>CM067080.1:4194200-7156700 GCA_033980235.1 Diadema setosum
TGCAGCACTACGCACTCCGTACACCCCCTGCACACAGCCAGCTGCCCGCTGGCTCTGCAGCACTACGCACTCCGTACACCCCCTGCACACAGCCAGCTGCCCGCTGGCTCTGCAGCACTACGCACTCCGTACACCCCCTGCACACAGCCAGCTGCGGCTCTACATATTCTTGTATTATGTTTAAAAAAAACTGTTAGAAGAGTGGTTGAATGAATGCATTTTTCTTTGTACTGTCTTTTTATCACCAGTGAAGGTAGTGATGATTTGACAGTACAAAGAAATGCATTCATTCAACCACTCTTTTTAACAGTTTTTTTTCTTCGATCATATGTGTACATAAAGTGATTGTTCTATTATGTTAATGTCCCTGTTATTCGTTATGTTGTTATGTCCCTGTAATGTGGTTATGTGTTTGTTATGTCCCTGTAATGTGTTATGTGTGTATACATACTTCATAATATATACACACATTTTCCTCTTTGATACAGCACACTTCACCTCAAATAATGAACCAAGAGCCCAAAACAGCACCCCATCTCTTGCTTGCTCTGCACGACAACCAGCTCACATTTTCTTATCAAGGTACTCTTTAAATAAGTGACCAGGAAATGAAGACAAAAAAGAACAGTTTGCGTTGATATTTTTTCTTCTGTGAGGTTTACTATTCCACTTAAAAAAAAAAAAGTAAACCAATTAAGAGCCCAAAACAGATTCTAGCAGACGATATCCAATAGTTATACGGTTAAGTCTAGAAGTGAATCTTCCTGCATGGTCACTATTGGAATCGCAGTACAGCGAGTGCGGTAACGGCAACGGTCCGGGGTTTTTTTTTTTCTATGGTAGATTTAAGTGGTATGATAAAAAGAACGATGTCTGGTTCAGTTACAATCAGTTCCCCAGGTAATAAAATTTTATTTTAAACAAAATCAATCTTTACTGCGATGGGTGATTTTGTTGCTCTCGAGATCTAACATTTTGGGTGACTTTTTTTTTTAAAGAACCAGACAATTCTCTTTGGTGTACCACAGCCAAAAACACGACCGTTGCCGATACCGTGCTCAGTGTAACCGATGAAGACGTTCGTGGTCGCCAGTTGTCTTCAGTCCGGCAGCACGCCGAGTGAGTCAGGAATTAGAGTCACTGGAATCTGCATGGTGCCGTCCGTCACTGGCCAAACACCTAGCGACAGGAAATAGAAAACAAAACAAAACCCACAAAATTTGACCTGGCGTTGATACAAAATAGTTAAGGTTTGCCAATCCTAATAAGAAATACATTAGCTGTCTGTCTACATTTTGAATGGTTGTAATAGAAAATGTATTACACGGACATGCAGTGGTTGGTAATTAACCAAGTACAGTCATAATTGTATTCTACCATAACGCATGGCCCTCCCTTTATCCCGGGAGGTTGTCTCTCCAACCTCCCCGTTTTAGCTACACGAAAAAGAAATGTTCAAATGCTTGCGCCGAAAGAACATTAAATGTCGAGCGTAATCTTCCGAACAATGATTGTTTCGTCCTTTCCAAAACAGCGTGTACGCATCACTTACAGTTATCGGCGGTTGTGGTCAAGCCCACGAGACCGCCGCCCTATACTCCCGGAGGATGATGTCCACCTAAACGGATGTTCTTCTTCGCCCGGTTTACGATGATGATGCAGGTGCAGAGACGGACACTTACTCACGTTGAGTAGCAGAGTAGGGTCAACCGTAACCTCTTCACACGTTCCTTGTCACAGGCGACACGATGGCAGACTGGTATATCCTCGCTGATGCACCAGGCGTCATTCTCCCCCTTTTATACTTTTTTCTCAAATCAAACTACATGCACCTCTATTACAGCCAATCAAAGAAGCAAAATATAGCCGCACCTTGCTCTCGGGACAACATCCCTGGTCTTCATTGGTGGAAGTGAAATTACCTGACCCTCATCACCTGATCCAAAGTGGGTGTGGCTAACACTCCTACCCAAATAGTCCTTTCAAAATAGAATTACATGCAAATGCATGCATAATCTCAGCGCTTGTTGCTATGTAAGGCAAGCTTTACTGACTAATAAAGAAAGGATCACACACAATGAAACACGGTATGTTGCCCCCTGGCTCGGCTTGGCGGAGAACGTCAACATGCTTAGCATTCAAGTTTCCCTTCCAGAACTTAAAGGAAAATTCGACCCCATGTTCTACTTAGCAAAAAAAAAAAAAAGTAACTCATCCAAATAGATCTAGACCTTTCTTTCTCGATATCGGACGTGAAATGAGGTTGAGGGACATCAGGGTGTGACATCCTTCTTCGACACAGTAATATCTGTCGCAAGTGCAAACGCACAAGCTTAGTGAGAAGGATGTATAATCAGCCAAAAACTAGTTCTTCGGATAAGGGTTCGTTCAAAATCTATTGAAAATCTTCATTTTGTCTAAAGTACATTTCTGATCTCCAACCATAATTGCTAGAAATTCACTTCTTTAGAATCATTTGATGCAAACGGCTTAGCCCTACAGTGCTTACGTCCTATATTTTTCATGTAAAAAGAAAAGAATGCTTCTTGCCGACTTGTGCACAAACACATAAGACATTTTCGAGGTCATAATATCTTCCCCTCGTCTTATTTACCCACGTAACTTTAATTGATATTACATTTCTGGAAAGTCGTGTGAGATTATAGAACTCCATACTTTCTTATATTTGCCTGATTATATTGAAACATTCTTTGTTGTGTTTGCTTGATTTGAAAAAAAAAATGTTCTGTCTTCAAATCAACTTGACCACGAAGTGTCTTTCTCTTTAAAGGCAAGCGTGGAATAAGGGATGAAAAGAAAAGCCAATCTTTTGAATCTTCCTCGTCAAATCACCTGCCTTCCTATTCATTCCCTCAGGTTCAGTTTTCGAATAGGTCGTGAATGTCACCTTTGACAGATCAGACAAGTGCACTGAAGAGATTTGCATTTCTCAACGGAATCCTTTCAACAGCAGAAGTTTGTTGAAGTGCATTACATAATATTTGATCTCTTCGCTGACGCGCCAAGTTGTTGCTGTTGTTATTGTTAAAAGCTTTCACACTTTTCTTTTCATACTACCGTATTCTCTCAATATACCCCTTGGTCAATGAAAGCGGATTACGTTAAACATTCCTAGTCAAATGAGTTCTTTCCAAAGTCAAATTCCATGCAAATGCGTACAACATATCGGGGCTTGTTGCTACGTAAGGTAAGGTATGTCGACTAATTAAAAGGAAAGGAGCACACACATTATGCTCACCTCCGGGTTCGGCTTGCCAGGGGAGGTCATCTACTTAGCATTCATTTTTGCCCTCCGCAACTTAAAGGTAAACTGCAAGCCTTTTTAATAGCAAAATAAAAGAAAAGTAGCAAATTCACGTGACATTGCAGACATTTTTTTTTTTGGCGATTTTGAAAGAGAAGTGATGTTGTGGAAACGACAGTTCAACATGTTTCTCCAGAAAGAGTAATAACTGTCCCAAGTGCAAATGCACAAGCGAAGAGGTAACTTTAATGATGTCAAATTCGTCACCACAGTAAACTCACTCTTTGGAAGGTTCGTTATGTATACATGTATCAATTAACTTATCGATAATATTCCTATGACTGTTTCCCAAGCTATCATAATTACCAGAACTTCTCTAGAAGCATTGGACATGGGGTTTACAACTCATTCTTCTCCTTTTAAAGTGAAAAGACGATTATTTTTGAAGAATTGAGGAAAGTGGGGACAGGAGACTTTCAAAATTATAACATCTCTTCATCTAGTTTTCCTACGTATCTATGCTTAACATCACAATTTTTGGAAAACTTTCCTGTGTTTACTTGATCCTAATAAAGCAGTCTCTGTTGTGTCTGTTTATTGATTTAGAATTTTCTGTCTCTCTTTAAATTGACTTGAGCATGGAGTTTTCCCTTTAAAGCAAGAGGGGACTACACAGGGATGGGAAAAACACCAATCTTTCTCAGTCCAATTATCAAATGCCTTCCCCACCCTATATTCATTCTTTCGCGTTTTGTTTTCGAATAAGGCGTGATCCGCCAGAGACAACAGATGGTCTGCCACACTACATCGTCTGGCGTATAATACACGGCTACTGAATCGGTTTGCATTCCTCATCACGTTAAAGGAATGGTACAGTTTTGGTTGAGACCTGATTTCAGGTTTCTAACATTTTTTGGGGGAGGTAATGAGAAACCTCTTATAAAATATGAAAGAGCATGTAATTCTATGAGGAATTTAATGTTTATTTGATGAAAATTGGTTTTGAAATGGCTAAAATATCCATAAAAGAGCGATTCTAATAAAGTGTGGGACCCACACTTTATTACGATCGCTTTGTTTTACTTTGTTTTTGGATGTTTCAGTCATTCCAAACACCGATGTTCATCAAATAAACTTTGAATTCCTCTTAAAATGGTATGCTCTGTACAATATCATAAGTGTTTTCTTGGTATCTCGCAAAAAGTTAAAAGCTCAGTTCTCATCTCCACCAATACTGTACCATCCCTTTAACCCTAAAAGGGCCGGGGGGGGGGCGGAATCCGCTCCCCCCCCCCCCCCTCGACGTTCGCGCTATAATTCTGTAACGCGAGAAGGCCTCATCGCGAGGGTTCTTGACTTTCTTCGTTCAAGTCTTGCGCAACTTTTGAGACCAAATTTGCAACTTCCGCGCATTCTTTTGCGAAGCCACGCCCATTTTTGTAACGGAATGTCGCCTCAAAACGGGCACAATTTTGTGATTTTGTGTACATTTCCTATGGAAAACAGTGCTCTGTCATGAAAGTCATAAAAACCTGATTATTTTTACAATTAATCACTTTCATTGATTAATTTTGTGCTAATTATGGTAGAAAAATGGTCAGTGATAATTTCCAATGAAAAAACAAAGAAAAAACAAAAGTTGAAAAACAAAGAAATACATAAGAAATTCTGAAAACAATAAAATACATAAGAATTGAAATGAGTTTTGGAAGTTTTTGTGATGTACAATTGTTGAATATGCTAAAACAGATTTACAGATCAAAAATTAGACTCTCAAT
Source organism: Diadema setosum (assembly GCA_033980235.1). NCBI lineage: Eukaryota > Metazoa > Echinodermata > Echinoidea > Diadematoida > Diadematidae > Diadema > Diadema setosum. The sequence goes on from CM067080.1 coordinate 4,199,244, forward strand.
GCTTTTAATTAGGCTAAAATATCATCTTGAGCTTAATTTGCATAATTAATTAATTAGAATTAGAAATTGATTGTTTCAAAAAATCTTATGACACAATCTTGTAGATTATGACGCGGGTCTCACGCATGCAAAATTGCATCGCGATCGCACCACCGATGGCCGAGATCTGGGGGGGGGGGGGGGCGGAATCCACCCCCCCCCCCCCCCCCCGGTCTGAGCATAGCCAAAAAAGCCCGGCCCCTTTAGGGTTAAGTGATTCATTCAATAACCGAAGCTTCTATGGTAAGGCGTTATACAGTCTCGACGTTTGTTGCTATGAGAGGAAAGCTGTGCCGACGTAAGAGCGGGAAAACACACACAATAAAGGACACAATATAGGCTACCCGGAGTCGTCTACATACCTGTTCAGTTTGGATGTTGTTGTTTTTTTTCAATCAACCATAACTGGGGGCTTCAGTATGCTTAACGAAAGTTGATTCATGCACAGGCATTTATTCACCGTACTCATTGCACAACCATTAAATTATCTTTTCTACTTATTTTGGCAGTCCCCCATTTATGGCCAAGATTAGCTACAGAATTATATTAAAAACCGAATAGGTCTAGACCTGCATGCTTCGCAGTCAATGCTCCCTTCCACGATTTAAAGGTAAACTCCAATCCATGATCTACTTAACAAAAGAAAGAAGAAAATTATATAATCAAGGTGAAATAACAGACGTTTTATCAACATCAAATGTGAACGAGGTTTTGGATTTTTTAACATTTCATCAGTGTTTAACATAATTTCCCCCAAACAATGATACCTGTCCTATAATTATATTAGATGCACAAGACATAGTGACAAGGAAATAATTTCATCATCGAAAAATTCATCGAGAGGTTCGTTAAAAGAATGAAATCATAAAAGCATTCTTTTTTTATAACACACCTAGTATGATCTTCTCTTCTGATATCATATTGCCAGAACTTCACTTCTGCGGAATTGTTTGATGTAAATATGTCTCCCATTTCTTCTTTTTCATGTGAAAAGAAAAATGTGGAAGACTTCTGCACAAACAAACAAGAGATTTTCGAGGTGATATGACATCGACCCCTTTTTTTAATTTGCCGACGTGACTATATAGGATCGATATTACATTTCTGGGAAAACATGTGAAAATTGGGAATTCAATAACTTTCTTAAGACTTTATTGCCCAACCGTAATGAAACATTCTTTGTTGTGTTTGTTTGGTTGAAAATGTTCTTCCATTCTCACCATGACAAGGTTTTCCATATCTCCCTTTAAAGCAAGAGGGAACTAAGGGTTTGAAAAAAGAAACAGGTCAAGCTTTCTCTTAAAGGGACTGTACAGTACTGGTTGAGGTAGGGATTCATGTTTTGAACATTCCTAAGCGAGATAATGAAAAGCCTCTTGTGAAATATGAAAGAGCATGTAATTTTAAGAAGGATTCAACGTTTATTTGATGAAAATTGGTTTTCAAATGGCTGAGATATCCAAAAAAGTGCTAATAATAAAAGGCGACATGCCCCAACTTTATTAGTATCTCTTTGTTTCACCTTGTTTTTGGATATCTCAGCCATTTCAAAACCGATTTTCATCGAACAAACTTTTGATACCCCTCAGAACTGCATGCTCTTTGACATCTCATAGAGTGGTTTTTGAATATCTCACAAAACGTTAAAAGCTAAATCTTCACCTCAACCAGAACTGTACACACCCTTTAAATTTTCCTCGGCAATTCACCCGCTTCGTACCTCCGACTGAGACGACAGAGGGTCTGCTACGACATCCTGTGACGTAATAAACCATTCAAGCCACCCTTTGTCAATGAAGGAGGAGTAAACTAGCCAATCTTTGCCCTCGTCTTCACAACAAAGCGGGAGCAGTAAACGTTCCTATAAGTCAACCGAGTCCTTTCAAAAGTCGAATTACATGAAAATACGTACAAAGTCTCTGCGATTATTGCTTGCTATGTGAGGCAAGGTATGTCGACTGAGATTGAAAGGACAGGCACACACAGTACCCCCCCCCCCCCCCCCCTCCCTGTCGGGTATTCATCTATATCTTCCATTCACAACTTAAGGGGAAATTCCTCTCCATTTTCTATTTGACAAATTGAAAAAAAAAAGAAGGTAAAATGGTAGACGTTTTTTATCATTATTGGACGTGAAATAAGGTTGTGGAATATGAGAGTTTAGAATGTTTCCCAAATGATTAACATTGTCCCAATTACAAATGTATGAGTGACAAAGAAATGATATCATCACTTTAAAAAGAAAACAATTCTTCGAAATGTTCGCACACTCGAAAAAAGAAACAACGACCATTCCTTTGTCGATAGCGCACCTATGAACTTCTCAGCTATTATCACAGTTGAACAGCTTACATTTCCTTCTTGTTTTGTGTGATAAATATGAATATTGATTGAAGACTTGTGCACGCAAGAAAACAAGAGATTTTCGAAATCATTACATCACTCCCAGTTTAATTTGCCCATGTGAATCTTGTTGAAATTAAATTGTATATTTCTGGAAAGTTCTGTGAAAAATTAGAATTCCGTAATTTTCCTGTCTTATTGTAATGAAACAATGTTTGTTGTCTTTGTTTGATTTATTTTTCTCTCATTTCTAAAATCAACTTGACCAAAGAGTGATTTTCCCTTGAAAGCAATAGGGGAATTAAGGATGAAAAAAAAGAAATCAAGCTTTCATTTGAATCTTTCTCTGTAATTCACTCACCTTCCTGTGCATTTCCTTCGGTTTGGTTTTCCAATAAGGCGTGAATGTCACCTTAACCTCGACAAAGAGGTCTGCAAAACGACTCGTCTGACCATGCAGGGCGACCCGAGAAGTTATGCGCTAAGTGACAGGTGGTACCCAGGTGTTTTGACAAAAGAGAACATTCAGTAATCAGGACTAGTGCTCTTATCTTACAGGTGGTACACAGGTGCTTTGACAAAAGACAGCATTCAGTAATCAGGCCTAGCGCTCTTTCAACAGAAAAGATTTCCCTCTGCTGCAGTTCGCTCTCTCTTTCAGTGTGCTAGCAACAATCAATGTGTGAGCTTTAATTTAAATTGGAGCAGCGAACCAAAATGCACTGTAAAGTAGAAAATTACGCTGGAACACACTTTAGTGGAATTCTATATTGGGCAGATCACAATTTTGATATGCCAGATTAAAAGATACACAGCTAGCATGCGCATAATTTTTGTTCATTTTTTAAGAGGACCTAATTTCCATTTCAGTTCGATTTACGTATTATGAAGAGTAAAGAAATATTTGTTAATAATGTTAAATTCTCTCCTAAACTGTTCTAAATAGATTCTAGTATTTCATTGAAATATTGCGTTGAAATCCAGCTGGTAATTCAATGAAATGTGAAACATTTTCTTCGTCTCTAATACGTCTTGAAGCTAGAGCGGCGCCGAGCAATATATCAACGCGAGGAGGAATGCTAGACATTCCATTGTACTGCTCTTTTAGAACCAAAGCATGTGTTTGCATCGATTACGAAGAGTTGCCACTCCATCCGTAACACTTCCCTGCTCTGAAGTACATGTCTGAATACTGAAGCGATTTGCATTTCCCATCATTAATTGAAATTGCCGAAGTTTATAAAAATCAAAACGTAGTCTCGACGCTTGTTGCTATGTGAGGCAGGCTTTAACAAAATAACATGGAGAAAAGGAGCACAGACAATGCGGACCAATTGCACAACCTTCGCGCGCTCAGTATCTATAATTATCCCTTGGAACATTTTACTAGGTGTTCTGGTCTTTGACAATAAAAAGAAAAGTCGTACAAGCAGAATAGTCCATGGGCCAAAACCCGAAAAATGGGTTGTTGGTACCATCTGAGGTGGCACAACCTTTTTGGTGTCAGTTTGTTTGTCGGGCATAGATATGCTTATGTGAATATCAAGCTATGATAGCATTTCCAAATGAGTAGCTTAGTCATAATAAATGAATTTTTAACCAATTTGGTCACGTTTTTATATCCCTATACTTCTGAATCGAAACTAAACCGCTTTACAAAGAAGAGCACTGCCTTCAGTATGTCCACAGGTGTTCTGTTGTAAACGCGGTGCGCTTAGTTTTTATTCAAGGCAGCGAAGGGAATATCCAAAGGGTTATGATGTCCACAGCTGTCACGCGGTGCGCTTAGTCTTTATCTAGACCAATGTACCGTTATCATATCTAAAGTTCCTCATAAAAGGGATTTATAACGATTATCTATACTGTTTTTATACTACCCTATCAACAAATATATCAGTTTTAAACAAAAATCACTCTGTTCATTTACAATATCATTCATTATAATGTATCGTAGTGTACCGGTACATTGTTTTGCATTATCTTATATTGTTGGAGGTAAATAAAGCGACATTGGCGTGGTATCAGCGTTTTCACCGTAGCGTTTTCGCGGGAAAATGATAAATAATTGAAAGATACAGTAAAATTCACGAGGAATTGCTTTTGTTGTTGTTGTTGTTTTTAGATAAAAGGATATACACTGTATCATACGCCTCGGATATTCCCTTCGCCTTCTAGAATAAAGACTAAGCGCTGTGGACATCATAACCTTTGGATATTCCCTTCGCTGCCTTGAATAAAGACTAAGCGCACCGCGTTTACAATAGAACACCTGTGAACATACCATAGAGCTGCATTTTACAGCTCTATGGAACATACAGAAGACAGTGCTCTTATTTGTAGAGCGGTTAGTTTCGATTCAGAAGTATAGGGATATAACAACGAGAACAAATTGGTTAAAAATTCATTTACTATGACTAAGCTACTCATTTGGAAATGCTATCATAGCTTGATAAGCATATCTATGCCCGACAAACAAAACGACACCAAAAAGGTTTTGCCACCTGAGATGGTACCAATATCTGGCCTGGCCCATGGACTAGAATGGTTAGCAGTTTCATGAAAATCAGACATACGACAATAAAATAATGGTTTTCAAAATAATGCTAACATGTTTTCGCAAAACAACCAAGTAGGCCTATACACAAATCACTACTACATGTGCGTATAATAACAAGAAAATAATGACATATAACAGCACATTCACTCTTCAACTTGCTTGTTTATAAATCATGTCATAAAGGCATTCATTTTGTCAACGTTGTTAACGTTTTCACCATTTTACGTAAATTGATTTGTGTATTATTTTGTTCGCCAGGTTTATAGCACCTGAATGTGCTGTAAACCTGGATATAACTATAATAACGGGATAACTATAAAGAATGAATCTTTTGTATTAAGTAGACCTAACAGGCTAATGCGTGCATCTTTGTGAGTTTAGTAGCATTTTTCACTAAAGTACATTTTTTTAGTGGTTTTTATTCCCATATCATGTTTTCTGCACACTGATATTGCTGCCAAAATACTGAAAGGGACAGCGAACAGCTTGCTCCCTGGGTCTAATGTGATAGAGCACAGACCTCCATTGAGGTCAGTGTGATAGAGGAGTGAATGTATAGAAGTGCTGCCTTTTGTCAATGCGATTCATTAATCTTTATAAACACCTGTGATAGAGCGCATAACTTCTCTGGATCACGGAGCATGATGGGTAGGAAGGAGAGATTATTGTTTCTTCCCCAACTCTATAGCACATCCCTGGTTGAATGTTATACGAACGTATGTAGCCCCAGCGCTTGTTGCTGTGTGTGGTAAGACCACCTTGCTATCAAAAGACAGATAAGAAAAGAGGCACACACATCAAAGTAACACATTATTATACCCTCCGGACTTCGGCTTGTCACTGGGCGCGTTCCTGGTCAGAATTATTTTATTTCTTTTAACTTCCTCTCCTTGTTCTAGTTGACTATAAACGGAAACTTAGGGGTACAAGTCAAAAGACGGAAATTTTTCAAAATCAGGCGTATGACGAGGTTTTATAGAATCCCTAAATTTAACATGTTATGTAACATGAAAGTTAACAAATAATGGTCAACTATACCGGGTGTCCCAAAAAAAGCGGAACGGTGGATTCTCAGTACCTTGCGTTGTAAAAGTGATATATTTTTTGACATCATTAGAAAGAACATCTTCCGCAGAAGACAATGATACCAAAATCATTAAATTTGGTTCAGTACTTTTTATTCTACGCAAATTTCTGAAAATGCAGTCATTGTTAAATTTCGCCGGATTTTTGCGACTTATGAGATAATAATTTGAGTGCGACACGCGATCCATATGGTGAATATTGTGTAAGCTCGGTGATCCATGTCAACAAAAGATACAGCTTTCACATTGGGCACGGGCCAGGAAAAAACAGTGTGTGTGTCCAAGGAGGTTTTATACATGGAGTTCCAACTGGCTGTAATTATTCAAACAGTTGTCAGATTTCTATCGATGTACAAAGGAATTCCACAGGTGCACTTGTGCCTTTGATGATCGACGTTCCTTGCCGCCGTCTTGCTGAGCATTCTGAAGATTAATTTTGAACGTTATCATAATGTTGGCCATATTTTGCTTATCTATTTATCAAATGAAATGAAATTTCAATTAATGATTAAGCATGTAAAACAAAAGACAATTCGGTCCAGAAATCTGCGCAAAAGTGTAACTCAGAGCTGTATCATATGAAAATGTTTAAAACTGTACAATCCTATAAAGCTGGTTTTATCACTTTTCCGCTTAGTTTCCACAAATGAAACTAATATGGAATAATCTTCAAGTATAATTCTTTATTGATAGATATATCAGATTAGTGACCATGTATGACCAGTGGAGTATTTTTCATCTTTATTTCAGCATTTTTTGCTCAATTTCTATTCGCGCATCCTCATGTCTGCACCAACCACCTTTTATAAGAAGGGATAGCGAAAAGTAATTACCATCACAAAGAAATATCTTCCTTTGAAAGTGGCTAGTGATTATGCAATGAGACACGAGTCAATTGTCTTCCTATCTGCGCGGCAGATCCTGTTTGGCACATGCTTCAAATAATTTTGAGCGGCGGCTTCGAACATCTAGCAAAGGAAACAAGACGGTTGTGACTCCATTCTCTCGAAACTCCTTGGACACACACACACACACAGAGACACACCAAGGAGTTTCGAGAGAATGGAGTCACAACCGTCTTGTTTCCTTTGCTAGATGTTCGAAGCCGCCGCTCAAAAATATTTGAAGCATGTGCCAAACAGGATCTGCCGCGCAGATAGGAAGACAATTGACTCGTGTCTCATTGCATAATCACTAGCCACTTTCAAAGGAAGATATTTCTTTGTGATGGTAATTACTTTTCGCTATCCCTTCTTATAAAAGGTGGTTGGTGCAGACATGAGGATGCGCGAATAGAAATTGAGCAAAAAATGCTGAAATAAAGATGAAAAATACTCCACTGGTCATACATGGTCACTAATCTGATATATCTATCAATAAAGAATTATACTTGAAGATTATTCCATATTAGTTTCATTTGTGGAAACTAAGCGGAAAAGTGATAAAACCAGCTTTATAGGATTGTACAGTTTTAAACATTTTCATATGATACAGCTCTGAGTTACACTTTTGCGCAGATTTCTGGACCGAATTGTCTTTTGTTTTACATGCTTAATCATTAATTGAAATTTCATTTCATTTGATAAATAGATAAGCAAAATATGGCCAACATTATGATAACGTTCAAAATTAATCTTCAGAATGCTCAGCAAGACGGCGGCAAGGAACGTCGATCATCAAAGGCACAAGTGCACCTGTGGAATTCCTTTGTACATCGATAGAAATCTGACAACTGTTTGAATAATTACAGCCAGTTGGAACTCCATGTATAAAACCTCCTTGGTGTGTCTCAGTCTGTGTGTGTGTGTCTGTGTGTGCGCGCGCCAAATATGAAAGCGTTATCTTTTGCTGACATGGATCAGCGAGCTTACACAATTCACCGTATGGAACGCGTGTCGCACCCAAATTATTATCTCATAAGTCGCAAAAAATTGAAAATGACTGCATTTACAGAAATTGGCGCAGAATAAAAAGCACTGAAGCAAATTTAATGATTTTGGTATCATGGTCTTCTACGAAATATGCTCTCTCTAATGATGTCAAGAAATATATCACTTTTAGAACGCAAGGTACTGAAAATCCACCGTTCCGCTTTTTTTTTTGGGACACCCGGTATAATGTATTCAGAGTGAACAGGAAATGATGTCATTATTTTAAACTCACCACTTCTCCGATTGGAGCGGTAGAAAGATGTCATAAAATCAGTCCTTTTCTTTTACATTTTAAGTCAAGAAACTTTGATAGTTAATGTAATACAGGCTGCAGGCTCCCAGGTTGTTGTCTTTGTTTGTTTTTGTTTTGCTCGTTAAAAAAAAGAATCGGAAACAAAATAACACCAACGAATTTCCAAAGGTTCCGCCCTTAGATTATTCTCGTCTGAGCAGGGGGTGGGGGTGGGGGTAGTGGTCTTGAACCCAACCCCCAGGTTCCGCAGCCCCTATCCTCAAAAACGTTCGTCGCCCCACCCCCCCCCCCAGGTTCGTTGTTCCGAAGGTTCGTTAATTCGAAAATGAAATAATGTTCGTTGTTCCGACGGTTCGTTAATCCGAAAAGATTTATGTTTTTTAATCTTTATTTGAAGGTTCGTTATTGTACGCACAGTTCTTTTCATTTTCGGATTAGTTGTGGCCTTTTTCGATCGGCAACACCGGATTTAGAAATGTGGTCTACTTTCCAAAGGAACACAGATTTAATATACATGTATGTCAGTTGGGGAAAAAGTCCGTGAACATGTATCTTGCTCCTCCTCCTCCTCCTCCTCTTCTTCTTCTTCTTCTTCTTCTTCTTCTTCTTCTTCTTCTTTTCCTCCTCCTCCTTCGTCTTCTTCTTCCTTATCTTCCTGTTCTTTTCAATTGACTTGGAATATTTTTTTTTTCTTTGGAATATAGTGTTTCAGTTGACTTAAAAATTACCAAAATGCTGAAACGATTTAGTCAAACGTTCAAAAGTAAATTATTATTGACATTTGATCTGTTATATATTTCTAACTCTATCCACTCTCCATCTTTTTATTCTCCTTTTGTCTCTTTCTATCCTGATTTATTTTATGTTGTTTATTGTGTGTTGTCTGTGACTGTCATGTTATGTCACGTCAGTCATGGGGCCTTTTACAAACAAGATTTGTGTGCTTCTGTTGAGTTGGTCCCCCACACTTTGTAGAAAAATTATACTGTTCAAATGTCACTTTTGTTGAAGACTTTTCATGTGGAAATAAATGAAATGAAATTATTTTGTTGTTGTTGTTGTTTGTCTGTTGGCCTTTGATGTCACCATGTATATCATCCCAGTTTAGCTTCCTATGAAACGCTGCAACAGGGATTACTTCTTCAAGGTTCAAGGTGTGTATGATGCAGGGCCTAGCATTAATTTCATATTCACCCTGTTAAAATCCCAACACAAAATTACCTGTTTGTGTACTAGTAACTTCTGGGGACATATACCCTCCTTATCTGATACAGTGATCTGATAGTCAGATCGATCACTGTATAGCTATCATGTTCCATGTAAATTTACTGAAATGTAGCCCTGTCAGTGGCGTATCTAGGGGGGGGGGGGGGCAAGGGGGGCACGTGCCCCGGGCGCCACTCCTTTGGGGCGCAAAAAAACAAAAAAAAAACGAAGAAGAAAAAAAAGAAAAACAACGAAGAAGAAGAAGAAAAAGAAGAAGAAGAAGAAAAAAAAAACTCGCCCGGAAGTGGGAGGGAGAATGGTGGGGGGGGGGGGGGGGGCAGAAAACCAAATCAAACAAGATAAAAACAAAACATGATGATGACGCGGACAAAATTACACTGTTTATTGTGTTCACACAAAAATTCCATGTTCTGTGAGCTAAAATACAAAAATTTTCGGCTCGCTCGCTACGCTCGCTCGCCAAAATTTATATAAAAAAGAAGGTAAGAACAAAACGTGATGACGACAAAATGACAGTGTCTATTGTGTTCACACATGTCATTTTATATTTAGCAGGCAAAATGTTTCACAGAGCAGCGGCTGCAATATCATTCGTTCTGAAGCGATCGCCAATTGGATCAAAAGAGGGCGTCAACGGTTTAGAACATACAGGGGGGGGGGGCGCAAAAAAACAACAACAAATCAAACAAGATAAGAACAAAACGTAATGATGACGCGGAAATATACAAATTTCGGCTCACTCGCTCGTACTAATTTAGAGTATTTTTTCAAGTCCTCAGTTTGTTGGTATAAATCGTTATCTATAAGGCCGTCACTATATCTTGATTAGAATTGTAAGATTTAATAAGCAAAAAATGACAAGAGTTTCATGATTTGTAAGCTGAAATACAAAAATTTTCGACTCGCTGGCTGCGCTCGCTCGCCAAAATTTGTATAAAAAAAGAGAAGAAGATAAGAACAAAACGTGACGATGACGCGGACAAAATGATAATGTCTATTGTGTTCACTCTGTCATTTTATATTTAGCAGGAAAAATGTTACACGAAGCAGCGACTGCAATTTCATTCGTTCTGAAGCGATCGCCAATTGGATCAAAAGAGGGCGTCAACGGTTTCGAACATACGGGGGGGGGGGGGGCGCAAAAAAACAACAACAAATCAAACAAGATAAGAACAAAACGTAATGATGACGCGGAAATATACAAATTTCGGCTCACTCGCTCGTACTAATTTAGAGTATTTTTTCAAGTCCTCAGTTTGTTGGTATAAATCGTTATCTATAAGGCCGTCACTATATCTTGATTAGAATTGTAAGATTTAATAAGCAAAAAATGACAAGAGTTTCATGATTTGTAAGCTGAAATACAAAAATTTTCGACTCGCTCGCTGCGCTCGCTCGCCAAAATTTGTATAAAAAAAGAGAAGAAGATAAGAACAAAACGTGACGATGACGCGGACAAAATGATAATGTCTATTGTGTTCACTCTGTCATTTTATATTTAGCAGGAAAAATGTTACACGAAGCAGCGACTGCAATTTCATTCGTTCTGAAGCGATCGCCGATTGGATCAAAAGAGGACGCCAACGGTTTCGAACATACGGGGGAGGGGGGCGCAAAAAAAAATCAAAAAAGATAAGAAAAAAACTTAATGATGACGCAGAAATATACAAATTTCGGCTCACTCGCTCGTACTAATTTAGAGCATTTTTTCAAGTCCTCAGTTTGTTGGTATAAATCGATATCTATAAGGTCGTCACTATAATTGTGAGATTTAATAAGCAAAAAATGACAAGATTCCATGTTTTGTAAGCTGAAATACAAAAATTTTCGACTCGCTCGCTGCGCTCGCTAGCCAAAATTTATATAAAAAAAGATAAGAACAATACGTGATGATGACGAGGACATTTACAAATTTCAGCTCACTCGCGCGCACTAATTTAGAGTATTTTTTAAAGTCCTCAGGTTTTTTGGTATAAATCGATATCTATAAGGCTGTCACTATATCTTGATTAGAATTGTAAGATTTGGTAAGCAAAAAAAAAATGACAAGAATTCCATTTTTTTTAAGCTGAAATACAAAAATTTTCGGCTCGCTCGCTGCGCTCGCTCGCCAAAATCTATCAAAATTCATTACATTTAAATCACCCTCAAAAAGATCCCTTTCAAGTGCTTGAAAAAGCATCGTGTGCATATTGTGGTGGACTTTGTTTAAAGTCCCTACCGGGATGGGGTTGGGGTTGAACACTTTTTCAGAAATTAGGGGCGCAATATAACTACAAGAAAGGTAATCGATCTACTCCTGTAAACCACCGCCCCATTTCGCTGACATGTATTTGCTGTAAACTAATGGAGCACGTTTTAGCCAGCAAAATTATGAAGCACGGGGACGAAAATAACATCATTTTTCCCCTGCAATATGGCTTCCGTAAGAACATGTCATGTGAACAACAATTACTTGGTTTCACAAGCGATTTACATAGGAACTTGGATGCAGGGCGTCAAACGGATGTTATAGTCATGGATTTTTCAAAAGCTTTTGACAAGGTTGGACATGAGCGGCTTTTACGTAAACTGGACTACTATGGTATCAGGGGGAAAAATCTGAAATGGATTCAAAGTTTTCTCAATGGAAGAAGTCAGCGGTAGCGGTAGGATCTGGAGTGCCTCGCCCTCAGGGGTCGGTTCTTGGGCCTTGCCTCTTTCTACTTTACATCAATGACTTGCCTGATGGTCTCGCGTCAAAGGTTCGCCTTTTTGCCGATGATGCAATTTCTTACATGACCATCGACAATCAACATCATACGCAAAATCTTCAAGAGGACCTAAACAAAATTGGTGACTGGGCGAAAAAATGGATGATGGATTTGAACACAGATAAGTGTAAGGTTTTGACAATATGCAGGAAAAGAAGTAGGGTGCAACACGTGTATCATCTAAATAACGCCCCTCTTGAATCTGTTGAATCCGTGAAGTACTTGGGTGTAACCATCACTTCTGATTTGAAGTGGACCCAACACATCAACAATACTGTCAATAAAGCCAATAACGCGCTTGCATTTCTAAAACGCAATCTTCGCATAAAATCTTCTGATGTTAAAGCCACAGCTTAACGTTGGTTCGACCAATTGTTGAGTATGCTTCCACAGTTTGGGACCCATCTACCAAGAACCTAATCCACCAAGTGGAAATGGTCCAGAGAAGAGCTGCGCGATTCACTTTTAATCGCTACCATAACACCTCGAGTGTCACCAAAATGCTACAAGAACTTAATTGGACCACTCTGGAACAGCGCAGAGAAAATGACAGGCTAATTATGATGTACAAAATACACAATAATCTCGCTCCTCTTTCAGCACAGGACTATATTATCAAACAGGCTACTCAGTTAACGAGAGCCTCGCAACCACACTCCTATCAGGTACCATATTCGAGAACTGAATCGCATCGCCATTCGTTCTTCCCAAAAACTGTAAGGAACTGGAATTCCCTGTCGTCAGAAATTGTTTCAGCGCCATCTGTGGGATCATTTCGAAACCGTCTAACGGTTGATCACACTGGCTAGTTTTTTCGTCAAATTTTCTATGTGCTTGTAAATATCTGTAAATAAATTGTATTATAATGTAAATAGCACCAGTCTGCAAGAATCTTCAGTCTATTGAAGGAGGCAGACTTAATCAGAAGAAGAAGAAGAAGAAGAAGAACTATAAAACTCTATAATTCGTAGGCCTAATTATATGACGTCTCAAAGACGTCGCAAAACTGACGTGAACATAACGTTCATATGTCGCTAATATAACGGCATAAATACGTCCCAAAACAATTTAGCCTAAATTTTACGTTATAATACGTCATTAATATGACGTGATAAATACGTTGCAAAACAAACTGATAAAACTCTACAAAACTATAATTCGTAGGCCTAATTATATGACGTCATAAAGACGTCACAAAACTGACGTGAACATAACGTTCACATGTCGTTAATATAGCGTCATAAAAACGGCGCAAAACAACGTAAATTTAACGTTATAATACGTCATTAATATGACTTGATAAACACATTGCAAACAAACTGATATAACTATAAAACTCTATAATTCGTAGGCCTAATTATATGACGTCACAAAGACGTCGCAAACTGACGGGAACACAACGTTCACATGTCGCTAATATAACGTCATATATACGTCCCAAAACAGTGTAGCCTAAATTTCACGTTATAATACGTCATTAATATGACGTGATAAATACGTTGCAAAGCAACGTAAATTTTACTTCACTTAATATGCCTTGTAAATACGACGTGAATAATGCGTCACAAAATTGACTTGAATTTTACGTCTTTAGTTCGTCGCTAATATGACGTTATAAATACGTCGTAAAACTGAAGAAAATTTCACTTTAATACGTCGCTCATATGACGTCATAAATGCGTTGTAAAACAAAGTATATATTACGGTATTAAGACGTCATTTAAATAACGCTACGAATACGTTGCAAACCAACGTAGATTGCGTCATTAATACGTATTTATGACGTAAAAATTACGTCACAAATTTGACGTAAATTTTACGTCATCAATATGTCACCATTATTAGGTAATAAATATGTCGGAAAACTGACGTAACACATCAGGATGTCCATAACATGACGTGATAAATTCGTTTCAAAGAGACGTTGAAATCACGTCATTTTCTGGTCATTTTAAGACTTGCGACAACTTTGACCATGTAGTTGCAACCAAATTGAGACGTCTTTTTTACCTCCGTCTGCTAGCTGGGATGTTCATAAAGTTTGTTCCATCCCTTTCTGCCAATTCAACCGCTCATATAACTACATTAGTATTAGTGCTATATGTTTTTCCTAACCAATTTCTGTGCATTTTCTGCACGCATCCTAATGTATCCAGGCTGTAGAAATCGACAACTTTTGCTGATCTGAGATACAACGTCAAACGTTGAAATAGATGAATTTACATGTCTGTGTGTGAAACCTAAAGTAAGGGGAAGTCCAAACTAAAGATAACTTCTTTAAAAAAAGAATAAAAAAAAACCTTGGCAAATAAGAAAATATTATTGGTTAAAGATTGAGGAACAGGACCTTTAAAATACATGTTTGTATTCCATTTCAAATTCATCCTCTATAGTAATCACTCCAAATATTTTACAAATAACCTCTGTGACATCAGTTCTATTGCTTCATCATGGAAAATACATTTCAAAAAATTTCTCAATGATTTCTTTACAAATTATCAAAATACTCTTCATAAATTAAGTGACGAGCACATCAAAACACCACTTTTCTGTGGGGGAGGGGGGCAGAATGAATTTTTGAACACTGTGTAGGTGATTAATTCCTAGTGGAGTCAACATCTTGGTTTCGAACCAATGTTGGCTCAACCTTATACATGCACATAGTTATGTCGTGCCACGCTGGACTAACCATTCATGGAAACGTCACATGGATCGATGTTGGCACAATGTTTCACTGAATACTGTCATTGCTTTTAACATCTTTAAACCGTAGATTTTTGATGTTCAAATGCGATCCTACACACTAACCCTTCACAGACAGCTGTTAACGCCATCCTGACAGTTGACTAGCTTATTACTACATCATACAGTATCTCAGCTGTTGTAAAACAAAAACAAAAGAACAATCGTATGGATGTAATTTATACGGTTTTGTCAAAAATCATAGACTTACATTTTTGTACGTTCACACACGTATACACATATACACGCACACACACGCACATAAATAGCCTTCGAGATTTTTATATATACCATCACTTATTTAGACGTAAAGATGTATTAATTTATATTGTTTAAAAGTCTTATATAGTTATTATAAATCTGATACATGTTTACACACTTGTGTATGTTAATGCACACCACACCCATCACAACTTGATTTATACATATTAATATTTCTTTAATGTTAAATATTTCTGACAATGACATTGACATTGTATTGCTGTATATCTCTTGCGTGTTTATCATGTCTATGTATCCATGTTAAACGTGTGCTCTGTATATTTATGTATCGATGTAACTTGTATGCATGCTAACAAAACAAATTTCCAGAAACGGACAATAAAATCGAATTGAATTGAATTAAAATGAAATTTCTTTTACCTCACGGCCTATGTACACATCATTGTATCAAGCAGCACTATTATCCTACCCCCCCCCCACAAATAAAAATAAAAATAAAAATAAAATCATTCGTGGCTTGTCAACGGACACCACCTGACGCTCACTCCACTTTTGAGGCTGATGCGTAAGGCAGCCCATAAATAATCTGAACACAAGTGATCGCTGTCAATGAAAGTGACCAGTGATTTGTAACTTTGATTGAAAAAGGCACCCTCCCGTGTACCAGGGAGGTGAGAGAATTTTAGTCTCACCTCCCTGCTAATATACCAGCAAGGTGAGTCACCTCACTGCTTATATTGTACACGATATAGCGAGTGCTGAGTTTTGTAAAGTGATATACTTGCTAAACGGCTTGCTCATGTGAAACGTCTTCGAATAAAGCTCCAATTTACCATGTACGACTTGTGTCCTCACTTCTCATTTTCCTCTGGAACATCGATTAATGGGAACGTGTTACTGTTGAGTGTATACTTGCAGTGCGAACAGAATAATACACCAAAAAACTTGAAAAAAAAATATTCTTTATTAGAATTCCATCGATATCAGGCCCATGTTTACAATGAAATTAATTTGAACAAAAATAAGCAGCTGAATTCTTATCTCTTGTGCTTCTAAATCATATTTTTCTTACACACAGTACAATATAGTCCTATATATACAAATCATACCATGCGTAGCGTATTACTTGACATAGAATGTTGCATGGATATCTCAGAAAAGGCTTTCTGATTACTTAGTAACTTCAAGCCAATCCATATCTGCCTTGTGCTACTGAATCACCTTCTTTTTTAAACACACACACACACACACATACGCACACACACATACACACACACACGCACACACACACACACACACACACACACACACACACCTACACACAAACCCGTTGTTATGTTTGAAGGGCGTGCCATTCACATTCGAATCTGATTCTGTGTTAGCAGACGACCATGCCACTGGTATATGTATTGTATTGTATTGTATTGTATTTATTCAGACAAATCAAAAACAACGTGTCTAGGGGTGCAAAAAAAGGTACGAATACCCATGCATGTCTGCACCCCTGGAGTACATCATCACAAAATTAAACAAATTAAAAATTATGATTGGTACATTGAAATACAAAAATCTAAATACATATAGGTACAAATATAATACAGTTATTGTAAAATGACAATGAAATCAAACTCTGGCCTTCGGAACAGCAATATATTGCACAAAAAATGGGTAACCAGGATAAGATGTAAATAAGTGATATCGCAAGAAAGGAATAATCGTCTAAGACAACAAACCATGTTGCAGGGTATACTAGCGGAATATTAAAACATGGACGAATACATTAAAAAAAAAAAAAAAAAAAAGTCTATATCATAGTATATGCACATTAATATTGCACCGGACAGAGTAAGATTAAAATTCATCAAAAGAGACTTATATGATATACATGATACATTGTAGAATGAATTCACATACATAAAAACTGTCTTAATAAATATTTAAAGCGAGAAAGAGATGTACTGGCTACAATGTTACTTGGCAATGAATTCCATTCTTGTGAAGTCTTGAGATAAAAAGAACATTTAAAATAATCAGTTCTTGCAAACGGGATATATACTTTCTTATTATGATCATTTCTACCAAATCTGTTCTCTCGTGTAATTCTTTGTTGTCCAGTGTTCACTATATCATTTATCATTTTGTAAAACATTATAAGTCTGAAATATTTACGTCTTGTAATTAATTTCGAGAAATGTATCTTTTGCAACAACGTATCATAACCTGTTTCCCAGTCACGAAACAATAATCTAACAAACCTCTTCTGAACACGCTCAAGTACGTTAATGTGTACATAATAATTGTATAACTACCAAGCGCATGCGTACAAAACCAGCCAGTACACTGATAGTTTTTGCTCAAGTGACACAATTGGCAATTTCGACGCGTTAGGGTTACGGGGGAAAAAAAAAATCGCGTGCCGGCCATGTACGAATCATACAGCCCATGGGTTCGACACTACAACACGGGGCTTAATGTATCGGTCTCGTGGGCCTTGTTTGCTTAGTTTCAAACTCATGGGTGGGCTACATAACTCTTGGGCTGTGTGACTCATGGGCTGTATGATCCGTGGGTGTCGAACTCGTGACGTGCACCCGAACAATGTTCACATCTTATTTAGATAAGTGACTTTGAGGAGACGTCATTTCAATTCTCCACAGCTCTGATCCGCCGTGTATTTAGATTTCGATGACACCATGTGATTGTATAAAGCTCTATCATAGATAAACGGAAAGTGAATAAAAGAAATTCAAATTGTAACTTTATGTACTCTTACTGTCACAATATCCTCTTTAATGACATAAATGTAATCCCACGCATACATTTAAATATGTGCTGTACGTTTTGTGCTTACTATAATATAAAAAAGATACAATGAACTTCCGTCATAACGGACACGATTAGAACGAAATTCAAGCATCAATATTATCCCGTCTATGTTGTTGTTTATTTGTTAAGTTATAAGGAAATATTGATATAAGGATCGAAAGAAAGCTGCCTGTCCCGAAGACTTTGATCCGTTATCATAACGGGAGTTGACTGTATGTGCCATAATGAGCAAAATGGCTTGGTGCCGACCTTCTCATTATGTCCAATTTCCCCCGAACAATCCGTTGTTCCGATAAAAGTCAAGAATATTACAACTCAATACTCCATCTAATTTCTTTTGGATGAAAAAAAAAATATGATGAATATTGTATGCAAGGGAAGAGAATAAGATACTGATGAAGCCACATGCCTCTACCATGTGCAATCTATATCTCACCTATTTTTAAGTATATCATAGGAAGCACGTGAAACTGTCAAATTCCGAAACATTCTTGTTATAACTATAATGTCCGACTTGATTAAGGATTCAATTCTGTTTCCGTATTGTTAAGTTGACTCTAGGCACTAGAACACGAATAAAACATTATATTGCTATCAGTAATATATATATATATATATATATATATATATATATATATATATATATATTTATATATTAGGGGCATTCAAACATTAAACCGATAGTGTAGGCCATTTGAGTCAAAAACGATCATTTGTGATCATTGGAGCTATAACCTCAGCGATTCCCCGGCTTTCATTAGTTCTGGGATCGGTATAATATCTGAAAGTGACAGAAATCACAACACAGAACACACACAATACATTTCTTTGAGGCCAGCATTATTGATTCTTTATTTCAATCGTGCATTCCACAAACTGACATATGGAAAAGTATGCCGTACAAGTTTGATACAGTATGTAATAGGACAAACGTCCACGACTTTGGGGATTAGGCAGTGCCATTGTTTGTCTGCCTTTTGGATGTATTATATATGCATATATATATATATATATATATATATATATATATATACATATATATGTGTGTGTGTGTGTGTGTATGATATATATATGTATATGAGTATATATATATATATATATATATATATATATATATATATATATATATATTGTGTGTGTGTATGTGTGTTTATCTTCAGGTTTAACCTAAGTTTAGTTTTCGAACTAAATTTCATTGCTTAGATTGAACGTCTTATTCATTCAAAATTCACGTTTTGAGTTTCACATGTTCACATTCTGATCCGATATTATTCATTCGTGCTAAAACTATTGAAGGTATGACAACACAGAATTTCTATTCTGTATTTGTGACAATGTGTGAAAATAAACATATTTGCACCATCCTTTACTGTGTGTGTCTGAATTAAGAATTCGTTTGTAAGTACTGTAAAAGAAAAAGAAGAAGAAGCAGAAGAAGAAGAAGAAAGTTCCGTCTCTTCACTACGCCTTCAGGCCTACTTATCATTACGGCACATCGACTGCTCAGAGTCTCTTTTGGAATAATTGAGCAAAAGCAGAATTAAAACATGCATATCTCAAAGTAATCAAGCACAAAAACATCCTTATGCAAAATCGTGTTGATCTTCATGCAATTAATAATGTATTCATTCATAATGCATCGAAAATAATGTATTGACATTTGGTGCTCATTTGCACACCTTTATTAGACACCATGGCATCAGCGAAAAAGAAAACAAAATCGGCCATTCATTGCTGCGTGGTCTTCTACATTCGCAGAAATTTTCTGGAGCAGAAATTAAACTTCTGATCCGGTGACATGCTGAAAAAGCCCTGTTGATTCATCAGTGAGATGAGATAAGGGTGGACTCTTCGGACGTGAATTGGACGGCCTAGAATTCTCTCACACGTCACTCGCAGCATGTTAAAGAACGAGCCGTGATCTTGATCTATCGGGCCACGCTCGCGAGAAGGATTCGACAGGACGTCGTAGAGAGGTCCGGCTGACCGCTGCGGGGCGACGAGCGGAACATCCACACGGCGCCACTGGGTGCTCGGTCTGACGGGGAAGCGTCGTGGGCTCGCCGTCGATGGTTCTGCTGTTGTTGCTGACGACGATGCCGACTTGTTGCAGAATTTCGGCGGTGTGAAGATGGACATGTCCTTGATGCCCTGGGAGAGGTCGAAAAATCGAGTGCTGACTGACTGTACCATCTCGAGGGTCTGATCGTCTCTCTCCATGAAAGTCTCCGTGACTGGCCAGCAACCAACGTCAGTGAACGTACCAATCCATGCCTCCTCTGAAGAGAGATAAGAGGTTGTATGGTGCATATTATTATATTTTATTTAGACTTTATATCAATTTTATGACATACAATCAAAAGAAAAACTTGCGTTGAATACTAAACGTTTTCAAACTCTTCTCCTCACCTTGTTTTTATCTTTCTTTCTATTGGAATTTTTTTTTTTCAACAAGTATAAACTTTCACTCTTCTAATTCACAACATTACAGTATCGTTTTTTTAGTTTCGATTACTCAAAAAAAAAATTGCTGATTTATTGGAAAAAGAAGTAGTCCATCAAACTAACCAAATAGTTATCCAATCAGATAATCGGTCGATTACCCGGAAAGTCTCTCTATCTCGCAGTCAACTGCAAATCTTAGCTGCTATATATCAATCTGCCAATTTATTGATCATTACATAGTCAATCGGTCAAACCAAACTACATCTGTGGTCATAGGGAATCTGTCAATCAACCAACCACTCAACCAATTAATCACGAAATCAATATATCAATCAACCAATCAATCAATTTATCAAACAACCAATCATTATCGATCAATCAATCATTCATTCAACCAGTCAAATAATTAATCAATCAAACAATCACTCAATCAATCGATCAATCGATCAATCAACCAATCCATCAATCGAGCAAACTTACTGCGTCGTCCTGGTATCCTGTCGGACCACTCCTGCACCATGAAGCCACTACCAGGAGCTCCGACCTCGTAGCGGTCTTCCAGCGTTGCGTTGGGTGGAATCGTGTGATTGCGCCATGTGCCCAGAGGCTCAACATGACAAGTGTTGTAATTGCGGTTGATCACATACTGAATACCGTCATCGAAGAGCTGAATGTACTCGTAGATCCTGTAACGGAGATAGAGAAAAGATCAGATACGACTTACTACAATAGTTCTTCGATATTGAGGATTTTCGCTTCTAGAAACATCAGTTTTAAGGAGTAAATCAGATTTGTAATGTTTCAGATGGCGACTCGTGTTCGTGACTACTGAATTTCATGCTACCGCGAATCAGGCTTTTTTTTTTTGTGGCAAGTAGAGTTAACTTTGGAGAATTATTCATCAGTTCACGTTTCTTTCAAGAATGTTTGCAAAGTGTCAGGTTTATAGCTTAAGAATCTTTGGGAGAAATTGGTAATGAACTAGGCAACAATCACCGCACAAGGAATTCGGAAGTGTTTATTAATAATTATATAAGGGGGAATAAATTGCCTAAAGATTTAAGCATATCTTATCATCTTTAGCTAAGTCATGAAGAGTTTTATTTCAGAAAGGAAGGAAACAGAATTCCAACACAATATCGCAGACGCACAGGTGACCACAGGAATTAGTCATTGTTTGAGAATAGGAATAATTGTATTCTGCATTGCCATGCAGTGCAGCGTATACCTGTTGGCTGGCAATTCTATATTGACAAAAAATGTTTCGGTGAATCAGTACGTTAACGATATTTCTTAAGCTACTAAAATCCGTCTATGGTACAGCTTTAACACAACAATCTTATACACGGGAACCTTGGCAGGCAAATCAGGGAAGCCGTGTGCGCACTGTGAATCAAGCACACACACACACACACCCACCCCCCCCCCCCCCCACACACACACACACCAGATATTCTTATGCCAAAATATTTTCACACTCGCCTGGTTGGGATTCAAGCAATCTTTCCCATCGTCATTCACATGCGAATCTATGAATATCCTGGGTTGATGTTTTCTTATGCTGTTTTCATTCCAAAAATGCTAACACCAACAGCGTCATAATGGATGATCCAGATGATAATGGCCTTCTTTAACCTTCCACCTCCTACCACTTACTGGTGACAGTTAAAGGTCCGGTCTACCCTCCTGTGATTTCAAAAATGTTCAAGGTATCACATTTGATGCATAATAATTATGTGTAGGTCTGTTGTATCACAAAACATCCTACCATATAAAAATTTCGCAATAATTTTCAAGCACTACTGCTGGGTTTTTGTTTCATCTGCAAATGGTAAATTATGCCTTCAAATGAACACATGAAAAAACCAAAACAAAAGCAAAGCAATAGATAACTATGTCGAGGGCAACATGACTTCCTGTTTCTTTCCTCTTCGTCTCAAACAAAAGGAAATCACGGTGATCTGTAATCTCTCTACCAAAACATTTTATAGCTTGCGTGTTTGTCTTTCGTGGACGCTGAATGCCACGGGAAATCGGTCTGACCTTAATCGATCCTTCAGCGAGTTCGCTTTCTATAATCTTAACGACATCACTTTTAGATAACTACAGTTGTTCATGCCAGTAAATCATGGAGAATATGCTAAAGTGTTACTAGTATTATGAAGATAATATACAAATAATGCACATTGCAGTGGGCGGTAATAGGAATTATCCACCCGATAGTAACTTTGGAACCAAGCGTGAAACTACGAGGTAAGGCCGGAATATAATTATGTTTTGAACTGTTCCAATCTTACATATAGGGTGGATAATTTTCCGACCTAGAATTAATGTGCATCCTTGTTTACAAAGAAATAACATGCATCCTTGTTACTAGATTTAAACTGCATATTATGCCCATGCTTTGTGCTGTACAGATATTCCCAGGCCAGCAGCACCAGTTCTATTCGAAGCTATAAGACAAAGTGTAAGAAATAATTCGACCGCGGAACCGCACACAATGTACTATACAATATGTGAGATAGGCCATGCAGCTAGCCCAGCGGAGACGATCGTTACCCTGGAAATTAAAGGCATAATTTACCATTTGCAGATGAAACAAAAACCCAGCATTAGTGCTTTAAAATAGTTCTAAAATGTGAGTTAGGGATAGAAACAACCACTGCAAAAATTTGAATCCGTATAATCGACATTTGATCGATGTTAAGTGTTGTTAAATACACAAAATGTGAACAATAGTTACAATAAAAATGTTTCCAGACTAAACCGTCTACAGTTACGGTTTATTGAGAAAAACACTGATATCTCCTTATATTTTAGGATTAATGGCGAAAATTTTATATGGTAGGATGTTTTGTGATACAACTGACCTACACATATGCATCAAATGTGATATTTGGAACATTTTTGAAAACACTGCTCCCGAAGGTAAACTGGACCTTTAACGGGTAATGAGACAACTCGTGGATCCTAGAGATAGTTTCGGCCGAAAAAACCCCATATATCGTCCATATTTGACACTTCGTGAGCCAATCCTGTAGGGTAGACATGGCTTTTGTAGATTACGACAAATCATTGAATGAGCAATAGGACTATTTTGAGCCTATCTCCGAGCAGTCGTTAATACCGGTCAGTAGTGAAAAAAAAAAAAAAAACTTATGCCCGCTGGGCATGTCAGGCAAATCGGAAGACTTGTCAAGTGACTGCTCTCTGCCAACCATTATTGATTACGATCCATACCACCATTTAACGCGTATAATAAACGACGCGCGTATACTTCAGAAGATATTACGGAAATGATGAGTTTCTATGTAAATGATACACGTGACAAGGAAAGCGAAACTGTTTTCAGAGTTGTCTTAACGTCAGAAGATTTAATCTTCTGAGTATTTTTTTAGACATAAAAGTGGGGACACCGACACAAATACTGATGTCTGTCCAAATCTGAAACAAAATAACATACGATTCGTTTACGGTTCGGTCATTTTGAATTGTTCAATAATCGGATGGATAAGGTAGAATTTTATAGCTCTCACATACCAGCACGTTGTGTTTTTTGAAAGCATGGAAACTATAGAGGAATCCACTTTCTGCATCTTGATAAGAACTGGTGGGGATGCAGAGAGTCTGAAATGCTTCTTGTGGTGTCTTCAGGGAGATTATAACTTCAGCAGAGTTATAATGACTCAAAATGAGATTCCAATTACCCTGCAAGAACATCCTGTGTATTCCCCTCGTATGCAGTTTAACATAAAAAAAACACACACACACACATACACACACACACATATATACACACACACACACACACACATTTAGGCCTACATGATTATATACTCATTATAATCATATTCACGTATACATGAGCGAAGAACCTAATTATGAACATCAGAACATCATGTCATAACTCACATTTTCTGCCAATATACACTGTTTCCTACGAAAGACCATTAGTGCCACGGAGAAAAAAAAACTACTATTTCTACTAATCTGTTTAAACAGATTATAATCTGTAATAACAGATTACGGTATTTCCACTAATCTGTTTAAACAGATTACAGTAATTCAACTAATCTGTTTAAACAGATTATAATCTGTTATAACAGATTACGGTATTTCTACTAATCTGTTTAAACAGATTACGGTATTTCTTCTAATCTGTTTAAACAGATTATAATCTGTTATAACAGATTACGGTATTTCTACTAATCTGTTTAAACAGATTACGGTATTTCTTCTAATCTGTTATAACAGATTACGGTATTTCTACTAATCTGTTTAAACAGATTACGGTATTTCTTCTAATCTGTTTAAACAGATTATAATCTGTTATAACAGATTACGGTATTTCTACTAATCTGTTTAAACAGATTACGGTATTTCTTCTAATCTGTTTAAACAGATTATAATCTGTTATAACAGATTATAATCTGTTTAAACAGATTAGTAGAAATACCGTAATCTGTTATAACAGATTATAATCTGTTTAAACAGATTAGAAGAAATACCGTAATCTGTTTAAACAGATTAGTAGAAATACCGTAATCTGTTATAACAGATTATAATCTGTTTAAACAGATTAGAAGAAATACCGTAATCTGTTTAAACAGATTAGTAGAAATACCGTAATCTGTTATAACAGATTATAATCTGTTTAAACAGATTAGAAGAAATACCGTAATCTGTTTAAACAGATTAGTAGAAATACCGTAATCTGTTATAACAGATTATAATCTGTTTAAACAGATTAGAAGAAATACCGTAATCTGTTTAAACAGATTAGTAGAAATACCGTAATCTGTTATAACAGATTATAATCTGTTTAAACAGATTAGAAGAAATACCGTAATCTGTTTAAACAGATTAGTAGAAATACCGTAATCTGTTATAACAGATTATAATCTGTTTAAACAGATTAGAAGAAATACCGTAATCTGTTTAAACAGATTAGAAGAAATACTGTAATCTGTTTAAACAGATTATGGTATTTCTTCTAATCTGTTATTTCAGATTATAATCTGTTAAAACAGATTAGTAGAATTACCGTAATCTGTTATAACAGATTATAATCTGTTTAAACAGATTAGAAGAAATACCGTAATCTGTTTAAACAGATTAGTAGAAATACCGTAATCTGTTATAACAGATTATAATCTGTTTAAACAGATTAGAAGAAATACCGTAATCTGTTTAAACAGATTAGTAGAAATACCGTAATCTGTTATAACAGATTATAATCTGTTTAAACAGATTAGAAGAAATACCGTAATCTGTTTAAACAGATTAGTAGAAATACCGTAATCTGTTATAACAGATTATAATCTGTTTAAACAGATTAGTTGAATTACTGTAATCTGTTTAAACAGATTAGTAGAAATACCGTAATCTGTTTAAACAGATTAGTAGAAATACCGTAATCTGTTATTACAGATTATAATCTGTTTAAACAGATTAGTAGAAATAGTAGTTTTTTTTTCTCCGTGGCACTAATGGTCTTTCGTAGTTTCCCTTGGTGCCTTATATAATTTTCTTTACAGTTTCACGTGTACGACTGTTGTGAATAAACACCTGATTGATTGCAACATATATCGTCCCGTTTGTCAACTACAGTTACAGTTGTAGGATATTATATCAATCATTGTTTGTTTGATATGTGACATTGGGAATTTGCACCCAATCGACAGAGATGTATGAGCTTCTCTGTATCAGGCCTACCGATTCAGCAACTCCGATTCTATTGTTATAATTATCAAAGCGTACTCGAAGTCAAGAGATGGAAGTTGTATAAAGGCCTACCTCTTTCCAGGCAACTGGGCGCGTTTGTCTTCTCTGATGTGTTTGCGGCGGTTGATGCCGTCGAAGCTGATGTTGAAGCGGTCGTTGTTTCCCTGAAGGTGATCCCACTCACTCGCTCGCCCCTCCCACTGGGCTACGGTCTGACATTGTGCTGTGGGTCCCGAAGCCGTGGGCGTCGACGCCGCTTCCACGCCACCGGCGCCAACCTGGTCTTCCACCCCGTTTCCACGGACGGCAGATTCTTTAGGGAACAGTCCCGACGAGATTTCCACGGGAACTGGTCTGCTTCTCTCATGCGGGAGTATTCCTCGATAGCTGGTTGCCAACCTCACCCTTCCCAGAGCTTTTCCTGCATCAATTCTGGCGCAGACAACGGCTGCAAGCCCCAGAAAGAGGACAAGAACCGCAGGCGACGAGAAGCGCGACATGTTTTCAGACCTACTGTCGAACTCGAGATAGGCTGAAATGACGACTCGAATGCAGTGTTTGTGTGAACTCTTATATTAGAATCGGGCTCTCGCAAAGAATGGGCGGAAGTTAGCTGGATCAAGGGTACCAGCCTGCTACATCCTCTGCGGGAGGTCGCTAAGAGGTAAATATTTTTCTCCTTATAAAGGCTATAACCATTACCTCAAAGAAAACAAATCATGTGCATCACTCGATGAACTTTAAAAATGTTTTCTCCCACTACATTGTTGTCAAAATACAAACTTTGTATTCTATTTCCGTAAACTCGCTTGCTCAAATTTTTCACCTGGCAAAGATTGCTGTTTCTATTGTTGGCCGTCATCCCGCGAGCATAACTCCCACAATCCATACGGCCCACGATCTTGACAATGAAAAAAGATCTATGAGCCATAAAACCCACGAGTCATATCAAATCCCATGAGCTCGAAGCCCGCAAGACCAACAATGCATAAGCCCCGTGATGCTTGACTGTGTCGGACTCGTGCATGGATTAGATTGGTCCAGTGTCGAGCTGTATGACTCGTGAGCTGTATGACTCGTGAGCTGCGTGACTCGTGGCCCCGCTCGTGGCGTCGGACTAGTGACGTACACCCATGCAGGATAATTAACATGGGCCAAATTTCAAGTCATGAACAATCCGACATCATACTAAGGAATTAGCACAACTCATTCAATTTAACAGATGGGCCTATTTATGTAGATTCACCGTGAAAAATTCTCGCACTTTGCCATCGATTGGAAAGACGTATTTTTACAGATACGCCCTTCTGCCACTCTTTTTGATATGTATGAGTTACTAGTATTGCTGAGGCAGGAAGGAGCATCTGTAGATCCGGCCTTCTGCCAAAATGATTGTAAACGCTCTATGCGTGTGGATCCAGAGGTATACGACATCAATGCGGAGTACAAGAACATGGCCAATCATTAATGATGAAGACCTATACCGAAATCTACCTGAATTGAATCTGGAGTGAACTTCAGGTTAGACGAAAGTGATATACTGGTAATACATATCACAAAGTTGATGTGGCAACTTAAAAAATGATGCGAACGGGGAAGTTAAACACCATTGAATATTCATATAAATGTAAATATATTTGTATGATCTCCTTGGTAATTTGAAAAATAACGAATTTAAAAGAAAAAAAAAATGACGCGGCGCCAAAATCGGATGCGCGCGAGAACAGATGTCTGATGTCTCAGAATCAAATTGTGTGCAGACTTACCATGTTTCATGTATTATGGGCGAGATGCACGCTCATGGGCGTCACGGTGGGGGGAGGGTGTGTTGGTGCGAACGCACCCCCCGCACCCCCTTCAGACCTAACCCCCCCCCCCCCCAAAAAAAAAAAAAAAAAGTATGCACGCACGCATGCGCGCGGGTAAGAGGCTTTTTTTTTTTTTTTTTTTTGCTTGTCAGCTGAAGAAACTCGGATGTGGAATCAGACATTGCGCTGAAAAACCCGGAAGTGGAACCAGAAATGAACGCACCCCCCTCCCCCCCCCCCCAGCCCCCTTGAAAAAAATCTGGTGACGTCCCGACGCTGCAGGGTCCTTTCACACCCATGGCAGACCTTTTCTTACTCCTCACAAAAAAACTCCCAACGCGCGCGCAAACACACACGCACACACAAAACACACAAAAAAAGAGAACAGATTAAAAAAAAAACACACACATAGGCCTAATGGGTTTCCAATCATGGAAAAAAAAAAAAAGCATTTGAGACAACTTTTTCGTTCAGACTCAGAGTAAGCCGAAATGTTATATCAAGTGTGGGCCATATCACATCATTTACTCGATGTTATCAATTTATGTATTGTTATTGTCATTAAACGTCTATTAATTTTCCTCTTTTGCATATTTTGATACTGACATTTCCTTTGAACTCCTGAGTCCTTATGCCATATTCCTGCATGGGTAGTAATAATGCCCAACGGTCCGCGTCCGGTACGAAGACTAGTAGTGTCACACAAGTGGACAATATGGAGGCGACTGCAGAAATAATGGGCGACGAAAGCAAACCTTGTGAGGAAGGCTCGGAACCAGATGACAAGAGAGAGGATATCAGGCAGTCTGATGAGATACTTGAGGAGCAAGAAGTGGAAGAAGACACACGTGTAGACTTAGAAGAAGAATTTGATAAATGGACAAAGTTAAAAGATCTCGTAGGTCTGTCGGGGATCAAAAGTGACGCTCGATTAGCGGCCTTCCTCATCGACTTCTGGTAAATAGAACTTGCTTCATGGTCCCATGTATTGATAAATGTGTGCTTTGCGCTGGGTTTTAACTATCTATTGGCAATGTGAAATTCCTGATGCATCATCGGTACAACATAAACAAATACTATGGACAACGATATGAAAGAATTTACTTTAACCAAAAAAGTGTAGACTAATATATTCAGAAATACGATGCCAGGCAAATAGTGTTGACACCGACGCCTATGAGGTGTCTATTCTGAAAGTGATGAAGGCCCTATCTTTATCTATCATCATATAGCGCGGGGCGTGACAGAACTTCCAAGTTCAGTTCAGAAGCGAAGCATAATGACATTTGAATCATGATGTAGACAACCTAGCTATGACAGATAATTTAAAATTGCAGGCATTTACAGATGCAGTAAAATTTTATGAATTTTAACTGTTGCATTCAGATGGACTACTGACTAGACCTAGATCTAGAGAGTAAAATTTACATTTGTATGTGTGAAGGAGGTCAAGGACAAGGTCTGAAATAAGAATGTAGACAGGTCTAGATCCTCCACTAGGCTCTACTTACTGGACAATCCGATCTTGACCCTACTTTTACTACTGCATTGGTGTCTAGAGTCTACAACATAAATACTTCGCAGAAAATCACTCTAGGCCTACACCACTGAATGTAAATAATGTCAAGTAAATTTATGGCCTAATTAAGCAGACTACAAAAGTGTCTGTTAGATCATCTGATCTAGGTTCTAGTGACTAGTGTAAACTTTAGTGAGTGCCGGATGCATAAACGCTAGCAATTGCTTGTGCTAGCCTTTTACTCGAATCCGTATGCACAAAAACAAGCAATTGCTTGTGAGAAGAAGCTTTTGCTAGCAATCCCAAACTATTGCTTGCTGCCCGCAAGCAATTGCTTAGAGACTAGCATTTGCTTAAAAACGTATGCATAAAAAGCAATTGCTTAGAGACTAGCATTTGCTTAAAAACGTATGCATAAAACATACCTTTTGCTAGTTCTTGCTAGTAATTGCTTACAATTTTCCAAGCTCAGTAAAATGATCTTGAGCTTTTGCTTATCTGGGACGTTCCCTTTTAAGTATCATTTTCATATTCATGGAAGAAAGACCACACTTGTGAAGGAGTGGTATAAATCTACAAGAAATTACTCATAAGTATAGAGTAAGAAATTTTTCACTTCAACAACGGGAATGTCCAGTGGTTAGCACGCAAAATGTGATGAAAAACAGGTAGGATGTCTCACTTCGGTGGGGAGCAAGGAGACGTCTCTCCACGTGTGATCTGGCAGATCCGGGCTACTGTAAGCAGTGATGGGAATCAGCCAGTAATACGAGTGTGTGTATAGTTGTGTGTATGTGCGTCTGTGTGTGCATTTATGAGTGTCATTTCATAGCCCTTCTGCTATGTCAGGAAATGCTTCTGCACACACATGCCCTTTCAAATACATGCCGCCACACTCGCCTTTGTTCTTGTGTTCGCACAGGCGTGACGTCCCTTTTGTTGAAAACGCAAGCAATTGCTTGTGCGGGACAAGCAAAAGGTATAAGCACTAGCAAAAGGTTATGCATTATATAGATTTTCAAGCAATTGCTTGAGCTAGACCTTTTGCTAGACGAGCTTGTGCTTTTGCTTGAAGCAATTGCTTACAAGCAATTGCTTGTTTTATGCATTCGGCCCATTGTGCAGAGCTAGAGCAGGCAGGCCGTGCTTTAGTTAGACTCTACATTCTTTATCATTCTGGTCTGGTAGTTCAGTCCGCTGTGCTGCTGGCATGTTATCGTATAAACTTTGAAAGTTGTGCTTATCATTTGATCTTGATGTCATTGATGTAAACACCTGGTGTAGCTATCCCATACATTTAGGCAGCAATGCATGAGTCGGAGGCTTATCTTATTCAAACTTTATATTTCCAAGAAGGTCTTTAGATTTTTTAATTGTTGAGGCTTCCCTTACATTATCTGGGAGGTCATTCCACTGGGGAATTGTCCTCCTTGGGTAGAGAGACTGCCGGTAGCAGCTCTTATTAGCCCTTATGTGGTCATACACAAATTTCCTAGAAGAGTGCCTTGTACACCTACTTGATTTTTTCCGAGCCAAATTGGTGCTTTGTAGATGTTTGATGTTATTACTTAGTCCTTGAGTCTCTTTGTAAATGATGCGAAGGCGAGATTTGAATCTCCGTCTTTCGAGACTTTCCCATTCCAGATGCTTCATCATATTTGTCACACTAGCTGTTCTGTCATAATTGTTGCATGCAAATCTTGCAGCTCGTATTTGGATCTTTCCAATGGCTTGCTTGTTGTTTTCCTGGCATGGACCCCAGACTGCATGGCAGTATTCCAAGAGTGGGCGTACTAGGGTGATGTAAGCTATGGTTTGCATATCGCAGCCGTACAGATTCCTTCTCAGTAGACCAAGCTGACGATTGGCTTTATTGGTTACTTGGTTGATATGCATGGTCCAAGATAGATCTGATATCAACTCAACTCCAAGGTATGCGTGATGATCAGCTCTAGTGTGTTGTTTCCTATAGATGGAATAACTTAACTTGGAAGTGTTGAAGCCAATCTGCCACTTTTGTTCCTAGGCACGGAGTGTGTCGATATCAGCTTGGAGTGAGGTTTGGTCTGAAGGGGTTTCAATCCCACGATACAAGATGCAATCGTCCGAGAACAGGCGCACTTTGGATGAGAGGTTACTGTGTAGGTCATTAACATAGATGAGAAACAACAGCGGACCCATCACTGTGCCCTGCGGATGCCTGACTTCACAGGTAAGGGGTCACTGATAATCCTTCCTAGAAGGACTCTCTGACGGCGGTTGAGTAAGAAATTCTTCAGCCAATTATGCATGTTGTTACAAATTCCAAGATGATCAAGCTTATGGAGTAGTCAGTGATGGGGAACCACATCAAAGGCTTTTTTAAAATCCATGATTATTAGATCACTTTGGCCCCTATTGTCCAAAACTTTTGCTGAGTTTGACTGAAAGATCAGTCTGTATCTTGTCGTCTGGGATATGTTCTGTGGAGATTACGCACGTCTGGCTTCATGGAATCCTCTCCTATAAATCTATACTTGTCTACGGAGGAGAAAAAAAAAAAAGAAGGGATTTTAAAAACCCCTCCAAAAAAAATATAAAATAAAAATAATTTAAAAATAAAAAGCCTAGAACTCCCATTTTTGTAAATTCTGTTTGCAGCTAAATACCAGGTAGAAGGAGCTTGACATGGTTTGCACTTTCTGCTTGAGTTGAAGAGCTCCAAGAAGATGCAGCAGATGTCTGATGATGGCAGGTGAAATTTAAGAATAAGACTTCCACAGCCATACCATCTGGGTAGAACAGAACATGACTTGGGAACACAAGAATTGGAGTACAAATGGAACTTGCATCTTCTGTGGATTCCTGTATGCACAGTATGTCCTGTTATTGGTCCATCAACTTCCCATTCTTGGCGGATACTGCCGATGCAGTGACCAACTGGACTGAGTACGCCGATGTTGATGGCACAAAAGAGAAGAAATAGAAGTGAGAGGAGACCTCTGGATGATTTTCAGACTTTTGCATTTGAACATCTATGTAATTGATTATACTGGGTACAGAGTTACAGAATTTATAGTGATTGGGATAAAGAATAAGAATGTTCCAAATTCATTACAAATCATAGTTAGCAAGGTTGATGACTTTCAGCTTCACATAACAATGTGTGATTGGATGCTCATGGAAGCAAAAATAATGTAAGAAGAAAACCTGTATAAATTCTATACAAGTGAACTTATTTTGGTAAAGCAAGTGGTGTTGTAATGAAATTAAATTGGTATGGTGAAATTACACTGTACATGTAATCACTGGAAATGAGCCTCCTATGGCATCATCCGTGTTCAGGGTAATATGTTTTTCAGAGTTTGGCTTATCTGCTCAAGGACCACAATAAATTCCACAAATTTTACTTGGCACTATCAGTTTATGTACTACATGAGCGCTACCTGGTCTACGTGGCGTGCTTCAGCAAGATACATACATGTACATGTAATTTGAAATTATATAAATCGTCTTGAATGTCCCTTTAATGGCTTTGCTTTTGAATGCTGTGGAGAACTGCTGCTTTGGAAGTATCTTTGTCACCTCGGCCTATAGGAAGTTATGTTTATGTTGCTGTTTGTGTGTTTGTTTGTTTGTTTGTTTGTTTGTCTGTTTGCAAAACAACTCTGAAAGCTGCCAAAGTATTTGGATGACACTTACAGGAAAAATGATAATGATGTAAGGAACAGATGATTAAATTTTGGGAGTGATCTGGCTAATTGTCTGGATCCAGGTTACTTTTTTTTCTCCTTTTTTGAAAGATTACCATTGGCAAATAGGGCCACCAAACAAGGGAGCTCAAGCTGTGCATATTTAGGTGTGCGTACGTGCACTGAGTGTGTACTTGAGGCACAGCTTGCACATGATAGCTGCTGATGAGGTATACTCTGAGGATGTGCACAACAGAAATGCTTCTTTATCACTGATATTGGGAAGTAAGGGCGATTTTGAGCATGTCTGTATGGGTGGAAATAAGCTGCTTGGCGGAGGTCTGCGCTCTCCGAGTGCTTTCCTAGTTTTTTATATCTTTGCGGAGTCTGCTGATGGCAGTGCATTCCACTCTGTGAAGATCCTTGGTATGAATAATACTTGTGGCAATTTTTATTTTCAGATGTAGCTTGAGGAAGGCTGGTATGAAGTTGGTGACTGGAACTTGTTAATGGAAGATCACCCATAGCAGGCCATGGAATATGCTGGATAGACCATAATATACACTTTCTGCTGTGTCATCCCCTGAAGACTTTTACTGACTCATCTAGAAACTGGGCCTGAAACCCCTAGATCTAGAGACCTGGGGCTAGGCAAAAATTGTGCAGATTCTTACAAAGCTTCGCATTATTTAGATGTACAAATTATTTAATCTGTATAATAGTAAATGTCACTGGAACTATGTTACCAGTTTCTGTTGTGTTTTGTTGTTGTTGTTGTTGTTTGCTTTTTTTCAGTTTGATTAGGCATACTTGATATGTGCAATTTAAAATATGTTTTTGTTGTTTAAAAAAAAAAAGTTTTTACTTAGCATCAGTATGCCTATACAATCTTTTTTGTTTGTTTGTTTGTTTGTTTTTTCTGCATAGGACGGCAGCACTGCTTTGAGCAGTACTCTCATATATGTCAACAATTTTCTTGATTTACTCGGAAGTCGCTATTCTTCTTTTAATCATAGGTAT
The DNA here is from genome assembly GCA_033980235.1 of Diadema setosum. Lineage (NCBI taxonomy): Eukaryota > Metazoa > Echinodermata > Echinoidea > Diadematoida > Diadematidae > Diadema > Diadema setosum. The sequence goes on from CM067080.1 coordinate 4,233,409, forward strand.
GGACACAGAGACTGCACAGAGCCTGAAAAGAAAGAGACGAAGAAAGGCAGGAAGCACAAGCAAAGGTGAGCTTGGACAGCATTCCTTTTTTCGCCCCCAACCTTGCGATGTCATTTCAAATCTCAAAAGCACATAACATGTCATCTCTTCTACCCATGATCAAGAACATTAAAGTAGAGCAAGTCAAATCAAAGCCCTACATTTTTTATTAAGCTCTGATGAGTACAGATGTAGATACAGTTGAACCTCTCTTATCCGGCCTCCCTTTATCCGGATCTCTCTATTATACGGACGCAATCTCGCAGTGATTTTTTTTTAAATAATTACAGGAGGAAAGGGGGATTCCCAACTCCTTGAGAACTCCTACACAAACACACATGAATTACATATTACTTCCAACATGATTAACATACATTACATCAAATTTCCTTCCAAATTGCTTATCTTCAGACATTTTAACATCCCCAAACATCCCCAAATGTAACAATGAAAAGGTTGCAGTATACACATTACTACATGTGGTACTACAATGGGCTACATCAGTACATGTGTATGTATATATTAAAGCATTGAGTCTCCCGTATCCGGCCAAATCCCTTATCCGGATGAGCCCCGGTCCCGACTTGTCCGGATACGAGAGGTTCAACTGTACTCCAAATTCCTTTGGAATGTCAGTCTTCCCTACATGTACTTTTAAGAAAGAATATTATGAGGGAAAATACCTTCGTAGTTATTGTTTAGTGTGAAATTGTCCTGCATTTTGTATGTACGGTGTACAATGTATTGTCCTATTCTTTATGGACTTTGCAGTTTATCTGTGCAGTTATGATAACCAGAACTGTAGAGGATGTCCTCAACTGACAGTCAGAAACCAATTTAAAAATGGGAAAAATGATGAATATTGAAGTCATACGCCCATATGAAAAGGGTAAAATGTGTTAAAGATGCAAAGAGATCAGAATGTTTATTAATTTTTTTTCGTTCGATATTTATCCTGCATTATCATCAGGTATGAATCATCTACACCAGCCCCTAAAATCAAGATACCCGTTCGCATGACCAGTAGAGGGCGTCCCGTCTACAAGCCAAACATCCTTCAAGTTAAGCTGACCAGCGATTACCGGAAGAAGAAGTCGAAGCGACAGGTTGCCTTGCAGAAGAAGCAGGATGCCATAAAGAAAGCCAACCAGAAGAAGGGTGTAGGGAGGAAGAAGAAGGTGACGCTAAAGGTGAAAACGAGCGTCAAATCTCCAAAGAAAAAGTCACCGGCATCAAAGGTAAATATACCAACCTGAAACGAACTCTCATTTCGTCATCAGATAGATGCACAGTCACTTCAAACACCCAGAATAAAAAATAGATGGGGGAGGGGATCATGCTTTCCCAGTTATCGAATTAATTACCTATTCAGTTACCCCAACTGTCATCTACAGAAACATTCAAATTCAAACTGGAAAGGTATGCTTCTCTCCCATTGAGAATTACATAACTGCCATCCATGATGTTCAGTAAAATTGTGTTCCTTATCAGGCATATGTTTGGTTGTTGTTTGTTATTTTCTTCCTCGTTTTCATGTTCTGTACGTGTATATTTTTTTTCCTTTTTTTAAAGCACCATGTGGACCAAAAGGTGGACCTGTGCACAATACAAATAGCCACTTACATATTATTAGTATTGCTATTATATACCTGCTGTTCCTGGATGGCTCTTGTAGAATCGTGGCAGTGGATCAAAGCAGTGGAAGGATGGCATGTCTCATTCTACAGTAGCAGAAGGCATGTTAGTGATGTGCTATAGGACAGGTGACTGAGAAGCTAGTGACACACCAATGTAAACAAAACTACGCTCATCTTTTTTCGAGAAGCGAGAAACTTCCCAAATACATGCAGGAAGTTTGTAGAAAGTTTTGCTGGTTCAAGAAGTTTGCGTAGAGACTTCCCAAGCAAAACAAAATACTGGGTAGTGTGACTGCAGCAAGTGTGTCTGATATTTCCCACATTGTATCTACAGCAGTTGCAAAAGCTTACACAATGATCCATGAATTATCCTGTTGTACACTAGCTCATGAACTGGGAATTTTGCAGGACTTCAGTCTGGAAAGTAAATTGTGATTGAATCCACGATGTCATTTAATCTTATTCCTGATTCCAGGCTATGATAAAGCAATTATCACCTTCCGCATGTCCTTTTTCCTATGACAGCCCCACACTGCTGTCTGGCCATCGGACGATGAAGATGATGGGGCCGTGTCCATGGAAGACAATAATGATGACAGAGACTACAGACCCCAAGCAAAGCGAGGAAGGGTAAGACTTGTGTGAGCCCGCTCCTTAAAACTAGCCTATCCGATAGGCGTCAGGCTGTATCGATACTAGACTGATCGCTATATGGAGACGGACATGTGAGGGCTTCAGCCCGAGCGCCTATCATCACTCGTTTTTGAATCCTTATTCATGATATGCTGATCGTATGCAAGACGCGTATTTTTATGCATGATTCATAACACAGGCCTTATGTGGTCATCGACCTCATTGTTTAAACCAATCAAATATCATCTCCAACACTGCATATTCTTTGGACGAATCCATGTTTGTTAGGGTATTTTTATAAGAACTACTACATGATTTCATAATTACTTTGCCATTTTGGTTCTCATTAGTCTCGGTGTTTTGTAAATTTTTCGTTTTAATTTGTACTTTTACTTGACAATTTCACTTTATTGAGAATTTGAAAGAATAATTATTTTGGCTATCAACCATCTTCTACCTACACTGTTTGAGTTGCCTAATATAGCCTTTACGCGTTATGCATATTCAACATACATACATACCAGGTTTTCGTATAATATCTACGAAAACTGATAATTTGAAAACGAGAGATGATAGGCACTCGGGCTGAAGCCCTCACATGTCCGTCTCCATATAGCGATCAGTCTCGTATCGATACAGCCCGACGCCTATCGGATAGGCTAGCTCCTTACGGGAACCTGGTATACGTGTACCAGGTTCCTGTATGATCAACTGATATATGGGAACCTAGTATACCAGGTTCCCAGAATGTAGACAAGACTGCCTGTATTTATGGCCTAAATTCATATTTATTTGTTTTATGCTTCCCAGAAAATGGCTTAAAGAGTTTTTTCTATCAATATCTGTTGCTTTGCTATATAAAAATTGTGTGTATCTAATAGTTTTATTTGCCTTTCCCCAATGTAGTGTGCACTTGTTTCAAGATAGAACTCATGTGAAGATGTAAATAGCGATCAAGGCTAAGCTCAGTAGATAGCATCTTTCTCTGACCGGTTTCAGGTGCCTCTTTTGTGTAGAACAAAAGAGCTTGTGAGCCCATCAAGGCATGCTCTATCCATGCCTCAATCTACGTTTTTTATTGTTCATGGCACATGTAGTTGACCGTGGAAAGGGGATACATGTACCACTTGACTGCTTTTGCACAGGTTGATTACAAATCTGTCCACTCTCTGTTGAATCGCAAAAAGAATCTCGTTTGGGCGCATTGAAGGCTCTTGGAAAATTACAAGAAGAACAGGATAATAGATTTTCAATACAGGTTCTTACTTCTCAAATTTTTTGTGAGGTCCTCCTGGTGTGGTGGTTTTATCTCTTTATGTGCCACATTCGCATGGGGCGATTGTTAATGATCGCCTCGTCACTGTACAGGCATGCTAACCTGGAAACATTAAACTGCACAATACTTGAATATGAGACCATTCTGAAGCAAATAGTTTTCACACAACAATAGATATATAATGTACTCTTAAATGAATCCCACAAGGATTGGAACAATCATCCTCCAGCATTCCCACAGATTCCCACTGATCAGTTACTAGCCATTCCCTTTAAGTCGACCTCAAATAAATCAAATAATTGACTAAGTCAAAGATCTTTTCAAGTCCTCTCCTTTTTATTGTCTATTGATTTTAATCCCACATAAGTCAAATTTTCTCTAAGTCAAAGCTATTTCTTCAAGTCCAAATAGATTCGACTTAGACAAGGTTGACTGTACAGTGTCTCTGGGGATGTGGCCTTTCTATGAAAATAACAAATTGCGCAAGAGGTGCTTTGTCATAGCCTCACAGGGATTGGAAGTTGTTAATCCTTCGTCCACATTTACTTCTCTATAAAAGGTAATGTTTTCTCCAAACCTGTGAGTCCTCACCGCAGTGATACACAATGTGCAGGAAGCAAAAGGCATTGTGTGAATGTCTCCCTAAAAGACTCCTTCCTGTTATCGCCAAAATAAAAAAAAAAAAAAAACCTCACACACACACAAAAAAAAAACATGCCAAACTTCTTAACCCACCAGTTTCTAGACACCACATTACCATGGCCTTGTTATGTACCTTAATCTCATCTATTCTTATCTGATCTGTACTATTGATTGTTAGTGCTGAAAAAGGAAAAGTTAACATTTTCTTTATATATGAATCTTTTCTGTTGTTGTTGTTGTTCATTGTAATATGTTTGTTTGTTTCTTTGTTTGTCTCAGTTGCAGTTTTTCATCTTTTTTCATCTGACCCATTTTTCTTTCTGTTTAAATAGTGTTTGGAGAGCTGATGCATACAGCTGTATAATGCAGTAAAAAGTGCCATCGGTTGTCTTTGATTGTTGTCCTGTACAATAGGGTCGACCCAAACTGGTAAGAGATGAAAAGTGGTCAGATGAGGATGGGAATGAGAAGGACCGTCGCTCCAGACAAGGAGTCGGCGCGGCCAGGGGGAAGCGCAAGGTGCGGCGGGGGGAGAAGCTGCCACCGAAGAAGAGGAAATACCTAGACAAGACTAGGTTAAAGTACGACCCACGTTTATTTCTTCTTCTTCTTCTTCCTTTGTACCAAACACTGGGCAACTATGATGTGTAATGTGCCTGTTGTTCTATGCAATTGTGCATTAGTAAATGTCTTTTCAAGATCATTTATTATACATTCAGGGATCGGGCAGGAACCCAGTTTGGGGCTAGTTCTTACATAATATGTTTCTCTTCTTTTTTTTTAAAGTGCAGAGTTGAATTTTCAAAATACTTTGCAGGTATCTTTACCAGAGTGATGTGCTTTAAAAGTGGAAATTTTCGCGGTGTTGAAATTTTCGCGCATTTTGCGCAACCAGAAACCAGCGCAAAAATAAAAGCACGCAAATAATTTTGCTTGCCATATATTCCTGTGCGTGATGTCTTGGTCCGCGGAATTAAAAGCACGCGAAACTCTTCTTACCCGGCCAAGCGCGAAAAATTACTCGCGCGAAAATATCCACTTTTACAGTAGTGTACAGATTTAACACCATGTCCCCCTGGATGCCCCCAAATTTGCTATGTTCTCATTCATGGAATGCGAACTTGTGATACTCAGGTGAGTGTGAGGACCCCCAGGTCTCTTCTCTCTTGTTACAGATGTAGTTCTGCAAATGAATATTAAACTTCCACTGAACCAAAGACAATGAATATCAATATACAAAGAATGAATGCCTCTATGCCTGGGAAATGCTGTTTACAATACTTTCCATTGATAGGGGAAAATGTGATTCAATTTTCAGGGGGATGGGAGTACGTACTTTCTACCCTTGAATGAAATATTTATCTTTGTATCTGTGTATTTGTCTGTAGGGGAGAAACGTGGTACAGGTGCCGCATCAAGAAGATGATGGCGTACAGGAAAAAGTTTCAGTGTAAGATCTGTCTGGAGCAGATGGCAGTCATCACCGAGGTCATCGACCACATCCAGAACGAGCATCCGGACCAGATCCGGGAGTTCCGCGCAACGCTCGGACCTCACCTTGAGAGGTGCGGCCTGACCGTTGTCTGGCAGCTCCCGGACTCCGAGGTTGGCCAGGCGAGGGGGACGTCACAAGATGTGGCCTGCAAGACGGAGGAAAAGGAGGAGGAGGAGGCGGGGCCCCAAGGAGACGGGAACAGCCATGCCGTCAGCTCTCTGTCCAAGCTGGATGAGGCCAGGAATGAGAGAAATGATGGAGAGGAGAATTCTGGAGAGAGAGGGAATGGGGATGGCTTCGCGATGGGAGGAGGCATTCTAAAAGGAGGTTACATGTCGCTATTAGTAGGAGACGAGCGCAGTGGAGCAGCGTCTCTGAAGAGGGATGGAAAAGGCGATGGCAACGAGAAGAAGGGAGGTGATGATGAAGAAGGAGGTGAGAGAAGAGAGCCTGAAGGACGCAGGGCAGTAGCAGTCCTTGGTGACGGACAAACAGATGATCTCTTCAAGGATCGTCACAATGTATCTGAAAGTTTGTCCCCCGAGGAAGATGTTGATGTCCTCTACGAACTCCAGGGTTGGATTGTCATAATGGTAGCATGTCCGGACTGTAGTGAGTTCGTCAGTATATACAGCTTGCCCAAACATCAATTCCATCACAGCAAGCCAAGGCAGGATTACCCGTGTGACAAGTGCAAGAAGGTTTATCGCCGTCCAAACCTTCTGCGTAACCACCAGAAGAAGCACCTAGATAAACCACCCAAAGGAAATGAAGAGGAGAAAACGTTCATGTGTGAACTATGTGGGGATGTATTCCGAAAGGCAAAGTATCTGAAGAATCACCAGCTGCGGCACCAGGGTAATCTGCCGTTTGTGTGCAAGATTTGTGGCCGGCGATTTCTGTTTCAGAGGCAGCTGAAGAGGCATGACATCATCCACCGCGATGTGAAGCCCATCCTGTGCCAGGAGTGCGGGAGGGGCTTTGTGCAGCGCTCACAGCTCAATGCACACATGAGGCAGCACACTGGAGAGAAGCCCTACAAGTGCGACATGTGCGAAAGAGCCTTCACGCACAACGTCAGCCTCAAGACCCACAAGAAGCGGGACCACGGCATCGACGTTGGCCGCTGCGCCAACCCTCACCTGGGACGACCTAAGCGGAGTGGGGAGGCAGCACCGAAAAGCAAAAGCTCAAAGTCTGCATCGGCCAAGAAGGTATCCCAGACGAGAAACCAGTCTGTGATCAACAACCCACCGGTGTCACAGTATTCAGAGTGCAGAATGGTCGCCCCTCCTGTCAGCCACCTGCCAATGGGTCTCGTCATCAACCCTGACCGCCAAGGCATGGATCTGAGCATGGAATCCCCTGAAAGCCCTCCACCTGTTGACAACAGCAGGCAAGCCATGATGCCAACACGACTTCCAGACAGGAGCCACCGGGACAGACAGGATTCCATCGAGCGGTCCAATACAACGATCCACAACCTTGACAGCCATCCTCGTGGAAGCCATGGCGACGGGCACTCACCAAGCATAGAGCACCTAGGAAACCCGCATATAGAGAGGTCTGTGATTAGCATGGAACGGCACGGTTCCAGTGGAAACACCAGTTGCGGCAGCGGGGGTGGCCACAGCCACGCCCACTTCGAAAGGTCCATGGGGATGCCCCTGCTGGAGAGATCATTGTCCAGTCACCTGACCGACAGGCAGGGACTTTCCCCGCCCATCGATTCAAGAACCAGCAATGCCCACGGCCACCACATGGGGCATCATCACCAGGCGGGCATTCCGCTGATCGCCCGTCCAGACTTGAACCAGCACCTCATCAGGCAGAAGAAAGGGAAGGAGCTGGACCAGCCCCCTCACCAGAGCAACCCGCCCCACCCTCCGTACCCCTGGGGCGCCTGGGGAAACGTTGGAGATGGAATGGGGATGCGGTTTCCTGTGTTTCCACAGTAGGCAATAATCACATTTTGCCTTCCAACCGAGCCCTTTCCATGAATCACATTTTCTGACATGTTCCAATGTGAAATAATGCATAGAATGCAGTATCCATAGAGTCCCTGGAATCATTTATTGATGAATATTTGTTATGCCTGAATATTGCAATGGTTCCACTGCATAATCTTGACATGGTTCAACATGTCCTATGGTTCAGATACCACGTTCACTACATGCAGTGATGATGTGGATATGTTGACATGTTGATATTGGCAAATTATGTGATTTGATATTCAGATGTCAAATTTGTGCATATTTTGACATTTGAATATCAGAATTAAGATACTCAGTTCGTGTCCAGATATGAAATTATGCAATCTTGAAATAAATAAGATAAAAGTAAGCATTGTACAGCATGAAATGCACTTGTGCCCACCACCTAGTTCTTTTTTTTTTTAAGATATCTAATATCATTGTGTGTATTCAGTAAGATATTCTGATTTTCTTTTTTTTTTAAAGATTTATTCTTGTTGCATGATCAGTATCATAAGGGCTCAGTATGGAGATTTTTCTAATGCAATTTTCATTGTGTGGTTAACAGCATTACAGCAAGTGTTATGATTAGAAATCAGATTGGAAGTATGCATACACAAATGATTAGAACAAAGTATGTGTACATTCTGAGAAGTGTCGTGAAAAGTAAACCTGTTGCATGATCAGATAGAGACTCTTCACAATGTTGTACACATGGATTGAGTACAGGTACGGTAAAACAATTAATTCAGCAGTAGTTTGCCTTGAGCTGTGAGTAATATGTTGTTGCATGTACATAAACAAGAACATGTTAAGATGCATAATGCTGGGGCCTTCAAATAAACAAATAAAACAATGCATGTCTAGCTATCTTGTTTATCCAAAAAATTAGAAGTTGAACTTAGCTTGGATGACTTTGAATGAATATTGATTGCACCCTTCACTTTCAACTCTTCTATGGTTTCTCCAGTCCTGAGCAGCTCCAAGCAACTTTTTCTCTCCCTTAGGAAAAAAAAAATGGAATTAACAAAAGTACAAACGTTTGTTGCAACTTGATGCTGCAGTATCAGACCAGATGATGTAATCTACTTTTTAATTCAGTTTTACAAGTTTGATTTTGGTCACAGGCCTGCACTTCGGCTGACTGCTGCTAAGTTGCAGGAAACACGAGTGGGATTTGTATGTCAACTTATACCAAAAAAAAAAAAAAATCATGTGCCATGTGGTTTCTTCAACTCAGTGATGATTCCAAACTGCTAAGTGATCGGCAATCATCAACACTGCTGTGAGGGGTGTGCTGTTGGAGTCTTGGGTGGTAGGCCCTCTAAAGTAATTTGCCAGCATGAGTGACCTTCAGATTCCAAGAGTACAGTTCGCTGCATCTCACCACATCCAAATGCCAACAGCCTTGATAAATGGCATCATTTTCAGATAGTGTGCCAGCTTTAGTTTACGATACTCATCATCCAATATCAGTTATGTGCCATCCATACTTATGGACTTCTAGTAAAATAGTATATTTAAGTGCTGTTGCAGTAGACAATCCTTGTTATCTTTGCATGCATGAGCTGTTTGCGAGGCGCTTTGTAGAAAATGCGTAATGAAGTGAATATCTTATAAACAAACAGTAGTAGAAAAAAAAAAACGCCTGTGGCTTGAAGAATGTTTCATCTTAAGCCAATGACTTGTGTGTGCCAGAAATATCAACAACTCAAAATGAATAACAGTACACTTCTGTAATGAATTTATAATGAACCATAATGGTGCTAGTCTCGTAACTGGCATGTGAGACTTTTTGGGTGTTGTAGGTGATGTCCTATTTTGGCCTGATATTTCTTTGTTCTGCAGCAAGGGAGTCTCTATAGTGTGTGTGCAAGGAACTTTTTTTTTTTTTTTTTTTTTTTGCATACATGTTGTGCCAAACCTCTGAAGGAGACAAATGAAATGCTACTCATGCTGATCAGATGTACAGTGTAACCTCCTGATAATGAGATACCTGATATAATGAGGTGATTTTGCAGGTTGCATTCTGTTTATTGATATTCTTTCTTTCTTTTTTATCCCTGTTATAGTGAGGTACCATACAAAGAGTAATTATTCCCGTTAGCAGCTAGAGGTAGTTTCATTTGTTGATGGAACTGCTCAATCTGGTGAGGGAATACTCTCACTTCCTGTAATATTTGCAAGTAACTCCCGCTTTTGTTTTATAGTATGACAAGCACACTCGATGCTCTTTAGCTGTTTCATTGATGAATGAAATTGCCCCTGCTGCCAATAGGCACCATGATGTCGCAAATAGGGAAAACTAGTCTAATCGTTCAATTTCAGGGGTCCCAGACAGCTCTCTATAATGAGGGTTACCCTGTACTATAAAGGTCAAGAGAGTGTACCAGTGGCAAAGCAGTACACATCACAGCAGCTCATTGATATCTCTGTGCATGTCATAGTGCGTTAATAGGTAAAAAGGATGGCTGCATGTGGCATTATATTAGCAAAGAGCTAGGTATTTAACTGCACTCTCCACTGACTTCAGCTGCCACTGATCAGGAGGCATTACACAGCTTTTTGGCACTGGAGCATTGTCCAGTCACATCAGAAGAAGCAAACCAGGCTTGTTTAGAGCACACGCAGCTCTCAGGGCACTGCCATTACCTCCCCATTCCTTTGCATCTCATTCTGCGGATTGTTCCTCACTTACATGAGAGTACTGGGGTTCAGCAACCCACGGTTCTGGGACCATGAAGAGAAGGTCCTGGGGTTCAAGTCCCACCAGGTGCATGCATCTATAGAGTGGCATGTTTTATCGGCTGTGCCCTTGTTGGACCACAAGCACGAATGGCACCCTTCAGAGGGGTAATAAACGATGATGGAGAAGCCCACTGGTAGAATAGTACAATGTACCAACACTGCAAGAGGCTACCCCTTGTAAATGTGATATTTATTGTCTTTATTATCATTATAATGATGATTATCCTGATATGCTTTGTGCCACCTTTTCAAGACCATGGTTGCCATGTAACAATTCAGTTTTTATGTCTCTTACAGGGGGCTTCTCTTTGCTGCTTTCAGGTGAACAAGAGGCAATTTTTTTTTCATTTTGATTAATAAATCAAGTAAATGTAACATTGAATGCATCATAGCTGCAAAAAAGAAAAAATGATGAACAAGGAAGTAAAATACAAGATTAGTGAATAAGCAATGCTGCTTAAAAGTGGAACAATCAACCTATGTCCCCATATATGCCATTTACTTGTCAGTCATACCATAAATGGTTGTAGTTTGACCTTTTTCATCAGATGGACTTCAGAAATCATATCAGACTGAAAGCAGTGCACTGTTTGGCACGGTAGCTTCATTGAGAAACATGATCGACATCAAATGCTGCTTTATTTCTTCTCAAGAGAGATGCATACTCTAAACAAAAATGTAAAGTTTTTCAAGTGACATTGGTGCCAGCAACCAGCAAATAAGCCTCTAGTATGGCTGTGCTGTTAATGTTGAATGTGAGCAGAGAAAATATGGCGTTGGAAAGGCTTTGTGGTATCTGTTCAGCACCAGACATGAAACATGCCTGACCTTGTGGTTGGATGCCAATATTAATATGTCGTATCATGATTTTTATGCCTCTATGGGTAGGGGATGGGAGTAGTTTTCATTATTTTTGTGGGGGGTTTTTTCTCTCCTTCTTACTTGCTTTCTCTGAGGTGCTATGAAAGTAGAAATCATGAAAATAATCATTCAGCATTTTCAACCAATATTGTATGTTGAGAAATTGCTTCTGGTGGCTGGTTTAAAAACCGAAGAGCCCCAGACAGCTAGTAACGGAATGTCATCACGTAGTCACCAATACAAATACATTACCTAATGTACTGTACATTGTAGTATGTGTGTGTCGTATCACTCAAGTTATGCATGATAAAGCTATTATGGTATATCCTTTGAAGAAATGTATACATTCGCCATATATGCTGTATTTTCTGTTTTTCGAATCTGACATGTTCAGCTATTCATGAATGGAAAATATGAACAAAATTTGCATGAACCCAAATTAAGGTGTTGCTGTAACAAAAGGAATGAAATGTGAAAATGAAAAGTAATGAAAAAGCAAAGAAAATGTGCTAAAAAAAGAAGAAGCTATTAACACCTTGGTTTGGGTTGAATATCAATAGTATTGCAATTGAAATCTTCATTTAAAAATTATGAGTATTTATGCATTTAATGAAAGCTTTACAAATTACATTTCGTGTGTTTATCCAAAGGAGCTTGCATCGTAAGGAGACTTTGCTGTAGATATTCAGCTTGTTCGTCAGAGTAGAATTCAATGTGAACCTTAACACACCCCCAAAAGGGTCTAAAGTGCATGGCTAGCCATCTTTTTACAATTTTTGCTTGTGAAGTTTTGTGCGATATTATATATTCTCTAGATGTTGTTGCCCCAGTATAACTGGACTAATTTGTAGCGTAGGAGAAATTTTGTATGTGTGTACTCTTGACTGTGACATCTGAAATTCTTGAGAGAAAGAGATATCTGCATGAGAAATTTTCGTGTGGAATGACTTTTCTTCGTTAGTAGGACTCTAATGCCCTATAAAAGAAAAGACAGAAAATCTCTTCCACAAATCCATATGGGATACTGGCAAGGTTCCCAAACGTTTCACAATTTAGATGGATTCGAATGATATGATGTTGTGTGAACTTGTTTGAAGACAGTGTGTCAGTGGTGGTCTGCTTGATATTCCAAGCAACATGACAAAGTTTACTATATTTTCAATGCATGTCGTAGCATACACTAAAGTGCTAAGTCTGTGTACCGGAGATGGTGTATTCAAAATTCTGCTGGTATCACACGAATTCTGTCGCAAAATCAAAAGTGTGCTCTCTGTCTCTCGTTATAGTGGCAGTGTTTTGACTTTATCTGTAGATGTCGTCTCTCAAAGCTGAGAGCGACCACAAGTGGAGATTTCGAGGTAGTGGTGCTCCTTTGCCAACCCTTTCTTGGCTACCGACACAGTGTCATCCAGAGATTGTAAATTTGTGTCGAAAATATATTTCTCGTCATGGACAAAGTCCAGCCTGCTCGTAAATGTTGCGTTAAGAATTGGGCAGCGAGTCGCTCGTTCCAGGCAGTTGTGATCCACTCATCATCTTTTCATTTTCTGAGCACAGGGAGAATGTCTTCCGGTTGCGCTCAAAAGACCCAGTAACGTGAAGATTCATGGGTTGCCCAATTCATTCACTGCCCACCTGGGTACATTCCAAAACCATGAATAGCACCAGCCGGCAAGTATGCGCATTGAAGCTTACGCATACCGGCCCCGGTCGACTCCAGTTCAGAGTCTTTGGCTGTGTGTGTTATAGAGATCAGTGATACACTTTGTTACAGCGGAGGACTCTTGAAAATATCCGAGCTGGGTCAGCCTTCTGACACCATGGTATCCCCACGCTACTGGATCTTTAAGATGACAGAATTTGATTCGAACAGTCGATCTCGCATGTTAGCCTTGGATCTAACATTGTCGTAGACTTAAATCAAACTTGTCTGTTAAATCTCTTTATGAGCTTTGCAGCTTTTTAAGTCACTTGGTGAAATTTGCAAAGGAGGACTGACTGCTACCTTGAAAGCTTCATAGTGTGTTTCCATCTTTGTAGCTGTAATAAGTATACCAAAAAAAGACCAGAAAGCAAACCAGTAGGTCTGAAATTCTTCAAAAGATAAGACTACTTGGTGAGTATTCTATGGTGTTTGTAAATAGCCAAATTTTAGTAGTGTAGCAAAAATATACAATTAATGTTTTTTTTTTTTGTGCATGAAACTAGATATAAACGAAATAGCTATTGAAGATGCTTGGTCTTTTGTTATTGTTTCTATCAAAAGTTAAAATCCTAAGGACTATTCATTACACATAGATCATATGCTTGTTTCACTCACCAAATGCAAAAACAAATTGTGGTTTGTGTTTTTGACTTTTTTTTACATGTGTTACTAATTTTCTTCCCTTTCAATATGTTATATGTGTGTGTCTGTGCCTGTGTGTGTTCTTGTGAATGGCTTCAGTTGGGGACATTGGTTAGTTTCACACTGGGCAACCAGGGATACATTTTACATGAAGGTAGTCAAAACAGAGTAGTTAAAACAATTATAAAAACACCCTCGTAAGGCCCTAGGAGTAGGTCCTACCTTAGAGGTATATACTACACCTTCCCATGCTGCACAACAATGCCTGTATGTGAGTGAATAGTTACATAGGCCTACTTCACACTGGGCAAATGGGGAAACTCAGAAATTTTTGTACATCATTGATTATTGAGTGTGCACCATGCTCTACATTGAACATATTTTTTTTACAAACTAAACTGAATTTGAATATAATTGTACTGGTTTTCCATTTTGCTTCAATTGTCAATTTAGCGAAATAAAGAAAAATATATTTTTCAGAAACAAGTAATGCAGACCTCCAACCTTTCTGAATGTGGAGGAGGGAATCTGAATTTTGATGATTCCCAGCTCTTGTGTTAGTAAAAATTTCCTATTATTCTTGATGATTTTACGACACACTCCCGTGGGAACTGCTCTCTCTCTTTCCTACTTTTGAGCCAAACCATCTTTTTTGTATTTTTCAGTCAGAAAGCTCGGGAGGTCTGAATAATGTAATATATGCACAGTTTCCTTGAGCAAACTACCATGTAGACCTATCCCTGGTTGAAGCCTGTTACAAGAGTGTGTGCTCTTTGTGTGTTTGTGTAGGCTCTATGTGACGTGGGGGGGGGGGGGGGAGGGGGGTCTGACGGGAAAGTTATATGCTGACAACCATAGAGAGTGTATGACATCAATGAAATTGGAATGTGGCGTCCTTGTTACTGGTTTTGTTGTGGTTTTTTTCAGTAATCAAGATTTGTCAATACCCTTCCATCAGCCCACATGAACTGCAAATTAGTCTTGGTTGCCAGTCTGTTTGTAGCCACTGCCTGAGGCGAGTTTCATATAGAAAATGTGCATAAAACTGCAATTTAACAGTAATAATCATTACCATGGTAACAACTGCAATATGCACTGCTGGTTGGTAGTTGCTCCCATAGAAGAGATAAATGTCTAATGTTGACAATTGTGTAATTTTTTTTGTGTGTGTGGAACAAGAATAATTTTTAACTAGATACTTTGTTATAGGCATCTACACGTTTGTAGGGACAGTATTTTGCCATTTGTATAGGCCTACTGTTTCCCTTGTGTGACCTGCTTGTCCCAATTCAGGCTATGTCATGGATCAGAGTTCTGCACATTATTAATTTCCCAATACTTTTTTTTTCCTGCTGACAGTATTATGAGTCTCTTAGTATTCCATTACTTTTTCCATAATCATGTATTGCCAAATATTCCCTGTCACACACAACTCTTTTCTCAATAAACCTAAAGATTACTTGCAGTATGTCATAGAAAAATTAGGGCTTGATAGTAATGTAATGAGCAATCACCATATTTGTGTCAAAAATCTAAACTGAGTATTACCATCATTGTTATGATTGTTATTGTATGTATTAACAGTATTGTCATTATTATTATTGTTGTTGTTATTATCCTTGTTATTATTGTTTTTGTCATCATCACTGACAGCATAGTAATCATCATCATCATCATCACCATTATTTCTAGTGTCAACCATGCTGCTTATTGCTGTATCCATGGCAACAGGGACCAAGATAATTTTTCTTCCCACCAGGTCTTCTGATAGCATCAACACGCGTGCACTCATTCTTATTCATATCCACTCATTGAAGACTAGTCCCGAGCATACTCGGGCAAGTATCTTTGGAAAATGCACGTTATAGCAAACTCAGCCGTCCTCAACGGGATAGCCCATGGGTACGCCCTCGTTTTGCTTTGTCAAATTTGGGATACAGTCTCCGTCATGGTCTGATGTTTCATCCATTTTTAGCAAGAAATTTCTCAAGCATATTATACTCTTGGTCCCATATGTACTGTCTGTGCAAAACACAGGCGGAGAAAAATTATGGCGTTACTCAACTTGCGCATTCTGTGTAACCCTGTTCTGTGTGTTGTGTAACAAATGATTATTCATGAGGCACGCATTTTGCAAACAAAATGATTGCCTTTAATAAGGTTTGCGTGAATAGTCCTTTCTGTTTGTAGTTCTGTGATGATATTTCCTGCATTGAATTTTTCCAGAAATATGAACAGAGAGGTTTTATGAAACGGGACCCAGATCATCATCATATTCTGCTCCATGCCACTGACTTTTGTCCTCAGATGGTTATCTAAACAAGGTGTCTCGTGTCAATAAACCCTGTAATATTAACAGCACAGGAATACTGAAACCGCAAGATATTATCAATATCCCTTACATAATGAGGTAATTGTCTGTTTTCTCCTGGTTGTGAACGGCATAATTTTGTATGTTCTTTTCAATTAGACTTTCAACAACCATTAGTCATAATTAGCACATCTCTCATATTATGTACCTGGTAATCCTCTAGGTTGACATTTTTATGCTCTGTGAAAAAAAGGAAATACATGTATTTCTAAATGTGTGCATCAACTGTGGTCAAGTCAATGAATTCCAGCACATTGAAAGTTTACTTCATGTAGTCTTGCTCCAATGATACATTATATTTTAGTAAATGCCATTGATGGTTACTATCAATCAACTGTATCCAGCTGTTGGTACAGTTAACCTGTGGTAATTTATTCATGTTAGTTTTGTGGGGATATCCCCACCACCAATCCCTGTACCAACTTCAGAATAATTATTTGATAATTCATGCCTGGAGAAATAGATAGGATAAGATATTTTCCAGCCATTATTCATACACGCCTTCACTCTGATACCATTTGCATCTTGTGAATTCATAGCGAAGGGACGGGACTTTTACAGTGTGTTTGGCTTGTTTATAGCCCAAGATTGCATCATTGTACCCATTTTTTTAACCTGAAACGAACCACTAGAGATGGACTATTATGATATCTTGTTGATAAGAAATCATTGTAAACACAGTTGTTACTTCACATTTCATCCAACAAATATGTACTAACGATAAGAATTATGTGCTATGAACAGATGTGTTTTGTTATGAGGGGTAGATACGTTTAGCATTAAATGCGTTAAAAAATACTTGTGCTATTCATTACAAGGGTAGGAAGGTATGAAGAGTTTTGTACATGGAAGCAATGAGGTCCAACTGTGAGTGAGTTCATCGAGTGCGAGTTGCTCTTTTGCTCTTCAAATCACAGCTGTGATTTTAAAATTATTTAATAACAATTTAAATTATAAACTACATTGTATCAGTATTTTTAAAACTAGATATGTAAGTTCCCAAAAATGACCTTGTACACCATTTATGGTTAGGTAGACAGTTTTTTTTTTAAATTTTGTGTCTTCGTAGCAAAGCTACTTTTTATGTCGTTTTTCCTGTATTTTGTCCTCTTAAAACCAAAAAGCATATCCCTTTCTTTGTTTGTGTATGTGTCCCTGTGCCATTTTGTTCACAACATTAAATGTCATTCTGACACAAAACGAAAACGTGCAATGATGTGTTCGGCTCTTTAGTGACAGTGATTTTATGATGGCTAGAGCCACAAGGGTAATTGTAATCAGAGCTGCCCAGTCTTCCTGATCCTACTGGAGGCTTCCTGAAAACATAAATATTTCTTCATGTCAGGATAATAGAATACGAGAGTCTCCCCAATTTTCAATTTTTGCCGATTAAGATCAGTGGCGGATCCAGAGGGGGTGCACCGGGCACGCGCTCCCTCTTTATTTTTGGTTAAAACAAAAGAAATAAAAAGAACAAAATGGGGGGTGCATGTGTGTCCCCCCCCCCCCTTTAATTTTGCAAAGGCGCCTCCCCTTATGGAATTCCTAGATCCGCCCCTGAAGATGCATGCAACACATAGGTATCTCCCCCATTGCTGATGTGGACTCTTGTCTGGTTTTGATATGTGGATATTGACAGCCCTGGTTATCAACTCTCTTCTTGAGATTTATTGAATAGCTTCATAGCTTCTCTGTTTCAGAACTGATGAAATACTTCTATCCACTGTTCAGATTCTCTGTAACTCTTCCGTCAAGTGAAACGCAGCTCACATTAAGGCCGCCGCACACTTTACGACTTATGGTCGCAAGACGGACAGACTTTGGAGTTGAAATATACAAGCGTGTTTACTCTGAGGCTATTGTGAATTATTTCAGATCCAATGTCTGCCAGTCGTGTGACCAAAAGTCGTATAGGGTGCGCCGGCCTTTACAGGTATGCCAGGATGTTGCATGGTTTACTTTGTCCTATTCAATTCAACTAGTCATGCTAGTAACTTACAGTGTAATAATCCATACCGTATCAAGTCAGTGATTTGTATGAAAGAAGGAAGAGAAGGAGAGAAGAAAGGAAGTAAGGGAAAGAAAGATGAAGAATGTTTTTGTAAGGATTAAGAGTTTGCATACATCCACAATATCCTCATGCAGCACATTCTTGCTGTACAATGACACGAGACACACATTCCATTGAATTTCCAAAGTGGCATATATTTCAACACTTACAAGGTATGAGGAGATAATTCTGTACTATACATTATATTTACATCAAATATTAATATACACATTAAATGTTCTTCTGTCCTCAAAAACAGAAACAAAACAAAAAAATCAATTATATCTCCCAGTCCACAGACTTATTGTACATAGTGGGTGCTTGATGGAAAACAGTTACAGCAAAAAAGGCACAGAGAGAAATGCATATAATGTATTTACTGTATATAGCACTTTAGTAAGAGAAGCTGATGTGCACTTAACATGAAATTCGATATGTATTTATTCTGAAGTATCTCTTAGCAATACAGCATAGTTTTTTGCATATATGTATAAAAAAAAAGTAAATACAATCTTTATAAGTTTATCCTCTAGCTCTATCGAAGAGAATCAGTAAAATATGCTGGCACAATACGTCTAGCCTGATGTGCAGTACATGATCAATTCATTTCCCTATGGAAGGGTAGATCACCCCTCCAGCCTAGGGCTGTATTTGAAGAGATCATCACAAATTCAAAATTGCATCACAGACGATATTAATACATCAAATATTAATACATGGACGGATCGATATTGTAACATAACCTAATTCTTTGTAAGGCAGCAAGTATGAAGACTGTAAATTTCAAGTCATCCTTCACTTCACTAAACTCATCTTCATATGCACAAGTGTTGGGCAGTTGCATGTTGTTCTCGGTGGCTATCTGATGACAATAGTTCAGCCCTGCTGATGAAGAACATGGCGTGTAGATGTTATTGGCATAGTACAAGAAGTTGGAAGAAGCAAGATATCAAATAATTGTAAAAAATAGAAAAAGAAAATATAGCACATGTTGTGCAATTATTCATTATACATGTTCAAATAAGTAAATCATGGAGGGGACGCATACTTGACTAAATACCAAACAGCCTGTGGGTACTTTAAAGTCTTGCAAGAGAACATAAAGATGTCCAGAGATAAGCATGAAGTGCAAATATTCCTGACTCATATCAGACATGAACACTTGTTCAGTACAGCAGCTATTCAGACAAGCAGGGATTACAAAGTTCTATGATTTCTGCATATGAAATCATGCAAGAGTCACTGCTGCATTTTATAGCAGCAACAAATTTCACCAAGTCCATTCCTCCATTTGGAAAAAAAAAAAAAATCGAAAAAGATGTGGTTAAGCACCAGTTCAGTCAAAACTATCACTCGTATGGTAATCGGTGGAATGCAAAAACCAGAAAAGAAATAGATGCCATGGACAATTTAGGTATGAAAACTAAAAAAAAAAAAACAACAACAACAACAACAACAACAACAACAAGCAAACAAACATAAAAAAAAAAAGAAATCACAGAAGTTCTCGTAATGTGCTTGCATAGAGTTCATATGTGCATTGCACAGATGGCCGGAATAACAGCAGTGGAAGAGATACGTATGAAATACAGACATTACTTGTATTAGATATGCAGAATTGTCAATATAGTTCATATGGTGGGAACTGGTCATAAATATATTTGTCCTGAGTACTTTGTCTGATCTGCAGAGTCTGCATGAATAAATGAACAGGCAGATGTTAGTAATTCCCTTTGAAACATATCTCTTGGTACTGTAAAAGTGGATATTTTCGCGCGACTAATTTTTCGCGCTAGGCCGGGTCAGAAGAGTTTCGCGTGTTTTTAATTCCGCGGAATCAAGACATCACGCACAGGAACGTATGGCAAGCAAAAATATTCGCGTGTTTTTATTTTCGCGCTAGTTTCTGGTTGCGCGAAATGCGCGAAAATTTCAACACCGCGAAAATTTCCACTTTTACAGTAATATAATACAATCATCTGTATGAATTAAAAGACAAACGCAAATTGCTTGAAAGAAATGCCACCTCTTGTGCAACAAGTGATGACATTGTGCATTGTCAACCTTCAAGAAAAGCTTCAATCAGACATTTACAAACTAAGTGGAAGGAATGATAGTAAGCACTATGTGTCAATATATCAAATTTGCATGCACGGTGGATTCAGCTCAATTCAATTGCATAGAATGTGGTTTGGACAGAGTTTGTGAAGACATTGATGCAAGCAAATGAAAGGCACTAGTGTCAAGAGACACAAACTAGCATGTAACCAATGAAACCATAGAAAATAGCCACATATTCATCAGTCTTTCGTTGTTGTTGTTGCTCTGTGGCAGAGAGCAGCGATAGTGTAAGTTTCGTCCTCTTTGAAATCTTCAATGACGCTTTGATACTTGTTGCTTTACAAAGGAGTATAGATGAAAAGATGACCTTCTGCAGGACAGGTTAGCCTTGGGACACTTTTAATACTCCATGCAACCAAGTCCCCTTTGCACATTTCTTTTCTTTGAGAATCCATCAAAAGTTCAGGGTTTGTCCTCATGAATACGCAAGAATCTGCAAGAATACGCAGCCAAACTAGCGCTGCATACGATGCATGTTGTTAACTTGGTAGACTCGACTGGTGAGTGGGAGGTGTTCCAAAAAACTTCATCAGCCTACACCAGCTCGGGGCTGCCCTTCTGCTGGGCCTCGTCTGCCAGCTGCATGGCCTGCACCTCGTCCAGCACGTTCCTGAAGCTCTCCACGCTGACCTGGCCGCGGTTGCTCCGCGAGGCCGCCAGAGACCACAGCTTCTGGAAGGTGTCCTGGTCCATTTCGACCCCAATGTTGGAAAAGATGCCCTTGATCTGTGAACACAATGGAATAATTCTGTGAACACAATGGAATAATTGCAATAAAAACAACTCCATGCAAGAATTCATTCCAACTGATTGACAAATTGCCCTACATCAACATATTTAAATAATTCTTTGCGACAGAAAAATTTCATGAATTTGAGGAATAAACAAAGACAAAATGGAAGTTTCTGTGAAAGTTCGCAAAGAAAAATGACACATTCTTAGATTGAAGAGAAGAACCTCTTCTATCATACTATTTCAGCAGGTCACTGCCTCTTACAAAAGTCGTATTCATACTCTTCATGTTACAGAAAATATATGACTGCGTAAGGCACTTGGATATTCTGTTCGTCACCTTCTGTACAAACTACATGTATGTCCTGTGAACCTCACATGCTGAGCACACGATTAAACACAAACGCAGTGTCTCACTAGTACGGACTTGAGCAAAGTAATTTTATGCCTTCTCTTCATGGCTGTACCACCCAGCAAAGTCACAGACACTCACTCTTTGGAACTTCTGACTCACTCTGTGCTAAGTCATAACATTTTCATACAGGTGCAGCAATCATCACAAATTTACCTGCTCTGGATGCCTTGGCTGGAAGAAATCTTTCTCATAAACGCCCCTATTGCTGTAGATGGACGGGTTGATGAGGCCATAGGCATCCGACTCGTCGCCATAATTCTTTGAATCGCTGATGCGCTTCACCCTGGGAGCCGCGATGTCACTACGTATCGTTGGCACACCGTATGTTCTGTAATCTGAATTTGCAGGTATGCAGGAGGGACAACAGATTGGTTTAAAGGGTCATATTACACATTCATAAAAATCAGATTAGTTTAATCAGTCATTAATTGCCCACCAATTATTTAGTCACCTGCTCTTCTCTCTCCCCCCATAAACACAGATTCTTAAAAACATAATGATCTTTCCCACATGAACATAGCAAAATTCATTTTACTGTTGACAGTGAGCATGCTATCATTGAGAATAGAGACATCCTTAATATAACAGATCTTGAGATTACTAAAAATCATACATCTTGGCTGGAATTATAGATCCTGATTTAAATCAAAGTCTAAGTTGATGTTGCAGAATATTTTAGTGATGGGGAGGAAGTGTTATCTTTAAATACGGACACTCACTGGCATCTAATACTCCTTGGTCATTATATTCATGGACATTTACTCAAATACGAGTCAACAGATGCATATCTAACATCCCTACAGAGATGCAGAATACAGCATAACCCTATTGACCTTTGCAAATTGTGTGACCTACAATGTAGAACTTCAACACCTTACCAGGAAAGAAAAACAAAATCTTACCTTTAGTTGACACACCACCGACCACCGAATTAATCATTTGTGCGGACGTGCGATGACCACCAATTGCCTCGTCGATTTGCTTCTTGATCCGCTCCGGCGTCCCCTCCTTCTCTTTCTCCTCCTCTTGCTTGGGGACGGTGGACTGGGGATTGGTCAGCCTCTGGCCTTCCTCCATCTTGTCCTTCCAGTTCAGGAAGTTGGCAAACTCGTTGTAGTTGATGTAGCCGTCGGAGTTTGCGTCCACGTAGAGGATGAGCTGGGCCAGGAGCTCCGGTTCCACGGGGAGGCTGAACTGTTCGCAGCACAGCCGCAGCTCGTTGATGTCGATCTTTCCGTCACCATTCTGCAGAGATTGCGAACAAATGTCACAGACTGGTTTTTAAAAAAATACAAAATTGTATGTATACACCTTCCAATTTTACCATGAATGCTCAGAGTGTTAAGCTAATTCTCCAAAACCTGGTTTTCATATTTAGGTAAACGTCTAATATCTTATTTCAAACCGGTCATCCATTGCCAGATATAGTTTTGCCTTACAGTGACTACAAGCAATAACTTTGTTGTATCTCCTTCAGTTGGGAGATTCGGTGATCTCGGTCAGGAAATTCACATAATCAGGAAGTTGTCAAGGAGATACTTCAGTGGACTACTACTTTGATCTCATCAATGCGAGTGCTCTGATTAATCATCAAAACTGAATCTCTTTGAACATTACAACAATAAATTCTATTAAGATCAGAAACAGTACAAGATAAATCTCCCAGTTCTTTGGGTTTTTTCAAGTCTAACCATATCCAATGTGTACATTCATCAATACATAGCAATTCCTATTCAACCAAACCCAAGAAAATAAAAACAAAAATGGGTTCAAAATTACAGATGCAAAATCAGCATTGGCTATGCATGTACATTTGTCAAAAAAAAAAAAAAAGCTGGTAAAAGCTGTTTAGCCTATCCCATAGCAGTGAGCAAGTGGAATAGATTGGAGTCAAAAGGAGCCTACAAGCTTTCAGTTCTAGCAGATTATTAATTTTGATACTACATTGCATTGTTATGTTGTTACATATGTCTGCAGTACATAGTGTTTGCAAATCCCTTTATGACTGTCATTTTGCCTCTGACAAAGATTCTGTTGGGAACGAGAAAGCTCAGGCACCCTTTGACTCCACTTTATTTGACATTTGATGGAAAATCATAAATGCAATAAAGGGTATTAAAACAATTGTGGCTTTACCTTGTCGTAGTGGTTGAAAGCTGCTTGAAGGTTATTGAAGTTGTGGTAGTTGGCCTTCTTGAGCTGCTGGCGGATGGCAGCCACCAGTCCCCTCTCCCTGTCCTTCCCCCGCAGATAGCTGCCGGGGTAGCGGCCGTGGATCAGGTCCCCAGCGCCGTACTCGTCTGGCTTGAGGAGGATCCCGAAGGAGTGGTCCGGGGGTACTGTCAGGGTCTCCTTGATGGGGTCGTGGACCTCACCCAGCTGGGGCTGGGTGCGCTCTCGGAAGTCATCCACTCGCTTGGACACCACCTTCGTGCCTTTGTCACTGGTTTGCAAATTGTAACCAATTATATGAAAATTAATTCCAATATGCAGACATCTGTGCTCCAGGTTATAATTTCTGGACGTCTACCATGCTCCAGGCATGACAATGCAGAACAATTTTATCAAAACTAGAAAAGCACTCGGAGAGCACAGACATCTGCCAAGCCTGTAACTCATTTTCCATCCTTACTTGCATGCTATTTCCCGAATAGAACCATTTTTTTTAATGTCTTTGCAGACAAACCAACGCAGATGACCACTTAACCTCCTCCTTCTTTGGCAGAGGTAACAAAACAATAACAAAATATAGCATAACGTTCAGTGTAGGTCACAGTCACAGCAATTATTATTGTGTAATCTGGTCCTGAATGCCAAACACATGGTACAAACTGCTTCAAATACTCATTATATTTGTTCATATATCTCTCCTTGCCATCCTACAGTTGTACCCCCCCCCCTGCATTTTGAAAGAGCAAGTCAAGCTCTTTTACTATTCTAGAATAAGTGGGATTATGCTGAATTTTCTTTATATTTTCTTTGTATCAGTCTATGCATATGACATCACAAACTGTTGTAGTCTTCCCATCCCGCAATGGCAGCACTGAAACTTTAAAAATTCATAACTTTTAAACAGACTGTCCAATTTTCCTCAAACTTTCACTGATCTTCTAGTATTGCTGTACTCACTAAATCACACATAGATATAGAACTTGTGGCACAGAAAGGGCAATTACAAGAAAAAGAAAATCAATATCCTGTCATACTCTTTAAAGCTAGACATGCCAAGCCAAAGTGCTAAACAGGTTATAGCTGGTGGCCTTAGACATGACAAAGTACATACTTCCAACAGAATCGTGCTCTATGTTTTCTGAGTAATAATAATAATAATAATAATAATAATAATAATAATAATAATAATAATAATAATAATAATAATAATAATAATAATAATAATAATAATAATAATAAATCAATTTATAAAGCGCAAAACATATACATATATATATTCTTTTGCGCTGCAAAAAGCTTCTGATGTACTTGATAATAAACATTTGAATGAAAAGATGTGTTTTGAGTCATAATTTAAAGACTGCTACAGTTGGGGATTTCCTGACTTCTAATGGTAGGCCATTCCAGAGTATATGCATAGATGATGTAACCCTTTGCATGCATTCACTGTCCTTGAAGATCTGTACTCACAGCTGATTGTTGCGCAACCACTTCAGGGTCTGTGCCACGTTCTTGCCATCGTTGTCGTGGGGGGTGGAGATTCCAAAGAAGCCCTCTTTCGGGTAGCTAGACCAGTCGTAGTTGCGGTCGACAGATTCACCCACATCGAAGTCATGGTGTGTGAACTTGTAGAGGTCCCTGCCCTGCTCACTCTCGGCAAACACCTGTTGGTAGGTCTTGGCTGGACTGACTAATTCCCCTGCTGTGCAATCTTCACACACATACACAAAAGAAAGAAAGACAAGAGTTTTGTTAGTTCAGATTAATCTTATCAGTGAGTTCTCTTCAAAATTTCAAATATAACTTTTTCTGATTTTTTTCTACCAAAAATTAATACTGTATACATGGTTCATTTTATGGTGTCTTATTATTTTTTTTTTCTCATTTGGCAAATCCATTGATATTCACAAAATTAACACAATTTTGGTAGAGAAATGTTGTCTCTTGTAACACAAAAGCATTGCATATTTCCAAGGTGCAAAATCACTACCTTTTCTGTTCCAAGAGGATACTACAAGTATTGAAATCTAATTTTACAAAATCAACCAGTAGTGAAAGAAATATCATACATCATCTGGCACTACAGGATGTACGTGTATCCTGTGAAATGCACTTCTTGTGAGGTAAAATGTACACATTACAGAATCTAAAAATCTGAAAACTTGATTAGTTAATGAAATCTTGTTGATCAGTGAGGCAAATGATAGATGATTCGATTGCATGGACGGAAAGAGCATTGTATTGTTAAAGACACCATTACGATGTATGTTGTTGGAGAGATTTGCAATTTGTGTGAATTGACAGCTGGTAGTTTAATCTACTTTGAAGCAGATCAAAGTCTACATCTCAGTCCTGAATTCTGGTAATTTTCTCATTCTACTGCCCACATCTAAAAATTTCCTTTGCTCTGTGGCAGTCACCAATACCATCTCTAGACGATAGGTAGTGAAGAAATGATCATGCACTTGTTCTGACTACACAATCGTCTCACCAAAGACATTTTTGGTGCCAAATGCTGTTTTTAAGGGGTCCATGTCTGCTGGCAGCCCAGGGCTTTGGTCATGGGACTGTCCGAGGGGAGCTTTCTGCTTGCTGGCGTAGAGTGATTCCTTTTTCTCTGCCAGGCGCTGCTCAAAGAGTGTCTTCGGTTGTGGGTTTACAACATCACCAGCCTATAACACATATGAAACAAGAATACAAGACCCTTCACAGCTGAAAGATACACAATAATTTTCTTTCTTTTCTTTTTTTTTGGTTTGTCCCTGCCTTTCCATCACTGGATATAAAAATATTCAGCATTTCTTTGTTCATTCTACTAGTGGTATTCACATGATTTTAATCTTTATTTTCTCAAACTGAAACTGTTACCAGTCTTGAGATTCTTGAACACCCTTTCTTCTGAAGTAAAAGCAATTAAAATCATACACATGAAATACTGTCTGTAATGATTCCACCTACATACCCCTCCCCTCATTCTGCAAAAATGTGAATAGATATCATTCTCACAGACAAGCTGTTGACATAAACAGGCAAGATTGATATTGCTACATTATCAGGTAAGTTCCATATGTACACTCTCACTCTAAACTTGTATTCACAATTTCAAATACTGCAGGGCTGCAAACCATAACTTACCTTCAGTGAACCGCTGGTTTCCACTCCATGGGAAATTGTGGAAGCAGTGTCTGGATCACCGGCTTTGCCCCAGAACACTCTCTTTACCTGAGGTTCGGGTTGTGTCATATTACGGAACTTTTTGACGATCGGAGGAGTTTGAACCTGAAGGAGTATGAGAGAATCCATGATTTTGATACTTCTTCAAACTGAGATTCATAAGAATAAAGAAAATAAAAAGATAAAATGCAACATTTAGAATTTAATACTGATTTCATCATCAGGATGTATGCAATAGATAGCATATTATTACAAACATGAGAAATCCCACATCTCAGGCAATATCAAATTCCTACAAGTACAGTTGAGTAGTTTTTAGTAGTCTGATAATGTCTCTTTATGCCAAAAATGATCTCTGTGAATATGTTGGTTCAGTGATTCACTATGACAGCCATTGCATGGTACTCTACAGCT
This sequence comes from Diadema setosum, assembly GCA_033980235.1. Classification (NCBI taxonomy): domain Eukaryota; kingdom Metazoa; phylum Echinodermata; class Echinoidea; order Diadematoida; family Diadematidae; genus Diadema; species Diadema setosum. Next base: position 4,260,509 of record CM067080.1, read on the forward strand.
GTACATAAAGACTTCATACTAGGCTATGATATCTAATATGATTATGAAGCAATCCAAGAAAGTGTGACTTACCCTTTCTATATTCATGCAATCTCTTGCAGTTTCTCCCGGCATAGTGATGAGCTTCCCTGCCTGTATAATACACAGAACCGATTTAAATGTTATACAAGAAGGTAAAATTGTTGAAAAAAACCTTAGTCTCTGTGCTATATAGGTTACTTCAAGGAAAAAAAAATTGAAAAACTCAATTCAGTGCAATTGACTTCATTTCTCAAACAATCACAGAACATGTGCATACTATTACCAAACAGAAGCAGGTTTTGTATTATATATCGGTACACAGAATGCTGTGTGGGACCTAAAAAAGCAGAGCTTGTTAAAAAACAAAGTACTGTTAAAAAAAAAAAAAAAAAAAAAAAAAAAAAAAAAAAAAAAAAAAACAGATATAAAACAGATTTTACTTTCAATATCATTTATGCAGATATCTTAAAGTGAAAACAATATATTGCAGAAGGAAGGGCCGAGATGAGAAAAAAAGAGGGAGGGAAGGAAGAAAAATGGAGAGAATATCCATCCCTTATGGCATGGGCAGTGAATGACTCGGGCCACAGTGGCCCCACCCATACTCCCCCCGCTCCTGGCCTGGAAGTTTAAGACCATGAAGTGATGCACATCAACAAGAAAGGCAAAATGGCACAAAAACACACATTTTTTTATTACATTTGAGCAGCTTAAAACTCAAAGAATAACACGAACAATTACTTTTATTTTTAACAGAGAAAACAGACAATGAACTAAACACATCCACTAAAGTACTACAGTCTACACCCCCAAAGTAGACTGGAGTTCTAGATCTACACAACCCTTAACACTACACAGGTCTACAATTAAGTTCTTTTTCCCTTTTTCCTTTTTTTTTTCGGGGGTGGGGGTTGACTTTGGGTCAAAGTCTCAGTGTCAGCGTGGTCACTTGACTTGTGATTCTTTTAACTTCAAGTGTTTTGTGAGTTCTACCTAGAAGGTTCTAGATCTGGATTCTAGAGTACAATGCAGTGGACAAGTTTGCGACTCCAGAACCTACAAACAATACAATTCTTCTTGCGACATTTCTTGTGACGGCAAGCGTAATTACGCTCTTTTCAGAGCGATTTGCTCTCTCCGTGATTGGATGCCGGTATTCTGTAATTTACCCGTGACAAATCATGACATTTAGTACGTCATTTGTCATATGTTACAATACAAATATGAAATAACAATTAGGCCTGTTACAAATTCAAGTCTTATAATTTAAGATTAGAAACTACCTCTAAAAATGCACTTTTGTTGTAAACGTTAGATAGAGATGTTACTAACGGTAGACTCTTACGTTAGACCATCTAACGTTAAATTTAATTAGATTCTGTCTAACACAACAGTTAGGCCTAGTTCTATTTACCGCAGTCATGTCACGATTTCTGTCGATGAACTTCCCTGTGTTGCTGGCAATGGTGGGAATTTCACTACCATTTGAATTTGGTGGCGTTCTTCCTTGCCCACCAGTTGATGCACTTGTTGAGGCAACAGCAGCCATGGTTCCTGTTGATCACACTTCCTTTACTTTAGGCAATCGTATCGTGGTAGAAAATCTAGTCCTACTTGAGACGTTGAGTAGGGTCTAACAAAACAAATGTAAATAGATTTCGGGATCTACACTTCACAGAGCATGCCAGTGCTGCTATCATTAAATACAAAATTGGAGCTAAGCAGAGTGAGGGCTGTTGCACCAGATCTCTACGCCGTCCGTCCAGGCGCATGAACTCTCATCATAAGTCCAATTGGCAATGCAGTGTGATCGAGTCTCGTTGATCTCAATCAAAGCTCAGCGGTAGAATCACTATATTGCTCTTTCAAACTACAAACTAGACCTAGAGTCTAGATATCTGGCAGGTATACTTGGCCAATATTTCACAAGTTTTGCAGGACTTGTTTGCCGCACACATCCATACGAAGAATTCTTGACACAAGTCCACATCTACTGCTGAGCGGCCACACACCTGTTGCCTCCCCTGGCCCTTGGTTCTTCATCAGATGACTACTGATACGCGCGCTACACAGATTTCACGGTGTGTGTATGTGTGTTGTATAGTATAGCTCACGTACAAAGGTATACCTAGCGTAAAGTACACATAGTGCACATAGATACGAAGCAGTACACATGTACGTACGTGGTACGTACGTAGAGCAACTTGTTTAGAGCGTGATGTTGCTAAGGCTCTTTTTCAATATATTTATTTCTAAAAAGTATTCATCCGTTTTGATTTCAATTAATTTTTTTGTTTTAGAAAAAATATCAAAGTTTAGGTAAATTATATTATATCCAAGATATATATGGTTTATATGTGCAGATTATTTGTCTCTTTATATCTCGTAAGCAATATATTGTAAAGGCTAAGTATGGGGTCATTGCCTTTCTCGTTTGAGTCTGCCGAAATTTCTCGCATTTTACGAGAGGATAAATCTCATGACGTAATGCAGGTGGGGTTTCACGATTGCGCACAAGGGCTTGCATCTTCCTGTTATGAATTTTTCGCTGAAGTAGATGACCAATTTCAGTCAATATATGCCGTTTGGTAAGGATATTAAGAATATGAGTATGTCAGCTGTGTGCATGTATGATGAAACTTTCCGTAAAACCTCACGAAGTAAACTTAAGAGGATCTGCTGGTTAAAAGTAGGCCTGTAATGAAGGGGGTGTCTCCGTTCACCTAGTCACATTCCCATTGACTTGCGTACGTTGCAGTGCGATGTTGATGTTCGTACCGGTTGAGGTCATGTAATTCCGTGCCTGTCGCAGCGTAGGAACGAATGCGGAATGGCACTTGTGAACCCATGCCATGGTGGTGCGATGAGATGTTATACGGCCAAATGAATGTAATGATTTCCCAAATATGATACTGAAACTGTAGTAATAAAGGAAGCTTTTTGTTTCATCATTTCATAGAGAGTAGATGGGCTAGCTCGTTTTGCCTTGGTACCAGCTGAACAGCCAGCCTGTCTCTTAAGTCTGTTTATTAATTAACTTGCAATACGTTAAATAAAGCCCAATGTTGCATGTTGGGGGTTTAGTCTCTAGACTGGACTCTAGTCTTGAACCTAGTTCCACACAATTTAGGCATTTGACTATTTTGACAACAAGTGCTTGTTGGTAGAAAACACATTCAACACTGTGATTTAACTTCTTAAAACAGATCTATCTCGTCATCAGCATCGCCACATCTAGCACAGATTATTTGAGAATATTTTAGTGTAATTGACTAATTATCCAGCAGTAACGTTAGGCCTAACGTTAGATCTATCACTTTGATTTGATTACCGATCGGTAAAGGGCACCAAGGTTCGACCTCTTGTGCATGCCACGGTTCGACCGTCTGCAAAAGCACATAGGTTTCTACATGTTGCAGGCAGTCAAATTTGGATAGTGTTGTGGTCAAATTGCGGGCAGCTTGCTGTATTTATTTTTTGGCTTTCAGCATGAGTGTATCAGCACAGTTAACCACAACCATCATCAACATTTTCTTTAAAAAGGCAGTGTATACAACCACACGCATGTGTCTATCATTTGATCCAGCCGCAAGCATGCATGTGGTTGTAGCCATGGCCCAAGTTGCTGGATACAGCCACACGTGAATGCAATGAAATGTAGGCCTACTACAATGAAAATAACTTGTTTTTCTTACATTCTACACAACTTTATTTCTTTTAAATCGTTTCAAATTTCATTCTCGTCTTTTCTCCTCTTTTTTTATTTTATTTTATTTTTTTTTTTTTAGTCTTGTCACAAACGTTTATCCGCTTTAACTGCAAGTTTTCTTGAAAGAGATCATACTTCCTAACTAAAGGCCGGCCTCGGGTATGTTGCGTTCTGATCAATTCTGCCATCAACTCGACAGCCACCACCCACACCACCAGACAGCCAGCCAGTCGCACCACGGCGCTGTAGTCAGCGGCGGGCCACAGCAGCTTGATAACATCTAGAGTTCTACTGAATACACATACCTGGTACACAGTAGTACGCAGCACATGCACGCTTTTCGATAGTTGCGACAAAGTGTGTTGATGTGTAGGCCAGCACCAGCTGTGCTGCGAATATTAAAGCTATATTAGCCGAAATCCTGATACATCAAGACCCCGCATCAAGACCCCGTTGTAGCATTATGATTGATCAGGTGGATTCCTAATCAATCGGAATCCACCAATCATGTGTTACTAAAAGGTTGTGAATGGAGTTTTTAAAAAAAGAACATTGTAGAAAAATAAAGTTCTCTAAAACTTAAACTTAAAGGTAAAATGAGGTTAGTTTCATTGCTGTAGTTTTGTGAGGTGGTGGTACATGTACATGTATGTGTTGCATTCATACATTGCATGTTAGCTACTGGATGATCCCCATATGGCGCACAAGAATGCGCATGCAGCTTCTTTGTGTGTGTATTGCTGACCTCTGTAGAGATCAGTGGTACAATGTATGTATTGATATACAGTGAAAACACATGTGGCTGTATCCAGCGACTCAGGCCATGGCTACAGCCACGTTGTATGCATCTGGCTGGATGGTAAAGACGTGTGTAATTGTATACACTGCCTGCATTAGTAATGTACAGTGCACTCCCGTCATAACAAACATGGTTACAACAAAGTAAAAATTTAGGCCGCAGTGTTATCTGTTCTATTTTTAGTTTTTGTTAAAATTGTTTATTTAGCGAGGTTGTAATAAAAGTTTGATATAACGAAAGAAAACTACCGGTCCCGAGGACTTCGTTATAATGGGAGTCCACTGTATTCCACTTTGTGATTGGGTCAGGATGTGGATGTTATGCTTATAGATTTTGTAGAGAATGCAGAACACTTATGTGTATTCAAATATGATGAGTAGAAACTACGTGTAGGTGTAATTTCATGACACATTCGTGACATGAGACAATAGCATAATCAGATAATTCTGTAGAACTAGTCTAGATTTGTGTTGTTACTAGAAGTACAGTACTGGTATTTAATTAGATTTTACAAGAACATGCACAGATCATACAAAAAAAAAAATAGAACAGATAAAATACATCTGAGATTTACAATAAAAACATCAACATTTGAGATTACCTGTAAATTATAAATCGCAGTCGCTATACCCACCACCCCTTCCTCCATGCACACAGGACCAACTCCATGCAAGGATCATCCATATTTGAGCTTTCACTAAAAAAAAGTACGAAACCATTACTGTACATGTATATACAAAGCATGTTAGTTTGATCAATCTATGCTTTACTGTGTTACAGTTTGCTACCAGTACCATGTACACTGACAGCATTCCGTCATCAAAGGATGTTGCCGACCTTGAAATTGTGCATCATTCTCCTGAATTCATGTGTGGGAGAAATTCTTATGAAATACGAGCAGAGAATAGTGAATCTTCACAGTGAAATATGCAGACAAGTCAAACAAGTTAATATTTTTCCTGATACTTCAAATTTGTGTACTACAGTGTTATGAAAAACGGGGGTATATAATTCCAGTGGCAATTACTGGCTATGTAGTATGTAGAGTAATATGTGGTGATCGTTGTAGTTTACAAGGATAAGTATCTTTCCCCATTTGCATACACTGTACTGTATAAGCTGATGCGCTTGACCTACACTGTGTACATTGTTTAAATAACATGTATCACTAGTCCCATTTACCAACCAAACACAATTTCCACTGGAAAAAAAAAATTGACAGTATGGAGGGATGTTTGGTTCAGTGCATGCGCATATTTTATGCTCTACATACCATTCTGACATCGAAAGCTCGCTTCTGTTTGGCAGTTTCATTCAAATATTGTTAAACTCTGCTGACTGAGCTTCAATTGTTACATATATGTAATAATGTATGTGTGTATTTGGGAAACCATTTCATCTGTTATACCTTCAATAACAGATATGAAGTACTACATTGTATCTTGCCCATCCCCCTCCATTCAAGGTGCTTCCAAAGCAAGTACACTGCATACATGTGTTTTGGCATTAATACTTCTGAGAGATGTACTGTGCACATTCTCAGTAAGAATATATTTTCCTCATTATTTATTAAAACTTGTTATTGCTTTTTATATACTGTCTATGGTATGTTTACACATTAGATTGTAGATTGTTGTGACTCATTGTTAAACATGTGACTCTGATGAAGTATTTTGTAGTGTGTACTTTGAATCTCCTTGACCAGACGTTAGGACACAGTATTTGATACCTTTTGAGGTGATAAGAGTTCATGAACAAATGCAAATACCTTTTGCCAAATGCTTCAGAAGTCTTCCATTCGCTTGTACTGGAGCTTTACACCATTTGTGTGATTGTCGAGGATGCTGTGGTACTAAAGACCTCCCAGTTGTACAGTCCATGTTCTTATTACTGTTTTTCTTTTTGCACATTACTACACTGCTGATATTTCGTGTTTTTCATTCTCTACCAGGACTGCTCTTGTTGGTCAAGGCAAGTCTACTCTGAATACAGCCCGCCAGACTGAAGTGAGGAGACAATTTATTCATTCTGGAAGTCGACATCACCGCAAACCTTTACTGCAACTTTGCCCGCAAACAGTAACCTGTGGTGGAGTCTGCATTGTCGAACTTTTTGCTCGTCCCAATTTATGTTGAACAATGGCAAATAGAGGAGGGGCACAGAGGCCAAATGGCACACAGGGCAAGATATGTCAGTTCAAGCTCGTTCTCCTCGGAGAGTCTGCTGTCGGCAAGTCCAGTTTAGTCCTGCGATTTGTGAAGGGCCAATTCCACGAGTTTCAAGAAAGCACAATAGGAGGTAATCATTTGTGTCCGAGTCATTGGCTCGTCTGTTGTTGTGTTTTATGTGAACACCTGTTTTTTTTTTCACATGGGATGCACAGTGATCACTGCTTTTAGTGGCAAGCAATCAAATGGGTTAAACTGATTACTCTTTCGGACAAAACATCAGGATAAAAGTTACAGAAAAGTGCAGCTGATACCACCCGAAAGTAAGACAAGGAGTTGTTACCCCACAGATTTCTAATGCCATATGCATGACTTTCTTTGCCTCTGAGAAGTCCTCTCCATGGAGGTGGAGGTTTAGTTTTTCACTTTTCCATCAGCAAGATTTTGGGTAGTGTTATGCACTCAAAATCAAGAACTCGCACATGTGTATCAATGCATCTGTATCTTCTTTGTCCTAATTAAGCCCCCCCCCCCCCCCCCACCCACCCGAAACCCATGTTGGGACTATTTACTTGTGTGCGTGGTTTGCCAAAAGAACAACAAACAACAAAATTGTGTTCAGGATTTGTTTTGATTATTTGATTTAGTAGGACTTGAAGGTCAGTGACAAGGTGATGTGACCTTTATCTCCTCAGAGATAATTTTCATGAGTATGAGTTCATAGACAAAGCAAAGGATGCAAGGCCTGGGTGATACATGTAAGCAACAGACTGACAAGAAAATGATTACCATAAACAGTTACCCACTGAAGTTCTGCGCATTGATTACAGCAGAAAGGGGGAGCTAACCCCATGTAACATTTTGTATCAAAATAAAAAGCGCTACATCAACATCATACAATTCCACTTTAGGTCACATCATGATCTATAGGCACCTTTATCTGAAATTTCCCCCCCCCCAAAAAAAAAAGGAAGCATTGTGTTTCTTGAAGTTTTGTCGTATCCTCTTGTGTGACATTGTATTCCCCTTCTTGTGCATTTTAACTTCACGGGGAATTCCCCAATAATTGTTCATTACTGAATAGTGCTGCTGTCATATACAATGTAGATTTTTGATAGAGCCATTGGGCAGTGTACCGTGTGTCCCAAGTTCTCAACCCAACAGCAGTACCATATCAATAGGTATACAGTGTTGGCCCAGAGAAGCCAGATTCAGGATAGTCGGCCAACCTCAGGGAAGTATATTTTTGGTTGGTTGAAATGTTTTTTGTTTTTTTTTTGTTTTGTTTTGTTTTGTTTTTTTTTTTTGGGGGGGGGGGCGTTCCTTGCCACGTATACATCCTCCCTGAATGAATAATTCAACAAAATGGCAGATTTGTTTTTGTTGGTGTTGTTGGTACAGTGGGGTGCCAAGTACTGTAACCTTTCTCCTTCCTTTGCTTTACTCCACAATTGCAGATTTAACCAAGCGCAAAGTTGTTGGATGATCTTAACACAAACACAAAAAGTTTGCTAAGTATGGCATACACAGTATTCTTTACACCGATGTCATGTTACATGTACAACATACATTGCCCAAATTTCAGTGGAGATGATTATCAAGCAAGCTATTGTCTTCTTACTAAATTTTTGTTTTTGAGACTGAAAGCAGGAGAGTGCTTACAAAGCAAAGAGTCTTGACAGGTAGTCATTTGCATGTGCACAAAGGAGGGAGGGGGTGAGAATTACATGTAAATGTAGTTTCGAATTAGTCTCACTTGTAATGAGGAGATTGAACCGCAAATACTAGCACTTTGACAGGTGTATGCCAACTTGCAGTCAATAGTGCAAATACTGTAATGCATGTGGTTAACCACTCAGTGGTAACTTATATTATCTGCACATAAACTTTTTGGGAGAGAGAGTGAGAAAGATTCCACATGGTTCATGTTTTGTTTCATTGTTTGATCTTTCTTTTTTTCTTTTTTCTTTTTTTTTGTGTGTGTTTTATGTGCATTAACTATACACAGCCCAGTCGCTGTAAGTAGCCCGACAGGGCTGTACCAACGGACCGACAAATACGAAGAGAGTTCTAACGATCGCATGGCGATCGGCTTGAATTTTGGTACTTTAGTTCATTTTTTGTCACCTCAAACTAATCGAACGAACAAAATGATACTGAGACTTTATATCTATGCTATCAAAATTGAAATTCACATTTTACAACTTACCAAAAATGATGATTTAATATGCAGCATGTTCAAACGGAACATCTGATAATCGGCAGTTCACTCGATCTGTCGACCGTGCGTGCTGCTACCATAGAGCGCAAGCACGCAATAGATCGCTGCACTTCCAGCCACGCACGCGCACGCATAATTTTCTGAGTAGTCCACTTGCCATTTTTTAATTCTGCAATGATGAACCCCGATGGTCGGGGACTCCTTCGCTGTTCTGCTGCGCTAGAAAGTGCTATTTTTTTGTTCAATGGACTTATCGTGAGGGCTCTCTATGGACTTATGAACCTTCTGTAATACAAGCATGCACTTCACATGAGTAATGTACAACTTATGTTAATAAGTTTTGTAGTCGTGTTGTGGTTCCCCATTTTGAAGGTGCATGCCTCGTTAGTCAGACACTGTATTCGCACAGCGTACCAACAGCGTCTGGTCGGGCTATATCATAGTATATGTGCACATGATTTGCAAGTGAGAGTACTAGCTCCCCAGTACAATGTGCATGCTGCATGAAAGTTTCTAGCCTTCTTTTGTGATGTACATGTACATGTACATCCATTTTCCATTTAGTATAAAAGCATTTTGAAGTAAAGAAATGTGCCAGAAATTTCCAACATCCAGTGTGTGGAGCAGCTACATGTACAAAGACAGAACTTTGCTTCTCAATTTCTGAAGCCCACTCAAGACAGAGCTGCCTACTCTGAAGTGCGATCATGAATTTACATGGTTTAACTATAGTTACAATATCATGTCATTACAGGGCATAAAGACTGCATTCCCAGTCTCCCCTCCTCTAGTGTACTTTTGTACATTGTATGCAATGCCCTGGAAATGTGGTTTATCATACACTGTGATTTTGGCCGTTTTATTTTGACACACTTTGGTACCTGTGCAAAGAAGAAATTTCAAACCTGACTACCATTGATGTCAGCAAGTTCACCTTCCAGACTTCATTGCCTCTGATTTTTGTCCCAAGTAAATGGAGGAATTGCCGAAGAATCCAATTGTGCCTCCATTTCTTGATTATTCTGATACAATTGCATGAAGTACATGTATGTTACCATTGAATAATAGGAGCAAACCTACATTGCAAAGGCCATAGTAAGCCCCTTTGGGCTTAGATAATGAGAGCATGCCTTGCCCTTTTCCTTCTTTTTCCTATTGTTGTGATATTATGACATACAATGTATAGATCCTTATGAGATTCTACTTTGAATTTGCTATAACTTTCACAGTGCAATGAGTTTGCTATGACTTTTCTAGTGCAGTGAATTGATCAGGACTTGTAGTCATACGCGTACAGTAGATGAACACTTTAAGGAATTTGCTTGAACTCCAGACAAATTTAACTTTGAAGGGACAAATGAGTGTTCAGAACAACTATGAATGTGTTGGGACCATGATTAAGGAATGGATTTGTTAATGCCCATGCTATGGAATAAAGAAGTCACTGGTCAGCCAGCACTTAATCATGCATGTGACAATACAATAAAGACATTGATAAACCAACACTGAAAAAAAACAAACAAACAAACAAACTTCTTACAGCAGGCAATTTGTTAAAAATTTGTTGTAATATTCTCGTGTCATGGATTGATATACTCATGTATTATGATGGAAGAAAACAGGTATAGATCTGCAACCTTCACAAAAAGTGTAGATTTTCTAGCTTCACATCACTTCTACTGTAGTCCTGACTATCTACTATTTCTATTTTATAGCCTCTAGCTTATTTAGCTACTGTATATGTACCATGTACATGTATGCAAATTGCAGTGTCACTGTGCATGGTGGACTTGATTCACATGCGAATTTGTAATGCTTTGTCTAGTGCGACATGTGTACAAAAAAAATTGTGCAAATCAGTAGTGACTCATCTGTCCTTGAGAAAAATCAATATTGTCATTTGTGCAGAATAGTGCATGGAACTCCATCTATCCAACAGTGAAGTTTAGGCCAGAATTCACAAAGGGGGTTTAAAAGTGATCCAAAGATTTCACAATTTTGCTGCCATGCTACCATTTGCAGTGTACAAACTGTAGGTCTATGGTACACTTATTTCACACTCATCTTGCTTTTGAATAGTTAATTGCTATTTTATAAGGATTAGAACCAACACTTGCTGTCGGGCGGAAGCTGGGTGGTCTAGTGGAAATGATGCCCGTCCGGAGATCAGGAGGTTGTAGGTTCGAATCATGCTCAATAATATACGCCCGTGATTTTCTATCATGGCTACTACGAAAACATTGATCAATTCAGTGCTTATTTACGTCAATGTCGGGCAATTCGTCTATCAGTTAATTGACTTTATTCTAAACCATGGATTGATGATATTAATAATACCCGAGTATGTAAATTTGGACTGCTTCATCTTTTTTTTTGTGTGTGTGCCGAAATAGAGGATTTGTTTGTGGTGGATTTAGGGGTACATATTCAGGAAAAAAAACAAAAAACAAAAAAGCTGATGTAAAATACCACAGCAGTTTAATTACTTTTGATAAATGATCTAAAGTACAGTGTAGGTGTTCAATAAATGTTGCTAATGCTTGGACTGAGTTAAGTAATATCGTGAACACTATACTACCTTCTTTGCACTTCAAAATACAATCAACTCTGCATAAGTTGACAGTGTATTATGTCGAGTCATCGGTTATAAAGTTGATGAAAATAAAAAGTCTTATAGTTATGATACATTCTACATATAGCCTTACACATTCATTTACAGGTGTGTACATTCCTCTGTGCATGACAGATGTTGAATATCACCTTCGCTGTAAGTTGATGCATTTTCTTCAGTCCCTTCAAAATTGGCCTTCCAGCTGTGTGCAAAGTTAACTGTAGTGACTTCACACGATTGCTTTGCCAGACAACCTTGTACCACCAGTACCAGTACTTTACAGCGGTACGTTATACATGTACATGTACTTGTATGTTCAACTGTGTAATTATGCTTGAATGCATTCTCTCAAATGAGACAATTTTTCTCCATGATTGTCCTCATTTGACATTCATTATAAATACATGTTATGACACATGTATTCAAGATGGATTGCCATGTGGTTCTTGTTCCTGTTCCATGGGCCTTTAAATCAAAATTTGAATGAGTAACTACAGTTGTACATGTACATGTGTACATCTGTTAAAGGGATCGTATAGTTTGGGTTGAGACGTAGTTTCAGGTTTCTAACATTTTTTTGATGAGATAATGAGAAACCTCGTAAGAAATATGAAAGAGCATGTAATTCTATGAGGAACTCAACGTTTATTTGATGAAAATTGGTTTTGAAATGGCTGAGATATCCAAAAAAGAGCGATTCTAATAAAGTGTGGGACCCACACTGTATTACGATCGCTTTGTTTTACTTTGTTTTTGGATGTTTCAGTCATTCCACGCCCAATTTTCATCAAATAAACTTTGAATTCCTCTTAAAATGGTATGCTCTGTACTATATCATGTTTTCTTTGTATCTCGCAAGAAGCTAAAAGGCCAATTCTCATCTCCACCAATACTGTACCATCCCTTAAAAAGTATTGTATTGTACATCATGTACAGTGTACACTGTACACTGTACTACAATGTGTACAGTTGTTGTAGTTGTATTCATGGCAGTTATAGGACCTACATTGTACAGTAGGGATTCAATTGCTTTCAGAGGAATTCATAGTATCCTAGTCGAAAGTTGTTGAAGTACAATTACTCTAGATTTTGTTATGTTTTTGTTCTATTCGGATTATTTTTTTTTTTGTTACACGCTTATGGACAAGATTGAGAATGACTTTTAATTACAACATCGATGTACAGATTTTTCCCCTTATGCGAAGAATGCAGTCATAAAGAGGAAATATTCACCAGATAAACAATGAAGTGATAATGACTGTGAGAAAGATTACCATGTTATTCTCTTTGATGGATAATACATTGTATACTTTAAAATTGTACAACTGATTGTCTAGATTTGCGATCACAATTTACAATTATAAGATGGTTCTCATGGAGATAGATGTTTGTTTGTGTTATTGATACAAAAACCCTTATGAGAAGTCTACGTGTGCACATATTATTTTGTACATGTAGATGAACATTGTATTTGCTTTGCATATTGGCAGTACTAACAGTTGTAGAAATAGCAATAATAATGTCACAATAGAGGAATGCATTAAATGCAAGTTGCCTTGATTACAAGTCAGAATCCGAATTTTCGGGGGCCTCCCCCTTCGTCAGGGATGCTAATGAATTTTTACAGTGATGATATTATCACTGTGATATTAATATCACTGTGAACATTTTTTGCACTTTCATCCCTGACGAAGGGGAGGCCCCCCAAAATTCGGATTTTGAATTAAAATCAAGGCAATTGGCATTTAATGCATTCCTCTACTGTGACATTATTATTGCTATAGATAATCTGAGATGTACATGTACACGTATGTAATTGTACATGTATTGTACGTGAATAATCTGAAGGGATGCTTGAGAACATGTTCTATAACCTGTGTAATCCACATGTTGTAGAACACGTGTGAGTCATAGTTAGAAGTAATTTATTTGACTAGTATTTTACAGGTAATGAGTGTGCAATGCATTATAGATTTAAAAGTTTGTTACATTTATGATGAGGGCATCCAACCCTTTCCCCCTTTTGATGGTTTTTGCAGTGTACACATTCACACTTGACTGGACATGTACAGCTGTATGCTAACACCACGTGCCTACAGTAGTCTATTGACTCTCACTGTTTGCTGCAGAGTTATTCATGTGCTGTTGCACCCTTTCTGCTGGTGACCTTTTAAATGACGGAAGGGAAACCAGATGCATCCAAGTGAATATACACAGACAACTACGTCTGTTAGGTTGTGTCGCAATGTGGCGAACGCAGCCGGTGGGTAATACATGTATGCATGAGCCACTTGAGACCGAGATGAAGCTCGGCATCAAAACACATCCTCCTTTCTCCTCTGCATTTGGATGCTGTTTGTATAACGGGGGTTGTTTCTTAAATGCTTCTTGTTCTGTAAAGCATGGTACAATGTACAAATGTATGTGTGGTTTGTGTGAATGGGGAGGGGGCGAGAGGGGGCGAGAGGGGGCAGGGGGCGGGGATGGGATCATATTTTAACTGGATTTGAGTCAGAGTGACATGTTTCCTAGAGAAAAACAGAACAGAACAGATGACCCATGCATCATGTAAAACAATCTTTTTTATTATGCTTGGTAGAAAATATTCTATCAAAAAAGGGGAGAGACTTGATGATACAATGTATAATGTGCAAGTTGTACATCAACATGCAGTTTAATACTTACTTTGCCATTTAGATGACTGTAGTGTATAATGATACAAAATGTACACATTGCAAATGCCACATTGCCGCAGACATTTTTCTTGGTTTCGTTTTGTTTTGTTTTTGTCTAGTACTGTACAATATACTACAAAGTACACTTTTGATGTGGCAGGGATTTCATTATCATAATGATTAATTAGAATAGATCTCAGATTATTGTCTTTCTACAAACTCACATTTTGTACATTGTATGAATGCAGTGCATTAATGCAGAATGCAGTCCTTCAATGCAGTTCATGCAATGATAATCAGCAGTACATGTATGTGGTGTGGGTCCCCCCCCCCCCCCCCAAAAAAAAAAAGGGGTGTACACTACATTGAAACAGTGTATGTGCTTTTACACAGCCAGGTACAGCACAGTGCCTGAAGACAGAGTGTGGATAGATTTGGCTGAGCAGGCTGTCTTCACAGTTACAGTACTGTGTTCTTACAACTGTGTTCCATGCTTTTTGTACCGGTATCTAATATTTACTGCTCGTGGCTTGAATTCACGTGTGAAAATGAGTGAATGTAGGGTTAATTTTGGAGACAGAACAAGTGCCCAATGTTCTGTATTCTGCAAACATTGTTGGTACATTGTATCCATTGCATTATATTCCCATGTGCAACTTCATGATTACAAACTTTTTTCTAGCTTTGTAATATTACCCATTTGAGAGAGAGTTATCATTAGATTCACTATAGTGTTGTTAAGCATGCTGCATGCTTACAGTGCACAATACATACATTGTAATGTACAAAATGTAGATAAATGCAGGATGTTCCTTGAACTGAAAGGAATTGACCTCAAGAAATTGTTACCTTTTAAGTGCTCTCGGAGCTCACACTCTCTGGCAAATGTGTTTGCCAGCCTACTGATTTCATACCGAGTATGAGTACTGTATGCATACATCCTGTTTAAAGGGAAAACAAACCCAAAGAGCAATGTGGATTGAGTGAAAGCAGCAACATTAGTAGAACACATCAGTGAAAGTTTGAGGAAAATCGGACAATCGATGCAAAAGTTATGAATTTTTAAAGTTTTGGTGTTGGAACCGCTGGATGAGGAGACTACTAGAGGTTATGACATATGAGAGGATCACAATATAAAGGAAATATAAAAGGGATTCCACAAAAATTCACTTTTCTAGCAAAATGAAAGAGTTCTTGACTAACCGCTTTCAGAAAGCAGGGGAAATAAGTGCTATCCCTAACATATATGTCAGTATGAAGTTGATGGAATATGTAATTTTCATGAAAAATGAATTTTCATTGAATTCCCTTTTTATTTTCTTTATATTGTAGTCCACTCATACGTCATAACCTCTAGTAGTCTCCTTACCCAGCAGTTGCAACACCAAAATTTAAAAATTCATAACTTTTGCATCAATTGCCCGATTTTCCTCAAATTTTCACTGATGTGCTCTATTAATATTACTGCTTTCACTCAATCCACATTGCTCTTTGGGTTTACTTTCCCTTTAATGTTACACATGTGTATGTGCAGGACCAGACATACACGCATACATACAAGAGATGCGTTAATCATCTTTTCCCATGTTTGAAACACGTTTTGTGCATTTGCAAAGGCTTTTCAGATCGCGTTTCTGGAGTTGTTGCATTTATCATCTCTTTGGTGAGTTGATTGAGAGGCCTTGTCACTGCGCTGCTCTATTGTCCAGTTTGACCCGAAGAGCGGAAATTTGTAGTTGGCAAGTGGTTGGCGTGGACATGTCAGAGCTACAAACACGTTATGAAACAACTTTGCATTTATCATTTTCACAGAAACGTGTTTCTGGCTCAAAAATGCTTGCCATCACACTTTTTCCGGCATTTCAGAAACATGTTTCTGACCGTAATTCTGTGCCAGAAGAGATCTGATAGGCCCTTTTGCTCCATGTTGCAATAAGTTGGTAAGGTGCAACATCATTAAAAAGACAAAGGAGAGAGGGGGAAAAAAAGGCAACAACAACATGTATACATATTGTACAGTTTACCATCATAATGAAATGCATGAGCTGCTTAAAAATCATTATCAAGAGATCTATTGCATAAAAAAGATCCAATCTAAACATACAAATTAAACTCAGATAAATCAAACATCAGGAGCCTGTTGCAGCAACAACAACAACAGCAACAAAATGAATTTAAAAATACCTGAGAAAAACTCAGATTGACTTTGAACAAATTTGTTCCTGTGTAAAGTCAATGGTAGAATCATACCAACCTGGGTTTTCAGTTCTTACCAGAGTTTTTCTCAAGCTAAACGTTTTATGCAGCAGGCCCCATGTGTCAGCCTATCAGAATTAGGCATAATTCAGAGACTTACATGTTTAATTTCTGACTTATATTGTATGATTGATGTCCACTTTTATGCAACAGGGCCTTGATGCTACTGCATTCCTTTGTTTCCTTGTTGACAGTGACATATAAATACTGTAAAAGTGGATATTTTCGCACGACTAATTTTTCACGCTTGGCCGGGTGAGAAGAGTTTTGCGTGTTTTTAATTCCGGGGAATCAAGACACCAAGTACAGGAACATACGGCAAGCAAAAATATTTTTATTTTCGCGCTAGTTTCTGGTTGCACGAAATGCGTGAAAATTTCCACTTTTACAGTATCAACATTGACAATCCATTTTTAGCTCACCTGAGCCAAAGGCTCAAGTGAGCTATTGCGATCACCCTTCGTCCAGGGTCCGTCGTGCGTCGTGCGTAAACTTTTTACATTTCCATCTTCTTCTTGAAAACCCCAAGACCGATTTTCATCAAACTTGGCAGGTAGCATCCCTAGGGGGTTAGGAACTCAAATGGGCACCATGCCCCACCCAGGGGGCCCCCAGGGGGGCCCAAACCCCCCAAAATTAAGGAATCTGTAAAAATCTTCTTCTCTAGAACCAGAAGTGATAGAGCTAAGTTAATACTATGAGTTAGTACATTGATGACTGTAGTTTCAAGTTTGTTCATGGCAAAATCAGGGGTGCCCCCCTTGGGACCCAGGGGAAGGGGGGTGGGGAGGGGTTCTAATGGGGCCTAAATTGTACATTTTCATCTTCTTCTTGAGAACCCCATGACCCATTTTCACCAAACTTGGCAGGTAGCATCCCTAGGGGGTTAGGAACTCAATTTGTTAAAATAGGCACCATGCCCCACCCAGGGGGTCCAAGCGCCCCAAAATGAAGGAATCTGTAAAAATCTTCTCTAGAATCAGAAGTTATAGAGGTAAGATGATACTATGAGTTTGTATATTAATTACTGCATTTTCAAGTTTGTTCATAGGAGATCAAGGGGTGCCCCTCTTGGGGGCCGGGGGGGGGGGGGGGGGGGGGGGGGGGGGGGGGGGTTGGTTGGGAAGGTCCAAATGGAGACCTGAATTGTACATTTTCATCTTCTTCCTGAAAACCTCATGATGTATTTTCATCAAACTTGGCAGGTAGCATCCCTAGGAGGTCAGGATCTCAATTTATAAAAATGGGCACCATGCCCCACCCAGAAGGCCCCAGGGGGCCCCAATCCCCCCCCCCCCCCCCCCCCCCACCCAAATCAAGGAATCTTTAAAAATTTGGGCCCTTATTGTACAGTTTCATCTTCTACTTGAGAATGCCTGGTCAAATTTTGGTAGACCTGTGAATAATTTAGATTAGTGATTGCGTGAAAGGTGAACTTGCGATGCTCAGGTGAGCGCTAGACCCGCGGGTCTCTTGTTCCTGTTTAATGCACTCCCCCAATTCTACATACGGAAACAAATGTTTGTGGCTCCAGTAGCAAAAAAAAAATGGTGTGACTTGGTTAAATTCAATATATACATGTGTAAGATTTGTTTGTGTTTGTTTTTTCCCCATTTGATCATTGTTGTGACTCAAGATTTGGTTTTTTACAATTTAATCCTCGCAGCTGCATTCCTGACGCAGACAGTATGCCTAGATGATACAACGGTAAAGTTTGAAATCTGGGACACAGCTGGGCAGGAGCGCTACCACAGTTTAGCCCCAATGTACTACCGCGGAGCTCAAGCAGCCATCGTAGTATACGATATTACAAATCAAGTAAGTTCAAAGATATGCCATTCATTCACTTCTGTGCTGAGATGTAGTTTTTATTGTTTTGATAAGATTTCATATTTATGTAGATTACATCTCAGTTTCAGGTGGAGAAGGAAACTATAATCTCTCAGAATTGTAATATTTTGTCATTTTAGTGCTCTATCCTCCCTTGAACATCCTGTTTAAATGTTAGATGAAAATTCAACAAAGTTTGGAAGGTTTGGCTAAAGACTAAAAGTTATATCTTCAGCTGGAAAATGGGAGACGTACAGTAGAGACAAGGGAGAGAATGGAGTCTTTGAATATTCATGTACCTTTTCTGGCGATGAAATCTGTTTTCATGTTTGGAAGCATATTGTTATGAGAATAATCACATTTCATCTGTAATGTCCACTGCATAAACTGTGAATGAGAGTAACTTTTGTCAAGACAGGTAAAAGTTTAGCAAGCAGGTAAAGTTTAGAATTACCCCCTTGTCAGCTCATGCTTGTCTACTTGAAAAGCAAGTACATTAATTGTACATACGGGTCTAGAGAGTGATGCTTTCCTACAATGTACTTGTCCCCGTTTTGGCCGAGGACTGCAATATCAATGAGATTATTGTCAAGTTGGTGACAATACAGCCATCCAGCAAACATATGAGAGCTCAGCAGGAATGCACGAATGAATGCCCTTCTTTAGAACGCTAACAAAATGTATTTTCAGGACATGACTCAGCTCCCGCGGCTGGAGGGTATGGGGGAAAACAAACGACATGGAAGGAAGGAGCCAGTCATGTGACAGCTGTTTTATTTGTGGGTTTTTTCTTCCTTCTTCTTCTCTCGCTGGGATCAGCTAGATTGGTGCGTGCGTGGACCAGCTGAAAGGAAGCTTTCAGGTGTACTTTGTATACTGGGATCCTGGGATCCAAATGTTTTGAAGACAAGCATGTTTTGCGCTGTAGGAAATCATTGTGGAGGGATAATAATTGTAGTCTAGGTAGAATGAATGAGCCCCCTTCTAGTCTGTGTGAATTTGTGCCAGTCGTTTAAAAAATATATATATAAATATTACATTGTTCAAATTGCTTCATATTGTTTGATGTTTTATTGTGGTATATTACATATGTTGTTTGTCATATATACGTGTAGATGTGATACAAGTAAGTGATGAGAAGGATAGCATAAATGATCACAGGGCAGTTGTTGTATGATGAGATTATGAGCAGAGTATGGCTCCTGTCTAGTCCAATTACCATCAACTGCGGAATCACATTCAGCAATTTTCTGTTACTTAAAGTGATGCTATATAAAGATATGTGTGTCCCCCCCCCCCCCCTTACTGTTGGAATGATAAATTCAAAAGTCATTTTGATGCAAAAACATTGTATAATTTGTCAATAGGTTATTCATTGTTTTGGAATGTTATTTGAATGATAATGGTCCCCAAAAGGGGGGATATTGACACAGCAAGCATAATGACTATGAGCTGTATGATTTACGTGGATAAGCAGGGCTTTATTGAATAGCTTGTATTTCCCACTGTGTATCATCTCATCAAAAAAGGTGAGCTCTCTGCTTGATTCATGGATGACATTGAATTGTGTCTTGCACTGTGAAGGCAATGTACAAAGACAGCCACTGTTGACCTGTTGGATATAAGGGGAAAGGGAGTATACGTGTCTGTCTTTGGGCTATACAAGTAAGTCACAGGCCTCAAATTTCATCAAATTTGGGTCAAGGCCACTGTTTTGAAGGAGCACAAATCCACTAGAAGGGGCACAAGCAAGTAATAAAATATTGTGGCTGTGAACTGTCAGATTTTGAAAGGTGCATTCCGGCCAGTTGGAGGGGCATGGCACAAATTGCCGATGGCCGATGGGTATTTCGAGCACTGAAGTGAGACTTAGATGGTGTGTATTGTAGGACAAAGAATGTACATTGTATATCACTTGAGCTGTTTTTTTGCGAAGACATAACATTGCTTGAAAATGTTTGCAAGGGGTTACAAAGTTCAGCTGATAATTTAATGTAGATGTGGATCTGCACGGTGCACTTGAGTGTTGCCACTGAATTTCAAAACATACTGAGTTGTGCCAACTTGATTAGCTTGAGCACACGGCTCGTGTGGCATTGCTGATATTTCTTTTAAACAAGACTTTGTTCTATTGCAGGAGACATTCGGAAGGGCCAAGACATGGGTAAAAGAACTACAAAGACAAGCTAGTCCGAACATTGTCATCGCACTGGCAGGAAACAAGGCAGATCTCGCCAACAAGAGGATGGTGGAATTTGAGGTACAGTGGAATTTACTCGGCACGTACATTGTACGTCCTTAGATTCCAGCATACAGATAAAAACACGAGTCTAAATATTGACGGGTATTTTTTTGAAGTAGAAAGTACAAGAAATATGTAACATAATAGAGGATGGTTCTGACATTACTGATAGCATGTTCTGTTGAATTTCTCATGTAAATTGAATTTCATTTCAATGAAGTAAGACTTGTTAGTAATATTCTAAATTATGTTTGATATTTATGGGACTTCAAAAAATAATATCTAACAATATATTAGCTACATTTATGAAGCATAATTCTAACGCTGCTGAAAGGTGTGAATACAATGTCGATGCAGCCAGCGAAACATCACAATAAAGACATGGTACAGAACATTATAACATCACAAGTGTAAATGGATATTCATGGTGTGGGTCAGTACATAACCCATAGACAGTCATGTACCATACATGTGTACATACGAGAACACACTTAAGATTTTTTTTCTGTCTTAGTCATTCTAAGCACTACAGAAGTTACTTTTTTGTGCTTTTCAAATACAAGATTAAGAAGACAATAGTTCATACTCAGTTTACAAAGAAGAGAATGGGATTTTTTTTTTAATATACTGATAGTAAAGCTCTTATTTTGTTAATACTGATATGAAGGATACAGGTGTAGGTCTAATTTTGTCAAGTGGAGCTGGTTTGAGAGAATGATACTGAAAAATGTAAATATGTGGGTACTGATGGTTTTGCTCTGTGGCAACTTAGATTAAAGTTACCATCTCTTTAGAGGTACCATATCATTGATAGTTGCTTCTTATTCCTTATGATAAGGTGATTCCCCCTCCCATTCTCTCATCCTCATATTTTTCTGTGCCTTCAGGTATTGTGTGTTTGTGTGTGTGTGTGTGTGTTGTGTGTGTGTGTGTGTGTTGTGTGTATGCTGCATGTGGATTTTAGTTGTCACATAGTGTATATGTGTTGTACTACACTTGTTCATGCTCACAAACACACACACATACACACACACTTACCAACACACAATGCTCTTGTGCGCCCCTAAAGGCTGCACACACAACACATGAAACACCACATTTACTCATAACCACACATGGCACGTACACCATACATTTGCGTGCCGGTTACGCAGGGAGCCGGTGTTGTGGCATTCAGTTGTATTCATTTATGCATGTGTTTGTGCCCAATCGGCAGGAGGCCCAGGCGTACGCGGAGGAGAACAGCTTATTGTTTATGGAGACATCGGCCAAGACTGCCATGAACGTCAATGACATATTCCTGGCAATAGGTAAGCTGCAGTCAGAAGGAGAGTGTAAAACCTGCCCCCTTTTTCTTCCCCAACCACCTGTGAGGAATTGTTCCCTTATCTTTTGTCATGTCTCGATTTATAAACTTAAAGAATCAAGATAAGTGAGAACAATAGGGATTCATTGAGGTGGTGCAGTTTCCGATTGCAAAGCAGCCTTTGATTATAAAAGTTGAAAAAGTAAAAATGCATGAGCATCTGACATAGAGCCGTATTTTAATGACCAGAAGAAAGCCTATATACATGTACGTATGCTTTTGTATTTTATCTGGCAACCTAATTCTATGCACTGATGAGCAGTAGTGACTTAAATAGTTCGAGTGTGTCGTGTGTACATGTTAACAGATGCTCAAGATGGTAATCCTGTTCTGAGAGTTTCCAGATGACACTAGCACATGCCATATACAGTGAAGACACTGACAAATGTATCACACATCATTAAGAAAAAACAAACGCTGTGTTTCTCTGGTGATGAATAGATGAATTTAAAGAAATGAATAAATGAATTTTAAAAAAGTTACAGAACCTTGGTTCCTAAACAAAACCACCTCTGCCTCCTCAAAGAAAAGTAGAAGAAATTATTCTGACGATAAGTGAGTTGCCCATTGTACGTCTTTGCTGGACTAAGATGAGGTTGGTGTAAAAGCTTTGTGATTTAAATAGACTTTTACGGTGACAAGTTGTATGACTTGCTGGGCTATTAAAGATGAGTTTGGTGTAAAAGGTTTGTGATTCTATCAGATCTCTAAACATGTGGCCATGTTAATTCCTTCATACATCCATTGTCATTGATATCAGAATGACAGTGACATGAGCTTTAATTCTTTGTTTGCCACAGTCACATGCTCGACCTTGTTGACATGCCAATTTCACATATTTTCCCCCAAAACATGTATAACTGTGGACAAGCCAGTTAATAGATTGCCCTTTGCCACAGTACATTGACAATGCCATTGCCTTTAGCTTTGTCATGAAATTTACACTACAGCATAACATGCAATTTTCTTCTCTGCATTTCTGATGTCAGTGCTTCTGTAGAAAGTCACATGGATTTATATAAAGAGATTGTTTTCAAGACGTGCTTATACATCCTGTATGTTGCAGTTTCAGAATAATGTTGCATGCAGGGGTTTTGTACCATGGCAAACAAAGATTTAAAGGTGTTTTTATCCCTCTGTCCAGAAGGATACAAGAGGCATGAATGCTTTGTTTAATTTGTGTGTTTTATCATTCCTCTATTCAGTGTTAAAGTTCTTTGTTTTATTACAAGTCTTGTAATGCATGAACAGCTCCCATTTCATTACTTAAACACATATCCATCATGTCAAAGTTATACATGTATTTATTTGAGCTGCTTGAGCCATGTCTACCTATGCACGGAAGACATGTGAGTGACTGTAGCCAGTGTTTTCATCTACAGTTTTGTCATCGCCAAAAGTTGTTTCAGGCTTTGCTGCTCATAAAATCATGAAGTCGCTTATCAAGTTTGAATCTGCCAGTGTGAATGAATTTACTCATTACTTGTTGGCTTTTTAAAGGAAATGGCCTCAGAGACATTCTCTGTCATTTAAGTGCCTCATAATGCAAATGAGCTGCTATTGACAGTGATGTCAAACTTTGCACTTACGTCCAAAAAAAAAACCACCAAAAATCGAAACAAAACAACAGAAGAGGTATAGCCTAAATTAACAAAGGTTGTGAAAGTCTAGTCCATGGATTTAAACAAGCACAAAATTGGCATACCTTTCACATGTGCGTATCAGCGCATTAATTTTAAGATGTACAATACACGTTCTGTCTTTCACATTTGAAATGCAAACAAAATTTGCTTAATCCATAGGCTTGATATAAACCGCTTTTATGAATTCTGCCAAAGTGTTTCACACTTGCCTCTTTAGACAACCAAGCAACAGTTCAGTATTTCAGCAGGCAAGTCCCCTGAACATTACTTGCCTCGACACTGTGTTGAGGTTGCCTAGGCAAGATAGGCCCTCATCTTACAAGCTCCACCCAGGTTATTCAATTTCAACAACTTTGACTGGAATGGCGGATATAGCCTTTTTACATGTTCCTCCCTCAGTCAGACATACATGTACTTGTACTCATTTACTTTACTTTACTTTGTTCCCATGATGATATGGGATGATACCTGTTCATTGATCGAAGCTCATGATTTAAAACGTTTGTGTTAAGTATTAAAAACACCATGTGAATTATGGACCGAAGCCCAGAACAGGACAAGCTTGAATTGAAACACACCACTTGCCTATGTTTCAATTCTCCTTCTGCATCAACTCATGGAAAATGCTTAAAGTTTGTGTCATACCACGGTACATGATGGCAGTTGCTGCTGTGTCTTCGTAAGACAAAGAGCCATTCATCTCGCAACCATCCATGCAGTGTGCTTCTGTCATTTAGATGTTCTTTTATCAGAAGTAGGTTTGGAACTTTCCAAAAGAACATTTATCATATAATATGCATAAATCTAGTGTTTTTGGTTCCTGTGTCCATAACCTGATTAGTTACAGTCGTCATTCTAGCTAGGATGAGAAACCACTTTCCTCTGCATCACCCAGCCTGGCATACCCCTTTTATGCTACTGTTTGCAGTCAAATGCATTTTGTCCATAAAGATGACTCACATTGTGCAAGTTTGATACCAAAATGACTGCCATGTACAAGTACATTGTAAAGGTGCACATATTTGCCATATCATTTTCATAACGCAATGGCAGGCCAAGGAATAAGAAAGTCGCACTCATATGCAGTGATGTAACTGTGTTCATAAAAATTGTGTTTCAAAGAAGCTGCTCAAATCTAATCTCACTTGATAGTACAAGTGCGAGCGTTTGGTAATCATCCCCACCCCCCCCCCCCCCCACCCAACTGACATTTCATAGGCAGGCATTACCTATTATAAAATAGTTTTCAATCGTGTGCCAGAGCCGTCGCCTTGATTGATTGATGATATTCTCAACCGCAACAAGTGCAGTGTGTCAAGGGCCACTGATCAGTGAGACTGATGGTGTAGACAACATCGTAGGCATCGCCTTCCTAGTGTTTCAGTCATGCACTAACATGTACAGCATGTGTGCTTAAAGGACAAGTTCACCTTCATAAACATAAGGATTGAGAGAATGCAGCAATATTAGTAGAACACATCAGTGAAAATTTGAGGAAAATTAGACAATCGATGCAAAAGTTATGAATTTTTAAATTTTTTGTGTTGGAACCGCTGGATGAGGAGACTACTAAGGCTCGTGATGTCATATGAGTACAACAGTATAAAGAAAATGTAAAGAAAATTCAACATATTTTCACTTTTTTCGCATAGTAAAAGAGTACTTGACTTGCCTCTTTCTAAAGGCAATGGGAATAATATTACCCATAACATACATGTATGTCAGTAACGAGTCAAGGGAATGTGTACTTTTTTCAAAAGATGAAATTTTGTGAAATTCTCTTTATATTTTCCTTATATTGTTGTACGCATGTGAAATCATACACTGCAGTAGTCTTCTCATCCAGCGGTGACTGCACAAAAACTTCAAAAATTCATGATTTTTGAACGGATTGTCTAATTTTCCTCAAACTTTCAGTGATGTACTCTACTAATATTGCTACATTCTCGCAATCCTTATGTTTATGAAGGTGAACTTGTCCTTTAAATGTACTTTTGTTGTGCTAGCCTTTCTACGTTTATAGCAAGTTTTTCCAGATTACATCGAGCTGGATTTATACACACGTGACGCTAGAATTTTCGCATGCCAAATTTCTATCAAACTGCCCAGGTACAAATTGTACAGTTGTAAATTTACTTGGCAGGGGCAAGTTACACTGATTCTTGGATTTATCTTTTAAGATTTGTCATAGCACACTGTGTATGGAAACGACTACTGTATTACTCTTGTGCAAATTACTACAAGCCCATTTGCCTCCTTGCCCACACCAACTAAAACTAATCATCAATCACATAAAATGAATGACCATTTGTTTGTTTGAAGTATGGAGCCTTCACTCAAATGTTAATGCGGGCAAATAAAGCAACGGCAACAAGATCTTAATGCTCTGATATTATTACAAATTAGTAGGTCATGACTGCCTCATCAGACTATGTACATTTGTATACTATAAGTTGTGTTTTCATTTAAATAATTAATGTTTATGAAGGTGAACTTGTCCTTTAATGGGACATGCATCATTTCTACATCTAGCCACAGTGTAAAACATGTTTTGATGAATTAGTTGCCATTTCCAGTGCAGCCATCCAAATTCATCCAGTTATGTGTGCTATGTGTGCAGTGTTCAGTGTGTAGCTGGAGATTTTGTCCATGAAACAGCTTTTTATACTGGAGAGATTCTCATGTGCTCTTTCAGAACGAACTCTGTTTGAAGAGCTCAAGAAGAATCAATGTAAGCATATTTGGCCCTTTGTTTTAACAGTACAGCATTTATCATTGTGTCATAAACAGTGTTATGTGTACTGTGCACATGCCTGTTTATTTTTTCAGTGTACTGTGTACAAAAATGTGTAGTGTAGTGTAGTGGCTGCATATGCCATTTTATTATTATTATTATTATTAAAGAGACTCTTTGATTCGATTGAAAATCATTCTTATCAGGTCAGCTTTAATGCCACAGAGATGACAGTAGCAAGTTTTTTTTTCACAAGTGAAATTGTTAGAAAAAAAATAATGAATAAAAAAAATGCTTTGATATGCATTGACTGTTGTCCAGATAAATGTACATCATACATCTTGTACGCACCAGTATCATAGTTCAATCAGTCCTGTGATCAAACAGACTGGCAACAGACTGCATTGACTGAAGGATAATATTTTAAGTTGTTGATTTTGTTTAAAAATGTTTTAAAAACAGTACATCAGATGAGTGAGATATTTGTTCAATGCACACACACATACACTAATTAAGTTACATTTGACTGAATATTGATGGTACTTAATGCAAAATTGTCATAAAAAGTTTTCCTTAGATGGTATTTAAGAATGTCTTTTAAAAGAGTAGCATGATGATTGAGGGGAAAATGTACACAAGTCTGGGAGGTGATATCCCAGATCTAGACACCTTCACCAGATAAAACGACAGGAAGGTATTAATGGTGACAGGAGTGTGGTCGTACAGCGTGTTGATTGCGCACCATCAGCAATGAACAAGTTAGACACAAATAAGTCTGTTCAGCGGAAACCACATACAACTTGCTAAGTCATTCTAATGAGCAACAGAGTCGATGACAGGGAGCGTAATTGCCGAGGCCCGAAGTAAATTGTCCACTGATGGTGCTGTCTCATCAAAGACAGCATCACGTACCTGTACGAGCACAGCCGTGAAGTCTCCCAGATTTTTTTTTATTTCAGGAGGCCCCCTGAAAATTCCAATTTATCTATCTCTCGATATCTTGTCCTGACAAGACATCGTAAAAGTCTTTGCGATTAGGGGATCACCTTTGCTGGTTGTGAATCAAGTGAAGTACACCAAGTATCTCCCCGATTTCTCTTTTGAGCTCCACTGGTTTTGATCTAGGGACTGTCTGTAATGTCTTGAGACAGAGCTCTACCTTCTCAGTGTGTTCTGTACTAACATTTGTGAGAATAAGGTATCTACACATTTTCGCTAGATACCTGTACGATTGTGAAAGCAGGTATCTATTAGAAGTTCAGCTGACTGAGGAATTCAACAAGAGAGTTAGTTTTGACAGCGTAAATGTGAAGACAGCATATCAGTTGAGATTTGGGGAATTGGGGGGAAAAGATGAAATCATAAACTGTTTTTGACTGTCTGTTATTCATCTTGGTGCATTTAAAAAAAAAAAAAAAAATGTTTCCTACTGACATGCATGGACATTTTGGCAAGGTCCCCATATTGAGAAGGAAGGTCTATGCTCCTTATTACTTGCTCAACAGTGAGGTTTAGTTGCCGTGGGCAGTTTGGCATGTGGGCTTGTACCGCCCTACGTCTTAGTGGTACTCAATTACATTTATGCAGCCCTGTTGGTGGAGAACTCATTTGCATTGTGTTTGCAGGTAGAAAAAATGGACAGGTTGTTTGTTTGTTGTTTGTTTTTTGTAGAGGATATGACTTTGGTCATAATTTGCATATAATATTGCAGTGATGAAGTGTGTGCTTGACATCCTGAGACGAGTCATAATTAAAAACATATTCTAGTTCTAGAGAAAATGGGGCTTGTATGACACTTCTCATACAGTCCTGACTCTTTTGCAACGTCGTGATGGTTTTACCAAGTTAGGATTGGTGTACAATCCAAACGGTTTGTGTAGAGGACTCAATGACAATCTTTTTTTATATTTGTACAGTTTTTTTCTTTATCAGTCCTTTACTCATGCTATCAGACTTTCATTCAAATCGCTTATTCTAGTGATCACGTTGCTGTGAAATGAGTGCACAGTACCTCGCCATCCATTCAGATTTGAAATTTTGTTCATCTCTCTCGTCTTACTTGCATCTTTCAGCCAAGAAACTTCCAAAGAATGACCAAGTGGGCGGAGCCAGCAGTGCACAGAGGGGTGGATCCAGGGGCGGTGTGGACCTAACGCAAACTAACCAACAGTCGTCAGGGGGCTGCTGCAAAAACTAGCAAAGGGCCGCTGGAGGGACGGTTGTCGGTATCTTATGAGAGACAGTGAGACAGGGCAAAACTCACCGTGGGTTTGCCCAGCAGCAGCCGACGAGTCAGCGACATATCAGTCAACATTCTAGCAACTAATCAGATATCCCTTTTAACAGCCAACGTGTGTTTCAAATTCCCCTTTGTGATTTTTCAGTAAACAAGTCTGTATATCAAAAAGAATTCAAGTATTACCAACGGTTCTCCTTTCCTTTTCATGATGTGTGGTGTGGGAAAGAAAGAAAAAAAATCCTTGGACCCTCCCACGCATATGTTTTCATATCTTGAATTGGGTCACAATTGTCAGGCCTGGTAGAGAAAGAAAAAAAATAGCACTCTGTTCCCAAGTACCATGAATTCTAGGAAATTACAAGCTACCCTTTTACAGTTGACTTCTACCCTAGAATACTATTCACCTCTGACTTGGGGGGCGTCCAAAGGCTGATGATACACTGTATTACGCTCATCAGCCGTTATTTGCCAAGTTTTGTGTTGCAGGGTGGGAATCCAAGCAAGGGTTGAAATATTCCACCCCCAATAATTGGCACACAAAGAGAAGCCATCAGTGGAAGGATAGGAGAAAATATTCATGGTTAAATTTGTATGAATAAATGTAAAGATGTGATCACCATCCCACGCAAATCCATCCACAACAAGGGATTCCTCCCGTGCATCAAGAAATTAACATGTTCATAGACAACAATATGTATATTAAAACAAAATGTAATGGTTGTTGAATATAAATAAGTACAAAAAACAAAGTGAATGTTATTGTAAATATGAATTATATGCTTATTATTTGTATCATGTGTTCCAATATTTCTTTATTCCCATTTCTTTCAAAGTATACCAGTAATCTTGCAGTATAGTTATCACCCTCATAAAGTCTCCTGTGGTTGGTTATTTTTACAGTGGGAAAGAAGTTGCCCTTTATAGCTCCTTGTCTCACTAACATGTGTATGTGTATGGCCTCTATATTTTCTAAGAAATCATTTACTACGGCGAGCGTCAGCCGTCCTTCGATGCCGTCGCAACGTGATGCAGTTCCAGTGTACGCCTGGCAGAATTGTAGCCGTAGAGAATTGGTTTCATTGTAGCGAGCAGAAGCAGATGTATCTGTGTGTGTTATATCTCAGCCAGTTCACCCCAGAGTTCCAACCTGTGTCGCTGGTAGATATGTCTGACAAAATGTTCAAGTCTTTTAAGAGTTAAGTTATAGTTGGTGGTTTGCTCTTAGCAGCAAACTGTGTGGTCTGTAGGGAGAGATTGTACACAAGGAATTGGGGACATCATCTTTTTTTTCTTTCTTTCTTTTATTCTATCTCTTTTTTCTGCGCTGTGGGCGTTCCTCTTTGTGTGTGCGTGCGTGTGTGTGTATGTCTGTGGGTGGCTGGACATATGAGTGAATTTTAAAACTGGTAATTCATTGTTCATAAAGACAGATCAAAACAATCCAGATGCTAATATTTTTATGGTCTACACCAAGCAAACTTGTGGGTGTGTAAGTGTGTGTGTGCGTGTGTGTATGTGAGTTTGTTTGTTCGTTCTGTTTGTGTATGTTTTGTTCGTGCAAGCACACTCGATACACTCTGAAAATGTGTACGAGAAGATGATTAATGCAGCGCTGCACACTGGCACTGGTTCGACGGTTCCTGACCAGTAAAAATCACTGTCAGACCAGTAGCTTTTTCAGGAATGAACCAGTAAAACATAGAAAAACTTGGTACCTACTGGTGAAACAGACAGGTCGGACCAGTGAAAAAAAAAAAAAAAAAAAAGAGTTAGTGTGCAGCCCTGATTAATGAACGTGGAAAGTAGACCATCCATAGGTATGCATAATTGATCATTGAACTTTCTGTTTTAAATGGCAACAAGAGGCACATGTACATGTTTTTTTTTTTCTTGTTGCATTTCTCAAGAGTCCATGGATTCCTTTCTCAGAAGCTGAAATGGTGAGAACCTACATAACAGATCACGCTGACAACTTTTTTTCCATTTTTGTTGAAATCCATCTTTTAATTTTCTTCACCAGGCTAATGATAAGGAGACATATTTAATTCATACAGGTTGTACGAGATGGGTATCTTTATCTCTCCTTTTCTGCTTTCAAAGTTTAGATTATATACTTGGGATTTGGTCAGCGGTTGTATAATTCAGAGAAAAACTTGGTGTTATTTGTAAAAACCTTAGCCAGATTATGTAGACAAATGATCAATGATATTCTTATGTATTCAGTTGACCAACTGGCTAGATGCGTTCTCTTATTGACCAATTTGATGCACTCTGCTAGAAGACATTATACAAGCACTGTGCCAGCCGCTGCGATTGACCCATCTTCATTTATTTGAATATGTTCCTATTTTTCTAACCCCCCAGCAATTTGAAGTGTATGGAAAATCACTTGCCATGCATTGGAGAATTGAGTGTGTATTCTCTGCCA
The DNA here is from genome assembly GCA_033980235.1 of Diadema setosum. Lineage (NCBI taxonomy): Eukaryota > Metazoa > Echinodermata > Echinoidea > Diadematoida > Diadematidae > Diadema > Diadema setosum. Next base: position 4,291,451 of record CM067080.1, read on the forward strand.
GCATCTACATAAACAATTAAACTTATCAATACCAATGGCACATACCATTACTTCTAATGAAAACAGACATAATCAGATCTAATTTTGTTTCCAGTTGCCAATGTGAATTCTCCCTATTGCATATAACTATGAAAACTCAAACAGCGGCGGTGCCGTTTAATTTCATTATTAATGGTGTGGCATCAACGCTTCGACGATGCACAGCACAAGCTCTAGTTGGTCATACACGCAAACATGGAGCATTTTTTCCATCTCAAAACTACCACAGTTTTGTAGATTTTCTTGGGAATTGTTGCATGTTGGTTAAAGCAAGGTCACATAAGTTCTGAAAATGCATTTCTGTTGTGAAGTGACAATCTTTTAAGACTTGATAAAAAAAATAAAAAATTAAATGTGGTTTGAATACAGCACATTATGCCCTGCCCATGCCTGATGCACAGTGACTCTGTATTACTGGGTGTGCACAAGAGAACACCGAAAATTCAACCCCGCTTGACCTCCGTGTGTTGCACGCGGGTGCTTGAGATCACCTCATTCATTTTCTAGTAGCATATGACCAGCTTACGCACCCAACCCCTATGACAAAATGTTCACATTTATATGCGATTGGGAGAATTGCTCAGTGTTGAAAAGGTTGTGCTTAAAAGGTGCCCCTTAATGAGATGATAAACCACTGTGATATTTTGCCTTTTTAGCATTTTGTTTTATGAACTTTTCTAGGGAATAGCTTTCTTGCTTGTATAATATTTAGCAAAAGATATCTTATGCTTTCAAATTGGAAATTTCATGTGGGGGAAGAAAAAAAAAAAAGCCATGCTGAATATGCCAATCATCTGCACTAGCTAAGTACTGGTTTGCACTCGGTAAACTTATGGACAATACGAAATATTTATGTGCTTATCTTTGTCTTTTCCTTTTCTTTTGCACTGAGGACGAGAAAATGGTGTTTCCTAGATTTTATACCCACATGTATGCAGGATTTGTTTATGTCGCATGCTAATATATTTTAAGTGCATGTAGGATTTTTGTAAATTTCTTGTCTCCGGTTCCTGCCGTGTGGGTGGGGAAACACAGAAAGGATTTCTGTACGGAATTCGCTTTCATTTTGTTTTTCACCTGTTTTCATTTTAACCATGTATCACCCCTCCAAGCTAGATAATGATCACAGGAAGGGAGATTAGCTTCACATTTTTCGTAACAAATTGCTGTCGAGGTCTGTATGGTTTCTAGTCGCATCAAAAACACAATAGAGAACTGTAAAGCTGATAATTAGCTACCAGAACAAGCACATGTTTTATGCATCTGACATTCTGGAGTGTGGTGTGGCACTTTAAATCAGCATCGTTGGAAAGGACATGCTAGACTTGTTTTCCAGACCCCATGTGGTGTGCAATTCTGTTGGTACCCAAAGAGCACTGTAGCCCTACCCATGTACATGGTGCCAGGTATGTAGTAAGCAGGTTGTCACTCCGTGCCTGTTACGCAGAGGAGCACTCCAGCACCCCTTAGAAGTGTCCTCTGGGGGCAAGACTTCACACATTATGTAGATCAGTCTATCTCACAGATGTGCATATGAACTTGTGATAATGGCACGGCAGAACTGACCCACAATATAAGGATTTAGGTAGTAAGTGGTTGATGTAAATACGAGTGGGCGAGCGCTGTTTGAGTTCTGTATGAAACCGACAGCAAACAAAGTAAAGCATATTAATATATACTCATAATTTTGGGATCATGTAAATGTTCTTCGTGAAAAAAAAAAAATGGATATTATTTAAGATGAGCTGTTAGACGTATCAGCTAGGAAATGCTAGGTTCATGATTTTGATGATCTTTTATCCTTATCAACATTGCCAGTAGTTTAAGATCAAGGGACTTCAATATTTCTCTTCAGTGATATGCATCTCACTTTGTAAACATGATTGACTACATTTAGAAGACATGGAAAGAAGGGAATAGCAAAATTTTAGGCACTGTCATAATTATTAGCATTGCTTTTGTTGTCTTTATTATTATTATTATTATTATGATTATTATTATTATTATTATTATTAGTAGTATTATTATTATTATTATTATTATTATTATTATTATTATTATTATTATTATTATTATTATTATTATTATTATTATTATTATTATTATTATTATTATTATTATTATTATTATTATTATTATTATTATTATTATTATTCAAATTATTGTTAGTTGTTTCAGTTCTGCTTTTGCTATGTGTTTGTAGAGTATGAAAAATATGATAATGTTCACATTTGGCCCTCTGGCTGCTTAACCTGAAATCCAAGGATTCAATACATGGTGGAACTGCACATGTATCTAAGTAACATGCATTTTTTAAGTAGCAAAGAATTTTAAAAAGCAAGTCATTTGGATTGCATGAAACTATGCAGGATGAAACTTGCAGCAGTGTTTTGTAGAATGGCTTGAGAATTTTCTTTGCTAAGGTGGAACTTGGTGGGGAGTTAGTTTGTGTATTATTTTCTTTGGACGTTCAGACGTTTGAATGCTTGTGTTCAAGGCAAGGGATATTTTGATATTTATACGTGACACTACCAAGCTCTAACTTTAAGATACTATTGTTACAGCAGTGCAGTGTAGCCAAACAGGAATGAATGTTGAATGTATGTCCTCATATTGGAATGGTTTCACTATGTCCCGACATTACAATTTAGTTTAAGGTGTATTTTATTTCTTTTCTCGTCGTAATGTATTGATCATGCTTGTTCTATCCCAACAAAAAAAAAAGAAGGAAAATGTTGAAGAAAATGATGTAATTTAGAGAAAATTGAATGAAACGTCAATGTGTATACTATTTACCATGTAAAATGGCATATGTGTACTCCGTTCACAGTGCGAAATAAATAAAACAATTTTGCTATGGAACATGGGTCTCTCTGTCATTTCTTGTGTACATGCACTACGACCTGTATTACAGTAGATTTGCCCAAGAACCTCTAGTACTAGTAAGTTGAAATGTCATCGGTACATGTGTAATATGTGCTCCATCATCCAGAACAACTTGCTGTGTAATATGCATTGATATGTATATGTACATGTACATAGTATATCATCATATGATCATACATGTGTTTTGAAAACAAGGCTTCGTACAACAATGTTGTGAGTGGGTACATAGTTGAAGTCAAAGAGTACTATATACCTTTTTGCAAGAAGAGCAAAGTTGGCAGTTTGCCACCTTGGACACAACAACAGACATTGTATTGTAAGAGACGATCATTTGGCTTCCTGTTGAAAGATGTTATTGTTGGCCAACTGGCGACATTGGCAAAATGTAACTGCAGTTAAATACACTGTACAGTGCTTTATGTCAGATTCAGTATTATTTGAAATGTACAGATACTGTATACGCCGAATATTTCGCAAGTCAGCTGCTATTCGGGAAATTAAAGACGCGAAAATATTGACTCTAATGCCGATATGAATGTGACATACACGTATACAATTCTCCGTTCAGTACAGGACTCCACGATTGCGAATTTAACCACTCGCGAAATTGTCGGGAAGTCCCGATACGCGAAAATTAGACTTGTGAAATAAATGCCGTATACAGTACATGCAGAGACAAACATGCTGACACAGAGAGAGAGAGAGCCCCAGTGATGTTTTGTACTGTACTGCATACTCTTACATATATACATACTCTACTTATGTTGAGTATTTTTTCTCTTGCTGAAAAGATGCATAATGCATATAATACGTACTCAGGGGCGGATCCAGGAATTCCGTAAATGGAGGGGGGGGGGGGGGGGGGGCCTTTGCAAAATGAAAGGGGGCACGCACATGCTCCCCCCCCCCCCCCCCCCATTTTAAAAAAAAAAATTCTTTTGTTTTGACAAAAAATAAAGGGGCACACGCCTGGCGCGCCCCCACCTGGATCCGCCACTGCATATCTGTCATTTTTCTTCCTCTTCTCAGTATCTTAGAAATCCCAAATATCCATGATATGAGATCAGAAAGGTGAATGCTCAACTACATGTATTGCACAAAGTATATACAGGTCAAAATATAAGAAGCAAGGATTTTTTTTTTTTTTTTTTGGTCAACATCTCTTTCAATGTGTATGTGATCTAGCTATTGAAAGCAAGGAAAAGTTTACACACAATACACATGAACGCTGCTCTGATGATGAGATATTGGTCCAATAGTATCACAACTTGAAATGTCATTTGGAGCTTAAAGACTACTTTTTACTTCACCCATTCTCATCCATGTATACATACCGGTATTTTTAAAAGAATGGTCACTTTTGTAATCACCGAGTGAAATATACGCTTTGAGTAAAATTAACCCTTTTGTAACTAGAAAAGCACTCTGAGAGCACAGACCTCCACCAAGCAGCTACTTTCCACCAAGGAGATTTTTCTCCTCTCCACCCCTGGGGAAAAGCTCTTTGGGCTCTTCCATAGAGATTGCGATTTCCACCAATAGGTATACATGCTGAAAAATTGCCCGATTTCCCAATATAGAAGCCTTTGTTACATCATAAACCCTCGGCTGCGCGGCGCGCCTCGTCCCTAGCAGAAAGTGGAGCACGCACTTTAGTGCGCGTTTGAAAACCACATAAAATGGGCAGCTTGAACTCCCAAATTCATTGACCCTACCTGTCAAAATATAAAAAATCCTTCATAAATTCCCCAAAAATTTTCGGATCATTACCAAAATTTAATCATTTGTTACTTGTGTCATTCTCAACCTTTCCTGTAAGTTTCATCCAAATCCGTTAACTACTTTTCGAGTTATTTTGCACAGGGACAAACAAACAAACTAACAAACAAACAAACAAACCAACGGTTAACGAAAACATAACCTTCCCCCTTGGAGGAGGTAATAATGGCACTCCACTTGGGGGGGGGGGATGAAAATAGCAAATGGGAGCAAAAGTATAGGCTAATCCAAGGCATTCAGTCATCGCATTCCATTGTATACTGTTAACAGAAATTTTCACAGATTTTGAGCTACTTGGTTTAGTGCAAATTCTGAGACCTGTGAAAGTATCTTCACAATTTTCTCTGCACACTTTGAATGGGTTGACAATTGCATAGCACAAATTCAAGAACCTCTGAATATGTTTTTGAGCCATTCAGCACCAAAAAAAAAATAATAATAATAATAATGATAATAATAATTGCGTGAAAGTATGAAATTTTACAGTACCAGGTATTTCCTTCAGACATTCAGTATGTCATTTTACTGAGGAAAAATTACGACATGACACTGGAATTCAACAGAAGTACATGCATCTTTATTGTCCAATCAAGCAAGATATTGTACACTTGTGCTGTACTTGTAAACTCATTTGGCTGTGGACATCTGTACAAATGGAAACATTGGATATCAATGCATTACTCGGCACGGATTGTCAGAACTGGACTATGCGAGGAGGCCAGCCTGTGGCACTTGGGTGGACAGTCCAGATAACCTCTTAAAGTCTGGAGATGTATCCCAAGAGAAAATAGCTAGACACTCTGTGAATGTGCCCATAGTAAAAGACAATATGGAGTTTGAAAGCCACTCACACAGTGGGCATACATGTATATTGAGAAAGGCACAAAGTGGGCACAGATCTATATTGAGAAAGGTACAAGAATTTGCATGTCTAATCAAATGTATACCCTAATGTTCAGTGGACACTACTGAAGAGATGTCTGTTATGGAAAGGTGTGCTACACTGCTCCTAGGGCTCTAAATGTATGGGGTTCTTTCAGAAAATGCAAAAATGTACTGTATAGAGAGAAACATTGATTTTGTAAAGGGGATTTTTTTTTTTATACACAACACGTGTATTTTAGTCCAGCCCACTAAACTGTTTTTTTTTTTTTTTTAAGATTCTGATCCCCACCCCCCCAAAGTACATGCATCATTATCATACACTGAAACATCAGCGAGTACAAATTCCAGGTACAGCATACCACTCTGCACCCCGAAGTCCAATGCAGTGCCATCATCACCCATTAGTCAGTCATTTTATATAATCGGTCTATTGTTTGCCTATCCAATACACACGATAAAATCTAGACCGAGAGGGAAATGCCGTCATATAGTCAACATTGTGATATTGGGCACTTTGTAGTTGATTAGCCAATTATTAGGCAAATATTGCCCCTTCAAAGGTTCCAAAGAGCAATATCTGAAGCTCAAGTTTTGGTCTCCAAGGTTTCATGGAAGCATGAGGAAGAAGACGGGAGCAAAGAGAACACGAAGGAAGAAAAGGGAGAACAGAAAAATGTGAAACCCTCGCATTTACACTGCTTCACATTGTCTACTGTAAATAAAATGTTCAAGGTAATACAGTGGCAGATCGTTACAATGTCAGATGTAGTGAAAAACCAGATATCATGAGGTAATTTTGTTGGTCCCATTCTTTTTTGATATTCTTTGTTTTTCCCCCTCTGAATATGAAACAAGATACCTGATATAACAAGGAAATTTCAGAGGCCTCGAGCAGCTCATTATAACGAGGTGCCCCTGTACACGTATTTAAAAAATTACATTCTTGTACAGGGGAAACCCTTGTTGGGCCTATATAACGAAGTCGCTGGAACTGACAATCTTTCTTGTTGTAAATGTAGACCAGCTAAATGCAGTAATGGAAAGTCAGGGACCACTGAAGTCACCTCATTAAATGAAGTACTTCATTGTTAGTGAACTTGTTATAATAGGGTCACAGTCATATGCATCTTGTTTTATCCTATCTTGGAAGAAAATTCATTATACAGTACAGGGGGACCTCGTAACAAGCTACCCGGGTAGTACCTTGTAAATGTTATATCAGGACTAAAAACAGTACTGAGCATATAAAAGGAATAGAACCTGCAAAATTGATTTCATAAAGTCGCGGATCTCACTACATTCAACCTTGTTACAGATGTATGATAAGGTTCCACTGTACATAGACCCTGCTCTACTTGTCAGACAGGAGGTACATTGTGAAGATGCTGACCATCGCATCGTGAGTTCTACGACAATAGGGGTACAATTAATCATTTGCTTTGCGAAGAAAATCGTGGATGAGGTAGCGAGCGACATGTCGTACACCTCATCTACGATTTTCTTCGCGAGACAATCAATTGTACCGCTGTCATCTTAGGAGGTACATGAGCAGGATAATTCATGGACGGACTGGGTACAAAAGTGCTGATTTGTTTGTAACTTCACCAGCATAATTATTGCTTTCAATTCCACTTTACAGGTTTGTCAAAATGTACTGTAAAACCAGAAAATTTCTGTGTTCATGAAATTTTTGCGAATTTTGCTAGGAGCCACAATTCACAAATTTAAAATGCACGCAAAAGTTTTTGTCCCACTATGCATTGAATGCCTGTGGCAATTCATGAAAATTTCATGCCACGAAAACTTCCGGTTTTACAGTAATCATGTGCATTTATACACTCAATAGACCTGAAGAGAAAGAATGGTGTACTTACAGCAATCAAAGGGAATATTTGACAACTCATTATAAATATAATGACATATGTAAATCAGGGGACTTACAGCACAATAAACCAGTTTGCAGTTCCACTTGGTGCATGAGCAGAAAAAGGTCATTCGAACCAACAGGCGCATTGGTTTTTAAATTCACGGAGATAAGCATTTGTGATGTAATGATTATTCATTCCTATTCAATCCTTATAAATGGTGCTTGCCAGCACATCCACCTAACAGAAAAAAATTGGTATTTGGCGATATCAATAGAAAGAGATTGTTAATACATTCTGTGCAAAGTAATGAAATGGATGCTTTTCCAATTGTGTTATTTGACGGATCATTCTGGCCATCTGGTTTACACAAGTTCATTCTTTGTTTGAACAGGATTGATGAATCCCATAAATTGTTACAAAACTTCTAGCTTGTGCGCTGAAAACGAGTGCAGCGCCCCTAGCCAACTGAAAAAAAAGAAAGGTCATTCATACCAATGTGCCCATGAGCTAACTGCGAACTGGCTTATATGGGAAGAGTTTTCCAAAAATGGGCTGTCCAACTTGATGACAGCTGTAAACCTGCCCATCGAAAGAAAAACAAAAATAAAATAAAATAAGATAACAAGGGAAGAGAATTACAACATATCTATCCCTTTGTTTGGTTAGTTGAGCACTGCATCTTGCACAAATAGTTTCCAAGTACAGTTACCAAGCTTAGTATTTTGTGTTCTGATTTTATCAGGCATAAAATACCTACACAGCTCATCCTGGTAGCCCCAGGCAAGTGTATACATGTGTTTATTGCACCTTGGCGCAACTTCATGAATGTACAATTTTCATTGTGTAGCAGTATACAAATCCACATCAAAAACAATAAAAAAGACTTCTTTTTTTAACACACAGTAATGCTTTGAATACACATATAACTGGACGGAATATCTTGATTTTGGCTATTTGCCTTTGGTAGTATCAACAACTACAAAAACACAACAACAACTACTTGAGAATTTTGAAAACAACCTTTCTTTTTCTGTTTGTGTCAGCAATGGATTTTCTTCCACACTCACTGCATGTACATACTATATGACCATCCTGGTATTTTTTTTTTCTGAAGTGCCAAGTAAAGAAACCATGTGTCTTGATATCCTGTGATTGGAAGATATTATTGTAGATCAGAAACCATACGCTCAAATCCCTGTGAGTCCATAAGTGTTTTATGTTTCATAAGTGTGTAATGACATTTTACACTAAAATTTAAAGTTAGTTGACACAGCTACGATTAACAAGAGGATGACGACATAGGTTACATCACTTAGTGATGGAAAGCACGGATCCACAGAACTGACTCTGGGATACTGTAGCTGCTGCGAATACACTGAACTGAGCAAGAGTGTCAGCTGGCGGGAAGTACAAAGTTTAGAATTCACAAAGCCTGAAGTTCGTGACAAATCAGAAAGTTGTTCTTTCACAACTGGCAGCCGTCAAGCAGGACAGCCATGACAGTGACATTATCCCGCGACCCTGCCAACAGGGCACTTTGGACCAGTCTCTCGCTGACCGTTTGGGCCATCATACGGTATTCCTCCTTCTTGTCCACAGCTCCGAGCCCTTCTGACAAGCGAGACTTGGTGTACAGCGTGTGCATCTCAGTCAGGGTATCAATGTCTGCCTCGTTACCGTCCTCACAGAGAGCGGAGATCATGCTCTCAAAGTCCGTCTTGACGCTGGCCACGTCGTCATTGAATTCCTCCTTGAAGTTTCTCAGCGATCCTCCGTCCGTTCTGCTGCCAGCCTGTGAACCCTCTGTTCCTGCCTTCACACGGATGCCATCTTTCGGACCATTCTCCTCATCTACCACACTCTTCTGCTGGTCCGACTCCGGCTGATCCCCATTGACTAGGGGCTGGTTCCATGTTATCTGGGACTTGCTGTCTGCATCCTCCTCATTGTCCTCTGGAAAGGCACCGGGGTTCTTGTACTGGTACTTGGAACCAGCACCATCTGCCTCCTCTGCCCCATCAATGTCAATGTGCGAGGCCTCGGTGTTGTCGAAGGCAGTCTGTCCCAAGCTTGCTTCAAGGCCACCAACGGCCGATCCACCAAAGTCCTCCCCGAAGGTTGTTGCCTCGGACATTTCATACCCATATCCATCAGGAACTGTAGCGATCCCCGACTTGGTGTGCTGAACTACAAGAGTCTGTTTCACCAAGGATACCACCTCGTCATCTGTGAGAACCTCCCAAAGGCCAGCTGTTGCCAGTATAATGAACTGGGCATGCTGGTCAATCTTGACACTGGTGGTGTAGGGATCTGGGATGACTGCTTTCTTCAGATGCGGGTCGCCATAGTTACCAAGTCCTCTGGTGGTGTCGAGGATGCCATTGACACGCCCGCACATGCCCCCTGCTTGGACTGATGAGCCAGCCTTCTTGACACGGGATCGCTCTTGTGCATTGCCAGGAGTGTGGTCCCGGGACAAACGGTAGGCCTTGCCAGCTCTGCATAAGACGGCATGGGTGTTACCTGAAAAGGAAAATGGTAAGAAGGTATCCTCATTCAGAATACTGTGCTGGAAATCATCTGTCAAATTTATAAACGAATAATCTAAACAGTTTGTTTGCCAAACATTTCAAGAAGTATACTCTAGTCAAAAGTAGTCCTTTACTGATCTGCTGTGGCTGACAATGAAAACATGGATACCATTGTTGTGCCCTTCTGCATGGTCTCAAAAATGTTTATCCAACTTTTGATTGAGGATGAAGTGAGAAAATGAAATGAGTCACATCTTGGATCGAAATGTCAATGACCATTGCACTCTGCTGTGAGGTGTGGAAACATTCACCAAGTTTTGCCTGAATGCTTATGGCTTAACCCAGTCCCTTTCAGTAAGAGGTACAGATGTATTGTACGGGCTAAATATTGCAGTAAAATTAAGCTGATTAGAAATGTTCACGTTAAGAACTATCATTTTATCCTGCATGAGCTCGGAATAAACTTACGGCCTTAATACATACTGCTACCCTTTAATAACAGCTTCATACCCTTCCTGGTTTTATTGTCATTGATAAAGCAATAAGATACTAAGAGCAAGTTGTCAAATGAGTTTTTCACCATCTTCACCTGGACAGCACAAAGTCTTACCAGCATTAGCAAGGTGTAAGACACCAAGTTCCTGTAAGGGAGGTAACTCTTTGTCCATGGTCTCCTCATTATCATTCCCACTTTGTGTATCTTCCTCCTCCTCCTCTTTACCACTTTTCCTGGTAGCCGTCTCTTCTTTTTCTTCAACTGTCCTCACATCCTCCTCCTCTTCCTCCTTCTTTTCTTTTGTCTCTTCCTCTTTATCCTCTGGGGCCATAGAGTTTTGAATGACTAGAGTGAGGGCTGAACACCCACTCCAGCGCACCAAAGATGTTTCATTTATCCCATAAGACAGATAGCGATCAAGGGAGGTGTACGCTCTGTGAAATGCAAGACCCATTTTCTCCGACTCGGGATCACGGTACTTCTTTCTGCGAGCGGGTGTCTCCCCCTCTTCCTCCTCGGGAGACGTCTCGTTCAGTTTCATCAGGTTGCTCTCACACGTGTGCATAATCTGCTGGATGATGTTCACGCTCTCCTCGTGCAGAATGTGGCGGAGACTGTCCCGCCTCACCACCACGGACTTCCGCTCCAGCTGGTAATTGCTCAGGTCGTTTTTGTCCGCGAGATTCACAGTGCACGTGCAAGAGACGTCCTGATCGACTTTCTGCAGCTCACTCAGCAGGAGGTGGTGTAAATCGTTGGCCGCTATGTCTGCAGCAAACCTCCCGTTGTAACCATCGTAGATGGCAAAGAAACACCTGTTCACATCGTTGCCATAGTAATCCTGAAACACGCGTGTGTCCTCCATCTTGGACTTCCATCTCTTGTTGTCGTCTGAGCAAAAGCCCACGGCTCTAACACAAGGAGCACTGCAGTTCAGCGCTATGCCATTGCACTCATAGACTAGATTCTCCTTTGTATGGATCAACTCCTCATAGGTGTCCTCGAGATGTGCCTTGACCATCTCATACGCTTCATTGATCTTCTGGAGGCGGTCGAAAGGAACGGGGTTGTTGCAGTCGCTTCTTGCATTCAGCTCCCTCATGAGCGCTTGCCGCCTCTTCAGGAGGGATTTGACGTTGTCCGGCTGCTGACTCCCCTTGTATCCCAGCGTCGCCAGAGCGCTGTGGAATGCCCGGTGTTCTTGCATGGCTCTGACACTGATGAACTCCAGGCAGCTGTCACAATAGATGCTGATGTCCGGGTCCATAGGTCTCTCAGTGATGACTGTCTCGGGGGTTGGGGGTCGTATGATATTGCGCGTCTTGATTTGAAGAACCGATGGAGCTGGCCCGCCGGCCCCACCCCCTCCTCCAGACACAGAGGAGATATCGCTGCTCATTTTGACAGGCCGCACCTTTCAATCTGCAATGACATAAAATGCACAGAAAATCACAATTTAATATAGAGTTTGAGAGTCTACATGTCTTGCTGGAAAGACATTCATGTATAATTTGAAGCATAGCCGAACCAAATTTCTGGATTTTTTTCTGGTCAGAAATAACTGTTTCCTGTGGGGTGTTTGTTACCAGCAGTGGATGTTGTACAACTACGCAATCAAGAAGATGAAAAATTAGTTTAGCGAGTACGCCTTACAGGCATTCTAATGACAAGTTCCAGCCTGTAATTTAAATGAGAACTTTCTGAATGGTTTTATGGCCAGAAAGATTATAAATATATCTTGGTTGGTATTGTGTTTTGCTGTATTATCCTGATGTCAATTTTTCTCTAGACTACTGGTATACTGTAAATTTTTAAAGCCTGTAATTTTAAATGAGTTCTGAATGGTTTTATGGCCAGAAAGATGATAAAAATATACAACGTGTATTGGTTGGTATTGTGTGTTGCTGTATTATCCTGATGTCAATTTTTCTCTGGACTATACATGCCTGTGTGAGGGAAAAGGGGCAAACCAAACAATAATTCACTGGACCCTGGACCAAAAATGACAGAGTGCTTATAAAAAGCCGCCTTGCAGTCACTAACTGCAATGACCATTACCTGCAGGTAGGCCTGTAAAAATATTTTTTCTCCAAGTCTATAAAATGTAAATGTAATTGGACATGCACTACCTCAAGTGATGAAGGTTACACACAGGCCACATATAATATGTCTAGAGTTTTGAGAGAAGAGAGAGACATAGAGGATAAACACATAGTAAACACACACTACTCTAGTAGAAACATTCGCAATCTGCTCTCAATCGAAATCAGTTTTGGTTGCTACAGAACTCTAGTTTAACTTCTGCTACACAGTTACAATCATCAGCTGAATGAGTGCTTCTACTACTGCTAATCATCTGGTTGTTATACCAAGTAATGCCTTCTCCAGACGTAATATGCAAAAGGACCACCACCTATATCATACAATGTAAGGGTTAGATCTAACATTAGTAGTAGTACCATAAATCGAGTTTTGATAAAAACAAATACTTACTTTAGACCTTCTCATCATGGAGAGTGGACATGTGTGTGTAACAAAAAATCACAGTGTGAACTTGCGACCATAGTAGGCCCTATATCAGTTGTGAGATGGATGAGAAGTGAAGAGGAGACCTCATGAGCGCTGTGGGGAGGGAGCCTCTTGAGTACCCCAGAGGTGCTCATGAGGGGGAGAGCGCCTTGTGAGATGGAGACCCCCTCATGAGCGATTTCCCGGACTGAGTTGATAGTCATCAGCCGCCCATTTGCGTTTGGTTGATCATACATGTAACATGTCCCAACATAACTGATAAATTAGCCCGGCTAAATCGTGTTATCGGTCCCCTCGTACTCTTGTTATGCGAGTGTGTCTTCACTATGCATGTGCAAAGTCTATGGTAGTATGGAGGTGAATAGCAGTCACCAGCAATGACAAAACGAATGGCAGTGAATGGAGTGGTGACCGATATCAGGATAATGCCGAACGGCGAAAGCCCACCATGAAGCTTGAAGAGACTATACCGTATATACCATCGATCTACCGTGTGTTACCAGTCCTGTGCTGTTGTGGAACCTAGGGCTAGGGATGCAAGAGCTCAACCTCAGACTAGTACAGTAGAGACGTCCATGTGCAATCACGGTACAGCAGCTAGACTAGACATCTAAATAGACCTAACAGTTGTTATAAAGTTACACTTTAAAACGAGTTAGGCCTACAGCTTATTATGGCTAAACTTTATTCGGCTGCCCTTTATTCTTGTTTTTTTACAGCTGGACGGAAACTAGTGGTCTACTGGTACTGCGCTGATTCTCTTTTCTGCCTTTTTGTCATATTTCAGTTTGGAAAGTTAATTATGTTTATGTGTAGTTACAGATTATATACGGTACTTGCCTTCCTCAAAATTTCGATGGAACTTCACGTAGCCGACAGAGAAGTAAGTTTACCCTGAAAACTGACATCTGAACGGGACCTAGAGCCAGAGGAACGTCAACTTGCATTTGTGGTGATGTTCTAACTGTTACGTGTGCAGTGTTGGATCCTGTGGCGGCAGTGCGTGTGCATCTTCAGTAGGCCAATAGGTGCAGTGCAACAGTGATCGTATGAGCAGCTCCAAAGCTCAAGCTAGCTAGCTAGCTAGCCGGTAGTGCAGTGTTTGTGTATGTGTCGGTGAATCCAAAATACTGGACTAGAGATGGCGCCCTCTCAAACAATTTTCTCGTTTCCATGGAAAGTCTGACCAGGGGAATGCCCCTCCTCCACCTGACGGATCCGTTGGCATCTCGCACAACGAGGTTTTTTCATTGCGCTGACGGTCAGACCGTTCTCACTTGCTTTTACATTGGCGATAGTTTACATACTCATGAAAACAGTTGGAAGGCAAATGAAGTATGCTCTTCTCTAGTATTATCCCTCCATTAGATGTGTCATTTAACATTGTTTAAAAGCGACAGCGTTATGAATAGACCAGCATCTCGGTAATTTCTGTCATCAATTCACCTTGATTTTTGCACAGTACGCAGTAACTGACCTTGGAGATGAGATGGGAAAATAAAGAGTATTCTTCTTCTTCTTCTTCTTCCAATAAGTACATCACTCTCAAAGAGTATTGTCGTACTGGGTGCTATAGGTGTGACTACAGGAACAAACATAACATCTGGTGCAAGAAGATAAACTTAATGGTGCAAGCTTTAAAACGACGGGCAACATCAGAAGTAAATGATGGGAGGGATAGGTACGCAGTTGTATTGAAAGATAAATGAATAATTATACTGAATGAATGAAAGATCATGAAAGATAAAACAAGTTTAAATATCAACTGAATTCATCTGATAAAATAAATAAATAAGTTAAAAGATAAAAAGCGAGCAAACTAGCAGCACACCATATTCTATTCTCCTTTATGAAATCGATTGTTGCTGTCAAAATAATTTCCTTTTAACAAAAAACATCAGGAAAGAAAAACTCGACCAGCTCCTGTTCTGCCAGCCACCATTGTCCTGTGGGATGACCTGGGAGAGAGATGCTTTTTTCTTGTGCCAACCTGTCATATTTGCAATACGCTAAAAATACTTGTAAACTGTACCTAGTTCTGTAATAGTATTATTGTGTAATGTATAAGTACATGTATTTTCATTTTTTTAAAGATAAAAGAAAAGTTTTATGTCATGAAATTTATGAATATAGGTCTATGATATTCATGTTTTGATATATTCATTTAGACATACTAATACGAGTTTATTTAGTATAATTTTTGTTATCAGATGAAATTAAGTTTGCATAGTGTTAATTAATTTTGTTGTATGTTAGATTTATTTTTTTTTAATCTTTATGCATACTTACAAAAACAAAACTACATGTTTTTCAGGAATTTGAAATCATGTAGGGCCTACACTCTACTTTGTTTCATTAGCATATCATATTGTCTTTTTAACTACTTTGCACATACCTTTTAGTTTACCTCTTATTAGCTTTGCCAAGAAGGTTAGTTTTTTTTTATCATTATCATAGCTTTGAATTGCTTTTATTTTAGAGTACTTATATATATTTAATTGTATGAATGGCTATTATTGTAAACATGTGCAATGCAGTCTTTGGGTGCCAGACATGATTTTGATAAGACCTGTATTGAATCAACTTGAGTGGACCTTTACATTCATCAAAATTTTCTGGACCTGGAAGAATCCTAAAGAAAAAAAAAGAAAAAATATATATATATATATCTCATTGGCCCTAGGTCTGTCATCTGACATTAATTAGTCCTCACCTGCAATGAGCAAAAGTCCACTGACCTCACCTGTGCTCATGAATAAGTGAAGAGTTTTATTGCAATACAAATTAACTCCTTCTTAATGTGAGATATTTGTGATTAAAGCTGCTAAAAATACAAAGCAAATAAAAAGATGGGATATTCTTAATCATACCTTACTATCTTACTATGTAATAAGTGAGTAATTACTGGGAAGGTTTCATTTTTCTCTGATGATGGACTTATTTAAAAATGTTTAGAAATTCTGTTTTTTATGATCAAATTCTTCAAGTACTCACAGCTTATGTTTTGTGTGTTTGTTTGTTTGTTTGTTCTTTTAGTCTCCTGAAGATCAGCAGAGGATACTAATATTTGCCCTTTGTCTACAAGTGTATAGCAATCTGGTATACAGGTTCCGTACAAGGTCTAGGTCTATTATTATGGCAAAAAGCCATTTCGTAGTTCCACTTTGCCCATGAGCAGAAACAAAGGTCATTTGTGATATCAGGCTGGTGGATTTTAGATTCACTAAGATATAGCATCTGTGATGTAATTATTTTTCACGCAATCTTCATAAATGGTGCTTTCCAGTACATCAACCTGAGAGCAACTAAATGTTCACTAAAGCCAAGTATTTGGCAATAATGATAGAAAAGCTCATGAATGCTTTCAATGCAAAACAGTGAAATGGTAACTCCAAAAATGAGATCACCTTGTCTACACAAGACCATTCTTCAAGTGGACATGAATGAAATTCAACAAGTTGTTACATCAAAGCAAACTTATGCATTATTCTGGCTAAAATGAGTGAAGTGCCCATCAACTGAGAAAAAAGGAAAGGTCATTTTGGGAATTGGACACAAGTTAATTAGAAACTGGCTTATTTCAGTATCCCCCGGCCGGGGAACCATTATGGAAGACAAGCATGCAACTTGGCAAACTGATGACATTTACTCCGCTCTTATTTTCTCCAAGGACTTAGGGTTAGGGTTAGAGTTAGGGTTGTGATAGAGTTCGAGACTTAGTTTGATGTGAGGATCAGGATTAGAGTTAGGGTTATGTTTGTGGGTAGAATTTATGTTTCGCTTAGCGTGCAGATATTTCATAGGAGCAATTATTGTCGCAATAGCAAATGTCATGGAACCTGGCAAGCTTCCATGAAATTCCACTTACCACTGTAGATTCCCATTTGCAATATACCTATCTATCTATCTATCTATCTATCTATCTATCTATCTATCTATCTATCTATCTATCTATCTATCTATCTATCTATCTATCTATCTATATCTATGTATACAAATATTTGGGGTTTTTTATTGTATTTTCATGGTATGTCATGAAAGAAAAATGGTCCATCTGATTTCAAGTAATACTGTATACACCATATATTTAGCAAGTCTCACATTTTTTTTTTTTTTTTTTTTTTTTTTTTTTTGCAAATCGGGACTTTTTGACAATTTTGTGAGTGGTTAAATTCACAGTCAGAATCAGAGTAAATATTTTTGTGTGTTGTTAAATTCGCAAAATGACCCGACTCGCGAAATTACGTGAAAATAAAAACCGTGTGAAATACATGGTGTATAAAGCAGTTACTGTACTCGCAACATGAGCATGATCTACCGGGTACTTGGAGCAACCCGTGTTATTGTGTTTGGTTTCAACATCTGGACTTTGCAATTTTCCCCGATATACTTTTGTTTGTCTACCATTGTCTGTATTGTTGATCTTAGATTCACAAGTAGTCATGTCATCACTCAATTTGTAATGTCTGTATGTTTGAAAATGAAAGAATGTGATAACTAGCTTTAGAAAAAAAATTTTTTATAATGAATAATGGGTGGAGGAAGGATAACATCTATGTACACTTCACTGTTGTGTCTAAAAACAATTGCTACTTAATAATAACAGTGAACTCTTATAAAGAGCTACTACATGTACTACACTCTAGCCAAGATACTCATAGCGCTACAGAAACAGAAATGAGTATGATATGGTATGTGTGTATTTTGTCCTTTTTTTGCATTTTTGTGTATAGTTTCTAATGGTAAAGATTTATTCTAAAAATGTATATCTTTGTTTGCAATTTGTAGCCTCTTCATTGGTAAGGGAATCAGCCTTGATAAGTCCTATATGGTCTTTTTCTGATTCCTACACATGCTAACTATAGCTGTTTGCATCATTCCTTTTGTTTCCTATGTAAATGTAATGTGCAATATGTCCGTGTACATGTATTTGTGTTTTTTAAAATACTTTTTAGCATGTGGAATAAATAAAATTGTAATTGTAAATAATATCATGATACATGGAACAATAGAACAGATAAGCAAACAAACATATACATAATTGTCAATGTAAATCAAAAAGGTCAGTTTTAAGGTTCAATTTGAAAGCATCAATAGAAGGTGCTTATCAGAGAGGTATTGTAAGATTATTTCAAAGTTTTGGGCCCATGTATGAAAAAGCACGACCCCCCCCCCCCCCCCCCCCACACAGACACACACACATTATGTTTGATCAGTGGTGTCTGCAAAAGTTTTGAGTTAGATGACGGTGAAAATGAGAGAATGAAAGAGTATTTCGAAGATGGGCAGGGGTATAATGTGTACAACATATGGTAGACAAGGAAAAGAATCAAGAAGGTAATGTTTTTTTTTCTTCTTCAGGGAGCTCATCAACGGAAGGACAGAAGTACCAGGGTAGTATGTCGTTTTCTTCGTGTAGTGGAGTAATCCAGCTTTGTACTGACTACACAATGGTGCCATTTCTTGAGAAACCATATTTTGGTATTTACTTTATTCTTTTTTTCAATGATTACACCTTACTAACAAACTCATGAATGAAAGGCAAATATAAATAAACAAAAACAACAACATATTGACAAACATAGAAAATGCATACAAAAGTAACTGCATATTTCCCCACTATAATTTTGAATGATACTTGCAATCGTTAATTCTAGACGATTTCCATATGTACATATACCTCTTTAGTATGTACACCATGTATACCTTGTTTAAAAGAAAGGAATCATAGCTACATTAAGAAAAGAAAAAAAAAATCAACAGAATTCCACAATGATATAATTTTTCACTCTGAAAATATAAAGGTCTTTTTTTTTCTTCACAGTAAGACACATGTTATTCAGGATTCAATAGGAGTGAATACACACTTGTATTTACAAAATCTAGATCCAATCTAATCTGTGATTGGCTGATGATTCAATATGAAATCTGCTTTACATATCAGATGCACTTGAAGAGTACAGGGATCACTTTTGCTCCACTGGAAACCCAAAACATCCAAGAGTAATACACAGTTGCCTTTCACTACCAGGTAAGTAGACTGTGTGCACCCCTGCCAGGCTGCTGAGGCACACATTGCAGACTCGCCTCATCATGCCCTACTTTCCAAACATCTTGACTGATTAACATCTTGACTGATCAATATCTTGAGGAAGCAATTGCCAGTATCAACAGATCACTCTCAACAATTGTGCGGCGATGCCCACCATCAAAGCATTCAGCAGGCATGACACTCGATGCTAGATATCCTAAAGGAAGATGACTTTCTTACTGCACTGACTAGCTTTCTCTTCTTTTGTTGCTTTTTTTTTTCTCACATTGCAAATACACTAATTGTAGCATCTACTTAAACAAAACAACAGACAATGCTTTCTGCTTCAATTGACTTGTGTTACAGGGATAACAGGCTTTAACACTTTTTAAGAAGATATTTTTCTTTTTTTTCAAACCATTCTTTAAACTTTTTAGTTGCTTTTCAGATTGAAATATGTACCTCATAATACCAACACTCCAGCAGATTGAAATCGGCTAAACAGGTCAATAACCTGAACACATAGACTCAGAATAATCACACTATCCAAAGCAAATCTGCTTTGCCATTGTATTTCAATGGCTGTTTTCATTGCACATCTTACAGCTATCCCAATCCCATCAGTGTAATGATTGTAATCAATCAAGATACAATGTAAAATCTCAAGGAGTTTCAAATCAATTATACGCTAAGATTGTATGTATGTGTGTGTGTGTTAGTTATTCCATTGCCATCATGCTACCCATTAAAAACAAAAACAAAAAATCAGAAAGTTATTTGCAAATTGGTTGTAGACTAGAAATGAAATAGATAAGATCGACTTTTGTACAAGCAACAGAAATCAGCACCCATTTTATTTAAATCATTTATATTCACTTTTTTCTTTTTTCTTTTTTATAGAGGAACCTTTTCTACGGCTGAATCAATTTACTACCAGTATCATCTAACAATTTCTGTCCGGTCCTCAAAATGTCTTTGTTTAAAGCAGTTTGAAGTATTGGTGACAAGAGATTCAAAATGTGTCCCTCTGAATGGGAAACTTCCTGCATAATCATGAACTGCTTTTATTGTATCTCAGACCTTACTTTCCAGTGACACGTCAAACATGACTTGCGAAGTTAGACAAGAATTTTTGTTTTGCTTTGCATAACCCTCAAGTCATAAGAGGATTAAATAAGAGCATGGAAATGGCAGGGGGGGGGGGGCATTGATAATGAAGGTGCATTAGTTTACTAACACTTCCATATATTAAGTTTCCATAATATCAGATATCTGCTCACTCGCATTACTTTTCAAGAAAAAGCGGTCACTATCGCATACACCATAGCTTATCACAAAACACTCATGGTTACGCTCGGTGTGGAATAGTAAAATATCTTTCAGTATTACCATAAATGCACACAGGAGCACAAACAAAATGTAGTTTCATCGTCATAAAGCACCATGATAGTGGCTGCAAACTGAGATTGAGGCACTCCAGTTAAGAAAGAGGGAAAAAAAATGGAGTTGGAGGCTTGAAAGAAGGCAACAGACCAACCAACCCTCCCTCCCAATCCCCCCCCCCCAAAAAAAAAAGAACAACAAAAGCACAAACTCATACTTTCCCACAGATTTCACCTGTGACCATAGACCTACAGTGATTGAAGCAGCTTTTGAAAACTGGTGAGGCACATTTTCATGAGTTTTAAAGGGGAAGTAGAAAAGAAAACATATCTACACTTTGTGTGTATGTATGGATATATCCTATACATTCACATAAACCACAAACACTACTCTAGTATTTTCTGAACAGTCAATCAAACTTGCCCCACAGCCTATAAAACATCGGAATGCAAGGCAATTTTGACTCTCCCATACTTAACTACTAGTGAAAAGCCAAAATAAGTTGGATGCATTGATACCACCACACCAGGAGTAACTATAGCGTGCAAAGGTCTGCAGAGAGAAATTCAAAAACATTTTGATAACTTTACATTACTCTGATTATTGATATTACCCCACAAACAAAAAACACCAATCCAAAATGACCGAGGATGAAAATCTTGATGATGTTTACATTGCAAGTACAGAAATAATCAATGAGAAAAAGGACAGAGGCATATCCCGATATATGAGAATTTCACTTGGTCACAATGCCCTCTGACATTCAGTTTTTAATTAAATAATGGCAGGATATGTAAATGATGATTAAGGTGTTATCGCATATCATTACACAACTACTTGTCTAGATCTTGCTCAATTCTGTATATAACATGAAAAAATATGGCTACATTGTACAGCACAAAGTCTTGTTCAAGGACATTTAACCCCTTGACCATTAACCCTCAGGCCACTGACCCACTGGCACAATTGTCATGGGGTAATTGTACCCCATCACAAAGGGCGTTGTTCAGATAGGGTTAACTTCCCCCAAGGGTTACTGGTGTTGCGTGGTGATAGTCTATAAACTATCGGTAATCCTGGGCATAACCACTGCTTCATCTACTGCAAAGCCATCATTTTATCTACCCCGAAGCTTTGACAGGCTATTGAATGACCCTCCTCTGCCTTTTGTCTGTCCTCCCTCCTGCTCTAATCCCCCCTCCCTTTTACCTGTTGGGCTCCTTGCCCATGATCCCCTACCCTCCCCTTTTGTCTTCTTTGTTCTGTATCCCTAGCTCTCCCATTTCTGTTCATGTAGTGAGCAGTCCTTATATGTGATTGCTTTCCCTGTCTGCCATTTTGCCTCTGACGTAGATTCTGCTAGGATCGAAAGCTCAGGCCCCTTTTGACTCCATTTTAGTTCACTGGCTCGCCACTATTGGATAAACAGTTTTCAGCAGCTTTTTTTGTTACACTTATAAAAAAAAAAATCTTTCACACTTGTACCAGTGATAAAGCATAAATTAACCCAAAATTGAATATCTGCTCTCAACTGACATTCACTATTATATCACCATGATGAGTCCAGCAAAATGACGGTATCAGTTTCACCCTGGGACGGACTTAAACTTACACAATATCTAGGAAATATGGTTGTACAAAAAAGATAAAAAAGGGGAAATAGACATATCACACATCCTGCATCTAATACCCCATTCACGGTCCCACTTTGTCTAGCACAACCTCTAGAGGTTGTGCTGTGTTCACGCCAGACGATGGGGACTGTGAACGGTCACGGCGTAAGCGTCTAGCACAAGTCTGGAGTGAGTCTGGCGGGAATCTAGCGTGAATGTCGTGCTAGACAGAAAACCAGACTATGTTCACGCCGTGTTTGTGCCGACTCTAGCACAACCTCTAGAGGTTGTGCTGTGTTCACGCCAGACGAGAGGACTGAGAACGGTCTCGGCACAAACACGGCTTGAACATAGTCTGGTTTTCAGACCCTTTGCGAACTGTACTCTTTTTACAAAATGCACCCTCCGCGGATTTTGTTGCCGCCCTTAATGAAGTCACTGTTTTTGTCAAAGGATAAGGCCCATCAGCTTCTTTTGTTGTAAGAAGCACGAGTAAATATTCTGAAAAGGAAATTAGTGTGAGAAAACGGTCTGAAAACCAGACTAGCGTAAACACAGCACACACTTCAAGTGACCAGCCCTGTTTGTGGTGGAAAAAAATACTCTTCCACTGATTTCCATAGCAGTGTATGCGGACCTCACTCTAGACAACAAGGGGACTCTGAACGGGGGTCTCTCTTACCACCCACTGAGTTTGTATAAAAAATAGCTAGTTTTCATCTAGCATGTCTTTCAGAGGTCGTCCTAGACAGGGGGACTGTGAACGGGTATAGCACATCCTGCATCAAATTAATTAATCAAATAAAAAAACAAAACAAAGATTGATGATAGCATAATAATAATAATAATAATAATTGTATGTATTATTATTATTATTATTATTATGCTATCATCATTTCTACAATATGCAGCTTCCATGGAATCCTGAATATGCCATATATTTCGCAAATGTAAAAAAAAAAAAAATTGTAAATTGCAACTATTTTTTGATGACGAATTTGAGAGTGGTTCCAAATCCCTATTGAGAACACAAATGGAATGAGAGGTAAGAATCATCTGTCCATTGGCAGAAGAAAAGTTTGTGATAAGAGCGCAATTGTGCCGGGGGTGAAAATACATCTTTGGGCTATTAATTTTCATGAATGAGATAATCCAGAAACTTGCAATGGTATAAACAAAGCAAAACATCTCGCACATGCTTAAATTTTGCTTTAGTTTTATTCACCTCTTCTTTTTCGCTCTTTTTCAAAAGATTCATTCAACTGTTCTGTCATGTATTGTTTCACTCAATTGATGGTGTTTCTTTGGATTCATTCCCCCCCCCCCCCCCCAAGTGCGCTGTACAGAGTTTCTAAGTGAGCAATTCATGTGTCACTATATATATATAATACATACAGAGCACAGAAGCAATTCAGTCTTCATCATTAATAGACAATATTTTGGATTACAAGCGTAGTCAAAATTAGTTTATACACTCTTTCTGTTGTATATCTCATAGAATAACAATAATCAACTATGTACACACCAGCTGGCTTATGAACAGAATTACAAAGATTAGAATAGTTATTTCAGATATGCTAAATATATCTCCAAATTATGTTATTCACAAACATATTTACATTGGACAGTAGAGCCTTCTCTTCTCCTCCACAGGAGACGCATTATTTCCGGATGGATCACAAACACATGATATAGTACAAGGTGGTTGCTCTGAGATGAGTTGTGACCTTCTGCTGCTAACCTCCTCCCTCCCAACACCACCATCACATACATATATGCAAAAGACAAAAAGGTTGTTTGTCCACACAAGATCTAATCCTTTCTTCTTCTTCTTCTTCTTTTTTTTTTACACCACACACAAACAAGTCTAAGTAGATGCCCTCCAGTGTAGAGTACAAATACTGAGGAATCTTGTTATGATGAGCTGCTTGGGATTTCTGAAATTTTCTTGCTACATTGGGTATCTCATTATATCTGTGACAAATAGAAAGAATATAAAAGGAATACGACCTGCAAAACTTCCTCATTATATCACTTATCTCCCCACATCCGACCTCGTTTTCAGGAGGTTCAACTGCACCGATACCAATGGCCAAAGTTCATCTCTCAACACTGGTCCTAAAATCCTACAACTCCCGGTTATGTCATTGCACCAGAAATGAACTAGTCCCTCCATGTGCCCTATGTAGCACTGGCATTTGTCACTGACGACCACATAACTTGAGAGACATCCCTGGAAGGACTTCTCGCCTGTTGAGTTTTCACCAGGAGGGTCATTAACCACCATTCTGCCCACTTCTTTAACACATTGAAGACTAGTGCCGAGTAATGAGAGTTATCACAAGCAGATGGAGTTTTTATGCTGAATGATGTGACCTCTACAAATGTTTGGAGGTGCGGAGCTCAGCCTGACCCTTTCTTCCCTTCCACTGACAAATCATTTGCTCTTTGGATTAAAAAAGAATGGTTGCACATATCTTGAAGTGCAGCATTTTGCACTGACGATTAACCAGAGTTGCATGTTTCGACTGATGGGCTATGGAGTGTGCAACCTTGCTGCTGTGTGGAAGGTCACTCCCAGCACAATTTGGTCTGCTTGAGGACTCTTTCAGGCATCTGAACAGTGAGAGCTCCTACTTCTCAAATCTGGTAACAATCAGATTTGCTGGTCACCTGCAAGCCTTCCCAGTCATTAGAATGGTCAAGCCATTATTGTGAGACTCCTTTAAAAAAAAGAAAAAAAGAAGAAGCTCCCACTGCCAACAAACTATTCCTCTCCCAGCCAAACATTTTCAAACCTTGGGTGAAAGCCCTTACATTTCCCTGCAGCTACATTTATCATCTGAGAGTTACTGCTGTCAACCAAAAATTCCCTCACATCGAGCCCTACACCTACATTAAAAATAAGAAAACTCATTGAGGAAAACAGGTATATTGGTGCTTCAGAAGTTGTTGAATACCACGAGTTGAAACCATCAAATAAATCACAAATGCAGAGCAACCCACGCCAAACCAAGCTTGAGCAATACCCCTCAAAATGTCGAGCTGATTGAATCAAAAACAATCCAACTATTCCCAGGATGTGATGGACAGGCATTGCTGATTTGTATCATTGAGTAAAAATTCATTTCTGATCATTCATTGAACAGAAACGTACTTGCGGGGTCTGAAGCTCCACAACTTACAGGCAACTACAGGTACATCCCAGCCTCTTTCCTTTCAAAACCATATCTCACCAAACCCAACTTAAGCAGAAAAGGCTCTTGCTCACAACACAGTTTATACTAGTAACAAAAATTATGTACTGTACACTGAAAGTCCGTTTGTCGCAACAGCATTTCCACACAGCATGGAGACTACTCAGAGACATTAGAGCACCGCGAGCGAGACAGGGATGCCAGGTCCCCGATTGAGTCGTCAAGAGAGTTGGCTGAAAGGCGAGATTGTCCAGAGTTCTACTCGACTGGTCGCGAGCAGTCTCCGCGAGTTGATAAATCAGAAGGCAGGAGGCTGTGGATCGGTGTCGTCTCAAGAGGGAGCTCCCATCTGCGCGTGCTCACGACGCTCGCTAGCAGCAGTCCAGTCCGTTGCCACTACCGTCCACACTGTGGAGATTTATCAAGCTCTCCGACTGATCTTTATCATCAGCCGACGGTAACCTGGGATCGGAACAAAATCAGGAAATACAGTGAAACTTTACAGCTGCGGGTAAATCTCATATGCTAACATGGTATCTCGTACTGTTAAACCAGGAATTTTTGCATCCATGAAACTTTCACGAATTTCGTGAGGAACCAAGATTCACGAAAGTAAAATGCATGCGAAAGTTCTTGTCTACCCAATGCATTGAATGCCAGTGGCAATGTGAGAAAATTTCATGCAGCTAAAAAGGCCATCAGCTCCATTTAGTGAAAGTTTCATGGGACAAATGTTTTTGGTTTTCACACAACAAGAACAGTCAGGGACAGGCTAGGGACACAGAACAAAGAAAACAAAAGGAGAGGGTAGGAGGTCACGGGCAAGGAACCCAACAGGTAAAGGGAGGGGGATAAGAGCAGGAGGGTGGACAGACAAAAGGCACAGGAGGGCCAGTAACGATCATAAGGATCATGGGGGCAACCATTGAAGGAAAAGGATGAATAGGGAGGCAACATCACAGAAGATAAGGAACACCAAAGGGATAAAGAAAGGGAAAGAGTGGAAAAGCAACAGCAAGGGGAAGGGGGGGGGGGGTGAGCAAACAGAGAGCCCTGAAAGGTGTGCCAGGAGGAGGCAACAAAATGAAAGTAATCAAACATATCAAAGTATATATACACACAGTAATGATAACACTTACAAAAAAAAAAAAAAACGGTATAAAATGGAGCTTCAATCTTTCCAGATGGGTATTACAGTAAGGCACATTACATGCCACAAACTTGCAGAAGATCTAGCCAGGACAACATACATTGAATATAGCCCTCATGACGGAGTCAATATTCAGATAGGGATGCCTTATTCCCCGTTGCCTACCTGACGTGCGGCGTTTTCCGCCGACAGATGGTGCAGATGGTGCAAAGTAAGCAGCTTAGTCTGTGGAAACAGAGGTAGAGACGCTTAATGAGTGCCCACGCTGGGTCCCAGTCATTGTAGTGGGTCAGCACTGCTATGACGATAAACGACAAAAAGACTGGCACGCAGCCTAGGATGAAGGTCAGCGTGAAATCCGCCTGGAAGGGTGGGGGGAGGGAGAAGAAGAAGAATAAAATGAATGGAATGTACCAATGGGTAAATCTTCACTACATCTGTGTATAGATATTCCTGCTGGATTAACCCCTTCTGGGCCATGGACTTTGGACAGTGTGTACAATGCTATGGGGTTTTCTGTGCCAATCTGCACTCAAAACATACATATGGCTATAACCAGAGACAGTGATGTCCACCTGTGGACTACAGGCTACTCCCATTATAACAAAGTCCTTGGGATCAGCAGTTTTCTTTTGATACATTAAAATTTTCTTTATTGTATCCAAACAAATAAAGAGTATGAAGATCATTTTGGGCCTTGAATTTTACTTCGCTGTATCTGAAATTTCATTATAATCGTGTTTATAATAATGGGATTGCACTGTACCAATCCAGAGCTGATAGCAACATTCTACAAAAGGGAACTGGTGGGAGTGAGATTAAGTGGGCAGTACTTAACGGAGATGATATGGTTTCTACTCTCACCCATTCAATTTGTACTATAAATAACTCTATGCCTCTCTCTTATTCACTCATACAGACAGACACACTTACACATGCACAAGCACACGCACTCAACACTCAAAGCATCCTACATTCCATCACTCACACCACATTTGTACCCAAGACTACACGCATTTCATCCATACACAAGGGGGTGAGACTAGGGGGTGGGGCTTGGGGTGTGGCTTGGGGGTGGGGCTGGATGGAGAGGATGGCTCACCTTGTTGTAATAGATGTCCACTACCACCGACATGGGAATGGTCAGACTCAGGGACAGAGTGGCAATCAACGATGACGTTAGAAAGCAGCCCCTGAAGAAAAGCAAAATTTGTAGACATAGTCATGTCAGCTGGCCATGATGAGGACAATTGATCATAATTTAATAAAGCTCTTTGCACAACCAGGCACCAAGTACCAAAGTAAACTCATTTTTGTAATGCACTACTGCATATGGCATATATTTTGTGACAGATTTTTATATTCTCGTGAATTTCACAATCTGGGTGCTATTTGTGAATCTAACAACATGCCAAAATACTCTCTCTGATCCTGACATAAATGCAATATGCATGCATATATGTAATGGTACGGTACTTCATACACAATAATACAAGTTAGTAGGCCTTAAGTCTTAGCGAGCCTTCTGTGTAAATGGATGAATGAAAATTTGTAAATGATACTGATTTCTCCATATATCCCTGAATTCCATGATTGCAAATCCAACCACACACAAAATTAAGCGGAAAAAAAAAAACTGCGGAAAACAGACAACAGATCAACTGTTAACACAGCCAAGCTTGAGACTCCAATTGGCCACCATTTCAATCTCCCTAATCCTTCTATCACTGACACAATTCTCAGGACATCAGATCTTTTGGCACTCATCCAGACACAGTCCGAACCAGCAGAGAGAAGCTCTTGATGAGACGACTTCACACAATCCAATCCCATGGCCTCCACATCCAGGAGGGAAATGACTAATGTAATATGTGTTATTCCTTACTCTACGCATTTTATGTACACCTCTTATTCCTGGTCTGCTCCTTCCTCTTGTCAGAGTTACTTTAAATAGCCCTTTTCCACATACACACGCATACTTGTATTTGTTTGCGTTTACATTATATGCATATATTTCTCCCTTTTGGAATTTTGCTTTGTGTTGATACTGATCCACTCCTATAGTTTGTATTGCCTTTTAAAAATATATATACGTTGATATGTTTTGTGCTTTGCCAGGTTTAGGGTTGCTGCTTGTTCAGCCCCCCTCCCCCTCCACTCAAGCCGTTGCTTTTTCACTCTTTTCCTTTTCTTTATCCTTCTGTTGCTCCTTATCTTGTTTGATCTTGCCTTCCTATTCATCTTTACCCTTCACAGGCTGCCCCCTATGATCCTTAGGATCATCACTGGCCCACCTCAGCCTTTTGTCTGTTCACCCACTGGCTTTAATCCCCCCCCCTTACTTAATACCTATTTGGCTGGCTGCCTTTGACTTCTAACCTACCTCTTTTGTTATCATTGTTTGACACTAGGGTGTCCTGTGAGACAGCCACAATATCTATCACAGATTCACCATATGCATTGTATGTGACCGTGCATCACAAAACGAACAAAAAGTTGCACCCCTTGATTTTACGCGAGGACTCAAAAAAGGTGAATGGGTCAACTGAGTCAATCTTGACTTTTTCATATATTCTGAAAGAGCTATCCTTCTACATTATTCTTTAGTTTGGGATCATAACATGAATGGGAAAGTGTGTTTTCATCAGTTTTTCTACAACCCTTTTTTTTTCAGGGAAGAACAGAAAGATCAGGTATGTCTTAGAATCCCCTTTTCATTTCTTGAAATCCTTTAAACACTCTTCACTTTCAAGTCTAATAACTTTTGCAGGGATAATGCTACTGCTTTGAAAGCTGGCATTAATCATTGCCAGAGTGTGTTAATAGAGCATGCTCAATTTCAGCTTAATCTGATTATCCTTTCATTGTTGTTGCTCAGGTGATTTACATCCTGTGTTTTGCCTCTTTCATTGCACAGCTAGCACGGCTTGGTTAAGATTAAGTGCTTGAATACACCCTTTACTTCAGAGCCTCTTTCCTCAGTTCATACTTTTCCAGAGTGTGTGCTTTCTTTCCAATATTTAGATAGGTTAGGGGAGTCCATTTGAATTGAGTTATATATCATTTAAAAGCTTAGAGTCTGCTCTTAAAGAATCTGCCTTTAACTAAAAATCCATAAAAATCTAAACATATGTGCATGGGACACTGCAGAAATGGTGGATCATGCTGCCCAAGTCGTATCGGTGTACACAATAAACCTAAACGTAATGAAGGTCCTCCCTGTGGGAACCCTTCCATCTAGATCAGTAGGTGTGGATGATGGTGGAGATTGTTTTCTCCCGTGACAAGTGTGCCGGAGGTACCACTCACCACAGCCAGAGGAACTCTGAGAGGACGGTCCCTATTAGCCCGTTGACCGCCAGGTAGATCCAGACCCGTGAGGAGGGGAGCTGGAAGGGCTCAATACTGGTGTAGTGCAGGATCACCACTCCTGGCCAGATCATCAGGAAGTTGAAGAGGCCGACAAAACCTGCAGGCACGGGACAGAAACGGGAGTTTGAAACATTCATAATACAGAAGCCCACAATAATTTACGACGCACATTCTACATGATGCAGGCCATCACAGACAAACAATGTACACAAAATGTCAAAAAAAATGACAACAGCATTACGGTGCCTCTAAAGCTTAAGCCATTTGAAGGAATACGCAGACACTACACACTGACACGGTACTGTAAAAGTGGATATGTTCGCGTGACTAATTTTTCGCATTTGGCCGGGTAAGAAGAGTTTTGCAGGTTTTTATTTCCGCGGAGTCAGAGAAATCAACTACTGGAACATACGGCAAGCAAAAATATTCGTGTGCTTTTATTTTTGCACTAGTTTCTGGTTGCCTGAAATGCGCGAAAATTTCCACTTTTACAGTATACTCTCTTCGTTAAAGTCACATTTCTTGGCGAGGAAAAGAAAAAAGAACTGATACAGTTAAGTCAAATCCAAAAGGGCCAAATATAATCCTTTGACTTTATAAGTGAATTTTGACTTTAATACACAGCAGATTTAAAGACCAGGGCCTCATTTTATCAAAAGATAAAATCGATTACAAATTTCCTTAACACATTCGCTGCCATAGACTTATGATAGAAATCAACTATATAATCGATTATAACTCTTCATAAAACAGGGCCCAGTCAGCGTGAGGATTCATGTGTTAAATAGTCTGTGTGATAGTCTGAGTGAATCAATCTTCATTCGCTGCCCACCAGGGTGTATTCCAAAACCAAGAATACAAACTTTGTAACGCCCATCAGCGAATATGTACATTGAAGCGTACATTCATTGGTAACTGTCGACTCCGGTCGATACTCTTCGGCTGTGTGTGCACTTACGTAGAGATCAGTGATAAAGCTATACACAATTCATTACGGGGATTCTAGAATATATTGGAGCCAGGCCAGCCTTCCCACTCCATGGTATTCCCCCCCCCCCCCCCCCATGCTAATGGGTCTTTAAAGGGAAGGTAAACCCAAAGAGTAATGTGGATTGAGTGAAAGCAGCAACATTAGTAGAACACATCAGTGAAAGTTTGAGAAAAATCGGACAATCGATGCAAAAGTTATGAATTTTTAAAGTTTTGGTGTTGGAACCGCTGGATGAGGAGACTACTAGAGGATATGACGTATGAGTGGACAACAATACAAAGAAAATATAAAGGATATTCAACAAAAATTCACTTTTCTAGAATTATGAAAGAGCAGTGGACCAACCGCTTTCAGAAAGCAGGGGGAATAATTGCTACCATTAACATATGTCAATATCAAGTTGATGGAATTTGTAATTTTCAGGAAAAATGGATTTTTGTAGTATTTTCTTTATATTTTCTTGATATTGTAGTCCACTCACACGTCATAACCTCTAGTAGTCTCCTCATCCAGCGGTTCCAACATCAAAACTTTAAAAATTCATAACTTTTGCATCGATTGTCCGATTTTTCTCAAACTTTCACTGACGTGTTCTACTAATGTTGCTGCTTTCACTCAATCCACATTGTTCTTGGGGTTTATCTTCCCTTTAAAGGTGCATAGTCCCGGTAGTGTAGAGGGCGCTGTTGATGATACAGCCAATCACCGTTAGCATTGACACGAAGATTGCCGAAGTTGAGCTGCCATCAAGAGTAAAGCGCGTAGGTGTTGCTAAGTAACGTTGCCTTCGTTGTCTTCTCTGCGCATCGCGCAGTCTGTAGTAATGCCAGGGTGCGTGCATATGTGCTTCTTATTATGACATCACAAAAGAAGTTTGCTAAAGCTGTCATCCCCCTCAGCCGAATCCATGAGCCGAACTGCGATCGGACCACTGACTACAGTGGATCGGACTTCTTCGGACTCGGGGAAGTGGGCCACAGCGTAAGCACCAAAGAGGAGTCGATAGCATAGGTCTATATAGGAAACTAGCACCGTGCGCCCGCGTACGCATTTGACTAAAACACTGGGACCATGCACCTTTAAGACACATTTATATCCATTCGACCTATCGTATTTTTTTGACTTGTGTGAGGTCAAATTAGGCAAGGCTGAGTGTGCTTCATGGGTTCCAACTGACATAGCTCATGACACAGCTTTTATACATGTACAATGGATACATCTGGTTCCTTATAAGTTTACTGAACATCAGCCACTGCGTTAAATAGTAGTAACGAACACATTCTGCATTACTGCGCTCTTCCAATTTTCGGCACTCTTGGCCCACCTGCCCCTAAAGAGAAGAAAGAAATACTCACCAAAAAACATAGGAATGTCAATCTTGTCCTCGTGATCCACTTTCCGCTTGAATGCCACAAGGTACACTGCGTAGAAGAAGGCGCCCCCTAGTGCCCACAGGGAGCCAAGTTTGATTTTGTCTTTCTGGTTGTTATCTGAGTAGCTTACCATAAATATTCCCCCAACACTGGAAAATAAAAAATTAAATGCATGAGGTATGTAAGTAAGGGCAATTATGGCTCTCTCCTCCTGTTGAGGGAAATCCTACACAATTTCATCTTCAGCTTTCAGTTTCAATGCGATGTGTTGCCACACCTACACTTCACTCTCAGGTTTTGAATTCAGTCTCTTAAACTGATACTATGTGCCAAACAAGGATTAGTAGACATACATCTGAGAGCCTGTACCAGCCTGAAAAAACTGCATATGGGTACTTGAAATGCATTTCGTTCACAGTTCCTTTCTGCAGTGTTTAACATAAACATCCAAAGATACACACTCATAAAATAAAGGAATGACATTAATACTTCTTTCTTCTTTTTTTTTCTCTCTCTCTCTACACCTTTTTCTCTATTAAGCAATTCATCCATTAGCATATTCATCTAACTATCTATTCAATTACTTTAGCCCATTGAGGATGAGTCCTGAGTATACTCGGGCAGGTATCTTTGGGAAATGCATACTGCAGCTAAATCATTTTTTTTTTTTAGTACGAAGAAAAAATATCCCATGCAACTCTGCAGAGAGGAATACCTGTCCTATTATAAGTCAGTCTTTTCAGAAAGATTGAAATCTGATTAATATAACTGTGAAAATTTAGTCAAAATTAGATATCAAGGAAGTTATGGAAGTTTCGCTAATCTCTGCAGAACAGTTCTTGTAGAGTTGATGTGAAAATGCACATGAGAACACTGATGATGTCATCACCTTACAATATTCCACTAATCATGTACATTAAAAAAAAAAATGATGAATATTCAATGTTTCTGCTACCAAAATGTAAAACATGATGTCATTCCAGGTTTCAAAAGTTCAGAATTATGATCAGCTAGATATAATCAGGATTTGAGATTGGGGCGTAATTGTGCTTCAATATAAAGCACAAAATTTCAAAATTCTATGTCCAAACTTAATGGCAAATTAAGAGGGGATGATATCATCACTCCACTATTTGTATATTCATATTGACTGTTCAAGATCTCTTTTCTGATAAACTTCAAATTGTCACAACTTCATTATTTTTCATCCAATTTTAACAAAATTTTCAGTGTTTTGCCCAAAAAATGTCACTCCTGGTTTTTCAGACTAACTTTCAACTGCACTGGAATTCCCCTTTAAGGCCTATTGATACTGATGAATGTGTCAAGGAATTGCAACAGCTTTTTCTCACCTTAATAAGACTGCAACTAATTTAGTAAGAGTGAATTTGTCTCCAACAGAGCTCGGAAACAGGGCTGCAAGAATGACGGTAAATAAACCTGCAGGAGGAATGAGAAGAAAAAGTCAGAGAAAGAAAAGTAATGTACACTGTCTGTTTTACAAACCTTCAATTCTGTACATTCTACAATAATAACTCTCCATACCAAGCCCAATTAATTATTGCTTGTTCACTGTTCAGAATTTTCACTTTGATTTTTTTTTCTCTAAGTTACATCTTCTGATAGCTCTACGTGTGGCGTTACAGCTTGAGCTTACATTTACAATCTGAGCTTGATAGTGAAAGAGTGTTTCTGCAAAATGTTCACAGAGAAGAAAAACATATGAAGAATAAAGTTTTATCCAGCATCAAAGAGCCGTAATATCAAGTATATCAAAGCTAAATGCTTGATTTCAGTTGTGTGTGGAACACTACAAATGTTGACCACTCTTGCATTGACTTTCTATATACTCGTAAGTGCCAAATTTGTGTGCATAGAACAGATTCCTTTTGATTTATCAATCTTCTTTCTTGCCAACAAGAAAGAGCTACATTTGCTAGAGCTCACACAATTAGGCACATTTTCTTCAATTTTTTACCCGTCTTCAATACCCACTTTTCGAGCCATTTTACTAGTTTTGGTCTCTCTATCCACTGCTCTTGATCCTGTAGAAAGCATAAACACTAAATTTGCAAATGACTGCCAAATTTATAGGCAACACAAATTTGGACAAATTATCACAGATACCCCTCATGATGAAAGCCTAGCCATGATTTCTCAAATCATCCGTGAACTTGTTGGCTACCATTAGGGTTTCCATCAAATGGTTCGGCATGACAAGGCAGCCTGTGGCTTACCTGATGTTGATGATAGCGTGTTCACGATTGCCATCTGTGTGTCGTCTAATGCTTCTTGGTAGGCAAAGTTGGCCAGAAACCACTGAGATACAAAAACCAGAGAAAGAGAGAGAAAAAACAGTAATGGTTAGAAACAACATCACTTAATATTGTTGTACAATCGCCCTTCCCACTTTTCTTTAAAACTATTTACACATGACTGCTGAGCGTGCTTCAGATTGGGCTGTTGTTGTTGCTGTTGTCATTGCTGTTCTTGCCACTGTTGTCAGTGTTGTTGCAGCCCACAAAAAGACTAATGGTCCTGGCACAATAAGACCTTCAGGACTATGTGACAGAGTGTATGAAGTTTTCATGGACTTCTGCAAGGTTCTAGGGCAATTACCCCCTGGACAGTTACCCCGGACCCTTCCCCTGACCCTTACCCTAATCCTAATCCTGAACCCAATCCTAACCCTGACCCAAACTCTAACCCTAAACCTAACCCTATTCCAAATCTTTACTCTAACTTTTACACTAACCAGTAATCAGCCGGGGGTAATTGCCCTGATACGCTTCTGCATGTACATGTATTTCACCACCGCCATCTGCCACCTTATGTATCATATCCACATTAGGTATCATATCATGCACATGCATTATCTTTTGTGAAAAATTTTTGACAAATGGGGGGGGGGGGGGGAATAAAACCAGTATCAAACAAATGAGTTACAGTCTATATTAGCCTGTTTGCTGATGTTCAGTACATGCAGTACGAAATGGACAGTAGCATTCAATATATTCAAATACCAATTTGAAATGCACGTTCAGCACTTACTTTTCTGCCTATCTTTGGGAAAGTATTGAGCCAATCTCCATGAACCCTACTAGAGCAGTAAATTGTAGGAGATCACTACTTCAGTATTGGTTAACAAATAATGACAGTAAATTCAGATTCTTTTTTCACCCTGATTGGTAGAATATATGAAATGAGGGAAGGAAGGGGGATATCAGCTGGACAATTACTAATGTTAAGGAAGTGTAAAAGCCAAATGCAAAGAAGTTGCTACTGTCTGAGTGAAATTACAGATGAAAAAAAAATGCAACCCAATGTCTGGAAGAAAGGCCAGTCTGTCCTGTAAATCTCAAACTCACCACTATGCAGAACATGAAGCTGATTTTGGCGACTTGAGGAATGGTGAATTTGCTCGCTTGTTGCAGGTTCTCCTTGGCCCTGAGCGTGGCATTGTAGGACAATCTGGCCATCATGGCTTCGTCGGCTATCGACTCTAGAGAGTGCAGTGCACAAAGGTTGGAAGACAACAGTAGGAATGCATCATAAACAATGGTGCCACATACTGGAGTCACGCACGGTCATGAAAGCAAAGAAATTAAAGGAAAAGGTGTACAGTTTAAAGCATTTGAAAGGATCTAGGCTGGGAAATGTGCCTATTTCAGCTGGACTGGACAAATCTGCTTGCATACCATTTTGATGAAGTGTAGTCTCTCAGTTTATAGGACAGCAGGATCAGTTTGTACCACTTGTCATATTTGTCATATGATACTTGTCACTGAGCTAGCATCGGGAGGTTTCGGGTTCGAATCCCGATGGAATTCCATTTTCTTTGCTCATTTTTTCACTTGTCATATTTCACACACCAATCAGAGCAAAAACAATGCATGACTTTTTGATTCTTCAACTCTCTGTTCAATATTCGTTTTGCACCAAAACACAAACAGACATATAGAAACAAAAACAGTTGCGACTTTTGAGGAGAAAATGGTTGCAATAACTCAAAGATATTAACCAAGCGCAGGATATCTCTGTTTCATCTGCAAACCAACATAAGATTTGTAATGCCAGGACATCTCAACTACAATGTTCTTTGCATTTATGTTCGCACACCCAATCCAATTATTTAATCAATAAGTTCTACTGCCCTTGTATTCCATCAACCCTCTTCATTCATACGTAAATCTCAATCCAACTTTGCTTGATTTTACTTAATTACAGTCATTTAGATTGTAAAGTGGAATGTCACTCACGGCTGAAGTTTGGTAAAGTCTTAAAGGACAAGTTCACCTTCATTAACATAAGAATTGAGAGAATGTAGCAATATTAGTAGAACACATCATTGAAAGTTTGAGGAAAAGCGGACAATCCGTTCAAAAGTTATGAATTTTTGAAGTTTTTGTGCAGTCACCACTGGATGAGAAGACTACTGCAGTGTATGATGTCACATGCGTACAACAATATAAGAACAATATAAGAAAAATATAAAGAGAATTTCACAAAATTTCATCTTTTGAAAAAAGTACACATTCCCTTGACTCGTTACTGACTTATGTTACGGATAATATTATTCCCATTGCCTTTAGAAAGAGGCAAGTCAAGTGCTCTTTTATTATGCGAAAAAAGTGAAAATATGTTGAATTTTCTTTACATTTTCTTTATACTGTTGTACTCATATGACATCACGAGCCTTAGTAGTCTCCTCATCAAGCGGTTCCAACACAACAATTTTAAAAATTCATAACTTTTGTATCAATTGTCCAATTTTCCTCAAACTTTCAATGATGTGTTCTACAAGTATTGCTGCATTCTCTCAATCCTTATGTTTATGAAGGTGAACTTGTCCTGTAAGGAATTTTTTCAAAAGCTGAGGGCTGTAGAATCTTTAACCCTTTGCTCGCTGTGAGTGCTGATTGGTACAGAAAACCTGACAGCTTTATAAACACTGTCTATTAAGGTCTTTGACACAGAATGGGTTATTTGTAGTTTCAATTACATTTTACAGCAGATGATATTATAACTGATCAGTTTAATGACATTTCCACTCGATGCAAAGCTGGAAAACCACATGACAAGAAAGACATGTTACCGTCGTTTCCACGGGACAACGGTGCACAGAATTGCATATTAACTAACAAGTCAAATGCCAAGTTTGACTTGTTAGTTTGAATTTGAATTGGCAAGTGGCCAAGGTGGTGTATACGTGTGTATTTTTACCCATCCCATGCCGCCCCCCCCCCCCCCCCCACCACTGTCTATTTTGTTGCAGTTGGAATCAAACACGAATACAATATATACCCAACGCTGTATTACACCACAAGACCCAGGTCAGCACATCACAAGATCAAAATCACATGTATGACCTTGTCCCTCCAAAAAGGGGTGGGTTTGGTTGGTACAACATAAAAACACAGGAAGGTACAATATTCCTCCTCCATGGTATACCACTGAGGTACCTGCAATGGCCATTGCTGTGATTTTATTTTTAAAAAAGGTGAGGGAGGGTTAACTGAGATACTGTATAAAAAAGGAGTGTTTGCATGCCAAACTTTTTGTAGCGTGGGCTCCATAGTGATTTTGTTTCTTTCACGCCCAGAATAGCTCTGGCCATGAAAACATTTAGTATACCTACACGCATGTAGAAAAGCTAACTCTCCCTTGTCCCAAGTCTCATGCATACTGTTGATCTTTGGTCTGTGGATTTTTTGGACTATATCAAAACTTATTTTCATAGAAATAAACAGTAGTAATGAAAGTGTAGTTCACATCAAACACAGTTAATTTGTCTGAGCTTCATTCATCTGTACATGCTGATGAAAGTTGTTTTATTTGACATGATTGTGAAAGGGAAGTCAGACTATATATTATGCTCTTTAGAGGGGGATCCCCCAAACCTTTCTTGCCTTTTACTAGTACATCATAACACGTGGCATAAACATTATCACTGCAATAGACACCTACTATTGGCAAGGTACTGTGTCTGCCAAATAGAATTTGGAAGGTATCCGAGAAAGTGACATTTGAGACTAAAGAAAAAAGAGATAGTCAAGTATGATAAAGGTTTTTAGTACCTCCCTGTGCATAAAGATGATAATGACAATGATCTATACTGAGTAATGATTTGAATACATGCAGACTATTGCAGTGTTTGTGCTTTAAAGGTGTGTAAGTATACTTATCCATGTTCCATAAACTCATGTAGAGTATAAACCACAATTATGCACATTTTTGGCACACATTGTCATTCTACAGACAATGGGCAATATTGGCATTAAAACAAAAGAATAGAGAGTATTCTACCCGTATTTGTAATCTATCTGATGTGATATGATATGATAATCAATATCCCAGCCTTTAAATTCACAAGGTCAAGCCTTTATGAATAGACTCGTAGTACAAATGCACTTTATGTGGAAATACTTTACGACCTTTTTTTTTTGGGGGGGGGGTTGTTTCTCTTTTTTAATTTCACCTGTTCCTTTGTCCCTACTCAAGGACAGGAAACATGGACATTATGCTTGTGAATCACATCTGTCCTTTTGTCATACATTCATAACACAGGTGCAGCATCATTCCAAGAGAACGTTACACTAGGGTATTTGAATATGTCCTGGACATTTATGGCTTTATACCATTAAAATAAAGGAAAGGTTATATGTTCAGTCAAAGAGAAGTTATCCTTGAAAGAAGGCAATGAAATCGTAGCCACAGCTTAACCCATTGGACGAGTCCCGAGTATACTCGGGCAAGTGTGTATGGGAAATGCGTGTTGTAGCAAAATTAGCCCGTCCTCAATGGGTTAATAGCAAACAAGATAAAAGAAAACAGAAAAAAAAAAATCTGAGAAGGATGAGTCCAACACAGCATCAATATTATTTTACCACTTCCACATCATAATGGTTAACTTTTAAAGTGGCGTCCTACCAGCATGTTGTACAGCTGCAAACAGTCACATGATTATGACATTAGGCAGTTTATATCCAATGCAGTGCTCTATGTACATGTACATTTAAATAAAAATTCTTTTTTCTAAACTTTTTTTTTTTTGCAGTGACTCATCTTAAGCAGCAAAAACGTATATATTTTTTAACACACATACAATTTTCAACCCTCATTTGAATTTCTTTTTAAAAAAAAAAAACATACTTCTGGTTACTAGTCATGTTGGCAACAAAGTAATGAATGAATAGTTGATATGTAAACACTGGGCACTGATGTATGATCATTCACGTACAGTACGTACCAGTACTAACAGACAAAAAGACATAATTTTGGATACATACAGATGCATAAAAGGGTATGTTCTCTATCATAGGCAATTTAAAAAGCATACACAGCTACTCAATGACAAACCATCTCAAAAGATTTTCCTCTAGAAACAAAACATGTGACAAACCAATATAAATAGTGCTTTTTGCGGCTATTGTACCTTGCTTTCAGTTTTGATTTCAACATCTGCTCTCATGAAAGACCCCATACTGTATTTGGTTTTTGATTTATGCTAAGCTTTTAATGAATTCAACTTTCACATCCAAAATATCACAAGAATAAACAAATGACTCAATCATTCTTGGTTTCGTTGTTTTGTTGTCATTTTGGGAGAATAATACAAATTTCCTCACTCTTAACATCGGTAAATCTTTCATGATCTTTCATTATATTGCAGGTTAAAAAAGGGGGGGGGGGGCTGATTTCCCATTATAAAACTACTGCAGAGACCAAAACATTGAGCTGTCAATGATCCATACACTTAAAAATCAATATCATTCGTCATCTTATCTTATCTTATCTCATCTCATCTCAAGTACCATAAATATCTCCCACAGTTCACTTACCTGATAAGTGTCTGACTTCCATCAAATTGCTGAATCGCACTCTCCCGTTTAATGAGGCTGCGGGGGAAAGAGAGAAGCAAATGAGAGAGAATTCGCAATTAGGAAAAACCTTCGCGCTCCTCTCACATGATGCAAATTACCCTGCAGCTCATCGACATCTCCACAGTCGCACATGAATGGGAGATAATTAAAGTGTGTGCACACTACAGGCTAAAAGTGACACACTGCACAAATTCTCACTCATTTCGGCAATGTTTTGAGGGGATTACCGCTGCATTCTCCACAAGAATTCTTCGCTCTTTCTTCCCACGTCCATTGCAGACGTCTATAAAACCTTCCACTGAACTTTCACATATTAACTTTAGAGGGAGTGCTTTAGATCTGAGCCTGATGGTTCTTTTGAGGGCTGGCACTTCACATGAACTGAATTTCATTTTTAACACAATTTTACTGCATGTACAGAAAGAGCATTTAAACATTTACTATACTACAATGACCAAAAACTTTTCACATACATACTCATCAAACATAATGTACAATGGTCGACGGTACTTTGAGATCTACTGGTGTACATGTATCTAGATATTCCTTTTCATGCATCACATTTTATCCATGGTTGGTTAAAATTTGTAGGCTATTTGTTCTTTTTTTTTCTTTTTAATACAATACCAGAGTAAACTTTATTGTTGCACTTGTACTACAAGAACTCATTCAAGATAAACTGAAACTTCATTTTGTTTCTGACAACTGCAGAACAATTATGAATCACCCGCAACAATAACAAAACATCTTCTATATATTTCCATCATCCTATGCCATCAATGAGGGAAAATTAATCCTGCATTTACAGGACAAAAACAAAAGCATTTCATCGGAAATGCAATCCTCATCAAGCACATGTTTAATGAAGTTTAAACACATAAACTGGTTTCTATGGCATAGTTTCCATATTACCACACACAATCTCCACTCTTCATTGAGTATTGCTTGAGCAAAACTTGGCCATAAAGTTTGGTCATCCCAACGTTAATAAATAAAAAGAGAAAAACACTTTCCATCAGAGGATAAGGCCTCTGCTCATTGCTTGAGTGTGCACCATATTTTTGACTACCACCCTATACATGTACAATGTAGCAATGCCAGTAGCACAGCACTAGGGACATAGTATGTACTAAAGAATGTTTTCATTGTATGCCATACATACAGTGAATGACCTACAAGAGGCCAAGATTGGTTCCATGACATTTGCTCCTGTGATAATTGCTCCCATGAAATATCTGTGCGCTATGCCAAACATGAAACCTACCCACAAACATAACCCTAATCCTAATCTTCGCATCAAACTTAACCTAAAACCCTATAGTATCACAGCCCTAACTCTCAGTCCTTGGAGAAAATGATACCAGAGCAATTGTCGCAAGAGCAAATGTTGTGTCACCACCAAGATCAAACGGTTGGCACTTGGTATAATCTTACAGGAAGTCATATACTGCAAGATGACATTTCTGCAGCGCTTGACGCTAAAGGCCCGGTCACACTGCCCAAAAGACGCGTAAACGCATGAATCACGCAAGACTTTTGGGCAGTGTGACCGGGCCCTAATGTTGCTTGTGTTGAATAATTTTTCCTTTTCCACGCCCCCCCCCCCCCCCCCCCCCCAAGTTCACACTGTTCCATGGCAGTTACTTTTTCGCGAATCGGGACATCTTAACAATTTTGCAAGTGGTTCAATTTATGATTGTTGAGTACAGTACTGAACGGAGAAATGTATGCAGAATGAAACTTAATATTTTTGCGTGTTTTTAAATAATTTCCAAATAGCACGATTCACGAAATTTGTGAAAATAAAAACATCGTGAAATATTCAATTTATACAGAAATCAATAGTGTAAATAATGCTTTTTTGTGGGCCTTTTTGTTTGTGTTTTGAGGGGGTGTTCATATGATGCACATGAACAATATACACAAAAGAGCAAAGTAAGTTATGCTGTTTCATGCAACAGTACTCTTCTTTGAGGAGGATTTCAGCATTTACTGCCACTCAATGATCAGCAATAACAATGGGATCTCATGCAAATGCAACCAAAGTGAACTTTCATCCTATAAAGCGGACACACTAATCACAACACGTACACAGTGTTCAGTTAAAGCAAAGCATCCACCACATTTAAAACAAAGATTGCAGTGGCGGATCCAAGGGGGGGGGGGGGGGGCGCACCGGGCGTGCACCCTCTCTTTATTTGTTGTTAAAACAAAAGAAATAAAAAGAAAAAAAATGAGATGAAACCTGGAAGTAGCGCCAGAAATATTGTTTGCCCCCCCCCCCCCCCCCCCCCCCCCCCCCTTTACAGAATTCCTGGATCCGTCCCTGGATTGGGACGTTGTACCTGGTTTTCTGATTTTCATAGTGGGCATGTGATACAAATTACAGTATACTTCAGTTCTGTACAGAAGACCAGGGTGTACCAGTAACACTAATAAGACCTGTTTTGGAAAGAGCAATAAGGGCTTTCACTCGTGTGCTGGCAAAAGGGGGGGGGGGGG
This sequence comes from Diadema setosum, assembly GCA_033980235.1. NCBI lineage: Eukaryota > Metazoa > Echinodermata > Echinoidea > Diadematoida > Diadematidae > Diadema > Diadema setosum. Next base: position 4,333,959 of record CM067080.1, read on the forward strand.
AGAGAAAAAAAAATCCCTGAAACCAAATCTGCATGATTAGCATTTCATGTAGCAGCATGATTTGTTACTTGATCGCACAGCCGCTTTCAAAGTCTCACTGAGGCTATATTTTACTATAATCTGAGAAGGATGAGGAAAATAATACATTACATCTGGGAGGTATTTTTAGTCAAAAGTTACACCTGTATAATACAATATTTTTCCCCTAAAAATTCAGCGAAAAAAAAGATAAAGGCAGGCAGAGAAGCTGCAGACGTCAAAACCATTCAATGTGATCAAAACCTGAAAACTGCTCAGAGTTTGGTACGTACCCATATGACCACAAACTGTGCAGTCACTAGCATTCAAATTATGCTATACTCCCAGCATTTTCAGTGCTATGTAAATATTTGTTTGATGTCCCTAAAACTCCTACTAACACAAGCATTTTGCCTCCTGTACTTTTGATGCAGAGTTTATAATATACTTTCTAAACATCACTGTATGTGCAGGAGACTTCCTTCCATCAAATATGATACCAGGAATGATTTCCTGGCCCAGTCAAATGAACGCTCTTGGCCCAAATTTATGAAAGTAGTCTAAAGGTCAAACACAGTTCCCATACAGCTGCAGAAATTGTTTGTTTTTGCTCTGAGATGGAGACCTATGTATAAAAAATTTGTGAAATGACACTGTGATAACACAATTTCAGTTGGGTAACAACAAAAATGCTGAAATATTATTCAAAATGGTAGGGCAGAAGTATATCAGTTTCAGAGTTTTCGCAATCGTGATTGCCATGCGATGTTTTATTATTGATATCAAGCCATAGCAGTATTTCTCGAACGAGAGTGCGAGCATGTGCAGCTTGCTAAGCATGCTAACGAGCTGCATGTGGTATAACTGCTAGGGCATGGTTTTAATTTAATCATTTTAATTTAATTTCATTTTGTTTTCGTATCATTTATTTCCATTTCAAATAGAAAAATATACAACAAACACAATGCATACAATACACTTCATTAATCATCTCTTTTGTACAATCTGAAATTAAGCCATTGTTTAAAAGTCGAAGTGAAATGTGAAATAAACAGAGAACTTTACAAAAAAAGGCTCAGAGGCCTTGACGGGGGCGGGGGGGGGGGGGGAGAAGAAAAAAGATCCTTTATTGTAAGCCAAGTTCACTTTGAACAGATGAAAATCATTACATTTTATGCAGTCATCACATACTAGTAATGTTCTTCCTACCCACTGCTGAGATTTGCATAAATCCATGGACTATACCTGTATGTGAGTTTCCAACGTAGTCAATGGAGGGCATAATATGCATGGTGATGTCTCAACAGAATGAGCCACCAAAAAAAAAAAAAAAATGGAAAGAAAATATTGTGCTTTTTGCAGGAAATTAATCTCTCTACGTTCCGCATACTGTGTTTACTGTGGCGGAGTTAATGACTCAGTAAATTACAGCTGCACCATGCCCTCAGTATACCAGAATAGGGGTGGGGGGGGGGGGGGGGGGAGGGGTACACCTATATTGTAGGGTTAAAGATGTGAAAAAAAAAAGCTTGTTTGTACACTCAAAAGCCACATAATACATACTGCCTCTACAGGAGAGTACACGTACATGCTGTCAATACACCATGGCCTCTTTGAAGGAGGTATGGCTGTTCACGTGGTTGTCCATTAACCCGTATTCAGTGCATTGGTTACAATTATATTGTGTTTTGGGAAATAAACAGCGGGTCAGACTCTCCCCGAGAAGTAAAGCACTTTTCTCCTCCTGTCTAGCCAGGACTCAGAAACCAATTTACAGTACTGACCTTACCTCACATGCCAAAACCCATCCCAAGTATATAATGTCAACATGATCTGTGCATTTCAGGGTAGGGAAAATGCTGTTTTTATTATACAATGCATTTTCTGTTTTTTTTTTACTCAGCCTGTTTAACCTGTTGAGGACGAGTCTCAAATACACTCGGGCAAGTGTAGATGGGAAATGCGTGTTGTAGCAAAATCAGTCCATCCTCAACGGGTTAAGCCAGTTTGGGTTCAGTCTACAATATAAGTTAACTCTTCTAGTTTCAGCAATGAAAATTTCCATTTCAATTCAAATCAAATTTCATTTCCATTATCACATTTTTGTTTTTGATACAATTTCACTTCCAATATCACATTTTTGTTTTCGATACAATTTCATTTCCAATATCACATTTTTGTTTTCGATACAATTTCAAGGAAAACCAAGAAACGATATATTATGAAAAAATGTAAATAAATTTGTATGACTCGAGTTGAAAATATTAATTGAGCTGGAAAAGAGAGGGTCACGTACAAAAAAAAAAACCAAAAAAAAAAAAAAACCATGGCATAACACATATATCCACATGACTCAGACACATACATGTACATTGTATGTACGGTACGTTTGAAACCACACAAAGAAATTTGTGGGTAGATTTGAATGTGTGAGTATGTGTGTGTGTGTGTGAGGATGTTGTGGTCTGTGGATAAGAGCCTACAAGTACAGTATGCATCCATGCATATCTGCCTACCTGTATTTATCTGTGTGAACATGTCCCATTGTAATGTACAGTATGTAGGAACTTATCAATTTCTCTAATGGAATAATTTCCTCCAGACGGCACTCATATGAATGAGAATGACATCAATTCCACACACCGGGCGATCTATACTCTCGAGGCCCTCAGATACCATCAAGGCCTATATAGATCCTATATCCCTGGCACTATCCCCCTGAGAGAGCATGTACTTTATCTCGGATGGGATTCCGATCAAACCTATCAACCCATCGCAGGCTTTCATACCCACAGCCTCGACTCAAAACCCATTTTGGTGGATTCACACTCCAGTGCCTGGCAAAGTTCTACAATGTATTTTCTGATTGGATGTAGGAACGGACAACCAACCATCTTTTCACTTTTCTGCAAAAATGAAAGAGCTCTTAACTTTCCTCTTCCAGAAAGCCGGGGGAATACTGATACATAACATTTTTTAACAAGTTGAAGGAATGTGCACTTTTCATAAAATGTTCAATTTTGTAGAATTCACTTTATATTTTTTCATTTCATTTTCCATAAGTGACGTCAAAACTGTAGCAGTCTTCTGATACAGCGACGGCTGCTCCGAAAGTCTAAAAATTCATAACTTTTCTCAAACAGATTGTCCGATTGTCGTTGAACTCTGCTGATGTGCTCTACTAATATTGCTGCATTCACTCCATGCACACTGATATAAAGTACAGTGTATTTTGAGGTTTCATTCCCCCTGTAAAACCAATGTCAACCCTTCCAATGCCATTGGCAATTTCATTGTATGCAACCCCAATGGCACATTCAGGCTGTGGTAATGGCAGAGTTACGGCATCGGGCATCTCGTAGAGTTGTGAATCCTGTCCTATTTATTGGGCCTATATTATGTAGATCATGGCTTAAAGTCACTGACCTAACTAATTTGCTCATTTCCCTTGCTGCGCCATGATGCCAGCTCCAATATTTGTAAGGGACCAGTTAAACAGACTGGTCTGTCTGTGACATGGAGACAAGGTATGTTTGTCCATGAGCTTTGGTTTGTGTAGTTTGTTCATGAGTCGATAAAGGGTAGAAGGTCATTCCTGCCCAATGTTTAATGTTACTTCTAACACCCAAAGAGGTCAATATGATCTGGGTCATTTCATATAGCTAGTACTGTAAAAGTGGAAATCTTCATGGTGAGGAAATTTTCACACATTTTGCGCAACCTGAAACTAGTGTGAAAATAAAAGCACACAAATATTTTTGCATGTTACATGTCCCGGTATGAAAAATTGATGTCTAGATTCTGCAGAATTAAAAGACATGCAAAATTAAACTTATCCGACCAAGCACAAAAAAAAGTAACCCTGTGGGAGAATTTGTAAACTTCCTTACCTTTTGTTTTTATTTTAAGTGCAGACACACAAGCTGTTCACCCGAATATCATTTCCAGCTTAAAACTAAAATAACTAAATACATTTTTTTTTCTAAAAATCAAACTGGGATTGTAGAAGAGGGTCTGAATGATTTGATAGGGTCAAAGGTTGAGTGTTGCCTGTAGACCAGAAACCAGTAAAAATGATTGTACTTCAGTACCAGAGTCTATCTTGAAATGTATGAGTTTATTGCCTAGAAACTTCTTTAAAGTTGGGCTCTTTTTCTTTCAGTCACATTAGTGAAGCAACAGTGGGTTGATACATCTGCCTATCCATGCAGTGCTATGCACATACATACTGTACATGTATCATGGGTTATCCCATAAAATCAATAAAAGATCCCATAAAATCAATGGGACACTTCGTAGTACACAAACAGTTGGTACCAGATCTACTCACAGTGCGGAACTGATGCATTCTCTTCAATGAAGCTCACTATTAAAGGTTAGTTGATACGCTGCAGAGCATCGGTGATGCGGACATTTTCGGTAGGGGCTGCCCCCTCCTCCTCCCCCCCCCCCCCCCCCCACATTCTTGCCTTCCACCCATTTGTTCTGGACATACATTGTACATAAAAAGTCCTCCGGAGTGAAATGGCTCAGTGCACCAGGAACTGGTAAGAAAGACCAAAAACCTCAACCCTACATTGTACCTCTTTTTTAGCCAAACATCCATTGGATAATTTGAAAACAAAACCTCTGGAGCAAGACGTAGTATTCAGTGAAAGTTCCACTGAAGAGCTTCTACAGTGTACATCAATTAACCATCAAAGGATATTCCTATGTTGAAAAAAACAAGAGTATGATAAAATAAAGATAGTACATAAGATTTGGAAAGGAGGCACAATACCTTTAAAGTTTTATTGCTTCACATTGGTTTACACTTTCAAAAAAAAATTATTATTCCTTTCTTAAATTTCTTTCAACTCTGTTTTACACCTTCACGGACTTGAAAGGAGTTTTTTTCATCTATTTTTTTCATCTGTGGGCCTACCACTGTATGTACAGTATTAATAGCAGGGAGGCTGCAACCTTTTACTACAAATTTTACAATGTAGGTAACGTTCTGCACGCACAGGGCTACACTACACCACACACATCACACACAATTCCCAATCTTATCAGCACAATGTACACAGGGAGTAAAGTAAACAGCGTGCATAACAGTCCTCACCATACTGTACATTATGCACAATGCATTTCTGAACAAGAGGTAGAGAGATTAACGCTGGAAAAAAAAAAAAGTTTGTTGACCGCCAAATGAATAACAGAAAACACTGAAGTCAGACCCTGGGATGAAAACCTACTTGTAAGTTGTATAGTGGTTTTCACTGATGCATTCTATACAACGTGTAAAGAATGTGATGGTTATCAGGGTGTGCGTGTGTGTGTGTGTGTGGGGGGGGGGTTGTAAATTTTAGTTAGGCTGTATGGAGCAGATCACTAGTACTGTGTGGCATATCCTACACACACACACACACACACACACACACACACACAATAGCAGAAACCAGTCGGCAGTAACTGCTAATAATTAAACATCATGAGTAGCACTGACATTGACACACTAGAGAAAAAGGAGCAAACTGATAACTTTTCAAAAACATCCTGGTGTGTTTTCTGTTGTTGTTGTTGTTTTCTTTGCACATACTGTACAATGAGGTTAAAAAGAATACTCAGTCATTGAGATTGCATCTTACAAACACCCCCCCCCCCCCAAAAAAAAAGACATCAAAGGGAAATAGTTTTGTACACTAAATTTTGCTAATTCTAATCTTTTCCCAAATATTTTTTGGCAAAGCATAAATTACAATTGTACCTGCCGAGGAGGACATGCAAAAATATATTATTCTCAAGAATAGATACTGAAATTAAAATTTGTAACCTTCTGTGTACAAACAGAATGAAAAGCTGATCAACACGTACATGTACATCATAGAGTTGCCAATTTCTCTTACTCTCCAAAACTTATCCGTTATAAATCTTTTTACATAATAATTTTTTCCTTAAATTTTCGCTGATCAACTCCTCTATTTTTTTTTACTTTCACGCAAAGCAACATGCTATCAGGGAGGAATGCCTCTTTAAATCCCAAGCGCTTTTTCTAATCTGTTTGAGTATTAAACCTGGTGCATTGCTTCCATTACTGGTACTTACTGGAATCACTGGGCTCACTGAAGCTACTGCTTCTACTACCCTCTTTGTCGCTGTCGTTAAACTTGACGGGGACATACAGCGGCTCACTCTGCAAGGTGAAACACAAGAAATAGAATGTTGCAAGGTTTTATTTCAGCACTGCATTTCACAGCAAATTGATCACATCACAGCAGTTTGTGTCAGAACAGCACTTCTCAAATTTCAAATCCTGCCAACACAAGAGTTTGATATTTAAAAAAAAACATGTCATCAATATTAAATTTGTTGGGTTAGTACGGAATCAAAAATACTGATTAGGCACCTATTATCTACATATGTACACAGACAGCAAAAAGATTGTTCAGCCATAAGGTTAGGCCTATCATTTTGATCTTATTTTAAAAGCTCAAATAGTATGAATTCACTTCAACCATTTGATACCTTTCCTGGCACTATTCTGCCAAATGAGCACATGATGCGAATTGAAAAGTGAGTATCAAAAGGAGAACTAGAAGCTACTTTACCTTTAAACTGAGAGACATGTGACACAATGACATTCATTAATGCAATGTACAGTAATCTACCTAATGTACTCTCTAACTCTCTCTGCCAAACATTAACTCAGGCATCCATCCACACAAACACATTACAGTACACTGTCTGACACACATGCTAGGCACACACACTGGCATAGATCAGACACTCTCCCTACAGATAATTTGGATAATTGAAGGGGTCGGTGCAATATAGTGCTAACCCACACTTTTGTCAAAATTGAGTTACATGCATTTTCATAAGCCTTAGCCTTCACTCTAACCTCTGTGAAAATATCATATTTGAATTCAACCTACAATGTATAAGATGGTAAAAAATGTATGCATTCATGTTTTATTAATGTACAATGTATGGACTTTCCAAACATTCAACAGCAATTATCTCAAAATGACTATTGTGTGGGTTAGCACTATATTGCACCGACCCCTTCAATTGTATGGAGCCTATTGGAGGGGGGAGGAACACACTTCCTCACATCCATTTACTGCTACAGATATGTTTGTTTGTTTGTTTGTTTGCTTGCTTGCTTTTTCAACCACATTCCTTCCCCAAGGCACCGTTTGCTATGCTGTTCTGACACTGAAACCACAATTTCCACAATGTCCTTCACTGTATTCCGATTGCCTAGAAAGATGATCTGCCATCAGGCCTACTTCTCTCTACGTGTACAATTGCCATAAAAAAAAAAAGATTAGAATAAAAGGCATACATACACAATGTATGCCTACATACATACACACATGTATGTACATGAACTTATACATTTTTTCATACATGTACATGTATACAAAATACATTGTAGGTAAGGTACATGTAAAATGAATTTTAATAAATACATAGGGCCTAAATGAACAATATATATAATATTATAATGATTCCCCCTGCTAAATGACTCAGCCCTGACCACTGCCCCATGCGAAATAGCACACACACAAACAAAAAAAAACGACCATATACAAAAACAAAAGATCATATACGTGGAAGTAACGGGTGACTCATCAAAGGCGATAGCAGGTTGCACAATGCACTCATCAGAGAGTGCAGACATTTCTCCGCTCTTTTGATTTAATAGAACACCTCCGTGGAGTCCTTGCGGCTGTAGAGATCCACCTCCCTGTTCTTAGAATTCTAGGCACTACCCAAGGAAAATATTTGGCGCAGTGGTCATGGGCAGGAACACAAATGCCCTGACACTATTAAACAGTATTCATGGAATCCTGAAACTTTTGTAGCCATGAAGATTGAATAACAGTATCCTGCTAATCCATATTTTTGTTGGCCATGTTTGTTGACACTTACATGGTATGGGGATGTGGTGTCTTTTGTATATGTGCATCTGTACCTTTTTGTATGGATTTGTATGCAGGATCATAGTCAATGATACTGAGTATGCAAAAATCAATACAGAAATCCATATCCACACAATCACATTTATGACTTTATACACCATTTCTATTTCTTTTGTGTTTTTGAAAAGCAAGTTTTTTACAATCAAATTACCCATCCATAGAGAATTTATGAACACGTGGGGTCTATTCATCTTTCTGCAGTCACTGATTCTAATTTGTTCCAGATAATCTGAACCCAAAATACTTTTAACTGTACACCATATTTGGAAGCATACCATACTGCCAATTAGGACTTTTGTGGAGAGCAAACAAATGAGTATTAAGCATCATTCATCCTCATTTATAATGTAGGACTACAGAGCAATTCTGTCAGGGGATTTTTTTTTTTTTTTTTTTACAATTTAATTTGTATAATTTGCTAATTTTAGCAATATCAATTACAAGTACGGTTGTACAGTACGCGCAATAAGAAACGCCTCCGTCAAAATCTCTGGCATATACACCATAGGCTATGATGACTGTTCATGGAACAATCACACAAAACGCACGGTGTTTAAAGGGACTGTACAGTTCTGGTTAAGGTGGCGATTCATGTTTTGAACATTCTTAAGTGAGATAATGAGAAACCTCTTGTGAAATATGAAAGAGCACGTAATTTTAAGAAGGATTCAACGTTTATTTGATGAAGATTGGTTTTCAAATGGCTGAGATATCCAAAAAAGTGATAATAATAAAAGGCGACATGCCACAACTTTATTAGGAACTCTTTGTTTCACATTGTTTTTTGGATATCTCAGCCATTTCAAAACCGATTTTCATCGAATAAACTTTTGATACCCCTTAGAAGCGCATGCTCTTTGGCATCTCATAGAGTGGTTTCTGAATATCTCGCAAAACGTTAAATGCTAAATCCTCACCTCGACCAGAACTGTACACACCCTTTAAGGATGATTCCTTTCCATCTGAATCATACATTTTATCACAGAGCAGCTGAATGTTTAGATTGTTGCTAAGCAACATGACATTACATCTCCAGCGGGATCCTTATTGTGCATTGCCACATGACAAACATGCAGCATTTGATGCCCATCACAAGATCACAGTTGGAAAAATATGACTAGTCTTGTTTTATTAACTGGCAAGAAACGATGAGATTTTTCTAGAGGCCATTGAGAAATTCGGACATTCTCTCTCACAAATCTGACAAAAAATTTTGCTCATAAATCTAGTACAAATTTATCGTCTCAAAACATCATGTAAGGGTCAAATTCTGATGAAACTGATTTCATAGCCCTATTTTGTGGTAAAGAATGAACCCATATGTCTAAATTTAGATCTATGACTTTCAGGCAAAAAATGCTCAACCCCAGCTCATCTCGATACACTGCCAAAGTATGGACCTAGCAATTTCTGGAATAACCTTAAAAGGGTCATTCATCGAAAATGTTGTCACACTCTCAAATTTCAAATAATAGCTACCAGTCGTTTCCTGATGATATTCAATTGATCCTCAAATTCTTGCTTTTTGTTAAAGATACCGAGTCTAAGAGTACACATGATATCGTAAATCACATCTTGATGAACACATAGAGTGTGCATGTAGTGAACCTGGATTCTTGTACAAATCATATTGTACAACGTGTTAGGTGCGATACATTTTGATCGTGGCTGTGATCTTTTCTAATGGCAGCTCTCTAGGAGAGCATCCAGATGACAACAGATGGTACTAAAAGTTTACAGGACAGTTTATATGGCAGTTCGGTTTCCTGATGGTATTCAATTGATCCTCAAATTCTTGCTTTTTGTTGAAGATACCGAGTCTAACAGTACACATTATATCGTAAAACACAACTTGATGAATACAGACAGTGTGCATGTTGTACACTGTACATGTATGTGACCGTGGATTCCTAGATACGAATCATAATGTAGGTGCGATACATTTTGATCGTGGCTGTGACCTTTTCTAATGGCAGCTCTCTAGGAGAGCATCCAGATGACAACAGATGTTACTAAAAGTTTTAAGTATAGGACAGTACGAAAGATGAGAGAATTTAATCTCAAATGGAGAATTTATGAACACAGATTCCATCTCTCCCTCCCTCTACCTCTGTGGTGCCACTGTGCACCCATGCCCCTTCAATTTTCTGACATACAGTACAATGTATTTCTATGTCATTTTTACATAATGTAACAACATGACACAAGCAATCAAACGCACGGGGCAACTCCCCCCATCTGCTGTGGATTTCCCGGCTACCCACTCTTGGTATGAAATGAGACATATAATGGATCCGAATTGGGGCCTGGAGTAGGTTACGGTGTCAAAGTACAATCATCATCACCAATACACAAGCTGCAAAGAAAGTCTGCACACAGCAGTCTTTCACTTACCAGTAGGTTATCTGGTCCCACTATGGTGTCATCATTGTCCATATCATCTTCATCAATAACCTGCCGATAGCAATAAAAGGGAGGCAAATAAAAAACTAATAACAATAATAATATGTGTAACTTATACTGTATTGTACGAAATCTACTTTGTAGAGCACTCAGGGTGCATACTGGGTATCATTGAACATGAAAGAGTCATCTACAGAACAGAATATTGGCAAAGTTTACAGAGTGTGGATGAACATGTTTCTTCTGTTTTACCCGTCATGATGCATGCAGGCGTAAATAATAAAGGACTGTAGGAAGGGTTATTTGATGCTCAGCTTTAATGACATACAGTACAAATATCACTCGAGCATCCAATAATGTAAAACATTATATTTCATTTGTCAGCATAATATCATATGAAAGTCTGTACTAAAAAGCAAAAACAATCAGTCTGTCTTCTGCCGGTTAAAACAAGGTCTAAATGCGTAATTGACTGAGTATCGCGTAATTGACTGAGTATCATGGAACTGTTTACTAAATTGTTTCACAAGCAAACTACAAACCTTACATACTTTTGTATACTATACATGTAATATTTCATTAAACGCATTGATCAGCAATTTATGCTCTAATGAAAATATGAGGGTCTTTTTACTACATGTACATCCACATTTCTTTAATATGACACTACAATTTTTAACATGACTTGATATTCATTTTCTTGCTTCATTTCCTCAAGTGCATAATTTCTAAAAGCGTTCTGATAATCTCCACCCCCCCCCATCCCTATAAACATACATAATTTGCAACAATTATAGGCCCATACTGCACAGTTGTACATGTACACTGTACATGTATTTGTATGTCGTATTCACGATTGTTGTTGTTGTTGTTGTTTTGTGAGCTGACTGATACTTGAAAATTAGCAACTCATTAAAACACTGCATCCTGTAACATAATTATGTCGTATGTTGAACAGAAATCATCATCTCCTGGGTGGGAAGTCACAAACTACATGTATTCTCCTGAAGATGGAGCATACACTGTAAAGTTTATTTTTCATTCTGCCACTGTAGGTGGTGCTTGATCACATATTCAGCCACTTGTGAAATTTGTCACACAAGTCCCAATTTTACAAAGTATTATCAAAATACAAACAAAATATATAGCTATTTACAGTGTACATGTGCAGGCCTACATGTACAATGGTACAGTACACATCCCCATATCAACTCAATCTCATCTGGAGGGCATGGATTATATCCAAGGGTAAGCTAATTATTCCCAATCGACAAAAAATGTAAACATTTTAATAGTACCCTATCCTTAGACTAGCTAAAGAATAATAACATGACCTCAAGGACAGTTGGAAAAGTTTGAGCAAAGTTTGTTAGCATCAGTCAAGATTTGTGTAGGCTGAAGAGAGGCCTTCTACGAATACAGTGTACATCTGTACGTGTGCATACACTGAACAATGGCAAGATACAAAATGAATTGTTTGAGATGGGGGGGGGGGGGGGAGGAATTGCTCTCACACATTGGCTCCTAGCCAAAGGTTGTTTGCTTCCGATTTTAATAATCAAATAAAAAATAAAAAAAAAAGATGGAAAACGAGAAAAGCAATCCTTCATCTTGTCCATTGCCTTCTACAGTATACTGCACAATGAACAGGAAAAAATGTGCCTCTGGTTCATGTGTGTGCAGTCTGGCATGATTGCCTGGCGCATGTACATATGTACTCTACATTGTATTATGCTCTGTGGTATTCAGCGAGTGAAGTACGTATGTTTTCGATGAATAATGACTATGAATAATTTGGTTTTCTTTGTAATTCTCAGCTGGAGTGTGAAATTGTAAATGCCTATCACATTTGTGTGTTTCATAGAGCATTCACATTTCATCTTCAGGTCTTTCGCTCTTTGTTTCTCTAATTTCCTGTAAAATTGTCCAACCATAAGTACAGTGTGAAGGACGGTATTGATTGTGATATTTGGCTTTTAACCAAAATATAGAGCAAATTAAAACTAAAAAAAGAAAAAAAAAATCTCTTTTGTCTATTAAAAATCATGGATGGAGAAAACAAGCTTTTCTATTTTTTTTTTTTTTTGGGGGGGGAGGGTGTTTTTTGTAGTTGCTTTTTTTTTTTTGCGCGATGACTTTGTGAGTCAGTTCATTGGAAAATAGTGTGCGGATAGCGTCACAGCACCTGGATTAGAAACGAAAGTCACAAGCTGTCAGCCTCTTCCGTTATTTTAATGATGGACTTTGATCCTTAATGAAACGTTACCGTCTGCAAGTATGTCGGACATCCATCCCACAATGGCGGCTCTTGCTGTCAACTACAGGTTTGAAACTCTCTCAGTACTCGTACCTCCTTGGTATTACCAACATAAAAATCCTCTTGTCATAAGCCTCATTCACACCGGTCTTTATACAATGTATTTACAGCTGTAATTTTTGCATCGCCATGTTTCTTCATTGCTTCTGTTTTTTCCTCTCTAATTTTGGCCATCGTTCACACTCGCCAAAGAAAATAACCTGATACATTTTATGTACAAATTAACTTTTTAACAGTATACCACTGTATTCAAACTTCCAAATGTAGTGACATGTCAGATACATGAAAGCATGAGGGGCCATGTTATAAATTTTCTATGTTGCAACTAATGGCCATTTATTTAAGTCACAATTTGCAATACTATAATACACATGTATGTATGTGTTACACAAGCTCAAACTGGATAACCATAGTAGAACCTGCAGTTTATGTTGTAGAGATGTTGTTTTTTCTTCTTCTTCTTCCTCTTCTTCTTCTTCTTTCCTCCCATTTAACAAGATTTAAAAGAACTTTCACTGTTTCCCCCTAGGGGTATTCAGACTTTGGTGTGCACAATAGATGTTGTTGGCTTGAGATCTGGAGGTTTTGCACCGTTGTGGCTCAATTCAAAGGGTCTGGGTGATATGTTTACAGTACTTTCTGTAACCGGTCTCAGCTCGACTTCAAAGGCAGCACCAGTGAAGTCAGACATTGTATTGTGTACAGCAAAGAATTGGTGGGAAGGCAACTATTCAAACAGCCCAGGTTGTGTTTGCTTGCCAAGAAGACCATCTCAACAGCTTTACAACTTAATAACAACATGTAGTTGAGAGCAGATATTGTGGAAGATGAGAATATTAAACCCTCATGCAGTGTACCAGGTAACTTTGGTTGTTTCAGCCTTCAATACATTGTACATGTAGAATATGCTGCATACCTTTGTACACTGTACCTTGGTACAATGTACAGTGTATGCGTACACAATCTATCGAATATCTCTCTTTTTCTCTACAATGTAGCTGGAAAGCTATTTCAGAGGCTCCAGTTTGAAGTTTCACATTTCAAGTTAATTTTCAGATCAATGTCAATGAAAGGCAGAGTACTGTATACGCCGAATATTTTGCAAGGTTTTTATTTTCGCGAATTTTGCGAGTCAGCTGCTATTCGCGAAATTAAAAACACGTGAAAATATTGACTCTAATGCCAATGTGAATGTGTCGTAGAGATTTGACATGTTGAATTTCTACGCCCGGTGGTGGGCTTTCAGCCAATCAAGATACATGTACAGTAAAATGTAAGCGCACGCAATGCACACTGCGTGCGCTTTAATACTCATTGGTAAAATGTACTGAAGACAGAACAGTCGTAAGCCTACTCGTAAGGTCTGATCGTATAGTGTGCATTGGCAGGTCATACGACTGGGTCTTATGGTCCTAAGGTCGTATACTCGCGAGTCGTGTAGTGTGCGGCGGGCTTTAGAGACTCACCACCAGCCGAGACCACACAAAAAGTGGATGAGAGAGGCACATCTGTCATGGTAAATTTCGTACATGTAAGCACAGGAAACTCAATGATATGCAAAGCATGCACACCACATAGATCGTACCACTTCCAGAGAGCTCTGAATGCTGCATTGGTGACCATAATATTGAGTTTACACTGTATCTGAGCGCTTTAGGGCCCGATTGTCTGCTCATCGGGTACAAAGTGTAGAATGCTTCAGGAGCTCTCCTAGAGCATAAAATGCCATGCTAATAAGGTGCTGGACCGCATTCGAGCCCTCAAAAGTGAATTGAACCGAACCATACTATACCATTCCAGATTGGAAGCATTCGAGCGCTCTATCTATGGAGATAGACATTGTACAGTACCTCATGAGCTATTTTTGGACTCCAGTCAGAGGGAGTCACAATTTGTGTAGCAATCAACACGTTCACCTTGCATGCCTACATTACATAGTGTACATGTACAAGTGTAAAACAATTTATAAGAGAATTAATTCTATGCAGCTGTATAATGTTGTAGTGCGTGATACACACTATTCTTCTCATGCTAACATCTGGTATGGAATGCTTTTAGACCATGTTGCGTTCACGCACTCTCTGGCACAATATGGTACAATACAGTAATTTTGGGAATGTTCAAGCACTCCTCTGGCGGGGGTACATCATAGTACAATATGCTTTAAGAGTGCTCGAACACATACATAAATAGAGTGTACATGTCCTATTGAAATATGGCTGCACTAAAACAATTTGTGCAACCCTGAATTAGAACCTGTGCTGTCCACTTGACTTTCTAATTAACATTTAAAAAGCCAGCTGGTTATTTGTCTTGAACAAATCTTTTAATCTTCAATATTGTGATTCAACAATGGGCACTCACCAGGGTTTTGGGCTTGTCCATACAGTCCAGACATTGTCGACGCCATGGTCTCCAAAACAGAAATCCCAACAGGTACAGCATGAACATTGACGTCTTCAGGTACGTTGAGAAGAAGGGCTTGTTATACCCAATGTCCATGAAAATGAACTGCATGGTGAAGACAATGAAGGAGTTATCGCTAATCATCATTAGCAGTTTGTACAAATTCACTGTTGTGTTAACAATATCAACAACTTTGAGATGGTAGTAATGAGGCTGAGGGGGTTAACCGATGTTCATTATATGAGCAGGGAATGATACCAAAATATTTAAAATGGATTGACTGAATGCAGCAAATTTAGAACACATCAGTATTAAAAGTTTGAAGAAAATCAGACGACCTGTTCAAAAGTAATGAAAGAGTTTTTGCGATGCCATCGCTGGATGAAAAGACTATACAACAATTTGTAACATCACTGTAGGACAATATAAAAAAAAAAGAAAGAATTCCACAAGCCTCACGTTTCATGAAAAGTGTTCACTCCATTATTCTTGCAACTGACAAATGTTTAGCATTATATAGACATCAAACCTTCCTGCTGAAAGAGGTATAGTCAAGTGATCTTTCATTACGCTAGAGAATGAAAATGAAATTCTCTACGCATTACATTTTCTTTTTCTTTCTATTGCTGTCCTCGTGTCTGAACTGCAGCATCACAAATACTAGTAGTCTTCTTATCCACTGATGATAGCACATAGATTCAACCAAAACTGTAACAAAACTTTCTCGGTGCATTTTCTGGGATCACTGGAATGGTCATGCACCTTTGGGTCCATCAATAAAGAAATACACGTACATAATGTATGTAAGCCTATAACTGGCCCATTACACACGGGATACCTCCACAATAATCCGCAGCTTGGATGTCTAACAATAGGCTCGATTGGTTCCATAAAGGGAATGAATTCACATTCTTGGCATGCTTCTTATAACAAAGAAATACATGCCAACCTAAAAGTTAATATACAACAGAATACACTGGTCATGTCTTGGGGCTTGCCAAATCAAGCAAAAATTTCAAGAGAGTGAAACTGAAGCAAGATTTTCAAGAGGGTGGAATGAATAAAGTCTGATAATCATCACAGGTACTATTTCCACCACAATCGTGTACAATGTAAAACTGTACACACTGCATGTTCATGGAACATTAAGTTTTGCATATTTTGCACTACTGTAAAAGTGGAAATTTTCGCGGTGTTGAAATTTTCGCGTATTTCGCGCAACCAGAAATTAGCGCGAAAATAAAAACACGCGAATATTTTTGCTTGCCATACGTTCCTGTGCGTGATGTCTTGATTCCGCGGAATTAAAAACATGCGAAACTCTTCTGACCCGGCCTAGCGCGAAAAATTAGTCCCGCGAAAATATCCACTTTTACAGTACTTTTGGTTAGCGCGATTTCTGCAAACCGCGAAAATATCTGCACGATTTTGAACAGGTTGAATTGTGCACTTTGTGTGTGATTCATCCCTCCCTGGCAGGAGTGTGTGTGTGTGCACTTGTGCCCTATTAGACATATATTACTGTTTAATAGTGGTTTTATAATAAAATGAGTGCATGTCATAATATGCTGGTACATGCAGTTTCTGGCAGCCAATACATGATTTGAATGGATCAGGCAGCACATCAATTTTTATGAAGGGAAATGTCGATTCAAATTCTCTGTCTTGTTTTTTGTGACTTGGATGAAAACGTACAGTACATTTCAAAGGCAATTACACAGTATGATTTCAAGAACTTGCAAATATGTTTTTGAGACTCTCAGCAAGTTTACTGTAAGTAAATTGTGTGCTCAAAAGGGTGGTCTTTTAAAATCTTTCCCAAAGCTTTTTCTGATGCTCCACAGATTCTTTAAGCTCTACATTACTATAACTGACTTCTTTTTAAGATAAATACACAGTGTACAGCAAAGGTACCAGATGAAATGTCAATTACATGCAGTGTTCACAGGTGCAATGGTAACAGCAAATTATTTCAAATTCGGACAATTTTCAATTTCTGAATTTCTGATCCCACTGGGTTTATATTATACATCAATGATACTTAGGATTACAAATGTATTGCAAGGAACTGCTAACTACTGAACAACAATTCAACAATATGCATCATCATCATCATCATCGCAATTAAAAGACTTTGTCGCATTTCTAGCAAAAATGTGCCGTGCAAAGCAGTGCATTACAAATTCAATATATACACAATATCGAATTACACTCTTGCACAGAACCTTGTAAATACAGTATACTTTAGCAAACCTCAACCATCAAATTGAGCAGATGCCATATAATGTACAGTACGAAAGAACATCCTTTATAGTTGAACATGCGTATCCATTTCAAAATCAATAGCCACTTCTGGAGGTTTTTCGTGGAGAAATAAGCAGCAGCCACAAACTCACCCGCGTAATTTCTGAGGACACGACCCATATCACATCCACCAACAGCAGCATGAGGATTCCAATAGCCATGCGTTTGGGGCGGGTTAGTCCACTTGTAAGACTCATGGCTGAAACGGCAGCGCAATCCAGACATGTACAGCCACAGAGGGTACCTCAGCTCAGAAAGCGCTCGGGTCTTGATGCACTTCACACCGTTGCAATCGTGTCGTACCTAGTAGAATAACAAGATGTGCACTGTATTTCACTTCAACGATTTTGGCTAAAATCACAGTTACACTAGCAGGGACAAGCAAGGGTTATTTTCTACCTAACACCCCGGGGCGCTCCTTGTATGGTAGCCCTACTACATATCGACCACCCTTATTGAAACCGACCGCGTATAATTCGCGCACTGAACACTTAGTATGCACTTCTCTGCGCGCAAAGCACATAAAAATGGATTGGCTTTGAATGTAGATGAGGATGGTGTGGGAAAACGCGATAATTCACTGTTCATTAATGGTTTTAATCAAGGGCAAAATTTCGAATGAATATTTTCACCGAATCGGAATGACAGCACAATGTAATGTCTATGGAAGTTTCTAATTTTAAGGCTTCTAAAAAACTTCGTACAACACGGTGTTCAATACAACTCGGTTTGCGTGCATTGTCAATGCAAAAACAGCGGTCGATCCTAAAAACGTGATTTACCGCGGGGAGCTGAAACGAGGCCACGCAAGTTCGTCGGTGATATTTTTGCACTGAAACTTCGAATCGAAAAGGGAACAACGGCATTTGATAGAGCTGGATTTTCTCAATTACGAAGGTCAAGTTTTTTACGTGAATTTCAGTGTTAAATATTCTTATCAAGCAAATAAACATTAGGCGGTCGATTAGTAGTAGGTCCAACCATACGCAACACAATTCATTAAATTATAGAACCCTACTGTAACTGACACTATGCAGCTGTGGAAGCGTTCGGGCTGGTCGCAGTTGCAATCACATGTAACGTTAGTTTCTACCCAAACTTATTAAAAAAAGGTCAAAACTGTGTGTGGCCTACAGTTGTACATGTATGTGTGGCCTGTGGATTGCCTTACACTATTATGTAATCCCAAGTTTTGCAACCACAAATTAATCTAGCAAGCATTAAGAGAAGTAGTTTTATGACTGAGGCAGCACCTAGTAAAATTGGAAGAAGAGTAGGAGTGGCACTTCTCGGCCGCCGCGCTCTGTGGAAGAAGCCGCTCGTACCGGTCACAGTGTACGGTATGCAACACGAACAGCATCATTCATTCCATCGTGCGCTGCCTCTCTTTGCACACATCACAAACAAGAATTCCATTGAAATTCTGTAGTGTCAGAGAGCACTCATAATCCCAAAGTGTCATTTTCTTACCCAAACTCTTCGCACTGTTGCCGCATGGTCTAGTCGCATCTAAAATTGTGACAGTAAGTAGGACATCGCATCTGCTCAAATCTTGGAGACACAGCTGTTTGTCTAGCTAGCGATCCACAGAGTATAGAGCTAGTAAATAGCGCTAGTGATACCCGTATGGTACCCTCGCGCGCAGATCGCCAGCGCAAGCAAGCATGATTTAGTACAGTATGTTCGATTTCCATACACTTGCTGGGCGCACTGAACTCTCGCGCTCGTCTTTACTCGTACTCTTGATCGATCGCACGTACGTACGCAGTGTGCCATGAGCACGCGCGATGGTTACGACATCATCTAGCGATTGCAATGTCGCGCGCCGTTGACTCTCCGTGCTATGGCCCATTGAAAATTGACAGATAAAAGTTGTTGAAAGTTTAATAATTATGGCTAAAACCCATATTTTTTTTTTTATTGGAGTCCAATGTAAAACATATTTCACGTTATAAATACAATAATTCAAACCGAGTTTCAAATGGCTTTAAAGATATACAAATATAGCAAAATATACAAAATATACAAAATAACTATTAATACAGTAAACAAGAATGGAATACGATTGATGAAAAGTGAAAAAAAAATATTTAAAAATGTACAGAAATATATGATAGGCTATACATGATATAGTAAAAAAAAAAGGAAAGTAAGGAAAATATGACGAGAGGGAGGGAGAGAATGAGTGAGAGGACAAAAATGTCTAGAGATCAGGGAGTGTTTCATCAATATATAATCATAGCGCTGACAAGTTGTCAGCGCTGATAATTTCAGCAAAATCCTTGGTTTGATTGGCTGAGATGCTCTAGTCACTGACTGTTACCATGGTGATTGTCAGAAAATGACAACTTGTCAGCGCTGACTTAGTTGATGAAACACCCCCGGTATAGTTAAAAAAAAAAAAAAAAAAAAAAAGAATAGACAGGGTAATCAAGCAACACGGGCAGGGTGATCGTTTTTTCAGGGTTGGGGACGGGGGGGGGGGGGGGGGGAGGGGTTGCCAATGGGGTGTGGGTCGATAATGTTGTTGTTGATGATGATGATGATGATGATGTTGTTGTTGTTGTTGTTGTTTTAAACAGATTTGTCCGATTTTTCTCCGAGTTTTTCTTGATGAGCGAAACCCCGCCCCGCGGCCCCGATAAGTACCTTAAAAAGGGAGAAAATGCAATGATACCACAACCAAGTCGTAGTAATTTGGTTCAATTTGTAAACATTGCAGAAATCAAGCTATACTGCAACTTCGTAAAAGAATTAATGATTTTCATCAGCATAAGAAGAAGCAGTTGAAGAAGAAGAAGAACTTAGATGATGATGATGATGATGATGTAGAATGCATGGTGCGATGCTCAATATTAGATGATGCTTTTGTATCATTATTAATCATCAACTTACATTGAATCGATCACACTAAATTGCATCATTAGAACATCATCCTAGCAATGATAAATGTGATGATGTTCATATTAAACATTAACTATGGTTAGTTATCATAAAGTAACAGGGAAATATAAGACTAAATTATAAGGTTATCAAACTTTAACGGGAGACAGTAACGAGTGAGAAAGAGGGAGCGCTCTCGTGCGGTGGGGGACAGAAGATGGCGCTATAAAACTAAATTGAAGTGCGACAACATTACTGTGAGTGATTCGTATACATCGCATAAGAAAACTTTTCATGCGATGGGAGTATAATAAAGGTTTGTGAGCTCTCCTGCCCCTAAGGCTCACACAAAGCCCCAAAATTAAGGAATCTTCAGAAATCATGTCCTCTAGATCACAAGTGATATTCACAGGGCAAGTATATGCTATAGATGTGAGGAGTTTCAAGTTTGTTTATAGCGACTCCAGGGGTGCCCCTTGGGGCCTTGTTGGGGTCCGTATTTGGGCCTAAATTCTCATCATCTTCTTGAAAATGTGTGGTGAAATTTTTACCAAACTTCGCAGATGTTATTGATAGGGACAGTGGCGTAACTACGGGGAGCATGGGGGGGTGGGGGGCACGTGCCCCCCCCCCCCCCCATCCCGCTGGTAAAAAAAAAGCAAACAAACAAACAAACAAACAAACAAACAAACAAAACTTACCATAATTGTAATTCAAGGGTTAGTAAAGTGCTTTTGAAATCGACATGAAAGGGTGATCAAAAACTAAGATATTTTTCTAAGATTTCTTTTAACCATTTCAAAGAGGTATATGGTGTGAAACATTGTTCAACAAGGCCGGAGCCGACAAAAGATTGTGATTCAGCGTGATTCCTGGTTGGCATTCTGAATATAAGCAGAATATTGGTCAATACGCAGTGTACTCAGAACATCCGAACGGCAAAAAGAGTCGCTGCAATGTGCGTCATGCGCGTTTTTTTTTTTTTTTTTTTTTAAGACGGCACAGATTGGGGCATGGCGCGTGTTAAACCTATGGGAAAAACGTTGGGTTAGGGTTTTTGGTTATGGTTATGGTTAGGGTTAGGGTTGGGGTTAGGGTTAGGGTTAGGGTTTGATGTAGGATTAGGATTAGGGTTAGGTTTAGGGATAGGGTCCCCGATAGATTTTTAGTTTCCCCAATCTGTGCCGTCTAAAAAAAAACACGCCGTCATGCGCAATGTGATGTAGAATGTACACCTTTGTACCTTATACGGTTCGTAAAGCTATAGATCATTGATTTTGCAGTGTTGCTTTACATACTAGTCTATATTAATGCCTTGCATTGCCAATAATAAGACTTGACTCGGGCTATTTCCTAACTTTTCAATGTATATAAAACACACACACACACACACACACACGCACACACACACAAAAACCCATGCACAAACAATATTAGGGGATGCTCTTAGATTTTGGACTGCCTTCCCCCGCCTGGTCACTTCGACGCCCCCTCGCTGGTGATACCTCACCCAATCATGAACATAAACCGACACCTTTGACTACCAGTGGCGGATCCGGAGGGGGGGGGGGGGGAGGGGGGGGGGGGAGGGGGCCACCGGGCGGCCCCCTTAATTTCCAAAGCGAAAAAAATATAGCTATAACAAACTGCAGTTTTTGGAATGTAAAATGTCAAAATTTTCAAGCTCGCTCGCATTTAATCGTTATGCCATTCTCCTGATGTTGCTGCCAGTGCCAGCAGTTGCGCCCGGTGCTCCCCCGGTAATTTCCAAAGCGAAAAAAAAAAAAAAAATGCGAGCGTACTTGAGTATAGCTACAAATGGCAGTTTTGGGACTGTAAATTTCATAACTTTAAGCTCGCTCGCTTCGCTCGCTCGCATTCAATCGTTATGCCATTCTCCTGATGTTGCTGCCAGTAATTGCCAGCAGTTGCGCCCGGTGCGCCCCCCCCCCCCTTAATTTCCAAAGCGAAAAAATATAGCTACAAACGGCAGTTTTTGGACTGTAAAATGTCAACATTTTCAAGCTCGCTCGCTTCGCTCGCTCGCATTTAATCGTTATGCCATTCTCCTGATGTTGCTGCCAGTAATTGCTAGCAGTTGCGCCCGGTCCCCCCCCCCCCCTTAATTTCCAAAGCGAAAAAAATATAGCTACAAACGGTAGTTTTTGGACTGTAAAATGTCAAAATTTTCAAGCTCGCTCGCTCCGCTCGCTCGCATTTCATTGTTATGCGATTCTCTTGATGTTGCTGCCAGTAATTTGTCGTTTCCCACCATCATTCCATAATCCATGTGAGGAAAATTACAATGTTGCTCAATGACTGCGCTGTGGAATGTATCACATTCCGTTATGTATTGGAGTCCCCATTAAGTTTGCAGACTGACAGCGCATGCACACACGCGCGCACACACACACACACACATACACACGCAAGCACACACAAGCAAACACACCCTCAAAATTACTTTTCACGAGGTGCCCCCCCCCCCCCCCAATGTCTTGACCCACGGTACGCCATTGGATATAGGGAAATAAATAGAATAGGTATTTGTATAATAAATGGGCATGCACAATTCCCACCTGGGTGTTCCCTGCAGCACAGTGCCCAGGGGTGGAGGCCGGGGGGAGGGGGGGGGGGGGGGGGGAGACAGACAAAGCACCAAAATTAAGGAATCTATAAAAATCGTGTTCTCCGAACAAATTCAAGCCGATTTAGTGCTATTAATAAGTAAGATTGGTGCATGACTGTAGTTTTTTAAAGTTTGTTCGGGTAGATTTGAGGCGGATCGGGACCAAATAAAACTGGGCCCAATTTTTACACTTTCATCTTCTTTTGTTCATGGCAGATCCCGAGATGAGGGAGGGGGGAGGGGATGTCAAGGTTGGGGCCAAATTTTCTCACATTTCAAGTACTCTTCTCGAACGTGCATGGTCAGATTTTCGCCAAACTTGACAGGTGTTATCACTAGAGCGCAGATTTCCCAGGGGCACAATGCCCTGTTGGACATGGGTCCCGGGTCTCTTTTTGTATATATTCATCAAGATCGCTGACCAGGGCCCCGTTTTATCAAAAGATAAAATCGATTTTAAATTTCCTTACTACACAGGCTGCCATAGACTTACAGTTGAAATCAACTATATAATCAATTTTAAGTCTTCATAAAACAGGGCCCTGGGCCCTGTTTTATGAAGAGTTAAAATTGATTATATAGTTGATTTCAGCTGTATGTCTATGACAGCCTATGTGGTACGGAAATTTATAATCGATTATATCTTTTGATAAAACGGGGCCCTGACTGCCAGGGAATGCACTGCTTACTGAGCATTATGATATTCGGGTCATATGGGAATCCCCGCGCTGTTCGCATCGATTCTTGCGCTCGCGTGCCCAACGTCATGGTCAGTATGACACTGCATGTATTGTACCAAAGAGATTATGCTAAGCGTGCGCTTCTATGAGGGACTGTGGGAAGCACTCTTTTTAGATCCAGTCGTTTATCCTATTATGACGTGATTCCATTATAGCGAGGTTGCTACATTCATGATCGGCACACTCACCACCGTTGCAGCTGGGATCTCGCCAATCAAAACCTTGTGTCACATAGGCCTATCAATAGACATCGCACAGCAACAGTTTCAGCAGAAGACACATGCCGTGCGGTATGTTCGGAAGTAATGCCGGATATATGGACAGAATATTTATGAATGCGTAGTCCATATCCATATGAGCTGTTGCAGTATTAACACTAAATACTGGGCAATCATGCACTTTTACGGTCCATATTATCGGTACCTCTGTGCTGTCACTATAAAAAACGCGAAAGATCTCATATACCAATCATAATGGCCGGGCGGGGGGGGGGGGGGTGCGTTGGTGCAAACGCACCCCCCCCCAAAAAAAAAAACAAAACAAAACAAACAAACAAACAAACAAACAAACAAACAAACTTTGAACAGACCCTTGAAAAAAGAAAAAGAAAAAAATGTTAGCTGATGAAACCCGGAAGTGGAACCAGAAATATAAACGCACCCCCTTGAAAAAAGTTGGTGACGGCCTAAAGTATCCCGGGGAGCTTCACCTTCACATCACGCTTCGCGTTCAGGCTGGTCGCAGTTAGTGACGGCCCTCCCAATTGACACGATCAGAACTCAACCTAGCAAGTCTACATCACATTCGAGATGGCAGAAGAACCACGGGTGAGCATATTATAATCCTATTATTGCAGCCTCCATGATGTGTATTTAAATAGGACGCCCTATAATATCACATCACCGCATATAGTATCATGAGTTGGACTTAGGTTACCGACAGTATCGGCATGAACGATAGTCTGGTATACTCAGCGCCACATACGTATTAAGATAATGTTCCCATGAGCATTTCGATATGCCCGATCATTTTAATGTATATGTATTATGACAGCAAGAGATACATGTTTGTGTCATGATAATATCCCATGCCGGTACGCTGTTCCGTCGTAGGCCTAATGTCATAATATCGATGTAGATTTTACATGAAGATTGCCAAATCAACTGGAAGCTATCACATCATGATATATATATTACACTGTATATAAAATATATGTAATCTTATAATTGCCAAATCGATCAAAATATAATAGACATCACGTCTGTGAAGCTATGTGAAGTGTTTCACATCCTATATTGGCCTACTGTAAAACATGATATATTCGCGGCATGAATTTTTCGCAAACAGCCACTGGCATTCAGGATGTGTAGACAAGAACTTTCGCGTGCATTTTAATTTCGCGAATCTTGGCGCTCGCGAAATTCGCGAAATTAAAATGCACGCGAACATTTCTCGTTTTACAGTATGTAGTCGCAGGCACATTCCGTCAGGCTCATGGCTCTACAGCCCTGTTGCTGCGCATAGCGGGACGCCCTGCGAAGCACGGTAATATGTACTATCTGGTCGTGCTATCTCATATCAAGAGTATTTTACATTAATATGCGTTTAGATCAACTATGGAGGACATCTACTCAAATCTCACAGGGCATCTATTCAAATATCAAAAGGGCAATGATAATAACGTCACCACAATCATCCTAATAATAATATACCAATGTAGAGCACATCATATTATGTTTGGCTGTATACGTATAATAACATGACTTTGAAGATCGTTATTATTAATAAGACAATGTTATCTATTTTACAACAAAAAGCATACCGGATTCTACAAATTCAACCATTAAAATTGATTTCATACCACTTGAGCAAAAGGATTCCACTAAATTTCTCGGCGTTTATTTTGATAGGAATCTTAATTGGAAATTATATTTAAAAAAAAAAAATGTTTCTTCAATATCTATAGAGTCATTGGTATGATTATTATCTTCCACCCACACGCTTTTTCTTCTTTATAATTCACTCATACTTCCATATATTTCATCTTTCCTATTGCAATATAGTCTGGGTGAATAGCTCTAAATTAAACACTAATTTTACATTTACAAAAGAAAGCCCTTGGTATTATATCTGTATAATTTTCCACTATCTGGCCAACACGGATCCTCTATTCCATCAGCTCAACACTTTAAAAGTATGTTATGTAAACATTCTACAAACGGCATCTTTTATGTTCAAATTTGTCTCTAATTTGTTACCCCCCCCCCCCATTTTTAATAATATTTTGTTTATGATAAAAATGTACATAAATATCCAACCCGAATTTCTGACAATTTTCATGTTACTAATCCAAGAATTCTCATAAAATTAATCACCGATCAAAAAGTCACGACGGGCCAGATATGGAATCCCCTACCGGATCACATCTGTCTGGAATATTTCGTTGTATAATAATTGAATAATTTTTAAATCTCCAAAACACACTGAAGGCCTCACCACTTTCATGCACTCACCACTTTGTACATGCAATCCACCTCGCACCCCTCCTCCCCCCCCCCCCCCCCCGTCCTCACGCTCCCATCCCAATACTCACCCTGGATAAACATTATTTATATTTGTCAACTGGGCTGTTTCCGTTCTCAAGCATAAGCTTATAGGATACAGCCTTTTTCTGCAATCATTGCTCCCCTTAGATTGTACCTTTGAATTATCTTTCTTTATCATTAATGTACTGTGTAATTTGTATCAAACAATTATTGTCAGTATTTTGTATTCATCAAGTTTATCAATTCTTTTTCCAAAATCCTATGCTTTGTACAAAAGAAAAATGTATTTGTTTGTATATTACGCTTGTCTTGGAATTGCAGAAATAAACAAAATCAAATATATCAAAAATAAATATCAAACATATTACTTTTTTTTTAATTCATTTCCATTTCAGTCTGTTCTAGCTATCCGATATACCCACCCATTCACCCATAAACGCGTTTGATGATGATGATAATACATGTAATAATAATAATAATAATAATAATAATAATAATAATAATAATAATAATAATAATAACAATTATTCTTATTATTATTATTATTATTATTATTATTATTATTATTATTATTATTATTATTATTATTATTATTATTGTTATTATTATTATTATTATCATTACAATTATTACATACATATCTATGAGCTTGCAACCGTTTTTACGGCCATCGATCTTCAGGGCTTTTGAAAAATAAGATAACAATAACAAGCCATCGTTTTGTAACGAAATCGGAACAAAATCATGGTGAAATGAAAACAGCAACAATAAGCACACACCAACGTTATTCGTAATACAGTATTCAAACGTAAGGCACCAAATATATTCGAATTAAGTGTAGCAAAACTAGGTGGTATGATATACCGTCATTTTATGGTGTTGGGAAGAAGTTGTGTTGATTGATACAGCATCATTATTTATCCAATGGACAGCGAGATGGCTAAATAAAATCTCGTGTTATTATTATTATTATTGCTATCATTTTTTTTTTGTAAATAAAGGGTTCAAGTAATTTATACCATCAGTGAGTCTTAATGTACCGAGATAATGCATTTTTACTCATATTCGAGGAAAAATATGCTGCATATACCTGTGGTCATGAAAACTTTTATCTAAAAGGCTAATTAATCAAAGGTTCCGCTATATGAAACCTTAACCTCTACAAAATTTTGTTTGCTTGTTCTTGAGATTGACGTTATAAGTATGCTTTTTTGCTGTTGTTGCTTACTTGTCTAATGCTAATCTGTATCCAAACTATATTTTTATCTTTTAAATGTATCATTTGCCTTAACATCTTACTGTCTCTTGAGCGAAGTTTCATACTCTCTTTAAAATGAAAATATACTTTTGAAGATTGAAGTTCTTGTTTTGCTTTAACATCATATGACAATAAATTTTTGTATATTTCCTACTGATTTTGGGCAGATGTAAAGAAATCAGCCAGTTCGATCGATAAGTGAGATTCCTCCAGTATATACATGGAATATATTATAAGAGGTGCCAATGCATTATAGTGCTGACAAGACGATAATGTTTGCATCAAAATCACACTATCCAACCGGGAATGGCTAATCTATACTATAGCATAACCTTCTTCTACAGTAAGTCCAACGTTAGATGGGTCTTTAATGTTGTTTGTTTGTTTGTTTTTTACCCCTTAATATACAGAGACATCGGATCGGAAGGGAGCGCATCAAATACAGGACAACTGCTAATGAGGTGAGACTTAAAGGACTAGTCCACCTTCATAGACATGTGGATTGAGTGAATGCAGCAATATTATAATAGAACACATCAGTGAGAGTTTGAAGAAAATTTGACAACCCGTTCAAAAGTTATGAATTTTTGAAGTTTCTGCTCAGTCACTGTTGAATGAGAAGAGTACTATACTTATAACGATATATGATAAAGAAAACAGAAAAGATTCAACAAATTTTCGCTTTTCTCGCATAATAAAAGAACGCTTGACTTGCCTCTTTCAGAAGGCAGGCGGAATAATATTACCCTTAACATACGTCAGTGACAAGTCAAAGAAATGGTACTTTTTTAAAAAAATGAAATTTTGTGAAATGGTCTTTATATTTTCCTTATATCGTTGTACGCATGAGACATCATACACTGTAGTAGTCTTCTCATCCAGCAGTGACTGCATGCGCAGATACTTTAAAATTCATAACTTGTGAACGGATTGTCCGATTTTCCCAAAACTTTTACTGATGTGTTCAACTAATATTGTTGCAGTCACCCAATCCACGTGTGTATGAAGGTGGATCTGTCCTCTAAACTTGCCACGCACATGCAGTGTATCGTCATAACGAGAAGTGAAAATCATGGAGGCTACGTGATCTTCAAACTCACTTGGGCTTGATAAGGACGGTTTATTAAAAAGGCACCGAAGGAAAGAGGGCGATTTGCTAAGACGAGAAGACAACTCCTCAAACTCGCGTGACGAGTCTATGCCTTATATAGTTTTTTGCCTCCTCCTGCTACACGAGTTAGGTTGAATATGGAGCGAGTTTATAAGGGATGATAATCTTGGTATTGGTTGAGATAAGGAGTCAGCTGTTAACTTTTTGCGAGATACTTAGAAATCACGTTATGAAATGCTAAAGAGTGTATACAATTCTAAGAGAGGATTCAAAGTTTATTTGATGAAAAAAAAATGTTTTGAAATGGCTGGACATAGTCATAGGCCTATCCAAAAACAAGGTGAAGCAAAGTGGTTCTCATAAAAGATGGGTCCCACCTTTTACTAGGACCTCTTTGTGGATATTGCTAGCCCTTTTCATACCAATTTTCATGAAATAAACTTTGAACTTTTGTTAGAATTCTTATGCTTTTTCGTATTTTCATGAGAGGTTTCTAATTTCCTCACTAAAAAGTTGGAAACCGGAAGCCCCGTCTCAACCGAAACTATGCCACCCAAGATATACCACCCCTTTAAC
The DNA here is from genome assembly GCA_033980235.1 of Diadema setosum. NCBI lineage: Eukaryota > Metazoa > Echinodermata > Echinoidea > Diadematoida > Diadematidae > Diadema > Diadema setosum. Next base: position 4,363,120 of record CM067080.1, read on the forward strand.
TTTAACAAGCTATTCTGTCTCTGTTGGTATCTAGTTTAACCCTAGTTTAAAAGAACAATTGCAGTAACTGTTGCCATTTTCTTTTCTTTTTTTTTTCTTCTTCCAGCCAGATGAAGACAAAATTAGAGCCGTATGTCGGGCTATCGAACGAGAGTCTGGTAGCCTCGGCGTGCGTTTCGTTGTCAGACAGAACGGGACGACGGAGTTTACCGTCCGGGGCTCAGAGAATCAAAAAGAACTTGCTCTGCGCTTGATCCACATACGGCTGAAAGGAAAGGTGAGGCAATTGTTATTATTCTCAAGAAGCTGTATGCCTGAAATTCACCCATTTTCTTCTTCCTTCAACAATTCACTTTTATCAACAGCGAAAGTGTTCCACTCAGACTAGATACTCTTTCTATCAGTCGGACTTGAAGTCAATTATGTGTGTGTGTGTGTGTGTCTGTGTGTGTCCGTGTGTGTGTCTGTGTGTGTTACATGCATTTCATTTCATTTCATTTCATTTCATTTGAATGCCTGTTATGTGTGTTTGTTTTGTTGTTTCGTTCAGATTTCTTACATGTAGGCCTATAATGATTATGTGTGTTTGTGTGTAACTCATCACTATAAGAAAGTTTTCCAACATCAAGTTGATGATTAAGTGGATATTCATAAATCATCTACACGTGTGTATATATAGAATCGTGGCTTTTGGCTGCATGGTTAATTTTTTGTCTCACTCCAAAAACCTATCAAAATATGTAAATGGGATATAACTCGGCGAACACAGAATTCCGGTTTGAACTGTGTTACTCTATTTCCACGATGCCTTCTGCTGATGCGTGTGAATATAGGTCTTCATATCACAAATTTAGGAATCCTTCGATCAAAGTACAATGGTTGTTGGTTTTTTTTCTGCATCCATGCACTTTAAGTTCCACCTTTCCTGCCTTTCGTGACGTCAACAACGGCGAAGCCAGCTGAAATAAGCATAACAATACCCTATACGGTGTGTATCTGGCCATAACCAGGTGCTCACCATGCAGTGCACATGATATAAGGCCCCGTCACACTACAGCGAATGCCCAACGAATGCCCAACGAATGTCCAACGAATGTCCAACAAATTTGAAAATTTGAAGATATTACGTTCACATTCGTTGGTAATACAAGAATAGTTCGTAACATGCTTGGCGTTCTTTGTATTCATTAGCCATTCGTAGGGATTTGCAGAGATACGCTGGAGCCGATTTTTAACATGTCCAAAATCTCCAGCGTATCTCTGCGAATCCCTACGAATAGCTAATGAATACAAAGAACGTCAAAACACTTTACGAAGTATTCTAGTATTAGCAACGGATGCAAACTGTCGTCACATTTTCGAATTCGTTGGGCATTCGCTGTAGTGTGACGGGGCCTTAGCAAGAAATGTTTTATGCAGTGCAATCCATATAATTATATTTATTTTCTTGCCATTATTATAGCATGGGCTTGATCCTTTAACGAATTTCTCTAGAATTTCCAGAAGCTCCAGAATTCTTGAATTATAGACCCATTCACATCATCAAAAATGAACAAGTAGTGGGATGTCAGGGGACCTCTGAGTTGTATTGAAGTATAAGTACAAAAAGTATAAGTATAAGTATAAGTACAAAAAAACCTGGGTTCGTTTTTTTTTTTTTTTTTTTCAACCCTATGCAATAAAACACCAGGTGAATGTCACAAACAAATACATTGCTGGCTGTAATACCATCGTAACTAAGTACACTTGCATGCAACGACTCTGTATAATGTACATTCCTATTCTGACGTTCCGTGACACTCTACACAAACACAAGCATTTTTTTTTTTAAACCGTTGAATTCCAACACACTAGTATTGATCGACTAGCCCTTGATTACTGTTTAAGGCGGCATCCTTGTAACCACCTGGGTTTCGATTTTTTTTTTCTTCTCTTTTTTTTCCTCACTCTACAATGTATGCGGTAAACACCAGGTGGATGTCACGTTCAATATTGCATTTCTGGCTACATGTACCACTATTCAAAGCAATGTACACTACAACGCTGTTGACTCTGTACCGCATTCATACTCACACGTTCTGGAACACTATACACCAGCACAACCTTTTTTTTTTTTCTACAACTTGATTTGATCCCACTGAAATCGATCGCCTGATTATGAAGTTCAGGATATAATGTATTATTTGGGAGTAAGGTTTTGTTTTTTTGTTTTTTTGTTTTTTTTTTTTGCTTTGTTTTGGTTTTTTTTTTCTTAATTATATTTTGACCTAAAATTTGGAGCTGTGAAATTGATAACACGGTGCATGCTTTCAGTTACATATCATATTGTATGCATGTAGACCTTCAGTAAGCGCCTGTCTGTGATTCGTTTTCCGAATCGATCCATTTGTTGACAATAATTAGTGCACCTGCAGTTCAAATATGAGCAACTTTCTGTCACTGGTGTACATACGGAAACAAGTGCTAAAACCATACGAGTTGTTTCCATATTTTTACCTGCATCGCAATAACTGTTTCGAATATCAGTTGGTGTTTTCATTATTCGGTTTATTCCGTTGCCATATCGGACAGCTTGAGGGGATGTGTAGTACATTTGTGCCACATGCTTCACATTTGCCGATTTTGTTTTCTCTTATAATATGCTTGACGAATGCCACGATCAGTTTATGCATCCATTGAATATACACCAATTGTAAATTGTACATTTATAAGTTATGATAATGTACATTTCTTTTCTGTGCAAGTGTTTAAGGTCTTAAATGCCGTCTTGTACTCATCTATGACCTGTAGTACATCGCCCAATGTTATCCATGACCTCTTTTATACTTTTGAGGTATAAAGGACAGCTATTCTATCTTTTGTTGTTAAGTTTTCCTTCTATTCATGATTTGGTTATACACCGAAATGATCTGATTGATTGATAGCCCCACCTGGGTAGTCTTCTTTCCTGGCGCACTGTCACTGGGACAACCTACTTTGGCACTGTCTTTAAATCATATCGTATAAACACAATTTGCTTTATATCTGTGAGCTTGTTATATTGTCAGGGTTATAACTGATAATTTTAAATTACTCCAAATATTTGAGTTTGAACTATTTATAGCAAGATGGCTTTCTGCAGTCAGCTACAGTACCTTTATTAACGGGAGTGTGTGTAGAGGCAGTTGCATCTTTATTTTGTACCCACATTTCAACATTGCAGATGATATACAGCAGTCAGTTAACTTCTATGGTGTAGATGGTTCAGATAGTTTGAGGCGATATGCAGGTAACCAACTGGGTGCCTTATCTTTTCCACCCTATCAAATCAAATGCTTAATGAGAATTATGAATAGTTAGAATGTTTGACACCCATCGTTCAAGCTAAAGCCAGTTTGTACGTTATGATATTGTACATGTATATTGCTTCTATTTGCTATTGAATACGCACTCTAAAAAGACCCGAGTCAGAACTGACCCGGAACTGGGTCCGTTGGGGTCATACACCGTTCCGGGTCAGAAATGACAAGGAATGTGGTCAGATATGACCCATTCAGTGTCATGAATCGGGTTAGGAGGACCCCATTCGGGGTCTTCATGACCAAATTCCAAGTCATTTCTGACCCGGAACGGTGTATGACCCCAACGGACCCAGTTCCGGGTCAGTTCTGACTCGGGTCTTTTTAGAGTGCGTGTATATAGCAAGTTGGCTGTCTGTTGTGTCAGCTTCGGTATCCTTATTTGTGTCGTGTTTTTTCTTCTTCTTTTTTGTACCCACATTTTAATATTGCTCCGCAGTTATTATACAACATTTAGTAAATTTCTATGGTTTTGGATAGCTTGAGGCGGTATGTAGATCTCAATCTAGGCTCTTTTTTCCATTCACTCTAACTAAATCCCTAATGAATTATATGAATAGTAGGAATGCAATGTTTGACACCAACCGTCTGATCGCCTGAGCTAAAGTCAACCTGTATGTAATGATACTCTACTGGTATGCATACTGTTATAAGAGTCTTTATAAGAGTCGTTGTCTTAGATGTTGTTGTTGGATATAACAAACTAAACGAAAGGTTGTTTATTAATGAAGTTTATTTGACATGTTTGATAACAGATATAATTTGGAAAAGATGTATTTTTTGATGCAAACTATAACATTGAGACATTGTGTTGGAAATGCGGGATATCTTACTTGTAAGTCGCAGATTTGAGTATTGTATCACAGTGCTTACATTGCATTCCAGTGTATTCCACTGCATTTGTACCCTCCAGACACTCATCAATTTTAACGAGTGGCGGCAGTTCCTTAAATGTCGAGTGTGTAGCTTGCTTCTACTCCTACAATATTTGTACCAAAGTGTAAAATGTATTCCTTGTTTCGTTTATTTTTTTCGTGTGTTTGTCTAGTCATATTGTCTTGCGAGTTTAAAATGTCAATGCGCCGCTCTCCTGCAATCCGTATATTACTTACACTTCTGCCCCTGTTCCTCCTGCACTTCCCTCTGGGTCTTTGCCTCATACACCTGAATGCACTCTTGTTCTTACCATCAATGAATATGGTAATGCCATCTATTTATGATGGATAGTACGACTCAGGTTGTGAATTTTCCTTATCACTCTCTAAACAATGATGATTTTTTTGATATGTTTAATCATGGTTCGGTAACTCATGAAACAAATGAATCCTACAGTAAACGTTTCTGTGCAAACTATGATTTTAATTCTCATACTAAAAGTATAAATTTTGGTGAAGATAATAATGAACAATATCTTAGTTCTGAATATTTTACAATCAATCAATTCAATGCTTTAACTGAAATAACTCAAAGTTTTTCGTTGATGCAACTCAATATAAGGAGTTTGAATCGTAATTTTGATAATTTTTGCTGTTTCATGAATGACATTCATAAATCATCTTTCTCTGTAATTGGTCTGAGTGAAACATGGATCAGTCCGACTTCTATGCCTACGTTCTCTCTTCCCGGGTATGACTTTATAGAAAACAGTCGTCAGCACAAGAAAGGCGGAGGAGTTGCCCTGTATATAAAGCAAAACCTTGATTATATTATTCATAGTGGATTGAACTGCATGAGTGAAGCTGTAGAATCACTCTTTATTGAAATTAACGTGCCTGGTTCTAGGAATATACTTGTATTAGTCATGTACCGACCTCCGAATTCTGAGGTTCAAGATTTCTTTACTTATCTGCAATCGTTATTGCAAAATCCAATTTTTAACAATAAAGATTGTTATATTATGGGAGATTTTAACGTAGATTTATCTAAGTTTCAGACATTAAATTCTGCTCAGAATTTATTAGATATTATGATGTCCTCATCTTTTTTACCCCTTATAACAAAGCCAACTAGAGTAACTAATCATTCAGCAACACTTATTGATAATATATTCTGCAATATTAACCCATTACCCTTTTCTGGCATTGTTTTATCAGATTTGTCCGACCATTACCCCATATTTACTCATATTCCAGTTAATCGCAAACGTAATTTGAATTCTTCTGTAGTGTATTTTCGAAAAGTTACACCAGATAATATAGCTAGGTTGCAAGATGGTTTTAATGCAGTAGATTGGTCTGAGGTATATGATGCTGAGGACCCAAATTATGCTTATGATTTATTCATGAGAAAATTGAATTTACTTTTAGATAAGTATGTTCCTTTAGTTAAGAAAAATAATAGTAATTATAAAAGATTCCCTAGACTCCCGTGGATATCCAAGTCCTTGTTGCGGTCAATCAACCGAAAAAATAATTTGTATTACGCTGATAAAATCAAACGTACTGAGGAATCTCGTCATAAATATATTTCATATAAGAATGTTCTTACTCAAATTTTGCGTTGTGCAAAACGAAAATATTTCAGTGATCAGATACATTATTTTAAACATGATATCCAAAATACTTGGAAAGTTATTGATTCGGCCATTAATAGAAACAAAGAAACATCCCGTATTACTACAATCAAACATAATGATCTTACAATTGTTGATTCAAGGTTTATAGCTGATGTTTTTAATCAATATTTTTCACAGATAGGAAATAATTTTGCTAAAAAGATTCCTAAATCTCAAAAGTTATTTGTTGATTTTTTACAAACGCCTAATCCCAGCTCCTGTTTTTTTGCTCCCACTCACCAGAACGAACTAATTGATATAGTTCGGAATTTAAAGAGTAAAAAAAGTGTTGGTTATGATAATATTGATAATGTTCTTTTAAAAAATATCATAGAGTTTGTTGTTGACCCTTTGGTTCATGTGTTTAATTTGTCTTTAAGTAAGGGCGTTGTCCCCGAGGCTATGAAAGTATCTAAGGTTATTCCTATTTTTAAGAAAGGGGATAGGGAAGACATCAGTAATTATAGACCAATATCTTTGTTATCCACTATCTCTAAATTACTGGAAAAAGTTGTACATTTTAGACTTTTGGATTTTCTTAATAAGCATAACATTATTTCTAATAATCAGTTTGGTTTCCGGCAAGAACACAACACATCTCATGTAGTCCTTACTTTCTTAGATAAAGTCTCCAAAGCCATCGATAAATTTCATCATACTATAGGTGTGTTCCTGGACTTCTCCAAGGCCTTCGATACCATTGACCACAAAATACTCCTTTACAAATTATCCCATTATGGTATTCGAGGCATGGCCTTGGAGTGGTTCAGGAGCTACCTTACTAATCGCAAACAATTTGTTTATATTAATGGTCATAAATCTCTTATGCATGATATCACTTGTGGTGTACCGCAAGGGAGTTTACTTGGTCCACTTTTATTTGTTCTTTACATCAATGATATTGAACATTCATCAAGTATTCTTTCCTTTCTATTATTTGCTGATGATACAAATGTGTTCTTTTCTAGTTCTGATCCTGTCTTATTGATTGATACTATGAATATTGAGATAAAAAAGTTACTTTACTGGACTAGAGCCAACAAATTATCAATTAATTTTCAAAAAACTAAATGTATGCTTTTTAGTAATTTTTTGGAAAAGTTATCTCAGAACATTTATTTGGATAATGTAGTTGTAGAAGAAGTTTCTTCAATTCGATTTTTAGGTTTGATCCTTGATAATAAGCTCACTTGGAATTTGCATATTGATTCAATTTGCCGTACAATTTCTAGAAATGTCGGCGTAATCAATAAAGTTAAATTTTATTTTCCCCAAAATGTTTTATTAATGTTATATTCATCTTTAATTTTACCCTATCTGAACTATGGCATTCTTGCCTGGGGCAACACTTACTCCTCGTATCTAGAAAGAATATTATTATTGCAGAAAAAAGCTCTTCGTATTATTTGTAGAGAGTCGTGGAGATGTCATACAAACGATTTGTTTTATCAAAATAACATTTTAAAAATTAAGGATTTGTATTGTTTGAATTTAGGTCAGTTTATGTACAAATTGATAAATAATTCCCTTCCTTTTGCGTTTGATTCCATGTTTATTCAAAATAAAACTGTACATTCATACCCCACGAGACAAATCAATGAATTCCATTTACCACTCTCTAGGACGATTTTTGCAAAGTCTATATTCTCCTCCGCTGGACCTAAATTTTGGAACTCCCTTGACAGCAGCATAAAAGAATCTCTAAGTTTTAACACTTTTACTTTGAAATTAAAGAAAATGTTTATCAATTTTTATATCACTGGGGATTTGCATTTCGAAAGTTGCTAACTGATTTCTTTGCTGTTAAAGTCTTTACTTTGTTCAATCTATTTCATAACTGTTATATATATTACTTATAGATAGTCCACTTCTTGGTAAGACCAAAGTCTCATGTGCCCTGGCGTTGACCCTTGAACTCTTCCTCCTTTGTCCTTTTCTCTCTCTTCCTCTGTCTTCCTGTCCCCCTCTGGCCTTTGACCTCCTATTTATTCTTTCCACGCGTATGTGGGAGAGCAGCTTTGTTTTTGTCTGTGTGTGCGTTTTGTGTGCGTACTTGTTTTATTCTCTGTTTCCCGAGGACTATGTCAAATTGTCTTGTTGCATTATTACTATAATTTTCACGACTCACGAGGGGACTGCATTCTACAAGCTTGGCTTTTTAGCAGTCCCCTCCATTTCCGACCTTTTATTTCTTTCTTATGATTCAGTCACATTTTGCCCATGTACTTTTTCAACTAGTATGCTTATTGAGTCATGTAAACAAATGACGTGTATCTAAATTTCATTTGGAAATGTAATAGTTACATTGCACTTAATTTGCTTGTATGAAATTGTCATATTGTATGTTTTGGCCGGAAATGAAATAAAAATGAAATGAAATGAAATGAATGAAATATATGAATAAGTGAAACTTTTTTTTTCAAGCTGGCATAAGCACCGATAAGATTGAAATGATTCCTATATTTACCAGGAAACCCAGTTACATTTCCTATCTTTTTATAGAGTCTCATTTACACAAGTCTCTTTACACCAACGCAAAAATTTTGCGCATAAAATCATTCTTGCAATATGCATTTATTTACATTATATGCATCATAAATGATAATAAAAAAGCAAACACAATAACATTGCACGTTGTACATTGTACATTGTACATTGTACATTGTACATGACTTCGATCGACACGTACAGCCTGCATGTATTTTACTTCGATTTCAGCCAATGCCCGAACCGCCCGCTGAAGTAGTTCCTCTGTCTGCCGAAAATGTCGATCGACACAATAAGCAACTTAGCGATTGGAGAGAGTTCGCATGCCGTCCGTGCGCTAAAGTTTGGTGGAGAAAAGTTTTCGAGTACAAGCCGGTCTCAAGGTAAATGCAGAAAGCAAGATGAAAATGTCTTAACTGTATTTCTATCAATATCAATACATTAATAGAAAAACATTAGTAGATCACATCAGTGAAAGTTTGAGGAAAATCGGACAATTGATGCAAAAGTTAGTAATTTTTAAAGTTTTGGTGTTGTAATGACTGGATAAGGAGACTACTGTACTAGAGTTCATAACGTCATGTGTGGACAATATTATACAGAAATATAAAGAGAATTCCACAAAAACTTTTTTTTTTCATGAAAATTACACATTCCATCAACTTCATACTGACATATGTTAAGGCTAGTAATTATTTCCCCTGCTTTCTAACAGCGGTTAGTTAAGTGCTCTTTCATTACGCTAGAAAAGTGAATGCATGTTGAATTTTCTTTATATCGTCGGCTGAGAATGATAAGGGCGTTAAGTTGCCACTAAACCCATAGTGTTCACGACCACCTCATTCTCAACAGACGATATTTTCTTTACTAGTACATTGTTGTCCCCAAATGATGTCATAAACTCAAGTATAGTCTCCTTATCCAGTGGTTCCAACACCAACGTTTTTAAAGTTCATAACTTTTGATTCGATTGTCCGATTTTCCTCAAGCTTTCACTGATGTGCTTTAATGTTGCTTTCACTCAATCCACATTTCTCTTTGGGTTTTGGTTTCCTTTAAGAGTGATCTTGGGCCTTTATTTTATAGAGCGAAAGTTCAAAATATCAGAGCTCGCTCATGCAGTCTGTTGGGTCGCATTGCTGAACCACCTCTAGTTCTGCCATCATGCATTCCCGTATATATGAACACATAAGCTCGATCAATTTCCTTACATGACCATGTGACAATTTTATACGTTTTACTTTTCTATTATACTGTATGAGTTAAAAGAAAATAGATTTTCAATCCGTTCTCCGTATAATTTCATGCCTATGAATTCGGGAACCTACAGTTTTACAAGCGTTATAGCTTTTATGAAGGCCCCATCATATTTCTGATATTTACTTGAGGCATCCTAAGATGATATGACCATATATATTTGTGTCAAGTATATGTTTTTGGTGTTCTTTTTCTTTCTTCTCCAATAAAGAGACATGGTTGTATATATTTTGTATTCTTGTTTTACTCTCACTCATTTTGTAATCTCATCGCTGAGAAAGTGGAAAATATGAAAATAAGTTTGAACTCAAACTTGAGAACATTGCAGCTGAGAAAAAAAAAAGACAAGTTTTCAAAATTCTTTATAATGTGTATACTGACCTGGTAGATTTAATGGGAAGTTAGTTTCATTGCTTAGTTGCCATGGTTGCTGTAACAGTGAAAGTAATACGATTGGTTTTACTACGACTTCGGGGACAGGAAAGACGAAAGGGGTCGGTGCTAAAACCGTAGAAAGTACAGTCAAATCTGTCTGTAGGTGGCCACCCAAGGGAGACGAAAAAGAGTAGCCGTTAGATAGACAAGTGGCCATTATAGACAGGTTCTTGAACATGCTTTTTCTCTCGGAGGGAATTGTTTTATGACAGGTGGCCGCTATAGACCGGCTTAACTGTAGATTGCTTTTAAGTGGAATATATGACTCGAGACAATCCTTGCTGAAGTATCTTGGTGCTTGTTTTTGTTTTTGTTTTGTTTTTGTTTTGTTTTGTTTTGTTTTTAAGGTTTTATGAACCAGCAACTATATATACTTGCAGTGGCGGATCCAGAAGGGGGCGCAACGACGCACGCCCTCATTTATTTTTCGTTTAAAACAAAAGAAATGAATAGAAACCAAATGAAATGAAACCCGGAAGTGGCACCAGAAATATTAGTTGCGCCCCCCCCCCCCTTTTTTTTTACAGAATTCCTGGATCCGCCCCTGTACTTGTATATCAAATGCAACATTGAAGAGACTGTCAAGCAGGAGTGGAGATTATGACAACGTTCAAATGAGATTATAGTATAAGAGTTTTGTAAGATGCGATTTTGATGCACAAATTTTGCATAAGTCCCCATAAACGGGTGCATCTTAGGAGAGAATAGTACAATACACTCGCACACTCTCCCTCCAAAAGCTTGTTTGTTATCTCCATCGGTAAGAACTTTATTGAATTATAATTTAATTAAAACTCTATGAATGTGTAATTTTTTTTTTGTCATGTAATGTATATGATGTACACGCATTCATAGAATGATGAATAGTGTTCACCACTCACTGGCCATTAGAACATTTTTTTTTCTTATTTGCCCAACCATTGTACTGAACACAACAATAAATTACATGAACGGAGTATAGAAATAATAATTTTTTGCGATGTGGAAAGATATTTAAACACTCCTTGGCTGACAAAATAATTCTGATTCTCAGGAGAATAATTCAAATGTAATATGTTGAGCAATTCTCGTATAATATGACGTTGGTGTATAGTTGTGATGATATACATGTACATTGAACTCCAATGATAGTTAATTAGACTTGATACTAAACGAATCGCGAATATGATTCATTGTAAAATCGTTTGTCTCGCTGTGATGTATACATGCAAATACATGATGTCATATTATATTGTGCTTCAACAAGTGTGATTTCGCTGTTTTGTTGTCGTTGTTGTTGCTGCTGCTGTTGCTTATTGGGGTTCTTTTTAATACTATGATAACATAGATGTCAAAGGTGCCATGTTCGTTACGACCCGATTCCCAAAGAGCGGGAGTTCGGGTGGGGCAAGTACCGCTGCCCGAACTGCGGGAATGTGTTCACAGGACGAGCACAGGCCGGTGTACCTGCACCCTGCTTCAGGTGCGGTCAAATGGTAAGTTTTACGAAAGAATACTCAATGAAAAGTGCATAACCCCCTTTAAATTTGCCCTTCACGAGCATTGCAATTGACATCATGAAACAATGATAATAGAGGACGCAATCGAGATCAAACAAAATCACTATATAGGACAGAGACACTCTTTCTGATTGTAGCATCACAAACGGCGGTATTATCCGAAATACGGATACGGAAGTACATGTATATAGGTGACCTCCCGGCTAACCCCCCCCCCCCCCCCCCCAAAAAAAAAAGTATAGGCCAAAATGAATATTCACTTTTCTACATAGTTTGAAAGAGTAATCTCTAAGCTTTAAAATGACATACTTTTTTAAACTGGACCATCCTTACCCATTCAAATAGTGATAAAAATATGAGAGAGTTAGGAGGTGCAGTTTCATAACAAAAAAAAAAAAATTAGAGAAGAGGATTTTAAGATAATGGTCACTCAAACTTTAAAGATTTGAGTCGGTCAACCCAAATGACTTTTTGCTCCATTATGATACAGAGAATCCCAATATGCGACTTATTGGCCCGAATTCACGAAGGTGGTACAAATAAAACCATGGTTTAAACCATGGACAAAAACCATGGAGCGCCAAGTGTCGCACGGAATATTTCGTTACGAAATTGGTCATTTCGTCGATGAAATGATTATTTTGTAACGAAATGATAACATTTTGTAACTAAATGAACATTTCGTCCACGAAATGATAATTTCGTTAACGAAACGGTCATTTTTGTCGACGAAATGACCAATTTCGTAACGAAATATTCTGTGCGACACTTGGCGCTCCATGGTTTTTGTCCATGGTTTAAACCATGGTTTCATTTTGTACCACCTTCGTGAATTCGGGCCATTGTGGGTTTTGAGCAGTTTTTAAGCAGTTAGGTGTCACCATAAAGAGCTGCTATAGCTCAATAGTGTCACCAAAAACAAACACGTGATCACCCTAATTGGACAAAGAGCGCTCTAACCATTCACTCAAAGTGATACCCAGCGCCTTCTCTTTTAGCTATATTCAGTAAAAAATTGCGATCTTTTGGCCTTTTTTCACTGTTTTGTAAGGAATCCCCCTCCCGACTATTTGTATCTTTTTGTAATCATGTAAAGGTAGATCGATGTTGTATAAATAACGCAGAAGAGAAAGAAATGAAATAAATCAATGTGCGCGATGAGTATTTGACAGTGTGTGTGTGTGCGTGTGTGCGTGCGCGCGCGCACGTGTGTGGTTGCGAAGCAGCAACTACTTGCTTTGGCAGCACATTTCAAAGTGGGAGATGCAAAGAAGATTAACCAATAGTTATCTTGAAAAACAATACAGTCAAGCCTGTCTTAGCGACCACCTGTCAATAGCGGCCACCTGCCATTATACGACCACTAAAACAGTTCCCTCCTGAATAGAGAAAAAGCATATTAAAGAATCTGTCTTAACGGACGCCTATAAATGCCACTTTTTTCGTCTCCCTTGGATGACCGCTATAGGCAGTTTTGACTGCATTATGACACTATTCCGATGGTTATAAGCAGATTCTCACACAGCATCAGATATTGCGGTGGCCATCGTTATAACTCACAAAACTTTAATTCTCCGAACTTAAGTTTTAGTGTCTATCTGATTTTCTCTGAGCCACACTTCGCATGAATTCGCATGATGTCCTGTCTTCTTTCGAGCCATTTTGGAAAACATACCATGTACAAATGTAGTCCCAAATCAAAACAATATTCGATGGAGGGTGCATGACCTTCCTTCTTTTGAAAATTTGAAAATAAATAAAATTTTAAACTCTCATTATCCTTTCATGACTATCAGGCGAGTGCTCATTACGTTACCATATAAGCAATTAATGATTAAAACGAAAAATGTCTATGTACTTGTATATAAGATATGGGTATACGTATACATATTAATACATACATAATATTATGTTTATGTATATATATATATATATATATATATACACGTAAGTAGGGTGTGAACTGCAATATGGCCGACAGTGCTCAAATAAAAAAAAATAAAAAAAAAACTGAACTGAAACTGAACTGAACTGAATATATAGGAGCCCATGTAGTACTATACTATATATTTTAATATTTCATGTTTATATATAAAATATGGCCCTCGCCCTCTGTCAGTCAGTGCTAGTATTGTTGCCGGTGAAAACTGATGATTTCTTATCTGTTTTCCCTTTGTTGTTTAAGGTTTCACCCGACAAAATCGGACCCAAGCCCGCGAGGGTTGATGATGATGATCGAAGGCCAAGGGGGCGCCACGCCTGCCAAGCCTGCAACAACGGCCTCATCCGCCCTTGCCCGTCGTACTCCCATATACCATACTTCAGCGTACCACACGAAAGCACGGGGTCTACGGTCTCCACCTTCCTCACTCAAAATACAATGTCAGAGATCGATCTCGAGTTCGACTAGGGCCATCTCTCTGATCGTATTTGTGATCGATGATGCAAGGACTGCATAATACTGACAAAATTATACCAATAAAGACATGCACATTATACATAATTAATTCTAACCATTTGGGTGCCTTCAGTGTTAGAATTAATTATACATAATTATCTAACCCTTTGGGTGCCTTCAGTGCCGATTGGCACAGAAAATCCCACAGCGTTGTAAACACTCAGTCCAAAGTTCAGGCGCAGAAAGGGTTATGGTTTTATGGTTAAAGGTTAAAGTGTACCGTGTACTACCGATTAGTGGTGTTTGTCGTAACACGCTTGCAAATTTGATGAGGTGATGAATGATAATCTTATCAAATTCATGACCTCATCATATCGCAACTTGCTCTCCCATTGATATCTAAACAAAATATGTATCGTTCAGATTATGGTTTTGGTGGGATATTTCGGCAACAATATCCCTTCCGCCCTGGAGGCGCAAGAAAATTAAATGTAAGTTTTGTTTCTCTCTGATTTCACGTGAAAACAAGGGCAATCAACAGGATCAGTGTGTGAATTGTGAGGGCATGACATCATTGCTGTATACCTGCTTTGAACGTGTTTTGCGGTAAAACCAGCGTTTCATAAAGAGATAAAAGTGAAACTCTGATATTTCAGTATACCCTCTTACTTAGATTCCATTCTAACGAAGCCTCCTACTCTCAGTTTGTCTAATTTCGCCCGATTTATGTGAAGCCTCCATGAGCTGTGGAAAGTCACATTAATGGTATCATTCTGAGTCATAAACATGCTTTTGGAGTGACCTCGCTGACCTGAAACCTGGTAATTGGAACAAAATTCATATTAATAACTTTAAGTGCTCCATAAGCACCCGTATACGTTCGTTTTATTTTAATTTTTTCAAAAGGCAATAGCATTGAATGATTTTCTCCACAATATCAAAAGAATTGATTCCCCTATAACTGTTCTTTTTGTAAATCTGTTCCTGAAACATGTTTACATATTTTTGTTGACTGTACAGTTGTAAAGCCACTATGGGATAAAACTGTCGAGGTCATTTGTCAGAAGAGTAAGGAGGCATAATCAACGTTTTAAAGTTTGATAAAATGTTCGGTTTTGAACAATATGCCTTTTTGACATACTTATTTCTTTTGCTCAAATATTGTGTTTATCTTTGCAAATTTCAATTTCAATTTTTGTTGATGACAATCGGTTTTGAAATGGCTGAGATATGCAAAAACAAAGAGGTCCTATAATAAAAGTTGGGACCCTTCTTTAATTATAGGACCACGTTGTTTTACTTTGTTTTTGGTTATCTCAGCCATTTCAAAACCGATTTTCATCATTTTCATCAAATAAACTTTGAATACCTCTCAGGATTGTGTGTTCTTTAATATTTCATTTAAGTGGATTCTAATCATCTCACCAGAAGTTTAAATCTGAATCCCTTATCCCAAGCAAAACACTATGCCATCCCTTTGATGAAGTAGCCACAATTATTTATCATATTTCCCCCATTTTCAAAAAAAAAAAAAATCATATTCCGATTGCAGGATTATAAGTGGTTAAAACATGGCTTAAAGCAGATTTCCACATGCGCCAGCGTGGTTCGATATTAATGACTCTGGCAGTCGTTATACTCGTGTGAAAATGATTTTAAACATATTTTATTAATGGAGTATTCTTTTTATCTTATATTTCCACTTTTTAATCTCAATTAAATTTCCTTTCATTGTGACATGTTATGCTACCTCTACTGTTGTGGATTTTTAAGGTTTACTCAATTTATTGAGTTAACTAAAGCATGGTATAGGAGGTGTGTATCATTATGTCATTAATTACTCTTACCTGTTATTCACTAACCTTCAGACTAAAACTGTCAAACACTTTTCTTGAGGATGTCTGCACCCGTTCGTGGTTTGATGTAACTAGAAATCTTCTTGATGCAACTAGAAATTTTCTTAATGTACTGTTCCGTATTCAAAAACGCGCCATTAGAAATATCAACCATGTCGGATATTTGTCCCACACAAATAACTTACTCTTTAAAAATAAAATACTGAAAACATCAGATCTGTTCAGTTATAACGTCGGCATATTTATGTATAAATTTTCTGCCAAGGAGTTACCGCATGTTTTTTACTCGCATGTTCACGAAAAAACTATTTGATTCATAATATTATCCTAACCGCCAAAGTGACGCATTTCACCTTCCACGTACTCCAACAGTTTTCGCTTAAAAAAAAACAAAAACAAAAAACCAGAAAAAAAAACAACAACAACAAAACGATAATGTATACGGGCCCCAGGAATGACATACTGGAATGACCTCTCCCCCGAAATAACAAGCTGCTCGCCTTTATATTCCTTTAAACGCATAATAAAAGAGTTTTTATTGAGTGAATATCTTACAGACACTAAATAAATGTGTAATGTCCTTTGTAATATTGTGGTATCTTATTGTCCGATCAAACATTCTTGTCAACACGCTGCAGATTGCATTTTGGGCCTTCCGTCAGGTTCTCCGAATTCAGCAATTCCACACTCAACTTCATTTCCCTCTCTTCCTCCTTCCCTCTACCTCTCTCTCACTTTCTACCCAGAGCTTGACGACAGGCACCAAATGACTTAATAGCTGTACATGTAACTTTTTGTGTTTTTCTGAACACAATCTTGTGATAGTTTTAATGCAACAACAGTCTGATTTGCATATAGAGCCTACTTTGGTATACACTATACAGTTTATAGTGTATACCAAAGTAGGCTCTTATATATGCAAATCATTTTCTACCCCGGAAACGAATGATAGCTTGGTCACTGGATAATGGATGACATTTTAGTATATTTTTTCTTTTTCTTTTTTTGTCATATAGGTGTACCCCGCTTTTCTTATTTGGTCGCCTGATCTTATCTTCTATCCGTTCTCCGTTTCTTTTTCACAAACACTGATTACTCGGGGCTTACAGCCAAACAAGCTTGCTTTCATGTAGGTCCCGTCATACTTCTCTTTGTTCAACCCCATTTCGATTTCGACCAGTTATCATTACAATTGCTGTGTTATTACCATGTACATTTTGTTTGTTTTTGCACATTGGTTACAAGGTAAAAGAATTGTATTATTATATCTGATGTAATATTCATATACGAGAAGGATTAAAATAAATGAAAAAAAAATGTGTCGCAAAACAGGAATAAATCCATGTACATTCTCCAGAGGTTCTTGATTTGCCTTGTAGTTTGTGGTCACTTTCGTTATCTGCCGTCGTCCAGGGCACCTTTTTTTATGAAAGTTGTCAGCCCTGACAAGTTGTCAGTCTCTATCAAGTTCAGTCAAATCCTTGGTTTTGATTGGCTTAGAATCTGTGGCCACCGACTGTTACTATGGTAATCGTCAGAGACTGAAAAGTTGTCAAGGCTGACAACTTTCAATATGCAGTGTAAATACAGACATTTTTCAGACATATTAGTATGTATGTGTATGATTGCACGAATGAATACATATAAATAAATAGATAAATGAATATACAAATATATATGATATATTATACACATACATACATTCATAAATCGAGGTTTGATACTAACATTTTCTTTTGGTGGCCACCAAAATCATTAAATTTAATGATTTAATATATATATATATATATATATATATATATATATATATATATATATTCTTTTCTTTCTGGGCGGATGCCCAACAATAATTTGGTGACCCGAAAATAGAGCAAAACGAAAGAACTATTTCCATGATATAAAAGATAGTAAAATAAACCATGATAATCGTGTTAAAATTGGCAAGTTCCTGTAAAATAAAATGTTCAAATACCATGGACTGTGACAATTATGAAAAGTAAAAAAAAAAAAAAAAAAAAAAAAAAAAAAAATCTGAAGTGAAATGAAATACAGTGCCTTACAGGGTGCTGTCCGTTATTCCGAAGGTTCGCTATTCCGAAGGTTCGTTATTCCGAAGGGTCGTTAATCCGAAACCACAAATTCCCTATACCTAGAGGTTCGTTAATCCGAACATTTTGTGGCGTCATTCCGAAGGTTCGTTATTCCGAAGATTCGTCAATCCGAAAATGAAATTCGGAAAAACGATCCTTCGGAATAACCAATCTTCGGACTAAAGAGCCTTCGGAATAACGAACCTTCGGAAAAACGAGCTGTAACCGTATTACATACGTGAACATTGGTCGGAATATCATCAGGCTGCAGAGGGCTTGAAGTACCAATAATGTGACTCAGTTCTCCTACTGTCTTACATATTCAATATTGAATTGTGGCATTAACATGATTTTCCATGCCGCAAAACATTCATGAAAATTATTACATGATTATATGAGTGAGTACCTTATTGTGGCATTAACATGATTTCCCATGACCCAACATATTCATGAAAATTATTACATAATTATAAGAGTGAGGGTGATACTTAGTCGTTTCCCTGATGGATTGACGTAATTTGGCAGTGGTGTTTTGGTCGTGAGAGAAAAAGATTTGTTCATAAAGACTCGCTGCGATCATGATGCCATCTGCTGATGAGACTAAGCGGTTATTACTCCTGTACTACCAATATAAAAACATATAAAAACAACACGCACACTACACACTAGGAAAAAAAAAAAGTTTCTGTGGCACCTACGAGTATCAGGCCACCAAATATTATTTCTTGAGATGTTGTGCCCCCCTTCAAGACCCCCTCTTTCTCCTCCTCTTATTCTCCTCCCCTTCTTCTTCTTCTTCTTCTTCTTCTTCTTCTTCTTCTTCTTCTTCTTCTTCTTCTTCTTCTTCTTCTTCTTCTTCTTCTTCTTCTTCTTCTTCTTCTTCTTCTTCTTCTTCTTCTCTCCTCTCTCTCTCTCCCTCTCTCCCCATCTCTCCCTCATTGAGTCCCTCGACCACCCCCCCCCCCCCCCCCGGCCCACACAATCTTTTAGGCAACGTGTACACCAGCTGTGTGACCAGAGACGTAGTAGACAACAACGTGTACGAATACTGTGAGAAACTGGGACCGGCGCATTATTGGTCTAAACATATGAATATAAATAGCGTATCGCTGCCTCAGTGACAAAGGAAAGAAATATGGAGAAATTGTACCATGAGACAAATAAGTAAGTAAATCCGCTACATCAAAGTGCCGCTGCTCTAAGATAAGCAAGATAATAATTTTCTATGCCGTATGTTTGCGAGCAGGGAGCCGGCAGAATAGTATGCAGTCCCATGCTTTTATTTACATGTTTGCCATTTTGTTCTACAGGTCGTAGCCTAGGCATGCTAGGGTGTTGATTTGACAGTTTTGGCCTTCTCTGGATAATAATGATGATAGTTCTCTGTTCCATGTTGTTTAAAACAACAAAAACTCGCGTGAATGTTTTCTCCGCCTGTCAAGGCTGTGTGAATTTCCCAGAACCTCATCCTCAAGTCAGAGGTCGAGGGTCATTAAATTATTTCTATAATTTCTAATATTAATTTTAACAGTCACACTGGCACTTCAATTGTATAATGACAATGCCAATGGCAACCAATGCTATTCATAACAGTAGGTGTCTAACTAGGCCTAATGGCACTGTTAAATTAATTGTTTATTTTGATTATGGTATAATTCTATTTCCACCCTGCACTTAATTGTCACATTCCATTTGTGATCTAGATCTAGAATCTTGTTGCTTTGTGTTTAGCCCGACCAGACGCTGTTATCATAGTGTTATTATACGCTGTGTGAATACACGTACGTACAGCGACTGGGCTGTCTGTGTATAGTTACTTTGTGGTGTGATAAATTGTATAAACATGATAAAAGAATAAGATGTCTGCTAAATTTTTCCACCGCTGCCTGTCCGGTCCTGCAATCCTGGCAGGATTCAACCTGGAGGCACTAGGGTTTAACGTTAGGGGGCTAAATTATTTTAGGCTTCTAACTTACAGAGTGTAGCTAAGCCAGATATATGTAAATTTAACCCCTGCTAGACATTGAAAAAAAAATAGTAATATTTATCAAAGTAATAATATGATTAAATTTAGGTGGCTTTGCCTTTAGATTAGGGGTTAATAGGGTTAGAGTTTATGGGTAGGGTTAGGTTGCTTGGGGGCTGTGCTGAAGTTAGAAGCCTAAAATAATTTACATGTAGCCCCCCAAAACCCAGGATAGCCTGCCTGCCTTTCCACCAGTAAAGCAAGCTCAAGCCACCCTTAATTCGACCACATTAAATGCCATCAAAAATGTAAAACCTATGCTTTTGTGCAGTCGAATTTGGCACGGAAAATGCTTCTTTTTTTTTTACGAATTAGGCCTATGTTTGTACACTGTACTTTATTCAAATTCATGACATTCTTCCATCGAGATGTTTTCATTGCAACTGATTGACAAATTGCCCTACATCGACATGCATAAGCACTGAATTGATCAGTGTTTTAGTAGTAGCCATGATAGAAGAGTACCCGCTGCATGCTATAAGGATTAGAACCAACACTCGCTGTCGGGCAGAAGCTCGATGGTGTATTGGAGATGACACCTGTCCAGAGATAGATCAGGAGGTTGTAGGTTCGAATACTGCTCAAGTATTTACGTCCATGATTTCTTTTATCATGGCTACTTCTAAAACAATCGGTGCGTATTTACGTCGATGTAGGGCAATTTGTCAATCAGTTGCAATAGGCCTACATTTTTTTTTCTTCTTGTGGACTTCAGTGCTTTGATAGAGTGTTTATGGGGGATATCTGTGTATCACGCGTTACCAGTTACCCATTTCTACACCTCTGTCAAGAGGACATTGTCGGCAAAACATCTTGTCCAAGGATAAATGCCCCAGGCAGGATTCAAACCCAAAACCTGGAATGTTTACAAATGAAGCACTTCATCCACTATTCCATGGTGCTACCACCACAAACTGACCTTTTGTTTTCTTGTTTTTTTTTAACCATAGTGCATTTATGAAATTGTTGCATATTGAGCAGAATGCTGCAGTAAACCAGTCCAGCTGAGAGTGTATAATGTTCAGTGATGTGGAACTTACTGTAAACATTTATTGCTTCCAGAATACTATATGAATGACATGTTTGGCCTCTTCTTTCTACAATTTATGATTATTGGCTTTTGCTTCATGCAGGCTTGTTCTGGATGTTCAAAATGGACTGAGTCGAGTGGAACAGGCAAAACGAGAAGATGCACATCGTATGTATTATAGGCAGTGTCGATACTTTTGACTCTCTAGTATATTCCGTAATACAAATATAGATTATGCAACATGACTGAAAATCACACTTCATACAAATGTTGTAAGCCAGACTCGTATTTCAATGATGAGGTCTGACACAGCCATGATCACCAGTTGAAATTGCTTTTATTACACAAATAAAACAACCCCAGTCCACCGATACTATGATTGCCTCAAACTCCGGTACACTGTATTAACCTAGATGCATACTGTCCCAGTGCATCTAAACTATAATAAACATATCAACTACTGTATATGATATCGACAAGCTCAGAGCATGTAATTATATATCTATGCGTCTCTCAAGTAAAAATGAATATAAATTAAATCCTGCATCTTTGTAAGCTCATAAAAATAAAATATGCGCTGTGCCCATGCCAACCATGCAAGCTGCGCCACTGGCTTGGTCACAACATGCCTTTTAAATATAATGATGTAACAATGGCGTATTGTCCCTTTTACCACTCAAAGTGGTATAAATTTTACCCAAGATGATGATGATGATGGCAATGAGGGTGTTAACCTTTGCCTCTGTAGTGTTAAAGTCAGGTGACCAAGATCTCTATTTCAAAATCTCCACAGGATGTCCAAATGAGATTTTCTAACTATCACTTACATTGCCACAACATTCATAACACATTGTGTTTGCTTTGACTGAAAATTTCATCAAATGGATGTTGTTGTTTTCTTTTATTCCTTTGATATGAATTGTTCTTTAGTCCCCCTGAAGTTCACTCCTTCAAAGTACATGTGACATTAGGATCATCACAGGGGTGTTAGTGGTACTGATAGAATTCACAAACCCTACTTTTTCTTGCTTGGTGTGATTTCCCTCAACAGTGGTAGAAAATGAAATCAGGGCCAGACTAGACAAAGTGGCAAGCAATTGTGACACCCTGGACATCATGGTGAACAAGGAGCCCCCTGCCAGACGACAAAATGCAAAGCTGTGAGTGTGACTTATGTTTACTGCTTCCCCCACCCCTTCCCCAATGCCAACATATATATTAAAGGTAATCATATTTAGGGGACATCTGCCCCAATTTCTTATGTCCACACACGTTAAGGGTTGTCCAGTGACACAAATATGCTGGAAAACATTTATTCACATGTGGCTCAGAGGGGTGAAAATAAGGTGCAATCATTACAGTGAGGATTCCCCACACAAGGGTGGGAAAAATAACTAAAACTGGTGAAATGCAAACACTAAAGCAGAGTATCTATCTGGAAGTAATGTGACAAGGCTTGTAACATTGTATACAGCATATATACAATCTAGCAAGTCTATTTTTTTTTTGCGAATCAGGACTTCATAATGATTTTGCGAAATGCTGCTAAAGAGTCAAGTAACTAAGGTGTCTCGGATATCGAGCTCTTATTATCGCACCACTGATCATTATCTTTATCCTGATCTTTGTGCATGAAATGCCACTACTCAGGGCTTGACATTAATCTTCTTCTCTGGTCACCCATTCGGGCCACTAAAATCTTTGAATATGACATTTTGGTGGCCTGAAGAAGGCGTGTAGTGGCCCAAAATACATACAGTATGAACATAAAAATTCATTTTGAAATTTAGCTGCCCAATTGGGCCACCAAAAGATAGCCTTTTTGAAAATCTGGTGGCTGGGCATCATGGCGCGGGCCACCGCTAATGTCGAGCCCTGCTACTTTCCATTCTTTGAGGAAAAAAGATATTTCATGACTCTGCCCAAAGTAGATGAAACATATTTCATCACACACATTGTAGAGTGCAATTAGCACATTTACTACATTTATTCCAATACTTACAGGGCATGAAATAAAAGTAAAAGTTAGTATCTTGAAAACATACATCAAACTGTAACAAAGAAAACATAGAAGGCAGCTTTGACACATGTGAAAACTTGTGCCCCATTTCATTAAAAATGTTGCTATGATAGCAACTGTTGCTGCAGTCGCAAGTGTCAAAGTGATGACAAGAATCCTGCTTCGTGATTGGCTGTTGCTACAAGAAGTTGCTATTCTAGCAAGAGTTGCTTTCCCAACATATTTATGAAATGTTAATGTTACCTGGTCCATTCATTGTGTTTGTTTCACTGAAGAGATCAATGGAAATGTTTGTGAATTCACAAGAGAGAAGATATTTGCACCGATTCAGTGTTTCTTTTTGTTTTTCTTTTGACTTCCAGAAAGGTAGACCAGCTGAAGTACGACTGCCAGCATCTAAACGCCGCCCTGAGGAACATCCAGCACAGACGACAGATGAGAGAACAGGAGGAGAGAGACAGGGAGGAGCTCCTCACAAGACGATTCACGGCCAACGTGAGCTTTCTTCAAACCAGGAACCCCAATCCTTCCATCCCCACCCCCCCCCCCCCCCCCCCCCCCGTCTCCACCCACCCCATACAGACAGATCTTGGCAAAGCAATTCCCGGCATCGCCAGTGGGCAAAAAGCTTTTGCGCATGTTGCAGGGCCCTGTGTCACAGATGCACTGTAGGATTCCTTGGGAGCATTGTGGCTTGCTGGCTGTCTTAGTTTCCATGTGATTCAATGCAATTTTTTTCTGCTTTTCTTTGGTTGCTGCTTTTTTCTCCTGTTAGATTTAAGCTAAAAAAAAAGAGTTCAAAACTTCTAAATTTTACCGATTTGTGGTCACTGGAGTTATTGTGCGCTACTGCCAGGCTTCAATGTGCTGGTAACATGATGGAAAGCAAAGAAATCTTCAACAAAAAAAACCCCTTGGATTACGACAGTACATGACCTGAGTGCATATGCATATGCATTGCAAGTTTGTTCCCTGAACGATCCCATAATGCATCTAAAGCGATGCTCATTGCGTGGCACCCAGGTATTGGCGATACTGAGAATTAAAATAACTGTTAATTTGGATAGGGAAGCACTACATGGCCTTCTACACCTCTGCTCAGTGTTCCGCACACTCTTTAACAAAAAAGAAAAAAGGTTGCTTATAAATGTGATTGAGAACACCTACTTCTCCATCTCATTTTGGCTTCTAATCGACAATAAAAAGGAGAAATGTAGGTAGAAACTGGCATATCCGTGTGGTTGGCATGCATTTGCAATCTTTTTACGTCTTTTCTTTTTTTTTCAGGATGATAACACCTCAATAATGATTGACCATGAACTTCAGCACAACACGTCACTGCACAATAGCCATCGAGAAATGGACAACCTGCTTTCATCAGGGGCAGCAACGATAGGGAACCTGAGAGATCAGAGAGGAATCTTGAAGGTGAGTTCAGGAATGTGCATAAACAGTTTCAAGCTGAGATGATTATACTTCAAACAATGACAATGTCCCAAAAGTCAGAAGGAAAGATCATTAGAGATAGATGGATTCTTACATTTCATAAAAAATTTGATTGAACGAATTGTACACATGCTCTATTTAGCTTCCTGATTCACTAATGCGTGTCATTTCATATCTGAGTTTACTTGTTTGTGACGTTTACATGCCAAATTATCCTGTTTTAGAATTGAACTTCAAATGAAAAGTCTTATTTGGTGAACATTTGCTGCTTGTGCGATGCAAGGTCACAAATAATGATCATTGACCGGCATTTATTTGTAACAGAGAAGTCAACAAATATAGTGTAGACAAGAACTTTCATGTGCATTTTAATTTTGCAAACCTTGCCTCTCAGAAAATTCATGAATTTAAGATACACGTGAAGATTGCTGGTTTCACAGTACTCATCCTTATTAAAGGACAAGTTCAACTTCATAGACATGTGGGTTGAGTGAATGCAGCAATATTAGTAGAACACATCAGAGAGAGTTTGAGAAAAATCTGACAATCCGTTCAAAAGTTATGAATTTTTGAAGTTTCTGCTCACTCAAGGCTGGATGAGAAGACTACTATAGCTTGTGATGTTACATGTGTACAACGATATAAAAGAAATAATAAAGAAAATTCAACACATTTTCACTTTTCTCACATAACAAGAGAACACCTGACTTCTCTCTTTCAGAAGGCAGGGGGAATAATATTACCCTTAACATATGTCAGTAACGAGTTCAAAAAATGTGCACTTTATTAAAAAAGCGAAGTTTTGTGAAATTCTCTTTTTATTTTCTTTATATCGTTGCACACATATGACATCATACGCTGTAGTAGTTTTCTCATCCAGCAGTGACTGCGCAGATACTTTAAAAAATTGTAACTTTTGAACGGATTGTCCGATTTTCCCCCAACTTTCACTGATGTGTTTTACTAATATTGTTGCATTCACTCAATCCACATGTATATGAAGGTGGACTTGTCCTTTAAACACTTACAGTGAATTGTCAGAACATGTGAGAACAACATACAGCACTAAAAGAAAGAAATGTTTTGTCCAGAGTTTGACTGGTTTTGCTCACATGTTATCACACCTTGTTATGTCATTCAGGGAGCGCAGCGAAAGATGCTGGATGTGACGAACATGCTCGGCCTGAGCAACACCGTGATGCGGCTGATCGAGAAGCGGACATTCCAGGACAAGATCATTCTCTTTGGCGGGATGATTGTGACACTCGTCATCATGTACCTCATCTACAAGTACTTTGGTTGATATCTCGACTGATGCCAGTGAAGTGTTCACGGTAAACTCTCTTTGAAAGTGCTCTCCACGCAAAGGCATCTCTTTCACGTGGTCAACGTTGGTTTCAGCCTTCGAGTGCCTTCGCGTGTCTTTCCCCAGATGCGCTAGCTGAAACGGCAGGTAGAATGGTCATCTGCAAGTACAGGCTGCGCTTGAAAAATTCTAAACAAATTATGAATATCTCACTAGTCAACAATTGTATTACATCTGAGAGGCATGTATTCCAACCATGAGCTTGCTCTATCTGCTGCGGTAAGGTGCAGTTACTGTATGTTGATAGTTCTGTGTATTGTGCCGTGTTAGTGATACCGAATTTGCATCAACTCTTGTCAAAATCGTATCATATGTCATGAAATGATGCAAACATCATGATTAGATTAACCTGTCACATACAAAATCATAGTGATGTTTAACACAGATATTTTACCATGTGCTTGTAAATGATGATCAGCTAGCAAGAGTAGTATCATGCTTTGAGGTGGTCATGACACAAATAGATATCGTAAAAATACATTTTTTTTAATGCACTTCTTCATAGCCATATGCACTCGTACATACACACACACAATAAAAAAGGGTCCACATACATACATGCACTGTATTTTATGATCCTAGTACATGGACAAAGTACATACATATTATACATCTCTATGATATGTGTAGATGTACACTTTGTATACATACATAAGTACACAAATAATCACAAAAAGAGCAAATGGTCAGGCAAGGGACCAGTGCAAAGCTCCAGTTTTGTGCACTGTCATTGCTGAGTTATTAGGGTTTTGACCTCTTTAGATTAAAGGAGACCTCCAGATGATTTTCAGACTTTTACATTTGAACGTAAATTAGTCATACCGTATACAGAGTTTCAGAATTCATAGTGACTGGGTTGAGGAATAAGAATGTTTTCAAAGTTTACAACAAATTGCAATGAACAAGGATGATGACATGGCAGCCTCACCATACAGCCATAAGAATGCATGAGTGGGACTCAAGGAAGCAGAACAAAAAAGATGGCATGCATACATTCTACACAGGTTAACTTGTTAAGCAAGTGGTATTGTATTGGAATTACGCTGCTACATTTCTGAAATATGTGAAGCTCCTATGTCATCAATGCTGTTCAGTGTAATTTGTTTAAGATTTTTCAGAGTATTGTTTCTCTGCTCAGGGACCACAGTGAATTCCACAAATCTGTACATGGAGCTGTCGATTTATGTTCTACATGATGTGAAATTATGAAAATTGTGTGGAATGCCCCTTTAATGTAATCACACAAGAGGCCTACCTTTTACAGTGTAAACATCTCTGATTGATTGTATTTGAAATAATGTTCATAATTCATGTATCTGAACCATTCATGATTTTTTTTTTGTCTGCTTTGAGTGCCTATTGGTGCAGAAAACCCCATAGCATTGTACACAATGTCCAAAATCTGTGGCACAACAGGGGTTAAAGGAGAAAGTTCTGGAATGTTAAGTGTTTGCCAAACATGTTGGATTCAAGGTATTTTGCATTAACTTGGAATAAATATTATTGTTACAGCTGTATTATCATTTTCCAAAAGTTGTAGAAAGTGTATTTTGGGATCAATCCTGTACTTGAGAATTCCATGAATGCAGTATCATCAAAATGAAAGTTAGAATTGGCAGTGACTGTTGTCTGTTTTATTGTCTAGGGTAGATAGGACGTTGTGTTATTCATGTGTTGGCTCAAAGGGAGAAAATAAAAATAAAAACGTATTTGGATTGCTTAAAGCTGCTCAGTATTGGACACAGGCACTCGCAGGTTGATTCCACCTCTGTGTGAGAGAGAGAAAACTTTTGGACCTGCCGTGGCACGAAATGAGTTTGGATGACCAAATTATGACTGGAGTAGACAGAGAGCTCATCAAATATTGCCATTCCACTGGAGGCAGGAGCAGGGTTCTGATGGCCGGAAGTGAAGATGCCTCCGGCGTGCGATGTTCATCTTAGTAACCATGATCAAAGAGAGTGTTTGTAGCAGTGTTAAAGTAACGGTGTAGTATTGGTGGAGATGAGGATAGGGCTTTTAACTTTTTGCGAGATACCAAGAAACCACTTATGAAATAGTACAGAGCATACCATTCTAAGAGGAATTCAAAGTTTATTTGCTGAAAATCGGTTTTGGAATGGCTAGGACATCCAAAAACAAAGTAAAGCAAAGCTATCGAAATAAAAGGTGGGTCCCACCTTTCATCAAGATAGCTCTGTTTTGGATATCTCAGCCATTTCAAATCCGATTTTCATCAAGTAAACATTGAATTCCTCTCAGAATTCCATGCTCTTTCATATTTCTTAAGAGGTTTCTCATTATTTAACCAAAAAATGCTACAAACCTAAAGTTTGGTCTCAAACAAAACTATATGGTTCCTTTAAAGTGTAATACAGGCAGTGTGCTGCTTCATCTGATGATGACTTTGCAAGTGAATTATCAGTGGATTGCTTGTTACTACACATGTAATGTAAGAGACACCTTGGGAAACTGAATCCACCATGAGTTTGGCTAATTTTTGACATGTCCATTGCAAATCCACTCCTGTACTGGAAGAAAAAAAAAGATTGAGAAACCATGACATCTGCAGCCAACATTTCATAAGTGGCAGTCTTTGTGAGCTGCAGTCAGCTTTACATATCAAAAACATATCGTCTTTATGCGACATTCAACTTCGGCCTTAGCAGAGGAATAACACAATAAGGCTATAAATGTAAAATAGGGACTTTTTATTTTCATCGACGTAGCTTATTATTCGACATGTATGTATGCCGTCGACTTGGGTGGATAACACCACACTTTTCATCTGTACTGCCTCTATGGCATCCCTGTGGTGGTTGACATGAATAGAGATGAATCTGTTCTCATCGATTTTCCTATTATGCCTTTTGTCTCACTTGGATTACTGAATTCATTCATTTTGCATTCTTACGGTGATGTTCCATTAAGATTTCCTTTACGTGGTGCAGTAGGGGATGAATATGTGTTCATCTGAAATTCAAGCGCAAGGATGATGAAGTAGTCAATAAAATGCCAGGTAATATGCTAGTCTGTATCTACAGCAGAAATGCCCAATTCTAGTGGATTGTGGTTATTTTGCAAATTGCGACATTGATATGCAAAGCAGTGTTACAATCAGTTACATTTCAAACGTAGCTTCCCTATTCAAATTCATCACAAAATTTTATGACTCCTAGCCCATGCAAAATGCAAGAAAGACTATTCTGTGTTGATTTAAATCTAACTATAGGCTATTGCACCTACACACAGATTTCCCACTCTATTCATGATACTCGAATATATATATATGTGCGGGTGTGCAGCAAATAAATATTTAAAATACTGCTGTGCTGTCATGCAACCTTGTTATTTGCATGAATGTTTATGAAAGAGTTTGACTGTCACATGGAACCCTTCATTCTGGCAGAAATATTTGTGTAATTACGATTTATATTTTACATCATCCTTACAATTTGATGAGACATACCTCGTGAAGTCACAGTCATTCACTTTCATGGGTGTGCACAGTAAGAATTAGGTACTTTGGAAAACTGTGGACTGTTTCAAAGTTACTAAGTGCAGGTAATTATGCTAATGCCCAAACAAAATAATGTGTATTAATAATGTTATGAATTTTTATGCCTCCGCCACGAAGTGGTGGCGGAGGCATTATGTTTTCGGATTGTCCGTCCGTCCGTCCTTCCGTCCGTCCGTCCGTCCGTCCGTCCTTCCGTCCGTCCGTAATGAATTTTGTGGACAAGGTAACTATCGAAAGCTGTTGAGGTATCCGAATGAAACTTGGCATGTATGTGTATTAGGGGGTGAAGTTGTGCCTATCAACTTTTGGGTGCACATGCTCAAGGTCAAAGGTCAAAAGGTCAAGGTCAAATACATAAAATTTCACTATTTCCACCATATCTATTGAATGCCTGAAGATATTTTCTTGAAACTTAGTGTATACATGTATTACCCAATTAAGATTCTCTGGTGAAAGTTTGGGTCATGAGGTCAAAGG
This sequence comes from Diadema setosum, assembly GCA_033980235.1. Taxonomy (NCBI): domain Eukaryota; kingdom Metazoa; phylum Echinodermata; class Echinoidea; order Diadematoida; family Diadematidae; genus Diadema; species Diadema setosum. The sequence goes on from CM067080.1 coordinate 4,392,919, forward strand.
TCAAAGGTCAAAAGGTCGGGGTAACATACATAAAATTTCACTATTTCCACCATATCTATTGAATGCCTGAAGAGATTTTCTTGAAACTTAGTGTATACATGTATTACCTAATTAAGATTCTCTAGTGAAAGTTTGGGTCATGAGGTCAAAGGTCAAAGGTCAAAAGGTCAGGGTCAAATACATAAAATTTTACTATTTCCACCATATCTATTGAATGCCTGAAGATATTTTCTTGAAACTTAGTGTATACATGTATTACCCAATTAAGATTCTCTGGTGAAAGTTTGGGTCATGAGGTCAAAGGTCAAATGTCAAAAGGTCAAGTAAAAATATTAAAACTTCTTTTTTTTCTCCGTACCTTGGAAAATTGTTCAAGGTATCTTCATGGAACATAGTATACTGACTGAAAGTGATTATCTAGAGAATGAAGGGTTCATGGGGTCAAAGGTCAGGGGTCAAAGGTCAAGTGCAAGACTTCAAAATTTTACTATTACCCTCATATTTATGCAATGCCAGCAGGGTTATTTTTTTACACTTGGTGTATGCGTGTGTAACCTAATAAAAATTCTCTGGAAAGTTTTTTTTTTTTTCTCTCTTTTTGCCTCAAAGGTCAAAGATCAAGTGAAAGTGCTGAACTAACTTTTTCCTCCATATCTCGGAAAGCTCAAGTTACCTTGAAACTTAGTACATATTATGCATGTTCTACCTGAAAGTAATTATGTTATGAATTTTAGGGTCAAGGGCCAGATGAAAATGGTAACAATTTACTATTCAATTCAGAAATTTCACTTTTTCTCCACACCTGTACCTTGAAAATTACTCAATGCCTAAATGTATGAATGGGTCAAAGTCAAGTTAAAGTCCTTAAATCCCTAGATACATGATCTCCTATTCATCCAATTAAACCTACGTCAAGGAAGGTGAACATTCAACACATTTGTGACAAACTTGTCATTCCAATTTTTTGCCAATTTTGTGAAAATGTAATCACACAGTGTCCACATGTACTATCTAGACCTATTGGGAAAATCATGCATTATGGCGGAGGCATACCAGTCGCCAAAGCGACATTTCTAGTTAAAGTTTTGGAGTTGGAACCACAGAATAAGGAGACTACTAAGTACTTGAGTTTATGACATCATGTGTGGACAACAATATAAAGAAAATATAAAGAGAATTTCCCAAAAATTGATTTTTCATGAAACTTATACATTCCATCAACTTGATACTGACATATATTAAGGGTAGTAATTATTCCCCCTGATTTCTAAAAGAGGTTAGTCAAGTGCCCTTTCATTACGCTAGAAAAGTGAAAACATGTTGAATTTTCTTTATACGTGTATTTTCTTTATATTGTTGTCCACACATGACGTCATGAACTCAAGTAGTCTCTTAATCCAGTCGTTCCATCACCAAAACTTTTAACAATTAATAACTTTTGCATCCATTTCCGATTTTCCTCAAACTTTCACAGTGTTCTACAGTGTACCATTGTTGCAGCTTTCACTCAATCCACATTTCTCTTTGGGTTTTGGTTTCCTTTCAAAATTGAAATTTTGATATAAGCTGAATATGAAAGCATTACTGTTCTCACCCAGTTTTCATGCTTTAATTATGTTGAAACTACACTTTGGACTCAGTACTATCGTCACATTCAAAATTACTCCATATATATTTCAAAATTACTGTATGTCCCCCCCCCCCCACCCCCCCCCCACAAAAAAAAAAATACAAAAAATACAACGGGAGCTCCACAATGATATCTTTAAAAATAGTGAATCAATCTAAATACAAATTCAGGGTATGAAACTATAATTGCCCACATCTTACAGAAAACCCCATTCGATTTGCTTGGTCAAAGAGAAATAAGGAATTTTGTAGAGGATGTCAGGAATCTCTTCCCTCCAAGTTTTGTCTATTGTATTCACACACAAGAGCATCGAAGTGCTAAACTTGGAAGAATCAGACTCATGACATGCTTTACAACAATCCACTTTTCTCTGTGACCGCTTAACCAAATTGAGTGGGTTTTTCTGCAAAATAGCTAAGATGTTATATTTTAAGACCTTGAAGTAGCATTTAGGAAGTTTAATCATATTGGGTGTTATCAATGCGAAAATCTGATTGTAATTTTTTGCGGTGACATACCGTATACCTTTGACCTGACTGCTGACGCAGATTACACTTTGTACATTTCAACATTTTTTTTTTTTCCATCCTGAAAGTTCAATAGGCCATTGACATATAAAATATGCGTCATGTTCAAACATGTATTTCTCGTAAGCATCCGCAATTTTCTTTTTATTCCCCCTTCCAAAACTCTTTTTTTTTTATAACAATTTATACAATCATACAGTATGTGTGCGCTCCGAGTCAAAATAATTGTGCGTATATTAGATCGGAAAGCAAACACGTCTCCGTTTTAAATAAATGTGTTGTTGGTGGGGTGGAGTTAACATTGGTCGTTCAGTGTAAAGGAATATTATATCAGGGTAAAGACTAAACGTATTAGTGCATGAATGAATGAAGGTTACACGACGAAAGAATACATTTTTATGAATTAAATCGCATATAAGTATGTAAATACGTGGACATATGGATGAATAAAATGAATGAATGAATAAATCATCGAAACGTCATGCATGCGTTGTTTTTAGACGACAGTCCCAGTTATTGAAGAAGGAACGAACGAATGATGTAGACGCATTTCCACAGTATGATGGTGCATATAACGACGCACCGCACGACGGCGCATTGGAGATGACTACAATGTACTTTTGTTTTATCACTTTGGGTACCCTGTTAGATTTTTTCGATTGTTTGTACCTTTGCAAAAATACAAAGATGCACATGGGTGGATCCAGGAATACTGTAAAGAGGAAGCGCTAATAATATTTCTGTTGCCCACTTCCGGGTTTCATTTAATTTATTTCCTTTTATTTCTTTTGTTTTTAACGAAAAATAAAGGGAGGGCGTGCGCCGGTTGCGCCCCCCTCTGGATCCGCCACTGATGCAGTGTTTCAGGTAATGACAAGTTATGTATGTGAATGGTCAAAATAAAATGTCATATTCTTAGCTCCTCCTTCCTCTTCTCTTTCTCTTTCTCCTCCCTCTTCTGCTTTCTTCTTTTTTTTTCTTCCTCCTCGTCCTCTTCTTCGACATCGTCATCGTCGTCGTCCTCCCTGCCTCCATCTTCTCTCCCTCATCAATCATATCTCGATCGTTGACAACTCTCATCATCATTTCTCATCTTTCAATGTTTTCGTATTTCGTCGATGTCCTCAACCTGTACAGTACATTGTATAATGAAAATAATAAGTGTGCGTAAACTGACCAGGAGAAGGGACAGAGCACAAATACACTTGTAGTCTTGTCTATCGTATTCCCCGTGCCTCCACGGCACTTTTGACAAACTGCAAAGTTTTTTATTCTGTTTTGTTTTTCTTTTCTTTTCCACAGCCATTGTTAAATGTTTCGACAGACTTGCCTACAACACGAGCCAACTTGTTAAGGGCTGACTGGACGATAAGTGCCAGGGAACGAGCGCGGGTGATCGCTGAACCAACTCGGTAATAAAAGGGCGTGCACTGGCCAAATTTCCGGGTGACGCCGCCCTCTTTCGATGCCAAACGGAAACGCGGTTTAGCGATCGGAGGTTGTCCGCGCAGTAAAATTGCCGGTTACTCGGCAGAAAATGCCCCAAGAGAGGAGTCGGACAAAGAATAGACAACGATGATTGGAATCAGACGTTGAGGAAGTTCACTAAAAGAGTACATCGTGTAACCTGGGAGTTTCCAGTCAGTTTTCACTGGCCCATATTGAAAGAGGAATCATATAAAGGCTCAGATATATGCCTTGGTTTAAAAAACAAGCTAAAAAACAAAACCAAACGAAACAGATTGGGGGGAAATGATCTCACGAGTGATGAGTTCACATTACCGTTGTCTTCGGTCGACTTCTCGGAAAAAAGAAGTAAACACCATAAATTCCGAAAGAATCCCTGTAAACTACAAGATGTTGTGACTCAAAACAGGTTCGTCCTACGCCTTTGCTGTAGTAGCCATATTGCGGCCGATTTATGTGTAATGCGTGTAGGCCCTACTGCGTATACCAATGTGAGTGTGAGAAGAAATAAAATAATGTTTATTCCCCCCCCCCCCCCCCCCCGTGATTCGTCACCCCTTTATGTTAGATACCATGGGATGATGTTCTTGCAAACTCTGGTCGTCAGAGGAAATGAGATTTCGATTGTATGTTGTATAGACTATATAAAACATCTAGGAATTATCAGAATCTGTCGTCATTTGCACAAGAACAACAACACTCGTATTATGACAGTAACCTTTGACCCCTGACCGTCATATATTTCATCGTCTAACTTCAAGAATTGGAAAAGGAACCTGAGACATATTCTTGTATTATATCTCATGTAATTTTGATATCTTCCGGAACACCACGAAATTATAATCTTATCAACTAGACGCATTGTCGTCTTGTATTAACATGATATAAGCGACTTTAAAACAAAACAAAGCAAAACAAAACAAATTTAACCTTTGCTCCATTCGAAGACTCCCAGACGTGATATGTCTGCAACTTCTTTTGAAATGAATCTTGAGTTGAAAACTCAATACGGAAATGAGTTGGAAGGAAACGAAAATGCCAACCAAAGTCTGACGAGGGATTGAGCCTGAACGTAGCAGTAAATTCTGACATATTCCCGTCGCGTCTTTTGTCTGCTGCAAATTACCGTGTATATCGCAGGATATTTCGTCCCAACAAATAAACACAGCTCTCTGATCTCCAGCTCCATAATCACTAAATCAAAACGCTGATATATAAAAATGTCTTGCGGCGTAATTTACGGGCGGATGCAATTTATATATTTTCGTTTCTGTGCAGAGCGCGGAGATTAGAAGCAAGAACATCGTCATTAAACAGTTTTCCTCCGATCCCCATGAGGTTAGTATATTTGGCACAGTGAATTGCCTTGCACTATTGGTTTACCAAGCTGCACCGGAACAAAAGTTGAATGTACAAAGAGATGTATAGGCCTAAATTATATGTACGCTGTAATATCCTTCCAGCTGGATACTGCCTTAGATATGCTCAGAAGGTAAGACATAGGCCTACAGTGTACATTACAATCACTCTTGTTTTTTTTTTTTTTTTTTTTTTTTTTTTTTGTGTTGTTTTTAACACGATGGCCATCGAGACGCTGGAAATATGTATTTCGCAAGTTACGGAAATGAATAGTACAGTCCGACCTCTCCTATCCGGACATGTCGGGACTGGCACTCGTCCGCACCAGGGATTTGGTCGGATATGGGAGACTCAATGTTTGATCAGGGAGGTGAGAGGAAACCCTGGTACATGTAACCTATATTGCAGGTATAGCTTACACTGAAACTCTTTTCTTGCCATCAGCGCATAATTTGGCTGTAGTGCATGTCTGAATGCTTGCTATTTTAGATGAAAATTTGATGTGAATGTATGTGAATTATGCTGGAAATATTATGTAATTCATGTGAGTTTGTGCAGGAATTTTGTTTGAGTTTGAAATCCCCTTTCCCACATAATTATTAGATTTAAAAAAAAAAAAATCACAGCGAGATTGCATCCGGGTAATAGAGAGATCCGGATAAAGGGAGGCCGGATAGGAGAGGTCGGAGTGTAAACAGACAGATGACTTATAGTAATATAGATAAGTAGATCGATATTTAGTTATGTGAAGAGATATACTATTATGTAAACAGATGGATAGCTGTCTGTGTATAGATCGTAAAATGTATAGATTATTTTTTTTTTTCAAATTAATGGAATTCTTGCATCGAGTTGTTTTCATTGCAACTAATTGACAAATTGCCCAAATGTATTCTGTTGAGATAATTATGCTTCGCAGTCTAAAGCATGGATTTCACAAGAAATCGCAGTATATAGATCCATAACAGGCGGCATGAATGCGCAATACTATATTTTGTTTTTTATAATAATCCCGAGTTTCCGGTAAATCACGTCTTTGAGCTCCACTCTGGCTTAACTGAAGAAAAATACACATTTCGTATTTTGTGATAAAGAAAAACTTTCTCAGATTTTTGGTTTTTTTTTTTTTTTGGGGGGGGGGGGGCAGGAAAAGCGTATCCTCGACTCAAATTAAGTGTCCATAGGCAGATTTTAGCACCTTGATCGTGCCAAAGCAAGTGACAGTGACCCCAATCTCCATTGGAAAACAACCCCAAAAAAGTTTTAAATGAGAAAATAATTTTTCTGCCGCGGTCAGTTTTGTCTCTGTGCTCGACCACAGCTAGTCTCAAATATCATCACATGATTTAGAACCGTAATAACCGCATGTCTCATAAAAGCGAGCCTGATTTAAGGACCACACGGCCTGATCAGTTCTCCCCGTCGACAGGGAGGCGACATTAGCCCAGTAGAGGGGAATCATCACTTCGTTGTCGTCCACTTTGTGTAACTCCGTATAAACCCTTGGAGCATGAACGTTTTATGCTTCCCTTGTTTTCAATTCTCTTCTTGCGACGCTTGTTCTGGATTTCCGGTCTTTCCTATTTTGCGTTCGCCACTGCCAATATTAAAGGGGAAATCCAGTCCAAAAATAAGTTAGTCTGATTAAAAAAAAAAGAGTAAAATCTTACGAATTCAACGGTAAAAAATTTGACTGAAATCGGATGAAAAATAAGGAAATTATGAAATTTTGAAGTTTTGCTAATTTTTGCAAAACAGTTTTTGTACAGTGGATATGAATATGCAAACGAGTGAGCTCACCATTTCATACCCTCACAATTTTTCCATTGATCGTGTACAAAAAATGACGAAAATTCAGTGTTTCTGTCATTGATGTCTGAAACATGACGTTATTCCTGGTTGAATAACATCAGAATAGTGATCAGTTAGATATTAGAGGATTTGAGCTTTGGGCATAATTGCGTTTGAATGAAAAAACTGGAAATTTAAAAATTTTATGTACAAACTACAACTATATGGTAAGTTATGAGGGAATGACATACTCACTTTGCCATTTGCATATTCATATTGACTGTTCAAGAACTGTTTCCAAAAAAAAAAAATAGCGAAACTTCAAAATGTCATAACTTCCTTGTTTTTCATCCGATTTCAATCAAAATTTTTACCGTTAAACTCGTAATATTTTACTCTTTCTTATTAGACTAACTTATATTTGGACTGGATTTTCCCTTTAACAGTGTCGGTAGGATTTTGTTACGCGGTGAGATGTTTCATAACCTAGTAAAAAGTTTTGATGACTATAAATCAATAAGGACTTTGAGGAGACGCTTTAAATCGTCGAGTAAACGTAAGCTTTTTGGTTATAGAAGGGCATTTCCACTGGGGTCACCCCACGAGCCATACTGCCCACGATCAAGTTCGACATTGAAAAAAAAAGGTCCATGACAAACAGCCCAGGAGTCATACTGCCCACGAGTCGTACAGCTCATGAGCTCGACACAAGGCAAACATGGCAAATAAGCGCACGAGTCCGACAATAGGCAAACAAGGCCCATAGTCCGACACTATAGACCAAAAATGCCCACGAGACCAACATTATATCACAGGGGTGAATGTGTCGGTCTCGTGGGCCTTTTTGCCTAGTTTCGAACTCGTGGGCCCTGTTTGCCTAGTATCGAGCTCATGGGCTGTATGACTCGTGGGTGTCGAACTCGTGATGTTCCCACTTTCCAGCGTCCCTCAGAAGGGAAAAGAATAGGCCTTTGCGTTTGATTTTAATAATAGTAAGTTAAGGTCAGACATGAATATCACCTGCTATTAGAGATGAATTTTGATCCGAAGGGCGACAGACATGATGAACATTGCTTCTCCTACAACAAAGTCATCGCAGTGTTAAAGGTGGAATGCGGATGGAATTATCAGTGTGGAATTTATGAAACATCAGCATGTGACTTTTTTATTTGACCGTCGTTTGCTTGATCTTTGAATGTAAACCTGATGTGTTGGTGTCAGTTTTTTATATCATTTTACATCCAATCTTACGGAAATTCTTTGCTAACTTATATCATGATGGTCTATATAAACTAGCGAGGATTTTTTTTTTTAATCGTTTACGTTGACTCTATTTTTCTAATGACATGCCCATTACCGAAAGCCGGAGTAACGCTAACTAGTTTCATGTTTGCAGTAAAAAAACACATCTAGGGCATTTATACGTGACCGTAGATTCGTACCGCATTTGATACGAAACTAAGTAGGCCTATATTTATAATGAAATAAACTCTCAGATGTTTCAAGTGCGTGATCAAACTTTCCTTCGTGCGTAGCCTGTGCGTACAGCATGTTATCTTCATGTTTTGGCATGCTTTCAGCATGTTCTGTCATTATTCATTCACCGAAAATCTTGAGCTCACTGCATTTACGACAGGAAACATTAATGTCACATTATAAACATATCGTTAACAAATTTATTTTATTTTTCCACATGAGCTTGTTTTGTCATTTTTGCTCTTACTGTCAGGAAGTATCAAATTTGTTGCATTTTTTTGTGAGACTGAAATCGAAGTTACCATAATGTTGTGTCGCTGTAAATAGGTAACGACAGCTTTTGCTATTCATTTAGTTCACATTGGTTGATATGGATTGCGTGTATGATATTGTTTAACAGCGTTACCACACGTGAACCACCTCGTCTCCATGTCGTCTTCCGCACAACGATTATGTCTCCGCAATGTTTCATTTTTCTTGGCACGGACGCAACCTCAATTCCAGGGGGACGCTACGGTATACCCGAGTCGCGTTTCCAGAATTCGGCGGAAACCGAATCTTCGGTGAATTCTTGGCATTTGCCGCGCTGCCGCGACTGAGTGACGAAAAATAAGGATGTTGCTGTTGAAATGTCGAGGGTGGCTGATTTTTACGAGTCAGGGAGGATTCCAATGCATTCGGGTCGAGCCACATAACGACAGTGTTGTTGCAGACCACTACAGTGAAACGGATGTTTGTTACAATTCGACCGTCTCAGAGTGCATCGCCTCAAGTTTTTTCCCGCCCTTTCCGCTGTCTTCCTCTTCTTTTTTTTCCCTCCCATCTGTCCTCTTCTTCTTCTTGGTTAGGGTCTGTAGCTCTTTTGAACGCTGGTATCAAGTGCAACAATTGGGGAATTCAAATATTTGCTTACCAAGTAGGCTACATTCCCCATCCGTGTTTCGCTCATTCATTGTATCCTTTGAGTTTTCAGTCAAAGTTTAGCAATTTGGCGAGAGCGCACGTGCAGAGAAACTGGAGAAGGAGAAAGAACAGCAGAAAAAGGAGAGATGATGGAGCTTGAGTACAGTGCCTTGTCACTCCTCCATTATTAAGCTAACTTTGACGATAATAAAGGCAGAAATTTTACCATCATCGGGCGGGAAGGCTATGGGATTTTAGACTTTCACATGTTTTCACAGCAGTATACGTTGGTTAGTTTCTACATAATCAGTTGCAACCGCGTATGGGATGATGTTATAATGTTCTCACCATGACTACGGTCAATCAAAATCATTAAACTATACTAACTTTCCAACTTCAGCCCCTCCCTACTTCAAGATATCACTGCTGGGCATTGTAATACCACATTCACCTATAGAAACAAGAAAATAGGAGACCACCATTGACTGAATTGACCTGAGATTGACTGGATAAGATACCAGCTTTAAAAAAAAAATACTCAAAAATACATAGAGAGATTAGGGAGGTGGAAGCTCTTCCACCTCCCTGGAGAGATTGATCACCAAACGGGATAAGTGCCATTTGTAAACATTTCAGAGTAAGTCCATCATCAGACAGAGCAATATAACATTTCCAGTGATACTTCACTTGTTATGCACAACAAGAAATAGTCTTGAAGCTATGATTAATCTTTGATTTTTACTAGCTTTAATTGCAAATACAAATGTATCTCAAATTCGAACGAGTGGAGTTAATTCGTTTTGCTATTAAAGTCTTTACATACACACATAATTTTCAGTTTAAGACGGACACAAAGATAGCACATGATCAACTTTCTGTAAGAGTATATAGGAACTTCCGTTATGTGTGGGTAGGGGTTGGGTGTGTTCGTATATCATTTGTCTTAAAAAGTATGTGAGGTTACACCGTATTAGAATTAAGTAAAGATGTCGGTGCTCCCTTTATATTACACTTATTAGATTATATCGATTGATTGTTTTTAAAAGCAACTTCCTGAATGAGATATGAATATTCGTATTCTATCTTGAAAGAAGATGAATATTTTACAGGAAAGAAAATATCCGTGAACAAGACACTGTACGAAGAGTAGTACCTTTGACATAAACTGAAGATCATTTCAAAATGGTAGCTTTTGATGGCGATAATAAGATTATGCATGAAGATTATTTCGAGATGGTAACTTATTTTGAAGAATATATCATGCAAAGCGTCGAAGGAAGGGAAGGGGGAGGGAAATAGTTAACTTTATCAGGATAGCTAAAGACTGACGCACATTCCACAATACAATTCTTTGCCACGATGAAATACCTATTATACATGGAGACCTCCGGATGATTTTCAAACTTTTACATGTATGCCTGCAATTATGTATGTACACCTGCAGTTATCTAAAGGGACAATTGACCTGGTTATGTATAAACATTTTCTTGAATAAAGAAATGATTCAATCAGAACAACTTTAAATTAGTTATACCGAGTACAAAGTTTTAGAATTTATAGTGACTGGGTTGAGGAATAAGAACGTTTTCAAAATTTACAACAAATTGCAATGAACAAGGATGATGAGACTGGTCTCACCATCGAGTTGGGGCTCAAGGAAGCAGAACAAAAGAAAATGGCACGAATACACAGGTGAACTTGTTAAGCAAGTAGCATTGTAATTGTCTTTCTTATGGTATACTTTTTTCCCTATAACGGACATTCAGGGTAGGGTAAAAGGTATTAGAAGGTGTGAAGACTCAACATGATTTATGCAGGTTTTCCTTCTTCTTCATAATTGCATAAATTGCAATGAATTGCATAAATTGCAATGAACAAGGATGATGTGACTGGTCTCACCATCGAGTTGGGGCTCAAGGAAGCAGAACAAAAGAAAATGGCACGAATACACAGGTGAACTTGTTAAGCAAGTAGCATTGTAATTGTCTTTCTTATGGTATACTTTTTTCCCTATAACGGACATTCAGGGTAGGGTAAAGGGTATTAGAAGGTGTGAAGACTCAACATGATTTATGCAGGTTTTCCTTCTTCTTCATAATTCTTCTTTTTATGCTACCCTTGCTGACGTTTACAACTTTACCCTTTTTTGACCACAGCGTCTTTCAAAGAATTATGTATTTACAACCATTTTTCCACCGGGCTGTTAACTGTTTGTTTGCTTGATTTTTTTTTTCTTAGCCTTCTTGCGACTTGGCTAAAATGTTACTCATCCTAACCTTTACCAGAATATTTTAATCATTTTTGCCATCACTGGTAGAATTGTCATTATTATCATTACTGTTTTCATTGTTGTTTATATATTTTTTCTTCTCTTTCTTTTTCCCTCTTCTTATGGGCCTGTAAGTTCATGAGTCGATCACATGAGTACTGTTGTCCACGGTATATAAACTTTGCTTTTTAGTGGACTTTTCATTTTTTTTTTCCTAAGAGCATGGAAAATAGGCCATATTACAGTACATAAATGGTGGCGAACTATTAGTATATATTTCTAGTTCGTTAATACATCTCATCTTCATCGTACAATCAACTATTGTGTATTTAAGATCATTTGTAATTTTGTAATTTATTTTAAATTATGTTACGTCTGTGGATTTAGAAAAAGGAAATAGACTGAATTAAAATCATTCAGAATTACGTAATTGTTATTACTATCATTATTACCATCTTTCCCCCCAGCAGCAGTATTGATAGTAACATTGTCATGAATGTCATCATCATTTCTATGATTTGAAAAGTGACAGCAGGGATATATAACCTTCTGACAATATCGAGATAAGACTGGAGGGAAAAGCAAGGAGGTTTTTATACACGGAGTTCCAACTGGCTGTAATTATTCAAACAGTTGTCAGATTTCTATTGATGTACAAAAGAATTCCACAGGTGCACTTGTGCCTTTGATAATCGATGTTCGACGCCGCCGTCTGGCTGAGCAATCTGAAGATTTATTTTGAACGTTATCATAATGTTGGCCATATTTTGCCTATTTATTCATGAAATGATGTGAAATTTCACTGAATGATAAAGCATGTAAAACAAAAGTAAATTCCGTCCAGAAATTTGCACAAAGGTGTAAATCAGAGCTGTATCATGTGAAAATGTTAAAACTGTACCATCCTGGAAAGCTGGTTTTATCACTTTTCGGCTTAATTTCCCCAATTAAAAGTGATATGGAATAGTCTTCAAGTATAATTCTTTATTGAGATATATCAGATTAGTGCCCACATATGCCCAGTCGAGTAATTTTCAGCTTTATTTCAGCATTTTTTTGCTCAATTCCTCGTGTCTGTACCACCTACCTTTTATTAAGAAGGGGTAGCGAAAAGTAAACCATCACAAAGACATATCTTCCTTTGAAAGTGGCTGGTGATTATGCAATGAGACACTAGTCAATTGTCTTCCTATCTGTGAGGCAGCTCCAGTTTAGCACATACTTAAAATATTTCTTAGTGGCGGCATCAAACATGATGTCAAAGGGAATAAAACTGTTGTTACTCCATGCCCATGTATAAAACCTCCTTGAAAAAAAGGTACTGTCCCTCCTATTTTATTTTTCTTCTGCTAGCAACGCTTGATTTGTCTTTAATTCAGGCCAGGGATGAGGGCTGAGCAGTCCTTGTGTCATGCTCGCCTATATAACGACTGTCTGGCAACATTCCACGTGCTTGTCGCTCTTTCCATGGTAACCATGTGGCGCGTCAGGTGCATGGCAGTTGACACGATCGGTACATTCTGCTTGCTCAACATTTTGCAAATGTTTCTGTTCTGTTTCCTTGGGTTACTGTTTGTTTGTTTGTTTTTTCTTAGAAAGGTAGACAGAAGCACGGAAACAAAGATATAGAGATAGATAGATAAATAGATAGATAGATAGATAGATATAAAGATACATACATGCGCACATAGATAGGTAGATAATAGATAGATGGATAGATAGATAGATACATAGAGAGATAGATAGATAGATAGATAGATAGGTATAGAGATAGATATAAGAGATAGATAGATAGTTAGATAGCTAGTATATAGAGATAGATAGATTCATTCGCATTCAGCCTAATTCACCAAATGCATTAGACCATAGACTTGAAAATTTCTAGTCAAAATTCGTTTTGTCACTTAACGTGTATGAATTCACTATTATATATTTTGTTCGACATAAATTCATTTGCGATAAGTTTTATCAGCCTCAAGACTTGCGTGATATTTTATGGAAAATATCCTGCGAATGCTGTATCAACGTCGTCAGTTGTTTTGGTTTTTTCTTTTGTTTCGTTTTGTTTTGTTTTTGTTGTTTTTGTTTTAGGAGAGGCACATACAGATGAGTAGCACTGGTTGTATGACGTCACAAACACAGTCAAAAACAAAAACGTTCGTGAAAAAAAAAAGAAAATGTATGTAAGATCCAAACGTTACGAATATTAGCTGTGTAAATGACTATGTAAGTATTTTGTTGATTTGTTGATTTGTACTGATTTTGAAATGCAGAAATAAAAACTGAACTGAACTGAACTGGAAAAACAAAAACAAAAACGACGCTTCCTGAATGCCCTTACCCTTCCGATCTCTGTTTAGGTGATAATATGCTCGAAATGGCAGAAGGTCGTAACTTTCTTTTCATTTCATTTTTCAATATCTGATAACTCTAGAAGTCTATTCTTTCATTCAGTCGTTTGTTGCATGAAAAATAATATACGATTGCTCTTGTCAAACAAGGTCGATTTGACATTACAACCTGGTTAGTCACATTACTAGTATCGCGCTTGATATTCTTTATTGGTTGTCGTTGCTGTTTTGATGGAGGATAGTCGTTATGTTTCACTGGTAACAACGGTATATAATGTTACCATTATATAGGCCACCTGAACCAGTTTTGATTACCGTCAAAAACACGTTTTGAGGTTCTGTTTTCGTAGAACTTACAACCGCTTGCAGATACATGGTGGTCGTTGTCATATTCTCTTCGTGGGGTGGACTAAATGGGCAATTTCGTTAAGCTGAAAATTATTATGATCGTGAAATTTTACGATAAATACCCATCTTTTAAAGACTCTCCGGCTCGGTATGTATACCTACCCTCTCATTGGCGAACGATTTTTAAGGGAAGAGTTCGCGCGATTTGTGATTATGCCAGAGAAAGCACCCTCAAATGCTGACAGATGTCGTCATATATCATTTCGGCGTCTTTCGTTTACTACTTTCTACTACTACTACTACTACTACTACTACTACTACTACTACTTCTATGACTACGACGACGACTACTACTACTACTACTACTGCTGCTACTACTACTATCACTCAACTTTGACTTCAACTACCACTTCTGTACTACAATATACTACAAAATAAAATAAGTACGACAGAGTTATGATGTATGTATGATAGGGGCTTCCTTGGAACTTACCAATGTAACAATGGATAGGCAGTGTCGTTGTCATCCCTCCAAATATTATGTGACAATGACAACCAGATTATCGAAATTATATGCAAATATGAGTTCTTTCCCAAATTTTAGGGTGTATTGCCCTAACTTTGATTATTTGAGTCAGGTTACAAATTAACCATCATGCACGTCGATGTCTAGAAAATGATTTAGGACCTACTTTGTGCTTTCACATAATTGGTATGTAGGCATTATCAAGAAATTAATTAAATAAGAATTTTGCTTCCAATCTTACGTCCTTTTCTTTCATTCTGAGCGTGTGAGTCTGTTTTGTTTCCTCGCATGTTTGCAAATCCACAATCAATGATAACAAATTATCTCGTTTTCGCGAAATCTTGTTTCTCCAAGTTTGAAGATAATAATAATGGTCGAGCAACACAGTGCGCAGACGACACTAGACCATTGTAACATGGTTGCTTGAAATTGGTTACATTCCTACACATACAATTTTGGCAGGTGCGAACACTGAGTTACCCACTGGTGTCCCATAGAGAGCCAGACGTGGGCTATAAAGACGCGAAATTTTTCTTTAAATCGATTAAGTCGTGGATACATTAAACAGTTGCGAATAGCACCCTGTAGATTTAAGAGACATTGAACGTGCGGGACAGTTACGACGAAGAAACCATAATCAAGTTACATGTTATTACGGCGAGTCATTTTAGACGTTCACACAAAGGAATTTCAATGACAATTTAATAGAAGGATCGTCTAGGTATAACCCACTGAGATGACAGACGAGGGATGATGAAGATTTTCATCCTTAAAGTATCGTTGGACATTGAACAAAATATCTTAGAGTCCATTATGACATGGTGTGTATGTTTACTTTGGTCTTTTTCCCCGTCATTTTACATATTCCAATGAGTCTGACGCGGAATATTGTATCTCCGTTATTCTCTCCAAATCTCTCGCTTTATCCATGTTATCCTTCTTTAAAGTGTTATATGTTTCTGCTGGAAATTGAATGAATGAATGAATGAATGAATCCTTTATTCTGATTCTTCATTTCTCCTTATATAATCTCTCCCTTTTCTTTCTCAGTGATGATATCTTACAATGTTCTTATTTCTTGCCTCTCCCCCTCTCATTCTCTCTCTCTCCATGTATGTGTATGTATGTGTGTATGTATGTATGCATGTATGTATGTGTGTATGTATGTATGTATGTATGTATAAGACTTTTTGTTCCTTACAGCAGTAGTTTGTGATGAACAGATGATGACATAATGAGTAAAGGATGAGCTCAATGAAATGTCTGCATGCAGGCCCCTATTCTTTGAATACACGGACCGTTTTCCCATCACACAACATGGAAATGTTAACTTCATCAGGGAAATATCAATTTATCATCGCGCACCGAATGTGGAGGTAAGTTATAAACTTTTGGGTCCAATTGAGTTCCAGTGTACCCCTCCCCCCCCCCCCCCCGGGGGGCCCGGTTTGTCCGAAGGAATATTCACGTTGACTTCGTACTTCTGCGCCCTAGCTACATAGCAGGCAGTTAATCTAAACCATGCTCTACTTCTATAACGTAGAGCCACATAATCTTAATCAAGAATCGTTGGTACATTAGTTGGTACATTAATTTGTACCTGTCAATAACTAGGAATACAAACATGATCTGTTGAACTTTCTGGACACTTTGAGGACTTGGATTAATTCAAATCCTAAACCTGAACCGATGAAACCTAAATGAGGAACAGTTCATTATTGGTTAATCGAGAAAGTAAAAGGAAAACATTGATGGTGATGCAAGAAGAATGATAAGTTAATGGTAATAATGTTGAAAGAAATGATTGTTGACTTTGTTATGGTTGAAATAATCAATTGATAAAGATATGAATATTCATAAGTCAGTGAAGTACATGCTTTTCGATGACACCCTTGTCAACGTGATAAGCTCCGCCCACAGCCGAACTATCGACCAATGCAGGTCACTGCAGCTGTCGGCGTTGAATGACGTCACCTTGAGCTAGTGTACCCACATGTGGAGTTACCTGCCCCAGTGCCGTCGGCTTGAATTGCGTCGCGTCACCGTGCGCGCCAACAGCTGGAGCAGACGACACTGAGACGAAAAGTGTGTAACTTTCCCTGTCATGCCGCCATGATTTAAATCTTCCTCCGTGCGTAAATTATATCATACCATGGGATTCTTACGTTGAAATTCCCGTAAATCAACGAATGGAATACTGACATCATGGTATAAAAACTCCTTCCCAGTTCTGCTTTCGCCTCGATTTTGCGTGTCGTCTGAGGGATTGCCTTGCTCAGTAATTAGTCATTTGTTTGGATTTTTACGCTCTGCCTTTTCTGTGGGCTGAGAATGCCCCGCGTTCGGGGGCTACCATGCCACGGAGTTACCGCTGGTTGCTCGCAGTTTCAGCTGTTTCGAGCCTGCTACACACGATTGTTTTCTTGTTGCTGATTAATGCCCCAGTAACACACGGATACTTCGGGTAAGTTTTTGTTATTTTTTCTTTGAAGCAGTTTTGTTTTTGTTTTATTGAATTGATAATCATCTTGCTCATGGTCATAGATATCTTATGTTGTGATCACAGAGCAAAATAGATGACTATCAATTTGACGGACCATTTTATTACCAAGACATGAAACTGTTAAGTGCGAAACTGGAGCAGTTGGTCGGTCACCAAGTCGGTTGAATTAACCTGTAATCTGTCTGTTTTCCTTTTCACTGTGTGCACAATCTCTGCATGGGAAAAATGTTATACTGAGAGTTATGCGGAGGCAAAAGCAGATGTTTGAAGGGTCTTGAATAATAAATAAATATTCCTGATCCGAATCCGCCGCTCTTTAATGTAGCATACATTGCTAGCAATTTAGTTTATTTTTCAGGATACCTAAAGTGAGACTGACTGTAAATATACAGCTATATTCATAAATTCACTTTTAAGAGCGACATGTATGTTCTTGATGGACACAAATCCGTGTATCTTGCCACACTTACCATAACACTGTATATGGTAGCGATTGTGTAGACATGTGTGTGAACTTGTGTGTGTGCGTTTGTTTGTTTGTTTGTTTGTTTGTTCTTGTGTGTGCGCTAGTGTGTGTGTGTGCGTGTTGTAGATTAGAGTGATACCCTAACCAAATCGTCGGTTTCTCTTGTGATCGAGTCGTATAGACAGTTGAAACCAGTCACCTGCCGAGGCAGTCGTATGTCATGTCGGGTCAAGTGCTTTTATGATACAAATTGCCCAACAGATGGAACTTGTTTGACGATTTTTTTTTTTTTTTTTTTTTTACTGTTTTGGTGACTACCGATCAAAATTTTATGTTCCTAATAGGTGTACTCGCATATAATAGCGTTACGCTGAGTTCCATGTCTTGTAGTTCAATGCATTGGTCTTTGGTTATTTATAGACCTATAGGCCTACAATTACGTACCCCCTCCCCATTTCCCCTCTATGCATACAGATTAAGAAATACGAACAAATATGCAACAAAACAGCGTAGGTACACGGTGTCAGTTTACACGAGTAATAATTATATCACATTTATGTCAATATTGCCAGAACTGAGATGAATACGAAACATAAGACTCTATCCAGGACGTCTGGTACAAGCGATTTCAGGCACATTATTGTAGAACAAAATCTGACAAACAGTCGTTCGGGGTTAATGGAATACCAGATTCATGAGGGTGATTTGATGATCACCCCCATCGAAGCTTTCCGTCTCCACTTTCAAATGACACGACATTTTTAGAGGTGAACTTCATGCATCATGCGACTTCTCTCCTTTTTTTATTGTTGCATGAAACAATGGCCACCCATAAATCCCGCCTGTCAGAACTACTTATAAACTGTGAACTAGATCGACCCGTGCATGCCGGCACTTATAGTATTTATATGATTCATACTGCCAACCTGCAGGAGACTGGACTTAAAGACCGTATAGATTTGCACGTCTGACAGTATGCACACCGTGAAGGCTAAAATAAAAACCAGCTTTCATTATTTTGCAACGACTTTCTTTTGTGATCTGAAAGTTTTACTACGCTATTGTTATTGTCGTGAATACCATTGTGACAAGGAGTAAATTACGACGGAAGTGTAATTTGTTTATTTTCACCCAAATACATAAAATAGGGAGGAAATAAAGCCACGACTGCAGCCCACTCTCACGTCTCATTTTTTCTTCTATATCAAAGAATAAAAAATAATTCTCCCTGGCAGACAAGGGGCTGTCTTGACTTGGTTTTATCGATTTTATCGATTTTTCTGATAAGGAAACCAATCACTTGTCATTTCACAGGAATATTACTTTATGATTATTACTCATGATGATCCTCAATATCCAAGACGTCTCCAGATTTGTCTTTTTACGTTCTCTTGATTTATTCTCTATTGCCTTAATTTGACACTCAAGTAGAACAAAAGAGAGTCAGACATGGATGTTCATTGCGCAGAAGCTACGGGAGGTATTATGGCGTCATGGGTGCACCTATTGTCATTAGAACATGTCTGAAAAGATAGGGAGAGAGAGAGTGTGTAGACGTGCAAGCATTTATATTCATGGCCCTCATAGAAGCCATCTCAAGCGAGTTTTGCTTATTAACCACCGAAATCACAGCTAAAGAGAATCATAAAACTGCAATCGTTCACACTTCACGTCAGCGAGAGCGCTATCTCAGTCCACTTGAAATACACAGTCGGCATAGCGTTGATATTTATGTGTGCATATCACTCATTCAATAGGGCTAACCATATGGTATGAACTCAATCCAGCAAGATTACTTTACCCTTGTGCCTCCTATACCCCCCCCCCCGCCATGTTTGTTTCATTTGAATTCTTTCATCTTTTACTGTAGAACACACAAACACCCATAGTGTAATCACTCTCGCATTTTTCCCCTTTTGTTGTTTTGTTTTGCTGTTCCTTCGTCACCATCATCATGTACAAGGTAATAATTTAGGAGTGAAATATGGAGGCCTCGTCGATTTCCACGGTTTATGACTTAATCACGTCCCATGGTCGCGGACCGGCCGGCCTTCCTGCGATGTTGGTCAAAGTGCACAGGTGCTGACAAAATTCGTGCCTGGATACCGAACCAGAAGATGACTGTGGACATGATGGTGGACGTGGTGGATTTCGCTTATTATGATCCTGATGCCCTCAATAAGAAATAGAACAGAATGCGAATAATGGTGAAATGAGAGCAGATGCTGGATGCAAATTCGCGCGAATCCAGACAGCACGATTGTCTTGTTGAAGAGCCCTGACCTTTCATGTATACATGTGCTTAACGTCAACTACTGTCGGTATCCATGTGCTTCTCAAGATAGCTCTCAAGTGATTGTGGTTTGATACATGCATCTTCCCGCGAATTAATCCTGCTCACCATTTTTTTTTTTCGTTTTGTAATATTCCGATAGTTGTCTTTCGAAGAGTTCATTAAGCATTCCAAAGAATTTTTCTCTGATTGACACTCCGAAACGAAACGAAGACGGTTACAGCTCATATTCCGAAGGTTCGTTATTCTGAAGGCTCTTCAGTCCGAAGATTCCTTATTCCGAAGGTTCGTTTTTCCGAATTTCATTTTCGGATGAACAAATCTTCGGAATAACGAACCTTCGGAATAACGCCACAAATGTTCGGATTAACGAACCCTTTTTCATTTTCGGATTAACGAACCTCTAGGTATAGGAAATTTGTGTGTTTCGGATTAACGAACCTTCGGAATAACGAACCTTCGGAATATCGAACCTTCGGAATAACGAACAGCACCCACGAGGACATTAATTTTCACAGGTTCTTTAGTCTTCATGCTCGCTAACATTCTCAAAGTTTTACTTAAGAACTTCATTTCAATGTGAATCACTGAGACTGTTTTGATGTAAAGCTTCATGTACAATTTATACAAGTTTTTGTAGAAGACAACTTATCTATTTCTTCTGTTAATATCAAACTACTTCTACTACTGCTGCTACTAGCACTACTACTACTACTACTACTACTACTACTACTACTACTACTACTACTACCAGTAGTAGTAATGGTAGTATAGTAACTATGATACTACTACTATACTACTGCAAATATACTCGTTCGTAATGCATTTCACACTCTGCCCGGTTGATACTGTTTGCTGAGTATTTAATTGCTAGTCACCCTTTATAGGGCGAACCACGAAGGGTTGGCATCATTCGCCCGTTTGTTTGTTTGCTTTTTTGTTTTCTTGTGTGGGTATGAGGGGTGGACCTCTTTACCGGTTTAGCACCCTGCTCTTTGCGACGGATGGATGAATGAAGTGGGATCTTTTACGTACGTGACTATTGGCTTCCTCAAAAAGTCACCGTTTGAGTGTCCCATCCGCCAGGGAAAGATGCAAGTACTAGTAATCATTTACATAGTTATCCCCTGTTTCCTTCAAACTATTCGAACGAATAGAAATGACTGCCCTTTAAAAGTTCAGGTGTCTTATCTAAATCTGGAATTTCACACATACCACAACATCCTGGCTTTATTAATTTCTTCTCACCCCAGGGCGGGGAGGACAAATGGCGTGAATCATATCCAATATCCATCACTGTGCACCTGTTCCTTAAAAACCAAACCTATCTTCATAGATAAGAAAATAATCCCAAAGTCCGAACAAATGTCTTGCAAGTTTTTCTTTGTCCTACTTTAATATCTTTCAGGTATTTTTGTGTTTCTTTCTGTCTCTTTTTCATAATGCCGTCATGCATATCACAAAGAGACTTTCACTATTTATACAGCACATGACCCTATTAATTGCACAAATTGAATGTTGAACAATAGTGACATTCGTAATAATACAAACAAAAATAATGTTTATGATAATGATAAATATAAAAATAATGATGATGATAATACAATAATGATAATAATAATAATAATAATAATAATAATAATAATAATAATAACAATGATAATTACAAAAATAATGATGATGATAATAATAATATCAATAATAATAATAATAATAATAATAATAATAAAAACACTTGTAATGAGGCAGTATCCATCATGAATAGATGCTCGTTGCGCAGAGAAAGGCATACAGTTAACTAATATATAAGACGAGAAGAAAAAAGGGATGAAGAATAAACATTTACAAAAATGCTCGTCTAAACAACCAGATTTTGAGTGAAAACTTACAGTGTTTATCACTTATCACTGAGGACAGATTACGAATATCTTGATGTGGACTCATAGAACCTCCTATGATCAACCAGTGATATCGTTATATTGAATGTTTTATTATGCCATCGTACCTGTGTAAGCTGTTCCCTTGACTACGTTGTGACCCTCATGGGGGGGGGGGGGGAACTCCCCTTGTGGTTTTAGGGGAAATTAAACTCTAAAGAAGCACTGGCGCTTAACGCTTCTAAGTCCGTTCATACATGCAATTATCTGTCAACTCTAGCAAATACCTGTACACAGGAGCAATATTTCTGACATAATACAAAATCATTACGAAATGATTGTTTCAAAAAAGGGTCTTAGAGCTTTAGAGGCATTGTATAGGAGAATGGTGCGTATAATCGTATTATGTTTTAGGGGCTCTAAGGGCAATTACACCCTGGGCAATTACCCCGGACCCTTCAACTGGCCCTAATCCTAATCCTAATCCGGAACCTAATCCTAACCCTCACCCAAACTCCTAACCCTAACCCTAATCTTTACTCTAACCTTACCACTAACCAGTATTTAGCCGGGGGGTAATTGCCCTCTGAGGATAATTGCCCGGATACGGTTTTAGGACAAGATGTTTCCCTCACGACTTACCTCCGGACAAGGGTGTCTAATACTGGCAGTATGACGGGGCCCTCCGGAAGGGCAATGTGGATAACGGCGTGGCTACCCTGGGGAAAATTTGAGCTTTCTTTTCATCCCAGTGGTCAATCGTCAGTGCTGAAGACAATTGACTCCAGAAGTTACAAATCGATCACGGCATAGTTGCAAACATTTTTTTTTTCCTCAACAGCCCGAGGCAAAGTGAAAAAGAGCTCTAACGAGAAACAAAAATGTGACATTCCTAAATGAAATAGATAGTCATAGAAGTTCAAGGTGATTTGAATTTAGTTAAGGTGGATAAACAACAGATGATTATACATATGCATAAATTATTTATAAGATATGGGATATCCAGCAGTTGTCTTCTATAAGAAAAATAAAATGAATCGATCAATCAATCATACACATATTATACATACATATACATAGGCTATACATATATCTAAAGTATGCATAAAAGAGGGTGGACTGTGTTACGGTTACACTTTGTATTAAGGTAGCTGAATTTCTGGCGTTGTATGGTTGTCTTGGCGTTGTTTACCGAGTCACGCGAGTATAATTGAAATACGAAGAGGTATATACGTCCTCGATCATCAGACATCGAACGATATTTCCCGCGGTCAAAGTCAAGTGGGTGAAGAGGACCCCGCTGTATATCTTCCTCTTAGTCGCATGTTGTGCTTCTTGAGTGGTTGAAGTGGAAACTGGGAGATTTATGCAGCCGTTTGCTCAGCTTTTTTGATTCTCCTATCACCCCTGTCACACGACCCCCACCCGTGGCGACCAAATCACTTGACACTCGCCGCGTGCTTGACACAGTTACCAAGCCTGATGGAAACATTTCGTCGGAACGAAGGATTCGACACGGTAACCAAGGAAGCTCTCTGCGCGCCCACAGGAATAGATCGTCCCCTGATGATACTAGTGTTATGACAACATCGCTATGAGCAGGTGGAATCGCCAATCTGCGAAAGAAACCTGGTTTCTACGTATTTAGCTCTCCTGCATTTCCTGGAGAGCATTGTATAGTCGTGCAGGATGACTTGTGGAGTAAAAAACACTCTTTACATTACGATGCCATAACCTGCATTGTTTACAAAAAAAGAAGAAGAAGAAGAAGAAAAATAATGCCACATCATGAATTTGTAACATACGTGCAATTCCCACTGGCAAAGTGAACTTGTCCATCTAAATATATGAAAAACACATAGGTCTATCTTGTAAGGTATAGTGAAGGAGCTACATGCGCACTCGGAGCTTGGCTGTTCCTGTGTCGTTGGTCAAGCATACATCGCAGATATCGCTGGATATTAGACTTCGATACAAATTCATCAACTGGAGAAAAAAACGACACTAGAATTACACCGTTCTTAAAAACAACAACAGCAACAGATTATATCAACACTGTCAGTCATCAATGTTACCGTCGCATTATTCGCTTTGCCATTTTACATTAGCCCGGCCCTTGCCCCTTAATAGGTGGTCTTCATGCATCGTCAACAGCGATGACGAACCTGGGCCCTATTAGCCCCCCAATAGTCCAAGTTTACGAACTTGACCCGGTGCTCCGCGTCTTTCCGTTGCTGATGGTTAAACAGCAGAAGTTTATATCCCCTCGGGGAGTGAATGAGGTAAACCCGGGTGTGGCCGTTTCTTCCTATAGTATGGATCACAGGTCAAGCGCCGACTTCGCCGGGAGCCGGCTCACACATCATGTGAACTCGACTTCTAGTCTGCCACTGTTGTATTTTGGCGAATGTTTCACAACTTACTCCGAAGAGCTGTAAAGCGGTCAAAACATGCTAAACGGTCAACGAATCAAATAGCTTCGCTTCCCAGAGGATTCATCTCCGGATGACTTTGAGGAAACAGCAGATATATGAAAAAAAAAACAATACTGATCACTCCTTACAAGAAGCCGAAACGGATTTTATGTCATTTTTATTGGTTTGATTCCAAAATGAAGTTTAAACTTCGCGGAATATACGTTCACTCTGACGAATATACCTCTGTTCCACAATTTCAATCGGAGAGGTGGGAATGTGATCTATCGAATTAACCACTCTCGCTTAAAATGGTAATAATAATAATAATAATAATAATAATACATTACATTTGTAATGCGCTTGATACAATGTTTCTAAGCGCACAGGGAAGAGACGAAAGGAAAGATGAAAAATGAGGGAAAACAGACAGGTCAAAACATAAGTAAGAATAACATGACATAAATCAAATGTGTACCAGTAATTAGACACATACAATAATTGAATTACACTCAACACATCAACTTAGGGAAGGAATCAATATGGGAAAAGATAAGTTTTAAGTAGTGCCTTAAATAATTCTACTGATGGGGCTTGTCGTATATGAATGGGTAAATTGTTCCAAAGCTTGGGTGCTGTCAATATTTTAGTGTGATCTATCAAATTGATCACTCTCACCTAAAGCAGTCAATATCCTAAGCCAAAGCGAAATGTTACGAATTGCCAAATAGACCCATTTCAATCTGATTCAACTTTTCCATCTTTGAGCAATGAAAACTGACAACAAAACTTCACAGGAGGTGGTCCTCGCTTTGGCGAATCAAGGAGGTCGGAGTTTCATTCAGAATAAGCTAGCAGCAGCTTGATATGGCAGCTCAAGTGGGAAACATTACATCTCGTTGTTAAATTCATATTAGCCAAGATTACAATTCAGCGTTCTCCATCCGTTTCGTGGTTAAAGGCGACCGGAAGAAGTTTTTAGCAATCAAAGTACAAGAGAGCAACATTCAGGCATTACTTTCAATTCTTACACGCGTGGGTGGTTTTTGAGCTACAATCTTAGGCTTGCCCTTCTCATGAAATGTGCCATTTTCGTAGCACTCTAAAGGAAATAAAACATTTTCTCTGAAGGGCAACCACCTTTAAACGACGTAATGTCTAATATAATAGTCGTTAAAAGTGGGTAAAAGTAACCAAAATGTAATCTTTCAAGCACGGGGTTTGATAGACTTCCATAATGAATGTGGTGTTGGACTTGAAGTGACATTTACTGATGAAGCAGGGTGCCTATTGTCGACATCTGGTCTTATTGCATTGTCTAGTTACAGAAGTATTTAGTGCTTGAAGCCCAGAGGAATATCTTGCCCGTTTCATTCAGGATTGTTTCAACAATTACCGCTGTTTTCGTTCTGACAGTGATAGTCCTGAACAATCAACAAGCTTCGGAGGTTCATTTTTTTCTTCTTTGTGAAATTGAAAGCAGGATTTAACAAAATTAAAAGGAAAACGACAGCAAATTGCAGTTTATGAATTGGATGTCAAACAAAGTCAAAATAATGAAAAAGAAACCTACTGAAAGGGAATGATTTCTGTAAAGAGATCGACGAACTCGAAACGACAGATGAGTGTATATGCGAAAAAGAAATTTTGATTAAGGAGACTTCCTGATGATTTTCGGACTTTAGCATCAAATACATCTCTGTATCAATAAAATTGATTATACTGGGTACAAAGTTTCAGAATTTAGAGTGATATCGATTAGGAATAAGACTGTTTTCAAAATTCATTAAATAATCACAATGAACGAGGATGATGACATAGCAGCCTCTCATAAGAATGTGAAAGGTGCTCAAAGAAGCAGAACAAGCGAAGAAAGCATGCATGAATTCTACACAGGTGAAGTTGTGAAGCAAGTGGTAAGATAATAGAATTGCAGTGCTTCTTTACTGGAATGTATGAGCCTCTATGTCATCATCCTTGTTCAGTGTTATTTGTTTTGGGTTTTTCAGAGTATTGATTTATCTGCTTAAGGACCACAATAAATAAAAAAATATATATATCATGGCACTATTGATTTATGTACTACATAATGTGGCATTTTAAAAATCAAAGTGTGATGCCACTAGGTCACTTGGTATTTCATCCTTGTATAAAGGGCACCTCGAAATAAATAGCCTTTGTGGTGTGACCCAGTCGTCAAGATAAAGCTCCCACTTGTTTCATTTATTTGTTTTTGCTTGTTTGTTTTGTTTTGTTTTGTTTTGTGGGTTTTTTTTTGGGGGGGGGGGTTAACGTAAAGCCTTCGACTAAATTTGAATTTTATTGCATGATTTTCGTGGAATTCCACAACCTCTATCAAAGAAAATGTATGGCAATAAGATGTCCTTCATATGTCTTTAGTAAAGTTATGATGAAGACCTAAGTGCATATTTTCATAAAATGTGCTGTTTAAGTGCACTCCAAGAAATACGAAAATAGATGTCAAGTTTTCCAAGCAAAGGACACTGTAGTCACCTCTTATAGACCGATACCTAAACTGAGGGTATATTGATATACCGATAATATCAGATGTTAAGTAAATATAATACATTTGAAAAAAAAAATATTGTCTCTGGGGTGACAAGATCTTGTATCTCAAATTTTGGTGAAAATGACTTTTTTGGATTAATGGTCAGATAATCAGTTAAGTGATGTCCTGTCCAAATGCTAGCAATCTTAAGCCACCACGGTATGTCAAAGTAAAGATTTTGTGCTTTGGTTGCCATGGTTTGTATATGTGTGTGTGTGTGTGAGTGTGTGTGTTGGTTTCTTTCTTTCTTTCTTTCTTTCTTTTTTGCTCTCCTGATTGCCTCAGTATTTGACATTTTTTAGATACGAGCTCTTGTCCCCCCCCCCCCCCCCCCCCAGCGACGATATATACCAATCATACAGTATGCGCAAATTGTGGTAATACACGCGAACAGGTGGAAAATCATTAATTAGTTAATCAAATTATTGTTATTATTATTATCATCATTAATATTATTATTGTTATTGTTATTGTAATTATTATTATTATTATTATTATCATTATCATTATTATTATTATTATTATAATTATAATTATTATTATTATTATTATTATTATTATTATTATTATTATTATTATTATTATTATTATTATTATTATCATCATTATTGTAGCTTGGGTAAACTCTTCTCAGAATATGAAACCTTGCCAGCAATGTCAAGAAAGATAATTAGTAACTGTTAATAAATTTCGTGTATTCATCTTGCCTTTATGGTCTCCTTTAAAGAAGAAAAAGAATATGTCAGAGTTGACGGTGCTTACAGGAGTATAAACGAGTTTTGACAAGGTTTCAAATAGGGGAAAAACACCCGATGACACACCAAAACGCCAGACAAACGTTAAGGAAAGCAAAAATATTTTCGTGGTAAGTCGGTCCAATTATCCTTATTATTTGGCGGGAACCAAACAATCCATTATCCTCTTTCTTGTCGACCACTTGCTATCGGCTTCAACACGACCTTCGGAAAACGCAGATGACATGAATGAATTGCCTGTTAGAATTGCAAGCGACTGCAATTTGTTAACTCCTATTCGTCGCTTGTCATTTTCGACGTTGAGTTTGATTCTTTAGGTTCTTGAAAGCAAAGCATATCACTACTAGTATGTTCCGCGAAATACGGAGGCCCCCAAAACCTGGAAGTTATAACGAATGCAAGCAGATTGTATGTGCGTGCGCACACGGAGCGTATAGCAGCTCAAGGTCACGGATGCATCGGTGTTATGGAGTTCAACGAGTTTTACGTGTCATTATTCATCGTTCTTCATTTACCATTAATATAGTTGTGTCCTTAGAGGTCCAAACGCATACTGAATGCTCGAGTTTGTGCGCCCTGACTGTCAGTCAATACTGAAAACGATTCCTGTTCGTTTCAATTGATCCCTTATTTCACGATGATCTCGAAGATGAGGACGGGAGTGAAACCATTCCGTACTAAACGAGAAAGCGGTAACAACGATTGTCTACGAACAATCCAACGATTAACTGGAAACCGTCCTGGCGGACGTTGGTACCGTGAACAAATGAATAAATGGTAGACTAAGAGGTTACCTATAATTCAAATGATAATCTTGTGTCCAATATTTGGGAATTAGTGTTAAAATGATAATTTTTTGGGGAAAAAACAAACAAACAAAAAACACAAAGCAGAACAAAACAAAATGTCCTAAACAAACATTCATAATGTATAATGTATGTTAGCCACATTTGCGAGAAAATAGCAAAAAAAATGTAACTAACAAAAATGTGCATGTGAATAGATAAAAGATCGACAATGAACTCTAGAACATAAATTCTTGCGGGTTGTGCTTGCCGTTGAAAAAAAGAATCACTATTTAGCAAGGTTATATCAAAAGTCAAGAAAATTATTTTCATTATGATTTAATTTCATTAGCCCAAAGCAAACAAACAAATGCCGCAGGGGGTCCATTTATTGGCTTGAGTCTTTCAGACAAACCTCAAGGGTACTGCGCA
The DNA here is from genome assembly GCA_033980235.1 of Diadema setosum. Classification (NCBI taxonomy): domain Eukaryota; kingdom Metazoa; phylum Echinodermata; class Echinoidea; order Diadematoida; family Diadematidae; genus Diadema; species Diadema setosum. The sequence continues at coordinate 4,421,660 of CM067080.1, forward strand.
GATACATCCTTCCAGTGACCGCCGAAATGTATTGCTTGCATTTCTCTGTTAGCTATCCAGGCAAACTGCAGATCGGGCCCGCCCTGCATGTGACAGTTTATTGACTAGGCGGAAAACACCACTAATATCCGTGGCGGGTGACATGATACCGTAGGCCATACCGCTGCGGCGCTGTGACCCAAAACGACCCTCGAGAGCTCGCCATGTCCGCTCCGGTGCTCAGTCGTGTCCCGGTCCGTCGAAAATGTCGCTGGCTAAAAAACTGTTAAAAAGGGGGAATTCAATTGGGAGGAACCATCCAATTAGAAACAAACACTCGGGCAAATTATTCTACTCATTTCATACAAGAAAGTCCAAGATGCTCAGAAGACAAAAATAATTTAGCAAAATCCCACCGAGACCGCGAATGAAGTTGTCAATGTTTGTTTTTCTTTCTCGATCATAAGATTAAAATGACGTGCGCAGCTGAGGTTCAAGTGAGAAAAAATTAGTTACAAAACATAATTTTTCGGCCAAACGTTTCAAAACAGCAAAAACATTCAAACAAACTAAAACTACTCACATATCTTAACAAGGAGTATCATTGAGGATGATGTTCGTTATTCCGAAGGATCGTTATTCCGAAAATGAAATAAGGTTTGTGTTTCCGAGAGTTCGTTATTCCGAAAGCTCGTTGATTCGAAAATGAAATATGAATCGTTATTCGTGACGTGCAGCCGTGTCATTGACACCTTGGAGTAATCAGACACTTGAGGAAATGATTTCATTTTTTCTGAAGATATGGAATCATGATTCTGTCATTCACTGTCAATATCGTGTCGTCTATGCCACGTCAAAAATGGTTACAGTTCGTTATTTCGAAAGTTCGTTTATTCGAGTTATACAGCCCATGAACTTTAAACACTAAATGAACAGGACCCACAAGCTGTAAGGACCATGAGCTGGACACCAGACCTTATTTGCCTATAGTGTCCAGCTGGTGGGCCTATTTTACTTAGTCTCTAGCTCGTAGGGGTGTTTCACTTGGTGTCCAGATCGTGGGCTGTATGACTAGTGGTTTGTATGACACGTGGGTGTATGGTTAATGGATCCTTTTCCCGTGCAGAGCTCGTAGGCCGTATGACTCGTGGGAGTCTCTCGTGGGATGATCCTGACAATACTCGTTGATGATACTCTTGCGAATTAACCATGAAGAAATCCATCTTAAGCATAACAATGGAGAGAACGAATGTTTGTTTCCCATTCTGTAAAGTAAAATAACTTGTCACAACAACGTATAATTATAAATTATCGAGAAACTCCACCCAGCGATGCTACGAAGATGATCGAGGTGAAGGAACTGCCTTATAACAACCATTTGTCACAATTATATTGATAAAACCAAGTCAAATATATCAATGAATTAATATAACATTCCAAGATTACAACCCAAAGTGTCAAAATGCTTTCTAAAATTAGCATTCCCGTAATTTTCAACAGTGTTCCTGGTTTTAGGCGTTTCCATTCCCTTTCTTGATGTCTTTTACTGTTAGGTGATTCATGTTCTTGCTGGAATGTCTTGATTTTCTCCAACATATTGTCATGAAATTCTTTGTGACGTGCACGCGCGATGAGTCGACACCCATTGTTCTGTTCAAAGAAGAGGTGGGGCATATCCTTTCAAATAAAAGAAACAAGTTGTGCCCATGGTAACAGCATTCGAAAGTTGTTAATTTCAAAGAGGATATCGTAGACGAAAACTCTGTCTCCGGACAAGTTTTCAATTTTTCCTAATGCCTTACAACTGCCACTAATAATTGCGTATTCCTGCTGTGTTCCGTTTGAACTTCTATCACACGAATTACAACCAGATATGGTCACATATGCAACGCAAACATGCCAACACCTATTCGTTTATCATGCATCAAAAAAAAAAAATCCTTCCTTACGAATATAATAAATGAATATTACAGAAAAATGAACAACCTGTTAATAGTGATTATCATGGATTCATTATATCATGGATTCAAAGTAGAATGAATTAGAATACACAGAATAAAATAATCTTTAATTGGAATGAACAATCAATAGATGATTCATTTTTTCAAGTTCTGGTATCTTAAAGGGACGATCTATATTTGCCAGGACACTTACCAGATTGTGACGTCATAATCCTATCTAATTTGCTAATGTTAATCGAATACATGTTAAAGAGTGTTTAACGTAGTTTTAAGTGGAAAAATGAGCAAAGAAAATGGGATTCCATCGGGATTCGAACCCGAGTCATCCGGCTTGCTAGCGGTGGTCAGATTTTGATAAAGAATCCATTAGTAAGAGTTTACTATATTCATGAAAGTTTTAAGTTGATGTCCCTTCTGTATCAGTTAACGGATGCTTAATGATAGGATAAGAAGAGTCCTTAGAAATGATGAATGGTTCAAAATGTTGCAAAAAAATGTTTAAATGCACATCTTATACGATGAAACGCATTTTTACATTGTGCGTTAATCGAGTACATTACTTGTGCGCTTATTTTCATATTTTTTACCATGGCTTAACACATGAAATGCGCGCAATATTTCAACTTGCTCTTTTATGGTTGAAAAAAAAAAGCAAAAGGGTGTCGGATTGCTGCCTTTTAATGAACTGGGCAGAAACTTAAGGCAGTTTAGATTAAAGCGCAAACCGCAGGGAGCATAGGGTCATACGAGGGTGGCGTTCTTTGCTGGGGTCAAGCTGGAAGATTTTGGAAAATGACGGTCTCGAGACGCGTCATGTCAGAGCAAGAAGGACCTTTAAAAATATCTTTATAAAGAATTATACTGGTAAGTCTATTATGGTCATTAGCTTTAATTCTTTCTTAGATCATACATGGTCGTAATAAAGTTTCAGATGTTACTACATATATCCTCTGATGAGATCAACCTCCCCCTGTGTCCCCGACTAGTTTTAAGGTTTTCATTTCTGAGTAGCGAGTTATCATGCTGGAAAAGAGTTCACTCCCCTCCCCCCCCCCTTTTTTTTTCGTTAAAGAATATCCTCATTGGAATTAACGATACCGGGTAGATCCCTCTTATCAATGTACGGGAGACAATACTGAACGACAGAATTTGTTGAACTCATTCGATTTTAGTTATAGTTCTCATGCATGTGCAGCCATTTGATATTTCGGTCTTCGAATAGAGGATGTTGCCCACCCTTTGCAATCAGGGTTAAATGGGTATCTCTCTCTAATACGTTGAGGGTGGAACCGCGAGAGTGAAGGACCAAATGTAACATCATTTGAATGACATGTCACTTATTTCTGAATTTCTCCAAAGAAGTTTCTCTTTAAGCTCCTGCAAGAGACATATTAATAATTTTATATCATTTCATACCATGTACAAAGAGAGGCAACGAATTTGGTTATGCACACTATAAAAAGAAAGAAAAAATATGAATATTCTAAACGAGACTTTGTTGGCGTTTTTTTTTTTCTTTATCTCATGCCAAACCAGCTGATGAGTCTCTTTAAATGTCAAAGTACTTTCGTTTCAAAAACGAACTCGGCGTCTATACCGCATATACTGTAGATAAAATATTCAATATCATGTCAAGCCGGAAAGTAATTGGAGTATTGTTGATTCCGATATGCATTTCAGCTCACTTTGTGTCTTCGCCGCTCGAAATTGAAAATGTCATTTTCCTTCGGCGCGAGTGTGTCATCAGCCTAAGCTACCAGCACTCACCCCGCATACGGACAACCGCCCAAATGGCCTGCTTGTTCAATAATGGTTACAGTATGATGCAGCGTGTTTCCAAACCCCCTTTTCATTGCCCTTTGTTATCGCAGTCTCGTGCTCTTCTGCGTTGACGACCATTTCAACGCAGCAAATTCATATTTAACACTCCTATCACCTCTTTTTTTCCTATATGTGCCTAATTTGCTTATAGACTGGTGAAACAGGTTCGGAGGCAGTTCAATAAAAAAAAAAAAAAATGTTTCAATTCCGCCTAAACCATTAACGACTTTTCTTTGTAATTGACAGGGCATGTATATGTTCACCACAGAAATACGGTGGTATAATCGCCGTTAGGGTGACAAAACCTCAAATTTCAAAAAATGTCAAATATTCAGGAGAGCAAAAGGCATGGCAGCCAAAGCGCCATTATAACAAATATGACCGCCTTTCCTTTGACATGTCATGGTGGCTTTTTTAGGGGGAGGGGAGGGAGGTAAGACAGCTAGAATTTGAACAGGGCACCTCTTAATTGATACGACTTATCAAATAAGAGTGATTTTCACCAAAATTTGAGATACAAGATTTTGTCACCCCAGCGGCGATATGTTACACATGGACACGATTTATCTTTCAGCAAGTGTTCAGTACTTCGATGTAAGAATGATGATGCTGTGGGTTAACTATTTTCAAGTTTATTTCCAGGAAATTAAGAATACGAAAATGCAGTCTTTCTGATTGACTCTCTCAGACAACACAAAATGTCCATGCATGATGTAGACGGTGGTTCAGCTGACAACATCAAACTGTGAAGTAGACAGATTTTTTTTGATCTTCAGCCTAATAGGCATCTGCTCTGGATGGGATGCTGTGTTCTTCAGCATCATGTTAACGCATTATCATAAATGTTCAAGAAATATAATTAGTAAATGTATGTAGTGCATTTGAACATTTCTTTTTGTCACTTAAGATCGATAAAATATGACGGGGGTCTAGAAACATGGGGAACATGATTGTTCCATCCCCCCCCCCCCCCTCCATATATACACACATACTTTGGGAAGCTTATGAGAGCAGGTCACAGTTCATTTATCCCTCACTCGCCTTTATCCATGTTTATTATATATGACCGGGATTTTTGGGAAGGGGGTTTTGATATTATTGCTTAAGATCGTGCTCTCTGTTGGAGAGGATAGAATTTTACAAAGTAGTTGGAACTGTAACGTTCAATTGGTCAGGAGAAAAGGGATTGTCGCAAATTACGCTTTTCTGACTTTGGTGGAAAAAAAAACAACAACAATACGCTCAAAGACAAAAATTGTCTCTGATTATCAATCATAATTACAGTTCGTCTACAAAGTGAAATGACGGTCCTCGCTGTTTGAAGCTTAACGCACATTCAATTAAATATTAAGTGATTTCGAGAAGCTACTTTATCATGATCATGCATCAGTGAATATAGTAGCTAGGGCAGATCACACTATAAGTGGCACTATCCAGCAAACCGAAGAAATTCCCCGCTGCTCGATCGACTTTGAACGAATCATGGACGAGGTCAAAGGTCACATCGGCGAGGAAGTACTTTGCCCGGGGCGCTGTTATGCCGCAACTGTTGCGAAAGAGGGTTAGGGTCATTTCGCAGGAGGTTAAAGAGAAAACGAGTGTTTACCAACCAAGTCTGATGTCAAGATTTGTGGAAAGTGGTGAAGCAGTGATAGGCAGACATTTTTACCTCTGTTAAGTAACAGAGGAGATGAAAAGGGAAGTTCATGTCCAAGCCAGCAAGATGAGATCTTTTCTTTTATCAAAGGTATTATTTACCATTTGCAGATGAAACAAAAACCCAGCTGTATATAGTGCTTCAACTAGTTCTAAAATGTGACTTAAAATTGAAACAACCAATGTAAAAATTTTCATTAGCACAATCAATGTTAAGTATTGTTAAGTATAAAGAAATGTGAGCAGCAGTTATAACAAAATTATTTCTCGAATAAACCGTCTATAGATATGGTTTATTGATTTAATAGTTATATCCTTTATTATTTAAGATTTTATTGCGAAATTTTTATATGTACGGACGTTTTGTGATACAACTGACCTACACATATGCATAAAAATGTAATAACTCGAGCATTCTTTAAATCACTGCTCCCAATGGTAACTGTACCTTTAACCCTTTCTGTGCAAGGGGCTTTCGAAAGTGTGTACAACGCTATAGGGGTTTTCTGCGCTAATCGGCACTCAATGCACACTTAGGGTTAAAGGGATGGTACAGTATTGGTGGAGATGAGAATTGGGCTTTAAACTTTTTGCGAGATACCAAGAAAACACTTATGATATAGTACAGAGCACGCCATTTTAAGAGGAATTCAAAGTTTATTTGATGAAAATCGGGTTTGGAATGAGTGAGACATCCAAAAACAAAGTACAACAAAGCGATCATAATAAAGTGTGGGTCCCACACTTCATTAGAATTGCTCTTTTTTGGATATCTCAGCCATTTCAAAACCAATTTTCATCAAATAAACGTTGAATTCCTCATAAAATTACATGCTCTTATTATTTCATAAGAGATTTCTCATCATCTCACCAAAAATGTTAGAAACCTGAAATTAGATCTCAACCAAAACTATCGATCCCTTTAAACCTTGCTTAGAGCGAGTTACACTTCCCTTCATGTCCTCTTCCCCGGAGGTCTCAGCTTGGCATGGCAGGGGAGATTCGCAGACACACTGCTACAGTGTATCTGTACAGGGAGGTACACCTCCCTGATCTGTATTAACATTCATTACATTGCACAGATGGGTAGAGAAATTTGGGACATACAGTCAGTGGAAATGGACAATACAAGTACGCATCGACGTCGAACAGCGCGTGATCTCACTCTCGGTCATGTTAGAATGTTGTCGCTGTTTTGTCGTGAAATTCGTGGACACAAAAGAGCAAAGAAATTGTCTGTGAAATTCATTGGCGGGAGATGTAAGAGGTGTCGAACATTTTTTCAATGTACTGTACTAGTAATCCTAGCGAGCTCAACAGTGACTCAGTTGGTTAGTAACATAGCAATTAAAGGGATGGTCCAAATTTGCTTGAGATGCATGGGGCTTCAGGTTTCAAATTTTTTTGTTTTGTTTTTGTTTATGATTATTTTTTTGAGATAACGAAATACCTCTTATGAAAATATGAAAGAACATATGATTCTAAAAGAAATCCAACATCTATTTGATGAAAATTGGATTTGAAATGGCTGACATATATGTATCCAAAACAAAACCGTCCTAAGAAAAGGTGGGACTCATCTTTTCATTAGGATCGCTTTGTTTTACTTTTTTTTTTATGTTTCAGCCATGCCAAAACCGATTTTCATCAAATAAACTTTGAATTGCACTTACAATAGCATGCTCTTTAACATTTCATTAAGTGGTTTTTTATAAGTGTCTCACAAAAAAGTTCAAAGCTGAATCCTCATCTCAGCAAATACTGTACTATCCTTTAAAGTCTCAGCTGTATGATAGTGCCACCTCCACCACCCCCATTTTCCTGTCTGATTTACAAAACTGGAAGGGTTTTTCATTAAAGATCTTGCACAATATTATTTCTAATCCTATTTCCGTAGAAAAGTCGTGTGTGTAGGAACCTGGAATAGACTGCTGCTGCATTTAGGAAACAAAACTTTGATCTTATCAGCCGAAGTCGAATGGATATAAGTGCCGCCAGGAGATAGCAAGATTTGTATAGGCTCAATGGTAAAGTAAATGAAGGTGTGTATGTGTGTGTTTGTTCGTTTGTGTGTGAGTGGTTGTGTGTGTGTGTGTGTGTGTGTGTGTGTGTGTGTGTGTGTGTGTGCGTGTGTGTGTGTGTGTGTGTGTGTGTGTGTGTGTGTGTGTGTGCGTGCGTGTGTGTGTGTGTGTGTGTGTTGTACATGTGCGCGTTTGTGTTTCATACATTTGTTATGATTTTGATGCAAAAAAAATAAGGATTTCGTTTATCAATTCAAGTGTAACATATGCTTTGAGATTTTAGTTTACTGCAGCCTTTCATGCCATGCTGTCCTACGTTTTCCAAATTGATCACGTTGATCTTGGTGAATGTTTGTATTGTATATTTTCATTGTGAAAACGATGGTGACATCAAACGGAAATGAAATAAAAATATCATTAAAAGATACTTGCTTTTGTTCCTGATGTAGGATCAAAACTCTCAGGGGGAATCTCTGTCTGGATTTAGAGACATAGGAACAAAGGAAGGGAGGAGGAGGAGGGAAGGGGAGTTGGAAAGGGAGTGTGGTGAGGGTGGAGAGAGGGAATGAAAGGGGGATGTAAGGGAGCGGATCGGGAGCGGAGTGGTGGGAGGGGCGGGGAACATAAAAGGGGGAAGAGGAGAGGGTGGGGAGAGGGAGGAAGGGGGAATGTGTGGGAGTCGCGTATAAGAATGATAATATAATGTTGCATACACTCCTTTGGATTTTGGTATTAGGGGCTTTTTCAACGAAAGTGGTACATTCATCTCAAGTGGCCGAGATGAGTATACTTTGAGGGTGATCATTAATTTTCGCCGTTATTATCAATGCTATAGATGTTTTCTTAACTGTTGACTTCCTTTAATCTTCCTATTTTGATATCAATAACATTATCCTGTCCTCAACCTTTCAGTGGCTGGTCATTTTAATTCCGTTAACTTTATTCAAATCATTGACTGCTTGGGAAATCATATGAATCCTATACATATGAAATCTGGGATATATCAAACAATGACAGGAAATATTTATTTGGACTGAAATAAATTAGATTCAGGCAACCAATTCCCATCTGATATGAAATAATAGGTGATAGTAAGCAATAAGCAGTTATGAAAGAGAGAGGGGAAGAGAAAAAGTTAACATTTTGGACGGATAACGTTGGCTTTTATCGCAACGAATAAGGTTAGGAGTGTTTGAATGTCGTGATGAGGATGTGACTTGGGGTTTAGATTTCTAAAGGGAATAAAGAACGAAAGAGTAGATGTCGAGATTAACTGAAGTAATCTGAAAAGAACTGATTATAATTGATCCAGTGAAGGCGTACTGATGAAGCAAGAAATATTGAAGACTGCATATTTATTCTTGTCATATTATATTCAGATCACATGGAAAGCATAGCATTCGCATTGAATGAAATATATTGCATGCTCGTTGTAGTAGTTATTTCTTACACAGACCACTAGAGCCGAACACTCTGTCCAGGCTGTCTACCTCTTTCCACGCCCCCCCCCCCTCATTCTTGTCCAAAACTAAACCGACTTCGCCACTGTATGGATGAATTACAATTTTGATCCGTTCCTGCGGCTCACCCCTGTATTCTGTGGTCGATCCCAGCCGACGCTCGCGGGGCTTAGCTCAGCACCAAGCCGTCTTGTGCACGTCGTTTCTTGAGGGCCACACACAGTATAAAGCGTCGGCACTGTTCAAAGGAATATAATTTCGCCACGGGACCTGAATTTTTTGTTATATTCTCTTTAGCACAGAGTAGGGGGAAATAATTTCAGGCGAGGCGGAACCCGAGTGCGTTACCATTTAGACTTAATGTTATGCGCAAACAGTCTTTATCGGCAAGTGATACAATTTTGTTAGCCTCGCAAACATGTCAACCGTGGCACCGAGGGTGGTTTTTGGCGGGAATGTAATACTTTAATAAGTTTGCGTTTAGCAATCATATCAGTGAGATGCACGTTTTTTTTTTTTTTTTTTCTAAACAGAAACAAAGAGATGCTAGAGAAAAGCCTACGTTATCTCATCTGACAGGTGAAAATAGATTCGACATTATTCGGCTTCCAGGTGCGATGTGGAACGTAACACCACGGAGAGAAACATAGATGGCGTATATGGCGAGAATTATTATTATTATTTTTTTTTTTGGTTGGAAAGCCTCTGGCAAAATGCTGAAAGAAACGCTGAGATTGAATAATACCCACCCCCCCCCCCAGAAAGAGGGGGGGGGGGGTAGCCACAGAGAGTGGCTGATGGAGGTAGAATAGGAAGATGTATAGGAAATCCCAGGTAATAGCATAACCGCGGAATATACCTATATCTTCCATAGATGCACAGACATGACAGAGCAGATCATGACATAATGGTTTCTAATTTCTGATCACGTATAGATTGATAGCATGCAGACGTGAACTGAAGATGGCAAAGGGGAGTTGTCTCCCAAAGACAGGGGATTAAAAACGATCATTTATGTACTGTGCTTCATTAAATTAATATAATATACACTCAAAGCGACTTGGAGTAAAGGAGCAAAAACGCAATACAGAACAATGATATCGGACACAGCCACACATTATGCAAATTAGATTTAAAAACACAAACACAGATGGCGTTATTGTTATGCAAGTCTTCACGATCACTTGTCCACAAATCGTCACAAAAAAAAAAATCATCTGTTTACAGAAATGCAGAAGAAATGATATTCTGCTAATCATATTGCTCTCGATTTCGAATGCTTTTATATCGTAGACAAATTCAAACGCTGGAATTTAACATTGACAGAGATGAATTACTTTTTTAACAGTTTTGATCCACAAACCTGCAGAAGAGTTGGCTGGATATGATAATTATCATCACCTCATGCAATAGGTATGCATATTTGATATTGATCGATTTTCCAGTAAATTCTTTACGCCAAAAAGACTACAAACAAACAACCAAACCAAACCCCGAAAATGAATGATATAAACCAATAAACAGAAAAACAGATAAATAAATCATTATCATTCTATTCATTATTAGCTGCCCTTGAAACCCTATTCTATTTTTTCAACGAGATTTAAACAAGAAGCTTGCACATCATTCGAGTGTGTCTGCGTCTGTCTGTGTGTGTGTGTGTGTTGTTGGTTTGTTGTCGTTGTTATTGTTGTTGTTGCTGCTGCTGCTGCTACTGCTGCTGTTGTTGTTAGAGCCCAGCAGTGCTGACTTCTAGGGAAAAGGGGATATGGAATTCAACAGCTGTCAAATTGAATTAGAAATACACACTAAGTATGATTTTATAACACCTGTGTGTACAAAGGAATGAAAGCGGTATGGTGTGATGAAAATAATAATATCAATGTATATTAACAAATTGCCCATATCAGGCCCCCATCCCTTTCACTTGATAAATCCATGAAATTTTCCAGTGAAATTGGAGACGTTGGGGATTATGTTCAGCTATGAGAAAGTGGACGCACACGAGAACTTTTGGATGTTACAGCGGTCTGGTGGATATACTAATCGTAGATTACTACGACCTATGCTACAATGCAGTTCTGGCTGGATTATGATAAGCACGGTCATGTACTATGATAATCATCATGAGCGTCCTTGTAAAGAGAGACACACTGGATGGCGTATTTTTGCACCTCCGCGAGTTTTCATCGTATCGCGTAGCAACCTTATTCTTAGTCATTTTGTTTCCTATCGACACGCAGTTTATAGCTCAGTGTTATGATATGGATCATCCAGCTTTTGCCAAAACCGTCATCCAAAAGTGTGCAAATGAAGTTTGAACTCTCTCCAAAAGTGCGTGCACCATCACACCGGAAGCTTCGATATCCGGAATGCGTCTGTCAATACTCGTTTGCTCGAGCTCGCCGAATACGGAGTGTGCAGGATCAGAGTGGTTTGACCAGCGTACAGAGATGAAAAGTGTGAGAGCAAGGAGCTTCAAACAACAAGGTCCTTGGTGAAAGCAGACATTATGGGGTAAATGGTGTGTAGGTGAAAATGTTGGGTGAACGCTGTGGGAGTAACCAGTGAACACGGGTGAACAATGTAGGGATGAACAGTGGATATAGGGTGAACAGAGTAGGGATGAACAGTGGATACGTGTGAACAAGGCACGGATGAACAGAGGAGAAAGGGTGAACAGGGTACGGATGAATAGTGGATACGTGTGAACAGGGTATAGGGATGAACGGTGGATAAGAGTGAACAGTGCAGAGATGAACAGTGCACAGGATGAATAGGGTATGGATGAACAGTGTAGGGGTAAGCGTTGGAGGGGTGAACAGTGGGCAGTGTGAATATATCAGTGTTATAGGGTGGACAGAGTAGGGATGAACAGTGGATAAGGGTGAACAATGTAGAGATGAATAGTGTATAGGGTGAACAGGGTAGGGATGACCAGTGTATAGGGTGGACAGAGTAGGGATGAACAGTGGATAAGGGTGAACAGTGTAGAGATAAATATTGTATATGGTGAACAGGGTAGGGATGACCAGTGTATAGGGTGAACAGAGTAGGGATGAACAGTGTATAGGGTGAACAGGGTAGGGATGACCAGTGTATAGGGTGGACAGAGTAGGGATGAACAGTGGATAAGGGTGAACAATGTAGAGATGAATAGTGTATAGGGTGAACAGGGTAGGGATGACCAGTGTATAGGGTGGACAGGGTAGGGATGAACAGTGGATAAGGGTGAACAATGTAGAGATGAATAGTGTATAGGGTGAACAGGGTAGGGATGACCAGTGTATAGGGTGAACAGAGTAGGGATGAACAGTGGATAAGGGTGAACAGAGTAGGGATGAATAGTGTATATGGTGAACAGGGTAGGGATGACCAGTGTATAGGGTGGACAGGGTAGGGATGAACAGTGGATAAGGGTGAACAATGTAGAGATGAATAGTGTATAGGGTGAACAGAGTAGGGATGAACAGTGGATAAGTGTGGACAGGGTAAGCCCTATAATAGCAGGGCTCCACACTAACTTTTATTTTTGGTGGCCCAAAGGCAAACATCCGACCTTTTTTGGTGGCCCGATCAGGCCACCAAATTCTTCATATCTGAAATAATGGTGGCCCGACGTGCGTTTTTGGTGGCCCCTGTCCACCGGGCCACCGTTAGTGTCGAGCCCTGCCTATAGGGATGACTGGTGGATAAGGATACACAGTGTAGGGATGAACAGTGTATGGGGTGATCATTGGAAGGGGTGTTGAGTGACAATGAAGGGGTGAATTATCAGTGTAAGGGTAAGCAGGGTAGAGATGAACAGTTTAGGGGTGAGTATATTGGAGGTGTAGGGATGAACAGTATAGTTTCAAGTTTCAAGTTTCAAGTTTCAAGTTTATTTCATATTTCCACTTTCTCAGTGATGGGATTACAAAATGATTGACAATAAAACAAAAGTACAAAACATACACAACCATATCTTGTGTTTGAGGAAAAATAAAAGACAAACAAACATTACACACAAATATAAATGGTCGTTTTCATCTGAGGCTATTACAAATAAATGTCAGAAATATGATGGGGCCTACATAAAAGCAATGATGCTTGTAAAAACTGTAGGTAACTGTAGGTATAGGGGTGAGCAGTGTAGGCGTGAACATTGACAGATGAACCGTGTAGGGATGAACAGTGTATATAGAGGTAAACAGTGAAGAGATACGCGGTGTACGGTAAACAGTTTACATATAGGGGTGACCAGGATGCAAGTGACCAGTGCTTTTTTGAACAGAGTTGTAAACAGTGTGGATTAATAGTGCGTGGAGGTGAACAGCGTAGGGTGACCAGGATATAGGGATGAATATTGTAGGGGTGTACAATGTAAGGGTGGTTGACTTTGGGTCGAAATAAGAAGGGATGAGGGGAGGGGGAAATGAGGAAAGCCGGAGGGTACAAAAGGGAGTTAGCTAAATAGGAAGGAAGGGATAACCAAACTAGTTAGTAAGCAATGGCGGATCCAGAGAGGGGCGCAACCGGCGCACTCCCGCCTCCCTTTATTTTTCGTTAAAAACAAAAGAAATAAAAAGAACAAATGAAATGAAACCCGGAAGTGGCATTAGAAATATTAGTTGCGCCCCCCCCCCCCCCTTTACAGAATTCCTGGATCCGCCCTTTGTAAGCATAGTCCACGTGTTACTGCACGAAGAGAAGGATGGAGAGCGGGGGCTGGAGTATGGGGTGACACTTTGAAATTTGCTGGGGGCGTGCACCTCATCCTTTTTAATCAGAAGGGTGAACATAAATCGAGTTAGATGATCAAATGTCTCTTTGCTAAATATAGACGCAGCAGAGAGGATTTAAACGTATTAAGCAAATGTCTGTATTGTGGTTGAATTGCGCCACACGAAAAGAACGATGGCTCAATAAAGGTGTCAAAGGATGATATGAAATACGGTCTGAACAAAATGCTATAAGATGGCACAATTCTTCTTAAAAAACAATTTAGTAACTGCTCGAGTGTCCCGTGTTCACCCACAGAGCTTAGGGCTATATATCAATGGAATACTGCCAGATCGAGTGAACAAAGTGGTAGGGTTATTCGGGACCCCTAGATATCTACAGCTATTTGGAGTTGCGGTGTATCAAGATTGCAACGTCTCTGATATAGCGTGACATCACTTTGAATTAAAGTGACCGAGTTAATTCCACGGAAGGGTGTGCGTAAGTGGGATTGCCACAAGAGACGATCTGAGCTCCGTGTCCTGGATAAAGGGTTGAGCGGAATCACGTGACCCCTTATAAATCTAAACTTGTCATAATACATTCATTATCAAGATATGTATATAAAACTACATAAATAGTTAAAGGTGGGTGAATGACCTTGGGTATTAAGATCAATACTCATTATATCTAAAGGTTACGAAATAGATATTAGCAGGCATATCATTTACTGCAATGAATGATGCGATTATACAGACACCTAAATCGAAAACTTGGTTTTAACTCCTCGTGTACGCTCTAAGGTCTTATATAATCTTGTGTTTATGTTTCCTCTTTGTTAACGTGCTTGTAAGCTTGTGTTTTTTTTACTCAAATTGTATTTTGTATGTGATGCAGGGCCCCTCGGCAGAGCAGTTTCGAGCTGAAAGGGCTACCCTTCTGAAAGAAAACGGAATAAATAAATGAATGAATGAATAAATAAATAAATAAATAATTAAATAAATAAATGTATAAATGAATAAATAAATTGATAAATGATTACATAAATAAATGAATAAATAAATATATCTACTCAATATACACCACTTATGTAGGGTCCTACATTACTCTCCAAAATGAAGACCAAAATGATGAGTTTGACAGTTGGAATGAATCAGTCGAGAAGTTCGTGCCACAATTGCTACCCCCGACACCTGTTCCACCAGGTCAGGCTGTTATTTTAGGATAAACACACAGGTTGAACGACAGCGAGTATACCGAACACCGCACTTTAGCTGCAGGTGACAAAGAGCTTATACATGTCTATCACAGCTTGTAAGCACAAGCCATGTCACAAGAAAAATTTAAGGAAGTTAAATAAATTGCTACCTGCCAACTATATATGACACTTTCGTCCTTATACAATCAAGAACTTTTCAACTGCGATTTGTTTGATTTTCAAGATATCCTATACCAACGCCTGAAATTATTCTTGTAAGACCGAAGTTCTTTCGATTATGGTTTGATCAGATAGTTGTTATGGGGCCTAACCTTGTTTAGATGATGCTGGATTGGAGATATTTCATGAATGTTGTGAAAAAACACATACTTTGTGAAGACAAGAATTGCAAAGAAATCGATTGATTCAATGCCTTAATATTACGTATACATTAAATGCTGAACCAACTACGCCAGTGAGTGACGTGTTTGTTTGTTTGTTGGTTGGTTGTTGTAGTTTATCTAATTGCAGGGTTAAATGCCTACGATGACTATTTCCAGAAAGGCCCTGAATACAATGTGAAAACAAGAAGACCCCCCCCAAAAAAAAAAAACAACAACAACAAACAAACAAACAAACAAACAAACAAACAAAAACAACAACAACAACAACAAAACAAAACAAAAACGCATTGTTTTTACGCTGAAGTAAGGTTCTTGGTTTTCTTGTTATATTAAATGACCTGGCAACATTAGACGTCTGAAAAAAAAACACTCTAGACAGATGGTCTAGCCAAGAAGGGGAAAAACAGGGGCCAGAGATACAAGTGAGATAGAGATATATCAAGAAAAGGAGAGAGAGAGAGAGAGAGAGAGAGAGAAAGAGGGAGGTAGAGAGTGCCAGGGAGAGTTATGTACAGAGAGAAGCGTTTGATCAATGACATGAATGACGCTGTCTCATTGTCAGTTTGTATTAGCTGACTGTAAAGGGCAGAAATTTACCTAAAAGTGAACACCGACAGAAAAAAAAAATAGATAAATATTCACTTTTGAAGAAGATTATCGCGAATTAACAGCTAAGGTATAGATAAAAAAGATGAATGCTCAAAATAACGCAATCGCTAAAATTTTAGGAAACTGGACAGTTTAAGGGACACTTCAAATAACCTGGCTGATTCCCTATTCGTGCATTCGCTACTTCTTTTGGTTTGCTACAAGTAAAAAAGTTCTTGTTCTTTGCTTGAATGCACATATTTCTTTCTGATGTGTGGTCTCTCTTGAATGGTCGTCAAAAAATGGTTTCTTCTTTTGAGAGAAAGAGAGAGAGAGAAAAAAATATGTTAGATTAGTTTTTCATGCCCGACACAATCTAGTAGGCATAAACGATTTGAGTGACGTCACAGCCGCATGTAACAGTGTAAGACGAAGAAACCATAGTACATAACATGACTTACGGTGCTAGTCTCACACCCCGGGAAATTATTGTCAATGTAGACACTCGTGTTGAAAACATAAATTTCCATAAGAAACACGAAAGATTTAATGTCTTTCTTGTTTCAATTCGAAGAAACTCAACTTGCTTACTTCAGTCATACTATCCATTTCGATCAGAAGTCCTTGAAGAAAGACTATACATGGTTTCTGTACTCTATACTTTCAGTGCATTGTGAATGTGTAAAGTAAAGTCCCTCTAACTTTAAAGGCGCATCTTTTAAAGGATCTCCCTCTTATTTACAGCAACTGACAGTGTTTATTAAACTGCTTTTGTTGTTTTTCCATCAATTTTCCGTATATAATTGTAATCGACATTATACACAAATACATTTTCTTAGACATAATACATTGTACTTAGAATACTTGGTTTGTAAGGGAAACTCTACGAGATTATTTGAAAATGTGTATTGGATTGCCTGTTATTATGGAAATTGATCAAGGAAACAAAGGCACAAGCAAGTATATCCTAAAACCGAATTGTAGATGCGCAAAGTAATGAGGGAACGAGGCTGCTTCCAGGAGTCACTGACATGACTGAGAGGGGATCGATGAGTGTAAGAAGGGAATTCGAAGCACCGCTTGTTCCGTCCGGGCTACAAACGAGCCGAAATGCGAGGAACAACTGGTCGGAAGTGGGTCTGGCCAACCACGAAGGTGATGCATTTCCGGGACCTCGTTCGTACTTATCTATCATTTAAGGAGCGGATTATACCTATAGATGCATACATGCGAGACAGATTCATCTCACTTGCATTGCTCTGATAATCACATAATACCATATCTAGTCTGTGGTTTTGCAGACATTGTTTAACTGTTCTTTGGTTTTCACAATTTCAATTCAATTTTAATTCCAAATTTCAAATTTCCAACATAACACAAATAAAACGAGTCATGCGGATGAGATGACGACAGAGTGAAATAATTTGATAGCTATCATTCTTCAAAACAAATGCTTGCCATAAAACGATGAAAGGTCAGTTTGAAACATGTTTGGCAAAATGAATAGAGGGACTCGCTTCAAAACGGTGCTGGTAATATGCAGGTCCCTTAAAGATATTAAAGTGAATGGATAAGGAATAAACTTCCGTAATAAATATAGCCCACAACGCAAGATGACAAATTCAGAGCAGACACTGGCAGATGGGAACGATATGATGACATATATTGTGACATAAACAGCGACAAGGAAGTACAAAGACACGAAAAAGAGATAGATGAAGAGATTAAGTCAATTAATATTATAGAGATAAAAGGTATGTAAAAAGGTGGGGAATGGGATCAGACATAATCCTCCCATGAAACACGTAGTGGTACAGCTTCTCGAAGTGGCTTGAATACACTTGTGAGAGGTACATGCATGAAGTGCTTGTACTTATGACGTATACTTATTTACTTATGAAATTGTCACTTCATTTCATTTCATTTATTAAGTTTCCACACAAATCATACAGTGTTGTGTTTACAACATCCATCCATGACAATGTAAAGTAACACATGAATTATAATTTATAAGTTTAGTAGATAATCAATTTGTGAGGGATTTATGGCAATTGCAGCACAAAGGCCTACCTCACAGAAGAGATATGTACGTACATAACTAGATATAGATATTGTCTTTTGAAAATCGAAATAATGATGTAAAGGTTAAAAACGCAAACAATTAAGAGATGGACAGTTATATCGTATAAGTATCTCTGGATAGATGTTCAATGCACAAATGGAAGAACATAGAATATCATTCTAAACTGAAATGAACAAAGTCAAGCCATTTCTGAATGTCATAGTTTGATAGGTTGTGGACATAAAGGGCATCAATTCGCGAAGGTGGTACAACCTTTGTCCATGGTTTAAACCATGGACAAAAGTATGGGGCGCCAAGTGTCGCATGGCCTATTTCGTTACGAAATCAGTCATTTCGTCGTTTCGGTTTTTGTCCATGGTTTAAACCATAGACAAAGATTGTACCATCTTGGTGAATTCGGGCCTAAGGGGCACCAATTCGTCACTCGATCTCTACTTCAGTCTCCTTTTTAATGATAGAAAGAAGTCTCAGAAAGACAAACTTCTCCCCTGCTCTATTGCTAATTTCTCTAGTGTGTTCGAAATCTTCAGCGTCCCACCTTGGATATGATGGCTCACTCAGTTGACGAATCTTACGCCATCATCTTCTTTTTTTTTTTCTTGTCATTTTTTTTTTCTATGTACGCATTCAAACATATTTTTTATGTTTTTCTTGCTTTTAATTTGAAAATAACTGCTTCATTCCAGGCGATCTTACGCCATTTTTTCCCCCTCTCTGCTACCTGCGCTCGACTGACGAACCAATTTCTGGCTGTCATTCGCAGGGATCTTCAAAGAACTGGCGTGCGGGGTGCGCCGAAACTCGATGCCACCAGCAGCAAAGCCACCGACCCTAATACACGCTCTATTGAAAACACGTCAAATTGCAAGAATTACCATGATGTGATTGTGTCCGTAAGAATGCCTACCCCTCGAGCAGGTCAAAATCCACTCTTGCCAAAGTCCCCGTAATAACATTACAGGTGTCGGTATCGGTCCGGCACCAATGGAAAGTGACTTAGGAGTTGTATATGAAATGGTATCTGAAATTGCGACTGAAAAGGAGATACGTAATGAATCCGTATATGACTGCGTCTACCTCTTTTGATACCAGGGGGGCTCCGATTGTTTGGCCGTGTTGCGTTCGTGTATTCTGTTACGCTCTACTTCTCCATTTTCTACCACTTTCTCTCGCTCCTTAAAATAGTCTCACTTCCCGAGACCGCCAAGGACTACTTTTCATGCACACAAACTCCGTCAACACTATTGACATTAAAAACAGAAATCTGCAAAGTTCATAAAATTGCAACAAAATCCAAAACGATATATTATTAATGGCAGTGCGTGTAGCTCATGCTAGCTTTGTGCTCTTAATCACCAAGGAAAAAAAAATATTACAGCAGGGAATAACAAAAAAAAAATTGAACAGAAACAGCAGCCGTGACTTCACCAAGAGTCAAACAGAACATCAAATTATTAAAAGGGAAATGATCAATCAGGCACACGGTAAATTCTCTGTTCACATTTCGACAACAGTGCATCAGGTTGGTCTCGTCTTTGGCAGACCCAAAAGTGGTAATGATTCACGAAATAATGTTCTTTCCGTCATGAAAATCACATCACGTCTGTGAAACTTAAGGTGGACTTGCTGATATCATTGAATTAAAGTCTGAAATTCAAGACTGCCATATATATCCCTGTCAGTCGGTCTCTGAACTTGAAATTGATCTCCCGCTCAAATTTCCTTGCGCTATTTTCCCATCAAGCAAATTGACGGTCGTAAACCACGCTGGCTATAAAAGCTGCCTACAAGGGGGTATCCAATAAACCTCGTAAATCTCGGGGCCCCATCAGAAACATACTTGACTGCGTGATTAAAATATTCCCCCAATATTGATATAAAGGTCCAATAACGCACGAATGTCCATGCGAACGATTGTTTTGAACACGGCAGCATGTAGTTTAGACATCGCTTGACTATCACGATGAGGGAAATGAGCCATCTACCAGTATTTGGCGAAGGAGCTTTTTTTTTATATAATCTCATTGTTTTGAAATGAGATGCGATGTAGATTCCTAGCCATTGCTTTCAGGCATTCAGTACTCACAGAATGATAATAAAAATATTATATCCATTTGATGCACCTATTCTCCGTCTAAATAGACACATCAAGAATGTACAAAATAAGATACAATATCACATGTTTGCGTGTCGCATGTATACATAGCACAATGATATCGTTATCAACTCTTTACTTCTTCTTTTTTCAAATCCTTCGTCAGATCAGTATGTTCTGCTATAGTACAGCTGAGTAAAATGACATCCACTAGTATGCGAATAATTTATGAGTTGTGAATGCATCACAATTCGATATTATTCTTAGGTGTTGTACAATGCTGAATAATGTATTGCTGAAATGTCTCATTTTGAATATACACCTATCATGTACGTGTAAATAGTAATGAGACCGAGTTCTCTGTTGTTTGATATTTTTGTGTATGTCTCCGTCTATAATGACCTTGCAAAACTCGCATATGAATTTCAAATTTCTGATTAAAAGTGATGGATGAAATTTGGTTCGTATACTTTTCGGTGGATGTTGATTTTCTCTGAAAAAAAAATGTTTAAAATAGTGCTTGATTGATTGACTTGAATTTATTTTCACTTTGTGTTCACTTAAAAACAGAAACAAACATAACTGAGTTGCAGTGATCATCACTGTACAATATTTGTCTTTTCTGGACGTTCAAATATAATCGAAACGTGCAATCTAATAACATATACATTTGCCATTGTTTGCATCAAATGTTAAATAAGTTACACGCCA
This sequence comes from Diadema setosum, assembly GCA_033980235.1. Lineage (NCBI taxonomy): Eukaryota > Metazoa > Echinodermata > Echinoidea > Diadematoida > Diadematidae > Diadema > Diadema setosum. The sequence continues at coordinate 4,442,338 of CM067080.1, forward strand.
ACAGAGTACATTTATCTATAACTTACTATTTTTCAAGAAAATTGACTGAGTTTGTTTGTCGCATACGTCTTGTAACACTCTCATTTTGCTTCTTTGTTGCTGTTCTCATTCCTTCCGTATTTGGATGTCGGCCGCTGCAGATTAGCAAGTTCGAATCGGATTTCGCTGGACAGAATGGGCAGAGATTGCAAGAGTTTATTCCTGACTAAGAGACAGCAGAAACTGTGCAATAGGGACAGCGAAATGGCGGCGGTGCTTCTGGACGCTTTCCGCCTCAGCCTCTCCGAGTGTAGGTCGCAGTTCAAACACGAGCGATGGAACTGCAGTATGTCGAGTGACGCACACAGATACAACATTCTCAAGGAGGGTGAGTAATTGATTAACTCTTTGAATACCAGGCGAAAACACTAAGCTTTTAGCTGTATATACTTGCACATTTGGAAACCAAAGACTTCATTAATGATGATGAGCCCTAATTTGCATTCATTTTGAATTATTTTCACTGAAGGAGCACTTGACTTACCTCTTTCAGAAAGCAAGGGGAATGATATTACCCTTAACATTATATCAGTAACACATTAAAGTAATTCGTACCTTTCATAAAAAAAAATGAAATGCATTCTCCTTGTATTCTCTTTATTTTGTTCTTTGTAATGGCGTCATGAACTTAAGAAGTCTTCTCATCCAGCAATGGCTGAATCAAAACTTCACAAAATTCATAATTTTTGAACGGATTGTCCAGCTTTCCTCAGCTTTCACTGATGTGTTCTACCAATATATTACTGCATTCACTCAACCCACGTGTATATATGGCCTTTAATTCCCCTTCAAATATTGGTTGTCAGTGTGACTGATAACAAAAAGAACGAAAATATTAGAATAGCCTGAAATTCATTTCTTTTTCCTTCATTAGTACTTTTCTCTACTTTCGTTCCCAGTCTAAAATGAAAATTTGAGGTCCTGCATGTTGCCAAACATTTCGACATCTAACAAAGATGTTAGACATCGTGTGTATATTTCGCTAACGTCGAACTGGCGCGCAATTAATGCGTTGTGAAACAGTGATCAGTGCTTATGTAACATTTTTTCATTTGCATGGATATGCAAGAAGGCAGAATGATCAAGGAGCAAGGGGGGGGGGGGGGGTAAGAACGTTGAGGTATTATATACACCTGTACCAGTTTTACCTGTAGTAGGCGTCTCGAGTGCAAAGTTGCGCGTAACCAAATTTGTTATTTGAAGACCCATTCACATCAGCCACCGAAATTGGATGTCAGGGGGCCTTTAAAGCGGAATTTGTTCTCGTTGACAGCATCCTCTATAACTGTTTCCTCGCCAACATACCGGTTACATACTTCCCTCACGTTCTTCTTGGCTGTCCTTGGAAGTTCACCTTGATAAACAGTCAAGCCCAAAAGCCTGAAAGTTTTGTCATCCCACTTCAAATTTCAGCAAAAAAGTTGAGGAGTAAAAAAAAAAAAAAAAAAAGAATGAAAACGCACCCCGAGAAAAAGTAGAACAGCCACGCACGCACCCGCATACATTCCGTTCTCTACCAGCTGTCCCGCACGCATTCTCCGAGTTCCATTTGTTGAATGTCACTGCCCTAAAAATGGCAGATGGATTAAGGGCTTTACCAAGGATGATCTTGTAGAACTGCCTAATCTCCACCCACAATTTAAGGATTTGGTTTTTGAAGGCAGGCCTGGTGCTCGGGTTCTCTCCCCCCCCCCCCCCACCCCGTATAGTTCTGTCATGTGCCAACTGTGCTGTCCGTAACAAAGATGAGTTATTAAAGGTTTGAATTTCGCCTTTACAGCACATTCCCGCCATATGGCGAAACTAGTAGGACCTACCCATCACAATCAGCAGCGATCACATGATTATTGTTTGCCATGCGAAGTGAAAATATGTAGAAGTTTTTGTGGGTTTTTTTTTTTAACCCGAGAATCTGCTACCTTCTGCAACAGACAAGATTCAAGATTAACAAGTGTCATCATAAGATGGCGCAATGAACCAAAACTTTGCATTTCATCAGTTCAATTCATTTATTTTTATTTTTCCAACAAAACATTACATGGAATAAATCAGGAATTATATCATAAACATACATTCAACCGTGAAAAGGATAAATGATATTTTACAGATAAAGATGTACATGCAAACCGACAAAATACAAAGTAATGTTAAGTTTTTATATTGTGAACCACTCAAAGTATTCTTATGAAAATACTTGATTACGAAACAGATTACGTAACTAAATTGTCACTTAAGATCTATGATCAGCACAATCAATATGGTTACTATTACAATTATTAGTGGTAGTAGTGATATCCTTGGCATGATGAAAATCACTTTAGTATTTTCCTTTTTTATTCGCCTTTTCAGGGGAGGTTTTGAATAGTGATGGTAAGAAAAACCGTGACTGGCAATCTCTTCCTGCTCTGTAAGAAAACATGGATTAGAAACGATTCACATTGAAACATTAATCCCGTATCTCCGGCTACTTCGTTTTATTTAGATATTAGCTTCAATCATTTCTGAATTACGAAATGTCAAAATAACTAACCTTTGGATATACCACCACAAAATATTCGGATTAACGATTTTTTTTTTTGGGGGGGGGGATAAACGAATATCTAGGTATACGGACTTTATGTGTTTAGAAATAACGAACCCTCGGAATAACAAACCTTATTTCATATTTGGATTAACGAACTTTCGAAGTAACGCACATCGTCCGTCTCCTACTACTGCGTCCCTTTGCAGGAAAAGCTAATATATCACAACTTCTTTCCCATGATCTGAAGTTGTCCAGGTAGGAGTGGCAGAACCATATCGACTTGACACCTCATTGACAGCCTTGGGAATACTGAGTTATACTTCCGAACAGTTCTGTATCTGAAATCTATTTAGTGATTTTTGAAGAAGAAATCGCTCATTTCAATATTCATAAGGACTGGTCAAGAAATGTTTTCCAAAAAATGTGAAATTTCAAAATGTCATATCTTCCTTATTTCTTATCGAAATTTATCATTTTTTGCATCGTTCTGCAGAGAATATTTTTCTCTTTCTTTTGATGTTTAGTTAATTTGGGGTGGATTTCCTTTTAATTGTTATAGGGACTCTCTACTTTATGTTAGGGTTGAAATAAGGGGCTGTAATCAAAAGAGCTGTAATCGAACAGAACAGTCAGGCAGGACATTGCTGGACTAGACAGATTTGATTATTAATAACTTGATAGCAAAACGAGTTAAGCACCATTTTTATGTTAAACATTTTTAAGTAAGCCATCATCAGATTTATTAAGTGATATTAAGTGATACTTCGCCTTTTACTGTCACTTAGTAAGAAATATTCTTGAAGTCATGATTAAGAATATCCCACCTTTTCTAATTATTTCCTCTTATTTAGCTGATTTATTCATAGATATCTCAAATTTACCAGAATGCAGCTGACTCGTTTTGAGACCAGACTCTTCATAATTTCAGAGATAGATAAATATGGTGTGGGAGAGTGGATGAGAGCAATAATAGTGGTGATTAAGGGCAATTGAATTGTTACAAAACTACTCGCGTCAATTAGACCTCACCCACTTGTCCCTTTAATGATGCGTGGGATCGGTAACAATTCGGCATATTTCACTAGGATCCCGGGGTAATTGACGTAAGTATCGGGCTTAAGCGGGGATTCCCGTTCCACTTAGGCGCAGGTTCCCTGATCAGATCCCCCGCCAATGGCAGACGGAATCTGCCACGAGATGCCGTCTTGTCTTCATCTATGCGCGCACCCCTGCTCGAAAGAGGATGGGAATTATGGGAGACCACTCCTCTTCATTTCACGTCCAAGCTCTCGGCGGTCCCTCTGTGCCAACGTCTCGGGAGTAGTCAAAATATTTACCAAAATTTAAAGGTTGTAACCTTCATTTTGAGCACACTCCCTGTATCGCATTTTTAGTCTTTCTTGGATTCTTGGTAGATGGTATTTTTGGGTTCGAACGTGGCTGTTTTTAATCATTTTGTCTGTTATTGAAGACTTAAGACCCGCCAAATATAAATAGAGACCAGGGAAGTGTTGATTTGGATGTGAAAGATTAGATAATCTTTTGGCGATTTTCTCTCTCTCTCTCCCTTTTTTTTTTCCTTTTTTAAAAATTTTTGTGGGCTGCAGGAACGAGTTGACTTTATCCCCCTGCAAAAAAAAAAAAATAAATAAATAGATAAATGAAAAAATGAATATGGCTTACAATTACAAAGAACAGAGCAATAGTGTATGTTTTGGTTTTTTTTTTTTTTTCCTTTTATTCCAGCAGTGATCTAAATTTCGGGTATCCAAAGTTACTCGCAACGAATATATGTTTACAGTGCACTCCCGTTATACCAAACACAGTTATTATGTATAAAAACACGGCTTTAGCGAAATTCCGTTTACAACGAAGAAATTAAGGCTCAAACATTATCCGCATTATATTTTTTTTTTGTTTATTTGTCATAACGAAATAAAGTTACTGGCCCCGAGGACTTCGTTATAATGTGAGTCGGCTGTGATACCCAAATATTCAGGAGACAGAATTAAAACAACAAAATGCAGCGTAATACAACAAGCTACCTATTTTCTCAGGTTCAGGAGCAAGTGAAGAGGAACGGGTTATTGTACCTCTGGTGATATTTTTTTATTTCGATGGGACGTCATGGATTGTCTAGGAGTTGAATCCGTTACTTTCACACTAAAAAAATAAAAGTTCAAATTTGCACCTTATTTGTCCCTATACCAGCACCTTGGGGTGCACATTTGTACCTTTTATTATGCAAGTAGAACTAAATCTCTCAATATTCATATTCGTACCTACAAAGATGCGGACATATCCATTAGAGTGTAAGTTTGATCTTACGAGTAAAACCTTGGTAGTTCAAGTTCAAGTTCAAGTTCAATCATAGTTTATTTCCAATCAACGAAAATCAAAACGTAATACAAAGTATACATATCATAAAATGATATTGTCTACACTTTTACAAAAGGTTCATGTAATATACGAAATAAATTATATACATCAACATATGTACAATAATCAGAAGGAACGATGCGTTATGTATACTTCGCGAGCTTTCAGAAAATAACTTCAATTTTTTGGAAAATAGCGATCCACAAAAAAGCTAAGCTTGTAGGACGTGGATCCCTAGATAATTGATGAGTAAGCAATATATTATTCAAGTTTGTTTTATTATTTTCTTACAGCATTTATATTGAATATAGATTACTTAAGTCGTTTGTACAAATATAGCTATACGCTGGCTTCGACAATAATAGGAAATAAGTATCAATGCTAATGCCCAGACGGTGTTCATTGAACTGGTGTACCGAGAAAATATAAGAAGGACGACACACTCGTACAGACATTCAGTTACCCACACACATATACGACGCGAGACAGTACCGAGAAGAGAGAAGACGGTGACAATACAAGTCTACGAGGAACAAAGACAGGAAGGAAGAGGAAAGAAGAATAAAGAGAGAAGAGAGGTCTGCATACAAACACGCCAAGTGCTGCGACATCAGGACAGGTGAAACCTCAAGCATGAATTAAAACAATTAATTCAGATTATCTAGAATTATAAGTAGATAACAAATGTTTTCTGGTACTCGTGGTCCAAATGTTTAATTGACAATGTATTAATGTTTATGGTGCATGTTTGCACCCTTGATTAGCACAAAAATGAGGGTGCAAATGCGCACCCTGCAGGTTCAAAATTCAGCATATTGCACCTCTAAGGGTGCAAATTGCTTATTGCGGTGCAAAGTTGCACCCATTAGGGTGGTTGTATAGGGACAATTTTGGGGTTCAAATTTGAACCCGTATTATCAAAATGTCCAGTCGTAAGTTCAATGACTATTCCAATATTAACGAAAACTTTGTAAACTGCATCATTTACTATTGTTACGTTTTGTGTGATTTCAACTGATACCCGCGATAAAGCAGAAGAGGTTGTAAAAGTAAATGTCATACGTAGCATGCATACGTGATCTTGAGTCGGGCCAGAAACCACATACTATTATAGGAGCTGTAAGATCTACAAAAGCGGAAAGCATCCATCAGGTTGTACCAGCGAAACACTTCAAACTTGGGTTCAAGAACCCACTTGCCGGAGCAACCTTGAACGAAGACTTCTGTCGTTGACATGCGGCCAAACCATATACCTTTTCTCTTTTCCCGACGGGACGTCAGCTGCAAAAGAGAATTGTACTTTTCGATGACACGCACGCCGCTCAACGCTCCTCTAAGTTACGGGGCTGGGTCATTGCAAAGCGCATTTCCGTTTGATGGTAGGCTAGGTTAGATGGACCATGTAGCTATGTGGCTCCATGAATAGATTCTACATTGTTCCCAGACACATCAGGTTGATTTCGACATAAGCTACTCGACTATCATTCTAATGTCTCGTATTTGCGCGCATTCCGCGGGGATAGGACATCATTTTTTTTTTCTTTTTATTGAACGATAAATAACATATGTACAAAATGGTTATGCATATACTTAAAACAAAACAAGGCAAAGCAGATAGAAAATAGATAAAACATCTGGGTCCTATTTTATGAGGAGTTATTGATTACATAATTGATTTCTATCAAAGTTTACGGCAGCCTGTGTGGTAGGAAAATTTATAATCGATTATATCTTTTGATAAAATGGGGCATAGATTTTTTTTCCCCCGCGTGGTGTGAATATGATATTCAACTTAACACTCAGTGCCCACTCTTTTAGATTTCCCTTCGTTTATCCTGTGGTCAAGCGAAGTGATCACTTGATAAAGACCCACAGGAATTGATATATGGACAAACATGACATTTTAACGAATGGGCAAGGTTCATCCCTATAGTCACAGAAAATGTTCCCTTTTAGATAAAAGCATTGCCAAAACAGTCACTTTATATTTTCTCGTCGAAAATTCTTAGATGCTCGAGAGGATATAACTCATGTTGGTCTCCCGATAGCAACATCGCATGTCGTTCCCTCTTCCTGCAAACAAATTCTATTATTCTAAATTCCAGCCTATCTGCCCCTGTGCACTTTCAACCATTTGCACACACATTCACCACCATCACACATCAAGAGTTTATTTTCCCCTGCTATCTTCGCAGCAGAATTTGTATTGTTACGAATCTAGTACGTCCCTACCTTTTCCTCGGGTCGGCCATCTTTTCAAGCAATGCTTACAATGGCGGCTCTCTGCATTATCGCTTCTTAAATGTAATATCGTTATTGTAATCCCTGCTGCGTAGACATGCATACTGTAATATTATATCATTAATTTCCTTTTATATCGTTGTTTATGCAAGTCAAACGACTCTATTTCAACTAATATACTTTGTATGTTTCCCATGTTCATGATTATGTAATTTATGTATATTGATTTGCAGAAAGTAAAGTATCTATCAAACAAACAAATCTATCAAACAATTATCGATAAATTGTGTGAAGATTTTCTTGACTAACCCCCCCCCCTTGTCCTTCGTAACTTTTGGTCTTCTTTCTCTACTCATATAGTTGAGTCAGTGAGAGGTTTCGACTGTCCCATCCATCAGCTTCAAATTTATGGAAACTCATAAAATGCTGAGCAACCAATTAAAGGGTCCCCTCATAATGTCCTCATCAATTTCCCTTTGATGGATGGCTGTCTTCACATGAAAGGATCTCAAAAATAATCCCTTCGCACTGAGTGTTCTCTGTTACTCCATGACTCCTTGGTGTCCTGAAATTCTCGGGAAATCAGGACCAAAATGCGCAAATATACAGTGCGTAATGTTCATGACAAAGACAAAAAAAAAAGTAAGGAAAGCTGCGGTATCCGTGGTTGTATTTATTGTTTTCCTTTCATCAGTAGAGGCTTGCGCATTTGCAGGAGGGAAATTGGAAAAATTTCTACCGTCTTTGGATGTTCATGCAACAAAATTATTCCCATCACGGGCAACTGGAAAATCTCTGGAGCCCAGTATACTCAACCGAACCCGCAAAACACTGCGGGTAAATAGTTCCAATCCGTTGACCTGGTATTTTGTTTATTAGAGGTCCTCGAAGCTGGCTATAGCTGAAACACATGCTTCCACAACTGGGGTATTTTAGGGGTATTAAAATCGTAGGATCTCAGACTCACTGACATATTCCCGACATTTTCTGACGTTTTCCCGAGAGAATTGAATGACGCGTTTCATCAAAGGACACTTTCAAATGATTTTCAGACATTTAGAATTGAACATCTATACATAGGCTATACCAGGGAGGTGAGTACCTCACCTCCCTGGCTATACTGGGTACAGAGTTTCAGCATTTTTAGTATTTGGGATGAAGAATAAGAATGTTTTCGAAATTGATAATAAATCAGAATAACCGAGGATGGTGACATAGCAGCTTCACAATAAGACTGCACGATTGGGTGCTCAGGGAAGCATGAGAACAAACGAAGAAAGCATGAATAAACTCTACACAGAAGGACTTGTTGAGGAAGTGGTATTGCAATGGAATTAAATTCCTACGTGACTGGAATATGTGAGCCTCATTAGTTACGTTCAGATGGTGATCCTTAACTCTGAGAATAAGCTCGTAGGTACCTATGGGGCGCCAAGTGTCGCATTGTCTCTTTCGTCACGAAATGACTGATTGCGTGACTATGCGACACTTGGCGTCCCATACATAACTATGAACTTATCCTCAAAGGATCACGGTCTGAACGTAACTTATGTGGCATCATCCTTTTTCAGTGTATTGGGATTTTAGAGTATTGCTTAATTTGCTCAATTACCACAATAAATTCCACAAATGTATTCATGGCACTATCTGTTTATGCGCTAATATGGTGCGAAATTGTGTAAATCGTCTGGAATGCCGCGTCAATAATGACTTTTCAGTGATTTTTTTTTAAATCTACGTTTCTAGACAAGGAGAAATGTGCCAAGGAAGGAATACAAGCTCAACTCTTCCAGCGTTAGCGTATAGATACAGCATACGTATCAAGATCAACAGATTTATAGATCAAATATACATGACCAGGTTGAAGAAAGGTCAATTTTCCTGAAACATAAAAACACGTTGCATGCAACGAAAAAAAAGAAAAAAAAAACACAAGAAAACAACTCTGTTAGAGCAATGCTGTAAAATATGCATTTTTCATATTTTGAAATTATATAAGACTTCGTTGATTGCGCATCTTATTATGCAAACAGAATTATCAGTAGAAAATCAGATCAGTAGAAAATCGGTGGGGGAACATCGTACATCGAATACAGTGCGAAATTGCTTTTAATTGATAAGGACTGAAAACGGTAAATCTTTTTTTAATCATTAACACAATAATTTCTGAAAATCAGATTTGTTTGTTGGTTTTTTTTTTTGAGTAAGCATAACAGGTGGTATAAACTCGGTATCGAAGAGGAGAGATCGCCTTTTCTTCGTCACACCCCAAGTCGTTTACACCCAAATGGCCATGAACTCACATTATATGGCAAATCATCAAGAAACCAACAGAGTAGGGAAGAATGCTGTTTAGTCACCACTTAAAGCTGCACTTCCTCGTAGAAAGGGTGGAAATTAAGTGATTTGTGGTGAGTCGAACGCTAGTGACTGGCGTGATATCTTGAAGAAATTAACAGGGTAGTGTAGGCCTAATAGTTATGTGTTCATACAGTTATTATTCACTGGTAATGCATACCATGTCAGAATATGTAGAAACAAAACAAATGATTCTATTGTGAACGAACTATACTGTTTGTCGGAAATAATTGCCTATGGAGGAAGGCCGGTTTTCCTTTCCCTTCTTTCAACTCAATCTAAATATCAAGTACTGATTTTGTTTCGTTAAGAATGAAAGGGAAATCATTTGAAGTAACAACGAATGCTTCGCGTTGACTCCGAAAGTAATTTTTCTTTGCATTAAGAACAATTTAAGAACAATGAGTCATTGACAATACAGGTGCAATCGTACATCCACACAATACGTCACGAGAAGCCAAGAAAAAGTGGATTGCAGCGCAGCTCAAACACCTCCCCCACAAGCTTTCAGTGAACGTGGGCGTTTCAAGCATACTTTGCGCGATTGCGCACCTTAAATGGGCAATTAAGACCGCTGAGTTAATCCCCTACGACAAGCTTTGGGTGCCAAAATGTTTTCACCGCTCAGCTCGTCACTCGGAGGACGCGGAAAAGGCAAAGCACTTTTTTTTCGCCGCCACGTGTTCCCAAGGACGCGCGTGTTAGAATGTTGACAATTAGCACATTCGGTCTGTTTTGCCGTGTCACTCTGCACACTTTATTGTTTGCAACACGTGTCATTCTCCAGAAAGCACGGGCAGGGTATGTTTCACCGTGGATCAAAGACACGCCATTACACTTTCCCGATGCTGTCAAATGGTTCTTGTTAAATTCCAATGCCAGCAACACGCCTGCTCGTAGATACATTCACTACTTTCTTCGAAAGGTGTTTTCAGGCTAATGGAATCTAAAACCACGAGCCACCGTTGAAATAATGATGATGAAAAAAAAAACCAACAACATGCGAAGGACAAAACAAGCAAAACGTGAAACATGAAACGCAAAGAATAAAAACAAAATTTGCCTAGAAATAGCTTTCAAGGAATAAATGGCATTACAGTATATCAACACTTATGATATCACCCTGAAGTAAGTTGACAATTTTTCATTATACAGCATTCGAGATAACGGAATGTGTTCTTAGGGAACGGCAAATGAATCAAGCTTATTTACTGCGACCACATTAAAGCTGAACATTCAAAGATATCAAACATGAATAATATTCCACGAAATTGCAAATACAGGTTAAGTCTTCCCCAGTTATTACAATTCGCGACCTCACAAAAAAGATCTGTACAACATGAAGCAAAAAAAAAATACCCTTCTAATTTCTATTTTGAAAACCTACCGGAAACTCGCCGAACATGCCTGATATTTGTGATTTCACTGAATGGACTCACCAGGCAAATAAAGCAGACTATGTCCTATAGACAATGCACAGATTCAAAGGTGTAACTGTTTTCCTAGGTGAGCGTTGTATTGATATATATAGCCGAATAGCAACGTGAATGTATAACGCCTTTCCTTGTCATTTGAATGACCTGATTAAAAAAAAAATACATCAACTGTAATGACAATCTATCAAATAAAAGGCAAAATTCAATTTCTCTCGTGCTCCTGCAATGTAATTTTCTTTGAATGTTCACTTTTCTTTGAATGTTCATTTTAATGAGCAGGGGCACTATCGCACATGTATACTCATAGGGCGGAACAGGTCACATGACCTCTCTTCTTCGCGGTTAGCCTTGCTCGATGCCAAGAATTGTTCAAATTGTCGAACTTTTCTGAAGACGTTGTCATCATGTCATGTGAGAGAATGATTCGTGTAACTCTTGCTGGAATGGCAACTTCCCATATAGTAACAGCCAATCAAGAAGCTGGATTCTTGTCGTTACCATGACAATTGTCATTCCAGCAAGACTTGTCATATCAAGTTTTTATGAAATAGGGCCCTGGTGAAAAAACGGTTACAGCTCGTTATTCCGAAGGTTCGTTATTCCGAAGGCTCTTTATTCCTAAGATTCGTTATTCCGAAGGTTCATTGTTCCGAATTTCATTATCGGATTAACCAATCTTCGAAATAACGAACCTTCGGAATAACGACACAAATTTTCGGATTAACGAACCCTATTTCATTTTCGGATTAACGAACCTGTAGGTATAGGGAATTTGCGTGTTTCGGATTAACGACCCTTCGGAATAACGAACCTTCGGAATAGCGAACCTTCGGAATAACGAACAGCACCCGAAAAGACAACAACAAACGAACAAAGATTGTGGTTGATGAAGGATAGAACATTTCGGTCTTCCTTTCAAATATATAAGACATTTACACACTCACACCCGCACACACACACACACACACACACACACACACACACACTTTTTTAATGATTATTTTTTACTCGAATTTCGTTCGATGTCGTTATCGTATTCACAATGAAACGAATGCAAACAATGATTCAATGCAAATTCGTACAAACAACAAAAGACTTGTACAGAAGACAAAAATATGTATGCAACAGTCTTACAATACAAAATTCACCTTGATCAACTTGATCAAACTCATTAACATATGCTTGCACATACACACACACACATACACACACTTCTTTTTCAGTGGTATTTACTCGTTACCATTCGAAATCAAGGACAACATTATAAATTGTTAAGATATTCGTTTTGCTGTGAAATGTAACAAAATTATCAAATAGTTTGGACACAAATGGTAACGTGCTACTTTTTCCTTCAAGAACTCGAGAAAGGTATCACAAAAAGTACACTTTAATAGAGCACGATATTATTCTCTTTTAGAGCTAGACAGTAAAGTTCAATTATTGCACAATACTTTTTCTTAGGTTTATCTACTTGTATAATATTTTGTTGTAATATTAATCATTTTATTTGTCTTTCTTTGTATCTTTGAAAGTTGTGCTGAATTTGTGTTTGTTCTAATGCAGAACCAACCCAAACAAACGAAAACAAGAGTAAAATTTACCAGTGTACCACAGTGAAAATTTGATCAAAATCCGAATAGAAGTAAGGAAGTTATGTAAATTAATGTTTTGCTACAAAATGGTAACGGAACACGTGTTTGCGATAGATGTGATTCCACAAAATGAATAAGTGAGCTAACGATGTCATCTCGTCACTATTTTCCATTGATCGTGTACCAAAACAAACATGATGAAAATCTATTTCTTCTGCTATAAAAGTGTAAATCATAATGCTATTTCTGGCTGAATAACTTAAAAATAATGATCAGTCGGATATATATTCGGATTTGAGACTGGGACATCATTGCGGTATACCCCCAAAATTGAATTTTCAAAAATTTTTAGACTATGTATATGGCAAGTTGTTTACTGATGACCTCATCAGCTCACCATTTGCATATTCATATTGACTGTTCAAAAACTGTCTTCTAAAAATTAGTAAAACCTCACAACAGTTTTATAAGTGAATTTCCTAGTATTATCCCGATTTTGATCAAATTTTTGATATTGCACTTGTTAAATCTTAGTCTTTCTTTTCAAACTAACTTTCATCTGATTAGAAATTATCATCTAACTATAAATCGTCAGTTAGAAATCAACTAGACCTAATCGCATCCTTCGCGTCACATTCCTGTAGAGTCGTGTAAAGACCTAACAACGCAGATGTATAGAGAGGAAAGAGCATCAGAAGATTACACGCATTATTGGCCAAAATACTATTTTACGCTAATTACTTTGTGTCCAAATCAGAAGAAAATGATGACGTCATCTCTTCTAATCAAATTTTGTATGATTGAGTTTTTGACCAGTATCATCACATGTATTTGGTGGAAACAAACATTTACAACCCTCAAGAATGTCAACAATTTTATAACGTCCTTTTTTTGCAAGTCCGATTTCGATGAAAACTCTGCATTTCGCTTCGCCTGATAATGCTTTATTCATTGAAACCAGCTCGAACATGGTTTTTGATTGGATCTGGAAACAAAAGATGTTCCAAGACAAGATTGAAGTTCGTCCCCATTGGAGTTTTCCTTGACAGAAAATAATTATACAGTACATTCTCAGAATTTAGCAGGGAAGGCGCATATAGAAAAGAGACAAGGAGAGAGGAAAAATTTTCGAAGGAAAAATAGATTAACAAGGCGAAGTTGTAAACTCACAGATCGGACAGAACAAGGCAATGTTAAAACAATACAAACGTGCGAAGTACAAGCCAGCAGTATAAGCCCCCCCAAAAAAAAGTAGACAGCAATACTATTTTGAAAGAGTATACAAGGGAATGAAACTTTGTGGGTGGGAAATCTCTATCAACATTTTATTCCAGGATGTAATCGGCATGCTGTTGCTTCTTGTTTCACGCGCCATGAATTCGTACCATTCCGAAACGCCCGATCTCTCTACATGTCCCGTGGTTCGCATTGCTCCTAATTTATGTCCACGTTCAGACGCCGCTGTCACGATAAAAAAAAAAAGTGAACAATGAGAACGTCCCTCGGAATTTGACACTTTCCGCAAAAGCTATTCGGGATCCCTAAGTATTTTTCGATGGATTAGGGGGTCAAAAGTGCCGAGACTTGACAATGTACTTGGAAAGTGAGTCCCTTGTCTTCACCGGAGCCAGGGATGGCGTTGGGCGTCTTCCGAGGAGTCTTTTCACGGAGAGAGGGGGACAAAATATCAATACCTAGCCCGGGGCTTCATGCTTGCCCCTTAAACCCACCACGTCCAACTTTTACCCCGTATCATCAACACTCAGTGGCAACCATTTACCGAAAAAACAGAAGACATGTAGCATGTCGCATGCCCTCAAAGGATTGAACTAAAGTCGAAACTCTGATTTCTTCCCTTCTTTTTCTCACTCCCTTCCCCCTCCCCCTCATTATCTTCCTTCTTTCTCTTGAGCCAATGTGAGGCTAAAATGTTCTCACAACTAAAGCTGAACTCGTTTTTACTGAACTTAGATACTGAATGTATCGATGCTAACTAATGTATTACAAATGTGGTAAAAAAAAAAAAAAAAAACCGGAATTAATTTCAAAACAATCGTCGGGATGGACTCGCAGCCTAAATAGGTCGAGATCAAATTCGTGCCATCAATAATGCAATATGTGAAATCATCATTCCGCTTTCTTTGTATGCCACTTCGCTTGAATGAGATTGAAGTCAGTAAAAAAAAAAAAGAAATTAAATTACATAACGGGTTTAATGTGTGATGAGTTTTTTTTTTCCATATGTAAGACACAATTTTACTTAACGCCATCATTATCCCATTTAATTTGGCTCGGCGTTTGTCTGCCTAGTATATATTTGGTCAGCTACATGTTGAACAATGGTTCTCCCAAATGAAATGCAACGTGACAAGATGGAAAAAAAAAAGATAATGAGATAAAAGATAAACAAAATGCGATTATACAAAGATATTACGATTTTGATTGACAAATTACATAAGATGAATAATTTGTCATCATTAAATACATTTGTTTAGTTGTAAGAACCAGTTAAGGGTGGAATTATTACCAAATATGGCGAGAAATCATAACTGTTTTGACATGGAGTAAATCAGAAAGCGTTGCTTTAAAAATGGAAATACTGAAGAAGTGTTCGAAGAACAATGACATTTGTAATACGTTTTTATTTACTTAATTTTTTTCAAGGGTTCACTTATAAAATGCTTGTAGCTAATTTGATTGCCGACAACCGCATGCGTATCTCTGTCGATACTCTTCTAATACAAAGAAGGTACAAGTATAATATCATCAGCGTTCAATAATATGGTGAAAATACTGAGTTAAGAAAGTGACCTTCGTTTTGCAAAATGATGAAAATAGTAGGCTACTTAGCAGTGCAGAGCACGTAGTCACGTCCCTAATTATGTTTTGTCTTTGTCGCATTTTACACGATTACAGTAAATGCTCCCTGTTAGTTTAATGACCCGATCGCACAAAGCAATACAACATGTCACCTTGGGAAACATACCAATTCTTCACACTCAGTGTTTTAAGTCAGTCAAGTAAGGTACGGCGCCTCACTGTAGCGAAGGATACTGGACAGGTTTTCGGCGGGCCTTAAACCCGTAACCTTCGGCGTCCTAACCACTGGTCTACCGCCTGACAGACATTCTCTTTCATTAGCAGACGAAGAACACGTGCAAGCCCTACGCCAAATCCGTCACCATGTTTTCGCCTGTCCGCGGGAAGTGACCCTAATTAAAACTTTACGACACATTGGGATTTACCTTCCTAATTTCATCCCTTCACCTGGTACTTTGGCATTTCCTCTCATCTACGCACACACACACACTCACTCACACATTCTTACCCTCTCTCCCGCCAAACGTATCTCTCTCTCTTTCTTCCCTGATACCTGCTAACAAAGGTCATTGACCCTTTTAGATAATGAGTCTCCATTAGTAAAAATTTAGCCAGACCTTCAGACGTATGTCTCCCGAGTGCCCAGCAGCTGACGGAACAGCGCGACTCACACACACTCGCCCCCATATGTACACACACACACACACACACACACAACGCACGCACACACACACAAACTCACACAGCACACCCGATGAATTATACCAAAACGCACACACACACACACACACACATACAAAGTGTTCAACGAAAATTAGCCTACACTACACATTCAGCATGTTCAATTCAACGAACATAAAAGTTTGCACCGCGAGATTTCATCGCGCGAGGTTATATTTGACGACATGCGACAAAAATCTTTTGCACACCGAGGACATTGGCCTTCCGGGGACATGACAACAAGCATCCGGAATTTTCTGGCCGCACATTGTTATATAGTGGCAAATCTGATAGGCAGACCGATCTACACGTGCATTTACATAGTACGCGCGCGCACGCACATAGATATGCACACAAGTTTGGTTAGTCTATTTGAGTCATATGTGGTCAGTGAATGACTGACTTCTGGCAAACTTCGCACGCCTCAGACGAGCAAAATATCAGTGTAGTTAGTCACTTGCGCTAGCGACAGGTGTGTATCCTGTCTGGCGGAGGCTTGACCTATCGCTGCCAGGCAACTGTAGTCTCTTTCGCGGCCGAAGCTCTTTGGAAGTGATGTGCATGGGTAGCATTGTATAACGAAGATATTTTCCTTTCTGCAAATGATATGAATATTAATGAACACAGTGATGCTTCTGATACAAAAGTTTGATCAGTCCTTCTAACTCTAACAATTAAATTTACTTAATTAGTACAATGATAGTGATAATAATTATGATTATGACAACAATGATGTTGATAATGATAATAATAATGATAGCAATAATAATCAATTAATGAAATATTTATAAAGATTATAATATTAATTGATGGGAATGAATAAATGTAAATACTGTACTAATTACGTTAATTGTTATTATCAATATAACAATAATGATAGAAATTATTATATCATTGATCATAAACATAACAATATCATATCACAGTAACTACACTAGGGATTATTATTCTGATATTAGTCATGATTTAACATGGCACATTTCTGAGTTCAGCATAACTGATGACCTTATTAGGAAACATTTAAAAGTGAGGTTGGCTTATCAAAATCATATGATACCATGATGTAAAGGGGAATATTTGGGTTTAATTCAGACATCTCTTGATTTAACCAGGAGTACTTCTGCAAAATAGTTTTCATGACAACGATGATATGTGACATGATACTAAGGGTCACATTTTACCTGCAAGTTTATTCAGAGAAGGAGGTAAATGACCAAAATGTGGACATCTTTCAGAAACAGAATGCGTAATATTTGTCAAACTTTTTACCGAGCACTCACATCTTCAGTAGTGCTCCGTGTGTAGTTTTGAGCCACTCGAACCCCCAAGAAAGTTCCCGAATGTCTCGATATCTGTCAGCAGACCGTCTAACTAGGCCTTCGCGCGCAATTTAACGCAAAAGTTCAAGGAGGTTTTAATGCTGAGAGGGGGTAGATGCACGTCTGCGGGAGGTATAGCTCCAACCTTCCGGTAGTCAATCGTGCGTCGATTGACTCCTTTGGAAATGATGGCGCAGTCCCGTGAATCATCGCCAAAAACAATCTCTCATGCTGAAAATATCTCGGCTCCGAAACGTATAAAGAGTAGTAGAAATAACGTCTCCATTTTTAAATGTCACTAAAGACTTTAGTATTCAATTCAATTCGACCTAATGCAATTCAAGTTAGGTCAAATCACTCAAACCAAGGAAACACGAACCCTCGGCAATACGTTTTCTTGGATGCCTGTCTTGAGGCACTCATGTATTTGGAACAGGAATTTGGTAATAAACTTGCTTCATCCCTTAAGATTAAAAAGACAAGTCATTACCTAAAGGTCTAGGAACTACATTGTCTTTTTTACATCCTACAACCGTTGTAGGTCCATGATTTGACTGATCAAAACGACGCTCAACTTCGTTATTGCCATACAAGAGATATACTTTTCTATAATACATATTGAGTGCAGTAGTACATAATCCGCTGAGGGACCTGGTACTAACACATTCTAAATGCGGGTTGACGAATTATGTCATCGCCTCATTCAACTGTCCCGACCAATTTCGTTTCATTTTGAGGTTGCAATCTCATTAGACTCTCACACACATCCGTGCTTGTTGCATTCATCATAGCTCTCGGCACTGGCTCGGCTCTACACTCGGCTCAACTCTCTGTCGTTCTTGCCTCGGCTCGGTTCTCGATTCGGTTCGGTTTCGACTCTCGGCCCTGCTCGGCTCTATTCGGCTTTGTTCGGCTTCGCTCGACTTTTTGCCGACCAACCCTTTTCGTTATGACTTCCAATACATTCAGTAAAATAAATAGAATCATTTTACGAGAGTTTAAGCATGTATGAGCTGGATAATACATAGAAAGCCTTTCATAACCACCGCTAATAATGGAGATCTGTCAATATCAAAATTTAGATTTCCCTTTAATGTCAAAACCATTGTCGTCATTTATACCATTTTCTTACAATGTCTATGGATCTCTAGAACGTGTGTGTTCTTATTCCAAAATTATTGGCATGTCTAAAAGATTTGACAGAAAATAATACTAAACGAGCATTACAATGTAACCTTTTTAGTTTATAGGATTCGATAGGCATCCAAGGTTATCTGTTCGTAGACTTGAAAAGTGTGTGTTCCCCGTCGAATCACAAGTCATGACACAATCTGTATTCAAAGCTTAATCTTCCAATCTGCCTGACCTTATAATATCTGAAGGGGAGCGTCATATTACGACGAAAGGACGACCGTTTCGTGTTCGAGCATCTGATCAGACGCTTAACTCTCCATTCATGCGCCTAGCGGCTGACAGGCTAATTATTTTCAGTGCGTATCAGCTGGTAAATAGTCACACGAATCCCCCCCCCCCCCCCCCCCATTACAGTTACGTGACAGCACTTTTCAACCACTGGGGGCGGGCTTGCGACCTATTAACCGCATTTTCACACCAGATAAAAAGGTGTTGATTGCCGTCATTTAAATACTCGTCTCAGTCCATGATATTTGTCATTGGCTGATGAAAGCTAACGGCAACACATTCTACATGACACTGCGCTGAGAAATAGGTTATTAAGTTAAGAAGTCTCCGTCGCACTTGTGGTCCCGCTCAACCAAAAATAACATCCGAGTGGGTGTTCAAATCATCTGCTTATGGACATTATTCGTATAGTAACAGATAAGAGATAATTTCCAGGTGGAATCTTCAAAGCGTCTTGGTCCCCCCCCCCCCCCCTTCCCCGAAAAAAAAAAAAAAACTGAATTGAACTGAACTGAACACCCCCAAAAATCATGAAAATGATTATCTTTGTCCTAAAATGTTATGAAAGGAATCAAGAAAAAGACTAAAAGTTTAGAGCCTTCCATATTTGATAAATTTTAATTTCAATGGCTTTTTCTCATAGCGAATGGATGATCATATTCTCAAATTATATCAAATATGAGAAATAATTGACTCGTCACCTGCCGGGAATTCGGGAGCCATGTGTTGAGTCCTCGAGGGAACTGAATCAGCTCGGAGGAAAAGGCTTAACATGACTGTGATGGAAATGCAGTACGCATGATTATCAATCTTTGACAATCCGCAATATTTCCACAACACGCCCCAGCAAATCGCTGGCGTCAACCAGCACTTCGACCATTATACTGCAACCTTAAAGTGGTCGTCGGCGTTATTCATCTAAATGTCAAATTAACCACTTTCATCTCTTTTCTTAACCACAAATGCGGAGTCTACCCCTACCTTCATCAAGACCATCCACGTTATCTCATGATTTCACGGTGACTGCAAACTGTATCCTCACATAGTCGTTATAGCAAACACCCCATCATTTACCATGCAAGTAAGGTCGCGAGTAGTAAAAGCCGCCATCTTCAGTATCCCGTAGTTTTCTTTATAGATAAAGTGCTCAATTCCATTCAATTCAAATGATCTTATATAGGTCTTATTACCATATAAAGTAATACAACGTAATATACATAATGCTTACATGAATATAAAATATTTTAAGGTATTTTGAATTATGCTTCAACAAATTATAATGATATCAACTTTGTATTTTCGATAATAAACAATTGAGCAAATACAATTGTATTTTTCAGCTGTATATGGAAAATTTTGATATCATTTATGATGTCAGGGTATCACCCCGTGTCGGATTGACAATCAAAATGACAATGCAGAGTATCCCTTCGTGTCGGATTAAAGATCAAATACAAGTAGTGTCAAAGAATTTTTAGGTTCAGTTCAGTTCAGTTCAATTTTTATTTCTGCATTTCAAAATCAATACAAATCAACAAATCAACAAAATACTTACATAGTCATTTACACAGCTAATATTCATAACGTTTGGATCTTACATACATTTTCTTTTTTTTTCAAGAACGAATATCATATATGAAAGGAAGCAATAGGAAATGATAAAAATGAAATGCAGGGGACCATCATCATAAGCTAAGCTTGACGAGGAAGATGGCCCCAGGTAAAGAGATACATAAAGAAAATCTTGCCACTCACTGAGTGGGAAGTATTGTGTGAAGGACGTGCGGTGCAGTGCGGTGTGCATTGTGTTGGGATGAATCTTGGTTTGTACGTTGAGTGTTATTTTGTGTATCAGTGTGATGAGGTGAACCAAGAACTCAAAGAGTTCATTTTTGTTAAGCTCGATAAGTTCGTTACCTAGATCGGCATTCTTGGATTTAAAACTCTTAAATTTGTACTCAGGCGAGAATGACGAATCTAGGTTTACAGTATTGAGAGTAACCTCCAGCGTATGATCGGCTGGAATACCACCAAGAAGGTTCGTGCGAGGAGGTATCCATCCTTGGTTCTTCGAAGGCTGATAATTTAAAGGAAACCAAAGCGCATGCCATATGATATGTGTGTGAATTTTTAGTGAAAGCAGCAGTAGTAGTCGAACACATCAGTGAAAGTTTAAGGGAAATCAGGCAATCGGTTCAAAAGTTATCAATCTAGACATTTTCGGTGCAGTCATCACTGGGTAAGGAGACTATTGCACTTCATGACGTCATTATGGACAAGAATATGAAGAAAATATGGAAAAAAATCAACACACTTTCACTTTTCTAGCATAATGAAAAAGCACATGAATTACCTCTTTAGAAAGCAGGGGGAATGGTATTACCCTTTACGATGTCAAAAACAAGTCGATGGAAGGTGTACTTTTCATGACAACCGAAATTTTGTGCAATTATCCTTGTATTTTCTTTATATCGTTTTCCAAAATGACATCACAGACCATTGTGGACTGCAGTAGTCATCTTATCCAGCAATGACAGCACTAAAACTAGAAGGTTTCAAAATGTGAACATTGGTTTTATCGAAATCGTTTCTGTAATTAACCGTCAAAAGTTATGGTTAATGGAGTGATATGTTAATTAGTGATATCTCCTTGTGTATATTTGTGGCTTTATTGCGAAGTGTTTATTAAGTTAAGATGTTTTATGATAAAACTGAACTATACATATGCATCAAATGTGATAACTCGAACATCTTTTTTTTTTAAATCACGACTCCCAACCCAAAGGCAAACAGTGGCTTTAAAAACTGTATTTGTAGGGTTTGACGAAGCGGGGGGGGGGGGGGGGGGGGAGGGAGGAGGGGGAGGAGGGCCGCACTGGTGACAAAACTAGACCCCGACATGTCAACACTTGGAAGTGCTAAAAACTGTTTCCTCCCGGTCGCTCGACACAGTTTTACGGGAATAAATCTGTCATTCGATGAATGAAGGTGACTTAAAGTGTCGCCAGAGAGTCCGACCAAGTTTAGGTCTCAATACGTGCCCCCGTAAGGCGTTCTTCGGCACCCTAGCACGGTCACTACCAAGTGTTTGCAACGTCTCCTCTCTTCTGCCCTTCGGCTGAAAGATAGACAGAGAGAGGGGAAAAATCTCAACAGAACATATTCTTGTAGAGCTTTTTTAGAGTCTTTGTCTCTAGTTTGTAGCTTGTCTTCATTTCACGTGGAAACAAAGTTCGAATGCCTTTTATTTTCAACACCGGAAATCCACAAACATGAAATGATATCTAGACAGCTCTAAACGGTCATTTGTTATCTTTAGAACATGACGCGATCTCCAGTCTTTTGCAACGATTCCGTATGAGTTTTCTGATCAGGTGCAAGCTATGTTTAGGTATAATGTATGAGTACACGAAAAATGTTTGCATTTTAGTCTCATAGATATGTCAAAACTTGCCTTGTCAATGCTATATTGCCTTTGTCATGTTTGTCTTTTTATCTTCTGCATCGCAAAGGAAATTTGTTATAATGTTGCAGTGTAAGAGGACCTGAAGCTATCCTATCATTATCAACACGTGTGTTTTATTTTGACTCGTAGTACACACGGGTCAAGACTGATTTCTTCTTTGTAATCACACAATATTGCTGAAGTTTCCTGTCTACTTGTGATTAAAATGAAGTACCGAAGATCCGCAGAGACAGTGTCGTACGAGTCTAAGGATATCATGAAATAATGATATACATTTCTGTGTCCCCGTGGCTGTTTTACAGGGATGAAGGAGACGGCGTTCCTCTCCGCGATCAGTTCGGCGGGACTCGTCCACGCCATCGCGCAGGGCTGCAGCCGCGGTTCGCTTGAGCGCTGCTCCTGCGACGAGGTCAGCTTCAGCGACGAGGCGAACCGCGAGGCGTGGAAGTGGGGCGGGTGCGGCGACAACCTCAGCTACAGCCAGCGATTCCTTAAGGATTTCCTCAAGGGCAAGTCCACGGGGAGCAGGGATCTACGGAGCAAGATGGACAGGCACAATAGCAACCTCGGTCTCCGGGTAAGTCTTTCACGAGATAATGATGATATGAGTAACTCGCTCATCGCCGAGCTTTATCCGCGAGGATGTTTCCGGTTCATGTACGTGACTCTGAATTTTCGATGCAAGATGGTCTCGCTCGCCCCCGTTCTGTGGTTATCATTCGATTATCCATTTGTATCCCGTGTCATTCATCATCATGTTCCTGTTTCTGTTTTCATGTTCCTCTCCTATCCCCACCCATCTCTTTTTCTCCAACCTTTTTTTTATCCCTTACATTCTACTCTCTTCCTGTATGTCTATTATGTTTATTTCCTCCTTAAAGGGATGATATAGTTTTGGTTGAGATGGGACTTCAGGTTTCCAGAAATTTGTTAGATAATGAAAATCCCTTATGAGACCTCTGATGAAATATGAAAGAGCATTTATTATTCTAAGAGCAAATAAAATTTTATTTGATGAAAATGTTTTAAATGGCCGAGATATCCAAAAACAAAGAGGTCCTAATAAAAGATGGGACCCACCTTGTTACTAGGACCACTTTGTTTTACTTTGTATTTTGATATCTAAGCCATTTCAAAGCCGATTTTCATCAAATAAACTTTGAATTCTTCTGAGAATTGTATACTCTTTATTATTTCACAAAGTGGTTTCTAATTATCTCGCAAACAGTTAAAACCTGAATACCCCATCTCTACCCAAACTACACCATCCCTTTGACCTGAATTTCTCTCTGTATTATTCACCCCTTTCTCATACAGAGACTTTCTCGTCATCTCCTCTTTGTATTCGATTATTTTCATTTCCTTTCATTTCGTTCATTTCATTTCCAACAAATATGATTATAGCATTTGAATACACCTAAGTAACACAACAATGTAACGAAACAAAGGTTCAACAAACTGTAAACTGAGATATAATGTAAATCTCATGACAAATCCTTCAAGAAAGTTGCTGATAATGGATAATAATGAACTGCTGAAAAATAGTTTGCAGTCCCCTCACCAAAAAAAAATCTGATTACAAAATTCACAAAACTGAGCAAATTGCGTGAAAAAAGAAGGAGAAGAAAAGTAAGGCAGAAAAAAGTGCACACATACAGACAAATAAACAAACACGAGACAGCTCTCTTGTAAAGGAAGAAAGAGGAAAATGGAAGAAGAGGAAAAGAAGAGACTATCTACATAGTGACAGAGAAAAAAGGGAAGGAAGAGGAGATGATAGGTCAAAACCAGGGCACTCGAGTCATGAGATGATACAGACTCACCAAAGTATAACGAGTTAAAGAGAGGAGTTGTTGTAGGCGATACACAATTGTAATGAAAAAAAGGGACTTGAAAATGAAGCTTACAAAGACTTAAGGCTTATTTCATTCTTCTTTCATGTTTAGACTGATCTCAGCGAGGCTTTTAGGTGCATAAAATTTTCTAACAAAGGTTTACCATGGGCTCTACTCCTAGCACTACATCGAAAGTTCGGCTACAGATAAAAGAGTGTTTGGCCTTGCAATATAATACATGTATCTCGCGCAGGTGACACTGTGCATGGGGTACTACGGGCAACTCAGACTACGTTTACGTGCCTTTACAACAGCGGGTCATAATGATACCATCATCCCCTCTCATGGGAGCATTTCATGAAGCATTTTGTCCGACAAAGTTGTCGGACAAATTGCTCTCAGCCAATCAGATGCAAGGATTTCAGTAGCTTGTAACAGTTTGTCAAAAAAATATCCGACCAAAACGCTTCATGAAATGCCCCTAGGTCTTGCATTGAACTTCAAACGAATCTAAACATGCTCAATTGAAATATGTACATGTATAATACAGTTGTATATCAATTTCAATGGTGCCTTATGAAAAACAAGCTAGCAGTGATGACTTATAGTGGGTAGGTCTATTTATAGTTGTAGTGGCCAAGGTCAAGGACTTACAGTTTGCTCGCATGATTATTTTTTACCCAAAGAATTGTGTAACCTTAATATGTATTGCTTTTACTTTATTTATCATGACTCAATAGCAATTAACTCATCAGTATTGTTGTATGAATTATGTTCGAATTAATTTAGTGATAGATAACGGTATTATCATAACGTTTTTCGTCCGCGGAGGGCTATGCAATAGCAAGTACTTTGCTGCACATACAAGTCCGCATAAATTAGAACAAATCGATTCGTCTTGCACTTTATCTCTTGAACTCTCCACCAACCCCACGTGCTGTCAGGACAGAAATTTGAACTCTGACCCACTGCAGATAACAAGTCTTCTCCCTTTCAGAAGACGATGATAATAACTGGTCTTACGCCTTCTTGTTCACTTTGAGCACGCGAAGCGTATAAAACACTTCCAATGCAAATATCCTGCACAATTTGCGTTCACGTCAGATCTCCCCCCCCCCAAAAAAAAAAAAAAAACAACAACAACAACAACAACAACAACAACTGCAAACAAGCAAACAAGCCAAATACATTTTTACTCTAAAAAGGAAACGTAAGCAGAGTAGTAGAAATTAAAAACAAAAATACATCGTAGCCCGGGATCGTAGCATAAATTTCATGTACCTACGAATACCTTGGTCATGTAACCATGTCTTTTTGATCTGTTGAATATGTCATCATACTTTTAAAGGCGTCATCACTTGACATTATTTTTTTCCACCAAATAAGGTAGTGCCTCAATTTGTTTTCTTTCGTTGTTTTAGGTGTTATAGAAGTTCGTGGTTTTTATTTCTTCTTCTTCTTCTTCTTCTTGCTCAGTTCAATTCAGTTTTATTGCTGCATTCATTCTTCATACAATATAACAAAATAAAGTAAATCGTCGGCATGACATGAATTATTTTCATGCATCAATATACATCTTTCATGCATCAATATACATCATGCATACATACAATACAATTGCAGGAAAAACATTCAAAGAGAGAAATAAAAAACTTAGTACATGCACAGGAATGTCTAGGCACCCAGTGCTTTGATTTATTAATGGAGGGACATTTGAAGAAAATACTTGGGTAGATTACCCAGAGAACAGCCTGAAAATAAGGCTACGTATGACTGACAAAACTAGTTCAGAGAGCAATGCGCGGAGCGATATCAGTTTCGGACAACATCATGTCGGAGTAGTTGGTGCATGATGAAGATTGAACCGTTTGAATAGAGATAACTTCAGGTCATGTGCGGGTTACATGGAAGATGACATTACATTGGCAGCTGAGTTATTTAAAATGTTATCTGTTTTCTCATGCTCTCTAGAACTTTCTTTGTCTTTCCGTGACTGACATACGTTTTCACGAATGTCCGGCGGACGTTGGTGACGCGACATTATTTTGCTCCCGCGACAATTGCTCCTGTCTTATTTTCTCCAAGGACTTAGGGTTAGGGATAGGGTTGTGATAGGGTTTTAGGTTTAGTTTGATGTAAGGATTAGGATTAAGGTTAGGGTTATGTTTGTGTGTGGAATTCATGTTCGACTTTGCGTGCAGATATTTTATTGGATCAATTGTCGCATGAGCACTCGAAGTGTCATGGAACCGTTTAGGTCATGGTTTTCGTAACGAATTTTGATATTCATGGTTCACGAATCACTTCAGTGAAGAAATAAAATCAGCCTTACAATATATATATATATATATATATATATATATATATATATATATATATATATCACGACTTTAATATCGTTGTTTCATCACCCCCTCCCGAGAGAAAAACGTCGAAAAAAAAAGCCTAGTTTAGCTATTATTCACCGACTACTTCGTCGCTTGATTAATTCCTTTGTATTCTGGCGTTCCCAGGTAAACATTAAGTACACCACATGTATGATCGTTTGCATAAGATATTTGATGCAAATTATGAATGAAGTATACCGCCATGCATGGTACTTGAAAAATTATACAAATTGCTGGTTTGACTAGTTAGCGCATGAAATTGTGAACCCACTAAATAAATGCTACAAGCTAGCTCATGAGTCGTATAGTAATCAAAATATCAAAATTTCTTCACCTGAATGGAGTATGATATCAGAAGTTCATCCGAGTTGGATTTGAAATAGTGAAAGCCATTAAAACGTCATCATAATGTGTTTACTGAATAGCGGAATTGGTCTTATACCATGATATGCAAATTAGTTGACTTATTACTATGTTCATCTTTTCTCTTTGTTTCTGGCCCAGGCCGTGAGAAGACGGGTGCAGAAGGTCTGTAAGTGTCATGGCATATCGGGAGCGTGTACAACGCAGACGTGCTGGAAACAACTTGGTCTCTTCCACGACGTCGGTGGCGATGTCAAGCAACGCTACGAGCGCGCTGTCCAAGTGATTCTCGCTAACCGTGCGGACGGTGAAAACGAACTCGTCCGTCGTCGAGCGGCGCGGCGAGGCGACGCCGGTCGCGACGCCACGGCGTCGCCGGGGAAAGGCGACCTGGTCTACGAGAGAGCCTCGCCCGACTTCTGCTCGCCCAGCATCTATTCCGAAGGCACGGGAGGACGCGAGTGTGACAAGGTCAGGACTTGTGATAGTTTGTGCTGCGGGCGTGGTTACAACATCCGGAGCGTCATGGTAACGCGAGCATGCCAGTGCAGATTCCACTGGTGTTGCGATGTCATCTGCCAACGTTGTACGACGCGGGAGGAGATTCACCTGTGTAGAGTCTAGGCGCATCATCAGATCGAGACAAACTGACGCTTAATGTTGCAGTGCACAAATTGAAGGCCCTTGAGATTCTTCCAGCTCAATAGCGAAACAAAACTATGAAATAGATATCATTATCTGATATTGTCCGTATAGGAAAAATCGAAGATGATCAAAGCTAACATCGAGAACCACGCGTAAAATGAGAATCCTGTACAACGTGACGTTCTAGACACCGTTGGACATGTCTGAGAGGACGGTAATCTGAAACAAGCGTGATGCGTGCTCGAGGTATAGAGGACAGAACTGAACTGCTTTTTCGTCGTGCACAAAGGACTAGAAATGGACTAAGTTGAAGCAAGTTTGATACCATTTTCATTTATTTGTAACATAACGTCTTGACATGTTTCTGAACAAAAGACACTTCCAAGCGCATCGAAGAGATGTCTTCCGTCGTCTGCTAGTGTTTGATATCACGTGTTCTTTTCCTTCTGTCTGCATGGCGTATGTTATAGAGCTTGATGAATGAATGGTGAGGGACAATAAGGGACAATGATCCATTTTCGAAGAAAAATGCTTGCAAAAGTACAAATGGACTGAATTATTTAACATTAATTTTGTCCAACATCTCTCAATATATGTGAGCAAACACACGATCGAGGAATTATATCGTCCACATTTGACAAAAAATGGTATTTTTGTCTGACTTGAAGTGCTCTACTGGTAAAAATGAAACCAGTAACTAAAGCGAATTTCAAGCGAATTTGAACGGACAGAACTCGTAGTGACATTTTTTTTTTCTACTCATCGATGGAAAGTATATAATTTATACATCATGATACGTGCGTGTAAAGAATGTATATTATCTTCTTCCGATTCTATGCATTGGACGCATTTATTATGAATGATGTCTTCTCTCTTTTCATTTTGTAACATGCTCACCATTAACACGAGCTCTGTGCATATTATGTATGTATCCGCGACGGAGAAATCTTGCGAAGAATGAAAGATAATGAATTTAGAACTTCTTCACATGTTGTTATCACCTTAAGTTAAATTATGGCTTTCCTTTTGTAGTTACCTTACCCGACGTTGTTGTCAGAGGTAGCCTTCGCACAATACGCCCTCGTTATGCAAGCGTCACACTCTCCCGACATTGAGCAAAGATGGACACAAAAACAAATATTCAAATTTAGCTGTGATTGTATACACATCGGGTTATTGGTGAGGGCATCTTTAGCCAGGCTCCAACAGCAACTTCGTGAGCGGCGGCAAAATCTTCGTCATTCGTGCAGCCATTATGTTTTCTTCGTGTGACCTTCGGGTAAACTTCTCAATAAAGATTCACATCTTCGTGTACAGCCTTCATGTGTGGTTCGGGTGCCATCGTGTGACCTTCGGCATGTATCGCACTTGCTTCGGCTTTCAATCGGCTTTAGACCATGTTCGGGGCCAACATCGAAAAGTGCCACTTGAAAATTCCATATATTCGTATGGCCCTCTTGTGTCAATGTCAGGACAGTGTGAGGCCACCTTTAATGTTAACAAACATGATTATTTACATTGTTGTACAAAGCACAGAGGATGTGTGATTCATTGCTGCCAGACGCTTCTACCAGTGACATTTCACGAAAATGACAGTTTATGAGCCAAAAATAAAGGTGTTGTACTGTTGCTGTTAGCAGGCTCCAGGGTTACGCGAGAGAAAAATCCAATTAAATAGCGTCATCAGCGCGTTTGCTGTTTTCCCACAGTGCGTTCATCCCCCTCGTAAATTCTTCGAGAGTAATTATTTCTGGCAGTTCAAAAACAAAGGAAGACAAAGACAAAAGAAGGGCATAACTCACAAAGCCAGTTATAGCTGCCTTGTGTGCCAAGTGTACTTTTGATGGCCTTATACAGGGTTATCGGATTATTGACCAAAAAAAAAAAAAAAAAATCGAATGGATCGCACATCATCCGTCATAAAATAATGTCTGACTCGTCTGATTCCAGAGTCTTCAAACCTTTCTGGTTGTTGTTATTACTAAAGTAGCTTTAAGTCATAAAATCACCTTGATATAAGACTATAAAAATATAATTCATTCGTCCATTGATAACAAAGATAAAGGTAGCTTTAAATCCACTTGGATACCCTGAGGCGCAAGTTTAAAGTGGGCCTTTGATTTTTAATAAGTACCGTCCATGTTCATGTCGAGTAAAACTGAGTAACGTCAAATCAAATAGAATTAAGTTAAAATCCGGTTTGACAAAATAAAGTCATTCTATTTGTCTGTAAAGTTTTCAAGTTCCCAAATGACAATGATGTTGTATAGGTATGCCCATAATATGCAGATTATGATGGCATACCTCAAGGGTCGCTAATTAGACCTATAAGCCATAACTTTTCCCAAATTCTTTGCGTGTGTATGTGTGTATGTGTGTGTGAAATTGAATAACGAGGTATATCTTACATCATTTGCATCCATGTAGCATTGTGATAGTCTTGGTAACCATGAATTTTGAAGGGTTGCAGTTCCTTGGCGCTTATCAATGATATGATTTTCCAATATTGTTTAAATGGGTAACATGGCCGTACGGTGGGAGTGGGTAGGGGAGTGGATACTACATTCCATAATATGGTATGTAAATGAGCAAATTACACTACACACTACATGGCCGTACGGTGGGAGGGGGTAGGGTGGGAGGGGGTAGGGGCGTGGATACTACATTCCATAATAATACAATTATGGCATGTAAATGAGCAAATTACACTACTGGGCCGTACGGTGGGAGGGTGTAGGGGCGTGGATACTATATTTCCATATGGTATGTAAATAAGCAAATTACACTACAATTTAAGATTTTTTTTCTTGTGTTTGATAATAACATTTCTAACTATTCTAACTGGTGAATACTGATGAGTTTCTCGTGCGAAACCTTTTGGTTTTGATGAAACAGGTGACTATGATGTTTCGAATCAAAATCAGACCGACAAATTAGGCGTTTGCATGTAGCTGTGCAAGTGTTTGAAAATTAGGTATGTTCTGGTTTACAGTCCATGTGGAGTTTTTATTTGTCTGTTTCAAGGTAAGTCAAAAACTCATTTCTTTAATGTGATACGTGGTTTATTGTTGATTCAATAACTTGAAAGAAAAAGAAAAGGATATGAGATTCCACACTGAAAATATTTTGTATTGCAGGAGGACACTTCAAAGACTACATGTTGGATATACGTGTGTCAAAGATCAAAACAGCTTTGGACATAGAAATTTTATGATTTAATTTTCATCACTCATTCCATGCATATTAAATGCGACAGAGTAGTTCTACGGTCAACTTTGACTTACTCGAATAAAGGGTTTATAATTATGATGTAAAGGTGAATTAATTGCTGTTTTCTAGATTAATTTGACACCTGCCGTGGTTGCAATTTTCTCCAGAAAATGAAAAGGAAACTAGATTAACATTTAACATCAAAATATTACATGATATTTTAGATTAAATTTTAGTTGCTTTAATGAGCTGCGTCTACGACAAATTATCTAATTTCCTTCGCAGGTAAGATTTATATCTAGTGCTTAGGAACCGCATGTATTCGTAACAAAAAAAGGGGGATAGTATTATGGAAATAAGACATAACCTCCATACCGAAGTACCGGGTTACGCCTTTTCAACAACGTAAGGATTGAAAAACCCCTTCCATTGACACCATGTATTTAATGATATATTCAATGATATATTCAAACAAACTTGTATTCAATATTAAATTATAAAACTTGTTAATTGGTTGTGTATTCAGTATTCTTTCCCCTTGGGACACGGTTACAAAACAACTGGGCTATCTTCTTTCTTTTGTTCTTTTTTTTTTGAGGGGATGGCTATAAGCAATCATAAATAATGATACATAATACAATTGTAATTACAATTGGTTGATTTCCCTGTTCTTGCCATTTAGCATATGCCGTAAACAAGGCTGAATCTTACTGTTCTTGCCATAAGCTTGAATAACGTTTGAAGTGATATCATGATAGCTATTATAGCGCTGTAGATTGACAGAACAACCGATTATGATGACATTTTGCCGAAATTTTGTGGAGTTTACTATACGGTATGCGACCAAAACTATGAAAATTAGTTACATTCAGTGAGATAAGGAAATACTGAATTCTGTGCATTTTTAACAGCTTGTGTGTTTTATCGCAAATTGTGACTTTTATGTATGGTGAAGTGTAATGCTTTATCGGATTTTTTTCCTTCCAGGCAGTTTGTGTATTGTGTGCAGACTTGGGGGAAAAAGAAACATTATTTTTCATCATCATGACTAATGTGTTCATGAAAGAATTGAGTGTAGCTCTCTTTATGGACTTGCTTATTAGTTTATTAAATGTCATCCGGTGTTAAGTTATACTGCGTGAATGCGTGAGTATATAATTATTTGGTAAACTAACAATACTCACTGACAACATGGGCTAGACTGTTTTTTCCTATGTGTAGTCACACAAACATGTAAGTCCTAGTTAGCAAGCTCTCCCAATTTTTAGTTGTTTTTGTTTTTATAAAGAACGATAATATACAAAATTAATGTTTTTCAAAAGATTACGTGTGGGCATTTTTAGAAGAGACTGCCTTACGAGTTACACCGGACGAATAAAAGCTTTCGAATTTTATTTTCTTCCTTTGAGGTGCTACTGTTTTCATCCGCTTACCCCGTGATGGATCATTTGATACGAAAGCCAACAATAAACATGATAAAGGGAGAATCTTGTGTTGGTACTTCAGTCCATGTATGCATGCATAGAAATGATAACTTCATTGTGGTTAAAGTTTATGTGTGACACCTTTTTTTTTTTTTTGACCCCTGGAGTCTGAAACAGCCAAACAGGAATATAACACGCAGCAAGGATAAAAGAATTCTACAATTTGATCTAGTGCCGCTGCTCTACAGTCCAGTTATACACGTATTGTAATCGTAATGTTTGTTTCGCTGGATTACATCATTTATCACGTGATCAGCCAGTCACTTTGAATTGGCTGTAACAGTTTCAGTTAAAGAAATTCAAAGAGATTACTCTTATGTAACCGTCACACTGAATGATTTTACATGTTGATAACTGCCGCCAGCATGGGTAAAACTTTATTTTTCCACTCGAGATAATTACGAGTGTATTCAGAATATAACTGTTTCGGCGTAGAATACGGCTTTCGTTGCACATTAATGAGAAATGTTAGGATAATAATAAATAATAATAATAATAATAGTGGCTACTTGTATAGCGCACAGGTCCACTTTTCAGTGCTCATGGCGCTTCAAAAATGAAAAAATATCTGTACGTATTACACGCATAATCATAGCGACACGTCTTCATAAGTTTTACTTAATTTCATAGTACATAACATGGGATGGGAGAGGTTTTTGGTTTGTTTGAGGGCGCCATATTTCATCTATGCAGAGCATGAAAGTCACCGTAAGCTGTATTCAGTTTAATAAGTGTTTGTATATTGAGTTGATTATGTTCAGGTGAGGACGTATCTGTTTTATAAAAAAAAATGGCGTCAGTTCCTTGTCTGCAGGAGAGACTCGTCATAATTGTACATATATTTATGACAATGGTTCTTATAAAGCTGTCTATGTTGTCAAGTTATTCATTTCTGTCGTATTCAAATATCGAGCAATGTGCTACTTGAATGCAAATACTTATAAAGCCTATGGCTGCGTTTGTTTAATAATAAAAAAAAAATGAGAGAGATTGAACATTTCTTGCAAATGCACGAGTGGTTTCATTATTTCAACATGTGAAAGGATTCATTTTAATCAATCTAAATGATATCTTTAATAGCTAAGATTTTGGTTGGAATCCAACTTGAAAAAAAAAATCACTATTTTGCATTCTGAAAAATACACACACACACACACACACACACACACGCACACACACACATTCAACAGAAAAACAAATCAATTCTAAATTCAATTTCTTATATTTGATCATGATGATGATGATGATATAGCCTATATAATATATATATATATATATATATATATATATATATATATATATATATATATATATATGTGTGTGTGTGTGTGTGTGTGTGTGTGTGTGTCTGTCTGTGCGTATGTGTGTGTGTGTGTGTGTGTGGTGTGTGTGTGTACTGGTATAGCTCATATTCATTTCACCACAATCGCCAATAACCTCAAATAACCCTTTGCTTGCATGCGTAAACACAAACAGATAAACACCTGAAAGGAAACAACAGGTAAATCAAATAGGCTGTGTCTGCCAGAGTAATTAAAAACATCTGTGTAGCACACGCTTGGACAATCATCTCTACGTATAAAACAGTTGCTACATTCAAAGTGTCCGGGGATTCTTCCCCCCCCCCCCTTTCTCTCTCTCTCTCTCTCTCTCTCTCTGGACAGAAGTGATTTCAAATATTGCTTTTCTGGAGCACTTGTTCATTCTTTATGGAAACGGTGTTTTTATATTAAGCTTCGACATCGTCAAACACTGAATTACCCAAGAATAGCAATGCATACTCTGCAGGGTTGATAAAAAAGTAAGTTTAACACCGGAAAAAATGGTCAACTGAAAAGCAAAGCTTGTAAACTAGTAACGTGGATAACTTAAACACGTTACATGTGACAAAATATCATCTAGAATTGAATCATGTACAGCAGGTAATTAGGACATCACCATTACAAAAAGCCGTCATTTTCAAGTACAAGAATATAAGGATTAGAACCAACACTTGCTTTCGGGCGAAAGCTCGGTGGTCTGGTGGAGATGACGCCTGTCCGGTGATCAGGAGGTCGTAGGTTCGAATAATGCTCGAGTATGTACGCCCATGATTTTTTTTTATCACGGCTACTACTAAAACACTGATCAATTCAGTGCTTATTTACGTCGAAGTAGGGCAATTTGTCAATCAGTTGCAAAGAAAAATACAAATTAAGATAATGCTAGCAGTGCAGTGCACAAAACAACCTTCTGTCACATTTGAGTTACGAGTTTTCAGTGACCACGTACATTTGAATGAACTACACGGTTATCAGCATGAAACCATGAAATCCTTACATCTTCTCAGGACTGTGAAATGGAGATATAACTATACTTTTCCCTTTGGGCGTTTCCACTACTGACAGTGGATTCGAACTAAGGACATCAGGACTATGAGTCAGTTGACTTATCCACTAGGCCACAACATCTCTTTGATTGACAGTACGTGTTGAAGAAAAAAATCATATTCACCGATAATCAATGTAGCGACCTTGAAGCAGCAGAAAGCATTATTCCTTCAGTATTGCAATGATAAGCGTAGCAAGTGTAAATCAACTCACTGTTTAAAGAAGGATTGCTTTGAAGGCTGATACTAGTCCACAATGGAATAACAATGTCTTAATGACCCTTCAACAAAAGGCTTTGAGATAGACTAGACATTCCTAATTAGGAGAGGAAGTGCGTAAAAAGAATCAAAGAAAACAACAGGTGAATTCGAACCCGAGTGAGATCATTACCAATTTAGATGACGACAGTCGTATCACATATATTCATAAGGATTCATGACCGGTCAGTTGCTATAACGTCACAAGTTCTTTTCAAAAACAAATTATCACTTGATCACACTTCCTGCACTTATTTATTTATTTATTTACTTATTTATATATTTATTCATTTGTTTGTTTGTTTACTTATTCATTTATTTATTTATGTATTTATTTATTTATTTATTCTATCATTCATTCATTTTGTCTGTAGATTAACAACACGGGCTCAAAAATTCTTAAATTAAAGTGAAGAGTCAAAAGCTGTTATTTTCTGTTTTTTCTGTTGTTTCTGTTTTTGAAGTGGAGGAACAGTAGTAGTCTTCCTTTAAAGCCTCTGAGCGGCGTTTGTCAGAACCCCCCCCCCCCCGTAATATTTAGAACTGACGTGATAAAACAATTCAAATTAGGTCGTAAATAAAGTGATACAAGTTGATTATCTTCGTTTTCAAGCAGAAGAGATATTGAATCTTTTGAGCACTTTGTATCATGTGTTTAATCTTAAAACACGTGTGTCTATGGGGAACTATTCAAATGCGTGAAACGTGAAATAGGAGAAGGAATGTACAGGGTATGATATTTGCCACGTGGGGGCGCCAGCCTTGTTTAGTATTGTTTCCAGATGAAGTGTCTGCACCTTTGAAACAACGGGGCCGTGTGGAGCAAGGGCGGTAGAGTAAGTTGTGAAAGGAAATGTCAGAGACACACACATTAATAGTAGACGAAACAATCATAAATTCGCTGAAACAGTGCATATCTCATTGCTACAGTACGACCACTGACAAAAATAATAAGATAGCACCATACATACACCCACATTATATAACGCAAGAATGTCGCTGTATACTGTTAACTTATTTCTTGTTCTCCTTCCTTTATTTCTTCTTCGAAAGTTAGTACAGTAGTCTGCACATGATCGACAATATTATTGCTGTCTGGTTCCTATAGGTGCAGCTTGCACTCAGTCACATGTGAGAATCATTACATCGTGTTACGGACTGCCATTAGGATTGTAAAGTAAAATATGATCAGATTTCCTGAGGTTATTCCACTTGTAAAAAGATAAATGAATAATGGAATTTAGTGGAATAGTGAAACAGTTTGAATTTGTTTGTTGTTGTTGTTGTTGTTGTTGTTGTTGTTGTTGTTGTTGTTGTTGTTGTTCTTGCATGTGCTTCAAGCTTTGTTTGTTTGTTTGTTTGTTTGTTTGTTTTGATTTTCAATAGTGAAATAAAGATGTTTACCACTCGTGTTAAACTGTACTTTAATTTTCGTGATTCGGACTTTGGCTGAGATCTTTATCATCCTAAACTTAATTACCCCTTTTAAAAAGGAAGAAATAGAAAAATCAGATGACATATTTGGATCAAAGCGTTCGAGCAGTGGAAGCACCACTTTGAGATACAATGTCCCTAGAAACTCTGAATTTCTGGGTGAGAATCCTTCGACAAGTTGTATAATTATATCTCTTTACACGCAAAGTGCTTTGAACAGTTGAGTAGCTGGTGCTGAAATGATAAGCTCAAAGACAGGATTCTCTGCGATATCACTTTCTAACACTAACGAGTCTTCTCAGAGTCAATTAAAAAGTATCAATATATTTTTTTTTTTGTATGTGTGTATGTATAAGCAATATTGATCTCATGAACTGAACCTACAACACATCTGTACCATGAAAGATTAATAAACAAAGGTAGAGACAATGGACACTACTTTATCAAAACTTATAATCAATTTTCAAGTTTTGATATTTAAAAAAAAAAAGAAGAAGAAAAAGATACTGGTCTTGCAAAAACCGCTCTTTAGGGTGAACAGCGCCAGCTATCAGCAGATTTTCGTTGCGCACCTGACAAACCGAGTGTTCCATGGGGACGTGTGTCACTTGGGTGAAATTTGTGCATTTGACATTCTCCTTCTTCTCCTTCTATTTTAGGAAAAAGAAATGAGAATTTGAGTGGAAAAGACTGAAATTGTGGAAGGAGGGAAGAAAAGTGATATAAAAGTTAAGGAAACAAAAGAAATAAAAAAGAGTTAACAAAAAGATTAACAAAATTGAACAGCATAATCTGTATATTATATACGTCATATATAATATTTATCATACTATATACAGAGATAGATAGATACATTTTAGATAGATTGATAAATAGATAGATAGATAGATAGATAGAGAGACAGACAGATAGATAGATAGATAGATAGATAGATAGATAGATAGATAGATAGATAGATAGATAGAGATGGATAGATAAGTCAGTAGTTGAGAGATAGGTATTCTCTCAAAGCATTTTACTCAAGGTTTGGATTAAGTAATAGCGATAACTTTCTATGCAAGCAACCTACTATGTATAATTCAATGAATTTGCTCCATTAAGTCAGGAGCGATGTGAAAACCAGAATGAATTTATCGTTCATCATTAATCCAGTGAGCATCTGTGACTGGGGTCACCTCGGTGAATTTATATCAGACACATTTTTGGTTTAATTAAGCTTTTTTGACAACCGGAACAGTAACACGCATGAAAAGTGCAAAAGAAAGTATCGAATCATGATCTATGCTGATGAAAAACAGCCCCCTTCATCTCATACTTGTCATAGATTAAAACCAATTTTCTGAAAGAAAGACGTAAGTGACTGGCCACCATACATCTGTCGACTGAACCGCAAGGAACATAATCCCCTATTAAACTGACTGGACAACTTCCCAAGTTGTTCAACTCGTCATCCAATTAGCAATAGGCACGAGGGTGCACTTTGGGGGTCAAGTTCTAGACTTTTGCCAGGGCGTCTTAATGTTCTTTTCTCTTTCTTTTAATTGCACGACCCCCTCTATTCCCCGCCAGCTATTATTTTCTTAGTGTCTGCGTCCTAGTGCCGCCTCCCTAACTCTCTCGTGGTGAGTCACCGGAGCGCTGCCCGATTGGCGTCGGGCCAGGTCCGGGGTGCGAAGGGCCGCAGAAGACTGCAAGGAGAGATAAGAGCTGTAGGCCAAGACGGTGAACGTCGCTAGAATCCTTTTGGTGATCAGGGAGTTAAGTCTTTGGCACTTCAGGTATGCAGGTGGATGAGGTACTTTAAAAAATCCACATCCAGACAGCGGGTATTAATTGCCATGTTGAAAGATGCTCTTCACTATAACACAGAGATTGCAGATTGACGAATAAAAACAATCCTCTTTCGTATAAATTTCCTTCCACTTTCATGTCAAAATTGCACATTAGTTTTTGCAATGGATTTTATCTATTCCTCTTGATTCTAAAATAAAAGTAGAAGATGCATGAAGCTGTCGGGAAATTATTGTATTAAAAGTACTAAAAAGTTTGCAGTTTGCAGTGTTAAAAATGTGCATCTTCTTGGGACAAAGTCCCCGAAGATATTCAAAGTTCAATTTTGATATGAAGTTGTCACGAGTTACTAGTGATTTGTTGTATGTATATGTTGTCTGCTGGAAATAAATGTAATTGAGCCGAGGCATGAACCCGAATCACGTTCAAGGTTATGCAAAACCATTAGAACTATTATTTTGTCTTGAAAGCAGGAGGGATAACGAATGGTCTTACCAGTTAGATGTTACCATATACGTATCCATTCTTTCTACTGTCCCTAATTTACCATTTGCAGATGAAACAAAAACCCAGCATTAGTGTTTCAAAATAGTTCTACAATGTGAGTTAGAGATAGAAACAACCAATGTGAAAATTTGAACCGGTATAATTGATGTTGAGTTTTGTTAAAATATACAAAATGTGAACAATGGTTAAAATAAAAATGTTCCCAGACTAAACGGTCTACAGTTATGGTTAAATGAGAAAAATAGTGATAACTCCCTATAATTTAGGCTCTACTGCAACAATTTCATATGGTAGGATGTTTTGTGATACAATTGACCTACACATATGCATCAAAAGTGATATCTTGAAATAATTTAAAATCACTGCTCCCAAAGGTAAACAGGACCTGTAATAATGGTTACCATCCTAAGTCTATAAGTCCCCCCCCCCTTTTTTTTTTCTCTATCTCTCTCTTTTGGAACAAAGTAACCAGAAGAACTATTTTTTGTCTACATTTTATCTCTGATCGTTCCCTTTATGTCAATCAGCATTAGAATAATGTTCTTCATCATTATTGCCATCAGATGTATCATTTTTCCTTTCATCAGTCTCAATCAAACAAATCAAACACCTTGTGAGTCAAAGGAATTACGTATCCAATATGATTTTAATGCTTCACAACCAGGCAAGGTATTTTTTTTTTCATACAAATATTTACAGCTTTTTTCAGCACTTAAATTTCACATGATTCATTAAACTTGCACGAGTACGATAATTCTGTCTTCCCTTTTAATAATCAGTACACTAAATCTGCCACAAAAAAGGGAGGGAAATCGCCATATCTGACAAATATAAAACTCTTTACGAAAATATACATTCCACAAACAGTCAGCCTCATAGTAAACTATATTACATCGATGGATCTGCAAAACGAAAAATATTAACATAGTGATTTTAAAAAAAAAAATCATTCAACTGGACTAATAAAAAAAAGGCAATCCTAGCAGCCTTCTGTTATCATCTTAGTGGGTAATATTTCTTATAAAGCTTGCAACGTAATGAAAAAGAAAAAACAATGTCGAAAGAAATTCTGCTTATCTGATGTATAACTGCACACTGACAAAAACATCAATCGTCTTTAAAGTAATCCCTTGATGGAGTATGCTATGAATAATACGAGGAGTGAGAGAGACAGAAAACAGATTTTGAAATCCGACGTAAACTTGAGTAATTTGAATTAAATTTGTACTATCAAACTGCATACAAGTATAGTTCACCCAACCACTAAATTACGCATTACTTGGCACTTGTTTTGGGGTTATATCAGTCCCATTTTATCAAGTTCAACATCGCAGAAGAGATGCAAGATGAATAAAGCCATAAGTACGATACAGCAAATTAGGACACAAATAACAGTAACGACGGTTACACAAACAGAAAATAACACTACATACTAACAGTATGCTTCGTGGTGATCATGGAAAAAAAAAATAGTGGAGAAAGTCTTTTTTTTTAAACAGAATGAAGTCGAGAGAAAAGTTCCGGACAGATGTAGTCAAGAATTGATATAATGTGTATGGATTTTGTTGAAAATGGCAAATAGTGTATACAGTCAAACTTGTCTATAGCGACCAACGTCTGCAGAGGCCACCTGCCGTATGCGACCACTAAACACATTTCCCCCGAAAGAAAAAAGCCCTGTTAATGACCTTGTCTAAACTGGCCACCTGTCTACAACGGTCACTTTTTTTCGTATCACTTGGGTGGCCGCTATAGACAGGTTTGACTGTATTGCTAAATTGGAATGACTGTCGCGGCTGACTTTAAAGAATCTCGATCGGAACACTGCCATCGTTGACTTATGACTCTCTGCCACTCATGTTATCTACAAGGGTGGGGACGGTATTTCTTAAGTTAGTATTGAAGCTGAATACACACTCACTTATCTGCTAAGGGATAAAAGAATATTCCTGTATGACTTCAGGTGTACTACGTATAGATACCGTCTTTGTGCCACATGTAGGAATGTAAAATTACAAACGTATGTAGTGTCAGGCGACAAGTCTACCGGAAATGCTGTAGATTCGGGAAAGTTGAATAATTATAACAAAGCTGACATTTTTACGGTACCATTACCGATTTATCATGAAGTCACAGCCCGGAGTTAAAAAAACATACAAACAAACTTTCATTCTTTTCCGAAGATCTTGAAACCTTTCGAATTTTTAAATGTCAGAAGACTCTAATCTTAATCTCTTCATCTTGCATAGTGACGAAAAGCAAAGTAAGCATGTTTGATGATAGGCCTACTGCGTTGTGAACGCGATGAATTAAAGAAAAAAAAAACCAATATCTTCACATTCTCTTTGTCGTCGTTCATTCTTGCACTATCATTGATAATGCAGCTATAAAGTTTGACAATCATTTGTCGAAAGCAAATAAAAGTTGTATAATGCCCAACATATCGCTTATTTCTCTATAACATCTTAATACTGAATGAAGATGGCATTAAAACAAAAGTATAAAGTTGTTTGATAGCAATGAATACATCTTGAATGAATATTTCCACTCGAGGCAAATTTATCAGTGGCATCATAATCGCTTTCAAAATCAAATCAGTATCATACGCATGCTTTTGAAGATTTGC
The DNA here is from genome assembly GCA_033980235.1 of Diadema setosum. Taxonomy (NCBI): domain Eukaryota; kingdom Metazoa; phylum Echinodermata; class Echinoidea; order Diadematoida; family Diadematidae; genus Diadema; species Diadema setosum. Next base: position 4,483,562 of record CM067080.1, read on the forward strand.
GAACACTTTTTGTTTCTTTTTCAGACCCGAATACAGTTGAAAATGTGTTTCAGCCTTCAGTTAACTATAGGCGTTAACATTTGAAGGCATCACTAACAACTTAGGTTGCTTATTTTGGAAGTTTTTGCTCGTTCTAATGAATTATAAATCAGAAACAAATGGTGAGGAGCAGGTCTATGGATGTCGTGTGAATAGGGCCTTCTATCCTCAAGTATGAACAGGTCTTCTGCGAGCAGTAATCGCCGCAGATCAAATTAGATCAAATAGACTTGAAATCAGCAATTCACAATCGCAATGATAATGATAGCAGGTTACGTATCATACCACAGAGTTTCAATCTGTCGTGTCTTTTATACTTTTAAGTTAATTAGAACTAAAATATTTGCCTTTCTGCGATCATAGAAAAAGGACATCACTCTTATTAGTACTGTGGTACTCACAAACATATATCAACGTATTACAAGCACTACGTTTTCTGTAATATTTAGCGTCTTTTTTCCATACTTACGCTTTCTACGGACGTCACTAGCTTGAACATGGAAGCATTTCAAATCACTTATCAATAATTTCATAAATAATAGCGATTTAAATACATTGCCATGCAAAAAACCTCTTTACGCAAAATGTGCAAAGATTTCTTGATTCAGCAAAAACTGCAAACTATGGTGTAAAATGAATTTAGTCCTAGCGCAGGCGACGATTCGACTGGTCTTTTGGGAGCTCCTTTTCCGTTCAACGCGAAAGCCTTGTGTTAGCTAGCACATGGAACACAAGGATGAAACTGCACGAATGCAACGTGTGGAGTATGACAAGCCAAGCGGTTCTCCTTCATATTAAAGGCGTAAATTATTCGTTTCAGTCAGTCCTGGTGTTCTGGTGTTCTGCAAGACTCCGAGATGACACCAAGAGTGCTCAGTCGGCAGTCGGTATTACTATCTCTCCGTTGTGCATCATGCCCGACGATGTTATAAGAGCAACAATTTGCCATGGCTCCCGATAGCACGACGTGCACTCGGAACTCCGTCTCCGCGGTTCAACGGGACTCACGAACACGAAATATCGCTACACACCTAGGTTTCTGTCTCTGATCCATCATGGATCCAAGTTTTTCTTGACTACAAACATCTATGTACAGTTCTATAGGACGTGCACTCTTCGCACTTCACCTTACAGCACCAGTGAAATGTGCAGCTACACCTCTCTTTCACTTTGATCTCGGTGGAGTCCGACCCCCTTTGGCAACACATTAAATCACACCCGTCCACCCCCAGGGACGTGGCGTTGCACTCCCGCCCCCTCGTGCCGGGCGTGCCAAACTTGGCGTTTCTCTCGCAGAAATCCGGCGAGCTTTCGAAGTACACCAGGTCTCTTTCACCCGGCTGCTTGTGGGACGGGTTGTAAGGCACAAAGCTGGACTCGTTCTCGCTGTCGCTCGGGTTGCCGTCGTTCCGCATCGTGACGCGGGAGGCCCCGTCGAAACGGTCTTTGATGAGGTTCCCGACCACCCTAAAAGTTGGTAGACGCATCCAGCAGGTTTTCACCGTACAGCTCCCCGACATCCCATGACACTTGCATTCTCTCCTCATCTCGCTGGAGACAGTCTGGAAGTTAACAAAAATGAAAACAACATCTATGAATATTCATTACCGGTTTACCCTTGTCAAAGGTTCACCATTCATCGTGACATACCAGGGGTCCGTTTCATGAAAGTCTCAGGGGAGACTTTTTGCTCATAAGACACACTTATGAAAGGCTTCATGAAATGGATTCGAGAGTCTCATATGAGCGACTTTGGCCATTCTGAGATTTGTGTAAAGACTTTTATGTGATGACTTCATGAAACGGACCCAAGAACAAGGAAACTTATAATTCTATAGGACAATTTGATTTACACTTAGGTTTAAATCACCCGACAACGAGTTTTCTCTGAATTTGCAGTTCGTATTTTCGAGTCCTGTACGAAATCACTGTTAATCGAGAGGAATTTGTGAAATCCAATGGCTCTTGCTTTGAAAATATGAAAGTTGAAGTGATTCAGCTCAACTCCAGCAAATACTTTTTATATCTCTGGCTGTTCTCGTTCAGAAATGGTCATTTTCAAAACTCAGCTTGAGCCTAACACCAGCTTTGCAGAAAAATACGCTGTCATTATGATCATTGTTACTACTGTTGGTACTATCATTGTCGTATTGTCATTATTATTTGAATGTATTACATTGTTATCAACTATATTGCTATCATCATCATAAATTATTGTAGATGAATCGGAATATGTGAGTATACATCAGTGTTACATTGTCTTTATGACTGTGCTGTGATATCAGCTACATGCTATTGTATAATTAAAACGTGAAAAAAAATTGCAGATAACTTATCCTTGACATGAAAGAATATTGTCTATGTCGTGTACAATTATCATAACGTTGACTTAAACTTATTAGCCAACACTCTCACTCCTTGCCATTACCAGCTCATTTTTTCGGGTGGGGGGGGGGGACATGATTGGTATGAATTTATTTTATGCTGCTTTTGCAGCCAGAAGACAAGAAGACAAGCATGGAATGCGACCGATGACAACATTGAATAAGAGTTTTTAAACTGTACTGTTATAGCTAGGTGTCACCTTAATGCATTTACTGTGTATTTTCGCCACATCACACGTTCAAGAATGCATTGCACACTACAGCTATATGAAGATGCACGGGCTGGATTGGCTAAAACGGAAAACCTTGTACCCTGGTTTCAATCTCTATAGCATATGTTATAATGGCGAGCAAGTGTATGTTCAAATGTGAAGAATGGGCAAATACAGGGCAATGATTCAAGAGGGTTATGGTGCAGGGGGTGTAGAAATTGCATAGGCCTAATGACAAGGTGAAGGAAAAGGAAAAGAAATAATGCTTTATAGGGAGATGAAATTAGGAGAACACGGGGGAAGTTCGAGAATCGGACAGGTAAAGACGTGGAGGGGAGGCTTGTCTGCGAATCAGGCAGAGAAAAGAAAGAGACTTCGGTCTCGAAGATACACAGACCTTTGCACAAACTGCGGGAGAAAGCTTACATTTCTTCTCTTTAAAGTGGCGAATTTTAACTGGGGGTAAACAAGATTTAACCGGAACAGAAATGATTAATGATAGTTTGAGTAAATGGAAGTGACGGGGGAGGGGGGAGGGGGAGGGGGGAGGGGAGAGAAACGAACGATGAAGATTCGATAAAAGAGGAGAAAGGGTGTAGGTAGAATGAGATCATCGAATAGGAGGGGAAGGAAAGCAGGTAAGTCGAGAAGGAGTGGAGAGGAGGCATGAGGTGGCGGCAAATCGACAGACTTCACAAGGGTTTTACGATCACTTCAAGCCGCTTGGAATGAAAAGGCGCGAGTTTTAGGACCGCCACGGCATCAAAAGCTTCCCCATTCGTGCGGCAGGGATGGGCTAGATTCTCTCTATGCTGGTTCGGTAAACATTGTTAAGCGAGATGAACCGTCTTTTGTATGTCGTTCTGCAGAAATGTTTATGCCTTCAACTTCTAAATTGCTTCTCCTTTGATCGTTGCTCGTTTAATCACCATCCCCCATCTTAGGAAACCCAAATCGCATCGAGAGGAAAAACTGAAGACATGTAGAAAAACACACAAACTTCTTAGTAGGTTTGGGGGAGGGGAGGTGAATCATGCAAAACTGAGTGACCTTGCGTTTTGAATGCGTGAAATTCCTCTTTCCGCGAGAAGATATCAGAACTCGGCCGATATTTGACCTTTTTGTAGTTCTTAGTAGTTATGTTCATAACACTTTTCCCAGAGATGAACCGGTGAAATAATTCGAGGACCTGAATACCAGCATTTATCGTGATCGCACTTTCACTAACATAACATAACATAACATAACATACACATCTGTTTTCTTTCTATCTCTTTTATGTTAATATAATCATGTAGTATATATCTATATTATAGATAGATCCCCGATAGGTAGACATACAGACAGATAGATAGATAGATAGATAGATAGATAGATAGATAAGCATACATTTCGTTATATAACTCCTTGTAAGTACAATGTTATTGCAGGATGTTATTTCTAGGTGTGTGTTTCCTCTGTCTCCGTCTGTCTGTCTGTCTGTCTGTCTGTCTGTCTGTCTCTCTCTCTCTCTCTCTCTCTCTCTCTCTCTCTTTATAGATAAATAGATGAATAGATGAATAGATTGGTAGATTGGTAGACAGATAGATAGTAGAAAGATAGATCGATTGATGGATAGATACAGTATCAGATAAACAGATGAATTGTCTTTGTGTAAGCACAATATTATTGCAAGTAATTTCTTGGTGAGTGCTTGTATTTGGTTTGAGCGTTCTTACCCGCCTCCCGGCGTCGTTATTGTGCAGGTTCATCGTATGTCTCAGGTCGTGTCCCTTCTCGCCGGAGTCGACGAACTTCTTGCCGATGCGTTGTCCGAACACGACGTTGTCGCTGCACCCGCCCCACTCCCAGTCGCTCCCGCTCTCGCCGCGGTACTTGTAGTCGCAGGTGCAGGATTCGATCGTCCCCTCGCTGCACGACCTCGCCAGTGAGTGGGTCACCGCCGCGCTCGTTATTGAGTAAATGAAGGCGGTCTCACGGCAACCTATGAGAGGAGACATTGACAGAGGGAAAAATATCAGTTACAAAATACCATGGCAACAGATGGATTATACAAAAGAAAAAAAAGAAAAACTAAAGGCGATACAAGTATTGCAGAGGAAAGGTTCCCTTATGCCTATGAGATACCATTCCACATCACAGTTATTGCGTGCCTCGATGGGTTGACACACACTAAGGGTGAAACCCTTTCTATGCCATGGACTTTGGAGAGTGTATATATATATATATCTATATAACGCTATGTGGTTTTCTGAACCCGTCGACAACTCAGGGCAAGCAAAAGATTGATGAACAGACTTAGTGTTATAAATTCACGAAAGTATCATGCACCCGAAAACGCTGGTTTTACATTATCTGAAAATGAGGCACTCTGTTTTACGCAATTCATTTGTCTTGTCTTTCCTTTCCATTTACCCAGTCGTCACCATACAAGGGCACATCGAGACAGAATAATTCTTAACTGAGTCAGAGAAATCGGGAAATATGTTACCAACGGAAATACAAATTTTCAGAGTTTCTCAGTGAAATTACTCGTGATAATGAATGGTATCATCATACAATAAAGTTTAATATTACATTTTTTATTTGCAAATTGCTTGTTATATGTAATTCTGTGTATGTTTCTTTCAAGGGGGGGGGGGGTTCTGAGACTATCATCAGTAAGAAGCATCGGCTTAAAATGGCAGACTCATACATGTTCTCTTTTCTTTCTCAAACTGTAAATAAGTGTATCGTTGATTTCTTTGATTTCATTGCATTTGTTCAAATACTTAATTATCGTGATCATATTTTGATTTACTTAATTTGTTCAAAATACATGTACCGTTGATAATGATTCATGTATGATTTTAATGGAAAATGCAGAAACAAAATTAAACTGATATTGAACGTGAAAAAAATACTATCCTAGTCACTGTTATCAATACAATCTGTGCAAAATAACCTTTTTAACGGCGACAGGGAAGTTGCATACATTTACGACAATCATGAACATAATATTATGCATATCTCTTTTTTTTTTTGAGGACATTTTCATAGGTTGTCATTTTAGACAAGTGCATACTAAATTGGAAAAATGCAGGTATGAATGTACAAGTGGCGTCCATAAGATTCTCTCTGTAAAGTAAAATAATTAACAAAAACAGAAACTTTTGCATGGAGAGTGGCATGATCTCTAGCAGGACATGGAATGGTAATAGGAGAGAGAAATAGGAAGAGAAGGAGAGGGAAAAAAAGATGATGATGAGAAAGAAGAGGAACCTTAAGAGTCAAGGTGAGTCAGAGGGTTCACTCTTCCAAGTTATGATGACTCCATCGGAGCTCAAAGAGAATAATCCGCTTATTTAGAAACCGTTCCCGATTCTCATTATCGTCAACTACCGTCGTCGGAGTCGTAGTTGGAGGTTTGGCACGCCGAGAGTGTTTCCAGATTCTCACGCCGTTAGTCACAGGTTCGTCAATGGGCGGCGAAAAGGATTACTAGCTATCAATAGCGGCTTAGAGGCGATTAACGGTGTTAAAGATTCTCCGTGGGGGGATAAGGAAACTGTTAAGCGAGGGCAATAAAATTTTCAAGTAAGAGAGTAATAGAATTCTATTCATCGGGACCAGGAATGCGACAGCTTCAGGTCCCTCAAGAAAAGGATTCCCCCTATATAATCGATAGACCTGTGGCCGTTCGTTCTTTCTCGATGGGTTGATTTTCACACGGACATGCTATTGAACGCCAAGTGGCGCATTGTTGCAGCGCGTCCGAGCGTAGGTGGGACTGGGCAGTTTCTATAGCACTGAGCGGACCCAATAAACTCACCCATTCGTTGGGATACAATCAGAAGATTTTTTTTTTTTTTTTGCTGTTATCTTACGAGGTAATGAGCGGGTCGCCGATGAAAAGAGTGTTTTGATACATTCTGGGCATGTTGACCGCTTTCTGTGATGAATAATAAGATGACTTACCGGTACCGACACGTATTGCTGCGAGGAAAGGGCGTTGCATGAAGGCTATACACACACAATACTATATGTCTATAATACAGTACAGATATCTAACAGTCTACACGTCGTCTGCAACTTTGTCAATAATTGAATCGTGTGAAGTACTGACGTTCTTCCACTTCATGGAATGTTCCTGATTGCCCGTGTGTTATTGTACAATCACTATTGACTTTTCCAGCGTTTACTCCATAAAATTCTCATTCGACCAACATCGAAACACATAGTCTACCCTTGTTGTCCCCTTTTTTCTTTTTCTTTTTGTTGCAATTAGCTGCTTTTTCTGCCCCCATTTTCCCTCTGTAATTTCCATTGCCTTCAATCACTCCAAGTCCTTATGTAGACAAGACTTGATGAGTCACGACCAGGTTCAAAGGCTGTGCCGATTGGCTCCGACACGTCAATGAACGATAAAACCCGTCTCGCGCTTCCGGCGTCGAGCACCGCGGCATCCTCCACCAAGAGCTATACGTCATGCACACGAGATCATCGAGCACCGACAAGGTTTATAGATACCCTTTCTATGAATAGCAGAGTGAGCTTGGCTAATTTTAGTTTTATCCGCTCCATGTTAGAATGACTCTCTGAGGTTTATTGCGTGACTATTATTTCGAATATTCACTATTCATTAGAAAAGCGCACGTGCACCGTTTAACGTCTTCAATTCATCTCAATTCAATTTGATTTATTCAATTTTTTTTGCATTGAACATATTTATAATACAAATGAAATGCAGCATTTTTTTCGAGCACAATAAGGCATACAATCTGTACATTCTAACATAACTGAAACTTACGTGTACTTAAAAGGAGATAGACTTAAAAAGGAGATAGACGATGATGACGCTCGAGTCTTTGTGGACGCTTCTAAAGAATGGCATACATGCTGGTCAGAGCCGATACGAAAAGACTGCCGTGAAACAAGTAGTCTTCATGCGATGTTTTCTCACGGGAGCTTCGCGACTGGAAATCACACAATACCTTATTGTTTACAACTCATCATACAATGGATAATTTTCCTATACTATTAATTTTTTGATTTGTTTTATTAAACTAGTCGTTGCACCAGCCTGAAATGATATTCCTTCAAAGTTCCTGCAGTGAAGACCTCCGTAACCTCCCCTTCAACCTATATCCCTCGACGCATGCGCTCTGTTTATCCTCATCCCTATATACTCTCCATTACTTCATCTCTCTTTCTTTCTGATGTCTCTCCTTTCTCCTCCTTATCCTTTACAGGCATCATATGCGAAATTACGCCAATTCCCGACAGGCCGTGCGCGTCCTTCCGTTTTCCTCCCCGTCTTTTGGCACTGAAGTTAGCCGCCAAATAGTAAACAAACTTTTAGACTGAAGTTTTCTTCATCTCGCTTCGCTTTGTCTACGGCGTCCTCGAAGTGGGATTAGGCGGATAGCACGCTCCAGTTCAATTCCCAAGCCCCCTTTCGCGTTGAAATGTGTCCACTACCGGCCCTCCGCCGATAGTCCCGTTCGCGAGGAACTCTGGGTAAGCCATTCCTATCAGCTTCGCTTTCACCTCTCTCTTTGTTAAGGTGTAAATCCAGTGTGAAAAAGAAGGAAAAAAAGTACACGGAATGCCTCAGATAGCAGAAGAAATACCGTACATTGCAGCTCTGATTTTATGTTGCCGAGGCGACTCAGAGAACAGTAAAAAAAAAAAAAAAAAAAAAAAGCTGTGGGGAGCATCATTCTGAATTCTTGATTTTGATTATAATTCTGGTAACGGAAATCCCAAAAGCAGAATAAACTAGATAAGAGGTAACCTATTACCACGAAAGAACACAAGCCACTCTAAAATCACCTAGATACATTGTACGTGTCATGTTATTCGTGCTACTGTTGTGAATATATAGCATGGATTTGACACAAAGACCTTCAGATTCAAGATCCCCAGACCAAACCACGCGGCTACATAACAATGAAATGAAATGCCTTTCTGTCATTCGCTTTGCTCTTCTCTTTGTGAATGGCGCCAGAGTCGAGTGAAGGTAAACCTTTTAGTTTAAAACCAATAAAGAATAATGTCTTGAGAATAATACTTTCAATAGACGTTATGACAATTATTACACGGCGATAGGAGCAATGATAGAAACGGATGACAATGATGATAACGGAGATTATGATAAATGATAACGACGATAATGATTATAACAATAATGGTAAACAAGACAAGAAAAAGTAGAAAGAAAGAAAGAAAGAAGAGGTATGAAATGAAAGCAATACACAAGAATGGCCGAAAGAAGAGATCGCGTGAGCAATTCAAATTTCCGGAAAATAGACAATACAATATATTGCAGACTCAGTATGAGTATTTGTTTGGACAATTATGATCAACAAAGTACCATTGCCCTTTTCCTCGGTTTCGTCGTGTCTACAGAGTACCCCAAATGGAAGAATGGATCGCTAAATTCATAACACAGATAGGACAATGATATAAGGAAAATACAAAAGGAATTCAACATACTGGGATAATTTTTTAAAACCCCTTCATTTTAAGACTTCAACTTTTTTCACTTTTCTAGCACAATGAAAGAGCGCATGGCTTACGTCTTCCAGAAGGTAGGGGGAATAGTGCTACCCTAAACATGCGTCAATAACAAGTGAAAAGAATGTGTACTTTTCTCTTATAAAAACCGAAACTTTTAGGAATTATCTTTATATTTTTCTTTATATTGTTGTAGTACTATGACGTCAGGAATTGTTGTAGTCTTCTCATCCTGTGATCATGGTGATTGAGATATCGAAACTCGACAAATTCATTACTTTTGAATGGATTGACCGATTTTCTTCAAACTTAAAGCTTCACACTGATGTGTTCTACTTATGCAATTCTGCATCATTCACTCAATTCACACGTATTTCTGGGTTTCATTCCCCTTTGAAAAGAGTTGTCGTCAAAACATTTCACCTCAATCTGTTTCAACACGTTTCGGATGGATTGAATGATTCAACATCTATACTCGAGGACAAAACTTAAAGGGAAACTTTTCGTAATTCCGAAAATGAAATATGGTTCGTTATTCCGAAGGTTCAATATACGCACAATCTTTTCATTTTCGCATGAACGAACCTTTGGAATAACGCCACCAATATTTGGATCAACGAATCATTTTTCATTTTCCAGGTATACGGAATTTATATGTTTCGAAATAGCGAGCTTCGGAACCCTACTTCATTTTCGGGTCATAACCAAAATTTCGGAATAACGAACATCACCCGATTTACTTCGAGACGCAAACTGACTTCATGAATACGGAAGGTGAACGAAGCATTGAGTAAAATTCAAAGAGAATCCAAGATCCATTAAAAAAAGTATGGATATTTCCCAATTAGGTAGCTTCCTTTTGTCTCCCTCTTGACTGATGAGAAGAACACCATAACAATTAGTGATAATTCAATTAAATAAATCTATAATGAAGAAAATAAAGGGGGGGGGGAGAGAGAAGTTTACGAAACTAATTGGTTTCACATCAGAGGACATCACACGAGTACTCGCTTTTAATCCTTTAGAAGGAATGAAGAAGATTGATTTAACCCCTAAAATACTTCCGTGTTCAGTCGAAAAAAAAAAATTTTTTCATTTTCGGAATTACAAACCTTCGGAATAATTAACGAACCTCATTTCAATACCGGATTAACAAACATATTCAAAAATTAATTTTTCGGAATAATGGACTGCAACATATAAATCGAGCCCAGTTTTATACTGGCATGGATGATATCCAGCGATTTGTGGGAGCTCATGAACCCTCACAAGCACCCACTTTTTTTTTTTTCTTAAAGGAGGTCCCACTTTGAATTCCAAGTAAACCACAATGCAAAGACTACAGACTGAGAAACAGAACAATTAAAGTTTCATTTCAATCGGACGAGAAATATATTGCACAGAACAATCCCATCTGGAAAGCCGTCATCATTTATAATCACATCAACAAATCGTCACAGTAATGACATTATGACGTCACAACTTTACCACTGGTTTGCATCAAAAGCACTGTAAGCTTCATTGGTCGGTAAAACAGAAACTTTCACAAAACTCCAGTTGAAGGGTCATCATCTCCGGAATCATTAGCAGCTGTAGAGTGATATTATGGCTCGATTCTTTCTCTGTTAACTATTCCTTTTAAAAACGGGGGGAGGGGGATTTATGACGATCAGCTTACGAATTAATATGCGACTTAGGTGATTGCATTGCGATTGCGATTTCTGTGAATGGCACACAAGCGTATCACGATTAACCCTTGCCTTACACATTTTTTTAAATCTTACTTTAAGTGCTTTCTCTTTTGGTATTCATTCAATATAAAATTGCTTTATATCTTCGTTTCTATGTCAATGTTATCTTACGTATGTATTAAGCACAATAATCATCAATGTTTGATATGATTTTGTCCACATTTTCTTAATTTTTGTCACATTGTATTGACAATGGAATGCAGAAATAAAACCAAACTGAACCGAAGAAGTGCATATGGCCAATATCACTGTTCTGTAAAAAACAACAACAACAACAACAACAACAACAACAACAACAACAACAAACAAACTGAATTTGATATTCTAAACTTCTATCGCTTTCTTATGTTTGTCCAATGCAAAATACGACACAGGTCCTTGATGTGTTTTACAACACACCGATGCCGAAACAAATGAAACCGAAGGAGAATGAAAATGACTCTTTTTTCGACACAATTATCTTACATCACAATAAAAATCTAGAAATTGTATCAGCTCCCTTCTGTACTGTCTTCGATTAACTCTTTTGATTCTCTCACTCTGAACCTCTTCTCTCCCTCTCTCACCTCCTACCTCCCCCTTCCCCCACCCCTTTCTCTTTCTCTCATGCCTCTCTTCGTCATGTTTACCCTACAGCTCACCAGTTTTGCGCTTCGCGCTTGCCTGATCGTGATGACACAAGTCGTGATCTGCGAACCCCAGATTTGTTGGTTCACTGATCGTCGACTACTTTTCTAGAGGACACTTCGGGAGTTTTTTTTTTTTCTCTCTCTCTCTTTTTCCTCCCTCTCTCCTTATTTATCTCTATCTGTCTCTCTTCTCCCTCCCACTCTCTCTGTCTGTCGCTCTCTCTCTCTCTTACATGAATCACAACTAGGTGTAGGCCTCTCGTTTATAGCTGTAAGCTATGTATCGAGCGCGACAACATCGATACGGTTGCCATGGTTACCCTGGACCGCATCTCGTATTCAATGGAGATACCTCCAAACCAATTTTGGGGCGATTTAAGCGATCCCTTTAGTTTCCTTTGAAATAACGGAAAAATGATGAAGAAATTATTGTACAGTGTAAGATTCGAATGGACGGGAGCAGTCCCTCGGTACCGAATTTTTCCGCCCAAGTCTCTGATTTCCTGCAATTTCGTGCGATAGTTATTGCGTTATCCGTGCCCTAAATGAATAAACACATCTTTTGAGCTACTTCGGGGAAAGGGGCGGGATAAGATATCGTACAGCATAAATCATCATATTATCTCATCTGAAGTTAAATGTCCTTGCAAGTATGTTTGAGGAGTTAAAAGAGCATTCTGATAAATTTATGTTTTAGAAATGAAAGGAAAATTCCACTTGACTTTCGTCAAGAAAGACAAGTGAAGTCATTTAAACAAAGCAGCAAAATTTTATTGAAATTGCTCAAACTTTTCAAGCTTGCATTTGTGTAGGCCCCATCGTGATATTTCTTACTTTGTAAGATCATATTCATCAGTAATACTGTAAACAGACCATTACGTTTATTTTCATATCGGGACAGTTGTATATTCAGGTAAAGATCTCATCCAATTCGTACTTTGAAATTTTTGTATATGCATAATTGTATTTTTTGTATGACAAAATTCTGTCAGCATTTGCTTGGGCTTACAATGGCGGATGCCATTTATAAAATGTCCATAATTCTTTAAAGTTTAGTTGACAGTTTTTGTTCATATAGATGAGTTTCAGACTAAAATGTTGAGGGATTGGGAATTCAATGCATACTGATAAATTTCAAAATATTGCCGGTTCTACAATGACAATATGATATGCGAGTTCAGTTTTGACTGGTGTGGGGCCCACAGCTCGCTGAGACTTTTTAGACACAGATCAACTTCAGCCGAACAGCTGGACGCATCGCGCATCGAACATAACACCTTGGCGAGTTTCATCCGTATCAAAACATTGTTGCATGAGTCATAGGTTTGAAGCGCTCTGCGGGATAAACCGTCACATTATCCCCGTCCAATCGGCACACCGATTCCCAAACACGCCAAGTTCAAGGCGAGGGACCAACGCGTGGACCCGAGATTCCTCTCAAATACGGACTCAAACAAAAACACACCAGTGCCCAGCATGTCAAAACGCCAACTACGTTTCAATTCGACGTTTAACTACCCCTGCCGAGGGATCCATGGTGTCCAGAACGTTACATAACACCAAAATGAATTCAGTCGTCCAACTTTATGCTCGAACTCAGATTTCTCCAGAACGCAGAATTTTGTCTTAGAGTTATCACATCATTCAGTCTTAAAGCATAAAAGAGATCATTGAACTTGTTGAGAAACGCTAATTGTTTTCCGGCGGATTGTGAAAGTGCCGAAAATCCCGTCGAATGAAACCCTACCCGATATCGCCCGACTGTAGGCCCTTTTGAGCCAGGAAAAAACAAAAACAAAGAAGTTTTACAAAATTTGCTACCTCCTCTTACTCTACCTCGTATTCCCTTTAGTCTTTTTAGCACTAAAAAGATTCCGAAGGGAGTCTACAGCAGACGATACGGCGCCGATGCGTTTACGTTTTACACCGGTTGTGAGGCAAGGTGCTGTGCTTTTTCATTGGTCGTGGCGATGACTGAAGACCCCAGCTTAGGTGGAGAAGGAATCCATCCCGCCAAGCCCCCCTTAAATCCGCTCCTCAGCTACAAGAGTCGAGTGAAGGGTGTCAGAAGGGGTTAAGCGGGCATGGCTCGCTCCTCTAACTTTCACCCCAACACGTCCTCCGCTTTCAACCAGATGTGGCGAGTTAAGGCATCTCACCACATCTCTCGTCATCCTATTATGGACTTCTTCTCTTTTCTCTCTCTCTCACTTACTCCAACTTCTTCGCGACAATGCGGAGAGAGAGAAAAATAGTTTGTAGGTCTCTATTTCATTTCCTAACAGGAACTGCTCTCTTCAATTCCACAATACAACATTCCTCGCGCTAACAACTTAATAATTCTCCCTGATATGTTTTGGACTTTTCTCCGTGTAAGAGGCAAAAATAAGTTATTTTTCTGCCCGACTTTTCATAAATTGGCGACCTCTATCGCTGCAGCCGCTTGTCGTTGATTTCTGGCACAACCAGAATCCATATTGACTCAATCCAAGACACAACTCTGTGTTTCGACAGTGCGCATAAATTGTAAAGAGAGATGCAATGATGAGATCTAGAAAAAAAGGGCAAAATGAGTTGAATTAATTCTATAATAGAAGTTAATGATTTACATAGTGCAACTCTGATTTGAAATTCTATACTACGGCCCTGTAGCAAAATGTCTCCATAGTCATTTAGACACACTTCCTGCTAAAACCAAGAAAAAAAAAATAAAGAAACAAAGACAAGCACTAACAAATGCAAACTAGGGTTACAGCTCGTTATTCGGAAGGTTCGTTATTCCGAATTTCATTTTCGGATTAACGAATCTTCGGAATAACGAAACTTCGGAATAACGCCACAAATGTTCGGATAAACAAACCCTTTGTCATTTTCGGATTAACGAACCTCTATATGTATAGGGAATTTGTGTGTTTCGGATTAACGAACCTTTGGAATAATGAACCTTCGGAATAGCGAACCTTCGGAATAACGAACAGCACCCGCAAACTAGAGGGATACATTGATATGAAATGAATTTCTTTGACTTTTTTGTTTTCTTTCTCGACTCCTTTGTGAGACACAAGATTGCTATATCACAGTCAGTGACAGTGTCGGTATAAGTTATGCGTATTTCGTCTCGGTATACTGGTATCTCGACATGGTATTCAAATTGACGCGCGCGTATCATACAAACATTAGTGACGATGATGCCATTAGTAATCATAATGTGATGTCAACAAAAACAGACCTTGGTGATTGTTACGACCGTATCCATGGTGATAGTACACAAGAAGCAACAGACGACAACAGATCCCGCTCTTTTCACACCATGTGGCAAACAATGTTGTGTTACGTACGTATTTGAAATATTTCCTTTAAAAAAAAAATGTAACCCGCAAATACAACAGGAAATCGCCTAATTAATGAGGGAAAACAGACCGAAGTGGAAAACAAACAAAAGAAAAAGAAGTCAAGGTTGTGGCAAAGCTTACTATAGCTGCAAGTGTTCACACGTGGCCACAAAAATTCGGCATACCTTAAAATGTACCAAGAAGAAGAAGAAGCAAATTACAGAACGAATAAGACAACGCCTACAGTGTCATGAGAGTGGTAGCAGTACCTTCTATAAAAAAAGGAATGGGATACAATACAGCAGCAGAACCTTCGCTTCAGTGCAATTCAAAAGAACTGAGTACCCATCTGGGGTGCTCTCGCTGTTCAGTGCAAATTTAAGTTCATCACCGAAGGCGTTATTGGTGGTTATTCTATAAATAGACCATCGAGTTCTTGAAGTAACATTAAAACAAGACCAATAATGAAGTTTCTTCCCGACCAAATTTTACAATGCAGGCTTCGGTGATGTGAAGATTGGATCGGTAGTTATTTTTTAGTCTTTTTTCACTTTTGCTCAAATAATGTTTACGAAAGAACAGTTGACGTTGCCAACATTAAGATCAGAACAACGTCTATAACAGCAGCAACGTTACACTATCCATTCCTCGGACTTAAAAAGGTTCTTTGGAAGCGTTCCCTTACCCCCATCAAGTTCAACTTCTGGACCTGTTTCAAATCAAATTCCGAAGCCCGCAAAAGTCCTATTATTGCCGATAGTGTCGCGGCTTTGGCATGATTATCGGTGGATGGTGCGTTGAGGATGTTGCGGTCAGTGTACAAGTGCCCTGTTTTTGCGCCCCGGGGACATTCGCGCGCCGCTGAGGAACGTTGTTGTTTTCTTTTGCTTTGTTATCTTTTGTCGTGTCGCGTTTTGCTGTGTTCTTCCACCGCGCAGCCAGTTACATGTGATGGAAATAATATGGCTTTTGTCTCATATTAATGTTGAGAATCATGAAGAGGAAACAAACGAGCAGATTACCCCACGAGTTTTGGTTATCTTGTCTTCATGTTTGTTTGTTTGTTTGTTTTTCACGTGATTTTTAAGCACTGCGTAAACTATGTTGCACCGAGAAATAAAAACTATATGACTTTTAAGATAGAAAACATTGATGCAACCATAAGTTCGTTCTTTAATTTTATGCATGATAAAATACATTTTAACACACACACATAAACAAGCAACCAAACACACACTAACACAAACGGACAACAGACACTGACATGTATGCACACAAAAATATTTTGAGAGAAAGATAGATAGGTAGAGAGAGACCGAGACTGACAAAAAAAAAAAACCCCAACAACAAATGTTTGCTTTCAAGACCGCCATACCCGTCGTCTATACATGAGAAAGACTTATAACCCGTTTAACGTGTCCAGAAGTAGTGTTACATTTGTTGGAATATCAATGACGTACTTGCACCAAGCGATGACGTAGATGTTGCGATTATGAGGCAAGAGGTCTGCTGCTTGCGTTGCCATTTTAAAGATCGTAAGGAATGTTTCAGTTATAGCATTATCCTGCTGCTTCTTATAATAGTAATCGAAATGACAAAATTGATGAAAGTCATAATGAAAGTTGTAGTAATAGCAACGATAATGATAATGATAATGATAATGATAATGACAATGTAGCAGTTGTAATAATACTGACAATGATAATACAGATAATAATGATAATAGTAATAGTAATAACAGTAAGAAAATAATGATGATAATGATAATGATAATGGTGCATGTAATGAAGTAAGGTAAACATTTTAAAGATCAAACAATTATGTGTGTGTGTGTGTGTGTGTGTGTGTGTGTGACAGAACCTTCAAAGGGATGATATATTATAGGTTGAGGTGAGGATTAAGCCTTTAACTTTTTGCAAGATACTTAAAAGCCACTTTATGAAATGTTTAAGAGCATGCAATTTTATGAAGAATTCAGAGTTCATTTGAGGAAAAATCGATTTAAAAATGGGTGAGATATCCAAAAACAAAGTAAAACAAAGCGATTCCAATAAAAGGTGGGTCCCATCTTTTATCAAGATTGCTTTGTTTTGGATATCTCAGCCATTTCAAAACCAATTTTCATCAAATAAACTTTGAAATAGTGTTATCAGCAAAAGACCAGCAAGTTTCATTGAGTATGTATGTTTTGAAGGAGAGAGTAAAGTGCAATATATAAGGGACAAAAACAAACTTATCATTATGAAACAGGAGAAATGTTGACGAACATTGGAGTGCGAATAAAGCAGAAACAGTAACAAATAGAAAAGTAATGCCAGGAAATTGGATTCATAAGAAAGCAGTTATAACCGGACACCTCGGCGGATGGATTATGTTGATGGATTTATAGTATAGATGGAAGTAAAATTGTTATTGAACTAGAAGGTGAGTAGACAAAAAAACATACAGAGATAATACAAGAGATGGAATGAATGATAGATAGATCTTAGGGAGGTTTGTAGGTGAGAGTTTGGGACTTACGATCGGCCCCCCGATGTCCGAATTTTGCCTCTCTCATTGTGGTTCGTAAGCTGTCTCTTCATGCTACTCAATTACCGCAACCCCGGACGCGTACTCCGGGGAGCCTACTCGGGTGCATTCTCCCAGCGTCAGGGGTGGTCGGCCGCGTCTTTCCTCCTCCCGCTCTCTCTCTCTCCTCTTCCTCCTCCTCTTGCACTTCTTCTCTCCTCCTCTTTTTTCTCTCATCTCTAGAGAAGGATGAATGACTAGGGGTGCGAGGAGGAAAGGGCGAGGGGAGGAGGGGAGCGAGGGAGGGGTGCGGCAGGCCATTTTGACGGGCCAAAACAGGTGACTGGAGAACTTGCAACAGTTTACAAATTGGTCCTCACTTTCCGCCTAGTCGGGGATTAAATTGAATCACCTTAAAGGGACCCAGAACATGGCATTCACTTCTAGATGGGATCGATCGAATCCTTTTCATGGACAAGCCTTCCAGGTTAAACCTATCATTTTGTCTTCTGCTCAGAGAAAATTCAAACCGTGGAAGTTGGAAGAACTGCAACTAACCGAGAAGTTATACGTAAAAGGCGATATATGCTCCGTAAAAAGACAAGACAGAATGAAAACGAAAGGCTGTGGAAATGATTTAAAATAAAAATAATAATAATAAATAATAAAAATAACAGTTCCCCAAAATGAGACCTCAAATGTGAAATCAAACTGGAATGGGTTGCAGTAACAACGTTTTATCAAATCTCCAACCAGTGTTTACTGACAAGAAAGACCTGTATGCAATGTGGGAGCGAGCACGAATTAGTCTCTTACACATAGCATCGAAGCTTTCATTATTCAATAATGCCTCAATCTCAGTCAAATCAAATTCAAGGTCATTAACAATAAAGCAAAAACGGGAGTTACAAATTTGCGAATAAGCAGAAACCCTTATTTTCTAGAAAACAAGCGCGATTGCTCTTCTACATACAGCTCATTTGAATCTTTGGAATCTTGAATTTGAGTCGTATCTCTGAATACCCTTCTACTATCATGTGTTATCTCAAGCCGCAATGATATCAAAATTAATCATTTTTTTTTTTGCGTCGAGTGGTTTTTATAGCAACTGGTTGACAAATTACCTTTATCGACGTGGAATAAGCACCAATTGTTATGTTTTTTAGTAGTAGCCATGATTAAAAAATGGGCATATGACATATTGTATACTTGGGCTGGATTGCGTATTCAGGAGATCGTTGATTCGCATCCAAAATTAATTTCAATTATTTCTATAAGCCATATGGTAACTACTAAAACACTGAATAGTCAGTGCTTGTTCATCACCGTCATTCATAGATTGAAATGGTAATATAAGGAAGAATATCTGTTTCATATAATGTTATAAGGTTTTTTGTTTCCATGAACTAAAACGTGTCGCGGATTTTTATCCAAGCATCAAACGCATTTGGTAATCATGTGAATGGTTCTCTTCATTGTCAGTTTGACGTCTCATTTCATTCCTTTAGGAAGCACTATTTGCTTTAATTCAAAACCTAACCATTTTTGGTAACTTTTTTCCATCTGCGTTCAAGTGATGATAGTACCTTGACCTTTTATCCTTGTCCCTTCTTCTTTCCCAAATATCATCTTGTGTGTCAGGTGCCTCCAATCCGTTGATGTTCTGCTCAAAAGGTGGATTTTCTTTTGAATACGCTGCAGTTGAGAGGTTCAATGTTATTCCGCGGTGGTTCAGCAGGGGTGATTATTGATGGCCGAGTTTCTGTTTCGTCATGCACGAGGAGCCGTGACAGAACTCCTTCCTCCCCTCCCCTCCCCCTCCCCCCTTTCCCATTTATTCCCCACACATGTTGCAACAGATGTAAGACAAAGCATCAATCCATAAATCATCGTATATGTCATATTGCGAGTGGTCTGTGCCTGACTAGACACTCAAAGTGAAAATCCGCTGACCGTTCAAGATGACGATAATTCTCAGAACAGTGGAAATTTCGTGTCTAATTCGACGAGAAGTGAGAAATTTATGACATTTTGTTTCAAAAAGATAAATATTGACATCGATCACGATCAACCTGCAAATCAGAAATGGTGATTATATTGTGGTGAGCGTGGGGAGCGTCAGAGGATTATTGACGCATTTTAACACATTATCTTATCCAACAGCAAACAATCATAATCATAAGGGGGAGATGTGATTGTTTATTCAAAAAGCTGTTAGCCAATATATCAGGATATATGTCATAATATGAATCTCACACTTGTATTTATGCGCTTGACAGATCTAGGCGCCATAAGAATATGTGAGCAAAGTATATAATGATTGCAGAAATCGTCGAAGCAGTCGATATGCTTTGAGTATGCTTTCCTGGCAGTGTAATCAATTGTCTTTGAATAGAAAATGCTATCAATAATAAAGTCTAATTAAATATATAAGAGCAAATAGTAAAGATTTCAAATGAGTCATTAATAAAGTTTCGCAATCATAAGGTTTTGCATTTTTCACGAAACAGTGAATTGCGTATATGAGAATTAAATATATGCTGATGGCATCGCCTAGGTTTGTTCATTAATAGCATATAATTACTTTTTAGAAGTCATTTTCGTAGATATGGAAATTATACTGCTCCTCTGAACAGACATCGCTGATAAATCTTGACATATTTAGAATAGTTTAAATTCATGAAAAAAAAACAACTACATTGATACAAATTTTTATTGATGCCAATGGGGGGGAGGGCTTCTGAAGTGGTGCTATCATCACCTTACCTGATTTCATATTCATTATGTGACCCGATATCTTTGTGTATGTATGTATATGTGTCGGGAACATTTATGACTAACCTCAGAACTGTCACGTAGTGCGCATGTTTATATTATGTTTTCTCTCTTTTAAACACGCAGCTATAGTAACAACAAGGAATACATAATTGTGGCTTGTGTGACTCTCAAAATTATTCTATGACTCCTGCGATACCCTTTTAGGGATGGGGATGGAGTGGAATAGCATGGTTTATATTTAGAAGAACTTAAATCCTTGGCATTATGCAACTGATGATACAACGTCTTCTTCTCTCCCGACAGAATTCTACAACGAATCGGTTGATATTAGTTATTCGAAGGATTCGTTAATCCGAACATTAAGTTTGGCGTTGAAATAAAGCTTCGTTAATCCAAAATGAAAACAATGGCACGTACCAACGAACCTTAGCAAGTACGAACCTTTTTTTTTTTATATTATTAACAAACCTTCCGAATAACGAATCTTTTTTCAGTTTTGGATTAATGAACCTTCGGAAAAACGAACATCAGTCAAAGTATAACTATCGGTTATTCCATATAGAGAAGGAAAGATTCGATACATGATGATATCAAGGTGAAAATATCTAATAAAATGTCACCATTAAAAAGTCCGCAACCGTCGACAAGACGAAAAAGAAAACTCACCGCGCTCAACATCACGGAAATATGGCATAATTAATCATTGATAACAAGAAGAAAAAGGAGAAAGGTAATGTAAACATTTATCGAGTTTATCCTTTTCAGTATTCGCACTGTTCTCAGTCATCATTATCCTCTCATGTCACCAGGTATCCATTTTATTCCCTGATTAAATGAGGTGGGGAGGGGAGGGTAACATAATATCTTATCAAAGTTATGGTTAGATTTGAGCCCAGGTTCTCCTGTTTAGGAGCGTACGGACCACGCCCAGGACCAAATGTCCCGTAGAGGAGAAAATATGGTTACAGTTCGTTATCCCGAAGATTCGTTGTTCCGAAGGTTCATTTTTCCGAAGGTCAGTTATTCCGAAGGTTCGTTGATCCGACGATTCGTTTATCCGAAAATGAAGAAGGTTCGTTATTCCGAAGCTTCATTAATCCCCCCCCCCCAAAAAAAAAAAAGAAAAAAAAAAAGAAAACAAGAATCGTAATTCCGAAGGTTGGTTAATACGCGCCTTCTTTTCATTTTCGCATCCACGAATCTCATTTCATTTTCGGATTTACGAAACTTCGACATAACGAACCTTATTCCATTTTCGGATTAATGAACCTTTGGAAATAATACCCGAAAATAAACATCCCCTAATTCACCCTTCAACTCTCCTCTAGCCGAAAACTTTGCCCAATCTATTCTTCCGTTCTCTATACGAGAGAACTGTGGAAGGAGCCATTTCCAACAACCTTTCAGTGTGCCTTATTATTTCACAACTCCAAACATTTCAAAGAAGGTGGTAATAGTTCACTTGATAAAGATTGAAATGAAATGGTAATATCTGATCAAACTTTTTGAGACGACATTATGTCTGCACAGTCTGGCGTAGAGTAAAGACTCAAGATCTACAAATGGTGAAGAAAGAGAAACATAAAGTAAATCGCAACGTTGTCCACCAGCTATCCAAAAGTCTGTCACAATGATATCGTCAGACAGCGGACTTGGATCTCCTTGGCCTTAAACCTTAAACACCAGCTGAGAGAGGGTCGACTCCCGGATAATTAAGACGTCTTTCCGTCAGGATCGTGATAGTGCAGCGCCGAGAATTTGAGAGAAGGCGCCGTCAGCAGTGTTGGTTTTTCTCCTTGGCGCGGCTTGGGCGGATCTTTTGTTGATCAGCTTACGCGACACGACATCTCTTGATAATCAGATGTTACGTCCCATTTACTTTGATCTTTCATTTTTTGACGGTTTCCATGCTGCAGACGTTTAGGACCAACGTTAACCATTGCGGAAGGTCCCACACTGGGTTCATTCAGTTAAAGAGCCCCGCAGCCTTTATTTACCGAGTCGTCGTGAGAGGCGTAAAGGGCCGTGAGAGGACGAAAGGTAGACTGGAAGAAACAAGTGTTCTAATGCCTTCAGGGAAACGCGCGGGAACCCAACACTAATGTCATTAAAAAACTGACATCATTTTCAAATCGAACCTACTCGAGGGACAGGTTTTGGGCCAAGACATCCTAATTTGGCGTGTTCCGCGGGTACATACTGCTAATAGCGCCCAAAAATCTACAGGAACGTGAGGCGTAGCACGTCCATGCTGACAGAAAAATGATCGAGAAGATAATGAAAGGTGAAAGGTTGGACGATGATCGAAGAACCGACAGGGATTTAGAAGCAGGCAGCCAGACAAACAGTTAACTGCATTTCTTTATTGGCTCTGTCACCCCTTGTACTTTGTGAGATGGACAGTTATCTGGAAAGAAAAACAAGATGACACAATGTCTAGAACTAACAAACAAACAAATTGATAAATAAGCAAGATTGAGAAATTGTAATCTTTCATTTTCTGCAGAGGTTGCAGCCTGGCAATTCGCTCGGAGATTTTGATTGGTTGTTGCCATACGAGCTTCATGAGGGCGTTAAAGTTCTGCTGACACTATATACTAGGCATTGCCGTCGTGCCAATGACCTTGCAATTTATGCTTCATGATGAAGAAAGAGAAACGCCACAATTCAATGAGTTTGTAGCCCATGTTTTAATTGGATCTACTAACTGATTTGCATGTGTCAAAATAAAAAGAAAATCATCCTCATTCCATTTCTAATCATCATCTTTTTTTTTTAATTTCATTCTGTTCTTCCATGTTCTGTTCCTCTGTGATCTAACGTCAGATCATATATGAATGTTACACGCATTTATGCATAGAAGCAGCGCCATAGGCCTTTACATACTGGGATGTGGGGAAAACAGGCAGTTGCTCTCCAAATCAAAGAGTACACTCCTTTCATAGGACAAATAGCTTCGTTTATAGAAGTAAAGTAATCTTAACTAATAAAACGTGTCATAATTTGAATATGCTACAAGTCCAAATTGCCGTAGGTGTTTAGTGCCATAAATATTTGAATCTAGTCATGCTCTTAAACTTACAAGTCGGTAATGCAATCCGAAGATACTGTAAAAAGTAATAAATTGATGTACACAAGTGTCAGATTACAGATGATTTAGCATTTGATAATCTCCAGAACACTCAAATTTTAGTCATCATGGTCATACTGCTTCATTTCATAGCTCTAGTTCCAAACACTTTAGAATAAACCTTTCGGGGTAACAACCTTATAAGAGAGCAAGACCAATAGCATGTGATGTAAAGTGTAGTTTCCAACGATGACTAATGTAGACGCTAATAGCGTAACAAAGTACAAATAACCTCCGTGAATTCTGGATACGTTCAAGCAAGAAGTAGTCAATATCATCGCAGCAAGTAATGGCACGTTTATCGTTGTACCCGTTCACGTTGCAGCGTTATTTCGTACTTGAATTTTGACGTATTCATTACATCGTCATTTTGTGAGCCACGTGTGATTTGCTAAACTGCTTTTTTTTAGACACTGCTGGAGTGCTGTGAAGTAAGCATGTAAAGTCTAAAATAGGGGGTCACGGGTTCGAACCTCCAATAAGACTTTGTGTCCTACGTGCCTCTTTTGACTCAGGTATATGTATTTTAAAGTGTATTTGGCTATTCTGAGTTGATAACTAGACTTGGAATTTGTCAACACTGACAAATTAGGTGATCCGATCTTTTCGAAAATCAATGATTTGAGTTCTGATCCCAATATAGGCATTACCATACAGGTTTCATCTGTGTTTAGGAACATTGGCCGTGTGATGTTTGGATTCTCATTTAGAAAAGGGAGTCAGGTCTGCCATCTTTGGTACCAAATTCCGTATACACTGTAACGAAGATACAAAATGAAGTACATATGACCTTTGACCGCACTTTGCACAGCGAAGATGGCATCTGAGCAAAAAGTGGTTATTTTGTGAAATGATCCTTGTAACATGGTCTTTACGTGTGCAAAATATGGAAAAGATAAGACATGTATTCACCAAGATACAAGATGATACATTTATGACCTTGACCCTAATTTACATACCCAAGATGACGTCTGATCAAGTAGTTGTTATTTTATGAAATAATGTACGTGACATGAACTAAACATGTGCAAAATATGGGGATGATAGGGGGTGTTTTTCTTGAGTTATTGCAGAGAAAGTTGCAGAAAGAAAGAAATATCTCAATACATCGAAGATAAGTTTGATTTCAACCAAGTTTTTTGACGTAATCTCGGCGTCGTATAAAAAATAGAGAAAACCTCGACGACAGCTCAGAGTCTCAGCTACAACATACTAAAATCTGGGAGAAATTCACCGAAGAGTAAGTGAGCTAGTGCTCGATAAAGACCGTCATGTCAATTTTCATTTCCAGAAAAATTCCCTCCCATAGAGATAACACGTAAACTGGTTAAATTTGACAAGGTTACATTATATCCATTTTCACGAGGTGAAGACATCATCCGATTAAAACTTTGATAGAACAAAACTTAACGAGTATTAAATTGGCTACAACATACTAAAATCTGGGAGAAATTCACCGAAGGGTAAGTGAGCTAGTCGTCGATAAAGACAATCAGGTCAATTTTCACATCTAGAAAAATTTACCTCCCATAAAGATAACACGTCATAACGAAGATAAAGAAAGAAGTACATATGACCTTTGACCCCACTTTGCACAGACAAGATGACCTCTAAGCCAAAAATGGTTATTTTGTGAAATGATCCTTGTAACATGGTCTTTACGTGTGCAAAATATGGGAAAGATAGGACATGTATTCACCAAGATACAGGATAAAACATTTTTGACCTTTGACCCTAATTTACATACCCAAGAAGGTGCCCGATCAAGTAGTTGTTATTTTATGAAATAATGTACGTGACATAAACTAAACTTGTGCAAAATATTGGGCTGATAGAGCTTGTTTTTCTTAAGTTATTGCAAAGAAAGTTGCAGAAAGAAAGGAATATGAAAATACATGGAAGATAAGCTTTAATTTCAACCAAGTTTTTGGGCATGATGCCGACTCCGTATGAAAAAACGAAGGGCACACTTACGATAGCCCAAAGTCTCAGCTACAACATACTAAAATATGGGAGAAATTCACCGAAGCATAAGTGAGCTAGTGCTCGATAAAGATAGTCATGTCAGTTTTCATTTCCAGAAAAACTGCACTCCCATAGAGATAACACGTAAACTGGTCAAATTTAACAATGTTACTTTAAATCCCTTTTTACGAGGTGATGCCGTCATCCAGTAAAATTGTTGTTATTATATATCTGAAAGACCATTTAATAAGCTACAACATATTGAAATTTGGACGAAAATCAACTAAAGAATAAGTGAGATATGCTTGAATGAACTTGAAATTTGATGACGTCATTTTGAAAATTTACTTTTTTAACTTTATTAAGAAATTTGATATATTTTAATCATTTTTCCAGCATTGCCAACTCATGAAATGACATGTACAACTCATCAGCTTTCAGAATATGTAAAGAAAATGGGGGGTCACCGTCCATCCTGACGAGTAAAATCGGATCTAAAATTAGCAATTTTTTGGCATAGTTGCACTGCATATCGCCATTGACGCGCGCGCGGAATTTCAACTTTGACGGGCCCGTATGACGTCATATTGAATCGGATCGACTTGAAACTTGGTAGAAATATTCCTTGACATTTCAGACATTCGATCCGTGCGATAAAACGTGAAATTTCTATTGCATTTGAGCTTTGCGTGCGTATATGCGCGCGCGCGTACGCGTCCGTCGATTTTTTTTGAAATGCAGTAAATGACCTGAAACGTGTGCAAAACAATTTTGAGGTTGATTGGAGCATGTTTAAATTTCAACGCGCGCGTACGCGCTCGTTTAGTATGAACGTGACTAAATTTTATGAAATATATCAATAGACCTTGACTTGAACTATATGATATCTTAATTTCATTCAAAAATTCCATTCCATTAATGAGATATTGATGTAAACGTGATTTCAGATAATGACGTCATAATGACGTCACGGTTAACTGATCACATTGATACACTAGATCTGTCGTCCTTAGGACATGATACATATATGGTATAAGTTTGAAAGTGATAGGTAGGGGACTTTTTAAGTTAACCGATACACAAGATTTGAGGAGAAAGAAATAAAGAAGAAGAAGAAGAAGAAGAAGAAGAAAGAATCCGTACAGATACAATAGGTGATCCGAGAGGATACTCGGATCACCTAATAATGGCAGACCCATCTGGCAAAATAGGTCTAACAATGATAGTGAATAGGCTACCATGGGTGTGGTTTATGGATAGAGACGATATGAACTGGGGTGTACCAGGGAGGTGTACCTGCATTACTTGAGAGTGCTTTAGTTTTGGTAAATGTCAGTTTTGAAGGCACTCATTACTTGAGAACCGTGACCTGAGACCATTCTTTTTTTTTTTCAATAACAATTTTGGTTACCATTCTCATTTTTCATATACGAACAGAACATACTTGAACGACTTTATTGTCAATGTCTTTTAAATGTTGTATGAAAGTCGCCGCATGAAACTGTCATTATAACGATTGTGATAACAAAAGGAATTAAATGCCAATACAAATCATGATAATGACACTATTACAACTGATGATGATGATGACACAACTAGTTCCAATCTCACAAGTTGTAATGATAAAAGTAACAGGTGTAAAAAGAAGGATGACAATGATTATTGTTACTATAATCTTTGTTATTATATTTATTGCTGTTGTTATATTTTTTGTTGTTATTGTTACTCCATCATCATCATCATCTTCGTCATCATAACTATCATTTGACATTGCTTTTAAAATTGAAAATTGTAACAATTTTTCTCAGATAAACAGTTTTTCAAAGTTTTTTTGGTGATTATTCCTTTAACATTCGCTCTTTATGTCACTGATACGTTTTATTCTCCCTCATTTCTGCTCAGTTACTTTGCCTCATGTTCAGCGTCATACGCAATATTGCAGTCTTCCATCTTTTTCACCGGAATTTTCCTCGCACTGTTATAAGCGCCATCGCCGCTAGCAGATTCCGACGATAATAAAGGCACACACACGGGGACGCTGAATGCAAATTGGATTTGAGCGGGGTCCCCCCGTAATGTAATGTCATTCCAGCGAAAGGTTGAGCTCCCTTCGACGGGGAGCGCCCGGCGTGATGCGGCGCTGAGTTGATGGGTTTTTCTCATCAAAGACGCGGCGGTAGCGCGCTGGGGAGGGAAGGTTTGGGATGAAACAGTAACAAGTTTTTGGCTGCTTGACTTTTTCAAGTTTTCTGTTGTTGTTTTTTTTTCCTCTCTCTCTCTCTCTTCTCTCTTGCAGTGAAACCCTATCTCGTCTCTCCTCTCCCTCTCTCTCCCAATCTCTTTTTTCCCACTCTTTCCTCTACTCCTTTCTGCGGCATATAGCCCTGTGACAGATGTGAGAGCATTCCTATCCCGCCGAACGCGGAGCGAAGGTTTCGTGTAAGTTTCAGCGCGTCTTCGAATACTTAGGAGAGCATTCCATCGTGCGAGCGAAAGTAGAATACGTGTAAGGTGTTGTGTGTTGTGTGTGATGTGTGTTTTGATGTGTGTCATAATTTATTCCTGTATTCTTAATATCTGTCTTCCGATGATATTGGCAACACTTAAAGAAACAATGACAGTTACGTTCATGACTGAACATAAGCAAGATGATGATTAGATTTAATTTTCGATTATAAATGTATGTTGCTCCAAGACAGATGGTTTCTATTATTTGTTGTTTTCAGCACCCTATGAAAACTTCAAAACGAATGATAAAAAAAAAATCGTAGTAGACTCTTCGCTCGAGAATAAAATGTGTCAATTCGCTGATATCTATTTTTTTTCTAACTTTAGTATGTACTTCGTTTTCTAGCAGATATAAATCACAAACGTTCTTAAGAGTTTAACACTTTTTTCCACTTATGAAACTTTTATCAGTCTTTGTGATAAAATTTCTTTTATTTGCCTATTTTTCATGAGCGAATGACTTTAGCGAATGAATGAGCTGGCTGCCATATCAGGCTAATCAAAGATAGGTCAAACCAGAATCAAACCAATAATCAATAACTTTTTAGGGAGAGAAAGAGACAGGCTCGATTAAATTCACCACCGCTTCTGATGGCATAATTAGCGAGTAGGCCTTACCTCCTCCCCGCTTGTATCTGATATACACTGCATTCTGCTAACAGATCTAGAAATGAACCCAGTCTGAATAATCGCGCGCTCAGAACCCTACGAATAACTCTCTAGTGGGTACATTCTCTTCGCTGTTAGCCCTGGCAGAAAAACTCAATTGGATTCTCTGAGATTAATTTGCATAGCATGCTTCCAAGACACTCACGTCACAGTTGTTATTGTTATCATCAAAGACATATTATAAGGATATGAAACGCTTCTCAAATGTCTTGGTTTTGTTATCAAGTTGATAGGACTTCCAAGGCCAAGCTCTGGTTAATAGAGAGAAAACTTCCCAAGAAAATTCGTGCATGTCTTTAAGCCAGCGAGTAAGAGAGATATTTTCCTTACTCACATTATTGTTGTTTGAAAAGTTTTGGTTAGTTTTGTCTTTCTTTGTTTCTTTGAATTGCGGGTGAAAAACGAAACACCGAGTGCGCAACCTCGCCACCCAGGAGGCTAATTCGCGCAACAAGACGGCGTGGTGTGCCGAGAACAGGCACATTCGGGACGGAGGTTGCGCGCTGGCGAAAAACATCATCACGATTGGGCGGATGTTGCAGGCTGAAAGAAGAGGGGGTAATGTGAGAGAGGGGAAGCGAGAGACCGAGATACAGAAAGTATCGCATTCGGATTGAAACCAACAGCTGACGGGGTTCCAAATGTTCTCCAATTTGGGGAATCACGGTCGTGAGTTGGCTTGGAAGCGCTTGGCAACTCGCGATTTCGACGGCAGGGGTGGGAAAGAGCGTAAACAACATTTCGCGTTCTTTGAAAGCTATAGTCGGGAAGTGTCTCCTTCGCGAGTGAAAGGATGTGCGCACTTCCAAGGTAGCGACATAGCGCGTTCCTGGAATACTTGTTCGCTTCTTCATCGGATGACATTGTCTCTCATTTGATCGTTAGTGCCGAGCTGGCAGACAATCAATCATGAATAGTAATTAGATTTTCCTTAAGGAATGAATGAGGAATTGTACAAGCATTGTTTCTGATTTGTTGTTTCCATTGGGTGCCTGAACGTGACTTTTCGCAGAATGTCACACTGACATGTGAATTTCCTGAAAAGATGTCTTACATTACGTTGTCAACAAGAAAAAAAGAAAAAAGTATCCATGTACTTTGCACTTTTAATTCGATGTTCTGTTAAGAATGAAACGAAGTTGAGTTTAGGCAATTAATCTTGATTGAACTTTTTTCGTTCAAAATATCAGCTGATCGAATTTTATGGAATGAACCAGCATTGTTTGTAATATCAGTTGCGCATATCAAATCGCTGAGAAAAGCTGACAATTTGTAACAACTCTCCCTTTAAACGTCATCGTATCCAAATCATTACAAATCGATCTAGAGATAATCCGACGCGATGGATACCATTTCTTCTCTTTGATTTCTTCTCAAATAAAGGAATCGTAGTCAAGACTTGAAAACCCAAGAGGAGTTTTCTCAGGTCACGACCTCATCACATTATTTGATTCGCCATTGTGGTTGCGGCTGATATTTCTGTTTCGTGAAAATATGTCAAATTTAAAAGTGTTATGGGTTTTTTCCCCATTAAATCTGAAGAAAACTTTCACTCCTTGATGTATGGGCTTATTCTAGCTGAGAAAGTCTATTGGGTCTGTTGGGAGTATCTCTTTAAGCTGAAACTAGCCTGTTCCGTGTTTATTTGCAATTGCCACAACACCCTGAATCAAGTTTAACTTGATACTGTATCACTCTGTAACGAATTATGTACCAACAGTGCATTTGGACAATTTTGTATTTGTCCTGTCGAAATAAAACAGGAAATAGAAAATAAAACCTCTTCATGAGGGGTTACGCACTCACAAACTCGTTCAACAGGTAATAGGATAGAAGACGAACGGGAAGGGGCCGGGGTTGACTTACCGCTATTCAAGATTTTTCCAAACAAGCTCGTCTGTCCCCTCTCCTTGTACGACGTCGGACAGTTCCATTTCCGGTTTTGGAATTGGTAACGGCACTCGCTGACGGCCATCCTGACCGCTCGAGTGATGGCCATCAGGGCCCCTTGGTTCTGGGCCACTAGTCTACGCTGCCGTTTGTTGAGAACCTTAAGCTTTGGATCCACCACGTCGATTATACCCTGTGTGTCCGTCACTACATTCGTCATTCCCGGCGACAATACGATGCTCCTGGATGACAGAAAGATAAATAGAATGATAAATGGAATGATAAATAGATAGATAGGCAAATAGATGGATAAATAGATAGAGACAGATTGGTTGATGGATTGGTTGATTGTTTGATTGCCTGATTGCTTGATTGCTTGATCGGTTGATTAATTGATTGATTGATTGGTTGACTTATTGATTGATTGACTAATGGATCGATTGATTATTGATTAATTGATTGATTGATTGATTGATTGATTGATTGATTGATTGATTGATTGATTGATTGATTGATTGGTTGATTGATTGATTGATTGGTTGGTTGATTGATTGATTGATATATAAGGGGAAGAAGATATGTATGGATGAAAAGAACAATGTATGATTGGTGATTGAATAGAATACAGTGTATTAGTAAAAAAAAAAAGTAGATGAACAGGTATATCATAAGATATACAGAAGGATTGGCAGAGAGATCACAAATAAAACGTTTGATTTAAACAAAAAGGACAAAGACGGGTGCATGCAGATAGATGAGTAAGTATCCAACAGCTTACTAGTATTTGATTACCCCTTATTTGATACAACGTTAATCATTAACACTATATGTCTTTGCTGGATCTCGTGGAAGATTAGTTGTATTTTGTAAATACGGCTGAATGTGCAATCTTCCGTTTCCTCGTACTTTATATGTATTCTATGTGTATTGCGTATATTCTATTTGAATACAGAACTAAAAACAACAGCAACAATAACTTTGTTCAAAGTTTGTTATATAATCAGCAATTTACTAGATCGTGTAAATATCTTAAGAAAAAAAGAATTTGTGTTCATACAATTACGTTGTGCTTATGACTGTAAAACCTTATGTAGGAAATTGAAAGATAAATGAAATGAAATGAAATGAAATGAAATGAAATGAAATGAGGTGAAAAAGGGGTTACGAGAGAAAGGAAAAGGGCATTCAAAGAATGAGAGATAAAGAATATAAAGATGCTGGATTCATTCAAATTTCCAACTGAGTTCTGTGAATGATTTGTCAATTATCAAAAGAGATAAATGTTTACTTCGTACTGATGTATTACTTTTTGTTTGATGAAATGATTTGAATTAATTTGAATGAGTAATCAAAAGAAGTAAAACGAGTAATGAATGACAAAGTAAGCAAAATTATCAAAACAATCACCAGAACAAATCTAGGGCTGAAGACAGTAAAAAAGATGGGTACAGACAGACAGACAGACAGACAGACAGACAGACAGAAAGGCATACATCAGGGACAGATGGGGAGGTCGGGTTGAATGTATTATGCATTTAATATGACTTGACTGTATAAAAGAAGAAATCAACTGAAGTAAAATCGAGCAGTATGTTTGTATCTTTTAACCTTGCGTAAAATACCAGAATATTGTTATCGAATTACAGCGTTTAAACGAAATTTACCATTACCATATTATTATTGATCTCCAGTTATTTTGCATGATAAGTATTTCATTTGTAATCACAACTTTAAAGCAAAATCGGCATTAATATCAAACACAACCAAAGAAACCCAAATAACTTGAGTTTCATTTTCGTTTAGTACTACATTAGCAAAGTCATTTTTTTTTTCTGTCAGTCAGGGTGATTTTTAGGAATGCTATCAGCAATAAAAATGACGAAATTATGATGATCGCAGCGCTCGAAGATCGCCTTAAGGGGGTCAAAAGAGAATAAAAACTCAAGTACTTACGAGATCGGGTTTTAATTCGTCGCCCGTTTAAGCGCTCGATTATTGACGCGCGATCAACTGGGATTAGCCGGATATAGAACGATTGCGTGTTACTTGGCTCAAAAAGGGTCGGTTAGCGACTCTATAGAGATCCAAGTCTTCTCACAGGTGGTCCCCCTTTTTCGCCCTATTCTTTTCATTTTAAGCCGGTCAATTTTAACCTCCCAGCTACTTTGCTCAATAATAAAGTCTGTGTAACAGAAAATGAATGGTAAAAGGGAGAATGTCACCGCTGTAAATGTATTGTATCCTCTCTACAACTGAGAAGCGCAATCATAATATTCTCCTATTGCGAATAGGAATAACAGAATGAAACATTTTGATGTCAAACGTCACTCTTCTGATTTTGGATTTTTCAGTCAGCGATATAGATACGAATGGTGTGAAAGGAACATTAGCAAAAACACCAATAACGATGAATGACGATCATGCTGATGACAATATTTAAGGGATGAATCTTGCGCTCAACTTATGCTGTCATATTTAACTTATGCTGAACTTATGCTTCAACTTATGCTGAATACTTAGCAGCCAACGTACTTTTGCAATGGTGGCTTTCGGCATATTATTATTCAGTGCAATTACTTACCAGCAAAGTGCACCTATATGACGGCTCAATGATTATGAACCGGCTCTCTATGAAAGTGTCAATAATCATAATGATGCCCGTGTGTGATGCTATCCTTCACACGGTGTTTCTGCCTTGTCAAATGCTCTTGAATAGCTTTTAGTTCCGTATCAGATTTTGGTTCCTTGGTCGTTGAATATATGCAGCTCTAATATATGCTAGTGGTTACACTCATGTTTTCTTTTGTCATGTGTTTTCGTTACAGTAATCTTGGCTCATAGCTGTTGAATGAACATGTGATATGCTCTAACTTATGTTGACTATGGAGGCAGGAGAGGGATATCCACGTCTCCTGGTTCGACTCTTCAGCTAGCAATAATAAAAACAAAAGTTTTTGCATGTTGTTCATGTTGCTAGTGCAGTGTTTCATATAAGTGTTTCATATGTTCGTAAAGTTACGCACGGCTTTACGAAAACTTAGATATGGCAAGCCGAGTGGGTTTCCTGATCATTGTTAATTTCAATAGCTAAAGTTGAAATTTGCAGATGATTACGATTATTCTTAAATATTAAGACACGTTTTAGTTGAAAGTGTATTTTTGCCCCCAATGTAGATGACATATCGACATACAGTCGTACTTAAAAAAAAAAAAAAACATAAGGAAAAAATGGACACACATATTGGCACTTCATAATCCAGTTGTTTGTAGAATCATGCGTAACTTTACAAACAGCTTTATGAAACAGGGCCCAGATTATCTTTACTTGCGTACCTTTAATTTGTGAGTAATATTTCCCCTTTTAAGTGTCTTGGAGAAGAAATCATAGTTCGTTACTCGATAAACGAAACGGAGACGGTAGCAGATATATGACCTATATCATATACAACAAGTCAAATTACCACAATTACCACAAATAACAATCTCGTTTTACTCCACGTCACGTGCAAGAACAAGCAATGAGAATGCAAATTTGCTGATGTCATAGTAATTATTGCAAATTTGTCGTTACGGGTCTATTATCTTAATTTCCGTTGGAGTAGGAAAAACCAAGGGATGGTTACACCCTGGCCTGACGGCAAAAACCGGTGCGGATATCCCCCAGGGATCTTTCGCAAAATTATAGAAGTTGTATATTATGTCCTAAACGAGTCTTTCTTTGCAGAGGTTTTGGATTAAGTGTAGAGAATAAGCCTTTAAAAAGAGAAACAAAATTTGAGAACTATACTGCTGGAGTGCTTTTGTTTTCTGTAGAGTTGACTGTTTCCCTAATATTTCAGTTTGCTTCAGGCTTTACTTAGTTGAGAGCAGTGATAAGGTCAAGATCAAAATATTTGTGGATTACACATAAATCCTTCCGGTATCCATATGTCACACCGATATAAAACAAAGCAAAATAAACATTTATTTCATTCTTCTTTCATTTCGCCTTTATTTTCTTTCATGAAAAAAAAAAATATAGACAAGACTAACAAAAAAAATAGGAACATTTAGACGTCTTCCCTGGGATAATCTTGGATTTTTGGTAGCGTGTTTTGTTACAAATTCTCGAACTGAAGAAAAGCAAGGTCGCCTGTCAACCAAGAGAAACCGCGCCACTTTTTTCTCCTTGATCTTGTCGGATCTCATGGATTTGTAAGGACTAAGGTAGAACGATGGCCGAGACATTGAACTCGACTGGTACGCGCCATCTGAATGTCGTCTGCTCCCCGGCCATGAAAATTCTAATGACTTGTTCCCCCTTTTTCCAATACGACTCGACTTCATTATCTCCATTTAATCCTCCGCATCAAAAGTTTTGCCTATTGAGATAAAACCTTAGGGGCAAGTATTACTCAGTATCACTCAATTCTTGCCTTTTTCATTGCATGATTTGTTCGCAAGCAGGCTAGCCAATGCTAGCGACATTTTGTACTAATGCAAACCTGTAAAGCGTTCCATACTCTCGCTTCGTTTCCGTCCAGATATATTTATGTTTCACTTGTAAAATTAACAACAAATTCAAATGTTATACACAGTATCGGTCCGCCAATGTACATGGTATTATGTCAATAATTTGTGTGTGTGTGTGTGTGTGTGTGGATCATGTGGAAAGTAAAGCGTTGTGCAAGACTACTCACAGTACACATCAAAGAAAAGATCGAACATGCACAGATAACAGATAACACAACTTCTTCGTGTTTATATCTCATGCGTAGCCGGATAACCTCATATCCCAGTCTGGAGTTTGATGGAATACCTCCATTTTTTTGCTCGTGTCTCTTGAGATCCAATTGGACGAGCAAAAGAAGAAGCAGAAGAGAAGGAAAAAAATGGGGAAGAATGTTTGAAAAATGACAGATCGGAAGTTCTCCCCATCTATGTTTTTTCCCCTCTCCGCGATTGTCTTGAGCTTTCAAAAGTAAAAGACGGAAAAGGATTTTATTTCGTGACAGACCTTCTCCCTCATTCTTTAGTCCCAGTGGGAGCTAGTCACGGGAGGCGAAGTGGCACCGACGGGCTCGACCAGTTTCTATGGATAAAGCTGGAATCTACAGAGCCTTTCTTCGATATGATCACTACATCAAAGTTAAGCAGATGCCTCTTCTGTTAGTATACATCATTCATAAAGATGCACAATGCGATCGATGCGTCCTGTTTGCGAACATCAGTGACTTTTTTTTTCCTCAGAATTGTCTTGTATTTGGCTTGTTTTTAAGACTGCTTGTTTTAAGTATGTCGCGTATATTCTTCACAGACAAGTTGACAGACGATACGAAGACATCTGGTGAGCGCATTCATATCGGCTACTTACAAAACAGGAGCACATTAAAGTGCTGTTCTCCGCGTTGTTAGTTTATGTAAATAATTACTACCACACTTACCAAGTAATCCTGGTCGAAAAAAGAAGGGGTAATTGGACAAGGACAAGAATAGCATAAACGAAGATTTGAAGAAAAAAAAAGAGAGAAAAGAACAAGAGAAGAAAAAGAGGAAGAAGAAAAAAACAGAGGGAAAACAGAAGACATCAAGCAAATCTTGAGACCGCATCTAGTTGCCCAATCAAGAAAGTCTGTAACATGTCAAGCGCGAGCTGGCCCGATAATTTCACACCATTGAGCTGCAGGCGATGGCGCGAGGAAACGTGCCAAGCCCCTCCGCCTGCCCAAGAATTCTCAAGTGCGATCCACTTCTTTCGGATAAAGGTCAGCTAAGTTCACGAGAACTCTGTCCTCGATTGGCCGTCCCCTCACAAAAAAGGTGTACTGGCTGCGTATTTACCGGACATACGTTGATGATTTAATAGTTTAAGGAGTTCCTCGACACAGCCCAAAGTGTCTCGACTCTCCGATGACCTACTCCTATCGGGGGGACGTCCCGCAAATCGGATGAGGGCGAGATCTGCTCATTTACCGCCAATTATCATTGCCGACCACCGCCAAGAGAGAAAACAAATACCAATTCCGACTGGCAAAGAGCGTAGAAATGGCATGGGCTGCGGGGGCGAATCTTGTCAGAATTTCTCTCACTCTTCCTCTCGCCTACATACGGCTGACTTTGTATTGCTTTGTTTTGTTTCTTTTCGTTTTGTTTCATTTACTTCTACCCTGTGTCGTTTACTTCTTTACTTTTCTTTTGCTTGCTGCTCTGGCTCAGGTTTCTCCAAGCTCAAGATCTATCTCCTTACATCATTCCGCAGAAAGTCATCAGCCATTCAATAAATGGAAATTGGTGAGCAAAGCAAACTCTCTCACTTATTACATCAACACTGCACAAGAATTCGATTGTACTGCAGGGTGGTTTTGTCAACAGGCCTATATAGGTACCACATTATTGAGATGGGCGAGGAGTCTTGTCAGCTTTTTGTTTGTTTTTCGAGAACTCTATATGAGAGACTGTAATGATTCAACAGGAAAGAGGGAGAAACATCGATCGAGAAATGATGTCAAAATGAACACGAAGAGTTATAAGAATGTATGTTTCGATTATTTTTGTACGTAAAAAAAATAAAGACAGTAAATACAATGTTATTGTATAGTAATAATCATTGTAACTCAGTGATGTTTATTTCTTTGTTTTTACGGAAAAGCGGAAATAAATTCGAATCAAAACATATCAATCAAGAGTTGATTTGCTAATTTTTTGTTGTTTCATTTTTCCATCTGAGAAGATGGCTGGAGAGCCCATATTCAGTTGGTCTTCCATGGGGTCCAGTTGGATGTGAGGCGGGACCACTTCACTGGGTTATGCACTCTTAGCTCT
Organism: Diadema setosum; assembly: GCA_033980235.1. Classification (NCBI taxonomy): domain Eukaryota; kingdom Metazoa; phylum Echinodermata; class Echinoidea; order Diadematoida; family Diadematidae; genus Diadema; species Diadema setosum. Next base: position 4,520,656 of record CM067080.1, read on the forward strand.
TTGGGATGAATGAATGCATTACGTGCATGAGTCGTGACTCTCTCACACACGGGACCTTTATTTTATGTTCTGTTCGAGGGATAGAGTGTTTTGCCTCTTACTAGAGGGGACGGTATGATTACACACAACATTGCTCAGTAACAATCGGGAATCGAACCCGGGTCCTTTGGATCTGGGGGCAGACTCTCTACCTACTGCGCCAAATCACCGCCCGAAGTGAAAGACACCATGCGTGATCTCCATCTCGGAGAAGTCAAAGAAACGGGAGAATGCCTGTTGTGGGTGATGAAAATAAGACAGAAATGAAAGAAAGGAGAGGAACGTCACGAAATTGCGTCACTAATTTTGCACCAGGAAGCTGGTCATCTAGGGGAACCTCATCGTCAGCTCCTGTGCGACTAGGACCGATCGGAGCAGCTGGCTGGCCGCTCGACCAGGAGAAATGATGTGGTGAAATCTGGACTAATTGCTTCACCCGGCCCTGAGGAAATCTTCAATGACCGCTCGTCCTCCCTGACATGAAAGAAAAGTACAAACTCGGCAACTCCTGCAGCACAATCCTGGCTTCCGTAATATCTGTCCTTCATTATCTACTTCTACTCCTTTTTCTTTCCCCCCCCCCCCCCCCCTCTCTCTCTCTCTCTCTCTCTCTCTCTCTCTCCCTCACTGCCTCTACTCTGGTAATTACAAGGTTTTTTTCGGACATTCTTATGACCTTAATTCCTGTGTAGGGTAAGAGATCTTTAAGGATGTCAAAATTAAACTCACTATTTTATGCAACGATTACTTTGCACTTTGATTCAATTAATCAGCATTAAAAAAAAAGAAAGATCGTGAAAAAGTTTATGATATGACACAATTATGAAACATTTGAAAAATAACAATTTCTCAGTTTTGTTTTTGCTTTTTTTTTAAAGGGAAGTTTGAAATTTGGTGGCAGCCGGAGTTGTGCTCGAAGAACTCGCTTTGAAATAAATCACACTGAAAACGAAATGCGGATGGGAGAAAGTTTGAGAAAAAAATCCCTACATGCGCAAAAAAGCTATACGACCGCTACGTTTAACCTGTTGAGGACCAGATGATTTCGCTATCACGCACATTTTCCATAGATATCCCCCGGTATTAATGGGGACTCGTCTTCACTGGGTTAACGTACGCCCTAATCCTCTCCTTCCTTTGAACACCCTTTGAGACAGCTTAAAGTCAATTACTTCATAAAACATATAACGCATTATATAATAGACGAGCAGCACTATTTTGTTGACGTCAAAGTATAGTGACCAAGACGCCTGATTAAGGTCAACTTTTTTCATCTGCCTACGTTGTATACTGGTCATAACTTTGTTGGTATTTGTCCGATGACAAATCTTCTGCAAATCCCCCCAAAAATCCTAGCCGGTAAATCGTGTTTGTTCCACTTCTTTTCTTTTTAATTTGTGATAGAATTTCACTCCATGATGTGTTTTTAATGTTAATAAAAAGAACAAAGTCAATGCAAATAGAATGGTTAAAACAATTCTTAAACTTCTGCTCAAATTAGAGCCACCGTTATAAAATGTAACGACAAACCTTGCAGACAAACAGTACGAGGGTCAAAATGACAGAATTGATATGCTTTCACACCAGGGTGCATCGATGACGTTGGTGACGTCACCCATGCACCGGAGGCATCGATGGCGTCAATGACGTCATCAAAAGCACATCAGGTGGAGCTGATGGTATTCCAGTGAGATTTTTGCTCTCCTCCTTGTTTGGACTTCATTCTGTATTTGTCATACAGTCTATTCGAACATGGTGCATGAAATAGAGAAGATGCTCTTCTATTCAGATTCTCACTAGAATACAAATCCATGTTTCGAGTCTTTTCGAAAAGAAGAGAATGATGTTTGGCTTTGATGAACAGACAATCAAGCGATGCTGTGATCGATGGGCTACACAAGGCGGGAAAATGGATGCCTTTAACTATTGGTAACAGGAATGCGGATGGTAAATGTGAGGACGATGACAAGATAATGTGGACGAAGAGTCGTTTCAAGTTTGTCAGGCTCTGGCGAGAACATTCAGCGCCAGCAAAGGACGTAATTTTCTATCACTTTGAGTTAAAAAGAAGCTGCATTGATGACCGAGTGGTAGAATGCGTAACGTCTGAAACGATATTATCGATGAGAAAGCGATTCGCGAAGTATCGCTCAGAGTCGTCTCAAACGTCTGGAACCATCGAATCGGATAGCAATCAGAAGTTATGGCAGGTGGTAATCTTATAGTAGAAGGGAGGAAAGAGGGACAACTGCATGCCAACGATTATCCCACACACTCTCGCAGGAATGTGTCACGCTTTTGAGGGCGACATTTAGGCATGGGACAGATGCTTGTAACAAGTGATTAGAGCTTGCCGTCGGTGAATAACATCTACATGGACAACAACAACGAGAACATCGTGTGACGAGACCTCAAGGAAATGGACCTCCAAGATATTGTGATTGAAGTATGGCACGCGAAGACTAACAACATTAGATCTCTGGGGGCTTTTTTTTCAGATACCAAGAGATGAGCGCGAGCGCGAAGGGGAGAGAAATCGCTGCTTCTGATGTTGGGCAGATTTTGCGAGTGGATGGAAAGCAGCGAAAAAAGTGTCTCCTCCGCGATGTAAAGCTACTAAATGACAGAATGGAACGTGTTCTGTCCGGAAATTTTATAAGTTGTCATTGCGCATATCTAGTCCCGATAAACAACTTCTCATTTTTTCTTTTTCTCCACATAGACTAATGTATACATTCTGCGGATTCTTCAGCAGATAGATAGAGGATTGATAGAGGAACAAAAGTATAGAACATTTTTTTAAGAACAGATTGTGTTCTATTAAGAAACAGCACATCAGAGATAGTACACTTGTAGTTGTGCAGTCTCGGCACTCGTAACACTCATTTCTATAGCTGATGTATAACATACATTGAAATTGGTGGTGATGTTTGCAGCGGTAGTGATAGTTGCAGAAGAAGCAGTCTTAAAAGGAGATTATGTTGATGTGTTGATGTTTTAACGTGTTACACTCCTCTTTATCATCGGTTTGTTAAGAGTTTGATTGTAGTAATGATGGTAAAGTGGCCGTGTATTATAAAAGATGCGTAGTAGGGGAATGACTTCAAATTGCTTTAGATATACAAGCAGTCGAAGTAGTAAGTTGCGGTAGTAGTGATCTTAGTTGCTTTAGCAGGAGGAAACGATGTCGGTAGAAGGAAGTAAAAACGGTGGTTGAATACGTCTCGATTTATGTCATGGTGTATATCTTTAGAGGGACGTAAGTGCCAACAGCGTTTCTGCTGTTGGCGTTCATTAAAGGCAAAGTTTTTTGTTCGGAATAGAATAATAAAAAGATAAAAACTCACTGTAGGTACAAAAACTGAATGCCCTGGCTTTTGCCAAATCATAGTTTACCATCTCAATCATGTGGAGTCCTTCAATAGCCTTCTTTCGCTTAGAGGGCCAACCTTTGTCAAACGTCAAAATGTAACTATTTTATACCCTCTGCGTACCTTATGTGAATGAAGAAAATAGTTACGGAAAAAGTAGGCATATCAATCACATGGTTATCGGATCCCTACAGGGCGCTAAACTGGCAACGCCACAACCGGGTCAGTCCGCCACAAACGAAGCGCTGTGGGGTAAGCCACTCGTACTGTGCGGCCAATAGTGCGGCGGGTCGGGGGGCATTTACCGCCACTCCGCGCGCAGCCCCTTGATGGTTGCCGCGTGTTTACCGCCGTAAGCAGCGCGCACGCGGGCGGTCCGTTAAGACCCTTCGCCAGGTCATTTAGCAACAATTTAGCCGCTGACAGACCCTGCTTAGCGGAGGAGAATAGAAGAAGAAGGGGGAAAATCCGATTTGAATGGAAATGAGGGTGGCATGTGATACGGAAACAAGCCACGACAAAGGGTGAAAATGTCAGAGGAGAAATTCCAAATCTTTGTGGTCGGGATAGAGCGATGAAAAGTACAGTCAACAGATTTTGAAATCCATTCGGAGACGCTAGCATGATATACGGCGGAGGGTGGGGTAGGTGGGGCGGCTTCTCATGAATTTGTCCCGAAGAGCTGCGCAGCAAGTCGATACCTAGTATACTGAATGTCATGTTACTTTCTCGTTTATTGTCTGCATTAAAACTGAAAGCTAGATGCAGAAATTTTCCCTGAGATATGACTCGAAACGAACGATAAATAATAGTTTTGACCTCTCTCTCTCTCTTTCTTATCATAAATCAAAAGACAGCGAGGTCAGCAGACTTTATTGACAAATAAAACTATCTTCAAAGAATAATGTTATTACCATGTGCAGCGTATTTCTTTGATTCATGTATGATGGTAATTAAATGGCGAGTTTTTAGAACGCTTGGCGTACCATACATCATTAGGCCTTTCGTCAACTGTGTAATTGCCTTAGTGTGGCGTAGCGATCGCATTCAATGCAAGCAAAGTTCTGTTGACGCCCAGGTTGGTTAATTCCAACGTCATTCACAAATTAATGGCGTCACGAAAAGACCTCTTGCTCGTTGATGCATCCATGTCGATCCCCACTCTTCGGCTCTCGAAGGACGCATCCTTCGTAAAGCCCCCGAAGTGTGGATGGTTACAGCTCGTTATTCCGAAGGTTCGTTATTCCGAAGGCTCTTCAGTCCGAAGATTCTTTATTCCGAAGGTTCGTTTTACCGAATTTCATTTTCGGATGAACAACTCTTCGGAATAACGAACCTTCGGAATAACGCCACAAATGTTCGGATTAACGAACCCTTTTTCATTTTCGGATTAACGAACCTCTAGGTATAGGGAACTTGCGTGTTTCGGATGAACGAACCTTCGGAATAACGAACCTTCGGAATATCGAACCTTCAGAATAACGAACAGCACCCGTGTGGATAAGATGTCCAAGTTCCACGCGACATCCGAACCTTTCCGATAACTCACGACATGCACAGCGAATCAAGAAATTATCATTGTGGTGATACTTCCACTTATACTTTTACTTATGCTTATACTTATACTTATGCTTATGCTCATAAATGCTTATGCTTATACTTATACTTATGCTCATAAATGCTTATGCATATGCTTATGCTTATACTTATACTTATATTTATACTTATATTTATACTTATACTTATTTATACTTATAATTGATACTTATACTTCTTACAGTAGTCAAATTTGTTACAACAGGAGACCAACATGATAATTCATTTCAATAACTCACTTTTGAAAGCTGACATGAGTAGGTTTAAGAATCATTGCTTTGGTTCTGTGCACAGTGAAAAAGTGAAGTCAATAAGTCATGATGAAAACTGGAAGATAGGATGAAGGAGGAGATCAGGACCAATAAATGAAAAATTCGTCGATTTAATGGACAAACGAAATGCTGAATATTTTGCAGCCAAAATGATATGAAATTATATCTAACAACTATGCCAATATAGAGCGATAAAGAAAAGGAGCTTTCTCTCATTCACAAATTCCGCAGTCGTGTATTACAGGACAGAGTAACAGATTGACAGAGTAACATGCAGATTAACATGAAGGGGTTTAGAATCAACTCAAATCGCGAGTGAGTTGTAACCATGGCTACACTTCTAATGTAGTCAAGGATAGCTCAACCTCCAGTTGTTCAAAAGAGCATTCCTTCCCAGCTTGTCAGAAATCAAGTAGTCGAATACTTAGTAAGTCAGCCAAACAGTAGCCCTCAGTAACATCGAAAAAGAAAAAAAAAAACATCGAGCACCACTATTCAGAAGTTTTCTATGTCGTCAGTTCGATGAGCGCAAATGCCCACTCTTCGTTGCATCACGGTGACTGTACTGGCACCTGTTTCTGCGGTTATTTGGAATTGGCGCTTACTTCAGGCAATCGGCGCGATGTGCTAATCCCTTATGCCTTTTTAACGACTTTTGATCACGTGATTTGAGGAAACGTATGGTGCCTCGCTGTATTTACTCACAACGAACACGTGTTTCCCGTTTTGCGTAATTTCAGTAAACAAAGCTAAACTCAGAGCATAGTTCGTAATTGGTTCAAGTATATGGTGCACCATGGGGAGAAAGAAAGCTATTGTTTCTCCCCAGCAGATTGTATAGCGTTATGCATCGATACTATTCATTCAGTGCTGGAGAGAAAATGCTTGTACTGATACTATAATAGGTGTTGGTGTCAATTGTAAATTATCGCAAGTTTTTGGATGCAAAGCAGCATTTGGATGTGACAACAGAGAACTCAATGTTTCTGAGTTTAAGTGAGTCACCAAAGCATTTTCTTCCTGAGCAGAGTATATTTGAAAAAAAAAACAAACAAACAAACAAACTCAAATCCAGATCCAAAACAAAAGAAATGGAAAATGAAACCACATCTTGTATAAGACAAAAAGAAGAAAAAAAATGTAGGTGTACAAACAAACATGTAGCTAACATGCAAACATCGGTGTCACCAAAAGCAGAGTAAGACTTCTGGACAATGCAGACAAAAAAGCAAAACAAAACAAAACAAAACAAAACAAAATGCATATACAACCCATGTCATAACAGATGCTCTCGAGTAAGAAACGGATTACATAAATGAAGACATCAAAGTCAGAAAAGGAGATAGGTCACTAATAAATTTCTAGTTTTATTGCAGTTGAACTGATTCCAATAGCCGACAGATTGTATCAGTACAAGTATTGTGTGGTTACCATAACACTTGCCTATCTACATACATTCGAAGACACTACCTATTGGATATTTTCTTGAAATAGTAGGTCCTACATGTGCAATATGTCCAACAATGCACTACAAGCTCGGGATGTTCGTCGGTGTTATTGTGGATTCTTCTCGAAATCTTTGAAAGAATCATGGATAACTAACAATATCAATTCCCTAATGTGCAGTGACTTTATGTACACATAAAGATACCTCGAATACGCTTGATTCAAAACATATTGTTCAACCAATTACATGTTAAGGGTTCAACATCATTTCCATATTGTATGTTATAGCCTTTAAGACTGCAAATGGATAAGGTGATTAAAGTTTTACTTCTCTGCGAATTAACAAAGACATCTGAAGTTGCTAGTAAATGCTTCTGGCTTACTGACGAAGGGGGCTGGTCAGAATTTCTCTCTCGTCAAATCACGCTACAGACGCACTTGTTTCGCATATAGCATTCAATCAGTTCACAAGATTCATCGCGCCGGGCAATGCACTGTGCGCTGGATTGTCGTCTGCCAGCGACACCTTGAAAACTCTCTTGGCGGGGAGTCACATGCTCGCACACATCTCACGAAGACGCCACCAATAGGCGCGTAATTGGCTGCGACAAGTCCCGCAGAAGGTCGTACAGTGTGTTGCAGCTTTCGCGTCGTGTAAATTTGTAGCTGATTCGCCGCGGAGGTCATGCACGCAATAATCACACTTTGCCTTGCTCGCAAGCGAAGATAATGGAGTCCTCCGCACATCCATCCGGGATCCCCTAACGAAAATCGTTGTCCGCCATTACTGGCAGGATTTCTAGAAACATGAAATCCTGCAATCTCTGAGTATTTTGTCGAAGTCGACAGATTTCTTCAAAGCAGCATATTATAAACTCTCTACTATACCTTTCTTGCTCGGTTTGATATTCATGTGTTTAGATTACACACACACACACACACACACACACACACACACACACACACACACACACACTAAATTCTATACGTCATCAGGCAAAATAAGTCAACTTAATGAAAAAAAAAAATCAAAACATGATTAACCAATACTGGGGATTAATAAGCTCGAGCGTGGAAAAAAAGAGTATTCACTTCCTATCTTCTGTTGATATACATTCCATCATACTTCTGCCGCCACACCAAGTACTGTACAAGTTTGTCTTCAAGAGTAACAAACGCCCACTTGTTTTCACTTAAACTTTCTTTTTCCTTTCACAGTCAATTTTCAATCCCGCAGAAATTCCGGTTATCCGTTTATTGGTAGGCCTAGTACGCTATATGTTTTTCACCTGGAAAATATGACCTTTGTCTGCGTTAACTCCGTTGTACGTAGTCATCAAGTCCCGTTCCTTGGGAAAATAGTGATCTCACCTTTTGCTCTTTGCGATCTACACGTTTTACCTGATCGCGCGAAGAATTCAATATAATGTGATGATGCGGGTGCACTTAATACCTCCACCAACTCCACGTGTAGATAAAACCAGGTACGCATGTAGCGCCTGTCCGCTCCTTACCTTCCTTGTGTCGTGCAGTCATTAGCATAATTCGTCACATAATTGGGGCATCTAGCGGAGACGATTAGGTCTGACTTTCATTATAAGTTGATCAAGTCGAATGTCTATCAAATCCACACGTTCCATCTTGGATTTCACTCAACCCTTCACGCCCGTGGCAATACGCGAGCTGCATGAGGTACTAGCTTGTAATAATATCAATCTTACGCGCCTAATCAAATTTTAAGGGGCGAAGTTAATATACAGCTTCATGGTCATATTTTCCACGTGTTTTGAGATGCTCCCCCCTTGATATAGGACTGGTAAGTACTATCCTTATCTTGTTAGAAATAGCTCTCCGCTTTCTTCGTACAGGAGAAAAGTCAGGATGGATATGGGATAAAAATAGAACACAATTTTGTCTGACAATAAATGCATGATCAGTATAAGTAACACGAACATCCGTAAGCGTATTTTCAGCAAGTCATCAAAACCATGAGGCATAACTCCAGAGTTTGTACGGAAGATGGCCCTTATGATCTCTGTGATATCGGTGTCAAATGCGATTAAAGCGAACTAAGTTTGGAACTCACAATCGCAATAGCGAGGCATCAATAAATGAACGCACATCATAAACTGATTACTTCCTAACTCCGAGTATAATTCCTGCAGGTCCCCCTACACATTTTCAGTATCGACTCTTGCTGTAAAGATGGCAACCCCCCTTCCATTTGATCATACAAATAGTATCTCCATGTACCTCCATGGATATGTATATGTTCCTCGTAAACAATGTAACAATATTGGAATAAACAACCTAAGTGTTGTGTGCATGTATGTATTCATTCATTTGTTGATGAGTTTGTAGCGCAGATGGCAAATTGTGTTCTTCCTCTTCTTCATCAGCATCATTTCTTTTTCTCCTTCTCCTTCATCATCATCATCATCATCATCATCATCATCATCATCATCATCATCATCATCATCATCTACGTACACTAACACCGGTCCCGCCGTTTCATTCAATAAATTGAAAGACGGGATTTTGCATGCATGCCTTGGTTACACTATCCATGTGTAAAAAAAACTGGGTATCTGCTTACTGTGTGTCTTTTTTCATATTCCTGCAACAAGGGGTTAATGAGAAAAAGAGTGACAAGCAGAACTCCTTTGGTTGATCGATAAACAGGCCTTTAAGCGTCACGCGTAACAACGCTGATTCGGTTCAACCACTTTCATCATGGTAAAGACAGGGCCATGCTGATATTGATTTTTATGGTCATGTTTTCCCGTTGATAAAATGATCGAGCCAATAATGAATTTGAACAATATAATGACGATGCCATTCATAAAACTTATAATCGTATAATCGTATAATCGTCCAAGTCATTATATTTCCAGCAGTGGTGTCTGTGAAATGCATCCTACATCAAATGATCTTCTGGTATTAATGTGATATTAGGGTGTTTTGGTGTGGTGGTGTGGTGGGGTGATGGTGTTGGAGATGGTGTTGGAGGATGTGGTTTACGTGGTGGTATCATATTGGTGAGGGAAGAGTAGTGGTGTTCATAGTGTGGTGGTGGAGGTTTTGTTTGGTTGACATGATGTGTGTGTTTGTGGTGTATGTGTGTTGAACCAAACTGTTGTTGGTATTGTGGTAAAGGAGATGGACAAAGTGTAATGTGGTGTTGGAGGAGGTAATGGCAGTGTCGTTGCTATGGTGACCAAACATCAAGGATGATGGGAGAAATGCTGGTGATGCGGACTTTAGTTGCGATGAAATTAATCACGACCATACAAAGATGACAAATGGTGGTATGTACAAAAGTTAAAAGATTATGATTAAACACTGTTAGATCAGCCGGAGAAGGGAGGATTGCTTCATGGTTCGAACAAAGAGCAAAAGTGACGTAACAGATCCGACCGAACGGAAGAGTTTGGAAGTTAGAACACTGGGGTTATACCGCCAAGTGCATCTCCTCTGCACCTCTTCGTACTTAATAGTAATTACATCACAGGTATATATCGCGCTGATCAGACGCCAGGATAGGTGACGTCATAATGCGCATTTCATGCGAAGATCTTACGTTCTTGAATCATTAATGTCGCAACTTATGGAAAATCTCATTACGTGAGTCATCGCGAATTAACCCCAGTTGTAAATTAAGTTACGTCGCAAGACCACGATACCTCTGTCTTGTTCGAACCAAGAAAATATTTCTCAAAGTTCAGATGTTCTCAGCGAAGGATGGATGAGAGAAGAAGGATCCACCTTCACCCCCCCCCCTTTTTTTGTTTTTGTTTTTCATTGAGGCCATCATTCTGGTGTTTGGTTGATATTGCGCTTTTCTGATTTCATTATGGTCAGCTATTTCTCAAACACATGTTTGGATTTTTTTTCCTCTGGTGGAACACACGTTATAATAATGGGCCTGTTGTTTCGATTTCCCTGCCTACGCATGGCTGCGATCTGGCGTGACATGGTTACAGGTAACTCACGAGCAACTCGCCCACTCATGGCTCTGTCATCTTCACCTACATTTGTTGGCAACATACATTCACTACGACAATGTGTATACCCGCGGGAGGGGGAAGAGTCATGTTCCGTGATTGAATTATAAAACTTCATAATGATTGATTCAATAGTAATTGCGAACGCAGTACTTTGGGTTACGGAGTAAGTATAACCGTAGTCCTGAGGAGTTTGTCCAGATTTAAACCGAGCAGCCGTGTGTCTTTTATCTAGCCGATAGGTCTCATATTAATACTTCTGCGACTTGTTAGTTGTAATTAGTAGACCTGTGACCCTTAATTGGAATGATGCTAACACAAAATTTAATCAGACAGGGTCCAGTTTTTGGATTCATTCTGTGGATGAAAAACTGAAGTAAACTGAACTGGAATGAATGATGTTAGTATCATTAATATTGACTTCTTAGCCCCTTTGTCCTTCTATCGTGGTTAGACGTATATGTTGAACTTTTTCTCTAGCAAAAGTCTAGTGTTGGCGAATTCATTCTTAAATCTAATCATTCATTCATGTTGTCTTTTTTTTTATCATCCTTGTTGATTTGTGACTTCTATTATCATTAGTACATGACAACATCATCCCTTGTTCCTATTTTGTCTCATTTCATTTACTTTTGTTTATTCAGTTATGACTAATAAAAGCTTGTAGATACGTCATTTGCGTCATCCGTATTTTCATCGTCATTATGATGATGAGTGACACTGATTTAGCTCACACAACATTGCACAATTAGAAGCAAATCACTAGGTTGTCACTAGACTGAAGCTCATGACACTGATTGTCATTTTAAAACCTTCCAAGAAACACCTCATTCTTTAACACTATACTTTTGTTGCATCAAACAAGCCTGCAAAAAGATTTTTTTAAGCAGGAATCAGAACATCTGGAGGTCAAGAAAAATAACACCTTTAACATAACGTTTAGCCAGGTATTTCATTTTTTACTTATACTACCCTTCAACACAAACGGTAATATCTATGTCACTCTGTAACACATTTGGGATGAAAGTGGCATATTTTGTTAGATTGTTGGTATATATCTGGAGATTATGCCCGAGCCATCTGGCGATATTCCGTAAGCAATGGAAATGTTCGTTGATGTTTTGCAACGTTATCTTAATGAGCTTTTGGGGTAGCTTGACGACATGACTTTGTCGTGATGACTAGCGTCAGCTTTCGCTTTATTGAATGGAGTGTGATCATGCTTACCGCAGTCATACTAATTTCATACCATAATGGGCTCATTTTCATTATGACACCACTCACGACCTTGGTTCCCCAACCAAAAGGCGGTTTCTATCCTTAAAAGTCTATAATTTCGGAGTTTCAGCCAAGCTGGCAAGACAAGGCAAAAAACGCATGCCACTCTTGCGGATAATCTTAATTATGTATTAGACGTGATTCATCCTTTATGCATGTGTTGTGGAAACATTAAACTCTTGCTGATATTCGTGCGAAGGGGGTGGGTTGAGCGATGCTTTTGGGGTAAGCAGGCGAGGGGTGCGCTTTAATGTGGTGGTCGTGAAAGTTATGTTTAGCAGAAGCGGGGAAGTGGAACAGACGGTCGAGCAGAAGGTGATGGTGAGGGTAATATCAGCAGAGAAGTGCAGGAAGGGGGTGTAAGATCCATACCCCCATTGCTAGAGAACAGTGCATCGTCATCATGGTGTGTAATAAACGCCATGCTCGCTTTGAATGTGGCAGGGTGATGGGTCCAACCAACACACCTGCAATTCGCCTGGTGACGGGGGGGGGGGGGGGGAGGGTGGGGATGGGCCACGATTTATAATAATTGCGTTATCCTGATAAAGCGTAAGCAGTGATGGACGATATCGGCCATTTTTAGGGTGTGGTTTTGTTCACACACATAAGAACACAAATAAACATATCTTCGTGTCAGGACAAAAAAAAAGGGAGTCGTCCAGTTGTGAAGATGCTGATCTTAAGGAGTAATGAAACTACATCAGAAGCAATGTATACTCCGCTCTGAAAGATGCATGTTTTAAGAATCAAGTCGGGGAAAAGTTGGGTAGGTTGTTGAAGACATGACGGTCAGTTAAGGATACGTCCTGGCTCTAGCAGCCTCATTGTGTGAAAAACCTTTTCAAACTCGTCTTTGATTGTTCAGTTGCGCGAAGTTACAAATAGACAATTGCTAGTTTGAAATGACTTGCTTTTGATGCTTTACACATTAAGATTGCCAGCATGAATTCTGCGCGCCTTCCGAAGATACATCAACCGGATGTCCTCTTCGCTCCTTTAAAATTTCGGGTTTCGCTTCCTTTGGCACTTCCTGTTGAGAACTCGATAACTCACGCAAAGACAAAGTTATGTCTATTCGCCATACGTGAGACATTACGTGAAACAGCCAACATTCTTGGCGCCTCTGCTCACATTTGACATTGTCATGACAACGGGGGGGGGGGGGGGGGGAAGGAGAGAAGTTGCCTGTACTCCTGCATGATTTTTTCCCCCACGGCAATTGGCACAGTCTAACCAATGAATGGCGCGATGAATCCCCATTCAAACAGCTTTGGCGGGTGTTAAGACTTCACAGCGGTGCGGTGAATGATTGATGGCAAACATTTTACTATGAAACAATCTTTTAAGTGTGATGAGGTCCAATGTATCACGATGCCGTTGTTGTTTTTTAATGTTATGTTGCTGTTTGGTGGGCATCGAGCCCGTGCCAATGTGTCACGGCTTCGAGTACTCATCGCCAAAGATATGCATACATACTCTGTAGTCCCTCGCCAACTCTCCGAAAACGCTTAGATCCATCGTAAACTGATTGAATCATACAAAAGAAAAGCATTCGCCCCCAAAAAATAAATAAACAAACAGACAAAAAACAAACAAACGTGCTCATTGCTTGACAGTTAATTTGGTTGGTTTGCTCGCTTGCTAGTTACTGAAGTTTGTATCTACTTCCGTTATAGATTATAGCAACAGAGATGAATTTCACCTTACATAATTATCTACAACATGTATCCTCCACACGAAGAAGACGGGTATCACTATTTTTCCCTTGTCTTTGCTTGACACAGCTGGTCTTCCTTGTCTTACAGATTGTTGATCGACGTTGCTATGGTAACGCGCTCATGGCATTTCTTTTCCTCTTCTTTTTTTTTCGTCTTGTCGTCGTGAGAGACTGTTGTCCTGATACTGAAACAATGAAACAGTATTAAAGGAACTTTATATGCAATACAAATGCATGTTGACTTGTATTGATTAATGATATACATTTCACCTTGCGTTGTCCTTTTTGGTCAAATGACATTTAAAATACTTTAAAGATTTATGTTACAAGGCATATTATTTTCAGAGGCCGTTGTCCAAGTCAAGCGTTTTGCTTATTGATAACGGTCTCTTCCCTTACACTTCTAAGATCTGTAATAATATTTATGTATTATTTCACATGATTATATATTTGTAATGCGAAATTTTGTTCATATTTTTATGACTTGTGAATAATATGTTCGATATTGTTATACTAATTTTCTGTTATGTACAAGTGGAGAAATAAAACTTACTGAAGCTGAAACTGAAACTGAAACTGATATCATAATTATCGCTTATGTGCCCCCGCCCCGCCCCCTCCCCCCCCCCCCCAAAAAAAAAAAGAAGAAAAGAAAAAGAAAATAAATAAATAAATGAAAATAAAAGTCTAAATATGTGCTGGATGTTTTGTAATAATATTTCTTAGATTACCTGGATGCGCTCACAATAATAATAATAATGGCTTCCAAACCAAAGTTCTTACCATTTACAGTATATCATCTTTCAACCATTGCTATAGTACCAATGTGATTAGCAAAAGACATCGAGGCATCGGAATGCACCTATTCTCCCATAGGTCGAACATAACTTGCATCATGTTTCCCAGCGATGTCTTTTTTATCATTGTTAAGAACATGGAAACATGTAAAGATACGCTCAGTGTATTCCAATGTCTTTTGTTAACCATAGTAGTACTTTAGCAACGCTAGTAATTGACAAATGACGTCACTGACAGTATATTGGTTTCATAGTTTTGTTGTTGTTATTTTTTTTTGGTGGGCATATCCAACAAATGTTCAAATAGTCTGAAGAAAAATAGTAGAAAATTACTACAAAACAGATGGCACATAAATAGATATTATTCAGTTACATGAGTGGAGTTGATGGTGTCTTGAATCAGTACAAGTCAGCATGTATTTGCATATAAATAGTTCCTAGTCGATGCGTAGTATAAAGTGTGAATGATGACGAACTTTTGTAACATTGTTAACATTCTCCGTTTCTCTTTCAAAAACACTGATTACACGGGGCTTACAGCCAAACAAGCTTGCTTTCATGTAGATCCCGTCATATTTCTCTTTGTACCACCCAAACCGAGATTTCGACCAATTATCGTTATAACTACTGAATATATCATGTATTTACATTGTATATTGTTTTTATTTGTTTTGTACATTATTGACAAGGTACAAGAACTTGTGCTATTACTTTTGATGTAATATTGATATATGCGAGAAGTATGAAATAAAATTGAATTGAATTAAAAATGTTACAATTGTTAGGCTGTACCATCGTTAGTTTAATCTGAATGTGTATTTTTTTTTTACTTTAGAAGAGTTCCTGTTTATAATGATGATGTCCTTGTCACCTGTTTTACATTTAACAGCTACATTTTAGCTCTACCTGAATAGATTTTGGACGATACATAGTATTACGTTTTGAGTGAATCACGTTTTAAAAGCACTGCTTTTTCGGTGGACCACTCTCTTCCTTACTTATACCTTTCTGCCAACCTTGCAAAGTATGCGTTGATGTTCTTGGTTATCCTAGATATACATGATATTTTTATAACATACTTTATGATCCACATAGCATTATGTATCTCTTACAAATTGGTAAAACAATATATGATTTGTTTAATGCATGCTTTTTATTTTGTTTCACTCTTTTGTTGGATAAAAATAAATGATAACTGAACTGAGTATGGAAAAATAAAGATAAAAAAATAGTCTGCTGGGGTCTCTTTGAAGAGGTAAAATGAAGATGACATCTGCCAACTGTGCTTATTCTGCAGATCTACCTAAGATGAAATAAAATTCCATCATGAATTATGGAGAAGTGGCTTTGATTATGGACTTGGTTACCATGGTAACATTCCGTTTTCTAGACACACATATACATGAAGACATATGAATATATGAATATATTATAGTCTTATTTATATTCGTACAACAGGCATATACATGATATATAATCTGATCCAGCACATAAAAAGAAATGTGATTAAGATGATGAATAGATAAAAGGACAGCTTAAACGAAAACACGAACGCTGGAGTTGTGGGTATATCATAGCAAAAGTAGCGCATGAGTTGCGAGTTTTCCCCTTGATTCAGTGTTCAGCACTTTTGCGGTGAGTATACTGTCAGAGACTGCGGAAGAAAATAGAACTCGGGGGCTTGCAAACTAGGAGGACCCTATGGGGAGGAGACTTTTTTTTTCTTCGCTCCCTCCCTTTCTGTTGAACTTTTGCCTCTCCACGGCCACATGCTAAAGTATCTGACGCGGAGTTCCGGCCGGGTAAGACGAGAACCCCCTCTATCCGCCAGGGCTTAGGGAAAGAATGCCGCGGCGTGTGTGTTTGCTGAGAGAATAGTATACGTGCTAGCTAGTTTATGATCATGTCAAACTTACATATTATATCTTAACCCTGCTGTCTCTCACCTCTCACAGATATAACGCATGTATTTGCGTTTGTGTGCGCGTGTATAGATAATTCTATTTTGGCGAAGATTTATATTTCATTTCATTTCAATCATCAATTTTCCACACAAATTACATTTGTAACATACATGTACATCTACAGTTCAATGAAGAGAAACGACAATTTGAAAATTCAGTGTTTATAGACAGAACTGTAAGATTTCATGATACAGAATGGATTTAAACAGGTATAGAGTGTGTCATATTCATATTGGGAAACTAGGAATGGAATAAACGAATGTGTATAATTAAGATATATGTTAATCGAGATATATTATGTATGTTGGCATATGCCTTTATGTTTGCATGCGTTTGTATGTGCGTGTGTGTGTGTGTATTTGCATACGTTGATCACATACACTATAAATGTTTACATTATTATTAATGATCTTATCATTATTTTCATTATTGTTGTTATTACTATCTGTATTGTGTCAATGCTTCAGTATATAACGTTTGTCAGTGTATATGGATATAATATTATGAAATAAACGAAGAATTCTGACTGTACACTTGCAGTTCATGTTCACAGGTGTTGTTGAGAACAGTTTATCTCGCTACGCATACATGTGCATTATACATAATTTATGTGTTAAGTCACATTTGCCATATCATATATAGTCACAGAGAGTATATCTGCATAATATAATTTCGCACACACACACAAAGACAGGTGAGAATGATGTCTGAGATAACGATGTATAACTTGCTATCTATAACCTGCATTCTACGTGTTCTAATCAACACGCTGGTTGTGCACCTCGGGGTGGCGAACCCTTCGCTGCCCGTCTGCAGCCGACTGCTTCCCCGGTCGCGTTCTCGTGACGCTTCGCTGGATTATTTACGGGCGGGCAGGCGAGGGGGTTGGAACAATACGTCACTGTGACACACGCCAAAGTTACAGCTATCTCGGGACATGGCCCGACACTTTAAAGAGAAACATTTTTCATGCCAGCAGGCATCCGTCAGCTTCCAATGAGAGCAAAAGGGCGCGAACATGACAGCACAACACTCCCAGAATGCAAACACGCAGAATATCACTAGGAAAATAACAAACAAAACAAAACAAAATATGCGCGAAAGTTTCTTGCCAAGACTTGAGTGCTATATGGTTCGGGTTTTAACACCCTGTAGAATTTTCAGGGTAGGATGTATCAGTTTGTAAGCTTCCTCCCTTAGTCAGGGATATTTTCTGTGTCTTTTATCTTCGAGCGCCGGAAGAGAATCTGTTGGTTGAAGCCGAACTGCGGCGTCAGAGTCTGGGTTAATTTTCATAATTTGTCGTGATACGGTTGACAGACACACATAGGGCTCTAGGTAAGAGCGAGCGTGAGGTATACACTGTATTACAGGAAAGAACACACGTGTCGAGACGAATACACCTAGTCCAGTATCACTTGATCACGCCTTCGTGTTAAAATCGTTAAGTGAGGCTGGTTTGATGCTGTCGTTGTAGTTATTCTTGTTGTTGCTGTTGTTGTGCGTGTACTGTATGTGTGTGTTTGTTTTAGTCATAAATAAAATATATAATTTTCTTGGATGAAAAGCACAAGTTGGAGGCAGACAATGATGCAATGATTTGGATTCATAGCCCATGCAATAAAATCAAGAATCGCTCCGTTTATCAGGTAGCCGAGGCAAAAACAAAAGAGGCCACCTGAGGATTGTTTTTGTTTTGTTTTGGTAAAGATGAAGACACCACAGAACACAGCACCTCCCCCACCTATGTCTCACTTCAGCGGAAATCGATGGACTTTTGAAGTGAAAATCTGGCAAACACAAACTGCTGGGTTGATTGGTGTTATCATAGATTAGATGGCTGGCATTGCGTTCTGTCAAATGAACACGACTAACAATGAACTAGCTTAAAAAAAAAAGTATCGTCCACAAAAAATAATGGCCTTGCTGATGGACAGATTCATACAACAACGTATTAAGTTTACTTATCAATTACTTCGTGGTTTGTAAATTAATATCATTTTCCGCCTTTTATACTATGGAACATCTCTGTGATAGATGTTGGGAGTAACCAGGATGTGTTTCTTGGAAGAAGATTTGCTGATCATAAAGATTCAGTTAACCTGTTGCCTGTTGGACTTTTCGTAGCCCATAGAGTTACTACACAAGGCACACGATTCCAGTGAACATAGCGTTTACTTTTTCCAACCCTGGCATGTCAGACAGGCGCATCTCACATTGGAAATGCATGACTCATGCAGAATAGTACCAGAATAACATCTGTATGTACTAATTCTTGTTTTTTTTTAAACTTAATTACAGATATGTTAATTATAAAGGGCGGCGCGGAAGTAAATTCTATAATAAAGAGCGAGTACACAATTTGGAGAGACATTTAAAATAATCATGTGTGTATTTGTAACAAATCTTCTGAGAATATAGGAGTAAAAATTAAAATAACAGCATAGCAATGAGAGAAATCAATAGATGCAATTGAAAGCTTCGCTTGCCGTTGAACTCACAGAAAATTCAGAAATGAAATCATACTTAATCAATACAGCAAATTCAGCAAGCCAAAAACAAGTCCAAGTTCATTGACGGTACAAAACAATGTGTCCGAAAGATCGAAGACCACCAAAACCTTGAAGTACCAATTTCATTAATCGGAATTTTATCAAATAAACCTTGAATTACCATTTCTTTTAATCGGAGCAAAGAGTAAATATTGTCTTGTTTGCTATCCTCGTAAAAGGCACATGACCGAACAAGAATTATTGCAACAGCCTAAAACCATTTCAGAAGTAATGAATTAAATGATAGGGCTTGTCTTAGTGACGCAATCTACAGAAGGTGGGGGTATTCCTGCACCCCCCCCCCACACACACATACACACGCACACTCCAACCCCACTTCTGCAAAGTTGAAGCCCAAAGCAAAAGCCATTGTGTGGCCGCACTTCATAAGAGACGCGCCAATACTGCTGTGTTTACTAGACCACAGGTAATAAATGCTGCTCTCTTCACACCAGTATCTCCACCACAAGGTGCTGAACATCTCCTGATTCGCGCCCAATTTACCCCCAAATTATTGTACGTCACTCCTGGAATTTCTTCCGTGAAAGGGGGTAAGTCTGGATAGGTCAGGGTTGTCTTTTTTATTGTCCATTCCTAACTTTCCATTAAAGTCGACGGATGACGTAATTAATCATTCTTCATTTTGAAGGATGATACAGTACTATTACGTTGACACACTGATTCATCAATCCGGTATGAGTATGCTCATTGGTATAATAACTACTTTCCTCCATTAATGTGTCGTTTATCGAGTGATTTATGATTTTATAGTGGTGCAGCACCTTAGTTCCGTGTGTTTATCGTCCAATAAGGGTCCTTGATGTATTTTCATATCTACAGCTTATTTGTTGCTGGCTTTGTTTATTTCTATAAAAGGTTGCCTCGTCTCAAACCGTAAAAACTACAATCAACCATTGTAGCTCGTATTCACGTGGATCTATAAAACTGGAATAGGCACTGATTTTCATACAAAGCGTATCTCAGGACCACTAGTCAGAGTATCAACCCTCTCTTCAATAAAAAAAAATAATAATAATCTGCAAGCGCATAATTTGCAAAGAAGTGAAATAGACAGCATGGCTTTTTCACGATCACAATTTTAACCCTTGGGTTGCTAAAACTGGACGGAATTGAGAATGTACTTGGAGAAAACGAATGCACTATTACTTATCGTTCACGCATAGTACACATACTATCGCCGTGATATAACATCGGAGATATTTCCGCTATGTATGTACCTGTCATTGACAACTATACGTGTGGTCTCCCTGCCACCCCCCCCCCCCCCCAAAAAAAAAGAAAGAAATGTAGTTAGATAAAAGTGAATAATTAATAGGTCTTGAAAGAAACCATTACCAGTGTTAACGTATCGAGATCTGACATTGAGTTGTTCATTTCCACCTGCTAAAAGTACAAACCATATGTCTCACCAGGAAACGTATCCCGAGAATTGTGCCATGGGTTTCGGTTCATCATTGCAAGTTAATGCCCGTAGATTCGTTGCACTGTGAACTTGATCCACCCCTCCCCCACCTCCATCCCCATCCCCACCCCTAATACTCCCTTGCTACAGTCAGATTTAGAACATTTGCCTTCAATCAATACATCATGTCACTTTGATGCTCAGTCGTGGCTCATGGGTGGCACGAATTACCCCTCTCACTCTTTGAATTGTTTTTCTTTAGTTTTTCTCTATTTTCTACTTTGTTTCGTAAGAGTCCGTTAGGGAGTGATGAAGGGTACAATGTCATGACTTCACTGTCATTCTTATCTTCCCTGGTATCTGACATTGCCGCTGAATTTACATCTCCCCAGTGCGGGGAGAACAACGGTGACAAATATAGTTATCAAATGCTGCGATCTCGCCCCCTCCGTTGTATGGCGGTCTGAAATAGTTAAGGAGCGGAAGGGGGGTAAAGTCGTCTATGGGGAACCCCCAATTGTCATATTTCCGAACCCCAATAATATCTTTATTGTAAGAGAGGGAGAGGAAGAGAGAGAGAGAGAGAGAGAGAGATACTGGTATGGAATGACGACACAACTCTAAACGTTGTCCAGTGTTTGAGTACAGTATTGCCGACACTTTGTTAAAGTTTGTTATATCTGTATATTGACAGCGGAATGCAGAAATAAAACTGAACTGAACTGATCTAAGCCTTGTTGAAAAGCACTTGAAGATCGGTCACACCGCTTCCAATGTTCCTACAAGAAAACAAAGTTTACAAAAAAAAATAAGTGTTATGGTGAAGAAGTAACTCTTCTTCGTTTACTCCAGCTGCTCCTGTATACTTGGTCCCTTTTGAAAGAGATGGGTGGCGAGGAAATAAGAAGAAGCAATCCTAGTGTAGATCTAGCTATAACACGTACAGTTTTTGGAGTCAAACAATCTGTCAGAGTTAAGGAATATTGTCTCTCCTTATGTGTAAAGTTCTGTTAATTTAGGTTTCGTGGATAATATTCTACTTTTCATACTACCTTAATGGTTTCTAGCAAGTGAGTCAGTTATGAGATGGCAATGGCATTGTAGTGATTGGTAGAAGAGTGCTATCTACTGTCGTATCCTTCTTCATGATTATATTCCTTATCTTCAATAATCATATCTTTACGTCCTCCTCCTCTTCATCTTTCCTCTTCTTCTTCATTCTGTCCTCTTAATTTTTCTCCTCCTCCTCCTCGTACTACTACTACTACTACTACTACTACTACTACTATTACTACTACTACTACTACTACTACTACTACTACTACTACTACCACTTCTACAACTACTACGACTACTACATGTATATGATGTATATGTACTATACTACATATCGTACTATTACTACTACACTACTACTACTCCTACTACTACTCCTACTACTACTACTACTACTACTACTACTACTACTACTACTACTACTACTACTACTACTACTACTACTACTACTCCTGCTACTGCTGATGCTAGACCTATTACTGGTGTTACTATCCTACTACTACCACTACTGCTGCTGCTACTGCTACAGCGACTACTAACATATTAATAATACTACTACATCTTCTTGTTTTCATTATTTTTATTCTCCTTCCCCTTCATTCTCTTCTTCTCCTTTTTTCTTCTCTTTCTGTACAATATTACTATTATCTGCTGGTTCTTCAGAGTATCCCCGTGTGATTACTTGTACGCTGCCGAACTTTAGACATGTCGAAAGCGGAAGGAGTAGTTTAACTCTTGGCGGTGATAGTGCCAAAGTGAGCGATGCTTTATGGGTGCCTGGAAACTATTGTGGGTTCCATATCTCACCGTATTTACAACGCGCCTAACACAACTTGCTTTAGCCTTTCAAATAAGATAGCTAGGAAAAAAAGAGGTTACAGAGGAAAGTCTGGCTAGAAATCATTTACTCATGTCGAGTCGTGTGAACAGGTAGTCATAGAGACTATGACCCCCCTAGAAGGCGGAAAGTGCAAGTGTTTGATGTTTAGGCTGCACTTGGAACCAGCTGCCGATGATTAAAGCTGATGTTTTGGAGGCGCGGCAGGTACTGTCATCGCGCAGTGTGTATCGGCCAGGGGAGCCCGCCTCGAGCCGCCCAAGTGTGAGCTCATCCTGCGGATCGCACGCCACAGACACACGTGTGCGTCTGAATTGATTCCCCAGCCTCTTCCGTATCGTAACCTTAACCCGGGACACATGCAGGCAGCGTTACACAGCCTTAGATACAACACAGCTCAAATGCTTTAAACACTACAGTCATGCTTCAATCTGTACATCATCCATAATAGATCGCTCTTTCTCTATTAACTGATGCATGCAAAACCACTCAGCATGTAAATTAAAACCTCTTCAGTAGGTAAGCACTGAAAGAAACATAATCAGCAGCAAGAAATACATTAGAGGCATGTTATACTTCCCATCGTGCACAGTTTAGAACGTGTGAATTAATTGACATATTATTTGCATGCGTGTGAGAGATTAAAGAACTGCACCTTGCCTAGAATCAAGAACGGAGCCACTTTCAAAACTATGCGCAATCGATCTAGGTACACGAAAATCTATGGTGGATTGAGAGGCATGATGCAAATACTTTGAAACTTCCATCTAACCTTATCAGGATGAGAATATCAATAAGAATGTTTTATTAGGTAGATTATTGAACATTCTAGCGAGTTGAAAGAAGGCTAACAGGATAAGGGCAAGCAATGATTTTGTGCAATGTTGCAAGATAATTAAGCGATCTAGATATTCCTCAAGAAGAGACAAAATAACTATTAAAGAAACAATATGAAAGATTGAACCTCTAATAGCTGATCACATTATTTGTTAACACCACTTGTTATGAGGGAGACTTTATGAAGGCTATCGATTCTTGCTGCTCTATGCATACACGTGAGTGGGGGAGTATGGTATGCTAGATTACGTCGCTGCTCATTAAATGTTTAATACCTGAACAGGGATGCGTGCGTTTTTAACGTATGTCGCACCGCGGGTGTATCGTACACGCCGGAGGCTAAACACTGCCCTGTCATCGTCACCTATGCGACAAGTTCGTTATAAGTTTAGTCCACATCACTACACAGAAAAAAGGGGGTCTACATATTCTCATGACACAAGAAAATGAAAATTATTGTAACTAACACATGCAAAATGAGTGATATAAAAGTGTAAACTATTCACAGGGACAATTTTAAACTTCAGCTGCCCAGAGCTCTTATTTCTTGTTTAAAAAGCGAAGAGTGTGGTTCTCATCGGAATCTTAATTAAGCATTTTAAGTAACTTTCGCCTATAGTATGTTCGTATGCACAGTGATGTTGCACTTCTGAATGTGTGCTCGTGCCATTATAGGAAGTATGTCATCTTATACGACGCTTTGCGTAGTGGTGTCATCTGGGCGAACGCTAAAAGGTGACCGCTAAAAATAATGGTTTACTTCTAGTGCTCACGGAAGAGTGACAGAAAATTAAAAGCAACAAAAAAAGAAAAACCGTAAGAAAATACAACATGCGCTGCCGTAACTTAAAGACACGGACATAACCCTTATTTCACCACACAACATTGACCGTGGTAATGATAGGTGAACGGAGAGAAATGAAGACGGACTTACCACCATTTTGTGCTGGACGCTGCCGTCGTTTTCTTGGCGAGCAGACTGGCGGTGGGAATGAAGAAAAAGGCTACAAACCATTCCAATTTCATCTCAGACTGCTCATCAAAACTAACTCCAACAAGAAAGGGGAAAAAAGATATGTATGTATGAAGTATCCAAGCCGAGGAAAACAACCATATATCCTCCAACGTCTGGCCGAAACCCCCCGGGTGCTTGCCCGTCAATCCAAGTTTACAAATTCGGTTCTCTGTCGGTCTTTTTTTTTCTCTCCTTCGATACAGGCGACTTCAAGATTCGATTACCCTAGATACAAGTTTTGAGGGGAAATAAGAGGGTGAGAGAATATAAGAAGAGAGAGAGGGGGGCTATGAAGACGATCGGTGTACCTCAGCGCCTCTTTGTTTTAAGCGTGAGGCGTTTACTTTGCAGGAAATGTTTCTATAAGTGTTTTCTCATGCTCTTAGAAACAGCATCCATACTGAGATGGGACCTTCTTCAGCTTCTTCCTACCGTCGGAGAATACACAGGAATGTCTTCCTAAACAGCGAATATTATGTCCACAGAGGTCGGTACGGGGAATCTAAACTGGCGTCGTTTCCTCAAAGTCGCCGGAGGGCATATTTTTCTCCCCCGATGATATTCGTTGATCTCGAAGAAGAAGAAGAATGCAACACTGATCATCCAAGGAGGTTTGATAAGCAAACAAAAAATATGCACAAAGCGAGCGAGCTAAACCTCTCGGCCAGGCCAGCCGATCTGCGTGCTTATCACCGAATCTCCGGCGCTGTCTTTTAACGTCGTCCTCTAACAAGAACGCGGCACCAACTTGCAATATACTGTTTCCATTCGCAAGAGGAAAAGTAGATAGAAACCTCTTTCAGAACCAAGCAGGGATGCTCACGTAAGAACTGTGGAGCAGACGACAAAAAGGACAACTTGGTGTCGGATGTTCTCCGTCGACAACTCTTTCTTCTTTGTCTCAAATTGCCACTTTTCCGTCTTCGCAAAATCGTCCGAAAACTAGAAGTAGCAGTGCGAGTAACGAGACGACGACAGGCTGACAAGAACTCTCGGTATTTCTCCTCAATGATCCCAACAACCCGAGAAAGGTTTGCAATCGCGTGGCTTGTTCTCGGCTTTTCGCGTGGATTAACAGGGCTTAAGGCGATATTAATGACCTAATAGTAAACCGACGATGAACACACGAGCGGGGATGTACAAGTCAGTTCTTGTTTTTTTTTTTTCTCCTTCTTTTCTTTTCTAGAACTATTTTTGATGGCAAGGTCGCTATTCGCGAACGTCGCAGTGCTTTGGGACATTGATATGCCTGGCGTTGTGTGAAACAATAGCTTACAAACCGCACGCCGCGCACGCCCTGAATAGAGATCTCTCATTGGTCAAGCGTCACAGCCAATCAAAGGCCTGACTTAAACCGAGTAGGCAAAATGGGCTTGACGATCGGGTGCTTTTCATCTCCCAAGTTTCAGTGTCTTCTTTTTATCGTCTTTGACAGGGGTACCCCCGTGAGAACTGGTCCATCTTTTACAGAACACTTTTGTCTCCTGTCTCCACAACCCATTATTATTTTGTTGTAATCACTTAAGACTTGCAAAGCAACTCTTCGCTCGACCTTATAATCGGTGCAAATGGGGACGAGTGTAAAGTTTTTGCAGGCAACAACTAAGTTCACACGCTCAATGAATAGACACGATTGTAGTACCCTGAAACTTAAACCCGATATCGATTATCCAGTGCGATAGGTCCATGTCCTCGCTGAGTTCTTGCTGTAGTGATAACTTTTAATGCCCGCATTTATCAAGCGGCAGTACCGCTATTTGACTTGAATCAAGCTAAGTGACTTAGAAAGTACGAATCAAAGATTAAAAAGTTCATCTGTCAAACTGACATGATGTCTGGAATCGCGCTGGCTCAATTCACTGTCAGCAAACTACACCAATCCTGACCTTACGTTTTCGTTATCATAGGATAACGTCTACGAGAAAAAAAAAGTTGCTTCAGTTATCAATATTTTATGTCTTTAATGTATTTTTATGTTGTTGTTATGCTTTGTGTCCTTTGCTTTTGCTTATGTTTTGTTTTGTTTCGCTTTTTTTTTTTCTTGAGCTCGTCAACGTTGGAAATATAATGATCTTCCCAAAGTTACTTAACGGCAAAGAATGACTAGGCATTCGCCCTATTACTGCAACATTTTGCAATGCAGGACAACCAAGCTCCGAATTTCGCAATGTCAAACTTTGGCTAGTCATGCGAACAGAGAAGAGTAAAACATTGAGATACTATCCCCACCCACACATCCCCCACTTCTATCATCCTCAACAACTCTCATAATTGTGTTAAGGGGGAATAAATGCTGGTGTCAGAGAAACAGTGCACTTTCTTAATGTACCTTGTGAGGAGATCTTTTGATAATAGGATCAGTTTGTATTCATTCTCACCCTTTTTTTTTAATTTATGAAAAAATGAAATTAACAAATTTCAATATATAATGGATCAATACAAGAAGTTGCCAAACAATAGTCACGTGAAAAATCAAACAAACAAACAAACGTAAGCAACAAAATACCAATCAGGAAGATTCTGTACGAATTGTAATTGGGTTTGTGACACCATAAGGCAAGAACGATTACGAAAAGGTGCTAAAAGGTTAAAGACCACTACACGCCGGCAGCGACTACACATTCCTGAGTCCTAATTAAAGAGATCATCAAATTTCAACGACCATCCCCTCAGCAGCCAACTGGAGGCATTAAACTCGTCATTTCATCAAATCCTTGAAGTTATTAATTTGTACCTGAATGCGTTTCTCAGATTCGGGGATAATGGCCGGCATGACGTCATAATGTGGCAAAGTGTGAGTACCCTATTCTCAAAGAAGAGGGGGCGGAGTCTATATGGTCACTTCCATTCACTTGGCTTCGGTCCACAATGTCGATTGACCCTCGTAAAACAAATCGTGACTTCACCCTGAATCGCCCAGCCGCGTGGCCAGTTTGCATGAGAACATACATATCCGGTGTGTGGGATCTGTACTAAAAGAAGGGGTATGTTACATAGCTGATGAGTTAAAAGGGGTCACGAGGAGATAGAAACAACTACTCAGAAAAATATGTCCAGTGCTATATAATGCATAAATCTCTTATTTTTTTTTATTTGATAAAAGCTGATAACTGTTTTGATGACGAAGGTGTTTATGATCCAGATTAAGATGATTGTAATTGTTATCATCTCAATATCAACATTATTATTACCAAAAGCAGATATTTATTTATGATTCTTATTTATATTCATATGATTTCATGATTTTTGTAATACGATGTCCGTATCATTATTCTTATTATCATTATAAACATCATCATCAGTAGTAGTGGTAGTAGTAGTAGTAGTAAAGAAAAAGTAGCAGTATCATTGCGTCCATTATTTGGATCACTGTTATCATCACTTTCATTATCATCGTCGACTCTTTCATCATTATTATTATTATTATCATCATCATTATCATCACCATCGTTCACTTTGTCCGAGACCCAACATTAGTGTCGTCATGCCTGTACAAATTTGAACATGAAAAAAGAAGGGGGCTCTCATCAAGTCAATAGGGGAGAGAGTTTGAGAGAATGGTTGTTATATGAGAAAATGAATCTCTTCTCAAGGAACCACAAAAATATTATTATTATTATCATTATCGTCTTCATTATCATCCTCATCATTATTATCATTATCAGTAGTAGTAGTATATTTATGTTTATGTTTATCATTATCAGCTGCAGCGGTAGCAGCACCATCACCATTCTTTTAACTTTCGAAACTTCCTTGGTTATTAAGTGTACTTTAGTGAAGGTGAAAATAGCTGTGAATTTATAACGAACAATGGAAAATGGAAAGTTATAACAAAGTTTATTTCGAGCAAGAAACAGGTGTCTCCGTATCCAAACGAGCGATGTTTGGGAAGATGAAGACGAGGGAGAAGTGCTTGCGGTATTGACTTCGACAGCCAGGAGACAGTGAGCGACATATAATTGCTTGACAAAGAAACGCGTGATGTAGCATTTCACATGACACTCATAAAAACAACAACAACACTCCTAATTTTTAGTCATTGTGTTTCATCAATTCAAGAGCACTGTTCAAACGCAGACGACATGATTTTGGCATTCACATGTCAACTATGTGTTTCGTGATATATCGTGGATAATGTATGGGCCCCGTTTAATACAATAAGGTTATGATGCTAAGGCTGCAACCAACAACAACAATAAAGAAAATAAAGGCGATGACATGTGATGATACTGTCTAATTTTATTTCATCTTCCTTTTTTAAAGCGTAAAGCAAGTCTAGGGCAACTGATTATACATATTTATGTACGGTTTAAACATGCATGCATACATCATACAATTATCTTGTATGTGCGTTTAATTACGTGAAACCATTCAATGCAATATACGACATGAATATCAAACAGTGAAGGTAAAAAAACCCCAGAAATTCAGACGAGCTACAAATTGATATAATAGGTAAATCAGTCTCTCTTTCAGGAATAAGGGGTATTAATTCGTCGTCATGCCAACCATTTGATATTTACCTCGTTGAGTTAATATTTTGTGTGTCACACAACCACTGAGTTCAACGCTCGGAGGTGTTTTTGCTGCGTCACAACTCGGTCTCCCTACTCGCGTCGCTTCTTCCAGTCAACCGTGTCATTGAGTAGCTCCCACCCCCAGAAGCCCCGGGGAGTGTCCCGCTCAAGTCTGCGGTGCACTGCCGTTGCCATTGTCACGTACAGTACTGTATGTCTTCATACATCAAAACATTTTATACATGATGTTGCAATAAAATACTAGAATCATATAATTTTGTGTCTCTTACATGCAGGACAAAATAGATAAGAGATAAGTTGCAGGATAGGATAGACACTGGCTTTATCTTCTCTTTGCTCCACAACTACACACACTACGAAGTTATGATAGCCCTTGACTATCCTCAGTAGACGGGTGTTAACTTGCCAGAGTTTTGGCACAACGCGATAGGAGAGATTAGACAAAATATTGACTATAAAACTAAAAAAAAAAAATGACTAAGGTTTCACTGCACGTGATACGAGTCCAATAATCGACTGATGTACGTTTTGTTTTGAAAAAGAGCAGAATTGGAATATATACCGGAGCAACTACCTGTTCTGGAACTGTCTTGTTTATTATAAAAGCGAGAATACGATGAGGCATTCCAAGAAATATACAAAATTCACGTCTCTCTTTAAACCTATGTTTTCAATTTGATTTATATGCTATCTGACTGTAATGACTCTATGTCCACAAACACTCAATTATCAGCAGAAGCCAAAAGAAGGTATATTTATCGTGTATATGACCAAGCTGAATTTTAGACAGCATTGCGGTAGGTCTTTGCTGTATACACAATTTAGTTTGCGTGAAAATTGAGATAAAGAAGAATATAAAGCGCAACTGAAGAAAGTAAGGAATTAACAATGAAAGAAGTGTATAGCAAATAAAAGATTATTAGATTCGAAATGGGCACGGACTACTTGAATAGATAGTAAACAAAATAATAGTACATGGAAAGATTGACGAGTTGATATGTAGATATAACGATACGTAGATGACAAAATGGATAGATAGATAGATAGATAGATAGATAGATAGATAGATAGATAGATAACCAAACACAGAGATAGATAGATAAATATATACTTACATTTATTTCGTACACATAATATACGAACATAAGTAAACAGAGCGCTAAGAGTAAAATTGAATTTTCATTTTGCATCACTTTTTTTCGTGGTTGGTGACTAATCAGGTTCGTCATGAAATGTAAGTCGATTTTGTCTACCTTCAGAAAGTGGCATAAAGAATAGCGCAAAGAGTGAAATAAAAAACAGAAACAAAAAGAACGACAGACAGGCAAAAACAAACACACATACACAAAACAAACATGTAGTTTATCTCATCCTCGGTGTAGGTTGCTCCCTGAGCCCAAAGTTGGATTTCAGCTGTATCATCCTCCTCCCTAAGAAGATTATTCTTCGTGCCCTCTTTTTTCTCCGTTCACCGGAATTTTTCCTCCCTGACAACTCGGCATCGCGGATCGTAAAAGTCTCAACCGCTAGACAATGGGCTCTCTACATCTTGATGAAAATGCGCTGAGACATATTTAGGGAAGGAGCTGTATATAGGCGACACATGGAGTCTGTTGCCAACATATCAATCTCAGCTATACCTCATCATGCCCCTGAAAAAAATTAAAGAAGAGGAAGAAGAAGAAATATGATAACCAAAATATCTTTTGCAATATCATATAAGCTGGCTGATATCGAGTGCGCTGAAAGCCTAACGACTTAAGGGGCTTGAAGTAAACGACTGGGAAAGGAGGCTAAATGGTCGAGTTTGTTTAAGTATTTATATTTATTTTTCGAGTTACTGCTCATATGTCACGTATTTGATATGTTGAAGACAAATATTCAAATGTTAATGACGCGCCTCTTAAACACAACAACAACAACAAAATTGTGTATATGTGCAAATGTCATATTGTATTTCATATTTTTGTCGGAAATGAAATGAAATAAAGTGAAAATAACTGAAATGAAATAGGTAGGAATGGTATAAGCATGAACAATATTCTGTCTCCTTTCCAAGCATTTGTCAAGATGGACGGCATCGAAATCTTGATTGAGATCTCCCTTTCGTTGATTTGACTGATGTCTCCGTCTTCCCCTTTCCTCATTGGTATCTATATTGATTTTATTGCAACTGATTTGCAAATTGCCCAACATGAACGTGAATATTTTGTCAATCAGTTGCAATAAAAACAACTCGACGCAAGAATTGCATTAACTTGAATATGGATTTTACTGGCATCAATTTCGAAAGCATTATCACCATCATCATCATCATCATCATCATCATCATCATCATCATCATCATCATCATTATCATCATCATCATCATCATCATCATCATCATTATCATCATCATCATCATCATTTAATATTGATATCATGATCTATCTTTATCATTATCATCGCTTAACCGTTTCGTTGCTGTTATTGGTTTGCTGCTGCTGCTGCTGCTTTTGTTGTTGTTGTTGTTTGTTTGTTTGTTTGTTTATTTATTTGTTTTTGTACTGCAAGCATGATTATCATGAGCACAGCGTCTTGGTTCTCTCCTACACAAACATTCCTATCTATCCTGTTGCCTCTTGTACACTATAGATTAAACTGCAACTGTTCCCTTGACTTTTAAAACTTTTTAAAGCTCCCATACTTATAGAGATAGTAAAAAATGGGACTATTATCAGCAGACATAATGGTGAGAAGAGACCATCCCACTGTCATCTGCGGTGAGAAAAAAAAACCTACACAAGTTAGACATGAGACTTTTTTGACAGAAGTTGGTTAGCTCCGCAACGTTGAAGGATACCACAAAGGTCTTCGCTGCTGCTTCCCATCCTCTCTCGTTTTTCCTGTCTTTCTCTTTCCTTTCTTTTTTTCTTTTATTCACTCACACACACACAAAAAAAAAGAGTAAGTGTCTCATTACCGTCACTTCCTGTTCAAGAACATCGCTAGACATTCTAAATAGATACTGAGTGATACGTCGGTCATTCAATACCTGGTTAAGACTGAGGGACGCGTTGCATGAGACGGATTCTATACGTGCGCGTCCTGTTGTCATGGACACGCTCCTTCCTTGCACGTGCTGAATGGTGAGGTCGTTCTTTCGGAAGCGTCCACTCTTCGCTGAGAGATTATAGGGTATGATCAAAGCGGGGGGATTAAGGAGGAGGGTGTAACTTTTCAAAGAAAAGCGAGAACTCCGTAATGACCTCGTAAAGCATTCATCACATAAAGCCAAATCATAGAGGAAATCTAAGAATTTCATAACGAGATATACCTCTCTGATTCTTCTTCAGTCCATTTTGATTGCTGAAACCGTAGCTAAATTGTTTATAGACTGTATGCCTTTACATATTTTGTTTGCTTATATAGTATCAACGACCTGACTTGACAAATCTGCGCACACATTCGTAGATGCACGTAGGCCATACACGAAAGCCCCTTTTCTCGTTTTCTGTGCTAAGATTCCTTTCAATTATATGGCAAGATGCAATATATGTTTCGATCTTGTAAGCAATTATCATCGTCAAAATTTGATATTTGAATCGAAATGTCGAATACTGTATTATTTGTAACGTTGTTTATCGTTCACGCCGTTACAGGAGCACACATGATTATGCAAGTACATAATACTTACACATAGGCCTACACACTTGATATGAAAGTCAGGTTTATAAGTATTGGCATGGATATTATGATAGCAAGATTAATATCAAAGTGGTTATGGACATGAGAAAATAAAAACATGTATTACCAGATTTTACGACTATCCTCCATAGCTTTTCAATTTGTGTTTAACTTCATTAACGCAGCCACAGTAACCTGCCGTGATCCACAAAGACTACGGGCGTTAGGACCTATACAAAATTAATGACCGGAAACTGTTGAATTCCTTCATTCTTTTGAAGACAGTCGTTGAACATCTGGTAAGGCTCGTCTTACGCCAAATTTCAAAAAGCTGAATGGTTGGGCAAAAGCCCAGTTCTCTGCTCGACGGGTTCGTGGCATTGTTCGGGTTAATTCGCACTTCCCTTTGTATTTGAAACAGCAATTTGTTTAAGCCAAGTAGCACAATAGCTCTGCTCCGCCTACAATGCACGCGCTCATTCCTCGCGCGTTCTTTCTTTCCTTTTCTTTGTGTGTTTTTGCCGGGAAAGTCATGAACAAAAACATAATGCACGAAGAGTTAGCACGCACGTGCGCACTGGATTCCGGTTCAAAGAATTACCTGTTTGGGGGCACAAAAAAAAACAAACTTGGGTCTATTGTTATACAATGCACTATGTATCCATTATTGTGACCAACAGGGAGTGGTCTGGCTATGCAATGTGAACGAACGATGGTGGTTCCTCTCGCTTGAAGAGTGAAATCGGAGTAAATTCTTTTTTTTTTTTTAAAAAGTGGCAATTTCGTCAAAACGAACGTGGATTCCACAAGTTCGGGGGGGGGGGGGCATTTCATGAAGCATTTTGTCCGACAATTTTGTCGGACAAAATTGCTTTCAGCCAATCAGATGCAAGGATTTCAGTAGCTTTTAACAGTTTGTCGGACTAAATGTCTGACAAAAAGCTTCATGAAATGCCCCCAGACGTTGCCAAAATCACTGACAATATAATAGCCACACAAAATAGCCACGCAAATTCAAATAAGAAAGGTGGTGACGTCATGAACTCACAAGTATTCCCATCCTCCTTTAGGCAATATAGAAGACGTGTGCAGATAGGACATCATTATCATCATCATCATCATCATCATCATCATCATCATCTCAATTAATTTACATGCAGGATTGCTACTAAGTTTACTGATTAACAAAAACTTTAAAACTCCGTAACTTTAACATTCCACACTTGTTTCGGGCACAATTGTGATGACACCCCTGCCCTTCCATTGGTTTGATTTTACTCAGCGTGAAGATGTTGAATTGCCCTTTGATTATCTGAGCTATAAATAAAAGTAATACGCGGCAAAAGAACACTGAAAAAAGATCTATGGTTGTACATGCTTTTCTCTAAGAAATCGAGTGCATCAAAGTCTCAATCAATAAATGATTTACACATTTTGTTGTTTTTTTTCTTTAGTTTTATCATTGCGATATTGATGTTGCACCAATCTTCAATGTGACAATACTATAACTCTATAGAGTTTAAGTATTATTGCCACGATGAAGATGGTGCGTTACTCGATAACACAGCATCTTCTTATGTGTGTATATGTGTGTGTATGTGTGTGTGCTTGTTTTTCGTTCCCACGTTTGTTCTGTTTCACACGTATAGCTAACGTTTCTTCCTCTTCTTCTTCTTCTTCCTCCTCCTCCTCCTCCTCCTCCTTCTTCTCTTTCGTTCGCTTTTCTTTGTCTATCTTTTTACCTTCACTGTCGGTTTTTTTTTTTCGACTTCCTTTCTTTCTCTTTCTCAACTCTTTACCTATTATTTCCATGTTGTCTATCATGCAGGTCTAACCCAATGATTTCTGCATTACGTACATATGAATACATATCATTATATGCAAACACATGCACATATATACACACATGCATACATACAACCATACTCACACACATACATACATACATACATACATACATACATACATACATACATACATACATACATACATATATACATACATGCATACATTCGCTCATGTAAATATAAATACAATATAATAATAAATGTAACACATATTTGAGCCTGGTCTTTAGTAGTAGTCTGTGATAAGCTATGGCTACGGGAACGTTCCATGAATGGTCATGCATTATCCTTTACACCAAACCAGCTCTTGCACTTATTCCCAAATAAGTTCATTTTTCTTTCCTTTGTTAATCGCTCTCAAAGGTAAGGAAGAGAAAGAGAGGGAGAGAGAGAGATCGAGAGATCGGAAACAGTTGCTTCATCTAGAGCACAGTGAAGCTCCCCAAAATATGTTAACTACTGGTACTTCATTTGCAAAGACTGGAGTTATTTAGAACTCACAAAGTCTTTAACTGATATGCAGACCAATTTGCACCTTTCCACACATTACCTTAAGAATTACCAGCGGGGATTTGGTCATTCTAGTCTAAATTACCAGCGGAAATGAGGAGCGTTTCCCGCTTGAAATTCGAATCGTAAAAAGGTCCTTTGAATACCTCTGTGCTGAGGATTGTAACACAAATGGCAAAAGGAAATAAAAGACTTCCAGTTGAGAAGTAATTCATTTTTAGCTTAACTTCATTATACTCCGCGGTATTCTCACGTCAAAAGAAAGAATTCGATCACGTTTAGGTCTGTGCGGTGAGGTAAGGTGGCAAGCGTTTAATCAAAACAAGATGGTCTTCATCGGTGTTGTTGGTCTGTGTTTGTGTAACGAGTGTTTAGCTCTTATGTTAAAGAAAGCTAGTCTATGATGCATCTTTCTGATGATAATTATGGCTAAGGAAAGGCTGTTTATATTTCCAAAGGCAGATTCAATACCATAGATATTCAAGAGGGATTTTTAAAACTTACTCTTCTTGAAAGAAAGACTTCAAATAGTCATTATATCGATAGTATAACGTTTAGAGGGCTTTATTCCAGTCAAACAAATTACTGTGGATAACGGACTCCTTCACCTGTGCACCTCGAAATACATTAAGATGAATGTCTATGTCTATATGTTAGACATATAATTATATATATTTCTTTTGAGTGCGCGTGTTAAGATTTTGATGTGAAGGTTGTTGATTTTGTCGTTATGATTTCATCATTTTGTACAAAAGGAGGGATAAACAAACTGAAAGTAAAAAAAAACCAACAACAACAAGTGAGTGAATTGATAACAACGTCGATCATTTTTAGGTACTGTTGAAAATATGAGCAGTTTGAATATAATTTGATTTACGTTTGATAGAGTTTGAAAGGATCTTACCCTTCTCTTTCACTCTTCATCTCCCTCCCTCTCTATCTATCAATTTATATGTCCCTCTGTCTATATCTATCTATCTATCTATCTATCTATCTATCTATCTATCTATCTATCTATCTATCTATCTATTCATCTATCTATCTCTATCTATCTATCTATCTATCTATCTATCTATCTATCTATCTATCTATCTATCTATCTATCTATTTCTCTATCTATGTATGTATGTATCTATCATCTATCTATCTATCATCTATCTATCTATCTATCTCTCTATCTTTCTATATCTCTCTATGTATTTCTCTATCTATGTATATATCTATCTATCTATCATCTATCTATCTATCTATCTATCTATCATCTATCTATCTATCTATCTACAATATCTTTCCTCTTTCCTGCTCTCGTCCTCCCCGTGTCAGTTACATGTTCTGACTTGCCCTTCCCACGTCCCTTCACGATGTACACTAATGTTCCTCGGATGTCCCGTCTCGTATCATCTTACGTCATCGACATGTCTCTTACATCCCCGCGTGTCTCTCACCATCCCTGAGAGTCATTGTTCTCTCGCTCTCTCTTACATCACTCACTTTCTTACCTTGCGATTCTCGCTTGCGCCATTCTTTCTCCGAAAAGTGAAAAAGAAAAAATAGTAATCATGATGATATGCAAGAAGAACTTATTGCTGGGCGTGTTGTTTGCCCCCGTTACAGATTTTTTTTTTTTATGGTCTGACACTTGATATCCCAATCAACTTGCCAACACGCGAGTCATGATACACCGCGCTAACCGCACCATAGGTGAGTTGGTGGGCCCACACACAAAAGACGGTGCGCTAAGTACCCTAGCATGAATAGAGTGTATTTTGCCCCCTTTACCGTCGGCCACTCTTTGCTCCTTTTGTCTGACAGCAAAGAAAAAAAAAACCAAGCGAAAGGAGTCATTCTGTCCCAAAGGGAACGTGGATACTGTTAAAGTACTTCGAGGACTAATGTACAAAGCTACACAATGAACTGCTCTACAAGCGATCCGCGGTTGGAAATTGCTCGATTAGAAGCTTACGACATGAACAGGTACCAGGATTACCAAAAAATGGAATAAAGTTCACCCTTTCATTCCTCTTTCTTTCTTTCTTTTTTTCTTTCTTCTTCTTTACCTCTTGTCGTGCATGATACCTGTTACATTTCAAATTCTTCTTATTACAAATTGTTCTGCTAGATATATTCAGTTCAATTCTTTTTTTTTATTTCATTTTTCGACAAAAAAAAATAGACATAACTATGGACATCACTTTCTTCGGTAACAGAAAATAACTATGTGAAAATAAATGAAGAGCTTGCTTGAAGAATGATTCAAATACATAATATATTGTCGACTTCATTTCTCTCTCTCTCTCTCTCTCTCTCTCTCTATCTCTCTATCTCTATCTATTTATCTCTCTCTGTGTCTATCGCTTCCATAGTCGTCATGGCAACCAAATCATGCGTGTCATCAACGTTATTGTCATCACCGTTGTCGTGGTCGTCTTCGTATTCGATGGCAAACTGCAGAATGGAGGTCACCACGTTAATATCACTTGGTGTTTGATATGATCCGTGCAATTCAGCCGAATTCAACAGATAAGAGTATGAAAACTCTGACCATCCGTTCACGGGGTGACGACTTTTTAATTTTTTTTTCGTTGATAGCATGTGTTGCCCTTTCTACAACTCTGCAGCGATTTGTGATGTCACACGCGTAAAGTAGAAAGGACTGATTAAAAAGAATGTAAGTATAAGCAAACAGTATAACATGTAGGCCTATTTCATATTTTCCTTCCCTTCCCTTGATACTTTTTGTGAGAGATAATTACGGTGTACGTTATTATTCATGCCTTCTGGAGAATATAAACCAAATGCTCTTTGGATGTTCGTAGGAAAAAATAATAAGTGCTAGATTTCTTTTGCTCTCTATTCATATAATTCTACTACTGTTATATCGTTACACTGTTGAGTATCATCCATGAGAAAGACCGGCAAGTAGAACTAAACATTTTTTTTTTTTATGTTGTAACTTTTTTACCGATGGTTCAATTTATACACCGAGTGTTATCTCCATTAATCATTTCACACGATACGCTTGATCCACAACAGGGAGAGATAGAAAGGGAATTTCCCTGTCTTTTTCTGAGCACCTGCTATTTACCCAGTGCCCTTCATTTTGATTTGAGGATTTGGCAACACACCGACACACGCCTGCGATAACTTACAGTACGTTTTTTTTTTACACGCTGGGTTGCTTTTAACATGAGTAATGTCTATAGAAAGTCATCTAGCCCCCAATCATGACCGCCAGTTTTATGGCAAAGTCTCAAGAAACGGCGACGTTGGCATGCTAAAATGGGATTTCTAAATCCTGGTCGTGACATGTGGTCACGCCCGGCGTCCAATTATTAAGAGTTGTTCATCTTTGCTTATAGATGCCCGTTCCATGATTGTTACCATCTTCTGAGTATGGATCATTCGCGCAATCCCCATTACCCCTCCCAATCCAAGTTATTCATATCTACGGCCGATAATCGAGTGTGATTAAGAGCAGCTGACGAAAAGTAACCTTCATGGCGCCTATACCGAGTACCATGCATGGGCAGGTTGACGCGTTACGAAGTCTATGGTGCGTTTAGCAGTCTTGTCCCCACATCAAACACCCCCGCCCAGGCTTACACGCAGCTCCGCAAAGCTTAACAATTCGCTACTTGGACCATCCCTTTCTTGACAGGCCAGAGAGATGTGGAGTTTGGCTGAAAAGCTACCTTACAATAAGTTTTGCCAAACTCTGAAGTGGTGTGCATTGTGTTACGACGTGGGGGTTAACAGTGCGGGTGGGTATTAAGTGGCCATGATATGCCACCGTGCCTTTTGAACTTGTTTTATCGCCCGTTTCGATTTCGCCTTTGTTTCTTTTGTCTCCAGACGACCGCTAAGTCGACTCTTCGTGTCACCTCGTGGAAGGATCGAGGTGTAAACGTCTCCCCTGTCTTTTCGATTTGTCATTACATCGTCACAAATCGATAACAACTCGACGACGGGGGTCGACAAATCCAACGGAAGGCGTGGCGACATTTTAGTGCACTCTTCGAAGGCTACCACTTTAATACAAATCAGTAGTTCCCAACCGGATACGATCATGTACAAGCAGGTTTATTAAGTACCAGTGTATTGCGCACCCTTACTCATTCGTTTCATAACCGACACAACCTTTCATTTTTTGCTGAATTGATTGCCTGTCACCGTCTTTTCCCACCTCTTCTTTCGTAATACCTCCTCTGCTTATTTTCTTCCTTTCATCATCACCTTCGATCTCCTCGTCATCGTCGTCATCGTCTTCTTTCTGCCATGCTTACTTTATTCCCTCTGATCTCATCTGCCTTTTACCATTGCAAAGTACTACTCCTATTGCGACTGCCAGTTCCACAACTTCCACACTACAACTACTACTGCTACTCCTATTACTAGTATTCATGTTACTACTAAAATAGGTCTACTACTTATTAGTACTGACCGCCACTGCTACCATTACTATCCAGTACTACTATACTGTCACTACGATTACTATACTGTTACTCCTGCAGTCAATTCTTTTTCTCATTTTATTTGTTTGCTGATGTTCTTTTCTGAATTATCGTGAATATTCATTCTTTTCCATTTGTCGAACTCAAATTTGGTCTGGAACTTAATATTGAAATGATTCTCTGCTCACAAAATCTCCTTTTAATGTTCTTATTTTGCAAACAGATCATCTAATTTTCATCTCTCTCGCTCTCTCTAACCAACCTTTATGTGCGTTAGACTTACTCTTATTCCTTTTTTTTTTTCATGCTGATCTTCTGATTTCGAAAATTTCAGTCGTCATGTTCTGACAGCACAAAATTGTGTCATTTTTTAGAAACAGTTCGCCTTGTTTCTTGAACTCTCTTGACCCAACAACGTCGTCTTCGGCGTCGATCTTTGATGCCCCGACTTGATATAAAAGCGCGATTTCCGAGAGAGAGAAACGATCGATTTATTTGGGATCAAAAAACAAACAAAATAGAAGATAAATACTTGATGAAGCTGCATCTAACAGATCTCTTCCGCAAACACGACTTTTAGAAATTGTCAGTGCAATAGCGGGAGAGACCAGAATGAAAGGAACTTTTCGTCAGCCAAATACGCTTGAGAATAGAGCTTTAGGGATGCGCTAAA
Source organism: Diadema setosum (assembly GCA_033980235.1). Taxonomy (NCBI): domain Eukaryota; kingdom Metazoa; phylum Echinodermata; class Echinoidea; order Diadematoida; family Diadematidae; genus Diadema; species Diadema setosum. Next base: position 4,560,549 of record CM067080.1, read on the forward strand.
TTTTACGACAGAAAAACAAGAATAGTCTATCATTTGCTGTATTTGGTTTGTAATCTGCCATTGTTTGGGAGGTCCTCAGGAGTAGGGGAAGCTATCTCGACGTGGATGTCTGAATAGCAGGTTAGCTGAGGCATAATCCACGTTTGGGGTGTGTTCGTCTTTTAACATCGCAGAGCAATAATCATACTGAAGCGGAATCAATAAACACTCTGCCTCTATACCGTATTGGAAGGAGGTTGGGGTAAAGGGGGATTACAGAAGTCCGCTACCGAACGTGTATAGGGGGTAAAATACTCAATTTAGGGGGAACAAATGCCTTGTGGATTTAGTGCAACTTCATGTTTTGCAAGTAAAGTGGGGATTGGATAGCTGGCTGAAATGGTCGTAAATACCTCGAAGTTTATGTAGCACAAAATTAATGCTTGTTTTCTCCCTGGATTTTGTTCAGCGACGAAAAGAAATCTTTGCCCACTTACACGAAGTATTTAAGCTCAAAACCTTCTTCGATGAATACCAAAAATGCCAGGTAAGTATACGGCGTGTGTCAGTGTGATTGGATGAAGGTACGTCTCATTGTTGGTAACATACATTGATACTGCCAATCTATCAACAAACTATACAGAGGAAAATTCGGACTATGACGAAAGACCGAAGATCAACAACTCTCAAATTATTTGCGTATCCATACCAAACTCTTCATTTTCCGTCTTCTTCTTCTTTTTTTATTACTGAGTCAAAATATCCATGGGGAATACAGTGACATTTACGGTATATGTTTCCACCAGTTTCCCTCATGTTTTCAGTTAAGCCGGAGGTATACTATACACTTCCTACATTGGTCGTTGCCCTTTCTTTCACTGTATTTCGAAAAAAAAATGCAGATATGAAACAAACACAAACTAAAACATATAATTTGAGAAAATGTAGAAATTAAATATGAAAGGAAATTGTGTCCGTCCTACACTAATTATTGACAGATATGCAACTGATGGTCGCAGCACACAAAAACCATCGATTTTCACTAAAAGGACTAAGCGACGGCACATAATCAACATTTGGGCCAATAACACAAGCAAACGCTTTACCGACGAAATAAAGAGGGGGAAATGTATAATGACCAATTGACGTAAACGGATTAAACTGCACAATGTCGTCGTGACAGTCCGTGCATTGTGTGATTAGAGTTGTGTTTGTATATTTCTCTCTTCTTTTAAGATGGGGGAGGAAGGGCTAGATCGATCTATCGCGATATTGATTGGTCTGCTGAAGATGATGTGGCTAATTTCTCGCGTCGGTGTACCTTTAAGTGGTAGTTATCGATCGATAGCAATTCACGAGCCGAATACATCTTAATTGGAAATAAAAATGTTTTGTTTGGATTGAAGATTACGCGTGATAATAGACCACACATGACTAAATCCCGACCCTCTTTCCATATAACTGGAGATATTGGGTATCAGTCCCAATGAAGGAGTAGTGGGACCGTCTGTTTAACTCTTTCTGTACCAGGGACATTGGACAGTGTATCCACATTCCCTATGGGGTTTTCTGTGCCAATCAGCACCCATATCACACAAAGGGTTAAAGGGACTGTACAGTACTGGTTGAGGTGAGAATTCAAGTTTATAACATTCTTAAGTGAGATAATGAGAAACCTCTTATGAAATATGAAAGAGCATGTAATTTTAAAAAGGATTCGATGTTTACTTGATGAAAATTGATGTTCAAATGGCTGAGATATCCAAAAAAAGTGATAATAATTAAAGACGACAGGCCACGCCTTTTATTAGGATCTCTTTCTTTCACCTTGTTTTTGGATATCTCAGCCATTTTTGGATATCTCAAATTTTCATCAAATAAACTTTTGATACCCCTTAGAATTGCATGATCTTTGGCATCTCATAGAGTGGTTTCTGAATATCTCGCAAAACGTTAAAAGCTAAATCCTCACCTGAACCAGAACTGTATAGTCTCTTTAAACAGTATACCAACAACGAAAGCACAATGCGTCCAAATCAGACCAATCTGTGACATGGATATGACTAACTGGTCTAACAGCTGTTACGACAAAATATCATATACACGTATAGCCTACACCTACTAAAATAACACTAACGACCTTTTTTCACTTTGTTGGCAGTGATTCCTTGCACCTCCTTGGTAGTTATGTTACCTCATGAGATCCAACTCTTCCAGTCGACATGCAGACACACGATGCCACACACACTTCAACACAAACACCTTATAACACACATACAAAACACAGACACACAGACACAGGCGAAATCTAAACTTTAGCAGATAATTATATCCAGTTTGTTAATTTGTTGTTTACTTTTGTGAATTATTCTTCATCGTTTAACATTCAGATCTCAGATCGAATTGATTGTTGTTGTTGTTGTTTTCGTTGCAGCTATCCAGTCCACAAAGAGCATTGATTTTGAGGTAGTTGCTAAAATGACATTTTTTTTTTATATAGGCCCTATTTCGTCAGCAGTATCGGAGATCTTGGTCTAGGAGAGAACGGTTCTTGTTCTTATCGTTGATGTTCCTGTTGTTTGCTGTTGCTGTTATTATCATCATTGTTGTTGTTGTTGTTATTATTGTTGAGTCGTATCTTGGTATTAAATGTCACTGAAGCGAATATTAGAATCTTTGGAGATGGGGGCAATAGCTGATGATGACATTGACCCCAAATTATTGCAGACGGACCTTATCGATGTAGGTGTGACGAATGAATGAGGATTTACGGTGTTATTGGTCATGTAGGGCTTAGTTTACTGTGGTTTGCGAAGACCCGTGGTACAGTCGCTCTACAAAGGTTGTAGGAGTGACGAAGCTATGTTGTGGATGTACATGGCGGTATGCTTAGACATTGTGGCGAGGCGCTTGTGACAAAGCGTTGACAGACACGCTACGTAAGAGGGAGGTCGAGGTGAACTGCCGCGGAAATTGTTACGCAACCACGCGACGAGCAGGTGTACGTGTCTTTCACCTTCGCGTTTCAAAATGGATGGCCGATGAGGAGACATGGAAGAAAGTCAATGCGAACATGTTTTGGCTGATATTTATGCCATGTTTCCATGTATTTGGGCGTTTCTTAGATTATAAGTGCCCCCATCGAAGTCTAAAATGCTACATGATGAAACTAGAAGGAGAAATACGCTGACTTTGATAAGGGGAACACAGCCAAAACACAAAGAAAGGGAAAAGTTTCATTAAGATCGCACAGAGAGTAATAAGGTTACGAAATTCTGAAGTTTTCACGTGTTTTTGTTATACTGCCGTATAGGTCATAGGAATTAGATGCACAACAAACAATCTTTTGACGTAATTACCGCGCACCGATTTTCTCCTTGGTTTGTACTATATCAAAATACTTATGGTTAGATAGCTTGGTATTCACAAATGTTCACCCATTGCAAACTAAATACTGCTAAATCGTTACAACTCCAGGGCCCCGTTGCTAGAAACTTTGCGTTTAAACGCAACTTGCAACTGATTGTCACTGGCCAATCAAAATCATTGTTGCATGCATGTCTTCTTAATAGGCAGACCCTGAGCCAATCAGAATGGTTGTTTCAAAATTAGCAATTATTTGCAATTGATTGCAACTTTCTTGCAACGGGGCCCAGAACAATTTAATGCAAATAACATGATTTTCACTTGATGACGTCAAGTCAGGAAAGGACATTTATTGCAAACTTTTGCGCTCTAGCGAATAGGCGTAATTTAAGGTTATGACGTCATCGACACATTCCATTGGCATAATGTAACTGTAAATATCTTGGTTGTTGAAAAGATGTAAAACTTTAAGACTCCTCAACCATTTTTTGTTTTTTTGTTTGGGGTATTTTTTTTTTCAGACTTTAACTACATTTGCGCTGTTCTGTGTTTGGTTTAAACTGCTGCAATCAGCTTTTACATGAAGGAAATTTCTATTTCAATATCGATACAAACGAAGATTCTCACACAGAGCTGAGCTCCACAGCTATCTTGAGGTACTGCACTGAGCACAAATTGCAATATTACTGTTGCAATCTGTCATGCTCGCTCGGCTACAAACCATTCAAGTTGCAAGAGTTTAAGCCCATACTGCGATTGATTTGAAACTTGCCGTTTTGTCATTATTGCAAATTTCTTGGTATAACAAGAAAGGTTCAGGATTCACTGTTGCTGATTCTTAATACTCTTTGCGACTTTTTTCTGTGATGAGAATGGAAAGCAGAATTATTATCCCTCTCTCTGTGAATCAGCCCTTCCCCATTCAAATGAAACAAGAATTCTGTCCACCAGATACATTTGATATCGCCCTTAACTTCTCCACATATAGAATTCTACCGAGACAGAATACATCATGACAAAAACAAAATAAAACTCTCCCAAACAGCGATTCTCGTCTTATCACGTTGGGCAGCGTCCCAACTCTGCACAGAATCGTGTCGCTTGGTGCGGAGCGCGTATGGAACGCCGTGTGAGCAAAAACAAGAACGACTCACTGTTTCTGATGGAGTCAATTAGACCTTTCTTGGTTGCTGAGTGCTGACTGCGTCTTAGTCGGTGCAGTGAACTTATTTTGAGGGTTAACCATACCAGACTCACCACTTTTCAGAAAGTGTCCTCAGTGCATTTTTTTTTTCTGGGGAAACGGAGACATCGATAACCCATTAGCCAAGTTTTAATTTGTCAGTTGTTGTTTAACGACTCGCGAGTCATACAAGAAGGGGCGCAATTCGAACGGATATAAATCGTCATGTTACAAGGTGGTGATGGATGTTCACGTCTGCTAGACTCCCGCACCAGTCTGACGGAAACGGGGAAACCGTATCGGCTGCGTCACCGCAGTGGTTCCGCAGCACGGCACGAGACGTTTCAATATGCATGATCACTCATCAAAAAGGCTGGATGGAGGAACTATCAGACCGCAGTCTGTTGCGTACTTTTTATAGAGTTCTGAGAGACATTTTCGGGCTACATGGCATTACGTAATGAGCAAGAATTAAGTGCAGTAACCTTCCAGAAATTGCATAATAACAAGCATTTCGCTCAAATTCGTGAATGTTTTGATACAGAGACACTCATTCAACAAAACAATAAGATTATACAAGTGATTAAAGTAACAGTAACAGAGATAGTAGTTGTAGAAATAGTGATGTAGGTGTTGTTATTGTTATTGTTTCTTGCTGTAGGGTATACTTGTTACATTCATCTTCACGTGTAAAAAAAAAAAAAAAAAAAAAAAAAAATCAGTTTCAATTTACTGTTACCCGTTGAGGACGGTTTGATTTTGCTACAACACGCATTTCCCATAGACACTTGTACGAGTATACTCGGGACTCGTCATCAGTATCATTATCAACACACACATCTGTTATATACTGCCGTCGTTATCCTGTGATATAATCATAATAAATCTGTTAGACTGTAAATGATAATGTAAATGATGAACAAATAAATAATGATAAATAAACAAACTTTTAATGGTTATCCACGTTGTTATCGTAATAATAATAATAATAAAAAAGAATGATTACAATACTAAACGGATGAATAGATTGTATATCCCAAATTTTAAATACTGCATTTCAAGATACACTTTCAAATATATGGGATCTGTTTTATGGAATGATTTGCCAAATGTACTACAGTTGTCTAATAGACTTTCAATTTTTAAAAGAAGTTACAAATAATTCTTTTTTGCTCATAAAGATATACCATAAATTTTAAGTTTCATTTAGTGTGTAAGCACCACACTTTGATGATCCTTGCCTTCTTATATGTATTGTGTTCTTTCTGTAGTATATATTTCTTGTTTGTATTGCATTAATGTAACTATTTTAGCTGTAATACTTGGGATCAGCGATAGAAAGACCAACGGTCTATGTTGATCCCCCCACAAACTGAAATAATTGCTTTTATGTTGTGTTGGTCTGTTGTAAAATTGTTATAAGTTGAACATTTTTCCTGTATTGTTCCAATGTTCTACTGTGTATGTATCGTTAATTCCTATATTCTTTGTAAATACTTTTTATCAGGATGTGGAAATAAATGAAATGAAAATGAAAAATGAAATGAAATAATTATGCATGTGTATGTATATGCATAACATGATGATGGATTTGCCCTCTTCTTGTCTTGGTATCTCGGTTTAAACCAAATTTCGTTCATATAAATATATTACTGTTGTACGTTTCGATTCAATGAGGGAATATCAAAATTGTAAGCACATAAAATAGATCATGCCCTCACCAACACCACTACCACCATATCGCTACTACTACATTTTGACTGTGACTATGACCACGACTATTACTATGACTATGACTATGAATATGACTATGTATATGACTATCACTATGACTATGACCATGACTATGAATATGAATATGAATATGTCTATGACTATGACTATGACCATGACTATGACTATGACAATGACTATGCCTCCGACTATGACTATGATTATGACTATGACTATGACTACTACTGTTACTACTACTACTCAGTACTATGTGACACTACTACTACTGCTACCACTATCACTACTATTTCTATTACTAGTACTACATACTGTTACTACGACTACTACTACTGATGTTGCTGCTGCTATACTACTACTATTACCACCATGACTACCAGCACTTTATTGCTACTGATGTTGGTGGTATTTGGAGCGTTTATTAAAGATTCGAGTAAATTCGGTCGCACATTTTTCTGTAGCACTTTTTCTTTTTCTTTTTTTCTTTTTTTAGCTTTATCACTGCAGGAAATTGAAGGCTATGACGTATCATCATGACGATTGAGTGACACAAAAGAAGCCCATAAACAACGTCTCACTCTTGTTGCGACAAGTCTCAAGTTTCCTAATTCGATTTGCATTGGAGTGAAATTTGCTCATGTTTCACAAAACACATTTTCTTCATTGTATCTCTTGGAGTTGTTGTGCACGATGAAATACGTCAATCATAACTTCTGCTCCCTCGGAGGGGAGAATAACATGTGTGGTCTTCTTTTCACCACGCAACATTTTTCCAAACTTTCTTTTCGTCGTCCAAGGCAAGACAACCCTTACTGGATTTACCGTGAACTCTTAACGAAGGCCCCGTCGTAGTTGGCCTGGGGAGCGGGGTGTGGGAGATCGGAGGTTCGAACAGCATGTGGCCTTGCAGAATCTGCCGGGTGGGTTTTGCTCGTGTGGGAAGTTTTCCCGGCACCTGTTTCGCGCCCGCCGTCGGGAAGAGTGCAGGTGTGTTTTGTTGTGAGCCTCGAGCAAACATGTTGTCCCGCATGTCCGCTCTGGAAGTGGATCAAAACAGCGACATCTTCGTAAACAAATGGGGTTCTGGATTCTTCTTCAAATTATTTAATCGCCTGTCTATTTGTTATATCCTCTTTATAAGGAATAAAGCAACAGGAACAAAATCGCAAGATAGGAAGAGTCAGACAGACACAAATTTTCCCAAAATAAAATAATCATCGTCATCACTGTCGCCCTGAAAATCGAACATGACAGTTGCAACTGAGTTTGACATCACTTTTTGCCATTATCGAATTTGTTCAGAATTTTGAAGCGTCACGCCCAACCGAGAAAGTGGAAAATATCGTTTACAAGGTTGGGATATTGAAAGCTCAGGTGGTCTGTTCGGAACGATGTCTCCACACAAATACAATATCTTTTCAGGGGTATTTTGCGCTTGATAGAGCGCAAAGATGCATGAAGATGTAAGATATATCTAATTAAGATATAGTCTTAATATATCTTATGTAAGAAATATCAAGTATTATAAGAATGTGTACTCACGTGACCAGAAAAATAATCCTATGGGAGGACATTAAGACTAACCGACAATAGATTAGTGTAAAATTGTTTCTTAATGATTTCTAAAAATAAAGAAGAAGAAAAAAATGGTTTTGCTTCTATTGCTGACAGTCACTTGGAAATGGCCGTTCTCTTTAACAAGAATGCTCCTTTAAGGTATACCATGCGGGATCTACGGAGATCCATAGTGATGCGATCATTTTGATAATATGGGGTCAACTTAACGTCTCAACATAAACAATAAACACGAAACTCCCTTTCTTCAATGTGTTCTTTGGATAGTTAACTTATCAAAACTTGACGTTGATCATATAACCAGCTGTTATGGTTGTTCAACCACAAGATTTTCTTGCTCTTAAAGGATTAAGCATTATTACAGAGTGCTCAAAAGAACACGGGGAAAATTACGTCGGCAATAAACGCGGGAATGCCTTCCTTGCGTGCGAAAGATCACACAAGTAGAGACAATTTTTCATTTTTCCAGAACAGGCCACATTTCAAATATTTCCTGGACATAAACAGTCTCAAATTCCCGCCACCAACGGCTATACCGACTAGTCTCAGTGCGGGTCGTCTGATTTTAATCTATAGGAATAGTAAACGTATAATATATATTTAAAAAAAACTACGAAAAAAAGCACTTCCGTATCTGCGCAAGCATAAGTAGACTCTACAAAAATGAATTATGAATAGAAATTTTAAATGTTTTCATTCCTCCAACCGTTTTGAAAATGTTAAATTTAACACTAAAAAAATGTTGTATTTACCATTTCTGAAATGGTTGTTCAGCATTTTGAGTGATAGATTTAACATTTTAAAGGGATGGAACAGTATTGGTGGAGATGACAGATGAGGATTGGGCTTTTAACTTTTTGCGAGATGCCAAGAAACCACTTATGAAATAAAACAAAGCATACCATTCTAAGAGGAATTCAAAGTTCATTAGAAGAAAATCGGTTTTGGAATGGCTGAGGCATCTAAAAACAAAGTAAAACAAAGTGATTCTAATAAAAGGTGAGTCCCACCTTTTATTAGGATTACTCTGTTTTGGATATTTCAGCTTTTTCAAAACCAATTTTCATCAAATAAACTTTGAATCCCTCTTGGAATTACATTCTCTTTCATATTTCAGAGGAATTTTCTCAACATCTCTCTATCAAAAAAAAAAAAAAAAATGTTAGAAACCTGAAGTTAGGCCTCAACCAAAACGATACGATCTCTTCAGGTATAAGATTTAACATTTAACAAACGGTTGAAAGGGTAACCACATTAAGATATTGATTTACAATTTCATTTTTAGAGAGTGTAAGTACAAACCATGGTATTCCTCGTTCTGTATTTCTACAAGCGAGCAAAATTTGGCCTTTATACCGTGATCAAGCTGCGTTCCTACTGAGCATCTATTCCTTCGAGAGCCTATACTTTTTTTCCTTTTGAAGAAAAAAAAAAGAACAGAAAGCGACCACTTTCCTCCCCTCTAATTTTTCCCTCCAGACTTTGTCTCCGAACAGCACATATGGTACAGATTTCGTATCGTCAACTCGGACAATTATGACCGATTAATTCTCGATATTTGACACAAAATCGTCCCGTATTGGCCATTTCAAGTCCGGGGTATCACTGCTCCGGACATTACGCGGTGTTTATGGCGGGGGAGAGAACAAATTCAATGTCGTGCGAACCAAGAATATGATTGAGTCGTATAAAGGACGGATATATTTCAGACTATGGAGGAAAATATATCGACTTTTAAGAAACATCAAGAACTCTTTTTTTCTTGATTTCTTCCTCACTTGCGTTGTTATTCTTTAATCAAAGAACGTTTTGCCTGAGACATAAAGCTGTCTCAGCTGGCGACGAAGTCTCTTTCACAATCTATGGAACTCAGAAAATGTATAGGTCTTGCTTTGATATGGCAAACAGACAAGACTACTTTATATGGGAAAATATGAAACTTGTTGCTGGCATTTTAAAGAGAATGCCATGTCATCAAGCTCCTTAAAAGCAAGCAAAATAAACAAAGATTTATGGTTTCAAAGATGATGTTTGTTTTATGATCTTGAGTTGTATTCGAATAATGCGATATCGTGAATGAAATCAAATTCGCCACCTCTCCTGGTATGTCTTACTTCAATGATTCAGTGTGGGCAAAATAATATACAAACGTAAGTAACAAACATAGATAGCAAGATCCTATATGAGAAACTATATCATTAGTGTTGATGAAATCATCTTGGAGGGAATTGATACTGTATAAACGTGCTTTTTAAAGAATGGAATATCTGCAAATATACTTGTACTAGCTCTGCTCCTATAATACAACTACCACCAGTGCTGCAGCTACTTCTACTGCTCTTCAATATTCTCCGGAAATGTAAATAAATTCATGTCAAAAGTTTTGTTTTTATTCATTGTAAATAACGAATATAAGGTGATGACATTATACATTTCTTTACCCATTACATGAACTATATTATTCAGTATTGTATAGCGCACTGAACATACTTTTACAGATCAACATTACTACAGCACAACGCATAAATCACAGCACTGATGTGCACCTTCATCGCTGCTATTCGATGTTCACTATAATAATCATGAAGAGCTGTATCTTAAAGATACAATGTAGTTTCATTTTATGTCGTAATCTTATCTGGGGTAGTCTTCTATTCAAGCTCTGCTTATGAATATAGTCCCCTGCACTTTCAATTCCATATGATACTGTACATAATATAGTCTAAAAATTTTCTAATTTACATTCAGTTTGACATTGCTGTGTAATTATATTTCTCCCCGTATATTTCCTTTGTACAGTTGTGTTCCCCAATGTGTATCAATGTTTTTGCACAATTTATATGATTTATGACATTTTTGTTATACATTGTATTGAAAAAGGCATGCAGAAATAAACTGAACTGAACTTATTTACTTCAGTTACTTTACTACTACTACTACTACTACAAATACGTGTACTATAATAATCACTATTACAACAGAAATTGGTTCAGAAGCTGTTGTAGCTTCTTATTTCAGTTTTGTGCTCTCGTTTTCACACATAACGATCGGTTTAGGGTGAACTTTGACCTTCATTTCACGCGTTCAGGGCACCGTGTCAATGGGACCCTTCTCGCACCTTTCAAAAAGTCATCACCCCGGATCATTTCCCTTTGGCCCCTCTCCCCACTGGTCCGTTCACAAAATCTTGTCCAGCCCTAGTCAAACTTTGATTTGTTTTGATCGCCCTTCAAGCCTTTGAAAAATGGGAACCCATTTCCCCGTGAACGTTTATCAAACGAGCCTTTAAATCGCTATCGAATTGGGGCTCGAAATCACCGAACGAACTGCGACAGTACTGCGTTGAAAGCGCCAGCTCGTTGGCACAGATACGACCGCCGCAGTTAGCCGAGCGAGGTCGACGTCTCGGTCGCGCGAATTTCCATCAGCGCTCCGATCGTCTGCTTGGTGGGCATTCCGTGTGGCCATCCCTACCCACCCTTTGCGCATATGCACACAACTGGTTTTACTTACCACTAGTTTCTTACTGCTTCAATATCGGGGGGGGGGGGGGGGGATCTACATCTGTAGTTTTAACTATCGTCTACAAGATGCTGACCGATAGAAAATATTTCCCATCGTCTCAATGCAACCTGAGAGTGTTTTAAGAACGAATAGGGAAAGAGTTGTATGCATTTATCTTTGAAGCTTGTGAGTGACTCCCCGCATTCAAGATGGGTCATTGTATTCAAAATTGACGCTCATTATCATGTAGTATACATCAGAAATGAGAAAACGATGAAAGTAAATATATAACGCAATGTCATGTTGAATGCACACTAAAAGAGGAAACACTTTAAAGTTTACCAGAAAAATAGAAATGTAGGGGCCATCTTCGTAAGCGCAGCGTTGCCTTGAAACAAGCATGAAAAAACCAACAAAAAAAGAAGAAAATATAGATTATTTATCTGCCCATGCATTCCTATCAAGAAAAGATAAAGACGTTTTAGAGCAAGCTTTGTTTAGTTTTCGTGTCCTTCCACGAACCTTTGAGGTACTCGAAACAAATAGAAGGTAGATACATGAAACATTTTTGCAGCGATTTTGTGATGGAGGGGAATTTTCTAAAGGAATTTTTCAACTTCTTAGTTTATGGTATGCTATGTGCGTCTTTAATGCCCTTCTAACCTCCTAATGAATAAGATGGAGATTTTTTCATGCAAGCATTAAAACAAACAAAATAAAAGAAGTGAGAAGGGATTTTTGGGGTAAATTTTGATAACAATTTGAAGTGGATTCTGAAAGATTGATGGAACTTAACAGCTAGGGAAATCAGTAGCATACCATTTTTTTTTTTTTAAGTTGACCTTATTCTTTTAAGATCGACTTAAATTCTTTGTGAAACATCCCGGCATCTTTCGATTCACCTCCACCTCTGCCTACTTTGCGCTGTGTGGATATTCTGTTGGCCCATCTGTTTGCCTTTAGACCATTAAAAGGCTTTAAACATTAAAAAAAAAAGACGGGCGAGTTTCTTAACGGTCAGTGTTTCCCCACAAACTATACATCAAAACGCAACAAGACAGTTACATTTGTGGCGCATACGCGCGCACGCTTGGTCACATGTCAGTCATCACCCAATCACATCGCGCTTCGGGGGTTGGCCACACTTTCTTCCGGAAGGACGCGACCCTTTTTTTCAGCAGACGACAGAACACGGCCACACCAGGAAAGACAATAGGCGAAGGGGGAAATAATGGCGGGAGAATTTGATTCCCCTAAGAAGATGTTCAGACGAAACATGAACAAGAATCGCTGCCAAACAGACGGACAGAGAGAGAGAGAGAGGGGGGGGGGGAAGAGGGAGGAAAAAAGAAATGGGAAAAGGGAGATAGGGAGGGAGAGAGAGAGAAAAAAAGGATTGAGAGATAAGAAAGGGAGTGAAACAGGAGACAGAAAGAAAATACAGAGAGAGGAGATGAGGAAAAAATATATATTGAGAACGAATGGAGTAAATCAAAACAAATAAAGAGGAAGCAGTTATTGCCAGTAAACAATTAACTACTTTGCTTACGTTTGCTATAGCAAATAGTATTGATTTAGCATCGATCGTAAGGAAGAAAAGAGGAAAAGCTACTAATACATGTAATACGTCTTAACAATAATCAAACCATTTATGAGCAATTGTAATTGATAGGGTAATATGTCGGGCAGATTATCACATTTCCTTTCGACTTTAAACTTGGTCTGTGCATTCTTTTCTCCCTTCTTTAATTTTAATAGCTGCATCATGAATCATCTGAGCCGAGAGGAGAGTCAAAGCATCCTGGTGTTGGTTTTCCAAGACAGTGTACTATAATACCATACAGAAAAAAACAAAACAAAAAACAGTGGAGCGTATCAGCATAGTAAAGAGAAAATGTCTTTTAAAATCTTGTCATGGTCAGTCCTGTGTAAACATTTCAATAATCAGACACATCAATAAATTAGCTATGCGGTACAATATGACATAAAATGTATTTACCGACGTCGTCGAAATAACTGATGAAGCTAACTCTATATAATGATGAGGAATTAATCATATTCAGTAAACATGTAAAGCGCGAAAATGCAAGGACGAAAAGAGGATTATAATTATCGTCGTACGACATTGTTAATTACATTTTCACAATTACCGGACTTAGCTTTTAAAAAAGGGAAAGATATGCCCTAATAGTGCTAAACATAAAACAAACTTTCATTCAAAACTTAAGTTTTGTTTTACACATAGCATATAAACTGATAATTTCATCATTCCTTTATAATACATGCCATTTTTTGTTATAACATGTAAGTAGTAGACAGAATTGCAGGAGCATCAAAATGGTTTCCTTAGTATCGATTCCGACATTGTGATTTTTTTTTAAAAGATGCTGCTGTGATTCTCACTTTGTATGATATCATCCCTGAAGGCACAACACATTTAATGTGATTAGATGATCATATACCGGGATAGCATCGTCTGACATTTATTCTTGAAAGTTCCTTTCAAACCGCGTTACATTTCTTTCGGTGATTCCCGCCAACAGACCAATTCCCGTACAGCAACATTCTGTACCTATAAACGAGGAATGTCTTAATTGAACCTGGCGCGTGATTCGACTCTGCGACCAATAGACATCAAACTTCTTGATTTATCCTGTTTCCAGGCCCTTTTAGAGACCGGAAGTGTCTTGTCCGCGTCTCTGACCAAAAAAAAAAAAAAAAAAAAAAAGAGAAAGAGATGAAAAAAATACAGAAAGAAGTCAAATTTTTACAATGAATTATTCTTTGTTGCAGAGTGCTGTCACGTGAACTTGGCACAGACTGCTTCCTTCATTATCAATAAACAATTTAAATGGAAAGAAAGTAAAAAGAAACATCGTGACATTTATTAAAAAAAAAAACTGCGTTATTCACTGGACCCCAATCATTCAAAATAAATGAAAATGTTAATCCCCCTCTCTCCTCTTTGCCTAAAAATGGAATGTAATACTTCTTAAAGCTAAAATTAATGATATGTTTATATTATATTTACTAATTCGGTGTGTTTAATGATATTGCATTAAACATAACAATAACATTATTTTGTTTGATTTCCTGATCATTCATTTCGTAAAAAGCTGCGCTTCAATTGAAGGTGTAACATGATGTAATGATAAATTATGTGGCAAAACGAAAGAAAGAAAGTTATTACAGTATCATGAATTACCTGAATCACCTATGTATGATATTGTATGACGACACCCAGTAAAGTCAAAGACTTGTAGAGAGCCATTCAAAGGATTCAATCCTGAGCCTGAGGAGTTCCCTGTGATGTATCCATTGGGATGGTCAATTAATGCAGTCTGGATAAAATCTATTGTGCTTCTGTTTCCAGTGATTACTGAGTTTAGATTTGAATGCATCAACTGATGATATCTCAAAAGTATCAGGAAAAAATTCGCAGTTCTCTGGCTGAAAAGAGTGTAACCTCTTAATAGCAGATTTAAGATATATCCTCAAGTTAATCCGAAAAGGTAAAGAAACGTCAAGAAATGTTTTCTGAATAAAAAAAAAATTACATTTTGAAATGTCTTATCTTCCTTACTTCTCATCCAATTTTTGTCATTTTTTTTTTGAACGTTCTGTAAGGACGTTTGGTTTTTTTTTTTTCCTCTTTCTTTTTGAGTTTATATATGTTTTGGGTGGATTTCCTCCTTAGATGTAAAGCATAGTTCTTGAGTGTCTGCAGAACTGTCAATTTTTGCCTGATTAAAAAAAAAATGTCTAAAAAATGTGTTAGATAACGTTGTAATAACACAATTTCAGTTAGGCAAGGACGAAAATATTAGCCAAAAGGCTGGCCGGAGGTATCAGTCTCAGAGAGTACCCGAGGTGGTTGTCTCGTATTCATTTATAAATTATAATTGATGATTATCGATAATCGACAAATCGGACCACAGCAGCAGAAGCCACCGATCTTCCGCGCTAGAGTGATCATGCAGCTTGTTTGAAAGTATGATTGAAGGACACGATTTTTTTTCATTTCGTTTTAATCAATTTTCAACACATATGATTACATCATTTGAATACACATAATATTATACTAATTATACAACAATGCAATGAAAAACCTACTATGAACAAAAAAACAATTTTGTAATTTCAAGACAAATACAGGGGGGGGGGGGAAATGGTTGGAAATGGAGGGGAAACGTTCTGCCTACCCACTGTTGAATGGGGAGGGTATTTCAGGGATAAAAGTTGCATGCTATAAGATCGAATTTATTTTTTAAACTCAAAATACTCTCAAACAACTCATAATCCCTGCAAATCGCCTCAGCCAGACAAGTTTCTTGGTAGACATTTTCGATATATTGCAAGCAAATTCTAAATGGTGGGAAATGAATTTTTTGAGCCCTTCTGAGAACTAATGTTTTATCTTTAATCCAGACCCTTGTTGATCTCCAAATACCCTCGAACAACTCATGATCCTGGCAAATCACGTCAGCCAGACAAGATTCTTGGTAGACATTTTCGATATATTGCAAGCAAATTCTAAATGGTGCATGGGAAATGAATTTTTTTGAACCCTTCTGAGAACTAATGTTTTAGCTTTAAACCAGACCCTTGTTTCCACTCGCTGGCTATAGCTGGATCTGCGTTCCGCTGCTTCCGTGTGCTTGTGTCTGGCTTGCTGCAGCGGCTGCTACCGATGAACCTGCCACAAGTTGTTCCTCCGCCGCAGTCTAATTGCGACTGAAACTGACGAACAACATCGGAATCGCGATAATTGACGATTTTGGGAGGGCGGGAGCGCGATCCTGATCAAGAAGTAAGCTTCACTTCAACTTGTCGAACATCATCCGGGCACGCCACTTGAGTCAAACTTTGAAAGACTGTGTTGTAGCTCTTGGCTATTTTCTCCCTAAAATGCATTACGAGAACCAGACATTTCGTAATTAATCTAATCTTCAAGAATAAGTTTGAGAAGATGCAGCAATCTTCCAGCTATCAAGGAGTCATTTCATTTCCCTCTTTCATGTCGTAACAAGCGGACAGGCCTGTACTCATCGCCAAAAATGCCAAGGAGGCAAAGAGACAACTATGGTGTTGTCACCAAGAATCAATCAATTTGAGGGTCCTTTCTTCTAGAGACAGCTTCAAGCGTTGCCAATTTTTGGAGCTTTGTTCATGCGCGTCTGACAATATTGCTGTTGTTAGTGAATTCCACAACAATTCACTTTTCTAGCATAATGAAAGAGCACTTGACTAACCGCTTTCAGAAAGCAGGGGGAATAATTGCTACCCTTAACATATGTCAGTATCAAGTTGATGGAATGTATAATTTTCATGAAAATCGAATTTTTGTGGAATTCTCTTTATATTTTCTTTATAAATCATTGTTGTCCACACATGACACCATAACCTCTAGTAGTCTCCTTATCCAGCGGTTCCAAAACCAAAACTTTAAAAATCCATAACTTTTGCATCGATTGTCCGATTTTCCTCAAACTTTAACTGATGTGTTCTACCAATGTTGCTGCTTTCACTCAATCCACATTTTTCTTTGGGTTTTGGTTTTCTTTTTAAAGTGTACGTACAAGTCTACTCATGGCCATGAACGTAGACGTATAGTTATAGTATTATATTCTAATATATTGAAAGACTCAAAGGGGGATGATACCCATATACTTGTGAATCATCCTTGAATCAATATTAGTAGCATGGATCAGTTAAGGTTGAAGGAAAATCGGACAATCTGTTCAAAAGTTATGAATCTTTGAACTTCGGGTGCCGCCGTCGGTGGATCATCGCTGGATGAGAAGACTGTAACAATTTGTGACTGCACTGCAGGGCAACGACATAATGTAAATTGTAAAGAGAATTCCATAAAATCTCATTTTTAATGAAGAGTACGCATTTATTCTACTTGCTACTGACATATCGTTCCCCCTACTTTCTGAAAGCGTTAAATCAAGGGGTCTTTTTAATTATGCTGAACTAAAAATACGTTGAAATTTGGTTGATTTCTCTTTATATACATGTTATGGTTACCTTGTACAATGTATCATCATGCAGTGACGCTACGAACTGCTGAAGTTTTCTCATCCAACGATGGCGGGCACCGAACTTTAAAAATGTATAACTTTTGAAATGATTGTCCTGTTTTCCTTAAATTCTCTGATGTGTTCTATTAACATTGGTGGAATCACTCAGTCCGCTTATATACTTGGGTATCATTCACCTTTTAGTATAAATATTTCTCACTATTATCATAAAGTACCAAAGCAACAACAAATCTGTTAATTTTTAAAGCTTCTCTTCTTCTGAATTTCTGAATGAGTATGCCAAAGAATATTATGTTTGTATATCTAAGTTATAATGACAAATTATTACAATCTGTTCATTGTTTAAGAACGAGCTTTCGGCAAATGGAATTTCGAGAGCAATGATCAAGCCACAATCCTGTTAAAGGGGCATTCCAGACGATTTTCATAATTTCACATCATGTAGTACATAAATCGACAGCTCCATGTATAGATTTGTGAAATTCATTGTTGTCCTTGAGCAGAGAAACCATACTCTAAAAAGTCTTAAACAAATTACACTGAACAGTGTTGATCATAGGAGCCTCACATATTTCAGAAATGAAGCAGTGTAATTCCATTACAATACCACTTGCTTAACAAATTCACCTGTGTAGAATGTATGCATGTCATCTTCTTTTGTTCTGCTTCCATGAGCCCCAACTCATGCATTTTTATGGTGAGGCTGCCATGTCATCATCCTTGTTCATTGCAATTTGTTGTAAATTTTGAAAACATTCTTATTCCTTTATAAACCCAGTCACTATAAATTCTGAAACTCTGTACTCGGTATAACTAATTCATAGTTGCTCAAATGTAAAAGTCCGAAAATCATCCGAAGGTCTCATTTAAGGATGAAGAAAAAATTCGAGTGGCGTGAATTTGCAGCTGTGTGACTTTCAGGAAATTGACGAAAATTCCATTCTACACGAGAATTTCATTATTGTTTCGTTATGACTCGGTTTGCTGTGTTTCCGACATTCTCTTGATAGCGTGCATAAAATCTAACTAAGTTAAATCAAGCAATGGAAACAAAAATCATGTCAGAAAAGACATTTGGAATGTTGCTTTGCTAAATGCTCAGCCACTATGTTATCGCTTGTTTATCCATTCAAACTGGTATGCCCGGTTTTTGAGATGCTTGCCATGTTTTTGCCAAAGCCACTAAAATGTACTTGATCACTTCCGATCCAGTTCAATCCAGCAGGCCATCCGACTTCCCTTGCACAAGCGATCTCACATTTCCGCTTCCAGTGAAGATAAAGAAAAACATAACTATATATTTAAATTCTGAACAACTGTCGTATCTAGATGAAACACTTCCGACTCAGCTGTGTGACGATATTTTGGCGGGAGGATAAAGGCAGAGGCGAATTTTGTCAATGTTTGTAGACTGCCCGAACTATGATGCCCAAGCAATACGTTAACGCTTCATAATGCTTCGGTATTATGTAAAGTAAGATACACGAGATCGTTTGTAATTAAATAATGATATTATTTCTTCACTGAGAAACATCAATTCGGCTAATCTCTCCTAGTTTACGTGGATGTTTTTTAAAGTGAAATAATTTGCTAAAATAAAAGCACATAGAGGAAGTGACGGAGCTTTAATCAACATCAAACCTGAAAAAAAAAGTTTCACAAATAAATGATATCACTTGCATCCCACTTACTCAAGTTGGCAATGGTGATGATGTAATCACCCCAAAAGGTCTCCCAAGTGAGCTGTACTCAAATCTTCCCCAAATTTTCTTTTTCGACGTGGAATCAATAAAAGGATGAGTATCTCCTTTGCATCAAGTTATTTCAGTCTTGCAGCGACCTAGCGAAGAAAACTCTTAAAGGGACCAAGAATTTGCAGTTGGTAAATAATTGGTCAAAAATTTGATATTGATAATAGCTTTATGTATCAACCAATGACAGAGTTGTTACCCGATGACGTCACAGCGTCCTCAAATTAAGGTGGTTGATTCTGTGAAAACATGAAAAACCGTGCAATTCCATAACTGTCCTTATTCTATGTCTGATTTTTCATCATTCTTTACGTCAGATATTCTTTACTCCATCTATGACAGTAAATTCCAACGTGTTGTCAAATTGCGCTTTAATTGGGTCGCGCGGCTCCTGGATTTCGCGCCAGCCGACCAATCGCGGTCTTACTACGAGCGACGGACGGACTCTTCGCGCCACTTGCAATTAGAAATCACAAGTGTCCAGGGACATTTTCTCTTAACTCCTGTCCTTACTTGCACTTTTGGCGGGCGAATTCCTGCACAGCACTCTTATAATAACCTGGCAATTAGACGTTACACAGACGATTAAGCAAAGACACTTGTTCTCTATTTCATATGGCGGGCGACAGGTTTAGGCCACCGAGCCACATGCACATAATTCTCTGCCCCAAGGTTTGTTGATTTGTTTGTTTGTTCTTTCGTTCGTTTTTGTAATCACAAACGGTAACATTAGTTAATCATGGATGGACATGCCAACATCGAGAAGTTTCAGTTGCAAGAAACAAAACAACAAAAAACAAAAATTCTATAGCTGTAGAGGCTTTTTTGGGGGTGGGGTGGGGGCTCTTGTTACGTGCAGTTTTGCTGTGTGTTGTCACAGCGGTTATTGTCACGTACTCATCTTTCTCTATTGGTGTTTCGTGTCTTGCAGTCTATATTTACACATGTGTCATTGTTTGCATGTTGATTGGTGTAAGGCAGCTTGCCAGGTTCATCATCCATTTTGTTATTGTAATTGTGAGGTTTGGTAATGATCTCACGTATTTAGTTTGCCATGCTATAATAGCAAACAGCAGGGCGCCTCTCTCGTTGATCTATGAATGATATTCCAACGTTTATATAATAATATCTTATGATTTTATTTGAAAGCAGCGAAATTTACCTCCGGCTTTAATGATATATAGACATCCCATTGACCATGTTCAGTTTCGTAGTTTGTTTGTTTGTTTGTTTTTTGTCTGTTGTCTCCAATAATGATGTTGTTGTTATTGTTGTTGTTGTTGTTGTTATTGTTTTGAAGGAGGGGAAGTGAGTTCCTTTGGTTAAAAGAGATAAGAGGGAAAAATATCAACAATCTAAAGCATATTAGAAGAATGACCGAAAGTACAATACTGTGCGAAGGCTAATATCATACAGCTGTAGAAAGCAAGCAGAGTGCAAAGTATACAAGGAAAGCTAGAAAAACCCCATCGTTCAATACAGATGCTCAGTAATTTATACTACTTCATCTGAAACTAATGAATTAGGAATTATTGGCGTTTCGTATCGAAATAACGTTATCCGTATACAACCATAATTGCTTCAACCATATCACAGGTCGCCCCCCCCCCCCCAGCTCATGCACGCATGCGCAATCCCCATGATGCACTCCGAGGGCTCACCATATATTATGTAGCGTTTTGTGAAAGTACGAGGAGGTGAGAATGAACACGATGAATTATGTTTTCTGGGGGGAGGCTGGTGCATCTAGACTACGCTACTTGTGTTTGTCGCCCCCACAGTATCCGCCGTATTCCCTTTGGGGGATGTGTCATCTTCGCCGTCATTCATGAAGCTGGCTGACACAGCCTGTGCGCCTCTCCTCGGTCAATTCAGACGAGGGGAGAACCGCCAATGGCGGCGCTCTCGCCCTCCCCCTCTCCGTCTCAAACACGGCACACTTCTCAACTTCTCTCAACTTTCGTAAGTGTGTATGGGACTAAAAGGAATTCGACTTCACGAAGCGATTCCCATTTCAACTCATAAAACATGTAGTTTTAGATAGTGTACTTACGTGGTTATACTAATTTTGCTTCTGAGTAAAGTTGAGTTTTTGTCTCAGGTCTGGGTAAAAGCTAAGATATCGAGAGAGTGTAGAGCTCGGTATTTCAAGGTTACAGAGATTACAATGAAATTTAAACAGTCTAGGTCAATGGACATTGTGTTTAATTATACCCTTAACAATGACTTGAGGGGTTTTTTCTTTTTTGGGAAGAGATGTGTCGAATATAAAATGAAAAAGAAAAATGAGTGTTTGCTGAACTGATTAAGACAAAACTCTTCTTCACGATTAAGTCGATTTCAATAGATGAGCAAAATCACAATCAAAATCAAACAAGTTGGGTTCTTATTCAACAGTGTTGCGGAACTATTATCTTTCTATGCTTAACGTGAAATGTTGGTATCGACCACAATCTACGGACTTTTGAAATCAGGTACAGTTAACACGAATATCACCCAAAGTTCCTTTTGAAAAAGATGTTCTGAAATGAACGAATCTAAATGAACTCCAGAGCCATATTTGTTTTACAATCCTCGTGACTTTTATAAAAAAGGAGATTTACTTATTAAAGAACTAAATTTCAGTCTTCAATGTTAGATGTAAAAAGTAATGGCAGAGTTGGGAGACGAGTGATCGATATTACTGCGGTGGGTTTGTGTGGTGTTTTATCATACATGCGGGAGCTTTGCATGCAGCAACTTCCTAATTTTTACCAATTCTAATGAAACTGTCACTAACTTTGTCCATCTTTAACCTTCTATCTTGCATTCAGCTCAAAACAATGATCAACAAAAGTGTCTGCGTATATGACAGAACTCGATTCTTTTCCTGTAGTTCAGGGGTCACACAAAAGCAGTCCTCAAAGCTGCTTCGTGTAGCTCGTCATAGCGCCCTCTTGCGAAATATTTAGATCACCTTCTGAAGGACGAATAAAGTGCTGTTCAACTTACTGTTTCTACTTAATATGAAACAAATTCAGAACAGGAATCAAGATACCATTTATGAAGAAAACAGATCTTACAATCAAGCTGATTCTCCTTGTTCTATGTTTCTTTCGATGCATGTACTTCCTGCACATGCAGTATTAAAAAAACAAACAAACCAATAAACAAATCTGAAAGGAAACTCGACCACGATTGATTTGGTGTTTCGTCTCAAAGGAAATTTGAGCTTGCATTTCCCAAACGTATTGTCAACTGAAAAAGAAATCTACCCAACTAAAATAGCTTGCAAAAGGTGATATGCCTTTAACAGCAGCAGCAGTAAAAGACACCTGTTCTATATACGGGGGCTTGCAAAATGTTACCGGGTCAATGTCAGTGTAGAAAGCTACAAGTAATCATTATCCGGCGAACAAGTGCAAGTTCGATGGAATTCAAGTCGTGACAGCATGTAGTACATTCGCCCTGGCAGTTATAGCGTGTTCCTCTTCCAAAACGTATAGGGCTAAATATGGATCGCGCTTTGCCCCCCCCCCCCCCCCCCCCCCCCGCGAAGCGGTGATAAATCAAGCCTCGTAGATAATATGTCATCTTACGTGGAATTGACTGCAGCCTTTTCCTCCTTCCTTTAACCAGTTCACAGAGAGGTTCAGATTTTTGCGCCATTCCGGAACGAACGGACAAGCTCATGGGTGTGCATTTTCTTTTTCTACCGTAGCTTGAAAATAGACCGTGATGAAGAAATTTCGCCAATATCGAATGGCACGTTAGTGGAGGGTGAACGGAAGGAGAATTTTCCCGTCTAACCTTGGTCGAGACAAGCCATGTTGTCATCGATATTCAATCCGAAATCTCACGGGGTAAGAATCTCGAGGAGAAAGAAGCTTTTTTTTTTCTTTCTTTCTTTCTTTCTTCTTCTTCTTCTTCCTCCTCCTCCTCCTCCTCCTCTACTTCTTCTTTTGGTACCCTGCTGTAAGCTGACAACCCTCTTTCCCTTTCCTCGCTCTCGAGAGTTACCTCATTTCACCAGTGAACCACAACAGGCGATGTGTGTGCATTGAGTTCGTGGCTGATCGCACCGAAAATTTGCAACTGCCCAAATTTGATTGGAAACTATTGATATGTCAACTTGACTGACGCAGTTGAAACCCGTTTAAATACCATGGATCCCACATAAGAGACTTTACTGGTGCAGAGTGTATGTGTGTGTGAGTGTACATGTGTGAGGGAATTTCTACTAGAATGGATAATGGGAGGCGGACGTCGTGAACAAGTTGCATTTCCGGCGATGCGGGCAGAAGAGCCTTCCGCGTAAAATCAAATCACACTTTTGAGCTATATAGAGCAAGCAAAATAGAGCCGCTAATTGCAAACAAATTTGACCTTTGAGGAGAGGTCCTGTACCACTTTTTTTTTTCAATGTAGGCCTGAGGTTAACGCACTGAAGCAGTGAGTCAGAAAGGCCCTTTTTCTTTTATTTACACAAGTTTCTCCACTTAACCCACTTCCCTAATTTCTGCATGTCCTTTTTTGTTATTGGTCCATCATTCTGTATTGCATTGTTCCTTCGTTTTAATTTTCATGCAGAGGCCAGCGTTTAAAACTTACGACGCACGTAACAAACGTTTCCATGTCTAATTCAGCGTAGCATATAGGTAAATCATGGAAATTAATCATGGGAACGAAAAATAGAGAAGACTTTGTGAGCTGAAAGTTGACTTTCAGACACCTTAGTGCTAAAATCTACAAAAGTTTGGTGTCTCGTTCATTTTCTTGTGTCTGATTCCGAAATTCAGCATTATATGACCGTTTCGTTGAAATGTGGTTAACTACTTCTGTACCTGGAACTTAAGACGATGTGTACAACGCTATGATTTTTTTTTTCACCAATCTGCGCTCAAAGTACACAAAGGGTTAAACAATATTTCTGTGGTCTTTGAGCTATCTTCTTTTTGCAGTTACAACGACTTATATCATTATTGCTATATCATGATCAATACGAATACTCTTTTCTGCGTTTGACCCCGTCATTGTACGTTCAATAGTGATGAATTATCGCTATAGTGCCCCCTTGCGGTCGTGAAGGGAGAATCAACTCTTCCTTCGTCTTTTACAAGTGAACACGGCGTTATAACCATCGTAATTGTCATAATGATAACAATGACAAAAAGTAATAAGACACGTGATATAAAACAGATGATGATGAAAGCCACAATCATATCAGCACTAGATGCATTGATTTGTCATTGTCATCACCTGTCAATTAAATTCAAATCAAAGTGTATTTCCAATACACTTTCTCTCTCTCTCTTCTTTCTTTCTTTAAAACAACAACAACAAATATTTCCAATATCCATTTTCGTTTTCATTACAATTTCAAAAGAAAACAAGCGAACAATAAATTAGAATAATATATAAACATGCATATATGATACTTGTTTTTCAAAATAATTATAAAATTAGATAAGAAAGGCCCATGCAGCAATGTTATCATCATAATTATAAAGGGGAGCAGCTTTAAAAACCAATAGTAGTTGTAATCTCTCATACATTTTGAGGTAGTGGATAGGGCTGCAGGAAGAGCCTAGATTTGATCCCTGTAAGGAGCGTACACCCATGGACACATCCTTTTTGCTCACAATGTCTCTCTTGAAGTGGGCTAGACTTGTGAACAGTGGGTACGTGGTGGAAAAGAAAACGGGATGCCTGATAATAATTTGCCTTAATATGTTATTATTGATATATCATTATGCAATCCTATTACTATTGTCTTATCATTATCATCATTATTATTGTTATTATCATTAGTAGTAGTAGTAGTAGTAGTAGCAGTAATAGTAGTAGTAGCAGTAGTTACTAGTTGTATTGTTATTATTACAATTATTATTATCACCAACACCATCATCATCATTATAAAAATGGTATTGAGTCAGGATATTATTATCATAATCACCTTTGTCAAGAAAGCTTTTCTCCCAAGAAGAACGAAAATGACAACCTTCCCTGGTCAGTGTACCAGGAGCCAACGAATGGGGGCGCTTTTGTCAAAGCACTCTCAGCTCGGATGGTGCGCGACGACATCGGGAGCGCGTCCGCAGAATGACGAAAATTC
Organism: Diadema setosum; assembly: GCA_033980235.1. Classification (NCBI taxonomy): domain Eukaryota; kingdom Metazoa; phylum Echinodermata; class Echinoidea; order Diadematoida; family Diadematidae; genus Diadema; species Diadema setosum. The sequence continues at coordinate 4,585,779 of CM067080.1, forward strand.
AGTCTCGCCGGCAAAATTCATTTTATTTGACAGGGGGTTTAAAAGTAATGATGGGACGTTCACACAAGCAAACAATGTGAGAAATTCAATTGAGTCTGAGCCGTATAGTGAAAAACGACTGAAGGTGATGGTGTTCGGTCTGCAGAAAATAAACCCTCATAATAGCTTTCCAAATTTCGTCAACTCGTGACGAAGCCACACATGTAGGTGGTATACTGCCATCTTGTGGTTGATTAGAGAAAACGCGCTTTGCCTAATACCAAGTCACTCTGTCACCATCCACGAATTTTAAAGGTAAGATAATGCTTTAGAACATCAATGTATTATTGGGGTGTGCTGGAAGCACTGTGGGATGGATGATAACGCTTTCGACTCTTTAAAACAAGATTCTGAGTCCGAGTCTCACTCGCGGCGTACATTCTTGGAAAAATTATGTCGTACCTATGCATGTCGTTCCTCTTGACCAAGCTGTATGCATATTTCGATTTAGATTCAAATCAAAGTTTTCTTTTAATATAAAAAATTCTTTCAAATACAGCAATACAGCAAAGTCAATGCAATACAAAATATATGACTTCACATTTTAAATCGAAAGAATAAAATGAGCAAATGCATAACCTATATTGGACTATTTATTAAAAAAAATCATTGTGTTACTGGAAGAGAGAGGTCCACGAAACAGACAAGCTCGTCGATATATGGGCCACTCAATCAAATTGAAAGTTTAAAAGAAAACACACGCAGATATCAGTCCCGATAATGGACAAAAGAAATGTGAGTCCGATTTGGTGAATCCAAGCGAGAAAAAAAAAGTAAGAAAAAATGATGTAAAATTTTGAGGCAAAAAAAAAAACCCCACTAAAACACAACAAACAAACACTGAGAAACAGACAGTAGTATTCATCGTATTTCCATTTTTATCTATTTATATATCTTATTTATTTATCGTATATATCTATTTTGTATTATAAATTTAAACAGTGTTGCACATTAAAGCCAATCGTTTATGTTTCCATATATTTCCACCGTTCAAATATTACTCGAAAACTTTGTGCAATTGGCTGTCTGTTATGTTCTTGTATGAGATAGGAATGTAGAAATCATCTCAAATCAAATCAAATCAATAAGAAATAACATAAAAAGAGGGGCAAAGACAGTGGGTGAAAGGGAGAAAAAGAGCTGGTAATCAAAGGAGAAATAGATGGAGAAATAGATAGATTAACAGATAGATAGATAGATAGATAGATAGAGAGATAGATAGAGAGAGAGATAGATAGACAGATAGATAGATGGACAGATAGATAGACAGATAGATAGAGAGATAAATATCAAGATAGATAGATGGATGGATAGATAGATAGATAGACAGATAGATAGAGAGATAACTATTAAGAAAGATAGATGGATGGATGGATAGATAGATAGACACAAAGATAGATAGACAGATAGACAGACAGACAAATAGACAAAATGTAAGAGAGAGAGAGAGAAGAAAGGAAGACTGAGAGAGAACAAAAATGAAACAAAAAAGAGAGAGAGGCAGGGGCATGAAGAGTGGTGCCTACTTTTGTATGAGAGAAGAGCTTACCGTTCGTGCTAGATATTTTGACCCTAGCTTTGAAATGTCAAGTTCATCTCGTACGTGGGTTATTTGCCCACTCTTCCCGTCCCTATGTTCCGCGCAAATCCGACTGGAAATTGAAAACTAAGCCATCCAAAGTCTTTAAAAAGGACTGGAATCTGCGGCAGAAAGAAATTGTAATGTCGCTCTAATGCGCCACGCATGAAACTATGTTTTAAGGACGGGCACGTTTGGGGAAAAAGGCTAAGGGCTGTTCCGTGAGCACGGGAAAGGTGGGTGTATGCCAAATGGGGAACTGCGGGCTCTGTCAGTGACGTTTCCGGGGTTTTGATTGTCTGCCATGGATGGAACGCAAGTTATTTCACCAACAAACTCGGTCACGTTCTACCTGCGTGAACTTTAAAAAAAAAAAAAAGTTCTCAGGTGAAATGATTGAATCGATCGATATCGAGTACACACACAAACACACACATACACACACACGCACACATATAAATAAGAAATAAACAAATAAAGAGAAAACGTAACCGAGTTGAAATTTGTTTCAAATTACAATTAGTATGACTATCAGGTTCATAAGGCTATATCCGAAAGTTGGGCCAACGCATATCGCTGACAGAAGCATTTATTTTATGCGTTAATTTGGTGACAGGGCGGACGAACTCTGCAGTACAGAGGAAAATTAAACTATGATTAGGACCCTACTAGGAACCAGATCAAATGATCGTTTAGTAAAAGATTATAAACTCTAGATTTCTAGATTCCTGCACCTGTCCTGGATCACACGAGGTGACGGAATCAGTAATTTTGTTGACGACGAGAAATCGACGTGAAAATAAAATATTGTCTTCTTTTTAGAGAATGTGTCAACATAACATTTGCAATTTTTCTAGTCGACGTGTTGGCAGGCGATCTAGGGTCCGTCGTTTAACTTTTCACTCAATCACCACCCTTGATTTACCGGAGGAGCTCGCCCCCTCCACTGGGTTCAACGCCCTTTCTCATCCGTGGAATAGCCCGGCCAAGTGCGGACGTGATCCGAACAAATAAGCGTGACAGACATTCGCGTATACATTCTGTGTTTCCTTTTGTCTTTGACTTGCGTCGGGGAGGACAAAGCGTAAGGTTGGTGGATCTTAGAAGAAATATACATTAAGGAGAAACGTTTTTATCCCTCATCACCCACGTTTGAACAAATGTTATTCTCGACTGTTACACAATAACGTTTTTGTGTGATTGTGGATTCACTGCCTGTGTGAGGTCCGTTTTCGCTTGGTCCTCTCCTGCTTTGCAGAAACATTTAACGCCAAAGCTGCATCCTTTTTACCACCCTTGCAGAATGGATGGGGAGCGTGTCCCGTTACCATGGCGATAAGCCATCGTTTTTCCCTGATAAAGATGCGATTGATTATTCTGCAAATCCTTCGAATTCTAGGCCATTTGTTTGTCTTACTTGTGATCCCATTTAGAGAAATGTAAATCCATTCATGTTGCACCGCAATTCCATGAAATAAATCCTCTTTCGATCATTGTTTCCAGTACTTTCATCTCTATCCGGTCCATTTCTGAGGTGATTACCACTAGCCCACACCGAAGAACAAAATCTAAATGTTAAGAAGAATTAGATTTTAAAAAATAAAGTCATTGATTGTCTGAAGGCAACGTTGTATTGCACTGTATTGTATTATATTGCATTGTATTGTATTGTATTGTGTCGTATTGTATTGTATTGTATCGTATCGTATTGTATTGTATTGTATTGTATCGTATTGTATTGTATTGTATCGTATTGTATCGTATGGTATCGTATTGTATTGAATTGTATCGTATTGTATTATATTGTATTATATTGAATTGTTTCGTATTGTATTGTATTTAATTGTATCGTTTTGTATTGTATTGTATCGTATTGTATTGTGTTGTATTGTATAGTATTGTATCGTATTGTTTTGTATTACATTGTATTGCATTGTATAGTATTGTATTGTATCGTATCGTATCGCATTGTATTGTATTGTATTGTATTGTATTGTATCGTATTGTATTGTATTGCATTGCATTGCATTGTATTGTAATAATCATTACAATTCAGTTATATTCGTTTCTTTGCTTTTGGGAACACAAAGTGGAAATGAATTTAAATCAATCACTTTCCTCTTCTTTTTTTAATGCTTTGCAGAGATAAAGATAGATGGATGTAGATAATAACTGGCACTTATTACCAAAATAGATCGATATGTTGATCAACTTCCTACCGTAATTCTCTCAATATTGATTGATTGATTGATTGATGATTGATGATTGATTGATTGGTTGGTTGATTAATTGATTGATTGATTGATTGATTGATTGGTAAGTTGATTGATTGATTGATTGATTGATTGATTGATTGATTGATTGATTGATTGAGTGGTAAGTTGATTGATTGATTGATTGATTGATTGATTGATTGACTGGTTGATTGATTGATTGATTGATTGATTGATTGATTGGAAATTATATCCCGCAAGTTCGTCCCTTCTGTTATGTGTCTGATATCTGTGGATGAGGCTCTTCACCCTTAACCCTCTTCGTGTCAGGGTCTTTGGACAGTGTGTACAATGCTATGGGGTTTTCTTTGCCGACCGGCACTCGAAGTATTCAAAGGGTTAATCAGGCAGGAGCACACATTGGCAATGTCCCTCTCAATAATTTCTGTCTGCCATCCCCAAAAGAGAGATTTGAGAGATTTGACAATATAAATCCTCTCTGGACATTTGTTGTTTTGCAGTTTGTTTGTTTGTTTGTTTGTTTGTTTGTTTGTTTTGGGGGGGCATTAATCAACTTTTTTGTGATTGGTCAACTAGCACCGACTTTTGGACTTTTTGGAAATTTGGATTGAATTGATGGTAGCATGGACATGTGAAAGTGTGTGAATGGGTATACTTGCGGGCGCTCTTCGTTATTCCGAAGGTTCGTTAATCCGAAGTACACAAATTCCCTATACCTTGAGGTTCGTTGATCCGAAAATTTAAAAAGGGTTCGTTAGTCCGAACATTTGGGGCGTTATTCCGAAGGTTCGTTAATCCGAAAATGAAATAAGGTTCGTTAGCCCGAAAATGAAATGATGTTTGCAATTCCGAAAATGAAATAAACTCATTGTAATGACAAAATACGTCGTCATGATTCATAAATCATGATGATTATGGTTACCTACAGTAACTACTTCTGTGGCTTTATACCAGAGAAGATATCTCCCCAGCATTTCCAGGTACACACTTATGATGTGGGTCAAAGGGGACATTGTGGGGAAAACATCCTTTCCAAGGATGCATTGTGTCAGACAGGATTCGAACCCGAGACTTTCTGTTGTTAAATGCTGAGGCCTATCCCCTCCACCACTGTGGTGGTTCAATCTTACTGAATGTCATTGACTTTCGATCGTGGAAAAAAAGAATATGAACACCCACCTAGTGACTGGTATCAGTTGTATTGGATGATACTGTGCTTTTGGATGAAAAAGTGCTTCTGTATGAAGAACAGCGTCTGCCAAGTTCTGCGTACGGGAGGTTTGTAGTCCCTGAGACCTAACGGCCTAGTTAGGCCTGAAAAGCAGAAAGCGATTAGAAGCAATTAACCTCAAAACGAAGTCTAGAGGCGAGGCCAGTAGAGCCAAGTAAACCTGTTAGTGTTCGGGGATGGTTTATGTTCAGGAGGGGGTATAGGCGTGCAATGGTCGCTAATAGGGTGTTGACGGACAAGTAACTGACAGTTTCCATCTATTGCAGCGCTGAAATAACGCAACTAGCCACAATTGACCGTGATTGACCCAGTGAAAGATTTACAGTGCGTTATTCCACAAATTCCCTTTTTGTATACCCTAATATTAACGCAGTTACAGGGCTATTATCTTTAAGAGAGAAAACCACAGATGTAGAGCTTGTAAACTAGAAGATACAGCCCAATTCTAATTCACCTTTTGCTGATTTGGATTCGATTTACACTATCCCGTCGAACTTTGCTTTTTCGATACCATTTTTTTTTTCGAGGACAATGACCTCGTAGTCGTAAGGTAAGCTTGCCCACAACTGGAGGTCAAACGTCACAATACAGATCTGCACAACGTAGCAATTATCATTGTCTGTCATCCTGCGTTTTCTCGCCCTTTCCGCAAACGTCGACCAGCCCCATAATGCATTTACCAGTGAATGCGCACGCGCGCCAGCGAACGGACACACAAACCAACGTAACTGCCTTCAATTCCCTTTTGATTTTCTTTTTCCCTTTTGTGGCACAATTTATTTGTGACCACTCGTTGAAATGTGTCGAGATCGACAGAACGAACCTTTCTTCGCCCAATTAGCCCAATTTGTCAGCAGCGCGTCATATCGAATCAGAGCCAGCAACACACAATGTATTCGTTCTCCAAGCAAACCGTGTTGCAGCATTACCGCTAAAGTCACCTTCACGCGTTTAACCCTTTGGCCCGAATTCACGAAGGTGGTACAAATGAAACCATGGTTTAAACCATGGACAAAAACCATGGAGCGCCAAGTGTCGCACGGAATATTTCGTTACGAAATTGGTCATTTCGTCGACAAAATGACCGTTTCGTTAACGAAATTATCATTTCGTGGGCGAACAAATGTTCATTTAGTTACAAAATGTTGTCATTTCGTTACAAAATAATCATTTCATGGACGAAATTACTGATTTCGTAAGGAAATATTCCATGCGACACTTGGCGCTCCATGGTTTTTGTCTATGGTTTAAACCATGGTTTCATTTGTACCAACCCCCATAGCGTTGTACATACTGTCCAAATTCCTTATACCAGAAAGGGTAAAGCCATAGATTCCTTCACAGAGTATTTGACTTATTAATGTAGTGCCTATTTCGTTGTCTCAAAACGTTATTTTTCAGATTTTAAACACAATTGCATGCTTTCTTTACAAAATCAATATAATTTCAAGGAATGATGCCAGCAACAATGGCGTTCTGGAACAGACCAGGCAACCTCATAAGATAAGCCTCCTGTTTTGGAACGTGTTAATTTAATTTGTCCTTTTTCACCTTGTCTAAATCTGTCCTTTTTCTCAGTGATATAAATATCCAATTCATGCGGAGTAGATAAACATTCGACAGATTCATAATCATGTACCCTTGATGTTCACTGGGTTTTCAGACTGCGATTAAAAGACATTATTGAGTTTGAATAAAATAATTTGTGTACAAACTATTTTGTAGCAGGATGTGAGGCAATGACATCATCAGCTCACTCGTTTGCATATTCATATAGACTGTTAAAGAACTAATTTGTGAAAATCAGCAAATCTTCAGAATGTTATAAATTCCACAATTTCTACCCAATATTTAATATTGTGCTCAGCATAAATCTTTGCTCTTTCTTTTAAGACTAATTTTGACAGGTCCGGGGTTCTCCTTTAAGTTGAATGGCTGATAACTGTCGGCCCCATAATAACTGATCAACAATGACATTTAAGGGGAAGAGGGTTGAAGTGTCAAATCATCTACCAAAAGACATGCTTTTCATAACATTGTCTGAACACCAACCGGAGAGTTGTGCGGTAACGCAATCTGCACCTTTTCCGTGAAAAATTTGGGTATTCACTTTAAAACACATTCCTTAACTTTCTAATTTTAGGTCCAAGAAGGCTTCACCATTCTGTAAGACTGATTCACTATTTCTTTCTTCTTTTCTTTTTTTTTTTGCTACTATAACTGCTTCAACCTTATCGCATATGATGATTTCGCCTTCTGCATCAATCGCAACTGTATCAAACAAGGTTTTTGCATCGAATATATCTACTTTCCATCGCCATATTTATTGGTTTTTGTTACAATTGCAATGCATTTTTCTTTTGTTTTATTACATAATCATTCGTACATATATTTTGTACACTGTATAATACCTAATGATTTTCCTTTAAAATTGTTTAAGTTGAGTTGAAAAATGTATCAATTTGTTTCTATATATTCCTTTCATTGACGGAAATGAAATAAAAGTAAATTGAATTGAATTGAATGTCGCTGTATAATCTGTTTGTTTATCATCCAATCATTTTGTCATCGTGTTACAATTGTTAGCATTTATTTTGCGATAAACGCATGGAAAATATTTGTAAACAAACTGACTCATTTTATCCATTCAAGCCGTCTCGATCATGCTGTAGAATCGCGCTTTAACCATTTCTGCGCCGGAGACATAGAACTGTATGTACAACGCTATGGAGTTTTCTGTGGCCATCGGCACTCACAATAAACAAAGGGTTAAATCACGCTCCTCTGCTCGGGAGGCAGTGTACAAATCATACATTATATTTACCTCCCACTGTACAGTGTGCACAACGATAGCCTTATCCCCACTTCTACGCCACATCCTATTACTCCAACCCCCCCCCCCTCCCCCATCCCGTTGTACATCATCATACGACAGAAAAAGAATACCGCATCCTATCTTGTTTACTAGTCGCTAAATAAAATTCCCCAACTAGTTTGCCTACAAGCCATAAACTGGCCGACATTAATGCGTCACACACACGCACACATTCACACACACACACACACACACACACACACACACATACACACACGTGAAAAGATAGCTAGAGCAGATGACAGGAAGACAAATAGGTACTATCATGACTATACAGCTATATAAGGTTTGGTGCAGCACTGAAGTATATATATATATATATAATCTCCCCCAACTCTCTCTCTCTTCCTCTCTCTCTCTCTCCCCATCCCCCACCCCCCATTCTCTCTCTTGATCTATTTTTTCCTTTCTTTCTCTGTACCTATTTTTTGCCTTGACAAGAGTCATGATAGGGCAGGCTGCCTTTGAAGTCCGATGCTGGTTACAAAAGGAGGGACGGCTCTATTTTGAGAGATAAATTGTCCGGAGTAGTTCTGGAGGAACAACGCGACACGGAGCGGGTCTCGAAAATGCTTGGATGAATGGCCCGCAACCCGAGGCAGGTACAAAAAAAGAGGGAAAAAATAGAGGGGGAAACTTAAGGAAAGAGACGAAAAGACAAAAAGCAAGGAAGAAAGTAAAAGAGGGGAGAGACGAATCAAGATTGTACCGGCCAAAGAGGGAGGGAGAACTTAAAAATCAAGATTGGGGGAGAGAAGAAAACAACTGGCCCCCTTGAACAAAAGGTGCCATAGTGTTTCTGTGTGGACAGTGCGCCGCGCGTGAAGCGGATGAGTGCGGAGAAGCCCTACCAGAGCGCCCCCATGGGTCACATCCCTCGTTCATCCACACGAGCGTTGGCTTTACTCTACTGAACCCAGTGCATCGAGAGCAATTTGCTTCCATGTGCGGTGGTGCTCCCCTTCATCACTTCTAACATCATCGCCAATTTACTCACAGTACTGCCATGCAAGATCTTCTGCTCGTGTTCAATTTAATTTGAATTATAAGATTTACTTTTTGTCTTTGTGTCTGCCTTTTTCCTTTTTTTTTTTGGCGATGCAGTCGATTTTCCTGGAATTTGACTGTGACGACAATGTGTTCCAACTTTGTGATTGTGCCAAAGAATCCGATGACATTCTTGTGTCAGACGACAGTGACGTTACATCGCTCCTGAATGCACCTTCGGAAAAGCTTGAATGAAACGAGGTAAACATGTTTGTCTCTTGCCAGAATATCGCCTTTCAGATGCCTCAGTAGTAGCCGTGGACGATTGGAGACTGATAGTTCAGGCATCATTTTGCTCCTTGCCAGCGATACAGTAGGAAAATGTATTGATCATATCTGAGTCAAAACCTCTATTGCTCTCCTGTGATTATGTGGCAAGAATAGAAGAAGGGTACTCTTTGAAACTGAGGTTGAAGCAGTCGAACAATTTTCGACAAGCTGCCATCTAGACTGCTTCTGATAAAATTACATACAAATTTCGTCTCCAGTCACAAAGAGTGAAGCTGAATTTTCGATATTATGACGTAATCCGTGACGTAAACGATGACATGTGCCCTTTTGATGTCACAGGGTTCGTGTTTCCGAGTGGCGTTTTTGCAGCATCGGCGAATAGTTCGCTTCGAGCGGGACTTACTGCCGAAATCATCCTCCACCACGCCACCGCACACTCGCATCCTCCGCCCTCGCCCGGCTTCGCGTCGGTAAATTCATGGACAGATGTCATTAGCGGCTAAAACCTCCGCAGCGCGTCGTTCCGATCACTTCCGGTGAACGTGAGGAAATTCTTCGGTGTTCTCAAAAAAAAAAAAGGCGAACAATCGCAAGCGGTCGGTCCATCGAAATAGTGCATTGCAGTTCAAAGAAGGAAACGGCGTCAGCTCCAAAATCCTTGGGTTTTTTTCAGATTATATATTTATGTGCTTGTTCGCAGTGCGACCATTCCACGCTGGGTATCCAGGTAGAACTTGTTCGTGGCGCTACCAAGACCTACGGATGGCGAGAGGGCAGTTTGATCCCCTCCTCACTTCTCATGTTACTGGGCGGAGGAAAACATCGTGTTCCCACTCGGAAACCTCTGTGCAATATCATCAGGACAAGTTTTAGAAGTTGCCCTTTTTGTGTTTGACCATCAAGTGGACAGTGCCGGCAAAGGACGTTAATTGCCTCGCGGCATTAATAAGAAACTAGGAAATCAGAACCTTGCTGGGGCTGCCTGACAACCTTTCTGCGATAACGGAATTACATGGCACACGGTTTTTTTCATCACCTGAGACGACTACAGCACTGAATATATGAATTCTATGATCACTGGGTGATATTTTGGATTGTTGTTGGTGTTGTTTTTCATCGAGATCCTCATGGAGTGGAGACGCCTGGCGATCGGGGTGCTAATCTTCCTCGTTCTTCCATCCCACATCATAGGATTATGGTGGTACGTATGCCAACCAGCAAAGAGAGAGAGAGAGAGAGAGAGAGATAGCAAGGGAGTGGGATGAGTATATAGAGCGAAATACACCCGTTTTTTATCATTTTCATATGATAATGTTTATCCCTTCTGCATTCATCTGTCATCTAGCTATGAACCTATGCATGTGTGTGTATGTGTGTATGTATGTATGTATGTATGTATGTTGATATGTATCAGTCTATCTATCTGTCTATCTCATCTATCTGTCCATCTATCTATCTGTCTGTCTCTCTGTGTATCCATCCATTTACTTATCGTTCTGTCTATCTATCTATCTATCTATCTATCTATCTATCTATCTATCTATATATCTATCTATTTTCAGTATCTATCTGCCTGTATCTATATATCTATCTATCTTTTTATAAATTTATATTATATCTTCCACTTTTCTCGCTGCATGTCTCAAAAGTTTGAACCCACAACCTTGATGACTGCAAGACCGCGCCACCTCCGTCGTGACTTACCAGCAATTCTATGCTAATTTGCCCCCCCCCCCCCAAGTTGATTTTATTCTCACCGAGTAAACAATGAAATAAACTCAGCAAAAAACAAACAGACAAACAAACAAACGCTGGTGAAGGTGTTTATGTATATTTTGGAAGAAATAGGGGAAGCATAAAATTATTATGGATTGATAAACTAGAGATATTTCATTTGAGCCTTTACAACACAGTAGGACGCTTCTCCTAGTTAACTAACTGGATAGAAGTTAAAAAAAAAATCACCTAAATGCACTGATATATACATATACACGCCGGTAGAAATCATCTCATTGCTTACTTTTGACAAATATAAAGCATGGACACTACTGATTTTTTTTTTTTTTTTTTTGAAGACCAAAAAGGCCAAAAAAAAAATGCATTAAAGAAATATGCCTGAGAGCGTGAGCTTAGTGAGAGTTTTCCAGAGCGTGACCGCAGTGGAGAAAAACAAGAGAGGAAAAGCAACAGATCACTGAAAATCTAAGCGACATTGAAGTAAGTTGAAGAAGGACTGCGAAGACGACAAACATAATATGAATATCGGCAAGTTGCGATACATGACGCTTTAAGGCGATTATCTCGGTCACATGACAGCGATGTGTCATTTTTTTTTTTTTTTGCCTTGAAAGTGAATTTATACTAATGACGCGACCTTCTAAGAATGCTCCCTTTTTCCAGTTTATGATTATGCCCAATATACTAGTAGGTACATCAAGTATGTTACCATCTTATCCTATCGTATCCTTCAAGGCATAGAAATATGTCCTTGGTTCTTTCAGAGAAAATGTGAGAATATGCTTTCAGAATAGCACAATGTTGTTGAGCGTGTGTGTGTCTGTGTGCGTGTGTATGTAAATAATAGTGTGTGTGATTGTGTGTGTATGTCATGTGTGCATGTACGTTTTGGAGAGTATAGCAAAGGAATGATGTCAACGCACGAGTCGGTACGTTCACGTGACCACTTGACTTCTATGGGTCTGTTCACATCGCCACGAATGAAACAAAGTGATATAGCTGTATACTAGAACTTTCTTAACCTAGAAAAACAGATGTTTTGTACATCGGTTTTCTCATTGCTAAAAACTTTCATTTTCTTTGAAAAGAATGTAAAGAGGGTATGAAGAGACGGACGAATGACGTTTTCTTCTAGACCCAATCCGAGGAAATGAACTTGCTAAGAAGTCGGGGGGGGGGGGGAGAGGAAGAAGAGGACGATATCATTGTTGAAGATCAACGTAAACACAAGAGCGACAGGACTCTAAGCTGCCATAAAACGACATCTTTTTTTATCATCATTCATTCATACTTTCGGTTTCTTTGAAATAGCCTTGATCTGATGAATATTACTGGAATTTTTTGACAGGAAAAAAATATTTGCTGCTTCTGAAACTGATGATTCGTCGGAAAACAGGTAGTAACACCTCCGTTCAAGGTCGCAGTGAGCCGGTTTGAAGATTTTGAGTCAAAACCGAAAAGCAGGCAGAAGATAACTGAAGAGTGACAATGAGGGAACATTGTCTACGCATCATCTCCAAAATATTTAGAATGGTTTTTAAGTGACTATGTCAAATATGGTGTTCAAAATGTTTCATCTTGATGGAAAACGATTAATGATAATGATATTGTCAATTGGTCCTGCCAATACCTGCCATAACCTCCCCCTCCCCCGTTTGTGTGTTTTTGTTTGTTTGTTTGTTTGTTTGTTTGTTTGTTTGTTTGTTTGTTTGTTTTTTGTTTGTTTGTTTTTTGCTCGTTCCTTCTTCTATGTTGATGTTCGGACGCATACCATTTGCACGAGAGGGGTGGAAGAGGAGGGATTGGTTGAAAAAAAAATAAAAAAACGCTGAAGATGAAAGGTCCACTGGCAAAAATATTAGACTTACCTAGTATAGTAGACGGCATGCATTGATACTACTCATCACTCATGTTAATATGGGATGCAGTCCGTGAAGTTAACTTCAGTTTGAGTGATGTTGCTGTTCTCCCATGTCGTTCAAAGATCCGCATAATCGTTATGAAAGCGGAGGGAAAGCACATAATGTGGATATGGCATGATATCTGAAGTGAATGTATGTGTTTGTGTTTTTCTTTTTAGTTTATTGGTTTCTCTGTCTGTCTGTCTGTCTGTCCGTCCGTCTGCCTGCTTGATACGCCCTCGACGCTTGTCATTGCTCTGCTTATTTCGGTCAGCACTAATCAGATTAGACACATGGGTATTCCTGGCCGTCAAACAGGCATAAAAAAAAGTCAGATTGCAATGGAATCATCCTCCTCAGAGACATACAGGGACTCGTTTCTTCGCAAGTATGTTCCATTTTTCTTTTCTTTATTCCTTGAAGAGGTGAATCCACGTTTATTTCATCAGCATGGGGGAAAAGTCGTATTAACTGACACGACAGGAGAACGGGAAGCCAGTGCTACGTAACTTATTCATCAAAATGTCCACAGCATTCCGAGGAAACAGAACGAAGTCTTTATTTTGCTATCTTCATGACATCTGTCAGGTTTCATTTGGCTTCATTACTGTTATACGTCGACAAAGAGAAACATAAAGGCAAATAAAGAAATCAAAAGACGACAAAGAAATCATTTAAAAGATATAAAAGGCAAGAACGAAAAGCGCATCACGAGATTTCGAATTTTGAAACGAAATGTTAAAATGGACTTAATATGCGCACTTGATATTACCACTTTGAGTTGAATCACTGGAGGTCCAGAGCTTTTTGCAAAGTAATTTAGCATCAAGCAGGTTCTTGGTTCAAGTCGTGACAGTGTGAAAAAAAGACTGACGTCACGTTGATTATAATCTAGACGACCATTTTCGGATTGGGCGCCATCTTCAATGACATACTGATCATGAGATTGCATTAACCCGTTCTGTACCACGGACTTTGAACAGTGTGCACAATGACCTGAGGCTTACTTGTGTCAACCGGCACTCAAAGCTGACAAAGGGTTAACATTCACAAACTTTATCTTCCATTCGTTCGAATTCTGGCTAAAAGGACACTTTTACTACCTACCTATATATCACTGAAGCCAATTACCTTTTCATTGTAGATGATTATGCATTAATTTTTGGAAGTCTTGAGATCTTGAGATTGTGATTCGCTGCGTGTAAGCAGGTGTATGTTTCATCTCCCTTGTGCAACAAGGTGCTTTTTTTTTTCCGAGTTGCCGTTTCCATTTTTGTTAATGTCAGCGTTGGAATTGTAACATTATTAAACATATTGCTCGTAAAACTGTCGAGTTCATGGATCACATGCTGAATTGATGTTTAAAGAAAATTTTGATCATACGTGTATTCACAATCAATGAAGCCTGTTTGAGTTTTTTTTTTTTTTTTTTTTTTTCTTAGTAGGGGTGGCCAAGTTGAAAACGGCCGGTAATGTAATTATGATATGAATGGAATTTCCTACGATGTAGTGTCCGTGAACTGTTCTGACATCAAACCAAAGTGCATAGATCACTGGTTCGCCTTTCTGAGAACAGTGCACAAGGGTGGGGGTGAGGGGATACCCCCAGGACAAAAACAAAAATAGCAACAGCAACAACCACAACAAATGTTTGTTCCATCAAAGTCCATTCACCGTTGATTCCATGAACTTAGCTACTCGGTATACTGTCACCATTCCCCTGCCCATAATATGTATCTCTACTTTAAAATAAGAAAGAGAATTAAACAAAGAAGTTGTGAAGAAGAAAAACTTAAGGCGGAAAATTAATGAGAGTTTTATGACTTACGATTGATGCTTGGTTCTTTCACTCTTTGCCTTTGTCTAAAAATAACATTAATGAAAGGGACACCCCCTCGCCATTTACCGTTTATCTCAATGGCAATAAAGTATCTTGTTCTGAGAAATATCATTATTCTCATCTCGCTAATTTCACCCCAATTGCTGCCCTCCCCTCGTTGAGACCTCTCTTCCGACCCGTTCCACTGACTTTCCGTGTTAATGCGGTGAATTGTTGATCTTTTCATCACTTCCCTGAAAAGTTACCAAAGCGAAATTATGACTAAAATGTTAAGGTGACTAAATGTTAAAGTGTGGGTCCCACACTTTATTAGAATCGCTCTTTTTTGCATATCGCAGCCATTTCAAAACCAATTTTCATCAAATAAATGTTGAATTCTTCATGGAACCACATGCTCTTTCATATACTTCATAAGAAGTATCTCATTATCTCACCCAAAAATGTTAGAAACATCAAATTAGGTCTCAACCTTGCAAGACTATACGATTCCTTTAAGCTTAAGGAGTAGCAACAACTGTAATGATAGAAATGTTAATGATGATAATGCTAATCCTTATCACGGTAAAAAGCAGTAATGATATAGAAATAATACAACAATAGCGGCGATGATGAGGACAATAATGAGAAAGGACAAGGAAAAACTTCATAAAAACACGAACAGATCTTTAATGACTTACGATGTTCAATTCTTAATGTAATATACAAAGTTTTACCTGACGAAGACTTTGTAATGTTTTGTTCGTATGTCCTCTATACAGATTATTGTATAACCATTCACTTATGCTTCGCCATTTGCATTGATCACGTCATTATTCCGTATCGGTTTCCTTGTCTGTGTGTCATGTCAGTTTAAAAGGTCAAGGTGACAATGATTATTCGAGCGTAAAACCAAACGAGCAGACCAATCAAAGATCCACTGAAACCCACTTGAGATAAGAATGATGTTGCCTTTCACATCTCCACGCGATGTCATCTTATTGGCCAAACACTTATGCAAATTTGGTGATGAGGTGATGACGTCATTGTCTTTCAACTTTATTACTAACCACTACTTCCACGTTATTGCGGCGAAATGAAATATTGTATCACCTATAATTCTTGTATTTATTTCATTTATTCCGTCTTATCCGAAAACCTTTCAGGGGGCCTGAAGAAGAAGAAAAAGATCGCTGCATTCGTACATGACAAAGATACAACATTCAAGTAATATATAAGATCATGGAGAAAACCCGTAAAACCATACCGCAACAAACAAAAGGCGTAAATGTAAATTGATTTAAGACAACAAAAAACTGAGCGTACAACAGATATTAAGTCAAATTATGTAATTGCGCTTCACCTAAAATCTCGAGATGCACGTCTTTCGGTAATAATCTAAATTTACTCATGACACTTTGAAGTGGTGTAAGGCATTGTTAGTTGCACATTCCTATCAAAAGAAAATTTTAAATTGTTTTGGACTAAAAATAACTGAAATAGAATAGAACACTCTAACGAAATAAACAACAACAAAAAAACCCTCCTGGAAATCGATAAAGGAAAACATAATTATCTATATACAGTTGTAATAATGAAACTGTTATATCTGTATAGCGATGATACTGTGGGGAAGGGACTGCGATTAGTGAATCATCAGCTAGACACAAACTTGATAAATTATGTAAATATGCAAACCAATGGAAGAATTGTGAGCACATGACGTCATCGCTTGATCTAATTTACATAAACTTAATAGATGCAAAACTCTGTCTATTCCGCTAGCTACTCATAAACTCAATAACATCTACAATTCGTTTTCGACTCATTAAAGTCAAGTCTAACACGGAGTGAACTTCGTATTTTAAAATCATCTTTGTATAGGACTTCTCACTTTAAAATCATCATGGTAGGACTTCTTACTTTCAAATCATCTTTGTAGGACCGCATCTGCACATGGTTTACCGGCTATTACGTTTCAGGAATACATGATATTAAGCAATCCCAAATGGGGTGACTATTTCGCCTGGGAGTTCAGAGCCAATTGGAGAAAGGAGGTATCAAATGTCATAGTAGACTCATACGAAAAAAAAAGTGAGCGTTCTACTTTCGTCGGAAATGGCAGCGCATTATGAAACCTATGCAAAAATTTCGGTCACAAGAACAAGGTGCTTTTAATATTACATTTGAAATCATCCAGCGTTTTAGGATCTTTGTTTTACCAGCTCTTTTCCTTGCGGCGAATTATTTTCCCTCTAGATCTGAGTCGCAATTTTGATTTCCTGGCAACCCTGCTGAAAAAAAAAATGGTTGGGAGAGAAAAAACAACTTCAGCACATATCATACAAAAATTTGAGATGTTTCACAGAGGTAGAAAATCTTACCGTGCGGAATTTGTCAGTGTCCTTGTTATATTTGTCTCATGATAGAGAAACTCTCAAAATGTCCTCATGAATCTGAAAGTTTATTTGAATATCTTGAAGGTTTTGGTGTGTCCAAATTACTATACATTGTATTTCAAAATGTAATATTGTCCAAACAATTCGATAGGTTCTGCAAACCCTGTTTAATTGAAGTCTCTCTCTCAATCTCTCTCTCTCTCTCTCTCTCTCCCTCTCTCTCTCCCTCTCCTTTTCTCTGTCTCTCTTTCTCATTCCAGTCATGTAATGTTGTCACACACACAGACGCACACGCACACACACACACACACGCACTCACACGCACACACATAAACGCAGGCGTCATAGATATTTTACAAATGTATGATCATTTATTGTCTTGTGGTCGATTATCAGTGGGAAACAGTTCGACGATGTTTGGTTTCTGGGGAAAGACGTGGAATATTTCGTTTTGAGATGCAGAGCCTTTGAATATTTTGTGCACCTGAAATGGGTTCGAAAAAACCCATGCAGAATTGTTGCAGTTTTCACGCGGGGTGATTTGTAATTGTACCACAAATCGAGGGCACATTCCAACGAGTTACAAATCTGGAATGGGGGAAAATGGTGACATTTTTACCAGTCTTGCACAAACGATGAATTCCAAGTTAATCACTCCTCGGGGGCATTTATTTTCCATTATAATATGATCCAACTGATCGCCTGCTTCAAAACGCAGCCTTAACCGCGCGCGGGAAGTTCAAGTTCAAAAATTCGCGCATTGTGCTGTCGTCTGCTTAAACCTCGCCCCCCGAAAGGTACACTAAAGCTTTGCAGATAAAACAGGTTAACCATGTATACGTTGCGGACTGTGCTTGGCGGTGTCTGCGAGCGACAAAAGCTAAGGAGAGGACTGGTGAAACTCATAAAAAACGAGAAGGGGAGTGACATTTGCAAATAAGTTGAAGAAGTATCGTTTTCATGTTCCGAAAACGCTTTATTCTCCTCGCCCCTGCCGCCCAGCCATTGTGACGGGCATTCTGTCGGGGCATGTTGTAATTGAGAAAAATGATCCCTGTCACCTTCTTTCACTATTTCACATCGCCCAAAAAAAGAAAGGTGTTGCGACCCAGAGTAATAATCAAAATTAGCGGGCGTGTTTCTCCCTACATTCCAGCCCATATGGAAGGTATACCATAAGGAGAAAACGAGGAGAATATATATTCTACAGAGAAATATGTCGGGGAAGAAAGGTGTTGCGTGTTATACTTGTATCTCTGACACGTAGGGCCTACATAGTATGTTATCGATGTTTCAACGCAGATCCTGTCAATACACTTTCTTATATATATATATATATTTTTTTTTTTTGAAAATTAGAAAAAGAAGACCATAAACATCCTGCCTTTGTTAGTTTTCCAGTTATTGGGCTGATTTTATTTATACAAATTGAAATGTAAATCAGACAATTCTTGAATGATTATCGGTATTTGGATTATTTCTCAAGGGGTATCCAAAGATGGATTCAAGCCTGACTCCTCTGCTCTGTAATGATTCATAAACGCACGACACTATTTAACAACACCTCCCGTTCAAACTCCAGTCTGTTCCTCGATCCTGAATTTGAAGTGATCCTCTGGGAAACGAGACCAGTTTACACTTGATATTTAACCCTTCGTGTGCTCTGGGTGTCGATTGGCACAGAAAACCTATAGGGGTATACACACTGTCTAAAAATTCCTGGCACACGCAGGGTTATACGGTACCAACACTGGCAAAAAAAGTTGTAGAACATTTTTACTCCGCGTGGAAGTTGACTTCTTTACATTGACATAGCGTGACTTTAAGTATACTGGACGGTAACAGTTTCATTCAAACAGGGCATGAGATAAAGTTACAGAGTGATACAGTTCCGCGTGTTCCCATGAAACCATAAATGTCGGTAGAGTCAAAATATGATGATGACGTGATATGATGACGTCATCGCCTCTCAGACTTTCAGTGGTTGGCGTGAAAATACAACAAAAATCATGTATTCAGACAATGATTTTAGCAACTATATCACTTTTGCCCTCAAAAGCTGTGACTGATAATACTTCTGCGTGAAGTTAATGCCGAGGACGTGCACAAATCGTTTTGAAAAACGAGATATATGATGAAGAGGGTTGTGCAGATCAGTTGGAAACTTGTGAGGCGACGTATGGTAATACGAAGTAAGCAAGAGATTATTGTTAACCTTCATGCATGCTACATTCGCTTCTTGTCCATAGGGATGTGTGTGAAATTTTTGCTCATTTGACTCAGTGGCACAGAAAAGGTTAAAAGTAAGTCACACGGGATATTGTACAGACATCATTATCGCTAACCATTAGTCGATATTTTAATATAAAATGGGAAGATGACATCTATCGATCTGATGTTGAATATGTACCTCTTATGGCGTTGCATAAGTACGATATACTTTTTCTGCTTGGATACACCATGCTCAGACATTTTAATGCAAGATACAACGACTTTGAATTGGTGTAAGCACACCTGCTTGGTGTAACTTTATAACAAGTCCTCTGTTAAACGGAGAGTGTGCGAATGCGGCCAATGGCGTTATCACTGAACCAAGCAACGATCATCTCATAAAACAAATAGCGCACGCTTTTAATGTGTTTGCCGAGCAGTGCTCTATATCAGTATCGATGACGGTTTTTCGGGGTGTTCAAAGTCATTTTGACATCCGATTCTACAACGTCAACCCCGATGTGCGTTCATGTCCGTCGTGTGTCGCCGTGTCAGTTATTCCGGACTATATGTATATTGCGGGTCGTAATGTTACGTAAGAATGACCCAAAGCCAGTCCTGAGTGAGTCACGATGTTTGAGGGCTTATGACCACGTCATTAGACAGATAATTGAAGATGTCTAATTAGCGATTCATTGTTGATTATCCGACCGAACGTTTTTATGGCCTTATTTACGACGCCATTCGGCATTGTTGGGCGGTAGAGCTGGCATCATTACACTCCGATAACGTCCAACCGGAGCAGTACGAGACTTTGGAAATGGTATTCGGGAAGAATCTCCGATCCATCTTTATCTCAGTATAACTTCCTGTGTACAACATCTGAGCAAGGTCACCTGATGGTTTGACAATGTTCTGAGGTCATCATTTGTGTTTCGAGAAGCAAGACCTTGAGTAGGGCATTTTCCTCTCAGGAAAAAAGAAGGTTTTGGTTCTGTCTTTTTTTCTTGTACCTTACTACTTTTTGTTGTTGGGAGCATTTCTTAATCATACTTTTATCTTCATTCAAAGAAAATTTAAAGTTATCGAGAGTGCTGAAGTATGTTTGGCAGTTAGTATACAGCAAGTAGTATAGTAGAGGTAGTAGTAGTAGTAGTAGTAGTAGTAGTAGTAGTAGTAGTAGTAGTAGTAGTAGTAGTAGTAGTAGTAGTGGTAGTAGTAGTAGTAGTAGTAGTAGTTGTAGTAATAGCAGTAGTAGAAGTAGTAGTAGTAGTAGTCGTAGTAAGCCTTGTAATAGTGGTAGCTGTACCTATCAACTACATACCATATTCACTATCAGAATTCTTGATATTATAATTATGATATTATTGTTGTGATCATTATTATTATTATTATTATTATTATTATTATTATCATTATTATTATTATTATTATTATTATCATTATTATTATTGTTATTATCATTATTATTATCATCATCATCATCATCATCATTTCTATTATCATT
The DNA here is from genome assembly GCA_033980235.1 of Diadema setosum. Classification (NCBI taxonomy): domain Eukaryota; kingdom Metazoa; phylum Echinodermata; class Echinoidea; order Diadematoida; family Diadematidae; genus Diadema; species Diadema setosum. Next base: position 4,606,586 of record CM067080.1, read on the forward strand.
GTTGTGGTTAACATCATTTTTGTTTTTACTTTTCCATCACTGAATGTGATCTCTTAGGGCCGTCGGGAGTCCCCTCAACGTCGACCCGAACCGCATCTGCCGGCGGTCGCGGAAGCTTCGGGGGAGTAGCAACAAGCAGCTCGACATCTGCCTCCACGAGCCGGAGATCGTACAGGAGGTCGTGCGGGGGACGAGACTGGGGATGATCGAGTGCCAGGACCGGCTCAAGTATCACCGATGGAACTGCACCACGCAGCAGAACTCCTTCATCCGAGTCATCAAACATGGTAGAGAATTTCTTCCTCCTCTCCCCCCCCCCCCAAAAAAAAGAAAGGAACGACGATAAACTTTACGTTACAATGCAATTTCACACATCATGATGCCGCTGGCTTTGGAAACCACCTAAAACGAAACAAATGGACTATATAAGGTAAAGGTTTAAATCAATATCATACATAAATCAAGAGAGTTCGGTGGTCTAGCTGATAAGACGACTGTCCGGTGATCAGGAGGTCGTACGTTCGAATCCTACCCGAGTTATAATGTGCCCATGATTTCCTTTGTTATGGCTACTACTAAAACAGTACTCTGATCAATTCAGTGCAATTTATGTAGGCAAGTTTGTCGGTCAGTCGCAATAAAGCTAACTCGACGCAAGAATTTCATCAATTATTTAAAAATCAAGATAACTTGTGACTTTCAAGTGTTATGTACTTTCACGAGACAGTGGTCTAAGTAGCTACCACATACTGAGTACACAAATTTCGTGACGTCATAGCCTCACAGGTCTCCGATGCTCTTCACAAAATCTATATTCCCTTCTATTATCTTGCTACGACATCAAACTTAATCTCTCCTTAGATTGTGTATGTAGGCAGCATACGATTCTAAGTGGATTTCTTTCTTCCCCGTTTTCATACGTTTTTATCACTATTCACGAGTCACTGTTCTTGACAATTGAAAAAATAAATAGATCAATGTAATACTATGAGTGACTGCCAGTATATGACTCATTATCGAGGCACATTTTAGAGTTAAATCCAAATGATAATGCTTTGCTGTGCACTTTTTCCGACACACTTTTTGACACTGGTAAAAATCTCACGCCCCCAAGCGACGTAAACTGCGTCCGCGAGACATCATCGTGAGAACTGGGCCTGTCATGCCTCCATCATCCAGTTGCCATGGCGACGGGATGTACAGCCTCCCATAATCTATCGTTGACGGCAGCAAAGTGGTCGATTTGCTGACAGGTATGATTAACGCAAAAACCCGAAACTACGCGCGACATATTTCTGACGGCAGCTCCCGCGCAGAAAAGAAAGAAAGATATAAAGACCGAAATGAGAGATAAGCGAATACCTGGCCACACGCGCTACAAGCAGGCAGAGTAGATTTATAGTTCTTATTCTCAAGAAAACCTTAACAACCGTGAAATCAAGATCTCTCTTTTGTTTGAAAGGAAAGAAACAAAGAAGATAAAGGTCAATGGCAGTTTTGCATACATGGGAAGAATCGCTGTTAAACCGTTTGGGTTTTTCTATTTTTTCTTTGTTCTTTGTTTGTTGAGACATATTGCAAAAAAAAAAGATGGCATGAAGTTTTTACAATCTCTTATATCTCCCCTGTTTTCTTTGCCTCCTCGGCGATTGTATATTAGTTACCATACTACTCTATTTCCCCACTTCGTAAAGAAAGGACTTCAATCCCATGGACACAAGCCAAAATCTGTCAAAATATACGCGATAAGAACACTGGTTTCCAATGCGAAGCATATATGATGATACAATGTACAGGTATATCCAAGCGTCATGCTGCGAAGACTTCGTGAAAGTTAACCCACGCCCTGTTACAATACTTTCCTCTCCAAGGTGATGATAATATCTCCCTTCCTACTGGTGAGAACGCAATAGTTTTCACATAGTTTGCTGACGAATATATTAGGCATGTGATAAATAAAAAAATGTCGTCATTTATGTTTCAAGGGAAATGAAATTTTAACTGGAAAACGTCCGTCTTTTGAGAATAAAGTAGAAGAAACAGTCTCCTTCCAGTGTTCTCATGCTTTCTTACTTGAAGTATACAAGCCGTCAGACCCTTAAAACGCAACCAATATATCATACACGTCGACGCGCTCATAATTTACGCGTCTATTGTCACTGACGCCGGTGTAAAACTAACAAAGTTTATCATCCAGTTCTAATAGGGTCTGTCTACGCGTGACGTAGGGTCCACTCGTCTATGAATCAAGACCCGCCCGTGGATGTGCGATTTATGTTTTGTTTGACTACGGCCGATTGTTGGTGTCAGAGGCGGGATCAAGCACATCGATGCATTTTTCATCGTATTTTGGGGGCAAACTCGTATGCAGTTGTTGTCCCCCATAACATCTTGGCCACGGTCTTGCCATGGAGCTACTAACAGTAGCTCCATGGTCTTGCACATTGCTTTTGTGACTCTATACTTGTTGAAGGGAATTTCGGACAAGTTACAAGTTAGAATGAAAAGAAAGAATACAATTTGACAAGCATGACATTGAAGGTCTGATCGAAATCGGATAATAGTTAGAGAAGTAACATTTCATAACTTCCTCACTTTCAATTCCGAGTTTGATTAAACTTTCACGGCAGTGCTTGTAAAAATATTAATATTTCTTTTTGGACTAACTTTCCAGGGTTCGAATCGTGCCTGGTGCTCCTATATTCTTGGACCAGGGATGTGAGCTCACCTCCCTGTTTCGACAAGACATTTCATGATTTAGTTTTCACATTTAGAGAGAAAGAAAAAAAGAAACAGAAATAAACAAATCAACAGACTTGTCGCAGTATAGATCGTCGCAACTGCATATCACGTTTGCAAGGCTAGGTGTTGAGAATGAATAAAGAAGATTATTTTTAGACAAAGAGGTTCAATATGTGCCTGGTTTTGATAGGAATGATATCTCTTTAAAAGTGTGGTTTGAAATTATAAGTCAATTGGATGACAGCTACATTTGGTGCCGACTTTCAAGGACTTAGGTATTTCAACATCTTCTGCGCTTTTTCTTATTTCCTTTTCAGTTGTGTCATGTTCGTCGCTGAGATAACTTTCCTTACTCATTGTGCGAACTTTGACATCTTGTTTGAAGTGGTGGATACTATTCGTGTCATTTTCTTAAACGGGAAGGAATTATCAAGTCTAATGCGAGGTGCGTAATTGGACAATCCCTCCTTACATGGTTGAGTATAAGAAAAAGAGTTCATCGTGAGTTTGACAAAGAAGGTAGCCTAATTATTCGACTCAAGAAGCAAGAAATGGGATAAGATTTACGCGTGGATCTCTCCCCGTTTTTAATTCTGTCTCTCAGCATCTTATATATACCGCACCTTTCTTTTTCCTTCACTTTCTTTGTATTTTTTTTTAAGTCCGAGGTGACTGAGCTCTTTGTGCGGGGCAGGAAGGAGATATATTCCAATAATTGCTCTTTTGACTGTTCCATCTCAAGGCGACTCGGAAACACTTAGAACATCAAAAGAGGGATTACGAATACTTAAGACTCATTTTGCAAACCCTTGTAGATGTAGACTACCGCGTCAACTCTTCAGAAGGCAAGTGCCAAATTCAGATAAAGATGTGTCCGAAAACCGAAGATATTATTCCAAAAGAGTGTCACAGCCCTTAGGGCCTGTCTTAACTCGACCACTAAACCATTGACAACTATGTAATTATATGTCAATGGCTTCCCTGACTTTTGCTCCTGTGACAATATATTGCTCCCATGAAAAATCTGCACGCTATTAAGCCACACATAAATTCTATACCCGCAAACATAACCCGAACCCTAATCATAATCGTCACATAGAGGTAAACCTGAAACCCTATCACAGCCCAAACCCTAACCCTGAGTCCCTGGAGAAAATAAGGCCGGAGCAATTGTTGCATATGACCAAATGTCGAGTCACCATGTCAATGACGACATTTATTTATTTATTTATTTGAGGGTGAGGATTAGTCTGTGAGCAACAGACGGAGTCATCTAAACAAAACAATCCATGAACATCTTGTCAGATTATCATATTGTTCTGTTGTGAATCAAACGCAGATTTTGATTGCATTTTGGCAAGAACAGAAGCCGCTGATTACACTTACGAGTGACAAGCGTTGATTGCGTAGTATAGTTAATAATGTCGTTTGAAGCCACAGAAGAAGAAGAAGAAGAAGCAGAAGAATAAGAATAAGAAGGTTTTCACAACTCTTAAGTCCCCGTTACACTGTTACATACGGTCTTGACCATTGAACGGGCCCTGTTTTCGACAAAACGGAATTGTACAGTTCCAATACGACTCGCATCAAATACGCTGTGCCGTGACGGCCGGGGTCTTTATTCCTCCAGCCCAAGCTCCAGCTCACTGTCTTCTTACGACAGCTTTTATTCGGTTGCTTTTCGTTTGTTTGGTTGTTTGTTTGTCTATCTGTTTATCAGACTGTTTAGAGCAGGAAGCTACATCCGTTCAAACAATTCGTTTAACTAATCTTGTTAGCTGAGCTAGAGCGCAAGGTGAAACCATTGCATTCACATCGCAGCTAGTTTGAATTGTCGGTCTATAGCTCTTCGCTCACACCTTTCTGCCATATCTGCCTGGGCAACGTGAAAAGCAAAAATATTCCTCGATTAAGTTCTTACTTTTGAAAGTCGCTTCTCTCAAAATTAACATTTTCTAAGCGCTAATTTTGTCCTGGCTTTCTTTCATGTTCGATTGTATACATCGTATCATCTAACAAGCCACTGCAAGTTGGCGCAGATTTGAGGAGCTAACGCAAGGCCATAATATATGACGAATTGGGAAGTTGTAAGTGCGCGGTCTGCCATTGTCAAACGGCATGGGAAAAAGAGAGCTCGCGAAATCGGACAAGAACACTTTAATTAAGTGGGAGTCGAATGATCTGCAGATTGGCTTACACGGCTGAATAGGGATTAGGACTCATGAATTGAGCTTCATGGAAGTAAATAGCAAGGGCAGGAAGAAAAAAGTAAACGGCGACAAAAATTGCGCCGTAAATAGAGGCGATTCGAACAAATTGGATAATGGGGTTGTCTAGTTTGTCCACAGTAAGCGAGTTACCTGTAGCTTCTCTGACGGATGTAATGGGAAATGACATGACCTCAAGGTAAAATCGTTGGTCTTTTTGCCGCTAAGCGGGCAAGAAAAAAAAAGTTATCAAAGAAAGTGAAGTAGCAAGACATACCAGGGGCAGTTAGGTAATGATGTATGCATCATCATCTGGGAGGATAACTGCCCACATAAAGGACTCCAGCTCAAAATACCACCATACGGAAGTTGATACTGAATGGCACAAGCGACAATAAAAAGATGTCTTGAGTATTGTTACCAGTCTCTGTATATATGGTCATCGTCAATGCATGCGAAAGATCGCATGAATCATTTGTATGGGAAAAAAATACAGCAACTTTTACTTGGAAAAAGGCGTTTTAATGACGTGATATAGGTCAGCCATTCGACTCCTGAAGACGCCCATAAAAAAAGTGAATCATGTGAACCATAGAAGTAACAAAAATAGAAATGGAAACCGCCAAAGCTGCTGAAAACCACGTTGATCAGCCGTTGATCAAAATAATGTAGCATGGGTAGTATCATCCATGTCTATAGGTGTGTTGTATAGCCTGCACTAACTTGATTACTCGATATTACTTACAATGATATCTTTCTCTTTCTGATTCAGGTAATGCTTAAAATATTTCTTTCAGAAAGAAAACATTTTAGGAGAGATTTTATTTCACAAAGGACACCTATATTCCATGGCAAGAAGTAGTCTGAATTGATTCGTCATGGTATCTATGTTGACAAGAGTAACTTTTACTGGGATGATAAGACTCTCAAATTAGGTTTTCCCATCAATTTTCGCACTTTTGTCATTCAATTTCAAAGATTTATTATTCAATTTCGTCCCGAGAAGCAGGTGGAACGCAAATCCTAACTTCAATTTCGTCAATTGTAATTGTAATTCGTTTTTCGTCAAACATTTTCGAAGACATAGCATTCAGAATCGTCAACTGTCATTCAAATTCGTCCCTCCCGCTGACGGATCGCAGAATGTGAAGATCAAATTCGTCTTTGTTCACATAATTTCATGAATTTTTCATTCAAATTAGTCAGATATTGTCGATTCTTTATTTTGATGGTTAACCAACTTTAAGCCGACATATTTTTACTTTCTCTCGTAAACTGTATCGTTACACATTATTCCCTAACCATTTGCTTTAACAATACACACGAAAAACAAAAAACAAAAACCCGATTTTCATCAAATAAACTTTGAATTCCTCTTAAAATTGTATGCTCTGTTCTATTTCATAAGTGCTGTCTTGGTATCTCGCAAAAAGTTAAAGGCATAATTTACCATTTGCAGATGAAAGCATTAGTGCTTTAAAATAGTTCTAAAATACGAGTGAGGGATAGAAACAACCACTGTCAAAATGTGAATCCGTATAATCGATGTTAAGTGTTGTTAAATACACGAAATGTGAACAATAGTTATAATAAAAATGTTTCCAGACTAAACCGTATACAGTTACGGTTTATTGAGAAAAACCCTGATATTTCCTTATATTTTAGGTTTTATTGCAAATATTTCATATGGTAGGATGTTTAATGATACAACAGACCTACACGTATGCACCAAATGTGACATCTTGAACATTTTTGAAATCACTGCTCCCAAAGGTAAACTGGACCTTTAAAAGCCCAATGCTCATCTCCACCAATACTGTACCATCCCTTTAAAGTAGGGATGTGGAAAGAGATTCTTCCCATCTCCCTGATAAAAGTAGCGACACTATTTTTTAAAATAGTAATGTTGACAGTACCGTAATAATAACATTCTCGTGAGATTTTACAAGAATGTCTATTCGTAATTTGAATAACGAAAACAGCTGTTGACGTTGCGTTTAGAGTGGAATAGTCTGACGGCATTTGTCGTCTCAGTTTCATCACCTGTGCCAAGATGATGTTGTGACCCACGAGAAGTCGTGGATCTGATAATTCTCTTGGAGGATCTTTTTCTTTCATTCTCGTCTTTCAAGAAGAGAGGCGTGATGGTAATTTCTTGCTCTCGTGTTAGAAGTAGGGTTTTATTTGTAACCTTTTTAATGATATGATCTGTCTACTACATCAATATTATCCCCAGCCAAGTGTATTCAGTTTAAAAAAAGACCTTGTCCTCCAAGTAACTTTCTTCGCTGCTATTTTCGATTCTCGCGTCCGCCGCAGCTGAATGAAACGGTTGTACAGATTTGACAGAAATAGACCAACGTTTCGTTTCCCACATTACATCGCGTCGACACCCTTGTATCTGTTCGCACAACGGCCACCAATTACGCGGGCTGGTATTGCCATTGCCCGTCAAAACGCATTTACACATTACCCCCAACGTCTCAATCACGCTCGGCTGTGACAGGCAGACCTGCAAAATAGTGCAGTGTCCCGGCCCCGCAATTTTCTTTTCCCACCCACTCTTGTAGCCACCTCTTTCCGAGTGTGTACTCCACGGAGGATGCCTGAGATAATATTCTAGTCCCTTCTCTGATCTGTATTTTTTATTTATTTATTTTTTTTTTTTGGGGGGGGGGGGTGTCATGCCTTCACATTAAAAAGAGTAAGAAAAAAGAGTAGAAAAACACATACGCAAGAAGAAGATTATTTTATTGTCCGAAAAGTTTGTGATCTACATTTTCTATCACTATTTGTTTTCCGAATTAAACTCACATTTAACATAATATCATGATGGCAACAATGACAGCCGTCATGTGACGCCTTAAAATTCAATACACGTGCACACATATAGATATATGAGTAGCTTCTTTTTTTATGTAAGAGATAGATATAGATAATGAATGAATGAATTCATTAATTAATTAATTAATTAATTAATTAATTAATTAATTAATTAATGACTAGTCTAGATAGATTAAAAAAATAGAGGAAAGAGGACAAATTCACGAACTAAAGATGGTAATTAGCGCATTGGTATTAGACTAAGCTACATGTTACCTACTGATGTATTACGGATGTTATACTCCACTCTTGTTTTGCCCTATTTGTCTTATTGCAACATGGTGTGGGGAAGTACTTTTCAGTCCAGTCTAAAGAAATTGACTTCAAAGCAAAATAAAATAGTAAGAGTCATACATGGAGCGAACCCGAAATCTAAAGCAGGCCCGTTATACTAAAAACTAAAATTGCTTACTTATGAAAAATATCACCACCTATCAGCAATGTATTTTTGTATATCAGTGTGTCAACAAACTTATGCCTGACCATTTTGTTGAATTGTTTGATATCAATCAGAATGTGCATAGTTACAATACACGCTCCTCGTCATTAATGCATTTGCCCAGACCCAGAACCCTGTCTTACCAACATAATATTCGTTTTATAGGCCCCAAGAAATGGAAAAATTTATCTAAAGACATAAGAAATGCACCATCTCAAAATTGTTTTAGGATAAGACTCAAGAAAAGTTGTATTCATCCATATAAGGTAGTTTATAGTGAGGGCTGCTAAATTTCTCTTGATTCACTAAAATGCATATATACATGTACATGTATGTACAATGTTGCCTTGGTTTGTTTTAGTATTATATATTTTGGGGTTCTCTTTACCTCTCCTTAATGTTATTTTTTTCTCTTTTCTTTTCTTTCTCTTTTTCCTTCTTCCTATCTGTTTTCTTCCTGCATCCTTAGCTTTAGTCTCTTGTGTATCTGTACTTCGTCTTGTAGAGGTATATTAATGTCTTTTTAGCTATGTTTCAATCAGATTCAATTACGTTTTCAAATGTTAAAGGTGCACTCACTTCAAGCTGTGCTTACTGAGTTGTCACCTCCAGTTTATCATTACTGAATTGCTACTGTTTCTACATGAATTGAAACAGGCTATTCGCTTCCGGATGTATTTAAACCAAAACGTATTGGACTGACTGACTTAAGCATTAAGTTGTGCATCTGTCCGTCTGTGTATTGTGATATTGATTTTTACTTTCACAGTGAAAGCGAACTTCTTGTACCCTTTGCTAACAATCCCTGAAAAATTTGCGTGATCTTTCCTTTTTCATGCGTGAATAAAGAGTTTGCATAGTGAAATTATCATAGCCCTCAATGAATTAGCTACCTTTCGCCTTTCTAATTCCTTTTTTCTTTGTATTTGTGTCGTACTCGGTCTTTCACGACAACAGATACGAGTCAGACTGCCTTCGTCAACGCCATAACTACGGCGGGCGTAACGTTCGCCATTACGCAAGCCTGCAGCATGGGGAACCTCCTCCAGTGCGGCTGCGCGACGCTGCCCATTGGGAGGCCGGAGGGCGAGGTCGGCGGGGAGGACTGGGAGTGGGGAGGCTGCGGAGACGACGTCGACTTCGGGTACAGGAAGTCCAAGGAGTTTGTTGACGCCCACATGAGGAGAAGGAGCGATATCAAGACGTTGGTGACGCTGCACAACAACGAGGTCGGCAGAATGGTGAGTCCCGGATGTTGATTAACAATCGGTGAACATGACTTCATCACGTAAATTGTCACGTGACCAGCACGTAGCAATATTCGGACCTCGTTTGAACTTCAATCAACGCTGACGATGCCAGCTTCACAACTTTAAAGAGAAATGTCAAACCATCAGCAAAGTTCACTTTGACTGATCGAGAAAAATCATTTGCATTTAGACAAAAAAAAAAAAAAGATGACAGCCATTTCCTCTTGCTGTTGTTTTATTAATCTTCAAAGGGCTACATAATAGCTTAGTACCCTGCTCTTCACGTGGAATGAGTGAAGTGGGATGTTTCACGTGAGTGGGTTGTGACTCTCTCACACACGGGACCTCCATATTTTTTTAGTCCTATAGGGACACACTGTGCCATACGCTTGAACGAATGAATAAATGTCCTATAATACAACAGGGTGTTTTGCCTCTATCAGAGGGGATGGTGATTGCACAAAAAATTGCTCAGCTAGACTCGGGAATCGAGCCCAGGTCATATAACTTGGAAGGCAGATGCTACTGAGCCACCGGCCTTTCATTGTGGTAGTTTTTTTTTTTTCTTCTTCTTCTTCTTCTTTTTGACGAAGGGGTGGAGTGGTATTGTTCGCGATCGCAGTTGGGAAGAGAAGAAGTGATTTAAGTAATAATTGCGTCTCTTTCTCTTTACTCTCACAATATTACTCGAAACATTTTCAGAGCTTCTCACAAAAGACAACAACAACAGCCAACAGATTAAAAAAATAAAGATAACTTGAGCACGTTAAACCAATAGAGCCGACAATATTAATGGTGAGATTTCCAATTGCCTCACACATTGTCACAAATCAGATAGGAATCGAGGATAGAGACGCAGTTGCCGATAAGATGGCGATAATGATAGTGACGATGAAATGACGGCACTGACGATGATGCCGATGAAGATAATAACAATGGTGATGGTAACTGTTACAATAATGATGACGGTGGTGATTATGATGATTATCATGATGATGATGATGATGGTGGTGATGATGAGGAGGAGGACGATGAGGACGATGGTGACGAAGATTATAGTGACAGTGTTTATGATGAAAATTGTGATGAAAACATTGGTTGCAACTATGAAAATGATGACAATGACGTTGATAATAATGACAACGGATGTATCAGTAATGATGATAATGATCATGACGATGGTGATGATGCCGATGGTGGTGCCCTGGAAGCGGTGATAATAGCGAGCTTTAGATATGCGACGCGAACACTAAGATGACGCAGCCTCCCGGGTGGACAACGGAAACAGCTGTCTCGCGCATGTGCAGAACACTACTTTTTGCCTAATTAGCGTCGCAGATCTAAAGCTCGCTAAATGACGATGAAGGTACGACTTCAGTGAATGGCATATATTAATTATGCACAAATAAGTCACATAAGAGCAGGTGAATAGGAGCGCATCGATGAAGGTACGACCAAATGAGAACAAAAATATCAAACGTCGAACGCAAACACATACAGAACTATATTTGAAAGATTATGATGATGGTGGTGTTATATGCCACAGGATCAGCACAAAATTTACGCTATTCCACACCACTTAAGCTAGTATTTTATTTTCATCTAAAGAGTTATAGGTTGTAATGATAACGTTCAAAGAGGTGTTAAACTCATGTCACACCAGTGGAATCTTGGTACGACAGGATAATTTTCTTTAACACGTTTAACCTCTGAGTTATGGTTCCAGGCTTAGGCCAAAAAAAAAAAATGGTTTGTTTGCCCTTCGCGACCGACCGAAAATCACGGAAATTTCGGGTCGCGTTTTTTTTTTTTTTTTTTTTTTGCTCTTTCAAGTTTATTTTTTTCCACAAATTTCATCTTCTACAAATTTGTGAATGGTTTTAAACCCAAAATTATCCATTTTAAGCTAGAGAAAGAATAAAAAAAAAGGCTAAAAATGTTTTTTTTTTTTTTCATCCGATCGACCCGTCGTAATTGTGCTACAATGTAGCTACCTTTTTGGCTCACATGCGTGCACACGCACGAAATCCAATCAATGCATGTATTATTATGCACTTAGTACAGGGCTGCACACTGGCGACATTCGCGCTAGCTTGCGCATTGGCGCTGCTCACGCACTGCCATGCCATGCAATGCAAAGCATGTACAGTGTAACTGCTTTTCGTTTGCTTGCGATCGGCGGTCATGCCACACAAGAAGCATTGATAGAATTAGAAGCGCACGCATTTCTGGGTCATTTTTACTCACGATCCGATCCCGGCTTCGCAGCAGCGTGGCAGTTGACATGTTAAAACTAATTTACTTGTGTCGATTTTTAGAAAAGTAAAAACATATTCGATATTCAGCGATACAGTAAATGGATCTGATTGCGTTCAGTTTCATTTTACACAGTCATTTCACAAATGAATATTTTCATTCGTTCAGAATGATCTCACAATGAAGATGGGCGCAAAAAGGATCACGAAATCGGCCCTTCCGTGTACTTTTTAAGAACGTATACACAAAATGTGAAGAGATAATACTAGGAAGAAAAAAAAAATCATTAAATCATCGCAGTCCCGCTTACATATTTGAGGTAGAAATCGTCCCAAAAAGGATCATAAATTCGGCCGGCCGCGTCGTACACCTTTCAAAAGCTCATGTACGAAATGCGAAGAGATTATAGAGGAGAAAAAAAAAATAAAGGACACATTTGGTACGTGCATCATAAAAGATTACAGCCGAATAAAAATTCATGAAATCAACGCAATCCCGTTGAAATTTGAGGAAATAATAGGCGCAAAAGGGATCTTGAATTCAGTCCTGCATGCCGTGTTGGTTATCAAAACGCACGCACAAATGCGACGAGATTATCGGGAGAAAAATAAAAAAAAAAACATTTTTACCCTTCTGGTGCGTGTATTACAAAAGATTACATCCGAAGTAATTAATGAAATCGCCACAAACCGGCTGATATTTGAGGTAGAAATAGGCGCAAAAAGGAACGTGAATTCGGCCGTGTCGCATACCTTTTAAGAACGCGGAAAGGACACATTTTCATCCCCTTTTGGCGCTTGCATCATATAGATTACAGCCGAGTAGTAATTCATGAAAATTTCGCAATCCCGTTGAAATTTGAGTAAACAATAATAGGCGCAAAAAGAATATCGAATTCAGCCCTGCATGCAGTGTATAGTTTTGAAAACGCATGCACAAATGCGAAGAGATTATCGGGAGAAAAATAAAGAACGCATTTTCAACCCTTCTGGTGCATGTATCACAAAGATTACAGCCGAAATAATTGACGAAATATCGCAATCCCGCTGGTATTTGATGTAGAAATAGGCTCTAAAAGGATCGTAAATTCCGCCGTGTCGTATACGCATGTACGAAATGCGAAGAGATTATAGGGAGAAAAATACAGGACACATTTTCAACCCCTTTTGGCCCGTGCATCATAAAGATTACAGCCGAATAATAATTCATAAAATCATCGCAATCCCGTTGAAGTTTGAGGAAACAATAGGCGCAAAAAGAATCATGATTTTTGGCCGTGTCGTATATCTTTTAAGAACGCATTTACGGAATGCGAAGATATTATGGGGAGAAAAATAAAGAACGCATTTTCAACCATTCTAGCTGGTGCGTGCATCACAAAAGATTACATCCGAAGTATTTATGAAATCGTCACAATCCCGCTGACATTTGAGGTAGAAATAGGCGCAAAAAAGTATCATGAATGCGGCCGTGTGGTACATCTTTTAAGAACGCACTTACGAAATTCGGAGAGTTTATCGGGAAAAAATAAAGGACGCATTTTCAACCCCTTTTGGCGCGTGCATCGTAAAATATTACAGCCGAAGTAATTTATGAAATCGTCACAATCCCGCTTATATTTGAGGTGGAAATGGGCGCAAAAAGGGTTGCGAATTCGGCCCTGCATGTCGTGTACCTTTCAAGAACGCATGCACAAATGCGAAGAGATTATCGGGAGAAAAATAAAGAACCCCTTGTATCGCGTGCATCAGAAAATATCACAACTAAAATAATTCATTAAATCATCGCAATCCAACTGACCACCAAGAGCAGGTTACGCAGCAAGTTCGTGCGCTGATGTTTAGAAAAAGTCACAAACGCATTTGATACAATCTGATTTTGTTCATTACCATTTTACACTAATTCACAAACATTCTAATTTTTTCCTGTCTTTAAATTTCTTGTGCAATAAATAATGCAAGTTAAAGAAAATTAATCTGTAAAATGTACATGAGGGGGGGGGGGGTACATCCATAAAAAACAAGGAAATAAGTTTGCAAGTCATTTAATGTTTTTTTATGTTGTCGTTGTTGACCGGTAAATTTTCTGTTCGGACCTGTACAAAAATGGTAAACGGGGCATTTACCGGTCCGACAGAGACACGTCGGATCGGCAGAAAAAATGGGTTAGTGTGCAGCCCTTCACAAGATGGCTACTTTTGCAGCATCCGTTACCAGCTGTCATGGCACCAAAACTGTTTGGAGTTCAGTTGCCAGCATCTCACTGGAAGGTACTTTTTTGGAGCTGTTTGCAAAATTTAACAAAGATGAACGTTATAAGTGTTTGTCAGTGAGCGTTTCTGCCTCGCGTACCGGGCCCTGGCAAGACGTAAATTTGAATGAATCTCTTGGAGTTTTGAGTGCATTGACATGGAAAAAAGGGTATACCCTGTATTAACAAAAAAAAAACAAAAAAAAACAAAAAACAAAAAAAACACCGACCTACCGACCCTCTTGGGTTTTGACAATTAAGGGCAAACAAACACTTTTTTTTTTTGGCCTTATTAAGAGGAAAGGAAAGAAAAGAAACGTGCCCCTTTGACGTGATCTCAGCAGTCCTGCTCTAGTTTGCAGGATATTGTGGTGTCTTCAAGCAGACATGGATGGAATACTTACAACTCAGTTTGACTTTGTTATGAAACTAAAATCACATCATTCAAGTCACATCATCAAAGTAACATTTACCAAACAGAAGTAGATCGATGTTTGTTTGTTGTTGTTGTTGTTTTTTTTTTTGTTCTCTCTTTCTCTCGTAAAGCACAAAAACGATGTCTTCGCCATTTGTGATTATAACCGAAATTCTTGTGAATCTTCTCTTCCTCATCGCTGAATGAGATATATATCGAAAGTTTGAGAGGAAATGAGGACATAGTACTCTGGCACTTTAATGGCAACTTGTGACGGATAGTAGCTTAATCCACACTGAACATCGACTGTTTCATGTCATACTCGACAGCCAAACCGCGCGTGTTGTCGGGGAACCTGGGAGACCGTTCTCGCTTCCTGGCCAAAGAACAAAATAGACCGAAGATTTAAATTTATGAATCGCCCCTTAATTTATGACATACACCGAGTAGCTAGACGGCAACAAATCATCGTAGACTAAACGTTTTAAATCACAGTCGAACGGAGAGCTACGCATTCATTTCAATTTACGACTCCCAATCTAGGTTTCTGAAAGTAGATCAAAACCAGCCCATCTCCATCTCCCTCCCACCCCCCCCCCCCACCCCATAAGAGGAAGTTAAGTTTGAATACCCCAAAACATGGGCTAACTTCCTTTCCTTTTACGCATACGTTTCATCAAGTTTATAATCATAAAATACTGTATAATTTCCCCAAAACTATCGCGTCTATTCCATCCCATCAATTTGGCAAACAGTAGTTATCGCTAGGCTGATAGAAAAAAAAAAAAAAAAAACTGGTGCAGAGCAGAATGATTCATTGCCGCCGATCTTGCGGGGGTTGACATGTTTGTTTCTAGTCAACGACGCCAAGAAATCTAAACACACTTATTACAAAGAGTGATCGGTCAATATCGATGTCACCTTCCTCACATACCTTCTCCATTCAGGATTCAAGACAGCAGTGTGAGGTAGAAAAAGGGGTGAGGGTGAAGAGCAAGAAAGGAAGAAAGTGACAGATTGGAATGATCGGTATGGTCTATGACGCGGAAATGGTTGAGCAGTGAAGATGGAGCCGAAAGGATGAAGACGATGACTAATATGATGATAATGCCGATGATAATGATAATAATAATGATGATGATTATGATGATAATAATGACGATGATGATGACAATGATGATGATGATAGTAATGACGACAATAATGATGATAACGATGACGATGATGATGATGATGGCAATGACGATGATGATAAAGACGGTGATGATGATGGTGATGATAACGATGCTGATAATGATGATGATGATAATGATGATGACGATGATGATGATGGTAATGATAATGATGATGATGATGGTAATAATGATGATAATGATAATGACGATGATGATGACACTGATGATGAGGAGGAGGTTGATAACGATGAAAGAGAAAAAGAAGAAACAGAAAAATAAGCAGTAGTAGTAGAAGCAGTAGCATCTGTAGCAACTCGAAGGTTAGCAACACACAACATAGTGATAGTAGAAGTAGTAGAAGTAGTAGTAGTTGCTGTTGCGGTAGAAGATTTCATTTTCACTTTACCTAAATCAGAGAGTAACATACATGTTAACAGCTGTAAGGGCATGAGAAGCAACATGTCATTAGTAATGGTGTATAAGAGAGAACTGGAGGGCTAGGGAGAGAGATAATGATCTGTTGATGCAAATGAGTTTAGAACCATGCAGACATTTACACAAACAGAGTCTGCAGAAGTAAGCGCATCTCAGCTATTTGCGAATGGAATATATTATATTAAACCCATAGCTCAAGGAAAACATGATGTGTCAACAAATATGCTCTTTGGACATTGGACCCATATTAGAGGTAACGAGTTTATTTCAAGCAGTGGAAACTTTCGGCGGTTGTGCATAGAATAAGATGAAGACTTCAGACCAGCCCGCACTGATGTAGGAAAAAAAAAACGCTTAACGCCCTCTTTTGTTAATTGACAGTACAATCGTTGTTTCGCGGTTTGGGGTCGTAAGCAACAACTTTGAATGACTCGGAAAAGGGCGAGTTAAATATTTAAAATCAAGACGTCACTAATCTGCTGAAAACGTCATCTCTTGTCAAATTTAAATCACAGAGATTTTCAACTCGAAAAAAAGTTATAAAAAATGCTAACAACAAATGTCACATAATCTGTGATCAACCCAAATTAGCAATTAAGAATCTGTCTAGTTGAACTGAACGGTTTTCCCCAAGGGATTTTGGAATAAAGGTCATCAAATGGCTATAAAAAAAAACGAAGAAATAAACGTGTTGACAGAATACGACTATACAGGTTTCGTATTCTAATTTTTACAGAGGGATTCTTTCACTTTATGGTTAATCAAACGTGAACGAATAAAATTCACGTTGTACCATTCCCGTTGTTTTTATATCATGGTTTGCAGTTGTGAGCAGTTTGCTTTTCATCATGACTTTTTTAATTCATCTAACAAAACTGTCCAACGTATGCTGTTAACATCCAGAAAAAATAGAGAGAAATCTTTAAAACCGCTGGGTTAAAGAGACTACTGAAGCTTAGAAACAAAGAGTATCATTTCCTTCCTGAGAGTTAATGTGTTGGTGTTCCTAACAGTACGCATGGAAGTCCATCTACATTGTGGGTCCTGACTTCTGAAACTATTATAAAACTTGAAGAGGGTAATCGTCATTCTTAGAGCCCATGTTTTGGAGTCGATAACAATATGTGCGAAGAGCAATCTTCAGTGTTGATCCTAACTACTCAACCTGTTACAGAATTGGAAAAGTGTGATCTTCATGCTGATAGAATACGTAGTTGCGCAGGTTGGAAGAAAACCAAACAGCGTTCCTTTTCTTTAAATCCTGTCTCTCTCGATCCCACTGAAATGACAATAAATAATACATTCTGCCTCACGATACTGCTTCTGTGCTCTCAAAAAGTTTGAACGGACAGGATTTTTTTCAAACTTAAGCAAAAGGTAAAATGCGAGCGAGAAAGAGAGGAAAGTAGAAAAGGGAGAATTATTCTATTCTTCTTCAAAACTTGGCACAACCATTGATTTCTATGACATGGATATCAGTGGGCAGAACTCTTCGCTCCATGCCATTACAACATTGCATTTTGTATCTCACTGACAAATAACCAACTACAGAGGGCGACATTCCAAATTATCATGCTGTTCATGTATTTGGATTATTATACGAGTACTGCTTATTATTACAAGTGAGAGGGGGGGGGGGATAAGGAGAAGGGATGGGGAGGAGTGATGTATCATATTAAACAACTGTCACTGGTCAATAACCTAACCATTAACTCTTTCTGTGCCGTGGAATTTGAACAATGTGTACAAAGATATATTAAGGGATTTCTGTGGCAATCAAAGCATTGTAGATAGGAACGCAGCCAAGAAACTTCAATGATGATTTTAGATAGTTTGTATGAACCATCCATTTCAAATTCGTGTCTTCCATCTCTCTTCTTCCTCTGTTTGTTTACAGGCGGTCAAGGATCACATGAGGCGAGAATGCAAGTGTCACGGTCTCTCTGGCTCCTGTACTCTCCAAACGTGCTGGAAGAAGATGCCGACGTTCAGCAACGTCGGTCTGCGACTCAAGCGGGCATTCGACAACGCCGTCAAGGTCACGGGAGGGAACAGCGGCGAGAGTCTCATCCCCGAGCCTCTGCCGGAGAACCTGGTCTACTCCAGTGAGTCGCACGACTTCTGCAACCCGGACCGCCGCTTCGGCTCGCTGGGCACCGAGGGGCGGCGGTGCAACAGCTCCTCGCACGACGTCGGCAGCTGCGACATCATGTGCTGCGGTCGCGGATACCGCGAGGTGGTCGTCGAGAGGCGGGAAAACTGCGCGTGTCGGTTCCACTGGTGCTGCGTGGTGAACTGCGACGTCTGCCGAGTTGTGCAGACGATACAGACTTGCAATGGATATCACATTGCGTGACAGGAGGATGACTCGTTTGCCGCCAAAACAGTGCCATAGAGACAACAAGCTATAGCGTCGATCATGGACGATGTGTTACCATGGCAACAGATTAATCTACTATTAACATCAGCAGCAGCAGCGTCACCACCATCATCATCATCATCATCGTCATTATCATCATCATTACCATCAACATTATCATCTTTAATGCTTCAGCGGCGAATGGTCGTAGCTGAGGTTTATGAACTTCTCGTGTCGCTTCTTGTATTGACGTCTGCCAAACATTATGAGAGCTCACCTGCAACCAAGTGATGACGTGAAACAAAACAAAAGTGCCCGGATGATCGCGACCTTAATATCTTAAAGTCGATCATTCTGTGACACTACCAGATGTTGAATCATGTTTAAGAAGGAGGGGAAAGACATCCCTCAGCTTGTCTTGTATCAATCAAACTTGGTGTGTTTGCGAAAAAGAACAAACAAACACGGACATCGCGTCTTCCACCTCTTAAATAAATTGCGATGCATACAATTTCATATTTTATCGCTCCATGTAGAGTACAATTATTCGAATCTCTTACTTCTATGCCATGCTGTAGAAATCCTGTTACGCATAATTATTGTATGTAACTGAGATATTTACCACCAGATAAGGTGAGTTCTTCCATTTAATTGTACTGTTAGTTTAACTAAAGTTACGCAGGCTCACCAGAGTGCTTCCATGATATGACCGTCAGCATGGTCAGAAAATTCGTGATGGGGTGGGGGGGGGGGGGGGAGGAGTTATAGGAAGTGGGACGAGGGTGACTGAACCCCAAAACGATCAGCCACTCCTTTTGAACGACTAACTGCAAAACTTCTCTCTGTACCTGTATCCGTTTTTGGTTCTGTCTTTACATCGATTAATTAATCGGTCGATCAATAATCGATCAATCAATCTATCCGACCCTCTATCTATATAGGCCTATCTGTCTGTTTACAGTACCTCTTTTCTTTTACTCTACCTATCTCTTCACTTCGCCCGGTCAGTTTAACCATAGACAGGAATATCTTACTGCGTTCTGATTGTTAATTTCCAACTGAAAGAAATGTTACTTTTCTTTTAATTTCACGAGACCCAAAAAGATACATGTAACACTCGAGCAAGAGAAAGACGAGTGGGATTTGGGTGGGCAATGAGAGATGTTTCCTTCCGTGTATTACACATGTAATGTGCCCCATATCGAGTTCCAACCTGACCGTCGAACCTAGCGGAACCTGGATAAGAATTTAATAAGATGTGAATAATTGAAACTGATTGTTAAAGATGATCCCGTGTTCTATCTAGAGTGAAAGAGATGAAAAAAAAAGCACAAAAAACCCAGATTCTTACACAACAGAGTGTCCATAATGTTTGAATGTTTGAACAATAAGAACACTGTACTATGGATGGAGTTAAGAGACTCTGGAAGTCTTGACAAAATATTTGAACTCGGAATACAGCCGATATCCAAAGCACTGCTGTAGAGCCCTGCACAGATGCACTGTGGGATAGCTCAGTAGCATTGTCGTATCCGGTTGTCTAGCTCTCGTCGTCGTTCACATAAAATTATTCAATTCAATTCAAATCTATCAAAATATTCAATTCGATAATTATTTATTCCTATCAATAAAAGGAAATACATACGATGCAATCCAACCAATGCTTGCATTTCGCTCATTACTATACTTTCCATCGTTTGAATTTTCCGTAGAAAGAGTTTATAGGATTTTAATTCCACTGAGGTCGTCACTGCACTGCAGTGAGATGCGCAGCCCAGACTAGTCTAGTTCTGGACCCTTTTTATCGATTCTTTTTTCGCCGACTATACGCAGTAGGCCGAGTGAGGGCGCGATCCAGAGAACTGCGCAAACGAAAAAAAGAATCCATAAAAAGGGTCCAGAACTAGACTAAGCCCAGACCGGATCCAGCTTTGCTACAGAGTCATTACACAATGTATCTGAAACAGGACTCTAGGGCCAGGACCCACTATGCTACTGGGGCAATCCTGTTATCCTGGGTAACATGTTATTGTAGGACCTATAGTATCAAGTAAATGTCTTCCATAATACTGTTGGATTCTGTGCTTGTCATGAAAACAATGTAAAGCCCTAGGATTGGGAAAAATGCACCAGTTTTGTTATCTTGCAGTAAATGATAAAAGCCCATTACACAAACACTGCATAATTATAATGCTCACTGGTGAGCACCTGTAGCTATACAAGTATTGAATGCTTACGTGTAGTACATGTACAGGTATTATGTTGAGGGCATGATCTAATAGGCTTCCATTTATTTTGAAAGCTGAACGGTTATGTGTGCTCAACAATGTTTTCGGAACACAATTAATGCAAGGATAATTTCACTATCAAGTGTTGTTTTTTGTCTTTTTTAATGGACTTGTATAAGCAGACTATGATATTGATATAAGAAAAGTGCGACTAAAATAAATTGTGTGTGTTTTATGTATACGTTTCAGTGTTTTGATAGTGTTTGGTTGGGTGTGTTTGTGTGCGTGTGTCTGTGTGTGTCTGTATGTCTTGTGTGCTTGTGTTGAGCGGTGGAAGTATATGAGGACTACATTATTGAACATAGGTCATACTAATTACTGCAATGCGTAGTGTACACATTGCCCTGCTAAGGCTATTACGGCAGAGTATCAGAAGTTGTCGAAAGTAGCTTTTAATGCAATCCTGCCATGAATTCGTAGCGACTTTAAAAAAAAAAAGAATCAAAAGAGAATGTTGCAGGAAAGCGATGACTGTAATACATCAGAATGACATTGTGAATTGGAACAACTGTCAGCTGCCTTCTACAGAAAAATCAAATAAATAACATCATGCACGTTGTTGATGTTGTTGTTGTCTTTACTCACGAAATTGTATTGAGTTTCATTTGTTGTTTTCTCGTGTTTCATACATCGATTGTCAAATCATCATCAGTTAGCATTTATGCATATCGCGACAGCATGCCCTCGTACAAGAATTAAAAAAAAAAAGAATTTCCAGCCTTCAGCAAGAATGTATCCTTAAAGGGATTATGCAATGCAAATGCGTGTTGACTTGTATTAATTCATAGCACCCTGATCATATATTTGTCATTTATTAATTAATGTGTCATTTATTTTGTAGCACCTTTTTTTTTTTGCTATTTTTCTTCAGATTACTTGGAAACGCAAAGAAACAAACAAACCGACAAACTTTCAAATCAAGATTCTGTCGACGTCATAATCTGTGAATCAATGGTAAAGTATTATTGATATGATGAACAAAAGGCATGGGAATGCGCCTTTCCCCAGATTGCTTTCTTTGCAATATCTTATTTGTAACCTGGACACATGTAAATTGTGCTGAGTCTAGTGAGAGATACATTCCAATGTCTTTTGTCGATCATGTTAGTGTATACTTCAGCAATGGTTGGAATCAGAATCAGAATCTTGGCTTTGAAGTTGTTGTTATCGTTACTGTTGTTGTTGCTGTCGTTGTTGTTAGGCAAATCAGAGTACCAGGAATGAGAAGAAAAATTATTAAAAATTATTCCAAAATAAAGGGCATATATCTAAATATTCTTTTGGATACATAAGTGATGTTGAGGATATCATGAATAAACACAAATCAATATATAGGCCTATGCATATGCGCTGCATAGTTCCTTTAAACATCCATAGGCCTACATGGAGCAAGCAGTCCCGCTTACTATAATGGTATAATAGTGATCGTTCTCATGCATGCATGTATACAGGATAGATAGTTAAAACGCAGATGTAACATAGGTACGACAGTACAAGCAATAGTCACAAATACTTGATTGTTGATCGACCTAGGTTCCATTACATTTGCTCCTGCGACGATTGCTCCCATGAAATATTTACACCCTGAACAAAATATAAAACCTACCCACAAACATAACAATAACCCTAATCCTAATCCTCACATCAAACAAAACCTAAAACCTTATCCCAACCCTAACCCTAAGTCCTTGTAGAAAATAAGACCGGAGCAACTGTTGTAGGAGCAGGTCGTGTCACCGGATCAACATTGTGCTTAGTTATTGTCCTCCTCTATAGAATTCGGGGAGGTGAGGCAATTTATTTGTATTTGCATGACTCTATATAGGGAAAAAAATCCAAACAAACATACCCAACCCTGAAATTTGACCAATCAACCGTATCTAATACTCCGAATCGGTTTCTATTGCTAGGCGTGGTCCGTTCACTTTTGCCAAGTGCGCTGCAGACGACCCCTGATTTTACTTCAGTTGGAAAATTAATCATCCGTATCATGCCTAACAGCGATTGTTGTTTGCTTGTTTGTTGTTGTCTGTTTTTTTCTTGCTCTATTTCTGCGTTTTCTTCCTCAAAAAACACGAACACAAATATTATGACAATGATATCAAAATACAAATTGAAGTGAATGTACAAAGTCATCAAACAACGATCATCTATTATTTGTAGCTTCATCAGTGTAATAGTAACACACTCTATCGATATTCAGTCCCATGACAAATTAATTCCATTAATTCCATTAAATCCATGACAAATTAAGGAGTTGAGGAATTAGTAATGTAAAACTAGAAAAGAAGAGATGTTTATATGGATTGTAAATATTGATTGTGAAAAAAAAAATGTACCAGAGTGTATCAAAACATGTTAAACCGATGTAAAGTTTTGGTATCAGTGTTGCATCCAATGTTGAAAAGGACTATAAAATTGGTCCGGAGATTTTTGTATCAATTTATTTGTATATTATGTTTCCATTGATGAAGAATAAAATATTCTTTAAAACAAAAAACAAAAAATCTTGCTCCCAGAAGAAAACAACCAAATAGATAAACAGACAAACAAACAAACAAAAGAGTGCAAGACAGTATGCATGTGCGTATATATACACTTTGGTGTCATTATTCTCTTTCCTTTCCTTTTTTTTTTTTTTTTTTGTTGTTGTTGTTGGTGTGTGCTTTTTCCTAGTAATCATACTCCATTCGAGCTATTCGACAGAGTGAATTTATAACTGGCCGAGGGGCGGCGTCCCTCAGGTGCGACGATAGAGTGCGCTTTTACCTCTACCTTTGTCTTTTGGCGACGTGCCTGGGTATGTCATCAAAGAGCCAAACATTGGCTGGAGGGGCATGCCAGGGAAGAAGACGTACCGGAGAATGCTCGCATGTACCCATTACATGTCACTTTGAATTCAGTGAGGTGAGTGTTTTGGACTGTTGATCTGTTTTACTTGATGGGGTTTACTTTTCGCTGCGTATTATACCGCCATTATTGAGTTTGCAATGGGAATTTCTGCGGAATGCACTATGTGTGCGTGTCCATGCAGTGTAAAAACACTGAAGCGTTTAGATGTTTATTTGCAATAAACTCGCTTCCAAATCTTAGACTGGCATCGAAACGTCATGGAGAGAGTATGGAATTATGCCGTGAACATAAAATAACGACCAAATATGAACAGAGCTTGCATATAATGCTATAGTTGATACAAAAATATGATACAAGAATATGAGCCGTTTTTTTTTTTTTTTTTTTTTATTCAGCGCGATGCCGTGAGTTATCTTTCCCCCTTCTCCCCTGCCAATCTATACATCAGTACTATTTCATACAGCTACTACACGCGATTGTGATTGTGTTAAAGTCAATGTTGCTTGATGGTGTGCTGATGGCAAGACCATTTTGTTCAACACCCATCATGCTCATCAGCTGCTATATTAATCCGTAAGAAATGTCAACTGTCACTTACCAGATAGCGCGACATAATGAGTGTCCATGATTGTGTGTGAGTTTGCGCATGTTTATTTTATGCATGTTTATTTGTGCATGTGTGTTTGTGCGTGTGTGTTTGTGTGTGTTGTTGTTGTGTGTGTATGTTTATCCATGGAGGTAGAAAAGACCTTAGGGCCTGTTGGTTTGTCTGTCTGTCTGTGACCTTTTTGTGTGTTCGACAGTTCCACGGGTGGCTTTTGAATAGTAATGATCTCGAGAAAAGGAGAAGAGGAGAACAAGAAGAAGAAAAGAGAGTGATGGCTGTTGCGAGAAAGGGGCCGCTCAGACGTTCTTGGTGGTTGGATGATTATGCTGAATGACTGAAAATCCAGATAAACCGGCAAGGGGAAGAAATCGTTTGTTCTGTTTTCCAGTTCGAATGCTTTGGAGGACAACTACAAACAACGAATGTTGATCTGTATGTGGCACTGCATGGGAAGCAAAGTAATACCGTGTGCCCTCCCCCCCCCCAAAAAAAAAAAAAATACAACGAGAGCTCCGCAGTGATATCTTTAAAAATAGTGAATCAATCAAAATACAAATTCAGGGTATGAAACTATAACTCATTGCCCACATCTTGCAGAAAACCCCATTCGATTTGCTTCAGTGGTCAAAGAGAAATGAGGAATTTTGTAGAGGATATCAGGAATCTCTTACCTCCAAGTTCTGTCTGTTATGTTCACACACATGAGTATCCAAGTGCTAAACTTGGAAGAATCAGACTAATGACATGTTTTACAACAATCCACATTTCTCTGTGACCGCTTAACCAAATTGAACGGGGTTTTCTGCAAAATAGAGCTAAGATGTTATATTTAGAGACCCTGAAGTAGTCATAATGGGTGTTGTCAATGCAAAAATGCGATTGTATTTTTTTTTTTTTGGGGGGGGGGACATACTGTACAGACCTAAATACGTAATGCCACTTACATGAATCAACAAGGATTTACTTTGCTAACGTTCTTTAATTCTGAGAGACATATGACGACCTAGAAAAATAGAATAACTTAATAGCGAAACGGACTTGAAGTAAGCTCCAAAATATACGCCACTGTTATAATGTCATTTCCCAAACTATTCCTCAAGTCTGAACAAGTCAGGGCTGCCTTGCTTTCCTATAGTGTTCTCTGCTGGACTCGGTTTTTTTTTTAATATTTGATTTATTGGTCCAAGTATTATATCATTTTACATGCAGATACATAATAATCATTATGCACATGTATATAAACATTGTTGGCGCCATATATACTTAAACATTAGTTGTTAACAAAGTAAGTTTCTTCATTGTCTTTACAATATACAGCAATACAGTTTCTTCGTTGCCTTTACAATGTACACCACAACATATCAGCGATGCAATGAATACTACAGAAGGGCTACAGCTTAGAGGGGAAATCCAGTCCAAATACAAGTTACTCTGATATAAAAAAGAGTAAAATATTACGAGATCAACGATATAAATTTGATCAAAATCTGATGAAAAATAAGGAAGTTATGACATTTTGAAGTTTCGCTTTTTGGGGGGAAACAGTTCTTGAACAGTCAATAATACACTCAGCAAAAAAAAAAGAAAAAAAAAAGAAAAGAAAGTAAACGCTTTTTCCAGTTCATATTTTTCATAAAAGATTTTGATTAAAAATAATCGTGTCATGTACCATATTAAAGGTTATTAAATCGGCTATCAGCCTGTTAGGTCTATACAAAGGGAAATTTAACACATGAGTGAACACATTAGTTTTTGTCATCCAAGGCACAAAAGTAGAAATTGCAAAACTTGATATATTTGAATTAATATGCAAATGCCTTTCAAGATAACAATGATAACAAAAGACCAATTTAACGCAATGACAGACATGGATGAAATAGCAGAAAAAGATTTTCTCTCCCTTGTTTCTCTTTGTATTCTCAAACAAAACAGTGGGGAAACTAAAGGGGGAACATGATAATTTTCTGTCAGCTCAAAGTTTAAATAACATATGGCGTAAGCCGCAAAGGGGATAAATTGAACATAATTTCTTTATTTCCTTTTCTTATTTAAAGAATTTAAGAATTCCTGAGACAAATTCAAGTACCAAAAATTTTTCAAATTTTCTCAATTTGGAATAACATTTAAATTTTTACCATCTTTGTTACCATTGCTTCTTCTCTTATGTCTTTTGAATATGAATTTGACAAAATATTCTTCATTTTCCTCCATTATTTTTTGCCTTTCCCCATCTTTGGAGGATTAAAGAGACATTATAGAGATCATAGGTTGATTTTTGCAAATTAATTAGCATTTCTTATTGTGTTAAATCTGTCTTTTGTTTCATTGTTATATGGAAGAGCACATTATGCTTGAATATCAACTTGCCCATTTTTGCAATTTTTACTTTTGTGCCTTGGAAGTAGATACCTTAAATTCAGAACTTCAAAAGTTGCTTTATTAGATAAGATCAAACAAATTGTCCTTGAATCTCATCAAAGCTAAGTGTATGTTATTCAGTAATTCTTTGAATAGTCTTCCTAATAATATATTCTTAGATGATACTGTTATAGATGTAGTTTCATCAACGAAGTTCTTAGGATTGACAATTGATAATAAACTTTCGTGGCAGACACATATTGATAATATTTGTCATACAATATCTTGTAACATTGGTGTCATATATAAAGTTAAGTTTTATTTTCGCAGTCCCACCCTCCTTATGCTACATTCAACTTTGATTCTGCCTTATCTGAATTACGGTATCATACACTGCAAAAATCATACACTGCAAAAATCCGGTGTTAAATATGAAACACCGAGTTGGTGTTAAATTTTCGGTGCTCATTTATGGTGTTAGATTAACACCTCCGGGTGTCATTTCAAAATATAAAATTGTTTTTTGAATAGTTTCTTAGTTACTGCACTTCTTGTTGATTTTGAATTTTCCAATAAAGTACTTGATTTTTGGAAAAAAAAATGTGTAAACACATTTACACCACAGTAACACCAGTTGGTGTGGTCTCCTATTGAAGCTGGACGAGTATTATACCATTGACATTAACACCAGCAATATCAAATCACCACCATGCGGTGTCATTATTGAATTAACACCAGCGCAGTGTCAAAAATATGGGTGCTGTTCGTTGTTCCGAAGGTTCGCTATTCCGAAGGTTCGTTATTCCGAAGGGTCGTTAATCCGAAACACGCAAATTCCCTATACCTATAGAGGTTCGTTAATCCGAAAATGAAAAAGGGTTCGTTAATCCGAAAATTTGTGGCGTTATTCCGAAGGTTCGTTACTCCGAAGATTGGTTAATCCGAAAATGAAATTCGGAACAATGAACCTTCGGAATAATGAATCTTAGGAATAAAGAGCCTTCGGAATAACGAACATTCGGAATAACGAGCTGTAACCAAAAATATCACCAGATACAGTGTCTTAAGCAAAAGTTTGTGTGTTGCCGGTCCTTTGATATACCACG
The DNA here is from genome assembly GCA_033980235.1 of Diadema setosum. Lineage (NCBI taxonomy): Eukaryota > Metazoa > Echinodermata > Echinoidea > Diadematoida > Diadematidae > Diadema > Diadema setosum. The sequence goes on from CM067080.1 coordinate 4,634,209, forward strand.
AAGTGCCAGGTGAACACTTTTCAACACCATCACAGTACATTTTCTACACCTGTGGGTGTGGTCCTCTATTGACACTTGATCGGTGTTAGATTTAACACCCATGGTGTTAAATTTAACACCGATGTTTTTACAGTGTAGCTTGGGGAAATATACGCACTCAATGCATCTCGATAGACTGTTTATTCGTCTCTGCTCGTGTTCGGCTCTGCGTATAATTTGCAATGCATCTTGGAGATCTCATACAGACGTTTTATTTTTTGAAAATAAGATTTTAAGGGTAAGTGATGTTTATAATTATCATCTTGGTCAATTCATGTATGAATTTAGTAATGATTTATTACCTCCTTTTACTGGGACGTTCGTGAAAAACAACTCCTTCCAAAGATACCCAACTCGTCATTTTAATGAATTTCATTTACCTTTAACCAGGACTATATTTACTCAATCCACATTTTCTTTTGTTGGACCAAAATTTTGGAATAACCTTGTGATAATTAAAAAACGGCCCCAAACTTTGAATTCCAGTTAAGTCGAGTTAAAGAATTTGTTTTCAGACATTTATAGAAATTCATTTGAACGTCATCATTAAATATATATATTTTTTCATATTTAAATTTAAAAAAAAATGTTGAATTGTTAATTTTTAATGATTGCAGAAGAACTGGTATATTCACTTTCATTTTTTTCTTTCATAATATTATGCGTATGGCTTAGCGGCTCCGTTCACTCTTCACATCTTGCCTTCACAATCGACATAGTTCTTTCTTTCTTCTATTTTCCAACCATGTTATCTCTTCGTCTTCTTCATCTCTGTCTTTTCTTTCCTGTTCTATTCTCTGCATGACAGCGACTTAGCGTTTGGCTTTGTCTGGGTGTTTGTCAAGGGCTAGTTAGGTTCTTATTTGTAGTTTGTGTAATTCATTTTGTAAATTTCATTTCGTGTACAAAAGTAGAAGATCAATGATATGATATGTATACTCATTTTACTATGTTTGGGGGGAATGCACCCTACAAGCATTGCTTCTTCAGCATTCCCCCCCCCCCATTTCCTTCATTTTCTAAACTTCAGAATGTTCTTTTTTGTGTGCTTTTTTCACCCTATCATTAGTTCATCCATAAATATCATTTATCACATTTTGTAATGTTGACACATAATACATGTACTTATGTTTTATGTCAGAAAAATGTATTAATAAGTTCTGTTGGAGATGAAAAAATAAATGAATGAAAAAATGAATGAAAGTGAAAAACGAATGTGTTCACTCACGCGTAAAGTTTCTCTTTTTATTGACCCACTAGGTTGATAGCCAATTAAATTACATTTAAGATGATATATAAAACATTAATATTAGCCAAATAATCTATGAGAAAGATGAACCTGAAAAAGTGTTTACCTTTCTTTTTTCTTTTTTTTTCTTTTTTTGCTGAGTGTACATGCAAATGGCAAAGTGAGCATGTCATCTATACCCTCACAACTTACCATATACTAGTAGTTTGTACATACAATTTTGAAATTTCGAGTTTTTCATTCAAACGCAATTATACCCGAGGCTAGAATCCTCGTATATCTAACTGATCACTGTTCTGAAGTTATTCAGCCCGGAATAACGTCATGTTTCAGACTTCAATGACAGAAACATTGAATTTTCGTCTTTTTTTTTTTTTTTTTTGGTACACGATCAATGGAAACTTGTGAGGGCATGACATGGTTAGCGCACTCATTTACATATTCATACCCACTGTACAAGAACTGTTTTGCAGAAATTATCAAAACTTCAAAATTTCATAACTTCCTTAATTTTCATCCTATTTCAGTCAAACTTTTACCGTTGAACTCGTAACATTTTACTCTATTTCATCAGACTAACTGATATTTGGACTGGATTTTGCTTGAGTTGCATGCAACCATCGTACATTTCATAGGAAAATAGGAGGGAGGGATGACTTGCATAGAGATAGGCTAGAAGAAAGGAGAAAGGAGGGGAGAGGTCTGTCTGTTTTCGCTAAATGTTTACACAAAGTTAGATCACTTGGATCACTGATCAGTAAAGCATGACGAAGTATTTTCTCATCGAGTTATACAGGTGAACAGGTACAGGCCATGGTCGGTTACATAACATTACGTAAATTTTTAATATGGCCTACTCCATCTGGTGATGAGTACCGTGAGTAATGTACTCTTCCTCAGCCCAAAGAACTCAGCGAAGCTGTAAGTCTCAACAAGTTTTTCTACGTTTGATTATGGACCACCTTGAATCCCCTTATCGGGCGTTACACCCCCCCCCCCCCCCCAGTTTAACGCCTTATATACCCCACCAAAACATAGCCCACCTAACTGCTTGAAATTGCAACATCATTTACATTTGCCCGCACATTTGTCCAAAAATGATTTTGCTAACATTTCCAGAGACTCGTGTCAAATGTTGAGTATAAGCCACTTATTAATATTGTGTGATTAGCGAGTCTCAGATTAAGCGCCATGCAATTATTCTACCATCAATTTGAGTGGTATAGACAGACTATACACAACAAATATAATGGTCGAATGGTATCGACCCATATGTTTGATGCCGTTGATATACCGAGTCCTACCTGACAAAAGTTGTGACAGGAGTGACTGGTATATTCCATGTTTTGGTGGATTTTCTGAGGACATATTCATCATGTGAAACCCTGAGAGCCCATCACGCAATTATTGAATGATGATTATTGATGATGATGATGATGATGATGACAATAATGATGATGATAATAGTGATAATAATAATAATAATAATAATAATAATAATAATTATTATTATTATTATTATTATTATTATTATAATGATAATACTGATGATAATAGTCAAAATAATAATAATCATAATAGTTACTGTTATATTATTATCATTATCATTATTATTAGTTATTATCATCATTATTATTATTACTACTACTACTGCTACTACCACTACTTCTATCATTATCATCAAAATAATGATTTACATTTACAAAGCGCAGCTATTGATCTAGAGGTCTCTTTGTGCGCATTTCAAAACTTAAATCATGAAGTTATTTTCCAAAACATCAGAAAAAAAGCATAAGTTTTCAAGGACTTTACAAACTGCTTACAGTGTCTATCTCAGCCCTAAGTTTGGTTCTGGAGACCTATTATTTCATAATAAGGAGCAGTGATATACTTCTGCTCGAAAATTGTCCTCCATTGCGTGGAGCCTGTCTTTTGAGGCTGAATTCTTCTTCCCCATCAAAAATATAGCTGTGTTCAGATTCATGTAGTATTTGATTCTAATTACTTTTTGTAAGATTACTGGCAGGAGGATGACTGTTGTTATATTCAATTTTATTTTCAATGATATTTATTTTCAGTAAATATAAGATAATGACATGTAAGTACAGATATCAAAGCAATCAATGTGGACATGCCGGGGGCAAGACAGATATCAAAGCAATCAATGTGGACATGCCGGGGGCAAATTTCTAGAATAAAGAACTTAGGAACTGTGTTTTAAGAGATCTTAATTGAATAATTAGCGTTAAAAGGTTGTCTATGTTCTCTTACAGCATAGTCCGCAAATATTTCATTCTTTTATGTCTGCATTTTGCTACTTATTTTTGTTACTTCTTACAAGAGGTATGTATGTGTGAATGTTGTGAGTGTTATTTTGAGTTACGATGAATGTTTATGTATTTTTTTTATCATGGGCAGGGCTCTCTGGAATACCAGGACCTGTAGGTAAGATTATACCCTCTGGAAATAAAACCGAAATGATAATAATGAATAATAATATTAGCATGGAAGAAACGTCAGTTTGTGAGAAACGTGTGATATATTTCTTTCTTTCTTTATCATGTTTATTACATCAACAATGATTGGTTCCCTTTTAAAAAGATTACCTCTCCAACAGATCACCTTATCTGTCCCCGTTTTGTTCTCTTTTTCATTAAAGCGCCGATGCATAAGCCACTCTGATCCGTACTCAAAAGGAGAAAGCCGAATATAATTGGCACGGTACCCTACTGTAAATAGTTATGTATATATTTGCATGATTTTACAAATATTAAGTTACATTACTCGAAAGGAGATAATAATATTTCACAGATGGGATTGACAATGTTCAATGAGGAGTGAACTTGCCCTGGAGACGGCATATACTGGTCAAGGGCACGCGTGGGAAAATCCTAATGGTGGCACTGTGGCACAGTGGGTAATACTATTGACCTTCAATCGGAGGTCCCGAGTTCGAATCCCGTCAAGTGCCTAAGTACGACCTCAGACTTTGTCAGACAAGATGATTTTATCCACCACATCCCTCTCATCCAAGGTGTATAAAATGGGTACTTGATGGCAACGCTAAGACAAATAGTAATGACAGGGTCCACTGGAAGAGCAGTGCAAAACACTAAAGAGGATAGCCTGGATGAAGACTACCATATTATTATTATCACCACCACCACCACCACCACCACCACCAACATCATCATCATCATCATCATCATCATCATCTTCATCATTTTTGTTGGAGTTGTGAGAGGGGGAGCAAAGGTACCACCTTATGTCCCTTGTACACGCCGAGAACTGTTACTATTCACATTTTGAGAATCTTATGTTAACATCCCCCGCCCATTCCTATATTGTGCGAGGCCTATACATTGCTGTTAGGATAGGACTAACAGCATGTGTTTTGTACAGCGCTTTTCCCCACTCCTGATCTAATAGGACTACTGTTGTCATGCACTAGTACTAATGATACAAAATGATAAGCAAGCCATGTAGACGGGCCATACGTTACTGCAGACTGCCTAATGTGACGCGCAATATTGAGTTGAACCTTTGGCCGTCGTTAATACATCGTCACAAGTGTTTTTAATTAGCCACTCTGTCACAGGAGAAGTGAACGTCAGGCCATTAGGATATAGAAGGGGAATGCACTTACGATTACTACTATCAAACCATACGAAATGTCTTTTAGACATCAGTCGCGTCAACAGCTCAGAATTTGTTGATAAGTCTGAAAACGAATCCCTTCCAAACATTGTTTGCACGCTATCTTGCACGGTATTGAAAATCCAGTGCCTAATGTCTCTTTAGTGAACGTCATGAACGATGTGACGTGAATCTAGAACGCAAACAAAGAAAGCTGAAACTAGTAACATCCTTCTTTTTTGTTTTGTTTGGGGGGAGGGGGCGGGAGGGTTTCTTTCTCCTTGGATCTGGTGATAATGGTGTCGAAGCCCCATTTGGAAGCTTCTTGTCGACTATTCGCTTTTGTTTGGACTGTCGTAGAGTCAGCATGGTCGAAATCAACTAAAAAAAATCCACTGATCCCCATTGCATTTGTTTGCTCCAAACCAACCTTGTCGAATATCCTTTCTTAAAAAAAAAAAAAAAGAATGTCGTAGTTCAATTCAATTTAATTCAATTCAAACTTTATTTCATTTTTCGAAAAGAACATAAACATTTCACTTTCTTTGGTAACAGAGAATAAGGTTACATATAATCAAAACAAAGTAAATTGAGAAAACATAATTGTGGAACCTTGGGGTAACAAATATGTTGTAATGAAAATTGATTGACTGAAGTGATATAGACGATATAACATTACACAAAATATCGAAAAATGGAGGGACCCACTGAAAAGGCAATGCTTGTAGAATGTGGGCCCCTCAGGTACAGAATGTCAATAAAAAATGAACTGATGCAAAAAGGGGGAAAAAGGTTGGACATAAAGTCAGGAAAAAAAGTCTGGAAGCCCACTAAGAAGACAGAGTAACAGACAGACACGCATATACACGGGCGAATGAACATTAAACGAGACTGGGACGACAAAACTTATAAAAGGGGACTAAAATACAAGACAGAACGAGACAAGACTGACATAATAGGAACTTAGGAAGACAACACAACGGACAGAAAGGCAAAACAGATCCAGCGATCCTCGACAGAACTATATCGAAAAAATAATGGGATGCGTGAAAAGGATACGGAAATATGGAAAAATAGAGAGAAATAGATGCGGAAGTAATACAAATAAAATCGAATCTATTCTGTAGGTGACTCAGGACAACAGGGACGAGAAAATACGTGACAGTATATTATTTGTAATTAAAATTCTTCGAAAAGAAATTAAAATGAGCCAACAGGCTGATTCAATTCTGTAGGAACATAAAATTGCAAAAAAAAAGACTTTAATCTCCTTTTAAATGAATATATAGAGGGTGCAGTTTTTATGTCATTATTCAGAAAATTCCAATAAGTTGGGCCAGTATAAATAAGTGTGTTCTTAGCCAAAATTGTTCGTAAAACAGGTAAATGAAATTCATAGGAACGTCGAGTGGGATAGTCATAGAATGACTGATTTCTTTGAAATTCCCAAAGTTCCCAAAGAGTGCTCGCTCTAGCAATGTATAATACTATGATGATTATCAACAAGGGAAAATTGAATGGAGAAAAAAGAGTAAAACATTTTTTGGTGTAACATTCTAATCTTATTCATACTATAGTATTCACTTCAGCAATCAGTCTCGTTCTAAAAGGCTGACTGCACACCCGAAGGACGCCAATAATTCAATTTACTTTTGTTTGTTTTTTTCTTTTAATTTCCACATGACAAGATCGATAGATCGATAGCTCATACATTATTCAGCTGCACTATAAGATGGTCTTTCATGGGGTCTAATTGTATGTGCTTGGTGCGGACCTCTTCGCTGGGCTATGCGCCCGGATGCATTTTGCATTGATTCGGATTGAAAAGGGATTTTTTTTTTTTTTAACATGCGTGAGTTGTGACTCTTGGGACCTCACTTTTAGCATGTCCTATAGACAGGGGGATGAGTGTTTTTCGTCTGCCATGGAGGAGACGACATAATAATACACAACATTGCTCGGCACGATCCACCCGCATTTGGGATTCGAACCTGCGCCCCCGAACCCGAGCCATTACGTCGTTTGAATTACGGACACGCGTGATACCGATACGACTGACGAATGAATGAGCCACCTTCTCAAAGCTTCACACACATAGATCGAGTGCGATGTGGTATAGGGGCAATACAGCGAAGTATACAGAGTGATTATGCTCTTCTGTTATCTCCATGAAGTATTTTATGTGGGCGTGTGTGAGCATGGACCTACAGCGGTTGTAGCTCCATGGTGTGAGTATATTATTATTTTCCTGCGTGTATTGCTTTATTGCTGAATTATAACGACGCCTTTAACACTGAATATGAGCGTGGTTTATGTAGCTATCATAATCGTTATCTTCGTTATCATCATATTATCGTATACTATCCTCACCAACAGCATCATATCGACTTCACTTGTTAGCCAAATGATCTGCAATCACATCTTTTTTCTTTCTTTCTGTTTTTTTTTTCTTTTTCATGTGGACCATGCATGAAAAGCACTGTCCCATACCAACTATGGAACGATGTTTTAAAGACGGGCAATGTATCGTAGGTAAAGTCTGCAGAATTAAGTGCGTATGAACATTACACCCAGTTTACCAACAAATTCAAATGTTATGCACATGGAGAATCTAATCGCAAGACGGGACAACATTTTCAACATTTTGAATTATTTAAGTCAACCGTCAGATATGACAAAATAAAACCTTTCCAGCGGAACTTCAGTTGTTGTTACACAACAAGGAATATTCTTGAAGTTATGATTAAAAACCTCAAATTCTAGATTATCGTTTTCTTTCCTTTTAGCAGGCAGGTTTCATCGCAAATATCTCAATTTAACACGAATGGATATAACTCCTTTTCCCACCAAACTCTTCATATACTTCCTTAACATAGGACGTTAACCAGAAACCAGCGTGAGGCTTACTCGACATGACAGTAGAAAATATAAGACCAGTCTGTGTTCCACCTTGAGCAGAGAAAAAAAAAATTATACCAACAGGTATCATGGTTTTTAAATTCAGCTACAGTTAACGAGTCTAAGACCAGGGTCCCGTTTCATAAAACTTGTTATCAGTGACAACTGCCACATTTCTGTGACAAATTTGTTCCTAGCCAATCAGATGCAAGGATTTCAGTAGCTTATAACAACTATGACAACTTGTCACTGATAACAAGTTTTATGAAACGGGGCCCAGGTTAGAAACTCGTCTTTTGAAAAACGCTACTAGGTTTGAAGATGTCATGACTACTTTTTTTTTCAGTGAGCAATAACCGTCATTGACAGCTGAGCAATGTAAATGCCATCTATAACCATTATTGTCATTCGGTGAGATAAGCATCCGTGTTGTAATGAACATTCATGTAATCCTCATAAATGTTACTTGTCAGCACATCTACCAGACAGTAATACTGGATTTGACAATATTGATGAAAAAACAAACAAACTTGTTAATACATTCATTGCAAAACAATGCAATGTATTCTTCAATAATTCATTTCTAGACCATCTGGTCTACGAAAGTTCATGCTTAGTTTGTTTGTACGACGGGCAAGCTATACGTGCAATTATCATTATGTCGCTTTGAAAGCGAGTAAAGTGCTTAACCAACTCAGAAAAACAAACAAACAGAGAGAAGTTGTGTTGTACCAACGTAACGTGCATATGAGCTAACTCCGAGCTGGCTAATGTACGCAGACTGTATTCAAGCAGGGAGGTGTCTCACCTCCCTGATTCGAGACACTGGAATGCATGGGGTGTGTATAGATGGGCGGAATGTTTTTCGGCAAAAATAGACTGTTCATGACCTTGAAAACCGTATACTAAAAGCAGGCTGTTACCAGGGAGGTGGGAAGAGACCTCCCTGCTGTTACGCATGACGTTCGACACAATGAATTCGAACCCGATCGTTCGCTCTGTTGCCTTCTAAAAGTGAATTGTGTTAGCTCCATGGTAATAAACCAATTTGATAGTGTATTCAAATTCAGGCATATCGTTTTTTCCTCTAAATACTAAGTAACAAAGTATTCTATCAACCTGAACATACTCAGTGTATCTTACCATGGACCTACTACAAATGGACATTCATCGCTTGTTGATTTATTTATGCGCTCGTTTCTGTCAAAAGCGTCACAAATATATATATAAATAAATATATATATATATATATATATATATATATATATATATATATATATACACTTTCCTGCTTTGATCTCATCATTTCCACCGACAGCCAGCCTGAATGCAGAAGATGGCACTTTAAGAAATCTTTAAAAAAAAACTGTGCACAGGAGATAGTTACTCTCTTAAATCAAGAAAAATGCATGTGCAGTTGTAATATATATTGGGAAATCATCGCTCAAGCAGTTGTTCGACACTACATGTCGGAGACCTGTCTGTAACGGTCACTATAGTTTCGTCTCCCTTGGGTGGCCGCTCTGGACAGGTTTTACTGTACATGTATCAGGAAAACAATCAGGAAACTTATAATAGTTTGGGCTGCCGATCATTTGGAAAGTAAGATCTTGAAGTTCGGTGATCATTGGTGGGATAGGTCCATTAACCAGGGAGGTTAGTCTCACCTCCCTGATTTAACCCTAGCTGTTCAAAGGACTGTTGACAGTACGTTTGTACAACGTTATGGGGTTTTCTGTGCTAATTGGCTCTCAAAGCACATAATGGGTTAATGTTCACGCTAAACACATACGGAGATCTTCTCTCGATAACTGAAAACTCAGCTACTCAGTCGTTTACTTAGTCGCTTACTTTTTCGTTGTCGTTGGTTAGGGGTCGAGCTAATGTGGCTGAGATAATTTTCGTCAACATCCGTGTATTTATATACAAATCATAAATATGGGAATGATTGATGGCGGAGTGGTGAAATGATACTATATCATAAAAAAAAATAAACTCTTTTTCTTTCACTTCCTCCCCTTGTCAAACCTCACCTTGTAGGTCTCATATGAAAATAAGTCCTTATCGACGGTGTCAACATTGACAGCCTACTTGATAATCGAAGAAGCAAGACGAGCGTTTAAAAATGGCAGCAGTTCATCGCTTCTTATCTAGACTCCACCTCATTCGCTCGAGCGGACACAATTCATCGACTCTGCCATCCTCTCTGTCGTCAACCTTCCCATGCTTCTCCTCCCCGTCGTCGTCATCGTCTGCGTTCTCGGCCGCGGCCACGTCGGTCAAGGACCGGGCAAGGAGAGGAACGGTAATTCGGGAAATGCCCGAGTGCGTGAACAGGGATGCTGAGGAGAATGTCGCCGGTGTGACGTCGCACGTACCCGTTCCCGTGAAGGGGCACGACTTTGGGGAGGGCATCGACCACCAGGCGATTCTGTCTGCCATGCAGAGGACGGGATTTCAGGCGACAAACTTCGCCACGGCTGTGGAAGAAATCAATAAGATGGTGAGAATTTCGTTTCGATTGATTTTAAGATCTATTCATAACAGCACTGCGATACTAAAGGATGAAACAATGTACTCTTAAGTGAGATATCTTGTGTTGAAACCCTGTATAATCATTTGACAAAATATCTTACCTGCTGTTCCGTCCTGGTCCATGAATATGAAATAAAGGGCTAAATGTCTACGCTTGAGTTTGTTTGTTTGTTTGTTTTGTTTTGTTTTTTTTCATTTGGCACAATGTGCCTGGTTGATACCGTTTGCTGACTTGCTAGTCACCTGGGACAAACACGAGGTGTCGGCATCATTCGCCTGTTTTCTTGTGTGAGTGAGTATAAGGGGACCACTTTACCGGGCTAGCATCCTGCTCTTTGCGATGGATGAATGAAATGGGATCTTTTACGTGCGTGAGTCGTGGCTAATTCACACACGGAACCTCCATTTTATGTCCTATCCGAGAGAGTTGATAGTATTTTGCCTCTTACTAGAGGGGACAGAATGCTTACACACAACATTGCGCAGTGAGACTAGAGAATCGAACCCGGTACCCTTGGATCTGGAGGCAGACGCGCTACTTAGTGAGCCAAATCACCGCCATAATATGCTGGGATCATGTCAAAACTTTCACTGTACCAGAGAAGCTATACTGACCGAAAAATAACATGTCATTTTGGATAGAATTGGTTTCTTGCATTATCATTGTTGTTTTCATTATTGTCATCATCATTATTGTTATTAACATTATGTCATAGTCTTTCACAATCATCATCAAATATTCGTGCTACAACTATCATCATCAATAGTCGACAACTGCTGCATTCAGTACTTGTAAATCCATCCCTCAACCTAGAATTCAAAAAGAATAACCTCTCAGTTGTCATTATCCACCTAACAAAGAAGACAAAATCAGTGAATGAACACTCACATTGTTTGCGAATAATCTAGCCGCATCCCAAAAAATAAAAGCTATCTGCGACACTTCTCTTCCGTAAAGCTCCTCGACTATCCATTGTGTATCACTGAATAAGCTTACATATTATAATAACGAATTGTTTGTCTTTTGATAGCGAGGCTGGTGATGGCCGGTGATATGTGGATTTGCCTTTATTTAAAGTGAATATATTTGTCTCAATACTCCCTCCTCCCCCCCCCCCCCCCCCAAAAAAAAGGAAAGCAATAAACGAGGGAATGTGGTCATAACCAAGACACTTACCGGTTCTTTGTTTATAAACCTAATGGTATAGTTCTGCTGGTTACTGTGTGGGATTCCCTTACCGGATTGGCGCCATCCTGAAGAAAGACCTACTCGATCTGTAGCTTACCTAAATCTTATATACCATTTAAATACCATGATATGAATTCATGTCTAACAGAGCTTGTTTCTGATAACCATGAAAACCTGCCTTTTGAAGGGAAGTAGGTAAAATAAACTACATTATAAAGTATATATTAAAATGAGGTGAATATGTCAAGGGTGGATGGAATAGCTCGTTATTCTATAATGTCAGTGGAGGAAAAAGCTGTACATAGATTTGGAAACATCAGTAAAAATATGTATGGCCAACTATCGCAGAGAATGATGTTTCCTCTTCGAAATTCTGTTCCTGAAATGTAGAATTAAGTGTTTGGATTCACTTCCTTTTACCCTACATTAATGTAGCAGGTACAATTTTGTGTACAACTCGCTGCAAGTTGTGTGTCAAAGAACGCGTCTATAATGAAATATTTGCGAAGGATTCAACGTAACAAGCACGAATTTATTTCGATCACGCGAAATAAGTGCTAGTAGCTTACCGTCACGGTCTTCAACTCCAGTGCACAAGTCTTTCAAAACGAGAAAGGCATCCTGCTCCGTTTAGTGGTTGCAGGAAGAGAATGAGCAATAAAAAAACAACAACAAACAAACCAAAAAAAAAAAAAACATTGTCAGGAGATCATTTAAAACAGAAACGATGTTCATTATGGGTCAGTATTTCTTTTTTGTAAGATTCACTTAACTTTATTGCAACTGATTAACAAATTGCCCTACGTTGACGTAAAGCACCGAATTAATAAGTGCTTCAGTAGAGGCCGTAATACTTCACTTTCGTTTAAAGATTAATGCTAGTTTTTACCTGAAACTTTGCGTCTCATTAGCGGATCATAGATTTGATATAGCTTGATATAACCACAGAACTCGTCTTCTAGTTCTGTGGATATAACTCGTGTGTCAGCATAACGCATGCGCATCCTTTTCCCCCAAAACAAATTGTCAGTCAGTTTGCCAATCATCTTATTCGTTTTATCAGTTTGCATTCGAGGTTGGTTCCATTTAATTGTATGCTTTTAGTATATTTTATTCTTTGTTCGTTTGTTCACTAATTTGTTTGTTGACCACTAGCTCAATAAGAGAGCCGAGCCCTTGACCAATGAGGAACCGGAACGGAAAGCGGCATGCGGAAGGGAGATTTCGAACTGCACCATATTTCTGGGCTACACCTCCAACATCATCACCAGTGGTCTGAGAGAAGTCATCTGCTTTCTTGCCAAACACAATCTGGTGAGTTTGGATAGATTATACTTTCTGGTTATTGACCGAATGATAATAACATACATATAGGCCTACTACTACATTCTGTAAAGCACGATATTTTCGCGGCATGAAATTTTCGTGAATCGGAGCCGACGGCCGTTTTCGCGGTATGAAATTTTCACGAGTTGCCTCTAACATTCAATTTTGCGAATAGTGTAGACAAGAACTTTCACGTTTATTTTAATTTCGCGAAATTCTCGAGAGCCAAGATTCGCGAAATTAAAACGCACGCGAACATTCCCCGTTTTACAGCATATATATGATAATATGTACAAAACAAATTATATTATCATCAATATTGTTAATATAAAAAATAAAGATCTATTGTCATCATTCTTTGAGAAATTTCATCCAAAATGTCATGCTCAACTCAAAGTTTATATGTCAAAGATGTTCCACTGAAAAGGTAAATACATTAACGTGATTATTTGGACAATTCTATAATTATTCTCAAAATAAAAAGCATAATGATGTTCCTCTTCTGCCGAATCGAGGTCGACTGCATTGTCACTACGGCAGGTGGTATCGAAGAGGACTTCATCAAGTGTTTCGGTGATTTCTACCTCGCGAGCTTTGAGGAGAGCGGTGAGGAGCTATTTAATCGGCGTCTTAACCGTGGTGGGAACTTGCTGATCCCCGAAAGCCTCTACTACCACTTCACGGACTTTCTTCAGCCCGTCCTGGAGGATATGATGCATGAGCAGGAGAACCATGTGAGTGCAGGGAGTGTTGCGGTGGTGTGGCGGCGGGTGCACGTCACGAGACCAACACCCACGAGCCGTATAGCCCACGAGTCGTACAGCCCACGAATCCGACACTAAGCAAGCAAGGCCCACTGGACCGACACAATAGTATAAATCCCATAATGTAATACTGAACTCATGGGCCTTGTTTGCCTATAGCGTCAAACCCATGGGCTGTATGACTCAAGGACCTTTTTCCAATGTCGAACTCGTGGGCTGCATGACTCGTGAGTGTCGATCTCGTGGGATGGCGCGTATACGGTTGGGTGTTTGGTGTTTACCGTATCATTCATACCATTATATTCACAGTTCGTGAAGTCTTCATTTTCACTTCAGAGAATATGAATATATGCCATGCACCGTCTTGCTCCCTGAATTCTTCAAGCGCAAGAGAAGTGCATCAGCTTTTGTTGTGAATCTCTTTCTCTTATCGTTGACTGCATAGGGTTTCAACTGGACTCCGTCGAAGATGATTGCAAGAATGGGCAAAGAAATCAACGAAGAATCTTCTGTCTACTATTGGGCATACAAGGTTGGTTAGCTACCAGCGCTCGCTCTCCCCCTACCTAAATGAATATGTCTTCTATATATTCATTTATACATTTCATTATATTCATATCCTCTATCAAAATGAATAGTATCTGTGTATGATGATGATAACAATAATAATGATAATGATGATAATAATAATGATGATAATGATAATGATGATGACGATAATGATAATGATAATAATAATAATAATAATAATAATAATAATAATAATGATAATAATAATAATAATAGTAATAATAATAATAATAATAATAATAATAATAATAATGATACTACTACTACTACTAATAATAATAATAATGATAATGATAACAATAATAATGAAATACATAACTGAGAAAGAGATAAATGAAGATAAATCAATTGACAGAATCGCCTGTAAAGAACTGAGAATATGTCGATGAAGCCATATTTTTTGTCTCCTTAGGTGTAGTTTCGAAGGTAGAGGCCCCAGCTCCCGTTGGTTTGTGGAGCACTTGTGCGACTTGCTCGTGGATGAGTGAAGTCTTAAGTCTTATAAAACAGGATCTATACTCACTAGACTCATCGACAGGAAAGTCCAACTCATCAAAGTGGGGTACCACAAATCAACGGAGCTATGAGGGTTGCGCCTATACATTTCTGGGATGATTAATATTCTCCAACACTGAAATGTGCTCGTATATAGGCCTAACAGGCACAATATTGAATGAATAACAAGTCTTGCATAACAAGCCTTTACTACGCCCCAATTCCCTAAACTATGTTGGGAAGAAAATAAGAGGAAAGCTCTGAATATTCATGCCGAGTTGATATTTCCCGAAGCTGTTGCAACTGGCGTACTTTTTTTCCCATTTGGTTTGTTTTAATGTATTCTGGTTTGTTTTACTTTGCTTACTTTTGCTTTGTTTCGTTCCTATTTCAAATATGGATGTAACTTTAACTGACCTGACCACCAGAACAATATCCCGGTCTTCTGTCCAGCTCTGACTGACGGAGGACTTGGTGATGAACTACTCTACTTCAAGGAGCGCAACCCGGGTCGCCATCTCCGCGTCGACATCTCGGAAGGTTTGTTTGTTTGTTCGTTCGTTTGTTTCATTTCCATCTGAGAAGATGGCTGGATAGCCCATATTAACCTGCAGTAGCTAGTCTTCCGTGGGGTCCACAAAAATTGGATGTGAGGCAGGACCACTTCACCGGGATAAACACCCTGCTCTGTGCGATGAATGCATGAAGCGAGATCTTATACGTACGTGAGTTGTGACTCCCTCACACACGGGACCTCCATTAAAAACTGTCCTTTCCGAGGGACAGTGTTTTGCCTCTTACTAGAGGGGAAGTGGGACCCGGGAATCGAACCCGGGTCCTTTGGATCGTGAGGCAGACGCGATACCGACTGAAATAACTCACCGCCCTTATCTGTATCGTCGCATTTTTGTTTTAGATTAGTTGAATTATATTTGTTCTTATAGATTTGCGACACGAACGTTAAGAGTAACAATAAAAACATGTTTTGCGCATGAGCAGGACCGCTTATCAGAATCGATCTCGTGTCGTCTGAGTTTTCATGTCGGTTCTGCTGGCCGGCCACTTTAGGGTCCGCTCAACTATTCACAACGTAATAAGCTACTTCATGCAATGATCACGAGGTACCATCTTACTTTGTAGGAGTATAGGCTGCGTCGTCGCGAGATCTAAAGGTACTTTGCAACACGACGGAGGGAGAGAGGAGAACGGCCGACACACGGACGCAATCGTCGTCTTAACGTCCACGTCGCAAATCTAAAGCTCCCTATTTTGCCAGGGGTGCGATATATTCAAATAAAGGCTAGAACAGAAGCAAAGGGGCCTGCTGAGCTTTCGGTCCCAGCACAATTTTCTTCAGAGAAAAAAACTGACGAATAAAGACAAGAATGACAAACAAAAATGATGAAAAACCAGAGAAGAGCTCTGGATGTTTACGTTTTTGCCTGGAACCATAAGGAAAAACAAATCCTGTCTAGTTAAATCCTTCTCTCTTTTTTCAGATATTGTGCGAATCATCCGTCACGCGCAGGACTCGTATCATACCGGCATTGTAACGGTCGGTGCAGGCGTAGCCAAGCACCACATCTGCAACAGCAACGCACATGTGAGTTACAGTATATACACATTGCAGACGGGCAAATGCAATGTTGAATGGGTATTAGTAGAGCAGTTAAAGGGGATGGCTAGTAACCGATCAGTGGGAATCAGTGGGAATGCTGAGGGATGATTGTTCCAATCCTTGTGGGATTCATTTAAGAGTACGTATAGACCGATTCAATTTCGATAGCCTATTCACCTACCGCCGCTAGCGGCGCTATAACGGCCGCCATAACTGGGGGCCAACGGGGACTTCCAGCGAGCTAGCTACCCAGCGAGTTGCACTTGCAGCTCAGCAGCCTAGCGTACCCATCGCGCATAGTTAGCCGGGCGCGGCCGCTGCGCCACGCCCGGCGACCGCCGGCGCCGCGCTAATATTGTGATTGTTTACTCACTGTGGCGAAAAGTCATTCAGCGGTTTTTAATGCCTTTCTTTTGGACAAATTGAGTGATTCAGACATATTGATCTACTTTGAAAGCTTCAAAGGAAGGATCGGGAAAACACATTGTGCAGTTGTTGGGTGCATAAATAACAGAAAAAATGGAAATAGAAGCTGCACGGCAGTGTGTGAAATTCAGACACCGCTGACGCATGATAAATTAAGGCAAAATTAAAGACAATTAAGTGAAATACAAGCAACGGTATAAAAATGCTCAGATTTCGAAACAATCTATGTCTACTACATTCTCTATTTAATTAGGTTATCACTGCATATTCGTGAAAATTAATATGTTGTTCATCTTAGAAGACAAGTTTAGATCAAAGAATTTGATAATTCACTGATGTTTTTTGGTCTTTTTTTTTTTTTGAATCCTTGGTGTTGTATTTGCCAAAGTTAGAATACACTTCCTGGCTAGACTTTATTATTATGACAAACATTTTACAGCCTTCACTACAGCTAAATAAATGTTTCAAGATGCATTAAATTCTTATATTGTTTTCACTTCTTCAATGCTCAGCACTGAATTGACTATAGGCCTATTCAATTTTGGCCTGGAACTCTGAGAATTTGACTTTTGATAAAGTGATACTTATAAATATTAAACCATGGATGGTGGCAAACATCCGTTTCATAATCATACTAACAAAGTATGATTTAAAATCGCTTTTGTAGATTATAATATTAGGCGTTAGCGTGATGTTATGCAAGGTTACTTAGACCTAAAACAGTAGAAGTTTTGGTTGTAGACATCAGGCGACGTAGTCGTAACTTATTAGTTTAGGCATATACGGCCTAGAAACGCCTAGATTTATATTCCGTTTGGTTTACTTGATTAGGCTTGCCTAAAGTTATCGACAACCGAAAATGATATGATGTAGGGTTCTAGAAGTCAATAGGTCTAGATTTCTAGACAAGGTCTAACGTTAGACAGATTCTACCCTGCGGGCCCGACACTCCCGAGTAAAGGCAAAAGCCTGCCCTAAAAGGTTAAGTTAACTGATAGCTTGCAATTTATTGCGCCATATCTAGCTCAAGATTCTTATTCATTATTTGTATTTAATTATATCAGTTAACTTGTCAACAGCCTAGGCTTATTAGCAAGCTAGACGTCTGCCGGCGCGTAGCAATAATTCTCCCCAGCGGTTTTTATTCTCTTACACAAATGTGAATATACGGGGCTTACACGCGAGTACCCAAGTCATCGCCAAAGAAATAGTCTACAAACATTCACGGATCGTACCGATATTTACCTTGAAATTCAAGTTTTGGCTACAGCCGTTTGTCATCTACCCATTCGCTCATAGTCGGTATAAGTTGTGTGATTTTGTTTATTTTCAATTAGCTAGTGAAAAAAAAAAGGTAGACTCTAGTTGTCACAAAGCCAGATGCGTCGATCGCTGCCAGCTCCAGAGATAGCTAGCTGGCCGGCTGGCGCCGGGTGGTAAAAGCACTGGCTGCCGCTGGCACCCTTGCCACGCACGCAGGGCCAGGGCGCTTGCCGACCCGGCCTTTTTGGCCCCCAGTTATGGCGTCGCCTTAAGAGGGCGCACTTCCATGAACAGTCGCTTGAATCGGTCTATACATCTACTGTTGTGTGAAAATTGTTTGCTTCAGAACGGTCTCATATTCAAGTAATGTGCAGATTAATGCCCCATCACTGACCAGGCACACTAACCTGGAAACATTAAACTGCACATTACTTGAACATGAGACCATTCTGAAGCAAATGATTTTCACATAACAGTAGATAATGTACTCTTAAATGAATCCCACAAGGATTGGAGCAATCATCCTCCAGCATTCCCACTGATTCCCACTGATCAGTTACTAGCCATCCCCTTTAAGCCCTCAAAATCATGAGAATTGTGTAAAATTTGACTAAAGCATGAAACTTTCACCAGTGTTAGTACATACCATAAGATTCATCTTAAGATCGGGAGGTAAGTCTGAAGTGACCTCTGATGACCTCCAGAGGTCAATGAACTTTAAATATCAGAATATTGATGTTTGGAGGCATTTGGGAATGATAGGCCTAATAGATCTTGGTTACGCTGCACTAAATATGCATTTGTGCTACAAAGCTTCCGTTTCCACAGGGCATTGACAGGTTCCTACCTTTGACCTCTGATGACCTTTAGAGGTCAATGACCTCAAAATACCATAATATTGATCTGTGATGTTATTAGTTAATGATAAACATGGTTAAGATGTGCAAAACAAGCATGTCTGTTTTACAATGAAATTGTCTTCATATTCCAAAGAGCAAAGACAGGTTTCTACCTCTGACCTCTGGTGACCTTTAGAGGTTTATATGACCTCAAAATATCAAAATATTGATCTGTGATGTTATTAGTTAATGATAAACATGGTTAAGATGTACAAAACAAGCATGTCTGTTTTACAATGAAATTGTCTTCATATTCCAAAGAGCAAAGACAGGTTTCTACCTCTGACCTCTGGTGACCTTTAGAGGTTTATATGACCTCAAAATATCATAATATTGATCTGTGGTGTCATTAGTTAATGATAAACATGGTTAAGATCTACAAAACAAGCATATCTGTTTTACAATGAAATTGTCTTCATATTCCAAAGAGCACAGACAGGGCTCTACCCTTGACCTCCGGTGATCTTTAGAGGATGTACAAAACAAACATATTAATTATTATCTGTTTTACAATATTGTAGCCCAGATGGCTACTAGCACATAAAATAAAGAATAGAATAGGATAGAATAGAATAGGATAGAGAGTAAAAGAAACAGAACACTGCATTCGTTTTCCTAGTCACCCTGTGACGTCAATATACTCAGTATTTTCCCCTTCTTGGAGTTTATGAAACCGTTTATCTTCCTTCCAGCTATTTTTTGTGGAAACCCCCTCTCCCAAGAAAAGTCTATGGTCATAGGAATTTATAAGTTAGACATTGGCTACTTTCCCCGCTAGTGGTCAGTTCCAATGGCTCTCCATCCCCAAAGTCCCGCACCAAATTACGGGGAATGACATGATGGCGTGTTTTTACCCTCTGATCCCCAAACATAATGATCTTCTGAGCTAGCTGGAAGGTCGCCCCCTGCCAGAATTTATCCCTCTAAAGGGCTTTTTACACTTGCAAAGTTTTGCTTGGTCCCGTACCGACGGTGGGGCTAAGCGGAGGGGGAGGGGGGGGGGGGGGGGGGTCTTAGCCCCACCAATAAGGAATTCATTTTTAGTGAACACCACACCCCAATATAAGATTGAGCCAATGAAATGCTTTAGGGAAAGGAAGTTTGTTAGCAAATTACTTATATATATATATAAAAAAAAACAAATAAACAAACATGTTTGAGCCGAGAAATCAGTTAGAGTGGCAAGCTGTAAATGTGATGACAAATCCAATATCTATGTATCTGTACAATAATATGGTCGCCGGCTTGGAGAAAGTCGTAAGGAGCTTTTGGGAACTTACACAATAATGACGTTGTCTTCATATATATATATATATATATATATATATATATATATATACATCAGGGCTGCCAACATTGGAAACTAGTTGAGACTGAGACTCCCATAGGCCAATGCTATAATTTAGGAGTCAAAATGAGTGAGATCAATAGAAGTGCATGCAAATGAAATAAAGTTTTAGAGTGAGAAAGGACCAAAATGAGTGAGAGTTGGCAGCCCTAATATATATATATATATATATATATATATATATATATATATATATATATATAAGAGAGAAATCGTTCAAGAAGAATGACTTTAATTTACGTTTGAAGACATTTCAAGAGATGTAATCTGATTTGTTAAGGGGCAAATCATTCTACTGTTTGCAGTCTTGTAAACATACTTGTATCTTTAGCGAAAACTGTTCGAGTACGTGGACGGTGATAAGTAGGCCCCTTTAATCAAATTATGTATGAAACAAATGGTTTCTTTTGAACATGTACTGTGTTGAAAAGTTCTTGGCAAAATTCCAGGGAAAATGTGTACATGAAAATTCCCATGTTCAAAGCATGTGATGGGAAATGTAAACAGTATGTGCGAATGCTTCTTATGTTTCCTGCTAAACTTAGTAGTTAGTGGGGGAAAAGGAAAAGAAAAGTCTCGCTCTATATACCATGTCTACACCACAACGCCTACGGATATCTAAGCTGGAGGCGGTTTGGAATGTTTTGTTTAGAGCATCAACCTAAGTACATATGGCACGCTATCTTTTGAAGAGAAACAATACTTTGTTTCACATTGTTAGTGGGGAAAAGAAATGAAAAGAAAAGAGAAGAGAAGAGAAGTCTCGCTTCATGAGAGATGTTCAGATCCCCCTCTACACCACAACGCCTACGGATGTCTACGCTGTGTGGGTTGGAATGTCTTATATAGAGCACAAACAGTAATTGCAGATTAATTTTGAAGTGGAACAATATTTTGTTTCACACACAATGATAGCAGAAAGACAATTGATAATCATCCGCTCGTGGGATACCAAGCAGAAGTTTCGCTCTATAAAACATTTCAAGAGGCATCTTGGTGAGTTACAGTCTGTTAAACATGTCAATATACTGTGAAAAAACAAATTGAAGGCCACATGCAATACAGCCTTGCATTTTCCGACATCACAACAACTTCACGTGAAATAATCAACACGTTCCATATTATACTCGTGATGGAGAGGGAAAATAATAAATAGCAACATTGCAAGATTGATGAAGACAGGGGAACTGATTCCACGTAAAATACATAAACATGTACATCCATTATGTAATTTGATTTCTCCATGCATTTTCCCATATCATTACACACAATCATTGCACACGTAATACTTGATATGGTATTCAGCTCACTGTGTGCAGACTGAGCACGATCCGATAATTCAGAACCTTTGCCTGAGACAGGATTGTAGCCTATCCCGCGAGTCAAAAAGAAGCTTTCTTATCATCTCGTGCATCCTGTACTCTATGCGCAATGCACCCATCATAGAGACAAGTTTGCCTTCACCCAAACTGTTTAGATATTGCCAATTGAAGACTCTGATACAGTGGCTATGCACCTGGAAGAACGCTGGTCTGACCTCAGGATGTCCATTTTAGTTAGTGGTGGAGATCTGTGTGCCGATCCGTGCAATGTAAGCTCAATCGCGTGTTTCACTGAAGACGCAGATGCTGCCCTGTCTTGAAAGAGATCGAGGGTATACATCTAGACCAATTTCAGCAGGAGGTTACACTGAATCATCACTTGCTGGTAGAGAGTTTTAACCGGTTGATATTACCCCCTGCCATATTACCCTGATTCACACATTTGATGCAAACCGGATGGCGGCCATTTTGGAAACAAGCAATATTTGGGCATGGGGGCACAACTCTTGGCCAGGCCCAATTGTTAAGGAGTATCGAGTATAGAGAAGACAATGGGCCGAATGCATAAAACAAGCAATTGCTTGTAAGCAATTGCTTCAAGCAAAAGCACAAGCTCGTCTAGTTAAAGGTGTAGCTCAAGCAATTGCTTAAATACATATGCATAATCTTTTGCTTGTGCACATACCTTTTGCTTGCATTCAGCAAGCAATTGCTTAGGGTTCGAACAATAGCGTCACGCCTGTGCGAACACAAGAACAAAGACGAGTGTGGCAGCATGCATTTGAAAGGGCATGTGTGTGCGGATACATTTCCTGACATAGCAGAAGAGCTATGAAATGACACTCATAAATGCACACACAGACGCACACACACACAACTATACACACACTCGTATTACTGGCTGATTCCCACCACTGCTTACAATAGCCCGCATCTGCCAGATCGCACGTGGAGAGACGTCTCCTTGCTCTCCACCGAAGTGAGACATCCTACCTGTTTTTCATCAAATTTTGCGTGCTAACCACTGGACATTCCCGTTGTTGAAATGAAAAATTTCTTACTCTACTTAAGAGTAATTTCTTGTAGATTTATACCACTCCTTCACAATTGTTGTCTTTCTTCCATGAATATGAAAATGATCCTTAAAAGGGAACGTCCCAGATAAGCAAAAGCTCAAGCTCATTTTACAGAGCTTGGAAAATCGTAAGCAATTGCTAGCAAGAACTAGCAAAAGGTATGTTTTATGCATACGTTTTTAAGCAAATGCTTGGTCTCTAAGCAATTGCTTGCGGACAGCAAGCAATTGCTTGTACTTGCTAGCAAGAGCTTCTGCTCGCAAGCAATTGCTTGTTTTTATGCATACGGATTCGAGTAAAAGGCTAGCACAAGCAATTGCTAGCGTTTATGCATCCGGCCCAATAAGAGCAAATAGTAGTTCCACACCTATTTGGAAGTGAGGTACCTAAAGATGTCATTAAAAAAAAATGCCCCAAGTTGCCTGACTTAATGACCTAAACTTAACTGGATGACAATAGCAAGACACAGGATTACTTCATGTGGAATGCATGTTAGGCCTCACAGTATGTCGTTTTCCAGATGGTCCATGACGTCACTGTATGCTTCAGGACCATGAGTCATTCATCGGAACCATACAGCCCACGGGCTCGAAACTAAGTAGCATTGCCCATGAGCTTGACACTAAGTTGAGGCAAACCAGGCCCATAAGAGTCCGACACATGGGGGGAGGGGGGGGGGGGAGGGGAGGTCCACAAGACCTATACACTGAATAGGTAAAGCTCTCTGGATACATATATTAATCTCGTACCGTGTGCCAAGTTCTCCTCGAGTGTCGAGCTCGCGGACCGCACAGCTTGTGGGCCTATTATTTGATGTCGAGCTCATGGACCTTGTTCATCTAGGCCCGAATTCTCAAAGCTGGAATAACTATTCCGCGGAATGGTTATTCCGGGGAATAAGTTATTCCACCTTTGAGACTGAGATTCCAGGGAATAAATCGCGTCATATTACGTCACGAGGGCCTGATTTGCATAAGACGCGTAATAAATCGGCGGAATAAGCGGTGTAATGAAGTTATTCCACCTTTGAGAATTCGGGCCCTAGTGTTTATAGGTCACAGGATGTATGACTCGTGAGCTGCGTAACTCATGGGCTATACGACTCTTGAGTTGTTTGACTTGTGACGTACACCTGATGAGGTAGGCCTGTTGTTTTCTGGTTAGCATCTTTCACCCTTTCATCCAGTTCAAGGGACTTTGCCATATGCCTGTTCACATGAAGCATCAACCCAAAATATGGTACTCCTCTCCCCATTTTCCATGTGTAAGCGTACAAATTTTGTCCAGTGCAAATTTGATAATGTTGCACATAATTTCATGCAAGCTAGGCTGCTGCATAACTAACCAAAACATAAATATTTATACAGTTATGTCCCCCCAAAAATACAATCAGATTTTGGCATTGATAACACACAATATGATTAAATTGTCTGAATGCTACTCCAGGGTCTTAAAATTTAAAATTTTAGCTCTATTTTGCACTGTAAACCCCATTCGATTTGGTTAAGCGATCACAGAGAAATATGGATTGTTTTAAAGGTGCATAGTCCCGGTAGTGTAGAGGGCGCTGTTGATGATACTGCCGATCACACCGGTAGCATTAATACGAAGATTGCCGAAGTTGAGCTGTCATCAAGAGTAAAGGTGTTGCTTGGTAACGTTGCCTTCGTTGTCTTCTCTGCGCTTCACGCAGTCTGTAGTAAAGACGGCACAGATTGGGGCATGGCGCGTGTTAAACCTATGGGAAAAACGTTGGGTTAGGGTTTTTGGTTATGGTTATGGTTAGGGTTAGGGTTTGATGGTTAGGATTAGGATTATGATTAGGGTTAGGTTTAGGGATAGGGTCCCCGATAAATTTTTAGTTTCCCCAATCTGTGCCGTCTAAAAAAAAACACGCTGCCGGGGTGCGTGCATATGTGCTTCTTATTATGACATCACAAAAGAAGTTTGCTAACGCTGTTTTCCCCTTCAGCCGAATCATGAGCTGAACTGTGATCGGACCACTGACTAGAGTGGATAGGACTCCTTCGGACTCGGGGAAGTGGGCCACAGCGTAAGCGCCAAAGAGGAGTCGATAGCATAGGTCTCTATAGGAAACTTGCGCCGTGCGCCCGCGTACGCATTTGACTAAAACACCGGGACCATGTACCTTTATTTGATGTCATGAGTTTGATTCTTCCAAGTTTAGCACTTCGATGATCTTGTGTGTGAATACAATATACAGAACTTGGAGGGAAGAGATTCCTGACATCTTCTACAAAATTCCTCATTTCTCTTTGACCACTGAAGCAAATCGAATGAGGCTTCCTGTAAGATGTGGGCAATGAGGTACAGTTTCATACCCTGAATTTGTATTTAGATCGATTCGATATTTTTAAAGATATCATTGCTGTATTTCTTTTTTTTTTTTTGGGGGGGGGGGAACATACGGTATTAAGGTCACTGCCATCACTGAAGACACGTAAGCTTCATTTCTGAAGTAATTGACCGCTCACATTCCTGAAACCTTTTACTATGAACCAATGCTCTGTGGAATATGCATACATGCTTTGATTATAACGTCAAGGCGTGATTTGTAAATGATTAGATTTTTAGGATTAAACCAATGAAGCCAAGCATAAATAAATGTAATCCTACACAAATTTTGATATTCTAAAAGTCTGACCTCACATTATCCTTAAATGTCAAAGTTGGTTATACACAGGGTAATGACCAATGTTCTGTGGAATGAGAAGAGAAGACACTTCTATTGTAGCATAAATGCTAATAGCATTATGCGTGATTGCACACCAGGTATACAGTTAACCACTGAATATACGTCAAATATCAATATTCTGATATTTTGAGGTCATTGACCTGTCACAGTCCTCGGAGGTCAAAGGCAGAGACATGTAGATAATTTCCTTTGATCTGAGGAATAGGAAAGCGATTCAGTTGTAACACAAATGAATTTTTAAGACATCGTTATTTTTATCATCAACTAATTGCACCTAATATCAAAATTCTGATAATTTGAGGTCATTGACCTCTGGAGGTCATCAGAGGTTAAAGGTAGAAACCTGTCAAGGATCGGTGGAACATTGAGGCAATTCCACTTTAAAAACAAAAAACAAAAACAAAAAACAAACTAGAAATGTCGCTATGGCGACTGGTATGCCTCCGCTATAATGCATGATCCTCCTAATAGGTCTATAGTACATGTGGACAATGTGTGATTACATTTTCACAAAATTGGCAAAATGTTAAAATGACATGTTTGTCACAAATGTGTTGAATGTTCACCTTCCTTGACCTATGTTTAATTGGATGAATAGGAGAGCATGATTTGGGGATTTAAGAACTTTAATTTGACTTTGACCCTTTCATAATTTTATGCATTGAGTAATTTTCAAGGTATGGAGACAAAGTGCAATTTCTGTATTGAACAGTAAATTGTTATCATTTTCATCAGGCCTTTGACCCTAAGATTTATAAGAGAATCACTGTCAGGCAGAACATGAATAAATATGTAGGCCTACTAAGTTTCAACATAACTTGAGCCACTTCCAAGATATGGAGAAAGAAGTAAGTTCAGCACACTTTCACTTGATCTTTGACCTTTTGACCTTAGACCTTCTTGGCAAAAAAAAAAATCCCAGAGAATCTCTATTGGGTTATACCTGCATACACCAAATAAAAAAAAAAATAATCCTGCTGGCATTGCATAAATATAAGGGAAATAGTAAAATTTTGAAGTATTGCCCTTGACCTTTGACCCTGACCTTCGACCCATGAACACCAAATTCCCTAGATAACCACTGCCAGTCAGTACATGCATATATACTATGTTCCATGAAGATACCTCGAACAATTTCCAAGATACGGAGAAAAAAGTGAAATTTTAACATTTTTTATTTGACCTTTTGACCTTTGACCTTTGACCTCATGACCCCAAACTTTTACCAGAGAATTTAATTGGGTAATACATGTATACACTTAGTTTCAAGAAAATATCTTCAGGCATTGCATAGATATGGGGGAAATTACTTTGCTTGTTTCATTGCAACTGATTGACAAATTGCCCTACATCGACGTAAATAAGCACTAAATTGATACGCCCATGGTACGCCCATGATTTTTATCATGACTACTAAAACACAGATCAATTCAGTTCTTGTTTACGTCGATGTAGGACAATTTGTCAATCAGTTGCAATGAAAACGTCTCGACGGAAGAATCTTATGAATGTGCTTGTTTCTGTTTTATAGCGATCACCTGCGGGCGCCGATTACGCCGTGTACCTCAACACTGGCCACGAGTTTGACGGCTCGGACTCCGGGGCCCGGACCGAGGAGGCCGTATCGTGGGGCAAGATAAAACCAACTGCCAACGCTGTCAAGGTATTTGTCTTTTCTCTGACAATGTCCTTGTTATTTTCCTTTTCTCTTACTCCTCCTCCCCCCCCCCCCCCCTCTATCTTACATTTCTCCGTCTTTATCTCTCTTTTCCCCAATATCTCTCCTTCTCTCTCTCATTTCTCCATTATATCTCTCTTTTTCTCTATTTCTATCTCTCTTTTTCTCCATCTCTATCTTTTGTTTCTCCATCTTTATCTCTCGTTTTTCCATCTCTATCTCACATTTTTCCTTTCTATCTTACATTTCTCCGTCTTTATCTCTCTTTTCCCTAATATCTCTCCTTCTCTCTCTCATTTCTCCATCTCTATATATCTCTCTTTTTCTCTATTTCTTTCTCTCTTTTTCTCCATCTTTTGTTTCTCCATCTTTATCTCTCGTTTTTCCATCTCTATCTCTCGTTTCTCCATCCTCCCTCTCCATCTGTATTTCTCTTTTTCTCAATCTCTATTTCTCGTTTTTACACTTTTATCTCTACCTCTTTCTCTCCATCTCTATATCTTTTTTGTTTCCATCTCCGTCTCTCTTTTTCTCCATCTTTTTCTTTATCTCTCGTTTTTTCATCTCTCTCTCGTTTTCTCCCTCTCTATCTCTCGTTTTTCCATCCCTATCTCTCTTTTTCTTCACCTCTGTGCCTGCTCCACCTTCTCTTCGCCTTTCATTCTTCATCTTCTTTATATTTATATATCCGTATGAATGAAATTTCCACAACGTGGCAAACATGTTGTCCAATGTCATTGATAGTTGTAGCCCAAACTATCTCTCTCTTTTTTCACACCTGTGGAAAACAAAAACAAAAAAACAGGACCTTCCTATTAAAGCCAAATTACTTTGAAATACAGTGTACCAGAGATCATATACTGTACTAGTATGTCGAGGAACATTTAGAAGAAAAAAAAAAAAGAAATGCTTTGTTTATAATCAATATCTTTTATGACAATTTCATAGCTGTACTAGTTGATGAATTCCTTATCTGAATCCACCACATTTAGCTGCGGACATGGATTCGCACAAACACTAGCAGTTTGTGATAACGCAATATTTGCATTTAAGGATCGCCGAGTGCACTTTGGGCCAGAAAGGAACAAAAATAAAAACAAGCAAATAGGCAAAGGAACATATACGCACATAATTATATGTATAATTGTATATTGTGCGAAACCCTGAAGAAGACGAGTGACGAGTTGAAAATTTTATGCAACCATTCAAATTTGTTGGGCGCTATCATAATGCATCACATTTTCTTCATCTTATATGTATTCATATTATTATCCCTAATACTTGCCAATCCATTATTTTTTTAACACTTTCCCTAGATACATGGAGAAGCCTCTCTGCTCTTGCCATTCCTCGTCGCGGAAACTTTTGCGAAACGAGTCTATCCTCCAGGTCCAAAGTGAGACGCATCTTCCAGCTGCGTGTCAAGCAGAGGAGACTAAAGCTGCTATCAACAGATGAATCACCTCTTTTAACTTGTTCCTTTAGTATAATATAGTTCCTTCGATTGTCCGTGCTCTCCACAACTTATAGGAAATCTCCACTTCATTGTTTTTGGCTGACTTTATTTAAAAAAAAAAAACAGTAGAGCTCTGATCAAACAATGCTGACAATTTTCAGAACAATCGGTCCAAAATTATATTGCAACCTCATTGCTGAGGTTGCAGTATAATTAATTTTCATGTTTTCATGATGGAAATTGGGTTCGTAATGCTGATTTTAGAAAGTGCAAACAGTCGTACCATAAACAGACGAAATATGATAGTTTAATTCATTTTATTATGTTGATTAATTTTCATTAAAAAATAGAGAATGTATCATAACCCTGTTTAAGATTCAGTGAACGACAAATTGAGGAGATGACGTTTTATCACTTCATTTAGTTGGTATTTAATGTGGTTGTGGTCGACACTATTGTTGAGTGAAATACTCTTTATTGAAATTCTATCTTCCTTATAATATTGTAGTCTGATTGTGATAAAAACTTACACTGGTTTGTTTAACATTTTTCTGTAGAGTATATATTTAATTAAAGATGAATATAAAAATATGACGAGGTTTCTCTTTCCCAGTGTACAATGACTCTAAGCTTTGTCAAAGCTGTGCCTCGCAAACAAAATAGGGAAAATATTGATGACCTTTTAAACCCGTTGAGGACGGACTGCTATTCCTATAACACGCAATTCCCATAGACACCTGCTAGAGTATACTCGGGACTCGTCCTCAACGGATTTTTAACGCAAGGTACGCAAAATTACGCGGTCATGTCTCATTGTTTGACCTTTGAGATCTGTGGCCCGTTGCATAAAACTTACCGTTGAATTTCAATGGTAACTACCGTCAAAATTAGGCGTCACAGCCAATCAGCATCAAGGATTACAAGCTTTACCGCTAATCTGAAGACTTACCGCTAGAAAGGAGCGGTAAGTCCAGCGGTAAGGGTTTTATGCAACAGGGCACTGACCTTGGAAGTGTACTGACGACATTCTTACTTCAAATCATAATTCCCCTTGTACACTGTCATTAATTCAACATTCTCTCATGAGAACCTATCAGTTCCATAAGATTTTATCATGTACAGGCCCTACCAATGATGCCGTTCGAAATTTCGAAGTCTACCAATGGACTTTCTCGTCTGCTGTACAGACTAATTAATATCATTTGAAGTGCATTTAAGTTGCAAGGCAATATTGTAACATATGCACTGGTGCAAAATAATATGATGACGCATTTTAATAAACTATATGGAAATAACTTGAGAAAAAAACAATAACAATTGTAACCAAGCGTAACCAAGCGTTTCCGTCGTGCTCTTTCAATTGTAAATGTATAGCAAATTGTATTTTGGAATCTACTAAAGAGTCAGAACTCAATCGGCGCTGACCAGGACTGATGTTTATGGACGCTTTTGTTGGAATTCACTTAGCGAGACGAGTGTGGTATGCATGTCATATTGAACAGAACTGCAATAATGTTGTATGATTTTGCCCTTTTGGCGTCCTTCCACATGCAGGAAACCGCAGTGTCAGTGTGTTAGTTCAGATTTTCACATTTCCTAATTTCGAATGTTTTGAGGAGCACGATTTTACCTCCATAATTATGTCGGTGGTAGAGCGATTTTCTTTATTGTTACAGTGAGATTAGGGATGGTGATAATTACCATGTGTATCAGGACAATAGTTTATTACCCCGGCTAAATACCGGTTAGTGATCATATGGCTAGGCTTAGGGATAGAATTTGAGTTAGAGTTAGGATTAGGGCAGGCCTATGGTCAGGGGAGGAATCTTGGAGATCATTTTGTAACAGCTATTCAACTCAAGCGAGTATTTTTCTCTCATGTCAGTGTATGTGCTGGCGGTCTCGGGTAAAATGCCGTTTCTCGCTCATTTCTGTGCGCTATTTTGCTGCGTATTCAAGTTCTGCTGAAAAAGTATTTTATAGCCTTTCAAATACACGTATTGTATGAATATTTTGCTTGGCACAGTGGTCTTTCAGATTGTGGTTTAGTCTTGCTATGAAGTCTTCCATAATTCGTGCAGGTTTAGCACTGTACCAGTAGGCTTTCAGTCTTCTGTTTTATCATTCTTCAGTACTTTGGTGCTAAGCGTTCATGAAGATTATCAATGTTTGGTGGTGATTTTAAAACTCGATGATATACATTATATTAATAACAATGTACACGTGCATAATCACACATGTTAATAAAGTTTACAACAGGGTAAATTAATAACGATTTCCATGGAACTTTATATGCATGTGTATGTTACTGATCTGATCGATGGGCGAGTTATTCTTAGTTCATATCTTCCGTACTGTTTTACACTTCGGTGAAAACCATGTGAGAAGCAACTGCGTCATATATATGAGGTATTCAAAATGGCGAAGCTTGACTGTGCGTCAGCAGCGGACACGTTTTTAACAGTAAGTATGTCGATATGGTGGGGGAGGGGGCTGACTGAACCACGGGAAGGAGGAGGGTGGTGCTGCTGCTGGTGGGATAGGGTAGCGGAGAGGAGGAGGGGTCTAGAGGCCTGCCTTGCTATTACTGGTTGAGACCATGTATCTATGATGTATCAGGCGAGGAATCATAGAGTGAATACATCTTCATATACAAAAAGCGACATTTAGGACACTGCGCAAAAAAAAAAAAAAAATGAACATGAGAAGTATGTTTACATGTATTACACTGTTCTGATACTACTGTCAAAACTTTACGGTCATGAGCGCGGTGGTTATCTTGATGTGTCCACAGTTGTTGATGTGTCAAACCGTTTCATGAAAGTTGGAAGCGCTGACAAGTTTTTAGTCTCTGAAAATCACCACAGTCAGTGACCACAGCTTCCCACCAGCTCAAAACCAAAGATTTTACCGAAATTGTCAGAGACTGACAACTTGTCAGGGCTGACAACTTTCATGAAACAGTACATCGATCTACTGACATTAAATTGGCTATCACTATATGCCCACATCCGTACTTCTCCACTTTTGCTCAAATTTCACTGAGCTGTTGCTTTTGTTTCAAACACTTCTCACTGGGACAGCGTCTCCTTTCACAGATATAAAATCAAGATTTGATATCAACATTCCTCTGATGTACCCCTCTTCTTCCACCCCCCCCCCCCTTTGGTCAACAACAGAGGTATACATGTATTACATAATACTATTTTGTTGTCTTCTTTTTTCTTGTATGCTCGATCCCATCATACACATCATGCTCAAATATACAGACACATATATACATGTACATATTTCCACACACAGACCTTTAGAGAATAGACACATTACAGAAACACGAACTGAGAAATAATATTCATGAAATACCATCATCAACATTGATTTGTCATTTGAATCAATGCCATATACATGTATCTGCAATACAAGATTATCAACACAAGTTAATCCAATTAAAGTATATGCTCATGTAACAAAGCCTATCAGATCTGTCTCTCTCTCACATGATCTCGATACAAGCATGTCTACAACAAAGTTCTAGTAAAACTATGGATACGTTTGCCTTGTTACTTTCTTCATGCCTCAAGCACAAAATGTCCGTACTTCGCATAATGTCGACGTCAACGTCTACCTGAAAACTCTGCTAAAGAATCAAAGGGCATGTAAGTCTTTTGGTAACTTCCAAGTGGGAGCTAATCTATTTTTTTATATGAATTCAATGTGAGTCATTCTTAGACAAGCCGCTGAATCCATTTGGATAAAGGTCGACTGCAGCGTAATAACAACTTAGAGAGCGTTAAGGATGGAAACTACATGATGTCACAAGCATTAAAATTAGTGAAATATCTGTGCCATTTGACCAATTTCACTACAACACAGTAAACCTTGCGTAAGTTGACTTCGCATAGATTGGCAAATCGCAAAAGCTAACACAGTGGAAGAGTCCAAAGGTTTTCCTTTTATATTTGGTTGTTATTTTGTTGAGTTTCTGCACAAGTCTACAAGTTTTTCTCTGGTCCCATGCATATTGCTTTATGTAGAGTTTTTAAGGCATTACTGTATATGAGGTATGGGTCAAACAAAAGTGAAATCAATCATTTTGAATACTGATGATACAAGGAAGTACCATAACAAAAATTACAAGTACGTAATTCTGGTTAAAAGTTCATTTTGTCACTATCAGTTGCAAATTACCTGTTCTTGATGAGACTTTCGCCTTTTGGATCTGGAGGCTTCTTCAGATCGAACGCTGCAGATCCAGTCGGTGAAAGTCTCATCAAGAACAGGTAACTTGCAACTGATTGTGACAAAATGAACTTTTACCCAGTTGATATTCCAATCAGGTGAATCTTTTCCGTGAAGTTTGTAATTCTTTTATACATTCCTCTTCCTCATTAATCAATAATGATGCAAGATTGAATAACATATGAAAAATAGAACCACAAACTGGTTAGGTATCACCAGTCACAAAATGTGTGGTAACAACATACAACAAAATTCAAGCCTTAAAAACCTCTATCAGAGAAAAACAACCCTTCTTGAGAGATTAACTGCTCAAATTATAGTAAAATGAAAGTTGATATCTTTACCATCTATGCAAAAAAGCTGATGCACTCTAATATACGGTACATGTCTAACAAGGCTTATTATGCTCACAGAAAAAAGCAGTTGTACATTTTCATAAGAAGACAAAAAGTACTGTATTCACTCAGAGTCCTTGCATTTTCATAGAAGGAAAACATTTTAACTTCTGACTGTAAATAATACAATACAAGGTGAGACAAAAAAAAAAATACAGCCAGCAAGACCTACTGTGCAGCAGTAGTTAAAAATACTGTACTCAGAAAATAAAATCCCAAAATGCTGTATCTGTGTTTGAAATTCCAGATACATAGAATAACACAGGGGTGGATCCAGGAATTCCGTAAAGTGGAGGCACCATTACAAAATTGAAGGGGGGTGCATGTGCCCCCCCCCCCCCATTTTGTTATTTTTATTTCTTTTGTTCGCCTGATTCGCTCCTCTCTTGATCTGCCACTGTTACATATAACTTTCCAGTCTACATGGAGACAAAGATAGAAAGGGTTTAAGACTACAGTGTACTGTAGCTCAATCTGTAATGAAACTGCAGTCAACTCAAAGCACATCGACTGTGCATATTTTGTGTCATCGCTACATCCATGAAAATACAAAAGTCCCTATTTGCACTCAAAGCCTCATGTGTTCTTCCTCTACACACATGATTGAAGTCAAAAATCGCTTAAGTCATTGCATTTTCCTCAGTTGCCTCAAGATCAACTTGATGAAGAGTTGACTGTACATACAAATGCTGAGAACTGTGTAAACTTAGTTTATGGGAAATAAAAATATCAAACATGACTAAAAGCAGAGTCTCACACGTACATGTACTTCTGAAAATAATTACTTGCTCTGTGATTTTGTGAGTGTACACTTTCTTTTCTAGATGATGTTGCTTTTCCCAAACTCTGGCAATCTTTGCAAAGATCCCACATATACAAGCTGTGCACATGAGCATGCCTCGGGCTTACACTGCTACTATCTTTAATTGTGATTACATGTGGACTCCACAGATTTTTCTTGCTGAGAGCACTGTCATCCATTTGGGTGAAACTTGTCCAGCTGCACCATTTCCAGTTTTAATCTGGTCCACATCTTCTTCGACACAGGAAAATTGCATCAACAGTTAAAGCGGTCTCGCACAGCCTACATCAATTAGTAAACCAGAGATTCAGCATTCGACACTCCATATTTGTTTTGGTCTCATGTAGCCGTGTCACCTGTGAATATCAACTTGTTCTTCATTTTGATATGTTCCTGTATCTCACATGCTCTTCATCAGAAATGGCTTGATTTGCCTTCTTCATCCTGCTCTTGCTCTTTAGAATTTCATAGCGATTTTTGTCCACGGTGATCTTGGCGTATGCAAAGGATCCAACTCCAACGCCGATGATCCCAATCCTGGAAGATAAAATGTAAAAAAGAAGAACAATAATTAAGCAAAAACAGATCAAGTGTTGAAACAGTGTCGCCTCCCCTCATGAACCAAGAAAAACTCAAATGTGAACTATGTAAAAAACAAACTAAAAACAAACAAAACACAAATGTGTGTTTCATTGTAATTTCTACAAAATGTATTTGTTGTAGATTTGTTTTGAGTGTATGTGTGTGTGTGTGTGTTTTCTCTTCTTCTTTTTTTTTTCTTTTTTTTTTGGGGGGGGGGGGTGGATATGAGCCAGGAGGTGTGAATGGGCATGGCAATCAGCTGCAATCCCTGCAGCATGACCTGCATCATTACTGGTAATGTGAACCGCATTTCATTCTGACAAGTGTGACGTTTTTCAAAATACATGTAGCCGATTATAATGTGTGGTTTCTGTTTTATCTAACTGTAATGTGCCCCAAAAGATATCTTTTAAATCTGCCAAACCCTTTGCCAGTGTACTAAAGAAACAACAGAAATTGAGTTTACATTGTGATCACTTCATGTATGCCATTTCAGCCTTACATTTGAAGATATGCCACTATGCACCAGACACATTTTTCTATTCACAGTTCAATGCAATCCCCCAATCCAAATAGCACCATCATACCATTCTACATAGAGAAATGTACTGCACACTTACAGTGTGTGTTTGATTGGGAGCCTCTCTTCTAAATGCCAGTAACCTATGATGAATAAGTCATATACTAGTAATCCATTAACCAGCTGAGGACTAGTCTCGAGTACATGTACACTCAGGCAGGTGTCTATGGGAAATGTCTGTTATTGCAAAATCAGTCCGTCCTCAACAGGTTATTCTAACACCAAAGGTTAGCTAATTCACTGGAATAAAAGTGATTTTTGAAAGGCTCTTAAAAACCCCCCCTTGATATAAAGATGTAGACCATATCAGTCCAGTCGGAACATGTATACAGTTCAATGTCATTATCCAGTTCATGTATGGACCAGCAGTCATCCAGGTGATATTGCCGGATGTGCAAGATACACTCAAGCACAACACTTTAAAAAAAACTGCTATAAATAGTCGTTCATTCCAAGAACAATCACAGACTGGAACACACCCCCATTGACAGTTTCCGACATCACAAACAAAGACTCCTTCAAAGCAGCAATCCTACAGTACCGGTACATCCAGGAGCAAAGCAACTAGACCCCACACTTCTCTCTCCGTGCAATAAACATCAGCGCCACCCCTGTCCGGTTGGCCCCTACTAAGGGGTGTTGGACAGTAATCAAGAAGAAGAAGAAGAAGAAGAAGAAGAAGAAGAAGAAGAAGCAATTATAAATTGAAATTATCATTAATACTATTAAATGAAATATGAGTAAAGAAACCTCCTTTCTGTAACGGTGTGCCTTTGACCCTTTGAGCTGGTTGACAAGTGGAGGCTGTCAAAAGTACGGTAGGT
Organism: Diadema setosum; assembly: GCA_033980235.1. Classification (NCBI taxonomy): domain Eukaryota; kingdom Metazoa; phylum Echinodermata; class Echinoidea; order Diadematoida; family Diadematidae; genus Diadema; species Diadema setosum. Next base: position 4,670,134 of record CM067080.1, read on the forward strand.
TTTCAGTTCTTCCCCTGCCCGCCCCACCCCCCCCCCCTCAAAAAAAGTATTTTCTGTAGGATACTCTATCACACAATCTGACAAGCAGCAAACTTTCCTTCGAGTTACAGCTGTATGACTGATATGTAATGTACATCACATCATACATAGTGATCATCATGTATGTCCCAACTTTTCATTGCACAGTATTTGCAAGAGATTGTTGCTTGTGTTACTTTTCTAAAAACATTCCACACAGAATGCACACAAAAACATCAAGATGTGTAAATTGTATGCCAGCCCATGTCTGTGATAGTTAAGACATCTGGATAAGTGGTGGTCAGATAACAGAGTTTAAAGTAAGTTTTACATGTACTGACTACTGTACATAAATAAGCATGTTAATTATTATGGGACATTAAATTTAGTTCCTGCAGCAGCTAGCAGGCGCAGGCCATCATTGCATCAATAATAATTTCAAATAAATTACCGGTATTACAGGATACAGTTAAGGAGAGACCTAGTTAGAGATCTAAATACAGCTGGTTTTAATACTATATGTAATATATAAATATGTTTACTTAACAATTTTACTATCTCATTAAAATCATGATTCTCTTTTTATGATTAGGGATGTCATGATCGAGACTAAGTTAGGCTCTATGACTAGTGTTCATATCGAATTCATCATAGAAATGCGTGCAAATCCACAAGTAAATGTACAACTTTAAAATGAAGACATGGGACCATGAGATACCGCTCCACATTCGAGGCACGATGTTGCTGTCACTCGATTTGCAGTAGATCAAAGTTCTTCAAAAACCAGAAACCTACCTACTGATTATGATATTATGCTATGCCTTATACTTACCAACTCAGCATTATTTTGGCAGATTTACTTAGTGCCATCATCGCAGTATAACTTTCGCACCTTCCGTATCTCAGTGAACAGCCGAGTACGATGAGTGATCGAATTGCTTTACAATACAACCGCCGAGTACATGCATGGTTATGTCATACGTGGGTTACGTGAGGAAATGCGTCGACGTGCATTGTACAATCGCAAATGCATGGGGTCGTAGCAGACGACAAATGTTCGTCCGTCTAAATGAAAACATTGGATTCTGATTGATATATTCTCGATTATTTTACCAATTGTTTGAGCTACACCTGGGAAATTTCATCGAATAAAATCTACAGCATACACTACAAAAATATAGGTCCTACCTCTGCATAGACGTGCATTTAGTAACAACAGCATCACCATCATTACTCACGTTAGTCTTTTTTTTTGTGTGTGATTTACACGGCAAAGAAGGAACACATTCGGGACTTGAGGACACCTTTCCCAATCCCTAGGTTTTTTTCTTCTTTTTTTTTCTGACTCCCATGTTTCCCACACAAGAACACACTACCACCAACAGTCACTGGCAACACAAACAATGCCTCCTTCAGAACAGCAACCCTCCACTACATCTAATAGCAAAGTAAAATAGTTTCTAAGCTTCTCACTCCTTGCTACCAACATTATAGCCAACCCATGTCCGGTTGGTCCCTGCAAAAGGGAGTGGACAGTATCAAAGAAGAATTCAAGAAGAAGAAGAAAAAAAAAAGAAAGAAAGAAAGAAAAAGAAGAGACACTCACACACAAGAACATTTACACCACCTCATGAGCCATGTCACGCCCACGTGTTTAATCTACACCCAAGCAATGATTTCATCTATTTAAGTTATACCTCTAAATTCACCCTTTTTCTGTTACTCCGCGTCTGTACCATATTGTTTAGATATTTGTGCATAAAAAAAAATCAATTCACTTGCTGGAGTAATATTTCTATAATGATCAAACTGTGATATGTCGAGTTGAATTTAAAGTTCAGCATTTATTTCATTTTATTTGTTTGTTTGCTTTGTGATGTGTGTGTATTTTTTTTTTTTTTTGGGGGGGCTATTCTGATTTAAAATTCCAATGTTTTCCTTTGTTGTTGTTTGATCAACTTTAATCAAATGATGACTAAAAAGGTTCCAAAGAAATTGCACATTTTATATACAACCTTTTTGCAAGGCTCCAATTGATAGCGTGGGAAGTTCCTGATGTGTTCCCGATCTATATATCCGATTGAGGGAAGATGCATATCGACTGAGTCAGCTGGAAAGCAGACCACAATTCTGAGTATCATCATGCCTGTTACCAATTTGAAAAAGGCCACTGACGGTAAGTAATCGCATATGCTTGTTGTGCATTGTTGCGCGCATTGTATTGCCTCGTTCTTTAATGGTGTGATGATAACACTAATCTTTGTTCACATTCCCGCGAAACTTTGATATATTTCCCCCGAAGAGATGTATTTTCCCGAGCACGCAAAGCGCGGAGGGAAAACTCTCGAGGATAATCATCATCGATCTTCACTTTGTTTTTAATTTTTCTTCAGTGTCTAACGAAAGGAGAATTCGTATATAATGAAAAGTGTTATACAAATGTAACTGGCATGTCTAAGATACCGACAAAGAGTTAAAAAAAAAAAAACAAACAAACAAACAAAAAAAAACCTGTCAAGATTTCATAAACAGTTAGGACCCTAAGTTGTAAAAACATTTCGTGCTTCTATTATTGTATGTACATAGGTTTTGCCCTTTTTAATTGATATTACTATCATTATTATTTCTTGTCTTCACTTAAGTATAAGGTTTTGAAGGGGACCCTCCACATGACTTTTTATTCCACTTTGGATTGCGCTTTTGGGCAAAGTACCGTAATGAAGATCTTTTTATAATCGTTTTGATACCCTCTTCAATGTGTGATTGATTTTAATATGTACAGGTACTGCACAGCAACCTGGAAAAAAAATCGTCAGGTCGATTCCCTTTGATTCTTTTTTTTTTTCTTTCATTAACTGTCATTAGATTATTTTGATAGATATGATATCATTGTAAATATTATCATGTTCTGCCAACTTATACAATTCATAATGCTTGCAGTATACAGTGTACTTAATGATATATTTCTTCCATGCCCCCATGAGGGTCCGTATAAAAATCAAAATCATTGTTAGTTGTCCATTGTAAAATCATAATTATTATTGTCAAAAAAAAATCTAGTTCTTGCGTGTGTGCATGCGATGCGCATAGTATGCATCCACCTTTTTGGACCCCCTTCCCCCCCCCCCCCCCCCCGCCGCCCGCCGCTACATCCCGCCCCCACCCCCACCGTGTTACCACCCACACACGTACACCACGCATAACCAGCAGGAGCGTGATCTTGATCCTACGGACTACGTTGTGTGTACAGCAGATGCGTTGCAGTTGGACTAATTTTCATACTAATCGAGGTACAACAATTAGCGGTAAGAAGCTATACCTTGACATGACAATGATGGCATTGCATGGAACCCATAACTAATGCTACATCTTACGAGAACAGTGGTAGCACTAAATGAATGGAACTGTCCCTCGCCTCGCATGCCGCCATATGACTGTTTAGTGTGTGTCCCATATATACATATTTGTGTGATGTGTCGATGATTAGGCCTTCACCACATTCACGCACGAGTATTAAACATTTCGTCATCCTGTGGCTGTGCAATGCCAATGATCGTAATCATGGAAATATAATTTACTGTTGTTGATTGTGCCGTGGATTGTCGCCACAGTGTTGTTATTTGCTATCCATGGACTCTAGTTATGGAAATAATTGTAACATGTTAATTAAATGATAATTGTATGATTTTGCCAACCATCATTTAACATGTTTATAATTTAGAACCTAGACTAGACACTAGACCTAGTCTATTTATCTATTTATTCTTTTGAAGAAGTTTACTAAATTTACTAACAATGTTAGAATAAAACAGTTGATTACCTCAAGGGAAGGTTATGTTTTCATCGGCGTTTGTTTGTGTGTTTGTGTCCAAAATAACTAAATATTTGTTAATGGATTTAAATGAAACTTACACTAAAACTAACGTTACTGCTAGTGTTATCATATCATAGATCTACAGGGCCAGGGAAGGTTGAGAATGACACAAGTATCTTGCTTTGGTAACAAAAGATTAAATTTGGGTAGTGATCTGCCTTGAGAATATTTATGGATTTATGTGGATTTTATGAAGGATTTTGATCTTCAATATTTTGACAGGTAGGGTCTGCGCTTATCCAAATTTAACTGCATGCAAAAACATGGGTTTTAAATGTAAGCAGCCGTCAAAATTTAGATGGCGTTACTTATGAGCAAATTATGGGCTGCTTGCTTTAGCCAGTTTGGTCTAGATACATGTTTATTAAATTTGAAAGTGCATCTGCGGCATCCCAACCTTAGCTCGATACTCCTCTTCATCATTCATACATTAGCGCACTGTAAAAGAAGAAATCTTCATGAAAGCATTTTTTGGCACACGTTCTGGTCAGATGAATTTCTCTATGGAATCAAAGCACACACACACACACATGTCGTGGATAGGTGGTACGTTAGGGGGCTGTGATGATGTGGTGATAGACCCCAGGACTCAATTGAATGAGTGGACGCAGGATTGTAGTTCACTTGACTTTATTGGTGTCAGTAAATCGACACACAAAAAAGAAAACCCTGCAAGAAACAGGAAAACAATCATAAGTTTGTATTCAACATTTCATTTCTTAATAAATTGATCCCCCCTCTTTTTGCAATGCAAGAGCACTTCCCAAAATGTAAAAACTATATGTATATATGGTGCTAAATCTACAAATGTAATTACTTTCTATGCAGATCAAGATAGAAGCTATGATGCAATACACAATAAATTGTCTTCAACACTCGTGGACTCACTATCCACACAATTATCTCGAATATCCAAACTTCCCAGGATATTCACAAAACTCAATAACTCGTTCATCGCCCGATACATGAACTAGTATTGTATCAATGAACTCTAATCAGCCACCATCTAAATTCGCATGTACCATCTAAACATGCACTCGAATAAACAATTTAATCATTACCCCATAGCGACTATCATAAATCATGTACATACCAATAATTACTTCCATGTAAATCTGTTTCAGTTTCTGCATACCGAAAGCTTTCCCCCTTTTTAGCAATAGATAAATCACCAAAAAAAACATTCATTGTTGTATCATACACAGTTGCACATTATACACAAAAATTATGAACAATTGCTCATAAATCATTCATGCCTACCCTAAGTCAGGTAGCAACTCGCTCTTTGAAAGTATGAACCCTCATCCTCAGACATGAGAACACCAGTACCGGAGGGCTGAACATCTCACCCATGAACACTAAAAATAAATACAGTAAATTGATTCTTCAGTATACCACTGTACTGTCATAATGTTCATTTAGGAACACAAAGATTCAATTCTCTTCTATCAAACTTTACACAAATTTCTCGATCAACATTACAATCATTCAACTCAAAAAATGAATCAATTATAGATTTACTTAACCATGCTTTGAATACAATACTCATCGAAATTATGATCATTCTATACATTAAAGAATGAAATTATTATAACAACCATTGATTAATTTATAAACTGGCGCCATGTAACATTATTAAGTCATGGGCGCCGCCATATTGAATAATCTAAACCATGGGTGCCGCCATTTTGAACAATCTAAATCATGGGCGCCGCCATTTTGAATTGACTCAAATTAAAACACTCTCCACCTAAATTCACACTTTGACATATATACCACAAATGATTTCTCAGTTCATATTATTTCCGTGAAAAGAACAAAAATCACGTCAACTCAAATTTCTCCCATTTACATTCCAACAGCCCGATTTATACTGTCATTAGTTTAACTCAAACAAATTACAACCGACATCTGTCAGTTTTATAACAATGTACACGTGTATACAATTAACTAATAACGTATTTTTATACTGTCACAAATATCTTTCTCTTGATATCTATCACAATGTAAAAGACTTACAGTTTGTCTTGTCCAAAAGAAACTGCCAACAACCAAAAGACATCATAACAGGCAGAAAACAGCCAGACTCAACCCATTGCGGCAGGTTGCTTGTCCTACGGTGCGAGAGTGCGAAGTGAGGTGTGTGTCGTGCAGAGTGCAGTGCAAGTGTCCAAATTTCCCGCGGTACATACGAACAGCACAAAGGGCGCATTCATGTGCAACTCAACCCCTGGAAAATGACTAATATTCATCCGCCTACTGTCCATTTCTGTTTACAGCAAAATGTCACAAAATTATGAAAATTATTCTTCTCGCTCATATTTCTAAACACACCAATGTAACCTTCCATTTTCCAACTACATATACCGAATTACGCATCACAAATAGGGAGTACATTAATTCCAGACACTAATTTCTGATACATCGGTGACATGGTCATCTTGAATACCTAAAACATTCCGAATTCCTGACTGTGATTACCAAGCACGTTCGACAAAAAGCTCTTTGTAAACAACTCCTGTTTCACAACATCTGTCTAATGAGCTGTAATAAACTCACAATAGGCTAGTAGTCTTCAATAAAGTATTGTCATCACTTTCTCAATTTCCATTTCCCGTCACACACACACACAAATATGGTGTTACATAGATTATAGCAGGCAAAATCCTCTGAGTGATTTTTATTTAGTGCTTGTTTTCTTGCGCTGGGCAAAATGGGTGTAAATATCCACAACACACCAATTTCCTCTTTTACAGTAGTCTTAAACACTCTTTGTATTTTGTGCATGAGAAGGCCTGGACTGAGGTAAGTCACCTAGAATCTTTTATCCCTCTAAGACCAGGATTGCTAAGTTTGAGACTAGATGAGACACCAAGTAGAAAACAACTTTTGCAAATGGAAGCCATTACATGAAATATCTCTAAATTTCACTGTGCTTTCTTTCTCTCTCTTTTATACAGATACTAAAGGATGGATCCTAATCATAATGAAGGGGTGGATCCAAATCAAAATGACCAACAAGAAGAAGATGAAGAGGTAGAAGTCATAGAAGATGATGGAAGCATGCCAGCTGGTTGGTATCTTTTTTTCAACCTGAAACTGACCTATGATGTTGACGAAGAATATAAACAGAGTCCCCTGTTCCATGGTACCCATATTTACAATTATATGCACATATGTTTCATGAGGCCTGTGTAAGTGAGATAAAAGCAACCCCAAAATGGCCTAAATGGCTAAGATTATGGCCTTGTTTGTATCCATGTCGGGAGGTCTTTGTATGAATTAAAGAGAGAAAACTTGAGATGAATTTTAAACCACCTTAAAAGGAAACAAAATATCAATCAATCAAAACGTTTTATATGAGCTGTCTAGTGGTTGCATTGATGTTCTAAACAAAAAAAAAAAGCAAAGTCCCCAGTTTGAAGATTCTTTCACTTGCTTTTAATGTGTTTGAATTAAGCAAAAAAGCCCCCTTCAAATAGTATAGAAAAAAACAAACTATTATCCACAAAGTAATCATGTTAGCTTGCAGTTGAGTGATAACAAATCATGCATATAAGTTGATCTAATCACACAACTGCCAAGCACATAAATACATGTATATTAAAATGTTACCAAAATATATTTCAAGATAAATGTCTTCTGTTCAACAGATCCCTAATAATTTTTGCTAAAGTAACTTTGTTTTACTAACTACATTCCTATCTTCAAGTGCCTAACTGCAAATCAATTTGCCTTTGGGTTTGGGTAAATTGTAGAGAGTTGTAGATTGTTGAGATTGTGGTCACAATTCTATCATTTCACAACATTAAAGTGTTTAAGACCATCATCAATGGGCATTCTGCTAATCAGAATCCATGCATGTGATGGTTTCCCTGTAGACTTGATAGCAGAAGAAATGGGCGACATGGACTTCTACGACTATGAAGGAGAGAACGAGGAGGATGACGATGCAGAAGGGACTGAAGCCACAGAAGGAGATTCAGATGCTAATGCCAGGGATGATGCAGTAGCGAAGTTTGAAAGCCATTCTGGTCAGAGTCATTGCATTCTTATAATATTTTGTCATCATTTGCATGAATACCACAAGTTAGAAGCAAGGATAATATATGTTCACACGATCTAAGAAAAATTGTTGCATATAAATGGCCATTTGATACCAGGATATCAGTTTTGAGGCAAAAGTCGAGTAGATAATCATTTTATTATGTGTACTATTAAGAGGGTTAATTACCAAGGGGAAAAAAGGCAAGTTTGAAAATATTAGAGTTTCAGTCCAAATACTTATGTACTTACTGGTAGTATTTACTTCTGACCCTGTACACTCGCATATCTTCCTCAAGTCATTACATACATTTGTATTAAAATCATATCATCTTACCTGGTTTAATGACATATTCCCTTATTTATGTTGAAGCTCACTACCGGGGCAATAAACAACAAAGTCATAGGTGTGCATTTTAATCCAGCACACAGCAGCCATTAGTAAAGGCTTTAAGTGCAGTGAGGTGATTACAAGTACTTATGTGCATGGATGCCAGCTATAACTGTCAGCACTCCTTTCATCGCGCTCCAGGTTCGGTGTTCTGCTGCGACATCCATCCAGCTGGGGGCTTGCTGGCAGTCACAGGGGGTGAAGACGACAAGGCCTACATCTGGAGCACCACGGACGGCGAGTCGGTCCTGGAATGCACAGGTGAGATCCGAGAGGGTACAGCTGTTTTGCTACCCTGACTAGAAACAATGTCGGTGGCAGATCCAGAGGGGGGTGCACCAGGTGTGCGCCCCCCCCTTATTTTTTTTTGTACAAACAAAAGAATTTTTTAAACAAATGAAATGAAACCTGGAAGTAGTACCAGAAATATTTTTTGCACCCCCCCCCCTTCATGGAATTCCTGGATCTGCCCCAGAATTTGTACCTTTGATGAGTCAGATTGGCAGATGTTGGCTTGTTAGGCAGCCAAAGTATGTTTCATCATACACCGTAACAACTTTCCTAATCCATTATGTAGCAGATTTTTTCCTAGGCACTATTAGTCAAATTTCCATATGTTTGTTATTTACACATATTCATTTCATCACCCTCACATTACCAGTGCATCTTTTGTGTTAACCTTTTGAGATGAGCTAATTGTGCTATAACTCATGTTTCCCATAGACACCTGCTCGGGTATTCTCTGGATTAGTCTTCTATGGGTTAAAGGGGCATTCCAGACGATTTTTTTAAATTTAACATCATATTGTACATAAATCGACAGCTGCATGTATAGATTTGTGGAATTGTGGACCTTGAGGAAAGAAACAATACTCTGAAATATCTTAAAACAAATTACACTGAACAGTGTTGATGACATACGAGCCTCACATATTTCAGAAATGTAGCAGTGTAATTCTATTACAATACCACTTGCTTAACAAATTCACCCATGTAGAATGTATGCATGCCATCTTATTTTGTTATGCTTCCTTCAGCCCCAACTTATGCATTCTTATGGTGAGACTGCCATGTCATCATCCTTGTTCATTGCAATTTGTTGTAAATTTTGAAAACATTCTTATTCCTTAACCCAATCACTATAAATTCTGAAACTCTGTACTCGGTATAACTAATCTATACTTGTTCGAATGTGAAAGTCTGAATATCATCCGGAAGTCTCCTCTAAAATCCTTGCTGAATTGTAAAAGTCATAGACTGGCGAGTTACTGGTATCGAAGATTGAGGGCTCCACTCCCAGTTACATTTTAGGAGTGTGGACACAGCATTAATTTCTATATCTTACTATAAGTCATCTGCACACTGTTACTTATCTCCCTTTTCTGTCGCAGGCCACAACGACTCGGTGACCTGCGTCTGTTTCAGCCATGATGGAGAGCTGGTTGCCACGGGCGACATGAGTGGGCTCATCAAGGTTTGGAAGGTGTCCGCCAAGGATGAGATCTGGAGCTACGAGTGCTCGGACTTGGAGGTAAATTTATTGAGCTCTCTGTACTCTTCTTGTCCCTTTTTCTTAGTGTTTATTAAAGTAAAACAAGATTAAGTCCAGTGATAAAATTATTTGCTAATATGAAGTAGGATAAATGTAAAAAAAAATAAAAAAAATAAAAAAAAAATCCTGGAAATACTTTCGCATCATTGACCTGTAAGCAAAAGGAGAAACTTTGATGAAGCAATGAATTGACTGATGAACTTTTTGAAGAGTTGTTTGAATGTATGAATTCAAGTATCAGCTGATAAGTGAATAGACAAGGGAATAAATGAATCAGTAAACAGATGTATCAAATGATTTTGATAAAGAAATGTGAATCGTCTCATTATTTCCTCCTTAAACGCATCATTTACCATTTGCAGATGAAACAAAAACCCAGTTTCAGTGCTTCAAAATAGTTCTACAATGTGAGTTAGAGGTAAAAACAACCATTGTAAATATTTTAATCAGTATAATCAATGTAAGTATTGTTAAATATACAAAATGTGAATGATAGTTATGATAAAATTATTTCTAGAATAAACCTTCTACAGTTACGGTTTATTGAGAAAAATAGTGATGTCTCCTTATATTTTAGGCTTTATTGCAAAATTTTCATATGGTAGGATGTTTTGTGATAGAACCGACCTACACATATGCATCAATGTGACAACTTGAACATTTTTAAAATCACTGCTTCCAATGGTAAACAGTACCTTTCATAGAAAGCTTCATTATAGGAAGTGTGAAACGTTCATAATGCCATATATTCTTTTGTTAATAGGAGCAGACATATAGATATGTTTTAGGGTCATGCAACATGGAATGGCAACTTGATACATAATTTTGGAGAAAATGCTGAAAGTTTATTTTCAATAGATATAGTTTCTTGGTGTTTTGTTCTTCTTCTTCGTATTCTTGTCCTGGATTATCGTAGTGGAAAAGAAAGAAAGAAACCATAACTTGATTTCGTTCTTTATGTTTGTTTGTTTTTTTGTCAGTGGCTCACGTGGCATAGCAGTGCACCTGTTCTGCTGGGTGGGACTGTGGACGGAGACATCTGGATGTGGAAGGTTCCCTCTGGTGACTGCAAGATGATGCAGGGGCACGGCTGCCAGACCACATGTGGCAAATTGTTCCCGGACGGTAAGGCTCAACATCTATCTCGACAGTCCCCTTGTTGCTTCATTGCCCCTTGTTCATTAGCAAAAGGTTTAAAGGGTACCACTGGGGCAATGACTTTGTTTTTTAGAAGACAGAGAGACCAGACATAATTTATTTAATATGTCATGAATACAGCTGTATTTACGTCTTGATAATTGATTGCAGATAGTCAAACATGTCTGCGTACTCCATCCAGATACTGAATTCAAAGTCATGTAGAAACTTTAGAAAGAAGACAAATACTGGGGGAAAAAATTATTGAAGTGCATTGTTGAAGCTCTTTGCTCTTGCCTGAATAGGATGATAGACTTTTGAGCAACTAGAACTGGTCTTCTGCACATGGAATTTCTTATCACACTTGTGTTTGTCCATACAGGAAAGAGATGCTGTGCTGGCTATGAGGATGGCACGGTCAAGGTTTGGGACCTCAAGCAGGCAACGGCCATCCATCACTTCAAAGGTCAGAGGTCATTTAGTCTCCCTTAGGAGGAGAATTCTCCCCAAATGTTTGTACAGTTTGGCAGATGTCTCCCCTCCCTCCCCCCCCCCAAAAAAAAAGAAGATCTGATCACATGAAAGTCATTAGCTCATCTGTAATTTGATGCATCACACATTACCCCCGGGTACCGTAATACCCCGGGTTACCGTGTTGTGTAGTGCGACCTCACGTCCAATCGAGGACAGCCAGAGAAAAATGCATGCACTGTGTGTGCGTGTACATGGTCATTCCCATGCCACTGCATGTTATACTATGTGTGCATGGCACACTGTGATACCACTAGCGTGCGCTTTAGTGCAGTGGCTAGCGCACGCTAGCTCCAACACCAAATAATTTCCTCTTTTTGGCACCCAGGGTACAACCTTTTTAAAAAAATAAATAATTCAACAAAATGGCTGATTTTTATTTGGTACCCCGGGATACCATTTATGTCATCATTTGTTATCTTGTGGGCACTTTCATATATGGCTATGTTAATCACATAAATGCCATTGTAAAAAACTAAATGAAGTTGATCTGATATTTCAAATATCACATAGTCTCACATGAAATAGTCTCACATTATGTGAAGAACAATTCTGCACATCCCTGTCTGAGTCATGTACAGATGGTGCCATGTTCAGACATGTACTTCCAGGCAGAATTAATTGATCCCATATGGCAGTATTTTCATGATTTTGTGAATGTAAGAATTCTTCAAAGGCCAGCTATTTTCAGATACAATGTAAGCAACTTGAGGACTTCACATCTTGGATTACTGATTGGTGTTCAAACTGTCATACATTCATTTTCACTCAATAGCCACAATTCACTTTGTTTGAAACTAACTTTTTCTGTGTTCGTTCTTCTATTTTGATGACATTATCTCTCTTTTGATGGGCATTTTAGGGGATTAAGATGGTTTACACATGTTTGTAATGCCTAAAGATTCTGAAGTATATTATTATATGTCACTGCTGTCGTTTGCAACTGTCACTAGAGAGAATAAAGCTATTCCACACAAGAAAGACTGAAATATGCCCCAAGTCCATGAGCCTTCTCAGTCAGCATACTGTTAAAGTGGAAATTTTTGCATATATCGCGTGACAGGAAACAAGCACGAAAAAAAAAGACATATAAATTTCTAGTTACCCATTGCTGTTGCTGAGGTGCTTGAAGAACTTGCTCAATAGCCATTTCTGTTAGCAAAATGAAAAAGGCATGAAATTGATTTTACCCAACTGAACATGAAAATTTGATCGCATGAAAATTTCTGCTTTTACAATATGTGATCTAGTGATCAGAGATTTAACTCCTGAAGAACTATTGGAGAGTCAGGACGGATTCACAGTAATGTCTTTATTATATTTGAGCTCTAACAAGCAACTTACCATCATTGTAATGTGAATGTCCGCTGGTATGCAAGGAGCGATTTTCTCACATATGGTCCAATATGCTTCCCTTGACGCCATCTCTAGGTGGGAGTGGTCATGAGGGAGGAGTAACAACGTTAGATTGTCACCATGACAACAACTTAGTACTGACGGGTGCAGTGGATGGATCTTCCAAGCTTCTAAATAGCGGAACAGGAAAGGTAATCAACTTTTCTATACAGTGTACTTCCGTTGTGATGAAGTCCTCCGAACCAACAGTTTTCTTTCCTAAAATCAAAATATGTTATAACCAAACAGTATAGTGCCTAAAGATATATCGATGATCGTTTTGGAACCTGAAATTTTGTTTTGTTGTAACATTTATTATAACCATGTTCGTTATAATGGGAGTGCACTGTACCACATACTGCATATGTCAAATTGTACACGAGCATAGATATGTCATTAATCAGGTCCTGGACCTGTAAGACAAGTGGCTGAAACACCGATATGCCATGTGCATATTCTGCAATGGCATAATGAGAAATGCACATCTATTTTCAACATTTTCAATATTTTCAATATATTTATTATATTTCCTGGTGAATGGCAGTGTTTCCTTTCACATGCATTTTAGTTTGAATAGTGTATAATCTTTGTGGCATTTTGTTGATGTTGTTGATTGGTTAGAATATCAAATGTCAGTAATACAATCTTTGCGCCAAATTTTTTTCAGGTTTTAGCGACATTTACCGCTGGGCCAGTCAATGAAGATATTGGAGAAACAAACTCGGTGGAATCAGTGGGTATTTCCCCCAGGTGAGTTGATGTCAAACATGCTAAGGCCTTTCGATTTATTATGAAGTCCTCAGAACTGGCAATTTTCTTCTTTTTTTTTTTACATGAAATTTCATTATAACCAAAGGGAATTTTGAACCGTAGACTGTACTAATAATAATTTTGGGACCTGAATTTTCACTTTGTTGTAACAATTTGTTTTTGTTTTTTTTTTTAATATATATATATATCTGTGTTTTTGTTGTAATGGGAGTGCCGAATATAATCATTCTGACTCAGTTCTCTGGTCAGTGTAAAACAGTGGAGTGAAGGAATGCTTTTAATATGTATCTGTATGTCACACGTCCATCCCTGATGGGTTTCAGGGGCATGTGTGTTTTCACCTCATTGCCTGTCAACATACCTGAGCAACCCAGACTCTGTCAACACGATTCCAGGAATCAAAGGGAAAAGATAATGGTGTAATTGGTCCAGGTTCATTACATGACATGGAGATGTGTAGATAAAATTTTAGAAATTTTAGACAAAAATCCTTTGGGTTTATAGTACATGGTGGCAATTTTGACTGAACTTGCATTTGTTTTTTCAATCGATAACTTGATAAAGTGGTTAAATGCAATTTAGTAGGAAGGATAGAAGTACACAGTTACTTTTATTGCTTAACCAGGGTGAAAGGTGCAATCTTAGGAGCTGAGATCACAAAATTTTGTTCAAAATGTCATTTTACAGCCATAAGTTCAGCATGGGAGTATGAATGTTGTGATTCTAATTTGACCTGTTTTCTCTCTCTGAAACTCTGGTAAATTTCATTTCATTTTCCAACTATGTCACTGGAAGAAAAAAAAAATAACTTTTTTGCCCTTCCCTTCACAACATTTTCCAGCCAGTCCATGGCAGCCATTGGCTCCTTGAATGGAATTCTGAGCATCTGGGACATCCCCACCCAGAAACTCCGGCATAAGTGTCACCATGAGGTGGGTGTGTCACCAAAATGACATGAGAGAGAGAAAGTGTACCACAGTGATGTTATTTCAACACAAATGTCGCCGTGGTAACCAGTTCCACAGGGCATAAGATTGACTTGAAAAATCATTCCAGCTAAAGGGACAGAATATATTTATGGACATACATGTACCCTGCTATGATCAATAACTTTTGTAGAATCAAATTCACCAACCATTCATCACAGAGATTGGACAGACTAGTCAGCAACCTTTTCATGATTTCTCTTAATCCTTTGAGAATGGAAACAAACACAGGACTGCGGGATGAAAAGCAGATTGGCAAAGATGCATCCCCCCTCCCAATGAAAAAAAAAAAAAGAAGAAATGTTAGTGTTAGTGAGAACACACATTAACTTATTAGAGAATCATCACAAATGTCTTTACCAGAATATGCATTCATCCAAAGCAGGAGGGTACAAATAATCCCCCCCCAAAAAAAAAAAAAAATAAATAAATAAATAAATATGTAAGGATACTACAACCTTCTGTTGAGTGTTTGTTTGAGTGTGATGTATGTTTCGATTCACTGCATTTGACCAGCCACCCCCTCCCCTCCCCCATAAAAACAAAACAAACATTCAGGACATTGTGTTTTATTGGCAATGCGCTCTTGTGGCATAATGTGTAATTTGTGTCACTTAGACGCAACTCGCCTAGAAGCACTCAATATTGATAGTAATGATGATGATGATGATGATGATGATGGTGATGATGATGATGATGATGATACCAAGTAATTGTGTACATATTTCGAACGAGTGTTGCTGTGATGGCAAGATATGATGTTTTAAAGACTTCTATTAACAGTAATTAATTCTCCTTCCCTCCCCTTCCACCCTACCCACCCCTCTTTCCCCTCCCAGGCTGGCATTGTCCGCCTTAAATGGGACCCAGAGAGCCCTATGGTTTTCACTGCCGGTCTGGACGGAGCGGTGAAGCTTTGGGACAGCCGGTCAGCTCAGTTGGTCTCATCATGGGTCGGACACCAAGGGGAGATTCTGGATCTCGCCATAAGCAGGTCAGTTTGTGTGTTTGTTTGTTTGTTTGTTAGTCTACAAATTGTATTTCACCAGATTCATCATTCTTTGAGATATATGTGTACCTTACCTTTGTACATTCTGAAGTTGTAAACATGTTTGTTCAGATCTTGCATTATATCAGCAAGTTTGATATTGCATTGGAAAGGTATCCACCACTAGAACTTTGCCATGATTTCCAAAGTATAGAGACTTTTTCTGTCAGATGCAATTTTCCATCCTGCTACTAGACTGAATGCAGTGCAGAGGTACATAAAATGGTGACACAACATTTGCTCTTGCAACAATTGCTCCGATCTTGTTTTCTCTAAGGACTTAGGGCTAGGGTTGTACTAGGGTTCTAGGTTTAGTTTGATTTGAGGATTAGGATTAGGGTAAGCATTATGTTTGTAGCCAGAATTTATGTTTGGCTTAGTGTGCAGATATTTCATGGGTGCAGTTGTCACAGGAGCACATGTCATGGAACTACACAAAACATTGCATGTATCAGGCACCAAAGCTGACTCTGCTAAAAAAAGATTACTTTGAATTTAAAGGGACTGTACATTATTGGTTGAGGTGGGGATTTATGCTCTGAACATTCCTAAGTGAGATAATGAAAAGCCTCTTATGAAATATGAAAGAGCATGTAATTTTAAGAAGGATTTAACGTTTATTTGATGAAAATTAGTGTTCAAATGGCTGAGATATCAAAAAAAGTGCTAATAATAAAAGGCGACATGCCACAACTTTATTAGGATGTCTTTGTTTCACCTTGTTTTTGGATATCTCAGCCATTTCAAAACCGATTTTCATCGAATAAACTTTTGATACCCTTTAGAACTGCATGCTCTTTGACATCTCATAGAGTGGTTTCTGAATATCTCGCAAAATGTTAAATGCTAAATCCTCACCTCAACCAGAACTGTACACACTCTTTAACACATATGATATGACAGACGATGAAATCACTTGTCAGGAACAGTGTGTCTATGCCTTGCAGTTTGAGATACTGTGTCAGGTGGTAGGTTGTAATTCCATCAGTAGTATTTCAAACCCTTTAGAAGGAACATTCTGTATGCTCCCACCCTGCAGTCATAACATACTATATACATCGTATGTTTAGGGAGTGAATTTTTTTTTCGTGAATCGGGAATTTCCAACAATTTTGTGAGTGGTTAAATTTGCGATCGTGGAGTACGGTGCTGAACAGAGAAATACGTGTGTGTGCACATCAAATTTTTGTTGGGAACAGAGTCAATATTTTTGCTCTTTAAAAAAAAAAAAAATGTGAATAGCACCTGACTCGCAAATACATGAAAATGAAAACATTAAGAAATATTTGGCATAAATACACATTACAATGTTTGTCATTCCATTCCGATCATTTTGCAGGGATGGCAACACAGTGGTGACGGCATCCGGAGACACGTCAGCGAGAGTTTTCAAAGTCCAACAACCGGACAGATAATCACGAATGGGTCATCAACACCGCCATCTTTGTCTTCTGAAGGGAGTTGGAAAACCCCTGTGACTCTGAACTCGGTGCACCAGTGGATGATGGTGTTAGGTGCAGAAGTGGATTTTAGGAGAAGTGCTGGAGTGGCCGTACAGGAATGAAGAATGGCAAATGAGACCGTGGTGAATACAGGATAAGCATTGTTGTATACAGAGTCCTACACACACACACACTCTTGTGGATAGACACATACACAAAAAACAACAACCACCACACACACATACACACAGAAAAAGAAAAACACCAAACACATATTCATATGCACACACACTCATACACATACACATGCACACACACTCATGCACTTGTACTCATGATTACACACTCATGTGGGCACACACATTACCACACACAAGCAAACACATACACAGAGGAATACTGTAAAAATGGATATTTTCGCGCGAGTAATTTTTTGCGCTCAGACGGGTAAGATGAGTTTCACATGTTTTTAATTCCACGTAATCGGGACAATAACTACTGGAATATATTTGTGGTATACAAAAATATTGACATGCTTTTATTTTAACGCTATCTTGTGGTTGCGCGAAATGTGCGAAAATTTCCACATGGCGAAAATTTACACTTTTACAGTAAGTTAAAATCTGCTGACCATTTCTCATCACTGCACTCTGTACTGTTCATTCAAAACTACAACAAAAGCAAGCCATGCATTAGAACTGTTGTAATGGAGGACAAAAGATAGTGGATTTATCAGAGACTTGGCACTGGGCTAATGCAGTCATGATGAAGGAACTGTTTAGTGATCCAAGCATACGATAGCTTTAAAGATTAATACGTTCATGGGCTGTTTGCTCAATATCCTTACAATTCATCAAGGCATTGCATTGTATGTGTAGATACATGTACTTGTTGGATATTGCTCAGTACGTGGGTAATAACAGAAGAGTGTGGTGACAAATTACTGTATAACCAGAAATGTTCACATGCATTTTAATTTCAGTAGAGCCAAGATTTGCAAAATTAAAATGCATGCAAAAGTTCTTGTCTACACTATATGCATTGAATGCCAGTAGCAATTCACAATGTCATGTCACAGTATGTGGAATCAATAAAGTCAGAATAACTTTTTCCTTCAAGGAGTCATTTTAAGACTAAGTCTCGAGTACCATGAAAAGTTTGAGTGCTGACTTATACAAAATTGCATGTTTTTTGTATGATTATTTTCAATAAGATGTGAGTGCATATTGAAGGACTTTTTAAAATCAATATTTGCTCAATTTTTGGAGAACCTCGATGAAATTGGGTGCAGATCACAGAATACTGATAGTAGGCCCTACTGTGTAATTTGAACACATGTTCATAAGGTTCTGGTATTCTGCTATTGACTTTTATGAAATAGAATTACCTGGGTGTAAAGTGTAATGTTCTCCTCTTGAAGATTAATTTATGCAAAACACTAACCCATCTCAGTCATGTGGACAAGCAGAAAATCAAATAAAATCAGAAAACAAAATGCTGTGGAGACCATCTGAATGGAGAGAAGATCTGAGGGTGTGTTGGACGAAGAACCAGTGGTGTTAGGATTTCTTCCTTTCTGTTTAGGGCCTGGTTGAGAAATAGGGATTTGCTCTGGGAAAATATCTATGATTTTAATCCTTCAAAATGTTAGTCACTTGTTCAAAATATTTATTGTAAGGTCGTCTTTACATCATTATGTTACCTGCACCGCATGTCATGAAGTCTTCTGACTTGATTTTGGACGATTCAGAAGATTTTGGACTAAAAAAAGTTACTGGCATATAAGAGTACAGCATTCAAAATGAAACATAGTCCATTCAGTACACTATTATGGTGAACACACGGTGACACCATGTTAATGCAATACTGAGTATGTCATGTGGTTTATTGAAGAGTTAACCAGAAACTTTACTAGAAGTTAGACTAATAGGAATACATTGTATGTCCAAGCACTAGAGTAGGCTGTTTGGGATGAGCCTGGGCCTCCAGTAATTGTCATTAGCTCTCCATGATATAACTCTTGGCTGCGACAGTCAAAGTTTCGGAGTCATGTAGTCGAGGCCAAGAAACATTGGGACCATTCATGATAACAGTTGCATACCACACGACTCCAATGTAGACAACATGTGCAAAGCTTGTGTGAGAGGTGTGTCTGATAAGGTTAAAACACAGTGCATGTACATCCCACAAATGCCCAAGGGTCTCGAGGCAGGCAGAAAAAACTGCAACATTTTGATCAGATGCGACTGGAAAAGTCATTTTCCAAAGCTGATTTTTACAGTATTGCAAGTAACAATGGCCCTATCATGTGCACGCATAAATTAGTTGTCTATTTTCATTTTTTTTTTTATTCCATGTAAATATATATGCGAATTATGCAGTTGTAAAATGTCAGTCATACCTTCCATCATAACATCAAGATCTTGTGTAGCATCATGTCCCCCCTTTTTTTATGTTGTTGTTATGCGACTTTTTCTTCTATTTCATCCGGCAGAGAGAAAATTGTACACTGTAGTGGTTATTGATGCTGTCAAGCATGTTGCATTCATATTTTTATGAAGTTAAGTCTATTAATGCATTGATACAATGAGCGTTTTTTTTTTTTTTTTTTTTTTTTTTCTTTAATTATTACTGGAACACTTTGAAATCTAATTAGTGCCAATTATGTTGGCTGACTAATTGTGCTCTAAAAAAACAGCATTTATATTTATGTGATGAAAGGCGAGGCATCTTCATGAAATAAAAGAAATTTATATTGTATTTGTACCATGTATACATCGAGTTGTTGATTTGCGTTTATTATATACATGTATGTGTATACAGCATTTTATTCCAAGTGTACAGAAGCAGTGGTGTTGTGGATTTATGTACATGATAACTGTAACTTTCTTTGAGAAGCACCTCACACGCCCGACACTAATGACACAAATACAAACTTTTCAACTTACATTACACCAAGACAAAGTTTTATTACACTGTATAGTTTCAAACAGCCCAAAATGCCTTTATTGAGTCAGTATGCATGAAAATTGGTGTACATATTGTATAATACTTTCACCAGTGTCTTCAGGAAGAGTAACCATTGCTGTAAGTCACCAGCTGGCATGGAATGAAGCATATTGACTTTATTCAGGATACAGGTGTAATGCATTTTTGAACAGTCAGACCGCAAAAATTTCCTTGTTGAAATGAAATCTTGCAAAAAATGACAACACAGAGATTAGAGTTTTACCTGTAAAATCCTCTCATACAAACAAAATCTCATACATGTATTCCCATGTGTTGTTTATTGTTTGTTTGTTTGTTTTTTTTTTTTTTTTTGTTTTGTTTTTTTTTTTTTTTTTTTTATAACGGGGTTCACCTGTGCTTGAATAGGCCTGGGATAACAAGGAATTTTCATGACACTGGGTAAGACTACTGCAGCACATACTACTGCAACACTGATGCCCACTGAAGCATGACTGTTACCATGACAGCAAATTCACACTGTGTCGTACTGGTGGAACTCGAGACACAGTGGCTGCTGCATGTACAATGTATACTCATGATGTGTCCCTGGAGTACTGGAAGATTCTGGCATATAGATAATGGGATATTCTAATGCCCAAAAAGCTACCACAAAGGAACACAGGTACATAAATGTAGATATCTCCTGCTTTACTTGGTTCTTGGTATATTCTTTTCTTTAATACAGAGAGGGCAGACTCTTACATCCAAAAGCAAAAATGAACATGCAAACTGAACCATCTTTAAAGGTAAAATCCCTCATGGTCACCGAAAAGGGGACGAGGAGTGGGGGTTGACACTCCTTGTAGCTACATGTAAGTAACATGACACATACATATATTCTAATTCCTGTCACATTGTGAATAAAATTTGCATAAATGTTTATGTCTTGAACATTCGAGGACAAGAAGACATCTGTGCATTAGAAACAGAAAAGCAAACGTAGCAAAACAAATTTTGAATGATTATGGCACTTAATCTTGTACAGAGACATAATAGACATGCACTTCTGTATGTCACAAGTAAACCACTGGGTTAATTGAGAGAACAGAAATTGGTGAAAGAGGGATTTTATCTTTAAGACAAGACTTAGAATAAATATGAAACACTTGCACTGAAACTAAATACGAAACCATCTCCTTAGCCTAAGTCTTGCACCACCCACTGCAACATATACAAAGAGGTAAATAAGTTAGTAGAAAATGAATACATGCACCTACCTAAAATGATGCCATAACAAATTCTTTCGCAAGACAAGATACACAGAAGCGAGGATATAAATAAAATATATACTGGCATGAGATCAGCAATACAATGTATGTGTCTGAACAGATTGAATTGACCACCACAAATGAGTTAGTGGTTTGGGTGGGGCCGAAGGATGTTCCTTTAAGGTTGCAAAACTTCAGCATGTTGGTCGAAGGTACGCTGTAGTTGGTGCATTCATCACATATATCTATCAAACAACTTTGAAACTTGCCTCCAAAGTCAACTCTTGTTTTTGCGGGATACCCTGAAACGTGCCTAAACAGCTACACCTTTCCGAGAGCACCGGTATATGGAAAGGGTAACTTTAAGCAAGCACACATGTATATACGAAAACCTGCTGGTTTGGCTTTCCATTCAAAAAAATTCCAGGACAAATCCATGGCCAATTTTAATACATGCACTCATTCGCATGCATGGAGATACATGGTTCAAGACCCCAATACAGTCTTGGTGCTGAACATTTTTGAGGGACAATCAATTCAATTTTGTTCCCAGTGGTTGAATAAAAGGAAATACTCCCTATAATCTTAATCACATGGATGAGCAGCTGGAGAAAGAATGTACTAATGATGGAGTCCAATTAAGACTACATGACTGTGATATCATAGAAGCACTACAGAATAGTATGATTAGATTTGATTACAAAAATATGATACTCGTAGTACTCATGGTAAATATTTTGGTCTTCTCTAGACCTTAGTCCTAAATGATGTTTTCTGTTGCAAATAATGATGAAACAAAGTTTAGGGCTTTGGATGCAAACACTTAATAACTTGCTCTCCAAAGATACACTCTGGTACAAGAGAATACTGCAATATGCAGCTAAGTAATAGCACACATTGTGTCAGTTGGGTCCCTTGAAAACATGGGACCATCAAAAGGAATGACCTTCAGTTATGTGCACAGCCACCAAGAGGTCACTGTGGCAGTCACCACTGTGTCGGTCACTGTGGATGCACAAAGAAAATGGGACTGGAGATGCCGAGCTGTCCGAAGTGACCAGAAAACTCCCCAGCCAAGACTGCTGTGTAACAATTTCTGCGCAAACAGTCGGCGTGGGGAGCTGCAACCTTGGTAACACAGCTGAACTCAAATTTGTAGCTGAGGAGAAATCTACAGATTCCAAACATATCTTGGCTTTATGCCAACTTGGATGCTCAACAGAATACCAAAGTGATGATGTCACAGTCTTTTTGTTATAGCCTGGGCTGGAACCAGATGCATGCATGAACACTTGGGCCAGGTGAGGTTGTTTAGAACCAGTTTCCATGGTGATGAAAGGCTATGACATCACACTTTGATATTTTATAATGATTAATTTAAATTGATTTCTATTTACAGGTCTCTTCCATTGCCTGTAGCTACACATGTATACAATACCTTTAATTGGATATGGAATACGATAGTGGATACCAGTAGTTATAAAAGAGAATGAAAATACAGGGGAGCTTATAAGGAGTGCAATGACTTTAAATGTAATGCAGCAAATAATATATTTTAGTAAGTACGATATCATTCAACAGAGTCAGTAATCATTTAATGGAAAATTTGTGTACTTCTGCCATCAGCCCATACCCTGTATACGGCATACAATATCAGTTTCCCATGTTTCCCCAAATCTTTTATCATAATATGAGCCACAAGTTCATGTCTGCACAAAGTTGTACTTCTTATGGTTTTACTCTCTAGTTCACCATTCTTGTTTCATTTTCAATTTAAGAAAACCCCAGCCTACGCTAGACATCAAACTGACAAAAGAACTGCTTTGTTTACTTTTCCCAAAGTTTTGTCTAGCCTTCGTGAGAAATACTCATCACAATCTAGTGAATCTATTTGCAGCACCAAGATACAAGGTCCTGCTAGGCGTTACTCGACACTGACTCGGCAATGCGTGGTAATTCCTTGCAGGAAATGGAATACTGGTTATGGTCAAGGGTTGTGTTTTCTAAAAAATCAAAACAAATCTGCAGTGGAGACAGTGCAGTAATTTTCACTAATGACAACCAACATGGATGGAAATATGTATAAGGTCATTTGCAGTCTTAGAATCTCTCAAATGCATTATACCTCTAAATATCAGGAACAGAACCCCCCCAACAACAACAAAATTAATTGTCTCACAGAAACGCAATGAATGACTATGTTCTGAAAATGTGGGTTTTAATGCAGGCATGAGCTGCATATATGTAGTACCATCTATTGAAAAATATGAAGTACTGAAGGATTGATTAAGTGAACAGGATTAGTCACATTAATGCTAAATATGGATGTTTTCCTACTTCACACAGGTCTAATTTCTAAGTCACAAATCATGTCAATATACATGTAGCTAATGACCTTTTTTGCTTTTGGTAAATGGCATTTTGATTACTTATGGTTCCCCATAACTTCTCAGAAGTCAGCTTCATACAAATGAAACTAATTGAGGTGATTCGCTGGTGCTGAAGTTCATATTTTTCCACTTTTATGGTAGACAACCGAAATTTGATAAAGTTAATGCGGCAAAAGAATATTTCTCCCTGCCAAAATGGATTAACTTAAAGGGACTGTACAGTACTGGTTGAGGTGGGGATTCATGTTTTGAACTTTCCTAAGTGAGATAATGAAAAGCCTCTTATGAAATATGAAAGAGCATGTAATTTTAAGAAGGATTCAACGTTTATTTGATGAAAATTGGTTTTCAAATGGCTGAGATATCCAAAAAACTGCTAATAATAAAAGGCGACATGCCACAACTTTATTAGGATCTCTTTGTTTCACCTTGTTTTTTGATATCTCGGCCATTTCAAAACCGATTTTCATCGAATAAACTTTTGATACCCCTTAGAACTGCATGCTCTTTGACATCTCATAGAGTGGTTTCTGAATATCTCGCAAAACGTTGAAAGCTAAATCCTCACCTCGACCAGAACTGTACACACCCTTTAAACAAGGTTGAGTGTAATCAATTAGATATGACGTCCCATGCAGACACAAAACTAACCTCGGTCAAACATTTGATTTTGTAATGGTAGATTAATAAATCCTACAAGGATTTTATAGGCTCATCTTAGATTGCGAAAAAATTGTGACGTTCTGCTCTGCGTACACTGAATATATTTGAATGCCTACATATGGCACAGGGAACAGAAGTTATGTTGATGGCAAGTCCATGTTTCTTCACTTCACAGACGTGATTTGACTGTGAACCAAGGACATGGTTATGCTGCTTGAAAAAGCAGTGCTGCCTTTTATGTGGGATACTTTAATATGCCTATGGTAACAAACTTTTACAATTCTGACATGGGTCATTAACGGCCAAGACGCGAAGCAGGATTCAGGCTACTATGATTGGTAAGGTGCCAGTTGTGGAAATAACAGCACTGTCGTCAAGAGAAGTCCGTAGCACCATGTGGATGGTCTTGTGAAACAGACCGGGGTTCCTGGCACCATCGCACGGGGAGCACTGGTGATGAGAAGAATCATCCACTCCAGAGAAGACGTCGGCGTTTGAGTCCAATGGGGTTTCCGATTCCTCATCACTTTGGGCAAGGCGGGAGCAACTGACCTCAAATGAAGTATAGTACACAACCGGCGGTTCCTGATGACTTTGAGAGCCGTTTGCACGGTGACGGGAGTGGTTCTTCACAGGATTTCGCAGGGCATTCCGAGTGGCAAGACTTTCTGTATCGGTGTCGTAGTAGGCGACAAGGAGGGCGTGGTAGAAGGAGACCATGGCGCGGCGCGCTCTGTCGATCTGATTCCGCAACCAGTAGTCTTCCGGTTTGTGTCTGGTGAGGCACTGCCCACATGCGGCGAAGCCATTCATGTCAGTACCAACTGAGAGGCGATGCTCCACAGCGCAGCGTGGTGTCTGCCATGCCAAGAATCCCTCTCCAGCTGAGCTGCTACACTCCCTGCAGCTATGGCAGGGGGCGAGGGACTCCAACGCCGGGAGATCTTCAGGGAGGATGGACCCTGCCTCTGACGGGACGTCGCGGGGCGGTAGCAGGATTTCGCTCTGGTGGGTGGCGACCTGGGTGCCCTTGATGGGGCGCATCCCGCCGTAGACGTGGGAGTGGTTGCCCCCGTCCAGAGAAGACATTCCGGGAATCGACGAGTGATGTTGAAGCACGAGCAGGGACCAACACAGAGTGGCACTACACAGGGAGTACACCGCTACACAGAGCCCCAGAACCTGCCAGATATAGAGAGTACACAGATAAATACTTCCAACTACACTGTACAGGACTTCACAGCTACATCTCTACAACTGAAGTTTACAATAACATTAACTTTTTTCCATAACAAAATTTAAAAAAAAAATGTAAATTTTTCATGGTGCACCTGGGGATGAGATTAAATAAGGATGTCTCATTTGAGGACAGCTGAGACTGTAATCAATCTATTCATCTTTCTGAGCTTGAAGTATCCTATGGCAAAGACAAAAAGAAATCTACACACTGAACATTGCACTATTAGCCAACAGTGACATCCTGTGTTCTGTGTGTATACACACCATGGGCACAATATAACGGTATCTTTATGATATTTTCCCATTTGACCTTTGATCTCAAAGCTCAAAGCTTTAACAAGTAATAGGCCTATGTCATCCCTTCTCTTTTGGTGCAGGAATATGATGTGCATATTTTCTGATGGATCTCTTGCATCATATATACACAGGTTTTAACACAATCTTCGTAACCATTCATTCGCTCATCATCAACATTATCATTCTCATCATCATCTTCATTGTCATCATCATCATCACCATCATCATCATCGTCATCATCATCATTTTTTAACCCTATCTCTGTCACATAGACGAAGCCAGAATGTTCAGACATTTTGCAGTGCGGAGACATGGGATTGTTGTTGGCCAGTTCTGATTGTTATTGTTGACATTAATGTGTCATGTTATACATCATTTGAAAGCTTATGGTCTATACTTTCATATTACATAATAATCTGAGTGAGGGCGCCCTCACATTTTAAGTAGGACGCCCTCTAATGTCACATAATTATCTTTGCAGACTTACTTGTACATGTTACCACCTCATTTTCTCACACAATATGCTCTTATACCCCAAAAAGGTCTATACAAATGTTGTAGAGAATTTATTCAGCTTTCAGATGATGTGATTATTTTGTCAGTAGCATTAGTACTTTTCATTTTATGAACAAAAGTGTGTGGCAAGTACAACCTACATTTTACACACTTCGCACAATTTCTGGTTTTATGAATGAAATGTTGGCATGAAAGTAGACAAAGCATGCTAACATCTAGTCAGGATGAAAATATTAATTGATTATACGACTTTTACTTATAGTTTAGATTATACTTGTCCTATAATATTGCCATGTATGGTAAGATAATCGAAGGGTAAAATTTGTCACTGAAAATATCCAGTCTTCAGAGTGTCCATTCCTGTTGAGTATGCTAGACTCCTTTGCACTCTCCTCATTGAACAGAAGTGAACCATCAATGTAGTCATTTGCTTTATGATAAACCTACATTGAACATAAGTTTCATAAAGTAACGGTTTATTAGATAATAATGATCGACAGTCGAACATACCTCAGCTTCTAAGCTTCGAGACCGAGACTGTCCAGCTGCAGGTAGGAGGCTACTGTACCCTTATTGCTCCTAGCACCCTGCCCCGCTAGCCCCGGCTAACTAGAGATCCATTGCACCGCTGTTAGTGCTGAGTAAACAGCTACAACTGCTGCACTGAATGTGCAGTGTTCATTTATTCTACAGTTCATTTAAGAGGCCGATATCACGAAAACCATACCCCTTCACAGAATTCAAAGATGTTGAAATCCCTATCCTGAATGTTTTCACTTCATATTTTACTATATTGACTTAGATAAAATGGATGAAAATTGACCCATGTGTACGATCTTTTCATCGCACACGGCGATCTTATTACAGTCCCACATATACAGATTCGTGTAAGTTCTCCACACAAGAAACCTATAGCAAAACTGTACACAATACATTGCAGTCTGAATGCAAATAAACATGGGCGGGGCCACCACAATTCTTTTGACTTTGAGAAGGCTTTCCTGATTGGTTGAAGGTGGGGAAGCTCTTTTGCACACTGGATATCGTTTCTTTACACTGTCAGCCAATCACAAATGAGTTTAGAGAGTGGTAGTGTCATAGCCTTTGAAGTAATCTGTCAATCAAAATAGGGCCGATTTAATCGGCCCAAGCATTTACATAGCAGGTTTTGGGCCGATTTAATCGGCCCGTGACACAGATAGGGTTAATGCTGCCTTGCATCAGAATCATGGTACAAGAAAATTAGTTATCAGGAGGTAGCAAAAATATTGGGTGGGAGCATATTTCTATTTGGTGTGTTCAGCCCCAACTTGACTCCCTCCTCCACTGCAGGCCTGTACCAACCTTCATCGACTGTTCCAAAAGGCTGGACAGCGTGGAATACCAGTCCGCGTGCTCCATGAGCACATTCATGTCCGAGTAGGAGAACCAGCCTCTCCGATGGCCTTCGTTCAGGGCGATCCTTTAATGTTGATGTTTAAGGTATACAGAGTTACTTTCTTCATACACTTTGACAGACAAGTCAAGTGCTCTTTTATTATGTGAGTGAAAATATGTTGAATTTTCTTTACATTTTCTTTATACTGTTGTACTCATATGACATCACGAGCCTTAGTAGTCTCCTCATCCAGCGGTTCCAACACAAAAATTTTAAAAATTCATAACTTTTGCATCGATTGTCCAATTTTCCTCAAACTTACACTGATGTGTTCTACTAATATTGCTGCATTCTCTCAATCCTTATGTTTATGAAGGTGAACTTGTCCTTTAATATCTATACCTTTTCATCCAATAAATATTTTTTGTCAAGAGATTGAACGATAACTTTGCTAGTAATCTTGTGGGTTTTGATGTCAATGGTTCTTTGACCTGACCAAATGCAATTATTAGGCATTATACATAACATAATTCTGATAGCACACATGGTCATACTACAATTCAAATATGTCCATGTTTCTGAAACACACAATACACCACACATCTTAGGATGCAAAATCTCAGGCAAAATATTCAGCATTTTGGTTTTAACACAGAAGCTCAGAGTAAATGGCATCTCTTCATGCACTTCACATGAACCAAATTTGTGGAGGCAATTTTACAGCCACAGGAAAATGTGTACAATATAAAAGTCGAAGTCAGACAGCAGCAAACAACACATTCAATCATTGCAACTGATTAACAAATTGCCCTACATAAATACATACCATCATTCCATCATACACAGCTATGACATTGCAACTGATACTACCAGAGCTAACGAATGGCTTACCAGGTTTCCATTTGATGCAGGAATTCATAAAACTCATCCGGTTCGATGTACAAGTCCCAATCCTATTAGATGAACACAAACCAAATACCGATTAAAAATCATGGTATTTACTCCACATCAAGGCAAAATACTTTCACTTACTTTATAAATTATAGATACATACGAAGAAGTATGGTACAATTGTTTATTATTTCTTTACAGAGAACAAGCTGTTCTGATTTCACTTCTATCATCAGGACTGACTGTATACGAACTATCGACATATGAGAAAAACATCTTGAGAACCTATCTTTGAAATACATCTGACACATATGATCTTTGTGTAATTATGTATTACTATAATTGTGTATTAAGTTTTTTATTCAGTTCTCAGTAGATGGATATATTCCTACCTCATATCAGTAAATAATTCAACAATAATTCTTGCATATGTTTACATTTTGATGAGACAATTTTTAAGAGTGGCAAAAAAAAAAAAAAAAGCAGAATTTCAGGCATGGACCTTAATTCTGACATTTTAATTAGATCCCATTTCTGAGATTAGACAGGTGATTTAGTGTCATATAATATGTCTCTGCCCAAATTTTCAACAGTGAGCTAAGATAACTTTGATCTCGATACTCAATATCTAACGCATTTATTCCTGCAGTCATAAATGCACATATCATACAAAGTTCGCTTATAATGTTTCAGACACAAGAAATAATTATCTATGACAGAAGCACTGAACAGTAAACTTCAATTGCCATAGTGCATTGGCATTTACAAGTAATTTTGCTTCTCATTCATAATATATGCATTTGCATTTAATGAATGTACTCACAATCGCTTCCAGGAATTCTCTTTCCAGTTCATGGACTCGCTTGACATCCAAATTAGCTGAAATGTAAAGAACACAGCATGAGACTTGTACATGTACAATGTTTGGGGGTTTGTTTGTTTGTTTGTTTGTTTGTTTGTTTGTTTGTTTGCTTTTGCAATCACTTGAAGATGGGGTGAAACCAAAATCTGTCAATAAACACTGTACCCATTAAGAAATATTTCAATGTTTTATCACAAATATTGCTTCTTTCTTTCATGCTTACTCTTTTTCTTTCTTTCTTTCTTTTTTGCAAGTAGCAGCATCATGTAATGTAATGTTCTGTTCATGTAGTATTCAAATACTGGAAAGGCACAAAGTTTTGTCGTTAATTACATTGGTATGAACCTAATTTCTCTTGTGTACAATATCATTGGAAGCATTAGAATGTTGCTTACTGTGTATGAGATGCTCCATCCTCAGTAAGGAGTACCACAGTAACACCAAAGAAACAATTAATGAATGCAATTAGTGAGCCAGTCACATTTCCTAGTGGCTAGGACATAATTCTAGGGCTTGTCTACATTTCTAAAAAATGTCACTCACCACTGTCCGCCCATTCATCGCTGAAAATCTCCTCATCTTCTCCTTCGTCATACAAAAACTTGGTAGCCAGCATCTGTCAATGACATCACAAGAGAATAGCACAGAGAATAAGACTAATGATTTAAAAGATTGTTTCCATTCAAAACATAAGTTTTTTTTTTTTTACAGTACTAATGAAATGAGCAGCACAGTATATGGCTGATATGCCAAATTACTTATGCTTGTGCACCAGTTACATTTAAATGCTGTACAGTTACCATTACAACACATTTCTATCCATCTTCTTATTCTATTCATTTACCTACTCATTCAATTATGCTACTCCTCATTTCTTCATCTACCTATATCTTACTTAATTTTCACATCCTATTCATTATCAATTCATTCTACGAAAAGAAAATATGCTTACGTAATACGTATACTGTTATGCATAAGGTCTCGCTCACTAATACAGACAGGAGTAGGATGTTCTAAAATCAAAATGCACTTCAGCGTAAAAAAGAAGCCTACCATTGAGACAAGAAACAGTTCAGTCGAGGTCACTTTATTCAGGTAATCAGATTTCCGTTGCTTCAGTCGACGGGCGTACATCATTCCCAACACGGAAGATGATGGGTTGACCTGGCCATTACTGGAAAAAAAATGGAACAAGATGATCATTCATCCACGTGTGTTGAAATAACTATACACATCCACGCATGCTATAATAACCATACACATCCATGATACATTAACAATGTATTTAAGTCCCTGAAAATTGCATACTTAAAAACCAAACTATTGGGTAATAAAATACATTTAACAATGACAAAATTAAAATCTGCTAAGTTACTGCTGCACAGAGGTATACACATATAACAGAGCTTACATTTCCCCCCGACTCACAAAATTCTCTGACCTGTGTGGAAAATGAGTTCAGATATTCTCCAAATGGGCTAAAAACATTTGGGGACCACTATCCTATCCTTCCCGATGACAACTTCGTAAGAGAGATTGATTAAAGAGACACACATTGTAATAATCTTACCGATTGAATTTTGCAACATGACGACGGGTAAACGTTCCAAGATTTTTCTCAGCAGCGTTTTGGAAGAGGTCCACAGCAACGTCTGTGAGTTCAAAAAGACAAAGCACACTAAAAAAAGGCTACAGTGCATGCATGAATAATATTACAAATCCCCCCCCCCAAAAAAAAAAAACAACAAAAACCATCAAAGCAATAACTTGTTTTATTTTCATTGCTGAAGATACTAGATAAATGCACAATGGTCTCGCACTTGTCTTAAGAAAGCCCTGTTTTGGGAGCAGGGCTTTTATGGATTACCAAATTGAATGACAAATTGTCAACTCTGTGTATAACATCAAGACTATTGAAAACACCCTTTGACTTGGGCAATATTCAGCTTAAACTGATGCCACTGGTTCTTCAACTTTGTCTTTTTACAGCTTTCACATGTGCACATCTTCAACTTGTTTAGCGTTGACTCTGGCAGTCAGTCCGCAGCACCCGATAATTCGCTCGTATTTATTCAACTCGTATGCAAGCCCGCTCTAGGCTTGCATACGTAATAAGCTGCGTAAGGGGATTTTGTCCTTGGGCTTTCGGCAACAAAAATACACCTTATGTTCACAAATTTGGTATCAAATTCAAGGAAAATATGTAATCTATCGTCACATGTTACTCAAATTATTGTAAATGAAAAATATCATAGCGTAATTTGAGCTTGAAAAATGATGAAAAAAGTAATTCGTGCAGTACACCTTCAAGACGTCAAAAAAATATCAAATTCACCTTGTGTCTCAATGAAAATGCTTTATTTGGTAGTCCACCTCCTAATCTTTGTATCCATGTAAATATCTTGACAATTTGTTGCTTAATCCGGTCAGGAACCAGTAAAATATACATCGATGTCAGTGCTGATCAGCTTGAAACCGTGTAATCTCAAGAGTAAGCTCTCTCATTGGACAGCGCTTGCATTCAGCGCTTGCATTACGTCATTACGCTGCTACATAACGGTTTCATGCCACTTGCGGTTTCTTGGCACGCGTGTAGTTCGAGCGCTGAATGCAAGCACTGTCCAATCAGAGAGCTCTTATCGCGCCACTGTTGACTTTGTGTGGAGCGTACTTCCGGCTTAGGAGTGAATTTTACAGACATTTCAAAACGGAAAAACTAGTATAAATCATGCTTGCGTCTCCTTGACTTCAATATATGATGAGCATCTAAGTTTCCTCTCTACGAAAAAGCCAAAATCAGAAACAACAGTTTCTTAATCCGGTCAGGAACCAAAAAAGAACTTTAGACGACAAAATCTTCCGTGAAATGCAGGTAAAATTTTACGCAAATTCAACTGATTATTTAGTCATGATAAGATCCGATGTTATACCCAAATTTAGTATCAAAATAAAGATCTAAGACTGGAGAACAATTTACCGTGACTTGTAGCCATGACAAATGTATGTACAAGTCGCTACATTGTGAAAACCATAGCCCTATCAAAGTCTCGCAAAATCTCGCACGACGAGACACCTTTCGAACACAAGGATCGTCAGCGAGAGTGCTGAATAAATCTTGCTGGATCGGCTCATTAGCATACGTGCTGCGGACTGACTGCTGGTTGTTCAGTCATCTACAGTAAAGATATACCATTTTCCTCTAGAACAATTTATCAGTCAGTTTACTGTTGGCATGGCAGCTGCATTTACAAATATTCAGTATGTACTCTGTGCATATATTCAAAAACACTACCTTCAATAGTGTCATGTTCCATCGTCAGGGTTGACTGTGCAGACTTCCCTGAAGGATGTTTTGCTCAATCTAGCTGATTATTTTATATTTACGAGATGTTTAAAAAATGCACTTGTTTTCTAGAAGATGAAAATAAAAGTACCTAAATGGTGCAAAAGATACTTCATATGTTGGATACACATGTGTATCCCTGTCATGTGTATCCCTGTTTATAGACTCTTCAGGATATTTACCTGCAACAGGCAGTGAGATTCCTTCCACTCCCTTCCCTAGGTATAAAGTGTTGCGGAACCGTTTCTCCAACTCTGCATGCACTGGTAGATGCTGTTGAGAAAACGAAAGTGGGGAAGAAACAAAAAAAAAAAAGTTTCCAGTTTTCAAATGTGCAATTAAGGTAATTTAGGTAATTCAAACTGTCTTCTCACTATTGTACACAGTACATTTGCTGGGAGGATGTGATAATTTGTCATTTTATACTGCTTGTTGTAGCTCCTCTAGTTCTACTGCCCATTTGAACTTTAGCTGTTTCTTCTTCTTCAAAATACTCTTCAACGTTCCATCTAGAAGCAAGTGAGGAGGAAACAAATATATTAAACATGTAAGCAATTTTAGTTTAAGTCCCTACTGTGTGTCCACTTCATGTTGTGGAAGTTTATCAAAACTGCATTAAAAAAAAATAAAAATGACACACATGAAGAGCAGAAAAACAAGAACTGCAGCAACCCCCTTTTTTTTTTTTTTTTTGCTAGAACTAAAAAAGAAGCAAAAACAAAACGGACAAATAAAAGGGGAAGAAAAAAAATCAGGCCCCAAAAAAAGAAAAAAATCAGAACAATCATGGTGAATCATTATTAACCTTGCCCCCCCCCCACTTTTTTTTCTGTCCTGCAGCTGCATAGAATCTATACTGCTGCAGCCCCTGTTCAGTCAGTTACTATAAATAGATCTACCAAGCGAAGTTAGATTGGTAGGCCTATGTAAAAAAGGATTTCTGTCTAAATCAAACATGACACAAGGAATTTAATCTGTCCTGTTCATCATTGTTTGTTTACTTCGTTCTCATATCGTGGTCCCACATTGATGTGCTCTGTTGACTGGCCGCAACGCAGCCGGGCTACACACCCAGTCACAGATTTGTTGGATTGTTAAAATACAATTCATGCCCCCCCCCCCCACACACACACACACACAATATGTGACCTGCTACAACAAACGGATCCTAAAGTCACTGACGGCTAAGCCGAGAAAATCGAGTTTGAAGTCATATCATCAAAATTGGTCAAAACAACCGGATTTCTATTTTTGGCATAATTTTGTAGTCTAATGTTTTGTCCATCATCTGCCGAAATTTTGAAGCTAAATGATCAAAGGAAAGGCAAGAAATCAGCGTTTTTCTGGGCCATGATTTTCCGACTTTCAACATAACAGAAACGTGTCCAAAGATTTGGATTTAGCGCTGCAGCTAGACTCCGCCCCTAACAACGAGGGAGTGATCTTATTGGTCAATGCGTGGCATCCTGATTACTGATTGGTCGTACGTAGGCCGCTGGTGCTAAGCTTGAATGAACATCACAGAGGTCGCTAGGAGAATGCCTTCTATTGTCAAGCAGTGAATTATGGTACGTGAAAACTGTCTCGCCTCCCCTTGATCATGATAGCGTCGGAAGGAAAACTGTGAATAAAGGCGTTTGTCTCGAAACTCAGATTTCCCCAACCACTTGACATGCGCTAATAAAATCATCAATATCTCGGCAAACAAATACTTTTATGAGTTGTGCTTTTTATGAAATAAAAGTAGAAGAGTAGGGGAATAATGTCATGCCATTTTCAGAAAATTGTCCTTCCCCGACTTTCAGATCCTTTTCTTTGTTGTATCAGGTCACAAATGATTATTATTAAACACAACCAGACAACCGCAAGCACGAAGCGACAAGGACTGACGTACATTCACTGGCCGGCGTGTACGCCTACAGTAAGCTATTCATGGTACGTCGAAATACAACAGTCGACAGTCCCCACTCCTTTCACCCTCAGTCCTATTCTACTGACTATGACTTTAAGTTTTACATAGGCCTAAACCGTTAGGCCTACATCTGTTGTACGAAAATGAATCATCATCACGTTCCTCCATGCACACCACAGCGACGAACATTGCGCGGGTTATCTGTACGTGAAACCATGGGCATCAAAAACTATGAAAATCAATGGGGTTGGTAAGGGCGTGGATATTTCGATCGAGTTCAAGAAAGACTTTCGAGACTCATTAGAAAATAAATAAAGCAGAGAGAACTCACCTCAAAGTCTTCAAAATTCTCTGCGTCTTCTTCAAGACGCCTAAGGCTTGCTAAAAACTCCATATTTAAGCAAAAATTACGTGTCAGTTCATCGTGGTAACAGCAGAACCACCATTCCGTATGTCTTCCTCACTTGCGAAAATGAATATCGCCGCCTACGGTTGCGTTCGCATGTTTGTTGCACTGTACTCTAGCTAGCTCTCCTAGCGATCCTAGTGCTCGCTTGTGTCGCACGCTAGCTTGGAAAACTAGTCTCAAGTCTCAAACCGATAGTCCTTTCAGCCGAGCCAGCCTCAACCTACTAGAAGTATAAGAATCTAGCAACAGTGTACTCAAGTGGTAGGCCCAGAACTTCTTCATATATTACTTACTAGTATGTATACTACTCACCATTCCTTGCACCCATACAGTTTGATCCAGAACCAGAAGGACTAAAGAGAGACCTTCTTCACTCGTCATGTAAACATGAAAAAATGTGTGCGAGTCAGACTAAACGACAGTCACTGCGGTCGAAAAATAATGTACACGTCTAGTAAATTTCCACGAAACGTACTCAGAATATGATATTTCTTTGCTTGTTGCAATCGGATCATGATGAAAAGTGTACATAGGTGTATAAAATCACCATCAAAAAAAGAATCATGGTGAATGTGTCATGAAAGCAATATGCCAAGCATTTTTTTTTTTTTTTAGAAAGAGGGGAGGAGGGTGTGTCATGTAGGAGTGGATTTTTTTATTGATGAAGAAGATGATGACGACGACGACGACGATAATGATGATGATGATCCACAGCATTTGTATAGCACCATATATCTTTTGTAGAAGAAAAAAATGCAAAATTATGGGACTGAGGTGTGAAAAACATAATAGTGATAATGTAATGGTATATTATAGTATGTAATAGAGAATTTATACAGTTAATAAAATTAATGTGAATATGATTGTTCTGGATGAGGAAAAGAGATGATGGTGAGTAGCTGGGATATATAAGATTGAATCTCAATTTGTACATAAATTGATGTTTTACATACATGAATAAGTGCATTGAACTCTGGTTACCTATATGATGTTCATCGCCTGTCTATCACCATTCATCTGTCTTAGGACTATAAAAGTCCATTATCTCGCTTATTCTGTCTAAGAAGTCGAGTATGCATTTTTACAATTTGCTTCATCATTTTGAATCTTTTTCTGTTCCTACTTATGTCGCACATTCACTTTTTGTTTTTGTTTTGTTTTGAGTTTTGTTTTCAGTTCTGTGAATTTAGCTATACAGTGGGTCTTAAAATGGAATTTCAGTGCAGTTAGTCTGAAAAGAAGGAGAGAAATTTTCTTAGAACAACAATGAAGATTTGATCAAATTTGGATGAAAAAAAAGAAGCTACGACTTTTAAATTTTCTCTGTACAGGAGCACTTTGAACAGTCAATGAATATGCAAACAGGTGTGGTAATTATATGTCATTCCCTAACGACTTGCTAAAAGTTATAGGGCCTACAGTAAGTTGTACATAAAATTGTGATATTTCCAGTTTATCATTCAAA
Source organism: Diadema setosum (assembly GCA_033980235.1). Lineage (NCBI taxonomy): Eukaryota > Metazoa > Echinodermata > Echinoidea > Diadematoida > Diadematidae > Diadema > Diadema setosum. The sequence goes on from CM067080.1 coordinate 4,706,905, forward strand.
TGCATTAAGTATGCCCCATTCTCAAATCCTAATTCAACTCACCAATATTCTGAAGTTTTTCATCCAGGGAAACATTGAATTTTCGTCATTTTTTTTTTACACAGAATGATTAAAGGGAAGATAAACCCCCAAGAGAAATGTGGATTGAGTGAAAGCAGCAACTTTAGTAGAACACAACAGTGAAAGTTTGAGGAAAATCGGACAATAGATGCAAAAGTTATGAATTTTTAAAGTTTTTGTGTTGGAACCGCTGGATTAGGAGACTACTAGAGGAAATGACGTATGAGTGGACAACAATACAAAGAAAATATAAAGGAAATTCAACAAAAATTCACTTTTCTAGAATTATGAAAGAGCAATGGACCATCCGCTTTCAGAAAGCAGGGGGAATAATTGCTACCCATAACATATGTCAATATCAAGTTGATGGAATTTGTAATTTTCATGAAAAATGGATTTTTGTAGGATTTTCTTTATATTTTCTTGGTATTGTGGTCCACTAATACGTCATAACCTCTAGTAGTCTCCTCATCCAGCGGTTCCAACACCAAAACTTTAAAAATTCATAACTTTTGCATCGATTGTCCGATTTTCTTCAAACTTTCACAGATGTGTTCTACTAATGTTGCTGCTTTCACTCAATCCACATTGCTCTTAGGGTGGAAAATTGTGAAGTAATGACATTAGAATACTAGCTCACTCATTTACATAAGGCCTATGTATATTCATATTGACCCAAATCTTCGCTGTTGTTCTCCTAATTCTCACCTCTCTAATTGTTTTTTTTTTTCCTTCCTATACAATCAGACACGTGTCAACCGGACTGGAATTCTATAATTATGAAGGATCTATACTTGAATCGAGTCCTAACAAGACGTTTTGATTGGCTATGCAGAATGCAATCTGCAAATTTCCAGTGAGAGAAGAGCTCGATGTTCCCTCACATCTTTATGCCTCCGCCACGAAGTGGTGCCGGAGGCATTATGTTTTCAGGTTGTCCGTCCGTCCGTCCTTCCGTCCGTCCGTCCGTCCGTCCGTCCGTCCGTCCGTCCGTCCGTCCGTCCTTCCGTCCGTCCGTCCGTCCGTCCGTCCTTCCGTCCGTCCGTAATGAATTTTGTGGACAAGGTAACTATCAAAACCTGTTGAGGTATCCTAATGAAACTTGGCATGTATGTGTATTAGGGGGTGAAGTTGTGCCTATCAACTTTTGGGTGCACATGCTCAAGGTCAAAGGTCAAAAGGTCAAGGTCAAATACATAAAATTTCACTATTTCCACCATATCTATTGAATGCCTGAAGATATTTTCTTGAAACTTAGTGTATACATGTATTACCCAATTAAGATTCTCTGGTGAAAGTTTGGGTCATGAGGTCAAAGGTCAAAGGTCAAAAGGTCAGGGTCAAATACATAAAATTTCACTATTTCCACCACATCTATTGAATGCCTGAAGATATTTTCTTGAAACTTAGTGTATACATGTATTTCCCAATTAAGATTCTCTGGTGAAAGTTTGGGTCATGAGGTCAAAGGTCAAAGGTCAAAAGGTCAAGTAAAAATATTAAAACTTCTTTTTTTTTTCTCCATACCTTGGAAAATTGTTCAAGGTATCTTCATGGAACATAGTATATACATATACTGACTGGAAGTGATTATCTAGAGAATGTAGGGTTCATGGGGTCAAAGGTCAGGGGTCAAAGGTCAAGTGCAACACTTCAAAATTTTACTATTTCCCTCCTATCATGCAATGCCAGCAGGGTTATTTTTTTTTACACTTGGTGTATGCATACAATCATGTGTAACCTAATCGAAATTCTCTGGAAAGTTTTTTTTTTTCTTCTTTTTTTTGCCTCAAAGGTCAAAAGGTCAAAGATCAAGTGAAAGTGCTGAACTAACTTTTTCCTCCATATCTCGGAAGTGGCTCAAGTTATCTTGAAACTTAGTACATATTATGCATGTTCTACCTGAAAGTGATTATCTTATGAATTTTAGGGTCAAGGGCCAGATGAAAATGGTAACAATTTACTATTCAATTCAGAAATTGCACTTTTTCTCCACACCTGAACCTTGAAAATTACTCAATGCCTAAATGTATGAATGGGTCAAAGTCGAGTTAAAGTCCTTAAATCACTAGATACATGCTCTCATATTCATCCAATTAAACCTAGGTCAAGGAAGGTGAACATTCAACACATTTGTGACAAACTTGTCATTTCAATATTTTGCCAATTTTGTGAAAATGTAATCACACATTGTCCACATGTACTATCTAGACCTATTGGGAAAATCATGCATTATGGCGGAGGCATACCAGTCGCCAAAGCGACATTTCTAGTTTTATATGTAGTAGAAACGTTATAGTAAAAGCTGTCTAAATTGCGGCCACCAGTGTTTATTGCCACTTGGCCTACTATCAGATGGTCTACTTCCCAGTTCATCTAACACCACTACGGCTAAACTCACTTGGTCTACTATCAATTTCATCTAATGCCCGTTTGGCCTCATCCTTACTTGGTCTAATGCCCAGTTTGGCTAATTATCATTTCGTCTAATGACCAGGTGGTCTAATTCAAATTTTGTCTCCTTGGAATTTTTCCCACTTTGTCTATACAATAGAATGTGGGAAGACGAAATGGGCATAGGCATAGCCCATCTGGAAGTAGACCAACTGATAATGAGGCTAAGTGGCAATTGGACTAAATGGTTAACAGACGAAAAGGTTGTAGACCAAATGGGACTATATAGACCATGTGGGTTGAGAATAAATAGCTATTAGACGAAGTGGGAGTAGACCAAGTGATAGAAGCATTGGTTATATCATTTGCATAGATAAGAAATAAAAGAGGACCTAAGATAGACCCTTGTGGTACTCCACAATTTATTGTTAATCTCCTGGAGGAACATGAATCAAAATCAACATAATAATTGCTCACGGTTAATCGGTTAAACATATAACAAGGGTATTCCTCGAACGCCATAATGTTTTGATTTTCGAATAAGAATTTTGTGATCAATAGTATCAAATGCCTCACTCAGGTTCATGAAAATTCCAATAATATGTTCCTTATTAATAAAGGCATCAATTATTTTGTCACAAATAATGGCGTAATCTGTAGAATGATTTTTCCTAAATCCGAATTGATTCGGAATAAGAATTTCATTTTCATTTAAAAAAGAAAATAATCTTTTATAAGCAATTTTCTCTACACTTTTTGATATGCTGGGGAGAAGGGATATTCGTGGGCGATGATTTTTTTAGTTGTGTGTTGTTGTTTTTTTATGGATGGGAATCACTTTTGCGATTTTCAGTAAGTTTGGGCAGCGGCCTGAATTGAGAGATAGGTTGATATTTTACTTATAGGGGTGCGATGAAATGAATAATCTGTTTAAGGAGATAAACACTTAAACCATCCTATAACACGAAGACTTGCTGGATTTGAGATCTTTTACGAAGGTAACTATTTTATGGTATGAAGTTGGTGAGAAAAAAAGAGATATACCAAGTGATTCAGAAAAACACTGCATAAATTTACTATCGGTTACATTTCTGGAAGATGCTAAATTTGATCCTATATCAATAAAAAACTTATTAAAAGAATTGGCGATAACATTTGGGTTCGTAATTTCATATCCATTTTTAGAACAGGTGTTTTTTTTTTCATTTCCCAAAAGATCCTTAATTACCTTTCAAATTGAGGTTGTTTTGGATCCTCTAGATTCAGTATTTTTTTAATAATACAATTAGCGTGACAATCGTATATTAGTTGTTAATGAATTTCTGTACTTTTTATATCTATTAAAAACATCTAAACGCGTGTGTAACGCTTTCCTGAATAAAATTTGCGCCTTTATCGATAACAAAATATACCCTTGGTAATCCATGGTCTGCGAGGCTTTCTCCTATTTTTTTTTTTTCATTCGTATACATGGGATATATTCTTGTTATATAAAAAAGAAGCTTATTTATAGATAATTCCAACGGGCTGTTGACATCGGATTCACCGAAGACATCATCTCAAGACTCAACTGCCAAATCAGCAATTAATCTATCAATATTTTGTTGTGTTCTCTTCTGATATATTCACATTATTTGTGCTTATTCTTGATACTATCAACCTTCTGAGAAATAACAAAATAGGGAGATGGCCAGATACATCAAAATATAAAATATTATTAAAATTTTCTGACTCACTGACATTGGAAAATACATTATCTATAAGAGTTTCAGAGTTGTTAACTATTCTGGTTACTCTATTTATGTGAGGATGAAGACTATTAGAGTGGACAGTGTATATTCAATAACTTAAAACTGTTATCTAATTTACAGGGTAAAATATCAATGTTATAATCACGCATAAAATAACTACATTTATTTTCACGTGCCAATTTATTGAGAATATATTCTAATTTTTCTAAAAACAAATCTATTGAGCTGTTGAATTATAAGGGGGTCTATAAACCACCGCAATAATCATATTTTTTTGAAGTATTACTTGTAAGCTCTACAAATATATTTTCAGTTCCTTCAGTGTATATATCATTTCTGTTTTTAAAAGTGAGAGAATCATAAACATTTAGGCGACACCTCCTCCTCGTCTGAATCTGTGATCATTTCGTAAAATTTTATAACTATCGAAATTAAAATGGTGTTTCAATATCATTAGTCTTTGACTTGCTAGGGTTGGATCGGTTGAAAGACTAATTAATCATCAAAGTTGATTCATCATAACATTGAACATGACTTTTGGGAAGAATGATCAATCTTTATTTTTAACACAGTGTAGAATCTATCTCCGGTTTCAGCGACCAAAATTTTCTCCGGAAAGGGGGCGTTTTCTCGGGTAATGCGAGAGTGTCATTAAAATCTCGTCATTTCACGAGGACAATAAACCAATATCAACATGTCAGCTACGCCGTTGTGAGCAAAAACTGGTGTTTCTATTGCGAGTACGGAGGCGGAAATTTTTGCTGTTCTCAGTGGTTGAAGCCCAGTGGAGCCGCTGACAACGGTCAAATGCTGGCAAAATGGGTTCTCAAGAACAGATGTATGAGTTGTGGCTACATTATAGTACTAAGGTAAGCTTTAGATGTCTCGAAAACAAGCATTTCCGCATTCCCATGCTAGCTAGACGTTTACACGTCGGGAAATTCAATCTTGCAGTACCACGGTAGGCGCTGTGGCAAAGCGAACGAGCCCCCCGAGGTTGGGTAGAGCTAGAGGCGGATCCGTGCCGTGTGTGTCCGAGTGTCACACTACTACACTGTACACAGCAGCATTGCTTTAGGCCTACATACAATCATAACGGCAATGACAGACTAGCTTCAAAATGTAGCTAAGGAGGTGTCAATTTCTTGTGTGCCCTGTCATGCCTGCTTGTGAATGTTGTGGTATCAATTTTCACTTGTGTGATTTTCCTTCTTTTCTTGGACACGTTGTACCCAAAATTTAAGCATTTTCACTTCAGACTTCAGTCCAATCAGATGAAACTCAAAAGTACATAGCATAGCTAACAGGTTAGACTAGACTAGTTTACTACAACTAGGATAGTGTGATCATACTTCAGATTATAAATTAAACATCTTCCCTAGACCACATTCTAACACAACAGTATCAAGTTAGATTGGTAACAAGTGAAAGCGACCCAAGGATTTAGGGGTCATGCACAGTTAATGAGTCATATGACCTTTAACCCCATGGGCCATGGCATAGTGGACAAGCTGATATTATGCTGGTCAATACATGTAATGATGTATTTTTGGTGGACACCTGTCTCTGCCTGAGGCTGAGTATACTCGTACTTGGGCCTAGTCTATAACTGGTTACCGGTAAATCAAATGACACCTACGTTGGTGTACTGTACTTATATCGTAGATTGCATTACAGCCACAGAATGGTAATTTACCAATAATCCTATGTTTCAACTTCACAATGTCAAACAATACCCTCGACAGAAAGATCCGTCTGTCTGGAGGAGTCTTTTAATTTTTTGACGTTATCGCTCTCCTAACCGTGAAGCCAGATGCAGTCTCCGTGGAACATTTCCCCGACGACCAGATACAGACCAATTTTTTTGTCAAACAATGCCCAGGCTATGAACCAACTTTAACCATCTGGGCTTCATTGTATCAGCAATGTAATTATGCAATGGTTGCCTTTGCTGTGCTGGATGTGTACAAAAATTGCATACTACTGACTTAATACTTTCATGCTACTTCATTTTACTCCTTTGTTGATCTGCCTACACAACCACACCTACAATTACAGAGACTCCAATCCCAAGCACCTTCTGATCTGGAGATTCTCCCGCCTGAACCCCTCGCAAACGGGAGACTCCAATGTGATGTGCGCAAAGCGCAAAGTCCCTTGGGTCATTATAGGGTTCTATAGATGCTTTCTCGTGCTATCTCAGGCTTATTTTCAACATACGATGGCACTAAGTAAGTAATAATTCTATGAATCAAATCATATATTTTGGCTTCATAAAACTTCATTTCATATATCATGTGCAGATGCTATGCATGCATGTGTATTATGAAATTGATTGGCATCTACAAAACCATACAAGCGGGAGACACAGAGCCAGGGCGGGACAAATTAAATCTCAAGCGGGACAGAACGGGAGATTCTGTGAAAATGGGTTTTCGGCGGGAGATCTCCCGTCGAAAGCGGGAGAGTTGGAGTCTCTGCAATTATACCATGCATGTGTGCATGTTCTGCTGAAATTAGCCAGTCACCGTAATGAATTCTCTTGGTATTCTTTTTTTTTTTTTGTAATTTTGTTTTTATTACTTCAAAGGAAATCACATTATTTACAAATGATTCTCACAATTATCAGGATCATGAAACATAAAAATAATAAACAATAACAATAAAGTCACTTACACAGAATAGATATATACAGTGGCAGATATTTGAAATGTACAACAAATATCAATTATATGCGAAACTCCCGAGACGGAATAAACTCATCCAAAGATCACTAACATCACCAATTTTCCTTTATTGCATACCTAATGATAACTAACCTCTTAAACATAACAGAGCCCAACCACTACAAAAGTCCAGGACAAACAGAACTGGGAAGCGGAGCGATCCCTGAAACAAAACACAACCTCTCCCGCCCCCCTCCACACGCACACACATTCACACATCAACACCCAAGTAAACCTCCTCACCCCCCCCCCCCCCCACACACACACACACACAAACGCACACAAACAAACAATCAAACAAAAATCGCTCCGGCACCCAATCCGGCCAATCCCAGGTAGTCTGCAATGGATTCTTATTATACAATCAACTACTCAGTATTAACATAAAACAAATATAACACCATCCAAAAGAGGAAAAAGGCTGTACAATTTTAAGTACGCGGTTTCATTAAGGCTGGCATAATGCCATGAGCACCGTCTCAGAAATCGCCAAGTGGATTACATGAATCTGATGGCTGTCAGTGATGTATCAATTTATAACGCATTTTTCAAACACTACGCAAGTAATACATGTGGAATCCTACTAAAATAAGATAATAGGGTACAATAAACATGCTCCTGAACCACGTAAACTGTGGAACAAATGTGGTAATTTCCCCTTTGTGGATTTTATTTTTCTCTCTCTGCACACTCACAGAGCAACAAGAGGGGTGAAAGAGAGAGAGAAAAAAAAATACCAAACTTACAAGCTAAAATTATGTGGGAAATTTCACTCTTCTGTAACATGTGCTATTATCAGCAACGAGAGTCATTTTGAGGTCCAAACTGTGCATGATCGCTATAAAACCCCAGGATTGCCTAGCACAATTTTTTTAATGATGATGATGAAAATGATGATTATCATTGTTGTCATTGTTGTTATTATTATTATTGTTATTATTATCATTATTATTATTATTATTATTATCATCATCATTATTATTTTTATTATTATTATTATTATTATTGTTATTATTATCATTATTATTGTTATTATTATTATCATCATCATTATTATTTTTATTATTATTATTATTATTATTATACAATGTACTTGCCAGGCATTAAGATATGATGTAACAGTATAGTGTATTCAAATTCTATCACAGCTCTTACAAAAGACATATATGTGCAAACACAAATGAAATTAGTCATATTGTTACAACTGAATAATACCTGTGGTGTCTGATTGCCATTTAAATATTTGAAGGTTATCTGTCTCATTATTTGCATTTTCTTCTTTCAGTGAAATTTGTACATTTGTTTACACAAGACATGGCTTAGAAATCACTCACTCATTCATTGTGAGAAAGGCAGTGAAGAAATGTTCAAATGGGTTAAAGGAACTGTAGGCCTACAGTACTGGTTGAGGTGGGGATTCATGTAACATTCCTAAGTGAGATAATCAGAAACCTTCAATATATATGAAAGAGCATATAATTCTAAGAAAGATTCAACGTTTATTTGGTGAAAATTGGTTTTCAAATGGCTGAGATATATATCAAAAAAATTGATAATAATAAAAGGCGACAGGCCACGCCTTTTATTAGGATCTCTTTGTTTCACCTTGTTTTGGATATCTCAGCCATTTCAAAACCGATTTTCATCAAATAAACTTTTGATACAGGTACCCCTTAGAATTGTATGCTCTTTGACATCTCACAGAGTGGTTTCTGAATACAATACTGTATCTCACAAAACGTTAAAAGCTAAATCTTCACCTCAACCAGAACTGAACAGTCCATTTAAGCTAGGATAGGAAGAGGTGATAAAAAATGTATAAAAAGAAATCACCAAAACTTGATCAGAACTTTAAAGATTAGTGGAAATTATGTGACTGAGATGTTGCTCTTAATTGGCAATATTTTCCTGGTGCAATGTGCTGTAATATGGGATTAAACAAACCATAATTCAACATTTTTAACTGTATTACATCCATTTGTATCTGTTGCATGTCGATGTGTGAGTGAGCATGTATCATGTGCTATAAAAATATTACTACAAATGTGCAGTACATGTACATTGTAATTAATGTGGATACAATGTGTTTGTTGTAATAGCATTACAAACTGTTTTGGTTTTCATGTGGATGTGCCGATAAACATTACAATGACAACTATTTTGTGGTACAGGTATGCCCTTGTTCAGTATTCCAGTTCTGAGAATTCTGAGAATATGTATGCACTCATGTACACAAGTTTGTAAATAAATAATTTCTACCACTTTTCAACGCGCTAATAACTCTCTATACATCGTAGCAATTTTATTGATACACCCGTAATGACATGGTAGCAGAATGACATCTTTTAGTACATGTACTAAAAGATGTCATTCTGCTACCGTGTCATAGTATGCTGTCACCATTTCAAATAGATGTGTTGGCAAGGAAAACAAATAAAGTTAAATTTATACATGTAAGAAAGCTTTACATATATCAGAAACTGTGTGAACCTGAGGACTACATTATACTGTATCTGTACACAGAATTCAGCCAACTCGATCAGGGCTGGTCACAAACCTAAATAGTGGTGGCTATAAACTAGTGTTGATATCCAGGATATGAGCGATATATCCTGTATTGCTTTTCTTTTCCATTTCATTAGGTTTTGCTTATTTTTATTCACGCTCCTTTTGAAGTATCATATAATGCAATGTTTTCATGATGATAAAAAATGAAGCTCATACACTGTGCATGATATCATATGAATATTATTTTATTTTAACCCATTGAAGACGAGTCCCTAGAATAAGCCAGTTCGTAATTAGCTCATGTACATTGGTGCAAATGACCTTTCTTTTTTCTCAGTTGGTTAGGCAGTTCACTCATATTCAAAGCGGCATAATGCATAAGCTTGCCCGACGTAACAATTTGTGGAATTCATGTTCAAACAAAGAATGAGCTTGCATTTAGAGCAGGTGATCAGAATGCTCCTTCAGTTGACAATTTAGCAGGTATCCATTTCATTGTTTTGTATTGAACGCAATAACAGGCTATTTCCTTTTATATTGCGAAATACCATTCTTGCTGACAGGTGGATGTGCTGGCAAGCACCATTTAGATGAGGATCAAGTGAATAATTATCGCATCACAAATGCGTATCTCAGTGAATTTACAAACCAAAATGCCTGTTGGTACAAATGACCTTTTTCTGCTCATGCGCAAAGTGGAATTACGAATTGGTCTATACTTGGGCATGTTTGTGTTGGCAATGCGTGATAGCAAATTAGTCCATCCTTAATGAGTTGACAAAAAATAAGGGCTGCAGTTGAGAATGGCAAATGTATACAACAGGCAAAAAGAAGGGGCACACACATAAAGATCATATATGTGTAAATGTAAGAAAGCTTATTATACCAAGGAGGTTCTAGAGAATGGAGTCACAAGTTACAACCGTCTTATTTCCTTTGCAAAATATTCGAAGCTGCCGCTCAAAAATATTTGAAGCATGTGCTAAACAGGATCTGCCACGCAGATACGAAGACAATTGACTCGTATCTCACTGCATAATCACCAGCCACTTTCAAAGGAAGATACATGTATGTCTTTGTGATGGTAATTACTTTTCGCTATCCCTTCTTCTATAAGATAGGTGGTACAGACACAAGGATGCGCAAGTAGAAATTGAGCAAAAAAATGCTGAAATAAAGATGAAATTACTAGACTGGGCATACCCGGGCACTAATCTGATATATCTATCAATAAAGAATTATACTTGAAGATTATTCCATATTACTTTCATTTGTGGAAATTCAGCAGAAAAGTGATAAAACTAGCTTTCCAGGATGGTACAGTTTTAAACATTTTCACATGATACAGCTCTGATTTACACTTTTGCGCAAATTTCTGGACGGGATTGACTTTTGTTTAACATGCTTTATCATTAAGTGTAATTTCATTTCATTTATAACAAGGAAAAGTAGAAATTACGCGGTGCGTAATATATGTCCCCGCCGGAAGTAGCATTTTGTAACAAAATGTGCAATATAGGTAAAAAATCAAGGTCAAAGGTCAAAGAAGTCAAAGGTCAAAATTCTGTGTAGAAGTTTTGAAGCCCTCACCTAGTGCCATCACATAAAGCAAATGGAATCGAAATTGGGTTAGAAATGGCGAAGGAGTAGCATTTTGTAGCCAATGTACAATATAGGTCAAAAATCAAGGTCAAAGGTCAAAGAAGACAAAGGTCAAAATTCTGTGTAGAAGTTTTAAAGCCCTCACCTAGTGCTATCACATAAAGCAAACAGAATCGAAATCGGGTTAGAAATGGCGAAGGAGTAGCATTTTGTAGCAAAATGTACAATACAGGTCAAAAATCAAGGTCAAAGGTCAAAGAAGTCAAAGGTCAAAATTCTGTGTAGAAGTTTTGAAGCCCTCACCTAGTGCCATCACATAAAGCAAACGGAATCGAAATCGGGTTAGAAATGGCGAAGGAGTAGCATTTTGTAGCAAAATGTACAATATAGGTCAAAGGTCAAGGTCAAAGGTCACAACTGAAATTCTGTGTACAAGTTTTAAAGCTCCCATGTAGTGCTATCATATAAAGCAAACAGAATCAAAATTGGCTCATAAATGACAGAGAAGTAGCAAATTAAACATTTTGATCACACACGGACGCACACACGGACGGACGGACACACACACGTACGGAGCCCGTTTCATAGTCCCCTGCTCAAACTCATTCGGCGGGGACAATAAATACAGTAAGTAAGCAAAATATGGTCAACATTATGAAAATGTTCAAAATGAATCTTCAGAATCTTTTGCTCAGCAAGACAGCGGCGTCGAACATCGATCATCAAAAGCACAAGTGCACCTGTGGAATTCTTTTGTACATTAATAGAAATCTGACAACTGTTTGAATAATTACAGCCAGTCGGAACTCCATGTATAAAACCTCCTTGATCATACACAGTAGAAACTGTGAACGCGAGGACTGTATGTAACTGTATGCCTAAACCAGAGTCCTACATGTACCGGTATGTACACACAGAGTTTGGCCAACTCGGTTTCAGCTGGTCCCAGTGCAACATACATGTAGTGTGCAATCCTTTGTCACATGCTCGCCTATAAAACAAAGCAGCTTGCCATCACAGTGCTACCCACTGGCGCATGGCAGGCCAGACTCTATACATGTACAGTATGATGCCTTTGGCCCAAACATTACAGTAACCCCCTCAGGACCACAAACTGTTAAATGCCATTGACATCTAGTGCAGCATTTTTGACATTGGTAGTGATAGAGTTAATGCAGAACAGGGATAAGGGCATGGGTTCAGACACAGATAACGCTTTATAACCTGAGGCCACGAATTTGATAAACTGGCACCTGTCATATGTGCAATGGCTATCCACTTTTGTATATTCTATAGATGTGATAAAATAATATAATGCCATTCTGTTCCTTCCTTTTGCAGAGGGATATTCAACTCTTCAAGACATATGTGGAGCGGTTTTTGCAGCAATACCAGGCCTCGCTGGACCTATCATTTACTCACATTGCCGAAGGGTAAGACCACTCGTTTTTTCAGCTTTTTTGGCATGTTTTTGAGAGTCCAGACATTTTTTATCAGAGTCTGATTGACTGTGATATGAGGTCAAAAGTCAGGCAATAATGCAATAGGTAGCAATCATCAGATGCATAATTGTTTTGGATGATTTGAATTGAGCATATGAGCAATTAATTGAAAGGTTTCCAATGGACTTGTTTATTTTGGAATACATGATACACTTTCGTTTCCAGTTCAGTCAAGAGGGGCTTTTTAACGTTTAGAATTTCTCAAGGTGACCTACTTACATTTTTGTCATGTTTAACCTGTTTAGGATGTGCTGATTTTGCTATAGCAAGCATTTCCCATAAACACCTGCTTGAGTATATTCAGGACTACGTTAGTCGTCAGTGGTTGCACAGAGGGAAATCTTTAGTACTCACCAGCTAAAAATATCCCAGTGCAATAGCCAGCAGATTTTCAGATATTTTTGTTGACATTATAATCTTTTGCTGTGCTTTTTATGGTTGGTTGATCTTATTTTGCTGTAGTCTCATCAGATTACTGTAATAAATGTTTGTAATACATAAAATATTTAAGGCGTGTATGTACTGTACAGTATGTAAGTTTGTATTAAGTGACTTGTAATTGATAAGAACTCAAGCATAGGGAATCCTGAAAAGGTTCAACTTTTGCTTAGTCCCACATATGATACCATGTGTGTGCCATTGTGGAGAACTACTGAACTGACATGGTAGGATAAATCAACATGTTAGTGAAGGCCACATTGATGTTAACAGTGAACTTTACATAGGTGGTGCTGTGGTAGCCCCCTACATGTCACACACAACTGTATTGACTGTACAAAGGCCGGAGAAAGCCAAGTCTTGAACTAGATACGTGTGTGACTCATGACCACACTTTGTGTACGCAGACAACAAGGGCCTATGATTGACAGTGATGCACTTTACTTTGTTGGGGTCAGAGTTGCCATTTTGGGATCCAGAGAATGATGATGAATTCCCATACAAATTGTACCATGATTGATGTACACACATGTACGTGTGTGTGGTCTTTGCATGACTGTTTTATAGCAGGACATAAATGAAATAACCACCTGTAAGGGTGCAATGTACAGTAGCATTAAATTGAAGAAAATTTCATACTGTATGTTGCATGCTTTAATAATAGAGAAGAGTACCCCGTTTTGTTGGCGTAATACATATTTTGAGAGGAAACTTGAAATACTGAAGTCCCAACTAGATAAAGGCTTCCCCATCTATTGCAAATGTTGACATTTTCTTGGTGTGGAAATTTTTGTGCCTTTCGCATAACATGAAAGTAGCGTGAAAATGAAAGTATATGCACATTTGTTTTTCTTTTATTGTTTTGGTTTTTCCTCAAGTGCTTGGAGGCATATTTGTTATTTTCTGGCTTTAAGTACAATGTCAGTAGTATTGTGGTTATTGTTGCTGCTCTTATTGTTATTGTTAGTAGTACTACTATCACTATTAATATTATTATTACTATTATTTTCTCAGTGTTATTATATTATTGAAAAATTGATTGCCATCATTGCTGCTACATGTATTACCATTTTTGGTATCATTTATGACGTTTGTTATCATTGCTATCGTTACTCTCATAATTCCATGGATACATATATTTTTTTTTGGTCTCCATGCAGGAAGACCTTGGCAGGACCAAACTCTGCCTCTCTCCCAGATGGTCTCCTAGAAACCTTGGTGGTAGAGCTCGCCTCCTGCAGCCGTCACTGCAGGGGCGTCGTCGGCGACTGGGACGTCCTGCGCTACGCCACGCAGATTGTCCAGGTGCTTATAGCCACGTGCAGGTAAGGACCAGAAAATATTTAAACACAAAATAATGTAAAACAAATTAGAGTCAATATACTGTATCATATACACCGAATATTTCGAGGGATTCTTATTTTCGCAAATTTTTCGATTCAGGTGCTGTTTGTGAATTTACATTGTAAAGACACACATTAACATTAAATGTTATCCCGACATGAATGTGACGTGCACGCATGCATTTCTCCATTCAGTTCTTTATTCCGCAATCGCGAATTAAACTGCTTGCAATATCATCACGATGTCCCGATTTGTGAAAAATTTGACTCGCTAAATGTATCGCATAAATTCATTATTTCCTCACAAGAAATTGCATTGCGCAAATGTCTGTGGGATGAAGAATGAGGGATGGAATTGTACAATGCTGTCTGCGATCAGCAACATGGAGTTTATGGTCTAGCTTCTGACATTTACTACAGTCTGGGGGGCGTTTCATCAACGAGTTCGTCGGAGTTTTCACCGACAAATTTGCTATCAGCCAATCAGACGCAAGGATTTACACTGACAACTGTTAAAAGCTAATGAAATCCTTGATCTGATTGGCTGATAGCAAATTTGTCGGTGAAAACTCCGACGAACTCGTTGATGAAACGCCCCCCAGATGTGCTATGTAGATATTGGTCAGCAGTGGCGACAGAAAACAGCAGAAAAGCCTGGAAATGAGACTATCTACCTCCTATCCCATTCAAAGCAGGCAAACAAATGGATGATTCATGTTTTTTCTTCTTTACTTTTTTTTTTCTGCCTGTTTAGCAGGGGCATGAAAAGAACAGATACAAGGTGCCCAGACTGTTATTGTCAACACCTCTCCTGCGGTCAGTTTAACTTGCTTGATGCTTGGGTGGTTTATGTACAGTGTATGTTGAGGGAGCTACAGTGACAGTATACGCCCCCCCCCCCCCCCCTCAAAAAAAAAAAAAAAAATCTACAAGGGATACTGAGTGGCTAGTGGATGTGATGTGTGTCTAGCAATCAGGAAGTCATTGGTCAAACAGTATACAGTGTATACCACTAAAACCCTGAATAATCGGTGTTTATTTACATCAATGAAGGACAATTTTGCAGTAAATTGCAAGGAACACCAAGTGTTCTTTTTGTCTCACCTGCGAAGCAGAAGTGAGACATAGGCATCACTGTTTTGTCGTCATTGACGTTGTGAATGCTTTGATGTATCGCTGCAATTTGCTTGAAGCCATCAAAATTAAGAGTACATAATAAGTGTATGGTCAATGCGTGATTTAAGCGAAAAAATGTGCACCCCCCCTAAGAAAAATAAAACAATAAAACCCCACTACACTTCAAACAAAAACACCTTGTGTTAAAGAGGGTGATATCAAAAGTGGGTACAATATTCTGGGTTGTGTTAGTTGGGATATTAAATGATTGTTTTTGAAGTCATAGAGGTTTAAACTGGCAATCGTTCTTGAAGTTCCCTTGAGCACCTAAGTGCTGTGTGGTGGACCAACTCACAGTAAATGCCCCCATACTTGGCTCGCACTGAAATGGTGAATATCAAAAATGATACAGGACCTTCAGATACACATGTACCACTTGTAGGCATCGTAAGTGCTGACACTGTTTGTCAGTTTGTTGAGGAACTGGCCAGAAAATGATCGATGGCATTTTGGGGCAAACATTGGAAAGATGTAGACAAATACTGTAACTCTGGAGGAAATAGAGAGGAGTAAAAATTGAAAAATTAGGAAAGAAATGTGGAGAAATTACTATTTTTGTATTAAAGTACTGTAAAACAAGGAATGTTTGCATGCACTTCAGTTTTGCGAATTGCACGAGAATCAAGATTTGCGAAATTATATGCATGGAAAAGTTCTTGTCTATACTAGATGCATTAAATACCATTGAGAATTCATGAAAAATTTAATGCTGCAAAAAAAGAAGGCAGTGCCAATTTTGCAAAAATTTCATGCTGCAGAAATATCTTGCTTTACAGTATGTAGAAATCATATAAATCAGCTCATGTGTATGGTGTGGAAATTTCGTGCAAGTCACATGTCTCATGATCATTTTAACTTTTTATTAGCGATCCTATGCAGGTCTTCCCTGGTACAATAAAAGTGCGTCAATCGTCTGTTGGCTTGCCTGTAACATGAACCCTGTCCATAAAACTTTTTTTATTGTTGCCACGAGGAAGCAAGAATTCCAATTGATATCATTACCACTTCCCCGCCAGAGCAATGGAAAAACAAACACTAATAATCATTCTATTGCATTTCTTGTCAGAGAGGCTCATACCTACACATTGTGAGATACTGTAATTTTCCCAAGTCCAAAACCCAACCCCTCCCCCACCCCTTCCCTCCCCCTTCCCTCCCCATCTCCCTTTCCCACCCCCTTTCCCGCCACCCTATCCTCATCCTTTCCATTGTTTTAAAGGCAGAGAATGTTGACATTTATATCTACCCTGCATTTCTCAAACTGGGTTACATCAAAAAAGAAAAAAAAAAAGTCACAATGATCCAAAACAAAGCCAAAGACAAACTAGACTCGGAATTTGTCAAAACTGACAAATTAGGTGATCCGATTCCTTTTAAATCAATGATTCGAGCTTTCACCTGAAATTAGGGACATTGGTCGTGTGATGTTTGGATTCTCATTTTAAAAAGGGAGTCAGACCTGCCATCTTGGGTACCGAATTCCGTATACACTATCAAAGATGCAGAATGAAGTATATTTGACCTTTGACCACACTCTGCACCCCCAAGATGGCATCTGAGCAAAAAGTGGTTATTTTGTGAAATGATTCTTGTAACATGGTCTTTGCGTGTGCAAAATATGGGAAAGATAAGACATGTATTCACCAAGATACAGGATGAAACATTTATGACCTTTGACCCTAATTTACATGCCCTAGATGGTGTCTGATCAAGTAGTTGTTATCTTATGAAATAATGTACGTAACATTAACTAAACATGTGCAAAATATGGGGTTGATAGGGGCTATTTTTCTTGCGTTATTGCAAAGAAAATTGGACAAAGAAAGATGAAAATACATCGAAGATGACCTTTAATTTCAACCACGTTTTTGGACGTGATCCCGACACCATATGAAAAACAAAGGGGACACGTACGATAGCGCAAAGTCTCAGCTACAACATATTAAAATCTTGGAGAAATTCACAGAAGGGTAAGTGAGCTAGTGCTTGATAAAGACAATCATGTCAATTTTCACATCTAGAAAAATTCCCTCCCATAGAGATAACACGTCATAACGAAGATAAAGAAAGAAGTACATATGACCTTTGACCCCGATCTGCACAGACAAGATGGCATCTGAGCCAAAAGTGGTTATTTTGTGAAATGATCCTTGTAACACGGTCTTTACGTGTGCAAAATATGGGGAAGATAAGACGTGTATTCACCAAGATACAGGATGAAACATTTATGACCTTTGACCCTAATTTACATACCCAAATTGGCGTCTAATGAAGTAGTTGTTTTTTTATGAAATAATGTACGTGACATGAACTAAACATGTGCAAAATATGGTGGTGATAGAGTATGTTTTTCTTGAGTTATTGCAAAGAAAGTTGGAAAAAGAAAGAAATATGAAAATACATCGAAGATAGGCCTCAATTTCAACCAAGTTTTTCGACGTGATGCCGACATCGTATGAAAAATAAAGGGCACATACGATAGCTTAAAGTCTCAGCTACAACATATTAAAATCTGGGAGAAATTCACCGAAGCATAAGTGAGCTAGTGCTCGATAAAGATAGTCATGTCAATTTTCATTTCCAGAAAAACTGCACTCCCATAGAGATAACACGTAAACTGGTCAAATTTGGCAAGCTTACATTGAATCCATTTTTACGAGGTGATGCCGTCATCCAATAAAATTGTTGTTATTACATTAATGCAAGAGCATTTAATAAGCTACAACATACTGAAATCTGGGTGAAAATGGGCAAAGGATAAGTGAGATACGCTCGAGTAAACTTGAAATTTGATGACGTCATTTTGAAAATTTACTCTTTTTATTTTATTTAGAAATTTGGTATCTTTTAATCATTTTTCCAGTATTGCTAACCCATGAAATGACATGTACAACTCATCAGCTTTCAGAATATGCAAAGAAAATTGGAAGTCACCGTCCATCCTGACGAGTAAAATCGGATTTAAAATTGGCGGTTTTTTGGCATAGTTGCACTGTATATCGCCATTGACGCGCGCGCGGAATTTCAACTTTGACGGACCCGTATGACGTCATATTGAGTCGGATTGACTTGAAACTTGGTAGAAATATTCCTTGACATTTCAGGCATCCGATAAGTGTGAAAAAACCGGAAATTTCTATTGGATATGAGCTGTGTGTGCGTATATATGCGCGCGCGTACGCGTCCGTCCGATTTTTTCAATTTTTCAAAAAATGCTCCAAATGGTCTGAAACGTGTGCAAAAAAAATCTGAGCTCGATTTGAGGATACAAATTTTTCAACGCGCGCGTACGCGCACGCTTTGAGAGAAAATATGAATTTTGAGAATATGAGTAGGATGCTCATAACTTGAAATATATGTGACGTAAATTTCATTTAATCAATTTCATTAATGAGATATGATTGAGAATGTGTTTTCATATAATGACGTCATAGTGACGTCACGGTCGACTGATCACTTTGATTTTAGTTCGATTGCCGTCTTTGGGAGACGATACACATATGGTATAAGTTTGAAATTGATAGGAAGAGGACTTTCTGAGCTAATCGATGCACAACTTTTGGGGAGAAATAAGAAGAAAAAGAAGAAGAAGAAGAAGAAGAAGAAAGAATCCGTACAGAAACAGAAGGTGATCCGAGAGGATACTCGGATCACCTAATAATATGCATGTAAAGCTGGGGCACTTTCCTTTTCTCAAGGACTTTAGTAGATGCTGTCAATAATTAGTCAATATGGGAGCATTGTGTCTGTCCTATTATCTTTAGGTACAGAAACAGGTACTATAGACCTTACAAAAGTGTACAGTCTACATACAATGTACCACCACTCCGTTTGGAATTGATCTACATTTTAGGTTACTGTGCATGAGAGAAATGATTTAGTCAGTTATCTGCACTGCTGGTATGTACATAGAATTTAAAATATGTGACCCGCTACAACAAAAGGATCCTAAAGTCGCTGACGGGCGAGCCAAGCATGGCCCAGAAAAAATGCTATTTTCTGGCCTTTCCTTTGATCATTTAGCTTCGAAATTTCGGCAGATGATAGAAGATACATTAGACTACAAAGTTATGTAAAAACAGAAATCCGAACGTTTTGACAGATTTTGGTGTTCTGACTTCAAACTTGATTTTCTCGGCTCACCCGTCAGCGAATTTAGGATCCTTTTGTTGTAGCGGGTCACATATTCATCCTGAAATTGAGTAACCATTATTCTCATTTGGCAAATGTCATCTAGCCTTTTTGTGGTAACTTGTAAAACATCTTAAATTATAGAAATTTATGGGATAATTATTGGACAATTTGGGCAATTTCCATACCAGACAGAGAAGGAAGGGAAAAATGCTGTACAGCTAATGCTGTTGATGATAAAAGCAATGACATAATAATAAAGGAGATGATCATAATTATAGTGATTATTATAATGATAACAGTAATAATGTTAGTGACAATGGTATGATGACATTGATTTTTATAATGATGATATCATGTTAATGTAATGTTTTAGTGCATGGATTCACACTGAAATTACTGTACCGCATATCAATTATGGTTGTTAACACCATTTTCATTTGCGAAATAATACAAACTTCTTTAAGTGCCATTCTCATTTGTGAAAGTACCATCATGGTATTTCTTGTATGCACACATTTATATTTCTAGTGGGAAAAGACACAAAATATATCAGGTCATGTGAGAATATACACCACTGTATGATTGGTTGTATTTCATGACACAATTTACACTCATATCTCGCATGAACATTTTGTGTGAAGTTGGACATATGGAGCACATTTGTTTTGTTTTCCTTTGTCAATGGCACTCGGAAAAGACTTTGTCATAATGAAAATGTCGTTATAGCCATGTTCGTTTATACAATTGTACATCCGTAAGTGAATTTTGTACCATAGACTTTTGGGTCCTGAATTTTTAACTTTATTTGGTAACAGGAGTGCACTTTACCCCCAAAATATCAAAGTATTTTGCAATCTACTATATTTTGTTGTGTTGTTGTTGTGTTGTATCTTATGGAATATTGTGATATTTCACCACCAGTGTGAATGCACCTACATCTGTAGTAAGTCTATTCTGACTCTCACCACCTGTTGCCTAACAACAATTACTAGGTTTTAAATATAAAATATCCTGTTTATTGTTTCAAAGAAAAGCCAAACTGGACACTATATAGCTCGGTATGCAGTAGGGCCTGTCAGTGATGTGAGCAGTTTTCACTTGAAGTAAACAGTCCGTAGAATCTTTTGACAGTCGTGGTGAGTCATTTGTGACACGTATGAATACATGTATGATTTCAGATGGAATGTTTGCCTTGTGACATCATCATCTATTGATGTAAAAGAAAGTGGCCAAGTGTGACTCGGTCTGGGCTGCCCACAATGTGTATATTGCCCCATCATCAAGGCCACGTGGATTTTGCTGCAATGATAGTCATCTTGTCGTGTTAAATAGTAACTTCGTGTATAATGTACATGTTAACTCCTCTGAATTTTGCTGTGTATTTAAATGCAGAAAGATAAGCAGGGACAGGTTTGTAGATAAATTCAATCTGTGTGAAATCAGAATGACATTTACAATCAAACTTGCCATTTAGGGACAGAAACAGAAACAATCTGAGATATGCGTCGCCAGTTTAACCCGTTGAGGACGAAGTGATTTTGCTATCACAACACGCATTTCCCATAGACACTTGCCCGAGTATACAGTACTTGGGACTCGTCTCAATGGGTTAAGGATCCTGTACATGGTAAATCCTTGAATAGCAGGACTTTTGAAAATGCTGTAATTGAAACAACCATTGTAAATGAACAAAGACTTGTAGAAAAGGTATTTGTTTTATGTATCAATAAAATACTAAAAAGTGAATGGAGTACAAATGAATAAATGATACACTTTTTGCACTTCCATGCTTTAGCAAAAAAAAAAAAAGAAATGTAATAATAATAATAGATAAATAGTGCACACATGATTCAATCATTTTAGCACTTCTGACTGGCTACAGCCTTGAACCCATTTTGAAATATTGTTCTGCAATGCACATGGTTTATGACTGGATCCATATAGGGACCGGTAATAAAATATCGCTCTATGTTATACATCGATTGCATCGATTGATGTATTGCTACAGGGCATCAGCCCTTAAGTCTCGAGGAGATTGCACTCATGTTGTCCTTTTCTGGAGTTGGTAGAAATTGTGAGATGACTGTAGTTGTGGTATGGTATACGTTTATGAATGATGCATCCGTCATTTACAACAATACAAGTAGCAAGAACAAAGCGCTTGCCCAGCAGTGCCCTTTAATGCCCGGCAGTGCCCTTTAATGCAGCTCTCAGACTGAATGCTAGCCACTACCTACGAACTCATGCAGTAATTTTTCCCAGCGAGATACAGTACTGTAATACGCCCCCTCCCCTTTGTGGTGCCATACTGTGATAGCTAGGCGATGGCAATAACCCGACAACATTTTAATCATCATAATGTCTTGTGACTCGATATAGATGTCAATGGATAAATTTCAGAAAGCAACTTTTAAAGCAGATGATGAAAAGTTGTGTTATTAAAGGACAAGTTCACCTTCATAGACATGTGGGTTGAGTAAATGCAGCAATATTAGTAGAGCACATCACTGAGAGTTTGAGGAAAATCAGACAATCCGTTCAAAAGTTATGAATTTCTGAAGTTTCTGCTCAGTCACGGCTGGATGAGAAGACTACTATACACTGTAGCTTGTGATGTCACATGAGTACAACGACATAAAGAAAGTATAAAGAAAATTCAACATATTTTCACTTTTCTCGCATAACAAAAGAATACTCGACTTCTCTCTTTCAGAAGGCAAGGGGAATAATATTTCCCTTAACATACGTCAGTAACGAGTCGAAGAAATGTGCACTTTATTCAAAAAACAAAGTTTTGTGAAATTCTCTTTTCATTTTCCTTATACCGTTGTATGCATGTGACATCATACACTGTAGCAGTCTCCTCATTCAGCAGTAATTGCGCAGATGCTTTAAAAATTCATACCTTCTGAACAGATTGTCGGATTTTCCCCAAACTTTCACTGATGTGTTCTACTATTAGATATTGTTGTATTCACTCAATCCATACAGTATATGAAGGTGGACTTGTCCTTTAATATTTCTGTGTTGTACACATCCATGCATCTATAGAATTTGAGTTGTAATGTGATCATAGATTTTCCAGATTCTACCACTTAACATTCAAATTGTAGATATCTCTTCTTTTTTTTTTTTGGGGGGGGGAATTTTTTCTTAAATGCTAATGCTATGAAATGAACAAAATACCGTGCTGCAAAGTGAAATGCACTTGCTCCATCATCCCAGTATCACCGACACATACCAGAATTGTTAACACATGTATGTACATGTGCAAACTGTAAGAAATTCTTGAATGATGTATGAATCTCCATCACAGTACCAGTATTGCACCATCTCGAGTGTCTTGGTATGAAAGTTTGATAACAGCATTAAACTTGAGATTCCTGAAATGGCAGTCCAGAGACTTCCACTTTTAATAAGTTTACCCATAGCCACAGAAATGGAACTACTGGTACATTAAAGTCTCAATGTTTGGTGTCTAAAGTTCTCCTTTTTTATGACTTTAGAAAGTTATTTCATATCATTTTTCTGGCAGCCTGAGTGTCAAACTAGTCAAATATTTGGCATTTATTGTTCAATCATATTCTGATCATGAACAAATAGCATTTTATGTCTTCAAGTAGTCTCATTTAGGAAACCTGAAAATTGTGAAATTGTCATTCGAATAGACTCAGATTTGGATATTATATTCAGTGCATGTACACTGTATAATATATAATACATGTATGTACCTTAATGTAGTAAGGGATATTACAAAACATTGGATACAAGATGTGTGTCCCATTTTGAGTGTGTTTGTGTTTTAGGATGAAGTTTATGATGCATATCCTCAAAAGGGCAGCATCAATTTTCCTTGCCATCATCACATACATTTTGTAGTAGCCGTTAATCTATAACTGGTACAACGGAGGGTATGCATAGTTGCCATGGAAGGAATGCCAAAATCTCTTTAATAGTGCACTACATTGCCCACAAGGGTGTCATATTCATTTCAGAGTCCTTGCTATTGCCATTTTAATAAATGTTGCTGCTTTGCTATTGCCATTTTAATAAATGTTGCTGTTCTATCCGTCATTGACGGTTGGATTTATTTGCGTCTGTCAAGATGAACAAAAAGCCGTGTGTAAAACTGCAGTACTTGTGTAATATCTTTATTTAAAAAATCAGTCGTTTTGTGATTTCACTGCTCACCTTGAATTATGGTGTCACTATCAGATATGATATTATATTAACAAATATTGCCCTGCTGATATTTCATTCCCAGAATTGTCTGTTCTAACAATGCTGTCTGGGGGGGGGGGGGGGGGGGGGGGGAGATGAATGTGGTGCAAACTGCAAATCCATTCACTCACAGATTTTTAAAGCATTTTATATAGTATTTAATATGTTACACTCAATTTCTATACAATATCACACACATACACTTGAAGCATGTAGATGTAGGCTCGTGCGGCGTATATTTTTCCATAATTTGTTTTTAAAGCATTTTATATGGTATTTCATTTCAACAGCAAATTTGTCACACTTAATTTATATACACATACACTTGAAGCATGGAGGATCGTGCAGTGTATATTTTACCGTTTAAACACTTTGTCCAGTCTTCGCTATTGTGATTGAGGAACAGCATGAACAACATCAGCAGCGAATATCATGCCTCCTGCAATCTATACAGTGGTCTGAAAACATGCCTGGCAGGCAGCTAGCACGCTGTTTTTTGTGATACATCTTTCATGACGATTTTAGCCGATTCTGACGTATACTGCACATACATACTTCATAGCTGTTTTGTCATGTGAAGAATAGTGGTTGTAGGTATGGTGCTGCTTTAAGATTTCAACAGAGTCTTCTTCTTTTTCCCTTTTTCCCCATGAAAAATGTATGAAAGGAGTACTTGTTATTATACTTGGAGCTCACTGTGGCAGTTTCAGTATTCATGAGGCACTGTCTATTTACAGGTACTGAATGAAGATTAGTCCCGAGAGTACTTAGGCTGGTGTCTATGGGAGACGCATGTTAGTACAAAATCACCTCGTCCTGCATTGGTTAATATACAATGTAGTTTATACGTAATAAATTTGATTTTGTGAGTTAAATCAAGTTGTACGGAAAAAGCCAACCAAGAATTATAAAATTTCTTCTTTGATCCAATTATACGGTCATATTTGCCAAACAAAGGAATAGTTGAATGTACGTTTGGTGGACTGACAAAAATGTGGCAGTTTTGTCAGTCCACATAACATATGTTCACCACTAATTCTAGAAATGGAATAGAAGGCATTGTTCAATAGAATTTAAAGGGTGTGTACAGTTCTGGTTGAGGTGAGGATTTAGCTTTTAACTTTTTGCGAGATATTCAGAAACCATTCTATGAAATGTCAAAGAGCATGCAATTCTAAGGGGTATCAAAAGTTTATTTGATGAAAATTGGTTTTGAAATGGCTGAGATATCCAAAAACAAGGTGAAACAAAGAGATCCTAATAAAAGGCATGGCCTGTCGCCTTTTATTATTATCACTTTTTTGGATATCTCAGCCATTTGGAAACCAATTTTCATCAAATAAACGTTGAATCTTCATCAAATTACATGCTCTTTCATTTTTCATAAGAGGTTTCTCATTATCTCACTAAGGAATACATGTTCACAACATGAATCCCCACCTCAACCAGTACTGTACAGTCCTTTTAAGGGCTGATGTTACATGTATCTTCTCTATTAAAGCATTATCTGGCCATTCAGTCGAAAAACAACAACTTTTCAGTGAACATTTATCATTTGACCTTCATAATTGATAGTGCAGTTGTATATCAATGTCAGTCCAGCATTGCATACATTTGTACATGTATTTTTGCCCAAAACTTTTAATTTTGGCATGAATACTAATAAATTGCTTGTTTGAAGCAATTTTGGGGCAAATTTATTTGTCATTGAAGTGTTCTCAGAAATTATATCATATTGTGGGATAATGGACATTGGAAACAGGAAATAACTTGACATCCCTGAAATTGACCCTTTTTGCTATACCGTGGAAATACACTGTACCCAAATCGCAAAAGATGAATACTTGGGGCTTTGGCCATGTATCAATTCTCAACGCAGCGGACAATCAATTAAAATGGGACATAGTATATTGCATACATCTTTTTTTTTTAATTCTCCTTCAGAGAGGTTTGATATCATTATTGAAACTGGTGATTTATGGCAGTACAAAGTGCATAACCACATGCTGCACAGTACAGGTCATCGAGAAGTTGCGCACTTGTCTTGTATTAAATGGGTATTTTGCATTGAGTATGCATCGTCAGTCAGAGACCATCAAAAAAAAAAAAATGGTCTTGCACTTGTTTTGTACTGAGTGGACACTTTGCGTTTTGCATTGAACCTCAGTAGCAGAAAATTAATTTCTGTAATATCTCTGTAATTCCTCCAGGATCGTTGCTCTCAGCATGTAGATCAAAGTCCATGTTTTCCCCCGAGGCATACAGGAATTCCACCCAAAGTTTAAACAATTTTTATGCTTCTATACACATAGAGCCAGACCGATAGATTCAGTGCAGCCAGTTAATATACAAATGTAGTATTTATAATATTTCAATATTTAATATGGGGGGGGGGGGGGGGGGTGTCATCAAAGGTACTGTAAAAAAATGTTTCTTGAATTTAGATTTTTTACATAATTCCTGAAATTTGATCAAACTTGCATAGTAGGTGTGCATTCTTTCCTAGAATGTGAATCGGAACATGGTTTTTGTCTTCAATGTATGTTTTAAATGTACAAAAATGTTTTGTTTATTTGTTTGTTTGTTTTTTGTTGATCTGCAGAGGTTAGCAGCCCTGTCAAAAAAGCTTGTAGTGCAGTTTAAGGGGGCCACAAAGAAAGTGATGCCTGTCATCACAAAATCATGGCAAAAGTTGGATGTGAATGCTACGAAAATTGCAAAATGATGCAAATGGGTCGCAAGATTACCAGTGTACATGTAGACATACATTGTAGAAGAAAGTCATATATGCATATATTAAAAGTACACTTACAAATTTGTATATGGTATGTAAAGATTGTACATGTATTTCATGTGTTTTGTACAAAGTTATTGAGTAAAGTACAGATTGCTGGCATTGATATTACATAATGTAGAAATGTACTTCAGTATACTACAAATGTACTGGGTATGCATGTACACTGTGTATGTACAATGTAGGTACTGTATGTACAATGTACATGTACAATGTATACAGTGTATATCTTGTACAAACACGTACAAATAATGGGTATGTTTGCATTTATGTCTGTAGTATCGATGTAATTATATCTACACAACATCCTTTTACTAATCCTGCTTGATTATAAATCCTCTCTCCAGTTTAATGTCACAGTGTGTCATTAAAAAAATATATATCAATACCACAGGAAGCAAAACCATTTAGATGGCATCCGTCTGTAAAATGACCATGCCTTTGAATAGTATCCCTTTGTCCCAAGATCGCTGTTTTTGGCCTACCATGTGTGTAGAGTTGTATCTAGGAAATGATAAAAATTCCCACTGACTTATGTCAACTTTATGGCATTTAGCATGTGTATGCACACACACACACACACACACATGTGTGTGTGTATGTGTGTGTGTATCTTGTGCTTGTCTGTACAATGTATGCATCTTGTACATGTCTGTATTTTTGGAACTAATGTATGTAAATGCTCTCAGCTACAAGATATTGCTATAAAGAACACTCATATTGTTTGTTTTTCTTTTTATCTCGTGTGCTAAAAATATGAGGAAGCCTGTTGTAAATCAGGTTCCATGGGGTATAAACATCATAAGGTCCATTTTTCTGAGTGTGTTTGTGAAGCAGCCCTAATTAATTAACCTTCAAATTTCCTCCAGAGGCGCAGTCCAGACTGCAGAAGACTGGTTCTCCCAAACAACGTCATGCGTGGTATATAAAAATAGCCCCTGTGGTTTGACGCTGTTTTTCTCTCTCTCCTCTCCGTTTCTACCCTTGATACATTCAGGCACCATGACAACATCGCCCTCGTTGGGTCATGTGAATACTTCAAGCACATCATTCCACTAGCGACAGCTGCCTTCAAAACAGTGAGTATCTACCATCTTCCATGTTAATCCATAGCACACAAATCTGACCAGATTACCCCCCCCCCCCAAAAAAAAAAAGGGGGGGGGGGAATGAGGCTAAATGGTAAACAGGTTCTGTGTTGTCATTTACAAGTTTTATTTGTGCACTTTAATTTCAGTTATTGCTTACACACTAACTAGGTCATATATTTTGATCACAAATGAAAGCAGATATGGATTCTTCACAACTATGATTAGATGCAATCATTACAGATAGCAGCGACTATCATTGCCCATACATAGAAACGAACAAAATGCTGAAATATTTTGCAGTGAGAATGGGCCTGTGTTGAGAGCACCTGAGGGCTTTGCTTGTTGATGATGTCACAGTCTTACATGACTCAGGTTGCTATTTTTAGATACCTTTAAATGGAAGACCATGTCAAAAGATTATTTTGAAATCAACAACACATACCTTCTCAATACTTGCGACATTGCATTACAAACCAGCAATATGTTGCCAGATCTGTCTTGCTTTGTTTGTGTGTTGTTGTCTTTTGTGTGTGTTTGTTTGTTTTGGTCAAGTCTACACATGCAGTTCTGAGAGATGAGATTCTTAGATGTGGAACCTCATCCAAATTTGATGCCCGTACCCCACCAAGAATTAATTGATGGAAGAGCAAACGTGCAGGAATGCCTGCATTTTTTAAAAGAGTCTACTCTGGTGCACTGAGTCACCTTCCTATTGTGTGTGGAACAAAAGGGATTTAAATCTCCATAGCAACCACTGTAAAGAGATTTACCAGAGTTGAAATCTTCATACTCTCTCTTAAAAAAAAAAACAACAACAACAACGACCTTTCTGTTCATGATCATGTCATTGTTATTGGCACAATGCAATGCCAGGATTATGGATGACCAGGCTTCTGTTTGTACATGTATGCAAAATACACTTTGTGTATATTTTATCCTTTCTCAAGCTGTCATATTTTCAAGCTATGTTACTTATTTAATGACAACCAATGCATTCTACAATAATTCAGTCAGATCACTATGTATCGCTTAATCTTGAATAGATCAAAATCAACATATCTTTCCATTTTGTTATCAAATTGTTGTATATAATAAAAAGTTATGTTTGAATGTACCGGTACGAATTGTACACTGTACATCTTACTGTTTTTGAAAAATGAGCAAAAAAATGACTGCATTTCATATGAGATATTAACTCAAACTGGAAAACTGTATAAGAATGAGTTTGAATTTGAATTTGAGTTGTGTTAGAACTCCTGCTGACTAAATTAACTTACAGAGTGTCTGTAGATTTTTCATGCACGCTCACTTTTACAGAGCTCATACATGTAGGTTGAAAATGGAGAAAACCAACTCAGATTAGGAAATAAGACATACAAAAATATAAGTCTAGGAATAAGAAAAAATACTACTTACACTTCATACCCTGCTTCTGAATTTCAAATACAGGCCCTTGATATAAAAATAAAGGGTTACTACTATGTCGGAGACAACATAAAACCCCATATATCAGCTACAGAGTATTTGACCCAAATGCATTATTTTGAGGCCTATTGGAAAATCAATTCTTTGCAACTGTGTTGTTAAAGCTAATGATGCTTTGTTACATTTGTCTGATTATGAATAGCTGACCTGTTCAGAACCATTCAGGCACCTGTTAAGAACCATTCCAGATCTATTCAAGCACCAGTTAAGCACCTGTTAGGAACCATTCCAGAACCATTCAAGCACCTTTAAAGCACCTGTTAAGAACCATTCCAGAACCTGTTACTTTCATTGTACCAGTAAGCATTATGCCAGGATATCAGTATCAAAGGTAAATGATCAATCATTTATTGATTTATTGATTGAGTTTTGTGCTGTATTTTTTTTTCAAAGCTTTGTCATACTACATTATCAAAACTTCATAGAAGATATGATCATTAGTATGATTGTATGAGATTGCATGCTTTTCAAGGTAACAATAGATTTTCAATGCGGGATATTCTCCAGTGAGACTTTTCTACCGATACAGAGTTGAGAATGATTTTTCATACCTCAGAGTGTGTTGTTTTATTGATAGCATCATGAGTCATGCTGGATGAAAGTGCCGCACTATCCATTTTGAGATCAAGCTTATCATATATTCAACAAAAACTGTACAATCACTCACATGTGTGGTGGCTCTAATTATTATCACCCAAATGCTACATTGATGATAATTGAAGGTTGAAAATGCACCGGATATTCACATGCTTTGCATTTTCCACATGTGGGGCGGCATTTTAATTTTCACACAGAAATTTCTGTTTTAGTGATGATTGGATGTTGTTTGAGAGGGTAGGATTGTAGGTACGTGTAGCCCCTCAATGAAATTGGCGTGCTCCCCCTGATCAGAAGAATTTATGTGGATTTGCAAAGATCACATGGGCTTGATGGAAACTGCCGGGGATTGTGGCGCGGTAATCGCAGAATTAACAAGTTCTCAGGCTCTGCAACATTACAGATGTGATGCTGGAACAAGATACTGTGGCAGTGTATTTACTGTTTTGACCCATATATCTGTCTTTGGATCAGCTGTGTAGATATTTAGGGGGCCCCCTCATGTTTGATTTGCACAAGAGCAGCAGATTCAATGAGAGATCAGTGTTTAGGAGCAGGGAACCAAATTTGTTGAAACAGTCAGCAACAATGAGCAGAGTGCATTGTCGGGGACGGAAATACCCATAATCTTGCTGTCGATTAACCTTGATCAAATCAGTGTTTATTTATCCACACAAAAAAAAATAACTGTTTTATCAGTGTTCAAGATGTTAATGTGGTATCATACTGAAGAAGTATTAAAATCAGTCATATTCAGTTGAAGAAGCTAAACCCACAATGTAGTGGCAGCATTATTTTATGTTATTGTTGTCATTATTGCCAGTATTATTACTATTTTTAGCAGTATCAACGTCATTATCATTATTAGAAGTAGAATAAGTATTAACATCATCATTATTATTACTCTTACGCTTGATATCATCATCAATATCAGTAGACAATGAAAACATGGGTTCCCGTTGCAGTAGTATGTAGTGTTTGCCTGTTGATTTTCAGCAAAGGTGGCCGCACAAGGGACAGGCACACTGAATCATCGCGTTGTCTTTCTTTTTGCAGTAGTTCAGGAAAAATTCTACATGGATGGGTGCTGATTTCTGAGAAATCAGACAGACATTACATTAGATCACGCTTTATGATTACACGGACAGCCGTTAGAACCTAGTAAAAGGTATCTTCCATATGAGCAACATAGCCAGAAGCTATCTGTTAAAATGTCCTTCATTATTAAATAAATGCACATTCATTCAATCAATTATTCATCCGTTCATTCTGTCAATCTTTTATTTGTTTCTAAAAGTGCGCTATAGCATTTTTTTTTCAGATCTTCTCAAAAGAATCAGTCCCCCTAAAATGATACCAGTTGCACAGAGTATGCACTGACTTTAGTTAGACCATGGAGCTACTACAAAAGTTTAGTAGCTCCATGGTTAGACTGTATATATCCCTTCCTAAAGGCTGTTAGTACTGCTGCAACCCGATTTACACATAATGCCATTGGCTTTGTATGTTAGTCCTGAGAGTTGCATAAGGCAGGGTGCTACATAAGCACTTGCCTGATTGCCTAGGGCAAGTGATAATCAAATGTGGGCAAGCATTTTTGAACAGTGAGAACAAATGTTTGCCCGAATTGGGCAAGCAAGAAGTTTTGAAGCCACTAGTCAATACCCTTGCTCTAATTTTGGGAGTATTCGTTTTCTCCCCCCCCCCCCCTCTATTTTTTACAAATGAATGATTCAAATAGGGCAAGTATCAAGGCAATTGAGGCTCTTCAGATAATATTCATATTTAATATCTAATGCAATCAAATTACCATTGCTTTCTTTTCATTTTATGATTCTGTTCAATTTTTTTTTTTCCATCAGTCATTGACCATTTACTACTTTAATTCCAAACAGCAAATTGGTCCCAGAAAATGTTCTCCTCTTTGATGTTCTATCAAAGTTAATCATGTTCATACATGTATTTCTGTTCCAATTATTTTGTAATAATGAAGAGTTCAGATGCAACATACCCACCTGTTGAGGATATAATACTTCATTTTAATGTTGTATTCTTTTTTTTGGGGGGGGGGGGGGGGGAGGGGGAGTCTGCATGTTTTTGTGTGTGTGTTTTTTTCTTTGTTTCAAAGCTGCATTGGTAGATCCTAGTGCAAGACCAGCTTACATTGCAACTCTGCTTGAGCATGTCAACCAGATCTGCAATCTATATATAGTCTTGATACTTACTGTTGTAGTTTCAAGTGAATTTATGTTTTGCGATATGAAACATGCCTTATCTTGAAATGTACACACAACCAAACACACACTGCGATAAGGAGGGGAAGTCTTGTACATTACATGTGAGCTGCTGCCAATTCCGTGTACATGCCTTATATGCTCAACCATTTGTTGTCACTCAAAAGTGTTTGTTATCAAATACAGTGTTGGGGTTCTCCATTTCGCCCCATGCAATTATCTGTCTGCATGGGGAGACCTGGTTCAGGGACAAGTGGTTCTATGTTTAGAAAAGTCACATTGCCTGATGTTAAGGATACATTCTTATTATGTTCTGTCCTTGAAATTATCATTTAGGTTTTGGCTCAAAGAATCTAGAGAAGAATTTCATGAATTTACAAGTGTAATGTGTCTGTCTGGGGTTGTTGTTGTTTATACCAGCATCCATGTCTTATTGTTTGCCTATGACTGTGTCACACACAGTGGCAGATCAATTGCACAACACACACATGCATGCACACACACACCCATACACACACACATGTCTGTTCAAGAATCATCTTACTCTTACCATATGACCTGAGCTGTGACAAAGGGAAAAATATAGAATGTGAGGCAGAAAGAAAATATAGTGTGTGCTTGAGTAAAAAGTACATGTAGCAGGAAATTTAATGACGCAGATCCCATAAAAGATTTTGTATAAATGAGGAAGTTCAAATTTTAGTAATCATGCGTCATGATCCCCCATGTTACATGGTAACATTTGTTTTAAAAATGTTGTTTTCTCTCTGAGGTCTTGATATTGATTGCATATTTGGGTAGCAATCATGCCTCGTTTTGTGGTGAGAAAGGGCTTTAACTCTAAAGCTTGAGTCACATTGGCAAGGTTTATGATGTACCAGGGAGGTCACGTACCAGGGAGGTGACCTCCCTAGGCAGGGATCTCGCCAGCGTATATCACCCTTGTCGGTGCCGACAAGCGTGCGGTTTGAAGAAACAATTGCCGACAAGGGTAAAACTTGCCGACAAGGGTAACACCACGCGTGAACTTGCCGACAAGGGTAACACCACGCGTGAACTGCTTGCTTGACGAGCTAAGTTCTGACCAATTTCTCGCCTTTTTCAGTCTTTATTATCTGGCTAGAAAAGAAACTATATGTTGAAAGGAGCAGCAGTTTACAAGCGCTAAAAGTTATCACGCACCGATCACAACAACTCGGCTCAACATAGCGACGTACTAGCTAGCTGCACATACACGTACACACCATGTCACACACTTGCTCACTCACAATGCGCTCTGATTCGGGATCCACACACACAATAGTCATGCACCACCCAGCCGGCCACGCAGCGGCCTGCTATGTGTGTACGACGGTATTGTGAGAGGGAGAGAGAGGACGGAAAGAGAGGGTCGGAGGCCGAGGGAGGCTGAGGAAGGCTGACACGTGCTCGCTTGTTGTTACGCTTGTTGTCGGGTTACGTAAAAACAAACGATGTGAAATGCATGCCCCCCCTCCGTCAAAGGTTGTATATATATATATTTTTTTGCTGCTTTAGTTTGTTTGTTCGTTTGTCTGCCTGTCTGACTCTCTATTCGCAAAATAAGTCACAATTTGGGAACAGATTAGGATGAAAATTTCAGGAACAGTTCGTTGGTAAAATGGCGCAAGGAACAGATGATTAAATTTTGATAGCGAGCAGGATTTATAATACCACCGGAATTCACCGCCAGGATCAAGGATTTTTAGACTTTGTTTCGTATATTATTGAAAGGATTCGTATCAATTCTTTAGGAAGCTGGCCATCGGCAATGACGCAAAATTAGATGCGTCCAAAGCATTGCCGCAGAGAGAAAATGAACTCCATCTTTCGTTTAAAAAAGAAAAAAGAACATGCGATGGAGTAAGCAAATGCAAATTGTTATTTTGGTTTTGGTAGTTTCCGCGGGTTATTTTTATTTATTTTTAATTTAAAAAGCCATGCGTTCCATTTGAGCCTTTTCACTTTCCATGGATTTGTAAATGTCATTCGTGAATATTCCATTTTCCTTCTCCGGGCCGAAATTTATGGTAATTCTGTCATGATGGTCTTTCAAGTTCAACGTACGTAATGCTCCACGTGCTTCTGGCTTGGTGGGTTACGGGGCCTTCATGGGCAGAAAATAAATGGATAATCATTTATCAAGTTCCCAGTTGGTTTACATGCTATGTACACGCTGTTTACGACCACTGAAGCAAGGTGGCAGTACACGCGGCATTCCTTTATCTGACACCTGGCTTTCGTGGAAATTTCGTGGAAATTTCCACAAGCCATGATATCAAGTTTCCCCACTGCTTGTGGTCGTGTTTTTTTTTTTTATTCTTCATTACGAACATAAATTTGTTTAACTTGAAAAGTGTAGATAATTTGCTCCGAGCACGCGTTTCTTTCTTTCTTTTTTTTTCTTTTTTTTTTCATTGCAGCGTCGGTAACATTTTGTTTTGTTCATCGTCCGTGCATGGCAGGGGTTCGTGGGAGGAGAACGATAGGAATGACTGGGGAGAAAATAAACTGAAAGAAGGAAGCATCTTTTGAGCAAGCCGTCTTTGTTTTTCTCTACACCACCAAGGTTCTTTTTTTTTTCGTTACTCCGACAGATTAACGATAAAATAATGCTAGATTCTTTATTCTGAAGGTTCGTTAATCCAAAAATGATTAAGAAAAAATGTCTGTTCATTTCACAACGAAATCAGTTTTGTTATTTCGAACGTTCTGCCCGTGAAATTTCGGAATAAAACGACGGCACAAAACAGCGTGTTTTCGTACTCTAAGGGTCTGTTACTCCGACAGAAATAGTAATGATAAAATAATAAATTGTAGATTCTTTCTTCTGAAGGTTTTCTAACCGAAAATTAAAGAAAGAAAAACGACTGCCCAAAAACAGTTGCAGTTTTCTTACTCTGGCGGTTCGTTACTCCGACAGATTAATGATAAAATAATGCTAGATTCTTTATTCTGAAGGTTTGTTAATCCAAAAATGATTAAATAAAATGTCCGTTCATTTCACAACGAAATCAGTTTTGTTATTTTGAACGTTCTGCCAGTGAAATTTCGGAATAAAACGACGGCACAAAACAGCGTGTTTTCGTACTCTAAGGGTCTGTTACTCCGACAGAAATAGTGATGATAAAATGATAAATTGTAGATTCTTTCTTCTGAAGGTTTGTTAACCGAAAATTAAAGAAAGAAAAATGTCCGTAAATTCCAAAACGAAATCAGTGTGTCATTTCGAACGTTGCCTTGAAGTTTCGGAATAAAACGACTGCCCAAAAACAGTTGCAGTTTTCTTACTCTGGGGGTTCGTTACTCCGACAGATTAATGATAAAATAATGCTAATTCTTTATTCTGAAGGTTCGTTAATCCAAAAATGATTAAGAAAAAATGGTGTCCGTTCATTTCACAACGAAATCAGTTGTGTTATTTCGAACGTTTCTGCCTGTGAAATTTCGGAATAAAACGACGGCCCCAAAACGGTTACAGTTTCCTTTTACTCTGAAGATTCGTTACTCCAAAGAATAATGATGATAAAATGCTTTAGATTCTTAGTTCTGAACGATCGTTAGTCGGAAAACGATAAAGAAGAAATGTTCGTTTATTTCCAAACGAAATCAGTTATGTTATTTCGAACGTTCTGCCAGTATAATTTCGGAATAAAACGACGGCCCCAAAACGGTTACAGTTTTCGTACTCTGAGGGTTCGTTACTCCGAAAGCATAATGGTAAAATAACACTCCACATTCTTAATTCTGAATGATCGTTAATCGAAAAATGATAAAGGAGAAATATTCGTTTATATCCACGAAATCAGTTTTGTTATTTCGAACGTTCTGCCAGTATAATTTCGGAATACAACAACGGCCCCCAAACGATGTTTTCTTACTCTGAAGGTTTGTTATTCCGAAACAATAACGATGATAGATGATAGATTCCTTTCTGAAGGTTTGTTGATCGGAAAATAATAAAGAAAAAAATGTTTGTTCATCTTCGAACGAAATCAGTTTTGTTTATTTTGAACATTCATCTATAGTACAGTACCGACCTTTGGTGTTGTTGTTGTTTCCGATTACAAACCTTCGAAGTACTCAGTAATGAATCGTTTCATTTTATGATTAAACAAACCTTCGGAATAATGACCATCATTACATGTATGATTTGTATGATGTCTCTTTGATGTCACGGCCAAACTACCGCAGTATACCCAGAAAGGAAAGTGCAACGATGTCCCGAAAGTTCTCGATCGCTTCTCGCGCATCTGCATGCAGTAGGCCTACCACGTGGTCGAGCCTGTCAGACGGCGAGAAAGCAAAAACACACGGCGCGTGTTGTTGCGATGCAGAGACGGCTAATCAT
Source organism: Diadema setosum (assembly GCA_033980235.1). Lineage (NCBI taxonomy): Eukaryota > Metazoa > Echinodermata > Echinoidea > Diadematoida > Diadematidae > Diadema > Diadema setosum. The sequence goes on from CM067080.1 coordinate 4,743,330, forward strand.
TGCAAGTTCAGTGAAACAGGAAAGGCCTAAAAGAAATTGGAACCTTCACCATCGGCACCTACTTCTCTTTCATTTATTATTTAGGAACTGCCGCCAACAAAAGGTATGGAGTTTCTGCATTGTTTCTGTGAGAATATGCCCCTCACAACGTTCATTACATCTCCGTGAAAATGTCGCATTTAGCGGCAATTTAGCGGCGATTTATACGTGTTGTATTGAGCATTAGCGAAGGCTTCCGCGCTTCGCGCGGGAGGGGGAACCCCCCTCCCGTACCCACCCCCAGAACAACGCCTATAACTGCCGACAAGCGTGAAGAAATTCCTGGCGAGAACCCTGCTAGGTGTACAAAGTCAATTACATTTCAGGATGGCTGTTCCAGAAGCATTAGCCCTTTTTGTGCCAAAGCCTTTGGACAGTATGTTTAGCACTGTGGGGATTTCTTGGTGATGATAGGCACTCAAGGCACACAAAGGGTTAAGTGAGACCCTGTTTACAGTGTGGGGCTGGGCCGAGCCGTGGCCGAGCCCAGCCTCAATTGCGGGGCCGAGCCCCGCAAAGCCCCGCAATTTTGTCCGTTTATACTGCCGGGCTTGGCCGCGCTTTTAATTCAAACCTTTCAATATTTTGTCGGAGTGGCGCTCTGCTTGTAAACAAACGCAATTCGGTATAGTCTGGTTTTCAGACCCTTTGCCAACTGGATACCGTGGTGACGAAGTCGCCGTTCAGGCAAAGGCCTTTGCTGAAGGAAAAATCCTTTGCAGGACAAAACCACCTTAAAGATAATATAAAGTTTTGGTATTACCTCAAAAGTTTCCCTGAATTTCCTTGTCTTAGTTTGTGTTTCAGGTTAAAGTACCTTTCATATAACTAACACTGTGAGACTTACTCGCCCCAAAGTGCTCTCATGTCTTAGTAATCATGCAATAATGGTTTCGTACCAGAGCTGCCACCGTACGGCGGCGAGGTAGTACACGTATTGTACGAAACCATTATTGCATGGTAACTGCGACCAGAGAGGACCTTGGGAGAGCTACATACACTGATTACTACGGCCAGCGCATACGCACACATCACATGCGAACAAATTTCAAATCTATGAACGGATAAGATGTTTGTGTGCGCATGCGCTGGCCGTCAATTCAGTGTAGCTCTCCCAAGGTCCTCTCGACCGAGTCACATTCAGTCATCAATTCGAACAGAAAGGGACTATTGGCAAAACCAAACATTGCCCGAAGCCTGTTTTCAATATACTTCAACTTAACTGGTAAGTCTTCAAATTGAAGAAATTTTTGGATTTTAAGTTGATATTTACCCGCGATACTAAATCTGTCATGATCCTGAATGCTACAATGCGAAGCCCCATTACGCTATGCGTATGGGGCTGCTGGTCGCAGTTAATTGCATGATTACTAAGAAATGAGAGCACTTTGGGGCGAGTAAGTCTCACAGTGTTAGTTATTTGAAAGGTACTTTAACCTGAAACATGGAAATTCAGGGAAACTTTTGAGGTACCAAAACTTTTTATTATCTTTAAACTACACATATACTAGTTTTCGACGTTAGTATAAGGGGGCAAATATCCTGAATAACGAAAGAGTATGGGCCCCGCATTTGGCGCAGTTTGCGTTTACACTGAGAAGAGGCCGAGACCACCTCCAGAGCGTGGCCAAATGCGAGGCCAATTTTGAACCCGCATTTGGCCTTTTGCGCGTTTACACTGAAATGAAGGCGGGCTCGGCTGCGGCTCGGCCGCGGTCGAGCCTCGCACTGTAAACGGGTCATAGTCATACCTCCTTCCACAGGTTGAAACTTGAGATCACTTTCTCTGCCATTGCGAGCCTTTCTGGCATCACTGAATGTTGCAGTTTGCATAAATGAATTTAGTGTCTGGTATCATTAGTAAGGATGATAGTTTCTTAAGATGGGAGGTTTCACTATCCATATGACTCTTGTGATGTACCAGCTCGAGAAGACCTGTAAAATGGCAGTGAATGTGGATACTAAAAGCAAGATATATTTGTGGTGTGTAATTTTCGCGAATTGGAGATGCCAGCCTTTTTTGGCACATGAAATTTTCATGAATTATCACTGGCATTAGATGCATAATATACTGTAGACAAGAACTTTCACATGCATTTTAATTTCGCAAGTCTCTTTGCTCTTGCAAAATTCACAAAATTAAAATAAATGCTGACATTCCTTGTTTTACAGCATGCATTCTATACATTTGTAAACATGTGTATGTTCATACTATGATTATGCACAGATAAATAGCTACATTCTGTTCATGCTCTCATACTTCTGTATCAAGACAACTAGATGTACAAACATGTATCTACAAAGACTTGTATGTATATGTGTATTATGTGTTAGGAGGGCATTTTTTTTAATAATACCTTTAGGGCATGTTATTCAGAAGAAACTTAATTATTCTCTTGTTTGTTGTATTGCTGCAGATTCCAGATCAAGAAGGTCTCCACAGAGAGCTCCTTGTCAACTTCGTTCAGCATTCTCTTCATCTCATAGAGTGTATGTACGACCCTCTGCATCTATGGAGGAGGCATCTATCCAAGTAAGCATCACTTCCTTTGGATTGTCTGTCTGTCTGTCTGTTTGTCTTATGTATGTACATGTATGTATGTATGTCAGGATGCATCAACCTAAGATGTTATTTGATTAATGAGTATATGATTTTTCCCTCTTTTTTTCTTCGATATAGAATAAGAAAGCAACAATTTCAAAGCTGAATGAAAATGAACTGGCTTTACCTTAGTTGGTAGTGCCACTGTCCAGTGTAAGGATACTGTATTATCATGAATATGCATGTTGGTACAAAGTGGGTGTGGCCTGTTTGGCCCACAGTGGAAGACAAGATGGCTCGAGGCTGGGACCATGCCGTCTGAGGAGGCGAGGGAAGAATAAAGTTTTCATTCCTTTAAGTTTGATTAATGGTGGTGATTTGTTTCGGTGTCAGAATGTGTGACATGTTGTTGCCCCACCAGGATTTCCCTCCTTCCGTAATAGTATATTCTTCAAACAGTGAGAATGTATTTTTAACAGTAGGATATACTGTAAATAGTGAGTAATGAGGTCAAATCGTGGGCTGCTTTTTACGTGATCTGTTATATTTGCTGATTGATCAGTGCTATCATACTTTGATACAGAGAGCTACAGTGTACAGCTACATTTTGTATATAAAAAACTTACTCTGTTTACTATTGGTTCATGTGCAAATAGAATGTGCATATATCATAAAACATAATGCCCCTTTTTATTACCCATAATGATGTAAGTGTATGTTACATCGATACATTCTTTCAGTCATACACATTTTCAAAGACCAGATTTAAAAGCCAAAATACATGGCAGGCCTGAATGTATGAAAGCCTATTGAAGCCCAAAACTACTTTTTTGCCGAGTATGCGAGCCAGGTTTCCCAAATGTGAAATAAAAATGTCACTTCTGTTGGATACCTCATGACCAGCTTTCATTCATGATTATCTTTGCAGCCACTCTGGAAACACCTCCACACAAGTTTTTGGTCCCGCTCTCCTAAGTGTAGAAGTTGTCCCATTCTTCTATGGTAAGTATCAACCCCCCCCCCCCCCCACCCCAAGTCCTCTGACAATGTCTGAAAACTTGTTGTCATCATTTTTCAAACAAACTGAAAGGGGTTACTTGTGTCAAACCCAAGAGTCACACTTCTGAAATCTACTACACTGTGCATCAATGGGTGCATGCAGTTGTAGTATTAAAAGCATTATTTACTGTTTGCAGATGAAACAAAAGCCCAGCTTTTGTGCTTCGAAATAGTTATAAAATGTGAGTTAGTGATAGAAATGACCAATGTAAAAATGTTTATCAGTATAATCATTGTTAAGTATTGTTAGATACAAAATGTAAACAATACTTTAAAAATATTTTCTAGAATAAACTGTCTACAGTTATGGTTTATTGAGAAAAATAGTTATGTCTTTTTATATTATTGGAAAATTTTCATCATGGTAGGATGTTTTGTGATACAACTGACGTACACATATGCATCAAATGTGGTAACTCTAACATTTTTAAATCACTGCCCCCAACGGTAAACAATACCATTAAACAAGATTTTTTTTTTTAAGTGGTCAGCAATAATGGTCATTTGTGCTAAAAGCAGAAATCTCTGCTTGTTTGGTGTCCCAGAATGCATTTCACTGTGTTTGAACGTCTTTGACGATGCAACTATAAACAGGAACCACTGACTGTATTTTGGATAAAGCCCTGGAAAGAAGTGCATGTGTCTGAAGCTACCATTTTGGATGCAACATGCCTTAGAATGAGCCTCGTAGCAGACATGTCGAATCCTTAAAAGCACTGTCAAAAGCTTGACATGACCGGAACCCAACTGCCAATATCCGTCTTCAATTCACTTCAATTCAATTCAAATAATTTTATTTCCATATAAAGTAATGCAAGGCATTATACAGTATGTCCAAAAAAAAAAAAATACAATCAGATTTTCGCATTGATAACTTCCAATATGATTTAACCATCTAAATGCTACTTCAGGGTCTTAAAATATAACACCTTATTAAATGCAGAAAACCCCATTCACTTTGGTTGAGTGGTCACAGAGATGTGTGGATCACTGTAACGCATGTCATCTTCCAAGTTAGGCACTTGGATGCTCTTGGAACTGCATAATGTGTGGACACAATGGACAGAACTTGGAGGGAAGGGATTCCTGACTTGCTCTGCAAAACTCTTCATTTCTCTTTGACCACTGAAGCAAATTGGATGGGGTTTTCTGTAAGATGTGGGTAATAAGTTATAGTTTCAAACCTTGAAATTGTATTTGGATTGATTCACTGTTTTTAGGGTTGTCATTGTATAAGGTCCCGTTGTATTTTTTTTTTTTTTTGGGGGGGGGGAGGACATACGGTACAATGTACATAATGCTTGCATGAATAAAAAAATTTTGGTGGAGGCAACAATGTTGATTTTCAAGGTAAGAATACAGCACATTAGTGATATACCAGGGAGGTGATATGCCAAGCAAACCCAGTATTCTGTATGGTGTTGTCACTATTTCATAGGGCCCTACAGTGTGTGTATACAATTTGTATGTGTGTGTGTCATGTAATTGTGTTGCCATATTGGAGCAATGAAAAGGAGTATGAGAATTTGTAGGAGATATTTCGAGGACACAAAAGCTCATTCTTGTACATACACACACACACACACACACACACAGAGTGATAATAATTTATCCTTGAAGCTCTAAAAAATGCTGTAGCATCCTTAGTGAAAAATACATTGCTAAAGGCAAGGGCTGCATTGCTTGATCCACTTACACTATGTACTCAAGGAAAAAAGCAGCTTTCATGTAATGAATATGTGCATGTACGTACAAAGAGGCCTATGACATATTATATTAACCTTGCGTAGGTATAGTATGGTATCATATGTCCTTCCCTTGGTAGCCTGTTGTTTCCATGGCGACCATTTGGGTGAGTATATCCTGTATTGATTTTGTGATGCTGCTTTCTTGTAATCATGGTTAAATTATCTGCATCCAAATTGTGCGAGAAAGGTCAAAAAGATTTTGTTCACATAGCCTTGGGAAATCTGCACTACTTTTACAACTGTCCATTCTGTGATTGGAAGAAAATTTGAGAGGAATTTCACACAAATCAATCTTTCTGCAGGATATGGAAAGATCACTTTGTACGTAGCTTTACATGCCCAGTGGGCACAGAGAATGAATATTGTACCTCAACATATCTCACAAACATGTGAAGAGAATATGAAACCTTTGCGAAGAATGAGGATTTGTGAAATTCCTGTTAGCTAGATGTAGTGTTCATATCATGTGAAGAGTGTACATGCTGTACCATTACTGTTTTACCATCCCATTTAAAGATGGGGGTGCATGGATTCAACCAAAACTTAAAAATTCAAAACTCTTGTATCAATTACAGAGATGCCAACTGTTACTTTTTTGTCAATATTTTGTATTTTTCCCAAGGAATAGGGCCTACTGTTGTTCACAATATTTTTAGATTTTTTAACCAAAAATACTTTTTTTTTGCAACTTGTATGACTACACACATCTCTTGCAGGAAAGGTGAAAACATTATTTTTCCATTAAGAACATGCCTTTTCAGTCTTTAGAATACTGTGCATGTTGTTGATAAGGCTGGCATTCCTGTGTTTGTCTGACATGCTGTCAGCTAATACCATGTTCCAGGCTGCCACAGCGATCACGCTTTAGACCACCTTGGACTAAACAGAATTAATGTTAAACAATCGCTTGGGGGGAGGGATGGGAGGGATTGGCAAAGTTTACAGGCTGTGATTGCCGTAGATGCCATGTCAAAAAATGTTCCACAGCAGTCAGGGTGCTGATGAGGTTCGTAAAAGGCTGTGGTAGAACGGGTTGAATGCAACAAAACATGACTACACGTATTAGACCTAAGAAAATTTGGAGGCGGTCCGTAGTTGTGGTCCATAGTGGGAAATATGTGTAGTCTAGCCTGACTAGACGCCATGAGAACAGTGTCTGATAGCTACAGGTTCACTAGAGCTAGGATACTTTTGTAACAAAACTAGAATATGCAAAGAAAAAGATAAAAAAAGGAGAATATCCCACCTGCTTGTGGCAAACTATGTTTTGGGAAAACAGGACTGCCGTGGCCTCAGGGAACATGGTGTAAATATAGCATACTTCACTAACTTCCCTTGTATAATGTGTTTGCATTGTGTCATGCTTTAGTTCATATTGTTTTGTTGTTCGTTCATTTGTCTAGACTGCCTCATGGAACCCACGTGGTCGACAGCAATCAAAGTTGGACTCCATTGTCATATACTACACATGTTTGGTGCAATCGTCACAGGTTACAAGGTACGGTACGGTATATGGATGATGTCTGGCATCTGATGAGACATGGTCCATCCAAATGGTTTGAGGGAGGTTATATTTCCCAAGATGGAAGTTGGGGGACTCATGTAACCTCCACAAAAATAGCATTTCAAAACTGGAGGCTAGCACGTTCTGTGTATTCTGAAGAAAAGAAGTCATCACCTGTTGTATTCTATAGGTTTTGATAGTCGAAGAACTTTTCATCATGCATACTTCCACCTTCAGAAATGGGTATTGAAGATTTTTTGTCTGGATTGCCCTTTAACCCTTTGCCAACACAAAGCTGATGGGTCTTGTGCAAATTCTCTGGGGAGGTTGGAATCTCGCTGCTGTTGGTTTAAATCTTTGAGCGCATTCTCTCATTTAAAGTGTCAGTATTTGTGCGCAAATTGCCCAGCTTTCTTTCTCTCAGTATTATAAGCACAAAATAACTCACAGACACCATTCAAGATTCATGTGCATGTATATTTCAGTAATCTGCATAATGATTTTCAAGCCTGTATATCTCTGTTTTTCTCATCCTAGTCCAATGCGCAAATGGCCACGACGCCCCCGACGGTGGACATGCTGTTTCGGCTGCTGACGAGCGAGTCGGACAACGGGGTGACCAAGGGACCCCCCACGGAGAGTCACACGGTCACGACGCTCGTCTTACGCTGTCTTGTTCAGATGATTAAGGTCATTCACAGCTGTTCGCCAGAAGAGGTTAGTGCGATCACAGTTTCCAAAAAGGGTAGTTTGATCATAAACTTACCGCGAGTTACACGTACTGCTGAATCCTAATCGTCCAATTTTTTTTGGTGAGCTTTTAAAAGCGATTAATGCTTGTATGAACGGTGTGGTGGAAAATGGAAAGTAGAGGTTTTGGTTGTCACAGATTTCATTGCCTTTTTGCTTGTTTTAGTATTCTTGTTTCCTTTGTCTGGTTGTGATTATTGTTTGTTGCAAGATTCAGAGTATGTAAGCCTTTTCAACATGACAGACTTGAGAAAAAAATATGAAGTCATTGTCCGAATTTGCTACCTACACATTTGTTAAAGGACAAGTTCACCATCATAAACATAAGGATTGAAAGAATGCAGCAATATTAGTAGAACACATCCGTGAAAGTTTGAGAGAAATTGGACAATCGATGCAAAAGTTATGAATTTTTAAAATTTTTGTGTTGGAACTGCTGGATGAGGAGACTACTAAGACTCGTGATGTCATATGAGTACAACAGTATAAAGAAAATGTAAAGAAAATTCAACATATTTTCACTTTTTTTCGCATAATAAAAGAGCACTTGACTTACCTCTTTCTAAAGGCAATGGGAATAATATTACCCACAACATATGTCAGTAACGAGTCAAGGGAATGTGTACTTTTCTCAAAAGATGCAATTTTGTGAAATTCTCTTTATATTTTCCTTATATTGTTGTACGCATGTGACATCATACACTGCAGTAGTCTTCTCATCCAGCAGTGACTGCACAAAAACTTCAAAAATTCATAACTTTTGAACGGATTGTCCAATTTTCCTCAAACTTTCAATGATGTGTTCTACTAATATTGCTACATTCTCTCAATCCTTATGTTAATGAAGGTGATCCTGTCCTTTAAGTACAAGTGTATACATGGATCTGTACGTTTAAAAAATTGAGCATCTCTCCATATTCTCTGGAGAAATCGGTTGTCACTTCATCCAATCATGTCAAAGATTTGAGTAGAGAGAATCGAGTTAGCCAAATATTGGTTGTATGATAGTAATCAGACCTTTCTCATCTACTCCAATCATCCTACTTTGTGGTCACTGGAGAATTGTCTTTCATTTTCGAGAGCATTCAACTTGCTTCAGAATGTAGATGCAGACAAACAACATATCTTGATGATAGGAAAGCAAAAGGTTTCCCAATTTGTGCAGGATGTTCAACTTCTCCCATGGAAGTATTAAGTATGCATATCTAAATTAAATATACCTGGACTGATCCACTGATTGTTTTGATTTCAATACAATACTAGTATATTTTTTGAAACATGAAAGCTTTTGAAATTATCTCATTGCCGATGATGTCATCCATTTTTCATGATTTGTTTCTAAAAAAATCTCAGAACATCTGTTTGCAAATAGAATCCGTGAAGGCTTGGAGTATTGTATATAATGCATGAAATTATTGAGTTGTTTTGTTGGGTTTTTTTTTTTTTGGTCTTTTATAGATAGACAATTATGAGTCTGGATTGTCACAAATTAGTCTAGGAAATGCACCATTGTAAGTTGATATGATGAGACAATTAGATGCCTGAAGTGATATCACAAAACCTAGCATTCCTGCTCTCTTAAAGGGAATGAATGGCTTTGTGTAGGTGTGTTGCTATGGGACCCATGCAATCTCCTTTAATTCTTAAATTGTATCCCATTAAAATTTGTTCAGACACTCAGAGACACACTAGCAAACCTTTGTGTAGTTTACACTTGTGCACTCAAGACATATTAGATGTCAGAATTACATCTTGTACCTTCTGTACTACCAGTATATGGAACAAATGAAGTGCATTTTTTTTTTTATTGTGGTAGTTACGTCAATCTCCTTTTTTCCTTATAAATAGTCAATGAGGCAACTTTGTGCTAAAAATTGCCAAAAAAACTCTATTAAGAGATTCGCTGTTATTGATTAACCTGAAAATAAATGCATTTTATCTCAATTTGAATGTTGTTTCCTGACTCCAAAAACACCTTGAGAGGAAATGGAAAGAACCGAACAGTTTTCTTTTTCTGCCGCTAAAAGCTGGCCCAATTTGATTTAAAACTGGGTTTCCCTGAGGAAATTTAAGAAGCAGCGATCTCCTGATCTTTCTTGCACCATCACCTAGAAGAAATGACGTGACGTTAACAACATTGTGATCGGTCTGAACTTTTCTTTTTACGGCATCCCCTAAAGCACACCATAGTCAAGGCGCTTTTACACCTCATACATGTATCTAGGACATGCAGTCGGCTCCCAAGAGCGTTCATTGTAAAGGCTTGTGATTAGATTCATGAAGACATGGCATTCTGTTCTTGACATGGTGGATAGCAATGGGACCCTGTTTTTCAAGCAGACAGGTGTTTCCTGAATGGGGTATTGCTTGTTTGTTTTCTACTCCTTCAAAAACATCTCTCTGTTTTTATATTCATGTGGTGTTTGTTCACATTTTTTCCTTTTTTCACTCAGTGAGCAACATAAAACATCACTTTATTTTTTTCATACGTTCATGTTTATTTGTAGTTGTGTATTAATAGCTGACAATTTATTTTGGGGGTTGGAGAAATAAACGACTTCTGGTATGTAAACAGGCATCTTCTTTATCCCTGACTTTATACCTCATTGAAAGTTCATATTTTATTCATATCCTTCAGTAATGACATCCTGTTCCGTAATTGGTTGACATATAATCATGTGACCAACTATAACATTACTATGTTGAAGACAAAATGCCTTTGGAGAAGAGTGTTCTATATTGTGACTTAAAGGACAAGTCCGCTGTCATATACTTGTGGACTGCGTGAATGCAGTAATATCAGTAGAACACATCAGTGAAGTTTGGGGAAAATTGGACAATCCGTTCAAAAGTTATGAATTTTTAAAGAATCTAAGCAGTCACTGCTGGATGAGAAGACTACTACAGCTGATGATGTCACATGCGTACCACAATGTAAGGAAAATATAAAGAGAATTTCACAAAATTGTATTTTTTTTAAAGTGCACATTTCCTCGACTTGTCACTGACGTATGTTAAGGGTTTCAAAGGTTATATTATTTATCACTTCTTTCAACAGAATGTACAAAAAAAATATAGATTCGACATACGTTTGAAGGAATGATACATAGATAGCAAAGGATAACATTTGTCAATAATCATTACAAATTTAGGCATTTTTCATACAGACATATTTATACATTCTGCCAAAAAAAAAGGGTAATATTATTCCTCCTGCCTTCTGAAAGAGGCAAGTCCAGTGTTCTTTTATCTTGTGAGAAAAGTGAAAATATGTTGGATTTTCTTTATGTTTTCTTTATACAGTTGTACACATGTGACATCACAGGCTATAGTAGTCTTCTCATCCAGCAGTGACTGGGCAAAAACTTCAAAAATTCATAACTTTTGCATAGATTGTCCGATTTTCCCCAAACTTTTGCTGATGTGTTCCACTAATATAGCTGCATTCACTCAATCCACATGTCTATGAAGGTGAACTTGTCCTTTAATATTCATGGTATGGTGCACGACTGTAAAACCAGAAATGTTCACGTCCAGTTTAATTAAGCGGATTTCACAAGAGCCGAGATTTGCAAAATTAAAATGCACCCAAAAGTTCTTGTTGACACTATATGCATTGAATGCCAGTGGCAATTAACAAAAATTTCATGCCGCAAAAAAGGTTGTTGGCTCCAATTTACAAAAATTTCATGCCGCAAAAATATCTTGCATTACATCATACCTTGAATATTTGTGTATATGCGCAATTGATGAATGTTGTTTCATTGATATCATACGTAAAGTGGTATCAGGATTGAACTTACAGACCACTATTGCATATCACCGACACTGTGGCTGTAGCATACACTTTTATCTGCCCTACCATATGTTAACATTTTGATATTACACAAGTTTACTCTTTTTTAATTCTAAATGTAAACATTTGGAAGTTAATTGTAACAAGTTTAAGTATTCCATAATTTAAGATTCTGTTCCGAGCCAGTCGTGAAATCTTGGTTTCCTTGATGACGGAAATTGCAATTTGCAAAGTCCTGCCGCCTCAGAAACCGTGATTCTAGAGCCTCTCAGTGCATGGTATATTTGAGATTGATCGCAAAATGAACTTATCTCCATTTTTGTCACTTTTAGATATTTTGTGAGTGAAGCTGCTCAGAAACAGAAAAAAGAAAAGAAAGAGTAGGATTTTTTTTTTTCATCATGACTTCCAGAGTATTCTTTGTTGTGTAATACGTGAGCTGTCATTGGAAAAGTTTGATTTTGCTCTATCTGATAATAAGGCTTAATCTAAAATGTTTGAAAATAAATCCTAAACTTGTTCTGCATTCAAACTCCTCATTCATTTACGTTTACCAGAAACATTCACAGCATGAACTTCATGTAAATCGGAGCCGACGGCCTTTTTTCGCTGCATGAAACTTTCGCAAATCGCCTCTGATATTCAATGCATTGTGTAGACGAGACACTTTCAGATGCATTGTAATTTCACAAATATTTTGGTACCTCGCGAAATTTGCAACAGTTTTTTGCACGCAAAAACTGTAAGTTTTATAGTAATGTGTCTCATTGGCTTGTTTTGTTACTTCCCACAGAGACAAGTAGAATTGAGTGAGCTGCTGGAACAGCTCCTACAAGCGTTAAGGAGTAGCCATAGAAACAGTGATGTCCAATATGCAATCTTCAGTGAGTACCGCATTCCGTTTTTGTCCATCACATTTGCCCTTCTTCGAGACATCGAACTAGTATCCTAACATATTCAGATTTCTGGGAGCCTCTCCCTTTAATAGGAGAATGCGTAGAATCATTGAACCACTTCACTATTACATTCAACTTTTTGACATTAATACCATTAGAGGTGAGAAGATTGTTTTTGCCATACAGGAAGCTTAACAAGTACTTGCTCAACATAGCTGCAACTCATGCAAACAAAATACAAATACAGAATGGTTTGGCAGAACTCATCATGAATTTGTAAGCATAGCAGAAATATTTGAACACACTCATTATTGAATGGGATTTCCATTCCATTTGTGACTCTGAATTTCAAAGTTTTAAATCACCCTGCAAAATATATAATTTCAAGTGGCCATTTTCTTCTGATTTTTCATTTGAAAAAAAGAATGAAATTATACCTTTGTTGATCATTAGTTGTAGTTACACATTGTAAAATGTATTTTGTATCACACTTCTTGGAAAACCTTTCATGTATATATGCAATGTGTTCTCATTTCATTCATTGAATTGCAGGAAGTATACCACAAACACTGCTGGACTCCCGAGTCAGCAAACAAAGTTTACAGCGGTCCTTTGTCAAAGCAGATGTATTCACAACTTTATTAACAATTCTGGAGACTGCAACAGTAAGTTCAATGCTGGTACTAGGTTCAATGCTGGTACTATTTAATGTTTGTTAGAAAGGAATTGTCTTATATGTATGTATGGTTATGGGTTTTTTTTTTTCACTTTCGATTATTTATTTTCCTTTTCATATTTTGTTGTACCAAGTAAGCCTCACATTCATAGTAAAATTGAGTATCATACGGTGTAGGTCCATTTCTTGTGAAAGAAGAACATTTGCATATGTAAACCACCATATACAAATGACTTTCACTACATTATTCCTCAAACATATAAGTCAGAATACATAAAGGTAGTTTGGTCTGTACGATGTAAATTTCAGTTGCGTAAATGCACCTGATATATTGCGTCTGCCAACAGACATCCAATAATGAATACAGTCATATAAGTACTGGTGTTGTGTCATGTGTTGTTGGAATAAGAATGTATGCTTCTTATGCAGTCTCATGTCTTTCTGTGCAGTTTGAGCGTGACACTTTTGATTCAAAAACAAATATTTGATGTTCTAGTTTATGCTGTAGTGTTCAGCTTCAGAATAAAATTACTACCAAAAAAGTGCTATTCCTACACTCCAAACTGTCCAGGTTTCCGATGGCAACAAGCAGCTTGCCCTATTCTTCACCGTCCACCTTCTGGGGGCCATTTTGAATGGCTCCCAGTACTCCAAGGAGGTCTTCAAAGAGACGATCGGCTACGAGAAGCTCGGCGAGCTCATCGTCCGACTGGGAAGCCCGTCTCAAGAACTCATAGAGACGTTACTCGACATGGTTAGATCAGTTCACAGAATTCAAATATTTATGATTATTTATCATTATATTAACAGACTAGTGTCACCAGTTTATGTCATAGAAAGGGTTGAGGAAAATCTTCAGTCTCAGCCGGCCAAAACCCTGCCTTGATAATATATTTAGTAGCCCTGCATTCATATTAGTGATGTTATGGCAGTAGCAGTAGTAGCAGTAGTGGTTGTAGTAGTAGTGGTAGTAGATGAAGTAGTAGTAGTAGTGGTGGTGGAAGTGGTAGTGGTAGTGGTAGTGGGTTAGGGTCAATGTAATAGTAGTGATGGTAGTTGCAGTAGGAGTAGTGGTAGTTGTAGTAGTGGTGGTGGTGGTGGTGGTGGTAGTGGGTTAGGGTTGATATAGTATTGGTAGTAGTGATTGTGATGATAGTAGCAGTAGTAGTAGTGGTAGTGGTAGTAGTAATGGTAGTGGCAATAGTACTGGTAGTAGTCTCCCTTGATAAGAAATACCTCTCTACATCCTTACAAATTATTTTGGAAGTCTTGCCTAACTTGGGAACTACATTTGCCTATTCAGATGCCAGTAACACCTACTACTACATTGTAGGTATCTCCCTTACAGCTTTCTTGAACCTCCTCGATTTTGATGTGTGCTTGTAGTCCTGCATTGGTGTGATTGTACAATCGTGAATTTCGTGTGTCATCCAAAATCTTTCTTCTACTCCTCCCCTCAGGTGTTGGACACCCCGTACAAGGCGGACAGCAAGCTGCTCATCCAGAACACCGGGGTCGTCTCGCTCCTCCTCTTCCTCCTCCCCCACATCCACCACCTCCCATCGCTCCAGGAGACGGTCATCGCAGGGCTCGCCCAGAGCTGCGTCTCCTGCGACTACAACCGCATGCAGTGCTGCTACGACGGCATCGTGTCGGGGGTCATCGGGGCCCTGCAGAGCAGGGAGCAGCTGCACCGCAAGACCGAAGGTGACAATTGAGGGCACTGTTCATGAGGGGTTTTTTTTCTTTGCTTTTTAATGCACAAAGGGCATTAATAACTGTTTCTGCTGCATAAAGTTGAATTATTGCAAATCCAAATAAAGCAAACAAATCAAATACATGTACAGTAAAGTATATAGAACTTTACATTTTAAAGCATAAACATAGCACTCGGAAGAGCTCAAATTCATCTTCCAGTATTAAGTTCCACCATGTGGAATTTGCTTGCAATTATAGCAAAAGGCTCTACCAGGAAACTTGTTAGCTGATCCAATGTGCCAGGGTTATGAGTTGTTGTTGATTATTTTGAGATGAAAAGTGTATAATAATTTTGATTGTAGAACACAACTCTTATTGCTGAAGCACCCACTCTGTTCAGTTGCGGAAGGTAGAATGTTTCAAGTATGTAATGATTTAATCACATCCTAGCTGCAGTAGTATTGAATCACACACAGCTAACAACTGCATGTGATTCACTCTTGTGTGATGGATGCTGCCTATGCCAAATATATTGTGATTAATGAAGTGGTAAAAAAGAAAAATCTTGTGAAAATGCCTGTGATCTCCCCATTCTTGAAAATATCTGTATGGAAGATTACAGCTTTTACATACTGTGGTGTTTTATATGTCTTATATATTTTGCATATGTTATATATTTCTCTTTACATTATATTCTGTTTTATATGTCCTATATATTTTCTATATGTCATATATTTCTCTTTGCATTATGTTATGTTTTGTATGTCCTATATATTTTGTATATGTCATATATTTCTCTGTCTGTTCTTATCTACCAGAGAGGTTAATAGGTTTGTTGGAGTCTCTTGGGTCCTACAGTATCACAGCCTCTCAGTTCAAGACCCTCATTGGCCTCATGCGTGGCCCCGACGACCAGTCCCTGTCACCAAACTGCACCCGCCTCATGAGGGCAGTCTCACACATGGCGCGGAAGGAGGGCAAGCTGAGCGCGCATCACTACTTTGATTTCCAGGCAGATCAGACTGTGAGTTTTTAACTGCATAATTTCAGATGTTTTGGTATGGTTATTTGAAGCTTTATGAGCTGTTCAAATAAAAGTAATCAAATTTCTGTCTCATTTCTGACTCTCTTAATGTGACTAATATGTGTATTCATTGAAGGGACATGTTTAATTTGTCATCTTTTTTATGCTATTTCTAAAATTTAATTGAATTCTCAAATTTCTTTTGTTATGTCCATCTGAAAGGAGGAACATGTAAACAAATGTGTGCCTAAATCACATATCAGTATCAGCAGCTACAACTGTACATGCAAATGGTGTCACAGGCAGGTTGGTGTATTAAGCAAACTACAGGAAGTCATGTAGGTCTATGCAAACCTTGTTGATTACATCAAACAATTTATATATTTGAAGATTGCAAAAGGAATCAATTCTAGCTTGTTCATGCAAGGGAAACGGGTTGTGCTATCTATCAGACATAGTGAACTTATTATGATACTACAATAGGCCTGCCAAGTCTACCGATTTTTGCTGGAGAGTCCCTTTCAGGAAAAAAAAATCATATCCTGACAAAAGAGTATGAAAACATTCTTGATTTGTCTAGTTAGTTTTTCACCAAGTGAGGTGTATGTAACACAAAAGAATCTCTCTAAAAGCTCCTTAGAGCAGTCTCAGTTTTAGTGTGCACATGCTCATAGTTCTGTGATGTTGGTGTGATTTGTTTCTTGGTTTTTGTTTTTAGCTATTGGTATTGTCATTAGAGGTTGAGTAAGTGATAGTTGTGCAGAGTACTAGATCATGTGGCACATGCAGTTTTAGGTAAAGCCCCAAATAATGTTTACTTATGTTTTATTTCTGTGTGTTTGTGGGACTGCAGGGAATCACGATACCACAAATCAAGAAGTGGCCTGGCAGCAGCTTTAGCTTTCACAGCTGGGTCTGCCTCAACACCACCCACGTCACCCTGGAGAAAGGGTTCTACAGGAGGCAGCTTTACAGGTACTCTTCTCCTCCTCCTCGCATTGTACTTTTCATTTGGAGCATTGTAGTTTTCTTTCATTGCATGTCCTTAGGGTTACCCCATTAAGGCACTTGTTACCTCTGCCAAGGAAGGAGGTTATGTTTTCGTTACCGTTGGTTTGTGTGTGTGTTTGTTAGTTAGTTAGTTAGTTAGTTAGTTAGTTAGTTTGTCCGTGTGCAGAATAACTCAAAAAGTGGTTGACGGATTTGGATAAAATTTGCAGGAAAGGTTTAGAATGATACAATAACAGATGATGAAATTTTGGTAGTGATCCAAGAATTTTGGGGGAATTTATGAAGGATTTTTTATATTTTGGCAGGTAGGGTCAATAAACTTGGGAGTTCAGGCTGCGCGTATTGAGGTTTGCATGCGCACACTAAAGTGCGTGCTCTAGTTTCTGCTAGGGCAAGGCGCGCCGTGCAGCAGAGGGTTTATGAAGTAAAAAAGGCTTCTATATTGGGAAATCGGGCGACTTTCAGTACACAATGCTATAAGTACATATACGTATGGGTGGAAATCACTGATATCTCTATGGAAGAATAAGATCAGTGGTGGAAATGAGCTGCATGCTTGGCGGAGGTCTGCACTCTCAGAGTGCTTCTCTAGTGTGGGGATTGAAATGATGTCATCTTCTTTGAATGGTACAGCCTGCTTGGTTGATACCATTTGCTGATTATTGCTGGGCACCTGGGGAAAACCACAAGTGGTGGGCATGAGTCGCCCATTTGCTTGTGTGAGTAAGTGAGTGGACCACTTTACTGGTTTAGCACCTTGCTCTTTCTGATGAAGGAATGAGGGAATCTCCATTTAAAGTCCATTCCGAGGGACAGAGTGTGTTGCCTCTCACGAGATGGGGTGGCATGATTACATACAACATTGCTCAGCTAAAAAATGGAAATCGAACCACAGCGTTTTATTGCAAGGTAGACTTGCTACCAAACTACATCACTGCCTTGACTTTATGTTGTTACATTAGGTATCTATGTCTTTTTCATTAGAACAATTCAAAATGATTTGAACACTGTGCAGTGAGAGTAGGACAGATTTTAGAGACAGTTATCACAAGTATTAGCAGGACGAGAATAGTGGCATTCGTGGGGGAGAAAGATTACTTGATGGAAGATGTATGACCATGAAGGGATTACTTCATTACCAAAATCAGAGGGAGTCTTTGGCTGACTGTTGTCATGACAACCCCTCCCATATGCAAAAATTAAACTTGATTGCTACTATTCTTAATGGAAATGTGAATAGTACATGTTAGCATCTGCGTTTGTGATCGTGATTAAAAGCACGGGAGGAAATTGACCTGCCTGTTTTGTTTTTTCAGCTTTTACACCGCAAGCGGGTGCGGCTTTGAGGCGTTCTTCACCCTCGACGGCGTTCTGGTGGTGGCCGTCTGCACCAAGAAGGAATTCTTCTCAGTCTCCCTCACAGACTATCCCATCACAGACAATAACTGGGTGAGTGTGCAAGTCTTCACTCTTTCCAAAAAGCCTTGGTTGCAAAGAGTTACTTTTGGCAAAAATAGTAGTGCATTATGTTAAAAGCATTTTCTTGAATTGTATTGTCCAAACACACACTGTAGGATGTTGCAAACCCACATACTCTTGAGATTCCCAAATTGTGACTCAGAAATCAACAGCAGCGCTTTCCCTACAATTACAGCACTGCATATGACTTTATTTTTATGCATTGTAGATATGAAATGCAAAGTACTGAACAAGTGATATCACATACAACTTCCTTGCAGGTTTTTTTTTTTCTTTTCTGTTCTTCGTGCAAAATGCACCTGTGCTGTAGCAGGGACAAAATGTTGCAGTTGTGAGTTTATTGTGTGACTGCACATTGTTCAAGTGAAGGTCCCAATGAATCTATTCGGCAGTTTGTGGGTTTTGATACCTGGCACACACTAGCTAAATAAAAAGGGTTTATTAAGTGTGCGTCTGTCTGTGTTTTTGTCTGTCTGTGATGATGATGCTCTGTCAATTAGTTGTAGCTATGATTAATGTAAAGCAGACCTTTGCTATGCTTACGTTTCCTTTTTTGTCAGTTTTTTTACGAACGGGTCATCTTTTATGCCGGGCTCTAGTGGATGTTTTTGTCATGGTTTCTTTCCCGCACAGCATCAAGTTAACATTGTCCACTCAGGGTCAAAGCGTCCATTCGTACAGAGCCAACTGTCCATCTACGTGGACGGTTATCTCCGGCAGACGTCGCAGCTGAAATTTCCATCGATGGGGGAGGTCAGTCTTCAGCCAAATTTTGCTGTTTGATTGTCTGAAGTGATAGAAGTGGTGAAAGTTGCTTGTCTATGGATTTGTAGTTTTCATCAATGTGCCATGCCCAGTAAATTACCTTCAAAAACATTAAAGAAAGAGGCATGTATAAGCCATTACTTCAATACAGGATAATGAAAGACATTCAGTAATATTGAGTGGATGTGCTCTTACAAAGTGTGTAAGATATGTATATAGTCTTGAAGTTATCAATTGTATTGCATCAAATGCTGTGTGTGCACTATAATGGTTGTACGATATGGCCAACAAAAACAAAAAAAATCTGTCTTAAAATCTTTCTCAGACTTTAACCCTAGATAAAGGCATGTTTTGTGCACAGGTAGGTAATATAAGTCAGGTAATATAAAATACAGCTACATCGTAGTAGCACCATCAGTCTGCTGTTCCATGCACTTGAAGTCCTTGTATGCAAAATATTCTTCACAATCTTATTCCAGTACCACATTAATTTTTAGGTAAAAAATTTGAACTTACTCACTTCTGCTATCCATATACCAGCATGTCAGGAAAAGAAAAACTTGTGTAATGTTTTCTTTTGTGATGTATTTTCCTCGCTGAATTTTCCACGGGTAGGCTTTTGTGTCGAGTGTCATCAGCTCACCGCCGACTTTCAGCTCGTTCGACCACAGCGCGGAGGTGGACGTTTCGTCGGGGGCACGGCCACGCTCTTCCTCCACCACGACCAGGAGGAATTTCCCTTTCCGCATGCTGGGCGGGCAGTCGCAGTCGGCTTCTGAGGTTGGAAATGTAATGCACAGTGTTGTGATGGGATCAGTCTTGCAATTGATGACAGTGAATCTTGAAATATATTTCTTTATATGAAGGGGAAATTAAAAAGAGATTTTGATTATAAAGCCAGTTTGTAATTAGCTCATGTGCCCGTTGGTGGAAAAAAAAAAAAAAAAACCTTTCTGGGTTTTTTTTTTCATTTGGTTAGGCATTTCACTTGTTTCAAAGTGACATAATGCATAAGCTTACCTGACAGGTCAACGTGAAACATTATGAGGATTTCACTGTAATGCAGAAATTTTCCATGCATGTCAGACATACGAGAGCCTACTAGACTAAAAACAATTGACCCTTTTTCAATTGACCCTTTTTATGTCATTTTTTTTCTTCCTCCTCCTCCTCCCCTGTTCCCCTCCCCTCTCATTATACATTTTGGTTAGTATATTTCATGTCTCCATCTGTGATTATAATTTCCTCTTTTTTTTTTCTCCAGGATTCCTCCGTGAGTATGGTACCAGCCAACATGAAGTACTTGGAGTGGGGTCCATCAAGATCACTTCAGGGTCAAATGGGAAGTGCCTGTGTCTTCCATGACACGCTGAGCCCAGTTCAGGTCAAGAAACTCTACACAGCAGGTGAGAGATCTTGACTGGGCATTTTATTTCCTCTTCATCATCATCATCATCATCATCATCATCATCATCACCACCACCACCATCACTATCAGTATATCATCATCATCATTATCATCATCATCACGGTCAATGTTATTTCCATCATTACCATTATTATCATCATTGACATCATCAGTATTATTACTGTCAATATTGTTAAATTCATAATCATCAAAATCTCTATCGTCATTATCGTCATCACCCTCATCATTGTTTTCATCATCATTGCCATCATCATTTCATCATCATTGATAGTAGCACCATCATGGTATGTGTCATGATTGTATTCATCCATATCAGAATAATTTCCATCATCAACAATTTCGTTATAAATTTCACTTCCATTATCTTTATTAGCATCATTATCCCATCATCATCGAAAGTACAATGTAGCACCATTATGGTATAATGTTATGATAGTATTCATCTCTATCAGAATATTTTTCCATCATAAATATTTTCTCCATAAATTTCACCACCATCATCATTATTAGCATCATCACCATCAAAATTTCCATCATCACCTTTATCCTCCTCATTACTTTGCTCATCGTTGTTGCTGTTATCCTGTCATTTGCTATCAATACCATCATCATCTTCAGAGATTTTTACCAGAGATATTTAACCCTAACTAGGCCGGGCTATTTAGGTAGTTGATAGAGCCGGGGGGGGGCCTCCCAGGCCCCCCCTCCAGATCTCAGCCGTCGACCGCGCGATTGCGACGAAAATTGGCACACACATTGCCTATGATGTAATCTAAAATACCATGAACTCAATTTTTAAAAAAATCATCATTTATGCTAAATTATGCTAATTCATGCATGATGTTGCATAAAATCAGACTAATTGGTATAAATCACAAAATAAAGCTCAAAACAGGCAAATTTTTTTGTGTAAATATTCTTTTTAGTGTCCTTAGCAAATGTAATAAAAAAGAATTGTGATATCAGAAAAAATTCTTCAGTATTTTATTGTTTTTTTGAATTTCTTATGTATTTCTTTGTTTTTTCGACTTTATGTTTTTCATTGTTTTTTCGATGAAATTTGTCCGCGACATCGCTCCGAACAAGAAAATATGTTATTCATTGATTTTAATCAATAAAACATCAAAATAATCATGCTTTTATGAAATTTGCCAGTAAGCACAGTTTGCATTGAAATTGTACACGAATTAACGTTTTTGAGCAATTTTTGGTCTGACATGCATGTACATATTTATGCGTAACTTCGGAACCGCGCGCCCGGGCGTCGCAAATTTGGTGTCAAAAGATGCGGGAGACTCGAAAGAAAAAAGCCATGAAACGTCGCGGTGATAGCTTTTTGCGATTGCGATACATCGCGCGGAACGTCGAGGGGGGGGGGGCCTCGGAGGCCCCCCCCCCCCCCCCCCCCCGGCCTAGTTAGGGTTAAAGCATGATGTGTCAAAAACATATGTCTGCAACAAATCTAGACCCTCCCCCACTACTATACTGAAAGTTAGAATGCAATTCATCTTCCTAAGTATTCTACTTTCTTCTTTTCTTCCTCTGCTATGATGGAAAGGTCCAAACGTTCTGACCTTATTCCAAGTGGACGACCCTGACCTCGCTGACCTGAACAGCAAAGTGCTGATCTACTACCATGGAAAGGCCTGCAAGGATGCCACCTGCATGGACCTCTCCCGAAACCCGCCCTACGACGGCACCCTGGCTGGTCATAGCTGCAGCACCGGTGATCTCAAGGTTTGTCCTGTCATGTTGCCATTGAGTCTGTACCCTGTATTGTGTGGTGTGCAAGGTTTAGGGTTCAAACCCTGGCCAATGGGATTAGTATTGTAAAGGGATGTGACATTCAAGGGTACATAACATTACTCTTCAGCAAACTGCCATGGTATAATAAAGGGATCCCAAGATGGGCTTCAGTCTTCCCAGTCTGAAGTGGGTGTGTGGTACATGTACACGGTAGCTTCTTGCAACTCTGTGGTTTGTAAGGTGTGAGGTTCAAACCTTAGTCAGTACTCCTCATATGTCATAAGAGTATGACATTTGATTGAATGTAAGTTGGTGCCAACCAGTGCAATTATTCTCGCAAAAATGTCACTAGTGATAGTGGATGCGTGATAGTTACTCAAAATGTTAAGTTCTGTCACATTTTAGACATCTTAACTGTATATATGAAGAGTTTGATTGCAAAACGACTTAACTCCATTCTTGTCAATTTGAGATATTTGCCATTAGAACCTAAAAAAAACAAGGAAATCATAAGAAAATATGGAATATTTGTAATCATACAAGTAACTTCAAGAATGTTCCTTGTAATGTAGCAAGTAAGGCATCATTGGAAAGGTTTTATTTTGCTCTGTCTGATCATGGACTTAATTTCATATTTATACCCCCGCCAAACGAAGTTTGAAGGGGGTATATAGGAATCAGCGGACGGTCGGGCGGTCGGGCGGTTGGTCGGGCGGTCGGTCGGGCGGGCGGTCGGGCGGTCGGGCGGTCGGTCCGTTGCAAATCTTGCGTCGCGAACTACTTCCTCAGTTTTCAACCGATTCCCATAAAACTTGGCACAGATGTGTGCCTTGGGTTGTAGATGTGCAAGACATATTTTTTGACAGTACCCAAAAGTACGTTGCCATGGTAACGGCATATTATGGGCAAAAATGGGTACAAATCTTGCGTCGCGAACTCCTCCCACAGTTTTTGATCAATTTTTATGAAATTAGGTACAGATGTTCATCTGAATATGTTAATGTGCAAGACACATATTTCCGCAGTGGCAAAAAGTGCGTTGCCATGGTAACGGCATGTTATTGGTAAAATATAGCGCAAAATGCTTCATGGCAAAACTGCTTCATCAGTGTTCTTCCAATTCTCATGAAATTCATATTGAATGTTTGTCTTAGGATATAGGTCAGCATGACACATTTCTTGACAGTGACAAGAAGTATGTTGCCATGGTAACAGCTCACATATTATGAGCCAAAATGATGGAAAATTTTGTGTTGCAAACTACTTCCTCAGTTTTTGCCCAATTTCCATGAAACTTGGTACAGATGTGTGCCTTTGGTTGTAGATGTGCAAGACGCATTTTTCGACAGTACCCGAAAGTACGTTGCCATGGTAACGGCATATTAATGGCAGAAGATCAAGGAAAGATCTTGCGGATTTAACTACTTCCTCAGTTTTTTGACCAAAGTTTATGAAATGTTGTTTTGACCAAAGCTTATGAAATGTTGTTTGGCGGGGGTATAACCAGTCGCTAATTTCTAGTTTTAAAAATGGGGCTTAACCTGTTTTGCAGTGGGACTCCTCATATCTTTTCCCAAAGACTTTCATTTCACTCTCATGTATCTTGTTCTTCAGGACGTGTTGAATGGGATCGGAGGGGTGCAGATCCTGTTCCCCCTGCTGGAGCTCTCGCTGCAAGACACCAGCATCGCCCAGGATGTCACAACCCCAGAGGAAGTGGATTCTCCCACGTCGGCTGACGGCAACATGGACGGAGAGTGGGAAATCCTTCCCGCTAACATGCAGTGTGGTACGATCTTGTGCACCAATCTTTGATACTGTACATGTCCTATATTTCATGGTCTTTGCAAACTTTGCGAGTCATCTGATATTTGGGAAAGTGGGAACACGCCAAATGAATTACCTCCTATAAGTGTGTGCAGTGCATGTTGAGTCCAGTTTAGGAAATCACCAACTTTGCAAAGTGAAAATGGAGGATACACTTATTCTCAATCACAAATTTGAACTCATACAAAATTATCTTACAAGTCAAGAACCACAAAATATTGTGCTCTTGAAATAAATGCTGTCTACAGTAGATGCATCTAGACATCATTATCATGTGTTTGTTTTTTGTAGAACTATGATTTGATGCAGACACCTAGCTTGAAGGGATGGTATAGTTTTGATGGGGATTAAGGTTTCAACTTTTGCTAGATAATTAGAAACCACTTATATGAAATACAATTTGTATGCAAGAGCATGCAACTCTAAGAGGAATTCTAAATCTGTTTGATAAAAATCAGTCTTGAAATGGCTGAGATATTTAAAAACAAAGTAAAACAAAGTGGTCCTTATAAAAGGTGGGTTCCACCTTTAATTAGGATATCTTTGCTTTTGCATATATTACCCATTATCACATAAACTTTTAATTTCTCTTAGTATTGCATACTCTTTGATATTTCATGAAATTGGCTTCTAATTATGTAGCAAAAAGATTACACCTGAATCCCCATCTCAAAAACTATACCATCCCTTTAAAGTTTGCCACTCGTAATTGTTAAAGATTTCAATGAGATGAAAGCTGTCATCATAGGTCCCTCTCTCATTCTCTCTCTATCTCTTTCATGTTTCCAGAGGCCAAACTTGAGAGGACTCGCATCTCTGGTTTCCTCGTCCTCTTGAAGAACATCTGCATTGGACACTCCATCAACCAGGAGCTCCTACACAAGACCCAGGGGTTAGCAACCATTGGAGCTCTGCTACAAAAGGTTGGACATTGCGGTTTCCTTTATACCAACTTTGTGTTTTATATCTTTTTTGAGTTTGGAGGGGTGTTTATTTCTCTCTGCCCTGAAAGGTTCAAAGGCCGTTATGTTTCATATTTTTTCTCTTCTTTCACACAATCATCAAAGGCTGAACCATCGCTGATTGACGTCAACGTCCTCATGGCCGTCCAGCTCTTGGTCGAAGCTGTGTGTATGGGCAACCCTCACCTACTCAAGACAGCCCACAGACACATCCTCTTCGACTTCCGGATCTGGAGCCGCAGCGAGTTTCCCGTTAGGATAGGTACGGTCCGGGCCAAGATTCCCACGACACCACAAACATCCCAAACTCGCTTTGCAGTTCCGGGTTTCTTGTTGATATATTACTTGATGCAAAGTACTAAGATTGATAATAGGATGAAAGCATCCAGGGATTTGAGTGTTCATAGAAAAGCTGATGCTAAAAGAGTCGCAATTTCCCATCATCCAGGCTCCACCCCACTGCCTCAAGCTCCACTTCATTTCTACAGATTTCTGGACAGACCTGTCCCAAGAGTTTTCCGCCAATTTCAGACCAGCAGAACAAAACAAAAAATATAATTGGTGCCATGCAACTTCCTATTACTAAAGCCTTGCAAACTGCTGCTTCTTCTCCCGTTCCTTTCACTCACAACAAATGGGGCTTTTACTCACCAAAAAGCAAAAAATGAGTGAAGCAAACTTTGACTAGTAAAATGAATTTGTCTTTACATAGTTGCATTACAAAGAACCTTGAAGATCGCCAGCAACTGTTAATCGAAGCAGCTCTTTGCTTTTAAATTTACTCAGCATCATTACTCGATATTCATGTTTATGTTTAATACAGAGGCTATAACTACTGTTCTTACTATGCCTCTGTATTTATGTATGAATTCTTTGCAGGTCACATTCAGTACTTGTCAACCATCATCAAGGACAACCGCAAGAATTTCCGCAAGGCATACGGCGTCCAGTTCATGCTGGACGTGATCCGGACCTATTACAGGTAAAAGGCAACTTATAGTGAAGTATTAGCAAATGAAAAGTAAAGGTCATTGTATTGATATCTTGGTCATGATTGTAACTGAGGCATTGATTTTAGGTTCCTATGGGTGGTCACCTTTGTATTAGATTACTTAGATCAGTTAATTTTCTGGTAGTCATGTTGTTCATATGGTGGTCATTTTTTCTAAAACTTTGACAAATAAACCATTTTCACTGATACACAGATTTGATGAAACAAGTAAACAAACAAATTAAAATCTCAAGACAGATGAATTGATCTCTAGATAGATGAATGAATAGATAATTATCAAAGTTTGCCACATGCCAGTACAGCAATTTCACTCTACATTTTGCTCACTAATCACACCTTTCCCTCTGTGCTGCTGATATCCAAGTATTTTTTGATCCTGTTTCATTCGGATACGTTGACAATAATCCCACAGCTGCAACAACACAGACCTGGCAGCCGATGATGCCAAGGCCATCCGCCACTCCCTGAGGGGGCTGATCCGTTACTACGTCTACCGCAATATCAGCCATGTGGAGCTGCAAAGCATTCTTGGATTCACTGTCGCCGTCAAGGAGGACGCGCTGGTGAGTCATCCAGCTTTTTATAGTAGTCGACCACCTTTATGAGTATTCGGTGACACGACATTTGCTCCTGCTACAGTTGCTCGAGTCGTATTTTCTCCA
The DNA here is from genome assembly GCA_033980235.1 of Diadema setosum. Lineage (NCBI taxonomy): Eukaryota > Metazoa > Echinodermata > Echinoidea > Diadematoida > Diadematidae > Diadema > Diadema setosum. The sequence continues at coordinate 4,769,955 of CM067080.1, forward strand.
AGGACTTAGGGTTAGGGTTGTGATAGGGTTTTAGGTTTAGTTTGATGTGAGGATTAGGATTAGGGTTAGGGTTATGTTTGTGAGTAGAAGTTATGTTTGGCTTTAATAGCATGCAGATATTTCATTGGAGCGATTGTCGCAGGAGCAACTGTCATGGAAGCAAATATTCGTTAGGGCTAAGATGTAGCTCAGCTGGTAGTGCATCTGTCTAGCAATCAAACGGCTTGGGTCTGATTGTCTGCTTGTTTTCTAACACTATCCAATCATTTTGTTTTGTTATATTTCTCATGAATGTTGTTGTAATAATAATGCTTTTGTGTAGTCTTATTGATTGTAATGCTGCATGTTTCTGTTATATGTTGATTTTTTATGGAAGTGTTAAATAAACATGAAACCTGATTCCCATTGAGTCTAGCAGAGCAATGCTGTGTGTGATCATGCCATCCCCTCTGGGAAGAGGCAAAATACTCTGTCCCTCGGGACATTAAATGGAGGTTCAGTGTGTGACAGAGTCGCTACTCATGCATGTAATAGGTAATTCATTGAAAAGAGCAGATGAACAAATTAAAGATTATAAAGATATAGATAGTAATTCAGGGACATGATTTTTACTTTGTTGCAACAAAATCTCATCATAACTGTGTTCATTATTACGGGAACGCCCTGTATACTGTGGCGGTGTTGGCCATTGCTACTGTAAAACCCGAAACATTTGCCGCCTGAAACTTTGGATTGTAGAAGCAGATTGGAGGCAATGGCCATTTTCGCGGCATGAAACTTTTGTGTGAATTGCTACTGGCATTTAATGCATTGTGTAGATTAAAAATGTTGCACATGCATTTACTTTTACAAAGCTTGGCTTCTCACGAAATTCATGAAAGTTTCATCCACACAAACATTTCAAACAATTCTGGTTTCACAGTGGTCTTGTAATCTTTCTCCCCCGTGATGGTTTCTCCAGGTCAACGAAGCTCTGGACCTCCTTCTGACACTCCTGGAGACACCAGGCAAGGACCAGCTCCTCTCCCTGCTCTTTGAGCACGGCTCAGCGGACCTTCTCTATGTCCTCCTCACCCGGAAGGAGTACCCAGATGGGGTCCAGGTCCGAGTCCTCAAGGTAAAGTCCTGGAGGAAACAACCAGACTCAGCTCTTCTCCGCTCATGAAATTTGTATTATTCTTATTATTACTTTTTATTGAACTGATTTAGTTCTGACATGGGACATGCCATGCTGATAGTGTACACAAATAGTTTTGCGTGCACTTTAATTTCGTGAATCTTGGATCTTGTGAAATTTGGGAATCAAAATGCACACGAACATTCTGGTTACATTCTGTGGATATCACACACACTGTGATTAAACCTCATTTTCTGCCTCCTTTGTATAGTAACAGCCTGTCTAATAAGGTGAGGTGACTTACCCCAAGTATGCATAATCTATACAACTGGTATCAATGGAAGACCAGGCGCACTGCGATCGTGCAGCTTTCTATGGGCTATCCAGCCACTTTGTTTTGTACAGATGGAAGATGAAAACAAAAACAATATAAGACCCTACATTTATGTCTCCCCATGTGTAGTGTCTCTAAGTACATGTAGGTTTGATTGCATTAACCCATTAAAGACTAGTCCTGAGTATACTCAGGCAGGTGTCCGTGGGAAATGCGTGTTACAGCAAAATCAGCCCGTCCTCAATGGGTTAAGTATTCAGGTCATATGTAGGTCATATGGTAATGTTTTTTGATTCACTGTCTTATGGGGTGTGTACATTTCTTTCCTTTCAGTTGTTTGCTGCCATGCTTCATTCCACCAAAGTGAGCGACAAGAACAAGACAAGAATCCGCCTCCTGGACATCGGCTTCTCTGGCTTGACACTGCTCATGGAGCATTCCAACATTAGCATGTCAGTGGCCAAAACCCTCATGGAGCTCGTCACAGGTGGGTCGCAATCCAAGCCTCCTAGTTTGGTCCTTTTCTTCCTCTGTCATCATCATCATCATCATCATCATTATCATCATCTTCATCACCATTGTCACCATCTTTTCCATTGTCTTATATTCTCTCCATGCTCATATACTCCTTTTCTGTTTACATATCAGGGTACTGTTTCATGAAAGTTGTCAGCACTGACAAGTGGTCAGTCTCTGACAATCACCATGGTAACAGTCAGTGACCAGAGCATCTTGGCGAATCAAAACAAAGGATTTTGCTGAAATTGTCAGAGACTGACAACTTGTCAGCGCTAACTAAATTGATGACACACCCCCTGTTCTTCTTCTTGTACTTCTTTCCTTTTTCATCTTCTTGTGCCCTTTTTTACCTCCTTCATTTTTGTACCCGTCATCTTCTTTTTTTTTTCCAATCTCTCTCCTTCCTCTTTATCTTTCTTTTCTCCAGTCACATTCTTTTTCCTCTCGACTCATTTCTCTTCCTTTCTTGTTGCTCTTCTAATGCTTCCACTATTTAGGCATCATAATTATTTCTCAAGAACTATCCTACATAATTATATCTACAGCTGTAAAAAAAAAAGTGAATAAACATAAATCAATGATCATAGAGCAGTGTATTGTGATGTGTGCTCAAATATTAGTCACCATATAGAGCCTATTTCAGCTAAATCTGTGGAACTGCAGTTTCAGAAAGCATACATGAAAGCATATCTATGATATTTGCTCTAACAGAGGGGCAGCTGAACCACAGAGGGTTGCTTGCGGTGCTTCAGGTTCTTCACACTGCAGATGCCTTGGTCAAGCTAGAGGCTTGTACTCAGCTTCTTCACATACTGTACACTCAGCCCGAGGCCAAGACAAAGATCTCCCAGATTGCGGGCTGGCAGGATACACTGGTGCGTCTCCTGATCAAGACGGAGTACTCCAACAACAGCCTCAGCGTGGACATGAACGGATTCTTCAGCACCAAGCAGCTGCAGGCATCCGAGTCGTCTCTGGACAGCCTCCCGACGGAGAACAACAACAACCAGACGCCCCCGCTGACGCCAGACCATCCCCCGTTCACGACGGTGTCGTCGACCTTGGAGGGGTTCATGGAAGGCCCCCTTACACCGACGCCGACTGGGAATGGGGCAGTGGTGAACTACGACACCGGCTCCCACGCCAGCTCCGAGCAACTCAGCCAGGAGGCGACGTCGTTGGACCGCGAGCACAGCGACTCCTCGGCGAGCAACCCGCTGACGAGACCCACGCAAATCGTCATCGACCACACTCCTGCTTCGGAGTGTTCCCCCTCGATCCCCGGCATGCCCCCGTCCCAGTCTGAGTCAAGCTGGTCCCTACCGATCTCAGTCGACACGGACTCCATCGCCACGGAGAGCATGCTGAGCATTGACACGCCCGACAACTCCAGCATCGTGTGCGTCGTAGACAGCGGCGTGAGCCTGACCCGGCCCTCCGACCTGGACATTTCCTCCTCGGACCGGGAGATGGCGCCCTTCGACGTGAGTCCGGGCGGAGTCATGCAGAGGGAGCGCAACGAGCAGACCTTGGTGGACACCCTGATTGAAATCCTGGTCCAGATCATGTGGGTTGGACAGGAAGGATGTACGGAGGATGCATGGGTGGTAAGTCCTGCATAGACCAGTCAGCAGCAATTTCATGGCCCAGATCCGTTTAAACAATCAAGATTACAGTCATAGCAATACCTTACTTGACTGATGGTACCACCTACATTGTTAGCACTGCTCTTCCGAAAGGCTGTGTAGTCGTAATTATCCCAGCACTGTCAGGGCCCCATCTTAATGTTAGGATTGAGAGGGACAGTGTTGGTAGAGCACTTTGTTACTAGACCGAGGCACAGGGCGGGATTGGAATCACAGTTCTACCATTTGAGGGTCATGGGCCTCATCCCCTGTAACACAATGCTCTTCTTTTTTTTTCAAAAGTCGAGAATTCTCACAAGTTACTAGATTTGGCTTTTAGCCAAGCAAAAGCTCATGAATTTGTACATAAATTTCAATATTTTTATTCTAACCAGTCTTTACTCTGAGGAATACAACACGCCACAGGGCATTTCAGCTGCTACTTTATATTTTGTCACTTGTCCGCCAGTTCAGTGTGGACCTCAAATTACACAGTTGACAGTTGTTTTCCTGATGAGGAGAGGAATTGGCAGGAAAAATTACCAATTGTGATCGATTTGCCATTGAGGATATACAGAAAGTTGTATGTACATCTGGTGGTAGCTTCTTATGAATGCCTGAAGTGCTCTTTGGAAATCTGAAGAAAATTCCCGCGGAATTCTTGCCATCCTGCAGATCTTGGTGAAATTTGGCTGCTTTTGCATCACTTCTCATCGAAGTTTTTCTTGAAAGTTGATGCTTAGATACAGTGTAAGATAACATGTTCTTTGTGAGAATTAAATCCAAAGACATATGTGAACTGTGGAAATGCACCAATATTAGTAGAACACATCAGAGGAAGTTTGGGAAAAATTAAACAATCCATTCAAAAGTTATGAATCTTTAAAGTTCTGGTGCAGCCATCACTGGATAGGAAGACTGCATTATTTTGTGTCCTCGTGTATGGAAAACAATGTACGGAAAATATAGAGGGAATTCAACATGTTTATTTTTCTAGTGTAATAACAGAGCACTCGACGTAACTCTTTCAGAAAGTAGGGAGAATAATATTACCCTAACATGTGTCAGTACCAAGTTAAGGGAATATATGATTTTGGGGAATTCTCTCCAAACTTTTGTGATAGCTTTGTGACATCAGGAACTGTAGTAGTCTTCTCATCAAGCGATGGCTGCACTGAAAAAAAAAACCATTCTTGACTTTTCAACAGATTGAGTTTCCTCAAACTTTGCTGATGTGTTTTACTGATACAATACTGTATTGCTGCATTCTCTCAATCCATATGTATATTGGGGTTTCATTCCCCTTTTAATGCATTACTCAGTCCCACATGCTTACATTCATGTACTGTCCTTCAGGCCAGGGGTCAGGTCTTCAAATGCATCAGTGACTTGGCCGGCTCCCACCAGATCCTCCGTTCGGTCAACCTGATCAAACGCCAGATGCTGGAGAAGCTGCTAGAGGGCGCCGCGGGGGACGTGAGGTCGTCCGGCCCGAACAACCTCTCCAACTCGGAGAACGCCCTCTATGTCGTCAAGCTCGTCTACGACTTCCTCTTCGGGGTCAGCGGGTTGGATGCACAGAGCTGGAGCGTGAAGGTGGGTCACCTCACAGACTTTGTCAAATTACAAGCATGCAAGCTAAGGTCATATAGCTTATTGATACTGTTGAGTACAAAGGTAATCACCTGCAAAGCATCTCAACAAAAATCACCAGAAACACCAAACACCAAAACACCAGCATGAATGTGTTCATTTTGATCTTTCATTCACTATGATACGTTAGCTACTTCTGCAATTTTCATGTATTGAATGTCTCAAGAATTAAACAGATACTAGCAGTCAACTACAGTCAAACCTGTCTTAGGGACCACCTGTCTATAGCGGCCACCTGTAGTATATGAGGCCATTTTTTTCGTCTCCCTTTGGTGGCCACTACAGACAGGTACAGACTGTACAAACAGAATTAAATATATCGGAGTCTAGCATTCATTTAGTGGAAACAGTGAACTGTGTTGATACATGTATGACTTTCATGATTAGCTAGGAATAGATGAATATTGGAATTCAATCCTGTCACACTCTGTAGAGAGGTGTTTAGAAACTTAGATAGTTCTTCTCCATGCATAGTTATCAAGTGGCCATAGCATTAACCCTGATCTCTCACCCCTCTGCAGCTTGAGGAGGGTGTGGTCGACTTACTTGACGTACTCCAGGTATGGACGCTGACGGCGGAGTTTGACGAGTGGAAGGACATGTCGCAGCTGGGACTGAGGCTTCTCCTTAGGTTTGCATCTCACAAGGATCTAGAGGTGAGCAGTGCACCCATACACCTCAAGGGGTGTTGGGGGGGGGGGGGGGGGGGTAGGGAGAGGAGGGGACTTCCAAGTACCTGTTAAACTGGTACTGAGCTTATTTTTTGTGAAATGCTACAAGGTTAATGACTTGAATAGCTGTTTAGATGAGATAAAAGAGTGAGTGAAAGGAGCATTGGAATGTTGGTGGTGGAAATGGTGACGACAATGATGAGTGATGATGAATACAATGATGAATGATGATGATGGTGATGATGATGGTGATGATGGTGATGATGGTGATGATGGTGGTGATGGTGGTGATGGTGGTGATGATGGTGATGATGATGATGAGGAGGAGGAGGAGGAGGAGGAGGAGGAGGAGGAGGAAAGCATTGTTGATGATATTGGTCATATGATGATGATGGAAAGGTGACAGTATTGATGTTGATGAGGGTGATGATGGTGAGACATTGTAAGTGGTGGTGGGGATGGTGATGGTGTTGGTAGTGGTTGTGATAATGGTGGTGGTGATAGTGACTATGAAGATGATGATGGTAGGTTGAAATGACAGATGTAGTCATAATGAAGGTTATGATTGTTTATTGTGGTTGACAATGGTCTTGATAGTTGTCCTTAGAGCTTTTGAAGTTTATCCAGGATATCTCCCCTCACTTTAATCATACCACAGATTTGTGCGATGGCATCGGCAAGACTGCACCACCTGATCCAGTCTCGACCAATCGCTGAGCCAAGTGAGGCCTGCTTCTTCCTTGGCTCTCTGGATGAGGCCCTCATCTCCAGCATGGATGACACAGATGGTGAGCAAAGAGCAACACTGGGTTCTCATTTGAAAGGGACCAGTTACCTATTAAAAGCTTACATGTAGTTATTGTCACCTGTATTTCTTTCTTACTGCATCTGTTGATTTATTTTATGTGTATTTAATTGTTGGAAATCACACAGAAGATGACATCGTATGTAAAACAACATTTTCAGGAGCAATGTGCAGTTATTAATAGCTTGCTCCAGCTTTATCTGGATCGATTTATAATTAGTTTATTTTCGTTCCGGAGACATTTGTACAAGGTGGGACAAGCTAAAGCCATCTTTTTGTATCGTTTTGTTGTTTGGGTGTGCATATGCATGTGTATGTGTCTTTTCAGTTACACCTGCTTAAAGCGTCCTGCGATTGTCAGGGCATTGTACTCATAACTGCGATTTGTGTTCAGGGTGGGAAACCTAGATATTTAAAGGTAGGGGATACCTTTTACAGAACTCCCAAAATGCAGCAAAACATTAAATATGAACCTCAGGGGACTTGTTTAGGCCACTGCTTAGAAATTTAGAAGTCAACAGTTATCTACAATTTGAATAATGCACAAAACTCAACTACTCAGTAGTTCTGTGTGTCAGCCACACTTAAGCCTTTTTGTTGCAGTCTTCTGTATTTTTTTATCTATAAACACAAATCTAAAAGTATAAGAGCTGATGTAATAACATATAGAGTGTGTGGCAAGAATGTATATAGAAATGTTTGTAAGTTTTGATGAACTTTATTCACAAAATATACATGATGCACACACATGCAGTGCATGGGTCTGCAAAGGTAGCCTAGTAATGTACTGGAATTTACGGGTGAGGCCCGAAAAGAATTCAATTCAAAATCTAACGGTCAATAAAAATGTACTAAATGTTACCTTCCACTTTCAATACTTTATGGGAGTTTCTAAAATGATACTCTCTTCAACATACCACTGTGCTTATACAACTCTTCATTTAAGGCATGCAAATGGGATTCCCTACCTTTAAAGCAGGCATCTCAAATGGTTACCTAGGAAACAGAGTAAAAAAAACACACACACACACACACACATACACTTACACACACGTATGTGTAATCTTTCTCAACTCTTCTCACGACAGGTGCTGAAGACTCCTTTGCCTACATGATCCCCCTGGCCAGGGCAATGATCGACAAGTACCGGGACACCCTGGGCATGGCCACCTTCCTCCTCAACCTCCCGTCCACCGAGACGAGTCCGACCTTCGTGGAGGACTTCAAGGAGTACTGCCGCTCCGACGAGTGGAGGATGTACATTGAGAAGCAGGTATGGTGTCTTTAAAGGGGAAATAAGAATGTTGACCTTCTGTGAGAAAACTTTGTAGATATTATAAGATAGAAAAAAGTAGTCTGGGTAACTCTAAAATCTTTGGATATTTTACTCTTTACTGAAATATTTTGCCTGTATATATTTAGTCATATAACAGTGACGTTGCTATCCATCATTTAAAACAAACAAATAGCCCTATAAGTATGATTGCTCTGAGGCTGGATTTCACAACGTTTGGTTTCTTACATTTTCACTGCCAGTATCAAGGTGTGATAGTCATAGCCATTTATCACTATGGAAACTGGTTCTGAACAACCTCACATGGCCCAAATATCTTTGAATGCTATTGTTGCTAATCAAGCTTGCACCTGTTTCCAACCCAAGCTATGAAAAAGGACTGAACATCATCACTTCAGTACCCTATAGAGGCAGTGTAAAAAAATTAATATTCCTACCCTTTTGAAACTCTATTGCCTACTTCACCTTATTGCAAGCATCAAAGAGTTGACATATATTTGAAAAAACAGAAAAGAAAATAATTTCACCGACTTTCAAAAAATATCTCCTCTTATTGAAGAGTTTGTTTTCTTATTTTTATGTGTTTGTAATTCTTATGTAGTATTGTTATGTTTGCATACCCCATTGTAGAGAAATAGGACCTACTTTCAGAGGCTTTTACAAGGGTTTTCAAGATCACTAAAGTTTGAGAGTGGATTCCGATCTCTTTCATGTCAAAATCATTTCAATTTTTCATTGTTTTCTTGAAGGGAGAAGAATACCACATAATAATGTGTTTCAAAAATAATTGATTTAGCCTACTGTACATACATTCATGTAGGATTATACTTTGTGATTTATCATATCATGTATCAAAGCATGTGTGTGTTCTTCAAAAGAATGCAGAAATCAAATCAGATCAAATTAAATCAAATGTTTGTGTGTTGCACCGCTGCTAGGTGAAACCCTTCATGCACGAGTTCATCACCAACAACTACTCGGACATTTCGGCGAAGATGTCGCGCTTCTGGAGGAAGTGTTTCGACGTGATGAACACGGACATCCACAAGAGGGAGAGGGAGAGGGGCGAGAGCAAGCTGAAATTCACCGTGAGTTTTTAACCCTTCACCTCCAATAACCAGAGATTCCCACAGAACTAACACGTAGCTCATCTGGTGGCAGTAGTCAAAGGGTGACAAGCAGTTCCTTTCCTATATCTGAGATACTTTTGCTGCCACAGTAATGTAGAATGTCCAGTCTGATGTTAAGGGAAAATTCCATCCTGATGTTACACTGTATGTTGTTTTGTATGAGAACGAAAGCATAATATCAGGGAATTGGATCAGTGAGAAATGTTTTTGGAAAACATAGACACACACAAAGAGTTATGAACTGTAAAAGTTAAGAAAGTAAGACAAATGTAGTTAGGTCCTTGTAATGGCAACAACAAGCAGTGTCAGTACGAGAGTCAATGTTTGTATTACAATGCAATATCATGCAACAAACCAGATGGAGCAACAGCTCATAGTGTGATTATAGCAATACGGGCTGTGCTGTCCTCATTTGCAGATAGCAACTGTAGGTGGTGTTGTGTTTTGTTTTTTTTTTTTTTTTGCTTTTTTTTTTGGGGGGGGGGGTTCCAACCTCATTGCATATTTGTGCCTCATTTACCAAAGAATATGATTTCATCACACAGATAACATTGAAACCTGTTTCATGTCGTTTTTTTATTTTCAGGCTCAGGTGACGGAGCCGTTCAACGCTCTCTGCAAGACAGAGAATGCCAGATACGCCTCCATGTGCACCAAGCTGACCAATCAGCATCAGTCTACCATGAGACAGTGGAGGGCTGCAAAGAGGTTTCTGATTGGAGAGAGGGGAGCGTGGGCAGAGAGGTGAGACATACTGTAAAACCAGAAATATCTGTGCCATGAAATTTTCACAAATTGGAGCCGACACGCTTTTTCGTGGCATGAAATTTTCTTGAATTGCCACTCTGGCATTCAAGGCATACAGTGTAGACAAGAACTCTTGCATGCATTTTAATTTCACAAATCTTGGCTCCTCAAGAAATTTGAGATAATTTCAGGCAACCTCTATTTGTCTTTCTTTTTCTCTTGCTCTTCTTAAGCATTGTCGTGCTGACCAAGTTGGTTGTATATTGTTACATGACGTAAAGTATCATGATGTAAAGCAGTCTTGATCAATGTTTTGCTAAAAAGCAATCTATATCTTCTTGTGAATCCTTTGTATTTTTGTGTTTTTCTGTGTAACTTACCTGTGACATGCTAAGAAAAGGCAGAGGACCTGGTCTGATGAAAACAAATTCTGTAATCATCCTAAAGCAGACTTGAGATCAACAAATAGCTTCATCATACAGTCTTTTTCACTAGCAGTGAGCAAAGTTTATAGATCTGTAAATCCTTACAGTAAAAGATGCAACAAACTACACCAAAGGAGATTTTGGTGTCCTTTATCATAAGAATATTAGGACTCAACTATCACGGAAATGGTATTTTGAAGGTGTTACAATAGAGTGTATTTCCGGAAGAGATTTGCCTGTTTGCAGACTACATTTAGCTTTTAGAGGAATGACTTAAAGGTACTGTTTACCATTGGGAGCAGTGATTTAAAAAAAACTGTTTGAGTTACCACATTTGATGCATATTTGTAGGTCTGTTGTGTCACAAAACATCCTACCATATAAAAATTTCGCAATGAAACCTAAAATATAAGGTTATATCACTGTTTTTGTCAATAAACCGTAACTGTAGATGGTTCATTATAGACACAGTTTTATTATAACTATTGTTCACATTTTGTATAGTTAACAATACTGAACATTGATTATACCAATTAGCATTTTTACATTGGTTGTTTCTATCCCTAACTCACATTTTAGAACTATTTTGAAGCACTAAAGCTGGGTTTCTGTTTCATCTGCACATGGTAAATAATAATAAGAAGTACAGCATTTGTAATGCGCCATCGATCTAGTAGCCTATTTTGAGGCGCAGGGGGACATAATTTTAAAGAGAATAACATACATTATAATCAAAGTTGTACGTAAGAAGATTGAAGAAGAAGAAAGAGATAGAAATATATACCCGATGAGCAATTCAATGAATATTCAATCAAACCAAGATAATACCTTTAAGGACTTGCTTCTCGCTCCTTCCACGCAGGAATCCAGAGGAGATCTACTGGAAGCTCTCCTCACAGGAGAACTTCTCCCGCATGAGGCTGAAGCTGACCCAGAACTACAACTACGACCGGCATCTCGAGGCCAGCCAGCAGAGAGATAATACAGGTGAGTGGAGATCCCTGTTGGATCTTTTACTTATCGATGCTGGGATGACAAGACCTCATATCTACAAAATGTCGAATGTTCAGGAGAACCCCAAAACATGACGGCCAAAGCACTGTATCAAGTGGGAGAGCCTTTCCTTTGACATGCCGTTATGGCTTCATTTTGGGGGTAAGACAGCTAGGATTTGGACAGGATTCGACCATAAATCCAAAAAGTCACTCTTACCAAAATTTGAGATGCAAGGTCTTGTCACCCCAGCGACATTATGTAGATTTATGATACCCTAAACATCACTTATGGGACCAATATGATATCTTGCCTTATATTTTGTAATAATTTTTCTATCATTTTTTTTAAATCACGTAGACTCGCCCACAAAAAAAAAAAAACAACCCCAAACCTTCCAAACCAAGATTCTGCCAGTGATGTTATCTGTCAATCATTGCTGAAGTACTGATAATGACATACAAAAGACATTGAAATGCACTGTCACATAGACTGAGCATAATTGGCATTTTTCAATGCAATGTCCTATGTTTATCATATCAGTACAAATACATAGAAGACAGAGGGAGGTCTGGCCAGAATAATTCCCAAAACAAAGCCAAGTTTGAGAAAGCATTAATGAATTCAGAGTGACCAAAAATTCCTGTTCAAATTAATGAAATTCTAGCATCAAGATTCTATTGCAACTGATAGACAAATTGTCTTACATCAACGTAAATAAGCACCAAATTGATCAGGGCTTAATAGTAGCCATGATAAAAAAATTGTGGACATGCGTACTCAAACAGGATTCAAACCTATCATCAGGAGACTGTAGGTTCGATTCCTGCCTGAGTATGTATGCGTATGCCCATGATTTTTTTATCATGGCTACCAATAAAACACTGACTAATTCTATGCTTACTTACAACTAGCAGTGGCAACAAATATGTCTGCAAAAGAAAGTTTCAACAAAGACATCCTTTCCTCCTTCAGGAGTTGCCAAGGAGGAGTCGCAAGCTCTTCCTCTGGCGGTGGCAAAAGAGGCGCGGGTCAGCGACATGGAGCTACAGGACGACAGGCTGGGAGATGAGGAGTGGAATCTTGTCAACGTTGAAGGGTAAAGATGGATGACAATGCGAGGGAACATTTTGATAGTGGTGATGCTGATGATGATGGTTGGTTATGCTGAAAATGATGATTCTAGAGATGAACCTCGTGGTTATGATGATGATTATAATAGTTGGGCGATGATGCTGGTGATAGTGAAAATAGTGAGGGTATGAGTGCTGATGATTAGAGTGGCGATGATGATGATGATGGGGATGTTGGTGGTTGTGATTGTGGTGATTATGATGATGATGGTAATGGTGATGATGATGATGATGATGATGATGATGATGATGATGATGATGATGATGATGATGACGACGATAATGGAGGTATTGGTGGTGGTGATAGTGATGTTGGTAGTGGTGATGGTGAAAGTGATTGCAAAGACACTGGTCATGGCTGTGGTGATGATTATGATGCTGATGATGATAGTGATAGCGATGCTGGTGATGATGATGGTGATTTTGATGATGATGTTGGCGGTAGTGTTGGATATAAAACCTAATGACTGTGGTGATGGTAGCGATGATGATGGTGATGATGATGATGATAGTATGTCATGTTTGTGTTGTCATAGAGGTAGGAAGAACTCTGCACAGAATGTACAAGTTGGCATTATTGGCACAGAAATACTTTTCATTATGAGTTCTCCATATGATTTGCAATCTGTGAGAGATCTTCTTTGAGAGAGTAACCAATACTTATGATTCTTGTGGCCCAACCGTAGGAGGGACTATTCATGGTGTGCTGTGGCCCAACCGTAGGAGGGACTATTCATGATGTGCTGTATATGTTCAGTGTGTCCTAGTTTGACACTTGATCTTGTAATCACTGATAAAACCAAAGTGTTCTCACAATGAAAGGTGGGTCCCATCTTTTCTGAGGACCACTTTGTTTTTGATATCTCAACCATTTCAAATAAACTTTGATTTCCTTTTAGCTTTATCGTATTTCATAAGTAGTTTCTCATTATCTCACCCCCCTAAAAAAAAAAAAAAAAAATCTGAATCCCCATCACAACCAAAACTATACCATCCCTTTAACTTAGAGGAGAAAGGTGGGTTAGAAAGAGAAAAAGGGACCACAGATAAAACAAGACCACAGATAAAACAAAGACTGTAGAGTCTTGACAGCATTCCTCCAATTTCCATTTTGATACCAGAGGAGGGGAGGACCAGGGTGAGACTGTGAAGGAGAAAGTGGTTGTCTCAGAGGACTGTCAGCTCATCACCCTCGTGGATGTCATCCCAGGCAAGCTGGAGGTCACCACCACCCACGTCTATTTCTACGACACCAGCCCCGAGAAGGAAGAAGGTGAGTGCCTGTAGAATTCTCAATCGACCCATTCACGAGTCGAATCACTTTCGTTGTCATGTGTTTTTTGTGCTCTGGTTCACACTTACACGGGCGAGAAAAAAAAAAGATCACGGTCCAAATCACACTGGTTTACAAAGCAAAATCATGACCCAAATTCCATTGGTTTGAGCAAGGCCAAACCGCGTATGTGTATGTCTCAGAGTTTGACCTGGCTTTGACCCAACAATCCTGCAAGCCTAGCATTATGGGGTAAATCCTGGTACAACTTTGTACAGGGTTCATATACTCTTTGCACTGCAAATATCACGACTTTTCAGAAAAAAGTGGGACTATTTTGAATGATTATACTGGGATCCTTTAGATACAGTAGCCTTGTCCACTGACCCATAGTAGCTGTATATCATTCATTAACAATGACAAAAATCCACAAAATGCACACAGTTTGCAAAACTGAAGTAGATTTGGGCATTTGCATTTTTTTTCTGACCCCCACCTGGTCAGTCCGATAAGAGCTATTCTGAATGGTTTCCGCTCGACATCAGAATGATATCAAATGCTAAAGACTTCAAAGTTTTTGTTTCTCTTTGAATCTGTCCTGAGCAGTGTTTGGCCAGGACTTCAAATGGTCCCTGTCTCACCTCCGGGAGGTCCATCTGAGACGATACAACCTGAGGCGGAGCGCTATCGAGGTCTTCTTCATCAACCAGACCAACTACTTCATCAACTTCAGCGACAGGAAGGTGAGGCCCTACTCACAGAACCTCTGGATGATAGTTATGGTTATTGCAGTGTGTGCAGCATGTTTCCTTTATACCTCAGTCTTTAGAGTGCATAATAGCGCATTACAAAATGAGTTGAAGAATGAAGTCAATCAAAAGTGTTGAAATGAGTCATGTGTGTGCTCTTAACTTTGTTGTTTTTTTTTGTTAACATGAACGGCAGTACAAAGAGTGCGCAGCAGAAAAAAATGCATAACTGCACTGCTTGTTATCCTGTGGCAGATTACCGATTGCCCTGTGTGGGCAGCACAAACCCAAACAATTGCTTTGATATACACGTTCATCTGCATAGCTGGTCAAAGAGTGACCCCGTTGTGTTGCAACACAAATTTTTACTAGAAATATAGTTCATAGATCCATTTTATATTAGCAAATAGGAACCTCTGCTTATGCCCTTTCTTTAAGAAAAATAAAATCTTGTCTTGATGAGTCCCAATTTTAGCTGCAATATGACATAATGCATGATACCATCAGTCTGACTTCTTATCCCCCAAAAGTTCCAAAATGAAACGAAAGGACAGAGAAGGAAACCAGGAAACCAGCTTTATAGTCGCCTGAAGTGAAAGACACTACCCATGATGAAGCATTTAAAAAAGTTAAACGTCCTTATCTTATGACACTAACATGAGACATTAGTGTGTATGATTTATTTAAGATCAACAACACATTTGTTTTCCTAGGGTTAGTGTAAACCCTTACAATTTGATAAATCTGTATGTGAATATTCCATGTAACTTTGTAAATTGAAAATTATCAAAAGGAATTGAATTTCTCGCAATATTATGTCACCCCATTTGTAGATCAGGAACAAGGCCTACAGTCGCATCCTAGGTCTAAGGCCGCCCAATCTGTACTACACGGGGGCCAAATCCCCGGCGGACCTTCTCAAGGCCTCGGGTCTGACCCAGAAGTGGGTCCAGAGGGAGATCTCCAACTTTGACTACCTGATGCAACTCAACACCATCGCGGGTCGGACCTACAACGACCTCAGCCAGTACCCTGTGGTAGGTGTCGCGTCTCACAGACTCATCTTTGTTTTTTCATGTCATTTTGTTTTGATTTTTCCATGTGATGAGATGGCTGGACACCCCATATTCAATCTGGTCTTCCATTGGGTCCAGTAGTATGTACATTTGTACTTTAGAGAGGACCATTTCACCAGTTTATGCACCCTGCTTTTTGCGATGAGTGAATGTAGCGTGGTCTTTTATGTGTAAGAGTTGTGACTCTCACACATGGGACCTCCACTTTTTGTCCTATCCAAGGGAAAGAGTGTTTTGCCTCTACTACAGGGGAAGGTATGAATAAACACAATATTACTCAGTAAGACTCACTGGGATATAAACCCACGCCCAATTCTAAGCCATTCGATTGAAAGGCAATAACGTTACCAAATGAGTTGGGTAGCTTTGATGATCTCATCTCATCTCGTCTCAAAAGACCCCATCACTTTGATCAAAAGTGGTCATTTCGTAGGCAATGTTCACTCATAGCAAAAGGGATTGTGTCCTTTTATTTCTCTTTCACTTTTTCTCGCTGTTATTTTTTGTCAGTTCCCCTGGATTCTCTCTGACTACACCTCCGAGGAGCTGGACCTAAATAAGCCGGAAGTATTTCGTGACCTCTCCAAGCCGATCGGCGTCGTCAATCCAAAGAACATCGCGGAGGTCAAGAGCAAGTAAGGATGTTTTACCTGTTAACCCTTTCTGTGTCTGTGACTTTAAATAGTGTGTACAACGCTACAGTAGTTTTTTTTTTTTCTTGTGTTTGTGTGTGCCAATCGCACTTAAAGCACATAAAGGATCAAATCCTTTTTCTCGCAGACATTCAGCAAGTGTTAGATCCAGTTGTTTAATTAGTAATTCTTTTCCACGAGATAATTTATATCTACTTTAACTTGAGGATATATCCCATGTAGTTTGACATTATTGTGGTATTAAGAATTTGATTTGCAAGATCTGCAGGATGATGGATTTCAACTGAATTTTGAACTTCAGGATTAAAGCTTTAAGGCTATTTTTAGATTTTCTAGGAATTAAATGTATCTGGTCATTCTTTCCTTCTACCAGGTAGATGTGTATTTGCTGTTCGTGTGCATTTTGAGTATTACTGTACTTCGGACTTGTCAATTACATTCTGTCTATAGGTTTGCAGCTATCACTTAAGCATGTCAGATTGTAGGCAGTGAAAACAATTTATGCAGTTTTGGAAATAACACTTCAATGTAAAGTAGACAAAGAAATGTATATGTAGCACTCTGTTGTGTTTGCAGAAAAGCCACAGTGAAGGTTATCTTTGCCATAAAAACAATGGTTTTACTACTACGTTTGTTTATTTGTTTGTTTTAGATACGAAAACTTTGAAGACCCATCGGGAACTATTGACAAGTTCCACTACGGCACCCACTACTCCAACGCGGCAGGTGTAATGCACTATCTGGTTCGTATGGAACCTTTCACCACACTCCACATCCAGCTGCAGAGTGGCAGGTAAAAGCATTTTACCTTGAACCAAGACTATATTTCTTTTCTATTTTTTCAACCGTATGATAGCAGACTGTTTCCCGCCTCAACCAAATGATAGAAAACTGCTCCCCACATTAAAAAAAAAAAATAAAATACAAAGTACTCTTAATTTGGGGGTTATAGTTTTTATGCCTCCGCCACGAAGTGGTGCCGGAGGCATTATGTTTTCGGGTTGTCCGTCCGTCCGTCCGTCCGTCCTTCCGTCCGTCCGTCCTTCCGTCCGTCCATAATGAATTTTGTGGACAAGGTAACTATCGAAACCTGTTGAGGTATCCTAATGAAACTTGGCATGTATGTGTATTAGGGGGTGAAGTTGTGCCTATCAACTTTTGGGTGCACATGCTCAAGGTCAAAGGTCAAAAGGTCAAGGTCAAATACATAAAATTTCACTATTTCCACCATATCTATTGAATGCCTGAAGGTATTTTCTTGAAACTTAGTGTATACATGTATTACCCAATTAAGATTCTCTGGTGAAAGTTTGGGTCATGAGGTCAAAGGTCAAAGGTCAAAAGGTCAGGGTCAAATACATAAAATTTCACTATTTCCACCATATCTATTGAATGCCTGAAGAGATTTTCTTGAAACTTAGTGTATACATGTATTACCCAATTAAGATTCTCTGGTGAAAGTTTGGGTCATGAGGTCAAAGGTCAAAAGGTCAAGTAAAAATATTAAAACTTCTTTTTTTTCTCCGTACCTTGAAAAATTGTTCAAGGTATCTTCATGGAACATAGTATATACATGTACTGACTGGAAGTGATTATCTAGAGAATGTAGGGTTCATGGGGTCAAAGGTCAGGGGTCAAAGGTCAAGTGCAAGACTTCAAAATTTTACTATTACCCTCATATTTATGCAATGCCAGCAGGGTTATTTTTTTACACTTGGTGTATGCGTGTGTAACCTAATAGAAATTCTCTGGAAAGTTTTTTTCCTTTCTCTTTTTGCCTCAAAGGTCAAAAGGTCAAAGATCAAGTGAAAGTGCTGAACTAACTTTTTCCTCCATATCTCGGAAGTGGCTCAAGTTACCTTGAAACTTAGTACATATTATGCATGTTCTACCTGAGAGTAATTATCTTATGAATTTTAGGGTCAAGGGCCAGATGAAAATGGTAACAATTTACTATTCAATTAAGAAATTTCACTTTTTCTCCACACCTGTACCTTGAAAATTACTCAATGCCTAAATGTATGATTGGGTCAAAGTCAAGTTAAAGTCCTTAAATCCCTAGATACTTGCTCTCTTATTCATCCAATTAAACCTACGTCAAGGAAGGTGAACATTCAACACATTTGTGACAAACTTGTCATTCCAATATTTTGCCAATTTTGTGAAAGTGTAATCACACAGTGTCCACATGTACTATCTAGACCTATTGGGAAAATCATGCATTATGGCGGAGGCATGCCAGTCGCCAAAGCGACATTTCTAGTTCTGTTTAGTATTCAATTTGATTAAATTGAGGTACAAATATTCAAATTTGAATGACTTGCCTCTTAAACACAACAATAACAATCTTTTTTCTGCAAATCTTCAGCGAGCTTTCATTTCATTACTGTGTAAAAATCTCTGTTCTGGTCATTTTAGCCTGATTTCCACACCACAAGCAAACTGAATTCTAATAATTAGGGTCAACTTGAACATGGAGTTTCCAGTTCACCCGATCTTGAATGTGGAGTTTCCTCATTAATGCGATATCTCTTGCCAGGTTTGACTGTGCGGATCGCCAGTTTCACTCCATAGCATCTCTCTGGGACACTCTGATGGAGAACCCAAACGATGTCAAGGAACTCATCCCAGAATTCTTCTACTTGCCAGAGTTTCTTGTCAACGCTAACGGTGAGTGTGATGCCATTGATTCTTTAGTGTCGAATTCTGTCAAGATTTTTGTCATTGTCATTATCATCAGGATTATCATCACCATCATCATTACTACTACCCTTATGTTATCAACTTCTTCATCACCATCATCATGATCATCATCACTACCATCCTCATGTTATCAACTTCTTCATCATCATCATCATCATCATTATCGTTTTCCATCATCACTCAAATCATTGACACGTGAGCATTCACTTTCCATAGTATTGCCATTTTTAAGCAGCATTTAGATGAAAATTAGGTTTCTTGTTCGGACAAATAGAACCCCAGATTTTCTGTTGATGTTGTTGTTGATTCATTGATTCGTAGTCATCTCTTACGTCTCAAAATATTTGTCAAACCATTTTAATTTGCGACAGATTTTGACTTGGGACACCTTCAGACAGGAGAGAGAGTGGAGGACGTCATCCTTCCAAACTGGGCCAAGTCCCCCGAAGACTTCATCTACAAACACAGACAAGCATTGGTGAGCAGACAAAACCAAAAATCAATCCTGTCAGTTATGACATGTTTTTTCTGGGGTTGTAGTACTATCAGAGAGCTCCGACAGATTGTTGATGAGGTTGATACATGATCTGCTATTGAACTTTGCATTAATTTCTGGGTATTTCACACTACTTTTGGCTAACTTGAATTTAAAAACCCATGAAAATATCTTAGTGGTTTTCGATGCACATTTTTAATGTGTTGAATGGTGTGCTGCATTAGTGGTACCTCAATGGTAAGAGTGTGTGTGTGCGCATGTATGTACCATATGCAATAATTTCTATCTATCTATCTATCTATCTATCTAAATATCTATCTGTCTATCTATCTATTTATCTATTTATCTATCTATCTATCTATTTATCTATCTATCTATCTATCTATTTATCTATCTGTCTATCTATCTATTTATCTATCTATCTATATATTTATCTATCTATCTATCTATTTATCTATCTATCTATCTATTTATCTATCTATCTATCTATCTATCTATCTATCTATCTATCTATATTGTATCTATCTATCTATCTATCTGTGTATCTATCTATCTATCTACATTGTATCTATCTATCTTTCTATCTATCTATCTTTCTTTCTATCTACTCCATGTGCCTATTTATCTGCCTACTCATTTATCTGTCTTTCTATCCCTTTATCTCTCTGTCCATCTATCTGTTCATTTTCCATTGTTTTATATACATTATGTATATCTATTCTTCCGATCATCTGCATTTATTCATCTATCTTGGTTACTATATCCATTGTTCTATCTTTACAGGAGAGTGACTATGTGTCTAGTCATCTCCATGAGTGGATTGACCTCATCTTTGGCTACAAACAGAAGGGACCGGCTGCAGTGGAAGCCCTCAATGTCTTCTACTACTGTACCTACGAAGGTGAGTTCATCGCATTCATTGCCATATTTGGTGCATTGGTGCATCTGGAGACCCACTTGCCTAGGAGACCAATTGTCTTTAAAATCATCTTTGATGTAGAATAGTCATTGATGTTGGGCAGAGTGAGCATCTTTTAAAGATTTTTTTGCTTAAAGATTTTTTTTGCTGTTTAGTCAAAAGTTGCTACATATTGTGACGCTGAAGTACTAATTGATGTGCAAGACATCCTCTTTGTAAATGTCTGATAGGATATTACCATGGCAACTGTAATTCATGGCTAAAATCTTTCCTCTCACTGAGTAATGTAGCAGTAGTATTCATCACCTTATGTGATATTTGTAAGGTTTGTATCAGTCTTATTTCAGATCATAATTTGTTGTTTAATTCCCCCCCCCCATACTTGTTACTAAGTGATATGCCAGTGGTATTCTTCACTTTTAGCGCTGGTTCTGAGTTTTAATCAGACTTGTTTTAAATCAAAGTTTGCCAACTCATTTTCTCCCCTGGTTTCTTCCTCTGATTCTGAACTGTGATGCTCCACTGTGAAGGCGCTGTGGACCTGGATGCCATTAAGAATGACCTGGAGAGGCAGGCGGTGGAGGGGATGATCAACAACTTTGGCCAGACGCCCTGCCAGCTGCTGAAGGAGCCGCACCCCCAGCGCCGCCTGGCCTCGGCTGTGGAGGAAGGGAGTGCCAAGGGCAAGGGGCTAATCCGCAGCCAGCCCAACTTCCACAACGTCTTCGAGCACCTCACCGAGCTCAAGGCCTTCTTTGTTGAGGCAAGTGGTCTGTTTGTTCTTTTTTCAGTTCACCAACCTCATTTTCACCCCTGAATAGAGCCAGAGTGTGTTTGGGGGTTTACTTCCTTCTCTAAGAAGGAACTTTTATTTCTGCATTTTCTGCATGTGTTACATGTATATATTACAACAAAATACTGACATATAATTAACAGCAGGAAAAGACAAATGTGATTAAGTACAGTTGTTGTAGGTAAATGACTATCAAAAATCAACTCAGAACAGAAATATGTTAATAAACCTAATTTAGTGCTTGTATTGTAGAAGAAGTACCATTGTTTTTGTATTATATTAGCAGCTGGGAAGTGCAGATGGCCGCTATGTTAAACACAGCTTGAAGAAATGACCAGCCTCATTTGACGGTCATGTACAAGAGAGTTGTACGGGTATTGCCTTGATAGGGGCCTGCTTGTATAAAGTAACTGACTGATTGCCATGAGCCTTAACCCGTTGAGGATGGACTGATTTTGCTACAACATGCATTTCCCATAGACACCTGCCCGAGTATACTCGGGACTCGTCCTCAACGGGTTAAGAGGAGTAGCTGGAAGCTGATGACGTACACAAAAGGCTTCTATATTGGGAAATTGACTGATTTTCATTGTGCATGTATGGGTTTAAATGAGCAGCTTAGCGGAGGTCTGCACACTCTGAGTGCCTTTCTAGTATGAGAATGGAATCAACTTGCTTACCTCTGCTATTAATCATACTATTATTTTTCTCGCAGGCTTCCACTTGTGATTTCGACCCGCTCGTCTACGTGCGGGTCCCCAAGAGCCAGGCCAAATCTTTCATCTACCAGGGAATGCCTGACACCATGGTGAGTGCACATCCCCCAAGAAAGCCTGTTGTAGTATCAAGCATTGTGGTCTAGTGGTTTAGACTCTGGGCCCTTGAAATGGAAGGCCCTCAGTTCAAATCCCCACCCATTGCAAACATCCCTTTCCGAGGTTGTTTCACCCCACTATGTTCCTCATGAAGCAGGTGTATAGATAGCTACAATTGTACATGTACCTGACAATGCTGGTGTAGTGATTATGGCAGAACCTTCTGGGAGAGCATTGCTATTATTTAAGGAGCTACAGTACCTTCAGTAAATGAAAAATAAGAAATTGTAATGATGGTGAGGAAAAGGAGGAGGAGGATTGTTATAATAATCATTATTATCAGTGCCATTATTAGACTTATCACCAATATCAATTTTGTCTTATATTATCTGTTTCTTCTCTATTTGATACAATGTAGTTTCTTTCTTGCATTCATTATCATGAAAGGGAATCAATAGGAGCTTGTAAATAGCATGGAGTCCCCCCCCCCCCCCACTTTATTGTTCTTTGTTGTTGTTGTTTTTTGGGGGGGGGAGGGGAAGGTTGTCAAGGATGTGGAACATGTATGCATGGTAAATGTCATCAATTATCTTCTCTCCTCTCACGGTCGTCAAGGTGACAGTGACCCAGCGAGGCGTCGTCGGCACGCACAGCTGGCTGCCCTACGACAGGCACATCCTGAACTACTTCACCTTTGACCGGGACTCCACCCTCCTCAGCCCCAAGTATGTGCCCCTGGGGCTCGTCTCCCGGGTCTTCAGCAAGTTCTCCGGGCCCCGCCCGCCCGCAGCGTCCCCCTACTGGGGGTCGGGCGAGTTGGGCCCGCCCGGCTTTAGGTAGAGCAAGAAGGGGGGAAAGGGGAAGTAGGGCAAAGGGAGACAGAGTTTGGCATTTGTCTCTGTTCTCCCTTTTGCACTCTTTGCTTGGATGATGGGACCGACATGCATGGATTGGTATCGGAATGCATCATGCTGCGCTTTAATACTGGTAGACTCCGGTAGTCTGGAGAGGATGTGGAATCTTACATGGTAAACTCATATAAGGGATGGGTAAAGATGAAGTGGGGGAAGTTAGGGCATTGAACACAGAAAGTCTGTAGTTTGTTCGCAAGTCTGCTGAGCACTATGCGGCTGTACATAGACAAGATTGCCTTTATACTCTGTGTGCATGAAATCAGGAGTAGAGTCTAGATCTAGTAGGACCTGGACTGATGGAAAATACATGCACACATGTAGATGAAGAGGTCTATTTGCAATAACAACTATGAAAATATTAGGGCATGTTCTATCGATACACCAGTACCAGACTATAGAACTCCAAATACTTAATCATCCCTCCTTGCAGTTATATTTGTACAACAAAATTTTTTGAAACAAATATTTTTGATTTGAAAGAAAATGGCACTCAGGATAGTTTAAAATTTGTCGTTTGATAATCCAGTAATAATCATGATAGAGCATGCACTATTTGAATAATATTTCTCAAAGGGAAAGGTAACCAGTCTTTGCTCAAGGCTCTCCCTGAAATCTACCAGTAAGCTACAATGTGTACCTCTTTCTCCTGATATGCCTCGGACTGTGTTCAGGACTTGCATGGCCCATGACAGCATTGCATGATTTAATTTTTTTTTTCTTCATATTGATGATGTGATGGGGGAGGGGGGGGGGGGGTGGGGAGTGGCTATAAATATTCCATGAGATTGCCCCGCTATGTTCTCCCTTCAAGGAGGGTACCATTCTAGTTGTTTTTGTTTGATAAGAATAAGTGTGTGCATACATGCATTGCAATTTTTGTTGGCTGCATCAAACACAGCATGTTGCATGATTGCCTGTTGCATCTGCCACATTTTTTAGGAATGGTAATATACCGTTTTTTAGTAAGTAGCATGGTAAGACCACATGCAGACTTGCTCATGTTACTTTGAGTGAGTGCTTTTCTTGAAATTGGGATCTCTGAAAGAGCGATTGTAATGGAAGAAATAATAGGGTCTCAATGGCATGCTGCAAGTGCATTATCATGCTTTAATATCACATACGTATGAATGCCTTCAGGTATCCATCTGCCATTTTGATAAGTTACAGACAATGAATCATAGCTGCTGCTGCTACATAAATTTCATCCAATTCAAAGGAGTGAATAATTGACAGAGAGTTGCCCTGTGTTCCCCATACCACTCGTTAGGTAGATATCCTGTATGCATAGACAGGGGGAAATTGACCTCCGAACTTCAACACTTCGGTTGCCATGGGTTTCCCACCAGTTTCCTTCAATGGGTTTAGCTGCTGGAGTTTTGCTGATGATGATCTGACCCCAATCGATTTATTCCCCGATCCCCACCCCCCCCCCCCCCCTCCCCCTTGCTCTACCGGTCTGGAGGTGCATCTTGCTGTTGAAAAAATAAAATGTGATCTTGTTGGCTGCCCACAGACATACCCTGGTGCCCAGTCACAATGAGTGACCCAAGGGTCTGTGTTGGCAGGCAGCCAACAAGATTTGTCTACTTAGTGTGACTTGTTCAAGGAATTCTAGTGAGTTTTTTTTATTAGAGTGTTCATTAATTGAATTGATGAGTAAATGTAAGTACCAGTTATAAAATGCTAATCGACCTTTCACTTGATGACAGAAATCTTTTTTGATAAACCTAATGTGTGTTTTTAGCACTTGCACTGTACACATTGACACTGTGTTTTCATGATGAACACTTCTTGAATTATCTTAAGAGTGGAATTCTTTTATCAAATCAATAAACAGAACTAAAGACAGAAACATGAACATTTCATGTTTCAGACTTAACAATAATCCTACATTAGTCCATAATTGCCATTTCTGTGTGAATCACAGTGCATTTGAATATTAAGTTTCATCTGTTTATGATTATTATCTAGGTTTTGTGCAAATAATCCAAATTATTCTGAAACGTTAACCAAGAGTATTTCTTTAATATAACATCAATTAGTCGATGGCTCAGAGTTGGCCAGGAAAAAAGAGACATTGCATGGCTTGATATTTGGAGAATTGCATATTTAGAAAAAAAAATATTTTGAAATTCATGATTAATAATTTGCATTCCCTTGTTGTGAATGAATAGGACTCGCAAGCTGGTGAGTGGACCCTTTGCGCCCGGCCTGAGCATCACTTCACGACTCTTTGTGGCGACGCACGACGCCCGGCTCCTTTTCGTCGGAGGCCACTGGGACAACAGCCTTCGTGTCTTCAACCTGAAGAGCAGCGGGCGGCTGGTCGGCCACGTCACGCGGCACATGGGCGTCGTCACCTGCGTGGCGCTGGACAGCTGCGGCATGCAGCTGATCACGGGGTCGAGGGACACCACGTGTATGGTGTGGGAGGTGACGTACCAGAACGGCATGGCGAGTGGCATCAACAACAAGCCCGTCCAGACGCTGTACGGCCACGATGATGAAGTCACGTGCGTGGCGCTCAGCTCGCAGCTGGACATGGCAGTCTCAGCCTCCAAGGTGATGACTTTACAGGCAACTCCTGTTACAGTGAAGTCCTCGGGACTGGCATTTTCTCGTTCATTGTATTGAAATTTCATTTGTAGCTGAACAAATAAAATGTTTTAAGATATCTAGTTAACAATGTTGGAACCTGAATTTTTACTTTGTTGTAACAAAATTTCAGTTTAACCATGTTTGTTGTAATGAGAGTGCACTGTATGAGCCATGTGTATGGTTGGTGCAATATCATGCAAAACGCAACTTGTAAGACAATTTGATGAGTGCTAATTTCTATAATGGAGAACCCCAAGGATAGACTGATTATTGAGTGTTATCCTTTTACAGGAAGCAAATTTGACAATTCCTCCCCATGAAGGTGATGTCCACTTAGTGTGTGGCAAAGGGGGCTACCACAACGACTTTGGTGATTGTTAAAGTTGTGAATGTCGGTAGACTAGCAAAATTTGCAAAGTTAAAGTCATTCCAAAAGATAATAGAGCATGTAGCATTTTCATGCACATACACTCATTAATAAAGACTTTCAAAGGATTTTATCTTTTTGCTTCCTACAAGCACACTGCTTATTGGCAGTTGAGTCGTGTGACCTATAACTAGCACCATGGGTACAATTGAAAAACAGTATGCATTTTTCAACACTACAGGAGACACTCCTCTGCCATGTAAGTGAAAATACAACATCAACTCGGTGAATGTCCTTCCAGCCCCGAAATGAACCGAGACATGTGTTCTAAAGGGTGAATACCCATATAACCACACAAATGAAATGTATACATGATAATATTGGGAGCTGAATTTTTTACTTTGTTTTAATCTAAATTTCCTTGTAACTTTGTTCATTTTAACAGGAGTGCACTGTACTAGCTATGTGATCTATAGGGTGAATGCTCTTCAAGCCCTTTACTGATACCGATCAGCTGTGTGATCTGAAGGATGATTGCTCCTCAAGCATTTGGCTGATATTCAATATGTTATGTGAAGGATGAACTTCCTAGCAGCCATTGACTGAAATTAGAAATAATAAATGTAAACAATAAACTTTCTTGCAAGGTTCAATGCTCTTCTAGCCATATAATGCTGATATTAGATGTAACTGGCAATATGATACACTGAGTTCACAGCTTTTAACACCAATTGTTTTCTCTTTTTCCATTTTCCTCCGACTCGAAGGATGGAACCATCATCGTCAACACCATCTTGAAGGGTCACTACGTGCGCACCCTCCGGCCGCCATGTGACCCCAACGCTCCCCTCTCCATCCCCTGCCTGGCCATCTCAGAGGAGGGTCAGATCATTGTCCACCTCAGACAGCCGGCGGCCAGCAAGCACATGCAGGTGAGTCCACTGAGTGGACGGAAGTGTCAGTAACGGTTATGTTGCCGTTGTTTGTTTGTTTTTCCTTGGCTGTTGTGTAGATACCCTTGGAAGTTGTTGAGATACTGAGGATGCTTTAGTATACCTAGCTTTTGCTTACCTTGCAACTAGTCCTGTGAAAGAGGAATACTCCTTTTTTTTTTTCCTTGAAAGAAGGCACTTTTATTTAACCTTGTATTCCTTTCGTAAACAATTACCAATTGTCATATATGAGAGATTGGTAAAAGTTTCAGGTTTTTTTTTTTTCTGTTTTGCAGTATTTTCTCCCATTTATTCTTTATTTTTACGCTATTGGGGTGGGCAGGTAAGCCTATTCTTGCACAACAGTGGCATCTATGCTTTGCATTTATCTTGTGTGTTGATTGACTTTAAGACCTCATTACTTCCTCTGTCTCCAAAGGGTTAAGGAAACAAAAAAACTATAAAAAAAAAAGAACACCTTCCTCCAGAAGAGTAAGCCACTGATTGAGGACCATTGTTTTCTTCTTCACTTTTTCTCTATCCTTGTTTTTCCCCAGCGCTTAGAAATATGATATTAAGCGCTTTATAAATGTTATGTATTATTATTATTATTATTATCATTAGAATCCCAATTCCAGAGACATTCTACAGTGTTAGAGCTGTTCTTCTTTTCAGCTAACATGGCATCTAGCTTCCAAGTATCTCTGCTGTCATTGTTCAATGTCTGAATCAAACTAGCAGGCGGCCGAATCAGTGGGATTTTTAAAAAAAAGAAGAAGAAGAAAAAAAAAAGATAAATAAATAGATATTGGTCCGGTGATGAATTCTTTGAAATAGGAGAATTTTGTAGACAATGTGTTAATTGATGCATTTCCTTGTACTGTACACTTACAGCGTATGTGGGGAAATTCACTTGTAGTCCTATTACCTTTGATTGGCGTGTAGTCTGCACAGGCTCATCGCACGACAAAAATTGTAGGGAATTCAGATTCCTGTAGATATGACTTGGTTCATCTCTTTTTTACATAATTATGGTAGAGGAGGTGATGTAAATCATTGATAACCCGTGAGCTTTTCAGTACCTTAACCCATAGGGGATCAGCTATGCTGCTTTAACACACATATTTCCCCATAGACACCTGCCAGTGTACACCCAGGACTAGTCTTCTATGGGTCAAGATGTGCTTGATGTTAAAGGACAAGTTCACCTTCATAGACATGTGGGTTGAGTAAATGCAACAATATTAGTAGAGCACATCATTGAGAGTTTGAGGAAAATCGGACAATCCGTTCACACACTTAACATATGTCACTTACACTTAACATATGTCAGTAACAAGTCCAAGAAATGTGTACTTTATTCAAAAAGTAAAGTTTTGTGAAATTCTCTTTTCATACACTGTAGTAGTCTTCTCATCCAGCAGTGACTACGCAGATACTTTAAAAATTCATAACTTTTGAACGGATTGTCCGATTCTCCCCAAACTTTCACTGATGTGTTCTACTAATATTGATGCATTCACTCAATCCACATGTATATGAAGGTGGACTTGTCCTTTAAGATCTCTGTTTTGAATTTATCCTCGGTGACCTTTGAACTCTGACCCTTGACTCTCCCAGGATCACTGCAGTCTCCAACTGTACTCCATCAATGGCAAACACCTGACCACTGAGACCACCGTGGGCTGCTTGACTGACATGGAGGTCGTGGATGACTTCCTACTCACAGCTGACAGCAGGGGCTTCCTCTGTTTCAGGAAAATATTTGAGTAAGTCTACAATAGCTTACGTCTGCCTCCCTGTAGGGTCATTCTCATCACAAAGATAAAAATGTGACATGAAAACTCGCGAAGATTGAACACTGCGTGTCCTTATTACTCCAGCAAAAACTTGTGAAGTTACTGGTAGGTCCGACAACAACAAGAAAATTGTGAAGTTTCTGGAAGAATTGCATATGTCCGGTTTACTCGTTCAGCAGGGACTAAAGGAAGAAGGGATTTAGAAGTCACATGAGTAACTTCGCGATTTTTCTGCTATGTGCGTTCGCATTATTAAACACCTTGTGAAGTTTCTTGTGAAGTTAGAAACTTCACACATTGACTTGTGAGTTTTTTGTGGAATTGATAAAAATTGCTAGGCAACCTTCACCCTAAATTTGAAAGATTTCTAACTATGTGAGTTTGAAAGCCAATGAGAATGGCCCGTATGTAATAAGTGAGAATACCAGTTATACATTGCATTTCCCTCACATTGTCTTTCTCATCATCAGCCTCCATCTGGAGGGTGATTGAGCAGATGTCACAGAAGTATCAATTTATTCGAACACGATATGAAACTGATCTATTGCTCGTTCTCTCTATCTATCTCTCCGCTTCCTCTCTGTCTTCACAAAGGTTAAAGGTCATCACCACCATGCGTCTACAGCTGCCCATTCACTGTCTGTCAGTGGTTCCTACCAAGAGCCATGTACTAGCTGGTCTCAGGGATGGCAAGCTCATCATAGTCTCAATTGACAGACCTCCTGAGGCAAGGAAACTACTAGGGTGAGAACATAGGCATAATCACCTCTTCTTGATATTTGGATGTGAATTTTTGAAAGTGACTGTTGCAGCAGTCTAGAGGGCAGTTAGAAGAGTACAACTAGGGTAGACAGTGTATTAGGGTAATTAACCCCAGAGGGCAATTACCCCATAGCTAAATACTGGTTAGTGATAAGGTTAGAGTGAAGATTAGGGTTAGGGTTAGGGTTAGATTTAGGGTTAGAGTTTGGGTTAGGGTAAGGATTAGGTTCAGGATTAGGATTAGGGTTAGGGTCAGGGGGAGGGTCCAGGGTAATTGTCCAGGGGGTAATTGCCCTAAACCCATAGGCAGATAGCCAGTTGTCTGTTTTACCTGTTTTTTTTTCTATAATTGACTGTGGCAGGTGTCTAGCTGCAGACAAAAGATGATCTGAACATGATATTTGCTTTGACAAGTGATGTGCAGCCATGCACCCTGTTATTTTCTCTCCCCATGGGCCAAGTGTTAATGTTTTAAAGTGTCAAACACTGGTGTTTTCGATGCCGTGTATCATACAGTAGTTTCATGTAGTAAACAATGAACTTCTGGAAGTGTGTAGGCTTTTATGTAGTTGATATATGTCATTATTCAATCTTCATGTGTTGAATGAAGGCAGATAAAATAGTTTTTTTCAAAGTGAGTTTGTGAAGTTGTCTCATACTGAACAAAAAGGATACTGATTGAATCACAGTCTTCATTTTGTGCCATTGTCCTTGGGCTTTGAATATACATTTTATGTTATTTTATTTTTTCCTTGTATTCTTTTCTTTCGACAGACGCTAAACTCTCAGGGATCTTGTGTACTAGTGTCTTCCCAGTCCAGAGTAGATTCCGATGTCACAAGCACCAATGCCAAGCCTGAGCCTGTCTTTGCTTATAAAGAAGGGAGAAAAATAGAAAAGAAATAGAGGAATTAATATAGAGAACACCGAGCATCACAAATGCCAGCCTCATCCAGCACAGAAAGATGTATGCCGATGGTTCTTCCAAAGCCAGCGTGCAGTCGTGATCTTGCAGGCTTGTCTGTGACACTTAGACTCGGCTGCCCAGAAGTTGGCATTCAGCATGACAAGTTTAAGTTGATAATTTAAGAAGTTCTTCGTGGGTTTTTGTTTTTGTTTTTGTTTTGTTTTTTGTTTCTGTTTTGTCTTTGTTTCACTGTCTATGAGCCTTATGCCTGACATGTGAAGAATGGGGTGGTATATTTGTCTTTTTTTTTTTTCTGTGTCCCTCCAGGTCTGGTAGAATAGAAGTGTCTTATGTCAACAGACACTTCTAGAATTTTCCTGGCTTTTTAAGTCATTAGCCAGCAAACTGCAGTTGATTGGAAACTCTGTGTTCATCTATCACGAGCATGAGCACATTAACCCATTGATGACTAGTCCCAAGTATACTCGGGCTGGTGTCTTTGGGAAATGTTTGTCATAGCAAAATCAGTTCATCCTTATAGCGGGTTAATACAGTCGAACCTGTCTATAGCAGCCACTTAAGGGAGACGTAACAAGTGGCCTTTATAGACAGGGAGCTAACATGGCTTTTCTCTCAAGGGGGTGGGGGGATTTTTTTTTTAGTGGCCACATATGGCAGGTGGCTGCTATAGACAGGTGACCAGTAAGTCAGGTTTGACTGTATTTTCTATCCCCGAAGTGTAGATCCTTGCAAGCAATACCTTGACTGTAATGTGTAATGTCTTGCTCCAAGATACCAAGTATGATTTCACACTTTTTTCATGTGTGTGACAGCTGCTGACCTTGTTATGATTGCTTGGGTTGCTCTTACCACTTTGGCCCAAAAATATCCATTTTTCTATCAATATTGCTCAATATGCTCTGCAACAAACCTAGATATCATGGAATCTGATTACATTTTTAGTAAATCTTGCAATTGTCCTAATAAACTTTACATTGCCTTGTTGCTGGCAAAAACAGAGGTACTTGTAGTAAGTCATACTGTGTGTGTTACAATTTGTACATACTTGTATGTGGCCACTGTTCAGGTGAAAGACAATTACCTATAAAATGCCTTGCAAATATTCTAACACCTGCCTTCATCTTCGCTGCTTCTGCTACTGGTTTTGCAGCTGACAAGTTCGATGTCTGGTAGGCTGAGTAGCGAGCAGCGAAAAAATTTGTGCACTGTGTGGAGATACACGTGTATGTGCCCATCATTGCATGCAATAGAATGTTAGATGTAACTGTGACATTTTCCCTC
Organism: Diadema setosum; assembly: GCA_033980235.1. NCBI lineage: Eukaryota > Metazoa > Echinodermata > Echinoidea > Diadematoida > Diadematidae > Diadema > Diadema setosum. The sequence goes on from CM067080.1 coordinate 4,801,459, forward strand.
AACTCGTAGAGCTGTGATTTGCATGCACAGTGTGAGCTGACACTTGTTCAATGGAAGAAAGTGGCATGATACATTACCGAACACAACCTCAGCACTGGAAAAATACATCTAGGCATTGTTTTGATATGTATCATGATGCTCGTACGCCCTTTCTCAAAAAATATCAAGTCTACATGAGTAGAAGAGTGTAAAACTGAATTGAATTGAATAAGATGAATTAAGTTTTCCATTGGTCGCAATATGTAATTCGCAGTATTTGGCCCTGTCACAAATTAGGTATCGGATGTTTTTGGCAAGTCTGTCGGAGCGGACCTAACGTAGTCCGTCACAGGAGACTTGAAGACGTCATTCCGATGGGAGCTTGCTCTATCAGCTTTTCAGTTGCCAAATGCAGACTGCAGTGTTTGAAATTGGAGTTTAGAGGCTTTGAACTCCCCGGGCAATAGGGATTTATTTGAGATGAGGTCTTGCAGTTGCCGAACTGCGCACGCTAGTGTTAAGTGTGAGAGTTTGGATTTTAACAACACTTGATTGCCAAGGAAACGATGAATTGATCACAAGCAGCAGGGGACCATGGAACTGTCGGCTTTAAATCCCCCCCCCCCTTGTCCATCCCCCCTACCCAACCCTCCCAGGATACAGTGCCTTGCCTGAGGCCACGCCCGCTGCTCTCTGTTTGTTGGTGAAAAGGACTGCTACACTACCTCATATAATGGTATGTGGGGAAAAGAGAGCATTCCGAGTCTGCATATTAGGAATGACTATGGCTCACACTAGAAACAAGTTTGTCAGTACAAACCTGTCATGCTTTTATATTTTATATTTTAGGGAGTCGGACAGCACTAGAACACCAAAATGATCATAGATGCACATGCGTGATTTCTGTTAGTGTTGATAAATTGCGTCATAGCTAATCACTCGCTTTGAAGAGATACATAGCACGTGTCTTCTGGCATGGAAGAAATACATAGTGACAACAAAGTCTGCACCTACTTTTTCATTCTGTTTTGTTCATTGGCACTATGGTCACACTTGTGGAACCAAGGTTTCATGGTTGAGTATGATGGGTGGTTCACTTACGATGTTTCTGATTCTTATGTAGAAAGCTGTCATTGTTGTATGTTGGCAAGGTACATATGTAAATGATGCCCTAAATTGGAAACAAGAAACTGGAAAATCAATGTTTATTTCATTTTTTCCAAAATTATTTTTGATGACTCCCGAGTCATGCTGAATGTCTATATGATTTGTGTAGTATGCTCACAACTTGTTGGATGATTTGTTAGTTGTTGAGCTTTAGCTATGAATTCAGATGCGCTGTTGGTCAATTCTTTTGTATTTATGACCATTTCATCAACAACAAAAACAACAAAAAGAAACATTACTTCTTAAAGACATATGTTAGGATTTTGTTTGTATATTATGGAAATAGTTTCTATCAAGAGTTATTTTTTGTGAATTGATTATATTTTGAATATCGTACTGTATGTGTAAAGATACATGCCGATGCAAACTTTTCCAAAGTCTGACAATTGTGTGGCCTGTAATCTCATTTTAATAGCTACTAGTTCATGAAATCTATTTGTGATTTATTTTTGTGAATGGAACACTTGAGTGTTGCTTATGGCCACATACCAAGGTTTAATCTTACTCTTTGTGGCACCTGCTCTTGCTTGGTAGTGATTTGTGTTGTGCGATATAAGCTATACATTTATATCAAGTGCAAATATATTCCAAAGTGGCTCAGTGAAATACTAGCATGTAATACAAATTTGCCTTTTTGGATTGTCAGTTAACTCAAGTGGCATTCTTTGTAAGTTTTTCATGATATGAGTGAGAATGTTGGATTTTTTTTTTTTTTTTTTGGGGGGGGGGGGATTTTTTCAGACAGCAGACTTGGTATTTTGAAATTGTGTTTACAGTGAGAGGCATGCATGAGTTGGAATGAAGTGTTTGAGAAGCTGTTTAAATGGTGGGTATAATGCCAAAGTGACTGAGCCGATACTGAGCTGATAAAAGTGTAGTGTTGCTTCAGACAGGACATTCCATGTGATTAGAGGAAGAAAAATTAACGATACAGTCAAACCTGTCTATAGCAGCCACCCAAAGGAGACAAAGAAAGTGGCCGTTATAGACAGTTGGTGGCTTTAGACAGGCTTAACTGTATACGGAAATGCACAGAGTGTGTGAAAAATTGTCATTTCTATGGACACATTTCCACAAATGTATCGGTGGTGTTACTGACAGGATTTTGATCCAAACTTTTCTGTGATGTAAAACGGCTTGAAACAGGACTCCTCGAGCCAAACTGTCTCATTTATGTTGTGCGTGAAGCTATTTTATTTCGTTTGTGAAATCTTGAAGAGGGGCAGATATATAGGACACGTCGTAACACTGTAGAAGTTTAGATCATGTGTCATGAACTTGCTGAAGATGTCAGGTCGTTGTTGTAGTGTGACACTAACTGTTTGATGAGAAATCACATTTTTTTTCTTTCTCACTTTCGAAAGAAGGGCGGGACGCTGTCCATTCTCTCCAAAGAGTTCTGAGAGTATGTCTGTCAACAAATCAGTCTTGTTCACAAAGTGGGAGCAGCTTGATATATCAATTCTGAAGCACACCTCCTTTGGAGGGTGTGTTTTGTTATGTTTTTTTCAAAGCATGTAGAGCCATCTTCTGATGCTGGCACTTATTCTGCATGCAAACAACAGGAGTACATATGTGATGTGAGTTACACTAGATGACAAACTTTTACATTAATATCAACAAATTCATTACTGGTACCAATCCATAAAATGTGATATCTTTTTTTTTTTTTTTCTTTCATCCTACTGGAAACAAAAATTTGACATTACTCATGTGTACTTTCAAAATGCATTGATTTCAGACAAATATGCATGCTTGTTTCAATTTATGCCTTGTCCATCATGCAGAGTTAAGTAAAGGTCACAAAACTGTAAGTTGTAAAGTGTGTTGTACAATGGTGCTCATAACTTTTTTGCCCTCTTGTTTCTTTGCCCTCTGTAAGAAGGTGCAAAGTTTGTTGTGATGGTCGTTTCAGGGGTCATGGTCAAGGGTCAAAGGCTCTGTGTGTCATTACCATTACAGCGTGTAGATGATTATGTTAGCTAGAGATGTCTTGTTGGACAATGTGATGCAGAAAGTAGAATGTGCCGAATTTTGCCAGCTCCAATATTAGAGGATTCTTGCGTTAATTGCATATTTGTGGTATGACTTGAGCTTCTTTGACCAGCCAAGCTTAGGAGTGGGCGAGTTTTTTTCTGAGCAAATTTCTATAATGGAAGCATTAATCAAAGTAAAAGGTTTATAGTGAAGTTCTCAAGATAAGTCAACGAAGGGAGAGAGAGAGAGAGAGATAAGAACTGTACTCTGTATGTTCATTGAAAGAAAAAAAAATTGAGGGAGAAGTACATGTGTAAGTGCATAACAGTGTAAGTTTTGTGTATTTCAAGAAGCATCAAAATGAAAATGTAACACATTCCTTTTGATTTGCTTTGAAGTGTGTGGGTCTCCAAACGGGACGAGGAAGGATACCGGTGTGTCATAAGTTGCCACCAGTGGGCGTAATTATTGTCGCTGTAAACTCTTACTCACTTTGACAACTTGTACTCTTTTGTCGTCACTATGAGCAGGCGTTTTGACACTCAATTTCTGACTGAAAGTTACAGTCAGATGTGCCTTTGCAATATCTTACCGAGATACTACATGTGTATGTTGTGCGTAGGTAGTGATTATGTTTGCGTTTACGGGCAATACCTGTGAGACGAATGAGAATACCAAATAGCTCTTAACATTTCCGTCTATGTTTGTGCGCTCTGTTTTGATATTCGACTAATGTTTGCTATCTTCAAGATGTCTAAAGAGTATTGAATGTATGATTTTTGCATCATTGTATTAATGAACCGTAGGTAAAGTGAATGTATTATTTTTAGGTCAGTTAAAATCTATCAAACATTTTGTGAATAAGGATATTATGTATGAATGGTTACTTTATGCACTGGGCCATTGTCTTGAAATATAGATTTGCCAAGGGGAGAGAAAAGCAACTAGCGAACCCAAAAATGCTTGTACTCTTTCTTCAGTTCTGGAGATTGAATAGTCTGCGCGTATTAAGCAAATGAAGCGCATCTGATTTGTAGTCTGCCAAGTTGGGGGAAAATTATGATGGTGGCACATTGTGTGCAGACAAAAATGAAATGCATTTGAATGTAATCTTTCCTCGGGCAATTAGCACAGTCTGTCTTGTGCCAGTACACAACATTATCTCCCTGACACAGTGCCTAAATTTTGTATCGGTCATCAAGTAATGAAAACTGTAGAGAATACATCATGTGTGAATATGCAGCTCTTCAGCTAAATCAATGATTTGATGATTTCCTCTAAAAGAGCTTTGACTGTTTACTAATCGTTGCTTCTTGCAACTGGTGTAAATTCTATATAAATGCAGTGTACTGACAGTACATTTCTTCTGTATTGCTAGATTAACTTGTACCTCTGCCAACATTTATTGCTCAAACTCCTGTTTCTTTTCTTTCTTGTGTGAAATGTATTCATTCTCTGTGAAAAAGATGTAGAAAAAACTATGTTTGTATATTGATGCAATAAGACAGAGCATTATGAGATTATAGTTAAGAGTGGGTCATTGTCAAAGCCCCTGTGATACATGTATGTTTATTAACTCGTTATTACAATCAGCTGTAGTTTTCTCCTGTTCCTCGTGTGTCATTCCAACTTTCTGGGAGTGACTTTGTTTCACCTTTTTGGGGCGAGACCTCTTCCATCAAGACTCTGTATTCATTTGGTGTAAGGAACTTCCAGCCATTCCTGTGTGGACTTCTAGGAAGTGCGCTTTCGGCGCTCGCACAACACATAATCCGCTCATTGAGGTCCACTTTCCACGTTTAAGAGCATCCTTTTAGTTTCGTTTGACATGTCACATCGCCACACTTGCAGTTCCGTGCATCGCACGATTCATTCGCGCACACTTATTTTCTTCGCCACTGTGTAATTTGCACGTCTGGTACATGTGTGGAAAGGGGTTCTGTTTTAAACAGAACATTTATATATGCATTTTATATGATACCTAGTGAAAAAAATATTATAATAAGATTTGAGTGAAACAACTACAGAGAGAGAGAGAGAGAGGGAGAGAAAACTAGAGAGAGAGAGAGAGAGCATGTGTGTATGTGTGTGACAGATGTTTACGTACTCTAGAGATGTAACATTGACGTAATTTATATCCTATGATACAAATAAAGTGAGAACACCTCTTTGAAAAAGTACACACAAGTCATGCTTGATTATTTTGTGGTTGATTCAAGAAGCCTTTGATAATTGCCTTCATCAAATTGAAGAGATGGTGCCATAAGTGTCTAATCCTTCTCATGTTTATGACTGTTTATGTTTGTCGACTCTTATTTAAACCTGTCAATGTCACCTTGAAAACACAATGTTTTAAGATTTCACACTTCAAATAACATCAATCCATGCAAGCATATTAATCCTTGATATCTATGAGACACATACCCACTTGAACTTGAAGAGAAACACAGAAAAACCCCATTACAAGGTCCCCATGACCACCATTTTAACCCCGTTACAACATATAGTGTCCCTCCTTCTTGGCATACAGTGCGCTCCTGTAATAAAATGAACATTGTGCTAACGAAATTCTCGTTACAACAAAATAAAAATTCAGATCCCCAAATTAACATCTACGTTGTATATATTTATCGCTATGTTTTACAGTTCGGCTATAATGAAATTTTGACATACTGAAAGAAAACCGCTGGTTCAAAGGACTTCGTTATAACGAGAATGCACTGTACTAAAAAAGAGATCAGCTAATATGGGCCCTACAGTGTAGTATATAATATAATAATGGAAAAATCGGGACTGCCGAATTAGCCCATTGAGAACGGGCATATTTTGCTACATGTATTTCCTATAGACACTTGCCCAAGTATACCGGGCCTTGTTTCATAAAGCTGTTCGTAAAGTTACGAACAACTTATGAGCGACTGGTGATCAGTTCTGATGTGCTATACTTATCAGAATTTCCATAATTCACCACAAGAACTGATCACCAGTCGCTCGTAAGTCCTTCGTAACTTTACGAACAGCTTTATGAAACACCCCCGTCGTCCTCAACGAGTTAACCTCATTAAAAGCGTTACCTTGTTCAACATGAGCTCCTTATAATGGGGTTTCTCTGTGTAAGGTGTAGGAATCTTGTTCCAGACGAAACATGCAAAACAAAAACAAATTATGCTACTTCTGAAGCAGGCAACCTACCAGTATGTCATCTCTCTTTATTTGCTCATTTTCACAAAAATGTTCAGAGCAGTAAAAATTGATAGACTACGCATACGTATAAAATCTACACAATCTGGTCCTTTATAGTATTTCTGAATTCATTTGGATGCAAGAATTGTCCAATAAAGATAATCAGCATTCCATAATCCACATAAATAACATGACAATATTCATAACAACGAGCAGTAGGGCAGGAATGGTATTGACAAAAACAAATACAGATGTAATTTGAAGCTACAATGCTAAGCAGTATTAATGGGTAACACTTGGTTGGCTGGCAGAAATGAGATTGAGATTCACACTTTGAGCTGATTTCTGTCAGGAATGGGCGTTTTTTGTGTCAATTAGAATCATTAGTAGTTACTTCATCATGTCATGTTAGTATTCTAAGAGTTATGTGAGGGTGGGAGGTTAAGCTCTTGAATGGCAAGTCCTAAAAAAAGTTGTTTTGCTTTTTTTTTTGGGGGGGGGGATGGGCTAGGAGTATGTAATTTCTGGCAAAGAAAAAGAATGGCTAGATTTTGCTATGTTGAAGTGCTAACAATGCAAATTTCTTCCTGTCCAATGGGATGGGATCATTTGTGTAATCACTTTATTATGTTCATACAGAAATTGATATGATAAATCATATGAAATATAAATAGACATATTTTGTAACATACGCTGTATCAACATTACCGGCAGTTGGTGAGGTAACAGTGCGGTACATGCACACAAACTACAAAGTTTGTCCTCTGACCTACCAATCAAGCTAAGCTTGTAAGAAACACACTCCTGCATGACAACGGTCTATGAAATATGGTAGTAACTACAGGAAATTATTTCCTATTTTGTTTTTTAATCGCCTTCAGAATGTGGTAAAATATCCTAAATGAGAATACCTTACATCAATCTCACTATTCATCCTTGGATCAACTCCTACAGGCATGAAACAGACTATTGTATGCAAAATTACACAATGCTACCCTTATTCCTGTTTTACCACACATTTGGTATATAATGCTTCCTTGCCAAACAAGTACATAAAAATATTGCCATATCCACTGCATTCCAAGATGGAATGACCTCGTGACCTTCTAAAGCAAACTTTAACTTGCATGATTTATTTGTCTTGTAATGTTCAAATTCTCTCCCGTGTCGCACTAAGGTCGACAAACAAGTTCGGATACAATACCAGTGAAAAACACGTATCAAAAGTTAAAACAGTAGCTGTGGGAGGGTTAAGATATTTCTCAAGTCATTGAGTCTTGCCTACCGGTTGGAGTGTCTCAAAATGGTATAGAACAGAAAGAGATGATTAATATTCACTCATGAATAATGTGATGCAAACACAAGCTTTAGAGTTCCATTTCTAGGCATGTCATGTCATATAATTATTATATTATGCAACATGCTGCCCATCTTGATGGTATGGCATTAACTGCATTGTTACAAACGCTTCAGCGGCATCTCAGATAATTGCAATGTATTAAATATATATATATATATATATATATATATATATATATATATATATATATATATATATATATATATATATATATATCAGATAATTGCAATGTATTAAATATATATATATATATATATATATATATATATATATATATATATATATATATATATTTTTTTTTTTTTTTTTTTTTTTTTTTTTTTTTAAATTCAAATCTACAAAGATGTCTACACTTAACGATTTATCTCATCAACTGACAAAGATGATGATTATTGAGGCCCAGCAGCATGGGAAGAGAAGAAAAAGTTCATCCCAATTGAGTTGATCTTCATTCACTGCCCACAGGGGTACATTCGAAAACCACAACTAGGCAGGCCTGCTAGAATAGAATTGCCGATCAGCGAATATGTGCATTGAAGCATACGCTCATCGGTAACATTCAACTCCAGTCAAGATTTATCAGGTGTGTGTGTACTTGTACATGGAAATCAGTTATAAAGCTTGTACCCAATTTTTAACCCCATCGGGCCAGCCTTCCCATTGCATGGTATCCCCACGCTACTGGGTCCTCAAAAGCTAAGTGTGTTGGCCCTCACTAGCCATGGCCCAAGGCTGCTTTGGAACCACATTACATCTGTGAAGCAGCTCTGCATTCCCTACCCACAAGGATGATTCATGCCATTCTGCCAAACCTACTGGTGATCAGAATGTACTTTTGACAAAATGGCAAGGTTAATCTTATTATACTCGTCTTTTCCCTGTATACAGGCAACTCTCACTATAATGAAGACCTCAAGACTGGCAGTTTTCTGTCGTTGTATCAAACTTTCGTTATAGCCAAACAAATAAAGTATATAAAGATATGTAGATAATAATTTTGGAGCCTGAACTTTTACTTCGCTGTAACAAAATTTCGTCGTAACCGAAAATTTGGTCATAACCGCCTGAGTTATAACTGGAGTGCACTGTATAGGTATCTTGGCTCAGGTGGGTTAGAAAAAAGCTTCTCATCAAGAACGACAAAATTGAATTTTGCAACTCTGTGAGCAGACACAGAGGATTCATGAAAGTTCTTGGAGAAGGGCCCCAAGTACAATACTCACAAAGAGTTCTCATATGCATTTACTTGATTGTTAGGCAGGCATTGAACACAACGCCTACCTAATAAGTTCAGCCCTTGTGTTAGGTAAATCATTAACGCAACAAAAATCTAACTCTTTTAACCACACACAGAGACATGTTTATTGCTTTGAAGATATACAGAAATAGGTTTCATTTATTATATTATGTTGTACACTGCGTTAAAGATAAACAGAAAGAAATTGACACATTTGTGATGTGATGCCACAAAGGAATGCGCAAGTTTAAAAAAAAAAAGAAGCATTCACAAAAAAGCATTGTCAACAAAATACACATAACTTTTCATTTTACAATGAGGAAAATTTTCTCAGGTAGTACTATTATAGACTCTGATATCTTTAGTTTCTTTGTAAATGTATAAAGACAAATATAATAGCACATTTGTACAAATTATCACAATGTATACAAAGTAATTGCAGACATGACATGGTACAAATAGAGCACAATAATTTCAGATGGGAACACCAGGGACCTAGCCTTTTGACAAGGCTCTCTCTCTCTCTGTATGATGGTGAGCAAAGTGTGCCCAGTCGAGCTCGACAGCCATACAGGCATAAAATACCATACAGCAAAAGGGCCTTGTCAAAAGGCTACATCAAACCCTGTCAGCCCTGCAGGCAGTTTTCAAAACTAGATGTGAATGGTATCTTTCCTCAATAAACTGGTAGTCCTCACAGGGTTACACTCTGGTTTTCAACTGATAATCAGTACTTTGGAATTACTACTACCTCAACCAAGGAGGTTATGTTTTTGTCAGCATTTGATTTGTTAATTCGGTTCTTAATTCATTTGTTTGTTTGTCTGTCAGTTTGCAAAATAACTCAAAAAGTGGTGGATGGACTTGGATAAAACTTACAGGAAAAGTTGATGACGACACAAGGAGCAGATGATTAAATATTGCTGGTAATCTGGATACTCATCTAGACCCACGGTACCTTTTTTACAATTTATCTTAAAGGATATCATTGGCAAATCGGCCACAAATGAGGGAGTTCAAGCTGCGCATATTTGTGGTGTGCATATCCACACTGAGCATGCACTCGAGACGAAGTGATGTACACATAACTATAACAGAAAGGCTTCTTTATCACTGGAAAGTAAGGGTGATTATCATATACTCAGCATGTTTGTATGGATGGAAATGAGCTGCTAGGCGGTGGTCTAGTTATCATTTTTTGTTTATTTCTTTTTAGTTAGTTGACCTTTAACCCTCTCTCAGGTGGATGCAAATGTCCAGGAGATGTTGTGTGGCGGCGTCCTCCTCCTGCCGAAACAGCTGCGTGTGCTGCCACATCTGACCGCCGCTCAGCTCCGCCCGCAACTCGGCGTGGCTGGACCCCGAGATGTCATCCCTCACTTCGTGGAATTGACCTTGGAGAAAGGGTTTATGGAGTGAACGAGACTGATTAAAATCTTGACTCTCAGCAAAATGTAGTTCAGCTTCACTCTATTCACAGACCATTTTGTAGCACACAAGCGGCAGAATCTACAATAACTTACTCAGTCTTGTATACGACGACATTTAACCCACATACTGTGCTTCCCTCACTGACCGGCACTTCCAATGGAGCGAGTTCCTCCACTTATTGGCACAGACGTATGTAACTAACAATCTACTCAAAAGATTACCTAATCCCACTAAGTCACCATGGCCTTCCTATTACACTGAGGCATTGTCATGCCTTAGTAGTGCTGTCAACCTAAAGGAAAGTCAAATTTGGGGAAATTGAGCAAATGGTAATGAAAAGCTTACCAAGATACAGCCATGTGCCTGGCCAATAAAAGTATTTGAAAAAAGATGTTACTTTGAACCACTGTTAGGTTACGAAAATTTGAGGTACAAGAAAGTTAGAATGACAATTATCATAGAACATGAAAAAGAGGGAAGAAAAGAGAAAATAATATTTTGAGATGTTTCATTCCCAAGCATACAGTGTACATGACTCCATCTCTTCTGAATATGACTCTTTTTACTACAGTACACTCTCGTTATAACGAACACAGTTATATTGAAATTCAGGTTACAACGAAGTAAAAATTCAGGCCTTAACATTATGCAGTCTATGTATTCTTACTGTTCATTTGTTCGGTTATAACAAAATTTCGATATAACGAAAGAAAACTGCTTGTCCTGAGGACTTCGTTATAACGGGAGTCCACTGTACATCACTGAAACCAATGGGTTGATACATGTATTCTTACTTGATCCATCCAGCTTGGTGGAGCTCCCCTCCCCTTGCAGGGTCCAAACCACGAGGGCGTCCTCATAGGTTGTGCTGGTGGCCCTGACCTTGATCCAGTCAATTACGAGGCCAGAACCGGTGACGTCAAACCTCCAGGACACGGAGCCACGGTCGGTGAACTCCTCTCTTGCCAGATAGACCTAGGAGCACGGAGAAACAAGGAGTGTTTTTTTTTTTTTAAGGATTTTTTGGTCAAGGGAACGAGAGCACCGTTGGCACCCAACACCACAAGAAGGGGTATGTTGACTGTGTCTACAATTGGGGTGACGGCAAAATTCAGGATGATTACAACGGTTATCACCTTAGGCCCCTTAGAGCAAATTCCTGTTCGAGGAAAAAAAAATGTCTCAAGGAATAGATATTACTCTGGGTGAGGAATTAACAAGAAACTCTCCACCACGTATTCCAGTTAACTTTGATTTGAAGAGTTTTCACCACCAAAGACAGTACAGTGAAGGTGTCATCAAAGTCAGACCAATATAAAGGAAATTATGCCACACAAAATTTTCAAAATTTTCAAAATTTTCGTTAAATGGTGAAATTAATCATAGATCAAAAAGCACATACTGTGCTTTGGGTGCTGACTGGCACAGCAAACCCAATAGCTTTGTGCACACTGTCCACCGTCCCAAACACAGAAAGAGTTAATGATCTCACCATCTGCCAATCAAATTCATGCTTCCTGAACATGTTGGTGCTGGTCCACACACAGCTCTCCCAGTCTTCCGTCTCTGCACTCCCGTCCGACAACCTGACGTACTTATTGCTGGCTGTGTTGTATTGCACGTGGATGCACCTCGACTGTTTCTCCGACGGAGTCGGCCGGAAGACAAACCCAACCTAGACAGGTAGCAGTTGCATGAGAAAGATATAGAAATCAGTATATTATGTCAGAAGTGGCCACTAAGTGTTTGTCTATTCACAAAGGAATTTCAGGATATAGAGAAAGCTGTCTTGCACACAAAAACTGGCAAAACCACAGGAACAGAAATCAAATATTTACATTCAAAGAACATTTATTATTAAAGACAGCGATTTCCCCCAATGCATTATGTGGATTTTGCAAAAGCAGAATGATTAATGAAATGCTCAGCAAAAGTTTGTTGAAGATTAATCTGTTCGAAAGTTATGAATTTTGAAAGTTTCGCTTGACATTTTGTGCTGCCCTTATTATCATTTTTTCCTTTTTATCACCATTATCATTATCATAAGTTATTATCATCATCAGTATCAGAGTTATTATTACAATCATCACTATTCGCATTTTCAACAGCAGAAGTAGCAGCATTGTATCACTGTTATCATCACAACTACTATCTTAAATCCCTTACTACTAAGAGAGAGAGGTACTCCTCTAAGCTACTTCTCGTGAGACCACCGACGTACCTGTGAGCTGGGCGTGGCACCCCCTCCTGTGCCTGTTTCCCCTCTCGCTGCTCTCCAGGTGAGGGACCCCGACGACCTGCCCTGGTCCTCCCCGTCCCTGGCTCTCTTTGGGGACAGGAACTCCACCAGCTCCCGGGCAAACCTCTCCTGCAGCTGGCGCCTCCTGGCTCCTGTCTGGTTGGCTTGTCGCTGTCATCGAACGGGAGAAAAATCAATTTGAAAAATTGCTTTTTAGGGGGAAATACCATCCTGATACTATTTTGCTCTGTGTGAACCCCCTCCCCCCCCCCAAAAAAAAAAAGGGGGGAGGGAGCATTACCAGCGAGAATTTTGGGGAAGAAACTGGACACATGTAAAACTAGAAAAGCACTCTGAGAGCGCAGACCTCCGCCAAGCAGCTACTTTCCGCCGATGATCTTGCTCTTCCATAGAGATCAGTGATTTCCACCCATTATGCCTGCTGAAAAAAATCGCCCTATTTCCCAATATAGAAGCTTTTGTTACGTCATAAACCCTCAGCTGCGCGGCGCGCCTCACCCTAGCAGAAACCAGAGCACGCAAATTTAGTGCGCGTATGAAAACCTCAAAAATGCGCAGCTTGAACTCCCAAGTTCATTGACCCTACCTGCCAAAATATCCAAAATCCTTCATAAAATGCATAAAAATTTCCGGATCACTACCAAAATTTAATCATCTGTTTCTTGTGTCATTCTCAACCTTTCCTGCAAGTTTCATCCAAATCCGTGCACAACTCTTTGAGTTATTTTGCACACAGACAAACAAACAAACAAACAAACAAACAGTAATGAAAACATAACCTCCTCCCTTGGCGGAGGTAAAAAGTTATGAATTGTACAAGTTTAGAGAGCAAGTCAAATTGGCAACTCTGTGTGATCTTGAGGAGTGTTGAGCAGCTCTCCATTTGTTATGTGCACAAAATGTCACTAAATTTCATTTTCCTCAAGTATTTGGGCACAGACAGAGTTTCAAGGGTGTGTACAGTTCTCGTCAAGGTGAGGATTTAGCTTTTAACATTTTGCGAGATATTCAGAAACCACTCTATGAGATGTCAAAGAGCACGCAGTTCTAAGGGGCATCAAAAGTTTATTCGATGAAAATCGGTTTTGAAATGGCTGAGATATCCAAAAACAAGGTGAAACAAAGAGATCCTAATAAAGTTGTGGCATGTCGCCTTTTATTATTAGCTCTTTTTTGGATATCTCAGCCATTTGAAAACCAATTTTCATCAAATAAATGTTGAATCCTTCTTAAAATTACATGCTCTTTCATATTTCATAAGAGGTTTTTCATTATCTCACTTAGGAATATTCAAAACATGAATCCCCACCTCAACCAGTACTGTACAGTCCCTTTCACCATTGAGGACAAGCAAAAAGGTATAATTATCCTTTAATTATACACCAAGAATAGGTCTAAAGACATTTTTTTTGCTAAGGAGAAAAATGGTGATTTTATTTTGAATAAACCAATTGGAGAGCTGCTCAACATCCAGCTCATACACAGTTACGAATTTCTTCTACTCTCCAAATGTCAGAAATTCATAATTGTTTTTTTTTTTATGCGTCTGATTTTTTTTCCCATAAGTTTCACTGATTTCTCTTATTTTTTTACTTTACTTTTTTTTAGGTTTCATACAAAGCAACATAATATCAAAACAGAATTTCACTTTAAGAATGACAAGTACTGGTAATGTGAAGATATGTCACAAAAATGGGGGGGGGGGGAATAGCAACAGCTACAACATATTGGCATTAGGGTAAAAACAAGATAGATTTGGACTAATTATGGTGCTGCATATAACTCAGCCTTTCAACCTTTATCCGTACTATAGATAATGTAACCTTTGTATTGAAACATTCTTTTTTTTTCCTTTTTTTTTTCATTGATACTACTTAACAGTTGTCTATACTGTTACTGTATTCCTCTGAAAATATGAAACCTGGTAATATGAGTATCCTGTCTGAGAGAACCAACCTTTATCTACTTCACTGTACTTCCTCAGGAATAATGTAACACAAAGTGCACTCAATGAAAAATAATCTCTCATTGCTTCACTGCTCATTTTCCAGCCAAATATTGTATTTCACTGTCAATCCACAGACACAGCGACAACTTCGGACATTTGCACATTTGACGATCAAACCATGGAAGATTACATTTTAAAGTTAAAGTCCACTCCACTTCCCTACTTTAACTTTCCATCCAATTTTGATCAAATTTTCATTGTTGTGCTTGTAAAGTGTTAGCCTTCCTTTTGAGACTAACTTTGCACGGGAAAGGATTCCCCTTTAAAGTCCCACTAGAGATGGAGTAGCATTCTACTGCTTATGTTTTACACATCTTTTTTTTTTTTCTCTCAAATTAACCTGGCATCAAAGGACACAAATCTTGCCTCAAATCTCACAACTAAGTGAAAACATTACCGGCTTGATAGACAGTTGAGTGATATTCCACACTGCATTAAAATCAACTTTAAAGAAGAGAGTGAAATCAGAGTTTTTTATCAAACGTGGATTGAAAAGTGAGAAAATTATGAGGAATTTTGAGGCTTTAGTGATTTTCATCAAATCATGATATTGGTTGCAAACATATGATATGTCAGAATCAGCCGAAGCGATAATGTCATCAGCTCAAAATCTCCAAGTGACATGTACACAAAAATTTAAAAAAAAAATATATATATATGTTTTTGGTTGATGAATTGGCAACTACTTTTTTGTACCAACCTGCCCCAATCAAATGGGGAAAATAATCGTCATTGCTTTACTAGTGAAACAAAACAAATGTTTCCTGAAAGGATGAAGTTTTACCGGTTATTATTTTACTAATGTTAACAATCAATTTTGGGAAAGATTTGAGTGCGGTTCAATGAGACACTTCACGTGGGGTCATGACACGATTGCCTCATCTCATTCGAATACCTGGTTGCTGCTCATCTCAAAACTTCCAGAAAACATGAAATTTGATATTCCATGAACTTTTTTTTTCCAGGTTCAATTTTGATGCAACTTCTGTAGTTCTGTTCATTTGATTTTAGTCACTTTATTGAAAGCTACTTGGCGCATGGTGTGAAAAACGCACTCTGAGCAAGCTAGAGCAGTCATCAGATGAGACAGAAGGGGAACGATTCAAAACATCTCCCTGGAAGAACCAGCAGGGATTCGAATCGACTCACCTGACGATTCAGTTTTGCGATGAAGTCCACCAGCCATTTCTCCCGGCACTCCTTCCTCCGCCCGATGACCTCGTGCTCCTTGGCGGTGTATCTCCATGTAACATCCACTACCTGTTTACACCAATGGAATATCATCAATGTTATTCAGCCTTTTTTCTAACAAAAAGAAAGTGTTGGTGGATACATCATTCAAATTTGACAAATTTGGGGAAAATTTTGATAAAACCTTATTCTTGTACATGCCTTATTTCCAAGTCTTCCGGAGGGTGCGCACGACAAACTCCATCATTGTGCATGTATCTTACTGCCAGTAAAAAATGCAGCAGGATCTTTCACACCGGTAGGTCTGTGCCCTTCTCACTTACAGGACCTTCAATGTATATCCTATCCAAGGGATAATGCGTTTTGGCAGATGGGATGGAAAGATAACAAATGAAACGTCAAAGTTTGACTCACTGGGCCTTGAACAGGGGACATTTAGATTGTGATGCAGACAAGCCACCAACTGAGCCAACTTCCCCAGCTTTGGGAAGTGCAGTTTATGTTACAGCTATATCTGCCTTAAAAGGCCACACATGAGAACCACAAAATGTGGTCTTTGAACACAGGTAGTCTTTACAAACAGGTTGGATGTAGCAACCATTTTGACAGAGACATTTTCAAGGTTCCTGATACATTGTAATAAATGCACATGTATAGACTGCAGTCTACCAACCATCACAACTTTATCTGCCATTACATGTATGTACAGATATTGATTGATGTTTTATCAGAAGTATTTTATAGCCATGTGAGTTACACACTTTGCTTAACATAAACATCTGTATTAAATGATTCTTTCTATCATAACTCCGTGCTTGCCACAAGCTATTTTCAAGGGCTTCTTTCTTCTTCTTGTGTCCAACGGCATCATGCACACATTAGAACTGTTTAGTAGAAGCATATCAGTTGTCACTAGTTGCAATAGGTGAGGTCAGACATCTTACGTGATTTTCTCACAACATGATCTCTGTACAAGGGATTTTTAACCCATTGAGAACGACTCTCGAGTATACTCGGGCAAGTGTCTATGGGAAATGCATGTTGTAGCAAAAATCCTGTCCTCGACGGGATGAGTTGGTGCTGTGGGCAGGTGGTTGCTAAGGACAGGTGGTCACTAAGACAGATTAGATTATACCTTGGAAAACAAGTCTAACACTGAATAACATTAACTCACACACAGGTTTAGCAAACAGTATGATAAGGAAATGAAGAGTTTTATTGCAAAATGAGCTTAGCACCATTTTAAACTTTTCAAAGTAAGTCCATCATCAGATAGAGCAAAATTAAACCTTTCCCGTAATACCTCACTTGAGACATAACAAGGAATATTGTTGTGATGGAATGCATCCTGTATTTTCTTATTATTTTCTTTGTTTTTCAGCAGTTTTGATCACAAATATCGCAACTTAACAAGAATGGATTTAGCTTGTGTTGCGATAAAACTCTTCAAATGATTGAGGGAATGGGGGGGGGGATGTGGGTCTGACCTCTTCAAAAGAGAATGCAATGATGTAGGAGAGTTTCTTGTTCCAGCCGTGTTCGTAGAGCAGTGGCTTGTCACAGCAGTTCTCACATGGGTCAGTGTGCATCCAGCGCTGCTGGGACTGTGAGAAGACTTCTGTCCATACATGATCTACAATCAAGACAAAAATATATATATATATATGAATGCATATAATATACAAATATCAATATCATTTTGTGCATAATCTTTGCCTGTTTCTCTACTTCCATATGTTTGTGTATCTGTCTTCTCTCTCTCTCTCTCTCTCTCTCTCTCTCTTTCTCTCTTTCTCAATATTATCAATAGATAAAATAGATATAATATAATAATATACTAAATATATATGTCTGTCTGTGTGTTTATCTGTCTGTATCTGTCTATCCATCAATCTATTAATCAATCTATCTATAGGTATATGCAAATTAAAGCCAAAACATAGTTCTCAGAAGGGCTCAAAATTTGTTTTCCATCATGTGGATCTTGCTTGCAATACATTGAAAGGGTCTACAAAGAAACTTACCTGGCTGATGCGATTTGCCAGGATGGCGAGTTGTTTGAGAGTATGTTGAGATCAAAAGTGGAGAATAATTTCGATCGTAGTGCACAACTTGTATCCTAGAAGGGCCCTCCCCATTCAGCATTGTGGGGAAGTAGCAAGTTACGTGATGATTGACTGTGCCCTTGTAATTGTAATCTCCATGTGATTCACTCTAGCGCATTAGTTCGATGGATATTGATGTGGCCCAATTTGTTGAGTGTTTATAATCGATTATGAAAATTATGTAGCAACCACGAATGGATAAGCTCAAAGATTGTGGACTTTCCACAAACACTTCTTTTTGGCAAATATTTTTCATTTTGGGCATTATACCATTGAAATTATGTTATTACAGCATCATTTCACTCATTTTTTATGCAAACATGTACACTTTCGAACAATAATCAACAGTTCTGCAGGCATACGCCAACTATGTTTTGGCTTTAAAAGAACTTTAAGACAAAATAGGGAGTAAAACTAACAGTTTAAGACGATGCAGTCTCAAGTCTTTCAGCACCCCAGCAACAACACTCTACATGGTGGTAATGAGTATATATTTCAAAACTGGTGGTATTCAGAAGGAGGGATATTAATGATAGGAGTGAGGACCTACCGGTCCAGTCCACCACGTGTCTGGCCTCAAAGCCCAGTGCCCGGCAGCAGAGTGTGAAACAGTTGGCCCACTCCCCGCATCGCCCAGTCCGCGTCTCCAACAACTTCTCTGGGTGGTTGTATCTATAGCAATGGATGGGAGTGATGACATACTGCTTCAAATCACAAACCTGAAATCAAGCCATTAATTCATTGTCAAAACGACTTTAAGATGAAACAAAGATATTTGTGAGACAATGAGATCCTCCTCAAAGTCAAAATCAAATTCTCCCTGTCTTATTTCATTTATTTTTATTCATGAAAGTTAGTTTGACCATAGACTGATGTTGCCCTGTTATACTTGCAAATAACTGGACAAATTTTGCAAGAACATACAATTATATATACCACTGGCACAGACACACATCGTACAACCCTCAAAACACACATACACACACACAAGACACACACAAACATCTCGAAACTCAAGGACATTCAGATAAATATACACACTCAAACACATGCTCTGTGTACTATACACGCAAAATATCTCACCAACCAATACTTGCAAAATTAAAAACTCACTAAAATATTGTCATCTGCAACACTAATGTGCTGTATTACAGCAAGTATACATGGTGGCAAATTGCTCACATTTTCTCTTTTGAATAGGGATATACTACTGTAAAACAAGGAATGTTCGCATGCATTTTAATTTCGCGAATTTCGCGAGTGCCAAAATTCGCGAAATCAAAATGTGCGCAAAAGTTCTTGCCTACACAATATGCATTGGATGCCATTGGCAATTCGCGAAAATTTTATGCTGCAAGAAAGCCCATCAGCTCCAATTCGCGAAATTTTCATGCCGCGAAGATATCGTGTTGAACAGTAATTTCTCATTTTATCAATATGGTGCTAACTTGCAAATCCAACCACTTGCGAAAGCGTGCTAGAAGTTCCCATTCATTAAATATTAGACCCACAAAAAAATACATGGCATATACAGTACACAAAAATCACAGTGTGTGAGTACCATACCTGGGAAATCTTTCCATGGTGTTGCAGCGAGTACAAGTGTACCCCTCCACCCTGCCCGCATCCCATCTCAGCTCCTCAGTCGTCGGCTCCAGCATACCCACGCTCCTCGTCTGGCCCCGGCAGGAGCTACACTTTGGAGCGTTCATCCAGCGGAAGAAGCGCTCCTTGAACCACTTCAGGAGCTCCAACAGGAGACAGTCTTGCAGATCTAGAGGGGCGTCATCTTCATCTGTCCGCAGATTACAAACATATGATGCAGCATGACAATCAAACATTGAAGGGTGATACATACATTATTACATTACTGAGTAGGGAAGGTGGGATATTGTTTGAGTTATGTTCTGAACAGCTGATTATGTGGTGAATGCATATTAATGCCTGCATTATTATGCATCATGGGGTCATTATATGTGACCCGCAACAACAAAAGGATCCGAAAGTCGGGGGAGGACAATTTTCTGAAAATGACATGACATTATCCCCTTACTCTTACTCTTTAATTTCATATATATCGCGACTCATAAAGAACTTGGTTGTGGAGATAAACATGATTTTATAACCGCATGTCAAGTGGTTTAGGAAATCAGCGATTTGAGAAAACTGCCTTCAAAGTTTCCTTCTGGCGCTATCATGATCAAGGGGAGGGGGGGGGGGGCAAGACAGTTTTCACCTCTTGACAACAGAAGGTATGCTCCTAGCAACCTCTGCGATGTTCATTCAAGCTTAGTGCCAGTGGTCTACGCACGACCAATCAGTAACCAGGATGCCACGCACTGACCAATAAGATCACTCCCTCGTTGCCAGGGGTGGAGTCTATCTGCGGCGCTAAATCCAAATCTTCGGACACATTTCTGTTCCATTGAAAGTCAGAAAATCATGGTCCAGAAAAATGCTGTTTTCTTGCCTTTCCTTTGATCATTTAGCTTTGAAATTTCGGCAGATGATACAAAATACATTAGACTACAAAATCATGCCAAAAACAGAAATCCGATGATTTAATGATCCGACTTTAAACTCGATTTTCTCGGCTCAGCCGTCAGCGACTTTAGGATCCATTTGTTGTGGCAGGTCACATATGTTTTATGAACTTCAGGTGCAAACATGCATTTATATAACAAAGTATAGGAAACCATTATGAATATAAATAACTGAAAATATACGTTAAGTGTTACATTCATCGCATGCCAAGTGCATGACTTATGAGTCAAAACTGTGTTGAATGAATGACATAAGGAAATCTAGCATATATGCTTTTTTTTCTCTCTTACAGCTTTTCCATAATCCCTCAAGTACACGCACACACACACACACACACATACACACAAATAACAATAATAATTGAAGAGAAAGCAAGAGACTTTTTACTTTGGAAGCTTTTGTGGTTCATAGCTGAAGGCACATATGAGAAGCAAGTTAAAAGAGTCTGAATGACAAAATGCATGACGGGATAACCATGCACAACCAACACATCAATTGGTTTGAATCGATACGCATGCTGCCATATTGACTGCAGTCATTACAAGTTGCAATTCTTTTCCATGTGCTTCATGAAATAGAGTACAGGAATTTGGGGGGTGGGGAGGTGATGTTACCGGATGTTGCCGTGGCGATCCTGTTAAGTCTCTGTTGAGCCTTCTGTCTCAGTTCTTCATAAGGTATCTTGTCCCTGGCCTTCTGCTGCAGGAGGGGATCCTCATAAATCATCACATGAGATGCAGAGCTCGTTAACTTCTGTGCAAAGCTCTGTTCTTGAGCCTTGAATAAAAACATGGAGAAATAATGCAAAACAATGTTGGTGTATCTAAACCCACTCTTTCCAATACATGGGACTACTTTTAGGTCATGCTTTTGCTGTTTGTGAGGGATTTATTACATATGCTTGAAGCTGAAAGCATTGCTTACAAAAACTGACTCGACTACCTTCATTTCTGATCAAATCGACAGAAATATAAGACAATCCATCATCACTTGCAGCAAAAGATCTCAAGGACAAGATCATCTCTTGTATTAAAAAATAAATGATTTATCATATACTTAGAATTCATATCTGATATCTCTGTTTTTATGCTGTTGTTTTTCTTTGTTTACATCACTAGAATAAGACAATATTATGAAAAAGTAAGTTGTACTCAGCAGATGGCAAACATTGGAAGTAAATAGCAACAGTTTTCATGACAATGGGGAGCACAATTAGATTCATGTTTCCATTTATATTGCTTGCACTATTATCATAACACAATGAAGTTTTAACCTGATATGACTGCCTGAATCTTTTCATACACACTACCATAGTTGCTGTACCTCCGTGGGATGGCTAGTTTTGAAAAAGGAAAAACAAAAACAAAAACAAGTGGGTTGCAGTGATGTCCAGGGGACTGAACGACATTATCATGGAAGTCTCACCTGTACAAAGATGTGATTGTTGAGCTGAGAGGAGATGACCACCAGTCTCTCCTGGCCAAGCAGCTTCTGAAACAATCTCAGTCCCTCCAGAGAGTCAGTCTCATTCAGGGTGATCTTATCGTCATCCTGAAAGAGCAGCACAATATCACAAGAATTCTTCATTTATCATTGATAAGATGATAATTCAGTTGACTCATCACCATCATCATCATCATGTCATTATCATTTTCAGCTGCAGCAACAGCAGCATTACATCACTTTCATCAGCAAAACTACTATCAAAAAATCACTTGCTCTCTTTTGGTTCAGATCATTTCGTCTGTTGAGAATGAGAAGGGCGTTAAGTGGTCTTGAACACTATGGGTTTTGTGGCAACTTAACGCCCTTATCATTCTAAACCGACGATTTGTAAACTTCATTCATTGTTTTCTCAAATTTTCTAATCATCATTATAATCATGATATTGAAAATAATCATGGGATTATTGACACTCATATTACCTCTCGTCAAAGTTAAGGTCTTTTAGTTAAAAACTACTTTACAATCAGCACAATGCAATGGTGAAAGTTCATCTGATTGACCACAGAGGACAATACATGTATTAGGAAAATTACCACAGCCATTGAGCAAACTATTCACATAGCGAGGTGACTACTACCACATTATCAAAACATTATGGTAGCACACACAACAGTATAAATCCACAGTCACTGTTCTGCATTACAAAATCAATCTCAACTAACAAAACAAATTGTCATTACATAATTCTCCTCATCTAACAGGGAAAAATAAAATCACCTTGCATAATTTCCTGGAGGAAATTAATTCAATCAAAATAGGCCTACCTCTTGAAAGCCGACAGTGAAAAGACACTCTAGGGCACCGCTCACTGGAAGGACTCGACTCTCAAAGGATTTGTTGCCGAGGCGAATGGAGCGGTACTTGGAAACTTCTGGGTGTCTGTTGGTGGTTAAAACATGAGAAGAATTGGAACATAAAATTACAATAATGAGAAGATGAGTAGATTGAGTTGATTGCTGCAAGAAAAAAAAAAAATGGGGATAGCACCTATTCACGTTGATTAGTAGATTAGTTATCTATGCCGCCCAAATCGTGAAATCGGCCCCACCGCGCAGTGGACGCGCATCTGTGCGTTAGCAAGCAAGGTTAAGGTTAGGGTTGTATCTATGGTTAGATTATTTGAGGGATATTAACGTCAATTACAGTATGGTCGCCACTGCGGTAAGGTCACCAGACATTCACATCGCATGTAACGCGCGCCGCAATCGGAGATCAGGTTGGGCGACCGATTTTCATCACTCTCAAAATACCGTAGTTATGGGTAAACTCGGCCTAGCGGGTAAAGTCGGCCGCCAGCGCGCACAGTACATAAAATTGTACTGTGCGCGCTGGCGGCCGACTTTACCCGCTAGGCCGAGTTTACCCATAACTACGGTACATTCGTAATTCACCTTTTTCCTCCGTAAAAACACAAATGATTTTAATCAAAATATATTTTACCATATGTAACAGGTGATAAAACCATTTTTAATGCGAAGATGTTTTTGATTTAGAATGGATTTCAGATGGCAGATTAAGGGAGATTTTCAAACGCGGTGACTGACAATGCCTCCTTCATTGTTTGAAGCATATGAAGCTCGGACGTGCACAAGAATTACACACAAGTGGCGACCATACGGTAATTGACGTTAGATCTATTAGGCCTACTTAGTATGGACGCGAATGCACAGTCACAATTAATTTAGATAGAGCTGAGCATGCCATTAGGATTAGTGGTTTATACTTTGCAAGAAGCTTCACAAGAAATTCTATATTATCTAGTTATGTCCATACTAGTATCAATTTCATTTGAAAATTCAACTTGATAGTGCCAAGAAGGCCAAAGGTATTCAGAGTGAGTACATACATCATCATGGGCTCTCTCTATAAACAGACATTGTTTACGCAAGATCTGGCTTGCATATCAACGTATCAGAAATTTAAGGAGCTACTAACATAAAAACCTACGTGTGGGACACAGCCAAATACTATCCTGCTCCACAATTTACACTATCACAAGAAGATCATTGTACGTAGAAATCTGAAATAAGCCTCGAAAGCTGCATAGCAGAACACATACTTGATGATATTGTTTACATATTTCAGCAGCAATTCGGAGACGTCCAGGAAGACTGTCGTATCATTCTGAGAAAGTTCGCGGAAAACGCCGACAATTTCCCTGTTGTCATCCATTGTACACATTTTGTTGTCACAAAATCTACGCGTAATCGTGTGTTAGCCTACCTGCCAGTCGCTATTTTTTTTTTTTTTTCATTACACTGTATTTTCAGCGACTCATTCTCATGCAAAAAAATACAGATTTGCGTCCAGTCTTATAGATATCTCTCTGGCTGAAATGCAAGGGATCCGATTGCTGTTAAATTATCTTAACTTGCTGAAATTGGTTTGCAAACATTATAAATGTTGCCTAGTTCAGCTTCTTCGGGCAAAGCTCAGTGAGCCAGAACAAACTTTCAAAGCCGGTGTGGCATTAAAGAACCCCCCCCCCGCCCCCCCCCCCCCCAAAAAAAAAAAAAAAAAAAAAAAAAAAATATATATATATATATATATATATATATATATATATATATATATTAATAATAATGAATAAATAAATAGATAAATAAATAAATAAATAAATGATAATAATAAAAGAACAAGAAGAAAGACAGTGATAAATTTCAATTTTCAGTAAGTCTGTGTGTCTACTGTGATACAGGAAAATATGATTTCTGTAGTTTATGAAAAGTTACTCAGAAGTATATAGGGCTACATGCATCAGAAGAATGCAGAGAAAGATAAACATGTGAATTTAGTGATTTCAATCTGCATGCTCTTATTGACTCATTGTATGGTTTCTACAATGAATATCACACTCTTACAATACTGTAATATATTAACATAATTCTTGTAATATATTAACATAATTGTTGTTAATATTTCTTTTTCTAACTTTGGAGAAATCTTTTAGAAAGGGAGAATAAAAAAAAATAAAGCTTACAGTGCTGAACTTTTAAGACATGCTTAAATTGATGGTGGGTGGTGGTGTTTTTGTTTTCAAAATAGAGTAAGCTCATACGAAGAAAATGATGGAAGGTTCATAAAAATCACACATGAAAGTTGTCAGTTTTAGGTTATTTTTATAAAGTAAGTTCTCAAGATAAACAATACTTTGTGGAAACCAAAAAAATACATAACATGCACAAAACACATCTCACCGAGATAGACAGTAAACAAAATTTATTGTAGGCCTGCATTAACACTGAATTTTTATTTCAAAGTTTCATATGTCTATCTTCACCAAAGAGTGATAGTGATATGATGTGCTGATGTCACCTCGCCCACTAAAATTACCGTCGTAGTAAACCAAAAACTACAATTACCATCGTAGTAAACCAAAAACTCCTCCCCCTATACTCATCGTCATCGTTTATATGTTATTAGGGTCCAAAATTCAGTAAAATTCAATGTAGGTCTAGATTATTGTGTCATGGGAACCTTGTAGGTCCTAAGGTTTTACCATCATCATCCCATCTAATATAAATAGATGTCGTTTGCACTTTTTAATACATTCGATTCAACAATATGATATTCTTTTTATCCATTCAACAAAAAGTAGGGCCCAATAACTCCGTGTAATCGGTGAAACCAATCTCCCATTACTTTATCATCCCAGTACTCTCATTATTTTATTACAAACTGTACTTTATTATCATTGCATTCTCAATCCATCCTTGACGAAATATTTTTCAGCTTGTTTGATATTTTACTCTGATTCATTTAAGCCTATATTGACCATGGTGTGGAACTGCTTTTGTACGCATCGTAATGAATATTTTAGGCACACATTTTTTAGGTATACATACTGGCAATGTTACTGTGGGCTGGTTGAAAATTACTAGAGGGGAAATATTTGTGAAAACTGATCAACGCATAAACACCCCTGTCAAAAGGTCATCATGTTATTATTGGGCCGGATGCATAAACGCTAGCAATTGCTTGTGCTAGCCTTTTACTCGAATCCGTATGCATAAAAACAAGCAATTGCTTGCGAGCAGAAGCTCTTGCTAGCAAGTACAAGCAATTGCTTGCTGTCCGCAAGCAATTGCTTAGAGACCAAGCATTTGCTTAAAAACGTATGCATAAAACATACCTTTTGCTAGTTCTTGCTAGCAATTGCTTACGATTTTCCAAGCTCTGTAAAATGAGCTTGAGCTTTTGCTTATCTGGGACGTTCCCTTTTAAGTATCATTTTCATATTCATGGAAGAAAGACAACAATTGTGAAGGAGTGGTATAAATCTACAAGAAATTACTCTTAAGTAGAGTGAGAAATTTTTCATTTCAACAACGGGAATGTCCAGTGGTTAGCACGCAAAATTTGATGAAAAACAGGTAGGATGTCTCACTTCGGTGGAGAGCAAGGAGACGTCTCTCCACGTGATACGCGTGCTGTAGCGGTGTGTGCGCGCGGTAAATGATCGCACAAAACAGTCCAGGCAGTGGACTACGTGCGATCTGGCAGATGCGGGCTATTGTAAGCAGGGATGGTGGGAATCAGCCAGTAATACGAGTGTGTGTATAGTTGTGTGTGTGTGCGTCTGTGTGTGCATTTATGAGTGTCATTTCATAGCTCTTCTGCTATGTCAGGAAATGTTTCCGCACACACATGCCCTTTCAAATGCATGCTGCCACACTCGCCTTTGTTCTTGTGTTCGCACAGGCGTGATGCTATTGTTCGAACCCTAAGTAATTGCTTGCTGAATGCAAGCAAAAGGTATGTGCACAAGCAAAAGATTATGCATATGTATTTAAGCAATTGCTTGAGCTACACCTTTTACTAGACGAGCTTGTGCTTTTGCTTGAAGCAATTGCTTACAAGCAATTGCTTGTTTTATGCATTCGGCCCATTATCATAGCTCTTTCGAGAGGTTATTAGTCTCTTATCTAAACCCCAAATCGCCCATCATCACAACATCATGCCCAACAACCGGCTGTCGGAGATGCGAGATTCAACACGGGTCCCACTTTTACGAACGGCTCTAGAACGAACGGCCGCCCTGCCCGAACGGCGGGAGGAAAGCGAGGGCAGCGCTGGACGTCATTGCCGAGTGCCGGCGTGACGTCGGAGCTAGCGCCCTGACGCACGAGGAAGACGCGGCGACGGCTTCCGCCGAGCTTCTTGGCCAGTGCCCGTGCCTGGGCGGCGGGCGGGGAGACGTGCCACGATCGAAGAAGGCGGTGGGCATCCATACACATGGTGGAGGCGTTTCATTTTCAAGCGAGAACGTGTTACCAATTCTCTCTTCTCCCTTTTTTAGCTCTCTCACAAACTCTTTAAATACGTTATGGATCAATGCATGAAATAACAAGTTTTGACACTCTATAAACACATTGGCAGCCACAGAAAGTAAAGCTATGTAAGTCCACTCGGACTCTTCATAATAGATTGAAAAATTCATTCCATCTTCAAGTCAGTTTATGCTCTTCCATTCTCACAAGCGTGACAGAGATCATGCATTATTCCTGAAATGTGAACCGATATGAACAATGTAAGATTGAGCATTATAAGCATGAATATTTCACCAACTTCCCTCATTTCACTCTGCTTTTACATCCGCGCGAAATTGGCATTTTCTCCAATTTAAACCGAGATTACTTTTGCGTCCACTTTTACCATTCTCTTTCTTTGTCGCATAATTTTCCTTTCCTGAACACTGGCTCAAAATGAAAATGTCATCCATATTTAACGATATACAGGCAGCGGCTTGTTCCATTGCTCATAGATCGTTGTAGATATTCCAAATGGTTTGCAGGGTTTGATTAGCATAATCATGACTGTTTAGTTATCATCATTTCATGAAAACGAAACATGCAGCAAATGGACAAAATGAGATCGTCAACGCACCATTTCATTGAGTGCTCTCACATGAGTTGTCCACACAGTAGGCGTATACAAGCTTTGTTTTTTAGTGGACTACTTCTCAGTTTTTCCCTTTCCTCCTCAGAGCATAATTATAGATATAGATGATGTGACACATTACATAATTAGTTGGAAACTATGGATAATATATATTTACAATATACATGCTTTTGATTCCTTTATACCTTTCATTTTCATCGTACAGTCAAGTATTGTGTATTCAAGATCATTTGTAATTTTCCTATATTACGTTGATTATGTTCTATATAAGAGAATGAAATAAGTTGAATTGAACTGAATTGAACTGAATTGAATTGATATGAACTGAATTGAGTTGAGCTGAATTGAATTGAATTGAATTGAATT
This sequence comes from Diadema setosum, assembly GCA_033980235.1. NCBI lineage: Eukaryota > Metazoa > Echinodermata > Echinoidea > Diadematoida > Diadematidae > Diadema > Diadema setosum. The sequence goes on from CM067080.1 coordinate 4,829,674, forward strand.
GAATTGAATTGAATTGAACTGAATTGAATTGAATTAAATTGAATTGAATTGAAATGAATTGAATCGAAGTGAATTGAATTGAACTGAATTAAATTTCAGGAGGAAACTTTTGCACGATTGATAAGCAGATTTCTATAACTTGCGTACATTCCAAAGGCAGAATGGGAGCACCGTGGTATAGTGGATAGAAGATTCTTGGCTTTCAAAATGAGGTTCAGAGTTCGAATCCCGTTTACCCACCATGTCCCTATACAGAGCAGCCTAATCTAATAAGTAATCGGAAATAAGTATGTACTGTATCTATACAGTCTATCTATATGAAAGAAACAAAAATACATGTTTTAATATGATTTTCATAAAACTGCGCTCTAAGAAAAAATTGTTCAACTTTGTACTTATACAATGGGAGAACCTAAAGATCGACACTGGTCTGAAAGGTGCAAAATTGCACCCCGACGCAAGTAAAGGTGTAAAGTTGAACCTTCTTTTTGTTTCTAGAGTGTATACATACCCTTACATAATTTGCGTATCACATAATGCCATGTTATAATGATATATTATATGAGATGAATCTTCAAAGTATGTGATTGGTTTACTTGTAGACTATGCCCCTTATGTTCATAGTGAAACTGTTGTACACGAGACACACGTGCACACGTGCACACTCACATACCCACACCCACTACACATTTAGTATTTCTGTATTTGCTAGTCTTTCTGTATTTGCTATATACGTTATTAGAGACCATCAGTTATAATTTGATATCATAATTATACTCTGGAGACTGTAAAATAGCAGGCCTTATTTCCTTTCGATTTGGCTATCGAACTTTTTAAATTCTCCACAAGTAATGACGTTAATTCAATATCATCATTGCGGTTTTGATAAGTCGTTGTGTTCGTTTGTCACCATTGTTGTCAAAGTGGCAGCACGATATCCGTCAATGTAGTCGGAGGGTTCATTTTCTTTCTTTTTTTCATATGGATAATTGTTTTTCTTGCTAGAAAATATTTGCACTTATTCTGAATAAAAATACAAAGAACAAACAACAACAACATCGTCAAGATGACCCTTTAAAGAATTGACCTACATGTTCATTCGGTCCACGCATAAAAAATACCGGGAAAAGGGGGGGGGGGGGTAGCACATTGAAAGTTACTTGGATTCCGTTTGGCCATTGTATTCATCTTATCAGAACCCCACTGGCTACTCATAGGGCCAAATATGTAAATGTTTATGCTGGATTCGTTTCGAACCCCATAAGGCGATCTATATTCCCTGTACCCCCCCCCCTCCCATCCCCACCATCCTTCCCCCAAGCCGCAACAACCTTTCATTTTCATATTGAGCATTGTCAAGACAATGCGCGCCTGTAGAAAATGTATGCAAACGTCATGCAAACTCCCCCCGAGATGGACTCTTTCATAGCCGTTCTAAAGTGTTGCCGCCTGGGGATGGATGGATAGATCAATGAATGCATGATTAACGAGTAGCGACTGAATGAATGGAAAGATGGATAGATGGATAGATGGAACGATGGATAGAGAAAATGGTAGACGGTTGGAAGGGTAGATGGCCCCGGGGTGGATGGGCAACGAACTGTGATGAATTAATGATCTTTGGAATTATAAGCTCTTGTTCAGCGGAAAATCTGCTGTATTTGTACAAGGAAACCGCAGTTCATTCAACTTCGTCATAAAGACCTGTATCACGTGGCCTTCCTTTCAGTTCTCCTTCTTCTCATCTTTCTTCATTGTCAGTTCGGTATGAAAAATATCAAACTTTGTGTGTGTGTGTGTGTGTGTGTGTGTGTGTGTGTGTGTGTGTGTGTGTGTGTGTGTGCGTGTGTGTGCGTGTGTGTGTAAAATATCAATTCCTATTTAATTGAAAAACTGTAACTGTGGACATTTGGAAGTGTTTACATAAAGCTTATTCTCCACACACTATTGTGTACACGTATATACTATTTTTATTTCGGATACCACTTTCGGTTGAAAGATTATTTTTAGTTGGCACTTTGGAGAGTGTTTGTTCAAAAGCATTAGTGCCTATTAAAGGGAATTAAAAACGAGACTGTCTCGGAGGGAGGTGTAGTAATTAGATGAGTATTAGAGCTAAATAAAAGCACAATTCAGCTCTAATCTGGCCAATCCGCTCGTGATTACATAAGAAGACGCCATTTTAATCTCATTTCGCATCTGATGCCAACTCTTTCACATTAGTCGCGATAAAGACGTTTGCTTTCTACTATAGTTTTACATCAAAAGGAATAATCGCCCCTTCTTGTCAAGCTGCGAACACTTTCTTTCACCCACAAGATTGGCATTTTACAACATGTCTCACAGTTTCAACACTTTTCACTGTGAAATTTGAGTCATCCTCCGTTCTCTCCCTCTTTCTGCCTATCCGTCCCTCAAATAAAAAATGCGTATAACGAATATTGCAATTTAATTCAATTCAGTTCAATTCGATTTTATTGTCCGTTCCTGAAAATTTGTTTTGTTTGCATGCATACACGTTACATCGATACATTATACAGAGCACATGCATAACATAGATACATAAACATGATAGACACGCAAGAGATATACAGCAATACAATATCAATGTCATTATCAAAAATGCATAACATTAAGAGAAATATTAATATGTATGAATCAACATTGTGTTGGATGTGATGTGCATATAGCACGTACGAGTGTGCAGGTATCAAATTAATAATAACTATATAAGATTTTTCAACAACACAAAAGAATGCATGTTTATGTCTAGATAGATAATCATATAAAAATCTTGAAATACTGATCTATTCATCTATCTATATCTATGTTTGTCTTTTTCTCCCTGTCTTCTATACAAACATACACATTGTAATGATTCTGTCCATAATAAAATAGTTATGAATATCTGGCTATTTCATGATATACAATGCATATTCAGAACCTTATCTCCTCCAGTGGTGTTCTGGCATACTTTCGATGCACTCTCTTTCCTAAATTTCCCTTTACATATTGATGGCCATGTACGGACTTAAAACGATTAAATCAAATTTCCCCCGAGGATAATTTGATTCGTAAGATTCAAAGACCCGAACATGAGACTAGATCCCCAGTGTGGCTAATTACTGAAATGTGACAGGGAGGGGGTAATCTGTCGTATTCTCCCGTCGTCGTTCATTTTGCTTCAGTTCTGTTTTTAAAATGGCGCGGGGTAGGGCGTCGGAAGTAATTGACGCGAAGTCTTGCTGCGTTCCTACCACGGGCACCATCCGGAATCTAAGCGTGTAAAATTAGGTACATTAATTCTCTTTCTTCATCCCCCCCCCTCCCCATCTCCCCCCCCCCCCCCTCCCTCTGTCAGTCTCTCTCCCCCTCTCTCTCTCTCTCTCTTTTCTGTCTCTTTCGCTGTAGTCCGTGATCTCCATGACGTGTTTCTTGTTAATTTTCGCAGAATAGCTCGTGACGGCTGGGACGCACATCTAGGTCACTGCGCCTTTGTTTTAGGCGATGAGTGGTTCACCTTTTTAAGTCATTATTATTTTTTTCTCTCTCTTTCTCTCCGTGAACCCACCCACTTTTCATCACCCAAGGTTTGCAACAATGAATATCAATACACTTTATTTGCCATGTTTGCAGCTGTATCTTATATGACACAGTGAACACTAATGCATCTAGACAGTGGTAATAACTAGTGCTTTAATTAAGTTGGTATAGGCTGTAGGGCTATATAGAGATATTGCATGTAACAGTATACCTCTATAGACCATACAAGGCTCTGCATTTTTAAGATCTGCGGTACAATACAGTGTATTTCACTATCTGTTCATTGAAACAAACTTATTTGATTCTATCTAGCTGCTGACATCAAAAGGATCATCCTTCTAAAAAGAAAACTAAATATGACTGAGATTTTGAGACAAGATGGGAATTCACACATAACGGATATGGTGTAACAAGCTCCTGTAGAATATTCAGATAGATGGAAGTTAATTCACTAATGATATCCTTAAGGCAATCTCTAACTTACGCTCCCTCCCTCCTCCCTACCCCCCCCCCCCCCCCCTTTGCTCTCTCTCCTTCTAAATATGAGAAAAATATCGGTCAATATCACAATCCATACACCGGATCTTTAGATTACAAAACACCTCTTGTGTAATGTGCTTTTTTTCTTTTTAGGGTAAACATGATTATCATAATAATCTGGTTCTGGGGGGAAACAAGAATTGTTTGCACTATGACGCACTGCAGCGCCATAGAAATAGATTCAATTAATTTGCGCTGAGACTTTGTGGTGCATGGATGGGTGTCGCAGAAACGTGAAAGTAATTGTTTTGCATGTTCGCGTTAGAAAAAACACATCGTGCCAACAATTATTTTCACTTTCGCGGAAGACGAAATCTAGATCGCTTTTACTGCGCTGTTAGCGTTACACGAAGTCCCGAGAATCTCTTTTAAACGATGACTATGTCACAAGAGATATTCTCTGAAGGATTACTCACGGATGATGGTGTATCATGTTGTGCTGAATTGGATTGTTATACGATGGGGCCTGATTCTCAATATTTTTTTTCTTTGCTTTGTCGCCGGCAAGAAGTAATAGACTTCATCGGACAGGACGACACAATATCATTCACGTGTCAAAGTTGGTTCGGGTGATGTTCGTTATTCCGAAGGCTCGGTATTCAGAAAATGAAATAACGTTCGTTATTCCGACGGTTCGTCTATCCGAAAGTGAAACAAGGTTCGTTGAAACGATTGTTGTTGTTTTCTAAGTGAGTTCTTATACAAACCTTCGGAATTACGAATTCCCTTATTTCGTTTTCGGATTAACGAACCTTCATGAAATAGCGAACCTCATTTCCTTTTCTGATCAATGAACCTTTGGAATAACGAACCTTCGGAATAACGAACCTTCAGAATAACGAACTTTCGGAATAACGAACTCTAACCGTTTGTTCATCTTCTTTCGACAATCCCCAGGCTTCTCTCCACAATTCCACCTTGGTACATTCTGAATAAATCAGTCTTGTGGGTTAGAACTCTCCTTTCTAAAATTCATTAACGATGTTGACGACGACAGTGACAATGAAGACACGAATGCAATCACAAAGATGACCACCGTAAGCAGAGTCACCATCATCGATATCGACATAATGATAATGTTCTGAGTGGGTATCCTTCTTACACTGATTTGGTAACGATAGTTATCCTGGTCGTTGTTTCCTTAAATCATAATTAATGAAGTTGTCGTTTTGATTACTATAAAGTAGCACTCCCGTTCGTAATCTTGCCATTTCGGAAATCTACCCCCCCCCCCCCCCCCCATGAAAAAGAAAACACTCTTTGTGACGCAGGCTTGAAATCTCTGGCTCCGACGCCGTTTTATATCAGAAGCCGTTATTGGTTCTGTCACATCTTTCCTCGTTTGATTTGTTGTTGTCGTTGTTTTTGCTTTTTTTTCTTATTGTGTGTGTGTGGGGGGGGGGGGTCGTGAAAGTATACTATTCTCTGAATTGCGAACAATCGATAAGAAGTCATTCACCGTATCATTAGACGTCCGTCCTCCTGGAAGCAGGACGCTCATGGTGAAGGCCTCCCGGGTCGGCTGGCGGGGATTCTGCGAAAGCGAAGAGCATAAAATGACGGATTATAACATCACGCTCGGGTGCCACACCCTTCGCGTAAGAGAAGTTCGCTGAAAATGGATGGGTAGAGATGAACACCCGTTTTGTGATTTAACCAAAAAAACAAAACAAAACAAAACAAAACAAAACAAAACAAAACCCACAATCAAAATGAATACACATGTACGTATATAGACGCACACGCACGCACACACCTAGTCACACGTACAAGTGTATAAACATACTATTATACATATGTGTGTATCTGTGTGTGTGTGTGTGTGTGTCTGTCTGTCTGTGTCTGTCTGTGTACGTGCCTTGCGTTGTCATTTTGCAATGCAGCGTTATCTAAACGGTGTGAATGTCCATCAAACAACTTTGTATGTTGATAACGAAATCGTTGGAAAAACTGTCAAGATTGTTAATGATTCTTAGTTTAGTCAGCATGTGCAGCTCTGTTCCAGTCAAAACTAATTGGATAATGATTTTATGAACTTTGCTAATTTTAAAAGGATGTTCTCCTTCATTTCCGATTCCGACATGATTACAACGATTTATGAACGTCTGTTGCATAAAGTCGTTGTATAGAAATGCACTTTGTATAACGTATTTCGTTTTGTCCAAAGTACGTTTTAAGAGCAAAATGCAGAAATTTTGTCACCACTAAAAACTGAAATAAAACAGTTTTGATACAAACCGACTAGTAATTTTGTTATCATTGTCCCTAGGTGAAGATTACAAATATATCGCATTAGAATAAAGCTATCAGTGATTATGAAGATACGTTGCAAGTGTGCACATGACTATACCGAGGAAATGATTAGGGTCATGTCTAGTATAGGCCCGCTATATCAGTGGATTATGGAACGTTATGTGCGTTATTGCTGCAATATTTGACCCTCTATGATGATGATGATAACAATGATAATAGTATTAGTAATAATAATATCCAATAATAATAATAATAATAATAATAATAATAATAATAATAATAATAATAATAATAATAATAAATGATGATGATAATAATAATAATAATAATAATAATAATAATAATAATAATGGCTATACTTCAGTTTTTGAAAATATGTTTAATAAGAACAAAAATATTCATAAATACCCCACTCGTCAAACAGATGAATATCATTATTGCCCCTTACCCGAACTTTATTTACAAAATCCACGTTCATCTACAGTGGCCCAAAATTTTGGAATTCCCTTGAGAAAAATATAAAAGATTCCATTAGTTTGAAATCATTCTCTAGTAATTTAAAGAAATATTTGATTAGCTCATATGTACCCCATGATTAGTTTGACTGTTTGGAATTGTTGTTCTTTTCTCTTCACCCTGTATCGAGATTGTTGACTTGCCCTTCGCTCTCTCTACTCCCCCTCTCCCCCTCCCGCCCTCTCTTTCCCTACTCTCTTCTGTGTGTGCACAATGTATGTGGATGCATACATGTGTGTGTACGTGTGTGTGTGCGTAATGTGTACATGGGTACGTGTGTGTGCTTGTGTGTATGTGTATGTGTATATGTGTGTGTATGTGTATGTGTATGTGTATGTCTATGTCTATGTGTATGTGTATACATGTGAAAGCGTATACACTGTACTTCATGTAACCATCCGATTCGATTGAATGAAAACTGTATACTTTCAATGATTAGCTTGTACGGTACATGTATCGTTGTATTGTGTTATAAAGTCATATATAATTAATGTATTGTAGTAATGTAACGTAAGTGAGGGGACTGCAATCTACAAGTTCGCTTTTTAGCAGCCCCTCAATTTTCATTTCCATGAAGTTCTTTTAAGAACCAATATGTATTATTATGTTCCAATATATGTAATCATGTCAAAGTGTATTACCTGTGTTTGATTGGAAATGAAAAAAATAAAAAAACATGCATGTGCATGTTGTTGTGAAATTGTGAAATTATACTTGTATAGCGCACAGGTCCACCTTTCAGTGCTCATGGCGCTTCACAAATAAAAAGTCGATATAGGTATAGGCCTACATGTATACATGTTCAAACATGACAACAGAGAAGAAAATGGCAAACAACAAACAAACCCATACTAGATAAATGATACAATTGTTCCGAACATTAATATGGACAGCAACCATAGTCTTCAGTGTGAGAGGAACAGCTACGCTTTAAGTTTGAATTTGAATGTTTCTGTAGATTACAGTTGCCTTAATTAAAGGTCCTGTTTACCTTTGGGAACAGTGATTTGAAAAATGTTCAAGATATGACATTTAATGCATATGTGTAGGTCTGTTGTACCACAAAACATCCTATCATATAAACTTTTCGCGATAAAGCATAAAATATAAGGAGATATCTGTATTTTTCTCAATAAACCGTAACTGTAGACGGTTTAGTCTGTAAACATTTCTATTATAACTATTGTTCACATTTTGTATACTTAACAATACTTAACATCAATTTTACCGATTAAAACTTTTACAATGGTTGTTTCTATACCTAACTCACATTTCAGAATTATTTTAAAGCAACAATGCTGGGTTTTTGTTTCATCTGCAAATGGTAAATTATGCCTTTAACTGGATAGGTAAATGATTCCACAATTTTGGTCCCATAACGGAGAAAGCACCACCACCTATCCATGTTTTACTCTGGGTGTTTGGAGTAACAATGCATCTGATGATGAACGTATATACGTTCAGAGTCTCGTAGGTATACGAGGGGGGGGGGGAGAGAATAAACTGAATGATGTACTATAATAACAGAATCTTGAAAATAATCTTTTTTTTTTCTACAGGCAACCAATGTAAGGAACGGAGAATTGGTGATATGGAATCAAACTTATTAGTAAAAGTTAACAACCGGGCAGCAGAATTGTGCAACCGTTGAAGTTTTTTGATTTTTTTTCTTTTGGAAGATTACACAACAACGAATTCGAAAATCCAACCGAGAAGAAATCAAAGCATGAATAAGGACCTCAGCTGCAGATTTAGACAAATATTTCCTTATAAAACTTAAAACTATGCAGAGCATTAAATAAATCAGAACATGGGATCTAGATTAATGTTTGATTCAGAGGTAATTTCCACTCTATTTTGTTCTAAATAACGCTACAATTCAAAATGATATTCAATTCAGAGTAAGTTCCACTTTATTTTGTTCTAATTAACAGTTGCGATACAATAGAATACATACACAGAGATACACTACAAAATGTAATACCACTCCGCGGCTGTAAGAGTATCTAGGCATTAGGCCCATTGCGTATGTAGACCTGAACTTTGATACACTTTGATGACATTTTGCGGATTCGTTACAAACAAAAGATCAGCGATGACCGCCAAGATTATTCCTCTCTCATTTGAGAAGAAGAGGAGGAGGAAGAGGAAGAAAGATTGTCGTATACCTGGCCCACAATGATTGAATCCTCGCATTAATTTTAATTCCGGAGGTCCAGTTTAATGCGCGTCGGAAATAAAAGATTTCCAGTCACCCATTCGTTCAAATTAGTCCCCCGTTTATGTATCCTCCCCATTAGATTATGATGTATTGTCATCGGGGAAAGAGAGAGAGGAAAAATTATATTATTGTGCATCGCATGATATTATATCACTGCGGTGTCAGTTCGCGTAATTTATGAAGATGACAATGAAACCCCAAATATAAGGTCAACAAACTGTGCATTTGCAGATGCAGCATTGATTACTAGAGACGTACATTTCAATTTGACGGTCAGCATTATGATAGATTTTTGCCAATTTGTTCCACTTTGCCGGGGCTGTACCTAAAGACAATTTCATTTAATTATATCTTAACTTGAGCATTGGGCAACACACCCTTGTAGTGTGGCGGTCTTGTAGGAACGTAGGTGGCGCTCTCTATAAACGCCGCATGTCGTCCGATTCTCGCATGCAATACCATTATGTTCCACTCGGGATGTTGAAAATAAGGAGACGCTAGTGAAACGAGGAAAAAAAAATCATACCTCGATGGTATCAGTATGCATTTATGAGAATAATCATCTCCTACGATACGATAGCTATAAACTATACTGACAAACTCTGGCTCAGAGATACACAATACTGGTAAACTTTGCAGTTGCTCAATTCTAACATTGTCACATTTTTCTAACTGATTTTTACATGGATGACGAAAACCTTCAAGCATGTCTGAATATCGTTTTTGAAAATTACTACCCTACATTATCAAGATAATCTGTAATCATCGTCAAACCGTATAGGAATGGTTTATTCTCACTCTAGGGAAAACCTTGTATGGGGAAAACTGAATATGGGAAATCCGGTCACTCACAGATTTTTCACTTTTCTGGAGCTTTGAGCGTTCAGCGTTCATTTGAAATCTCTATTTTTTTCTTCACATTGCTCCATCTTTACGTGTGTCACAAGCATTGAATTCACGGAGGACCATAGTACATCTCTGAGTTTGTATATATATATATGTGACCGGCGACAACGGTTTCAGGCAAAAGTCGGGAATTTTGAAAATTCATTTTTTCACTGAATCACATTGCTCATTTCCTAAGCTTTGCATTGATATAAAACACTTGTATTCTTCGGCACCATAAGTGGGCATAGAAAGAGAAATAAAATGCACTTTTTAAGTTGTTAGCCCTACAAAATTGCGAGAAAACAGGCTTTGAAGATTCACCTCTTTCTCAAGGACAATGTCCGAGCGGCGATGCGAGGGGAGAATCACCCATCCGTACGATGGTGCCAATCGATGTTAAGCCCCGCCTTTAGCAACCACATCGCCTTCTGATTGGCTCCCTGAGAGAGTCAAATTTCCCGGGCACCTTCCTCGGAGCTCAGCGTATGGAGCCGAAAAACAATGCGTTTCGCTCGGGTTTGTTTCAATACCAGTACATCTTTCAAGATGGCGAATACGATAATTGCACGTATGGTGTACATGTACATGACGTGTATGGTGCACTTATACGCAATGGCATCCACACGCCATGACTGTGCAATGTGCATATGTAACAGGAGCGGTGGCGAATCCACACATTTACAAATCGCGTTTTCATTGTGGTTAATTTGTCTTTATCATTGGCGACCCTTTTGAAAGCAGAATTTTCTAGTGCTGGCAAGGGTCATGCTTAAATAAAAAAAAACACAACTCGTTAGTTTGGTGCGATTTTGACGTGTAGTATTTGAATATAATTGGTCACATGTGACTGCTCCTTTCCTCTTATCTGCCTTCCATTGAGTCAGTCTGCTGTCATAATCTTTACTACAAGTACAAGTAGACACATTTGAGAATATTTAGTTTTCTTTTCACACGATTATGTCATGCTACACGATTTTTGTTTCACTTCCGTTGTCGAACATTGCGGTAGAATAGTTTGGACAGAAAGCCACACGAAGAGCACGCACTACAGAGCGAGCGAGCGTATAAACCACTATAACAAGAACAATGGAGCATGTAATCGTGCACGCGTGGACAAAGCATTCCCCACACGCTGCAACTGGTGTCTCCGAAAGCCGAATTATGTAAATGTATGCGACGCACCAGCCAATCGCACGCGAGACCGTGCGCCGTAGCAACACTGGGGATATTGGCGCGGCATTCGAAAGAAGCTCGAAACTGACGAGTGCGATCCAACATAGGGTGCTTAAAATTCCATTTTCGATAGGAAAAACTTAGTCTTATGCTATGGAATTTAATGTAGATGTAGAAAACATACCAAAGATTCGATTTCTGCAAAAAAACTAAATCGACAAAAATAATGGTCAAAATCTTTGTACCCCTCCTAGGAGGGAATTTGCTCTTGCGACTTTTGCCTAAAACCGTTGTCGCGGGTCACATATATATATATATATATATATATACATATATATATATATATATATATATATTTATATATTTATATATTTATATTTGTATATATGTATATATTTATATATTTATGTATACAGACACACACCGAATTATTTTAAAACTATATCATGGTAGATCGTCTCAGACCGCTGCAATTGTGTAAGCCTCCTGTGTAATACTGTTTATGTCTGTCTTTACTTAATCACTCGCCAGGGACATCATTCTTCCTAGGCGTCAAATTTCTTACATTCTTTTCTTTTGTCAAGAAGACACGCCATCTTCGGTTGGTCGCAGATAACCAAACTCGCTTTGTATTCAGGCTGTATGAATGTTGATTTGCTCTATCGATCTCGCTCACGTAGGTGACTTTGTCTTATATCCGTCTGCGCACCAGGTGTTACAAAACATTTTTTTTTTGTTTTTTGTTTTCGCACAGTCGTAGTTTCAATTGGTTGTCATTTTAATGTTTGTTTTGTACAACGTGCAAATTCTTTGATTTTACGTCAAACGTACATCATTTGAATTTGACTGAACGCTTGACGTGGAACAACGGCTTGAAATAATTATGACGACATTGCATAGCAATGTTTCCGTATTGAAAATATGAACTACAAGAAGTACAAGTAGGCCCTACACCTACAGCGCATGTCTCTGATATTGTGTAGACATGGATCTACGAAAAAAAAATACAAAAACGCTTTTGGTTGAAATGACTCTTAAAGGTAGCACTTAAAGAGCCGAAACTTGTAAAGAAAAAACCCAGGATCGTTACCACATCCGATTTGTCCAGCAAGTAGTAGCTGCATAAGGGAATAGTATGATTTTCCAAGTTTTGGTATACAATAATATTTTTCAGTCACTTGGATATTACTAGATACAACTCAGTCGGCAAAGCTCGTATTTCTTTTCTTCTTCTTCTTCTTTTTTTCAATGTTGGCCTATAATATCATATGAATATTTTGGCGTGTTTACTTTTACCGGTCAAAACTGACAGCTTGAAATTTCCATACTTCATCAGAAATTGAGTTATGCAACGCTATCTTAGATGACTCATTGAATTTCAAAGGTTCATACCATACACGCAGGCCCTTTCGCTTATCTAAAAACTATGAATGTGCATCCGACCTTCCTTAAAGGCATGATTTACCACTTGCAGATGAAACAAAAATTCAGCATTAGTGCTTTAAAATAGTTCTAAAATATGAGTTAGGGATAGAAACAACCACTGAAAAATTGGAATCCATATAATCGATGTTAAGTAAATATTGAAATACACAAAATGTGTACAATAGTTATAATAAGAATGTTTCCAGATTAAACCGTATACAGTTATGGTTTAATGAGAAAAATACTGATATCTCCTTATATTTTAGGCTTTATTGAGAAAATTTTATATGGTAGGGTGTTTTGTGATACAACAGACCTACACATATGCATCAAATGTCATATCTTGAACATTTTTTTTAAATCACTGCTCCCAAAGGTAAACAGGACCTTTAAAACAGAAAGAAAGAAAGAAAGAAACAAACAAACAAAGAAACAAATAAACAAACATTTTTTTTCTTCACTAAACCCGTCACCGTTTTCTCATTAGTTTACAAGTAACAAATTATGATTTATATATTGTCATCTTAGTTAAGGTTCCACTTTAAAAACTATAACTGAACTATAAGCTCGAGTCATGCATGGTTCGGAAGGGTGTTGCGATGGGGGTATCGGCCGGGATCGGTCATGCAGCCTAACATGGACGTGCTCCAACTGAGATGTCCGAAGTCACTAAGTACAGTTTGCTTCTTATACCGGAACGAATTACTTCCTCGGACTGATGCGTTTCAATGTGGTGAAGGGGATCTCCTATTTAACTGCAGGGAGACAAGTGTCTCTTGTACTGGACACCTAAGTCCCCAAATCACAATTGGTTGTGAGATGCTATCGTCTCCTTCATCAGTAAAGGTGATCTTATTATTTACCTTGTCAATTTTACTTAGCTATTATTCAACTAATGCCATTTGTGCTTATGCATTTTCTTCATAATCACCATTGTACACATTCATTTTTTTCTCTGATTCCTCTTTTGTCTTCGTATGTTCCTTGCAATGGATTCCAGAATCGCAAAGTCTAGCGCCGCCAGGGGAAGGGGGTCGGGGTGGGGTGGGGCATTAAAAAGACGGGACAAAGGGGCTCCAGCGTTTAATCCCGGGATTTTCCGATCCGATGGAATCGTGAAGACAACAGACAAAAGGGACCAATTAAACCATGTCGACATCCGCAGCCAGTTTGATTCATAACCGTCACTTATGGAGATTGACTGTATGTGGACGAGGCGGGTGGGGGCCTCGGGAAGACGTAAAATGGTTCTGCTATGTACTGTATAAATATTCCCTTCCTAATCTTTCTCCATGCAGGCTGCCAGTGGAATATCCATGTGTTCTGGTACCAACTCGTAAGTCACGTCACAGTCCCATGGCGCCTGACACTGCGGTTTGTCAGAGTAGCACATTCACGTAAAAGGGGGTGTGAATGATATACTCTCTGACAGGTCTCGAGCGACTAACATTATTCACATTCAATGGAAACCAAAGTCCAAAATATGATGGCTTGAGTGAAAGCAGCAGTATGAGTAAAACACAGCAGTGAAAGTTTGACGAAAACCGGACAATCATTTCAAAAGTTATGAATATATGAACTTTCGGTGGCGTCATCGATCGAGAAGGAGACTACTATATACACTTCATGACGTCATTGTGGACATCAATATAGAAAAAATAAAGAAATTCCACGTATCTTTACTTTTTAGCATAACGAGAGAGCACCTGACTTTCTGAAAGCAGGGAAATATCATTACAATTAACATAATGTCAGTGACAAGTCGATGGAATATGTACTCTTCATGAAAAATGAAATTTGTGGAATTTTTATAATAACAACGATAACACATTTATTTATTTTGTATAACTCTTCCCTCTAGTCCACAGCACTCCATCAAACCTTATTCTATGCGTATAATGAATTAAAAAAAAGAAGATGGAAATATCAAAAATGGTTATTATATACATGCATTTTGTGAACAGATTTAATTATGCGAGAAATTGGATATATAAATTGAATAGAGAAATATAATAGAATAATTGTTATAATTAATCTCTTCGTGAAAGCCTGTGCAAGTGTAAGAGCCCGTAAGTATTTTATTTTCCTTCAAACTGGATGAAAACAAATGAAGTCAACTTAAACATAGAGTAATTGTCTTCAAAGGCATATATCTGTCTCTATTGTAGGTTTAATGATTCGAAAGAAAGTCTAATTCATGGATCTCTCTCTGACCCTCCCTCTCTCTCTCCCTCTCTTTTGCTATTATTGAAAATGGTAAATGAGGCGTGTTTTCGGACATTGCGTCTCTGTTTTCAAGACATCAGACTTTTCACCTCTATTCTGTTGATTTGTCATGGCTTGTCACTACAACCAGGGAGGTGCTCACCTCCCTGCTACAACACTCCTCATGTACAGACAGAATGTTTCGATAGTGAGTGAAAAACCAGGAGTCAACGGTATACACATACAGTGTAATGTGTTTAAAGCTCCTTGGTGATAAAGAATGGAGACGTTAGCCCCAATCTCATATTCGGCGCAAGAGGGCGTACCAAAACTATTATTATGAACTTGGGATGTAGACAGTTTAAGAAAGTGAATGAAAATATGCCCTCCCATATATGATTTCCCCCTTGGCTACACCATAGCTCGTCAATGATCTTATCAAGGGGTTACTTACTGTCAAGTGAACTCACAGCGTGCCATACTTCCGACTACTTTACCTCTAGTCTCAATACCAGACTAACTAAAACTATTATTCCTCATTGCGAGTTGAGGCAGGATGAAGCATGCATGCTTTGAACTTTCTGTGTGGTCAGGAATTGTCCAGGAATTAAAAACGTTAGAAAATGGCGAGACTAGTCGAGATCGCATGTGGAAAGGATGCGACAATCGGAAAAAAGTGCATCCTCCGCTCTTCCTACAATCTACGAAACTGGGATTACGGTCAAGGCTGTGGTTTTGGAACACAATATTATGTCTTTTATACGAATGTAAGATAATCGTATTGTGAGAAATAATATGGAGCAACTTCGGATCCCGAATCTAGCGTAGCCTTTCCAAGAGACGTTGGGGTTGTGTTGAATTCATAAGTGCAGGGAACTGCCTATAAAAACAAAGCATTACATTGTTTATGTCAGACATACGAACAAGTGCATATTATGCAACAACTATCAGCATTATGTTAATTTACTATATCTACATAAAATCAGGGAGGTGATATGTAACTATGTATAAATACATAATTTAGAATATCATCACGTAAGTTATTGCATGAACATGAGTTCCTATCGAACTTTCTCTTTTTATTTTAACCTTGGTTATACTTAATACAGGAGATGGAAGAGAATATATTATTATATACAATTGTATACCTGGATATTTTCCTCCGCCGTTTTGCTGTTTGTGGTCCATTCTTTAGTTACATCCAGTTTGCGTTACATCGCTTTTATCTATACCACCTTTGTCGTCCATTCATATAGCCATGGAAACATTGGATATGGAACTTCGAACTCTATTTGATGGTTATGAGTCATCGCATTGTAAAGGTGATGGGATTATATGAATAATCTTCTATTCATTATCTTCGGCTCCTGGGTATGTTGCAAAATGTGCGGTCATACTTTTCTTTTTCTTTTTTTTTTTTTTTGTCACCATTTATTATTCACTAATTCATATGAGGAGAGCAAAATAATTATTTGCCTCTGGTGTCTGAACACGTATCACTAAACCTTTTCATGTGGGGGCACGAGTGGAAAAACGAAAGTCAACGAAATTTTCTTGGAAACAGTCAATATCTCTGTCGAAGCGTGCCGATGGTAAAACAATTAAAATGAGTGACGTAATAATTATCTGCGCTAGCTTGGCGCTAGCACGGGAGAAGGAACTAGTCTTGTTCGATGCGCAAGTATAGTCCCCAAATTCTAATAAAGCAATATTAGCCTTTAGATCGGTGAGTATTGTATAGGGTAGCTAAATAGAAGGAGAAAAGAGATATGAGTGTTGTGATAGCAACAGGTTGTATCGAAAGTACACACATCACATCAACTCTCAGATCCTTGATGAGGAGGAGAAAAAAAAAAGATAGGAAGGGAACGTTGCAAACAATGAACAAGTATCAATGTCATAACATATCCCATACACTGATGCTCTTTTCCAAAAGTTAACTTTGTTGGGGAAAAACAATGATGCGAAAAGAGCATCAGGTTTCACTATAGTTTGCCCAAAATAAGACGGAGTTATACGGAAATTTACGTCTTGTTTTTGCAAAACAATTCAATTGTTCGCAACATTAAAATCATATATGCAAACCAGAGGACACAATGAAGTCATTGCTCCACATCTCTTCAGCCTGGATTATCAAAAATACAGTCAAACCTGTCTATAGCGGCCACCCAAGGGAGACGGAAAAAAATGACCGTTATGGACAGGTGACCGCTGTAGACAGAGTCTTTAACACGCTTCTTCTCTGGGATGATATTGTTTTTAGTGGTCGTATATGACAGATCATGGCCGCTATAGACAGATGGTCGCTAAGACAGGTTTGACTGCATGCTAGAAATATTATGAAAATTCGTCTTTTTGTCAATCAATTCATCAGCAACTATACAGTTCCTTTCTTTCTACAAAGTCAACCATTTCAGCTTGTCTAAATCGTTTCGACTCTATACATAGAACAACATTGACATACTCCTTCATGAATCGATTGATTGGTTGATTTGAATTTATTTCCACTTTGTGTTCACGAAACCAGGAAACAAACCTAACTGAGTTACAATGATTATTACTACACAATAAGAATTTGTCTTTTGACGTAAAAAATAATTGAAACGTATATTCTACTAATTCAATTCAATTCAGTCCAATTCATTTTTAATCGTCCAATAAAAACATTACAGGGAATTCAATGAAATTTAACGCGGGATTTTTACATATGTAAATGACGGTGCTTATCGAGAACACGAAATAGTACATGATAAATAAATAACTGAAAATACATACAAAGTCAAACCGGAAGAAACAATCGTATTGAAACATGGCATAAAACCGACTCAGTTGGCATAATGTTAAAAGCTCTAGAAATCTTTCTCTGTTGCCTACCTAACCGTTAATAACATTATACAGTGTAGTACATTTTGCAACAAATGGTAAATAGAATTGTACAACGTTTAGTCATAAGAACCAAAGTGGGGGAGCCTTAATTAAAAAAAAAAAAAGCTTATTTTGCTTAGGCCCACCAAAATTAAATAACATCATAGTGAGACAGTCATACACATAATAACATATTATACACCAGAATGGTATAAAGAAGAAGAAGAAGAAGAAGAAGAAGAAGAAGAAGAAGAACAACAACAACAACAACTAATTCTGAAGCTCCGCGACGTAATGAGAAAATGAATCCACCAAAGATTTGCGTGAATGCAAGTGAATAACTTTATTCGAGACCACGTATGGCGTCATTATTTGCATGATTAATTTATTGTGATCGATAACATTGTTCTAACAGAACGTATTTCGAAGCTTTAGAACTTGCCATAACCGTCTTACTTTGTTGTGTTGATACATCTGAACAAAACGTTTCTTATTTTATTTAGTCATACTCTGTTTTATCAGAACCACACTTTCAAATGTCAGAGTAAACTGGCATAAATTAAAACTACTCCAATTTTATGATTTGAATTGTTTGTTATCATAAACAAAGTGCACAAATTAGACTTACATGATGCTAAATTCATGGCAACAGTCATTCAATGAAATTGTGCCTAAACGAGTTCTCTTCATCAATGTATATAAAGAAGAGCAAGTCTGTATAATAATATCACATACTAACATTATGGTTGTTCATCTATTCGGTGCTTCCACCTTATACTGTATGTAAAATGTTCTACAAGGAATTCATTTCATAACACAATGATTCTGCAATTATTGGCACTTCTACAAAATAAATTTGGAGCAAAAGACCTTGACCTGCTGCTCAAGCGCGCCGGAACACTTCTGGTTTTGGGGGGGCAAAATCTCACCGGGGGCACATTTTCTGTGACGATGTGAGATCCTCGTCGCGGGAGCGAAGCGAGGCGAGGGGGGGGGGGGGGGGGGGGAGGGGGATACCCCCCCCCCCCCCCCACCCCCACCCCCCCGGGAGCTTTTGTAAAACAGGGTACAAACGTCGCGTTTATAGACCATTTAAAAGCAAATTTCTAAGGAATTAAACATAGTGAAAATAATCAGTGCGAAGGGCCATGATTATTACATACGGGAGTACATAATAATGTGATAGTGTGAGATCCTCGGCGAGGGAGCGAAGCGACCGAGCGGGGGAGGGTGTGGGAGGGGGACACCCCCTCCCACGGTAGGAACTTTTTGTAAAAACAGGGTACAAAAGTCGCGTTTATAGACCATTTAAAAGCAAATTTCAAAGGAATTAAACATAGTGAAAAATAATAATCAGTGCGAAGGGCTATGATTATTACACACGGCGGTATATTATGTGATGGTGGAGGGTGTGAGAGGGGGATTTTATAGAGCATTTTAAATTAATTTTCTGAGGAATTAAACATAGTAAAAGAAATCACTGCGAAGGTCTATGATAATAACTTATGAAAACTTTTCATTTTACTATAAGTACGGGCAGAACGAGCGAGCCACTTTCACTTTGCAATTTATCTGAAATGTACTCATTAAAAGCTTAAACGTGACCGCATCGTTCGAACAATAAAAAAATATTCTTATACTGCTAAAAAGCAAAGAAGAAAATGAAAAATGTAAGGTTTTCTATAGGTATGTTTCAGCGGGCACACTCGAGGACACGAGGCTACCATCTATACACTAAATTTACTCATAAGGTACTATTAGTGTATAGATACAATAATGTATGTTGTTAGTGTATTATAATTTTCGCCCCGTTAGGGGCAAAAAATTTTGCATTTTTAGTTATGAAATTGCAACATTTAGACGAGAAATATGCCTTTATTGTTCATTTTGGTCTTTAAATCAGTGATCAATTATTTGTTACAGGGGGCACTTTGGGGGGGCAAAAACTCGTTTTGCCCCCCCCAACATTTTGTTTGGGGGGGCAAGTGCCACCCCTGCCCCCCCGCTTCCGGCGCCCTTGCTGCTGCTTGGTAGTGAAGGTAGAAGGCTAAAGATGACTTCATTTTCAACTTGATAGGGTGTGGATGTGTGTGTGTGTGTGTGTGTGTGTGGGGGGGGGGGTTGGGGTATTATTTAGGGTGTTTATCAACCCTCCCCCTTGCTTGTGGGTCAAAACTTGTCAAGCGTGACCACTAATACCACAGAAATCTCTTCTTTGTCATCTTGAGGACACCTTAATCTTCAAGTCTATATCCTTTATTTGCAACCTATGGAAAGGCCTATAGGCGCGAAGTCAGACGGTCTGATGCCTTTGATGCGGCCTGTTACTAAACAGAGGAGCCTCCCTGAAGTTTTGATTGGATGATACACAATTAACGAACACAAATACGAGAAGAAAAACCACCATTGTTTCGTTTCTTTTAAAACTAAAAAGTACCCCAGTTATCAAAGTCATTGTGTCACCTGTCCAAGTGAAATGCCGGGTGTAAAGGACGAAGGTGGCAAAATGCGCGCTCCCGACGCTGGCCCTGTGGTTCCAGTCTCTCGATAATCCTTTTCCGACGCGTCGCGACGCCATCACCATGATAAAAGCAGATAAAACCTTTTTGGTTGAGAGAGTACATGTACCGAATTTGTAATAATTATAGTACAGTAGTGGTGATATCACAGTCTTTTAAACAACTTAGGTTGAAACCATGCAGCTGCAGATGCGCGCGATGCATAAACACTCTGGCCAGGTGAGGTTGTTTATAATCAGTTTCCATGGCGATGAATGGCTATGACGTAACACTTTGCTACTCCATTTATTATGTAATGTCTGTGAAAGGATCTCAAATAGGAAGCATAAGGAATACACGTATTGCAACATCATCAACGACTGTCACAACGAAACTATAGTACAAACGGCAACAACAATAGAATTATTACATTGATACTATATAATAACGACGACAATGGTGGCGGTGAAAATAATAATGGTTATTGACAATGGTATTGACAATAATGATCAAAGTAACAATAACAGAAAACAATAATTACTTTATAGTTTAAGAAACATAATCATCATCGTCACCATCACCATTATCATAAATAAGGCTATGCTGGAAAAATAACACACCATCATTATAAATAGAAAAACAAAAACAAAACATCATTATATTGTACTCAACCAATAATGCTTCATCGTTTTGTATATTGAAATGAAACATTATGTTTGAGCTAAAATTGATTATTGTACATACAAACCACACTTCTAATCATTTTGTAATTCGCCTCGATTTTCATACATTTACATTTAAGAATTATTGAAGAATGTATAAAAAAGAAGAAACTATACAGGCAAGATAAGTGTTAATAATGACCACCTGAACGTCCGAAATAGATATATGGAGCTTGTATCATGCTTTGTCTGCTTTGACAATAGACATTTCCAACACTCGCATCTAAACAAAAATGCTGTCATCTTTTCATAACGTGATGTCACACACAGATTTAATGACCAAAACATGAGGAAAACCCCACAAACAAAAATCAAATGTACTTGGATAAAACGAACAATTTCCTCACGCTCACGCTATACTCTTAGTTATTCAACTAAAACGTTGCTTACTAGTATTCTACTCATTTGTATATACCGAATGAATACTTCAGTCGATAATTTTATATCAGGTAATATTCCTCAGTCTCCAAAAGCCACCATCAGTAATCATAACAATAATCATTGGTATAGACAATCGATTACAAAGGTCGCAGTGATCATTATTATAATCATTCTTCCAAAGTTTTGTTGTCTGGGCAATGGAACCTGGGGTACTCAAATGTATGTTCTAAGTATGAAATATAATGAGGTAGATATTGGTTTAAAAAGGGGAAAAGTTGTCACTCATTTTTTTTTTCTACTCCCTAATGAGAGAGAAATATATACAGGTAAGAAAACATGACTAGACTGAGAGGAATTCTTCTACCATTGTTCACCGCAAAACACCTCTATAAATCGTATCATTTATTTCTTAATATAAATACATTATTATTATTATTATTTTTAATCTGCTACCAGTCTCATGAAAATGTTTTCCACTTTTGTAATACAGCTACACTGGACATTCGCAACTGTGGGGGGTGAAGGTGGGGGTGGGGTGAGAGTTGGACACGGACTTTGCTTCGTGGGAACTCGGTTGCCTGGTCATGTGAACTGCAGCCATTGAACTACACCTCTTGCACGCAGTGAGCACGGCTCAAACCAGTGTCCCTGAGCCAATCATCCGCTGAACCATGGAACCCAAATGTACACACGACCACGAGCAAGGCATGCTTGTAAGTGCATCATCTACTTGTTCAGCATGTAATTTTTATGACTGTGATGCATTTGAAATAGAGTACATACCTCTTTGTGGTCACTGCCTCCTTATAGGCCTATACCTTACCGGGAGGGACAATCACAGTACAAGCAAGGAGCTTTGGAAAGCTTCTTGTTAGAAATAAAGAATCTTTTCGCGCTTATTCTTGCCATCTGGATTTACTGCACGCAAGTATAGGAGCTATACAATGTATTTTTCTTGTGTGTAGTTTTCTTTTTTTCTCCGCGCTGCCATCTCACAAAACCCTTTCCAAAAAGTCAGAGAGATGTCCAAAAAGAGCGAAAAGAAAAGAAAAGAAGCAGAAGAAGAAGAAGAAGAAGAAGAAGAAGAAAAGGAAATGCAAGTGTTGCGAAAGCTCTTTAATGGAGCGTCAGTGGCCCCATGTTAAATTGCATAGTGCAAACACCCGCTGCGCAAAATGCCCACAAAAGCGGGGAGAGAGCAGGAGTGTGCTGTACCACTGCCAGCTCAAGCACGCTTTGCGCTTGGGGACTGGGCGGACGATGACCCGAGACCTATGGCGGGATAGATACGAATCGACCGACCGACGTACGGCCGCGTGAGGGGATATAATAGCCTGATTTCAGACATCGCTGGATTTTCTGCCGTTATTGTCGTGGGACCCTGCTTTTTATGGATAATTCACACACTCCAGCCTACGCACGACATATTTTAGACCCTCTTTCCATGGAGCGTGAAGGTCCATGCTCTTTCCCAAGTCGAATATTTCTTCATAGACCGGAGCAGCCAATACCCCCTCAAAACATATTCTGTTAAAATGGCGCCTACGCATAAAGGGACCTATAACTAGAAAATACTCACATGATATCAACACACATAGGACGTACTAAATCTGTGCATTTCACAGACAATTTCATGTTTTGGTTTTGTTTGTTTTTCTTGTGGAAACTATCATAGTTTATTATCGACATAATTATTTTACTCACAAACACAATGCAATTTCATTCCGATTTCCCCACAATACGCGAATTCTCATTTCGCATCGCCGTGGTTTCTATATCACAGGGCCTGTAAGTGGTACATTATTTTGGTGTGAAGACGCAGAGTAAATGCATAAAATCAGACATTTAGGCCTATAGTTATATGCACGAGATATGTGTTGTCCCTTTTGTGACTTTGCGAAAAGTAAAATGCCGTTGGATTTGGAAGGAAAGACGCAATAACGAGTCGTCATAACGTACAGTCGTTTGGCGAAAGTATTGTGAATGTGAGTGGAATCAGCGTAAAGAGAGATGAGAGGTTCACGGACCACGAGTGATTTTCGGGTGACCAAGGAGGCAGTATCGCGCCTCCTTGCTGCTCTGAGAGTAGGGCCTACGTGCACTCCCTTGCTGCTGAGACCACGGGGCTCCATCACACCGGTCTTGTATGTATGTGGCTCCATGATTTAAAACACAGGATGAGTTAACACATTTATCATGGTCATGGTGTTCTCCAAGTCACTATTCTTTCCTTCTTTCTCTCTTTCTTTCTTTCTTTCTTTCTTTATTCATGTTTTCTTTAAAAGCAGGGCTGTCCCGTTCAGAGCCACATGGCCTGCTTTGCAAGGGAGCCCTGCATTCTTTTTGACATTTCATTTTGTTTCACCAACCAAAACCGCATGTATAACCATAATAGCAAGCATAAAGGTAAAACTTTCCTAAACCAATATATTGATATAGCACTGCCTGTAAGCGCATTTATAATCGAGAGACAAGACGCCATGGCTTATGTAAACAGATCAGAACCAGACGAAAAGAATGGTGGAAATGTTAGAAAAGGTCATCATAACATTTTATGCATTAACATTTTATACATTTGGTTGATAATTAGCAACTGCCCCAAGTGATCTTTACAACAGACAGACAAACACACACAGACACACACAGACACACACACACAGAAACACACACACACACACACACACAGACACACACAAACAAATTATACAAAGGATACTTTTTCAACTTGTGATTTATTTGTTATATGTTGTTTATTTGAGAGAATAAGATTCTTTTGAGAAAAGCAAATATAATTTAGTGAAGATTAGTGTATGGCATGGTCAAATTTGTGAACGATCATCAATGCATATTATATTTTGAATAAAAAAGTTATTATATAGTGATTGGTTGAAAGAGCTGCAGGTGATATTTGTATTTTCGACTATTTCAGAATATTGGCATGCTTGACACTCCATAATATGCTATTTGTGAAATGATGTCACAAAGCAATTATGACATCACAAGGCATTTGTGAGAACACAAAGTAGGCCCTACTTGTGACATTGCGCGCTGCTTACTTTGTGAAATGTTACAGAACAGTTATTGTGACATCACAAAGCACTTGTGACATTATACGCTGCTTACTTTGTGAAATGTTACAACAGAACAATTACTGTGACATCACAAATCACTTGTGACATCGCGCGCTTCTTACTTTGTGAAGTGTTACAAAACAATTATTGTGACATCACAAAGCACTTGTGACATTATACGCTGCTTACTTTGTGAAATGTTACAACATAATTATTGTGACATCACAAAGCACTTGTAGCATCGCGCGCTGCTTACTTTGTGAAATGTTACAAAACAATCATTACAAAACAATCATTGTGACATCACAAAGCAATTCTGGCATCGGATGTGACATCGCGCCCTAAAACACCTGCAGTGCTTCGTACGTCGCTGTATAGATCCCTCGCAACCACCACACGACTTCTCGCCTCATTTTCCATTCTTTTGTTTATATCTTTTATACCATTGAACATATATGTATATATGCAACAAATATTCTCTGCCTAATTTCTAGTTTTTGGTTAAAAACCATGGGCCTCGGTGCCTCCAATGGTAATACTCACTTATCGGGACTGCTTCCTTCAGCTACAGGAAGTATTATTTTGGAGTCACCTCTGCCCATAGTTTTACCAGAATCTCTCAATGAAAAATATTGTATATTATAATAGTACACGTGTGCTTCCTATTGCATTTACTATTACACATAATTGTGCTTGCCTATTACATTTACTATTTACACGTGTGTTTGCTATTACATTTACTATTACATTAATCATATTACTGCTTCGCGACAACGGTTGTAATGCATTAGTGACTTTCCTTTAGATTCGATTTTGAAGAACCTTTCTGTTTGTTTTTATTTTACTCAAAGCCAACTTGATCAGTGTGTAGCATCCCACGATACGAAGTGAAGGTTTGTTCAAATGCTTATGAGAACAGTAAAATCTGGTTCGCAATGTTGACATATAGGCCTGCTGAGTAGATGTGGGTGTCAAACTTGCGAGCAGTAAGTGCTGTTTGCGTGATATGAACCTGCCATTTGAAAGTAGTGACCAAGACCAAAGACACACAGAAAGAGAACAAAAATTCTGTTTTGTTTTGCTGTTTGTAAGTCTGTCTTGTTTTGCTGCGGTTTTTTTGTTCTTTGTGTGTAAACGCGCAGACGCAGCACTGAGGAATTAGGCTTATATACAAGGGGTCGGCAATCTCCATAACAGCGGATATCATTAACCACGTCGGTTGCGCGCTGGAATACAGCGCAGGAAACTAGAGAATATGTCAGAGGTATCAGGAGGAATGGGACAAGCAATGCAAATAGAGAAAGAACCCCACTCACGACTAAAATGACAGTGATAACATGACAAGAATAAACAATTACGTCATCTTCCACTCAACAGAAAAATGGATAGATGATGTAATTGACAAGTCCTTAAGAGGCTAATAATGTCAGGGCTAGAATATATTTTGGTATTAATGAAAAATTATGTAGGAATATAAGTCGTAAGCCTTATGTACAATACAATCTATCGACCTGATGATACTTCTATCAGTATAAAGGTGTAGGCCTACAAGAAGAGCTGAATAAACAGTGGAGATTATAAACTCTCCAGATTTGGGATGAAATAAGCAGGGTTGTAGCAGAGTCCCTCTGTATTCAGATGTATAACAAAGTTTATATCGTCAACTGCGACGAACTTATATACCACGTCAAAATCTGTGAACGCAAAGCTACTGCGCAGGAAGCCATACCAGCTCCTAACCTAAATAATATAGCTCGTTCTGGTTTGTCAAATAAAATGGAGTGATCGCCGATGTTAATATCATATTTTGTCTTTATCCTTGACTTTTTTCATTTCCCAAACATTTTTAGTTCCTTCCTCTGCCCTTTCATTGCCACAAATTGCGACATAAAGTTAGTCTTCTATTAATTGAATCCATATATCATTTCTATGATGCATGATCGCGTAAAGCAGCCACATGCTGTCTGCTGCATTGTATGCCATGTACCCCTCTCGTCTCGACCCGATCACACGCTGTCGCTGGCCTAAAACGTTACGCTGAGTCCCGAAAAAATATATAGATTTACTTTTTTAAGGACGTAAAAAACTTGTATCGTTGAGAAACGTGTTTGTCTGATAAATTGAATCGACTTCTCGGTTTGTTGTCACATTTTCATGCAATTTTTCCAATGTTACTTTACTATCGTCGCAGGTACATTATTCGCGGACAACGTGCGTGATGCGGATGTTTTGCTCCGTGCTAAGAGCATGTTTAAAACTAGACTGACCTAGAATAGTCAATGCAGGCATAGCGTTCAACGTTAACTTTCAATGTGCGATTTACGTGGAATTCTGTACTTTCTTCATTGGGAGTCCATATCTCCTGGACTTCTAAGGGTTCAAGGCGATTTGTGAACATTCTTCGGACTTTTAGGGGGAATCTAAGCGACAGGAGGATCGCGTGCGAGCACTTCGTGAAGTCGCACGATAAACTACATACCAAACTCTTTGGATAGTATTGTGCACGGTTCACGTTGAAATTGTCTCTCTCCGCTTCTCAATTGCTCACGTTGCAGGACGTAAACATAGGAATTCGGATGTGTTGTATACAGTGTGATACGCGATTACGCCTGTAACTCCGGTTTCTCTCAGGATTGACATTAATTTGGATTTCAGACATTGTCGTATATGTATGCAGACTGTCTCGATTGAAACAGGTAAGTCAATGTTAATGATTTTATTCCCTGTTTGTGGCGCCACGTTTGGATAACGAGACGTTTGTTTGGTGGGGGAGTTGTGATCGTTGGCGTTGCATTGGTGCAAGTGTAGTACTACACGCCAGTCCATTGCGTTGCACAACTCGTAGGGGTTCCTCACTGCTGCTCACATACACTATCGTATTTTATTGCTCTGCCACTGCCATAGACTGTGCAGACGTAATGGTGTGATGGATTTGGCACACTGACAAAGGTGTGTGTTATGTGACTATGGTGTATAAGATAGATTAGGAATCCATGCTGATTCTGTAATTGTGTGTAGATGCAAGATCCTAAAATGACACAGATACAGTACAGTGTATATGACAGGAGTTACTGTAGGTAGGCCCTACCATTCATTGCTGATCATATTGGCATATGAGTGCTTCACATTGTAGTCTAGCAAATTGCTGGCAAACAGTACAGCAGTAGCTAATATACAGTAGATGTGGTTGTAATAATTTCTGTTATCATCTTTGACTCAGAGTAATGTCATTATATCCTTCAAAAACTAATCCTGATGTTATGTGGTTGTAGTATTTTCATGCTAAACAAAATTAATTATAGTAAACTGGCACAAGGCATTCCAGTGTACTGACATATCCACCACTAAAATTCCTCTGTTTTGTTTGAGTGTGGGAGACTTTATTTTCTTTGATATATTGCGTGCACAATTTATGGTAAAATGGGCTTGAATAAACTTGCCATCTTGGATTTTCAAAACTAAAGACTGAATACAACGGGGTTCATGTCTGGTTGAGTAGAGAGGGTGATATGGTATATGAGTGAACTACTTGCATTGAAAAAAAAGTGTGCTGTTATGATTTATAAGCATTAATTCTTGTCATAGAGAAAAATATGCATCCAGTAGTTATAATGTCTGTACAAAATCCCCTAAAGTCCGATATGTTGTATTTGTATTGGTTTTGGCCTAATCTTGAAAAGAATGTGTAACATGCATTGCATAACTTCCATTTATCATTGATATTGTAGAATATGGTAAATTTACAGTGTATATAGTGTAAATTATATTTAATGTGCTACAACCAAAAGTCATTGTGAAGGAAAGACTAACTCATATGTTGTGATGAGACAATAACATTCATTATTCATCATCTTTTCATCTTTCATTGGAAGCCACTCAAGCTTTTATCTCCTGTACATGTATGTACCAGATTATGTTGGTTTCTTTGACCACTGTACAATGTATTAGCACTGACTTCATTTTTTTTTTTTTTAACAGCTGGTTTTAGCTTTTTGGTATTACAATAGTAGAATTTCTTGTGTTTTTTCTTTTTGCCATTATGTATGATAATATCCTTTACTATACCTTTTGAATACTTGGAAGATTCACAGTGAATGCTACCAAATGTGCCTTCCAATTTTACTAGTAGCCCGAGCTTCAAGCAGTGTTCATGATAATTTTGTCATCTGTTTTAGGTTTTGACAATTTTTGCAGCTAGAGAATCTTTGGAGAATCCTAAATCCACGAACATTACTCTTCATGACATTTATGATCTACTTTAAGACATTTATGATATCATTTATGACATTTTGCAGTAGACCGGCCAGTTGCTGCTAGGTATGTGTTTGAAAAAAAAAAAAAAAATGTAAGGCAGAAGAAAGTAAATGAAAGAAGGAAGAAGAGAAAGTATTGAAAGAAAAAATAAAAGAAAGTTAGAAATTAGGGAAGAATATTAAAAAGGTACAGGAAAACAGGGACAAACTCAGTACTGTCACAAACTAGTTTGCAGTTTTTAGGTAGAAGAACAGTAGGATGTGTACAGGTAAAAAGTAAACATTTGCACCCATACAATGCTACAGAGATACACATTTCAGGTTTACAATGTACATTTTCCTTCTTGATCTATTTTACTGGAACAATTCTGATATGGCTGACTGACTTCTTGGCAGTTGCACAATGTATTTGCTTCGTGTGATTTGTATATTTTTTTTTTTTTAAATCTGTTGATTAACTTTATAAAATCATGTTTTACTCAGGGCCTGTGTACCCAGACTACTTGGTCTTTAGGAGATAAAGAGCACAGTTACAGTAGTTTTGTTTTTGTTGAGGCAGATTGTTGTTGTTTTCTTTGTAATTAACATAAGTTGTTATATGTACATAATGGCTGCTTTACATTTCAGCATGAGGTACAATTGTACATGGATTTTTTGTTTGTCTTTTTTTATTGTTTCATTTTATAGAAATTACTAAAAAATATACTTGAGGACTATGCCATACAAACATAGCTCTTTTTTTTTTTTTTTTTTTTAGCTGTTAAAGCCATTTTTTCTAGACAGAATCAAGGGGACTGATTTTTGTGCTAAACCACTAATTTATGATGTAACAGGATGCATTTCATGTCAGGTGCATTTACCAGTTGTATTGTCCTTTTACTCAATAAATGAAGTAGCTGAAAAGATTATTGAGCAAGTACAATGAGTTTAAGAATTTGACTTTAATGGGGAAGAATACTGGTTAATGTACAATATATTATCTAATATTTGATCTTTGTTGATAGGGACATACAAGAGGAACTCTTGAACTATATGGTATAAGTACAAATGTACATATGACAGTGTCATTTGAAGCATAGATTGCAAGTGAATATGGCTGTACATATATTTTGGATAAGATTAGGTCACACCACTTTTATCACTACTTAGCATATCTTACAGAACTGAAGAAGGTAAACCAGTTCTTTGTGGATTTACTTTTATTTTTAGCAGTTATTGTGCAGCTGTAGCATGACCAATACCAAAATAATGATAACCATGTTAGTGGTGATACTGATGATATTAATATTATGCTGGCAAGAATTAATACCAGCCATTGTGCATATATCTTTAAAATGGGAAAACAGATATGTATCAAAGTCACAAAGGTGTGTGAATTTTAGACACAGGGTTGCAAGTAAAGTCTTTTTATGTTGTGGTTTGTGGTTTTTATGCACATTTTGCAGGCCTAGGCCTACGACTTTCTTGACATTCATTGATAAAGTGATTCATATGACCCACAGACTTTTTCAAATACAGTTGGGAATATGCGTATATCTGCCTTTCAGTTTAGCGGAATGTTCCCAAATTAGAACTTAATGGCCAGCATTCCATGTCTTTCACAGGTGTTAAGATACTCAATGCATTTTTTCCCCTTGAACCGAAGATATGGAAATGTGATGACATATGATGGAATAGTCAACAGTGCTACCTGTCAACTGATGTATGCCTTATATGTTTCTTAAGTATGCGGACAAATGTTTGCCATGGAGTTGTGGTCTGAGAATGGGCTGTATCACAGTTACATTGTAGATCTGTGCTGAATGTGAAATCTGTGGTATGAGAATTGGTTCAAAACACATACCAGACATATTTCCTCTTGACAAGGAACAATATTCTAGAATAGATGATAGGTTTTCCAGAAACAAAATAATTGTAGCAAGGCATAACAGATACCTGACATCAATAGACGCCTGACATTTTGATTAAATATCAAACAGATTTTTCATTTCACTTTTTGCCATTATCATAATATCGTGTCTCTGCCTTTATCAAGAAGTACTTTACTGGGTATAATCATATACCAT
Organism: Diadema setosum; assembly: GCA_033980235.1. NCBI lineage: Eukaryota > Metazoa > Echinodermata > Echinoidea > Diadematoida > Diadematidae > Diadema > Diadema setosum. Next base: position 4,860,294 of record CM067080.1, read on the forward strand.
GTACATGTACAGTGTAGATCTTCTTTGATCACAAGCTCTTATTTACAGTGCATAATTTATGATGTGTAACTGTCATTTAATGTAAATTCCTTGGTGTTTATGTAGATTTTCATGTTAATGTGATTGTTGTAGGATTATATCTCGGAAGAAGGGAATGCTTGGCTATTTCTTGCTTTTGTGGTAAGGACATAAAATACAATGGTGTATTATGCACCTTGCAAGTTTAATGCAGTCACTTTGTTGCATAATGCCATGATATGAAAAAGTTTGTGATTGTTTTATTACTTATTTTTGTAGATATTTTTTTGTTGTTGTTGAAATGGATGTCATTCTGTAAGAATGTGTTTGTGGTAACACTTAATAGTTGGTTCCCCAAAAAAGTTTCACTACCTTGTGGTGGTTCTCTGTTTTCTTTCATCCTTCTGCCATCACTTCTTTTATAATGTTATGCCAAATTTTAAAGAAAAGAAAGCTTTTATTTTTATTTTTTTTTTTGACAAGATGAAACAAGTCCATAACCTTGTGGCTTGAATGAAAAAGATATGTCAGAATGGAATGTTTCCAGATATCAATGAGGCTATGCTGTTAAAGGGCATTAAAGTGATTTATGTTGTGTGGTGCTTCTTAAAATAACTTTCAATATTGAGTCGTCTCACAGCATGTATATGGTCTATCTTGTCCCCACCTCCTGTCTGCCTTTAATTGTATTTAATGGCTCTGTAATGCGAATTTGATTTGGAATACCTGGGTGCTACAATGCCTCGGCCGTATTTGGTGACGAGGTATGTACCAACTGCGACTACTTTCCTAATTTTTGTCACATCATCTTCGTCTGAGTCAGGCACGGAGCGCCGGCCAAGTAGGAATGAATGAATGTGCAACTTGGGACTGGGGACTGTCACTCAGCTGTTGCATGACAAGGTTCTTTCTGTGCATCCTCTGCCGCCTCCTTCTCCTTCTCACGTTCTTTCTCTTTCTTTCCTAGTTTTGTGGAACAGGGCCAAGGTTGATACGGTGTAGTTGTATAGGAGCAGCGCATCCTGCGGTATGATTATTCCATGTTGAATCATTGTCAAGAGCGCTTTGCTGCTACAGTACAAGGCTGTCTCGACCTGCTATCACTTTCATTTTCAAAGTCTTGGCATTTCACAGTCACAGGCATCAATCTTCTTTATGTGAACATCCATTTAAGGTGATATTTCATCGAGTCATTACAATGGCAATTGACACAATATTTAAGATTGTTGATGCGTGAAGGGGGTGGGGGTGTTGCAACATGAGTTTTGGTGTATTCGTGAAACTCCTGTTGTAGACAGATATCTTAATGCCGCAGCTCAGCAGGCGGTGGATTACATGGTTTTTGCTGTATCCAGCAACCTGGTCTGCTGTCGAGTTGCAATAAGCTAAATCTTATGTTCAACACATGTATTGGTGATATACAAATGAGGAGCCACTGCCCAGCAACTACAAGATACCTTGTGACAGATTGTTTGCATTTTATAGGGCATGTCATTTTGTTTGAGCCTCTGCCTGTATTGTGCAAACGAAGTGACTATCTGTTATTTGCCCTCACAGTTTCAGAAAAAAAAATAAACAAAATCATTTTTCCAGCAAAGTAGGTAATCCATTGTGATTGGTTGGTCCTACCTGTCCACAGCTGTCTCAGAATTTATGAAATGAACTCTCCCATATGCTCCTACCAGGTATTACCAACACAGATATGAATATGTGGGACCATCCTTGCAGCCATTGCAATGATGGAATAATCAAACAGGGCTCATGGAGGAGTAACATTGTAACATATGAATTATACATTCAGTGAAGTGAGTCTCATTGCAGAAACTACCACACTACATTTTTAATAATATGTATTAGGCCTAACTGTTAAGGTCAATGAGAGATAGTTTGATGGAAAGGAATTGGCTTTTCCATGAAATAGACTCATCAGTGCAACAAATTCAGATTATTTGACAAAGGAAGTGCCAGTAGGCATTTGTTAAAGCACCTAAAAAGTGATGATGGTTGCATAACTGTCACATATTTTGCGTAATGGGTTAGTGTGGAGCGTTGCACAATGACCAAAAAGTGATTTCCTTCTTTTGAATACTATTATATGAAAGGAATCTTTTACCTTGGGGAATATAATTTCCACAAAATTCTTTCAGTGTAAAATGTCTTGAGGAAATAAAGTCATTGACACACACATATACACACACACAACCCCCCCCCCAAACAAACAAACAAATGTACCAGTTGTATAATCATGACATTTTATGCTCACAATTCTCAGGTGGCTTATAAATGCATCAGAGGAGTGAGCAAGGCTACATTGTATGTATTTCTTTATTTGAGGTGCCCAAGGCATGTTGTATGAAAATACAGTGTTTGACTTTTAACAGACTGTCACATTAGCAACACTCTGTATTTGTCCAAGTTTATAAAAAAGTTACTACAATATACAGTACTTCTGCATTGTTTGGCTTTGTTTAACTTCATCGTAGAGTGCTAATTTCTTTGTAGGAGTACATTTCTCGATGTGAATGTTGTGTAAACGGTGCTATTGTACCAGCACTGCTGGAATGCGTGATTAAATACTGTGAAATGATTGCGTATCAAGCTAAACTGCATATTGCTACATGTACATGTGTACATGTACATCAGAGTACTTAGTATGTATGTGATGCTTTGCGTACTATGATCATTTTCAGCAGTTTCATTCAGAGCTTATGCAATGATGGGTGTTTGAATGGGCTTTCAACTACTGTGTAAAAGAGTTGTTCTGTTCAGGACACAACTACATTTAAAATAATATATCTTTATAAACAAACATACATTGTAAAATCAGTGTTGCTATTTTGTGTGTGTTTGTGTCTGTGTAGTAATGCTGGTAATACAGTACATGTAGTTAATGTACACTTTGTACATTCTCTTTTAGTCTTTGCATTAACAGAGAGATAGATAGGGCAGGGGCGGGGATGGGGGTGGGGGAGAAAGAGATGGTAGAATTATATGTTTATTAATTGTTTCTCCTCTTCAGTTCACACATTAACATTTTTCGGAGACTCCCTTTCATCCGCTACCATTTTATTGCTAGGCAGGGTTTCTCCTGTCGAGTTTCACACACAAATCCAGTGAGAGGGTTCAAAGTGGCAAGCTTTATTACACAGATTTATCTCTTTAATAGTGATGAAACTTTTTAGAGGGCAATAAGTCTTTCTTCATTGATTGCATTTACAAAATTGTATACATGTAGGCCTACATTGTACACAGTTTATAAAATGATATTCTTATCCCTTATCGTATATTTGTGTAATGAAATTCCTTAATGCTGGCATATATGCTTTGTTTTGGACTTTAAACTACATCTTATTGTGCTTTGTTTGTCAGCTAGGATTATTCCGAGTCAGTTGAGTTAAGAACAACAGACAAAACTTGCATAGATGGTGCAGACTGTGTCGTGTCTGCCCATCTTGACATGGTGTGTGACTGGATATTACTGGGTCGATACGGCAACACCTTCGTTAGTCAGCCGATGTGGTTTCCCGCAAAACACACACGGAGGCTCATAGCTAGGGTTATTAATGTTGGAGAGGGTCAGCTTCACCGCATGGCACATGTATGCACAGTACGCTGTCGTCTTCTTGGTGAGTTTTTATGTAATATCAAGAGCGACGAGAAACTCGGCCCTTTGTTCGATTAACCCCTTTATTCACGACATGCATCATGCCTGCGTCTACCATATGTGCAGACAAATGGCCAGAAGCAGCGCCTACAATGTACCTTCTTTTTTTTTGGGGGGGGGGTGATATTGTCTTGACCACAAAATGCCTGGCATGTGGAAACTACTTTCATTTTCAAAGGGAGAGGTGCTGCTTGGGGTTCCAGTCATTCTCATCCAGCAATGCATTGACAATGTACCGATGAGCTTGCCCAAGCTTCAGTCCCCTCATCCCATGCCCCCCTCTCCCCTCCACTTTGTTCCTTTTAATGATTGATAGACGCACAGCAGGCATTTTTCAGTTGCATTCTACTGCCTTTGTTGTTTTTCGAGTACCATCATGGTTTATGAAATTCAAAAAAAGAAGAAGAAGAAGAATGCACCATTATCTGATGCTGTTTGATATTTATTTCAGCTGTTTCTTCTTTTTCAACTTGTTGGCATTGTGTTGTACAAAGGCACTGAGATTTTGCAGCAGAATTCATTCTTTCTCATTCAGGTGTGGTGGATGGCGATTACCATGACTTTTTCTTTGAAACTGGAGATATAATTGGTTTGTTGAATGATGTGACTGTCCCATCAGCTATTTGTACAGTATTTGATACAGTTGCTTTTGTCTGTGTATAGGTACCATGAAATGGATTAGTTTGAAAGTAGATTCATAGGGGATTAATCCGTAGCATGGCAGTTTAAATGTTAACATACAATTGTATTATTCACCTTTCCTGCTGCAATAGTACACAAACTTCTATGTTTGCAAATTGAATTATTGGAAATAATGCACAATCCATTCAATGTTGGGTAGTCATACAATGTCTACAGTCTTCGCTTTAGTTGTCTTTATCTTTGCTGTTGTCATCAAATCATGCACAAGATCTCATACCGCAGTACTTCATAAGATTTGATTATTGCTACTCCATAGTTGCACATGTGTGTATGAGATGATGGAGCCTTATCCTGTTTCAGGTGGGATTATGCAATTCCGTAGATTTGCTTCCTTTCTTTTGAAATCTGATTGCATTTATGGCTGATTGTTTGATGGTTCCATTCATACTCAATTGAACATATGAGCAGAAGGAGCACCAATCAGGACTACTTTTATTGTATGAAACTTTGTAGCAGTGCATTTCATACAGTATCTTGGATATCATCTTAACCAATAGATTTTGAACCAGTCTACAGTGTACATTTAGTCTCCAAAAGAAAGAAATAAATTTTACAGTATACAATTGTGCAATAGTACACTGTGTGTACATGCAGTCACTTTTTATTTCATAATTGACTTTGCATTTAATATAGATTTTACTTTACTTTTTCAATGGAGTAGGGTATCACAACATGTGCATTACATTTAATTTGTACCAGGGGAAGATCAGGAATTCCTTGAAGAGGGGGCGCCTTTATAAAATTGAAGGGGGGAGGGGTACATGCACCCCTCTCCATTTTTAAAAAATTTCTTTTGGTTTAACAAAAAATAAAGGGCGTGCACTACCCCCTGGATCCATTACTGTGTACATACCATATGAATGTGTGTGTGTGTGTGTGTGTCTCTTTAGCTTGAAATTTTGTACTGTATTATAAATCATGTAAACATGTAGAAGAGGATGTGTCAACTGACCGTCCAACTGAACTTTATTATCTTTTCGCTATATCACTGTGATCAGTGGGAACCCAGAATGTAAACATACAACATGCTCGATATTTGGCAAAGAGCAAACTTAAATTATTTGTCTACAGATCAAAGTTGCATCATGTCATGACCGAAGACTCTTCACAAAGTCTGTCATTACACAACTTCTTGTGAAAATTTCTTGCACAATTTTTTTTTGGTTATAATGTTTTGAAGCCTCCTGTTCCCCTCCCCCAAATAAAAATGATAACAATAATTGTGTTGAAATCTAGTTTTCTGTGTCATCACGTACAGAGCAGACATAACATCATTGAAAGAAAAGCTAAAACAGGAATAGAATATATATGCTAAGAACTGAATTTTTCGCTGGCAAATTTGACGGGGTATGTTTTCTTGGGGAAATAGTGATTTGTAACTTTTCTTGTTAAGCCTCTGTATTTACAATGTCTGGTTGTAAATTGTATTCGCTTGCTGGCAGTTCGTAATGTAGTATTAAAGTGTGAGTTTTAAGTATACAGATGTATGCTACACTGTCTAGTTTTGAGCAATTTACAATGTAGCCAGTCTGTGAACTCGAAGAGTTTGTGGGATAACACCCAAATGTATTATTCAGCGTTGGATTCAGACATTTTCTATGCATCATAACAAAACTATATTTAGGCATGATAAGACCGAGATCTTAATCTAATAGCTGTCATGTATAATCTCTCCCATGATTGCCTTATCAAAGGATTTAATCTGTAGAAGGCATGTTGTGTCCACAAGCTACTGTACACTAAGCAATTGTAGATCATGCAATTACATGTAAGAGTTCTGCAAAATGCTTTTTACTATTTATTGAGTTTTCCAATCTATGTTTTCAAGGTGTTGGCAATCCCTGATTTTTTGTTGTTGAAATATTTATTTATCATTATTTTTATTATTATTTTCTTTTTTGTTTTTGTTTTTGTTGGGAGGGTTGTATAATGTCGAGAACTGCTTCACACACAGTTTAGCAGATCTTTCCAGTGGGTTGACGTCTTATTCTTTGCAGATCTGTGTACATGTAGAGGGAGCTGTAGGCCACGACAGTATTAAGCTCGAGGGACTTTCTCCGGGGCGAGCCGTGAGTGTGTATTTACAGTACAGTATGTACTACAGTGTATATACAGTGGCTTCGTTTGGGTTGCATACCGCTCGGAGGCCTCATCATGGAGTGAACCTGACCTTGTGGTTGTGTTGTGAGGTCTGTGTACTATCCTAGCTGGGGCCGACATGCGGATACCGTTTGATTCTGGCATTTATTTTTCAGCTGGTTATCATTTCCCCCCATTGTTTCTTCCTCTTTCATCCCTGTCCATACTCGTTGGCGCTTCGTGTACTGGAAAACCCATGTTGTACAGATTTATTCTGGGCTGCAGTTTTACAGTGTACCTGTACATGCACATTCAACTTTAGTGTACATAATCATACAATGTATATATTGTAGGCCATAAAAATGCATACAACTTAAGCTAAATTGTAAGGTGGCTTGATGTGGCTTCTGTGAAGCATGTCCCATCACTTTATAGCTGCTTTGCACCAGGATATTTACATATTGTATACTAACGAAATGGTTAACAATGTAATGATATATGATATACTTTTCCTCGGCCTTGACCCCCCCCCCCCCCCCCACCTGAAGACCTATTCTAGCTTTACATATAAGGTCCTGTGGGGTTAAGTTGATTTCCAGAAAGAAGGAGAAAAATTGTTGTAGGTCATTCTGCCCTTTGCTGACAGGTTATGAAATTATTGAGCTCACCGAATGTAGATTTTATCCAAGACTTTGAAGCAGTGGAATTATTTTTTGTCTTCATCTATTTCTTGAAATATCTGACTCTTGAAACTCCTTCTCTTTTCACTTTGTTGAGTATACTTGCAGGTTTTGTAAGCTTAACCTGTAGAAAGGGGGAAAAGATGTTTAAATGTGCCACAAATGTCCAATTCAAGAAAAGAATTTGTAGGTCATCTCTTCAAGGCTTGTCAGGCACTATACCTATGTAGCTACTGTGTGTAGATGCTGTAAGAGGATTGTGACAAAATTTCTGGGAATAGAGGTTTTACCCCCCTCTTGTGAAAATGTTGGCCCCCACACCAGCTGCTTTTTGTGCCCATTCAGCCCCCTAACCAGCTCTTTGTAAAGGGGTCTCATCCAGCAGGACTACAGTGCTTGCGTCTGCCTGGCAGTGAGAGTCAAATCACCGCACAAGTTTGTCTAGCTGAATGGAAGTGGGAGTGGTCATTTCTGCCTGGACGTCCACTAGATGAATGAAGTGATGTCCTTTGTGAATTGAATACTTTGTATTTTTTCCCCCCTGAAAAGGAGGACAAGCTTGTATTTGTACTACAAGGTCGGGATCCTTGATCAGCCACACAATTGTTGTTGTTACCTTTTTGTAATCATTTATTTATTTATTTATTTATTTATTTATTTATTTATTTATTTATGTATGTATTTATTTATTTATTTATTATTTTCTTTTGTTGTGGGGTAGAGGAAGGGATGCAGGAATCTGCTCTATTATTCCAGCTATTGCTGACTGCTATTCAAAATAGTATCAATAATAATGATATCAATAACAGTGATATGCTATTCAAAATAGTGTCAATAATAATGATGACATCAATAACAGCAATACCTGTTAACATGTAACATTAAAATGACAGTATTAAGAATGAGTAAAAACAGAGGAGCATCTTCAGCGATGATAAAAGGAATGATGACCTTTTTGATATAATGATTGTCTAGATATTGACAGTGATTATACGATAGTAATGATGATGATGATCATGAATATCATGCTACTACAAAATGTATCTTGAAACTCTTCCACCACCTACTGCAAGTGATTCTGTTCAATATTCTCTGTCAGTAAACATAGTGTTCACAGTGTGTTTGCATGTATATACACAGAGAAGTTAATACCAGTGACAGAAGGCCTTATGTCACAACCTCCTGGGCCTCATTGTCACAATATCTAATGTACAAACCATGCAATTACCTTTTACAGTTGATTGCTGTGATAATTTGGATTATTATCCATGCAGATACATCGCAACTGCTATTATACGTTGTACATGTGTGTAAACATTTATTCTGATAGTATTAGTTGATCTAAAAAAAAATGTTTGTGAAAAATGTGTTAATCTGTGTATAAAAGGAGATTCTATTTGACTTGTTGGTTAGATGTGGCTGTATTTGTATGAAATGTTGTCATGTGTGCACACATCTTTAAGGATAGAGGCTAATATTAATACTGTGTTTCAGCTGTGGGGTTCCCACGAATGCCTCAATCCCTGGCCGCAAAGTGCGGCGGAGAGGGCCAGCACGCAGACATCCTCCACGCCTCGGCCGCTATTTTCCCTTACTATGAGGATGTAGCACAGACATTATCCTTCAAGACTTCATGAAACATAAATAATGCACAGATGAGTCTGGGTGGATGGGAACTCAAGTTGTTGTTCTTTGGGGGTTTGGAAGTGAGCTCCGTGTAGAGAAATTTCTCATAGGCCTAGTATAATAGAAGATCAAAATATGTATGACCTGATGAGTTCTAAAGATTGTCTTTCCCCTCTCCAATCTCTATCCACAGGAAAAAAAAAACCCAAACAAACCCCAAAACAGCAACATGAAAACAACGACAACAACAACAAACAAACAAAGAGGGAAACATGTTTTGAAAGTGCATAAGAATTTTGTGATCTGCATATCATTGGAAAATAAACTTTATCACATGAAGTACTAAATCTAAGAAAATGCAAATTGTAAAATTCATGTAAGATACAGAGGGAAACTTTATTAACTTTTTTCATTGAATCATTTGCTAACAAAAATTTTCAAATCTTGATATACATGTATCATCTTGAATTCTTAAATCAACTTTGGTCTAGGGCAAGTCAGATTTTCTTTAAAAATAGTAAAATGCACAAAAACAGTGACTCCAGTTCACAACTGGAAATACATAAAAGGGATGTCTTATTGACTAAAAAAAAAGAGAAAAATATTTGAAATTTCAGCAAGTGGAACATAAGTCTTTACAGAATTGAACTTGAATAGAGAACAGTCTTTAGCCATGTGCTGCATAAATGAAAATGTACACTGAACATTACAAGTATTCTGTGAATGAATAGGGCCCTACATTGTTAGTCGTGATATCCATAGTATATACAGTATTTCACATTTCAGTGATACTCAGTGTTGTACAAATACAGGCTGTACAAGACCAAGAGTATTCTGTTACATACAAACAACATACATAAACAGGCCCTATTGACTGTAATGTGCTAGAACGTCCCTTCGATGCAAAATTTCTTTTCATGATAGGCCTTACTTGGCAACGATCGCTTGGATATTTCATATCTTTCTACTTCCAAGAATTGATGGAAACCTACTCTCAAGTGTGGATGAGGATTCGAGCGAGTGTCTTCAAAATACTCAAGAGGATCACCGTGTAAAGCATTCAGTGAGCAGTAAATGTATCCCTGCATTATAGGTAAACACTGTCCGTGGCGGTGTGCCTTTTCCATGTAGCCCACACCTTTCGTGCCGTGCATCCGTACTGTCCATGCCATCTGTACTGACCATGCGTGTGGAGCTGCAGAGGATGAGGAGACATTGGGATGCCTTACACTTCCCCTGGCTGACTGGACGGAGTCACTGTCCTCTGTGGGGCGGATAGCCAGCTGGGCAGACGGGGAGAGGAAAGCAGCAATGTTATACAGTTGTCCCTTCTCTCTCTCTCTTTTCGTGGTATCATGGCAGCGGCGGCGGCAGCCCCAGCATGCCAGGGCTCCAGAGGCTTTGCAGGGCATCCATTGTTCACGCTGCTCACTCCCTCCCTCCACTCTCCCTCCTCCTCCTCCTCCTCTCCGACCACTTCCCGGGGATTGTCTGCCGCCGCTGCGCCCCGCCTGGGAGAATGTATCAGTATACCGCGTGATGGCACACTAAATTTTCTTGACTTCATTTACGGCGATTGAACTTCAACCCATGTAACACTAGCCACTGGTCAGGTATAGTTTGCACTAGGAAAATTCTTTGAGGCAAAGTTTAATCAAGTAAATGTGTTGGCCGTCAAGATCCCTTCCTTCCTCCCCCCCTCCCCTCTTTGTCCCCTGTCTTCTTTCTTTTTCGTAGAATTTTGCTATTGGTTGGTTAACCACTGCTTCCATTGTATGCTGAACACGATGAGTCAGTATTGAGCAACATGCTGCTTTCTCCTGATGGAATTTGTCTCTGACTGACTGCACACATAATATACTTTATATACCTGATTCATTGGTGGGGGGGGGGGGGGGAAGGGCAGTGAAATGATATGAATGCTAGCTGTTAAGATATTTTCCATTGTCATTGAATGTGGTCATGTTTGTACTGACTTACGATGGTTATAACCTCTGCTCTGTCTGTATGGTTTGTGGAACGTGACTACAGCTAGGCAGCAATGTCATAACTTTCCAGAAAGGACAATTTACACAATTTCGATGATGTTGGTTTACATAGTATCAAATGAAATACACTCTGCAATGTTTTACTCCTTGAACTAAATGTAATTAGTATGATTTTTTTTATTTCGTTTGTATTGTATGCAGCACATTTCTAGAGGATATTGAAGTAATATGGATGATGAAAAGCAATGTCCAGCCTTGGCTTTGAATGAAAACAGGATCAAACTTGTAGAACACTTAACTTTTCATATTCTGATCAAGAAAGAGATCAGTATTATATTTAATGATAAAAATGTGATAAATTTGATCAGTGCATTAAAGGCATGAAAGCTGACATATTTCATGTTTTAATGGGTGGACATTACATTTGCTCCTGCGGCAAATTTGCTCTGGTCATAATTTTTCCAAGGACTTAGGGTTAGGGTTTGGGTTGTGGTAGGGTTTTAGGTTTAGTTTAATGTTAGGATTAGGATTAGGATTAGGGTTATGTTTGTGGGCAGTTGTCTGGCTTCACCTGCAGATATTTCATGGGAGTGATTGTCCCAGGAGTATGAATGTCTTCATGACATTTCATTGAGCACAGAGAACAGAATATGGCAGTGCATATACGTGGTGGTTATTATGTCGAGTTGCAGCATTCTCTTCATATTTGATGTCAGTACTTCAGATTTATCTGTGCAATAAGTGGCATGGTAATTCTTTATGGGATGAAATGGTCAAGTATGTACAGCATCAGAGTAGTGAAACTACTTGTCTCTGCTCTCAGCAGTTTTGCTCATAATTCTGTGGTGTGTACATAGTTGTATTATGATAGAATCCTTGAAATTGAAGTGTCATAGTATACCATATGGCTAGTGGGATTTGCAAGTTGTATTTGTTGTTGCTGGCATATGCAGTACAACAGTACACTTGTGTATAGATTAGTAGGGCCTATACAATATGAACTTGCAGATAGTACTGTATAAACTGTTATTTTCATGTACAGATATTTTCGCAAATGAGGAGGTGACAGACATTTTCGCGAGATGTTGTTTTTGCGATTTTGACACTGACACTACCATAAATGCACTAATGCCTATCGGTTTGTGATATTTCCCTATGTTGTTAAATTTGCAGTCCTACATTGATTCGCAAACTTCGTAAAAATTAAACCCTCGCAAAAGTAACAGCTTTACAGTACTGTATACGTCATATATTTCGCGAGTCTAGTGAGTCTAAATTTTCGCGAATCGGGAGTACCCAACGTTTTCGTGAGTGGTTAAATTCACGACCGTCGAGTCCTGTAGTACCGAACGGAGAAATGTATACATACGTCACATCCACATTGGGATCAGAGTCAATATTTTCGCGAATAGCACCTGACTTGTGAAATTCGCGAAAATAAAAACCTCGCGAAATATTTGGCGTATACAGTATGTCACTGGCACTGTTTCCTTTGAATGTGTACAAATGTACAGTGTAGTCTGATTTCATGCACTGTATGTCATTCAAAGATAGCAAGGACAAATGGTCGCATTCTAGACTCAATGAGTGTGGTGGATGTTTTGAGTGGTAATTATGATAGATAAAGCTTGGGTTAGTCACACACAGCATGCAAAACTTTGAACAGAACAAAACTGTATTCGTGTACAAATGTAGGCCTACAATGTGCATGCATTTGAAAATGAAATTGTACTATGTAAAATGCTAGCGAGGACCTCCTCTCATGTTGTGGAAAAAAAAATTTGTGCTTTTTTTATTCTTTCTTGCATACTGACTGTGAGTACTGCTAAACTGAAGTGTGTATTTTCATGCATATATATGTAACAAATTTATGAAATTCGTTGTAATCCTGTGTAAAGACTGTGGTCACAAATTTTAGAACCGAAAGAACGGCTTTATCTTTGGACAGTATAGAGTGAAATCTAGTTTTACATATGTTGGTTCTTGCCTTGATTACAATTGTACCTTGTGTTTGCAAAGATTTATGGAATGCCTGAATAGAACATGTAGGCCCTTTGCTTTAGATGTGAACCATTTTGGAAAGCAAGAGTTTGACAGATACAAGTACTGTTTTAGAGATGCCATATATTTCGCAGGGTTTGTATAAAATCTGCAAATTTAGGGAGTCCGGTGCTATTTGTGAATTTAACAACACATGAAAATATTCGTTCTGATTCTGACATGAATGTGATGTGCACATGTATGCACACTGGTGTGCAGTAGACCTACAATGTACACATCACATTTTAGGTGCTATTATACTCCATAATCATGAATTTAACCACTTTGGAACTTGTTAGGTAATCCTGATTTGTGAAAAAGTAGACTTGCTATTAAAAAGTGCATGGTATGGGACCCTATCCATTGACTTTATTTTCGTGGCAAAGAAATGCTCATGTGATACACCTGCATTATTTGCCATAAACATCACACTTTCATTGAGTTATGTTATAAATTTCATTATTCTACCCTCTATGTATAAAGAGAGGTCTTCAAGTTTAATGTGACATCAATTTGATTTTGTGAATGTCTTTTCACTTTTTATCACTTCTAAGGCAGGATAATATTGCTTTTTTTGTTCAGTTTGCTGAGAGGTATGAATAGTAAAGCAAATAACAAACTGATATGATGCATTTGTGTTAGTGCCATTCTAGAAAGTATTAGTTTTAGGGGGCAGTGAACTGTCAGTGAACAATGCCTCATTATGGTTCACATTGGTCCGAGCATTGTGCCACTTTTTCCCCTCCATTGTCATCCCCTTTTTAATAGGAGAAATGCCTCAGAAATTAGATGGGTAAAGGTGTATTCGGTGGAGCATGTAGTGTAACTAATACGGAGAAATGATTTGTTGGGCTTCTCGGGAGATCTCAATCTCTGGCAGTTGAAAGTCACACCCTAATGGCCCATTATGTTTCGGGAAGCGACGCTCGTTTGTTGTCTGGGAAGTGCATTCCTCTCTGACCCCCTTTTGTGTCGCGGTCTCGGAATGAATGGAATGTTGTGAAACTGAACATTATGTTTGCACATTGCATTGCTTGTTTAACATTAGAGCCCTAAAGGACTGATATATCATGTCTTGTGTTATGAGAATTAAACATGCATTGTCTCTTCTTTGTTTTGTTTTGTCTTGTGTTTTTTTTTTGTCTCACCTTTGATTCAGTATAGTCACATGGCATAAATAAGGTACAGTTCTGTTCTGTTTCAGACTTACAACATTCATGTAACCAGATTTGTAAACACAATGCCATATGTTTGGAATAGACAGATAGGGCCTATGCTGTGAAATTACTGTACACCTGTATGTTTGGAAATGTGAATAATGCAGGAGAAGGGGACAGTCCAATCACAGAAGTACCATACAAACTTATAAAAACTTTATGAAATTTGAAATGAAACGATGTGAAAAAGAAAATGGGAATAGGTGCAGTATAAAGTAATTTTGCGTGGTGCTGGTAGATGATACATTGTATCATGTGTATTCAAGAGCTATTCAACTTTGAAATAAAAAAACAAACAAAAACAAACAAACAAACAACAAAACAGCCAGAACACTTGAATTTAACAGATACACTTGTGTATGCAAAATCTTTTTGCAGTGACATAATGGACCATGTTTTTGGTCATTATGAAAGAATCCATCGGAAAAACATTTTGCTTGTCATTCCCCATGTGAATTTTTTTTTCTTTTGTTTTTTTTTTTGTTTTTGCTTTTACTTATATTTCTTTTTTAAATAAATAGATCTGAAAGCTTGACAAAAATTCAGCCACTTTCTACCCAAAGTTTATATGGCCCATGTACGGTTTGCAACAGTAATTCACATAGAAAGAGAATATTGATGTAGAGGGAGGATAAGATACGTATTTGTGTATGTACTGTAAGAAATTGCAAACTATCTCACCATCTGTATTTAAAAAAACCCCATTACTACAGAGGGTGACAAAATAATTATGATAACAATTTTGTACAGTTTATATTCATATAGTTATGATAATGTCTGCAGATATCAAAAGATAGACGCTAAAATTTCATTGTTTACCCACCAGAACGCTACATGAGAAAGAACAAAAATCCTTACAAACAAAATAGATAATATGCTGTTAGTATATTACCGAATAAAAATGTGGTTTAACTTTTTTTTGTACAGATTAAGTATTAAACAATACTGGACTAATCAGACTTTTTTGACAAAGTGCACTATAGAGTATGATGGATAGCAGTATGCTGATAGTGACAATCACAAAAAGAAAGAAAGAAAGAAAGGAAGGAAGGAAGAGATGTATCAAATTACTGTAAGTAGTAGATGGCACAATTTTTATGTTTCACTGTTGAAAAAAAAAAAAAAAAACAAGAGCAAATGTACACATTCCATACATTGACATGTAGTATGGAACACAACTGTAGTTTGTTGTGAACCCTTCCTTGTAAGGCACAAATTCCTTGGCGAGAGGGAGGGAGGGAGGGGTGAATGGGTGGGTAGGAATCTTGAAACAGAGAGGTATGCACATCGTCAATAGATATTTTAGGTGAAGGCAACGTAGTAGAGGGGAATCTTGGGTGGCGTGTAGCTTAGCGACGGGCAAAGATGGCTTTCATCAGGGGCAAGTGCTCCAGGAGGACTGGTAATAGCTCGGGACTATTGGGTTGAGGTGAAGTTCATGGCACAGATATGATAACCTTTTTTCCATTGAGGACTGCGACGGACGGGCGGGCCGGGCGGTGGAGGCCTACTGCCGCCGTCACGGTGTATGAGAGGGGGAGGCAGAAAACGACGTGCCAACAGGTGAATTGATACTTGTAAATGCATCGTTTTAGGCTTCGATTCAAATTTGTGCCGGGGGGGGGGGGGGGGGGGGCAGTCATGACAGTTGAACATTGCACTTGCACATACAATGTCACACATGCACACGTACACATGCACGGACACAAGGGAACAAGGGAAGAATTTCATATGACACTGTATCATATATTCATGCAGGAAATCCAGGAGTAGAGACAGTGCAAGAGAGATCTATAGAAAGGCACAAACAAACTTTAAAAAAGGAGGGAGAATTTAATGAAAGAAGAATTAAATGACAAGTGAGCATTTTGTCGCATTCAGAACGGCTGAGCTGGAAATGGAAATGAGACAACATATTATGTGATATTTTCAAAGAATTCTGGATTAACATGGGAAATAGAAAACTGTGCATGTACAAAGAAGACATATCAAGAACTAGGAAATGCCAAACAGTTGTGTGAACCAATAAGATTGACACAGACAGTTTGTAGTTGAAAACCAACACCCTGTGCTAGGATTCTACTTGTATCTGAAAAGAAATCAGATGCTACAATATTCATTGAAATATAATAGAAAAGACGAACGTTAATATCCTTTTCAGTGCTTGATTATTAATTGTTACCATGTTCTTCTGAATTGAAATTCATTGGAAATGCAGTTTGAAATTTTCTAGCAGGCCTGAATATGAATCAACCTCTTTTTGTCTTTCTGTGTGTAGCTGATTTGCCAATTACACGTGGAAATCCTCCTTTATGCAGCAGAAGTGGTTCTAAGCATATAATACAAAATCTTGTATGTGTATTGTCAAATATCAGTCGTCTGTACTGCATATTGGCAACTTAAAAGTGAGTTTGTCAAATGTAGGTTCATTGTGAATGTTCTGCAAGAAATGAATGGTTGGACAGAAAGTAACAAACGTACATATACTGGTGGTTTTTAAAGAGACATACATACAGTAACATCCCACTTGACTTTCCACTGTGACCTCGATCTCACATGCATCGACCAAGTTGGTCTACTGATCATTTGTAGCTATGAATGTCATGGTAATAATAAGATGTAACCATTATTTCATTTCATTTCATTCATTTCCACATTTAAAACAACAATCATTAGGCCTACAGTTTCAAGTCATAGTACTATAAACATATTCATTGTGGGGGACCAATTAAACCTTTCAGGCTTGTTGGGAAAATGTCTTGAAGTAAATACAAGACTTTCTCAACTTAAAATTACGGGTACAAAATATCTAGAACATTACCAGCTGTCCATGGGGAAAAGCAGGTATTTTCCCTTTAAATCTTGTTTGATATCAGAGGTGAAGTGATGCTATTTTTTATGTGATTTTTTTTATTTATTTATTTTTTTTTGCTGTAGGCCTATATCAGTGATTTAATAGTTGTAGGCAATAAAGGAAAAATGAGAAATTTGGCATTGTAAACAGTCATGGAATTTGTAGCTTCATGCTTGTGTGAAAAACAAACAAAAACAGCAGCACCTTCAGAGAATATTTATAACATGGCTGATCTTTTGTGCAACTAACTATGTAGAGTGGAGTCGTATGTCCTTCACTAAAGTGTGCAATTTATGAAAACATAAAGGCCTTGACTTTTGGAGACAAGGCTACAAAAGTTGCGCATTAGTTTGCGCTAAATTCATGGAATTTTCGTAGGAGGGTACAGGGATTTGAGGGGGCGATCCCATTGCCATCTGACCTGAGTCACAATGAGCAAAGGTGGAAATGCAACATGCATCTAAACCCCAGGAGAGTGGTGTCGTACTTTGGTGGAAGAGAGAAGAGGTGGAGAGATGGTGGGAGAGATAGATGGTAGGAATAGAGATGGGATAACAAATGAAAG
Source organism: Diadema setosum (assembly GCA_033980235.1). Classification (NCBI taxonomy): domain Eukaryota; kingdom Metazoa; phylum Echinodermata; class Echinoidea; order Diadematoida; family Diadematidae; genus Diadema; species Diadema setosum. The sequence goes on from CM067080.1 coordinate 4,877,727, forward strand.
AATCTTAACAGATAGATGGATAGATAGATAGATAGATAGATAGATAGATAGATAGATAGATAGTAGTAGATAGATAGATAGATAGATATTAGTAGATAGATAGATAGATATTAGTAGATAGATAGATAGATAGATAGATAGATAGATAGATATTAGTAGATAGATAGATAAATATTAGTAGATATATAGATATATAGATAGATAGATATATAGATAGATAGATATTAATAGATAGATAGATTGATAGATAGATAGATAGATATTAGTAGATAGATAGTCACAGACAGATAGATGATAGATAGACACAGACAGATGATAGATAGATAGGTAGATAGATAGAGAGATAGGTAGATAGAGAGATAGATAGATAGATAGATAGAGAATGACACTGGCATAGAAACTTTGAGAGAAAAAAATTGGAAAGATATTTAGGGAGAGTGAGAGATATGAAAGTTAAGAGAGAATAGATATCGAGTAATATAGATATATCTTGAGAGGAAGAAGGAAACAGTTTAAAGAGAATAGACAGAGAGAGTAATCAGAGTTGTAGAGATAAAAGATATAATTAAATGAATGGGAAGAAGCTGTTTTACAAAAAGGAAGAAAAAGAAATGCACAAAGTAGTCACAACTCAAGAGTTAGCATTTTATAAGAAGGGAAAATATATCTAGAGAGAGGGAGAGAGAGATATAGGTTGATAGATATTTGGGGAAATACACTGTAGAGGGAAAGATTTTTTTTTTTTCCCCGAGAAAGTGCATTCTAGCTCAAGGGCCAAATGGACATGGATTTACCTCTAAAGATGAAGAAATACAAGAAACAAAAGAAAAAAAGCCCTAAGAAGTAAGATCTGACGGCATCAATTGCAGGATTTAGATCGCAGGGATGACCCTGAAACAGACAAGTATAATATTGGCGGGGAAAATATAAAGTGCCTTTGTTTCAGTCTCTGTTTACTAATGATAGTCATACTCCTGTATGTATGATCACGACCTTTCTGTACTGGAACTTTGTAGGGGATAGATTATCGAGTAACAAATATATTTTTGAGATGTCAAAATATTCGCAAAAATATACTCGTGTGTACATCAGAAACAAGTGAAGTTTACTGAAATTGGTTCAGTGGGACAAATGAAAGCAGGGAAAGCAGTGACTCATTTTTCTAATGGCATTTTGATAATCACTTTTGACCAATCATAACCCTGAGGTATTTTCCAGTAGAATTCTTAGTGCACGTATTGTGCATATGCCATATATTTCGCGAGGTTTTTATCCTGGCAAATTTTGCGAGTCGGTTGCTATTCGCAAATTTAAAAACACCCAAAATTATTAACTCTGATCTCAACATGAATGCAACGTACAGGCATGCATTTCTCTCTTTGTTCCTATACTCTGAGATCGCGAAAACTACTCGCAAACTTGTAGGGAAGTTCTAATTCGTGAAAAGTTACACTTGCTAGATATAATATGGTGTATCCAGTATTACTGTTTCAGTGGTTTTGATTATATTGACACCACATGAGGAAAAGGTGTGGCATAGCTTGACACCCTGTACACTGTCATCTGCAGATGTCACAGATAATTTATCATGCACTGGTATTCTGAGCTGCATGTTGATTATCAGATCATGAAGTTTTCAACAGAGGCGGTCATTAGGCCCGTTCACAAACAACGAAAATCGAAATTTCAATCGCGATCCAAATTTCAATTTTTTTTTTTTGACCGTTCATACACAGGGAAAAATCGCACTTCGCAGCAATGAAAGAACGATCAGTGGCCAAATTGCACATGCGCGAAACTTGCATGACCGAAGACTGACCCCGCAGTCCCAATAGAGTTTCGCACGCGCTACGAACGATGGGATTAAAAATACCGATTTCCGAATCTCGATCGCGCTCACACACACGACGCTTGGCAAAATAATCGCGAATATTCTGAAAAATCGCACTAATAGTGCGAGTTGGATCGCGATAAGGATCGCGGTAATTAGTGAGATTTTTCTGTCCACACTGGAAAAAATTTCGAAATTTTGATCGCGATAAGAAAATCGATTTTTAAATCGCACTTTTTCCCTTGTGTGTGAACGGGCCTAATGTGAATTCATATCAATGGCAGTTGGCAGTCAGCTTTTAATAGACTGAAGGGAATGAAGTGGGCATCACTCTACACACAGTGAGAAATATATGTTCTTCAAATGTGATTACAAAACATAATTATTTCTGCAGTCTGAAACTGGACCAAGTGACTGGATTGTTAAAGCCCAATCTTCTCCCTATTTAGTGTCAGATGCAGTTGTTATGTTACTGCTCATAAATGTGAACCAAACTAAGCATGAGTTAATACAGTCGACTCCCTTTATAAAAAAGTCCTCGGGACCTGCAGTTTTCTTTCGTTATATTGTAATTTCATTATAACCGAACATATAAACAATAGAAATGCATAGAGCGGATGATGTTGTGGCCTGAATTTTTACTTCATTGTAACCGGAATTTCATTATAACCGTGTTCGTTATAATGAGAGTGTACTGTATAAACATATTATCACAACCATAATGTCTTTGTAAACTTTATTTGCTCAAGTTTTTACCATTAATTTGCTCAAACATGTACTTCCTGTGTCAATTTTTTTTTAATGTTCATTTCCCAGAATTGATAAAATATACAAGGTGAATTAAAAAGTGAGGGTTTAAAAAAAAATCAAGGTGAAGTGGTTTCTGCATCATGATGCTGATCGCAATAGTGATTTTGTCCGTGTGTATGTGTGTTCACTAACAATAATTGTCAGTTTTTGAATCATGTTGCAAAACCTGATTTATGAAATCCCTTATTTTGGGGTGTTTGAGAACGAACCTTTTGACATATAGGGGTGTCTTGTAGTGCTCATGAGATGTGCACTGTAAGGGTCTTTGCATGTTTCTCGTCATTTCACATCTTGCATTGCACACCTTGGGGGTACATGTGTATTTGTAAACGTATTACCGATGTAATTATGCAGATGAACTGTTCTATGTATTTTTTTTTTCCATTTTTGGTTTTGGTATTTCATAGGTCAAACTGCATGCTGTCAGTGAAAGATACTTTGAAGTGGGTTTGATGAATATCAAATTTACAAAGACCAAGCAAAGTTCCAATACTCACAGATGAACCCATGTAAGAGTCAATTTAGGTGAATGCTTCACATTGCATTTCATGCACACACAGACTGATTTTAAAGAGAGCTACGCGTAGCTTTAATATCCATGAAAATTCAGATGATGAAAATTGGAGTTTGAGAGTAGATATTGAGAGGTAAATATGAACTTTTTAATACTAGCTTGCAAAATTCCCCTCTTTCTACCATCTCTTCTCCCCCCCCCCCCAAGAAAAAAGAAGAAGAAGAGAGAAAAGAAAGGAAGAGGTAGAAAATAGGAGGAAGGAACATGCATCACCTGGAGTTACAAAACAAACCTCGCACTATTTCGTGAACGTGATTCACCAATTACTCTGAAAAAGTCTTGTGTGCTGCTGCTGCACCCGCTTCTGTCAAGTTCCCCTAGTGACCCCCAGTTCACCCCTATAGCCTGCTGAGTGATAGTCTCGCACTCCAGACCCCCCACACGGACATATTCTTCCCCCCCCCCCCCACCCCTCAAAAAACTTATGTGATGCAATACATAGCTTTCCTGGTAACGCGTGGGGATGAACTATATAAACGACGTGATCAGTGAGCTGAATTTTTTGGAATGCACAACTTGAACTACTCTTATCTTCTTCTCTGACCAACACAGGTAATGTAGTGAGGCCATTTTTTTTTTCTTCTATATAAATGCCAATGTAACATCTGCTACAAGAATTTGCCAGGAGTGATGAAGTCTGTGAGTCCATTGTAGGACTGTATCAGGATAGAAAAAGGGCTATGACTTATATTTATGGTGCTCCTGTAAACAACATTGATGGAAATTGATGGTAAATTTGCGCGGGTAAAGTTTTATGACGCAGCACAGTCACTAGGAGAAATCTAGAGGCTCAGTGTCGTAAACCCGTTTTCATTATCTGCGCTGCTCCAAATGTGCATGCTCACAGCATCAATTATTGTTGTCCTTTGATATTTGCGATTTTTGCTTGATGATTACAAAAGTCGCCATGCATCAGCTAAAAATCAGTATTTCACAAGATGTGACCCAAATGTGTATTGGCAAGGGAGGTGTGTCCAAGTGATGATGCCGATGTGTGAATGCTGCACATATTATATTTTCTAGTACATTTTTTAATCACGGTTGGTATGCATGCATGCTTAATGAGGAGCTGGTGTAATTGTGTATGCAGTAAATGCAACCCGCAATGATGACTGTGCTCTGTTCATTTGTACTCTGTGATTGCTTGTGCAGATCGAACATCGGATTGTGTGTGTTTGTGTGTGTGTGTATGTGCGTGAATGACTCTCGTGTAACCTGCCGCGGGTACATTGAGGAACATTTTAAGATTACATAGGCATGGCTGTATTCTGAGATTTCATGGGGGGGGGGTTGGGAGAGCAAAGAACAAGACAAGGTCGTATGCAGCAACGATCAAGAAGCTTGCATGAGTAATCTGTACCGGTTATCATTTTGTCAACAGCTGATGTTTGAATTCTTTACCCAGTTCAAAACGTTAGAAAAAAACCCCCAAATATTTAGCTCACCTCCCTAAACAGGCACCCTAGCAAAGGCCAATACTTGCCTAATTGGCAAGTGCTCATCCATTTTGCCAGTCCTACAGTGAGTTTCAATTGCCCTGGTGTAGAGGGCGAGTTCATTTGGGACACCCTGCCAGTGCAGCGCTGAATGCAATGAGCACTGCTTTCAAGTTGGGCGTATACAGATTCACCGTAGACTATTCTAGTAATGCGTGCCATGAATCATACTATAACTTGTCCTCGTCTTTGGTTTTGGCACACAGAAGCTATAAAGCGTATGACTTTGCTTCACGCACTTTTGCCAAGTGCGTGCCTTCTTCGTGCGAGTTCCTGTGACAGCGACTGGGCAGATTCAGCTGCGCATCTTTTCGCAAAGCGAGGATGCCGAGCATGGCTCACTCTGGACTCTGCCGCAGTGTAGTGCGAGCGTTGTATCCAAATTCCGCTTGACGTCGTCTTCTGTTCTGTTCTATGTTGTCGAGATAGCTTGACAGATAATGGTCATGTGTGAATGCATTGTGAGAAGTTTTCTCTCGTTGGATTTATGAAATTTGAATCCAGCATGCTCTCTGTGTTGTGTTTATTTGTATGATTGTTCAATAATTTAGGGGATGTCGATAGTCTTTAGTGATGATTTAATAAAGACATTTTACTTATAATAATTTGACCTCTTTGAAATGGAATATTTATGGAGCATTGTGATAGTCTTGGTTTGTTTGCAAAGAAAAATGCCCCATCCCCCCCCCTAAAAAAAAAAAAATGCTTGAAATGAGTAGAAATATTCAGAAAGACTTTTCATTCACCATTTTGAAAAAGAATAAGAAAAAGAAGGAGATTATAATTTGTATCTCTTAAAGCTGTGAGCAGACTTGCAGATGGTATTCCTTGACTACACACACCAGACAGAATGTATGGGACTGAGGAGGTCCCATCACAGTTTAGAGTGAGTGAAAGGCTGAAAAGAGCTTGTAATTAAAAGAATTTTACTCTACAGAATGTAAGTTATTCATCTTATCCCGAATAGAACGCATGGATCATTTTTGCGCCTACAGGGGGAAATGATGAATGAAAGTTCAAGCTTGACCAACTACATTATCACGTTTTGATTAAAAAAAAAAGGACTTGACTTCTTGTAGCCGAAGAGGAAGTAATGAAATTGAATATATCTCCCGAGTCTGAATGGAGGAACTGTAATTCTATCAAAACCTGCCTCTATTTTCTTCTGTTTCTTTGTGTGATCAAATCCTGGATGCTTAGATTGTTAAAACTAAAAATAGAAGGACAGTCTGCAGTATACGAATGATTTATGAGTTGGCCATGCTTGTTACATCATGGCAGGTCTTTTTTTTTTTTGGTCTGGGACTGTACTGGTAAGGATAGAATTTGATTTTAGGGTGATCATCTTGTGAAAGCTCAGTTGGGAGTCGCATCCCTGTGTTTGCCAGAAGCTGGCTGTGTATGTATGCATTCAGTAGAATCTGATTTAATTTCATGAAATCATCTCTCTTTCTTTCCTTTGCTGTTAGTTACATGCTGATAGTTCTATGTACACTTCATGAACCATTTTCTGTGTGTGGACAGAGAATACATGTAGATCTCAGTGTCTGTGGGAAATGAGGCTCTTACTATTGTAAGGAAGAAAGAGTACTCACTTTATAGGATATGCTGGACTGACGATTTTAAGAAAAAAATATCATGTGGGATCAACATTTCAATTCTCAAAATATGCATGATTTGCAATGAAGGCTTATATACAGTATTAAGAAACTTGGAAGTTCATTCAGATTTATGTGTATTAATCTGATTCAAGTTATCACAGACCCATAGAACAGGGAATAATTTTTGAACTCAAATTTGATTAGCAATTTCAGCTGATGAACAATATTTCACATGGTATCCTGTACACTTCTATGGGAGAAAACTGCTATGGATACAAAAGTTAGTTTGTGTAGCAGTGGTGTAAAAATGCATAGCAAATTGCGATGCGATACCAGGAAAATTATTCCCAGTAGAATAAAATCGTGAAATTTTCAATGAATGATTCAACACGTTTAACAAGAATGAGATTAGTGATCAGAACTGCCCCTGAAAAGCTCATTAAAACACAAAAACCAACAAGGGTAAAGACAAACCACTTTCCAAGTACAATGCAGGTTTAGTACACAAAGTATATCACTTGTATGTTGATTTCTTTGTGTTTGACTCTTCCACACGATTTAAAGGTATGCAATCTTGAATCGTGAAGGATGATTGGTTAGAGCCTGATGCCTCATTCTTATATATTTTTTCTAACTACTGTGTCGCAATTTTTCGGGAATATGTTTGTTAAAAGGCACGATGCGGCAATAAATCAACAGGGTCATTGCTCGGAACACCGTCGGAAATACGTAATTTCACTCCTCCACTACCCCAGGTCTAGACTATGTCGTTTCGAGTTTGAGTGCCGTTGCAGTGCTTCGCGAAAATCTGCTCTCAACATTTCTTGTCGACGTCCCCACTGTCAGGACTGGGTCAGTGAAAAGGCAATATTGATCCGGTTGTGGCAATGTGAAGTTTGACACATGTGCAGATCTTGCGAGATTCTCTTGTTTTTTACTGTTCATTGAAGATAAATTGTTGTCCTCGTAAAAAAATTCACGTTCATATCTTTATGCGAGATGTTCATTTTTTTATGCAAGACATGGAGACTACATTGGTATCTCTTGCAATGGTTTGAAATTTGCATTAAAATTCCTTTATCAATATACAACTAAAAAGTAAAAGATGCTGTGAATGCTCATCATTGGGAAATTTCCATACATGATCACATTTCTCCATTCTTGTTGAGAAGCAAACATTAATAATACGTATTGTGAGCTGAAATGTTTGGTGCCCATAATTTGGTGAATTAAGCTTGGCTGGGCCAGCGGAAACAGGTTGTTGTTTCCAAGAGATACGGCAACAAAGATTCATGGCATATCAAGGGTGGAATAGGGGTAATAGATTGGGGTTTCCCCCTCTAACAGAAAAAAAAAGGTTAATTGTAACTTCAGCTGTCAATCGGAATACAGTAGCAAAAACTGTATATGGCATATATTTTGTGATTCTAATTTTTTGCAAACTGGGGCTTGTAAGATCAATTTTGTAAGTTGATGAAATTCATGATTGAGAGCTGCCATGATGGAATGTGAATAAGTATTGTCTCTTTTCAGGTAAAAAAAAAAAGTTAGTGATTTACCTCTTTGGACCATGATATACAATGCATTTGATTTACAGGAGGCAGTATATTTGTGGGTTGTTTATTTCGCGAATAACAGTCAATCCAAGTAAAAAAAAAAAGGCAATTGAAAAATATATGGCAGATGCTGTACCAAAGCAGACATAATAATTGCCTTGTACTGTTTATGTGAGAGAAGAATTTTAAAAAGAATGTTTTAATTAATCATCACAATATGATGAGACATAAAATATGCATTTTGTAGTCAAGCTTTGATATTCTCAGTGTAAGAGAACAGCATTTTAAGAGGAATACTCGGATAGTCTTTAGGTTTTATCTGATTATATGTTGACAAATGTGTATTTTTTTCTTCTTCTCCCAATTGAATGCATTTTCAGCAGAAAAAGTTTTTGTCATAACATTGGTTATGATAAAGATTATTTGGTTGGATGTTAGATGCATATATACTTCTCTCTGTAGCTGTACGTATGATTTTGAAAAAAAGAAAGAAAAAAAAAGCTGTGCATTTGTTCTTGTTGAGGGGGGTCATTCACAGATGGTTGACCTTAAACTCTTACAGGATCTTAGCGGGACAAAAGCTTTTAAAGGTGTAGGGTGCAGTGTAACAATGAGTCTTTTGAGGAACAATGAGCCTTGATAGATGGGACTGACTGCAGTGAATGGACTAAATGACAGCTTCTCTGAATTTGGGTCATAAGGACGGACGCAGCGGCGGATCAGACACAAACTCTGAATGGGATGAGACTGTTACAAAGGGAGCTGTAGCGAATGACTACAGGCTCCCCGATGGAAAACGCTGCGCCACCAGAGTTTTATTGATAGCCCGCTTTTCGCTTGGCTGATCGCTGACAAATATGGGCCACTTCGCAAGGTTATTCGTGCGCCTTTTCAGTGGGCATTACCTGTACGTCTCTTCATTTCCAAGGAGTGAGGGTATTTTTTTCCCCTCCTTCTCTCTCTCTCTCTCACTCCTCTAGCTGTTGACAAGGCAAAGCATGTTTTTATTAATACATATTGTAAACTCATAGCCTTGTGTCCTAAAAGGAATATATGTATACACGCACAAGGGTGGTGGATTCAGGGCCGAGAATCAACACTTCTTGTTTACCAGTGGGTCATAATGAGGAAGTGGTTATAAATGAGCCCCAAAATCTCTGCCATTGTCGCCGCTTCTCCACACTGAACTCGTCCTCAAACGTTTGAACCGGGCTTTTTATTTGGAAGAACAGCCCCCATTCCCAAACTAAATAGATCCATAAAGATGTTGACAAGTTTGAGAAGGCACGTGCACGGAATATTCCATTGTCTTCGAGTGTTGTATCAATATTTGTAGAACATAATGACTTGAACGACACAATAGCAATGTTTGAGGAGGCGATATCATGCTTCTTCCAATTACAGCAGCAATGCTGTCCTTAGGTTAAACATGATCTTGTCTTTTAGAAATCACACATTTTCAAGACAGAAAAAACCCCACTTTATCACTTTTACAACATTTTTGCAAAATAATAATATCAGTGTTGACATCAAATGATGAAATGCTGTAATTGTGATGTTCTACAACTCAAAACAGTATTGTCCTATTCATCATTGACTAGGAGATTTTCATGTGACTGTTATGGTATATAAACATGCAAAACACATTTTTCTTCAACGACAGACTATGCATTGTCATGGAGGAACAATATTATTTTAGAAAAAAAAAAGTATGCAAATAACTGGGATTGAGCTGACTCCCTCAGTTTTTGAGCATTGGACTTGAGATCTTACAATAAATGACTTGCTATATTATCCTGGTAGATACTGTGCAAGTTTCATCTTTTGTCATATCATATGTTGTATTGCCATTGTAAGATTTTCTTTTCTTTTTAATAAAAAGCACACCAAAATAGTGTAGATTGACCCGATTCCTTAGTTTTTGAGGAACTGGCCTGAAATTTGATACACGTGAATCCCTAATATTCTAAATGTACAGAACACATTTTGTCAATGCTAAAAAGTGCATTATCATGGTAACAGCATTTTCTTATAAAAAGCACACAGAAGTATTATGGACTCTCTCAGTTTTTGACAGGGGTATTAATCACATTCAGTGATAGTTCTGGTTTGTTTTTAGGGAAAAGGAGAATACAATTTGTCCTGAGGTTATTTTCATACACTGTTGTAATAACTTTTGCAGCATTATAGCAAACCTTGCTTCGAGCTTCTGCATCACAAATTTCCATGGCTTCAACAACCCAGCTGGCAAGCTGCTGAAGAAAATGCCATTGTTTGTCACTTAAAAGAGTGCTTGTCCACTGTGCTTTTGTTGTTTCTGGGCCTTTGTTGTGGGGAAATTAGGCTGTGGCTGTATTCTAATACAAGGTTCCTCCCTCTTTGAATTCACTAATAGTAGAAGTCATTAATTATCCAGCAAGACAAGAGAGACAGAACCCAATCCAATGTCTGGAGGAGGTAGATGCTCTTTAATAGACCACAGAATGGCCATGCGATGCCATGTAACTTCTTGAGGTGATTACATAACAAGGCCTATCTAGATGTTGTTGACTTCCGATGGAGCGTGGCTCATTAGCTACATCCAGGCCTCCGCCAAGACTCTGCAAAACCTTGCACTCATTAGTGCCGTTCATACAGACAAATCTGACATTTTCCAGCATCTTTGGGAATAATTTGTGACATATTGTGGGAGGTGGGCACATTTAAATGTTTTTGTTACAGATAAGTGGCACTACATAAATTATGTTCTTCATCATTATCATCATCATCATCATCATCATCATCATCGTCATCATGCAGACTGTGATACACATGCAGAGATGATTTGTGCTCATTCAGATGAACAGAAACACCCCGCTATTATAAATCGCCAATCACATTAATTTGTCAGTCAAACTGCACATGCCTGAAATCTACCGAAATGATGACCCATTCCCCTGTGTTCCTGTGCTGTTCCGACGTGTGTCTTGAATGATTGGATAGAAAATCTGGAGATTATATGCTACAGTGTTCAGATACACTGTACTTGCCATGGGCAAAAACAACAAACAAAGCAACAAATAATATTGTGAATTACCGGTATTGCACTTTCTCAAATGATTGCAATAATTCTGAAATGATTTCAAGATTTTTAAAAGTTTTTAGGTCAAGATACTGATTGAGATTTTTATCACAAGTCAGAATTTTATGTCCCCACTGGCAAAAATCTTTTAAAGATAACAGATCGCGATGCAAATGTCGAAATTTGAATCCTGCATATTTTTTGGTCAGTGTGAAAGCCACTATTTTAGGCCTGTTATCATTAATAGGAAATATAAAAAATGTAAAGAAACTGTGATGTTTGATACATACAATACTGCAACTCAATTTTGTGTTATTGTTGCTGCTATAATATGCATGTGCAGTTGTGAAACAACCCCAAACTTTTATGGCAGCCCTTGTGATAGATTAAAATCTATCTTTAATGTCAATGTTATTATAGTAAATAAAAGCAAAGCCAAGTGTAAATGTACATGCCAGCTGTTAAATCCAGCAACTAAAATAATGCACCAAGTCATGAAAGTTGATATTGGTTCATTGTCAGCCAATGCTTTGTATGTTGATTGTCTTTTTTAAGTGCCAAAAATTCAAGCCAGCAGGAATAGAGAGTGTTTCTTTTTATTGGGTCAACAAACTAACAGAAAAGATGAACATTTCTCAATGCTGCTGAACAATAAGATTTTATGATCTTTTCAGAGTGAAGGTTGTGATATCGTCAGGGCTGCGTGTGATTGTGCAACCATGTGTTGCAGCGAAGAGAAGTTGATTTTTGTAGAATGTCACCAAACTTGGTGTGTCTGTGTGTACTCATGTGTATGTGCGTCTGTGTGTGTGTCTGTGTATGTGTATAAACAGGTAGAACATAGACACAGTACAGATTGTATATCAAGAAGTAGATATTTATCTGTGAATGTGAGAGAGTTAGATAAGTAGAGGGAATGATAGAGTAAGAAGAGAAAGTAGGACAAGGTGAAATGTTCTTTTTCATGATATGTTAAGAGTATTTGATCTCGTGGCTATTGACATTCACCTTGCTCAAAGTGCAGCGACGACCCGACCGAGAGAGGTCGTCACGTAAGCACCTTCAGTGCAAGAGTGTGGATGGGGCGCAGGGATCCAAGGGAGAGAGAGACATGAAGGTAGGATTAGAGAAAAGGGGAGAGAAAGAAGAACTGAAAAGAAAGGAGGGAATAATGGAGGAGGGGAGAGAAAGCTGCTCCGAGGGAGGTAGAGTGCAAGAAAGCTGAGGGAGGGAAGGATGGTAGTATAATGTGGAGTATGAGTGCAAGAGGGATCTTAAACAAAGTGCTACGTAAGCACATGCCAAAGGCAGGTGGAAATCCAAGTTGGGCAAGTGATTTGGAACAATTAGAAAAAATGTTAGCCTGTATTGGGCAAGCAAAAAGTTTTGAAGTCGCCCCTTTTTCACTTTTCCCCCTACAAACCCAAGAAGTCAACCATACAGATGCCTCAAGATAATAACCGTTCAGTGATGCAACACACTTTATGTTATTTCATCATCTTTCCGACACTCTTACGTGAAGTAGCCCCAATGCAGCGCAACCCAAAGTTTCAGTAATGTGTTCTACTAATGTTGCTGTATTCTGTCAATCCACGTGTATATGAAGGTGAACTTATTAAGGTGCTACAGGACTGTGTAAGGTGTGTGCTGATAAGGAGCAGAGTCATTCTCAGTTTGCAGGGAACCAGGGGCATCAAATCACAGAAATGTGTTATCTGGGACTCTATGAGTTAAATACCTCTTCTCTTGACCTACCCTGACCTGACCTGACAATGAAACAACAAGTCTGATGCTCCCGATCCTCTTGCCAATTTATGATCTCAGCAATAAACATATTGTTTTTGTTTTTGTTTTTTTCCCACATCTAGGTGCCAGGATTCTTTCTCATTCCAAGCCCCATCTTTATGATCTACCCCAACATAGGCCCGGAATGTCCATGGTATCTTTTTTCAATACCCGTCCATCAGACCCCTTTCGTGATCCACCACCTACCCACTTCTCACAGAGCCTAAATTTTCACCTCTATACTCCCATAAGGATACATGTTGTGTCTTTGTTTACCTTTTTTGATGTCCCTGGCAACGCATGTCAAACCGTCGTGGGCGCACGTCACTCATCGCAGATCTGACAGTAACTGCGTTATCGTCGATGACATTTTTGTCAACAGCGTGCAGCTCTTTAAGGCCACGAGGGCTTTGCTCGCACTCCGAAACTCCTGTTTCACACCTGCGCATCTCGGTGTCGTCCGCTGAGCTGCGGGGAGAGTTAAGTCGCATGACTGGGAGGATGCATTTGAGTAAACACAAAATGTTGTGGCACTCTCAGACAATATTTATGTAGTTGCTGGCACGTGGGTATGATTTTCAATCAGTTATTTTTCTTCTGCAGAGTAGAATTTGAAAGCACAGTCCACCTCTTTTTTTTTAACAGTCTTTGCAACTTTGCCAGTTGGGTTCATGTACAGGAGGAACACAAAGCGATGAGAAATAGGCACATGCAACTGTGCAGTGTGAGACTGTTTTCCCCTGTACCGAGGGTGCGTAACTTTGAGACACGATTTTAATGATGCATCAGTAGAATCGGGATTCAAATTACGCGTTTTTACTGTGTGTTATGCAAACTGGCATCGTGGTGGGTGATTTTAATCGTGGTCTCAAATGATAGTCGGGAAGTGCTCCCCACGCATGATTCGCCAGAATTACAGAACGAAACAGTCGTTTGTACGGATTGACCTTCAATTTGTGTTTTGGGGGCGGAGCTTATGGCGACCTTTCAACCACTTTTGCAGAGAAACTGCACTCCTCAAATGCTCACACTGCAGTCAAAGCGCTCGCTACTTACTACTCAAGAGTGATAAACGAGAACTTGGAAAGAAGCCACACCTCTCCTCACTATGAAATTCAAAACTGAAAATCCTTGAAGCCTCTCTTCCTTGGTCATGTTTATGCACGACAATTTGAATTCTAATTGCAATCGTAATTGTAGTTCATCATTGCAAAAACGTTGCTCATAAAATGACTGAGGATATACATTCATCAGTTGCAAAACATTTGACCAGGTTCCCACTGTCATGTTGTAGATATAGATATTTATATCCCCCCTCCCCCATCAGACATTTTGTTCTGGAAGTTGGGTGATCTAAGCGTGCATAGGTACGAGTAAAAGTGACTGGAGTAAGGGATAAGGAAGCAAAAAAAAAAAAGAAAATGCATAGGAGTTAAAAGACTACACTAAGATAGATTTGGTAAAATGTTTCTTTCGAATGTTTTGTGGGCTAGCATCTTTCGTGCCCAGAGTGTGGATGTACATCGGTCTGTAGAATACATTCAAATTGAGCCGACTTTCACACCCCTCAGTCCCACATGCATCGCTTCTGTATTATAGAAGTATGATCGGTAATCTGGGTGATTAACATCGTTTGCAGAGAGGCAAGTAGCCCACTGGTGCAGCAGGAAAACATTCTGGGTTCGGCTGCGGGTCACGTTCTGCGATACAGTCTGCAAATTGTGACAGAGAGAGAGGGAAGGAGAGAAAGAGAGAGAAGGGAAGAGATAGGGTAGGGGAGACTGGACTGAGTTGTCACACATGTATCATTTTATTATTTTTGTTTCTTTTTTTTTGATAGCATTGGGTAAATATAAAGTGCATTTTCAAATTTTTTTTTTCCCCCGAATGTCCTATCCATGCTTGATTTCCCTTGAGTTATGCTTTGATGGGAAAAACATTTTTTCCTTGTCCAGGTTGCACAATTGACGTTGTGTTTTTTTTTTTTTTTTTTTTGTAAATGGAGGAATAGAGAGAGAAAGAGAAAAAAAAATGAAATGTGCAAATAACTGCAGAGGTGTTTATAGAAACGCTTTTTTTTTTCTTTTACACAGAAAGAATGAGAAACTTGACATTGAGTGTCTACACAGAAAGGTCGGATAGACTTTCCGATTAGTGCGTAGTAGATGCGATGTGTGCTTATGTGACTTGAGCAATTTGATTTTAATGGTTCATTGAGCAAAATTATCACTCTGAATAACTGTGACAGGGTCGAGAGCTATTCTTAGGGAGGGTAAAAAACAACAAATTTGTGGTGGCGGTGGGGGGGGGGGGTTCCTTGGGTGCAGGAATTCATTGATCACGTGAGCTGGCTCGTCTCGTCTCGGAGTCATGGTGCGGTCAAGTCCAAAAGTGTGAATGTTTGATTCGCGGATTTATAAGCGATGGCGGTCTATTGGATTCAGCTGGCGTTTCATTCATGACGTTTGCCCGACGCCCTGTGTAATAGTGCGTCCTGAGATCGTAGATCTGTCTGGGAGTCATGGTTTGTTTTGTTTTGTTTCGTTTTATTTTTGCCGTTGCCACTGCTGTCACTGTGCGGAAGAGGGTTGTCGATAATTCTCTGGACTGACATTACAGTGTGTAGTCCTCGTAAGGTATGCTATGGACATTGCTTCTTGAACATGTAGCCCCTACTTGTGCGTGCGATGTGTAATTCATGTAATTTCAGGAGTTCCCCTATGGAGTTTCCTTATGTGTTCACACGCATTGTACTTAATACTCCGGGCTTGGTGTTTGTATTCAGTATTAATGATCTATGCTGTTACTTGCCTCTTTTTCTTTTGTAACTTTGATATTCATTCTAATTTCCTATACCGACCCATCAATCCAAAAATCAAATGCTCTCGCTCAATTCTGGGACGTAGTGTGCCGCATCAAGAATCGTTGTCAATCGGCAATTTCTCACCACGCCCAAACTGGTTTGTGTACAAATGGAGTAAAATCAAACAGGGATTGATAGATGTTGTGGCGGAATTCTAAAGACATATAAAGATTACAAAATGATGGAATTCAAAAGTTCCACTTGTTTTTACTGAATACACAGAAATTGGTTGAATGAAGCAATTAGTATCTTACCTCACTTGTCTTTCATTTGTTTGTGCACAGAAATACTATCAAGCTGTTCCATTGCCGAATTCTGAAATCCCCATAGATTTAATACGCAGGCTGTCAAGTTTCCTTAGGGAACGGGTTAATATCACATTTCTTATGTGGGTGATGATGTACAGTGTAGCACCTGAACCTCTTCCTCCCCTCCCCCCCCCCCAAAAAAAAAAAAAAAAAAAATCAGCTTTAAGGTCTGTGTACAAGACTGTAATTGATGCTGAGAATGCATCATTTTTTTTTTTTAAATTTCTGTTTATGTCAAAAAGGGATTGTTTTGTGTAAGTCTGACAGTGTATGTACAGTTCAGCTGGAGATTTGTGAGCTGATGTCATCACCTTTTGCCAATTGATTCAAACATGTGGATATGACCTGTGTCACTGATTGGCAAAAACAGTGGACACATAGAAATTTCATAGCTCTCTATCTCTTTTTTTTTTTAGAGTGAATTTTTGTTTTTTGACACCGTATCTATTGTTTTCATTCAGTTTTACTCTGTTTAATGCAAGTTGACCATCTCTAGATAAAAAGCTGCTCTATTTGACAACGTTAGTCAACTTTACTAGTGTCTGCAAATTTATCATGTTCCTTCCCCTGGGAATTACACTGATAAGCCACTCCACTATTCTGCTATCAGACATTACTACTATACATGTACTTGGAATCCAGTGGTGATTAGTTGTTGCTGTACTGGGCAAACCTTTGGCAAGCTTTCTTCTTCATTGGAGGGAACAAGTTTTGTTGAAGGGCACTGCCTGGCAAGGAGTTTGTTTTTGCTGTATGACAGATACCCTGTTCATAAGCAACATGCATGACAACATTTTTCTCTCCAGAATTGTAGAGACTCCACAAAAGGATGGCTCTCTCCAAAATTTGTATGGACTCTTAAAAAAGGATGACATTTATGCAATCTTTTGCTGGGTTGATGCTCTGTAAAAATACATCACTCCATACAGGTGATGTGCATGCATGTAGCTTTTAATATGCTCTGCTATTATTATCAATGCAGTAGACCAAGTGATGTGGAAGTAATGCATCAAGCATAGAATATATGTGCTTATTATTAAAATGCCCAAAGAAAGACAGATTCAAATACCAAATGAATTCTGAAAATGCCAATAAGAATTTCTTGGTGTTCACCTCATAGACAACATACAGCGTAGTCATGCTTATATAGTTTTTTGTTAGTATTTGTTGTTGAAGAAAAAATGATCAGCTAGAACTCTCCTTCATCTTGACAGTCTCCATTTACAGAAAAGTAATGCATAAAGTTTGAATATGTTACCATACTGGTCTAAATCGACACGCATCAGGATAATGCTGTAAAACGAGGAATGTTCGCATGCATTTTAATTTTGTGAATTTTGCGAGTGCCAGGATTCGCAAAATTAAAATGCACGCGACGTTTTTGTCTCTACACTGTGTGCATTGAATGCCAGTGGCAATTCACGAAAATTTCATGCCGCAAAAAAGGCCATCAGCACCATTTGGCTAAAATTTCATGCCGCGAATTGTATATCTTCTCTTCCAGTAGACCAGATTACCGACGTATCATTTATCCCTTCGTATAACACAGACTGGCTAAAAGGTATAGTTGACAAATCAGCAAGTTTCTGAGAGGATTGCCCGATGTGACAAAAGCTGATGAGTGCATGCTTGATTCAGTAGATACTGAAATGCACTTCATGTGTTTGAGCTGATAATTATGTGCAAGTTTCATTCCTGGATACTGAAATGTATTCAATGTTTAAAGGGAAGGTAAACCCAAAGAGCAACGTGGATTGAGTGAAAGCAGCAACATTAGTAGAACACATCAGTGAAAGTTTGAGAAAAATCGGACAATCGATGCAAAAGTTATGAATTTTTAAAGTTTTGGTGTTGGAACCGCTGGATGAGGAGACTACTAGAGGATATGACGTATGAGTGGACAACAATACAAAGAAAATATAAAGGATATTCAACAAAAATTCACTTTTCTAGAATTATGAAAGAGCAGTGGACCAACCGCTTTCAGAAAGCAGGGGGAATAATTGCTACCCTTAACATATGTCAATATCAAGTTTATGGAATTCGTAATTTTCATCAAAAATGGATTTTTGTAGTATTTTCTTTATATTTTCTTGATATTGTAGTCCACTCATACGTCATAACCTCTAGTAGTCTCCTCATCCAGCGGTTCCAACACCAAAACTTTAAAAATTCATAACTTTTGCATCGATTGTCCGATTTTCTTCAAACTTTCACTGATGTGTTCTACTAATGTTGCTGCTTTCACTCAATCCACATTGTTCTTGGGGTTTATCTTCCCTTTAATGGCAAGTAAGGAAAAATGTTAAACAACTGGTGTCTTCAATTCAGTTTCTGTTTGACCTGGAAATGTCTTCATGTTCATACCAATCAGTGTGTATGAAGGTGAGAATAAGCCAGGGAGAGAGTGGGGAGGGATGATTTTGCTTGAAGAACAGTTTTGCAGTCCAGTGTGTCAGTAGACTCCTGCATGTCCTGGAATGCAGGTCCCCCCCAGGTACTACCCCTTGACCCCGTGAACTTTACTTCCTGGAACCTGACAGGTTCCAAAACACTACATAGTCTTCCAGCATGACCCCTAAGTAGGATTTGAGTGTGCCCAGTGCGGTGTAGTCTAGGAATTCAGACTGTCTTTCTTTCTTTCCTTCTGCGGGAAGTATGCATCAACCCCATTAAAGTTAGCTATTGGTATTATCCTTTAACTGTGACACTTTCGTAATGACACAATCAAATTGAACCATTTCCAAGTTGGACATATATGCAGTAGCTGCTTGTGTGTCTGGTTGAACAACACCTGCTGTATACAGCTGTAGGTGTGGTCCAGTCTATGTTGCCATCTGCTTCATGCAAACATCCCAATATTCCCAGAGATAAATTAGTTTGTTGAAGATCTTGTGCACCAGTTGTCTGGGTCATGGGAAATGAAAGTTGCATGATATAGAGAAATTAAGTACCTCCCCCAAAAATATAAAACAAAAACAACAAAAACAAAAACAAAAACAGAGAAAAAACAAAACAAAATGAAAGCCCAAAATGTATAAATGGCCAGTTATATGTGCAAAACTTCAAGTGATAGTGATTTGTCTGTAAATAATTGCTATAAGGTACCAATGTGATTGATTGATGGACAAGTGAAGAGGAGAAGGAGGAGGAGGAGGAGGAGGAGGAGGAGCTGGGAGGAGGTGGTGGTGAAGTAGGCAATATGAGCATTTGTAGCATCTGTAGTGCACATGGTTTACAGTGCACGGTGGATTGTGTTACCAAACACTGATGTCAAGACTGCAGGTTATTTTAGCATGCATTGATAAGGGTCACTTTGTGTCAACACCTGTTGGATATGACAAATGTAAACAGAGAGAAGTGGTAGAAGAGCAGTGTCAACAATTCTTTTGTTGTTGTTGCATCTATGAGAATGAGCATATATCAAATCCAGTAGGATTGATTATTATTGTTATTGTTATTGTTATCATTATTGTTAGTATTATTGTTATTATCTTTATAATTATTATTGTTGTTATTATTGTTATTATTTTTGATTATCATCATCATCATCATTGTCATCATTATTCATTTGATATTGTTGTGTGCACACAGTTTGTACATGTTTTTTTGTCCCCGCCGAAAGAGTTCGAGCAGGGGACTATGAAACGGGCTCCGTACGTGTGTGTGTCCGTGCGTCCGTGCGTCCGTTGCGTCCGTCCGTCCGTGTGTGCGTCCGTGTGTGCGTCCGTGTGTGATCAAAATGTTCAAAATGCTACTCCTTCGCCATTTCTAACCCGATTTTGATTCTGTTTGCTTTATATGATAGCACTACATGGGAGCTTTGAAACTTCTATACAGAATTTCAATTGTGACCTTTGACCTTGACCTTTGACCTATATTGTACATTTTGCTTCAAAATGCTACTCCTTCGCCAATTGTAACCCGATTTCAATTCCGTTTGCTTTAAGTGATGGCACTAGGTGAGGGCTTCAAAACTTCTACACAGAATTTTGACCTTTGACTTCTTTGACCTTTGACCTTGATTTTTGACCTATATTGTACATTTTGCTACAAAATGCTACTCCTTCGCTATTTGTAACCCGATTTCAATTCCGTTTGCTTTAAGTGATGGCACTAGGTGAGGGCTTCAAAACTTCTACACAGAATTTTGACCTTTGACTTCTTTGACCTTTGACCTTGATTTTTGACCTATATTGTACATTGCCTACAAAATGCTACTCCTTCGCCATTTCTAACCCGATTTTGATTCCGTTTGCTTTATGTGATGGCACTAGGTGAGGGCTTCAAAACTTCTACACAGAATTTTGACCTTGACTTCTTTGACCTTTGACCTTGATTTTTTACCTATATTGTACATTTTGCTACAAAATGCTACTCCTTTGCCATTTGTAACCCGATTTCAATTCCGTTTGCTTTAAGTGATGGCACTAGGTGAGGGCTTCAAAACTTCTACACAGAATTTTGACCTTTGACTTCTTTGACCTTTGACCTTGATTTTTTTACCTATATTGTACATTGGCTACAAAATGCTACTCCTTCGCCATTTCTAACCCGATTTCGATTCCGTTTGCTTTATGTGATGGCACTAGGTGAGGGCTTCAAAACTTCTACATAGAATTTTGACCTTTGACTTCTTTGACCTTTGACCTTCATCTTTTTACCTATATTGTACATTTTGCTACTAAATGCTACTTCCGGCGGGGACATATATTACGCACCGCGTAATTTCTACTTTTCCTTGTTTTTTTTTGGGGGGGGGGGCTGGGAATTGGTTTTTCCTTGTGTCTTTACTGGTGTTGAACTTTGCACCCTCGTAAAGAGACTGGTCCGTCATTGAACATGTTCCAAGAGTTTGGTTAATATATGACTAATTTCTCTTTTCTTTCCTTGATGTGTGTATGTAGGGCCTATATCTACTGATAAATGCCCTTGGGCAATAATCTTGCCTCTCTACAGCTGTAATATTAGTACTGCCCTGCTTTTGTGTTATACTAGTATTTTACACTTCTGTCTCCCAGTGACTCAGTATTATGTCGTATAGGCCTATATGCATGTATGATATTTGACATTGATACATGTGCACCAGTATTAAACTATAGTACATCATATATTTTATATACCTGTGTAGATGTATTTACAAAGCCTACACATCTTTATGCATATTTATGTGTGTGTATAGATGTTTCAGTGATGCAAGTGCCATTGTTCATGGAAGTGCCAATTGTTGTTGTTTCTTTTGCTCCCAATACCCATACATTATGGGAGCTCACAGCTTCAAACCAGCCAGTCTCATCTGACGTAAGGGCAGTTCACTGACATCAACTTCTGTGTCAGTCAGTACAGGCACTGAATGCCCCGTCTCCTATCATTAACTGAACTCCCAATCTCTTCATCCTTTCTCGCGTTTGTTCCCCATACTTCGCGCGAGGTTGTTCCACATACTTCGCGCGAGGTTGCACATATGCTTTTCCGCATTCGCGAATCCTCACATAGAATGCGGAGCGCAAAATCCGCACAAATAAAACTACCCCGCATACCCAATCCCCATTGATAGTGCAAATTAAGTGCAAGACATTGGACCATCAAATGTATCTTGCTTACGGGGTGTTTCACACTTTAAAGAAAAAATTTGTTTGTACTCGCGTTTTTGTGCAAGTTACAACACGATCTAGGACCTTCTCCATTTTTGCATCACGATGCAAAAACTGTAACTCCTGTGTATGAACACGGCTACCATCAGACCCATGATTAGCTAGACATGATGTGAGAACTGTGTGTTTAAATCGTTGAGGATCGGCTAATTTATCTACAACACACATTTCCCATAGACCCCTGCCCGAGTTTACAATGTACTCTGAACTCGTCTTCACAACAGGTTAAGAGGACTGTTACGATGTTTTGCGGTTGGGCCTGAGCAACAGAAATCTCGAATTGTATGAAGCCCGTTTTCAAATAGATATTTATATGAGTTCCTTGCAAGTCTGAAAGGGCCCTTTAACATAGTGAGCCAACATTGTCCTTGCAGATGAAGTCCTGCAATCTCCAAGAGCCTGGCAAAACATTGGACCTGTTCCTGGAAATGGATTAGTATCTTATCCACTGGGACTGAAAGCAAAAGTGCGGCTTGGATTGTTGCATTTATTTGTCAATACTTTTAATAGTTTTAAAGGGTCAGTCTACCCTCTGGAGAAATTACTGTAAGCAGTGTAGAAAAAAAAATATCAAAGAAAAATCAGACACAAAAATGTTGGTGGCATTCTACTATCGACAAGAGTCAGACTTAATTGAAATTTGCATTTTCTTTGAATGATTTGTAATTTTATAATCAATATCTTGCAATTTTTTTTTCTTTTTGACAGAGCAACCTTGGCACTGAAACATACAGGCATCCTCCGGGGAAAAAGAAATTGTTGAACAATAATGTGCTAGGCAGCTGAGCTGCTGCGAATGAATTTTCTGTCATTCAAGAGCTAGTTTTCTTCCTCTTTTCATAAATATTTGTGTTGTGTTGATGGTGCTGTGAGGACAATAATGAGGAAGAACAGGATATACACTCATATTTTCTTGAAGCTCTTCAATTTTCTGTCATTGTCTCAGAGGCCATTCCAGTTCAGTTTCAGTCACAAGAGAGAAAAAGAGGAAGTGCTAAGTAGCGGCTGTCACAAATATGTTCTAAATGACCGATTATGCCAAAAGCATAAATTCCTGAGGAGAATGGAATTCAGTGAGCCCTCTGAAATACTTCATGTAAACAAAACTATAGAAACAGCTAAAGACCTTGTTCTCTGAAAACATATGACATACCTGTGGGTACAAATGTGACAAAAGGGTCTGTGACAGAGCTATTTTCTTTTTGAAAACAGTGTGTGTTGCTGGTCTCACCTTCATATTCACTATAATGTTTCATTCAGAATTATATAGCATGGGGTGTGAAGCGTCATTTTATAGAAGCACTTCATGTATTTGAGTTGATGGCTGCTAGTGAAATTCCCTTAAACAAAGAATAATATAAACAAAGAATTAGAAAAATGTTGAAAAAATATGGTGAGAATTTCCCTTGTAACAGTGAGCATGTTTCAGTTTTTACATCTTCTGTGTCAACAGCGCATGATTGTGAGCCCATTTTTAAGGATTTTTTTTTTGTTGACAATTGATTGCTCGATAATGTGTATTATTATTAAATTGAAAAGATGTTCTTTCTTTTTTCTTGCGTGTTTATGACTGAATTATATAGACAGCTGCATTTACACAAGAGTAGCTTGTGCTATATTGAGGCATGATACCGTTTGCATTGGACTGTGTTGAGATGGCAGTCTGTAGTAATGTGTGCTTTTTACAAACTGTGCCACTGTTCTACAAAGAAATTGACATGTTTACATCATGTAAGCAAAAGGCAGGGCTTTGTTTATTTACGAAACTGCGGCAAACGGTGTAATGCCATAGAGAAGTTGATACAGCTCTGTCAAAACAGAGGACATGCTCTTAACTTGTCAATGTACTTTTTTCCCCAGTGCCTGGGACCAAACAAATCTGTTAGGTAAGGGCCTGTCTTGGCCACTGCAACAATAGGCCTTATTTACCTGACTGACCCTGGATGTGTATAAATAGGCAATCAATAATGGGATTGCCGGGGAGTCCGCGCTACTGACTTGGTTGACCACCCGTGCCCGACAGACTGGTGTTGTTAAAAGCCGGGCAGGAGACAACTGGTCAAGACTAGTGGGTTTGGTAATAGTCGGTCAGTGTGCAGGCGCTGTGATCTCCAACGGTCATTTAATGGTACATAAAGTATCAACATACCAACCTGCTTGTCAGCTGTTTCTGTGGTGATTAATATGCTCCTGCCCAGGACCATGGTCAAGCAATAAGACTGACCCTTAAAAAAAAAAAGGAAAAATGGAAGAAAAGTTGATGACTGTATATTTTATAGACGACTCATTCTGTTTGAAATTTATTATTCTGCCTTTGGCAATAAGACTAATTACGAACTCTGGCAAGTTTTGATGACCAATCTGTACTTTAATATACGCTGAGCTGATAGTTGATTTTGTACTGTTGTCTTGCAGTCTTCCTCTTGTATGTCCATGCAAGAGTTGTTGTCATTTATATGACATTCCCTAATATGAGCCTCAATATGCATGCTTATTATGTAATACCCCTTTCATAAACTCAATAATGCGGATAATATCCGCAACATTTGGTCGTAAAATCGGAGCGGGGAAAGAATAATGCGCATTATTTCGACCCTTCTATTATCCGCATAATAGCAGCATCGGGACCAGATTTTGAGTTTATGAACGCAAACCCAAATAATGCGGATAATTGCCGGGGTGCGGTCAAACGTCACCTGTCTTTCCCGCAGAAGGGGGGTGTGCAGTCACCATGACGATTAGCCGCCTTTTTCAGGACGGGTGCTCGTAAAAATAATGCGGATTATTTTCAGAGTTTGTGAACGCATTTTTTATTGAATTGTCCGCATTATTCTTATGCGGATAATAGGAGGATGAGTTTATGAAAGGGGTATAAGATCCATCATTAATAAACAGAAATGATGATAGTTCACTTCCAAAGACTGACTCAAGTGAAAACATATATATGTATTGAGGTTTGGCATTGTGACTAATTGCAAAATTTATTTTCAAGTTGTAATGGCTGCAATAAACCAACTGAACTAAACCCGTCTTTGCTAATTCTAATTCATGAGTTAGTAGACAATTGGTTTCCTGTGTCTGTGACTTATTCCCTCCTTGTTTTTAACTGCGTGGGACTATGAACAAATCAAAACAAATATTTACTCTTAAATAAAAGAAGGGGAGGGGGAGCAAAATAGGAGGGAAAAATTGCTGCAGACATCTTATAGTGTGTAGCTTCCAAGCACTTAATGAGATTTGTCTGCTTCGTACTTTTCCAATGTACTCTTGAGCGGTTTCACTAGGAAGAGATGCCCCGAAATTTTCACCTAGTCTTGTATCTAGACCTGGCCCTTTCTACCACCATCAGATGGGCCGGTTTGGAATGTTCAGGCGCTTGGCCACAAGCCACGCTTTAACTCTCCAGATTGCATTAAACAAATCACTTAGAGGACCCTTGCCCTGGTCTTTATGCAGTCAGTTGGAGCTTGGCAATAAAAGAATTGATTGATGCATTTTACACACATTGTATAGGAGGCAAATTATTGTCAGGGTTAAAAAAAAAACAAAAAAAAAACCCAACAAACCAAAAAACAAACCAAACAACCAAAAAAAAAAAGAAAAGAAAAAATAGAAGACAGCAACAACAACATAAAATGACTGATGTTTGCATTGCATTGTGAATCACAGTACCAATGCAGTGATTTTGTGTGTGTGTGTGTGTGTGTGTGTGTGTGCCAGCATAAAATGATTATCAGTTTAGTTTTTCAAAACTCTATTGTCAAAAATCATAATTTTCTGTTTTTTTGGAACAGGGCGATTGTGGCTGTGGGATTGCACTTATTTCCTGTGACGAAAGCACTGTAATATGACTATCGTAACTAGGATACAGCAAAAAGCAACCATCTAGTAACAGCACTGTCAGACACAGACTCCTGTTTTTGCCCATAGGGAATAGCCTTGACTCAAGTCTAAATAGTTACGTTCACACGCAGTTGCCAAACTTGAAGTTTAGGTTGAAAACTTAACTGTCGATGATTAGCTCCACTCGTGAATTCACAACGTGAGTTCACACGCGCACCTAAACTTTAAGTTACAACTTCCGAGCGAGCCCCACTCGATGATTACAACGGAAGTGCAGAGTCTTTGCTAGATGACTTTGTGCCCATACAAAATAGTGCAGCGAACAAGACGCGAGGTTCACGCTAACTCACATGCTCGTTGATAATTGTGTTCACGCAGAGAGAAACTATGAGTGGGGA
This sequence comes from Diadema setosum, assembly GCA_033980235.1. Classification (NCBI taxonomy): domain Eukaryota; kingdom Metazoa; phylum Echinodermata; class Echinoidea; order Diadematoida; family Diadematidae; genus Diadema; species Diadema setosum. The sequence continues at coordinate 4,903,507 of CM067080.1, forward strand.
CCCTCCCATGGCTCGTAGAATGAGCGTAAACCCTAAGATGTCTCGTGGTTTTAATCATCGACTAAACTTTAAGATTGCTAACTTTCAGGTGCGTCCACATGGTGCTAAACTACAAGCTAATCATCGAGAGTTAGGTTTTCGACCTAAACATAAAGTTTAGGAACAGCGTGTGAACCTAGCTATAGACTCCTGTTTTTGCCCATAGGGAATAGCCTTGACTCAAGTCTAAATAATGGGGGGGGGGGGGAGGGGAGGAAGAGGAGGGGAAGAGGGAGGAAGGAAGGGGAAAAAACTTCCTGTAGCCTTGAGAGCAGGCTAATCAGGGAACTGTCAGAAGGGGAAACTGGTGCTGTGGCAATGACCATCCCAAGGACCCTGCAGACAATGCCCTGGGAGAGTAGCTTTGACCCCAGGCTCGATGAGGGATTTTAATTAATGAGGATGACAGGTGATAGTATGAATGGGTAGGCTGGTTCAGGACGAGAGATTTGGTGCAATCAGAAACCTTTGGCATGGTGCTCACTCGTTAGACCTGTTCACACATATGCAATTACCCAGACATAACTTGCAAAAAAAAAACCAAAGTGTATTGCAAAATCTGATAATTCTGGAGTGTGGACATGAAAAGTTCAAACAATCATGATGTTCACCAACATGCCAAATTAAATCCATTTTGATTTTTGTTTTCCTAGAGCCCTTGCTATGATTTGCCTTGCACAGCGGGTGTGAATGGCACGTGAAGAAAATCTATTTATCTAATTTTTTTTTTTTTTTTGATGATGCAATTGTACAATGCAGCTGCACTAGACACAGGGCAAGTGGTGCCCAGGGTCATAGTTAAGTCATTATTTAAGCATTTTCATACTTAAGTCATTGGTTAAGCATACACAGTTCTGAGATTTTAAGCATTTGAAGTGATTACTCTCGTATTTGAATGGGCCTTTGTTTTGTAGGGGCACACCAATGACTTTGCTCTTTGCATTCCCCATAGACGGACGGCCCATCCATTGTGCTACAGACTCTACTACAATGTAATTATTAGTCACAGTGTCCCCACAATTTCGGCAAAATGTGTGATAGCTTTCTGTCCAAAACCAAGTCGAACAATGTTATGGTCTTGACACATACTGTCAGAAGTTCTGAGATGTTTGAATTTTTTCTATTTATTTATTTATTTATTTATTTTTTTTTTTTGGGGGGGTCACAAAATTGAAATCCTTAAAGTGGCATATCCCGATTTGGAGATTGATAATTAAAACTGCTAAAGTGTTTTGTAGACTGTGAAATCATGCAAGAATTTGGATCAGACCTTCTTCTCTGCCACTCCCCGCGTCCACATTGGTCCCCGCGATGCGGGGACAGCCACAAGAGATCTTATCTTTTTTACGACTGACCGTTCACATTGGTATCTCATCTGTCCCCGAGCTGTGGGGGCATTTTGGGGCTTAGAGCGAGCTCTGCCACTTGAATCCAGGCATAGCGCATGCGCACATTTGATGACCACAGCTGGACGCTATCAATTGCGCCCCAAGGTCACTCTCCCCTCCAAATCTTGTCCCCTTACCCGACTTGCTTCGCGGGGACGAGGGAACAAGTCCCAGCGAGCGTTCACATTATGGTTTTTGAGGAGAAAGTCCCACAGCTCGGGACTTTCCCCGCGTCGCGGGGACCAATGTGAACGCGGGGACTGTTTCCTCTGTTGATTATACTATTCATGACACAGATACTTGCCACAAATCACTACCTGTCTGACTTTGTTTGTTGGAAGACAGGAAAATCAATTGACTGCAGCGAATTTTGACGAAGTATTATATAGATTGATGGATGATTTTATGGTTGGATCTTGGATCTGTAGAAAAGACATCAGAAGGCCACCACCAGCCGATCAATACCCAACAGAAAGGCGGGTAGAGGTGAACAAGGGTGGGATAGGAACAGGTGTGGTGTGTATGTGCGTGGTGTGCATGTGTGTATGTGTGGTGTATGCGTGTGTTTGTGTGTAGCTGGGTGTCGGCTGGTAGTGGAGGACACGCCCACCTCATCATCTCGGTCAAATGTGGAGTCATTTTGTCTTCTTCCTGGCATCAATAATATCATCTGGGGACTTGCTCTGCTGGCCCACCCCACGCCATAAATCATATTCCAACCCGGGCTGGGGGAAGTAGCTGGGTCGGTGGTAGTGTAATAGCCTTCAGAGAATAGAGATATCACCCGCTCTGTCACCCTATCTATCGTGCCCCACCCCCACCTCCACCCTCCAAGAAGTAGCTCTCCTATGAAGGAGAATCCTTCTTCAGAAAGGCAGAATTGAACAGCATTTTCATTTGCAGAGAAGAGCAATGAGAGTGATGATTTTTGACATTGTAATTTGTGAAGAATGCAGAAATATTTTTTTTTTTCTTGGTGTGATTTTGGTGTGAATATGTATGTATGTATGCAGATATTCCCATGTGTACTTGCCAACAAGAAGAATTTCCTACATGGACAATAAATGAGTCTGAAATCTGAAAATCTAAAAAAAATGCTTAAAAAATTGACCAAAGTTCGAAATAATACTCCTGATTTGCTACAAGTGTGCTGCAGGTGCCAATGAAATCAATAAGTGAGTTCCGTGCAATATCTTAGAAGTTAATTGTAGTGTTGAGGCATTGGCAGTACAGAAGACAGTGTTAGATGTGTGCTTATAAAGCCGGAAGGGCGCAACTTGGTGCTGAATTTAAGTTGTAAGCCGTTTGCTGATGTTTGCGATGCAGTACTTGATGTGATGGTCGCCTTCTGAAACAAGAGCCGTGATGTTACCACTGTAATTTGAAAGCTGTTCTGGCCATTGGCTTCAAGGTCTGGGATTGTTCCATGTATAATCTGAACTGCTATGATGTCATACATAGACAATGAATCATTACTGGGGGATTGACGAGTCGTATTGTGCTCGTCTGTGACAATGCCTGAGTTAGCGCTGTTCGCCACTTTTTCTGACAGTCTCGACTTTGGGGCGCAGTCGTCATGCAATCATTTATATACGCGTCATCAATTTATGTGAGTGTCTGTTAGAAGTGCATGTAAATTTATGCGGTAATTTTTTTTCTCTCCTTTTTCTCTCCCCTTACCCAGGTCCTTAACTGAAGTTCTGTGCAGTCTGTGTGCATGTAAGTAAACCCCAGCCCATCTCCGTATCGATGAATGTCTTTTTGGCTGCGCGTGTGAGACAATTGATTAATGCTCTTTTACTGACAGGCGCTGGAATCGCTGTTTTGGCTCGGGTTCGGCCACTGCGATTGCTGTTTTGGCACGAGTTTGGTTACTTACCAGAACATGTGTATGTCTCCCTGCTTGTGTGTGTGTCTGGAGAGTATGTGTGTGAAATTGGAAGTTTGTGAATATTTGTGTCTGCATTTTTGTTTGGATGTCACTTGGCTGCCCGTACAAGACCTGTCAAATGCTATATGAGATTCAACTTCATCAAAAATTTTGCTGTTGAAGTAGTGTGCATCAATTCAACTCTCAAATCGAGTTGGGTATCAAGACTGAGAGAACTAACTGATCGCATTGGTATGATTTCAATTGAATATTTTGTTCTTTTCTTACGATGTGTTCTAGTAGGCCTGGAATAAAAAAAAAAAGCTTTACATTGCCAAAGAAAGAATAACTGTTTTCACTGTTGGTAAAATGATATGACTTAATTGCACTTTGCTTTTATTCTGTGCCGCATTATTGTGGATACCCCGAATAATTTATTATTGTTATTATTATTTCTTTTGAATAATGGCTTGGTATTAATGCAGGGGATACAGCATCCCATAAGCTGTTCCAGCCAGCTGTCTTTACACTCTAGTGATTATAATGTTTCTGGTACTGCACTCATTTGCTCTGTACACTGAATGACAAAAAAATGTGATTTTTTTTTTCTTTGGTATTAGCTCAAAAGTATCTGATTTCGTCTGTCATAGCTATTATAGTACGGTCATACCAAAAAGGAAGAGGCATCAAATAACATGGCAGACAGGCTAGATTGTCATTTCGGACACTGAAATGAATGTTTTTCATACTTGAAGGGAGATGGTTGTGGTTGTATGGGATACTGATAGTCTCACCTACCAAGAGCCTTTGTTGATAATGTGGAATCTGCAGTAACTCTTTTTTGTTACTTTAGAAAGGATGGTAGAGTTTTGGTTGAGATGGGGTTTCATATTGTAACTTTTTTTTTTATTATTTCTATAATTAGAAACCACCCATGGAACTTAAAAGAATACAATTCTAACAGCAATTCAAATTTTTTTGGTGATTTTTTATTTTTATTTTTTTGAAATAGCTAAGATATAAAAAAAACTAAAACAGAGTAAAAGCATAGTGGTCTGAGATTATGAAAGGTGGATCCCACCTTTTATTAGGACGACTTTGGTTTTGGATATCTGGCCATTTTAAAACCAATTTTCTCCTAACAAACTTTGAATCCCTTTAAGACTTGTGTGCTCTTTCGTATTTCATAAGAGCTGTCTTATTAATCACAAAGAAAGTTGGAAACCTGGAGCCCCATCTCCTTTAAAGCTGTGCCATCCCTTTAAGAACTGTGTGCACTACCAAATTGATGTAGAATCTGCAGGAAATAGCATAATCGGATATTTGGAAAAGATTTGCAGAGAATCTCTTGAAATTCAACTGGGTAGTATTTCCCTTTGTGGGAACTAATTATCTTAGTCTGATTTTTTTATTTTTTTTTTTTTTAGTTCAGAAAATAGTAACTGGTTTTAACAGCTCAAGCTGTCTCTTTCTCTGTTAGCATTGCTGAAATTACTAATCAAATTCAAATCCCTTGCATGGACACAATGTACATTGTAATGGCTATAAACATACACAGCATCTCACTTTTGACATAATTTTGTATCTTAAGGGCTTTTTACACTTGTGTTTCTTAACCCCGGACTTTCTCTGACCCAGGACTATCGTTAGTCCCGTACCAAATTTTTTAGCTTTTTACACTCGCCAATTAGTCCCGTACTATCTCTTGTCCGGGGCTAAAACTGACCTTTTTACACTCATATTTCTTAGCCCAGGACTTTCCAAACCACATGAATATTCATAATTACGCTGTGTACTGTACACGTACACGCACGCACCGGCAGCACTTGATGACCTCGTTTCTGATTGGTCAGTGAGGGTCGGACTTCGTCTCCTTCGCTTAGCCCAGGATTATTTTTATGCCTCCGCCACGAAGTGGTGCCGGAGGCATTATGTTTTCGGGTTGTCCGTCCGTCCGTCCGTCCGTACGTCCGTCCGTCCGTACGTCCGTACGTCCGTACGTACGTCCGTCCGCTTTCGTTTACGCGATAACTTGAGTAATATTCACTGGAATTTTACCAAACTTGGTCCAAGTATGAAGTATGATGGGGCAATGATTTGATTAGATTTTGGGTGAAATCGGCTAAAGGTCAAAGGTCAAAGGTCAAGGTCAAATCATGAAATTTATCCGTTTACGTGATAACTCAAGACTGTATGGAGCAAATTTCACCAAACTTTGTTGGAGGATGATGTATGATGGGACAATTACTTGATTAGTTTTTCAGTGAAATCGGACAGAGGTCAAAGGTCAAAGATAAAGGTCAAATCCTAAAATTTATCTGTTTACGTGATAACTCAAAACTGGATGAAGCAGCTTTCACCAAACTTGGTCCAAGGATGATGTATGATGGGACAATTAGTTGAGTAGAGTTTAGTGACATTGACAAGAGGTCAAAGGTCAAAAGGTCAAGGTCAAATACTAAAAATGTTGCTATTTCCCCCATATCTATGCAATGCCCGCAGTTATTTTCTTGAAACTTAGTGTAGACATGTACTGCTGCATAAAGATTCTCCAGAGAGAGTTTGATGTCATAAGGTGAAAGGTCAAAAGGTCAAAGGTTAGGTGAAAATGTTGCAATATCACTTTTCTCGCAAATGGTTCAATATATCTTCATGGAACTTAGTACATATGCATGTACTGACTGGCAGGGATTATCTAGGGAATTTAGGGGTCATGGGTCAATAGTCAGGGGGTCAAAGGTCAAGGTCAACTCCCCAAAATGTTACTATTTCCCTCATAGTATATGCAATGATTGCATTATTAGTTTTAAAATTTAATATATGTACATGTATTATTTAATGGAGATTCTCTTGGAAATTTCCAGCCAGAAGGTCAAAGGTCAAAGGTTAAGGGTCAAAGGTTAGGTTTGAATTAAAAAAAAAAGATATATTTTGTACTGTAATTACACTCTTTCTTCATGCCTTGAAAATTATACTCAATGCATAAACTTCTAATAAGGTCGGTCAGAAGTCAAGTAAAAATTTTCAATTCCCCAAATATGTGTACCTGCACTCTTTAATAGACAATTATAGCAAACCCAGTTCGTGGAAAGTGAACATTCAAGATATTTCTGACAAACCTGTTATTTCGATATTTTGCCAGTAATGTGAAACTGTCATCACACATTGTGAAGACATTGTACTATACACCTATTGGGAGAATCATGCATTATGGCGGAGGCATCAGTCGCCGTAGCGACATTTCTAGTTTCGTTCTGTTTACACTCACTTGCTTGGCACTGCAATTGCGGTGCTAACCCCTGCTATTTTGCAGGGCCAGATAGTACCGTACTATCGGTGGGGCTAGCCCACTTTGGCAAAAACGAGTGTAAACAGAAAGTGGGCTAAGGATAGTCCCGTACCAACGGTGGGGCTAAGGCCCCCCCTTAGCCCCACCGTTGGTCTGGGGCTAAGCAAAATTTTACAAGTGTAAAAAGCCCTATAGAGGGATTGAGTCTTGAAAAGTATGACTTAAATTGAAAACTCAGCAAATGTACATGTATTTTCTTGCCCATTTGTAGTCAGATAAGCAGTGAGAAAGAAAATACTTTCTTCTGTGACTGAGAACCTTTACTGCCAATGCCATGATTAAAAAAAAAAGCATGACAATTGTTATGTTGCACAGTGTATGAACAAGTTCTTGAAAATTTTCATTATTCATTTTTGTCTTGCCTGCATAGCGGAGGCAAGACATAGGTGTCACTTGTCTATTGTTGTCGTTGTTGCCCTCGTCAACAATTGGGTGTATGTATACTCTCTAACTTTCCTTGGATTTGAGCTGTGACCACCAAACTCACACCTCAGGTACATAACCTGAAAGTGTCAGTCAGGTTTGAATATATGGGTGTAGTCCAGGTCAGAGGTCAAAATGTCAATGAACCTTAATGTGCATTGTACACATAGTATTGTGGTGTACTCTCAATAACTTTCCACAGCTTTGAGCTATGACCACCAAATTCATACAACAGTTACGTCACCTTTAAGATGCTGGTCAAGTTTGAATATTGGTGAATTCTTACAAGGTCAAAGGTCAAAATGTCAATGAGCTTTTTCTGATTTAAGCGCCATATATTGTGTGCTCTCAGCAACTTGCCTCAGCTTTGAACTTTGGCCACAAAACTCACACCACAGTCATATCACCCAGTGATGCTGGTCAAGTGTGGATATTGGTTAAAGTCAGATAAGGTCAAAGGTCAATGAACGTACATTGAAAAACACACTATAATGACAAATTGCTATATGTGGACAGGCAAGACATCATATGGCATGTGCCTTGCTTTTTGCTTGACTGCTTGAAACCAGTCAGATTTCCTTCCTGGAACATAAAGTACATCTTAGAGGACTTGCACATAGTCTTTGGGTCAATGTTCCCCGGTAATAGATATCGGGATGCTGCATGGCTGCAATGAATAAATATAGCGTTGCTTAATTAAACAAGCAGTAAAAGTAATGTGAGTGTTGACGCTTGAAGTCCTGTCTAGGCAGTTTTCCGCTAGCTTTACCCCGATTGATTGCGTAATCGGCATCCGTGATGAAGTATCTCGTGGCCAGTATTCTGTCTATCACGTGCCGTCTTGATTGTGTGACGTCTGTCTTCATGATTGTTTGCCAAATGAAGCGATGTCCAGGGTATGTCAGTGAATATGTAATAATGAAAACTGGTTGGGTGAGGGTGGAACTCGACACCACAATCTGAAAAACAACAAAAATAGATTGATTGAGTGAAATCAAGCTACACCAAACTTTGTGTAGCCAGTTTGTAAACACTAGGCCCGTTCACAAACAACGAAAATCGAAATTTCAATCGCGATCCAAATTTCGATTTTTTTTTTTGACCGTTCATACACAGGGAAAAATCGCACTTTGCAGCAAGGAAAGAACGATCAGTGGCCAAACTGCGCATACGCGAATCTTGCATGACCGAAGACTGACCCCGCAGTCCCAATAGAGTTTCGCACGCGCTACGAATGATGGGATTAAAAATACCGATTTCCGAATCTCGATCGCGCTCACACACACGACGCTTGGCAAAATAATCGCGATTATTCTGAAAAATCGCACTAATAGTGCGAGTTGGATTGCGATAAGGATCGCGGTAATTAGTGAGATTTTTCTGTCCACACTGGAAAAAATTTTGAAATTTTGATTGCGATAAGAAAATCGATTTTTAAATCACACTTTTTCCCTTGTGTGTGAACGGGCCTATTGGATGATGGTCACTCTTGTCTGTACCTTGTCACCAATTTCTCTGTCCAAGGGTCGTTGATCAAGTTCCTATTGCACTCTAGACTTGAAAGGAAGTGAAATCAGTGTGAATTTGTAATGGCGACGTCCACGGCAGAATGTGAAAAGAGTCGCAAATAATTTCCGCCCTCTAGTGTCGAATTCTACTGCTGTTTCATCGTGTTATCCCCCAGCAGCATAATTGTACTTCGTGTTTGTGGATGGATTTTACCTCGTGTTTGTACTTTTCGGCTCAAAACAGAGGGAATCGGAGGAGAAGAAAAAGATAACCCTGTGGTATCAGAACACTTTGTAAGATAGATCACGGAAGCGGCCAGGCAAATGAGATCAAGTGGCAACGACTACGTAACATCCGATGGTATAGTTTTTGGAATCTAACAGGAAGACCTATTGCAAAATGGCTTCTTTTTTTTTTTTTGTCCACAGTCACTGGGGAGGGGACACCATGAAAAGGATATGCACACACAAGCTAGAAAGAAATAGTCTTAGAAAGCCAAAAGTGTTCTCAATTAATCCACTAGCAACTCAAGATTCTGTACAAGATGGCCTATGGTTGCCTGGAAAGTACAGCAACATTGCTGTCACTTCGACAACTTTCTAAATGATATGAAATAAGTCACTATTTATGCTTATTTTTTGTCCATTACAAGTTATGTTTATTTGAAAGCCTTTCCTTTTGTTGACCTTTGACCTCTTTCCAATCACATAATTACATATTCTGTATGAAAACAATATTTTAAAAAATGGACGTGCGGTTTCGGGCATTTCAGTGACTAATGGGTTAAATGACTAATTCATTTTAATTTTTCATGACATACATTTTTGTATGTGAGGTTTTACGATTGCAATGCCAATGATTTTGAGATTTGAATGCAGAACATTAAAAAAAAATATTTTGGATGAGATGTGGTTTATCAGCTTTTTCAAAATGTAATCAGTCTTAGAAGTGAATATATATTACAACAGCTTTGTATGAGGCTTAGGTAATTTTATTTTATCATTGTCACATTACACAGTGGTTTGTAATATAGTTTTGTTCTTTTGGTTTGCTCCCACCTTCCCCTCCCTGACAAAATGTGTGAGATAGAGACATATGTATCACAATAATAATTATCATTTTGAGCCAGGAAGTCAGTAAGCCATTTCACTTCTGTGAAAGATGGTAGGATCGTGTTTTTATTTTATGGCAGCGATGAAGTTCATTTCCCAGTTTTGGTACAACGAGGACATGTGTATGACTGCTATGCATTTGAATGAATAGCATTTTAAAGACTGTTGGGGTTATTAGAGTCAGTCCCTCTAATGCACAGAGGTACAGCTGTACGCTGGCTCCATGGGCAAGATTTCTAACGGACAGGGAAAAAAATGGGAGATAAAAAGTGCAATGGGAAGTGGTTTTGTGTGCAGTGATGTCCAGAAAGTTTTTTTTTTTTTTTTTTTTTTTTTGGGTCTGAGGCTACTGCTCCAGTGAACTTTTTTTTTTTTTCCATTATTCAATTTTGTCTCCCCCCTGGTATTGTTCACCAAGGCAGGGCTGTGTGTAACCGCAGTCTCGTGGACTCCAAATTATTTGTATAGCAGAGTGTCTGATCAGGCACAAAATGCAGGATAAATGTGCAATATTTGCGCCAATCGACTTTTCATTTGGTGTGAGGGCAGACAAGATGTCTGTGACAACATGGGCGGATGATAAGTGATGAGCCATCCACCAAGCATGGTAACTGATAATGAAGAATGGGGAAAAACATAGTCAGTTTCATTTCCTTTCTTTTCTTGTCTTGTTTTTTGCAAAGAGAGTAGTAGATTATGACAGTATATTGTTTTCACAAGGATGAACTGATTTCTGATTAGAAAAAAAAATAGTTGAAATATGAACAAGGTTATGATGACACAAGAGGCGTGTGTTTTCATATTTTTTTGTCCTTTTTTTTTTTTTGAATAGCAGTTACCGCAGCCATTGTTTAAAATATTTTTGGTCTCAATGATGTTTACTGTACACCTTCTTTGTTATGAAATGTTGGAGCGCGGGAGACAATCATCTCACCCATTCAAAGTAGTTCGAGTGTTAAGTAAGTGTCGCACACTCTGAACCGAACCAACGACGACATGAAGAGGTGGATCGGTTTGGATAACGTTTCACTCGTATTCTTACAATCGTGAGTGAGAAAAGGGCTCGATCGATAAATTTTCGCGATTCTCATGTCTTATGTGGCTTCACTGTACCCTGTAAAGCTACCAGATAGGGATAGATAAAGAAAGAGAGCAATACGCGGGACTGGAGCGAGCAAAGGAGAAGTCTGGTGCGTAGACTACGCAGTGTGTTCACAACCTTTCCTATCACACGTCATGTGCTGCAAGACGTGGGGCTGATATTGGGCAGGGTGAGTAATGTGCGAGATGCTTTATTAACATCTACACCTACTGCTATGTGTGTTGTGGGGAGCCCATGATGGAGGGGAGGTTGGATTGAATTGTTTAAGATTCCATGGGGGGGGGGGAATGAGCGAAAGAAGGAAAAATAGTGAGAAAGAGGAAGGTAGATGAAAAGAGAGGAAGAAAGATTTCAAAGGAAATAGGGGAAGGTGATGAAAAGTTCCTATTTGTTTGTGGTGTGTAAGATTATATTCTTTGAGCCCCTTACTAACATTTGCAGATGGAAAAAACAAAACCCAGCTTTATAGCTCCAAAATAGTTCTGAAATGTGAGGAAAGGATGAAAATAACCATAATAAAAATGTTAATCAGTATAATCAATATTGTTATATGTACACAATGGGAACAGTAGTCTTATTAAAATGTTTTATAGAATAATAAGTCAACACTTATGGTTTATTGAGAAAATTATTGTTTTCTCCTTATTTTGTTTTAATATTTTCGATTTTTAGTTTTTATATGGTAGGGTGTTATGTGATACAACTGAACTATATGCATTAAATGTGATAATTCCATCAACATTTTTTTTTTAATCACTGCTTCCAGTGTTAAATGGTAGCTTTGAGAATGTGTGTGTTTGTTTGTGTTTCAGGGCCATATATATATATATATAAAGGGAATAAAATTGACTTTGATTTTCACTTGCCCCTGGCAAGTGGGCAATTGCTTATGTAGCACCTTGTCTCCAGTTAGCAAAAACTAGAGAGTAGCATGAATTTGCGTGGAGTCTTGCTTTGTGATTATTGTAAAAGAAAAACTCATAGCTCTAATGTATTATGATGTATGTAGGGCTACTCTGACTGCAGCTTTTGTGTTCATATTTTTTCTTTACTTGGGAAATAAATAAATATAATACCTATATTTCATCTGTGCTGATACATTTAGAAAAGGATATAAGAAATTCTGTACAATATTTATCAAAATGAAACTTCTATGAGTAGAGCATAAATCATTGCTGCTTAGTTCTGATAGTATGGACACTGGCAAAAACGAATGGTTACAAGAACATCCAACAGAATTGAGATGTGGGCATATTGTAGCAGAGCAAAAAGGGATAAGTCTTGCTTGAAAAAAAAGAATGTGTGCTGAGAAATGTTGAGTGTGAAAACTGCCGTGGAAAAGAGGGTGAACACTGATGTGATGTGGCTGAGAGCGGCCGCCAGGCTCTCACCGGGGCTCGGGGAGGAAGGAGGGGAGGGAAGGAGGTGGCAGGCGATGCGGCGATGCAGCGTGTGACGTCTTCAGCGAGTGTCAGCGGCCTCAGTCACATCCCCCGTCATGCTCTCTCTCTCTCTCCCTCCCCCGCCCCCCCCTCTCCCCCCTGCTCCCACGGCGAGTTCAGCCAGGGGACAAAGTTCATCGCAAAGTGCACAGCATGCTCTCTCTCCCTCTCTCCCCCATTTCTTCCTCTCTCCCCCATCCTCTCCTCCGCTCTCCCCCACTCTCACCCCCCACTTCCACTTGCGCACTCCCTACCCCAGTCATCCGTTCACTCTCTCCATGTCTTACCGTCTCCTACTCTCCACTCGTTCATCTCTCTGCAGCCCTTCTTTTTCCCTCACTCTCACATCTCCCCTTGCTTACTTGGGCCTCCTTCTCTCCCCCTCTCTCTTTCCGCCAATCCGTCTTGTCTTTTTCCATTCCCTTCTCTCTCTCTTTCGCCCCCCTCACTCTCCTCCTTTCTCTCCGTTCTCAACTTTCTGTCATCCCCGCTCCATCTTCTGCCTTCCCTCTGCGTCCATCTGCTCCGATGTAGGTGGTTAGATGCACGCGTTCTCTGCAAAATGGTTTAGTCATGGCACATGTGAATAGCTAGGGGTACGGACACTACCCCCTCTCTTTCCCCTCGGGTATCGTCACCACCCCCCCCACCACCAGTGCATCTTCTTATCCTAGTATCATATCCTCCTTGTCTTTAAGCCAGCAACTAATTTTCCAAATTGGATCATGAAAGCAGACTTTGGGAGGGAGGGGGGGGGGGGGGGGGGGTGGGGGGGGGGGGGGGGAGAGGGGAGGGAGGGGGATGCAAGAATGAAAGGGATGATGGGGGAGAGGTTCCTCTTGTGAAATAATTGAGACGAAGATGGCACGATATTCCACCCCCGTAATATTGATTTTTCAAGCAGTTATGATCATTTGGGACATGCGCAAATGATCTAGTTTCCTCCCAATTAGTGGTGGAAGCGAAGCGTTGCATCTCTGCTAAAATCATCACTGTTGTGGACCAGGAGGATGCGTCATATTTTGTACAAATTATGGAAGGAGCAGGGCATTGTTACATGCGTGCAGTTGAGTCAGGCCAGAAATAGCATCAAAATGTGCCCGGCACCAAGTTGTGTACGTAGTCATACTTGAAATTAGACACAGATATCAAGGTTGGCGTGATGGAGTTTGATGGAGTTGTCACCACAACCAGAGCAATAAGACTGTGCTCCTGTTTTTAAGGTTATTTAAATTTACTTGTGTCTACACCTTAATGTGTATGTATGTATGTCTGTGTGGATGGGTGGGTGATTGTGCAATGCATGCATATAATCATGTGCATTATCTCAAAAACTTTAGACCATCTTTAAAGTAGCCCTATGATGTTTGCTATGATTGTATGTTTGATTATCCGTAGATGATTCAGATAAATTATTATGTAGGTTTATGAGATTGAAGGGTCGTGAAGCGATTTACCACCCCACAATTTTCATTCTCGGCAATGGACATAGGAATATAGAAATTGATCAAATATTTTACAAGCAGTTTGGTGCAAGTGTAGCAGGGGTCAGAGTCAGTCTGAAATATTGCAGTGTCTAATCACCTGAACTATTTATAGAGAGTATAGTTAAAGAGATTAAAAGTTGAACTTGGGTAAAGCAATTAACGATGAGATGCTGTTGAGCTTGATGGATGGAAAGCCAATTATTAAGGGTTGAATGCTCAACTTTGATACTATTGAATGGATATTCACTTTGTTATAATTTATGTGAATAAATTTCAGTAGTCTATCTTCATGTAGAAATCAAGTGTACAATCTCTTCCCCCAAAGAGCACCCCATACAGAGGTTCTTCACTTGTCTGTTAATAGTGATCCACAATATGTGGCAAGGTGATCAGGATCTATTTATTCATTTATTGATTTTTTGTTGTTGTTGCAGATATGAAAAAGAAAAATGTGTAAAGGTTAACTAAATAGATGACAAAAACAACAAAAAAACAACAAAAATAAAAATAATTTTATTATGTCTCTCTCTTTCTCCATCTATCTATCCATCTATTCATCTCTTTGTCTGTCTGTCTGTGTATATGTATGTGGAGAGAGAGAGAAAGAAATGCATACAAACTTGTATATTTTTGATATGGCGATCAGTCATGACATAAAGTGCAAGTTCTTGTGAGAAGTGCGTTCAACTGCTTTCTTTATGTGAATTTAGATATTCTGTTATTTGTTTGCTTTATTGATCAAGCTGTGAAAAAAACAAACACAAAAGCATTTCAAGGCCTCATAGAAGAAGAAACCCTGAACAAACGCCTCATTTGCTTTTCGCTCAAGTGTTGCAGTGCACCCGTTAATGAGATATTTACCAGGGACCAAGTGTGACACTGGCTTACTAGCCAATGACTACTGTAAGAGTGGATATTTTTGCACGACTAATTTTTGCGCTCAGCCAAGTAAGAAGAGTTTCGCATGTTTTTAATTCCATGGAATCAAGACATCAACTACTATAGCATATATGACAAGCAAAAACATTTGCGTGCTTTTATTTTCGCACTAGTTTCTGGTTGCGCGAAATGCGCAAAAATTTCAGCACCACGGAAATTTCTACTTTTACGGTAATCAGAAAATGCTTTGCTCACAGCAGACCCATACAAAAAATTCCAAGTGCGTGGGTGGAGATAGAAATGGTCTTTTGCTGATTATGATATTGAAATACAAGGAATACTAAAGTTGGGTCCCTCGTGATACAGTTCCTGTGAACATTGTAACTGTTTGGTGTGCGGGGAGAGGTAAGATTCTCTGTCTGTTGAGGGTATTGACTATGCATTAGCTATCTGTCCAATATCTCCCCAAAACTACAGCAAGATAGTCAAATGTAGGCGCCGGCTCTGTTGATTTTAGTATGAGAATTTAGCTGTCCAGCAGTACCTGACAAGGAATTCAGTCTTTGGTCAGATTTTGCATTGAGGAGTGTACAATAGAATGATGCTGCATCATCCCCCCCCCCCCCCAAGGTGAAGATGATGAAAAAATTTGTTCCTACATGAGTTTCATTTTTATCTTTGTCTCTGTCTGTTTCTGATTCTTTCCTCTTTCTGCTTTGGTGTGTGTATGTGGTGATGCACCACTTCTCGCAACGAGCGATGGTCGAATGCATGTAACGGTGCTGGCACGGAAGCTCGAGAGCTCCCAATGTAAGCAATGCCAGGTATGCCTGATATTTTCTGTGTAACGAGGCGGCCAGATGCGGGGCTTGTTTGCCGTGGGAATGGCCTTTGCATGCGTGGCGCCTGATCGGCTCTGCTGCGGCGACGCACACGGGGCTCTCTGCTCGCTTTACCCAGCCCACGGGCTGTGGGGAGGAAGTTTATATGAGGTAGAGGTGTTCCTTTTTTTTTTTCCCTCCTTTCATTTCCACAAATTTCCCCCTATCTCTCCTGTTGCCAAGCTATAGGCGTCATGACATCTGCCTATTGTATGATTGTCTGTTTGTGGAGTTCACATGAATTGGTTATATTTGTTGTTGCTTTGAGTACTTCATCTGGCTTGGCTGTTTTTTGACTGCAAAACCACAGGTACAACGAGAAACACAAAAGGATCAGACAAGGTGCAAATGGAGAACACTTTTAAAAGAGAAAAACAGGATGTGTATTTTAACACACACACATACACACATGCATATGTGCAAGAGGTCAAAGGTCAAGTTCTATTACTCTATTGACTCTCTTACTACCTTATGCTTTGTAACCACAAATTTGAAAGACTTTGCATCCTAGCACATTTATTTCTGCAGCATCTGGAATTCCCCCACCAATTGAATTGATTGAATTACTGCAATGGATCAGAGAAGATCTGAGTATAATCATTTAAAGGGATGGTACAGTATTGGAAGAGATGAAAATTGGGCTTTTAAGTTTTTGTGAGATACCAAGAAAGCACTTGTGATACAGTACAGAACATACCATTTTAACAGGAATTCAAAGTTTATTTGATGAAAATCGAGTTTGGAATGACTGAAACATCCAAAAACAGAGTAAAACAAAGTGATCGTAATTAAGTGTGGGTCCCACACTTTATTAGGACTCGCTCTTTTTCCGGATATCTCAGCCATTTCAAAACCAATTTTCATCAAATAAACGTTGAATTCCTCATAGAATTACATGCTCTTTCATATTTGATAAGAGGTTTCTTATCATCTCACCAAAAAAAGTTAGAAACCTGAAATTACGTAGGTCTCAACCAAAACTATACGATCCCTTTAAGTTACAGTTTGGAAATAGGAGTACAGCATACATCAAATGTGACATTATGACAGATAGTGGGCTTACTGCATGGAGCTACGTTTGTAGCTCCTTGGTTACTGCTACATGCTTATGTGCTACAAACTCAATCTATGTGAATGAAATGATGCTGTACTAGTAGTTTTTCTTCTTTCATGATCACTTATTACACATGTATTGTTGAATGCAGTTCAGCTATTGCATATTGTGTGGAGTAAAAAAAAAAAAAAGAAAGAAGAGGATATAATGAAACTGTTAGCTAATGATGAATTCATTTGAATGAATTATAAATACATACCAACAATGGCGGCAGTTGAAATTAATGGAAACAAAATTAATAACATATTGCTGTAAAAATCCTCTGTACATATCAGATCAGAAGTTTACAATCATTTACCACCCCCATGACTACGT
This sequence comes from Diadema setosum, assembly GCA_033980235.1. NCBI lineage: Eukaryota > Metazoa > Echinodermata > Echinoidea > Diadematoida > Diadematidae > Diadema > Diadema setosum. The sequence continues at coordinate 4,920,417 of CM067080.1, forward strand.
AGTTGCATCTATTCTGTCAAGCTATTATGAATTGAAAAAAAAAAATACCAACACCACAACAAAACTATGAAATGCAAACTAGACTGGCTGATTGAAAGATTCATTTATTTGTGGAGGTCTACCTTCATTATATGGGATTATCAAATTTGAGGATTTCTAATGTTTTCTTGTTCAAATTCTTCCCAGGATATTCCCCATTGGTATGTTATGTTACAAGATAAAAGAAAAAATTCTGAATCTACTGCTTGATTTTTTCCTCCAATGCACTCTGCCTCCTCGGGGTAGATAGTATACGTACAGTCAAACCTGCCATAGCGGTCACCAGTCTATAGTGGCCACCTGTCATAAGTGGCTACTGAAATGATTCCCCCACCAAGCGAAAACCATGTTAAAAACCTTGTCTATAGCGGCCACCTGTATATGACGACCACTTTATTCATCCTAGTTAGGTGGCCACTGTAGACAGGTTTGACTGTATTTGGTGACCAGTGACTGCCAAGAAGTACAGTGACCCTGCCACACATCTTTATGTGTAAAAGAAGGATAACCACTGTTTTGAGATTGACCTAAAAAATGATTCTTTGAGTATTCACTGATATGAGATTAGTGCACCCCCAGAAACCATGAATTCTCATGAAATGAGTAGTCAAGGACACAGGAGTCATCATTTTTTATTTTTTAAGTGGCTTCAGCTGGAATACAAAATGATTTCTGACTCCTCTCCCCCTTGAGTCCCATAATTGCACTTTGGTGATGGCAGACTTAAATGTTTAAAAAAAAAAAGGATGTGATTTGCAATGGTGGGTGTGCCAACCTCACCTTTTTAAAATGTCATACAAACATGTAGAACTACCACGGAATAAAGCTCATTGTTATGGAAGGCCATATCTGTTTCTAATCGAGGATGTAACACACAGGAGTGAAATGCAAAAAATATCCAGATTTCTACTGATGCCTTGAAGGATTGGCAGCCTTCTGTCATGTCATTTCAAAATGTCATCCCTGAGCAACCCTTCTGCAGTGGAAAATCGTACGTGATGAGTGTGCTCAATAAAAATCTCTCGGCCTCCCCCGTCCGTAATTGGCGGATTTGCACGTCGGCGAACGAGGCGAACGGCAAACAAGCCGTGGAAGCTGCCGGGGAGAAAGTGGTGCGGGGCAATTCCGAGAAAAGAGTCGATGATGCAAATGCGTTTTTTTTGCCGATCGTCCAGGTTCGACGGGTTTTGTTCACATAGCTCTGAGTCATTGCGAATGTGTGACCACTCCTTTCGGAAGGCTGCCTACCTGATCAATAGTCAGTGCTATCCCTCTGACCGTGCATGTGAACATTCTACAGTTTTTTCTTCTTCTGCCCAGTGCATGCACTCATGTAATATGCATAGATGAGACCACAGTGGAAATTATAGTACAACATGTATTCAGTTTTTAATCACATCAAACATTTACCATAATATCATTTTTACTCCTTCTTCCTTTTCTCTTTCTTCTTGTTTTTCTTCACCTTCTTTTCAGCCTCTTTTTCCCCCCTTTTTTTTTCCTGGACTTTTCTCATTGATTTCTTTTTTTTTTCTTTTTCCTGATTGTCTTTTCTTGATCTTCTGCATTTCCCCCTACCATCATAACCCCCATTTCTCTGTCTATTACTGCTTAGAATCTACTTACCTAAAGCCAACACAAACCCTTCCCCCTTCTTCTATACACCCATTAAGTATTTCTTGGAAGAAAATTGAAGCGCTCTGCTTCCTGCCTTCAAAAGTCAATGTCAAATGCAGGGGATCACTTTTTTGTCACAAATTCTCCTGTGGCAATGTGTGCAGAAAAGTGACTTCTAAAATGTTTATTTTATTTCATTCATTCTTTTTTTTCTTTTTTTTTTTGCTGATTGATGACCAGCATCATGTTGAGTAGCAAACTTATGGAAATGATTTTCCAATTTATCCCCCCAAACAAAATAAAAAAAAATATTATAAAATTTTTGTTATGAATTTTGTTCTCCCTTCCCCCTTTTTTTGCTCAAGGATGATTTTTGTTTTTCTAATGAGTTTTTATATTATTATTATTATTTTTTTTTTCATTTTTGGTGAAGTTTTGTAGACCTGCTGTACTAAATGTCGAACTCTCAATTGCGATGCATTGTGAATGTGAATAATGCCAATTTAACTGCGACAAGATTTTTTAAGTGCAAATAACATCAGTAAGTTCTGTGCATCACTTCCATAAAGTGTGCGTTTGCTATACGTATTTGAATCACATTAAAGAATGAATATGTACCAATTACAGGGAACATGATTTTGCCAAGTGAAGAAAGCCGTCCCAATTTTTTGTGTGCTGACATAATTAGACATATGGGAATGGGGTGACATTTTCAGACAGAATCTGGTCCCAGAACTCTCAGACTTCATCGATTTGGGGCAGGGGGAGAGGGATGGAAGAAAACCTGGTTGGAATGGTGAAAAGGAATTGCTGTTAATATTTTGAACTATTCGTTCGCAATCTGGCTGTGATCTTCTCCGTGCTATAGGCGTCACTGCGAGCATTCTTACACGCTGCCTCGTAACAGGTCTCTGCTCTCACGTGGCAACGATCATGTGTTTGGATTACGTCTGTGCACAGCAGACTCAAACACGTTTCGAAAAAGGGTCCGACGATTCGGCTGTTGTGAATTCATGACGAGATGAATGTGCATTTCTATTCTTTATGCTTTTTTTCCAACTGTGAATAATGGAATAAAGAGGGGATTTATTGTTGGAAAGGAAGAGGAAATATAAAAAACATATTTGAACGGAATTTCAGTGTATTCATCACAGGGGGGCATTTTTGATCGATGCTCACGTGATCCTTTGTGTAATGAAGAATGTTCACATTTTTGTAACAGTTTCAGGTATGTCTTAAGACCTGTATGAAAGGAGTTTGAAAAATAAATGCTCACAGTGCTTTGTGATCTCTCTTTTGTTGTATGTAAAGCTTTGTGATGATGAGTTTAAAAGACGGGATTTGATCAATATGTTTTTCTATTTTTCTCTTTGCCGAAAGGGTTCTGAAGAGGTCAAGTTTTGTCTGTGAGACAGCACATGTTTAGTTACGCGAGTGACGACCAGACACGGTATAACCTTCTTCTTTTGTTCCGTATCGTGATACGTCACTATTAAGCAATTGTGATTAATGTGCCGGAAAGAGTTGAAAAGTTCATGCATTGCCCACGCTGCAACACATCTAGAGTCATGTAGTCAGCCCCCCCCCCCCCCATATCAACTTAGTTGTTCTCATTTATTTGCATCTTCAGAATGCTAAATGATTCGAATATTAATTCCTTTTTGTGCTTGCTCAAACTGGAGCATCTACCTGATGGGGGAGACCACTTTATCTGGGCCAGCGAAATTGACCCAGCAGGACGTATCTGCAGGTTGTGGCCGCACATACCCCGAGAAACGAACTGCTGCCACTGAATGGTCCGGGGGGTTTTTCCAGCCTCAGAAGGAAAAATCCTGTTCGCAGGGGGGAGTGAATGGTGGGCATTAATTCGAAGTCTGCGTTTCCGTCGCACGAAACCGTGAGCAAGGTTCATCTGATAACCTGTCATTTGTGCTTGTGTGCTGGTGGGATGGTGTGGAAATGTAGAATTGATGTTAAAAGAGACTGCTTGTCCGTAGATAATGGGAGTGGGGCTTCTAGACTTTATCGTTTTTGTGAATGTTGACTGCTACTTTGTGCACATTGAATTGAGAATCATTTCACAACAAGGCTGTAAAGAGTCAGTTTTTGCAAGCAAAGTGGAGAGGAAGGAAAATGGTAAGGAGAGTGGGAAGGTTTGGGAAAAAAGAGGGAAAAACTTGGAAAAAAAGAGGGGCAAAGGAAGGGGGCAGGGGAAATAAATTTTCACGGCAAGCAGTCCATTGTGTGATGCTTATCAATATCTCATGTCAATTCTAATCACTCTTTTGACATATTTTATCTTTAGCATCTGTGCAAGTGTATGTACCTGTATTGGTGGAGGGAGGGGGATGGGTGTGCGTTGTAGTTTTCTTGTTGTTGTTATTTCTTTTTGTTAAAACTACCTATCATTTCTGCTAGTATACATATTTCTGAGTCTTTGGCCATGGACAAGCTTAGAAGCATACAATTCATGTATAGCGTGCCACATTCTGTGCATTGTTGTCAGCATAATCTACTGGGTAGTCATTTTGTGAGAACATTCTTTAGATTTTGGATGGATAATCACACAAAAGAAACAACAACAACAAAACACATATCATCCCAGGGTGACAAAATCTTGTTTCTCAAAAGTCGTGAATTTTCAAGAGAGCAAAAAAAAAAAAAAATGTTTAATTTGTACAGCATCTCTGCAAAATAACATCTATGTTGACATTAGATAATGTAATTCATATATCCCTATTTACACTTGGGAACGATTGGTTTGTGGATTGCATTTTGAAAATAATTTGAAATCAATAAATTTGGATATATTAATGTGTGAACTGGACTACCTATCATAAAAGCATGAAACTTTCGTGAATTGGAGCCGACAGCCTTTTTTTACGGCATTAAACATTCACAAATTGCTGCTGGCATTCAATGTATTGTGGAGACACAAACTTTTGCCTGCATTTTGCTTCTGCAAATCTTTGCTTTTCTTGAAATTTGTGAAAATTTCATGCACACAAAAAATTCTGCTGTTTTGTAGTATTATTGTGAAATGGACCTTTAGTTTGTATGGGACAATGAGTATTAGTTAAGTAAGCACGGGGTGATGGAATTGCCAAAACTTGAAGATGTTGAAGGAGTTGGGGGGGGGGGGGGGTAAATGAGAGGTTACAGAAGATGAGGAGGGGAAGTTTAGGAGGAGAAGGGGGGGGGTTGGGGGAGGAGGGGTAGGGTTGACGTGAGGTTGGGGCAGGGGGCAGGGGACAAAGATGCGGCTGGCCGGATAGAGAAGTGTGAACTGTCACAGGGGGACAAACCGCGTGGTGTGAGACATGTGTATCAGGTGGAGCGCAAGTTTTGCAAACGTGAGAGAATGCGTGCAGGGGAAGTGGGGGAAAGGAGCACGCACATAGAGGAAGTGTGTGGGGAAAGAAAATTGAAGTAAAGCACGCAGAGAAATTCCAGCCCCCCCCCCCCCCCCCAGTGTTGCAGAAGTTAACATATATTTAATAACATGATAGAAGACATCATTTGACATAGAAATTCAAGCAAGAGTAGTATTTCAGCATGAAATTACTGGCATAAGTATTTCATTGTTTGCAGAGATTGACAAAAAAGATAGATTGACATGTATTTGCTTGATCCCATGCACTTATTTTCATGTTGGAAAATATAGTCATTTGTGGTCTTATGCAAGTTTTTGCATGCCTCCTTGATCTTGGCTACATGTGTATAATGCTAGTGAGTATACCTTGTATGTATGGTTGCAAAAGCTCAACATTAGTGATGGCCTGGTGCCCTGGGGTCACTAAAAATTGGTGTCAGGCCACCAAAGCTGCCTTGTGGTGGCCCAATCAGGCAACTAAGATTCAAAATGGATTGTTCCTTTTGCTTTTATTTTTGGGCCACTACAATATCTTTTTTTTCCCCCGGCCACCAAAATTTCAAATTTAAAGATGTTGTAGCCACCCGACAAGAAAGTTGGTTCTGAGCCTTGGGTTGATATTGTGTTAACTTGAGAGAACAGAGGCATCCCAGTTGAATGCACACCAGAGTAGAAGACTCTGTTTTATCATGTGTTTCTTATAACCTGGGCCATGTACCATTGGTAGCTCTCTTTACTGGAATTATGAGAACTGGGATTGTGGCAATTTCCTTCTGTGTATCGAAAGACTGTGTGTTTGAATAATTCATAGGAAACTCTGAAGAGAGTGAGTTGTGTGGTTAGCGTTGGTCAGCCCTGATTTTGCTGTTCAATTAAACTCCAATATTGATGAAGAAGTCGCAAACCATTCTGTGCTGTTTCAATTTTGTTTTTACCTTTTTTTTTTGATGTGTAATGGACCTTTGGTGACGAACAAAAGAAGTACATCAACTGTCTTCTCCAAATGTCAGACAATTATCCGTAGATGCTGTGGCCTCCCGTTTCCTTGCATTGAGGGAAGTTCTGTAATTTCCCGCGGGCCGTTGCCGAATGAGGAGAGTTCCATGATCCCGGCTCACAAATCGAGCCGGAGCTGTGGTCTGAGGAGGGATAATTAAGACGGGGGAGAGGATCGGCCCTATGATGTGGTTTTTCTGAGAGAGGGAAGCCAAACTTTGGGGCTCCCTTCTCGATATATTTATTAATAAGGGTCTTGTGCTTCGTGAGCCGCAGTGATATTTGATGTCTTACCACCACGATCGCATATCATATTCATCCCCTTTGCTTTTCTGCATGTGGATCTCTCTCCGTCGTCTTTGTTTCCGTATTTCTCACATTTGCTCTCATCACTTTTCCGTCTGCATATTTGAAGTTGGAGCCTTTTTTTCCCCCCAATTCTTTCCTGTTCTTTCATTTTTCCATCTCATCCCGTATTCAAATTTTTCTTTCTTACTGATTTCAGTATCTGTTCTTTTCTTTTAATCTTTTCCATCTTTTTATCCTCTCTATACTGCACTGAATCTCTCTGACAGTTTATGTGTGTCATAGTCTGTCAGTCTTTTTGTATGTGTAACTCCACTAATCAACGTGTTTTACACCTGAGTGATATGTTATCTCCTCAACTTTCAAGTGTTCATCATCTTTGCTTCGTCTCTGTTCTCTTTCTCGTTAATTCCCCTCCACCTCTGGTCTTTTCTCTCTCTTTAAACCCTATCTGTCTTTTTACTTTTTATTTTCCCCTCGCTGCCCTTTCCCTTATCCTTATGGTCTCTTCTTTGTTTTCGTTCACTTTCTATCTTTTTTTTTTGTTTGCTGATATATTTTCCTTTATTCGCATCCTTGTTTTTGCACTCTTTCCATGTCTTCTATCAATTTATTCATTTTTGCGCCACTCTGCAGCCTCCTGCTGTCCCCATTAATTTTCTTCCTCTTCCAACACCTTTCTTTGTCTTGTTGCTCTTCTATCCTCTTTCTCTCTCCACTCTACCCCCCCCCCCCCATAGCATCATCTGCCCCGTTATTAACCACAAATGGCTCAACCAGCCTGATCGGCGAACAACAGCCAAACTTTTGATTCATCGGGCATGTATGTGGTTATATCATTCATTCTTCTAGTCTCCTTCTCCTAAGTTTTCTCTTTAGCCCCCCCCCCCACCCCCTTTCCACGTTTGTACAGAGGAGAGAAAAGGACTCCTTTGTTGCTGTTGGATACCGTATGGTATAATGAGATGCCAGGCTCATGGTTTTATTTTCAAAAGGGTCATATGCACATACATGTTTATGATGAATATGATACTGGTATGTGTGTGTATGTATTTGTGTATGTAAAGATATACCCAGATATATACATGCATACCTTTATACACATGTGGTCATTATCTTTATTATATTCAGCCTTCTATGTTACATTAATTTCTGATTTGAGCTTCTGTGAATTTCCCTGTGTTTGTTTTGTTAGCTCATTTTCCACAGTAAGGCAGCGTGCCGTTGTCACTATTGGTGTTGTCCAGTGTCGATGCTTTTCTGTACAGTTGCGATGAGTTCTCAGCTGTGATTGGTGTGACACAGCTCTGTTATGCCATGCCATCATGCTGTGCACCTTATCAGGCAACATTACAACATTTTTTTTTTTCTTCAACTTTGCTTAGAAATGTGCAATGAAATTGTACAGGGATTGGTGTCGAAGTTTCAACTGTCTGTAGATCATAGGTATCATAACATCATGCATCAAATCGTGCATGCAAGGCGATCAAGGGTTGAGAATTAATGAACAAATGCGTAAATAACTTGCAGTTGCCCTCCTATTTTACCGCTCAAGGAGTCATCGGGTTTGCCCTCCGAAAATACATCAAGTTTTTGAGCTTTCCCGCATTTTTCGGCCACGAGTACAATGTTGTGTGCTCTATTAATCACGTAGACCATTATTTTAGGTTATGATTAAATAGATTGCTATCAAATCTCCCCCAACCCGCTGGGATATTTTGGGAATTAGATTACAAGCTGTAACACACTCTGCAAGATATATTTAGTAGAGTTGCAGCTGATTGGCTCATGTATGAAAACACCTGCTTATTAATAATGAAAATGAAAGCCGCTCCATCTTTATGGGGTCTTCCATAAGTAGAACAATATCGTTCAAGTGAAGTGGAAGAAATATTATGAAAGTTAAACAGAAAATGGAATAAGTCTTTCCACTTTTGCATGTTTCTACAAAACATTGTCATTGCTCAGGAAGATATGCATATGCAAATTAGGTAATGATGTCATTGCCTTGCAATGTTCCCATTGGTTTGTAAAAAAAATTGATGAGAAATCTTGTGTGTGGTCTGTTATACAACTACTATAACAATACTTTTGTTCAAGTCACATTTCGTACAATGTCAAAACCTTACATTTTTTTTTTTTTATGAAGAGAGGATGCAAGTCATTACGAGAATAAAAGGAATATGGTAGAGATATATCGGCTGCATGTAATTAGGAAACATTGGAAATGATGGCATCACTTTGATGTTACTGTATGCCTTTGTTATCAAATCCCTTTTTCATATAAGCATGTAAAATAGTAGATTCCATCTCTTTTTGACATTGTGTCTTAGATGGAGGACATATCTGCCGTTCTGTGCAATTTTGCTTCAACTTTACGCAGAATTTTACAGTGATACTTTTGCATTCACGACCTGTACAAAGATACTTGTTGGTAGGTGTGAACATGCCATGCTTAGAAAAAAAAAATGATGATAAACTCTCTATTTCAGTGAGTGAGCTCATCAATGCTACACTGATTCTATAGGTCTATTTCTCTGTAGCTCTTATGTGTCATACATGGGAAGCTCTATTTTCGGCTCCAGGTTGGCTAACAAGAGACAAGGGGTTTGCTACCTTGAGAGATCAGGATTATGAATAAGAGAATAAAATTGAAGTTTGTGGTTTCTCCTCCTGGTGTATATTACTATTAGGTCTATGAGTGTGAGCAAGAGCTGTGTTCCCCACACGCAAAGGGGGGTGGGGGGGGGGGGGGAGCATTCAGCACTCGGTGAATGTTGGTTTCGGTGAATGTTGGCTTAGGACCCCGCTATCAATTCTTTGTTGTTGCTTTTTGTGTATGTGTGCGTGTGTGTGTGAGTGTGTATGTTTGTGTGTGTGTGTGTGTGTGTGTGTATGTTTGTGTGTGTGTGTGTGTGTGTGTGTATGTATATGTGTATGTATATCTATGTGTATTTATGTTTATGTGTATGAGTGTGTATGTGTATGTATGTGTGTGTGTGGGTATATGTGTGTGTATGTGTATGTGTATTTATATGCGTATGTGTGTGTATGTGTATGAGTATGTGTCTTTGTGTGTCTGTATGTTTGTGTGTGTGTTGTTAATGACTGTCATACAGGAAAAAAGGATAGGAAGAGAAGAAGGAGAAGGAGCAAAGGAAGAAAGTTTTATCCAAAGAGTAGAGGGTTGTGAGGAGTGGGAACGTGCCTTCTCCCGTAGAGGTGAACAACATGGAGAAGACACGGTGAGGTGAGGTTCGTAGCGATTCGCTTTGGTTGCAACATTTGTTGAAGCAGGTGCCTCTGAATGTTTCCTTTGTCACTTGTAGCATTGTCTGTACAGTCATTCGTGAATTGTTTTGATTGATACCGATGATTGTCACACAGCGATTGTCCTCTGTCCCGAATCCGTTTTTCTGTAGAGCGCCAAATTGACAATTCACCATTGTCACTCGTGTGTCTGCCCTCTTTGTAGTACGTGAACTGAGGATTGGGATTTTTCCCAGCTTTAGATTACAGCTTGTCCAGATTGAAACAGTAATGTCGTTGAAGTAGGGCGTAGTCAAGGTCCATTCAGACACATCCAAAAATGATGTTTTTTTTTTCTTTCAATCTGTTAAATGTTGTAAAAATGAGTAATTCTTGTTTGAAGTCACAAAAAAGAACCAATTTTTGCAATATACATTCCATCATAAAAAACAATCTTGACATTCTTTTTAACCTTTGGATTTTTTTTTTTTCAATCACATGAATCCAACTTGCCATACTAAGCTCAGGTTGTGGGATACTGTAGTCAAGGTCTGTTAATGGTCATTATACCCCCGCCAAACGAAGTTTGAAGGGGGTATATAGGAATCAGCGGACGGTCGGGCGGTCGGTCGGGCGGTCGGTCCGTTGCAAATCTTGCGTCGCGAACTACTTCCTCAGTTTTTGACCGATTCCCATAAAACTTGGCACAGATGTGTGCCTTGGGTTGTAGATGTGCAAGACGTATTTTTTTACAGTACCCACAAGTACGTTGCCATGGTAACGGCATAGTATGGGCAAAAATGGGTACAAATCTTGCGTCGCGAACTCCTCCCACAGTTTTTGATCAATTTTTATGAAATAAGGTACAGATGTTCATCTGAATATGTTAATGTGCAAGACACATATTTCCGCAGTGGCAGAAAGTGCGTTGCTATGGTAACGGCATGTTATTGGTAAAATATAGGGCAAAATGCTTCATGGCAAAACTGCTTCATCAGTGTTCTTCCAATTCTCATTGAATTCATATTGAATGTTTGTCTTAGGATATAGGTCAGCATGACACATTTCTTGACAGTGACAAAAAGTATGTTGCCATGGTAACAGCTCACATATTATGAGCCAAAATGATGGAAAATTTTGTGTTGCAAACTACTTCCTCAGTTTTTGCCCAATTTCCATGAAACTTTGTACAGATGTGTGCCTTTGGTTGTAGATGTGCAAAACGCATTTTTTGGCAGTACCCGAAAGTACGTTGCCATGGTAACGGCATATTAATGGCAGAAGATCAAGGAAAGATCTTGCGGATTTAACTACTTCCTCAGTTTTTTGACCAAAGCTTATGAAATGTGGCACACACCTTGATCTTGGTGGGAAGATGTGGAAGACATATTTTTCGGACGTGTCGGAAGCTGCGTTGCCATGGTAACGGCATATAAATGGCAGAAGATCAAGGAAAGATCTTGCGGATTGAAGTACTTCCTCTGTATTCTACTGAAGCTCATGAAATGTGGCACACACATTGGTCTTGGTGGGAAGATGTGCAAGACATATTTTTTGGACGTGTCGGAAGCTGCGTTGCCATGGTAACGGCATATTAATGGCGGAAGATCAAGGAAAGATGTTGTGGATTGAACTACTTCCTCAGTTTTTGACAAAAGTTTATGAAATGTGGCACACACAATAGTCTTGGTGGGAAGATGTGCAAGACACATTTTTTGGACGTGTCGGAAGCTGCGTTGCCATGGTAACGGCATTTAAATGGCAGAAGATCAAGGAAAGATCATTCCTTGGGTAAGACTGTCGTCACGGGGCGGGGGTATTAATCACCTTAAGTGATATTTCTAGTTGTTTTTGTAATATGCATGCATATTTAGAAGACTTCACATACTGCACTCACAGCAAAGTGATTTTCATTTTCTAAACATTTTGTTTACCACTGTTTTATGGTATGGAATTGAATACATTTTTGCATTCTGAATAATACAGACATAAATATATATATAGACAGATGATAGATAGATGATAGATAAATAGATAGATGATATAGATGATAGATAGGTAGATAGATACAGAGAGAGAGAAAAAGAGATAGATAGATAGATATAGAAAGGAACAGAGAAAGAGGATGTGGCTTTCCGGTCCAAATATCTGATCATAATCAGAGCTGTTTTGATTTGCACGAATGAAGAGGGGAACCCCTCTAGTGTGGTGCTAGATGGTCTAAACTGTTGAACAATTTGTTGTGTACAGCCAGGTTAAGCTGTGACAGATATATATATATATATATTTTTTTTTTTTTTTTTCCCAGTTATGGGTTGAATGTTCTCGGTGGCAGATATATGTTTATACCATGAAGAGGCAACGGGGCATTACAACCACAATTTGTCATTCTATAAATTCATCCCTCCTAAAAAGAAAAATAGAAATAAAAAGAAAACAAAACAACAATAACAACAATAACAAAAAAATAAAAAACACCCAATGGTTATGAGGTATTTACAGGAAATAACAATCCTGACTTTAAACTAGACAAATCTGACTGTTGAAGTTCGGCTCGAGAGATTTTGGTATCAGTCGCCTTCAGGTGAAAACAAGTTCGCTGTCAATTCGACTTTGACTGAAATTATGTGGTCGTTTTTAACGATGGTATGATGAGTGCGCTTGTGTTCAGAGGGAGTGAATTTATGCACTTTTTTTTTTTTTTAGTGAGTCTAAAAGGGACTGAGCGTCAGTCCCAGCAGAATCGTTGTAAGGGGATTTTGCTTCTTAAGCAAGTGTGTGTGGTAATGTTTATTTTCTCTTGTGTGTCATGTGGAATGCATGTGTAATCTGTGTTTAAGGATGAAAGGGAGGAGAAGGTTGAGGAATAATGAAATACAGAGTAAAAAGCCACATACCAGACTACTGTGGCAGCATTTCACTTTGCTATCTTCAACTCGGCAAAAAAGGTGTACTAAGAGCCCTATTCACACTTTAAAAATCGCCCTCTGTGCCAGTCAGAACATGGTTGCAAATGTTAACCCATTGAGGAGGGACTGATTTTGCTATGACATGCATTTCCCATAGACACCTGCCCGAGTATTCCTGGTACTCGTCTTCAACAGGTTAAAGGTGTTCAGAGAAGAATGCCAATTTGCAGGTTCCTGGTTATAAGCTGTGCAAAATGGTTACATCAAACATCAGAACAGAAAGGAGATAATGGGCTGGAAAGAGCAATTTTTTAGCTTTGAACAAAATCCAACAAATCACTGAGCAAGACATGGTTGTCTGAATGCAGTGATGAAGTTCTTGTGGCTTGGTAGAGATGGAAGTCGAGATTGTGTACACCTAAGTTTGTGAATGTGAGTTTGCTGTAGCTTAGCAACCAGGAAGCTAAAAACTCTGCACTCGAGGGTGCATATATTTGCTTTTTTCCTTTATACATGTAGCCTGCGTCTCTTGCCACCCCCCCCCCCCAATCTTCTTGCAGAATAAAGCAGCGGGGAAAAATGAGGGGGTGGGCAACTTTAATAGCAGTGTGTTGTGTGTGTGCCATTGAACCTTGATTGCCTAGAGATTGTACAGTTTGCTAGCAGCGGGGGCTGAAAATGATCGGAAGTATGGGGAATGCTTGTTTGTATGGATAGGGAAATCTGTGCGATGGTTCACTTCATTTCTATTGAAAAAAGATATATATATATATTTATATTTCTCTCTTTCCCTATAGCTCTCTCATTTTTTTCCCCTTCCTCTACTCCCACCCATAACATCTAACAATTCCAGTTTCAGAATTTCTGACACCTGATAAATGTCATAACGTGCGCAAGAAGACAATCAATGTTTACCCATTCTTGATAAGCTGGCCTGTGGTGAGGATTAGGGTATCGGGGACATCAGAATTGCAGATCATTCCCCTTGGTTCTCACTCGTTTTGCCCCGCCCCTCTCGAAACTGCCTTCTTCGCTTTGCAGCTTCTCTGGGCTGCTGCGCTCTGCGATTTCTTGGATGTGCACAGCCCGTGTGATCTCCCCCCAGGGGCATGAATGGGGACAGAGAGGTGGAGCGTCCACACCATGCTCCATTGTCATGTCAGAGTCTGTTAGATTCAGCGTTATATAGTCCTATAGACCCATCTGGCACATATGAGGTTCCTAGACATTGGTTAGGAATCCATGCATGCATGTCCTTTATCATTAATGAAACTTCACATTGACAGCTATGTTTCTCTTCCCGTGAGAGACTTTTGCACCTGATTAATCTAACTTTAATTGGAAGAACTTTCTAGTTCAACTTATTCTCTGTCAGTGTGAATGAGGTGTAGTTACTAGATATAAAGCAGTTGCATTTTTCCCCCTGATTACAGAGTTGGTCACTAATGGAAGAACAACTTACCAGAGAATTTTTGCCCCCTTTTTGGAGGATTCAAAGTATAGCAGAATATATCATCAGATTTGTTATGCTGCTTGCAGAGAGCCTTTAAGCTGCATTTTCATTTCAGGCAGAGTCCATCGTAAATTTTTATTGTATTCAGTCACAGTCTTCCAAATATGGAGCAAATCTGTAATTCCGGTGCCTGCTCATGAAATGTTATCCATTGTAAAAAATAGAAAAGAAAAGAAAAATAGTAAGGTTTGAGAAACTTTACTGGCATACCAGTATGTGAGCGATGTGATCTTAATAAAGTAGAGAGCATGAGAAAAGGATTCTTACAAAACATATGGAGGGATAGAGGGAGTGTGTGTTGTGGGCGTGCCTGCTTTACCGCTATTCTACCTAGGTGTGTGAGCTTCCCGCAGAAAGGACTTGATGGGGGGGGGGGGGGGGTGGGAGAAGGTGCCTGTGACTTGAGACGGAGGTACATGTTTCATACGTGATGACAGATGTCGCATCAAATGGGGCTTGAATTGGCAACAAATTTTTAATTTGATTTCTTCGATTCACTCACAGAGATTTCCTGCGCCGTTCCTTCTGTTTGCGAGATCGCGATCGCGTCGCCAGCGCTGCGTCCGTTACCTGTGAAAGAGGAGGGGCAGAAGAGAAGGGAGATGTGTTGGAAGAGAACCAACTTGGATGGGGGAATGTGGAAAAATGTGTGTATCTATGTACATTGAGAGAGATACGTAGCTGGAGATGGAAAGATAGAAAAAGAGTGGTAGATCAATGGAGAGAATGAGAAAGGTAGATAGTGACAGACATTGTGTAGAAAGAGAAAGGTAGATAAGGAGAAACATAGTATAGAAAAAGAAAAGTAGACAAGGAGAGATGTAAAGTAGAAAGAAAAAGTTAGATAAGGAGTAATATAGTATAGGAAGAGAAAGATAAAGAGAGATAAAGCGTAGAAAGAGAGGTAGATAAGGAAAGATATATTGTAGAAAGAGAAAGGTAGATAAGGAGAGATATAGTGTAGAAAGAGAACGGTAGTTAAGGAGAGATATAGTATAAAAAAAGGTAGATAAAGAGAGATATAGTGCAGCAAGAGAAAGGTAGATTAGGAGAGATATAATTTAGAAAAGGGAAAGTAGATAAGGAGAGATATAGTATTAAAAAAAAAGGTAGATAAGGAGAAATATAGTTTAGAAAGAGAAAGATAAGGAGAGATATAGTATAGAAAGAGAAAGGTAGATAAAGGGAGATGTATTGTAGGAAGAGAAAGGTAGGTAAGGAGAAATAAAATGTAGGAAGAGAAAGGTAGATAAGGAGAGACAAAGTGTAGGGAGATAAGGAGAGAAAAAGTGTTTGAGGAGAAAGGTAAATAAGGAGAGATAAAGTGTAGAAGATTGAGATAGATGGTAAGAGATTAAAAGATGGAGAGAAAAGTAGATAGAAAGAGAAAGGTAGATAGGAAGAGATATACTGTAGAAAGAGAGGTGGATAAGGAGAGATACAGTGTCAAAAGAGAAAGGTAGGTAAGGAGAGATAAAGTATAGGAATAAAAAGGTAGATAGGGAATGATGTAGTATAGAAAGATAAATGTATGGATATGGAGAGATATAGTGTTGAAAGAGATAGGTAGATAAGGAGAGATATAGTGCAGAAAGAGAAAGGTAGATAAGGGGAGATATAGTGTATGAAGAGAAAGGTAGATAAGGAGGGATAAAGTATAGGAAGAAAAAGGTAGATAAAGAGATAAAGTGTAGAAAGAGAGGAAAAAAAAAACGGAAAAGGAGAAATTAGCCCAATGAATAATCCATAGAAGACTGTGTCTACCACTGAGAGAAGTCTACTTGCTGATGACATGAATAGAAGAGACAAGACTTTCTCATGCACCTAAATGTTTTGTAATGACATCACATAGCTTTTTCCCTGTTTATGCCGGAAGTTAGAACATGTTCAAGTTCCGAATTCTGTGACTAACTAAAAAGAGATAATGTGTATCAATGAAAATATTATATTTCATCAAATACGTGCTGACACAGATCCCATGAACTGTGGAATGCCACGCTACCAGCATTAAAAAAAAAAAAAAATGGAATGATTTCCCTTGCATTATGCCTAGCGTGGCTTTCTAAACTGCTCGTCTTTGCCTTCTCTATGTGAGAAGGGTTTTGAAGTAGGAAAGTAAATAAATAAGTATGTATCTATGTCTGTTAAAATGTGTGTACATGAACATGTGCTGAAGCTATTTCTGGTTTCAGGTGTTTGTTTATTTGTTTGAAATCTCAGTTCCATCTGTGCTATATCAATAATTCAAGATGCTGTCTATGCTGTGCATTTTGGTAAAGTTACAAAAAGAATGTCCAGTTCAGTAAAAGAAAAACAAGATGTATTGTCTCAACTATACAAAGATGACCAAAGTTGGTGTTATAGAAAGTTGACCACCATGCAGCAAATCTGTCACATTGCTTTGTTTGTTGTTTTATGGCCAAACAGTTCCCAACCCGCAATGTCAACTGTAAATGAAACTTGCACATCAACTTTGCTAAAATTGTTAGTGCAATTAGCAATAAAAGATCACTACATGATAAAACTGGTCTGGTGTTTCAGAGTGGACTCCTGACCCAGTCTTACATTCACTAATCCAATGGAGTCACCTGTGGAAAAAAAAAGTTCCACATATCAAAGTGATGCAACAAAAACAAACAAAGAAAAGTGGAACTAAACCCCAAAGTCTCAAAAGAAAGTTGAATCAGAAGAAAACAGCCAATTCTTGCAGTTACCATCATGGGCAGGGACAACTCTGCCAAGGCAGCCCTGGTATGGAGTGAACTCCAAATTGGGCTGGACATGTTTGGAGTTGGCCCAAGTGGCTTTTGACCCAGTCACCATTTCCCTCAGCAGCACAGCTAACTGCAGAGTAAGAAGATATCATATCAACATTTATAATGAAATAAAATATCAAGCAGAAAGATTTCTCTTCCTAGAGTATACAATATCAAGCAACTTCAAATTTGATTTAGTGATTTGAACAAAACTTTAATAATCTGTTAAAAGAAAAACTGAAAGTTTGAATTCAGCAATATGGACATTTAGTTTGCCATGCAAAGCTTATATTCTGACCATGAATAATAATGGAAACTTATCACAAAAAAAAAAGGGGGGGGGAGTTTTGAAGAGAATGCCCATTTGAGGGAAACATTGTGGTGGGGAAACCGGCAGTGGAACTTTTGAGATGGAAAGACAGCTGATGTGTGGCCACATGGTTGCATTGATTGCATATCACCGTGGCAACAACACCCACCTGGTGAAGTTGCCACGTTTAGGGCATCTCAACATAAGTGCCATGGCAGTTTCAGATTGTGTAGCATGTAACCATGGCAACTATCTTGAAACAGAGCTCAAGCCATCATTGAAAGATGTTGCAGAATGCTGATGTATTCATTCCCTTGTTTTTTTTTCCCTCTACCATTAATGAAATTGTAGGAGACAAATGAATGCAGAATCATACACAGAGACCACAATAGTGCTGAGGCATCTTAATGCAAAGTAACAATAGACTGCTAAGGTAAAGATATTCCTCCCACTTGCCCATAGGGACATTTGGCAAGGGATCTGCATTGAGTTTTAGTTGCCCTCGGCAACTGGGAAAGCAGGCAAGAGGGTTTATAGCACCATATGACTGTCAAAACAGTTGTTTGTCATCAAAAATATTATTTGCAGTACTGTAACAAGTATTTGGTATACAGGACAAAGCTTAGAAGAGAAGAGAAAGAAAAAAAAAAAGAATGTCAAATGTTTACATCTGTAGTCCTTTGCACAAAGAGGTTAGCAATCACTGATGAAGAGTTTGTGATAAATCTACTGTACATGGTGGCATCCAGAAAACAACCAATCAGATTTGAGCTTTTTAAGTGGATGGTACAGTATTGGTGGAGATGAGAATTGGACTTTTAATTTGCAAGATACCAAGAAAACACTTATGATATAGTACAGAACATACCATTTTAAGAGGAATTCAAAGTTTTTTTTTGATGAAAATCAGGTTTGGAATGACTGAAACATCCAAAAACAAAGTAAAACAAAGTGATCGTAATTAAGTGTAGGTCCCACACTTTATTAGAATCACTCTTTTTTGGATATCTCAGCCATTTCAAAATAAATTTTCATCAAAAAAATGCTGAATTCCTCATAGAATTACATGCTCTTTCATATTTCATAAGAGGTTTCTCAATATCTCACCAAAAAATGTTAGAAACTGGAAATTAGGTCTCAACCAAAACTATATGATCCGTTTAAGTTTGTTACTTGCCTCAGTAACTGCAAAGATCGCAAGTTACGATCATTGCAAACAGCTTGAGGGACTGTTGCTCTTGGTCAACCCTGATAAATTTTAGATATTTGTAATGATTGAATTATGTCTTCTGCCTGGTGTCATGTGATAAATAATGTAACCATAAAACAAACAAACAAACATAAACCAACAAGCAAACAAACAAACAAGGCACACATTGTACTTGTTCTTGAACATTCTTTTTTCCCCCCATTTCCAGATTCTTGCTGTGATCATGTACATGTGACAACAAATTTTCTGAGTAGCATTTCCGCAGTTTGAGTTTGCTTCCTTACATTCAACCTGTACACGGCGTCATATATAATGGAATAGTGAAGTTCAGTGTTATCAGTTTTGCTGTTGAAGGTTTAAAGGCATAATAAATGATGCAAACTGCATTGGATAGTCTTCACAAATAACTGTGCCATAAATGTGCCGACAAGCACAAAGAAAGATAAGGTCATGCACGTACGCACAACGAGACAAATACTCGGATGTAAATTGCAAATGTTTCCTGTTTTTGAGGAGAATATGATTACTCACAGGTTGTTTTGCAACATATCATAATTTTATGCGTGTTTCCATCAGAAAGGAATTCCCGCGGCAACACCGAAGCTTGACTGTGGGTTCCGACTGATGCTTGCCAGACATACCAACACCGCTGACATGCGGGATGGTACATTCTGCTTGTAAATATGATGTCACTTGTGAGCGTCTTGGTGGGATTAGGATTACAACTTCCTCCCATCAGATATGAAGAAATAGGAACTTACACATGTTTGAGCTCATCAGAACAGAGACCAGGTTACGCAGATGGGAAGATCTTTTGCGCCTTTGCAAGAAAGATCATTTCCTAACAGCCAGAAAGCTTGTCCTGCATTAATAATGCATTTACACTGGATGTAAAGTAAGGTTTTATTTATTCAGAAAGGCCAGAGTTTATCTTCATGAACATTTTTACCATTGAAGATATAGTGAATAAGTACTGTGTGTGCCATAAATGTAGTGAGTCTAATATTTTGTGAATTGGGACTTCCCAACAATTTCGCGAGTGGACAAATTCGCCATTGTGGAGTACAGTCTTAAACGTAGAAATGTATGCATGCACGTTACATTCATGTTGGGATGAGAGTTAATATTTTTGCACATTTTTAATTTTGTGAATAGCACCCAACTCACAAAGTTCGCGAAAATAAAACCTTATGAAATATTCAGTGTATACAGTATTCAGTTCGCAGTCTTTACTTTTGAATTTCTATAGATGTGATCCAGTGTGCAGGTATACCTTTGCAATATCAGCTATAAAGTCCTGACAAGCTTCAGTTCTGTATGGAACAATCTTTTTTTCTGAAGGGTATCCACATAATTAATGTTTGTTAACCAGTCTATCATATGTACCATTTTTCAATTGTTTTGAAGTGACATATTAAATTTGACTTTATTTCCTTGTATCTCCATGGTGATAAATGTTAGCAGGTGTCGTTATAAGCCTTTCATATAAAATATGTCTGAATATTGATGTGAAACTAAAATAGAAACCAGTCTGTCATAGGCTATTATCAAAAAGGTCTATGTACGGTGCTAGTCATGATTCTCTTTTTCTGCGTGTGTATATCTATGTTTATGCGTATTTATATGTACAAATGTATACACGTGCATATGTATGTATGTGTGTGGTATACCTTGTATGTTTGTTGATCATGTAGAATAAAGGATTTTGTTACTCTGTTGTTTGTACATGTATTGTCGTTGAAATCATTTCTAATTTATTCTGTCATGGAAAAAATATGAAAATGAAAAATATGAAAAAGCATGATGTGTATGTTGAGGAGAGGGCTGCCTTTGAAAGTTCCCCACCTACTGGAACATGTAGGTTTCTGTACAAAATCTATGAGGATTGCAGGAACTCGTACGAAATGTGTAAAGTTGAACTCAAGCATCTTCCTTCACTCACTGGAACCCCCCCCCCCCCAAAAGAGCGAGAGTATGAATGCAACAAGCAAATTTGTTGATAAACAGATTATCATACAAAGCATGTATTGACTATACCCTAGTTAGTACTGAAATATACAGTGTATACATGTACATCTTTCATGATTTTTTTTTTTTTTGCTTTAATCTCTTTTGCTTGATCTTCGTATTAATATTAGACCCTCTCCTTTATTTTCAACTTTCATTTGTCCTGCTTTATAAACTTTGATTTGGTGTTGAGATAAATTTTTCTGCAAATGAAAAGACGCTTTGCAGAGTTCCACTGCATCAGAGTGAGAGTTAAAACAAAATTTGCCCAGTTTATCCTTGTGGACATTCCGCTGTGATTTACGATTAATTTTAAGCGTGACTGACGATCCCATCCTGTTTTGTATTTTTTAATATCTTCCTACAGGCCAGTGAACTTCCCTCGTAGCCTTCTTACCTCTCCGGCACAACTGACGTCGAAACGGGCCTTGCGGATATGCAAATTTGAGAGTTGGATGTAATCATTTCTTCATTGGATGGTGTGCGCTGAGTGAGCCCTCTGGAGTTCATTCGTGCTCGATTGTCCAGTGGAAGAAAGCATACTTGCCTGCTATCCAGCTCTCGCCTACTCTGTTGTACAGGGCAGTAATATTTTGTGGAGAAATCATCGGTAAGTTTTGCTGGGGAAAAAAAAAATTGTTTCAGAGTCAGGAGCATCTTTTTGATAGAATCTGTTTGAGGCTGAGCTGAGAATTTTTAGAGTAGCTGTGACCAAGTCATCAAGCGTGCATACGTCAATTATTTTTGTAGAGCTTTCTCACTGTTGTTTTTTTAAACTGTGAACTTTCTGCCCCCACCCCCCAGATCAATATCAACCAACTTGTTTACGATTGATATCTCCTGAAAGTGTTTGCATGTCTTTTTTTTTTCATGAGCTCAGTAGAGCATGAAATTCACCAATCTGTGCACCATGAAATACTCATGCTGTCATTATGACATTGAAATTATGGAATACTATGCAGACTACTGCAGTATTTTACTTTTAGTGTGAATGCACCTTTTGTCAAATAAATTTGGAAGTTACATACCCCTGTGGTTACTTGGAATTACACATTTTGCAAATAATGACAGGTAGCCTTCTTTCCTTGAATAGTATAGTTTCAAATGACATTGACAAGGGGGGGGGGGGGAGGGCAGCAGGAGGGAGGAATAGAGAGGTGAAAAGAAAGAAAGATGGTGTGTGCACATATTTTAAATGTATTAAAGGGATCATATAGTTTTGGTTGAGACTTTAATTTCAGGTTTCTAACATTTTTTTTTGTGAGAAAATGAGAAACCTCTTATGATATATGAAAGAGCATGTAATTCCATGAGGAATTCAATGTTTATTTGATGAAAATTGGTTCTGAAATGGCTGAGATATCCAAAACAGAGTGATTCTAATTAAGTGTGGGGGCCACCTTTTATTATGATCACATTGTTTTTCTTTGTTTTCGGATGTTTCAGTCATTCCAAACCCGATTTTCATCAAATAAACTTTGAATTCCTCTTAAAATGGTATGCTCTGTACTATTTCATAAGTGTTTTCTTGGTATCTCGCAAAAAGTTAAAAGCCCATTTCTCATCTCCACCAATACTGTACCATCCCTTTAATATTATCACTCTAAAATCGTCCTTAGAATGCAGTGTCATGTCTCTTGTGAAAGTGTACATTTCAATTTAATCAGAAAATCTTTGAATTGTGTATGTACATGTATGTATCTTTAGAATGCATCCAAATATGTATTCTTCTTGGAATTGGGATGGATAATATTCTCTCCCCAGGGGTCACGGCAAGGTCAAATCCGTACCGTGTTTGCAGTAGCGGGCATTATTATTTGCCCCGTAACGAGGAGTTTCCACTCGAAGATGACGATGTTGCAGATCAGCAGGAAAGCGTATTTGAGCGCAAATACGACGGTGGAGGGGGCTGTTCGTGTGGCCATTGTGTAGCAATAGATGATAGCTTGTTGTGTCATGGTATTAGAGGACTGGGTGTCGGTGTGTACTGACGGAGAGAAAGAAGATACCGAACAAACCAGGCCTTTCTCATTACGTAGCCTTACAAGGAAACCGTCAAATCATTTGTACCAGTTCATTTTGTTAGTGGTTACAGAAGAGATTTGAGCTGTTTGTGCCCACTTTCTCTTGAGACAGCAAAACGAAGAATTTTTGCTTTGTTTTTGTGTGTAAGGGAGAAATGTAGATTTGTATGCTATAAGCCAAAGTGATTAATCAAATCGGCTATTGATTATTTATACTTCTTACAGTCCAAAGTGGGGGGGGGGGGAGGGGGGTTAAGGGGAGAAAAGAAGCTCAGACAGCCAGTTTTGTGTATAAACTTCTGGATATGATGAAGGCCTATTCAGATGATGCAGTCAACGTTTCATATGATGCCATTTGTATGCTCCATTAGTCCCCCGTTCACGTCTGTAGACCATTCTCTATTTTGGTTGCTCTTATCGCATTTTCATTCCGTAGCAATCCTTGTTGGAGCTGGCTTGACTATCTCCAGTAGAATCAGATGAACGTAACATGGCAAATTTCCATTCAGTGCTCCATTTCTTTTTCACTGTTACCCCTCTCGTGTCATTATCCGGTGTTGTTTGCGCATTGCGCCTATTCAGAAGGCCTGGGGTTCAAGCCCCGCTGCAATGCTTTGCGTCCATGCGCGGTGGTCACTTTGGGCAGTATCCACAATGCTCTCTCTCTGCCCAGATGTCAGAACATGAGTACTTGGTATGAACTTGAAGGTTGAACTTAAGATGTGAGTGTCAGTTCATGTATGACTAGTGAACTTGGAGACTGGTGGGAATTCGTGCAAGGGAATGGACTTGCAGCACTTCGGGTGCATGTTTGATTGTGGTGATGGTGGTGATATTACATGCTGTAGAGATCTTTGAGCACTACATTATCGTGGAAAAGTGCTTCATAAAAGTAACTTAATCAGTCATTGTGATTGTCATTATTTCTACTACCGTGTATTGTCTTTGTGTTTGTGTATCATGGTATATATGGACACATCTAAACAATCATTACATGCATGCATAGTGCATGTTTGTGTGTATGTATATATGTATGTATGTATGTATGTATGTATGTATGTGTGTGTGTGTGTGTGGTGTGTCAGTCTTAATGCTGAGCTGCATGTCTCTGTGTCTGTCTGTCTTTACTGTCTGTCTGTCTTTTCTGTGGACCCTGTTAACACATCTATTAATCTATTAGCTGGCACCCTTTCTAGCTCTCTATCAATTGCTTATCTATTTTGTCGTACACATATGTGCACCCATTTTTTAACCAGTGCTCTAGATCTATCTGTCCTTTTTTTATCTCTTTTTTTTTCTTTTTAGTCGCGAAAAGGATAAGTTAGCTTTAGAGAGTGTCACTCGAGAAAAAGGAAACTGAGTTGACTGGTGAAAATGAAAAGCATTCACAAAGAAAAATCTCTTTTTGTTTGTCACCCTGGAGGCATAGCTGGAGTTCCCCATTCCTCATGGTTTGTTCGACCATTCAGGAGTTGGTAGTGAAACAATTTTTGAGAGTGACGTCAAAAGAGATGAGCTATGCCTCTATTTACCCCCCGTATCTCTTCTTGATCCTCCTCAATGTCAATGCCTTCTCTCTTTCTTTTCATCTTTTATTTTTTTTTTGTCAGCAAATTTCTGATTTATGGTCACATTTCTTTTTATCCCCTTTCATCCCTGTATGGCAAGGCTTAGTAGAGGAGTGACGCCCCATCCGAACTTCCGTTTGTGTGCTTGTGTGTGTTCGTTCGTTACGAAACAGTCAAACAAGACAGAGTGGAGTCGTCATGGTTGATAACAAGATTTAATATGGAAAAACTTAGTGAATTATAGTTAATACTGTTCATGGCCTGCCTAGATTTTCAAGGGTGCAAGTTCATACCAAGATGTGCCCACAGTTACTTCTAGGAATCATTGGGGTGGGTGGGTTTGGGGATAGGGCAAGTTGGGGGGGGGGGGGGGTGGGGTAAGGAGTGTCGAACCCTACTGGCATGGTCCAGCTAGTTCCCCCCCCCCCAAAAAAAACAACAAACAAACAAAAAAACAAGCAAACAAACAAACAAACAAAAAACAGGTAAGACAGTGACATGAGTGTACATGTTCTTAAATAATAAATAAGATATTGAATTGCTGCTCTTCATATAATTCAAGAGTAGAATTGCACACTGTCTGCAAAAAAAAAAAAAAAATAATTCATTCATACTATAGTTGTAGAGCTTATATTTATGAAGTTTATTTTACAATGGAGTAGCTTTTCCATTATCCAAAATTGTTTTTGCAAATATGAGACATCTTTAGACAAAAGTTGAATTAGTAATCTCTGATTGTTACAAGTCCCCTTTCAATTGTGTTATATGTTACTGTTATGGCTGTTGAAGGGGCGGTAAAAATACTGTTTCCACCAAAAATATGCCTTTTCATCCACAGAATAGTGCAATGCAGTAAACAAGGGTGGCATCCCTGTATTAACTAATGTAGAGAAGTGAGTATGTATGATGTTTACATGTTAAGATTGGAATCATAATGCCTGAATGAATATCTGTCAGCTATACTATACTATTCTTGCCAATGAACTTTGAAATGAAGTGGGTCATATTTGTATGGTTGTGTTGATTTCCATTTGCCAATGTGCATTAATTCCACACAAAGCCCCAGTGACAAATCTGTTTGAGAAGTGGCTTAATGAAAGTATGAGTTCAACAGAGGACAGGCAGTTGTCTCAGAAATGGAGAAAACAAAAAATGGGTGGGGGGGGGGGGGTGGAGGTAGGAAAATCATCAAGTTTGCAACTTTTGTTTTTATATTTAAATTTTTTGTCACCTCTTTTTAACATTTCTTGACACGTATCATGTTGATCCAATATTTTCAGACACCAAATGCAGATTTGTTTTGTATAGAACTTGAGTGGAGATGAACGGAAAGAAAGATGACCTGTCAAGTTAGATTACAGTTGGAATCTAATATATAGCAATACTGTAAACAAAGTTTAATGAAGACATGTTTGTAAAATATGTGTAGCTTAACATTTCATACCTTATTAAAATGAAGTAAATCCACCTGCCCAGCTAAGTTACTGACAGAAAATAGTTAAAGGGAGGGTATAATATCGGTGGAGGTAAGGATTTGGCTTTAAATTTTTTGCGAGATACCAAGACACCACTTATAAAATAGTACAAAGCGTACCGTTCTAAGAGGAATTTGAAGTTTATTTGATGAAAATCGGTTTTGGAATGGCTGAAACATCCAAAAACAAAGTGAAACAAAGCGATCGTAATAAAAGGTAGATCCCACCTTTTATTAGGATAACTCTGTGTTGGATATCTCAGCTATATCAAAACTAATTTTCATTAAATGAACTGTGAATTCCTCTTGGCATTACATGCTCTCTCATATTTCAAAAGCGGTTTCTCATTATCTCACCAATATGTTAAAAACCTGAAGTCAGGTTTTCACCGAAATTATGCAATCCCTTCAAAGCTTTATATAGTACTAGTGTGTTTCATGCATTTGACCATCGTCACACTGTGCAGTTGGAACAGTTTAATTATCATTATTATTATTATTATTATTTTTTAATGGAGCCACCAAAATGTTGAGGGGTTTCTTTAGCAGTGAAGCAGGCCGTGCCATTTTTTTGTTTTTTGTTTTTGCCATAGCTGAGGGGTAATGGACGCAGATGAACTTTGAGGAGTCAGAAGCTCAAAGCGGATTTCTATACATGTGTATGTGTGTGTATATGTATTCGTGTGTATATGTATGTGTATGTGTGTGTTTGTGTGTGTGTGTGTGTGTATGTGTGTGTGTTTGCATTTTAATGCCCACTTTTAGTATAACCATGGAGCTGCAGTAGTAGCAGCTCCTTGATATGATAGATTGTATCCCACTCCCAGTGGAGAACGTAACGGCCGCGGAGAAAATGAATGAGATCGGCTGGGGATGCCTTGATAGTACTCTGCTTTAACCCTTTCAGCATTGTATTCTTCACACTGTGAATGTCATTGTACATGAGAGTGTTGAATTATGGTTTTGAAGGGGTTAGTGTAATATTTTCTGTAAACTATCCTCTCTGTCCCTCCCGCAATCAAATGTAAAACAAAATAAGCAGTGTTTTCTCAAAGATGCCATACAGTTCAGTTTGAGTGTATTTAAAAGCTATCAGATTATATCAGCTACCAAAAGCATCAGGCAGATATGATTGTATGATTCTTTAAATATCCTTTCATAAATTCATTTCTTAATTTAATTTTTTTTTTTTTTTTTTTTTTTTTTTTAAGGCAATGCTGGCAGCTGAACATATAGGCCCGAATTCACGAAGGTGGTACAAATGAAACCATGGTTTAAACCATGGACAAAAACCATGGAGCGCCAAGTATCGCATGGAATATTTCGTTACGAAATCAGTCATTTCGTCGATGAAATGATTAATTTGTAACGAAATGACAGTATTTTGTAACTAAAGCACACGTAATGATAATTTCGTTAACGAAACAGTCATTTTGTCGACGAAATGACCAATATCGTAACGAAATATTCCGTGCGACACTTGGCGCTCCATGGTTTTTGTCCATGGTTTAAACCATGGTTTCATTTGTACCACCTTCGTGAATTCGGGCCATAAAGTCTGTGCTGGAGGAATGAAGGGTTTTAATGCTTGGTAAAGTCCAATATACAAGTCATTGTATTTCTGGTTCTTGCCGACAGTTTATCACTGTCATTATAAGCCACTAAGGTTATAGTTCTGTTTGATGCTCCCCCATTGAGGTATTCAATGTACATGAGACCAGCTAATGTACTGTACATTTGCAGAGAGATAAAGATCTTTCCATTTTTACTGATCAACAAACACAAGAGCACAACCCTCTAGCATTCAAGGAAGATACACATAAAATTATTCAAAGTGTGCTGGCCTGAAGTGTGCTGTACTTGGCCAGTAGAAAGCTGAAATCGCACATGTGCTGGTCTGATATTAGTACGCCGATGAAAAACAAAATGGCGGCAGTCAGGAGTGACATTCAAAAGAGACTGCTACCAGTTTTTTTTAAGCAATTCAGAGAAGATTGCCTGCATTGTGGGTGGGATCATTCAGACTTGACCCTGATGATATACTGTAAAGCGAGGAATGTTTGCGTGCATTTTAATTTTGCGAATTTCGTGAGAGCCAAGATTCGCAGAATCAAAATGCACGTGAAAGTTCTTGTCTACACTGTACGCATTGAATGTTAAAGGCAACTCGCCAAAATCTCATGCTTCGAAAAAGGCCGTTGGCTCCAATTCTTGAAAATTTCATGCCGCGAAAATATCGTGTTTTAGAGTGACAGTGTACCCGAGAAATACACAACTCAAGCATCTAAAAAAAGGAGGGATTACAAAAGAAGAAAAATTATCAAAAATATTGCGACCCATTTGTTTAAGAGTGCAGATTTACCAGTTCCTCCATGCGGTCAGATTTTGACTGAATGCATACGTGTGCATCCACTTCAGCGTGCCGATTGCTTAAAAATTGTGGGTTGCTGGACAAAATGATATGCATTATGTCCTGGTTCAAAACGAGGTTGGTGACAAACAGACATATAAATGCACCTGTCTTTTGTTAGTTATGACTTCTGATATCGAAAAAGAGTAGAATACTCATCATGGTGTGTTGTTACGTGTTGATTCCCAATCACAGGCTAACAAAATTAACCCATTGAGGACGAGTCCCGAGTATACTCGGGCAAGTGTCTATGGGAAATGCGTGGTGTAGCAAAATCAAACCGTCCTCAAAGGGTTAACAGTTTTTTGAAAATCACTTTTTGCTCCTGGTGGTTCTTTGATATGGACACAGACAAAAGAAAATCATTAGCTCTCGCGATTTGCACTGCGATGTGAAAAATTCTCCTTTTAATTCTTTCCCGCTGTACCTTGAGCACATTGGTCATGTGGAATTGGCGCATTATAATTTAGCGTGTGTTGTTGTTGTTATTATTACTATTATTATTATTATTATTGTTATTATTATTATTATTATCATTATTATCATTATTATTTGCCCTGCACAGCCTGTGTGAAAGGCATGTGAAGAGACTATCGATTTTTTTAATCCTAGGACTGTCTAGGTGTGGATACTCTGATGCCTAGGATCACGCTCCCGTCATTGTTAAGGCTTGCGCAATTTGGAGATTCAAAGTGTTTTCCTATGTACTGTAGCAGAGTGATTTTTTTTTTTTTTTTTGCTGTGTGGCAAATATGATAGATTTTGGTATCACAATGCAAGAAAACAATAATTCCTGTGTGTGAGTGATTGTGATTTAGTTTGCATATGTGATTGGGACCAATGTCACTTTTTGGTGAAATCTTATGAAACGATGTTTCATAACTATCCTATAACTATGTGGGATTTAGATTGAACTTCTACCATTCTCTCTGTCTGAATTCAATCTTTTTAGTATGAAAGCTTTCGGGAACACAGAGTGAACTTCATGGCCTCAAATTGTATGATGTGATGTCAGAGCTGCAACAGTCATCATCATTGCATTTTTTTTTTTTTTTTTGCGGGGCAGGGTGGGGAAGGATTTTCGCAGCATGTGGAATGTGTGACTTTTGTGTATCCTTTGGCAGGATTTCCTTTGTGAGTATGTTTTTTTTTTGCTGTGAGATTCCATTCTCTGGCTTGACATACTGTAAGTGCCATATTTGTGTAAATGTTTAAATCCTTACCAGTCCCTTAAATGATATGTTTCGGCGATCAAGTACAAAGCTTGGTTTTTGGCGTGGAAGCCAAAAATTGAGAAATATGCCTTGCTTCTCTTTCTGCATTCGAAATGAACCTCTGCACCTTTTTTTTATCCAACTTTTTTTTTTTTTTTTGTCAATAGTAGTGGGTGAAAGACCTTTGGTGTATGTGGAGATAGCCCGAGGCTTGGGAGCTTGGATCGAATGGAGGATGCATTTTATCACCCACTCGGTTGTCATTGACCTAGGAATTGCTTTGTGCTCCTATCGCCCATCCGACATTAGGAGTTGAAAGGGGGGTAATTACGGCTCCCGTGGCCAGGAAAGGTGCGAGGATGCCTCCCCGCACACCCACCCGCTCGCCTGCGCGCCCCGGCCCCGCGAGCGAAACTCCCGCGACCCGACCGATGATGACGGCGGCCGGGCAGGCGCACAAACCGCCGCCCACAATGAAGAGCACAAGGTCGGACGTATAGAGGGGGAGACGAGTCTGTCCGTGAAGCGACATTGAATTAAGTGGGGCAGATTTGGTGTGAGGTCACTGCTCTGGCTGCACACGTCAGAGAAGGAGAGAGGGAGAGAGCAAGATATAGATACAGGGAGGGGGGAAAGAGATGCTGCTAATTTTGATGACATTTGTGATACTGAGTAGATAGTATAAGCAGAGATAGTGTTGCAATGCAGGAAGAAAGTCTCACTGGCGTTGGAGCTGTGTAGTATATAGAAGGAGCAGGGAGTACCTTTCAACTGTTTGTGTGTGTTTGTGTGTGTGTGTGTGTGTGTGTGTGTGTGTGTGCATATAATGTATGTATGTATGTCCTGAAACGTATGATACGTTCCAGGAAATGCTGTATTCTCAAGAGAGTGTAAGAGAATTTAGGTAATGAAGTGGATATTGAGCAATCTGATCAAGTTGATCAAGAAATTTTTTTCCCTTTTAAGAGTTATACTTTATCTGATATATATATGTATATATATAGCGTGTGCTTTGCCCCCCCCCCCAAAAAAAAAAAAAAAAAGAAGGAAAAAAAAGAGAAAACACAAATTTCTTATTGGGTGTGTAAGTGATAAGGTACATTTGGATTGGCTTGATTAGGCTGATCAAAATAGCTTTTTCTGAGAATTATGCAGGATTTCATGTCATTTCTCTCATAAAAACAGGGTACGATTTGGTAAAAAGACCCAAATATATCGTACTGAATGTTTGAAAAATGATTTAGCAGCACAAGAAAGAACAATACAGTTGCTTTTTTTTTGTTGGTAGACATATTAATTTTATTGTTAATATGGATTTGATATTGAATGAAACTCAAATAAAGAATATAAAAAAAAATGTATATATATATATATATATATATATATATATATATATATATATATATATGTATACATACATATACATATTAAATATAATAGTACATATTATGTATATTTTTTTATGTTTGTGTGTGTGTTTTAAATGGATGTTGTATGTGAATTGGATAAAATGGATAAAACAGTAGAGGGCAGTATAACACTATTAGAAAGTACTTTATTTTCTCTATCTGGCTGAAGCAATAGTAATAATCATTTTGTATAAAAGATCCCTTTTGTGCAGAAAGTAGGAATGTCCACACCCCCCCCCCAAAAAAAAAAATGCAGGAAGGGGAGATGTATGCCTTTAATTTTAAATTCCTCTAGTTATAGCTTAGTTGTGAGAAATAACGCATCCACAAATTATAGAGAAACTCTGTTCCATGTTGACTATGACACTCAGGCTAAGATCAATCAAACAGAACAATAAAAAAAAAAACCCAACTATTCAAATCTGACAGAAAATACGAAAATTGAGGAAGGTTAAGATTTTGTGCAAATGGTAGATTAGGTCACAATGGGGGAATATTCATACCTATAAAGTCGATCATTTCATCCTACATAAACATCTTAAGTCATTTTGTAGTCAGTTATGTAGTAAGGATGTACACTCATATGTATATCAAAATATACCCCCAAAAACAAAAACAAAAAAACCCCCAAAAAACTCATTGCAGACTCTTGACAACTTAAATTATTTGAAAATTTTATAATTCTTATACTGTGGAAAATTCAGTTCAAATTTTGTGAAAGAAAGTTTAGCTAAGATCTGAGAGAGAGAGAGAGAGAGAGAGAAGTGAAGTTTAAAGACAACATTCACAGTGAAACAATTATATCTGACTGTGTGGTAGCTATCACAGATGATCCTATTTTTGTATCGGGTCTCCACCAATAGAGGGGGTAATTTCTGCTCAAGTTCAATGCCATTTGCAATGGCGACTGGGCAGAAGCAAAGTAAGGGGGTGGGGAAGGGGGAGGGGAAAACTGTGTGAGAGTGAGAGCATTGGGGGGGGGGATATAAGTTACGGCAACCAACGAGGGAGACTGCGAATTGGGAGTAATTTCTGTCCTGAAATCAACTCATTCTAAGGGTTGTCACATTTGTCATATAGCATGTATAGACTACCAGACATGCACTTAATTCACGGGTATGAACGTGTACATTGACAAGAAATCATTCATGCGGTGACACAGATGAACCTGTGGTCTTTTTATGCCCTTTCTTTAACCTTCTTATTATCATTGGCAGAATGTTTTGAATGCAATATCCATGACAGTTTGAGAGGATGCTAGTGAAGGGGTTAAGAAAGTTTGAAATTAATGTCTTACGTGAACAATTGTTTGTTTACTTCTTTTAGAGAAAGACGTAGAAGACTGGTAACTTGTTTTCAAATTTTCTTGAAAGTGGTGAGCTCTCACAGAGACAATTATTCATGAAGAATTTGAACTGAAAACAAAACCCAACAAAAACATTTACTCCATTTTCAATTTTGTTAAAGTAAGGTCATTATCAAATAGAGAAAAATAAGATCCTTTCAATGATATTTTCCTTGTTACATAACAAGAGATATTTCAACGCTTTCAAAATCATTACATATATTATGAATAGTGTCTGTGTTTTCAGCAGCTTTCATTGTAAATAACTGAAATTGATACCGATGAATATATGTTTTTTCATTTTAACACTTCATACATACACACACATAAGAGGGTATTTGACCATTTATAAGAGTTACTGTACTGAAAGTCCCAGCATATTAAATTACGTTGCATAGATTGTCTGCTTACTATACTTGAAATTAATTGCAGTATTGAGGAGCGATTTCAAGTAGATGCAGGGGACTGCCTGTAGTCCTAAGCTTCAAGTATGCAGCTAGACAAGGATGAAGGCCTTGGGAGGGTTACGAGAATGGCAGAAGAAAGCAAGGGATGTGAAAATAAAGTGATGGAGTATATATGCAATTTCTTAAAGGTAGGGAATCCCATTTGCATGCCTTAAATGAAGAGTTGTATAAATACAGTGGTATGTTGAAGAGAGTATCATTTTAGAAACTCCCATAAAGTATTGAAAGTGGAAGGTAACATTTAGTACATTTTTTTTACCGTTAGATTTTGAATTGAATTGTTTTCGGGGCTCACCGTAAATTCCAGTACATTACTAGGCTACCTTTGCAGACCCATGTACTGCATATGTGTCCATCATGTATATTTTGTGAAGAAAGTTCATCAACACTTACAAACATTTCTATAAACATTCTTGCCACACACTCTATATGTTATTACATCAGCTTTTGTACTTTTAGATTTGTGTTTATAGATCACAAATACAGAAGAATGCAACAGAAAGGCTTAAGTGTGGCTGACACACAGAACTACTGAGTAGTTG
This sequence comes from Diadema setosum, assembly GCA_033980235.1. Classification (NCBI taxonomy): domain Eukaryota; kingdom Metazoa; phylum Echinodermata; class Echinoidea; order Diadematoida; family Diadematidae; genus Diadema; species Diadema setosum. Next base: position 4,953,155 of record CM067080.1, read on the forward strand.
AGTTTTGTGCATTATTCAAATTTTAGATAACTGTTGACTTCCAAATTTCTAAGCAGTGGCCTAAGCAAGTCCCCTGAGGTTCATATTTAATGTTTTGCTGCATTTTGGGAGGTCTGTAAAAGGTATCCCCTACCTTTAACCTGTTGAGGACGAGTCCCGAGTATACTCGGGTAGGTGTCTATGGGAACTGTGTGTTATAGCAAAATCAGCCAGTCCTCAACGGGTTAATAAATAATTAGTATCTATTCAATACATATGATAATGTTTAATGAAAATTGTGTAGACATTTGGAGTGAAGGTGTCACCATAAAACACACATAGAGATACATTGTATATGAAGAATTGAGCATTCACATTTACATATAACACAACATAATTTTTAAATACAGTGTTGTCTATTTGTTTCTGTGTCTTTGAAGCATGCGAGGAATATGCCTCGAAGGAGGTATAAACTTTGCTCTTTTCTGTTTGCATTCATGGCATATATATATCTCATCTATCCCCCCCCCCCCCCCCACACACACACACACAAGAGACAACATCATCCGAACTGGAGTTAACTAAAGCTGAGTGATATTGAGATAACAAATGTACTTCCTGGATCGTACTTTAATCATCATGACTCTTGATACGACTTCAATTTCATCATGGCCCTGCTATTCATCAGTCACCCTCTAAAACCAAACCAAACCAAACCGAAAACGAAATTGATAAAAAGATAAATAAAAGGAAATGAACTTTAAAAGGTCACATGTGTCAGACAAAATGTATCGTGATCCTTGTTATTGTGGCCAAATAACATCCAACGACAATTTTATGAAGCTCGGAACGTGTAGTTTTGATTAGGCTAGAGGCCATATATTGCATTAAGAGAATTATAGCCTCTGAGGTTACAAGAGTAATCACTTTCAAATTGCTTAAATGTAGTGGGGGGGGGGGGGGTAGTTGGAGAGGAGTTGGGGAAAGAGGAGGAAACATTTTATGAATAAATGTGAAACAAAATAAGGTGTGCTGGCTGGATTTTATCTACTAAAGGATGAGGTTCTGAGGTCATAGAATGAATGGGGGAAAAAGAAAGATGGGAAGGAGGCTGAAAAAAAAAAGTTATGCCCTTGATCATATCTGTGGGAGTGCTTACGAGTTCCCATTGGTGGCGTATTTAATGAGCGAAACGTGTGAATGAGCAGAATGAAAAAAAAAATAAGTGATGGACTTCAAGGTAGATATGGCGCGCGAGACTCCCCGGGGCAAAACATTTCTCTGAAACGTCTGTTATTGTTGTCACTTGTGTTTATATCATCTTCTTGATTACGTGTTTGTTCCGCGCCACAGTTATGGGCGCATTTGGACGAAGCATCAACGGAAGTTAATGTGTGACGTGAATAGCATCAAACATGATGAATTTGTATGAGGTTGAAGCAGAATTTGTCATTGCAGTAATCGGTAATGGATAGACCACCAATTTATATTGATTTCCCAGTGTGTATGTAAGCAGTGAAACATAAATCATAGGGTGATTAAATTGATGATAATTTCCGTAGCATTGGCAAAATGGCACAGGTGTTCCTTAGGGAAAGGCATATTTCAGGCACGCAGATGATGCGTGCGTATGGAAGTTGACTAGTGCCATTTACCCCCTTGTAGCCTTCAAAGTATAGTATGTCCCAAAAAAAGTTACAATCAAATTTCATTCAAATTCATATCTTTAATCAAATTAAACTGTCTAAATGCTACTTCAGGGTCTTAAAATATAACATCTTAGCTTTATTTTGCAGAAAACCCCATTCAATTTGGTTAAGCGGTCACAGAGAAATGTGAAAAGTTGTAAAGCATGTCATGCGTCTGATTCTTACAAGTTTAGCACTTTGTTGCTTTTGTGTGTGGTTACAATAGACAGAACTTGAAGGGAAGAGATTCTTGACATATTCTACAAAATTCCTCATTTCTCTTTGACCACTGAAGCAAATCGAATGGGGTTTTCTGTAAGTTGTGGGCAATGAGTTATAGTTTCATACCCTGAATTTGTATTTCTATTGATTCACTATTTTTAAAGATATCATTGCGGAGGGTCCCACTGTCATTTTTTTTTTGGGACATATTGTATAGTTTTTCAACTTGCGGACTTGACTGTGACAAACAGAAACAAACGAAGTGCAAAGAAGGAAAGAAATCTTCAAATTCATGAAATTCTTCTGTCCAGATGTTTTCATTGCAACTGATTTACAAATTGCCCTACATCGACGTAAATAAGCACTGATCAATTGATCAGTGTTTTTGTAGTAGCCATGATAAAAAATCATGGGCGTACATACTCGAGCAGGATTCGAACCTACGACCTCCTCATGAATTCATGAATTGGAATAATTAAGCAGTACCCGCTGCATGCTATAAGGATTAGAGCCAGCACTTGCTGTCGGACGAAAGTTTGGTGGTCTAGTGGGGATGACGCCTGTCCGGTGATCAGGAGGTCGTAGGTTTGAATCCTACTTGAGTATGTATGCCCATGATTTTTTATCTTGGCTACTACAAAAACACTGATCAATTCAGTGCTTATTTATGTCAATGTAGGGCAATTTGTCAATGCAAAGAAAGAAATCATAAGAATGATGATTATAGAGTGTTTATCAACAAGTGGGGAAAAAAAGCCCTCTTCTTCTATAGATATTGGTAAAGTTTTCATTGGAAGAGTTATTTTCTTCTTTTTTTCTCTTCCAGCATTGGTGCAATATGAATAATGACAACTCAGATCATTATTATCATTATTGTTATGATTATTTTTATTTTTTGCATGGGAGGTGGGTGTGGCTGTGTTAACTACTGGCTGTATTTGAGTGATCTGTCATGTGAATATGTGGAATGAATGCAGCAAACAAAAGCAAAATGGTTCTTCACAGCAGATGTGAGGGTATTGATGTTTACTTGAAGATCTCTGAGGCAAGAAATGTGACTTCTAAAATATGTACAAAGTATTGCTGGTATATTGTTGTACTCTGAAAAAGTTACTTCATCATCTTATCACATTAGGTGAAGCCATCTTCCAACTTGTATCCAAGTTTTTCTACACATGAAGATACTAAAACAAAAGAAAGATCATATTAAACCAAACTTGTGCTTGTCATGAAAGTGTCTTCCATAACAATCTTCTACTGTATCTTTACTAGGTCAGAGATAAAAACTAAGCAAAAAAAAAAAAAAAAAACAACAAAAAACCAAACAACAAAAAACAAAAACAAAATAAAAAACAAAAAACAAAAAACAAAAAACTGAGGAAAAATGGCTGTGACGTGCTTAGAGCCGTTCAGAACACAGTTTGGCCTATATTATCTGGTCTCGTTGGCCGTGGACCGGTGGGCAGTCCTTGGCCCAAAATTACATTTTGTAGGTATATAGTTCAGCGATGAAATTGACATTCATTAGCCAAAATGGGAATGGCATTGCTGTGGTCCATATGTCGCATCGTTAATGGCGGCCACAGTTGGGCAGGGAGTGAGAGAAATAGATGGAGAGGGAAAGAAAGATATAGAGAGAGTATATGAGAGAGGAATAAAGTAGAAGAAAGTGAGAGAAAGAGATTGAATGATTTAAGATAGAGAGATATAGATAGAAAAAGAGATAGATAGAGGGAGAGATAGATAGAGGGAGAGATAGATAGAGGGAAAGAGATAGATAGAGAGAGAGAGATAGGCAGATAGGTAGAGATAGAGGGGAGATAGATTGAGAAAGATAGAGAGATAGAGATAGAGGTAGATAGATTGATGTAAGATAGAGAGATACAAGAGAGAGATAGATACAGGGAAAGAGATAGAGATAGATTAAGAAAGATAGAGAGATAGATAGAGATAGATAGGGATAGATAGATTGAGAGATATATAGAGATATAGATATATAGATAGAATGAGATAGAGATGGATAGTTAGAGAAGATAGATTGAGATAAAGATAGATTGATTGAGAGAAATAGACAGATATAGATAGGTAGAGAGAGAGAGATAGATAGATAGAGAGATGGAGAGAGAGAGATAGAGGGGAGAGAGGGTTAGAGGAAACTAACTTGTCAGAAATGGTTTGTTTCCAGGGAGGAAATGCTACAGGAGTTTGGCTGTGACACCCATGACCTCCATCAAGTTTGTCCATGGATAATTAGTCTCCTGGATTCTCATTAATACTTACACTGAATGTATTTTTTCCCCCTTTTTTTTTTTGTTAGATTGTTGTTTCGTTGTTGGGTCTTTTTTTTTTTTGGTAACACAGGGATCGGGGTTAAGGAAAGCTATATTAATCAAAGTCCTCGCTAATCACAGGGACATCTGTATGAATCAGGGTCCTACATCAATTTGACGCTATGATTGCTCTTGCGCTGTAGCTTCCATTCTGAATCGCTAATATTCAACAACAGTCAGTGGTGTTTTTAGAAAAATAACAGTAACAGCAACAACAACAAACAACAACCCAGAAACAAATAATTAGATACAGGCCACGGCCAGGGACATTTGCATTTCATCGTGTGAATTTGGGGACGGAAATGAACTTCTGATGGATTTGATAAAAACAGTGTGATTAGTGCTTGGAAGTCTCTTTGTCTCCACGTGTGGGTGCCCTTGTCTGCTTTTGCTATATTTGCAACAACCACTCAGTTTATGGCACCTCCTGGTCCGCAAACCCGTGCGCACCATCTCCGACAAATTGGCGAGTCGGTGCCTGCGCCCTTGACGCTTGTACAGGCACTGCATGAGTCAAAGATGGGATCTCAGATGCATCTGAAGCTTAGGGGTGTTTTTCATCAGGATGGCTGGATATTCTGAGAAGTTTTATTTGCTTGTCTTTGAATTTAGAAAGCATGAAGGATTTGTGCTTTACCCAAATGTGTTCATCTCATAATAAATGAAATATTCAATGTACTCATGCCTATGGCACTATGAGGATTTCAGATTTACAACAAGAAGTCCCATCTGCAATTAGGTTTTCTCAAATGCATAATATCTAAATGTATACCTAGAGAAAGGGAGTGGTTAAACAGTGAAATAAGTTTTCTCTCTGATTTGGTAAATGCGAAGGAAATTTCACATAACTGCTGTATTATGAGCTCCATATGGACCGTGAATCAAACTGGTAGTACTTGTTTAATTTGCTAACACGCCGGAGTATTCACATAGATACTGCACTATGGTGGAAGTGAATACAAGGTTAAATTGTGCTCCATCCCTTTGATTGTGTTTTAAAGATCAAACCATGTGCACAGCCCGTAATCCCAAACTGTGATTGGCGAAATCATGATTCAATAAACATGTTTCAGGCATGCTCTCCAACTTAAAAACAAGAACAAGAAAACAAAACAAAACACCAACAAAAAGACAAAAAAAAAATACAAACCACAGATTAACTTGATTAGCTTGAAGCATGTTTCGACATACGATTCTAACGTGAGATTTATTTATAAGTGCGAAACCCCTTATAGGGACTGTTACGATGCCCGTCAAGGCTCTATCACATGGTCTGCATGATGATGTGTCCTGTCGTAGCTCTTCTTCTTCAGTGCTCTTCATCTCACAGGGGCTTGTTGAATCTCCTGGTATTCTGAGTTAAAGTACATGTTACCCTGATACTTTAGCAGTGTGGGAAAACCAAGTTGTAGGCTTCATTTGATGCCCCCCCCCATTATATTTTCTGTTAAAAAGTGATCATGTGTATACATTGTTATAATGAGTTCGATTAAAAGCAGTGAAGTTAAGTACAAATTGAAGTTCACCATTGGTATTCATTTTAAGCACCCATCTCGCAGTGCTTCTCAAACTTGAAACTTACCGCTCATTACTTTCTTCAAAACCCATTCATCTTTGCTATTGTCATCGTTTGTACTGATGCGGAGACGAGTATGTGGTACTGGGTGTCATGAGTGCTTTTCTGTTGATTGTTCCTTGAAACCTAAAGGTGTTATTTCAATAAATACTTGATTATCAAAAAGGCGATCAAAAAGTAAGCCTGTCTACATTGTATCCATGTTTTATCTTAGTTACCCAGCCCTGTGGTGTCTCATGTTAATGATTAAACAAAAAAATAAGGGGGGGGGGTGGAAGCACTCAAACTCTACCATACTCTCTGTTGTCATTAGCCTTTACTATGTATGCGATATAAACCCATATGACCGGTAGACAGTATTGGTTTCATGTTGTCATTTAAAAAAGAAACCCAGAGAACAAAACAGCAGTGACAAGTTTAACGGCACTGTTTAGGAAATGTCTGGGTCTTTCTTTGTGTCCACAGTCGAATTGACAACTCACTTCCGCGGCACCTTGATCGCCCGCGATTGATAGTGGTCCTCGAATCGAAAGTAGCCTCGTAACCGCAAGCATCTGCCCGTTTCCTCCTCCTTTATTGACACAGTCGCCCAGTTAAAGGATTAGGCTCCTCTTTGTTCACAGATATCTTTATCTTATCTCCAGCGAACCCCTTGCCACATTTCTATTTTTCTTTTTTTTTCTTCTGTGGAACATTTTCTCGGCCAGAAGTAATGATTAGTTTCATGTTGTGGTTTGTGGTAGGCAGGGCAAGGGAGTCTTTTGTAGATTTCCTCCTTCCTACCCCCTCCCCCCCCCCCCCCCACCACTCCACCCCCATTTTGGTTTGGAGAACTAGAGAATGTACTGGCATATACTAATGAAAACATGGACCGAGATTCCAACTCTCGTGCTTTCGACAGATCTCCCGCCGAAAGCCCATGTTTGTAAAATCACCCGTTCTCCCGCTTGAGATTTAATTTCTCCCACCCTGGCTCTGTGTCTCCCGCTTGTAATGATTTCTTACTCATTGCCGCTATATGTTTAAAATTTAGCCTTAGATAGCACGAGAGAGCATCTAGAACCAGCCCTTAGGCAGGCCCTGGACCCCAGCCGCAAGGAACTTCACGCTTCGTGCTCGTGATGTGCGCTTCATCATGTTGGAGGCTCCCGTTTGCTAGGGGTTTCAGGCGGGAGAATCTCCAGATCAAAATGTGCTTGTGGTTGGAGTCTCTGCATGGAGAGTACTGTATAAGTTCTTGTTGACACAGGGGAAGAGCAGTCTTGTCTTGTTGGACATCCGCTAACATCTAGTTGTGAGAATATTTCAGGGTGTTCAGATGCAAAAAATTTATACTAGAACAGTATAGCTATACCAAAATGGTACAGCTATACAATGAATTTATACGTCTGAATGCTGACTAACAAAACAACGTATAACGGAATGATGTGTAATGAAACGACGGTCAGAGCATATTGCGAACTAGAATTCGATAATGAATCAGCATTCCATCGTGTCCATTGTGCGTCTGAACGTATGGTGACTATAGAACTGGGTGGGGCTTAATGAGAGCGGCCACGAAAGGCGACCCCATGGCTGTCACTCATGACTATAACAGCATGCGCAGTGGGAAACTGCACATCTATGTGACGTTTTCGAGAATGGTCAGGATTAGTCTCTGGTCTGTCAGCTATATAATGATTCTTCATACTTTGTTTCTTCATCGAGTTATGGTATAAACTGGCTTGTGTCTGAACAGGGGGTTTCATTGTTAAAGTTAGTATTGATGGCAAGAATGCAGAAATGTGAAGGGCGTAGTCCAAGGAAAGTCCTGCGAGTGTAGATTTCTGATTGATTTTCATTCAGCAACTAGACTTTAGAGCTGTCAGAATTGATGCAAATTTACCTTTTAGCAGAAAGTGATAATACTGCACTTTTAGTCCATGGGCCAGGCCAGATATTGGTACCATCTCAGGTGGCAAAACCTTTTTGGTGTCGTTTTGTTTGTCGGGCATAGATATGCTTATCAAGCTATGATAGCATTTCCAAATGAGTAGCTTAGTCATAGTAAATGAATTTTTAACCAACTTGTTCTCGTTGTTATATCCCTATACTTCTGAATCGAAACTAACCGCTATACAAATAAGAGCACTGTCTTCTGTATGTTCCATAGAGCTGTAAAATGCAGCTCTATGGTATGTTCACAGGTGTTCTATTGTAAACGCGGTGGGCTTAGTCTTTATTCAAGGCAGCGAAGGAAATATCCAAAGGTTATGATGTCAACAGCTCTTAGTCTTTATTCTAGAAGGCGAAGGGAATATCCGAGGCGTATGATACAGTGTATATCCTTTTATCTAAAAACAACAACAACAACAAAAGCAATTCCTCGTGAATTTTACCTTATCTTTCAATTATTTATCATTTTCCCGCGAAAACGCTACGGTGAAAACGCTGATACCACGCCAATATCGCTTTATTTCCCTCCAACAATATAAGATAATGCAAAACAATGTACCGGTACACTTCGATACATTATAATGAATGATATTGTAAATGAACAGAGTGATTTTTGTTTAAATCTGATATATTTGTTGATAGGGTAGTATAAAAACGGTATAGATAATCGTTATAAATCCCTTTTATGAGGAACTTTAGATATGATAACGGTACATTGGTCTAGATAAAGACTAAGCACACCGCGTGACAGCTGTGGACATCATAACCCTTTGGATATTCCCTTCGCTGCCTTGAATAAAAACTAAGCTCACCGCGTTTACAACAGAACACCTATGGACATACAGAAGGCAGTGCTCTTCTTTGTATAGCGGTTTAGTTTCGATTCAGAAGTATAGGGATATAAAAACGAGACCAAATTGGTTAAAAATTCATTTATTATGACTAAGCTACTCATTTGGAAATGCTATCATAGCTTGATAAGCATATCTATGCCCGACAAACAAACTGACACCAAAAAGGTTGTGCCACCTCAGATGGTACCAACAACCCATTTTTCGAGTCTTGGCCCATGGACTATTTGAGTTGAAGTAGAGCAGGGTTCAGAGACATATAGGATTGGTTTATCACAATTAAAGGGACATTATCACTGGGAGACAATGTCCTGTAAAACCAATGATGTTCGCATGCATGAAACAATTGCGAATTTCACGAGGCACCAAGATTCGGGAAAGTAAAATGCATGCGGAAGTTTGTTTGTTTGTTTGTTTTTTACACAGTGCATTGAATGCCAGGGACAATTTATGAAAGTTTCATTTTGCGAAAAAGGTAATCGACTGCAATTTGTTGAAAGTTTCACGCCAAAAATATTTCTGGTTTAACAGTAATACGAAGGTTAGCCCAACTCAGAATAGATTCAGGAATCCCTGTAACGCTTTTGAAAATGCTCACGCAACATACTCTTGCAAGCGGTACAATTCAGAAATGACTGTTTAGCAGTTACAGACTTCTTTCGGCCAACTGAAAGTGTAGGATACGAACTGTCATATGCTTCGGTGCACATATTCGCGGATGAGCAATTCTGTTCTGGCAGACCTGCACTAATCATGGTTTTCGAATGTCTGGTGGTGGGCAGCAAATGAACATTAATTCAGTCAAAGAACCATAATATCTGTTGATCTGTTCCCTGAAAAAAAAGAGTGGAATAGGACATTTAGTTTCTGTTTTTCTTCATGAACCTCAAAGGGTGCCAAATCTTTTTCCCATGGTTTAAGAGTTCACACTGTTCCGCTCTTCTTCGGATAACACAGGAGTAATTGCATCAGGAGATCCAGTGAACATTGGCTCGTGTGATGTGGAGCTTGTCGGAGCAAACATTGTCATATTCCTTTCCTGGATCAGTGTCATTTTCATTTTTTTTTTTAAAACTATTTTTTCCTTTTTTTTTAAATAAAAAAGAAGGGGGATGGGGATAACTTAACATGAGTATATGGTGGGAAGATTTGATGATGAGAAGTGCTAAAAAACCCCTAAAACAGGTTGGACACCCATGCAAAAGAAGAGGGGTGGGGCACATGAGAGAAATTGTCTTTCAAGTTTTGTGTGCCTTGTTGATACTCTTGTGTTCGTGGACTCGAAGATCAAGTTCAGATCCAACAGAAGGACTCACGGATTAAGGTACCAGGCAATGTTGGGCGTATACCCTGATAATGATAATAATTGCAAATTTACATTGCACAGTTTCTATTGTAATGTACTTAAATGCGCATAACAATAAATCAAAATAAAAGAAAAACAGATTATTGATGGATAAATAACATATATCAAATCTTAACTGAAGATCGTAGGATACAATGAGGATACAGAATTAAAAGGGACTGATAATGCCATAAATCATAAGTTAAAAATGTATCTTGGAAGCCCACAGAAAAAACAAACAAACAAACAAACATGGCTATGGAAACTTTTCCTGGAAGAAGTCAGATTTCTGAAGATTTTTGAGGATTTTGAGTGATGATGCTTGGCTGATTGAGAGAGGGAGATTATTCCAGAGTTTTGGTGCAGCACTATATCAAAAGCATGTTCTCCTAAAGTTATTTTTGTCATGCATCATAGATGTCTATGGAGCACTGTGTTGTGGGAGCTACGAAGCCTGCAAGACTGGGTTGTTGATTCCAATGTATGGAGTTCACTGAGATAAATGGGGGCCAAGCCTTGAATAGCTTTATACATAATGAGAAGAAGGTAAAGATGAAGGGGAAATATATGAAGAAAATAAGGGCAAGGAAAGTAGGAGGATAGGATTATGACTCATATTTTTGTCGGACTCTGTGTTGCATTGCACACCATGCCCACCCCGAGCCGTGCCCATGTTTACACACACACACCTACGGGAGCCTTGAGCGGAGGCTAAACCCAGTGAGCCATGCTCCCTACATTAAAAGTTCATGTTGGGTCAATGGCCTCGCTAATGACTGCACTGCTATTCATTAGTTCCACTCCCTGACCGTGGCGCAGTAACACAGGCGCACAGGGCTGTGACCGTACATGCTGTGTACATTCACACCGACACACTCACACACAGGCACAGACACATACACATGTACACATGGCAACAAATTGTGCGACACGACACATACGCGCACACACTAGAAAGAGAGAGAGAGACACACACACACATGCATGCAGGGCCCCACCCGCCCGCCCTGCCGTGAGACACGAGTATATGAAAATGCATTGTGACTGGAAAACACATACGTGGGGACAATGGACAGAGTTTTAGAAGGCATTAATGACAGCAGAGTGAGAGGAGAATGCTCCTGGGTTTACAGTCACCACCTCTTAAAGGTAGAATCCACCTGTACTAGCCATGTAAAGGTAGAATCTCCCATTACGATTTGCAAGAAAGAAAAAAAAAATCACAGTGTAATACTCCACATAGGAGTGCCGGGTTCTTTTTCACCAAACATTACCAATCAAATGAGAAACATATCAAGACATATAGAATGCTGTAAAAGTGGAAATCTTTGCCCACATAATTTTTCATACCCAGTCAGGAAAGATGAATTTCGTATGTCTTTAAATTCTAGAGAATCAATGGTATATGAAGTAGTATTACATACAGCAAGCAAAAGTTTTGCATGCTTTCATTTTTCCGCTAGTTTCATGTCACAGGAAATGTGTGAATATTTCTACTTTTAAAGCAACATTTCCTCTTGTGATGACACACTTAGAGGGTGTCTGAAAAATGTGGATGGCATGCACAATAAAAGACAGTTTATGGTACACTCTGATATCTTATTTCATAAACCAATGTGTTATGTATCACAGAGATACCAGTTTCTACAAACGAATGAAGAATTTAGACCCAGACAGTAAAATTTTTGTCTCTATCTCTCTCTCTTTTTTTTTAGCATTCTCAATGGGCAGCTGAAGATTTGTCATTTTTGTTGTTTTGAATATGTACTTGTTCGAGGCATAATTACAAAAAATGTAGCATGTGATTTGATTCTTGGATATGGAGAGAGAGAAAGAGCTTTCCTGCAAACTGTTCATTATTTGTTTTATCACAATGAATGAATAGCAAGGTAAAAAGATCACAGGCAGAGATATATATATATAAATATATATATATATAAATATATATATATATATATACATATATATATATATATATATATATATATATATATATATATATATATATATATATATATATATATATATATATACATATATATATATATATATATACATATACATATATATACATATATATATATATATGTTATATATATAACAGGAGCAGACGTATACCCTTGTGTGTATGTTCTGCTTCAGAAACGGATTTTAATCTAACATCACATCGCATCCTGGTCGCTGATGAAGAATGCGATAACTAACCTGTTTGGTGTCGTGCTTCTAAAACATGCGCTTTCCTCGCCAGGATAAAGCGTTTTAAATGCCATTTTAGGTTTTAATCTCATATGTATATATAATATAGTATCTCTTTTGTCCACACTCGTGGAGACTTGCTTTATTCCAGCCTCATTTGTACTTCACCTTTTAATTTTGTATCAAAGTAGGGGCATTCAGATTTTTTATGAGAGTGCAATGTTCTTTTTTTTTGTTATCTTTAAAGTGGATAGGGATATTATTGTGAAGAAGTATTTATTTCCAGCGTGTGTAATTTGATAGTGCCCAGTGGGATGCCACACCTATTTTCCATCATTTGGGGGTTTAGAAAGACACTTGCTACTTCCTATTTTGTTCAATAACTTTCCAAATGGTAATTCTATTTATGTCACAATTACTCATATCAATTTTGCATATTCAGTTTGGTGTCTTTTCTTATGTGAAGCTCTCTATTATGATACCAACCTAGTTTTCATTCTCATGCGCACGATATGCATTACATATGTCCAACAGACAATTCTATGGAGAGACTTTGTGGTTAGCATTGATTTCGAACACGTCACAAGTGCAGTTTCTTTCGTAAGATTGGTGATGGGGGGGGGGGGTTGTCAAAGAATTTTCATAATTGTTCTGAATGAATGTGATGTACTTCCTATTGGAGCATAGCGTGATCACTTTATTTTACGTTCACAGACCAAAGAAGACGTGGTTATTTCAAAGGTTATTTTTACAAATTAAGAACATTTGCATATCTCTTTCAGAATCATGTAACTGTCAACATAACCTTGTTTGCGGCTGGATGAATAGTGATAGATCACATTTTGTTTTATTTGTATTTTCCCCTTTTCTTTTTTTTTCAGACATAAAGCGTCAACGCGTGGCCTGATCGTGCGATTTTGTTGACGTAAGTGTCACACCATAAGTGGTGTGCTGTGCCTCCCAGTGGCTTGGTACCACCAATCTCCCACGGCCACACGAGGTAAGAAGCTCGCTCAAAGCTTCATATCGTCAAACTAACAGAATAGGATAACTGATAAGATGGTGACCTCAGTCCAACGTTCTGCCCATAATCTCTGGCAGAAATATCTGGATACAGTCACCAGACTCAACTTGTCTTGGGTAGAATGAGATAGAGAATTATCTTTGCAAGTGGGGTGCACTTTGGAATCTATCAGATGTAGATTTGTGTGATACACTTTCTGCGGTGGGGTAGTCCCATGGATATGATTTTGTGTTGTGTTTATGAAGGAGTGCATTGTGAAAGAGGGATGAAGTGTGAAACTGAAATAACTAGGTATGGCAAAGCCCTCAGCTTTCTTTTACATAGTAATCAGTATTCATTTTTATTGAAACCGTCCCCTCCTTGTGACATAACCATCATGATTGCTCATCGCAAATCTTTCTTGAATGATTGAATCCTGCCATATATCTAACATGGTATTTCCATGACAATTTTGCACCAACCAGAGACAAACTATTAATATCACTTTCTCCACACTTTCTCCTGCATGCTTATTTTTGTTTTCCTCAAGTTTAATCAAGCATGATTCAAATCAATTTAGTTCAGTTTAGTTCAGTTCAATTCAATTCAATTCATTCAATTTCACTTAAATTCAGTTCAGTTCATTTCAGTTCAATTCAATTGAATTTAGTTAAGTTCAGGTCAGTCATATTCAATTCAATTCAAATCAATGCAATTTAGTTCAATTCAGTTCAGTTCAGTTCAGTTCAGCTCAGCTCAGTTCAGTTCAGTTCAGTTCAGTTCAGTTCAGTTCAGTTCAGTTCAGCTCAGCTCAGTTCAGTTCAGTTCAGTTCAGTTCAGTTCAGTTCAGTTCAGTTCAGTTCAGTTCAGTTCAGTTCAGTTCAGTTCAGTTCAGCTCAGCTCAGTTCAGTTCAGTTCAGTTCAGTTCAGTTCAGTTCAGTTCAGTTCAGTTCAGTTCGATTCAATTCAATTTCATCTTCCACTTACTGGATAGAACACCCTTGTAAGTCAAAGGCTTGTTTTCAAAAGGGTTCTCATGATATCAAGCTCTAATTCCATGACTGTCCCAAGTTTTTCAAAACATGAGATATATCCATGTCTTTTAAATCTCACCATGCCAGTTGGATATGAAGAGCAAGACATCTCAAAACATCAGATAAATCCATGTCTTTTGCATCTCACTGTGAGTGTTGTGGGCCTATTTTAAGAGCAGGACATCATTCACTTTCATTATTGAGAAGGTTGAGAAGTGATGTATAAGATGTGTTATTGAGTCATTTTGTCATTCTAGTTGTGTATTTTCATGTATACACAGCCCCCCCCCCCCCCACATAACTGAAGGGGGTGGGCATTTTTGAAATTTTTGTAAGGGTGAAATACATGTGTCAAGGGATCAGATGAACAAATATTAGGTGATGTTTCCCACAAGTTTTTGATATGTGATTGTCATCATTATTTTTTGTTGTTGATTAGATACATGGGGTTCAGGCGGTTTATACTTGTGTAGACCCCCCCCCCCCCCCCAACACACACACACAAAAGGTACTGTAGTACTGTATGACCTTTGATGTGTTGTGGTTTGCTCACAACTATATGAACACAGATGCATTTTTAAAAGAATTCTTTCAAACTTCTGCTTTTAATGAAACTTGACTGTTTCATAAAGTTATTGATGGTACATTGACCTTGTCAGAGCCACGTTTTCTAAATTGAAAATGAATAATGCTGTTGCTGATAAGCTGCTAGTCTTGTTCACAGGCAACCCCATCTAACATTTCATGAGAAGGTTTATAGTAGGGGAGTAGGCCTAATTGATTGCCAGTTTCAATGCTTTTAAAATGAATGTGTCCCTTTCTGATAAAGCTCTGATTTTCATGTTCAAATATTTCAGAATTGTGCATACCAATGTAATCAAGGTTGTTCATTAATGTGAAACAAAGACCCCGTTTACAGTGCGAGGCCGGGCTCGGCCGCGGCTCGGCCGTGGCCGAGACCGGCCTCAATTGCGCGGCCGAGCCTCGCAATTTTGTCCGTTTACACTGCTGGGCTCGGCCGCGCTTTTGATTCAAACCTTTCAATATTTTGTCGTAGTGGCGCTCTGCTTGTAAACAAATGCAATTTGGTATTGTCTGGTTTTCAGACCCTTTGCCAAATGAATTCCGTGGCGACGAAGTCGCCGTTCGGGCAAAGGCCTTTGCCGAAGGAAAGAATCCTTTGCAGGACAAAACCACCTTAAACTATACTAGTTTTCGACGTTGAGGGGGTTAATATCCTGAACAGCGAAAGATACAGGCAGAGGGTTTGGAAGCCAGACTAAAACTGGCCGCGCAATTGGCCGCGCATTTGGCCCAGTTTGCGTTTACACCAAGAAAAGGCCGGGCTCGGCCGCGGCTCGGCCACGGCCGAGACCACCTCCAGAGCGAGGCCAAATGCGAGGCCAATTTTGGCCTCGCATTTGGCCTTTTGCGCGTTTACACTGAAGCGGGGCTGGACTCGGCCGCGGCCGAGCCGCGGCCGAGCCTCGCACTGTAAACGGGGTCAAACAGTAGGCTCGCTTGTCCCAAGCCTGCCTGACATAGCTACAGCTATTGCAAGCAATGTAGACGCCATGAATCGAAAAGAAAATGACAGGCACAATTATTAAAGGGTTTTGAATAGTGTAGTTTATCATGAGGATCAGGCAATCCACATATTAAAACATTTCTGTGAGTAACCAGCTAATGGTGCCTGATGCCGTGTTGCGAGAAAACTTTGCCACAAGACTTCTCCTTTAGCTGACTGGCGAGGGGGTAGTACATGACCCCCATTTTCTCTCCTACCCAGACGAATGTGGGTATTGGCGGGCGGCCAGAAAATGCGCAAGTACTCAATCAAATTGTCCCCCATATTGTCAGATTAGTGTGCGTGAAAGTATTCTCCTTGTCGTGTCTTTGTGTCCTTTCTTTTTCTTTCAAGGACTGCAACCCCAGGTGCTGCAAAATGTCTTGCAGGAGTTAAAAAACAAAACTCAAAAGAATCGTGTCTCCTCCAATTGTAGAAAAGATTTTGCAACATCTGTCGTGCGGTTACATGACTTGTGTGGAGTGCGGGTAGATTTAGACGAATGGGGGAACGAAGAAGAAAAACTTTTTAGACTTGGTATAAGAAAAACTTTTTAGACTTTGTATAAGACATTGTATAACACCATTCTGTAACAGAGAGATGTAGTACATGGCTTTATGACACTCTATTCTGTTGTCGAACTTGTTCTTTGAAGTATAGATCAAATGCATTTATCTATTGTTGCATCTTTTTTTGTACAAACCCCTTACTGCAGTATCGTAAAGAACTCTGTTTGACCTGTTCAGGGTTCTCAATGTTTTCAGCTTGCGAGTTGGCTTTCTCCCTCTTCTGATGTTATTTTTTTTTAAATTATTGATTTATCACTACCAGTTATTTTGTACAATACAGAATTCTATAAAGATTTGCTTGAGCATGGTAATATATTCTCTTATTTATATATGAGTGTAATATGTCCACTAGTGATGCATGATATTCTTGCGACCAAAATTGCTGCATTGTAGCTTGTCAGGGAAACTGTGTAGATAACTTTTAAAACTCAAGTAGTCATATCATGCCTTGCAATTTAGTGGATTTTAGGATGACTTTGAAAGGTATGAATAATATTTCAAACAAACATGAATAAACCTTTAAATAAAAGATGAAAAATGGCTGTGTGCTTGGAAAAATCTCAGTTCACATCATTTTAGTCTTTCTATATTTCCTTTGTTTTGGGGAGCTGGGGGAGGTCAGTGGATTCAATTCTTTCACTACCCCAGTAATACGTGAAAAAAGTGCTTTCACTTCAAAATTTTATATATTCTCACATCTAAATGTCCTTTTGAAATATGTGTGTGATAGGAAATACAATTGTTTGTTTGTTTACTTTTTGGTGGTGGGATTATTGATATATGACATAGTATCTGTTCTATGGGTCTTTTGTCAACAGCTTGCATGCCATAGATGGCAGCGTTGATATTGATGATTTGATGCATCGAGAGAAAAACAAAAGCACAAAAAAAAAAAAAGAGAAAGAACTTCTTTTGGTCATGGTTATTTCCAGCTTTTGACACAAAGAAAATTTGATAGTGACACAGAACAAAGACTTCCAAAGATGTATTGCCAAAGTCTCCTATCTGGTCACATCACGTCATGTAAAGTGACAAAGGTTTGACTTGCCATGCCTCGGCAGTCATTATTCTGCAAAAGTGAAAGCTTGAATACATTTATTCAGATATATATGCAAACAACCTCCCATTCACCCCCCCCCCCCCCCCTTCCCCCATTGCCAGTTCACCGAAGAGGAGCTGAGAATGTTGCGGCATAGAGAAACCAAACATAGCCGCCTGCCACGCATTAATGATTAAGCAATCAACACAAACCTCACTTCAAAATGTAGAGCCTCTGTCTGACTTTTTGCTTTGTGTAATCTGGCGCCAGATTTGGCTCTCCTAGCTCCTTCTTCCCACCCCCCCCCACATCTCTATACTCCTTCTCTTACCTCTCCCTGTATGCATTTTGCTTTCCTTTTCGTTCCCTTATCACACTCACTCATTTGTCTGTGCCCTGCCTTTGTTCGGGGTGGCTGTGGTGTGTGTTTCTGTGAATGTTTGTGTGTGTGTATGTGTGTGAGAGTGAGTGTGCGCCACTGAGCAAGAGGCCAATGACCCATGCGACTGTGGAGTGGGGGGGGGGGGGGGGGAGGGGACAGGGGGCGCCACGTATAGCATTGTTCACACAAAGCATGGGTTTATGTTCATGCTAGTGTCCCTGCACCGTAGCGGGATTAGCCCCTGTCTCGCAATCGGCTCACTCCGGCTGAGTTGATGGAGCACTGCTAGGGGGTTGTTGAGCCCCTGAATGTCTTCTCTTCCACCCCACCCACCCCTCCCCAGGAACTAAGGGCACTGCAAAGAATGCTGACAGCATATACCCCCATCCCCCCCCCCAAAAAAAAAAAAAAAAATGTTTCCGTCTGAAGTGATTAACATTGAAGCTTGGTCTTTCTTAGGGAAATTTCCACATTGTTGGTGTTTATGTTGGGATTCCAATCTTACAGCAACAGCAGCTGTTATGGCATGCATGAATGAAACATAGCCTGCTTGGGCTGACTTGTTTGAAATGAAAGACTGCATACAATTAATAGCCATTGTAATTGTGGCTGAATTCACATCTTCAGCAGGTGAAAATAATTGTATTTTTCTGAAAAGATCCCCCAAACCAACCAACAAAACAAAGGTAAACACACACACACATAAAAAGGTTGTTTGTATAAATATGCAAGTCATTAAAGGACAAGTTCACCTTCATAAACATAAGGATTGAGAGAATGCAGCAATATTAGTAGAACACATCAGTGAAAATTTGAGGAAAATTGGACAATCGATGCAAAATTTCTGAATTTTTAAAACTTTTGTGTTGGAACCGCTGGATGAGGAGACTACTAAGGCTTGTGATGTCATATGAGTACAACAGTATAAAGAAAATGTAAAGAAAATTCAACATATTTTCACTTTTTCCGCATAATAAAAGAGCACTTGACTTGGCTCTTTCTAAAGGCAATGGGAATAATATTACCCATAACATATGTCAGTAACGAGTCAGTAACGAGTCGAGGGAATGTGTACTTTTTTCAAAAGATGAAATTTTGTGAAATTCTCTTTATATTTTCCTTATGTTGTTGTACGCATGTGACATCGTACACTGCACTAGTCTTCTCATCCAGCGGTGACTGCACAAAAACTTCAAAAATTCATAACTTTTGAATGGATTGTGCGATTTTCCTCAAACTTTCAATGATGTATTCTACTAATATTGCTACATTCTCTCAATCCTTATGTTAGTGAAGGTGAACTTGTCCTTTAAAGTTCCTAATGATGGTGTAAAGTTAAGCAAGGCTCAACACTAACTTTTTCTTTTGGTGGCCCAACAATGAAATTTGGTGGCCCGATAAGGCCACCGACACATCTTTCCTTAAAATGTGGTGGCTCCACATCTATTTCTGGTGGCCCATGCCACTGGGCCACCGCTAGTGTTGAGCCCTGTTACGGTTACATCAGAGAATACAATCCCATCGATTCCAAGGAACATTTGATATGATGTTTCTCTATCTAATGATGTGAGGGAAATGTGAAACTTTTTCTTCCTTTAAGATAAAGTTTGTCTTTTTGAGAATATTCTGTCACATTAATGAGCAAATTATATTGTTTTCTTTCTTTAAGACAAGGTACTCATCTGTCCTTATTAAGATCATAAAAGCTGATTACAAACCTTCTCAGCAGTACCAAACCAATGTTTTCTTTTTCTTCTTGTAATTTTGCACTTGAATACTACGGATCTTGGTTGATCTAGAGATGGATTAATTTAGGAAATTTTGTCTGTAAAATACTGTGTTTAAGCTATTGATATCACTTTTTTAAGTATCGAACATTTGTGGCAATTTACTTTCAATCAATCATTAATTTAAACACAGAATTTCTGAATTAGAAGGTCTTCTGAAGAGACATTTTCCTTTCAAATTAGGAGGATTTTGAGATGAATTTCAGTAGGATTTAGGAAGTAGTTTATGCATAAAGGGACTATACTGATGAACTTAGATCTTAACCTGTTGAGGACGAGTCCTGAGTATACTCGTGCAGGCGTCTATGGGAAATGCCTGTTGTAACAAAATCAGCCCATCCTCAATGGGTTGAATATTGCAAAAAGAAAAAAAGAAGAAGCTATGTCGTCTGATATTCAGTGATTTGAATGCACCATGGTTATATGTTTGAACTGGTCACTTAGAATCATATTTGCATTCAAGTCGCAACATAGTTTTCAACCGACCTCACCAGTGCTAGAAACGATGAGGAGCGACTTATGCAGGACGTGTCAGCGACTATCGAACAAAAATCACAGAAAGAGGGGAAATGTGGTTATAAAAGCAGTCATAATCGCAGGTTTCAGATGGTTCTGTGAGCAGGGCTGGTGGGCCATAAGCTATGTGTTCTTTTGTGGAATTCGTAAAGCAGAGGCGACTTCCTGCTTTGAGAGTTTTCCAAAAATTTGAGGAAACTGTCTCCCGCTCGCGACCATTGTGGAAGGGTGGTGTGATATTTCGCGGCATGCCTCCTCGTGTGAACAAGTCGCTCACTTGATGAGTATGCCACACTCCATAACTCTCCGCTCCCGTCTCCTTTCTCAATGGCGGCGCGAAGAGAGAGAGAAAAAAAAAGAGGAAAAGAGTTGCCTGTGATATGAATTATAAATGCGGCATACAAGAAGTGGATGGGATTATTAGCACTCGGGGGCCGATATCCCCGGCCAAACCGGCTTGTCAGATCTGTAGGAAAACTGATCAATCGATGATGGATGGTGACTGTGAAGAAAGGAAATTGACGGGTAGATTTTATTTACTGATTTCAGACATTCCTGTCTCCCCCCCCCCCCCCTTCCCCACACACAAACACAGACACTTTTTCCCAGTGAACGGACCAGAGCTGCCTTATGTACGTCAGTGCATCAGTGGTGTACCCGGGGGAGAGAGTAGTGTGCACATGAATGTATATATGTGAGGAGGAGGAAGGGGAGGTTTGGGGGGGGGGGGGATTGAGAATGTTTTATGAAACTTTAATTAATCACGGACTGTTCAAGTGACAAGTTTCACGCCTGAGAAGTAATAGGCGATGGCAATCTACGCAGTGCGCACCTACCTCCAGTATCAACCTGGGAAGGCTGCAAAAATGATGCCCAGCCATTTTTTCAAATATTCATTCTCTCTATTGTGATCCTTCTTTTTCTTGATGTCCCGTGAGCCCGATGATGTTTTCGTTTCACATTCTAAATACAAAATTTGAGGAATGGCAAGTTCTACTCATTGTCTCAAGTGAGGTATTTTCTAAATATATTGATGCTGGAGTTGAATACCCACAGTCCCAAGACACTTTCTGGTCATATGTTTTGGCTTCAGACATGTAACAAAAAGGATATTTTCATGTTTGTGTGTATGTGTAAGAATGATTGATTACTTGATGATATATTAGTGACAAAATTATCTTTGCCGTATTGGATGAGCCATGCAACTGAAGAAGACTTTAGAAGTATACTTGACACTGAGAAATTGGACAATATATCAAGATGGTCATTGATGCATGGCAGTTGTTTTGTGAGTGAAATTTTATTCTTCATGTAGGGAGCTAATAATCATTTATGTCCATCATGTGATTCCTAAGACTGAAATAAAGGAAAAAAAATATAATAGTTGGTATCAAATCGGCCTCAGTGTAGCCCTAGTAAACTGCTGTGAAATCATGGTCAATGTTCCCTTGTATATCACTACAGTATCAAAGAAAACACTAAACTGCAAAATGTATGTGACAGTAGGATCTGAACAATAATTGCTTAAAAACCACTTATGCAATTAGTATTTTCTTCCTAATTGTAATAATCATACGAATGACATCGATTATCTTGAGCCATCAAGACTAAAAATTTGTTGCGAGGCATTATCCCACTCACCAATGACTATCACTGCGGGCCTCAACCCATTGAATACAAGCTGATTTTAAAGGGACTGTACAGTTCTGGTTAAGGTGAGGATTTAGCTTTTAATGTTTGGCGAGATATTCAGAAACCACTCTATGGGATGTCAAAGAGCATACAATTCTAGGGGAATCAAAAGTTTATTTGATGAAAATCGGTTTTGAAATGACTGAGATATCCAAAAACAAGGTGAAACAAAGAGATCCTTATAAAAGGCAGGGCCTGTCGCCTTTTATTATACCCCCGCCAAATGAAGTTTGAAGGGGGTATATAGGAATCAGCGGTCGGTCGGTCGGGCGGTCGGTCGGGCGGTCGGTAGGGCGGTCAGGCGGTCGGTCCGTTGCAAATCTTGCGTCGCGAACTACTTCCTCAGTTTTCAACCGATTCCCATAAAACTTGGCACAGATGTGTGCCTTGGGTTGTAGATGTGGAAGACGTATTTTTTGACAGTACCCAAAAGTACGTTGCCATGGTAACGGCATATTATGGGCAAAAATGGGTACAAATCTTGCGTCGCGAACTCCTCCCACAGTTTTTGATCAATTTTATAAAATTAGGTACAGATGTTCATCTGAATATGCTAATGTGCAAGACACATATTTCCGCAGTGGCAAAAAGTGCGTTGCCATGGTAACTGCATGTTATTGGTAAAATATAGGGCAAAATGCTTCATGGCAAAACTGCTTCATCATTGTTCTTCCAATTCTCATGGAATTCATATTGAATGTTTGTCTTAGGATATAGGTCAGCATGACACATTTCTTGACAGTGACAAAAAGTATGTTGCCATGGTAACAGCTCACATATTATGAGCCAAAATGATGGAAAATTTTGTGTTGCAAACTACTTCCTCAGTTTTTGCCCAATTTCCATGAAACTTGGTACAGATGTGTGCCTTTGGTTGTGGATGTGCAAGACGCATTTTTCGACAGTACCCGAAAGTACGTTGCCATGGTAACGGCATATTAATGGCAGAAGATCAAGGAAAGATCTTGCGGATTTAACTACTTTCTCATTTTTTTGACCAAAGCTTATGAAATGTTGTTTTGACCAAAGCTTATGAAATGTTGTTTGGCGGGGGTGTAACCAGTCGCTGTAGCGACATTTCTAGTTATTATCGCTTTTTTGATATCTCGGCCATTTGATGACCACTTTTCATCAAATAAACGTTGAATCCTTCTTAAAATAACATGCTCTTTCAGATTTCATAAGAGGTTTCTCATTATCTCACTTAGGAATGTTATAAATCTGAATCCTCCCCTCAACCAGTATTGTACAGTCCCTTTAAGCAGTACTGTACAGTCCCTTTAACCATAACAAGCATTTTCCGTAGACACCTGCTTTAGTATATTTGGTAGCAGTCTTCAGTGGGTAAGGATGTAACTGTAGATGGGAATTCAAATGATTCCTAGAGTTTGTGGTTTGTCCCCCATTCATCTCCACCTTTGGGAGAGCAATAAAACCGCACGGAAGACAAACGCTATGAAGACCAAATCAAACCTGCAAATAAATGCTCTTGAATTTACCATGGGGCTCCCCCTTTGACACCTGTCTGGTTAGATGTTGAAAGGATAATGCACATCATGTACATTCAAACATGAATACATTTCTTTTTTTTCTTCCAGAGATTACCAATTCAAAAAAAAGTGAGCCTGTGGTGGTGATAGATCAGCCACCAGAATGCTAGCGGGGCCAAGTTTTGGTTTTACGTCCACAACTCTCGAGGAATGCAGGGGTCACTTATGCCAAGAACAATGTGCACACATCCTTTTACAAGAAAAAGAAAATGTAACTCTGGATTCTGATCAACACCAGAGTGTTTGTTTACTGCAATGGAAATATCCTGAAGATTTTATCAAAATCTGATTTTAACTCTTCTAGTCATATTGGAAACAGACAGACAGACAAACGAATAAACAGATAAACAAACAAATTCTGACTAAAGCATAGCCACCTTGGCTAGAGTAATTATATGGAAGGAGGTATCATGTTAAAATGTGGCAGGTGAGGCAACTAAAGATAAAAACAAACAAACAAAACAAACACCCCAATACTTGTCTTTACAAACAAATTTGGACTATCATTTATTAGCTTGGATGGAGGTTTCTTTGTTTCTTCAGGAGAAATAGAAAAGTAAGTGCTCCTAAAATGTATCCTCCCCCAGTGCTACACATATCTTATAGGACAAGTTATTTGTGTACAGTGTTGTCGGCTGGGTTTTAAACTTTCTGCTGCAGCTTTTGCCAGTCCACACGATTGGGAGTTTGTATGGAGCGTGCTATCAGCCGCTTTGATTGAACATATTTTCCCCCTCTTTTTGCAGAGATACTTTATTATTTTCAGGCATCAGTGGTCTAAAAGGGGGGATTTCGGAGTAACAGATGCATTCGAAGAGAAATGTGTAAATGCCGGGATAGTAAAAGAAGCCAAGCAGAAGGGGTGGTGGGAAAAACGAAAGGAGAGCTTCTTATTTCATGTACTCAATCCAGGAGTTATTGACCTCCCCACCATGCTTTTTTCCCTTTGAATGGGAAATTTTTTTTGCCCCCTCCCTCCGGAGGTACGTGCCCGCAATGAATTATGGAACGTATGGTGAATCACAAACCTCCAAGACCCTGTGAGCGAAGCATCTATTATTGTTGTTGGGGTGTAATTGTTAACTGCTTGCTACAGAGATAGCCTTCGTTTAAGGCACATGTATGCGATCGCTGATATATTATCAAAACAACTTTTACACATTTTTAGCATGAATACGGCACCTGTTTATCATGACATATAAAAGAATGATTTTGTATTTGTATGAATCACATGGATGCTATTATGATTTTTTCCACTATTATACTAGTTCCTGGCCACCTTTGCTCAACCTTGTCTGGTATATGATGTCAGACCTGGTGGTAATGCTGTAACTTCCCAATTGAGGTTCTTAACCCACCCAAATAGAAATATGTGGGACTAGGGCTTTTCTTCTCTCTTGGCACCTACATCCAGTGCTTGACAAGTTGACTGTCACCATTTTAATCGTGAGAAAAAAAAAGAGAGTTGTCAGAATGCAATAGTTACTTTAATGAAAGAAAGTGTAGCGTGAGGGAGAACTCGAAACTGACTGCAGGAGTCATAGGATTTTTACCTTCAGTAATGTTGTGAGAAACTCTGAGAGAGGAAAGCTGTCCAAAGATGTATAAATTGAGGGAGACAACTTATATCTTTTGAAAATCCAGGGATTCTGTACTCTAAGGGTGATTGACCTTTTTTTCCCCCTCTTCATCTCTATCTGCATATCGGCAGAAGTAGGTCTCATGGTACCTTTACTCTTACTTCAGAGTTGTGTCTACTGGTAGTCAGTCCCTTGGAACTTTTTAGAAAACGAGAAAGGACAGTGGCATTATCGGAGAAAGATGTGATTTGTCACTTCTGCTGCCTGTGAAAGCCCCAGTGCCAGTTCAACCAACTTTGCAATCCTGCCTCTATTTATTGACCAGTGGCTCGCTCAGTAGCGGCTGCGATGATGCCGCCGGATGTAGTGTCTCAGAACATAGAGGCACCCACCCCCCAGAATGTTTAGGCATCCTAGGCAGACGCAACCATCACTGCCAAACATTCCATTCCGGTATTTTCTAAGTCCGTCTCGTTCCACAGCCAGCATCCGTCTGGCAGATTTAAGGGCTTTTTACACTTGTAAAATTTTGCTTAGCCCCGGACCAACGGTGGGGCTAAGGGGGGGCCTTAGCCCCACCGTTGGTACGGTACTATCCTTAGCCCACTTTCTGTTTACACTCATTTTTGCCAAAGTGGGCTAGCCCCACCGATAGTACGGTACTATCTGGCCCTGCAAAATAGCAGGGGTTAGCACCGCAATTGCGGTGCTAGCACCGCAATTGCGGTGCCAAGCAAGTGAGTGTAAACAGAACGAAAAAATAATCCTGGGCTAAGCGACGGAGACGAAGTCCGACCCTCAATGACCAATCAGAAACGAGGTAATCAAGTGCTGCCGGTGCGTGCGTGTACGTGTACAGTACACAGCGTAATTATGAATATTCATGTGGTTTGGAAAGTCCGGGGCTAAGAAATACGAGTGTAAAAAGGTCAGTTTTCTCCTTAGCCCCGGACAAGAGATAGTACGGGACTAATTGGCGAGTGTAAAAAGCTGAAAAAATTGGTACGGGACTAACGATAGTCCTGGGTCAGAGAAAGTCCGGGGTTAAGAAACACAAGTGTAAAAAGCCCTTTAGCGCGTTGTAAATGCCTACTGTTATGATCAGTGTGGTAAATACTGTTATTATTTTGTTGTTGCTACTATTGTTTGTTATAATAATGATTGTAATAAAGATAATAATGATAAAAGCTGATAGTGATTTTCATTATGAAATTTTTATTCTCATCATTATTAGTACTAGTACTATTGTCATTATTATTATTGTTGTTGTTATTATTATCATTATTATCATCATCATCACTACCATCATTATTGTCATATTAGTATTATTGTTACTGCCTTTACTACAATTACTGCTACTACTAATATTATTATCATATGATGATGAGGATGGTAATGTACAGATAGTTGAGCAACATTTTTTGTGTCTCACCATGTGAACAGGTTACATAAAATTTGTTTTAAAGGACTGAAGTTGCAAATATTGTCTAGGGATGTATCAAAATGATCTCCTCCCAAACATTCTTGCAAAATCCCCATCATCATGGACCTACCACGTAACACAGGAAATTTCTGACTAAATTAATTAGTTGGGAGTGCCACCCCCCAAAAAACTGATGAAAGAAATACCTCTCATCTTTCCTCTACTTTCTCTTTTCATGACCAATCAAAACAAGCAAGCAGCAGATTCCTTCAAGGAAAAACAAAATTCCCAATTTAATTCTGCTGTCTCTATGATCACTTTGCGAAAGGTCTAAAATAAAATGTCTTCTATTAAAAAGGAGAAATAGTATGCGAAATTCTGCCTTCAACAGATTGTATTTCTGACCTTTCAGCAGGCTTGTCTGCTGTTACTTAGTTATAAGAAAGAGAAAAAAACAGGAAAAGAACAGATTATTTGCCAAATCCTGATTTGAGATTTTTTTTTCTCTTTTTATTTATTTTTTTTATTTATGATGCTTAAAATGTCAGAGATTTGGCAGCTTGAAAATGTTAGAGTTTTGGCAGAGAAGTTTTTGATTGGGAAGAATGCCAGAGTCTAGATACAGACCCACTTCTATCCCTTACCAAGCCTTGGCTGTGAACTCTCTTTAAAGGGATGATAGAGGTTTTGTTTAGAATGAGATTCATATTTTAACTCTTTGCGAGATAATTAGAAACCACCTGTGAAATATTAAAGAGCATACAATTGAAAGAGGAATTCAAAGTTTCTTTGGTGAAAAATCGTTTTTTGAAAATGGCTTAGATATCCAAAAACTAAGAAGAACAAATTGGTGCTAATAAAAGGTGGGTCTCACCGTTTATAAGGGCTTCTTTGTTGTTGTTGTTTTTTTATATCTCAACAATTTTAAAACCAATTTTTATCAGATAAACTTTGAATTCCTCTTTGATTTGTGTGCTCCGTAATATTTCACATTGGTTTCTCATCATCTCACAAAAATGTTGGAAACCTATAGCCTCATCTCAACCAAAACTTTGCCCTCCCTTTAAAGTTACTATTCGTACTCCATATTCAAATCGGAAGATAAATACAATAAAACCAGACAAACAAAGATTATGAAGGTCTCATTAAATTAGGAAGCAAAGTAAGAGATGGGTATATGGTGGGGGAGGGGGGGGGGGGAGTTGACAAAGGTGGCCAGATTCATTCGGTATCTGGTCTTCTGCAGGGGTGTATGTTGCAATAGCCATACAGTGAAGGGATATCCATGGAGTATGACATTGAACATAAGGTATTTCAAGTCCTAACAGATTGATGTAGAAAGATTGGTAGTTCTCATGAGCTGTGTTCATTCAGGCATGGAGAATGCACTGGCTCAAACACAGACACATTATACATGTTTTTCACTGAATCTTCACAGGTTACGGAAGGGGGGAGGGGATGCTTGGGGCTTGGGGGATGGGTGGGGTTGGGGGGTGTGGGGATTGTATTAAACATTATCTCAGTGTCTTGAACCATAGCTCTCCTTTTACCTCTTCCAGTAGGATGCAGATGTGGCATCAGATTTTTAAGTGATGATGTCTAAATGGGGACTTGACAAATTGCAGGGAGTAATTTGGTGATGCCAAATTGCAGCACCCCCCCCCCCCATCATGAGTAGATGTCAGAATCGCCAGCTCAGAAAATGTGTTGCAGAACCCTCCTCCCCCATCCCTCCCCCAACCCCATCATCCCCACAAACGGGGGCTTCAAAACTTTGCTCCTGTCAGGAGGGTTGCCATGGAGCTGTCATCCCAGCGCCTCTGCAGCTCTCCTCCTGCGACCCATCGGGGGAGCGGAAAGTTGATAATCCGTGCCTTTCACATCAGACGGAGCCATTGTCTGGGCAGAATTCAGATGTGCCAGGGTTCTGATATCTGTGCCATTTCCTGCTGCTCTTATTTTCTGACAGGTTGCATAGCAATTATTCTTATTCTTTGCTGTTTGAAATACAACAAGCGGAAGAACTTTATCACAACTTGTTAACTTGTGTATAAGTATAAAGATAGAGTATGAGGGCTAGGAAAGAAAGTGCAGTGTCACATTCAAATGGAATATGGACCCCGTCCTAGAAATTCTGTGTGTGTGTGTGTGTGTGTGTGTGTTCTTTATTGTCCCCGCCGAACGAGTTCGAGCAGGGGACTATGAAACGGGCTCCGTACGTGTGTGTGTCCGTGTGTCCGTGCGTCCGTGCGTCCGTGCGTCCGTGCGTCCGTGCGTCCGTGCGTCCGTGCGTCCGTCCGTGTGTGCGTCCGTGTGTGATCAAAATCTTCAATTTGCTACTTCTCTGTCATTTATGAGCCAATTTTGATTCTGTTTGCTTTATATGATAGCACTAGGTGAGGGCTTCAAAACTTCTACACAGAATTTTGACCTTTGACTTCTCTGACCTTTGACCTTGATTTTTGACCTATATTGTACATTGGCTACAAAATGCTACTCCTTCGCCATTTCTAACCGGATTTTGATTCCGTTTGCTTTTTGTGATGGCACTAGGTGAGGGCTTCAAAACTTCTACACAGAATTTTGACCTTTGACTTCTTTGACCTTTGACCTTGATTTTTTACCGATATTGTACATTTTGAATTCCCTCATGCTACCAATGGGAGAAGTTTGACCACAATCGGAGAAAGTACCGAGGGAGTATAATAATGACTCTTGGACTATCTCTGAGTCATACAATGATTGTGCCTTGTAGGAAACTTTGAAAAAAGACATCTTGCTTCATTACCCCTGATGTGGCTTGAAGGAGTCGTTGTGTTTGTTTTGAATGGAGAGGGAGAGAAAAAAAAGAATTATGAACATGACTCATTTTCTAGTCGTAAGAAGGAATCAACATCCTTTGTCTTTGCGCTTGTCTCATCTTGTAATGATCTTATTTTTATATGATGCCGAGCAGAGCCATGGAGAGAGAGCGTATGCTATCCCAACGGAGCATAAAACAAGCGACACTTTGCCCGCAGAAACCACAAATGACATGGCGGTTACGTGATGACATCATCTCTGCTCCGCGGCATCGATGAAATGCTGAGTTAAGATGACCGACAGACATTAGCATGACAGTGGATTTCTCATGATGTTGGCGGCTTAAAATTATACCTTCATGCCGATTTTTTGCTTTTGTTGACACTAAAATTTACATGGGATGGGAAAAATCGTGTAGCATATTACCTCAGTAGAATGTGAGTCCCCACACAAGCATGTTTGCCTTTGTGTGTATGTGTATATATAGTATGTATGTATGTGTGTATGTATGTATGTTGGTATATCTATATCTGTATCAAAATATAAATATATAAGTATAAAACACACACACACACACATAAGATATAGTGGTAACATTCTACTACTATTCCTCTACTATGGCTCAAGATTACTACTTGCTTGCCTGGGGCAAGTAGAATTGTATGTCGGGCAAGTGAAAATACAAAGATGCTGAATAATGCTTGAAAATCAGAAGTTCCTCAAGTAAATAATGACAATGATGCTATTTTGGGCAAGTACTTTTTTCTCTTGGGCAAGTAAAGACTTAAAATTTGATGTTTTACATGCCTGATGGGCAAGTGAAAGAGAAAATTGATAATGGGTCTTGCCTAAACAACACAAAGGATGCTGCCTTAACATAAAGGATACTTTGGTTGCTGGGGAAGGGGTAGGGAGAGGAAGCAAGGGGAAGAAACTCTGATGGGCTACGTGCAGAATGGCCTGGTAGGACCATTGGGAGGGGGGTGTGTGGTGCCCCGCCTCTGCCAAGATGAGGGGGTTATCGCATGCATCAGGACCGACCCGACGGAGGGAGAACAAACCAGCGGGGAGATGGAGGACGGGCGGCGCGCCCCTCGCCCGGTCCCCTCACGCCCGTGTGCCCTAATTGAGCTGACACTGTTTACGTGGCAACCCCTCACCACTGCCATGGCTACCAGGAGTAGCCCCATGAGGGCCTGAATGTTCGTCTGGTCTGCTGGGGGATCAGTGAGGATTAAAGGGCAGGTTCCTTGCCCTCTCATCACGACCCCTTCCCCGCTTCTCAAAACCGAACAAACCCAAAGAAAGCAAAACCAAACAAACTCAAAGAAAGCAAAACCGAAGCATCCTGAAATGAAAACGGAAACAAAAGTTAGGACAAAGAAAGGTACGGAATTGTGTACCATAACACATTGCACACTCATACTTACTCATTCACTCACTCATTCATTTGATCACACAAAACTTACGAGCTCAGGAATAAGCCTAGATGATACATAGTATGCCATTATGATACTGCCATCAATTTTTCTTTGACTCATGCTTACTTTTACGGGCTTAGGGGAATGGAAATGAGTGGCCATTATGCATCTCGTCACCCTAGTAGTCTCGCTCATCTTCCAGTAGACAAGAGGTACATTCACATTGAAATTACAGTGATACTAGATACCACGATAATTTGTTCTCCTGTTCTCATTGGAGAAATACCACCGTAACAGATACCGCAGTATTTCATTCGGTACCATCCTCATTTGCAAAATACCATGGTATTCCTGACCCAAAAGTACATCTCTCTGATGTAAGAACTGCGATTATGCATACCTCCAATGTGGAGGAGACAGGAAGCATATTGGATCACGTGAGAAATTCCTGGCTGTGTGGTGGGTGGTACTTCGTGATGTTATTCGCACTGAAAGCCTACATGCATTATTTTGCACAAAGTTTGAATTACCAGCGTAAATACCACGGTGTATTTCGCAAGATACATGGTGGCACATTTGCGTTCACGTTGACGAAATACTGGGCGAAATGTGACAGTGTTCTACTGTAAGTGTGAACATGTCTTATAGTTGCAGTGTTAGGTGGCCCAGATCTGCTCATTACAAGAAATTGTTAGTTATTATGGGTGCCCCCCCCCCCAACACACAGACTTGCAGCATAAACATAGATTAACAAACCCCCACAAACTCTTGAAGGAGGAATCAAAAGTTGCAGTGGGAGGAGAGAACTGGAAAATTTGAAGGGGGAAGGGGGGGGGGGGGTAGGGATGGGTAGGGAGGGATGAGTAAGGGGAGGGGTAGGGAGGGGAGGGGTGGGGTGGGGAAGTGAGGGTAGGGGTGGGAAAGGAGAGGATGGGTATGTGGTAGCGGAAGTACAATCATAACAGTGGATCACTTTTTTTTCTTCATTTCCTCTGTCTAACATGGCTGTCAGTTTTTTTTTTTTTCTTAGCATATATTCTGGCAAGGTCTAGACAGTACCGACAGTATTCCTGCTGCCGTGAAAGTCAACTGCAATAATCGTAAACGGTGGGGATAGTTATTTGAAAATAAAAACCATTGCTGCAGCAGGAAACTGATGAGTCATATTGAATGTGTCATATCAAATGTTGATACTGGAATCAATTTGAAATTTTGATACAAACATACATGCATACACACACACACTTACACACACACACACACACACACTCATGTATAAATATGCAAATATACACACAGATCTATTACGAAGCCAGCTGTGGAGATTATGTTCATAGTATGACTTACTCTATACATCCTGTGGTTTTACTCTTGAATATTATTAACATGGAAATTTCTTTCAAGTTTTGATTCTGAGATAGCAAAGCCTATAGCTAGTTGCTCACACTTACAAAAAAAAAGTCTGTAAAAATGAGAATTCTGCACCCACAAATGAGTTTTGATTGGTTTCTTTTGATTAGTTTAGAATTGGAGGGGGAAGCAAGCAATGCGAGGGATGCCGGTGGGAAGTTTGCTTCTGCTGTCTGGTAGTGTGGTGCCATTTATTGCTTTGAGTTGCCATGGCAACAAGAACAATAATCACTTTTGGAGCCCGTGTTATTACACATACCTGTGTGACACAAGAATTTCACACATTTATTGTCGGGCAGTTAATATATCTACTGCCACAGGTATAACGTGAGTTGTTCGTCCATCTTTACTTGGATGATCTCACCATGTAGGTTCTCGTTCTTTAGCAAGATAAAAGTTGTCCAGATGTTGATTATGGATGGATGCTGATTTTTCTCCCCAAATGCCAAAGTATCCCTCTTTCATTCATATTTGTTGTGATAATCATTTTGTACTTTATTGTGATCAGAATATATAGATATTTTCCCTTTTCTTCTCACCCGTCTTTCTTTCTAACTCTCTCATTCTGTCTTTTGTTGGTGTTTTTTTTTTTTGTCTTTTACTGTGCAAATACAAGTGTACAAAGATACCAGAATTTTCCTGTGAAATACAGAAACATTGTGATTTCAAAGTCAAGGATATATGTTTTCATATTTCGCTGTTGGGGAAAGAATTCTTCTCCGATCTCATTTCTCTCTCTCTCACCATATGTTTCTCTCTCTCTCTCCATATGTTTCTCTCTCTCTCCATATGTTTCTCTCTCTCCCTCCATATGTTTCTCTCTCTCTCTCTCCATATGTTTTTCTCTCTCCCTCCATATGTTTCTCTCTCTCTCCATGTTTCTCTCTCTCTCTCCATATGTTTCTCTCTCTCTCTCCATATGTTTCTCTCTCTCCATATGTTTCTCTCTCTTTCCATATGTTTCTCTCTCTCTCTCTCTCTCTGTCTTTCTGGTGTGTTTTCTCTAACAATGCTCTCTAGTTCTCAGTGCATTACACACAAAAATGGTGAGGGAGCCTTTGTGTTGAATCTGCGGGTGTCTAATGTATTAACATTCTATGCAGAGGTCAGTGAACTCCATTCACTCAGAAGTGGCAACCGCGAGCAAGCCGTCTCAGAATTGTGTCTATTTGTTGCTTCCCCCTTACAGACACTGTTGAAGTATTGCTGCGGCTCAAAGGGCTGAAATTGTTGCGATTTACTGAGTGGTATGGTGATGGCCGAATGTATGGGGAAAGAAAGAAAGAAAGAAAAAACAACAACACTCCACTGTACAAAAGTTATATAAATCTGCTGTCACGATGATGAGATTTATGAACAATTATCACTATGTTCATAAATTGTGTTACCAGGTACTAATTTCTCTGCTCCAATACTGCAGCTTATGGAAAACATTGAAAATGATAAATAACAGTCAGTCATAGAATTTCATATTTTGTTGAAGCAACCCTGTTTTTTTTTTTTTTTTCTCAAGCTTCTTATTTATACATGTAGGGCCTACTTGTCGTAACATGCTGGTCAGATTTCCCAAACTGGAAATAATTTTGAAACAATACCTTTACAATAGAGTCATTGTAAAGTACACTTAAAGGAATTGTTACCCTGTTCCAGAGTGGACTTGAAGCCCCTTCCAGCTGATGGTATTTGTTCTTACTAAGTAGGTATGTAGCAGTTGATGTTAAATTCATTCATTGAAATATGCACAGATGCAGCTTTATATGTGTTTTTTTTTTTAAATGAATTTACTTGATGGGAATTTCTCTCCACTGAAACAAAAACAAAAACAGAGCCTGAAGCCAACCACGACAAGATGACAAAGTCTAAGAATCTAGTCAGAAAGTTTACTCCAGCTGTGATAAAAGGGTCTGAGGAAGCAGACTAGTCAATGTTTTGCCAACTTCACAGCAGTTGGCACTTCCTCCTGTTTCATTGGTATGGAGTTCAGGACTATTTGGGACTCCTCCCTCGGGTGTAAACTCTGACCCCGATATTTGATCTCATGATTCTCTTTTCCTCCCCTTTTTCATTGTTTGGGTGGGTGGGGGGGGGGGGGGGTTCCTGGGGAAGAGGAAACTTTGAGAGAAAAGTAGAAAACTTTTAGAGAAAATACCTCACAAAGCACCTCCAGGAACAAGTGTACTTGAAAGGTGAAGGACCTGTGGTGTAAATAGAAGGTGATGGTTGTAAGATGAACTCCAGCACAAAGCTGTTTTTGTCTAGCCTACCTCCCAGTCTCTAGAATGTATTTTTTATTGGTCTTGCCCCAGCTGTTCGGCAGATGTTCTTTCTGTCCTATTTGGTTCATGTTTGATGCTTTATTTATCTGGAAGAAGGGGTAAAATGCAGATACAGTACTTTGCGAGAGTAGGGAATGTTGTTTTGAAAGTTACATCTTGAGTCTTTTTAAAGCATTTCTTTTTAAGTTTTGAAATCAATGGAACTTTAGGTGAGGAACTTCTTACAAGCTTTTTACTCAAGAAATGTGTGTTTGATGTATATTTATTTTGTGACATTTCCTTATGGCATCTCCTTTGAATTACTGGTTGTGTAAAGTTCAAATGACGATTTAAAAGCTGCGCTATTGAAGTGCTATCATCTGCAGTGCAGTGCTATGAAGATGTGGACATATTGTTCTTGTATTGGGCCTGGAAAAATTCATGAGAACTGCTCCCATCTTCTGTCCATCCTGAAATATACATCATCATTTTTTCCTATCAATCTTTGATACCCGTAGGGAAAATTGTTCTAAACTGGTGTTTACCCGCGATTTCAACTTGTTTCACTTTTTCCCTAGCGGGGGCAATTATTTCACCTGATTCAAATTCCAAACTCTATCAGGCTGAATCACCCCTTAGGGATGCGTTTACACCAGTAAAACAACCGCTGGGAAGCCTATTGGATGATGATGACTCTGGAATTATATGATGCTAATATTTTATGAAAGCCTTCTTGTGAGCAGTATATCATTCGGTCTGTTATAAAACTCCAAGTTTTGATGAAAGTTTCTTACCTCTTTGACACTTGGTGTTTTGTCTTTTTATTTCCTCAGTTCTTCAACTACAATCACAGATCTGCTACACCTTATCATCAGTATGTGATAAATCGCATGCAGCCAGAAAAAGAGCGGATTTTTCTTTTTCCTGTGCATGTTTGTAGATTTTGTCATCATGTTTTATTTCACTCCACCAGAGATTGTGGTCGTTGTCCCCTGGGAAGAGTAAATAGTAATACGGGCAGATGTACTTTTTTTTGAGTCATCCTGGACTGTAAGCCTATCCTTGTTTTGTGGTCCGCTCTGATGGGGGGAAAAGGAATGACTCATACGGTTTATTACAATATTTTCAAAGAGCTAAAAGCAGATTTCCATGCTGGACAGGCTGTAAGCTGGATGCAAATGGGAAGGTATCATGTGAACGGGAGGGTGGGAATCACACACGGAGATGGTGCCCATGTTGTTGAAAGTGGCATCTTAGCTAATCAGGTATTCAATGCCACTGATCTGCAGTCATGTTATTAATTAATGTGAGAAAAATGAAATCTCTTAGGACCTTTGAATTATAAAAAAAGTATGCTCAAACAGAAAAATTGCTAGGCATACACAAAGTGAAAATAAATTGAAGTTTTTTTTTTCCTTTGAATGATGAAATTGAAAGTACTCTGGTTTTCATTGTAAACTTGTTCAGAATTTTGATGGCAGATGCCATAGAGCAGGTGAAATTTTAATGGAACTTCAGCGGCTATGAAGATATCTTCATTAGATGGTAAAGTAGTATTCAAAATGCTGATCGCCCACCATAGCCCAGTTATACATATTGGCAATGGGATTGCAGCAATGATGCAGTGTGAGTTGGGTTTTTGAGATTAACCAAGAATTATCAAGATAGAAACCAAAATTTAACTTTGCATGTTGTAAACCACTGAGCATGCACTTTTCTGCAGCATGAAGTCCTATGGGAAGGTCACTGTGGAACGAGACGGTCAAATAAGGGCACAGGAAATGCAGTTTATGAGATGATGCTAATTTGTATGGGGCTATTCATTTTGCATGCTTCATATTTGACCATCTGTCCTCTCGAGGCCACTTGGACACAGCTGGACAATGCTGGACACCTATTCGCTCATACTCACAAACCAGCAAGCACCCACACACATACACACACACACACACACACACACACACACACACACACATTTACATACAGCCACACAGACACACGCATACACACACACACACACACACACGCACATCTACCAATGCAGTTTTCTACATCACCTTGCGGACCAGCGCCGGGTTCTAATTCTCCGGCAGCTCTAAACTGGACTAGAGTGGATCCAACGTCCAGATCACTTTCTCATCAAAAAGGATGAGGTCAATTCTATTTTTGGGAGGTGACCGCTAATGACTCATCTTTTTTTTTCCTTTTATCAATTTGTTTTGTTCCCTTTTGTTTTGACTCAGAATTCCTCCGGCACAGATTCTGAATACCTCATCCTTGGTACTGGCACTGGGTTGGATGGTGACATGCATTGTATCTCTTCCACATTCTTGGAGGTCATCTGCAAAGTTAAAGGGATGGTATAGTTTTGGTTTTAGATGGGGATTCAGATTTTTTTTTTTTTCCCCAGGATAATTAGAAACCACTTATGAAATGTTAAAGCACATACACTTCTAAGAGGAATTAAAAGTTTATGTGATTGAAATTAGTTTTGAATTGGCTGAGATATAAAAAAAAAATAAAGTAAAACAAAGTTATCCTCATAAAAGTTGGATCCCACCTTTTATTAGTACCTCTTTGTTTTTTTTTTGTTTTTTTTATATCTCAGTCATTTCAAAACCAATTTTTATCAATAAACTTTGATTTACTCTTAGAATTTATCTGCTCTTTGATATTTCATAAGAGGTTTCTCATTATCTCATAAAATAGTTAAAAACCTGAAGCCTAATCTCAACTGAAAGCTATACAATTCCTTTTAAAGGACGCACTATTGACCTCTTATCTTTAAGACCTTGGACTATGTATCAGAAGGCAGCACAAGGCATCTAAAGAGTATCTTTGCCTTGAGCTGTATTGTGGTTCTCAACAGACCATTCGCTATGGGCACCATATCAATCTTAAAGCTGAGCTTTCAGCCACAAATGTTGAGTACAGAAATATTTGTTTTCTTTGGTCTTCAGCATACTCCGCTTTTACTTTCAGACACAAGTTCAGATTTAGTCTGAATTAGTTCTCAGGTTTGTATTTCTCATGTAGGTCCTCAAATACATGTACTTCAAACGATAACATTGATATGCATTTATGACATCACTGGTGATTGAAAAATTGAAATGCAACCACAATAGATAGTCAAAGGTAGTGTAACAAAGCATTCTACTAAAGAGTCGCATGGAAACAGGAAGAAATATAGACAGACTTACACATTGCCTTCAGAATAGTTCACTTTGCGGCTAGAATTCCTTTGTTTTGTAAAATTAGTGCAGGGGGTGGTTTGTCAGCGGAAGCAGACCCAGTTTGTAATGTATGTCAGTTACAAAGACAGAGAGATATAACGTGGGTACTAAAATGTAGATTGTGGTCACAATATTTTCTTTAGTGTTATCTGTATGGAAACGCAAATGGTTGGTTACACTGCTAAGGATGCTTGGGATTTGATGCTTCTGTGACATGAATGTTTGGTATATCATATAAATCATCTCCATACTGTCTAGTTGCCAATGCAATGTAGGGACAGAGAGACTCGGAGTGGAAGAGAAAACGAGAAGAGGAAAGAGAGAAAGATGATATTGCTGGCTGACTCTTGGTTTCCTTTGTGTGAAATTCACACCCAGGGCTCCATCCTGCACCAGACATTGTCAGACACCATTGCTACTCTACCCCCTTGCTTCTTCTTCTCTCGATTTCTTGTCCCCCCCTCCATCCCCTTCTCTTTCCCCTCTCCGTCAATCAAATGTAGGGCAAACCAGATCCCACTGGTATTAGCTCCACTGAATGAAGGGTACATCCTCATCAATCGACGCTCATCTCTTGTAGCCTCTTCGGAGAGATTGAGGAAGGAGGGGGGGGGGGGGGAGAAGACGGAGAAGTAGTTCTGGCACTTGGCCCTGTCGTATCCATCTCGCATCACCAAAAGTATCATCCCGCAGACCACATCCTTCTTCCTTGGATACCACCCCTGGGAGCTTCCTCCCACCGTGCCAAGACTTGGTAGGGTCTTCCCACCAAAAGGCTCGTCAGAGATTGGTACTCGAGCAGGGCAACGGGAATGGAAATGGGATTGTGTTTGATCTAGGATTTAAACAAGTTGATCCCAAGTAAAGTAGAATCGTGTAATGGTAGTTTGCTTCCTGGTCCTTGTGGTCAACATCATTTTCAGCATCAGTATCATCATCATCATTGTCATCATCATCATCATCATCATCATCATCATCATCATCATCATCATCATCATCATCATCATCATCATCATCACCACCATCACCAACATCATTAAATCATGAACATTACCTTCTTTTTGTTCTGTAGCTTTTTTGTGGTGTTAATCTCTCTGCATCCTCGATGGTTGGATATAAACAAACTAATATCTTACTTATTATGTGTCTGGTGATTTTCAATTACTGCACATTTCTATGGACATGAAATATTTTTTAATACATGTGGATTTGTGTAGTTGATAAATATGCTCTAGCCATTCCAAGAGGGAGTCTTTGTGATCATTGAAACATATCAACCATCAATCTGGACGGGCATCCTACAAAGATTATGGTAAAGTCAAGATCCCCTAAACTCTGCTCATAGGATGAGGTGTAACTGTGCATTGGATGTTATGATGTGCATTTGCATTGATGATGAAATACTGCAGTATTTTGTGGTGTATTCTGTAATGCGAATGTGAATATTCCAAGAAATACACCACAAAATACATTATGAAAAAGCGTGGTATTTAGGGTGGTAATTCAAACTTCGTGTAAAATGCTTACAGGAGATATTGATTCCTGTGCGGTAGATTCACTGCTCAAACATAGGTAGTCTGTCGACAGATACGCTCCAAACTTTGTATATCCCTAATATCCAGACTGGTTGTACGCTCTCTCTCTGTAGACTGTAGAAGTGTGCCTGTTTGCACTTGAACAGCTGTTAAAACTCTGCCAAACTCTTGACAGGATGCAAACACCTTTAAAAAAAAAATCTTATTGACTGAAGATTCCAAACCCAGATTTGCTTCAATTGATTAATGGATGCATAATCCTCTGTTGCCACTTTGTAAAAAGTTTTTAACACATTTTTTTTTTTTTTTGGGGGGGGGGGGGGGGAGGGGGGAGATTCTCATTTCTACTCAAGCTTCTGAGATATGTTTAGTTATTGTATTCACCGTTACCGCCTTTTTTTGATACTGAGAATAGCCATGCAAATGCAATATTTCATTAAGATATCTATATTGTAATTTTTGGCCCTGAATTTTTGCTTTGTTGTGTCCAAAATTTTGTTTTAACTGTGTTCGTTATAAAAGGAGTGCACTGTAATTGTAATGTGATTATTTCATCTCATTCCAAAAGTACATGTTCTTGCCCTGATTAATGCACTGATATGTTGTGGTAGCCACTTCTTTGTCTGTGTTTTTAGTTGTCCATGGTGCTGTGATTGTTTCTTGTGCAGCAGTTTAATCTTGTCACGGTTTGGCGGTTGTTGGTCTGTGTATGGCAGGTCAAGATCAAGTCTTTTATCTTTGAGATGTCATCATCTTACGTGAGGCAGGGCAATTTTTCATCAGTCACGTTTCCCCACAAGGAGGAGGTGGCGCACCTGGTTTGCACAGGATGCAGTGTTCGCGCTTATCCGTGTAACATTAGCTCTGCTATCTATGTGAAATCGAACAATGTGGAATGTCCTACATTCTTACCGTTTATCTTTAGCTCTTCTCAGGTCCTCATTTTCCTCTTCTTCTGTTATTTGGTTTGTTAATTCGGCTAACCTTATCTAGGTTTGTCTTCTTGCTCCAAATCTGCTTTTCTGTTATGTGTAAATACACACATAAATACACATATATTCAAATACATACATTCACACATACACACATACATACATACATATCATACATACATACTCAACAGGGTCTGCAATGTCACTGAATGCACTTAGGCTGGTGTTGAAATAGGGCTAAGATTTGGCAGGTATCCACTTCCAACCCACTCCTCCCCCTTCCCCCCCCCCCCCCCCCAACACCCCTTCTTTGTTTTGAAGCGAGCTGGCATCAGGAGTAAAGTTTCCCTCATCGGCGCATCAAGCAACCCGCTCTTCCTTCCCCCGCGTCAAGTGTATGCTTACTCTGCTCCCCCTCCCATCAAATCAGCCAAATTAAATGCGATATCTTTGAGCGCTAACAGAAGCGGTGCTGACGCTTCGCTGACAGTAGGGTTGTAGCCGACACCCGTGACGCGCCTGTGCTGATGTGCGGCTACTGCAAAGTTGCAATGGATTCTCGCTGCGTGACAGGTAGATGAAATGCTATATACACTCTCCTTCAAATGTTCAGAAAGAGAGAAAAAAATAAGTAGCTCAAAATACCTCACTGAGACGTTTCTTCAAGAAGTGTATGGTCAACTCCTGGGCCAAAGACCATGTAGGCCCTGTTGCTCTGAAATGATCGTTTGAGAGGTGCAAAAATTTTGTCGATTGTTATTTCTGCATCAGATATTGGCCATCCTAGTACCATAGCCTCAAGATGCCATTAACAATGCGTGCAAATACCTTGCCAATGGTAATGCACTTTATATCCACTCATCCAGTATATATGCTCATGCACATATTTCATGTGTACTTGTTGAAAAAAAAAAATCAAATTTGCTACATGTTTCCAATGTGGATATGAGTTGATGGGGCTGAAATGATTGTTGAGTTGTCAGCAGAAATCATTTACCAATTATTTGACTGCTGTATTTTTTTCTGCCAGAAAGTAATCTGAGTATTTGTTTGAATGATATCACTCATTTTAGTTGATGCTTTTCATCTTGCTGTCATTACAGAATTGAAAAGTGTAAAGACATTAGTTTATTCACACGCTGTTCCGAAACTACTAGTTTAGGTCGAAAACTTGACTCCCGATGATTAGCTTGTAGTTTAGTGCCACGTGGACGCACTCGAAAGTTAGCAATCTTCAAGTTTAGTCGAAGGTTGAAGTCAAAAGAAAGTTAATGTGTGCGTGTGAACTCGCGTCATGAATTCACGAGTGGAGCTAATCATCGACAGTTAAGTTTTCGACCTAAACTTCAAGTTTGGCAACTGCGTGTGAACGTAACTATTTTCACTGATGGTCTCCTGGAACCATGCTGAAAACTGTGAATGCCATGTAAGAAGGACAGTGAACTTTTTTTTTTTTTGACAGCCAATCAAAGCCACTCCTTATTCTCCGTCATGTTTTTGCAGCTGGCTTGACCCTTAACCCCCTCATCCACGGGGCTACCCCTACCCCGCCCCATTCTGGCAAAGCCTCGACGATCATGTGTGTTGCCTAAAGTCCTGCAAACCCAGGGAGGGTGAGTTTCAGACCAGCTGTCTGTGCAGAACAAGAGCCTCAGCACCTGTAAATACACCATTTTTTTTTTCTTACCCCTAACTTCTCAGAACAAATTTGTACTCAAGATGTGGATAGGAATGGGAGGCCAAACTCAAGTGATGAACGTTGCTAGGAAGTATGGCTCATTGGCAGTGGCGTATATGAGGAAGCAGTTTGCTATATATATGAAGAGTGTCGGCTTTTGAAAACAAAATTGTGATTAGGCAAGGCCAACGGAGTTACACCATTCTGCTGCTCATGTAATTGTGTGAGGTACACAGCTATTGATTTACCTGTCAGGTAGTTCAAAATAAATTTGAATTGAATTGATTTTAATTGAAAATAGAAGTTTGTGACTTGCGTTGGGATGTTGTGGTCTCCATGGATTAAAAAAAAACAAAAAATACCTGTACTGGTGTTCAGGTCTATGAGCAGGTAATGCA
The DNA here is from genome assembly GCA_033980235.1 of Diadema setosum. Classification (NCBI taxonomy): domain Eukaryota; kingdom Metazoa; phylum Echinodermata; class Echinoidea; order Diadematoida; family Diadematidae; genus Diadema; species Diadema setosum. The sequence continues at coordinate 4,995,083 of CM067080.1, forward strand.
GCTTCTTTGTGTGAAAATTGAATCATGTGAACATGAAATTAAGGTTTGCTTGGTTTGGTAAATTGTAGAAGGCTACCTTTCAGGTATTGAGGTACATGTGCATGTGTTCGTGCATTAACTCATTAAAAAAAAAAAAAAAATCTCTCAAAATCAGTGGGTAGGTGATACCAAGGTTAGTATGTTTTGGCTAGCACTTTACCTGGCTTTCAGCCAACATTGTGCACATTAAGGTGAAGTGGGACGGGTCACTGATAGTAAGAAAGCCCCCTCCCCCCCTCCCAACCATGTTGAGTTTTCTTCCATTCTAAAGGTCTACAGTACCCAATAATTTAGGAAAGGCATTATCACAAAAGGCATTTTAAAGCCACTGTACAATACTGATTGAGGTAGGGATTCATGTTTTGAACATTTGTAAGTGAGATACAGGAAAAACCTCTTATGAAATATGAAAGAGCAGGTAATTTTAAGAAGGATTCAACGTTTATTTGATGAAAGTTGGTTTTCACATGGCTGAGATATCCCCAAAAAGTGATAATAATAAAAGGCGACAGGCCACGCCTTTTATTAGGATCTCTTTGTTTCACCTTGTTATTGGATATCTCAGCCATTTCAAAACCGATTTTCATCAAACAAACTTTTGATACCCCTTAGAATTGCATGCTCTATGACATCTCATAGAGTAGTTTCTGAATATCTCACAAAACTTTAAAAGCTAAATCCTAACCTCAACCAGAACTGTACACACCATTTAAAATAGTTCTAAAATGTGAGTTAGGGATAGAAACAACCATTGTAAGAATTTAAATCCGTATTATCGATGTTAAGTATTGTTAAATATGCAAAATGTGAACAATGGTTATAATAAAAGTGTTTCCAGACTAAACCGTCTACAGTTATGGTTTATTAAGAAAAATACTGATATCTCCTTATATTTTAGGCTTTATTGCGAAAATTTCATATGGTAGGATGTTTTGTGATACAACAGACCTACACATATGCATCAAATGTGATATCTTGAAAACATTTTTAAATCACTGCTCCCAAAGGTAAACTGGACCTTTAACATCTAACATTTTTCTTTTTAATTAAAGTGTGCATTTCACAGCTTCCAGAAACTAAACCCCTCTCTCTCTCAAAAAAAAAAAGAACAAGAAAAATGGTTATGTACAAAATACTATCCATGAAAATATAGGGTAAACCCTAAATCATCCAGACGGCATATTGTAAACATTGATACTTTCGTATGATTAATTTTTCGCACTGAGCTGCTCAAAAGCATATTGGCAGGTTCTTGAATTCTTGCCGCGCAGTTGTCCACCCATTCATAGTGTGCAATGAAAATTGTGAAGATATTCTGGCTGGTTTTAAAATTCGCACTCGCCAGAAGTAGTGTGAAATATGCAAAAAATAAATGAACTGTGAAAATTTCTGCATTTAAAGTAATGCAAAGGCAAAACAAAAATGAATTACACATACAGAACATACATGTGTATATTTGTGCATATTGACTGTACTGAGTAAAGCACATCAGTCACCTGTTGTGTACAACTTCTAATAGAAAAAACTCTGATAAGAATTGAAAAAAAAAGCGTTAATATGATTCTGCAATTTACTCTAACGCAGAGGGGAAAAAAACTGTTAAGAAGTAACCTGACTACAAAGTTAGAATGTTCTGTGCAATGTGCCGCAAGTGTGCAGATAACATATTAATAAGTTTCCTGTTGGAATATCTCTCATTGCCATGCACTGGGATATAAAGAAAAGAAAACCACTTGATGTAAAGATAGATGTCTCTACAGCTCTGATTTATGCAAGGTGACTTTGTGCTGTTTTAAGTTCATTGAGGAGACTGCATTATGCATACTTATTTTGAATTGTTCACTATCGGTCACATCAGAAAGTGACATTCATGAAATATATACCTCTAAAAGGTAATATCTGCATAATGTTGCCTTCCCCTGCATAAAGCCGCTCCACACTTGTGACGCCCTCGGGTTCTTGGCCCCAAATCAAGCTGGTTGGATGCCAGCAGAACTCCAGTTTTATGTGTTTATATTTTAACCTTGCCCTTTAGCTGGATCTGTTGATCAGTGTATCTGAATGTTGTGTAACGCAAATTCGGAAAAATATAAAAGCACAAAAAGTACATTGGCAGAACTGACTTTACTGTTAATGAGTTAATCGGAAATGAGTGCGTCTGCAGATAATGCTGTGTTTAAACACAACCTTGTGATATTCTGTAACCAAACACTCACTCCCTCTTGTGATTCTGGCTGTACACACCCATTTCCCCCCCCCCCCCCCCTTTTTTTTTGGGGGGGGGGGGGATGTAGTGTGCTGGTGTTGATTTTGAGGTTGTTTAACAGTCTAGTTTTCTATTTGCTGTATCATATATATATATATATATATATATATATCCTTCAAAATTTGCATAAAATATATGTCTGTTGTGTCTAAGTGTGTATGTTTATTATTTGTAGTGTGCTTTTTGTATGTATTATGTATACCAGTATGTAAGTGTGTACACGTATGTGAGTGTAAAAGGTGTATGACCATATATTCGTTATTATGTATGCACATGTATGTGCATATGTATTTATGTAAGAGAGTGTTTTTTTGTGTACAATTAATTGAATTAGAGGAATCTCTGTAATTAGTTCCATCTCTGTTCAGGTTTTGGAGAAAAAATATTTTGTGAGGGTAGGCCTACATTTCAATTCTAGTCTTGTGACTTTTTGCTAAGTGTTAAGGGGATATATTCAATATAGATTGAAAGTTTGATCCCCCCCTACACATTCCCCCTCAATTTCTGATCCTTAGTCATTGTTCGCAGTCAGCGATTAATATAGCCATTTTATCTCTGCATGCTGTGTGTATATTAGCCATTATCGTGTGAATGTCAGATTGTACCTAGCGCCTCTTCTTGGTACAGTCGAGCCACGGACACAGCAAAACTGTCGTCTTCGCTTTGCCTCGAGACGGGGAAAGACGGAGAGATGGGATGTGAGCTTTACATTTTGAGCGGGAAAGGTTAGAAGGGGGGCTGTCATTAGGAAGACTATCATGTTTGCTGGCGAGAAAGTTCAAATTTGATCAGTACGCTTCCTAGAACAATTGCCTTGTTTCTTTTTGGCTGTTGGAAGCTGTCAAGATCCTTTTTTTATAGTCGCAAATTGGTGCCAGTTTTGTTTGGTCAACTGAAACTTTGATGGTTTTCAGTACCAGCTGGCAAATCTTGTGTCTGAGACAATTTCAGATATTTTGCTTTATTGGTCAGGCAAATTTGTCAGGCAAGAAGGGCATTTTTTTTTTTTTTTTTCAAGAGCTAGTTCGAAAGTCATCCATTTTAGTAACAGAGAAATCAAAAGTAAAGTAATTTCTTCAGTGGTCACATTTGTGATTGAAAAACAAGGCAATAGAATCAAGAATAACTTTTTCATCTTCTAGGAGTGAGATGGAGCAATTTTTCATCTTTGAGAAGATTTAAATTTTACTTATATTACAGAAGGTGATTGTTTTGCACATTGTTAAATTCACAATTATCAGCTGACTTGCAAAATGTGCAAATATCAAACTACCACATAATATTATGGTATATATACAAAAAATAACTGTTTGTGAATGACAAATGTTATATACTAGTATTATAATGGTTGATCCATGCTTCTATGAGGCCATAGGAGCCTTGGAGTATATAGTCTTTGGCAATTGAATTCTTCTTTTGTTTTGTTTTTTCCTCTAAGTCTGTTTTATTTACCTGGAGTCTGATCCATCAAATCTGAAAAGAGGATTCAAAGATGAAATGAAAAGGGGATTCTATTTCATTGCAGCGTGGTCGATCGTCTGGAACAGAGAATTTTGGCAGTTTGTTGCACAAGCGCTGTACTTTTGCTATCATTTCTGACTGGCCATTCATGGGTATTAATGAGAATATCCAAGTTGCATTATCATGGGAGAGGAAATAAACAAGAGACCCTATGTGAGAAGATAGAGATGGCCAGCTGATCTTATCTCGTGGTTTCCCCTCTCCAATTCTGACCACAAGAGGGTGCTGTTTATTATGCCATTGGCATCCATCCCATGCCCAAGACCATACAGCTCTGTGAAGGACTGTGGCGCTGGCGGGATGTCACCAGGGGGACTGTTGGTTTCTGAACATCCAAGGGTAGGCATCCAGGGTTCTTTGTAACCATAGGAGAGTGGTATCTGGTGGGATGCCTGGTGTCATGACAGGCCCATGTTGTCAGACTAAGCAACACAGATAGCCGAGTATCGACAGACATTCTAGTCCGTCACAGCCTTGGAAAAAGCAGAAAGGAGTTGAGGGTGATGACAAGATTTAAAAAATCAAAATATATTACTTGTGTGTGTGTGTGTGTGTGTGTGTGTGTGTGTGTGTGTGTGTGTGTGTGTGTGTGTGTTTATAACCACTTGGCGGAGGGGGGAGGGGAGAATTTGGGCGTTCTTTTAAATCTTAATTACTGAAGTTTCCATTATATGTTGCAACGGCCCAACTGCAGTTCAGATTTACAGAAGAAAATTGTGCGAAGACCAAAGTCAATTTTCAGTTTGACTCGTAGTGCCTGTCCCACGTCTCCATATTCATGTTGTCTGTTTTATAAATGGTTATTTCAGCATGTTTACACTGGTAAAACCACCTGACTTTAAAATGCCTGCTTGTAGTTTGCTTTTGGTAGATGAATGTACATTTTCTGTCATTTACAAGTATCATATATCTTTCTTTGTTTTGTTTTGTTTTTGTTTTTCTATCCTGGAGTTTTCCATTAAGCTTATGCATTACCCTAATCTGAAAAAAAAAAGAGCTTTGATCTTTTAAATTTCTTGTAGATGAGGCAGTAGATAGTTTGGATTTGTCCACATAGCTCAGAATGTGTGGGAAAATCCATCTATGAGAGAAAACAGTCAGAACAATATCCAAATGAAATTTTAACAAAGTGTCTTGAGAGATTGAAACTACTGTAATCTGCCCCTGGAGTTTTTTGAGTGGCAGGTTTTATTGGGGAGGACTTGCCAAAAAGACTGAACGAGTGCAACCGAGCAGTTCAGATTAATCGATTAAATCCTTCCAGACAGTCTTTCATGCTTCATGATATCACAAGATAGACTTTCAGCCCCCTTCCCCCCACCCTCCCCCCTCACATCCCAAGAAAATAATGAAAAGTAGATACTCCTGTTGTTAGGAAATAATGCATGACTGTTTGCCGATCTGGCTCCCACTTGATAAGAGAAGGATGACCGAAAAGGGGCTGAGGTAAGTTGGGTTTTAAAAACAGATAAAGACAGCATCCTCTTGAGGAGCAATGAGCTCAAAATGCAGCGATAACGATAGCAGTGATGGTCGAATAGTTCAAAATGATGACTGCGCCGCGACACGGGGTATGTTGGCAGTCGGGACCTGGCGCTGCTGGTGATTTGCCGGGAGTAAAGTCGCAGACAAAGATGGATGACTAGAAAGAGACGGATGAGGGAGAACGGTGAGTCAAGAGGGAGATGCATCCTGCGATCGAGTCCCCGAGAATCGGTGTCAACGCGGCAATTGCCCGCCATGACTCACAACTGTTGATTGTATGCCAAGTTTGCCTTAGTCACGGCATTTTGGGGGAAAAGTTGTTATTTTTCGTGGGGAGGGGGGGGGGGATGGAGAGGAGGTTGGGAGCGGGAAATGGTTGCGGGAGTGAGAGCTGAGGTAGGATGGAAGAGGGTGAGGATGATTCTGTGACAACAGGAGCTTAATGTACAGCCATGGGGTGGAATTTGGTGTTACACCCCTTCTTCTCAAAAACAGCACTCAACTAAATTACCCGTGCTGTTGACTTTGCATTTGTATTCGACGTCCCCTCCCCTCCCCCCCCCCCCCCAAAAAAAAAAAGGAAAGAAGAGGAAAAAGGAAGAATGTTGACATGGCTTGAGTGTGCATCATGACTTGTGATATTAGATGACACATAAACAATGTGGAATTTTGATAAACAGAAGATTTTTCTGTGTATGTTTGTAATCGATGGTGAAATTCTGCTCCGAAACAGTTTTCCTTCTAGTTCCCTCATCACAGTACCTGTGGTCTTCATTGTGGTTTACCTAATTATTGATCAGTTATGTTGAAAAACACACATTGTCACCTGTGTCATTTTCATGTTAGCCTTGTTGCAAAAAATTGGATCAACTCACTTGTATACTGCAGCATTTAAATCTTGACATGTCCGTACAAAAAGCTTGTAAACAGACTTTTCAAAATGGGTTTGTGTGTACTTGATGTGTTATGAAGGCTGTGGCAGAATCTGGGACGATTTTGGGGTGAAATTGGAGAAAGAACAAATCCACTTTAACATGGGGGTGGGGGTGGGGTGGGGGTGGGGTTACTTCCGGAGAACATCGATAAGATGACATACAGGATGGCTGGTGATTAATTGTTTACTCCACCACGCCCGACTAAGCGTTCCAAGCAAAGAGGGACAAAAGAAAAGATACAAAACAGAAAAAAAAAAATGGATACACAGCCAAACACATCTCTCTCTTTCTCAGGGTCGATTGCGGTCAGCAAAGAGCTGTGGTAATAAACTAGGCTTTGGTTGATTGACCTCGGGACTAATAGACAACACCCATGTAAGAGTCTGTAATCAGGATGTACATGTACATCACTTATTTATTTCCTGATGTCCCTACCCCCCCTCCCCCCCCCCCACCTGCACAAATCAAAAAACAAAAACAAAAACAGCAGGGATCAGGAATATTTCAAATATGTTTGTCCATGGCCTCGTTAACATCTACCTTCGATTGTGGATGCGGATTAGAGTTATGTTACCTTGACAACAAGTGAACGTGAGCCAGGGAGTTAGGCTCAATTTCCAGCCAGCAGCTGGGTGCAAGTTACCAGCAAAGAGCCAAAAGGACAGGGATGTAATTGTACTAAAATACTGTACAGAAGATGCGCAATTAACCCCCCTCCTGTCTGCCTTTCTCATTGTGTCAGAGATATTTTGTCAGGTGAGTACAATGTCCGTAGCTGCTTTTTCAAAATTTCATTGAAGTACAGGGGTACGTTTGCCACAATGTCGCGAGACATAGATTTTGTGGGCGTTTCATCCAGTGTTTTGTCAGATATTTTTTCTGACAAACTGTTTTAAGCTACAGAAATCCTTGCATCTGATTGGCTGAGGGCAAATTTGTCAAAAAAAAAAGAAAAAACTTGACAAAAATGCTTGATGAAACGCCCCCTGGATTTGAAATATGTTGACATAATCCATGAGCACTTGTGATCATGAAAGTTTTCATTTTTTATTTTTGTAAAGTTATTATGTCATTGTGCCATGTCTTTTCTCATTCAGTTGTGTTGTCATTGCTGTTGAAATTATGGACAAGACTGGGGATACTTTTTCATCATTCATTCAATCAGAGTATCGAGAGAAGTACCTCAACCCATTTAGGACGGGTTGATTTTGCTACAACGCGCATTTCCCATAGACACTTGCCCAAGTGTACTCGGGACTCGTGCTCAACGGGTTAAAGCTTGTGGATAATATTCTACTGTGTACACCCACATGTGTTGGGAGTATGGTGTATTGTGAATTTTGATTCGCCGATGTCCGGCAATTTTGCGAGTGGTTGAATTCTTGGTTGAGAACCATATTGCCAAGGAAAGAGAGAGTGTTATTCTCCTTTTGGAAAAAAGAAAGGAGAAAATTGTACTTTTTTTTTTCACCCAAGAGCTGATGAACATTGCATTTAAGCTATGAGAGGCAGTCATTTCCAGAATGGTGATTTTTGCAATTATCGATTGACCCCCGAAAAATCATTTAGAATAAAACTCCCTGAAATGATACCATGCATTCTGTATTTTATGTTACTATGTGCTACATCATATGTTAACCTGTTGAGGACGGTTTGATTTTGCTAGAGCACGCATTTCCCATAGACACTTGGCCGAGTATACTTGGGACTCGTCCTCAATGGGTTAAAGACCAGGTTATAGAATCTTATAAAAATAACATCAAGATATTAAATATAAATAAAATTGTGGTCTGTTTAAAGAATGCACTGCTTGTTTATCTTGTTGTGGTGGCAAAGTGTCTGTAAGTTGGCATGATTATGCTAGATTTATTTTTTACTCAAGTTTAGATGAGTGGAGTAGTCTTTTCATTTTTACTTGCAGCTTTGTGTTATAAGTCGTCATACATGTACCTCAAGAGAATTGCAGTGTAACTTATGTGTATATGTTTAATATTGAATCACCTCAACTGTTTTTGTTGCCATGTTTACAATTCTTTGCTTTGTACAATGAATTTAGGTCCTTCTGCAGATGTACTTTGTTACCTAATGTTGGGATATGATTACAAATTTTGATGATGCTGTTATTATTATGTAAGGTTTGTTACTTTGAAGTAAAGTGAGTCAATATTTCATCATTGGTCCTTATGACTTTTTATTTTTAAACTTCGTGATGAACTGTACCTTTCGTAGGAGATAAATTTAAAAACAAAGGGGGGGGGGGGCAATGGTTGTGAAAGTTGTTGGACTCGTGAATGAAATACAATATTTGTCCTTAGAAAGCATCCACAGGAAATGACCTTACCAAGGTGAAATTAATGTGGGGAATTAGGGCAACAGAAAGTTGCAGAGTGGAATGATTGCGTAGTGAACAAATTTTAGTGTGTTTTCTTCTGAATAATTGCCACTTTGTCCTATACAGTGAAACCCCGTTATAACGAGGTCCGTGGGACCGGCGATATTACCTCGTTATAACTGGTACCTCGTTATAACCGTACGCATCAAAAACAAAGAAAAACATAAGCATGACGTCATATACCCATCAATGAAACTTAAGAACATATCCTTTGCGTTGTTAAATTATTACACACAATTATTGAGCGTCATTATTGAGAGAATAAAGGGAAATTATTTGTGAATTAGACGAAGAAATAGGGGCTGAAATGATAAGTTAATTCTTTATTGTAATTCCTGTTTTGCTAAGCTTTTTCTAATAAACACCAGCGCATATAGAGTAACATACAGGCCTTGTTTACCGTAACTTGCTAGGTATTTTTACGCTGTTGGTGCCCAGCGGGAATGCGATGTTTTCATGAATCATTTCGGCTGTAATCTTGTACAATGTATGATCGTTGCGCCCAAATGGATAAAAAATGCATTCTTTATTTTCTTCCGAAAATCTCTTCGCGTTTTGTACGACCGTTCTTGAAAAATATGCGATACACCAGGATTGAATGTGGGAGGTTGTCATCCTTTTTACGCAATTCTGTACCTGGTAGACCATTCCGAAAGAAAGAAAAAAATCACCATTGTGAAATGCAGTGTTAAAATTGTGATAATGAACAAACCCAGATCTATTCAAACTAATAAATGCGTTTGTTTCTTTTTCTGATTTAGGTTAACATGCGTCATTCAACTTTTTTTTTTTACGCTACTGTCACCTGGCGAGATCGCGATGATTTCAAAGTACAGTCTGTAACATACGTGCGTTGTTTACCGCTAACTTGCGAGGTATTTTACGCTGTTGGTGCCCAGCGGGAATTCGATAATTTCATGAATCATTTGGCTGTAATTTTATACAATGTATGATCGTTGCGCTCGAAGGGATTAAAAATGCGTTCTCTCTTTTCTTCCGAAAATCTCTTCGCGTTTTGTACATCCGTTCTTGAACTGTTGAATGCGTTTGTTTCTTTTTCCGAGCACAGATTAAGTAGGTTAACATGCGTTATTCAACTATTTTTACGCTACTGTCACCCGGCGAGATCGCGATGATTTCATTAATTATTTCGGCTTTAATCATAGACACTCATTTTTAAATCATCATTCGTTAAATGATAATGAACAAATCCAGATCTATTCAAACTAATACATGCGTTTGTTTCTTTTTTCTGAACACCGATTAAGTAGCTTAACATGCGTTATTCAACTATTTGTACTCTACTGTCACCCGGCGGGATCGCGATGATTTCACTAATTATTTCTGCTTTGATCACACAATCATATTTAAATTATCATTTCCAATTGTTAAATGATAATGAACAAATCCAGATCTATTCAAACCAATAAATGCGTTTGTTTCTTTTTCTGAACACCGATTAAGTAGGTTAACATGCGTTACTCAACTATTTTAACGCTACTGTCACCCGGCGGGATCGGGGCGATGATTTTATCATTTTGGTATTAATCATCCAAACTCATATTTGCTCAAAACCAGCAAAAGAACTGGAAGTCGGAACTAAAATTGGAAAGGATAAAATGATGAGTTGCACACGCATTCTAGTTGTCCATTTTTGGTCACAAATTGTCGCTACATGAAAAGTTTTTGAATGCGTTATCTATTTTTTTTTTCTCGTTGCGCTGTGGTCTGACCTCATATCACGCACTCGTTTCTCGCGAAAAAGAAAATCGAATGATTATGTTTAATAATTAAGTAGGAACATCGGAAGGTATTCCTGTGTCTTATCGCGTGATTAAGAAGAAAACATGGAAGGAACGGTTCTCTGCAAAACGGGAAAAGACGTGGATAGCGTGAATTCGGTTTTCAATGTTTCATTTGTCGCGTGTTTGAAAGCCGCAATTTGGTCAAGAAATGGAACCTCGTTATATCCGATCAAAATGCTTATGTTTTTCTTTATCATGATTTACCGAAATTGTCCTCGTTATAACCGAAATCTCGTTATAACCGAGCTCGTTATAACCGATTCGTTCTGCCATAGGTTTACACGCTAAGGAAAACGGGACCGACGCGATCACCTCGTTATAAGCGGTTCCTCGTTATAACCGAACTCGTTATAACGGGGTTTCACTGTAGTTATTCCGTCTGTCACCAGGGAAAACGAGAATGATAGTGAAATGAATCGTTTGATGAAGTCTGACTACGTGATTGGGAATAAAAACCAGAACATAAACAAGCATCCAACTTTAGTTGAGTCTATTATCATGGGATATTCTGCAGTACTCCAGGTGCACTTGTTGGGCCATAGGGAAGTTCTTTTTAAACACCTGCAGGAATAATTGATATTGATTTGACCAAATGCATAACTCAACCATTCAATTTCTTAACCCCCCCCCCCCCCCAAACAACAACACTCAGGCGCACACACTATTGCTACAGTATTGATGAGATTATCACTCTATCATCAATTCTGATGTTCCAACAATCTGCCATCAAATCTTGATGTCTGCTCATTAGATCCGAAATCAAATCTGCACTCCTTTCAATAGATGTACCGAAAATAGTGTTGAATTTTATCATTTCCACATTTCATGCAATTCTGAATTACTAACATTGAGAACATTGTGCATCCTTAGGCGTTTCCATGATGTATGAAATTATACAGAGATGTGAATGTCAGTTCTGATATGATAGAAGTTTGTATATTCCGACAATTGGATTATCAAGCAAAATGAATTCACGATCCAGTAACATCTGTTGCTGTATGTACATTTTGAGATGTGCAGCCCAGAAGCCTTGAAAATAAAAAGCCAAGTTGGCAACACAGTCTCTTGCCTCAAAAGAAGCAGCGGCCCGCCCGTCAGAACCCTGCAAATCGATGGCATCAGAGTTTGCAGATCATGAAGGCAGAGTTATGGCCTTATGAAGCAAGGAAGTCTGCAAATAGCAAGTGTTGATAGGGAAGGCAAATGAAGGAAGACCCCCCCCCCTCCCCACGCCCTTACTCCCTCCCCACACCCTTACCCCCTCCCCACACACACACACACAGTGATAGCACATACCCAAGTGTATACAATCATGTACAACCTCACTTGAAATGGAACACACCTGTTTAGAATACACAAGAGTGTCTGAGAATACCAAAGTGAAATAGCCCCACCTAGTGTTCACAGAGGAACAACCCCCTCCCCCCCCCCCCTCATTTTCACAGTGGAAACCTGAAGCCTACAGCTTGGTGGTGTCATTCAACTTCTACTATCTAGTGCGGTCATCACCACAGGAGTTGAGCGAAATGTTGCTGTTATGCATGTTCCTTTTATTTGATAATAGATGCTAGCCCATTCTTCAGTTCAGCTGGGCATGTGAGAAACTTGGGTAGAAAGTGACAAGGCTGTAAAATGAGAGAGAGAAAGAGAGAGAGAGGGGGGAGGGAGTGGAAAATGTCAGGGAGAGTGATGCATGAATGGTTGTGACGTCCGTGAAGTGTAAAGGGAATCATTCTTCCCTACACATGTGTTGAGTTCAGTCACATTTGAGTATAGACATGACTCATGGTGTGTCTGTGTGTGTGAGTGTGTGTGAACAGTTTACAGTGTATGCAGCAATTACAGTGTATGTAGCAAGGAAAAAACCTTGAAGAGTCATGCTATGAAGACCCCTCCCCCCCCCCCAAAAAAAAAAAGTTCACCCCAAAAGTTCAAAAACCTTTGTATTTGTCACCACATTCTATAATTGAATAACCATTCTAAAACCATTCAATTGGAATCAATCTCTTTTCACAGCATCAGTTTTTTTTTTTTCCTCCGGTTTTGTATAAAACGCTTCTTTTCATTCATAATAGATCAATATTTTCTTTCTCTTTTACCTGTTTACAGAGCCTGAGCAAAGTAGAAGAAGAGGACAATATTGAAGTGGATTCTGTAAGGTATGTATTTCATCTCTTTCAATTTCCATAATGAGGTCAAGAGGTGGTTGCATCCAGAGTTCGTTTGTGTTCATAGTCCGTCAGAGCATTGACTCTTAGCTTTTAGGTGCAGACCTTTTTTGATTGTGGTAAGCCGCAGAAGAGAAAGAAAATAAGGACTACTGTAATTGTCAATGTTATTCCATCTAGGTGAAGGTTTGACAATGGTATGACAATTGAGCAAAACATTGCTTTTCATTTATCAAACTTTGATTGTCATTAATCAAAAATCTTATCTCTTAGCTTGCTACGAGTGTAGTAGTATGTATTTTGTGGAAAGTCACCGCACATTAAGAGCTACTTGTCAATGTCATTTTATGAAAGAAGAAAAATAAGAGATGTCTACCTTAAGAAAAGAAGACGAACATTTGATAGTCATTCATTAAAATTTTCAGTCATAGAACAAACAAATCAATCCCCATAACTTGTTCTGTATTGTCCAAAAACAAAAATATAAACATGAGCTCGTAGCTATGAAAATGTGCAAACATAAACACATTGACATATAGTTTTGTTTGTAATTTTTTTTTTTTATTTCAAATTACTGATCACTTATAATTCTTGAGAGATTATTGCTAGTATTTGTTAAGAGTTGTCTTGCCATTGGTGGTTTTATTTGATTTATTTATTTTTGGGGGAGGGGTGGGGAGGTGGGTGAGTGGGGTTGTTGTTTTGTAAAGGAGATTCATTTGTATGGGAAGAGTCAAATTACTTTTTAGAAAAGTTACAAAACTAAGCTTGCATTAATGAATCTGTATAGGATGAGGACATGTAGTGTTTGGTGGCTGTCTTTTTGTTTGTTTGTTTGTTTGTTCATGCAGTGTGTCAGATTAGAGAATGCTACCAATATGAAGAATGAAAAAGCATCAGTGCATTAACCGTGAGAACTGAATCCATTTGGCAGGTTTTTGTAGAGGATTGCTGAGCAGCTTTTGTGGTTGTAGTTTTAGTGTAAGCATTTGGCAGGTGATAAAAGGATCGACTACACCAGTTACTTTTTGATAGAGTGAGAGAGAAAAAGAGAAGGAGATTCGCCATCAATTATCAGGCCGAGGAAGAATGCAAAGTTTTGATTTGTGTTCGGTTGTAAAAAAATATTCACGGGCTTGTCGCCCATGTCCCGGAGAGTTCAACGACCTCACTTTATCTCATTCAGGGCTCCGCAGAAACCATTACCGAGACGAGACCTCGCGTACCCTTCCGAAAAATCCGCCCTGCGGATTGTTGTAGTGGGGGGGATTGCATTTGAAGGAGTTCCTTGCACTTGGGTGTGTAGTTGTGCTTCCAGACCGGTTATATTTTTTGTATTTCCAGTCTCCATGTTTCAATGCAGCAAACGACGCGGTATAGAGTGAGTGTTTTGCTTGTCACTTGACGCACCCCTTTTTTGGGTGTGTGGGGGGGGGGGGGAGTGGGGGAGGGGACTCTTTCAACATTAATATGGGCTTGCATAAATCGGCATCCATGGTGAGAAAGAATGTACATGAAGTGTGGTGGTACCATGGATTAAGAGTCTTAAAACCTAGACTGCCATCTGTTTGTCTTCTTCTCAAAACAGCCAGCCAGGGAGAGGTTGTTGTTGTTTTTTGTTGTAGGTTGGAAAAGTAAAGATGACTGGTGAATAACATTTAACGAAACAAAAAGAAAAACAAGACCCCCCCCAAAAAATGATTCTGCATTCAAGTATCAAACTGTGTTTAATTAGTAGATGTTGTAGCATTGGTTTGAATGATTACTCAAACTCGGTGATGTTTCATTCAATCAATCAATTTCTGAAAGCTTCTTACAACCAACATTTTTTCCCCGTCTGTCCGTAGTTAGAAACACTTTGACAGACAGCCTACCTCAGTTCGTTCTCAGCCACACATCTGAAGCTCCTGGCAGTGTGATGGGGTAGACACTGTAATGTTTTTGTCTCAAGAGGGAGCTGTAGGCATTTGTTTACATATTGTATATTAAACTCTGCTCCACTGAGCACTATGGGAGATGCACTAAGTACACACTGCTTACAGAGATCTTGGGCAGTAGTTGACCACTTGAAATGGAGATTGGGAGGATTCGCATCTTGTGTCCACTAGGACTGTCCCATGTTCATTCCAAATTTCAATATCATGCTACCCCAGGGCAAGTAGTGATTGTTTCTACTGACCCATTAGGAAGCAGTGTACTTTTCAAAGTGTGTCTTCCTCCTTTTCACTACATCACATAATGCATTGAGAACATACACATATATGTACTTTCGAGAATGCTGATTGTGCATCTGTCTCCCTATGAGAAGCAAATGCCATATTCAAGGTTTGAACCCTAGACCTTTGATTCAAAGCACAGTGCACAGTCTACTGGACCAGGATACCTCCATGTTAACCGATAATTTACTATTGATTTGAACGTGGCTGTGACTTCAGGAGCAAAAGAAGAGTGGTTTATAAATAGAATCAGTGACGGCGTAGATAGGAAGTCCGTAGTTTAAGGAACTGCAATGATATAATGAATAATCTTTTATGGGGAATTATATTTCACATCCAGCTACATTGAGATGATGAAACATGGTTATTTTATCATTCAGATAAACATGTTTTGATCTACAGTAGATCTGACTATTGGACCCCAAATTGTGTTTTGAAGAGGGGATCTGTTCCATAAGAGATGGAAGCCAATTTTGCCTGTGGTAAACAGTAGAAACAGATGCCCGTTTTGTCCACTGAGGTTTCGATGGCAGGTGATGGGAACCAAACTTTATTTCAGCTTACCATGAATAAAAATGTCAGTTAGTCCCACGTATGTGCTAGCTAGAAGCTAAATTGTGTTCTTTATCAGGCATTGTAATACAACACATGCATGCATCCTTGAAAAAAAAAATTGTATATATATTAATTTATTTTTTTTTAAAGGGATCACATCGTGTTTATACTTCTCAAGCCAGAACACTCTAAAACCAACAAATGTTTTTGGATATTTAAAATATAAAACCCTAAATAGTTTAATGATGTACTTATAGATTCGTGCCATTTGGGTTAATCATTCAATTTGATTGCTCTGTAAGGAACAGGCCATGGTAAAACTGCAACTACTTTTACTATTTATGACTTGTACAATCAAAATTTTCTGCTTCAATATATATATATATATATATATATATATATATATTTTTTTTTTTTTTTTTTAAATGATGCAATGGAATTCTATAGGAAGAAACAGTAAGGCGTAAAATGTAGGTAATGGTCTCCATGTGATGATGTTTGGTGATACAAAATCAGACCAAAGACAGGAAACAGAGATGCAAAAAAAAAAGCTAACAAATTCTTGCAGTTAACAATTTATTGAGGGTTAATGTGGCAGTTGCCATTCAGAAGAGAGAGTGCGGACCTTTGCATTATGAACTAGAAAAGTACTCAGAGAGTACAGACCTCCACAAAGCCAGCAACTCATTTCCACCCTTACATGCATGCAATTTCCCAAAATAGAAGCATTTTTTTTACATCATTGCATGGCGCCTTGCCTGAGCAGAGCACGCGCTTTAAATAGTGCGCATATGTAGACCTCCAGTACGCACAGCTTGAACCCCAAGTTCGTTGACCTCATATGCCAAAAGATGAAAAATTCTTCAAAAACCCATAAAAATTCCTGGATCACTACCAAAATGGAATGAGGTGTTTCTTGTGTCAATATCGACTTTTTATGTAAGTTTCACTTTATTTGGTACTAAACTTTTTGGCCCGAATTCACGAAGGTGGTACAAATGAAACCATGGTTTAAACCATGGACAAAAACCATGGAGCGCCAAGTGTCGCACGGAATATTTCGCTACGAAATTGGTCATTTCGTCGACAAAATGACCGCTTCGTTAACTAAATTATTATTTCGTGGACGAAATGTTCATTTAGTTACAAAATATTGTTATTTCGTTACAAAATAATCATTTCATCGACAAAATGACTGATTTCGTAACGAAATATTCCATGCGACACCTGGCGCTCCATCGTTTTTGTCCATGGTTTAAACCATGGTTTCATTTGTACCACCTTTGTGAATTCGGGCCTTTGAGTTGTTTTGCAAACAGACAAACCAACACTGATGATTACTTAACCTTCTCCTTCCTTGGCAGAGGTAACAAAGAGAATTCAAACCTATTGCAGCTCTGCTCCCTCTGTTACCGCTGTTGAAGTTAGTGTCAGCAGGACTTCAAAACAAAAGTATATCTCACGTTAGAATGCCAACAATGCAGATCATCTTGCCTTTAGAGTCAATATTGTGTTTGAAAATATACAATAAGACATAAAACATGGTGCTGTCCCTTTTCTTACCCTCTCTGTTTGGTTACATGTTGTGATTGCATCAGAGAGGAAACATGCATTGACTCTTGGGTCGTTTTCACACCTATCGAGAAACGTAATTGTAATGCCGAATTACGAACACGATTGAAATGACGATTTTAATGATTGTGTATTCACATGACCAAGGAAGGCTTTGCGGATTCTGTGGTTGCAAATTTCTTACCCCTTTCAGGTAATCGTGGATGCGGATAATAGGAGCACTAAGTCGTAAAATTTCGATTACATGAACGGGAGAGGAGTAGAAAAGTGCGCATTATTTTGATGCTGCTATTATGCGCATAATTGATGCATGAGGAGTAGATCGAGAATACATGAACGCGTTTTACGGCTTATCCGCACTAACATTCCACAGTTCGGTCAAAGGTCACTCGATTTCCCGCACAACCGCTGATTGCTGAGCTTGAGCGCGCGAGAGGTGTGCATACACGTGAGTTATAGTATACGCAGTTTTGCAGTTGTACACGCACGTGCATGTGTCATTATAGAGGCGTGCGCCGTAACCATGACAAATAACTCCGTCCTTCGCACCATTATATGAACGGGTGCTCGTAAAAGTAGTGCGCACTTCATGGGATATATGAACGCGATTTTGACTACTTCATCCGCATTATTTGGATGTGGATAATTGAACCGCGATTACCTGAAAGGGGTATTAGAGCGAGGAGGGGGAGGTCTGGCTTCTTTCCAAGTTTCCATCAATCACTCTTGAGCCGCAAGTAGCGTGCGCTTCGACTGCAGTGCGAGCTTTTGAGGAGCGTAGTCTCTCTGCGGTAGTGGTTGAAAGGTCATCGTAAGCTCCGCCCCCAAAAAACATGATCGGAGGTCAATCCGTTCACACAACTGTTCTGCTCCTGAATTTTGGCGAAATGCGATTGGAAAACACCTCCAGACCATTTGAAACACGATTGGAATTACGATTCAAATCACCGTCCGCAATTCCAGTTTACATTCACACGGCAAGAATGCTTAATTTGAAACACGATTTTAGTGATGCGTCATCACAATCATACTTAAATGAAGCACTCCATACGTGTGAAAGCAAGGTTATATTAATATTGTGTGTGCCTATTTTTTCTTCTTCATGAACCCAGCCTCATGTACCCCTTTACTCTTCTGCTGCTACACCCCTCTCTCTCCCTCGTCCCCCCCCCCCTCGCACCCAGCCATCTGACCCCAGCATGTCCCAGCCGATCTCCCCCCAAAAATAAACCAAAACTAATCCGACATATCAGGTGCGCATGACTTGGGTGCTTCATTCGGACATGAACTTGAATGTTTCCCAAGCCAGGTTATTCTTTTCCTGGTCTAAAGTGAGATGAAAGCAAGGGGGGGGGGGGGGATAGTAGAGAGAATAGCCTTAGAATGCCAAGCAGTGGTGACATGTGCATTATGTGGGGTGAATGAACTTCTGCCTTTCACTGAACAGGTGCAAAGTGGAGAGAGAGAGAGGAAGAGAACATACACACACACACACACACACACACAACATAAGAGGCTTATAGCAGAGACATAATAGGTATATGAAAGAGTGGGGAACATGAGGATGAGAGAAGAAGAGAAATATGAAAAGAGAAAGTGAGAGAGAGAGAAAAAAGTGTGTAGAGACAGGCCCCAGATGTTGCTTTCAGAAGTTGGCCTTTTTTTTTTGTTATTGTGTGTGTGTGTGTGTTTTTGTTGTTGTAGCTATTGTGAGTTTAATGGAAGAGAGTTTATCAGAGTTCAAAAACATCGTGCCAGAATTGCTGACGCAAAGACAAATAGTGAGTGTTTTGAGTCGATCCTGGTTTAGATGTCCAGGTGCCTAGTCGTCACATGAATATCAACCCTCTGTCTATGTTCATTGCTCTGCTTGGTTTTAATGACAAGTTACAGGGAAGGGGGAAAGAAATGGGGGGAGAATAGATTATGGCTGTTGGAAAGAGGTGACATTAATTTGGCTGGACCCATTTTTTATCTCAAATATTTACGTATACAAAGGATAACTAGATTAGCCTATCAATTCAGGCTACTTGACGGTCTGTGAAAAACTGTACTTTTTTTAAATTCTTAGCAGAGCATTTGTAAACCCTTAAGGAAATCATGTCCATTGCACTCTAGCAACTTGTCAAGGACAATGCCATCCCATGTTCAAAATGACGATATTCAATTGAATAAAATCGCATGAACAGAACAGAGCTGAAAGTTTCATGGAGTGCCCACTGTCAGATGAATCATTTGAAGTTTAAGGTGAATTATTCAAATCTGGGCAGATTAGCAGCTATGCATATTCAATTTTGTCTGTATTATTATTATTATTATTATTATTATTATTATTATTATTATTATTATTATTATTATTATTATTATTATTATTATTATTTATTCGGCTTTCATTCACAAATATCATGAATATGTGCATTATATCATGTTATATGATAATATAGTAAGTGGTATGATTATATATAATATATATGGTTATGATATCTCATTTCAAATGTTAATATATTGTATTATATTGTAACAAGGTTGAATTTAATTTTGTAAGGACAAAACATATTCATATGAGAATATGAATACATAATGTACATATTATTTTTTTTTCCCAGCCAGAAAAGGGGGGGGGGGGGGGGAGTGGGTGGAAGGATTATGATTTATGATTAGGAAATTGTTATAGAGGTGAATGTGGACTTTAGGGCGGCAAAAGTTGAGCCCTTGTGATCCCTTTCCAAAAATAAAGCACATCCACCTTATTCCTGGCTCAGGGGAATATAAAGTCTCATGTTCTCTGTCCATCATTTTTTTTTTCTTTTTGACGTCTGATCTTCCGGCATATCGATATATATATGTTCCACAGCTAGACTGCAAACCTGTACTCGTGGCCCCATGAAATGTTTTATATCAAAGTCACTGGCACTGCGGAGTCAACATTATCATTTCGCTTCTTTCATTTTTTTTTTCACTCTCTGTTACCTCTGACCTTGTGTACTTTTTCGAAAGTTCAAGTCTTTCATAGGGTGCATGGGTGCCGAATGAAAATGATTATCTTCCATCCTAAAATCTATCACTACGCTTAATTCCCTCGTTTAACCCGCCGTCCTGCCCCTAGACTTCTTCCCAGTTGTTTTAAAGTGAAAGGGAGGATGAACCGTCGGTGCCTTGTTCCAATTACCTCTCACCCTCTGTACTTTTTGTCAGGGTTCATGCTATTTTGGGGAGGGGGGGGGGGATGAACTTTCTGCGAAATGATTATCATTAATCCAGAAGTATGTTCCACCTTATGATTTGATAAATTCAGATTTTTCACGTGGCTGGTAGTCTGTTCTTTCCGTGCAGTCTCTTCCGCGTACGTGCGGAATCACATGGGCACAAAATCTCAGAAAGCTGTGTCGATGAATATGAAGATGTGAATGCAAAGCAAGTTTACATGTAGAGCAGTGCAGAAATGGCCACGTCCACCATTTTAAATGCCACATATCTCATATGTTTGATACATCCTCAATGTTCTTGCTGATATATTTGGGTAGAAGATGCATGAGAAAGTCTAAAGATGGGAACGATTATCTTTACATCCGGTTTATACCGAGTAACACGCAAACTTGTTTTTGCCCAACTGCATTTTTTCTTCCATCCATAATGTAAACTTGTTATCGTTGCGTGTGGCCTGTTCAGAACTGTAACCAGAAATAGGATATTTTTTGCCTTTTTTTTTTCCTTAAAAAAGAAATCAATCGGGGCATATGGGATGGACCATTGCAATTTGTTAACGGTGAGTAAATAATGATCATGTAAATGGAGGGGTTTTTGATTGCTGCCGGAGGCTTCTTTTAGTCTTTACTTGCTATGCAGAAAAGGCTTTTGCAGTCATAATCAATAAGGAAATTGCAAGGCACTGATTTTTTCTGCTGCATGTCAACTAAAGAGAGCTGTGATTTTGGTAATAGTGCATACAAAGACTCCTCAAGTGGGGATATTTTCTCACTCGAGTTCAGGGAAAATGTGATTTGCCACGGCATGCTTATTTTTATGTGATATTGTCCGTGCCTCGGGGCTAGCCAAAGTTCGTGTGTATCTATGACAAGCAGGTGTAATTACACTCTTACCTGTATAGAATAGTCACCTCTATGCAGGTATAGCAAAAGAACCGCTATAGATAGGGTGGTTCGGCAGCCAGAGTCGACCATCTTTTCCGAGTGCAAGGTATTATAGGATATTTTTTCATTCAAAAGGGAACATTTTAATAGCCTCTGTCTCAGGCAGTGGACACAGTAGCCCTTTAAATTACTGTAAAAGCTGTTATATTCATGAGAGTTTAATTTCGCAAATTTCGCAAATCAGGTTGGGATGCGAATCGGACAACACACAAAAATATCGTGACCGCAGAGACATTAGTGCACTTTTGATAGCCTCAAATTCAGTATCGCAAAAACAACATCTCATGAAAATGTCTGTGATCTCCTCATTTGCGAAAATATCTGTATGTGAGAACGACAGCTTTTACAGTATTACGGTACATCTGATTTTGAAGAGTTATCTAGTATACATCAAAAGCAGAATCAAGAATTGGGGAGTTTGTGAATTAGTGTTCAAGGTTATATCTCTGTAGATTCAAGTAAATGATATTTGGAACTTCGCTGAATGTTTCAGCGTTTGAGTGAAAGAGGATCCATTTGATATGATCTGTTACATTGTGCACGGACTGATGTAGCATGTGATCATATGCATGGTGGTGTGCAAATTCATTCCTAAAACAAGATCAGTAACACTCCACTGCTGCTTTTTGTCACCTAAATGACTCGAACAAGCAAAGTCATGAGTGAAAACCGATCTTGCCTCCCAGCTGCTGCACATGAGCAAAGAAAGGGCAAGTGTCCTGTGTCTTGTCGAACTTCAATTTTTTTTTTTGTTTTTTTGTTATGGTAGAAGGAGCTAACCAGTTTGTGGATTGAATTTCTGCCAGGCAGCGGTGATGGATAGGCATAACGAGCAAATGTGTCTGCGAATCAGTGACCGAGAATCGTCTTAAACCTGACCTAGCCTGCTAATCTTTCTCTATCAGTTGCAGTATCACATGATAATGAATGCTTTTTTCTTCTCTCTCTATCTCTCGTTTGTCTTTACGAAGCAAATAATTCATCTATTTCGCATATCCCCTTTATGTGGGACATCTCCGAGATGTGGGATAACCACGGGGGCTTACGTGTGCGGGAGTGATCGCAGAGGGTGGTTCGTTGCCCCTTGTAGGGTCATGTTCTCCGTTAGTCTACTCTTCCAGCCCCTAGACTGGTTCTCTAATGATCTTTGCACAGCACAAGGTGTTACCAGTACCGGAAAAGCTGTTATTTTTGCAAACAGATATTTTCGCTGATAAGGTCACACAAGATGCTGCTTTCACAAAATGACACTGAGGCTATCGTAACTGCACACACACACACACACACAAAAAAAAAAAAACAACAACAACAACTAGTTAATACCCTAGCATGTGTTGATATTTTTGTGTGTTGTTGAATTTGCAGCTCAACAGTCATTCATGAAATTTTGACTGTATTATATTTGAGGATTTGTCCTTCCAAATTGTTTAAAATTTGAATTGATGAATGTATCACCTTGTTTGATGCATTTCCTTTCATTGATGGAAAAGGAAATAGAATAATTGAATTGAATAGAAATTAAATTAATTACTGTATACGCCATATATTTCGCGAGTCTAAATTTTTGCGAATCGGGAATTCCCCGACGATTTTGTGAGTGGTTAAATTCGCGATCGTGGAGTCCTGTACTGAACGGAGAAGTGTACATGCGTATGTCACATTCACATCGGGATCAGAGTCGAATGTTTTCGCGTGTCTTTAATTTCGCGAATAGCACCTGACTCGTGAAATTCGCGAAAATAAAAACCTCGCAAAATATTTGCCGTATACAGTAGATTAAACTTAATTCAAGTTACTTTAATTTGATTTGATTGAATTTAACGATACTTCTATCCCAGTCTGTGAGCTGAGACTAGTATGCCTCAATGTCATGGATTTCAAGTTTTTGCAGGGTAGATTTTTCCCTCCCTACAAAGTCCTAGGTTCCTGGATGAGTCAGCCACACAGGAAATGAACATTTAGTCCTCCATTTTTAGGCCTGTATTTCCTCGGGCTGATCTGCCTTTAAATTTGATGATCAACAAAAGAAATATGTTGATTTAAGAGGAGAGCTTTTTATAAGAGTTTTTTGTTGTTTTCATAAGTTGGGGATCTTTCGTTCACAGTTCATGTTCACAACTTCAATTATAGTGACTGTCCCAGGCTTGTGTTTGATAATAGATTTACTGATCTTGTCTGTGCTTAATATTGTGGGGTTTTTTAGGGGTTATCCTAGTACTTATTTGTTTTGTATTCTATGACTTGTTCAGAGTTTCCATTTCACTTGATATTTTTGTGTTGTTGTACATCTTTAAATTTATTTATTTTTTCTCATTGTTATTCTGACACATACTGAACTATGCAGTGGCAGTAATGGTAGTAATGTTAACAGTAAACAAATAATGCACATTGCCTTGGGTGTTAATGAAAACTATCTTTCACATGTTATAGGCATAATTTACCATTTGCAGATGAAAAAAACAAACAGCTTTAGTGCTTGAAAATAGTTCTAAAATGTGAGTTACAGATAGAAACAACCACTGTAAAAAGTTTAAGCAGTATGATCAATGTTAATATTGTTAAATATACAAAATGAGAACAACAGTTAAATTAAAAATGTTTCTAGACTAAACTGTCTACATTTAGGGTTTATTATTGAGAAAAATGGTGATATCTCCTTGAGGTGAATTGGAATGTGGTTTGGACTGTTCAAAAGTTATTGAGGGTGGGTAATTTTACTAATGCCTGACCAAGAAACTGACATTTTTTTCTTCTTTAATAATGTGGTGACATGATTTGAATTTTGTTTTGTTTGGAATTAGCTCCTAGCAGTGTTTGGATGGAATCACAGGCTGTAGTAATGATCTGTGGGGAATTACGGTAATGATGGTCAACATAGCTACAAGTTGGCAATGGTTGCATTTAGAAAGTATTTGTGTGTGTGTTTGTGTGTGTGTGAGTGAATAAATTGCATTCTCAAATTAGGCACATTTATATTGTTACGTATACTTTAGTACACACTTATTGTATAATCCATTTTGGTTCACTTTCTGAAATGTTGTGGGGGGCAGGTTGCTGGAATTTATATATTCTGATCAACTGGAACAATCACGCTAACGGCATAAAAGTGCAGAGATTTTTAGAAAGTTTGTATAACTTAGAAAGTTACACAACAGCTGAGCCATAATCCATCGGAAACATTGGCAAAAACAAACAAACAAACAAACAAACAAATTGCACAGCTTTTTGTGATTTTTTTTTTTTTTTTGCGGCTTCAGATGAAGGTTACTTTTCCAATTTGCAGTGAGAAACCTCCTTGATGGAAACCCTTGATTGCTGTTATTTGACATCCTCTTGATTTCTTTATTTGATTATTTCTCTTGGCATATGTGTGACATTGGGAATTGTGAGATTTGTGCCAGCTGGCCCGTACTTGAAATATATCTTGAAGTCTTCTTAAACAGACTGCTTTTAAAAAGAAATATGCTTTCTTGTCGAAGTGGCAAACCGTTATAAGGTATATAATTGAATTGGGGATTTTCCTTGACAGTATGAACCTTTTTGGTAGAGTGATTTTTCGCTCAGGAAGAATCTACTGGATTGGTTGGAGTTCTTGATTCTAGAGAAACAAATGACTTTAGTGGCATTCAAACTCACCTGAAATGAATGTTTTTGAAAATCAGTTTTTGCAAGCATATACGAAATCCCCACCCCCATTAATTTGTGTGCATGGACACACATAAAAAAAACCTCCAAAACCGTTAACTCTCGCAACTTGCATTGGAATTGCGAAAGTGAGTCCTGCTTGATTAAAATAAAAAAAAAAAATTCTTATGATAATTTGTTCCATGCATGACCTTTATCGAATTTTGTTATCCCATAATGCAACTTGCCACAGTATGTCCGCACACAGCGGATGTTCAGGGTCATGTTACATTTCAGTTTAATAACAATTCATCACAATCTCCACCTCAGCCTCACCACAAAGCTCTGTCACACGAAAGCAAACATAAGAAAGCAGGGGCAGTGTAGTCAGCGGAAAAAAATAGAAAAAGAAGAAACGAAGACGAGAGTGTTATGATGATGAAACGCAATCGGTGCAAAGGAAATGAAAGCATCGCGACACAGAGCTCGAGAGAGAGAGAAAATGAAATTGAGGAGAGAACATAGATAGCAGAGATACGAGCGAGACAGTTCTAGAAGGTCGTCGACGGGAGTTTAATGACACCATGTGCAAATGGGGTGGCTCGGGTCAAGTCCTTGTAGCTAGGATTTGTAGATTTCGCTGAAACATTCATTCTGGCATTTGCCGACAATCTTCGTAGATTTCTTCTCCCCCCTTGCCCCCCCCCCCCCAATTTTCTCCGGCGCTCCTTTGTCAAGGCCACAGAAAAGTCTCCCCGAGTCCCCCCCCCCCCCCATCATAGTTTTCCCTCAAGCACAGGGGCATTGGGGAGAGGAAAGCGTGCATTGAACTACATGAACATCTTAAATTTCCGGGGAGAGACTTGGGGAACATTATTTTGAGTCATTATATACTGGAGAACTCCCTGGGAGAAATGGGTGTTGATGTGGCATGCAATGTGTACTTAATTTGTCTTGCTAGATTTGCTCCAAGAGGTGTGTTGTTGATTAAGATTTTTTTTTTCCCCCTTTGGTCACTCTCTCATCCATCACATGATTTTCCCCCATCCTCTGTGCCTTGCGCAGAATCAAAATTTGCCTTCTGACTGTGAAATAAATACAGCAGCGGTCGTGATGAATGTTCACTGCGTAGTGATGTCGTGAAGCAAGAGCGAATTGCGCAAAAGTTTGGCCCTGCCCAGAAGTTCAAAGGCATCACTCATGGTATTTTCCAGTTACGTGTAATACCAGCCAAGATATAATATGATATATCTATTATGTAACCATAATTGGCTATAATGTCCATGTAAACCTGTGCCAAATATTAATACAGAGCTTGACTTTAGCAGTGGCCTAGCTAGTTGCCCGGGACCACTAAAATTGATGTCGGGCCATCTAACTTCCAAATGGGCTATCTCGTGGTAGCCCGATCAGTAATATTAGAAGTGATATTTTAACAAAAATTTCCTCTCATTTCAGGCCACCACATTTCTTTATCAGGCTGCCAAGATTTGAAATCACAGATTTTAGTGGCCCGATTAAGCGACCAGTGAAAAAAAGTTAGTATTGAGTCCCGATAAATATATGTACATGTATGGATCATTATTTATGAATAAATGAAGATTTTGAATGCAAACACAGATTAAGGCCACTTTCAAAATTTAAGTAAGGTCATCATCAAAAAGAGAAAAATTCATTCCTTTCAGTGATATTGCACTCATTACATAGCAACAAATATTTTTGAAGATGTTATTAAGATTGCACACATGTTCTAAATATTTTCTTTGTTTTTTGACAGCTTCAACCTCATATCTGAAGTTAATAATAATAAATATATAGGTTTTTGCAGTCAAACTCTTTTTCAAATATACAAGTGTTGTAGAAGGATATACATATACAGTCATACTGTTTGTATTTTTGAGTCACATGCCAAGTACACACTGTTACAGTGAGTGTTAGGCATGTCCATGTGCAACACACCCCCCCCCCACCTTTTGTTCTTGGTCAAGCTGTCCATTATAAAACTGTACTCTGACCCTACAGGCCCTCAATCGAACTTTTAAACAAGAATGTTTATAAGATATGTTTTGTACATGGGGATTATATGGGAATCCCTGCGTGAGCGTGGAGGAATTTTGAACTTGGATGTACGATTGTAAGGATTCGTTCGTAGTATTATTTCATTTTTTCCCCCACCCCACTCCCCACTCTGTTTTGTAATTTCTGTACCTGCTTTAAGTATGGTGGGTATATGCCCTTCTGTGTGATCATGGACACCTTTGAAGCCTTATGATAGGTTTGGAAACCTCTAAACAGTATCTTTTTGTGTTTGTGCAGGGAATGATTTTCCTGGTATCGCATCGCAATTTGCTATGCATTTATACACCACTGCTACACAAACTAACTTTTGTATAGCAGTTTTATTCCATAGAAGTGTACAGGATACCGTGTGAAATATTGTTCATCAGCTGAAATTGCTAATCAAATTTGAGTTCGTAAATTATTCCCTGTTGTGTGAATGTGTGCATAATTATGTGGTGTGTATATAGAATGTGAGAAGGGGGAGGTTACGTCTGACATTCTTAGGTTTCAGCATCAGTTAATTTTACCAATCTTTCACTCTGTGCTTTACTTGGGTGATATTCATCATTCAAAAGGTTTGTTAAAATAAAAATGAAATACAGTTCTGTATTCCAAAGGTTTGATATTCCGAAACACACAAAATGTGTGTACTTTGATGCCCATGTATAATATGTGGCATTAGGGTCTAGGGCAATCACCCCTTAGACAATTACCCCAGACCCTTCCCCTGACCCTAACCCTAATCCTGAACCTAACCCTAACCCTAACCTTAATCTTTACTCTAACCTTATCACTAACCAGTATTTAGTATTTAGCAGGGGGGGGGGGGGGGGTACTTGTCCTCGGGGGTACTTACCCTGATACGGTGGCATTATTCTGTAGGTTTGTGTTTTTCCAAAGGTTTGTTAGTCTTGAAAGGAAATAAGGTTCATTATTCAGCAGGTTAGCTAATCCAAAAATGAGAAAGATGACTTATTCTGAAAATGAGGTAAGGTTTGTTAATCTGAGAATGAAAAAAACAAGATGCATACTAATAGTTCTTCAGAATTGCGAACTGTCGCCGTTCCACAGACCTTCATCAGGCTGGTTGGGGATGACCACAGTTGGCAGTAGCAATTGTACAACCGAATAGATACACCAGTGGACGTCGCTGTATGGTATGAGGGTGCGTTGATGCTTAACTTTTTGGGGTCATAATCAGGCTCTTAAAATGTATTTCGTTTACAACTCAGTTGCCTCTCAACTCATTTTGAAATAAATGTTATTTCAATAACGCAGATTGAAAAACACACTAAAAAAGAGGAATTTACGATTGCTGATTCTTCCAAAATGCAGTTCCTAGCAAAGCATGAACAAAATTGTGTAAAACAACATTTATACTGACTTTATGTCAGATTTACATGCAACAAGTGACATCACGTGCATTTGAAGAGATTGTTCGATTCATGAAAGCTTGTCGGAATATATCACATATTTTTCAGAATTATGTGGGCATATGATTAGGGCAGAGTGGTATGCTTCCATGAAAAGTTGGATGTGGTTATTGCAAGGTGGAAGTTTGCTGACTCTCTTCAGATCATGGAAAGATGCGACATGAGAAGGCACGGTGGCTTCGTTCTTGTGCCACGTTCTGTGTTCAGCAGCCAGGGCGTGGCTGCTGGTAGCAAGTAGCAAGAGACATTTCTTCACTGCACAAACCCCCGGTATGACTGAGAAGCGTTAATGAGGGCATTGAAGCGCACAACTCTGACTGGTTAGCCCTTTCTCTTTTTCAAAATCTTGCTGCATATACATAATATAGGGGCAGATCCAGGAATTCATTAAAGGGGGATGCCTTTACAAAATTAAAGGGGGCACCCATTTTTCTTTTTCTTTTTTTTTGTTTTAACAAAAAATTAAAGGGGGGGGGGGGTGTGCCGATGTGCCTCTGACTGGACTCGCCACTGATATCTATGTATACAATGTATGGAAGCGTTATTTATTTCAACACTGGCTCTTACGCCCAGATGGGACCATCCCCATCACTTGTGATTCCGCCTCATCCAGGGATGCCAAGTTATAGAGGGCCTATATGAAAGAGGCTGAGCCCTACCCCCCCTCCCTCCCCAACTCCCAATTATCATCATCAGAAGCGGCAGTATGTATGCCGGTGCGTTCGCGCTGCCGTCAGATTACCTTGGCTCTGCCCCGCCAGTGCCGATGCCGGTAAAGGAGGGGCAATTACGCCACCGATGGGGTCACTTGAACTTTCTTCCGTCCCTCCCCACCCTCCCCACTCCCTTTCTCTTTTCAGACAGCCATGTTGTCTCTCCGTCTGATGGTTCCTGATGAGGACGTTACCTGGAGACAAGAAAGGGAGCGAGAGAGCAGAAAAAAGATGGAGCGAGCGAGGGAGAGAGCGAAAGGAAGATAAAACAAGGGAGAGATGGGGACTCGAGGTTGTAACGTCAAACTTGCATATTCTCCACAGGAGTAGCCCACTACCCTGCTTGTGCCTGCACATGTCATTGTATATGAGTGTATGTTTTCTGTGTGTATATCTATGAGTGTATGGGTGCATGTTTGTGTATCGTGTTTGAGAATAGGAAGTTGAGATTTGAAAAAGTGATGAATGTAAATGGAGACAAAAAAAAAAAACATGTAAAAGAGAGAGATCTGAGAATAAGAGGCTAGTTGTGCATATCTTGCTGATATGAAAAGGATTTCTGGATTTTCAGATTTCCTTAGTGTTTGTATTAGAGGAGAAAGAGAGAGAGGGGAATAAATTAGGAAGATATCAACAAGGATTGTGCTTTTTATGTTGTGGATAAGATGCAAGAAGTACGTATTATGTAAGAGAGAAAAAAAACTCTAATAGTATGTACATGATGGAGAGAGATGTTAAAGGAATAGTATAGTGTTGGTTTAGGTGAGGCTTCAGCTCTAACTTTTTGCAAGATACTTGGAAACCTCTTTATGAAATGTGAAAGAGCATATGATTCGAAGAGGAATTCAAAGTTCATTTGATGAAAATTGGTTTTGAAATGGCAGAGATATCCAAAAACAAAGTAAAACATAGTGATCCTATGAAAAGGTGGGTGCCACCTTTTATTAGGATTGCTTTGTTATGGATATCTCAGCCATTTGAAAAATGATTTTCATCAAATGAACTTTGAATTCCTCTTAGAATTATATACTCTTTCATATTTCACAAGAGGTTTCTCATTTAATGAAAGAAAGATATTATTCAGAGGGGTGAAGGTTCAGGTGCGAGTTTCTTCACTTTGTCTCCCTCTACAAATTGAATTTGTTAAGATCGCAACTGCTGATCTGTAAATTTTTTTCCGACATGTCTGTTAATTTATAGATCAGCAGTTGCGATCTTAACAAATCTGATTTGTAGAGGGAGACAAAGTGAAGAAACTTGCACCTGAGGTTTCTCGTTATCTCAAAAAGTCATCAAAAAAGTTGGAAACCTGTAGCCCCATCTCAGCCGAAACTGTACCATCCCTTTAAAAAGGGAACATATATCTTTAAAAAGGAAATATATGTCTTAAAAAAAGGGAATATGTCTTAAAAATGGGAATATATGTGCACATAGAAGAGATGGAGGGATAGAGGGAAGGAGAAAGGAAGTGTAATATATACAATATGAAAGTAAGGGGAGAGAGAAAGAAGAAAAGACAGATGTGGGTGCAGATGACTGTCGCCAAGTTACATCGCATTCCACCCATCTTTCCAGGCTTTGCCGGTACGGAGCTCTCCTCTCGATTCGGATTAGGGGCGAGTTCACGCGCAGCCCCCTGCACTTTTCCATTCCATCTTTCCCCCCTCTTTCCCCCCCCCATTCATGAAATGCAGAGGACGGGTTAATAGGGAGGAAGTGTCCCGGACGACGTAGACTGCATCCAAAATGCTGCTGCCACTCTCGCTTTTTTGCTACAAAGGAGCGAACTTCTCCCATAAAACACAGCCAGAATAATATGCACTTTGAAATGAGGCAGTTTTTTTTTATTTCATACCATCAAAGCAAAGAGCCATGGAAAATGTGTATCTTGTGTGGAATGAGTATTGGACTAAAACACCAAGAATGATGTAATATTGCATCGTTAAATCATATTATCATATCTGTTTCCTCATCTAGTCAATTATTAATTCAAATCATATTCATATTTCTCTTTCTTTCCCATCTATCTTTCTGTCTCTCCATCTATATGTCTATCTATCTCTCCATCTATTTCTCTATATCTGTATTTATCTTTTTATGTATGTATGTGTGGTTGTATGTTTGTATGTATGTATGTATGTATGTATGTGTGTATTTATGTATTTATGTATGTATTTATCTATCTATTATGGCTACTGGGAAAATATACCATCTTATTGTGTGTGTGTGTGTGTGTGTATGTTTGCACGCGCGTGCTCGTGTGTGTGTGTGTGCGTGTGTGTGTATGTATGTGTGTGTGTGTGTGTGTGGGTGGGTGTGTGTGTGTGTTTGTATTTGAATGACTGAAAGGCTATTGCAGTGCAAAAAGGTCGGCTGACATCTGATTGCTAGTGTACCAGTTCTTGTACCTGATGGTACCATGTGCTTTGCTTAGCTTTGTGATAATAATACAATTGTGAGTGTATTGCTTGCAGTTCTTGTACCTGATGGTGACAGACTCACACATCTTGTTTAGCTTTGTGTGAATTAAAGTGCTATATATGGCAGGGAAACTTACCTGCATGTGTGTAAATCCCCAGATATTGGTCCTTGTCTGAGAAACTGTAGGACATCTGCTTGATAATTCTTTTTCTTTTTTCTCTGTAGATTTCTTCTTTCATTCTCTTTTTTTTCCCCCGCCTTCTCTCCCCCCCGCCTTCTCTCTCTCCCCCCCCCCCCTCTTGAACGAGGCTAGCACACCATTGTGTAAATTCATGGCAGTTTGTGTTCCCAAGAAAAGATTGACCGGCGCTCATTTGAAAGTTTATTCACCCTGGCGAGCCAGAAAGGGAAGAGTTCATTCATGACGTCTGTGCTGCTCGCATTTCTCCATCGTGCGCCTCAAGATTCAGCTTATGTCTGCAATATTTTTTCCTCCCCCTCTCTCTCTTTCTTCTTTTTCCTTCCATGCCCCACCCCACTCCCCTGTCGCTGTCTGACAACATTGACATTTTCAGTCTCGTCGCATTATGCATGCATGTTGGGTCGGGTGATTGAAATTGCTCCCTCTAGTGTTAATGATTGAGCAGGCTGTTGACCCTGGGAGTTGGTTCAAGAGGTGGTGAATTGTGGATGGGATTGGATGGATAATGCAGCAAAGAAAGGCCCCCTCGGGTTGCCAAACCCCAATGCCCTCTCATCAATATCGGCCTGTCCCCACATCGTTTGAAGGAGAAGACACGGCGCTTTTGCTGGCTTCACCAAAATATCGATGGGGGTCCTTGGCCGGCATTTTGTTTCAATTCTCGGAGGACGGTGACGTAATAATCTGGAAGCAAAATCCTCGCAGTTTGGTTCTTGTTTTCCTCTAATCTTTGCCAGCTTGATGAGAGAGAATGTTCTGACCTTGCGCATCGATTGTGAATCCAGACGATGTCGTATCGATATTGTCGCAGACATCGCGGAGGAGTTACACGATTTCACTCTGAACCCCTCTCTCGCATGACTCACGTCATCACAGCCCAGACAGTGCCTTCTCCGGAAAAACAATGTCTCATCCAAACAAGCTGCAACAGACTTTGTTCAACCAGAACAAAATGTACATACATACAGCCATTTTTACTGTATTGTCTATATATATATTTTTTTCTTTAATTTTAATTTCATTTTTTTTAGGGGGGAGGGGGTCTAAATGAGCTCATGAACATTTTGTGATGAATATACTGTTAGTGGTAAAATTACAATCAAAACCATATGAAGAGTCTGAACCCAAACAAGTTAACTTCAGTCCTGTCAGTTTGAGATATTTGTGATAAAACCTGCTAAAACCAAAGAATAACAAAGAAAAAATGGGATGTTTTTAATCATAACTTCAAGAATATTCCTTGTTTAAATGCAACAAGTAAGGTGTTATTGGAAAGGTTTTGATATTACTCTTCCTGATGATAGACGGACTCTGAAATGTTGAAAAATGGCACTTCACCTGCTTTCCGATCAGACTCTTCACATAATGTGAAAGTCTCAACTGATCCCCTAAAATACTGTAATGCTGTCTGGGCAAGGTGTTCATAAAGGTCTGAAGAATTTGCTTGCTGTCAATAGCATACTGTTTGCTGCAGTTTTAAAAGATAACTTGGAAAGCACAAGTTTTTGTTTTTTTTTCTCTAAAGTCGTCATTCCCTGATTTGACTTTGTGCGACTTCATGTCTGTTAAAGAATGGTAATCCTTAAAACAAATGGGAAAAATTAATGTTTATGGGGATTACAAGAAAACAAAAAGATGATCAGGGATGAAGAGGGGTAATAGAACATTGATTCCCCTCCTGGAAGGAGGTTGATGTGGGGTGTGTCGAAGGCCCCGCCCATTTCATGAAGAACCCACAAAATTCAGCTGTGGCTGCATCACAGAATGTCCTACCTGGAATGAAACTGTGTTGGATAGCATGTCAATGTAATTTTGTCTTCTGATCCTACCACAGCTATCACTGGATAAAAAGCTCACCAGGGAAAATAATTTTCCAACTCTCATTTGATTAACAATTTCAGCTGATGAACAATATTTCAAATGGTATCCTGTACACTTCTGTGGAAGAAAACTGCTACATAAAAGTTAGTTTGTGTAGCGTGGTGTAAAAAATGCAATGTGATACATTGTACCAGGAAAATTATTCCCTGTTCACTATTGACTTAAGTGATGGCCTTGGACGTAGCTAGTCAGAAACTTCAGAGGAAAAAGAAATAAATGAAAAAAAAAAAAGAAAAGAAAACAATGCCCCCTGGTTTTTTCTAGTTGATCAGATTTCATTGTTGACGTCAGAATACTGTAGGTCGAAGGAGGCTGGGCCATGCTTGAATTGAGTCCCCCCCCCCCCCCACCCCCCCCCCCCCCCCCCCCCCCCCCCAAGATTTCAAGGAATAATGTAAACCTGGGAGAACTCAAATTCTTATCTTTTGCTATGCCTCTTCTTCGGTTGGGAATCCGAATGAAATGAAGGTTGATCTCCATGTTGGCATATCAAATTATATGTTGGAGAGGAGAGATTCTGTTTATACAGGATAGACAAACTAGTGATACATACATCTAGCGCGTGCACACACATACACGCAAACATACATCATATCTGGGACTACATGCTGGTCTGACTTAAGCGTCATCCTTATCACCCAGTCTGGCCAATTTATTCATATTTGGGAAAGTGATGAGACCCAATTTACAGACAAAGATTGGACGGATAAGATAGCAAATAACAAAATGCCTAGAATTAGGCTGTTCAGATCTCCATCCAGCATCCATTCAGTCAATTGGGTTATCAATGGCCCTGATCTCTCACTCACAAGAAAAAGCAAAAAGTTTAGCTGTCTTAAATATCACACTCGTGGCAAGGGTTAGACACCTATTAAAAGTGTGGGATGTGAAATTACAGTGTATCCATCAGAAAAAAAGAACAGCTAATGCATGTGTGTGTGTGTGTGTGTGTGTGTGTGTGTATGTGTGTGTCCTGTTGCATGCTATTTGGGAGGTATGTCACTGCTCAGAAAAAGTACACCTTGACTTTTGAATGCACTTTTGATTTGGCTGTTATTGTCTAGACTGTACATTCAGTATTTGCATTATTGATGGCAGATGGATGCAATTGCAGTGTCCTCATCAGAGAGCCTGCAGCACAGCTATTAAAAAAAAAAAAAAAGAAAAGAAAAGTTAAGAAAAAAAAAAAACCCTGGAAAAAACTGTTTCATACGACTCCGCTGACAATATGGCGTGCATTATTCATTGACTTGAAAACGAAAATGGTTCTGGAGATGCTACGAGCGTTTTGCAGTGCCTGGTGTCGTCAGGTTTTGTGTGGCGAAGTTCGCGGCAGTTTGCAGCCTTAACCCTTTTGCTTTGCATTCCAGATGGGATGTCGAACTCCTTTAGATTGGGGGGGGGGGGGGGGGGGGGAAGGGGGATTGAAAGGAAGGAGGGGGCAGGGAAGGGGGTTGTGGGGTGCACTGATGCCATTCCGACCTCATTTGAAACTGCCAGATGATGACGGATGCAATATTCGAGGGTTAAAATTTTGTTTTATTGGTGGGGACCTGATTTAAGTTATCTGCCTTTTGCTGTTCTTGGTTTTGACATGAAGAAATGATGGACAGGCAGGATATATTATCAATAGACAAGTACATATATTGGGAAGAGAACTCTAAATAATGCAGAGCTCTAACAAAGAAAACCTAAGTACATATGGATATTACAAGGTCAGAAAGGTGTGAAATCGCATCATACAAATGGGACGAAAATACAGTGTGATGCCATTGCTCCCCTTGTCCAGAGAGAAATAAAGGCATTGAACCTGTGCCGGTATGTACTAATAGGTACTGGCATATAGAGGAAAAATGTTATTTTGTTTGCATGCATTGCGTTTGGTAGCACAGATGCGTCAGCCGTTATGAAAGTCACATGAAAGTCAGGTGCAAGTCTGAATTATGCAGGGCCCTCAAAAAATTATGAAGTTGCTAATGAGGAACGTAAGTTGTATTTCAAAAAAATATGTGGATGCCACTCAATGATATGTATGACAGCAATGTTCATTTATGTATATTTTTTCCTGCGTCTCTTTACAAACAGTCTAGCCTTGAAAACAGCCGTTTTGTTGGTTTTAATGTATTTTCCCCCACTCGACTGCTAAAAGCATAAGCATGGCTGCATTTTATGCTAAATGTGAAAAGGCTGGAGCCTTTCAGATGGAATATATCTGCAGCTCTCTCTGAAACTGTTTCAGGGCATGCGTGCACGTACATCACTCATATTTGTCCCCCTCATAATCTTTTATTGAATTGTTTACTCTCTTTGGTGATATTGCTGTCATTCTAGATGAAAGAAGAAGAATAGTTACATTATCTGTTTGGCTGTTGAGAAAACAAATACCCCTATTACATATCCTCAGTCATTGAGACAGCACTTACAAACAGAACTAATCTTCAATCTGATATTGAAAGGGAGTGACCCTGCTAAGGAATTTCCAATCCACCTGTGCTGTTGGCAGTTTATGATCATTAAGGTAAATGGTGCGCGAGAGTGGCCGAGGGAAAAACAAAAAATCGTCTGCAAAATCATCACGTAATTGTATCCGGCTGTGATGGGATGGAATTAGATTCCGGCTTCCCTCCCCCCCCCCCCCCCCCCCTCCCCCATTTCCTGCCTGATTGTGATCAAAGAGTTCAAGGCTAGTGCATGTATGTTTTTTTCTCTCTCTGCAGCATTTGTGTCGGGATGTACATCTGCTCTTACAATCTCTACAGATTCGTAATGGTTGCCCCTCCCCCTCCCTCCCATATGATCTGACCCAGCCCCCCCCCTCCCCATTTTCATGCATACTTCAAAACAGTTTTGTGGTCTCATATGGCACTCATGTGTTGCTGACAAATAACTCCTGCCATTGAAAGACCGCAATTGCACCAAAATAGTATCATTTAGTAAAAATGTGTCCACTTTACAGTAAATGGCATGAAACTTTTATCTGTAAGTACTCGGGCTCTGCACCTGAAGACAGCAGAGCTGCCAGAATGTCCCTGATTCTTCCATCAAAACATAACAAAAGAATGTATGAAAGCCCCCACCCCCAAGTTAGGAGCCGTTATTGCTTACTGAGATACAAGCAACACACTAGTATCTCCCCCACAACCTACCCCCTTTGTACCCTCCCCCTACCCCAATTTTGATGTGAGAATATGACAGCCCTGTGGCAGTGGTTAATATTCTGGTCTGGTAAATTGTACAGCCCAGGATATGTCTCAACCCACACTGTCCCTCTGTAGCCAGGTGTTGTTGCAATATGTAGATGTACGTGACAATGCGTCGGTAATGACGATAATGTGAGATCCTTGTGGAAGACCACTGATCGTACCAATGAGGTTGGCTAGCTCAGTGAAGTCACACCGTTCCTATTACTGCATTGTGAAATCTGTTTGAAATTTGAAAAACAAAAACAAAAACCAACATTGACACTCTCACTTACACACATGACACAAGATAAGTCATTGAAGTTTGGAACATAACTGGTAATAAGTTACCCATAACACTGTTTTAGAAAAAAAGACAGACGTAGAGATTTCCCGTTTTTAAGGAAGCAAATTGATACAACCTTAGAGATTCAGTCGTATGTTGTATGACATTGAATAATGACAATAATTTTGGGGACAAAACAGAAAGTAAAGTGTTTATGCAATTAACTAAAACTTACTGATTTTAGTGGAAGAAACCTACTGAAAATCTAATATGCTTGTATCAAGTAGGTCTCTTGGGAAAGAGAAAAGTAGAGTAAACTAAAGCCCTGTTCTAACAAGAGCCTTTCAAACCAGAGTTAATGTGACAACATCCAGGCAATTTCATTTTACCTTGTGTGTTAACAACGGTTCCTGCAAAATGTTGCTTGGACGTTGTCGCAGTTTCTTTTGTCGAATTCTACCCTGGCCAGCCAGGGTAATTACCCTGACATTACCCCGCCATTACCCAGACATTACCCCAACAAGCCTTTTGTTAAAACACTCTGGCAGTAACATCCCTTTGATGCAATAGTCCAAACAGAAAGACACACCATTCGCCAATCATACTGTGTGCATGGATTGTAACCACACCCCCTTTGTGCATGAATGGGTAGGTTGTTAGGGAAACCTACCCTGAGATGGTTTTCAGTGTGTTTCTGTAAAAATGGTACCCCTCACTCTCTCTCCTGCCGTTTTATTGCCCGAGGAAACTAATTTTGTTCTCCGGACATTGTCATGATGTTCTCAGTGGACAACAATACCAAGAAAATATAAAGAAAATTTTACAAAAATCCATTTTTCATGAAAATTACAAATTCCATCAACTTGATATTGACATATGTTAAGGGTAGCAATTATTCCCCCTGCTTTCTGAAAGAGGTTGGTCCATTGCTCTTTCGTGATTCTAGAAAAGTGAATTTTTATTGAATTTCCTTTATATTTTCTTTGTACTGTCGTCCACTCATACGTCATATCCTCTAGTAGTCTCCTCATCCAGCGGTTCCAACACCAAAACTTTAAAAATTCATAAATTTTGCATTGATTGTCCAATTTTCCTCAAACTTTCACTGACGTGTTCTACTAATGCTGCTGCTTTCACTCAATCCACATTGCTCTTGTGGTTTATCTTCCCTTTAAGGTCTGTTAAAACAGGGCTTAAACAGAAACATGGAAGTGAAACACAAAAGTATGTTATGCAAAAATATTTAAATTGTGAATTGTCACTGGCATTCAGTGCATATAGTGTAGGCAAGAGCTTTTGTGTGCATTTTGATTTTTGCGAATTTCGGCTCTTGTGAAATTCACGAAATTAAAACGCACGCAAACATTCCTTGTTTTACAGTACTTAAGTATGCAAATAGTTTCATATCTACTGAAGAAGTGAAAAAGTGCCTGGGCATCCTAAGTTGTCAAACTTGTTCATCTCATAAACAGTCTCCAACCTCCACAAAGTCCTCTTGTGCCGAAGTTGCCCTGCAGTAACGATGTACATTGTAGCCTTGTTTCTCTGAGTGCCAAGCTGGATTTTCCACCTGAAATTCATGAATTTGTGAGAAGCAGAAGGTCGTAACTACATTGGATTCTCCTCGGAGCTGACATGGTTCGGCTTCTTGGCTGCTTCTCTTTGCTCTTTCTGCAGTTAGCATTTCGCTGTCAAAGAAGGGCTGCGGGTAATAGTGCCAGGTATTGAGATAAGATGTGTTAGGGTTGTTTTGGTCCTGGGGCATTGGTATTAAAGAAGCAGTGTTCATTGAGGGGATGTATCTTATCTTGTATGATAATTTATCCTCTGATATCAAGGAATTTTAGGAACCTCCTTTTCACCAAATGCTGGCTGATATGAGGAAAAAATGTAGGTGATATCTTACAATATATCGGTATAAAAATGCTAGGTGTATAACAGTTGTACTCTATATGACATAATAAGTGATATTGCTATAATATATTGCTTTAATATAGTGATATATAGAAAAAAGTGGCATCTAGCCATTGCTAAAATTATTCTCACAAACTTTTTTTTTTTTCAGGGTAGGGATGTCTCTTTGCTTCCTTTGCTCCTCTATCACAACTTTCCAAAGTTTGGTTGCTCGCAGCAACCAAAAATAGAAACGGCACCGATAAATCGACGCCAGATGTGTTAGTGCGTGGTGACTGTTTGCCCTTCTGCGGAGTGAAGAGTTCAAGGGCTATCATGAATCATTGTGTCCATGTAGGGCCTATCTGTCAGGGCACGGTGCGGAAGATCGCCTTGCAACATTGTTGCCTTGAACAAAGGAAAACAAACCCCTTTGCAGTCTCAAAGAACTCGCAACCCACACTTCCTATGGAGCATTCAAGCCAGGCAAGATTTTTCTCCCGGGCCATATCATGCCGAAGTCCCACTGTCATGGTGTTTGAAACTTTCTTTTCGTGCATTTAGTATGTAGACACTTGGGTATGGGGAAGCATGGATTGGGGGGGGGGGGGGTAGGGGGGGATAGTATCATGTCTATTAATGGACATAGTTCACTTGGCAAGTCTTGAACCCATGACCTCATCAAAAGTCTAGTGTGCAGTCAAAGCAACCGCAGCACCTGTGGCGGGGAAACCTCATAAGCTGAATACCATGTAGTATATTTAACACACACTAAGAAAGATTTGCTATCATTTGCTGACTCCCTGGGCTAGAATCACAGGGACTTGGTTGTTTGGAAGGAAATTTGATTAATTGAAATGGCAATTATAAACCTGTACAATGATTATTCGTAACCCATCATAGCTCTTTGTGGATGCATTCCATTATGTGTTCCAACTCAAACAGGCATTGTGAATATGCTGTACCGTAAATGTGGCATGTTTTTCAGGGCATGGA
The DNA here is from genome assembly GCA_033980235.1 of Diadema setosum. Taxonomy (NCBI): domain Eukaryota; kingdom Metazoa; phylum Echinodermata; class Echinoidea; order Diadematoida; family Diadematidae; genus Diadema; species Diadema setosum. The sequence continues at coordinate 5,034,877 of CM067080.1, forward strand.
AATTTCTGTGAATATTGGGCTCGAAAAGCGTCAAATCAAGGTGGGGGGGGGATCACAATGCCCTTGTTTCAATGACCCGTAGCTCCCACTCCCCCTGTAACATTTGCAGACTTTACTGCTGAAAACACTTTTCTCTTTCTTGTATTTTTGGGGGCATGAAAACAGTCCTCAATGCATCCCCCCCCCCATGAAAGAGGAATTGAAGTTTTAAAGCCTTTTTCTTTATGAATACGAGGCTGTTTTCAGTTTGTCTGCTGTGCTGCCGGTGATCTCCACTTTCTCAGAAATTGCCAGCTTCAGAGATTTAGAAATGCTTGCTTACTGCAACTGCTCAGATAAACAGAGCTGTAAGAAGCGAGGCAACCTGATCTGAATGTGTGAGAGGATTTCACAGTGTTCATATGGATAGATACAGATTTTTTTTTTTGGGGGGGGGGGGTGGGGGAAGGGAGGGCATATGTGTTTTCAGAGTATCATAACTGGGCTGTGGTGGTGTGCCATTCAAATTTAGCATTTCTTGATACCCATGCTAAATGGTGCGTTGTAGATCATCGTTGAAATGTTGGAGTTCGCTGAAATTGGGACACCAATCTGTTATCACTACAGACATACCCATACAATGAATGGGCATGCTGTATCTTGTCTATGGGATCCTTATAAACTTGTGAATCATATTCCTTCTTTTTTTTTTTCGACCCAATGTTTCCTCATTTTTCTTTAGAGAATGGTATCAAAAGCACTTTAACCCATTGAGGATGGTTTGATTTTGCTACAACACGCATTTCCCATAGACACCTGCCCGAGTATACTCGTGACTCATCCTCATTGTGTTAACAGAGAGTCACCTTTTATGTGCCACTGCGCATTAATTTCTTTTATTTTATACTCTCTTGATTAGAATAGGAGAATGACATTTGTGCTGGGTTGAATTACTATAAGTCTGATACTTGACATTGCTTTCTTGCCAAAAAGTGAAAGACAGGAAATGATAGATAGACAGATCCATAGATAGATAGATAGATAGATAGATAGATAGATAGATAGATAGATAGATAGATAGATAGATAGATAGATAGATAGATAGATAGAGGTAGATAGATGATAGATAGACAGATCCATAGATAGATAGATAGATAGATAGATAGATAGATAGATAGATAGATAGATAGATAGAGGTAGATAGATAGATAGATAGATAGATAGATAGAGGTAGATAGATAGAGGTACATAGATAGATATATAGATAGAGAAATAGAGGTAGAGATAGATGGATAGAGATAGATAGATATATAGATAGATACATAGAAAGAGATATAAAATATATAGAGATAGATAGAGATGGATAGAGATACGTAGAGATAGATAGAGGTAGATACAGATGGAGAGAGATACGTAGAGATAGGTAGATAGAGATGGCTAGATGGATAGATGAATAGAGGTAGATAGAGATATATATAGATGGATAGAAATAGAGATAGATAAATAAATAGAGGAAGAGGAGGCAGAGGAGATTGAGAGAATATGTATGAGAAAGAGACAGACAGACAGACAGACAGCCAGCCAGCCAGCCAGCCAGCCAGAGCGGTTTGCAGTTAACAATAGGCTCACTTGGGCATGAAAAGAAAATCCACATGGTACGATGGCATTGGAACAATTGCTCGAGGGAACATGATTATGCCTGATCGATCATTGCAATGTGGCTTGTGAAAGTGAATTTGTAGTGAGCAATTTCTAAACAGCAGCACACCTCAACAAAGCGTGTTGGGGGTTAATGAACTAACCGTGAACAAAATGAATGACTGCAGAAGGCAAAGAACATCATCTTTATGTACAACTTTGCCAATTATTGTATTCAAAGTTTCATATATTCCATGATTTTTCAAAGAAACACTCATTCAACATGAGATTAGCTGAAAAACAAAACAAAACAGAACTATAGAAACCCTGAGAGATACGATGTGCTCAACAAAATTGATAAGACATAATATTTTTCACTTTTGAAGGATATCCATGCAATTGATTACAATTTCTTGGCTTTATTTCTGTGTTCAGAGGTTCATGATCACTATGTAAATATTTTCTGATATTGCTATAATTTTTTTTTTTCAAATTTGTTTTTCCAGAGTGTGGCTCAACTGCTGTTCAAGTTGTTACCGTGACAACCAAGGTAATATTTAATTTGTTTTTGTCTCTGGTTTATGTGTGCATGTGCGTGTCTGTGGGTGTATGTTTGTTTGTGTGCGTGTGAGTGTAGATGTAGTTATGTTTGTGGCATTTGGCTTGAGAGTATTAGCCTCCAAGGATGAAAAAAAGACATTAACTATGTTTGCTGGTTAATCTGATAGTCATTGTCTGTATCAGACTTCATGGAAAAGAAATGATAAGTCCAAGGTTTGAGTTGGTTCTCATTTTCATTCTCATTATTTAGTTTTGAATGTTGCTATGGCATATTTCCATTCTTTAAATAAATTCAATTTCTTATATTCTGAAGAAGATTTTTTTTTTTCTTTTTGGTGGTGGTTGTCAGTAGACAAAATTCATGTGTCTGTGGATACTTCTGTGTTTCATTTCTTGTGTGGCTGTTCATTCAAAGTAAAACATAGGCATTCCATGTTTTTGTTTCTTTTTTGTCTTACTGCTGATGAAAACAGCAGTGTGTGGTGGGTGTGTCACGGGAAACAGGGTGTGTCATGCCACGCCCCTCTGGTAAATTACGTTTTGTTAACGAGGTAAGGTAACAGGTTGCGTAAAATTGCGTCTCTGATCCCATAAAATTGTCTCCCGATTCCCTAACATTCTGACTTCAGTAGAATTAGGGCATACATTTGATTAGTTCCTCTGTGCTTTTGCCTTATTCTCGTTTGCAGAGATTTTCCACAAAACAATGAATTTGGGAGGGACAAGGGTATGTGACTTATTATCTATTGTTAATTTTGTGTTAAAAAATAATGTGATGATAGCAATGAGTTCACCTTTTTTGAGTGGATGGATGTGCAGTGGCCCGTCATGGATGGCAGTTCAGACATACCACCGCTACAGGTGCTGCTGCGAACTTGCGCGGCTTACGTCAAGAAAAAGTGGGCCACTGTCTCCTGCACGGGATTATACTCTTCCAGAGTCTGTAGAACTTAATCCTCATAAATTTTCATACAATCGATGGTTTTGCCAAAGAGGGCAGAAAGAGGAGAAATTCTAACTCGATACATGTGCAGATGGTTATGCAAGTTCCCCCAATGATACAGGCATACTTTCTGGACATTTCTTCCCAGAAAAAAAAAAAAGGATACGAAGATGCAAATGATAAATCACCCCCCCCCCCCCCCAGAAAAAAAAAAGGACCCAAAAGAATGCATTTCAGGGATCTTTTGTTTATGTTGTTCTAATAGATCTGACTTTGTGCAGTTATAATGCGTGTAATCTGCATAGAAGACATCCAGGGCCCTTTGAGGCAGAACATACAAACAACAAAAGAACAGGAGTGCATTTGAAAGCTGTTAACCCGCTGAGAACGGGCTGATTTTGCTACAACACGCATTTCCCATAGACTCCTGACAGAATAGTACTCGGGACTTGTTCTCAATAGGTTAGCAATCACCAAACCTTTCTCATACTTTGCAGGCTTCATTCCTATGAAGCAGTGATATGAGACACATCCTATTATAAGCAAACAATGAATTTATTGTTTTTGTGCTCTCTTTAAATTGGTTTGTATCTGAAAACCATTTCCTGTCTCAATATATGTGCTTTTTGCAGATGTCACAAAACATTTTATTTTTTTGAGGGGGGGGGGGGTGGGGGGAATAAACTCACTTTAAATCTGTGGTATTTCTCTCCATTGTAAGGAAGTTTTAAATTTTATTATTCTGAGGAAAGATCTCAATACCTACCTGTACAATAAGCTTACTTATGAGGTGATTCCTGTTTTCAGGGTTATAATAGGAACACACAAACTTTAAGTGTAAGCAACTATGTTTTTTTTTTTTGTGTGTTAAAGTCTTCATCTTCCTGTCATTATAACTCTGGGAAACTATTTTTTTCCTTGAAATGACTTTTTTGAAAAGTATTTAGAATTAGTGAGAAAAAGTCAGTGATGAAAATTACGCCATTTGGATATGTTTGATGGTATTGTACTTATTCAAATCAACATGAACATGGGTTAAAATTTACCAAAGCTTTGTAAATGATTGTAAAGCATCCTTTACAGTTTTTTTGCCATTGAAGGTGGATATTCCTTTATTGCAGCCAATGCAGACATAAATGTTCAACAGACGTTTCAGCATGGTTTTGGGCCACGTTGAATTATGGCTGTTAAACCTGCGGCTGACACCCTGTTTATCTAAGATGGAGTACGAGAGATCTCCATGTGCAGTAAAGCAACTTTTTTATGAGACCGGGGCTGTCAGAGTAAACATCTTGGCTGTAACAATTTTTGGAGGGTTTGCTGTGATTTATCAGTGTGTGATTATGACATTCATTCATGAATCTCTGGAATAACATTTGAGTTTCAGGGACAGAAAAATCCCCCTGTCACTAAAACAAGAAAGACACACGTACACATTTCATGTAAATTCACAGGAATAACAACTGAGGAATCTGTGGAATCTGAGCAAGAAAGCTGGTGGTACAAGAGTGAAGCCCCATTTCAACAGAAACATTCAAATCAGATTTACCACATTAACGTCCAGGCAATCCTTTTTTTTTTCCTGCCTATGAAAACGGTCCCTGTAAAATGTTGCTCAGATATTGTCGCGGTAACTTATGCCAAATTCTAACCATTTTATTGTCTGGCCTTTAAAAGAAAAAGTGAGTGTCGCGTCCTGTTGTAGATAGGAAAGTTTGCTCCACAGGTGTCTGTGGCTATGTAATGTACCTTTAAAGATATCCTGAAGAGAGCAGGGCAATCATCAGCAAAATCATGCCTTTGTGGAACAAGGTTTTTAAAGGTAGAAATCATTCTTAAAAGTCAACAATAGATATTGGAAACAGAAAGTGATTATGCTTTGACGGAAATTGCACCAGAAGATATGACTTTGGGATGATTGGTGGACAGATGGAGATAGCGAGTAAGAGGAGGATAGAAAGGAGATGCGACAAAAGGGGGGGGGGGATGAGAGAGAGAGAAGCAAGAAAAAGGAGAGAGAGAAAGACAGACAGACAGACAGACAGACAGAAAGACCAAAGCAAAGTGGCGGAGCAGAGAGAAAATCGTGCCGACAAAGAAGAAAGAGTGTGGAAGACGAGCGAGCTGAACAGCCCAAGAGAGAATGAGCAACAGCCGGACTGACACGATCCGATCCCAACGAGACAGGTTTTCACTGCCTTTGAACTCCTTCTGAGAGCAGTTCTTGGATAGAGGGGGACCCAGACCCTGAGTGGCTGGTAATTGCATCGCCAAGCCTTGGCCCTGTGTCACGCTCAGCCAGTGTCATTGACTCAGTGATAATGGCAGTGGAAGAATGCTTGTATGTTTGTTTGCTCAAAGGGCCCTCGCATGTGATTTCAACGTGCACACACATGTACATTGCTTCGATCACAATGCCACATGTTAGTGAGGGATGGAGCGGGGTGGGAGGAGTCCAGAGGTTTTGGGGAGGGGGGGGGGAGGTGAAGGAGATGGGGGAGGTGAAGGAGATGGGGGAAAGTGGGTTGTAGGGGGGCAGGGGTGGGGGAAGAAATATTACATCATCATCAATGCTATGTTTGGATGATTCTTATATTGTGAAAAAGACAACTGTAAAGTACTGAGGCCATTGTCAAAAACAGAAATTGCTTTGTGGCAGATTCCGTCTGAGGGAAAGCAGTTGTAAAGAGCTTCAGGAATTGTATCATTCTTAGCAAATTGTTTCCTTTTTTATTGTGTTTTTTATCACATCTGCAGTGGAGTTTAGTATTGTTTCTTTTTTCCCTCCTGTTTCAATCTTCCCATATTTAAGCATGAGATGCAGTGCATATAAGATGAAACAGGAGAGATAAATGTAATCTGCTTGCAATCTGTCCCTGAAGAATAAGTAAGGGTTGCCCATTTTTGCCAAAAACAAATGTTTTCAGTTGTTCTTGCAGAAAAAAAGCAAATATTATCAAGTGCCTAAATATTGAAGCTGCAATGCAATTTGTTCTATCAGTATTTCACAGTGAGATGTTAGCTGTGATAATCTAGTAGAGATCAGCAGCGGTGATCGAGCGGCTGAATACTTTCCCCCGGATTCCTTGCGCTTAAGATTGATAGAGCTGTGATTGATGGAGTCGCAGATACGATCTTAGCCGAGTATTCATGCGAGGATCGCTGAGTCATATGTAAGTACACAGCGGAATTCATCGAAACAGGAATTACGCTGTTCGCAGAAATTTACGTGTGTGCAGACGAATGTATGAATGGAGAGTCGCTGTTAGTGCCGGCGTCAACTCTGCCCTTTTTCCCGTGCATAGATGAAAAATAATATGCCGTTCATTAACAATTAATGACGGCCCGTCTGGGAGTGCAGAGGGAGACATTTATATGTGCTGCAAATTGGCGGATGATCCTTTGGTAATTAAATCTGGATTTAGTCTGGGGGAGATGACGACAATTTCGGCTGGGTCATTCCTCCGAGACTGGAGGAACGCGGGAGGGGCCGGAGGGGGCTGCCCCACCCCCTTTTGCTTATTCCATCAAAGAAGAAATGTGAGAGTCGGCAAAATACCACGATGAATAGAATGCAGGAGCTATGTCCTGCTGGAGGGGCGTGGTGATCAATCACAGAAATTGAATGTACTCACCAGTTGTCAATATCTTCGTCATCATTAACATTATCATCATCACCAGTCATTATCATCATCATCATCATTGTTCTCTCTTTATCTTTATTTAGTCGCTTTTATGTTGTATATTATATCATTATTTATGTTTATTACTAGTATACAGTTGCAATAGGGTGCACCTTACCCGACAAGCGTTTGCTTCTTATAGGTGTCACCCAAAGGAATCCTTGTAATATTTACCTTGTTTTATATCCGAAATAAATGTGAATTGAATTGAATTGAATTGAATTGAATCCATCATCATTCAAATCTGCATTTCTTGTCATCTACATCTCTTTTATGAATAGGGTGACATTATCAAGGGTCATGCAAGATCAGCTTTCAATATTGTTTACCATTGTATTTTGCATCATGATCGTGAGTTTTATTTTTGTTATCATCTGTGGGATCAGTATCAGCATCATTAGTAGCATCATTATCATCATCATAAGTAGCATCATTATCATTACCAGTAGCATCATTTCCTCATCAGGAGCATCATTATCAACTCCATCGAGGCATCAACCACCATCATCTGGGTTGCCATGATCATTGGAAATGTCATCATCCCATCGTTGTCATCTCTATCACCATTATCATCACTATCACCATTATCATCACTCGGACTACTAGTATTCATATCACAAAAAATTGTCCACCCACATTCAGAAGCGGGCGATTTTCTGGGGACTGCAATGATGTCTAGTTTTCCAATTGACGTGCACTTGCACTTGGAGGTCTGCTGTCGTCTCAGACAGAAACATAGCATTTGCTCCAGATGAAAAATGCCGAGTGGAAGGTAATTATGATGAGGAGGGAAAGTGACTTGTAAGGCAAATTTGCACAGCGCGTAAACTTAATTGGACAGGCTCAACATTTGACAAATATGCTGAAAATGTGTATCCCCCGTGCGGGTGCATTTGGGGGGCGAGCCACTGTATGTCAATGAGCTCCTTTGTCAACCTGTCCATGGTATCCAAGGTTGAGGTGAGAGCAGTCGAAGACCCGGACCTGACCCAGAAGTTTCCCCCCTCCCCTCCCACCGCCTCCAAACGCTCCTCTTGATAGATGGATGGATTGTGTATGTTTGAAGATGTCGTGATACGGTATCTCATTTGCAGTTTCGGCTTCTCTCTCTTGTACGAGCATCGGCCTACTGCAATTAGGAGACCAAAGAAGAGATGAGAGAAGAGAGAGAGAAAAAAAAATATAGAGAAGACGTAAGTACTGTGTCGGGAGGATGAGGAGATGTATTTCCAAAGTTCTAATTGATGGAGACACCTACTGACCTGGAGTTTGGCTGATGAAGATGACGCCCACAAAGTGCCGCCTAATTCCTGATCACTCCATTAGGCACATCAGTCCCATGTGACAGGTATGCTGCTGGTGGGTAGCATGTGGAGATACGACCATCTGCCACTAGTATTGAAAACCTCCCTGTTCCCCCCCCCCCCCCCCTTTCTCTACTCCACAGAAAAATAAGTGATGGTCACTTACAGTCTTGGTGGAAAATAATGTATGTAGTGGGAAATGAGGATGATGTTGGAAATCAGTATTTCCCTAGGAAGTTAAATATGAACATTTTCTGCTGGAAGACTCTCACTTTCATTTTAGTGGAGTCGAGGAACAGCATTAACCAGCTTGCGTATAATTTCTCAATCCATCAATGTACATTGCAGTTAGTTTTGATGAAGGAGTAGATTAGTGCAGAGGTAATTCTTTAACCCCCCCCCTTGAATTTTTGAAGATGCTCCTGTTAACTGCAGCAGAGGATGGCTTCGACTTAGATCAGAAATCTTTCTTGAAAATTTGATTCTCAACGTATTGATGAGCTCATATTAAAGACAAGGGAAAGGATGTGAAGCATAGGAACAGAAACAAGGTGAATACATATCTGTCTGTTCACCTGATACAGGGCGTGCTATTCCCTATTTGGTCTCTAGTGTGGTGTGCCGTCGTCATCCCATGTTTGGTGGTTGTCGAGACTTACTGCCTTCTGATTCCCCAGCCCTGCTTGCGTCACTCGCCCAAGCAGAAAGTTGAAGACCCAGAGCTGACCCAGACGTTCACCCCTGCAGCCTGTCACCAGCCGGTTTTATTACGGCGATCGATCGCCCCGTCCTCTTTATTAATCTGCAAGGCCCGTTGCGCCCGGAGAGTAGACCCTCTGCTGCGCACCCATTCATTCATTTATTTCCATCATTTTTTTTCCTCTTCTGCCACTCAGTCCCTCCCTATCACCCCCTCCGCCTTCCTCCATCCCCTTGGCTCTCACAGTCGTCCCCCCTCCCCTCCCGAAAATTGTCATGTGTGTGACTTAGGTTGGCGTAAGTTCACCATATCGTTGAGGAATAAGTGCGACATGAATTAAAACACAGCCTTTTCTTTTCCCTCCCCTTTTTCCCATCCTTTGATCTTTGCGCCTGTCTTGCATGTGTTTGTTAATTCAAGCATGTAAGTTACACCTCCTCGTTCTTTGTCATTTGTCACCCATCTGAAATCTTTTTCCAGGATACCCCCCCCCCACCCCCCCACCCTTTTTACTCAGAGAAGAGCGGACAATTATAACGAGATGATGAATTGATTTTCGTGTCGTGTTTCATGTCTGGGAGCTGATGTCAACCATTTCGCATTGTCTGTCATCTGGTTTTTCTGCAATAGCTCTTGAAGTTGTTCCTTTTATGAAATACTGATGAGAGAGTTTTGGGGGAGGGAGGGATCAGTTGGATGTACTGATTCTCTTCTGTATCTGTAAAGAATTAATTCCATTTCTGTTTGTGGAAATGTTCCAAGTTCCTGGGATGCCTGTATTGAGTGGGTTGGGAATCTCTTGAGAAGGCACGCAGTGGGCCTTTTCACACATACCGAGTTGCTTAATTACAAACTTGATTACAAACTTGTTTGCAATTAAGTTTCAAACTGCTCTCCGTTCACACGCAGGAAGAAGCTTTGCGGATTCCGCGGTTTTGAATATTGGAGTGAAGAGGAGGTGTGGCTTCTTTCCAAGTTCCAGTTAATCACTCTTGTAGCCTGTGTAATAGTGCTGATTTTCTCCGGAAGTGTTTGAAGGGTCACGTAAGCTCTGCCCCAAAAATTTGATTGGAGGTCAATCATGTTTACATGCTACACTGTAGTTTCGTTGCTTACTTCTGGCAGAACGTGATTGAAAAAAAAAAAAAAACCCACCTCCAGACAGTGATTTGAAACTTAATTACAATATAAGTTTCAAATCACCCTCCGCGATTTCAGTTTCCATTCACATGGCAAATTTGCGTAATTAACAAACTTGCTTGATTACAAAATTCTTTCAAATTAAGCAAACTCGATGTGTGTGAATGCCCGGCTAGCCTCTTGTGTCGCAAAGCTCTGCCATTCAAAAGATGATCAGACAAAAAAGCCTTTGTTTGAAACTTCCTGTTTCGCGGCGATGATCATTGTAGCTCGCTGTTGACAGGCTTCCTGCTTCATTAGTCAGTTCTATTTGCATGTAAATTTGATTAGCCAGAAATTAACATCATTTCTTTTAAGGTATTCCACATTTTCTTTCACCCAGTCACTTTGCAGAGCAGTTTGGCTTTATTTGCTCCCAGGAGACCAAGACCAAAAGTGACTAAGAAGTAGAGGGCAAAACCCAATCATGTTCAAGAGATTGTGAAAGACTGAAGAGCTCGAGAAACTGAAAAGCACATTAAATTTTGGGGCAATTTATTACATGTTGACAAGTTTTCGAGCATCGTTTGCAGATACTGATGAAGAAATAAAAAAAAGGATGAAAAATTTGAGAAAAGAAGAAAGAAGACCAATAGATCAGTTTATGTGTTTATGGTGAAACCACTGCACGAAGCTGATTTGAAAAATATGTTGACACGTACTATTCCAGTGCCGTTCACCTCTCGTAGATGACAATTTATGACGACTGGGTGTGAATGTTGTGAAGTAGCATGTATTGTCATATAAGCTTGGAAAAACAAACCGTGTACGGAGCTGGAACAAGAGCCGATGGGGGAGGTCTTCTCGTCTTGTTTTTTCTTTCTTTGACATTTCTTTACATCTGTCATTCATTGATAAACAGAGCCTATGTAGATTGTGGATGAGGTTAGGGTATATATACGGATATATACTGTATATATGTGGATATAAAATCCTAACTTTGATTGATGTTGGGCGGGTGTTGATGGGCATTGTCAGACACCTCTGGTGTCGGAGCGTGAATCTCTGAGTATCCCCTCCTCCCCCCCCCCCCCCCCCCCCCATTCGCCTTGACTGTGACCTCAAGGCGTATGTGAGATGCTTTCTTTGCCTGGTCATGAATCAAGCATCTCCCGACAGGTCGCCATTGGCTCAGTCTTTTGGGATCGATGTGAATGGCAAAGAGTGGGACTAGTAAAAGTGGTGTAGATGTCTGTCTAATCACACGATCTTGTAAGGGCTGTGTGTGTAACAACCCCCCCCCCCCAAAAAAAAAAGAACACTACCACTAACAACAACAACAAAAAACACTTCAGGGATGAGTTTCTTCAATTGATCTCCCTCTACAAATTTAATTTGTAGAGGGAGACAAATTGAAGAAACTCACACGTGAACTTTCACCCCTCTGATTAATATCTTTCTTTAAAAAAAAAAAATGTTTGATCCTAGATTAGTGAACTTATATCTCCACGTAAAGAAGTGTGCTTTTCAGGGATAAAAGTAAACCCCCAAATTTAATGAGCACTGAAGCTGTTAAAAAAAAAAGCCAAAGAAGCATTAAATTGTTCATATTTGTGCAAGAATTTTCATCTCTTCTTTTCCCCCCACCTTTATTTCTCTTTCTCTTACACTGCATCTCTTCTCTGCATTCATATGTGATGTTTTGAGGTCAATTTTTAGTTTAATTGTTCTCTTATTTTGATACACAACAAAGAAACAGAATTCAATATGTTTGAGACTGTGGAAAGTTTTGATATCATTTCTGCTTTGAGCAGCACGTCCTGATTGGGAAAAAGAAATGAAGTTCATTTGAACCAGTGGACAGCAGATTTTAATTTGTGGCAATGTCGGCGCCCTCTATTGGTCCAAATGTGAACAGTGTGTCTTGCATCTTGAAGAGTTTGACAACTCGGCCTTGACTGTCTGAATAAGAGACATACTCCAAAGCCTGAGCGAGAATCTAGCAAATATCTCGTAATCGCAAAAGACTTCTATCCAGTCGTTCGTTATGAATCGTACCGTCTGGCAGTACCCACAGTGGTGCAAGTGGAAGATGTCTCTTGTTGTACTTTGGTCGTATTTTGTTGTTGTTGAAATGTCTGTATTTTGTCTCCTGACTCTGTTCTGTTTGTTGGTTTGGTTGTCCTTTGCAGTATGGCCTTCATATATGGAATCGTTTGAATGTGTTGTCATTTTTTGTTTACTTCAGTAAAATCAGGTAAAAGCAGGTAGAGATGTTTGTTGTCGACCTGAAAAAAAAAAAATGTTTGTTGTTGACCTGAAAAAGAGAGAGAAAAAAAAAGTTATGGGTTCCTTTTTTTCTTTCTTCCCCCCCCCCCCCCCAAAAAAAAAAAACTTCTACAATCTGAACCAAATTTGTGTGCAGGCATCATTTGTTATCATTGGGGCAAGTCTTGTGTCTTAGCTTACACTACATGAATTATGGCAAAAAAAAAAAAAGAAAAGAAAAAAGAATGGAATATGAAGCTGCTGAAAGTTCCATTTCCTGTACATTCTCAGGGCATTTTCAACTCTCTGTAAAAAAACAACAACAACAAACAAACAAAGTGGTACTAGTAAATGTATTGTTGTAACTGCGCCACAAATTTGACCGTATGCTTCCCACACTGTAGCGATTAAGTTTTTGTCATGGACAAGCTAATATTTGTTCAACATTGCCCACAATGTAGTAGCCATTAAAGGCTGCAGTTGTTAGCACATGCACACAGATACAAGAGACCATTTCTGTAATGCATTCAAATTCTATGCGTGCTTTGTTCATAAAATTGCCCAATCAGCCACGGAGCTTGATAAATGATCGCCATGCTTGTACCTAGTAAGAACGGATGATGCTGAGTGAATTTCTTCCTAAGAAAGTTGATTAATTGGAGGGAGCAGGCTGTAAAAGAGAAGAAACATCAATAATTCATTACAGAAATGGTTTATTATATGTCTTCAAGTGAAGGTGATACCTGGAAGAAATATCGTAAACACTTCAATTTCTGCTCTAATCATGACAAATTACAATAACAAGGTCAGAAGTGTGGGAATAAACCCGCATATTTGCATCAACAAATCTACTTTGGTAATCATACAAACACAGTCACTTAGGAAGATACGTATGACGAGGAAGAGATGAACGCAGTATGTACAATTTGACAACCAGAATGCTCCTTTTACTGCATTTTAAATGGATTGTATAGTTTTTGTTGAGACCTAATTTCAGGTTTCTAACATTTTTGTTTTGCTGAGATAATGAGAAACCTCTTATGAAATATGAAAGAGCATGTAATTCTATGAGGAATTCAACGTTTATTTGATGAAAATTGGTTTTGAAATGGCTGAGATATAAAAAAAAAAGAGCGATTCTGATGAATTGTGGGACCCACACTTTATTACGATCGCTTTTTAAACTTTGTTTTTGGATGTTTCAGTCATTCCAAACTGGATTTTCATCAAATAAACTTTGAATTCCTCTTAAAATGGTATGTTTTGTACTATATCATAAGTGTTTTCTTGGTATCTCGCAAAAAGTTAAAAGCCCAATTCTCATCTCCACCAATACTGTACCATCCCTTTAAACTTATCATATTGTCAGCATGATAATAGTACATGGAGCACAAGAATCTGACTTTTCTGAGTTTAATTTTTTCACTGTATTTTTATATGTGTGTGTGTGCTTGTCTTTTTAAGGAACTTTTGTTTTTCCTCAAAAGTTTTCTTGATGAGTGCCAAAGATAATGAGTGCTGGACTTAAATATAAAGCATTCTGCTTCCGTGCTGTAAATGAAGCTAACGATAGATGCAGCAATGTAGACGGGATTTGGTGAAGTAGACCTTCTGTGGCATTGCATTATGGGTTGGCTGCTGGGCACATAGTCAACAGACATATAGAACAAACGAAGCTTCTCAAGAAAATTTAAGAACATTGGAACGAAATACAATGTATGAAAGGATGATGGTGATTAGGTGTGGTACATGTTGTGAAGTAGACCTCAAGACAGCTGAATGCGTTCGTCCGTTTTTTTGTTTCGCCTCGAAAAGTTCTGTCTCATCGTTTAATGGAGATGAAGGCTAGGGAAACTTGCCAAGCGATCTTGAATTTCACGAGTTCGAGACCTTGCCAGGGCGAAGGACGATTACTTCACGACAGTTGCTCCTCCTTGGAAGAAAACCAAAAGGCCAGACTTCTTAATGATGGTAGTTAAAAGCTACCTTGCGGTAGCAAAAACTACTGCAGTCAAACTTTTACAGAAACTGGTAGGAAGGATTAAATGGTCGATTCTGGAAAATGAAATATCATTCAGGGCTGAGAGGGCAGAGAGATCAAGAATTGATTATCTGAATGGGATTAGGTAATGAGTTGTGATATAGCTGGTACTTGTAGTCTGTGAACTATTTTGATTTCTTGAGAAATATGCCACTAATGAGTAGATGTTTATTTGAAAAAAAAAATGCAGAAATTAATTATATTACTACATGACTCTAGTTCTATATTCAAGTACATGTAGGGTCTAAAGATTAATACTCTACAGAAAGGTTACTCTACAGAAGGTAACCTTCAACAGTTCTAAGGAGGACCGTTTTGTTGAGTCAAAGGAAATGGGGATTTGTTGTCACTTTTGTGGAGTAGTTCAGTGTCGAAAACCTGTTTGTTCCCCCACTTTAATGAAACCAGTAATTGACTTGGTGACACGCGACCTTTTTCCGAAGTTCTGCCTGCAGTGAACCAAGGTCGAGAGAGAAAGAAAGGGAGAGGGGGGGGGGGGGGGGGATGGGGTGGTTTGTTGTGCGTTGCGTGTGACAGTCGCCCATCACGATTGGCCCTCCGGAGACGAGATGATCGGGGTCTCCCCGAGATTGCACGGGGGATGGTGAACGCTGGAAGGAGGCCTTGACTCTTTCAACCCTACAGTACCTCACAGCTTGTTCAAGGTTTCTCTCAAATAGATGAGCTCACATGAATGTTGAGGGTGGCAAAATACAGGTTTTGTTGGTGGGGGCGGGGGCGGAGGGAGATGTATGGTAACCCCTAGCACCCCGTCCCCTCCCCTTTCCCCGCACCCCATGGGTGAGACTATTTCCCCTCATACTCTACTGATCTATCTCCACATAGTTACCTACACTGTATATTTTATACCCTAGCTGATATTGAGAGTGGGATATTCATACCTCACATCAGGATGCTTTCTTCAACATCCTGTCCATCGAAATAACAATCATATTTGTGCTCAATCATTAGCTTTCTTTGTTTAACAATCTCAAGTAATGGACTTGGTACTCCAGAAATGGACTTGGTACTCCAGAAATGGACTTGGTACTCCAGAAAAGTCAACACAGTGATTTCATTTTGAAAGCATCAGGTTTAAACAGTCTACATGAATATAATGTCAGAAATGTGCCATCGATGTAATGCTGAAGAAAGTGATAAAAGACATTCAAGAATTCTGTTTTTCTCACATCAGATCCTTGTCTTTCCACATGCTAATACTATTTCGCATTCTGAGTCCTTTGCAAACTAATTGTTGATAGCGGGTATTGGAACGTGTTTCAAACATGGGAAAGATGATAGACATAGCCCTAGGGACATACTACAGAACCCAGAAACCATAATTTCATGTTCCTATTCAGTAGATCTGTTCAAATGAGTTTTCATATTTTTTAGTTGTTTTTCTCTTGGAGCATGCAAATATCTGACAAACTTTTCTCAGAAAATGATTATTGATGTCTAAATGTATGGTTTCACATGTTGCAAGCACACTGCTTGTGATAAACAGGACCCTATCATAATCATAAGAGATGCTTGCAAATCATGCCTGCAGTTATTCCTTTCATCCTTTCCAAGCTTTGTGAGTGCCCTACACAATTTGCCAGGTACAATGGGAAAGGTTCATTCGAGGTGACTGCTATTTGGGGGGTGGGATAGAGATGAGTTGCATAATCTCTTCCCCTTTGCATCCTTCCCCTCCTCCCCCTCCCTCCCCCTGTCCTTTCACAAAAGTCCCCCCCCCCCCCTCTCCAGTCTTAGTTGGAGTGTTTGCCCTCATCACCGGATGACTCACTGGGGGCACGGAGCGTGGCTGAAGTGCCTCGCTTTACGCTGACGTAGGCACAAATCCACTCTATTCCAGTCTGGTGGCGAACTTGACCTTGGTTATTCCTCTTGGTCTTCACCAAGGTCTGTACGGCGAGACTAACACATCCACTACGCTGCCACTCATAACCACGGTCACTTGAGGCTTTGTCTGTAGCCAAAGGAACATTTACGGTGTACTGCAACTGTACCTGTCTAAATATATCAGTATTGACTTGGATAAAACTTTACATCTAGTCGCAGTGTGAGCTTATGAACACACCCATATACTGCACGCCAGTGAATATGTCTATTGATCTATCTGTCATACAAACGCACATACACCTACTCACTCATTGACACTTGCACGCGCACACACTCACACACACACACACACACTCATACAAATGCATACACATACATATTATGATAAATGTAGCAAGGAAGATTGTGAATTCCTTGTATTTCTTCTGGAAGTTTTAAATCATATATTGTATATACATGAACATCAGAAACAAGACCAGCTACATAACCCTTGGTGTAATGATTTGCCATGATTAACTCAATCACGACTTAATCATACACTCACATATACATTTGTGTAGGGATTTTATAGGTAGGTAGATTGCGGGGGAAAAAAAAAAGATGTAGAAAGATGGATAAAAATGGCAAATATTATCCTCTCTCTCCTGTAACCAAGCAGATGAAGAGGGAGTTTTAGAGGTGCGAAATACCTCACGCCTGTTGGAAATTTACGAGCAAAGTCAGGGGAGGGTCAGGCAAGATTTAATTTGCGATGAACTCTCAGCCGCTCGTCCCCCCCCCAAACTGAACAAGTAAACACGGCCAGACGGGTGCGCTGTAAATCTCGCAGGGTTTGTCTCCCCGGGAGAAGCATTGATAAATGAAGGCTGAGAATATCGTGATGAATTATTGTGTACATTTATTGCTTTGTTTTGTTTTTCTTTTCTCACTTTGGAGGAATTCATAACTCTCCCGTTAACAGGCACATTGGCAGTAAACACGGGGCACGGGAGTCGCAGTGGTAGAAGGGGGTATTTCTAAGGGAATTTAGGAAATGTCCCTTTGTAGTGTAGATGAAAGAAAAACTTGGAAGGGGGGGGGGGAAGGAAAGGAAAGAAGAAAAAAAAAAGGAAAGGAAAGGAATTGGAGTGGATGACATGATGTACTGCTTCCAAACGAGGGAAGCGTGTCGGCGGACATCTTTGAGAAGTCTGGTGTGCGGTTTCCTTCGTGGTCGGTCGAGGGAGACACGGCCAGGGTTCACGCGAAAGTCAGTACAATTGTCATACAATGGGAGGGTTGCTGCCACTACTGCAAAGAGAACCAAAGCCAGTGAATACTATTTTGGCTAGCTTTCAAAGTAAACACGCTCATTCTTTCCATCGGCTGGCTTTGCCTTGTGCTGGCTCGCTCACTTGATTTCTCTCTCCCTTCCCCCCCCCTTTCCCCCCTTTCTTCTCCCATCGCCTTCTTCACCCGATCCCTTGACTCATGCGCCAGATTTGGGTCCGGCTAAAATAGCTATCAATGGCTTTGGCCGGAATCCAAGGCCTGGGGAAACACCAATGCTAGTGGCTGGGACTAAGCCATTCATGCCTTTTTATGAGAAGTAAACAGAAGCAGAAGCTCAAAGGAAAGAAAGGAGGAGGGAGGCCGTGTTCCCTTTTCCTCGAAATGTCTTGTATTTGTATGCCACAATCGTTTACAAAAGGAAGCAAGTAACATATCCCCCAAATCAGATTTATTCACACTTATATAGATGATTTGTAGCATATCCTTCTCTGGATTCCAGGATACAAGCAGAAATGCTCATTTTTACAGCAAATGATATCTAAATCAATATTACATGTATCTGATGCTGTTTCCACGGTGATATACTGTGAATGATGGGTACACTTTCCTCATTTATGAGAAATAGCACTTTTATTGCTTGTTCCCTTTTGCCAAAATGGGTAGAACAGGTGGATTTAGAACTTCACTTTCCTCAACATGACTAAAAAAAAAAGGTTGACAAGAATCACACAATATGACATAGTGTGTACACGCACTTCAACACACTGAGGCAACATTTTGAGTAGTACAGAGATCATTAGTTGATGACCTTTAATAGTTTCAAGGCGTGAATTGTGTCACCAAAAATGATTGGCAGCCATATGACAGTGTTTGGCAGATTTGCAAACAGTTCAGAAAACCTGCAGTCTACCAATCTGCACCCCCTCCGAGCAACACACACACACACACACACACACACACACACATTGGCACATATACCATAAGGAGAAAAATGGTAAACATTTATATAAAAGAGCTACTCCGCAGACTTCAAAATGTTGACATGCCTTGATAAAACTTTGAGGTCCGTTGCAGTCATGTTTATGCTGCCAGACTTACTCTAGCATGAAGAAACTATTGTATAATTGATGTTTATTCCTTTTTTGTCCCCTTTCAATTTCATTTTTTTCCCTTTCAATTTCATTTTTTTTCTCTCCAGGCTACCTTCAATGTAGGTTATAGGCTGAACTTCATTGTTGTGTATGTTTCCTGGATTTTTTTTCCCCTGAAGTCTTACTTTTGCATCATTTATTCTGATTTTTTTTTTTCGCACAGTGTCCATGTTAAATCATGCAAAAACGAACTCTGCTTGAACTACTGGATAAATTCATCTCGATTGTCCTGATGCCCTTGCTATTACCGATACTAGGAAGCTTTCTTAGTTTTATTATTTCTTGGTTCATTCATTTGTTGCTGTTGTTTGTGTTCATCCCTATCATTTCAGAGGCAGTGAGACATCCTGGATTGGTGTTTATTTCCCATAATTCATACCTATATGATTCTCTTAAGAATCTGTCTCTGTAGTATGCCTTCTCTTTCTCTCTCCCTCTCTTACGTCCTCTATTTTTCTCTTTCTTCTCGTGTTCCCTATTGGTTGTATACATAGCCCCTTGCATGGAATCGTCATCACAAATTTGGCTTGATGAAACAGGTGATGTTTGTTATTCTGAAGGTTTGTTAATCTGAAAATGACATATAACATTTTTTTATTCCCAAGGTTCATTATTCCAAAACACACAAATATCCGTATGTATACCTTTGAGGTTCTTTAATCCGAAAATGAAAATGTTTTTGTTAATCCGAACATCTGTGGTGTTATTCTGAAGGTTCGTTATTCTGTAGGTTTGTAATTCCGAAAATGAAGTTAAAGATAATAAAAAGTTTTGGTACCTCAAAAGCTTCCCTGAATTTCCTTGTCTTGGTTTGTGTTTCAGGTTAAAGTACATTGTCTGTGAGAATTACTCGCCCCAAAGTGCTCTCATGTCTTAGTAATCATGCAATAATGGTTTCGTACCAGAGCCGACGCTGTACAGCGTTGATAAATATTGTACGAAACCACTGACTGCGACCAGCAGCGTGCAGCCCATTGTACGCATAGCTAACTGCGACCAGCAGCCCCATACGCATAGCGTAATGGGGCTTCGCACTGTAGCATTCAGGATCGTGACAGATTTAGTATCGCGGGTAAATGTCAACTTAAAATCCAAAAATTTCTTCGATTTGAAGACTTACCAATTAAGTTGAAGTATTGAAAACAGGCTTCAACAACGTTTGGTTCTGCCAATAGTCCCTTTCTGTTCGAATTGATGACTGAATGTGACTCGGTCGAGAGGACCTTGGGAGAGCTACATACACTGGATACCATGGCCAGCGCATGCGCACACAAACATCTTATCCGTTCATGGATTTGAAATTTGTGTGCATGCGATGTGTTCGCATGCACTGGCTGTAGTATTCAGTGTACTGTATGTAGCTCTCCTGAGGTCCTGTCGACCGAGTCACATTCAGTCATCAATTCGAACAGAAAGTGACTATAGGCAGAACCAAACGTTGCCCGAAGCCTGTTTTCAATACTTCAACTTAATTAGTAAGTCTTCAAATTGAAGAATTTATGGGATTTTAAGTTGACACTTACCCTGCGATACTAAATCTGTCATGATCCCGAATGCTACAATGCGAAGCCCGATTACGCTATGCGTATGGGACTACTGGTCGCTATGCGTATGGGGCTGCTGGTCGCAGTTAATTGCATGATTACTAAGACATGAGAGCACTTTGGGGCGAGTAAGTCTCACAGTGTTAGTTATATGAAAGGTACTTTAACCTGAAACACAAACTAAGACAAGGAAATTCAAGGACACTTTTGAGGTACCAAAACTTTTTATTATCTTTAAGTTCTCCGTCCCGAAGGTTCATTCCATAAAAAAATGAAATAAGTTCCGCTATTCCGAAGGTTTTGTTATTCAGAAAACATAAAGACAGTGAAAAAATTGATATAACTTTTTGAAAGTATTTATATCCCCACCCCCACCCCCTTTGCCGTGTTTATTATATTGTCATTTTTGTTTTTGAGGAAGAGGGATATTGGCAGAAGCTTTTCACCATCTAACAATGGATGCAGACACTATGTCGTTGTAGTTTTAATCTTATGTGGCACTTTGCTATGTGTACCAAACTGCTACCATGCATCCAAAAATTTGTCACCCTCCTATTTGCCTTTCTCATCCTGCCGGCCTCCACCCATTGTTTTGAGTGAACCTCGGCTTTCCTTTCTCTGGGATCTGGAATCACCCGTGTACCCACTTTCACGTTGTCCATGTCTGAGTTTTTCTTCAAGCCTCCCGGCCACCGATCTCAGTCCACCTGGTCACCGCTATAGTTGTAACATTCGAATCATCTTCACTAGTTGCAGTACTGGTGGTCCTCGCCGTTCCCCATAATGTTGTCATACCCCAAACACTAAAATCACTCTCCATGGATTTTCCTGCTGTTTTTTTTTTTCCCCCTCCCCTGCCCTTTGCAACCTTTTGCGGCGATGTTGGCACCCAGCGCCCCGAAAGATGAGTCGGGAGTTTTCATCGATTCTCAATTGATTTTTCAGTCAAATGTCACATAATCAGCATGTTTTGTATCCAATTTCACCATAGTATGATCCCTACTGGATCTCTTCCATAATACCGCTCTTGAAGTGCACAGATACCAGAGAAATATTAAAACTGAAACTTTGGGCATATAAACTGTTTGGAGAGTCCCCTGGGAGGTTCAAGTTGAAGTTGTGGTTGCTGTTGTATTCTTTTCTTTTTTTTTTACTGGCCTATTTTGTTGAGAACAAAATAGAAAGCGCCCAACAAAACCAATCCAAACAGGATCTATATCGGTTGCACAGGAAACTGGTGGTTACTTGAAATGCAGTCATTTTTCTGGCAGATGCGTGTGTGATAGCCACATCAACCTGTGCTTTGTTTTGTGTGTTGGTCTTATCCCCTGAGTGAACTCGGATCACAGACATTCGACTCGTTCTGTAGCTTCCCCTCTGGATAAAAGTTACAACTGACTGTGTAGATGTGTCCTTTTACCACCCCCTACCACCCCCCCCCCCCCGAAATCTAGATCCCTGCTTGCCATCGACTTCCATAAAAAACAACTGGAGTGCTATCTTCCTGTTGTTCCCAATGAGTCTTCCATTCCACATTGAACAATCACGGAAACTGAACTTTTGAACCGCTGAACTTTTTCCACATGTTGAATTTTTTTTTTTTTTGCCTTCCCCTCCTTTTCTTTCTTTCTTTCTTTTTTTTTTTTTGGCAAGCTTGCATATCACCTTGGTTGGATGATTCTAATTTCAGGGTACATCTAAAGTATATTTTTAGTGTGCGTTATGTGATGTAGTCACTTTCATTTCTTCCATTGTGCTGGTATCCAGAGGACGGGTAATGTACAAGGTCATATGATATGTACACAGTGTTTGCTGTTTGGAGGCCACGCAGAGTTCAAATGCTTTGGCAGGGATGTACTTGTACTATAAACTTTTCATACCTCTGTCAATGCAATGTAGATCAGAGGTTCTATTGATGTCCAGACATTTCTAGCGGCTTTTGTCACAATTCAGTCACAATCTCTGATTGCATGTTAATGGAATGCATGCTAGCAATCTATTCCTACTGGATATTTAATAGAAATATTCTTTTCCTTTCAGGAGTTCCTTTCAGGAAAGAAGAATCTGTATTAAATCTCATATTTCCATTTTTGTGAACACCTACTAGAAGTGATGACATGGGAAATGCTGAAGATAATTTTTTTTTCCTGCTACATCATGAAAATGACACTTTTTACACGACTGTAAAAGCTTCTTAGCTACCACTGCTAATACTACTGCTACTGCTTTTGCTGCTACTACTTCTACTACTGTCACCTCTACTACTACTACTACTACCACTACTTCACTACTACTCCTTCTTATGCTGCTACTACTACTGCCACCATCACCACTATTGCCACTACCATGACTACTACTACAACTACAACTACTACTACTGCTATTTGCTGCTACTGCTTCTACTACTTCTACTACTATTTCTTCTGTTACTACTTTTACTTCTACCACTACTACTACTCCTTCAACTGCTGCATGAACCAGCTATGTGAAACTGCAAGGGTCAGAAATGCTCAGGCTGATCTAACTTTTGACATTTTGAGGTTGTAGTGAACCATTTACCAGTATTGAGTGATGGCTATAGTACTATTTTTCGGCATGATAAAATTTAATTTAATCTAAGTAGTAGCAGCAGCAGCAGCAGCAGTTGTAATAGTGGCAGTAGTAGTAGTAGTAGTATAAATATTAGTAGTAGTAGCAGTTGTAGTGGCAGTAGTAGTAGTAATACTAGTAGTAGTAGTAGTAGTAGTAGTAGTAGTAGTAGTAGTAGTAGTAGTAGTAGTACAGTTCACAGTAGTAGTAGTAGTAGTACAGTTTGTAGTATTAGTAGTAGTTGAAGTAGTGGCTGTAGTAATAGTAGTAGTAGTAGACCTTTTTGTTCTTTGTTCACCAATTGGCGTGCCTGATGGGAGTGCTTTCTTTGCCGCTTGGCACAGATATGTGGGAACTGATCGCCGATGAATAAAGATTATCTCATCCCCTAAAGGCCTATCATATCACCAGGGTCTTCCTACTGGACCGAGGCACAGAGTTACACCTGAATGGACTCACTCACTCGCAATTAGGTCAAGTTTGGGAGTTGCAGCAAGGTGCCTAGGCACAAAAAAAAAAAAAGGTTTCATGGGCACAAAAAGAGGGTTTATGATATTAAATTATTGTCATCATCATTTATCCAGTATTTGCTTCTGATGATTTTTGATAAAATGAAAACAATTAGGAAAGCATGTGGAATAGTGATTGTTGATCATTGTTGTTGAGAGAAGTTCTCTTTTTCTTCTAGTGTATGACACAATGTGCCTGGTTGATACCATATGCTGAAATCATAACGAGCAGGAATGGCCTCTGTGCGTAACCACAGTCAAGATAACCTTAATTTTTATCCAGAACGAAGTCGAGCCATCCATGAATGATGCAGAATGATGAAGGAGTGATATCAGAAGTCTTAGATGACTCCGCTGCATTTGGAAAAAAAAAATAGAAAAGGCTTGGCAAAGAATAGAAATGTAAATGAATGGGTATGTGCCGTTCATGCTTTGCTACCAGTCAAATGTAAGTCCCTAATGACCCATATACTTCTTTTTTTTTTTTTTGTAGTATGTGTGTGTGGGTGGGTGTCAGTGATGAAGGGTAGTGTGTCTCCCGGTTCGTATGTAAATAGTTGTTGGCAGTACAAATATCTCGTGAATAATCGATGGCGAGTTGTGGGCCGAGTGAAAACGGATCCCTCACAGAAAGCTGCGCCTGTCACCGAGCGTTTCTGGGCGCCCTTGCAAACAACAGCCCTTATCGGGACACGTTCATTCCTCAGTACAGACACATCCTGTCATGGCAATAGACCGGTTCTGTAATGTATTCTAATTATATGCATGTTTTGTCACAAAAGTTGCCCTTAACCACAAAGCTTGCAGGAGGCTTGCCCTACCTAGCAACAACTAAGTGAATTCTTGCTTTTGGAACTTAATGGGAGGGAGCAGCTGAATGAAATACTTCTTATTAGGGTGTAGGAAAGGACATATCCATAAATTGTAATACATCACAGAAACGGTCTGTTGTATTCTTTCACCCTATGAATTCATCTAACTGAACAGATTAATTTCACACAAAAATGGGAAAAAAATAAAAGCAACTGAAAGCACAACAAAAACTTATTTTTTTTTAACAGAAAATATGGTTCCTCATGGTTGATGAAATGAAAGCAGATGTAATGCTGTATATTGTTGATTGTTGTGTGGGCTGGCCAAGTTGGGCCTACTTATCCACATTTTCTGATTGGCCATGTGCTCTTCCAGAAAAGAAAGTAAAACAAAACTGAAGGAAGAAAGGTATTAGGAGACTGTGGGGCTTGCACAAGTGATTCCAGGGGAATGAGTATTCAGAAAGAGATAACAGATTATCATGGAGAGAGTCATAACCCTTTCTATCATTGGGACCGAAGCAGTGTTCAGGATCATGAAAATGGTTTGTAATCATGCTGGGCTAGTAGTGAAGCGATTAAGATTAATGTCTATATAATTATTCTAGTTAGTGAAACAGGATCACACACCAGGGAAAGTATACGAGGGCACGGATGTTAAAATCAGACTTCCATGAAAACTTTATGAGCAAGTCGTAAAAAATGAATTGACCTGCATGCGTCAGACAATAGCCATTGTGGTCTTGTGACTGAGTTTTCATGCACGGATCATGTGATATGATCGTGCATGAAACATTGCAAGTCTCAGCACATTCTTGCAGAAGCTCTATAGTGCCTTATATGGAGAGAATCTGGCCAACTGCGGACAGTGGATGCCATGTCATCACTCGGCGCATTACGATTTATAAGGTCTGAGTATGTACGCTCAGACGTCATAATTCAAACAAGCAAAATAGGGCGTAGTTGACAGCGGGCACTGCATGTAAACACTGTTTGCTAATGTCACATCGTCTGTAGATCGTGGACCAGCTATTGACCAATTGCGTGATTCAGAGCTTGTAAGTCGAAAACCGAGTTCGCCAGACTCTCTTTATATACGGCACTGAAGCTCGGCGTTTTGAGCCTCGATCCACCAAGCGGAAAAAGTTATGTTACAAGAGCATCATTTCTTTCAGTGTTTCAACATATTTCATTTTTTTTCTGTTGATCACATGACCAAAATTGTGATGTCGATATACTGACTGTGAAGGGGTTATGTTTACCTGCTGATCCTTTGCCACTTAAACATTCATAAATCATTGTCCAGGCCTAAATCTCATTCCCTCCCTTCCCCCCTCGTTTCGAGTTTCAATGCAGTTACTTTTTTCTCGTTATTGTGTTTGTAGCAAACAAATTTCTCGCTTCATGCTGAATTCCCCATTCACGCAAGGTGTTTATGGTTGAAGCAGGCAGCGTCTGATGATATTTCAGCTTGTTTGGCATGATGTTATTTTCTCTGCTTGGTTGTCTCACTTATTCAAAGCATCTCAGTTTCAAGAGAGATTCCAAGGTTGAAAAGTATGTTCGTGACAAATGCACTTTCTCTCTCTGCGAATCCAGATTTAATGAACAACCGGCAGGGTGTCTTCATAACACATACCTGTCAGGGAAACTTCTGTGTATCCAAAGTGAAAGCATTATCCTTCCCTGGTTTCTGGGGGCAACCAGCGGGCTCTGGAGGTCGTGGAGAGGTCAGGCGGTCGGCAGTGCAATTATTCGAGTGCACGGAGTGTTGCACCGTCTAGATCTCACGTATATGATATACATCACATGCGCATCTGCTTGCATGTGTTATGGTATGAGAGATATACTGGAGGGCTGTTGGAAGCTGGAGATATTAAACGAAAAGGACTTGCCCAACTCAAAATAGTATGCCTCCATGACAGCCATGTTCATGTATACGTGGCAGGTAATACCATGGCTGTCCGCATCAGTTTCTAGAGTTTTTTTTTCTCTCTGTTTCCTTTTTTTGAATTTCCAATGACCCCCACCCCCCACAACATTTTCTCTGAGTAGCCATTGATATTGTCATATCTTGACAGTGACAGAGTTCTGTTATGTAAAGTATTAAAAAAATAGACAAATCTGTGGTACATTGAGAAACCTTTCATACAGACCCTCGGTTTAAGTGAGGAAAGAGCTGCTATAGATCACTGCCAATTTAGTTTGTAGTTCAGATGTCCTTACAACCTCTCATATTTTTTTCCCACCCTCCAGGCTCTTTCTCCTTCCCTTTACCCTGCCCCCCCCCCCCCCACCACCATTTGACCTTGACATTCATTCACCCCAAACCTGCCGTAAATCTGCGCCCTTCATTTCCCTGTCCAATTTGTTGTCCCTTTTTCTGGGTCGCCACACAAAATTGTGTTCTGTTAATAGCTCAGAGAATATATATTCTGTCGCAGTCAATTTTCATGATCTTGCAAATCCTACAGGGAGCCTATGACAGTGCTCTACACCGATTAGAAGTTCATCTGCCTTTTTTTTTATTTATTTTTTTTCATATTCGAGTATAGCTTTGGAGAAACTTACAGTATTTTCCTTTTGTTTTTGTTTTTCTTTGAGGGGGATCTGATGTTTAATATGCATCGTGGCAGACACTACAGTGTTTTGAAGTATTTATATATATATATATTTTTTTTTTCTACTGGCCACCCTCCCATTAGCATTGTCTATTGGTATATCTGTGTGCATGTTTGTGTGTGTGTGTGTGTGTGTGTGTGTGTGTGAGAGAGAATATGTTATATGTTTGTTTGTTTCAAACTGTGTATCTCATAGTGTGTTTGAACATCATGGCTACTTCTCTCACTGAATGATGTCATATATCTGTCATTATCACTCCAATCAGAATTGCAGCTGATTCTTCGCTCACCATTTGACTTGCGTCACATTTATCTCTCTATCTTTCTGAATATCTATCTATCTATCTATCTATCTATCTATCTATCTATCTATCTATCTATCTATCTATCTATCTATCTATGTATATATATATATTTCTCTTATTCTCTTCTCTCCCTCTATATATGTATATGTCTCTTAATCTCTCTTTCTATGTATGCATGCTATATCTTATTCTCTTCTTCTGTACCCCCTCTCTCTTCAATATCTTTCTGTCCATCCCATACCATGCCACCTTTATCTATTCAGAGATCTCATGTATGAAAAATACTGACTGACCTCTGTGGTTTGATGTAGGGATATTTTGTTCCATTTCTCTCAAATGGTATCTCATTTTTCTCTCTTTTTATTTGTTGTTGTTGTGGTTGGTGGTGGGGGGGGGGGATAGTGGATAATCATATTTCATTTTCCTGTCAAGATTTTCATTACCTGTAAAGTGATGGTATTTGCACTTTTTTGCCCCAAAATTTGTGACAGTATTATCTCTTTCTGTGTTGTTTGCATTTGCAAGTGAGTTTATGATTGTGATTGTGTTTTGTAGTTGTATTTGTGTGTGTGTGTGTGTGTGTGTGTGTGTGTGTGTGTGTGTGTGCATAGGTGTTTATATATCTATGTTTGTGTAACTGTGTATGCATAATCTTGCCTGTGTAACTCTGTACGTGTAACCGTGTTTATTTGTGTTTTTATGTTTTTGTGTTTGTGTATTTGTGTTGTGTCCTCGTGTCAGTGTGTACTGCCAGTGTAAGAAGGCAGGTTTAGTGTTTGCAAGTTTTCTTTTCTTTCTCACTTTTCATCTCTAGTAAATCATTCATCTTGAACTGCATGTTTATTTTCTTCTTCTCTTTTTTGGTGGCTTACTGCACCTTGAACGTTTGACAAGCTTGGCGCCTCTTGAAGTCGCACTATTTTGATTATGACTATTGTCATTATGTAAACATGGGTGATCTTACGTGGCTCACCTTTTGATGTATGTCAGGAGATATGACTCTTTTCTTCTCAGCCTGCCACCTCTGTTCTCCTGCGAACCCGTCTCTGTGTGTCCATGTACCGCTTTCTGTATGTTTGTCTTTCAAAAAGAAAGAAAGAAAGAAAGAAAGATATTCTCTCGCATGCACCATCAATTTTCATTCTGTGTGCTGCTGCTTTTTCTTTCCATTTTGTCTGGCTCTGCTGGTTTTTATCTCCCTCTCTTTTCCTCACTCCCCATCTCTCTCTCCCCCCCCCCCACTCTCTCTTCCAGGCTCTCTCCTTCCCCCCCCCCCCCCCTGTTCCCATGCTACCTCTTTTCCATCATTCTTGTTGCCCTCACCTCTCACTTTCGTATTGAACAAGGCCGAGCAAACAGGCCTAGAATGGCAGAGTTGAATTCCAGGTCACGCACATTACCAATGAGGTGGGGCCTGTATACGAAGAAGTTTGCGGCTGCATGCATGCTGTACAGCTCCACTGGGCTCAGGCCCCGGCGTGAGTGAGTGGAGTGCGGGCACTGGGCACGCACCCACCGAACTGAGCCTCACCTCTGCTTGACTTTTGTCTACCTCTTTTAAAGGGGAGCGTCACTCCCTGCCATTACTGAATGGCAAAAAATGGGTGCGTTTTTGGAAAATGCAGTTTCCCACGCTGCCGTATTCAGGTTGACCTAAAAATGAGCAATGTAGAATTACATCATAACAAAAGGGAACATTGAGAGTTTCACAGGATTCGTATTTGACTTGATGAAGTTATGGAATTATCAATATTCTTGCGTTTCCTCAGGAAAGTTAGACGTATTGCAACCACATATCATCAGCTGCAAACCAGAAGGGCGCGATCGCATTCTAAGATTTGAGCATGAATAAAAATACAGCAACTGATTTTCTTTTGATAAAATCTACTTAATCAAAGGTGGGTAGATTTGTCAGCATTGTTCCAACTATCAGGTTTAAAAACAGAGTGCCCTTGGAGTTTTGATTTTTAACATTTTACTGAAAATAAAAAGAGTGTAGAATCGACATCATATCGTGGAGGAGATCAAGCTTTACAATGTGATACTGATACTCGGTACCCTGCGAAGTTGCGCTAATGCCCTTCTGGTTCTCAGTCGACAGTATGCAAATGAGGTGAGAAGATGATGTCTCTACCTCATAGCTCTGTTGCTGGTTTTGATCAGGAAACCACTTTGAAAAATTGTGTTTTTGGTCAATTATTTAGTGCCCACAATCCCTGTGAGCTGAAACTCAAGAACAGTTAAGGTTATTACACCACAACAATCAGTTGATACAGAGGATTCCTTTTATTCAGGCAAACGAGCCTGCAACCTTGTTTTTTTTTAAAGATCCTTTATCAGATTTTGACTAAAACTTGTACCATTCTGTTTAGTGGATTTTACTCTCTTATGTAGTGCAGCCAACGTTCAGGGATACTGAACTTTGAATGACCCGAAATCTCCTGTTTCCATCCCTCGTCTGGCTTTCTACCGGTAATTTTCAAGGGATGAAAAATATGAGGGTAAAAAATGAAACGGCTTTCGGTGGCATATTTCTGTCTGAATTGACAGTGGAGGATGGACTTCATGAAAAAGAAGATGAACGGTGTCGTGGCAAGGGGAGGAGACGAACTGTATGTATTTTCTTCACCCCACGGCAAAGTTTTCTATATACACACGCGGGCCTATCAAATTTGGGAAATGGTTGTGTGCGCGGTTTACTGTGGAGATGGCGCATCTTCTCGGCATCTTGTTTTCTTTTCGCTTTGGTGGGCAGCAACTGCATCCCCGCCCTGGGACATAGGGCCTACCAGAAAGATTGGAGAATATAGACCCCTTTGCACATGCACAACGACAGTGGTCCGAACATGACTAGAACCTCACAAAACTTAGATTTCAGATGATTGTCTGAAATTAATCTGTTTTTTACATGCATTCAGCAATGTGGAATTTTAAAAAAGGAAAAATTTCAGTTAGCTTTGCTGACTAGGCCTGTACACAAAAGTCCATGTTCACTGACTCTAGCGCAACCTCCTTATCCTGTAATCCTTTATGATCGGGCTTGCTTGGTTTACCAATATGCGCTTTAGTGATGTGCACTGAGATAAAAATCATTGCTTCTTAAACATTACCTTGTTCACACGCAGGCACACACAGACACATATACAAACACTCATGCACACACACAGAAGCTAATATCGTCGGTTGAGAATGATAAGGGCGTTAAGTGACTACAAAACCCAAGTGTTCGAGAAGACTTAAAGCCCTTCTCATTCTCAACAGACGATATGGACTTAAGTAATCTCACTGATGAACATTTTTTAGAAGGTTGGCACATGTGTAAACAGGCATATATTGTTTAGAAAAAAGAAAAGAAGGAGGAGGCATAACAGAAACCATGAGAGAAAGATTAATTTTATGATCTGAGAAGATTCTTTGAAAGATCCGAAGACCACCGAGATTCTTGTTTTGAATATTATGTGTGTTCAACATTTTGATTGTCTTTGTTTGATGTGAACATAGCAAGGCTTGTTCTCAGTATTCCATTCACACGTATATTTGAAGAAAGAGATTCTAAATTTAGGATAGATGTGACTAGAAAAAAAAAATGACCTTGTCTACCAGCTCAGAAGAAATGTGTTCTTGCTTTGGAGCATATTTATAACTCCCAGATTGGTAACGTAACAGGAATACTTGGAAAGGTTCATGACCAAAAAATGACTTTTGGAAAAAAAAAATCGAAAGTGTTCATGTAGTGCAGATGTTTTCATATACTTCTCACCTCTCCCGCATCCCTTCTTTCAAGTTTAGTCTTTTTAGTTGTTTTTTTAAATATTTTATCTCGGTTTAAATCTTGGCCTCTGTCTCACCCTGCTCAACCCTCTCTCCTCCACTGCCCCGCCCCCTCCTTCTATCTGTTTTATAAAATTATAACATTGGGTGATATCCTTCAGCACGCCATGTGACATGAGGTTCAAGGCTAAAAACATGTTGGCGATCTCACATTAACTCAGTCTGGTAGCTGGAGAATTTACCCCCCAGGCAGGTGATCTCTTTGCCCCTCCCCCCTCCCCCCCTCCCCGCCTCCCCCCCTCCCCCTCCCTGAAAATGACATTTCCCAACATGATTACCTTCAGGCATTCCTATGTGTTGTGAATTATACATAGGGTATTTTAGGGAGCGAAATCTCTTCATACGCAAACTGTTTGGAATCACACACGAAGATCCACACAGTCGTAAATAGATGTATCCTTTTAATATGTCTACAATACGCGCCAGGGTGAGCACAGGGTGTTCCAAGAAGTTCAAGGATAATTTGTGTATCTGTGACATTGGATACCCATGCAAGAGTTCATGGTGTACAGTGATGAAATTGAACAGTCACAAATTATATAAATTATATTTATGTGTTATATATATTTTTTTCCCCTAAAGACACATATTTTCTGTTCCAGTACGTGCTCATTGTACTGTTGATGCATGTAGTTTGTGTATCTGAACAGAGGGCAATTGTTCCCCCTTTCAACATCTAACACCCGACTACAAAGAAAGTTACCCCCCTATGTTTGAAATCCAGGCTGCATTTCATGCTTGTTCATTCGAATGCAACGAGTAGGAGGGGGAGGAGTAGAATGGCTTCTCTTTAAATATATCAGGCATGAATAGATCATTGGGTTTTGAAGAAGGAAAAAAAAAATGTAGACAGCTGGTTGATCTTTACTTGGAAAAAATTTAGCCTCATCTCGACAAACATGTCTTGACTGACCTGAAAATGACCTTACCCACAATCCCCCAGCACCTTCTGAATTCTGCTTCGTGCACGCAAACATCCCGTGCTATGAGGATTGTGTAGGGGGGCGGGGCGTGGTGGGTGGGGGGGGGGGGGAGGACGGACTTCTAAGAATTGAAGAGATAATGGCAATGATAACAATGTGCTCTCGGTACTGTCTTGTCGAATGATATATTATATTCTTCTAATGTCAATCAAACTGCAATACATTCCGGGATCGAAACAAACGAGGACATAATACCCAAGAAGGAAGAAAATTGAAATTCATTGCCTTATATCAATGGCAAGAGGTAGAGAATCATAATGTTTATTGTTCATATTCGGGGAAAAATCCCTGCATTTTTTTTTTTTGCTTCCCTCCAAATCACCTTGGATATGAAGATGTCAAGAATGGACTGGTCATACAATCTTAGTTCTTCCGAGAATCACATAGGACCTAAATGTGCAGAGAAGGCCACAGCTCTAGTGTAGTCAGTGACTTCGATTCACCTTTATCCATCACTGAAGTGTGCTGACATATTCCCCCCAAAAGAAGGGATTGTGCATTTATGAAAAGAACACGTTTTGAAATCACTGTTTTAAAGCTGGCTTTCTAAACGTGTTCCTGAGCAGGTTTGGAGTTGCTTGGCATTCAAACACTGAAATACGTTGGCTTTTCTAAACGTTCTGCAAGGTAGCTGCATTATGTACAACAGCTTTGCCAAACACTCCATTACCTGTCCATCACACACGTAACTCTTCATTCATTTACACGTAGGAATGTGCACTCCAATTGAACCAATACAGCAGAAGTAGATTCAAGGTCAAGGTAGGCTCCTTGAATCAATCATATTTCAGAGGTCAGACTGTTCAGATTTACAATATTCCACACCCAGAATCAAGAGACACTTGGTTGGAACATGCCTCCAGATCATGACTAGCTAAATATCATTCATGACCCAAATACAGTTGAACCTCTATTATCCGGCCTCCCTTTATCCGGATCTCTCTATTATCCGGATGCAATCTCGCCGTGATTTTGCCCAACTCCTTTAGAACTCCTACACAAACACACATGAATTACATATTACTTCCAACATGATTAACATACATTACATCAAATTTCCTTCCAAATTGCTTACCCTCAGACATTTTAACATCCCCAAACATCCCCAAATGTAACAATGAAAAGGTTGCAGTATACACATTACTACATGTGGTACTACAATGGGCTACATCAGTACATGTGTATTTATGTACATGTTTAAAGCATTGAGTCTCCCGTATCCGGCCAAATCCCTTATCCGGATGAGCCCCGGTCCCGACTTGTCCGGATACGAGAGGTTCAACTGTACTCTGATTGCAATGTCTTTTGAAGCATTGGTCCTTGGATTTGAATGATATCATTTCAGAGTCATACTCGTAGCAAAAGGGGTTAACTTCATGTAAAAAAAAGAAGAAGAAGAAAGATAGGACTTTGATGCCTTTTTGCCACTCAACTAACACTACTCACAATTCAGGCCATTGAAGGCATGAGCACATTGAGTTCAGTGTTGCCGAGATCTGTGCAGGAATTGATGTGCTTTAATGCCCTTTTTGCAGCTCAGCTGGCAAGTCTAATCAAAGGCATAAAAGAACCCAACCTCCAGCGGGTTGTGTTCAGTGTTGGTGCTTGTCTGCTTGTCAGCTGATGATATATTTGCATATTTTGGATGTGAATTGTGATGGAAGCAGCTCATCCCGAGGGATGGCTGCGGCAGAGACGTCCAGTGCATGAGATACGGGAAATTTTTCTCCCCCTTTTTCTTTTCTTGTTTTTAAACACAGCCATGATAGCATCCCCCCTGTGGACTTTGTAAAGCATATGGGAGCAGTTAGATTTGACTCGGCAAAAACAACACGAGCGCGTGCTTGATGAAAAACAAGGTGAGCAGAGCCCTGCGCTCCAAAACATGTCAGCTTCTGCACGGCATCAGCCAAATTGATGAAGAGAGGACGCTGTGTACAGGGAGACGTACTGTACTCAGCTGGGGGGTGTTTCATAAAGCTGTTCGTAAAGTTACGAACAACTTATGAGCGACTGGTGATCAGTTCTGATGGTGCTATACTTATTAGAATTTCCATAATTCAGTACAAGAACTGATCACCAGTCACTCGTAAGTCGTTCGTAACTTTACGAACAGCTTTATGAAACAGTGCCCTGCCCTGCAAGTCGTCACATCATGGCTTAACTGGTTTATTGCACATACTTTCACCACATGTACAAAATAATAACATAGGCTTCCAGAATCTGAATGATAATGTAAAGCCATTGGTAGAATTTCTCATAATTGATAGAATTATGTGAGTGGGCCTCTTCTAGCACTTGCTGTTTGCTCTGAGAATCAGTCAAATCAGCGAAAAATATGCAGGAAAAATCCTAACAAGACGTCTTACTCTTTAGAAGGATGGTATAGTTTTGGTTGAGATGGAAGATTCCGATATTAACTTTTGTGCAAGATAATCAGAAACTAATCATGAAATGTGAAAGAGCATACAATTCTTAGAGGTAGTTAAGTTTATTAGATGAGAATCAGTTTTGAAATGGCTGAGATATCACAAAATAAAGTAAAACAAAGTGGTCCTATTAAAAGGTTCATTCCAACTTTGTTCATGACCTCTTTGGTTTTGGATTTCTCAACCATTTTAAAACCAATTTTTCATCAAATTTTGAATGCCTCTTAGGATTGTATGCTCATTCATATTTCATTAGCAGTTTCTCATTATCTCACGAAAAGAATTTAGAAACCTGAAGCCCCGTCTCAATGAAAACTATACCATCCCTTTCGTGAGGTGTGCTCTCCGGGGCCAATAAGTTACATAATGGGGGTAGTGATAGGAGCCCTTATTGCATAATGGGGCTGTGATAGGAGCCCTTATTGCGCTGATGTGAATGGAATCACTCTCACTGACAATAATGAACCTCAATGGATTCTTAAGGAGCTGCCTTCCATATGGTGCGTCTCGTTATGCTCACGTGATGATTTAACGGTGAAGAGCTTCTTGTATCAAGAAGGGAAGAAATTGGCTGTACTTCCTGAGAGTGAGGGTGTTTAAAGGGACTGTACAGTACTGGTTGATGTAGAGATTCATGTTTTGAACATTCCTAAGTGAGATAATGAAAAGCCTCCTGTGAAATATGAAAGAGCATGTAATTTTAAGAAGGATTCAACGTTTATTTGATGAAAATTGGTTTTCAAATGGCTGAGATATCCAAAAAAGTTCTAATAATAAAAGGCGACATGCCCCAACTTTATTAGTATCTCTTTGTTTCACCTTGTTTTTGGATATCTCAGCCATTTCAAAACCGATTTTCATCGAATAAACTTTTGATACCCCTTAGAACTGCATGCTCTTTGACATCTCATAGAGCGGTTTCTGAATATCTCACAAAACGTTAAAAGCTAAATCTTCACTTCGACCAGAACTGTACACACCCTTTAAGCCTTTATATGCCCAGGTACTTACCCTAACTTGCCAAGCTTTTTCATCGGCATTCAAATAGTCCCTCCAAAACTTGACCTAGTTGTAAGTTTAGCAAGCCCACTGAGGCGTAGGGGATTAGAAGGGGGTAGAAGGGGGTATTAGGTAATCTTTATTCATTGACAATTAGTTTCCAGACATGTGTGCCACTTGGCTAAGAAAGCACTCCAGTGTGCATGCCAATGGTCAAAGAAAGTGCAGTAAGGGTTAGAAGAAAGGATCATAACTCAATAGCTGTCCTCAAGCTTCTTAACAAGGAACTCCTACTGGTTTGTGGTAGGGAGGTGTAAAGGTGCAAGTGGTTGATATACTGTACATTGTAATATTCCTCCCTCTTTGTGACACTGTTGCTATGTTTTGTTTGTTTGTTTTGTTTTTGTTTTGTTTTGTTTTTTAACCAGACCACCATATTTTGATTGCCAAGGGTATAGGCCCTATCTTGTTTGAATTGAAAACTTAGAAAAGCTACAAGTGTTTCAGTTCTGGAAGGGTTAAGATGATAAAGGCTATGTGTTATATTCCCAATTGTACACATTAGACAGGGTGGAATATTGCTGGCAGTATAAACAATATGCTACTCATGTCTTCCTTACTTCAGTAGCCAACCGGTAGAAATGCTGTCTTACCCCAAGGCAGGGCCAAGGAATAAACCAGTCAGCTAGTGACTCCTAACCTCCACATGAAATTCAACCCATCCAGCCCTCAGAATGAAATTCAACCCAGAGACTGGAGTGGTGGGAAGTGTGAGGGTCAGCCGTCTTAGCCCCATGTCCTCTGCCTGAGGTCAACAAACTTTTGTTGGTAAAGAGATTGGGGGGGGGGGGGGAGATTAGGGATATCTGCCTTGTTTACCTTATAGTCATATAACTGTACACAGTTAGGGGGATTACCAGCAGGTTATGTAACAACCCTGCTATTTAACAGGGGCAGAGTGACTTCACGCTAGTCTCATTCTCGCAGACACCAGAGTTCTCAGGAAGTGTAAAATTTCTCTACTTCTGTTGGTAAGAGAGTATGGGGACCTCTCTGGTACATCAATTTTATCTTTCCTGTTGAGATTGCATGTAATAAACAAATTAGGCCTACCTCTGTGAATGTTCCTCCTAAAACCCACCTGACTTTCATTATTAAATGTTGGCTGTCTGGAGACACTATTGGAGTTACAAAAAGGCAATTTTGAAACGATTGTATGAGTTAATTATTGATAGAAATTTCACTTTATTAGAGTATTTCAACGGATGATTTTGAAAGCCACTTTTATTAATTTAGGGTGTGTTATACAGTCAAACTCGGATACCTCGACGTCGGATAAGCCGAATATCACTTACCTCGGGGGCAAAATGAAAGTCCCGATTGTTCCTATGGAGTTTCCGTGTATTAAAATTCGCGTAGCTCGAAAAAGATAACTCGAAGTTCGGTTACCTCGAAGGGAAATCTAATGTCCCGATCTTAATTAACTTATTGTTTTTCCCAGCATGTTGCTCGAATCGAAATTGCAAACATCACTCACCATCTCCGATTAAGCGCGCGTGGACAGCGAAGACATGTCCAAATGTTTTCACACTCGATTGTAAATATTCTGAGACTAGAACAATCGCGCACCCAAGAAGAAATACCCGATACACGGCTGACAAGGAAAATCCCCAACACCTACCTACACACGTACACGGTATGCACATAACACCCGTGCCAATGGAGTGCTTTACGATAGCACTACGCGCTGTCCCATCATTTGCTTTTCTTTAACCACTGTGTTTTGATCGAGACAGTCATACCGTGCGCGTAGATTTCCCAACCGTCGGGGCGCACCTGCTTGACAGTTATATCTTTGCCATTAATCACGCTCCACTGTAAAAACATCAATCTCCCACGTAGTGCCTTTTCTTAAACTATTTTTTTTTTTTGCCTTTCACGAAGTTTACTTCCCCGAGAACGCAAGCACTGAAACTTTTTTTTTTCCAGCAATGCGATTATGAAAATCTGGAAGTATAGGCCGATCACAATGAAGAATAGAATACACAGGGCTCCGCACTAAGTTTTATCGGGCCACCAATATCATTGATTTTTATTTTCTGGTGGTCGAAAGTAAAATCTGGTGACAAAAAAAAAAAAAAAAAATCAGGAAAAACATTAGAAAAACTAAATCGGTCGTACTAAATACACTGTATAGACAAATTAATATTAAGCATTATTGAAGTGATACAGATGCCCATGTCTAAAACAAATGAATAGAAAATTCAATCATCTTACTCTGTGTTTAAAGATTTGACAAATAGGTGTAGAGATTATTATAAAAGTTGATGCCCATATATTGAGGAGGTCAAAACTTACGTTTGAAATGAGAAAATGGGAGGATTTGCTGACATTTGTTAGCATCCGACATTTGTTTTATCATTGTAAAAAGCCGAAAGTTACCGTTATTCATTTTTAAATGTAAAAGCAAACAACCGACATTCATTTTAGAATCTTACGGAGCTGAATAATATCCTAATCCATTTCCAAACGTGAAAGCAAACATCCGCTATTTGTTTTAGCATCTAACTGAGCGGATTAATACCATTAATCATTTCCAAATGATAAAGCAACAATCTGTTATTTATTTTTGCATCGTACGGAGCAGAATATTACCGTTATTCATTTCAAACATCCGACATTTATTTCATTTTCGAACGGAGCCGAATGTTACTGCTGTCCACTTCCGAAAGTGAAATGAATCATCTGACAAGTATTTTATCATCGCACGGAGCCGAATGTTACTGTTTTTCATTTTTGAACGTCAAGGCAGACATCAGACATTTTGGACCATGAAACGTATAGCTGAATGTTAGTGATATTTATTTCGAAATGTACCGTAGCAAATATCCAATATTTTTTATCATCGTATGGGGCAGAATGTTATTGCAGTTCACTTCCAAATATGCCAAACGTAAAAGCAATCATTCGACATGTATTTTAGCATCTTCCGGAGCTGAATGCTATTGACATTTACTTTCGAACGTAAAAGCACACATCCGGCATTTATTTTATCAGCGTACGGAGTTGAATATTATTGTTATTCACTTCAGAACATCAAAGCAAACATTCAACATTTATTTTAGCATCTTCCGGAGCTAAATGTTATTGCAATTTAGTTTCGAGCGTAAAAGCAAACATCCAGCATTTATTTCATCATTGTCAGGAGTTGAATATTATTGTTACTCTTTTCCGAACGTCAAAGCAAACATCAAACATTAATTTTACCATTAAACGCAGCTGAATGTTACTGTTATTTATTTCGAAATTTAAAAGCAAACATCATACAGTTATTTTAGCATCATATGGACATGATGGAGCAGAATATTACTGCTATTTCTTCCGAATATAACAACGATCATCTGACATCTATTTTAGCATCTTCCGGAGCCGAATGCTATTGCTATTTACTTTCGAAAGTATAAGGAAACATCCGACATTTATTTAACCATCGTACGGAATTGAATGTTATTGCTTTTCATTTCCGAACGTCATAGCAAAAATTCGACATTTATTTCAGCGTCTTCCGGAGCTGAATGTTATCCTTATTCATTTCCGAACGCAAAACCAAATATCTAACATTAGTTTTAGCACCATACGGAGCTGAGTCTTATCGTTATTCATTTCCAAAAGTATGAGCAAACATCCGACATTTATTTTAGTATCATACGGAGTCGAAAATTACCGTCATTCATTTCCACAATTAAACGCAAACCTCTGACCTTTATTTTAGCATCTTACGTAGCCGATTGTTGCCGCTGTTCATTTTCAAAAGTAAAGGCAAACATCCGACTCTTTTTTCTTTTTTTGGTGGCGCGATCGGGCCACCAAAATCTTTATTTCTGAAATTTTGATTTCATTTCCGATTTTCACTCAATTCATCTGTATAAAAGTTGATTCAATTCAAATTGACAAGCATGCAAATAATCAGTAGGCACTATAACAGACACCATGTTGAACATCGATAAACGTCGAACATCGATAAACATTGGATAAGTCGAAGAAAATTCGACGTACGCGTACCTCGAAATTCGCGTACGTCGAACCATTTTCTTCAGTCCCGACGAATTCGAGGTATCCGAGTTTGACTGTATTCATTTATTGTTTCGGTAACTCACCAAACACTTAGTTGCTGTTATGAATGAACAGCAATACTGATGTATTATTGTCAAAACTTGGGAGGATAATGTGTAACAGTTAATAATGACATAAATGTAGGTGTGTGGGACTACAGCCACCATTTTGTTTTGTTTTTGTTTTTGTTTTTTCATTTACGTCCAGGCAAAATTGTATGTCTGTGAGTCAGGTATCAAAATTGTGTTGTCAGGGGAATCCATGTGTCTAACTACATCATGCCTGCCAGGGTAGCCCAATGAGAAATTTGATACCACGGGATGGAGAGCACAATTTTGCAATATTTCGCCGATGGTTTCCCCAACCTGCACTCCAGCCCTTAAAGCTGCCAAGATGAATGTACAACGGCATGAGCCCGTAGTAGCTGAGTAGTGCGCGGGTACAGAAATAGATGGGGAATGGCGTAGTAGGCTGGGGATAATGTTAGCAGACTCTATTTTGGCAGCGACATGCTGGAAAGCGATCGGAGAAAGAAAAGAAGCAAAGCGGGGAGCGGGGAAAACATCTGCCGGGGAGGGGATGAGGCAGGGGGATCAGCTCGGTATTCCACGTGTGCCGTGTGCGCCGAAATGCGCCGTGGTGTCAGAATCGTTAAGGATCCCTTTGTCTGCGCAATTGCATTTATTGCATGTGACAGGGTAGGACTTGGAGGAGAATTGCGCACCGGGTCGATATCTCGAGTCAATATCAGTGAAATGGCGCATAGCTGTCTTATATGTTTATATATTCACATATACCACACATTGAAACGTCTTTATTACGTCTTCCCATGACTATGTCTTCCTGTTTATCATTGTGTCATTGTTTGTGTATGTCTTTGTGTGTATGTACAGTATGTGTATGGGTGTATGTGTGTTTATATCTATATGTATGTAAATATGTATTTGCAGTGTGCGTGTGTGTGTGTTTGTGTGTAAATTGAGAGCATATAAGGATAGAAGCAGCATTTTGCTGTGTGTGATGTAAAAATCTGATGATTTTTTTTTTTCCCCTGGTATTTTGTGCAATGTACAACTGCATCAAGTTTTCCAGTAACTCCTCTTGAAAAAAGTGCAAGTGGCCCTCGAAACTTAGAGCACTCCCGTTTTGAAGCACTCTTGGCAGCTCTATCAGAGATATATCCGTCGTGACGTAAAGATTCCTATTTTTCCAGTTTTCACAAAATCATGATATATATTCAATTGCGCACTAAAATGTCACAGTGACTAATTCAGTTGATGGACGTGGAAATGATTACTTCTGTGTGAAAGACTTATTGGCATAAAAAACTCTTCACAAACCTAATGGAGGGGGGGGGGAGGTGAGTGACTGAAGAATTGCTGTAAAATGGCTTTGTATGAAGTCTCATGTGTGTGTGTGTGTGTGTGTGTGTGTGTGTGTGTGTGTGTGTGTGTGTGTATTTTTTTATCAACTACACAATTTTCCTTTCTTTTATAGTGCCATTCTTCTGTCCTGAGGTGTCCAATCCACAGACAGGGAAAAAATTATAAATGCATATTGCTGCTTGTCTTCTGTATGATCTTTTCTTGTTTTAATTGAGAAGAATAAACTTCGTGGGGTGGGGGCAGGGGAGTGGGTTTCGGGAGAGGAGGAATGCGATGACATACCTTGGTATGATGAACAAACAGAGGGACTGATCCGACATTTCATAGACCGACATTTCATAAACATCTGTACGGTCAATTCCCGTTCGCTTAACATGCATGTTATGAAAAATCACGAACTCTCTCCAGTCGCCTTCCAGTAAGCGGTGGGAAAGCACGCGGGGACCGTGTCGTGCTGTTGACTTAACAGGTGTAAACTTTCAAGGTGAGGCAGGCTCGTGTGCGCTGACAAGCCGGGCCGCTAATGTGAGTCCTGGTTTTCCGCCGTTTGAGGCAACCAGCTCATGTTTGCCATGTGGGCGTGTATTATTACACATGTGGGTTCTTTTCTTTAGTTTTCTTTCTTTCCGTTCGTACAATCCCGTTTACGAAGGGGAAAAAAAATGACAGTGCCTTTGAACAGTGAGTCACTTTCCTTCTTCTTCTATTGTTTTCCATCTGCCCTGCAGGACTGACCCTAAACTGACGTTGAACTCACGAAGTTGACTGTCTGGGACTACAGGAATGAGTTGGCAGTGGCCATTACTGTGATCAGAAGACTTCCATATTTCTTTCAAAGGTAACGGTTTGCTGGATGATCTAACGAAAAATAGAGACAAAGGGATGATGGAAAGAATGAGATTATCAGCTCCAAAATGACACAAACAACTCATCAAAATTGGACATTCCCGGCCCACTAGAATAAGACATATTGTATATATCCAGTCTGAATAATTGGTATATATTCAGAGAGAGAATAAGACATATTGTACATATCCAGTCTTAATAATTGGTATATATTTACATCATCGAAGGGCAATTTGTCATTTACAGTGTAGTTGCAATATATCCGACCTGTAGTGTTACTGTGTAGAAAAAGAATGGGGCTTCTCAATAAAGTTAAGTTTCTCTCAAGCACAAGGAGGATCGACAAGGAGGATATTTAAAACTCTGTAGTAACTACCATAAAGGCAGCCTGGCTGTCAGAG
The DNA here is from genome assembly GCA_033980235.1 of Diadema setosum. Taxonomy (NCBI): domain Eukaryota; kingdom Metazoa; phylum Echinodermata; class Echinoidea; order Diadematoida; family Diadematidae; genus Diadema; species Diadema setosum. The sequence goes on from CM067080.1 coordinate 5,076,751, forward strand.
TATTTGTAAACTTGAATTTCTCCTTTTAGCACATTCTTTCAAACATAACATCACATTATTAATTTTACCCTAAGGTGTTATATCTTTGTTGAATTTTATTCAGGGTTTTATTGTATGCTGTTAGGTGCTTCATAGGTATGAATTTGAATCAAATGAAAAAAAAAAAAAAAAAAACAGAAACATACTTACGAAGTACTTTGACTTTGAGGAACTTGCCAATGCAAAAACTGGAAAAACAGAAATACGTTTGCTTAGTCAATGTTTCTAAACCACGAGCAGATGATAGCTTAGAGCTGTGGGGGGAATACCGATTATGGGAAGTCAACAATGTTTACCCACAACACATATTTTCAGGCTAGTCAGGAAATTGACCTGTATGACTTTCTGTGGTTTTCGGTGGCACAAGGTCACCACGATAATATAACAGAGCCACATTATAGATAAGTGAACATGAAAACAGATGAAATAACAATGAGTAACTCTGCAGGTTGCATCGGCTATGAAGCCGCCCCCCCCCCCACACACACACACACATGCACACACACCCACACACATGCACACGTACACACAAAAGGGGAAAAAAGAGGTAAAGACAAGCATTGCTCCAATCAACACAACTGATATAGACCACACATAGAGCAAGAAAGAAACACATCACGGCTATGGAAATGAACAAACTTTTGATTAACGATCAAAATATGAAAATAAAGTATGTGTAATAATAATAATATTAACAATAATAACAATAATAATAATAATAATAATAACAATAATAATAATAACAATAATAATAATAATAATAATAATAATAATAATAATAACAATAATAATAATAATAATAATAATAATAATAATAATAATAACAATAACAATAATAATAATAATAATAATAATAATAATAATAATAATAATAATAATAATAATAATAATAATAATAATAATAATAATAATAATAATAATAATAATAATAATAATAATAATAATAATAATAATAATAATAATAATAATAATAATAATAATAATAATAATAATAATAATAATAATAATAATAATAATAATAATAATAATAATAATAATAATAATATGATGATGATGATGAACTGAACACTTGTAATGCGCCGGTATCCATCATGAATAGATGCTCATGGCGCAAGAAAGAGAGGCAGAAAGAAAATACCAGTGAAAAAGAGGTATGAGAAAAGGAATAAAGGAAATGTTTAAAAAAAAGCTTGTCTAAATAACCAGGTTTCACAGTGTAAGTGAGCTCTTAAACTCACTTAGAGAGGACAGATTACGAATGTTTTATGGGAGTGTGTTCCAAAGGAATGGGCCAGCATACAGAAATGATTGATCACCCCAAGAAGGTCCACATTTTCATTCTCTCTTGCATTGGGTGACCAGAAACCCAATCACGAAGCTAAGAAAATAGATTTGTCACTTCCCATCTCTACCCCTCCAGTTTCAATTTGTGATGTGTTTGTTTGTTTGTTTTTTAGTGTAAGCCACTTTAATATCTTGATTTCAAAACAAAGCAAATGAGTATATGCAAGAGAGATCCACATAGCTGTAGAACATTCAATGCAAATGAAAATATGTGTACATAATCATTATTATAGTTCATTAAGTGATAATATCATGACAACCTTGTGTAGGCCCGAATAACTTCTGAGTATGGGCAACCATACATGCTTTCATCGATGTGCTTAACTACATGTATGTGCATGGGAGGGGAAGGGGAAAACTACAACAATAACAGCTGCATTCAACAACAATGATAGCAACAACAACAACAAAGTTTTTGTGTCCCAGACGTGTAATGGGAAAAGATAATTTGCAGTTTTCATGGCTCTGTGTTCATAATGTTTTGATTGTGTATGCTTGCATAATATTTGCAAGGTCGTGTGAAATCATGTGTATGTTTGCAAATGTGCATTTGTGGTGTGTAATCATGTGTATGCTTGCATATATGTGTGTGTGTGTGTGTGTGTGTGTGTTTATGTATGCATATATGCATACATTTCATCAAGGAAAGTGCAGATTGGTTGAAGTTTCTAAGGTGAATGTCCATCCAGCAGAAGAAGAGACTGCATCATCAACAACAACAACAACAGCAGCAATGACAGGTATTTTTATGAATGAAAAGCCAAAACTAAAGGATCAACTTTTTTGCTCGGATCTGCTTCTTTTTTTTTTCTTTCTTTTTTTTTTTAGAGAGAGAGAGAGAGAGCGAGAGAGTTTGAATGCAAGATGCAAGGATGTTGGGATCAGGAACTCAGTCTAGTTGTCTAAAGGAGCATATCAGACAAGATGCCGACTGATCCTCCAGCCAATGGAGATTGTAGAGATTGTCGAGAGACGTCTGTGAGCAGCAGCTGGCTGCAGTACATCACTTTGACCAAAGGAGTGACCGACCCCCTCTGGTCCTCCCAGTCTGGCCTGAGTCCAGTCAGCCCGCCGGCATTTATCTGTCTGACCATCCAGCCCCCTTCCACCATCTTCTCCTCTTCCTCTGGGGAATGTGGAAAGGTCAAGTGTACATAGCAAGGGTGGGGCCACTTCACAGCTCAGCCCACTGACCCCCTCTTCCTGGGGTTGCGTTGTTTTGTGTATCCCATCCTAACATACACACAGACATAACAGGCTGGAATCTGGAGTGTGGAGAGGGGTCTGGAGTTGGGGGTGGGTGGGTGGGTGAATGGGGTCTACCAAGAGGCCTTAAAGATAGGGAATACCTTGTACAGAACTCCCAAAATGCAGCAAAACATTAAATATGAACCTCAGGGGACTTGTTTAGGCCACTGCTGAGAAATTTGGAAGTCAACAGTTATTTACAATTTGAATAATGCACAAAACTCAACTACTCAGTAGTTCTGTGTGTCAGCCACACTTTAGCCTTTTTGTTGCAGTCTTCTGTATTTTTTTATCTATAAACACAAATCTAAAAGTATAAGAGCTGATGTAATAACATATAGAGTGTGTGGCAAAAATGTATATAGAAATGTTTGTAAGTTTTGATGAACTTTCTTCACAAAATATACATGATGGACACACATGCAGTGCATGGGTCTGCAAAGGTAGCCTAGTAATGTACTGGAATTTACGGTGAGCCACGAAAAAAATTCAATTCAAAATCTAACGGTCAATAAAAATGTACTAAATGTTACCTTCCACTTTCAATACTTTATGGGAGTTTCTAAAATGATACTCTCTTCAACATACCACTGTGTTTATACAACTCTTCATTTAAGGCATGCAAATGGGATTCCCTACCTTTAAAGGGGTGTAGTGGAACTTCCATGAAAGATTTGTTGGTAGAGTCATGTTTGTAAGGAAAGAAAGGGAACAAAAATATGACATTATACTGCAGTTGAGAGTGGGGGAAAGGTGATAAAGATGGCCTCTCATCAGTTAGCCAATCAATCCTGACGTCAAACCTTTAGTCTTCTGAAAAATGTTCGTCATGGCGATGATGATATTGACCGGTCAATACACATGTTTAAACTATACAATAAGAGAACTAGTGCTGATAATCACATCTTAGTATGTGTTGATGCATGATACCATACGGTCTCCATGCTCATTGCTAATGAATTGGAAATGCGTCATTGTCGAAGGAAGCTCTGCAGCAGCTGGATGAATACAGAAGAGAAAATAGAAAGATGGGGGGAGAGGGAGTGAGAACTTAGAAAAATGTATACCAGTATCTGACTAACTTTTTGGCAAGGATGTTTTATGATGAGTGTCCTCAAATTCCTGTGTAGGTATTGTTTCATAGTAGACAATGAGCTGTTTTAACTAGGAGGTTGAAAATTATTTATTATGTACGGCATAATAAATGCCTGATAACAGAACTTTCAAAAGATGTAGTAGACAAGGTTACACACACTTGTATTTTTAAACATATTGTAGCTCTTTATGTGTCTAAACCATAACTGTTCAACAAAATTAAAACCACAGTTATTTTTATGAAATTCAGCTGTCCAAGTTAACCAACATCTTAGATTCAGAGTTGATTTTATGCAATTTCCAGTGCCATATCAAGTTTTAACACTCCTAGAAAAACATCCGTCATCTTCTTCTTCTTTCTCCACATTCCTCCCTCCCCCTCCCCCTACTCGCAGCTCTCCCCACCCCACCCTCTGCTGAGGCTCCTCCTCCCCACCCTCTGCTTAGCCTCCTCTTCCCCCCCCCCCCCCCCCCCGCACACACACACATGCACTAGCATCATTCACAAGGCACACTCCACCTGGTTATGTGCTCATAGTGACTATCTTTGGTGGTCCTCGAAAGGTCATGTGTACTTAGGGGGGACAGGGCGGCACATATGTCCTTTTGTCTGTCTGCCTCTGCATGCACGTCTACGCAGAAGCCTTTCTGCCGGACCAGTCTCTGAAAAAAGGTCAATGGCATCACCCTACATGGGCGAGACCTCACCCTGCTTCCATGCAGACATTGTTCGTTAGGGAGAATATTCTCGCCCCCCACATGAGAAAGTTTGGAATTGAATGGAAACCTCTGCAATTCTGAAATGATGTACCAGCAAGAAGTACCAAGGACATCAGACAAATGTACAAGAATGTTTGTTGTGCATGTTACATCAGTTAAATATCATTGTGAAATATCAACCATGAGCTTTCTCGCAAAAATAGTGTTCTCAGTGCGTCTGATATTGAGATGAATCAAAGATGATTTATTGCAGCACATCATCTAAGATTTGGGGAAGCTCTTTGGACCTTTTTTTTTTTTGGGGGGGGGGGGTGTTTGTGTGTATGTGTGTGCATGTGTATATGCATATATATGTACATGTATATGTACATGTGCGTGGGCGCGTGAGAGCTTGCGTGTGTAAATCCATCATCCAAAGCAGTATGTGGAAATCTTTAGTCAGAGACATGGCAGATAAGTTCTCAGACGGCTTGTTTAAGAGGCCATTAACATGCCATGTTCCATTGCTCACTCGGATTGAAAATGATTGGCTTTCATATTTATCTAATTCCACTCACATTACCGTTTGATATGTAACTTTTCACGTGGCTGCCCTGTATTCAAAACTCTGCATGTCATATCTGACTTTGTTTTTCTCTCGGGGTGAATTCCCTCGTCTGAAGTGCGGTGCTATTTCTGGACGGCAGAAATGACATAAACAAATTAAGTGCTACTAGCTGTTTTCAGTTTATTCATCCCCCACCCTCACCCCACCCTCACCCCACCCCATTCATTCAGGCATCAACCCGAGATGGAGAGGACGGATTTATGTAGAACGTTGACATTTAATGCAAATTAGATGTCAAATGTGGATATTGGTAGAAGGACTTGGATGTGTTTGTTGTTGTTTCTTTTTTTTTAATGGGAGACACACCTTCTATTTTTTATCCCATTTCATCTAACCCTAGCGATAGCAATCAAAGCTTCATATGTCAGACTTTCTCCTGAAGTAACAAGGATGCCTTAAACAATGGAAAGAGGATGGACCTTAATATTTGCCATGATACAGGAATACATCAATATTTTTCCCTTTTCTCAGTCATCTCAAAAACAAAGTGGTCAGATTTATTCAATTAACATTTCATTGTGCCTATCAACTAAATCTTGCGACATACATGATATAACATGTGAAAATGGCATACATGAAGGGGTCTGAGCGAAGATGCCTCAAGGGGAAATATATAACTTGTTCAATGTTATATTTTACAATAGACAAGGCAATATTTGTTATTTTATTTGGCCAACATGAATACGCATCATTTCATTCTAACCCTGTTGGCAGCCTGTCAAATTCAGGAATTATATTACCTGACCTGACATTACTGTTGGCAATATAAATTTTGCCATTGAATTATGACCTATCTCCGACCAGTACTTATGTCGACCTAATAAAACATGATATAACATACAGGATTGGAACATTCATTATGTGGTATGCATAACGTCAGAACATAATTTTATGTGGCCTTGCGTACGTGGCAATCAAGAGAAAATCCTATTAGAAAGTCCTTTGTGCTGCCTTGCCGAATTTGGGCGACTACCTCATTGAAGCTGATGCCAAAACTCTGCCCATATAATACCTGTTTGAAAAGGAGCCCCTGAGACCTTGGATCTAGTGCAGCGGGGCCAAGGCAGTGGTCAGTTGTTGGTCAGTTACAGAGAGAGGTGGCGTGAGGCCACATCTTCACACCCCATGCAAACGATGGCATTCTGCGGATGAATATACGCAGCTTTATATTTGGGCATTTGAATGGCTGCTAGGCTGCGTTTAATTTGTAATATGTCCCTCAACTGATGTTTGATGCTAATTAAGGACTTCTTATTGTCACAGGTGTAAGAGACAAAGATGTGGAGGGGGGGGGGGGATGGGGGGGGGGGGGGAGTGGAGGTGAGGGAGGAGTGGTAACTCCTGATGGGAATGCAGCCTATCGCGCTGACTGATTTGGCCGAGCCAGCCGGTCAGTCTGGGCACGTCTGCTTGCACTTTTGCATGATTAATTGTGTCCTCTTAGAGCTGAGTTGATGATGCGTTTTTGGATCAACAATGCCCCCCAATTTGTGGCTGTCGGCCGTAATCAATCACAGTCGTTGCTGACCCATCACAGTCATCGTTGACCCCTTTTTTCCCCCTGCAAGGACTCAAAGGATGAGTCCTGTGACAGTGGAAAAGTCCACTCAACACTTCTGAAATGTCCTTGGTGGCTTTAAAACAAATGTGTGAAGAATATTTTTGATTGATAAAAAAACATACATGAAATTTGAAGTTTTCGTCAAAACTGGCCTGGAAATTAAAAGAGAAAGGGAATGAATGGTCAATTTAGTAAGCCCAGATAAAACTATATCTCCGTCTGCCATTACATTTTTTATTTTCTTTTTATTTGAAATATTCATGAAGCAACATTTCATTGCAGGAGAGTTACCCTATTTCATTTTATTCCAGAACTTGATTTCATTATCTTTATTGACACCCTGTTCATAGATTTGGTGCTGTATGTTGAATGCAATGCTCCAGACAATAAAGATTAAATAAAAAACACACAATAGAGAATAAAAAGCTCCATAAACCTGTATATTTAAGCCAGTCTGAGAATACTTAAACCAGTCATTTTCAAATATGTGTTAGGCTTGGCATAGCTTAGCGTGATCGTTTGCATTGAACCGTCAGTGTCAATGGCCTCCAGGAAATAGAACGAATTACCAGGCATAACAAAACAAAACAAAACAAAACAAAGCGGAGCAAAACAGAACAAAATCTTATTAGCCCAGCAAGCAGCCCATCATCAGAAACGAGACCAAGAAATGAGGACAATTATCTTGCCTCCTTACAATTATGGAGGTTGATGGGGGAAGGGAATTACAGTGGTGCTGGTAGGAGACATGTTTGGTGCTTCTTTAATGGACCATGATTTATGGGTCAAATAGGAGGCATTTGGCCCGAATATGGATTTGGGGGCACCACAATTGTACAGTGCACTACCACAGTACATTTATCCAGCTAAAAGTATCCCCCCCCCCTACTTTGCGGTTTCTACGGTTTCTACTCTTTCTCCCGACCAGCTACTGGTGATGTGACCTGACTTGACGAGTTGCAACCCGTGCCCTTTTTGCACACATTCTGGATTTCATTCACATGGCGTGGTTCCTATACCGTATGTCAAAAAAAAATTACAATGGGACCCTCTGCAATGATATCTTTGAAAATAGTGAATCAATCCAAATAAAAATTCAGGGTATGAAACTATAACTCGTTGCCCACATCTTACAGAAAACCCCATTCGATTTGCTTCAGTGGTCAGAGAGGAATGAGGAATTTTGTAGAGAATGACAGGAATCTCTTCCCTCCAAGTTCTGTCCATTGTATTCACACACAAGAGCATCGAAGTGCTAAACTTGAAAGAATCAGACTCATGACATGCCTTACAACAATCCACATTTCTCTGTGACCGCTTAACTAAAGTGAATGGGGTTTTCTGCAAAATAGAGCTAAGGTGTTACACCATATTTTAAGACATTGAAGTAGCATTTAGACAGTTTAATCATATTTGGTGTTAACAGTGCGAATATACAATTTTTTTATTTTTTATTTTTTTTTTTTTTTGGGGGGGGGGGAGGACATACTGTACAGGTCTTGTAGACAATAAGACGCACAAGCAACATTGTGGTGCCATGTGTTGAGAAAGGGGCAGGGGGGCAGGTACAGTATGTTTGTGGCTGCGTTAAAAGGTCTTCTTCATGTTCGAAACACACTACGATACCCATGATCAAAACATGTTTGTAAAGGCCTTACGGATTGCGTTTCCCGAATTGTTGAGTGTTCATCATCGCTGTCGTTAGTCGTGAGGGAGGCCTCGTCACTGCACAGCTCCATTGCACAGTTTGACCCGAGCAGCGGAGATGTGTGCTTGGCAGTGGTTGCCATGGGCAGGTCCAAGCTTTAACCATTTCAAAACGACTTTGGGTTATCATCTCCACAGAAACATGTTTCTGGCTCAAACACGTTTGTGATCGCACTCTTTCGGCATTTCAGAAATGCGTTTTATCCCCATAATCAAAACAGCTTTGCATTAATTAGCTGCCCAAAACTCCGTATCCCCGGATGGAACAGTCAGCTAAACATGAACACATACGCTCACACACAACACACGCACATTTCACGCAAGTTTCATGCCGCAAAAAAAGGTGGTCGGGCTCCAATTTGTGAAAGTTTCATGCCAGGAATGCTTCTGGTTTCACAGTATTATAGGGAAGATGAAGGGTTAATCCAATGTGCCCTTGACCCATTGAGGACAAGTCCTGAGTATACTCGGGCAGGGGTCTGTGGGAAGTGCGTGTTGTAGCAAAATCAGTCCGTCCTCAATCGGTTAAAAAAAAAAGAGGAAAAGAAATGGGGGGGGGGGGGGAGAAAGAATGAGCATAAATGGTGAATATCATCGCAGAGCCGGGAGACAGGTACCACTCTGTAGAGCTAACTGGAGAGCCCTCGCTTTGGTTAGTCGTCTCTGGATGGAATATCATGGAGGAGTAATTCAGATGCTTCAAATGATCGCTGGAAATAAAGGTCTGCCACACCGGCCCGGCGCACAAACAACTGACATGATCCCACTATAATAAGTGATGTTTGCCAGTTTTATAGCTCTAGGGAGAAATATTACCCTGAATGGGTTTGTGGTTATTTTTGTGCCATGTGTCTGGCTGTTTGTGAGCATCAGTTTTACTGATGATCCTCCCTACCTCCCCCCCCCCCCCCCATCTTTCTTCTCTCCCCCTGTTCAGATGCAAGCCAGTTTATACCAAAACTCGATAAAGAAACAACGTATAAAGAATCATTGTATAGCCGACAGACCGTTCAGACGCCAATTTCGACCATTCCGGAAAAACGTAGTATAGATGTGCAGTTTCTCACTGTGCATGTTGTTGTGGTCATGAGTGTATGGAAGCAGGAGCCCGTCAAAAACACGGATATACGTCGTGTAGTAATTCGAATTGCTACGCGACGTAAATAATTACGTCGTGTCGCAATTCGAATTACTACGCGACGTAATTATTTGCGTCGCGTAACAATTCGAATTACTACACTACGTAATTCCGAATTACTGCTCAGCGAATTAACGTCACGACATTAAATAAATTAGTGTGGTCTTGCAATTCTCAATGCTACACAACGTAAATAATTACGTTGCGTAGTAATTCCAATTACGACGCGACGCAAATAATTACGTTGTGTTGTAAATAATTACAACACGACGTAATTCTGAATTACTGCTCAACGACTAACGCAGCGAATTAAGGTAGCGACGTTAATTCAACCAATGGGATCGTTCGTAATAGCGGATGAAAAACCCAGGAGGAGTAGCGCATGCAATCCGGTGAAAACCGAAGCTGGCTATACAGCAGGGAGGTGGAAGTTCCTTTCCACCTCCCTGCTATACGGCGAGCCATACGCATTTCGTTTACAGTACAATCCTATGAAATGCTTAAAACCTAAATTATAGGGCCTACATTGTATCAGAAAATATGTATTCAAGCCATATCCGCTAACCAAATACTGACAAACATGCTGTAGGAAATGAGTGTCTAGACCTTTGGCACGTGCACCGTGATCTAGCTGACTGATGCATCACTTGATGCATCACTGAGCAAATAGCGAACGATCCCATTGGTTGATTTAACGTCGCTACGTTAATTCGCTGCGTTAGTCGTTGAGTAGTAATTCGGAATTACGTCGCGTTGTAATTATTTACAACACAACGTAATTATTTGCGTCGCGTCGTAATTGGAATTACTACGCGACGTAATTATTTACGTTGTGTAGCATTAGGAATTGCATAACGACACTAATTCATTTAATGTCGTGACGTTAAGTCGTTGAGCAGTAATTCGGAATTACGTCGCGTAGCAATTCGATTTACTACGCGACGTAAATAATTACTTCGCGTAGTAATTCCAATTACGACGCGTAGTAATTCGAATAACGACACGACGTAATTATTTACGTCGCGTAGCAATTCGAATTACTACGCGACGTATATCCGTGTTTTTGACGGGCTCCTGCTTCCATATGAGTGACAGGTACAAGATCACCTTTTGTGCTCGCTCCCATTAAGCCCCGCCCAGTTATGCCGTTCTGTGGTCGACATACGTTCAGACGCACAATGGACATGATGGAATGCTGATTCGTTATCGAGTTCCAGTTCAAAACGATGCTCTGCCCGTCGTTTTGGTATATGTTGTTTCGCTATATGTCGTTTCGCTATATGTCGTTTCACTATACGTCGTTTCACTATACATTGTTTCGTTAGTCAGCGTTCAGACGTATAAATTCATCGTAAAGCTATCCTGTTTTGGTATAGCTACGTATACCGGTTCTAGTATAAATTTTTTGCGTCTGAACACCCTGTCTCTCTCGTTCTCCATGCTCCCTTAGTGAGTTGTAAGGTAAATGGGATGATCTAATGCAATCTGCCCAGGGACCTCCAAAAGTACTTGTTAACTGCCTGTCCATTCAGCATCAGCTCAGTGACTCATGCTGGCTACCCTCCTGTAATGTTCAATGCATATTGCGCGTCCAGTGACAGACTTTTTTTGTTGTTGTCTTGACCAAGCTTGTGGCGTAATGATAGCTGTGTGCTCTCTCTGTCCTTCCTAAATTGGCTCCCAAATTGGCTCTTCGCTCTTTCTTCATTTCGAGTAGTGGAAATTGAATGATAGTGAGTTTGGGGAGAGGAGAGTGATGAGGTGTGTTAAATGGTGGGGTCTGGAAACAAGACTGTCTGGAGGAGAAGGGGGGGGGGGGGGGGGGTCTATGACCTTGTCCTTTGGTCACTTGAGGTCAGCCAGCCCTGAGGGCCTGCTGTCTGGCCAGGTCAACCTGTCTGACCCCCATGGTCTTTGGCTAGTCTGCTAGCCTAGACTCTCTTTCTTTGTTTTGTTTTGTTTTTTGTTTTTTTTGTCCCTTGGTCAAAGTATCTGTGCATATGTATGAATGCTGTGTATGTTTGTGTGTATGTATTATTAGTGGGCCATTCTTCATCTTTTATTTGCTCTTTCCTATTTGTATCTCTATTCTTAAAGGGATGGTACAGTATTGGTGGAGATGAGAATTGGGCTTTTAACTTTTTGCAAGATACCAAGAAAACACTTATGATATAGTAGGCCTACAGAGCCTACCATTTTAAGAGGAATTCAAAGTTTATATGATGAAAATCGGGTTTGGAATGACTGAAACATCCAAAAACAAAGTAAAACGAAGAGATCGTAATGAAGTATGGATCCCACACTTTATTAGAATCACTCTTTTTTGGATATCTCGGCCATTTCAAATCTAGTTTTCATCAAATAAATGTTGAATTCCTCATAGAATTACATGCTCCTTCATATTTCAGAAGAGGTTTCTCATTATCTCACCAAAAAATGTTAGAAACCTGAAATGAGGTCTCAACCAAAACTATACGATTCCTTTAAGCTCTTCCTCTATCTCTCCTTCTTTTATTTCCATTATCTATTTCTGCATATCTTTCATTGTCCCCATCTGCTTCTCATCTTCTTATTAAAAGGAACTCAATTATTCTTCTTTATGATGTGCCATTATTATTTGACTGAGCAAAGTGCAGAGCCGTAGAACCCTGGCTGCCATGACAATGGGGAATTTTTGCATGGCATACATGTAGTTCACCAGTAGACCGGAGTGATTGATGTTCTTTTTTTTTTTGGGGGGGGGGGGGGTGAGGAGGGGGTAGGAGGAGGGGGAATTGTCTATCATATTGTTCACCAAAAAATCTTTCAGTTTACATGGTGGAGTAGGAAATATGATGTCCTTACATATTTTCAGGAATAGTTGAATTTGTTCTTCAGGTCTTTGGCCAACTTCAAAATAGTAATATAATGTGACTTAACAGTACCTTACATTCTTGATTTGAAGGGGAACCGCCTCGCCATGAAGGTTCGTTTCTATTTTCTTCTTGTCCCATTAAGAAAAGATTCCAATCAAATATCCATATAAGCATGGCTCTGGTTTCTGTGAAGAAAAAAAGAAATGATTGAAAAGAAATCATAAATTGCATTTACACAATTCACAAAGCATTAGAATTTCACCCAACACTTTGCGCATGCATTGTAACGATACTTGTACATCCACTGGATATTGCCTTTATATTCTCAGTCCCGCTGTAAAGATAAAAGTAAAACATCAGCTCTTCCATACACATGTACATGTACAATAAGCATAGTCTAGCCATATAGCCACAAATGCACAGGTCAGTGGTATGGTGCTCTATATTATCAAATATCCAGTGCATCGAGGAGTATCCTTATTGAGCATCTACCTGGAAAAAGATTGCACAAATGTTTCCTATCATGTTGTTCATAGGGATTTTGGAATGAAAATAGTTATGGTATACTTTTATGAGTGCTGTATTTGTCACATAGCCAATACCAAGGCTTTGCTTGACAGTACCATTGAAGATATTCAGTAACTTAAAGCACAGGTAGAGCACCAGGAAATAAGAGAGGCTGGAAAGCACAGACTACAACCAAGGCAGTGTTTTGTCTGACAGGATGTTCATGGACTATTCAGTGTATGGCCACCTGGGGTCAGTGGGCAGCCTTAGCCACATGGCGGGCAGTGTGTCCGCCTGAATGCTGATGAGTGGTATTGACCGTGGTCAAGCTGGTGCTATTCCCTCCCGCCAGCATTATTATGCCAGTTATGTTGATCTTACCAGGAATGGTCTGGCTAGATTTCCTCCTACCCCCCCCCCCTTTCCCAATCTCCCTAGGGTAGGGATTTGTTGCAGGGGGATAAGGGAGGGTGGTTGGTCAGCCATTGTGCAGTCTAAGTGTTCAGGAGCTTTTACATGTTTACTTTGCAAGGACCATTCATATTATGCATGATTATTTTTTTCTTTATTTGCGGTGGTCTATATTGACCATCTGAAGGGCTTCAATGGTCAAAGATGTGATTTTCCTTCCCCGTTAACCACCCCCCTCTCCTATTTCATCTTGCATACTGTTCTTTGGGTTATGGGATGGGATGTCTTTATATAATGGTCTTCTTTTACATCAGAATTATTCAATCCATTGACATTTTTCTCCAGGAATCAATCTCATATCAAATTCCTGATTCATTTCTTTGCATACTTCACTACAGGAAAAAGAAAGTCATAGTATTGAAATGAGGTCATCTTTAAATAAAAAAAAAAAGAAGAAGAAAAATCTGGCCAAGCATTAGTGGATAAGTGTGCATCATCTTTCTGTACATTTGTGTACTCGATTGTGCTACCAGCAAAAGATGGAGTTTGGTCAGTAGCCTACGCCATGAGGTCAAGTTGGTCAGTGTCTCGGTCATAAATGTTAAGTGGAGATGATCTCCGGTCATAATGTAGTCTTTGGTGCAGTCTTGCTGATACACAGAAAAGCATATTTTCCTTCTTTTCCAAGTTGCATTTGCCTTGACCCACTTCACTTACAGTCTTTTACCAACCAATCCTGAGAGTGTAAGCTAGTGTAATGTAAGCGTACTTCATAACTCTGCAGATCGGTTTGATAAAATATTGATTGTGTACGCCATATATTTTGCGGATTTTTATTTTCACAATTTTTGTGAGTCAGGTGCTAGTCACTAATTTAAGAACAGGTAGAAAATATGAACTGTGATCCTTAAATGAATGCAACTCAAATGCATATATTCTTCTATGTTCATTTCTGTACTCCACGGTCACAGATCATTATTTGAGAAATTGCCAGGACCAGTGGTCACAACAGTCTGCATTTGGTAGACTACAAAGGTAATTGTGTCAAGGGGAAGTGGTCAGTGGTCATTATTGCACCCTGTGAGGTCAGTCTGACCATGTGCAAGGGGCTAAGGTCACGTGCGTCCAGTGAGATGGGGAGAGTGAAAGGCCCGATGTGTCCTCTCTACCTTGCACGTCCAGTTGTCCTTTGTTGGAAGGTCCCCTGATAGTCTCCTGCCCCCAGGCTGTCCTCCGATACCGTTCACCATCTGTCCGCCCGTCCACTGTTGTTCCTCTGATCTCACTCGTCCTTGTCTGCGTGTTACCTCCTTGTACCAGAAATAAGGTACCCAGCCCTACTTTCTGTTGTCCTTTTTGTTTTGCGGCTCTGTATGTTTGTATCCCTTTCTGCACAGCCCAGTATGTGGGATGCTTGTTACTGCCTTATTATAAGCAGAGATGCAGAAGTCAAGCAATATCTCTCCAATGTTAAAAAGTGACAGTGCTGCAGGAAATCTGCGAACTTCTTTTCATCCTTTTCTTTTAGGGGGTGGGAATGGGCAAGCTGAAAATTAGGCAAATCATTGAAAATCTGAACTTTCTCGTCATTGGCTGTGTATATATATATATAACATCGATTCCCAGTAGAAAGGCAATTATCTGATGGTCAGGCTGTCGGTGACCTTATCTCTCTGTGTATAGGGGAAGTCTGACCGGCTGTGTCCTGAAATGAACTGACCATGTCCACAAGCTCCTGTGCAGGTCTTTATGATTTTACTCAGGCCTATATATACATGTACAATGTAGTTTACAGTTGTATATTATGGATATAAATTACCCAAACTTTGTTGCCATTATTTTGGGCAGAATGATTATGATTCAGTAGTATCCCATGTTTAAGGTATGTAGGCCTACATGCAGGCACACACATGCAACACACACACACACATACACACACAAAGACTCACATACTTACATCCATACATTCATACACGCATGCATGCATACATGTATGTGTGTGTGTATATTCATTCATATAAAAAACTGATCCAATGATAAACAGTCGAATTTGTTCTCCTGTTTTCCTTAATTTTCTAATGTTCTTTCCATATATGGTGTACATGTAGAGTCCTATTACTACAGTCTATTCCCATGTTACCTTCCTCTCTGTGGATGCATTTGTTGTGGTTGTCAAGAGGACTTGACTGAGTGAAGCGCCTCAGTTTTCTGGCCTCGGGACAAAACCATGTTGCCGGTGATAAGAACAACATCCAGCAGGAAGTAACCGGTCAGATCGGGTCGCCCGAAGGTCGCCGCACATGCACCGCTCTTGCGGCGCAGCGGCGCGGCTTAAGAAAATGCGGCAGGGCGGAAATACCCTCTTGGACCCTCCAGGAGATCTTGATTTAGAATCGCCTGGTCATCTAGCGACAGACGACGAGCCAAGCTCGGCTCGTTGACGCAAATATCAAAGCGAAAAGGCTGATCGAGGGAATGGCAGGGGAAACGTGACTGTATTTTCAGTATTTTTTGCCCATATTATGTTTGAATTTTTTGTCCATTTTTGTTTTCTAAATGAAAAAAATGAGAAAGCCATGGTGCAAAGGAGTGACGTTTCATTTCTGAATGTATTTCTGAGTACTATGTGAGACTGGTAATGGTCCCAGAATAGGGAAAGCTACAACGTAATTTTGATTTGAAGTGTCCGTAGGTTGCCTTTTTAAAAAAAAGAATAACTTAATGCCATTCTAATCAAGTATCCCCTGCCAAATTCTATAAGATTCACGTGAAATTTTTCTCAGTACAGTCATATTCCTTTGCTTCCTTGCTTTTATTGCTTTGATTTTGTACTCTGAAAGCACTGAACTCTTTCTGTGCTATGGACTTTGGACAGTGTGTACTATCCTGTGGGGTTTTCAGTGTTAATCGACACTCAAATCGCACAAAGGGTTAAAGGTAGGGGATACCTTTTACAGACCTCCCAAAATGCAGCAAAACATTAAATATGAACCTCAGGGGACTTGTTTAGGCCACTGCTGAGAAATTTGGAAGTCAACAGTTATCTACAATTTGAATAATGCACAAAGCTCAACTACTCAGTAGTTCTGTGTGTCAGCCACACTTAAGCCTTTTTGTTGCAGTCTTCTGTATTCTTTTATCTATAAACACAAATCCAAAAGTATAAGAGCTGATGTAATAACATATAGAATGTGTGGCAAGAATGTATATAGAAATGTTTGTAAGTTTTAATGAACTTTCTTCACAAAGTATACATGATGGACACACATGCAGTGCATGGGTCTGCAAAGGTAGCCTAGTAATGTACTGGAATTTACGGTGAGCCCCGAAAAACATTCAATTCGAAATCTAACGGTCAATAAAAATGTACTAAATGTTACCTTCCACTTTCAATACTTTATGGGAGTTTCTAAAATGATACTCTCTTCAACATACCACTGTGTTTATACAACTCTTCATTTAAGGCATGCAAATGGGATTCCCTACCTTTAAGAGAGTTGGCATTATCCAAAAAGTGTATGTATATTGAAGTTGTCATCTGAGAAATTAAAGTGGTTCCCCTTACATTGCACTAAACAGACAAGTCGGTGAGGAATCATTTCAACCAGTTTGTAATTTTCAGCCACGAGCTAGCCCGTGGCAAGCAGGCTAGTATTATTTCTAATCCCTCGAAGAGCTAACTAGCATTAACGCCGCTGATCAAAGCGAGTGTTGTGATTTATATCACCGTATCAGCTGCCATCCTGAGCGACAGTGAATCGTGTTCAGCTCCACTTGTGCTGACGTTCTAATGAGAAGAGTACGGCTGTGTGATCAGCAGAATGCGGGGAGGTTACGGGGAGGGCAGTGGAAATTTTTCTTGAACAGGGCCTATGTAAGCAGATAGAAAGTAGTTTGGTTACAAAGGGTATAGAAGTGCTCTTCACGTTTGGAGCCGTCCTCCCGATTCACACCGGAACTTTCATCTGCCCGCTGCAGTGTGATGTCACAATAGCATTGTATGAAGATGTGAATGGGATCTGTTTGTGTAAACCATGTGTAAGGGGAAGAATGTATGGAAGTAGGACCCCGTTTACAGTGCGGGGCTCGGCCGCGGCCGAGCCGTGGCTGAGCCCACCTTCATTTCAGTGTAAGCGCGCAAAAGGCCAAATGCGAGGCCAAAATTGGCCTCCCATTTGCCACGCTCTGGAGGTGGTCTCGGCCGCGGCTGAGCCCGGCCTTTTCTCAGTGTAAACGCAAACTGGGCCAAATGCGCGGCCAATTTTAGTCTGGCTTCCAAACCCTCTGCCTGTACTATTTCATTATTCATGATATTAACCCCCTCAACGTCAAAAACTAGTAAAGTTTAAGGTGATTTTGTCCTGTAAAGGATGTTTTCCTTCGGCAAAGGCCTTTGCCCTAACGGCGACTTTGTCGCCACGGAATTCAGTTGGCAAAGGGTCTGAAAACCAGACAATACCATATTGCGTTTGTTTACAAGCAGAGCGCCACTACGACAAAATATTGAAAGGTTTGAATCAAAAGCGCGGCCGAGCCCGGCAGTGTAAATGGACAAAATTGCGGGGCTCGGCCCTGCAAATGAGGCTGGGCTCGGCCGCTCTGCCCAGCCCCGCACTGTAAACGGGGTCTAGGAGAGTGGTGCATGATGGGGAGGGTGTGTGTGTGTGGGGGGGGGGGGTTGGAGGAAAGGGGATGGGTGTGCCGTTGAAGGGGAGGGGTGCATTTTCAGGGGAGGGGGAGGGGTACTGCATGAGTGGAAGGATATTCATCAATTCATGATTACTATGTCATTGAACAATGTGGCAGGAAATGGCTCATGCACACACACACACACACACACACACACACACACACACACACACACATTCATACAGGATCATGTTCTAGAGCAAAAGAATAGGAAGTGACTTGTATGGGTGGAGATTAAGGCGATTACCATCGTGCCCACTGACTTGGATATCCCCCCGAAAGGAACAAAGGGGGACTGATATTTCTTTGTTTTGTTTTTGTTATGTATGAGGGAAGATACAATATATGAGACCAAGATATGATATATTGAACCATAAAAGTCACATTGCATGCAATACCATTTAGCCATAGAGAGTCTGCAAGAATAGTTGGAGATAACCCACAAGGTTAAATTAAATACAAGACCCCCCCCCCCCCCCAAAAAAAAAAAAAAAAAAAAAAAAAAAAAGATTGAGGAAGTGAATAGCTGGAAAGAAAGGATAGACTTTATGGCTACAAGTGTGTGTGTTTCATTTGGTTAATTTTAAGAGAAGGCATATAGATATGGAGCAGTAGTGGATATTCTATAAATAAAGTTGGAGAAAAAAAGTGTTCCACGAACTTCTTCTTTTTCTCATATGGCACAGTCTGCTTGTTTGATACCATTTGCTGACTATTCTAGTCACCTTTGGCAAACCAAGATGAGCTGGCATCATTTGCCCATTTTTCTAGTGTGGGTAGGTAAGTTGACCGCCGAAAATACCCAGAGGAAGAATCAGAATGAAAATCAAGAGATGGACATAGTGTCCCCGGAAAGATGAGGGCAAGGTCAGAGAAAATGAATCCTTAACAAAATGTGAACTTGGACATATGTTGTGTGTTGCTGCTCAATTTTTGTCATGTGCAAATTCCAATTCCAATTCCAATTCCAATTCCAATTCCAATAGGAATTTTATTTCCAGTAGCACATTTTTGTTGCTACAAGTTTGAAGAGAGAAAAGTACAATGGAGGGGATGCCCCCATGGTTGAAATTTAGTAATTCTCCCAGAGGTGTCACCATTCCAGAGTATATTGGATGCCAGTTCTGATTTCTGTTTATTTTTTAATTGTGTTTGTGTGAGTATGTGTGCATAAAAGATAGATAGATATGCATGTATGCAATTCATCATTGTTGTTTTCTTCAAAGGAATGAATAAATCATCCGTTGCTGTGGTATGGCAGATGCCATGTTTTCCATAGTTGGCAATGATGTTGGATGAGAGACCTTTTGCGCGGGGGAAGGTCGCGTGAATCCTCAATGGCAGCGTGACAAATTGATCGCA
Source organism: Diadema setosum (assembly GCA_033980235.1). Taxonomy (NCBI): domain Eukaryota; kingdom Metazoa; phylum Echinodermata; class Echinoidea; order Diadematoida; family Diadematidae; genus Diadema; species Diadema setosum. The sequence goes on from CM067080.1 coordinate 5,096,034, forward strand.
AATGTCGTGTTGTTGCCGTAAAGCCATTCGGATCGATGGGCGATGATACGGGCGAAACGGGATAACGATGGCATGTCCCCGGCATCAAAGGTGGTTGGGAGCAATTATCCACCTCACACAGGGGAGAAGTGGGAGATGATAACGGGTGTGGTCTGAAGTGGGTTCATGGCGAGGTGACCGCGGATGCACTTGACAAAAATGACATTGGAGCTCAGGTTGACTTGGAAGGGGGGGGGGGGTAGGGGAGGTATGGTAATGGGGCGCTGGAAGAAGGACATTGTGGAAATATACCTGTGATTGAGATAATGTGCATAATTAGAGATATCAAACTTGCTTCCACGACAAAAGCGATCAAGGGCAGGTGGGGGAGGGGGGGGGGAGTGGGAGAGGAAGGGGAGAGAGAGGGGGTGGAGGGAGTCATTCTGACTAATGAATTATACCATTGACCTGGCTGCGACCCCCGGCTCGTAATCGCTATATATATATCACGACTGCTTGATGAGGCATTGACCCTGGTATGGCATGAACTTGGATTATTCCAGACTTCCTGTCGAGCGGAGGTGGATTCAGTGACTTCAAGTCGCCTGTAGTGAGAAGAGCGGGGGGGGGGGGGGATGAAATGCCTTACTGACATCTCCCTCTCTGCACTAGGGAGACACAGAAAAGCTCTTACGGCTCTTGTCTGCTGTGTACTATTCGTGAAGTATTTCTGAATGGCAGTTTGGATGTGTCTGTCTATGGCACTAATATCTACAAGCAGCTTATTAGGACACATGCGTAGACTCTTAATACACTTTATGCCTTGTACAATCTATGCACTTAAAGTACATATTTTATGATCCACATACACAGACATGATATATATTTATATGTGGAGGCCTATTGATCAAAAGATGATTAGGCAAAATTATGTGGACAAATGTTGATAAATGAATTTGAATGATAATTATGTACCTATATATTTGTGATTCCTTGCAAAAGCAGATACAAATATTACAGCTGCTGCTGCCACAACTGTTACTACTACTACTACTACTACTACTACTACTACTACTACTACTACTAGTTCTACAACTACTAATACTGCTACTACTACTTCTACTACTACATACTACTACTACTATTACTGCTACTACTACAATTACAACTACTACTTCAACCACTGCTACTACTGCTACTTCTATCTATTTCTACTTCTACTACTCCATATGTTACTACTATACATACTCTCTGATATACCTCTAATCTCATCCCCTATGGGATGTCATTGTCAAGCAGGCACAACTGACATAGCTTCTATCATAGAGAAATACTTTCTTATATGGTAAATCCATCAAGGAAATGATAAGTCATAATCAATTTTGGTGTGTTTTCACTTGGCAGAAAATGACAGAAGAAATTATTTGGCATTTGCTATCACGTATGGGTGCACAGTGAGCTCCTGCCTAGCAAATATTCATATCCCAATCACACTAGAACTAAAGCAGAGGAACGCATGTGAGATGATGAAAAGATGTGTAAAATATCCAGTGTTCTTGTTTCTTTTGTGGATGTATCATCAGATCTTGAAATGATCCCTCCATCCCAGATATGCAGAATGGATTGCAATTACCTTCTTTCTTTCTTATTCAATCTTTGACATAGCTACTACTATTGTAAGTAATATTGCAGCACTATACCCCAGAGAATGGAAATAGTGAGAGAAGAAAAAACATATGCATAGTGGGAGAAAGAGATAGAAAGAGGGAAAGAAGGATAGAAGAACAATTAGAGACAGAGAATAAGGAAGGAGGAAAGACGGGAAGGAGGGCAAGAGTGGTAGAACGACAGAACCGGCTCCCGAGACATACGAGTTGCTGTCAGCTCTTGGTGAATGCCAGTGCAGTGGGATATTGCACGGCAAAGGGCATGGTGCATTGTACAGCACCGCGGGGTCCCATACTATGCTCCGTGGTGAATGGTTTCTGAGAGAGCTACGATTGAGAGAGAGTGAGGAAGAGAGAGAGGGAGAGAGAGAGAGAAAGCGACCCATCGCTAAGCCTCTGCGACATCCTACCTTAGTCAGCCATCTTGTCTGGAATATCCAGGCATTAAGTCAAATTTGCGTTTGTGGGGTGTTTCGGAATTATTGCGATTTTCAACTCGGGCCCATTTGCAAGATCGAATCGGCTGATAAGTTTCTGTTCCCTTTACGTTCATTCTCATGTGGACAGTTGACTGTTTCTCTAAAGGTCTTTAAATTTTTACCTTTCTCCTCTCAAACATGCAAAATAGTTGAGAGAGACTGTGTAATCTCGACAATATAGTGTGTGTTCCTAACTCTGTTAAACCAGAAATTTTTACATGCATGTTAATTTTGCAAAAATTTGTCAGAGGGAAGATTTGCGAAATTAAAATGCATGCGCAAGTTTTTGTCTACACTGTATGCATCAAATGACTGGCATTTCACAAAAATTTCATGCCTGTGAAAAGGACCATTGGCTCCAATTTGCGAAAATTTAATGCCACAAATACATCTGGTTTTACAGTACCCAGAGCCACCGTATTACTATAGACACACATATTTTTGCAGTACATTAATTTTCGTGGATTTTGAGCTACTTCTGGCTGGCACAAATTCTAAAAACCAGCAAAAATATCTTCACATTTGTCTCTGCATAACTTGAATGGGTTGGCAATTGCGCAGGGCGAATTCAAGAACCTGCCAATATGTTTTTTGAGCGGCTCAGCACAAAAAAATTAATCACGCAAAAATATCCATGTTTATAGTACATCTTTCTTGCCTTCTTTACCTCCTTGTTTTCCTGATTAAGCATCATCTGAATATACATATATCTCCAGAGCTCCCATTTGCTCTCCTTTTCTGATGAACTTTCTGCCTTAGTCACGTATTCCTCTTGCTTTCTCTGTTTTCTGTACCTTTCTTTCTTCTTCTCTCTCTTGGTTTTGTCTTCTTTTCTTGTTTCTCCGACAAGAAAAAAAAAAAAATCTGTCTACCCCTCCCTCATCTAAATTTAACTCACTTATTTAGATCCAATTTGGAAGGGACCGTGGCAGTGCTGGCCCGCTGTGCGTAGCGAAGCCTTGGCTGGCGGCAGACATCCTGCGCACAAAACTCATTCATACAACTCTTCTTCTTGCGTCGCTCCTTTCCCGTACGCTCTCTCCTTCCCTCCCCCTCTCTCTCTCTCTCTCTCTCTCTCCCTCCGTCTTCCTCTCTGTCTCTCGTTCCCTCCATCTCGCCACCTTCTTCCTCGTGAATGAGAAGCACATGATTTCTCCACCGGGCCAAGCCTGCAGTATTAATATTGCAGGCCCTCCCCCCCCCCCCCCCCCCCCCCCCCTCAAAAAAAAAAAAAAAAGATGCTGAGTAGTCTTGCTGCGATCCGTTCCAATCTATTCAAAAATAAAAATGTTCTGCTTTGCCCACATTCTCATGATCACCTGCTGCTCATAGAAATTCTGGCCTGCAAAAGATTTTCTCTTTTTTGCTTATATATTGTGTTGATATGTGTAGATATTGTGTGTGTTATTTGTTGTATGATTATTATTGCTACAAATACAAATGCTGCGGATGGCATTGTATCACTAGTACTCTTACCTTTTTCTTAACAAGCCCCCCCCCCTCCCGAATCAAAATGGCAGAATGAAGCCCTTGCAAGCAGGTCAAGGGGGGGGGGGGGATGAGGAAGGCGTGGCCCTCGCATTTAAGACTGGCATCTAGCATTTAAGACAGGGGGCGCTGTGGCATAGTGGAAAAAACTCCCGACTCCCGATCGGAGGACCCGAGTTCGAATCCCGCCCAGCGCTTATGTCCATGGACAAGATGTTTTACCCACCACGTCCCTCTCGACCCAGGTGTATAAATGGGTACCTGGCGACGCTGGGGTAATAATAATGGCAGGGCCCTCTGGTAGAGCAGTGGCAACACTGAAGAGGTTACCCTGGGTAAATAAGACCTTATTATTATTATTATTATTATTATCGTTCAACGATGGTACAATACTCAGGTGGTCACTTACCTCGTTGTGGGATACTTGTGCTTATGTCTCAGTTATTGTCATGGCCAGACATGTAGGTTGATATTTTACCAGGGAGACTGATCTTAAATCATACAAATGTTTGGCCAGATCTGTGAAGTCAGTGATGAGAACAGCACTGGAGCCTGTTCTTCGCAAAACAAAAGAAATGCGATGATCACAAGCTGTCATAAGGTAGACTGATTTGTACCAAAGTTTACCATGCTCAAATGTCGAAAACCTGGGATTTGTGTGTAGCCATTTGGCAGAACAGCAAGGTCTTGCCAGAAACAATGTTTCAATTTTTTTCTGATTAAAAAAAAAATAGTAAAAGAAAGAAGTTAGATAAGTGCCACTGCAAGTGGTTTTTGTCTCGTGTGAGTTTCCTTCCCCATCAGCCAAAAGGCTGAAGCATCCTTCAGAGAAAATACAACATTACGCTTCACCACAACCCTTACAGCTGTCTGCAAGAGTTCGATGGTTTCAGAACAGATCTTAATAAAGAAAGAAAAAAACGGACTACAAACAACGACAACTGCAAGAGGAAACCAGCGACCACATTATGTGATGGACATACGAGGGGAAAAAAAAAAATATGAGGAGAGAAAGAGAGAGAAAGGAAGAGAAAGTGGCTCTAAATTGCTCCGCGCTGGAGGCTAAGCCATGTGTCTGAGGAAAATGAATGGTTGTGAGGATCAATTAAATCGTAACCGCCGTCTGCTCGGCAAAAAAACATTTGTTTTTCTGCCGTCCTCCTCACGCGCTGCGGCGCTTGGAGTTACCAGTCGTCCCACTTGCGGAGCGAGGATGCGAGGGGATTCCATCCTGGAAGAGTCAATACCCTGGAAGTCAGTCCCGTTAGAGCTGAGAGGAGAAGGTAGTTGGTGGTGGTAGGGGGGGGGGGATGGGGATGGGGAAGAGGGGGATGACTTTTTAAGAGAGTGACGATATCGTCCTCATCCTTTTCCTGGGCCCCCAGATGTTTGACTGCCAACGACTTTCCTCCGTCTTCTTTCTGCCGGTAGAAAAGGTAACTGCCCTAGGAAGCCAGAGCCAGGGAAGTGGTACCTGGTGAATGGGGGGGGGGGGGGGGGGGGGGAGAAGTTGAGGATGGTCTCATTCGGTCTTATAGAATGTCCATCGAGGTAATCCATAAATGAACAGCGGTATGAGATTTAATGCTTTCGTTACCAGCATCATGTTGGATGAGGAAGCAGCATAAAGCAATGTCTGGCGTGTGTGATTACATTGTCCTCAGCTTCGGAGAAGTGAAATATGAGCCTTTTACCACCTGAGCACAGCATCTTTCCCTCTTAAATCCATACAAGTTTCATGAAGAATAGCGACGAGTGTAATAGTTCAGTGAATCTCTTCAGTCAACAGAAGAGTACGCTGCTTGCATTTCACTTCCATGAAAAGGCTTGGGTGTTTCATTGTAACGAGGAAACACCCTTGTAATTTAGCTAAAAAGAAACAGGTCTTTTCGATGTAGCATCTTGCTTTGTTCATAGCTGCAGCCCCCCCCCCCCCTCTTTCTTTAAGATTTTGTCATAATATGCAGTAACACATCACACATTGGACGTGGGGTGTGTTCAGAATTGAGATGCATTGTATATCAGTAAGAACCAATCAGTGCCAATTAGTGCTCTGTGTGTAAGAAATAGACCAGTGTTTCAGTTGTATACATTTCTTCACCTTGAAGTTTGCTCCGACAGGCTTGTCATACGTATGTATATGCCTGGCATAGCAACATTTGATGCTGGCAAGCCAGAAATTCCAAATACTGAAACTTAATTGAGTATCAGCATCAGTAGTTGAATAGAAAATCTTGTTACCGGTACATTCTCTGGAAGAAATGTATCCAGGGGTGTGTGAATACATTAGGAAACATGCCACTCATTATATGAAATAGGAGCCCCCATGGGGTCTCAAAAGGACATTTTCCCCAAGTCATATTCATGGTGAATGGCACAAACCTCTTTATCAATAAATATGTGTATGAATTTGTTTTTTTTTTTTTTTATTTGGGGGGGGGGGGGAGAGGGGAGGTCTTAAGTAAACTTTTTGAGATAAAGTGGCTAAATTGATGACCAGGATACTAGTGATGACAAGTTTGGGGGGGGGGGGGGGGAGGGAGGGAGAGAAATGGTCGAGATTGGGAACTAAGTGTTCCCTGTATGAAGATTTTTGGGTGAGAAAGATGAGTGCAAGATGCATTTGGTAGTAAGACTAAGTAAGAAAGGTGTGAGAGCTGCAGGAGAGAGAGGGAAAAAAAAGTGGAAGTAGTGCTCGAGCATAACAGGAAAATGCGAGGTTTGATGTTCATAGAGTTGTAGAAGAAGAAGAAGGACGGAAAAAGAGAAATTTGGGTTGCTGATGCAGAGAAAGATGAAGAGGGAAGGGGGGGGGGGTGACATAGAAGTACGGAAGCGCCATAAGGAGCACTCGGAATAAAATCGATTATAACCTCAACCTCAACATTTGTGTGCGTGTGTGTGTTGGTGAAAATGAAGGAGGAGAGAAAGTATAAAAATGAACATTGGTAAAGAAGAGCTGGAAAAGGGGGAAGAAAAAAAAAGAGTTAAAAAGAAGAAAGGGAAGTTAAGAAGTGGGGAGACAGTCTAAGATGGAAATGAACACTGCGGTTAACGATATTGTGGTCACTCATGCAACATGAATGCCCGTCTGAGGGGAGACACTTCACTCGGGCCTGCCGTCAGCGCCGGGGCCTTCACCGGGAAGGGTCACTGTCCTGTCAGTGAGCGACCCCATCCCCCTCTGCCCGTCGTCCGTCCGTCCGTTTACCTGCGAGGAGGAAGGGAGGGGGAGGGCGAGACAGCGTAATGAATGCACTTGGCGGAGTGGGCTCCCTCTTCGCACACGGTCACAAAACCACGAGGCCGGCACTCGCCGAGGTGCAGCCAAAACACTCTCTCTGCTAATTTGCAGTCCTCTTATGCAGCTCCACTGAAGATCTTGCAGAGTGTGAAAGAGATTGAGATTGAGTAGACAGGTGATTAGATAGATAGACAGATAGAGAGATATAAAGTTAGGTAACTGAATAGATAGGTAGGCACAAAGGATAGGTAAAAAGTTAGACATAGATTGATAGAAAGTTTGATGAAAATCAGTTTCAAAATGGTTGAGATATCCAAAGACATAGTGGTCCTAATGATAGTTGGGCCCTGACTTTTATCAGGTTTTTGCATATATCTCAGCCATTTCAAAACTGATTTATATCAAATTAACTTGTGAGTTTCTCTGAGAATTATGCTCTTGCAGATTTCATATGTGGTTTCTCATTATCTCATTAACAAGTTTAAATCTGAAGCCCCATCCAAAACCATACCATCCCTTTCAGTATAGACTCTGCTGAACAAGCAAAAGGAATGAAAGAAGGAGAACAAGCATAAATTTCTTAAAGGTTGCCAGTAAGTGTCTTTACTTGTCTTTGTTCCCCGATATTTTTAAGACGGGGGAATTTCATATTAAGACTTAATTTCTTCTGTCCACATGTGTGTGTGAGTGCACATAGAAAAAGTAGGTCACTGTGATCGGATTGTGGATGATGTGTAAGTCGTAAGGCCCCACTGACATATTTGCAAAATATCGACACACTCAGCGGCGTTGGCATCTGATTAGCTGATTGACGAGTCCCGGAGTGTACCGAGGACTCTGCGTAAGACCACGCGGCCGAAAAGCAGGCAGCCGTTAAACCCGAGAGGGTTCACCTGGCACAGTGATGTCATGTGTAGAGTATTTGTTTGCGTGCATTTTGATGGCTGGTGCAGAATGCAGCACGAAGATAACAGTACACAGAGCAAACGATCGGTTTGCTGCTGGTTATTCTTATCTTTGGTATTTATCAGTTTTTAAAGTACATATTTCCCTGCTCTGTTATTTTTGTGAGGAGTGTAGATTATTGACTGAAGGTGATTCCCACAAACAGGCCTTGACCTTAAGCATTTGTACCTTGACACAGTTCCTGCTCAGAATGAGATATACATATCTCTATATCTCTCTTTCCGTCTATCTCATATATATATGATATATATGAGATAGATGAGATAGATTATATATATATATATATATATATATATATATATATATGAGCCATGATGCGAGAAAAGGGCCCTTAGGGCATTAAATACCGAAAATGAGTTTTCACCTCCACATTGTAGAAGGAAATCTGACGTATATAGATATGCAAACCTTTTTCTGAAATTCCACTCCTCAATGGCCCCATTACGACATTCAAAAAAGCATGTTTTGTCTAAATCCTGCCTCTTTTTGATGCGTCTATGCTTGTGTGCGCAGTTAGCTTGTTGATCTTTTTTGCGTGTATATATATATATATGTATAAATATATCTAAATATCTCTCTCTCTCTCTCTCTCTCTCTCTCTCTCTCTCTCTATATATATATATATATATATATACATTCATATATCTTTTTGGTTGTCTTTTGTTGTTTTCCTGTTTGGTTTTGTTTAGTTTGCCCTTTCAAATCAGCAAAGGAGTCCTTATTCCATCGGAAGTACCCTTTATCCTATTAGCGTGTGGCAGTCAGTTAGGCTAAAGGTATATTAAAATTCAACATGAGATTTTACTCTTCTCTCGTATGCAGTGTGACGCTACTTTTTGCTCTGTTTCGTATCAGCGTGGAGAGCGTTTTGTCACATTCAGTTGCGTGTTGTACCCATGCTGCAATTACAGAGACATATTATACAGGTGCCCCCACACACACACACACACACACACACACGCACACACACACACACACACACATACACACACACACATACTTACACAAGTAAAAAGAACAACAGCAATATCAACAATTGAGCTCGGGGGCTGTGAATGCATAGTCCCATACCATATCTTTTTGTTGATCATTTAAGATAGCTTACACACACCTCTAAGCGTCATGCCTTGTTTTTTTCACAGTAATTTTATATGTCGTCATTCAGTTCTAGCTCTCAATTATGATGGGCCAAACAAGAAGACAGTACACAGTCCATCTTTACCATAAAACAGGTGCGTGCATATCATTAGGATGTTATTAATTCACTTAAGATAAGTTTGACATTTTAGACTTGCTGAAAGAGGTGCCGGAAGGGGGAGGGGAGGGGGAATTTTTGATACCCTGCTCCTCCCCTCTCCCCCCCCCCCCCATGATTGTGGCACAACATCTATTGCACCTGAATACCAAAGATATTGAACTTTGAAATTTGCAGATGTGACTGTGTGCTTTTGGGGTGGAGATGGGTAATGCTGTTGGTGGGGGTGGGGATGCAGGATGGGAGGCGATATGGTGCAAAGATTAAAAGAAGTAGTCACATTGATGACTTAGGAGGTAGACGTATTTGAGCATGCTGTGGTAGGCAAATTCAGTGTGGGTGTGGAGAGCAAACAGCGGTCGTTTGGGCTTACTTGTCAACATCTATTGCACGCAGAGAGGAGATAACCCCGGCAGCTTCTACGTGCCATTCCACCACAAACTACCGAGGAGAGGCCGAAAGTGAATTGGCGGAGAAAGAATATTTTCCCCACCGTTTGTACGGAATCATTAATGGTCTTGATTACAGCCACATTTCTGTCATTTCTCGTTCCAAGCTCATCCTTTTTCCCCTCCTCCTCCTCCTCTTCCTCTTCCTCTTCCTCAGCCACATAACATAATATGACTTATAACAAACAAATAATACAGACCTCAAATACACACAGCTCGAACTCCCAAGCTCACTGACCCTATATGCAAAAAGATGTAAAAAATCCCTTCAAAATTCATGAAAATTCCAAGATTACTACCAAAATTTAGTCATATGTTCCGTGGGTCATTATCAACTTTTCTTGCAAGTTTCATTGAAGTCCGTACACAACTTTTTAAGTTATTTGCACACAAATAAACAAACAAACTAACTCACAAACAGTCGGTGCCAATGAAGACATAACCTCCTTCCTTGGCGGAGAGCTACATTATAATAATACGATCGCTATTAGTGCTGATGCATAGATATTGATAAGGCAGACTGAATGTAGGGTACGATTAATTCCAGTTCAGCAAATGGGGAAAAGAGAAAAGGAACAGAAATACCTGAGACAATATTGGGTGATTTAAACAGGGCATCCTGTAATCCAGTCGCCAAGTTGTGGATGGCAACTTAAACTGACTGCTGGACAACTGAAATGAATTGGTACTTTCCCAGATCTTTGACTACATGTCCAGTCAGACCAAGTCGGGGAAATATTAAATAATTTGATTATGTTTGTGATATGATTCAATAGAATATATAATTAAAAAAAAAAGTTTGGGAGATATATTTGGACTTCTCATGCTGTGGTTGACTACATGGAATGGAGATTTTGATCAAAGGCCCATTTCATGCAGATGTAGCTTTCACTTTGCTGACCCACCAACAAAAGTAGTTATTGGCCATTGACTGTGATCTTTGAAGACCAGTAAATGTTGGCAAGTGGTCACTCAGTGGTCACCAGACTAACTGACCCATCAGTGACCAATAAAACTTTTTTTTCTGTATGGAGTGAGAGAGAGAGATATATAAATATTCGTTGATAAATTTGTATCTTTATAGTCATTCTTGTAAATTGGTATCACCGGAAAGTATTGCATGTTTATGTGCTTCAGACATATTTTGTGTATTTTACTGGTTTAGGCCGGTTTGGGCTGTTTAGCCTGTTTAGGTTCATATTGGCTTATATATATGTTTTATGTTGCTAAACAACACACACACACACATATACAAATAAAAACATTTTTATCGACTGCTCACTGAACATACATAAACATAATTATTCTTGATATCCTGTCTCAGCACAGGAAATATGTACACATACGCTGCTCTTGAAACCTGCATGTAGAAAACATTATTCTCTTCCTGCCCCCCCCCCCACAATTTTGTTGCAAGGGATGAGGGAAAAAAAAAAATCCACATCCTCCCGAACATTCAATTTTATCAGTGCGGTTTCCCCTCAGTTTAAAGCAGGGCTCCTGCCTGTCGCCTCGACCTTACCGTAAACTCTACCCGTGGATATCAATAGGTGTGCGTCAATGGGTTGCCTAGGGGTCACCGTAATCATGTTAACACAAGGCGCTCTGATGCCTTTGTTGAGGCCATGTTTGCGCTTGACTGGAATAATGTAGGGCCCTTTTTTTCGGGGGGGGGGGGGGGGGGCATGACTTGCTGCTTTTTTTTCCCCTCTTCGAGAGGAAGGTGTGATATTTGCTCAGTGAGCTTTCTATATCTTTCTCTCTCCGCCAATGCATGAATTGCATGTTGGGATGAGAGCAAATACAAGAAACTGTGCCATAGTTATGCATTCAATCAATCACTCATTGTTAAAATCATCCTTCATGTAAAAAGAGAGAGAGAGAACAAAATGGGAAGGGGGAGACATGGTATTGTATTGCGATAGAACAATGAACGTTTTGTAGCAAAAGTCTCCTCTTGCAAACATGGAATATACCCGACTCTCATTCCTCTTCATGTTAAACCACTTCACTATCACATTGTGATATTGTTCAAAGTAGCATCTTTGAGATAACCAATGTTGAAGAGATGTATTTTTTCTTGTACCCCCATCCACCCCCCCCCCCAAGAAGAGAGAGAAAAAAAGCGCACATCAATGCCCTATGGAATGCAAATTGGGTATGATGCTCATGTCTGCCTACAGGTGAATTTGAAAGCATGATTACCACAGGCATTCCTCTTCCCCCCCTCCCTTATTCTACCCTACTATTTTTGAGAGCAGGGGCAGCAGAAAAGTATTTCTTAATTGTCAAGGCGGGTCCCAAATCTAATTTCTACTAGCACCCGTGTCGGGAGTTGTCGAAATGATAATATGATTCAAGAATTTGTATCACTACCCAATGTGAAAGACTTTGATTTGTGGGGTATGATAGAAATGAAAGGCACATCCATTGATTACAGCATGATAAACTGGGATTGGCGAGGCTCTTTCATAACAAGGTGGGATGGGCCGAACTAAGATCAGAGCTTTAACAGGCAGTCAATTGATGGATGGCAGACTGCCAGTTAAAAAAAAAAAAAAAAAAAAAAAAAAAGATATGGCAGGCTTTGAACGCACTTGTGTAGCAAAGTGGCCATAAACTGTACCCAAGGCCACCACCGATGGGTCATTTTTTTTTCTTTCTGCAGGATTTCTGAGAAATAAAAGGATGAGAGATGATGCCAGTGGGTGGATAACCTTTACTGTCCTGACTTGACTTTCCCTGGAATGATCCTGGCTGTGGAGGTTGTTTGGGGTCAAATTCCCTCCCCCCCCCCCCAAACAAAAAACCTTTGATGATAACCCCCCCCCCCCCCCCCCCCAAATAAGAGCCTTTTTTTCTATGTCTTTCTCTTTCTTATCTTTTTTTTTTTTTAGTGATCAGTATAATACTTGTTTTCATGGCCATTCTGAGAATACTTCCATTTGCTTTCTCCTTTACAAGATTTCAGGTGGAATTGGCTGAGGTCAAAGGTCAAAGGTCACTGTTAATGTGTGATCCTGTCACAAAAAGTCTGAGATTCAATGCAGCTGAACTTGATACAAGTGCATTCTGTGATTATGAAAGAGCTTCTTCGAAATTTGTGCGGACTGAAAGTGAATGGTACGAAGCCTCAGATTTCTCGTAGAATCACTTCATCTCTGAAATATAGCTGGAAAGCATGTGATGAAAAACAAAAAACAAAAAATGAACCCAATTCTCAAAAAAAAAAGAAAGAAAGAAAGAAAGAAAAAAGAACGGCCTGTGCGGGTAAGTTCCACAACCCGTTCCTGGTAGGTCAAGTCGAAAAGCCATGCATGGTGAAATACGTGGCTTAGACGGGCCGTGTTGTAATTAGCTTGTGACTAATAGCACTGCAGTCGCCGTGGTAAGGGTTGAAAGAAACAGAAAGTTTATTTGATCGTAAATTGCTATTATAGTGGTAACCATGACAACAGACAGCTTTCAAGATAATGTGCTTGTTTCCACGGTAGGTATTACCAGCGTAATTTAGTATTGTGCAAAGTGTTTTATGCATTAGAACCCAGACAAAAAAGCATAATTAAAAAAAAATGCAAATCGATACAAATAATAGAACTGTAGTGGTTGTCTTCTCGATGTTACTTTCTTTATTTAGTTTTCATATTTTTTTTCACATTAATTAAGATTGATTTTAACTGCAGTTGTAGTGCAAAATGCAAATATATAAATCAAGTAAAGTGTGCTGCATAGACTAAAGTTCTTTTGTAATATACCTTTCACTTCACTGTTCTTTTGCATGGCATCAAACACCAAGAGATTACATTAGAGGTATACAAGAAAAATAACCATGTAGGAACCATCTCAGCAGAGCTGCAAAAGTATCCCTGATTTTTCAAGAAGATCCCTGAAAACTTACAGGGATGATATAGTTTTGGTTGAAATGGGGCTTGGGGTTTCCAACTTTTTTTTTGTGAGATAGTGAGAAACCTCTTACGAAATATTAAAGGCATAATTTACCATTTGCAGATGAAAGCATTAGTGCTTTAAAATAGTTCTAAAATGTGAGTTAGGGATAGAAACAACCACTGTTAAAATTTGAATCCATATAATCGATGTTAAGTGTTGTTAAATACACAAAATGTGAACAATAGTTATAATAAAAATGTTTCCAGACTAAACCGTATACAGTTACGGTTTACTGAGAAAAACCCTGATATCTCCTTATATTTTAGGTTTTATTGCAAATATTTTATATGGTAGGATGTTTTATGATACAACAGACCTACACATATGCATCAAATGTGATATCTTGAACATTTTTGAAATCACTGCTCCCAAAGGTAAACTGGACCTTTAAAGAGCATACCATTTTTAAGAGCATACAATTTTCAAGAGAAATTCAAAGTTTGAATTTTGATGAAAGTTAGAAAATTTATCAAATTGGTTGAGATATCCAAAAACAAAGAATTCCCAATAAAAGGTGGAACCCAGCTTTTATTAGGACCACTGTTTTACTTTGGTTTTGGATATCTCCACCATTTTGAAACAGATATTTACCAAATGAACTTTGAATTCCTTGTAGAATTGTATGCCTTTAATAATTCATAAGTGCTTTCTAATTATCTGGCAAAAAGTTAACAATCTGAATTCCCCACGTCAATCAAAACTATACCATACCTTTATCTTTTCCTTTTCTGACAAAGAAAGATGCAAGTGTCATGCACCAACAGAACACCCGTCAGCACCGACATAACATCTGTCATACACCGACAAAACATTCTTGGATCAGCACCGAATGAATACAGCTGTTCACGCCATGTTTGCCAACTCCAACTCTCATGTCCCGAATGGACACTTTTATTCCACCCCACCCTGGTTTCACCAAGGCACATCACGGTTCTCCGTCACACCTCCCCCCAACAAGAGGAAAGTTATGAATGTAACTTTTCGACTATATAAACACCTTCGTTGTAAGGCTTGCTTCACTGTTCGTGCGTACTATTCAGCTTACATGATTGCAAACTCAAATAGTTTTGTGTTGTTTTCTCACAACCTCACCTAGCATACTACACTTATGATTACTGATTTTGAGCCTTATCAGAATCAGTTAACTCCGGCATCCATTGTCCACTTTTAGAACAATATATGAAAACTTGACAAGCCCCCTACAAAACATGTAAATACACAAATCAACAGTCTACAGTAATACACATGTGAAACTGTTTTCAACGGGTGCACATACGGGTGCACTTAATCCGGAAAGATTACACCAGATGTAATCAACCATTTCTCCAGTAGTATCAAGATTTTGACTGAGACTGTGCTTTCTGGTAGTCTCGACTGTAATTATATCTTCACATATTTGACTAATAAACTTACATAACTTCAGGCATGAATAGTATTTTGTTTTTGGTAACACATACACTTCATCTTTAAATGTGAAAACCAAAAATACACTTTCTTCACGAAATTGTTATGACTGTTGCAAAGATATGTCTGTTTCTCCAACACAAACTTTCATTGGAGTTTCACTGAATGTGGTAACAGCACACATTTCTTGATTATAGAGTTTTTAACAACATCGTATTTAAACACTATGACACACGTGTACATCTACTCAATGTACTTGCTCATAAATTTTATACTTATGTCAACTCTGCGTCATAAGTTAACCAAAGCAACAACAAAAATGTAACCACCGGACATTTCTCTTTGTCACTACACACATATATGTTTTGTCACTCGTTAGCATGTTATGATATACAATGTATGTGCAAACTCTGGAAAATATCGAGATCATACTCGACACAATGTGACTCTGTCACTCTGTAACGAAATACATATACAGGTTATCAATTTACAAAAGTGACATTATATCTTGGCTTCTTTATGCCTCACTGTCACTCAACACTTTTTCATTTATGCAAAACAACACAAATTTTTGTGTTTTAACACAAATCGGTTGATATAAAACTCAAAATTTGATCAACAGTTCTCCTGTGACTGGCCGGTTGTGTTTTGCTATACTGTTTTTGCATTTGCTAGCATTAACTCTGTAACGTATCGGTATACATAACAATATGAATCCTTTGACTCTTTGGGGTACATTGAATGAAATCAAAATAGAAGTGTGCAACTAAAGCACAACTTTCACTCTAATCTTACACACCACAAATGTTGTATCCTGACGCTTCCTGTAATGTTGGGTTTTCAAAACATCATACAATGCTTGGCGTGTAACACATCATGAAAATTTTCAAGCGATGTCTTCTTATAAAGACAGAATATTGTGTACTAGTACTTTCTCATACTTCCTAGCATCACTCACATACACTGTTTTCGTTTAAAACAAACATGATTAACATAAATACAATTTCTCCCTTCACAGATCCTTTGGAAAGGAAGAAAACTGAACGATAATACATAAACACATGTATACGTTGTCATATACAAAAAAATATCAACATCAGTTTCTTGTCTGTTTTGAGTCTTGTTTGAAATATTCAGCTTGATGTAGGTTTCACTGTAGATTTGATATAATTATCGTTCGGCAACATTATCAGCGCGCGCACAGTTTCAAACTCGCGACAAAGCGTCTGCTAATTTGTTGTCCTTTCCTGCTATGTGCACAATTCTCAGTGGGTACGGCTGGAGAATCAAACTCCAACGGAAGAGACGCTGATTTTTGTGCTTGAAGCGTTCTAAGAATGTCAACGGGTTATGGTCAGTGTACACCACGATGTCTCTTCCACCGTCCAAATACGCTTCGAAATGTTGCACCGCTAGAACGACACTAAGGCATTCCTTCTCCACAGTTGAATACTTTTGCTGATGGCGATTCAGTTTTTTGGAGAAGAAACACACGGGTTTGCTGTGTCCGTTGTCGTCGTCCTGAAGTAGCACGGCTCCTACTCCTCGGTCACTAGCATCGGTAGCTAGCTGGAAGCTCCTCTCGAAGTTTGGTGCGATGAGCACGGGATCGTTCATGAGGACGGCCTTCAGCTTCTGGAACGCATCCTGGCAGCTCGCCGACCACTGGAACGTTGTACCCTTTTTCAACAGGTCCGTCAAGGGCACCACCAGGTGACTGAAGTTGGGAACGAATCTCCGGTAGAATCCGCACATTCCCAAGAAGCGCTGAAGCTCCCGTTTCGATGACGGCACTGGGAAGTCCACGATGGCTCGGACCTTGGCATCTCGTGGTGCGACGCTACCTCGGCCTACCTCGTGACCTAGGTAAGTCACACAAGCTTTCCCGAACTCGCATTTGGCCAGATTCTTAGCGGGACGAATCCGATATGGATGCTGCTTTATGGGCGCATTTTTACCAACATCAACCGTATGAACAGCATCTTTCGCACAGCCCAATTTATCACTGCAAACCTCCGGAAATTCCTGGAAGATGTCGACAACATCTTGCCTCTCCGAATCTGACATATGACTGAGCAGTAACTCTGGATTTTCTAGTGCCTTTGAGTTCTCTACTCGCGGAATCATTCCTGACTTGAAACTCACACTCTGAGAATCTGGAGCATCATGTTCAAACTCTTCTGCACTTTTCTCAGCACTGTGTACGACACTCTCACTCACAACTGCACCTACATCTTCTACCATCACACGGCTAAATAACTCCTCAAAAGCCGGAATAGGAATCAACGGCGCAGATCTAATGGCATGTTGTGGTTTTCCTACCTCTTGACATTCACGACACGTTCGACAAAATTCAGACACATCCTTTCTCATCTTGGGCCAGAAGAAGTGAGTTCTGATTCTACACAAAGTCTTCTTGACACCCATGTGTCCAGCCATTGGAATTTCATGTGCAAGACGTAGAATTTCCTTTCGATACGGCGGAGGAACAACTATCTGGTCGACAACCGCCCAGTCCTCATCTGCGGGACGGTCTGGAGGACGCCATTTCCTCATCAAAACACCAGACTTTACATAGAAACATTCTGGCACTCCCTTCGCCTCATCTACAGTCAATGCACCCTCTCTCAACTTCAACAACTCCTCATCTTCCATCTGTGCTTTGATTAAAGCCGGCTGACTGAACACACCTTCTTCCCAACTTTGTTCTCTTTCATCTTCACTAGTCACCTTTCCAAAGAATGTGTCATCAAGAGAAATATCACTTTCAGACTCCTTTCTCTCACTCTCTGCTTCACTTGCTCGAAACCTGGTGATAGCACATGTTGGAAATACTTCTGGAAATTCATCGACAAGTTTTTCAGTTTCCTGTTCGTACACTGGGACTTCGGAAACAACCGGAAGGACACTCACTCGACCTCCTGCAAGGTCATTACCAAGCAAAAAGGAAACTCCATCCATGGGGAGAAATGGAACAATTCCCACAATCACTTCCCCTGAAATCAGTCCACTATCCAAATTCACTCGGAATAGAGGGACCGCCCGAGTTCCTCCATTGACATCATGTATCAGTACTTTCCTACCCGTGTTACAGTCTATGGGCATACTCTTCACATCTCCTACCATGAGGGACTGTGTAGCTCCAGTATCACGAAGGATGACAACCGATACTCTAAATTCAGCAATGGTAACTGTACCCTTGGAAATGAAGTCCTTGTACTTTTCATCCACACGACCAACTGCAAACGTATCTGTCATTTTTGAGACACTGCTTTTCACAACATTTGGATGACGCTGTTCATCACTTACACTTGACTTAACAAAACCATTGGTGGCTGTCTTGTTCTGTTTCTCTTTTGTTTCAGCATCTGAAGTGTTCTGTGAACGTGTGTCTGCATGGACTAAACCATGTGTTGCTTTTTCCTTTTGTTTTTCTTTTGCTTCATTTTGTTCCAGCAATCGCCTACATTCAGACTTAATGTGACCCGTTTTCCCACAGAAAAAGCATCTCACTTCTTTGTATTGAGGCCGTGGCGATTTTGGTCGCTCTTTCTGTGATTCAGTCTTTACTTTATCCCTGCGTTCACTATGACTACTGTGCCACTTTTGAGTGTCAGGATTTCTCAACTGATCAAATTTCCTCTTTCCCTCAGGACTTTTTGTTTTCACTTTATGTGTCAACTCATACTGGTCAGCTGTGACTGCAGCACTCTTTACATCATGCACTCTTCGATCTTCCAAATATGTTCTCAAATCTGGAGGTGTCGATTTCTTGAACTCCTCCATCAACACTATCTCTCTCAAATTGTCATAAGTGAGATCTACATTCATTGATCGAACCCATCGATCAAACAGAATTTCTTTTTCTCTCTGAAACTCTACGTAAGTCTGTCCCGAACCTCTCCTATATCCTCGAAACTTTTGCCTGTAGGCTTCTGGGACTAACTGATAGGCAAGAAGGACTGCTTCCTTAACTGTGTCATAGTTATTTGCCTCCTCATCCGAGAGAGCAGACACTACTGATTGTGCCTTGCCTGTGAGCTTTTGTTGTACTATCATAGACCAATATTTCTTCTCCCACTCCAAATTCCTGGCTATTCTCTCAAAGGAGAAAAAGAAAGAGTCTACATCCTCTTCATCAAAGCGGGGGACTGTGTTTGCCATTTTTGCAATATCGGGCGTCTTTGGTCTCGACATAGTAACATTAGGCCTATCCCCTGGGACGCTACTGGACTGGGCCTGGGTCAACTCAATTTGACGTTGCATTAACTCTTGTTCGAGTCTCAGATTTTCTGCCTTCATTTTTTCTTTTTCTAACTCCAATCTTGCCAGTTCTAGTTGTGTGGAATCTACCCTCATCTCACTAGGTCTAGTAGTAGTTGTAGTACTTGGAGCAGTTTTTCTACCTGCGCTCTCAATCTCATCTGTACTCTCACTCTGGTCTGTGTGTTCATTTTCTACACCACCCAGTTCAAGCTTCTTCACCAGAACTGCAAAGATTTCTTTCTTTCGACTACACTCTCTGATATCAGCATCTACATGAGTTGCAACCTCAATTAATTGGGCTTTCACTAACCCTCTCAATCTACCAAGAGTGACGCCTTTCACAAACTCTGCAGCATCGAACTTGAGCTTGGCTGCCATGATTTATTCACATCTAGCTTTCCGACTAGTTTTCAAAACTACGTCGCTAACGCAACTTCATACAGTGCACTCCACTGCGTACCGAACTACGAGAATAGTCTAAGCAATTTAGACCGGATAAACACTCGTATATCTCGAGGCCAATTTCCTCGTAAAGCCACATCTAACGATGCTAATCCAAATAACCAGAAAGTGACACACTAATCTGATAAAACGACATAAAGGAAACGATAATACGTACCCTTCCTTTCCAGCAATCAATGCTGCAACCCTGGTATTCAGCTAGCGAGAAGACCAGAACAAGTGCGCAAAAGTACAAAACATACTCATCGCATCGCTTCGCGAATCGCACTTCCATTCACAACCACTGCTAACGCAGCCCCATTACACATACCGTGCAATGTCACGCAGTATACAATACCGCTACGAACAGTACGAACGACACTGTTACGTTCGCTACTCTGTGTACACATCCCACATGAGTGCGAACACTACACATAACTCCATCGGGCATCAATACTTACAACGATGTACCAAACACCGAAATAACTACCCAAAAAACAGCTTGTTTGTATGTTCATTTCCCGGACATGTTCCCCACATGTCATGCACCAACAGAACACCCGTCAGCACCGACATAACATCTGTCATACACCGACAAAACATTCTTGGATCAGCACCGAATGAATACAGCTGTTCACGCCATGTTTGCCAACTCCAACTCTCATGTCCCGAATGGACACTTTTATTCCACCCCACCCTGGTTTCACCAAGGCACATCACGGTTCTCCGTCACACAAGCACCCCATATGCCTATATGAGGGTTATCGTCACCAACTAAGGTGCATGTAACAGACATACAGGTGTCTTCCTGGTACGTTTTTCGGAACATACATTTATGAATTTGATGCGTATATGTTGGCAGCCATCTTGCAGTGCCTCAGACAAGAAATATCAGTGGACAATTTTGGACAGACGGAACTGATGCACAAAGGATATTCCACATAATCAAACATAATCATACATTGCTTACTATGAATGTGGATTAAAATTCAGATTTCTAGTGATTGAGATACTTTTGAAGACTTCTATGTGGCCTCTGGTATGATATGTAGAGATTGGAGAAATTAAAGAAATGTATGCATACTGTAAAACGAGGAATGTTTGCGTGCATTTTATTTTCGCGAATTTCGGGAGCGCCACGATTCGCGAAATTAAAATGCATGCGAAAGTCCTTGTCTACACTGTATGCATTGAATGCCAGTGGCAGTTCGCGAAAATATCGCGCCGCAAAAGAGGCCGTCGGCTCCAATTCGCGAAAAATTCATGCCGCGAATATATCATGTTTTACAGTACCCTCTTCCCCCCCCCCCCCCCCCCATTCACCCATATGTCAGACACATTGCTTTAAAGCAAGATTATAGGATTTCATGTCAAAATTGCATTTGTGAGGCTTGTGTCTTTTGTAATTCATATCAGTAATTCGTAGCACATGGCAGATCAAGGGTCTCAAGAGTGACTGGGGTGGTAGGGGGAAAAAAAAAGATTATGAGTCAGGTAATGGTACTAAATGTTTCATGTATTTGCTCTTATTATGTGGCTGTATTTTTCATCGACTGAGGAGAAAAAAAACCAAAAAAATTAACATTGATATGTCAAGCCCTAAAGTAAAACACCACCTTATTTTTGTTATTTTTTTTTTATCAGCGATGGAAAACAACTCACAAGGAGCAATGTTCACTGTTGAAATATAGTTCTGGATGACTGGAAGAAAAAAAAAGGTACCCACTTGGTCTGAAGTGTAGACTACCTGCACAGACACAGGCATTCCCATTTGGCTAAGCACAGCACACTACCACCTTCAAATGGTATTGCCATATCATAGGGCAGCATTTCTTTTCTCTACTCTTTTTTTTCCCTCCCACTCCACTCTGACTCTCTCCCTCTTTTTCTCTGTGTCTCTCACTATCTCTCCATCTGTCTCTCCCCTTCTCCTTCCCTCTCTCCTTGTTATGTGGCCTCTCTCCGCCAGTCTTCTGTTGCCTGCTTGAAAGGAGCCCTCGTGAGGTCAAGGCCTGTTATTTTCTGTCTGTGCTATCCAGGCTATAGGGCCTGGCAACTTTGTGATATGAACTGTGGTAGGACAAAGCATAGTCTTTGGTTCTAGTCCCTATCATGTTTTTTATGCACACACTACTCAACATGGGACCAATTGGATGTTGAAGCAGTGGGCAGAATGCAGTGGTTGTGAAATGTGTCTGGCTATGGGCAGTAGGCTACCGTTGACATGCTAAAATGTATCATGACCTCTAACTCCGTTTGGACATTTGAGTCATATGGCCTATTTCACTTGATTTCTTGTACAGTTGGTCACAGATATTTTCCTGTTTGTTTGGTATTTGCTTTTTTTTTTTAAAGAAAATTTAGGCTGAAGAGTATTGACTGCAATAAGGTAAAATTGTTCATATTCATTTGCTTCCCTTGCGAGTGAAGGATCAAGATGAAAGTAAAGATGGGATCTCTGGGGTAGACCTACTGCATAGGCTGATATCTTTCAGCTTCTGGATGAGTTATACACCAATGAAGAACAAATAAGGAATCTCCATTTTGGTGTCTTAGAAGCTGCGGATGTAATATCATCATAAAAGACAGCTCTTCAGTGGTGTTTTTGAAATATGGCTTTCTTGGAAAGTAAAATGTGCAACAGTAGAAATATGTTAAGTCTATTTTTGCATCTTTTACCATCCCGATGCCGCTGCTTTTATGTTTCACAGTTTTTGTTTCAATCTAATATCATTGAATTCATTAATGGCTTTGATTCCTCCTCCCCCTCACCCCCACCCCCCATCTCCCCCCCCCCCCCCCGAACTTAAAAAGATGTTGATTATGTATTCTCTTTCCATGGAATATTTTGTGTTTAGGCCTTATACAGCAAATTTTGTTTTGGTCAAGAGAAATGTTCAGTTTTTGTGGTGAGGTCTTGCAGTTAATAGACTACTGTTGATCTATTGATGTGATTTTTTTCAGCGTGTTATTTTCCTTGCTCGGTCCTGGTCTAGTCTCCCTACCAAACTGCATCAGCCTATCTGTGGGTAGTCCCAAATTTGAAGGCCCATGTTGAACAGTCTGTCGGTAACAGCATCGCACATGGGCGGGAACTTTTCCAGATACCAGTCGTGTGCATGTTTCTGTAGAATCTTTTCTCCCAAAACAGTAATTTCAATCACCCTTGCAATGCAGATCCATACACCGGGTTAATGGGGATGTCTCC
Source organism: Diadema setosum (assembly GCA_033980235.1). NCBI lineage: Eukaryota > Metazoa > Echinodermata > Echinoidea > Diadematoida > Diadematidae > Diadema > Diadema setosum. Next base: position 5,118,828 of record CM067080.1, read on the forward strand.
CTCAAACATATTATATCAACTATAAAGAATATAGCAGTTATAGCCCTACAATATACGTACTGTGTAAGCAAAGATATTGAACCATGGTGAAACGAGGAATGTTCACGTGCATTTTAATTTTGTAAAACATGCGAGAGCCAAGATTTGCGAAATTAAGATGCACATGAAAGTTCTTGTCTACACTACATGCATTGAATGCCAGTGGCAATTCACGAAAATTTCATGCCGCGAAAAGGTCATCGGCTCCAATTCACAAAAATTTCATGCCGCGATAATATTGTGTTTTACAGTATTATATCTCATACGCCTATGACTAGCAGGAAGTTCTTATTGTAACTGATGGCAAACCTCATCAACGTGAATAAGCAGTAGTGCAACTTCATCAACTTGAATGAGCTTCCTCAACTTGAATGAGCATTAGGTTTGCACACTCTTTCTTGCGGTTATTTTATGTTGTGCAAAATGCACAGCAAGTTTCACCCCACAAAAAAATGTTTGCTTTGACAGTATGATCCATACATCAGTCAGGCAGGAATGCTTCTTTTGACTTGTCAGAGCACACTTTTAATCTATCTTGACTGGGTGATGGTGTATGTTTATTGATCAGAATATAGAAATCAATAGAATTTCAGACTCTTTCCCTTAAGAATAGATCGCCTACTTCCACTAATGACTGGTGTGTCCTGTCCCAGGTCTCATGGATAGATCTTGTACCAAAATCATACTGCATACTTCAGGCTGCTTTCCCATGGTCTATAGATTGTTTTGTTTGTTTATTTGGTGGATGTTGTTTTTACTTTTGCATTTGTTTTTACTTGTGCATTTGTTATTAAAACAGAAAAATACTTGTTACACAAAATCAGATGGTTTACCAAGGGGAACGAGATGTGTTATTCTGTTGAATATTGCTAAAATCAGTTGTCACTTCGAAACCAAGCTCCATGGCATGAGTAGAATCACTTAGGCTGTGGAAAATGCACTTGATCTTGTGGTTATGAAAATGTAAATTATCACTTGAAATAGTCTATTGAACCCATGTCAAATGCTTTAGGTACTAGGCCTATGTATTTTGAAACTGCATGTAGGCTTACAGCTTGAAGATTTTAATAGATAGTGTAAATTTGCTCTATTTTTGGGCAATTAAATATTTGTGCTGTTTGAGTACTTGTAAAACGCAATATTTTCGCAGCATGAAATTTTTTTGCAAATTGGAGCCGACGGCCTTTTTTACAGCATGGAATTTTTGTGAGTTGCCCCTAACATTCAATGCGTAGGCCCTAAAGTGTGGACAAGAACTTTCAAGTGCATTTTAATTTCGCGAATCTTGGCTCTTGCGAAATTTGCAGAATTAAAATGCACATGAAGATTCCTCATTTTATATAGCTAAAAATCCACATTGACAGGTTCTTATTAAAATTTGCACTGTGCAATCCAAAATTGATGTGCCCATATCATGGCACACACCAGACAATGGGCACTGTACATAGCACATTACATAAGTCTGCACATTTGTTTACAGTATACACAAACAAAATTATGATTTTTTTTTTCTTGTGAAATCTCAGAGTGACTAGAGCAAGCCTAGCTCTGTCAAGTCATGTTGGCAAAAGAAATTTGTGAGTCAGCCTTGACCTGATATTTTATGAAGAGCACAAGGACTCTGAGTGAGAGATGAATGGTTTTGGGTGCAAGAAATTTGATAACAGTGAAAAATGAGAATAAAAAAGAAGTGCGTGAATGGCATACTGTAATAGTGGAAATTTTTGCACTGTTATAATTTTAACACATTTCGCGCGACCAGAAACTAGCACGAAAATAAGAGCACACGAATATATTTGCTTGCCATATTTTCCAGTAGTGGATGTTTTGATTCCGTGGAATGAAAAACATGCAATACTCATCTTACCCGGCCGAGGGCGAAAAGTTACTAGCGCAAAAATATCCACTTTTACAGTAATGTTATAACAGTGTTAGGACAGGAGGGTAATGGCTTTTGAGGGGAAGTAATTTTTTTTTCTAGGACTACCTTCTTTCAAAGTCTAACCGATGCGACGACAAGCATGCAGATTGCCAATGGTAGTAACGCAAGTTCAGTGAAACTGGCTGGTGTCTTGAATCAACATTAAGGTTTTTTTAATAGCTCGGATAATCCCCTAATTCCGGAGATAATTGATACTTTATCCTGTCATTTCTATGGCAACTGCGTAATATTTCAGCTGGGCCTGAAATATCAAGGCACCCTGTTGTAAAAGGATTATGTGTGTGATATCCCCCCCCCCCCCAAAAAAAAAAAAAAAAAATAGATAAAAATCTCATAAAAGGTATATGTTTCATGGTGACATTTTTTTTTTTTTTTTTTGGGGGGGGGGGAGGATGAAGGTAGCTGTAAAGTATGATGCAGAGGGTTCTAATTACAGACAAGGGTCTGATTTTAGAGACTAGGCATGAATCTCTTTTGCAGCCTGCCTGAGGTCAGGCGCAAACTCAAAGGGCATTCCTCTTCAACGTTCACTGATCTTATGGGATGTGTGCTGTGTATGGCATATTCTCCAGTACTGACACACACACACATACACACACATGACCAGCACACATGCACATGGTGATACACACACTCACACACACTCATATATACACACACACAGAGTACCTAATGTCGTATGTGTGAAAGCACACACACACAGACACATACACACAGCCTTTCTTGCATGTGAGCCTATGTGAGGATATATTGATAGAAATTGTCTCTTGCCCTCTCTCTCCCTCTATGTCTCTCTCCTCTTTCTCTTTTTTTTTCCTGGTGCTGCTCACACACACACACACACAGAATGCAGACTAGTATGACACACATGTATGGGTACACTGTGAGCGCGGCTTATATTGATGAATGTAACACATGTGCAGTATATTTCTCTCTCTCTCTCTTTTGCTCTCTCTCCTTGTGTCTCTCCCTCTCTTGCCCTTTTCACTGTGTGGCATACACAGCACAGCAGACATAGGATAAGCAAGCCATAGAGACAAGAGAGGGGGAAAAAAAAGTCCTATATCCAGGGAGTGAGCTGTTAGTATGACAGAGTGGTATGCGCCACATTGCCGGTCCATGTGCCTTTGCTCGCTCGTACGCAAGCATATTGCGTGAGAGTTTTTCATTCAGAGTGGAGACTGCTACAAACGGACTCTCGTCGGTCTTCTTCTCTATGGGAAAACTACGGCACTCGCTCACAGCAGTGTACCCCTCAGGATTCTAAATGCAGACCATGCCGGTCGGCAGTTTCTTTTTTTTTTTTTGGTGAGATGTGCCCTTCTCTCCCTCTCTCGCGCTAGCTCGTCTTGTGTCTAGAGTCCTCGTGCTTGTCTCTCCGGCATTTTGGCTCTTCCCTTGGTCTTCTACTCGTTCATTCATTCCCTCCCTACATGTGACGGGGGCTGTGTGTGTGTGTGGTGAGGACCGTTGATGGATGCTCGGTGTGCGAGGAAACCCGCTCGCTACTGGCATGGGACTGTAAAGCGGCAGACATGAATTCAGACGGAGCCAAAGCCCTTCTTCTCAGGACCCCGCAATCCATGTGAACACTGAGGAATTTCCCCGCTGTGGAGGAGCTGTACCAACTCCATGCTGTTTGCGCCCTTTCTTCTCTTCTCTCGTTCTCGTCTCTGCCCCTCGCACTTTTAGTCGTCTTGCCTTTTTGCTCCCGCTATTGGATCGTCGGCTGGCAGGCCGCGCACAGCCAGTGTGCTGTTCACAAGCCCCCTCTATTTCACTCACCCAGTCTCGGCGGCCGTCCACAAGGCTCTGCGTCCCCGTGTGTGCGTGTGTTGGGAAGTTCTTAACCTGGATAAGACCGTGTCGTACATGTATGCTGTTGGAATTATAAGTGGCAAGGTTGGCTTTCGTCGAGCGACGTGGTTCCGTGGACCAGTGTTTTCACATGTCGGGCAAGGGAGAGAGAAACCCTCACGGCAAGTTCGCAGTGGACAAGATGCGTCTTGTGTGTAAGTATACGAGAGACCAAAAAACGAATGAAAGATCTGATAAAACATATGAAAGGTAAAAATCAGTGTCAATGCAGTTGTTCAACCCATTCCCTACCGAAAAAGTTTCATTTGGCGGGAAGAGCATGATTCCACGTCTTTTCATAAAGGGGTTCATGAGAGCAGAAAAAAAAACAGAAGAAAAAATTGTCTGGCTTCTTTGTGACAAGCTGCCAGCCATTCTGCGTCACACACGTGGTGAATTCGGGGAGACTCGGCAAAAGTCAGTGTCTTTTTTAGGGGAAAACTGACATTCTTCAAAGCTTAACCCCACGAGGGCAGCTTTGCCGGAGAACGGAAGGGTTGCTGTAGTCTAAATGAAGTGAAAAGATGTTGAGCGTATAGTTCCAATCCCTGAGGATTGTGGCTTGGTAATGGCGGGGGGGGGGGGGGGGGGAATGTGTCTTGTTGCTGTCGAGTTTAAAGCAAAGTAGCTCTCCTTCTATGTACTCGTCCCACGAGCTAAGTACAGAGGCCATCACATCTGGAGTTTTAACCTAGAGAATTTAACTTCTGGCTACATTCCCACACACAGTGCTCGAGATATCCCCATCATCTTGGAAAAGAGAGAGAGAGAGATAGGGAAAGATAATTAAAGAGAAAGAGAGAGAATGTCAAGTGTAAGACTACTAACTAAAACTACTCATACAACTCTGATGGATATTTTCAAATATAGAGCTCAAAGGATTGCACCATAAAAGGAAGAGGAAAAAAAATCGGAGAAGCCTCATGAGTCAGACTTCGGTGTATTTGCCAGTGATAGTAACAAAATTCAGTTTGAGGACTGAGAAACACTTGAATGACAGATCTAAATGAAATCATCATTGGTGTGTGGAATAATTCACAATTTTTTTGATTTGTGATTAGATGTAAACATAAATATGATATATATTGAAATAGAGAAAGATTCAAGAAATCATTATCAGTGGAGTGTTCATGAATCTGCGACGTCGTTGGCAAATGTATCGCCCTATGATTTCATGCTTAGCATACTAGACAGGAACGCAATTATGCAGATTATGTGGTTGATATGTCACCATTGATAATATTGCGAAAGTATGTTCCAGGCTTGCATGATAGCATGGTGCGAGACGTGGCATTGTTGCCTCTAGAAAAGAACTATCATGTGAAGATGGAAATATTATCTGGGAAAGCTTAAAAAGACAGATAAAGGGCTTGACAAAGAAAGAAAGAAACAAACAAAGATTACTGCAAAATGCTACATTTAATGACATTCATATACAGACAAGCAGAAATGACTAGTTACCGTGATTATATGATACGTAGCCGTGTGTCTGAAGGTTACATCAGTGAATAGTGTCTAGCTTCGTATAGTTTTTGAGACTTACTGCTTACAAGTGACTATTTTACTCATACAGCTATACAATTTTAATGAGTCTTAAAGAGCTGTGTACTGAAAATTCAGTGTTCTCACCGGTACGCTGAACATAACGACTACCCTGCAGTGCTGTGTATGTTTATGCGTCTGTGGTTTGTTTTTTGTTGTAATTTTTAGAATTAACATACACCCCCACTTACATATTGTAGTCTCACTTTATACTATTGAAGGATTACAAAATCCTGGTGCATCATTCGTAGGTGTAGTGCCTCACATACCAGTTTTAGATTGGAAGTGTGTTGGTGAAACCTAGGAATCTGTGTGAATGACACTAATTGCCTATTTGGATATCTTGGAAAATAAAGCAACAATTTCCTTACAGTAACTTGGTTTTAAACTTTACTGACTGGGTTCAAAGGTCATAACCCCGAGTGTTTAGAGCCCTCTATATGCTCTGAAAATTGCACCCATAGAAATAGGGCTTTTATATTGATGCTGGGATAGCTAATCCTGTCATGTAGGAGTAAAGACAAAGATTAACATTATCTATAAATATAGGCCTATAGATATACTTATGTGTGTGTCAGTAAAGGATTCAAATTTAGCATTTGTGACTTTCTCATCGTGGTAAGTACCGTGCAACTTTGGAGGTTGGTTGGTCAATTTTTGGTGCTATTTTTATCACCGTGTCATGCTCAAATGTGCTTCATATGTTCATAGTTCACACTTCCTGTCCTGGATAGCCGTACTGTATCCAAAGGGGGAAAAATGGTTTGCTCCGACTAAAGTTTATTTCATTAAAACCTAAGATGATCTTGTCAGTTACTGGGTACCTGCGCATGCAGAAAACTTCCCTTGTGTAAGTGTTAAAACATTTGGCACAGAACTCCTGTCGTCACTTCAAAAAGTCGTTCCTAAGTTCACTTCACAGAGTCATTCCTAAGTTCTTTTCTGGTGCCCAGGACTCCCTCTGTTTTCTTTTTTTCCTTTCGCGTCAGACCCTGGTTGCTTTGCGGGCTGCTGCGTAGCCTTCCAAGTTATTGCAGCCTTTGTAAACAGACTCGAGCCGGCCCAAAACATTGAAATTAGATATGGCGAGGGCAAACATCTTTTTCAGCATTTATGTTTTAATGCCAGCCAGCACATATCTCCAGCTCATTCCCCGCAGCAGCCAGGCCGAAAAAGAAAACAAAATCCACGATCGTGTACGCTCGTTTGAAGCAGGATGTTGGGAAGTCGAAAAAGACATTCATGTCAAGTGTAACATGAAATGTACTGTGCAGCTCAGTCTGCCGTCTGGCGTAGACATATGTTCCGCTTTTCCGGGCAGATGCTAATTTCTATATAAAGTATAATTATATGACATACTATGACATACATCTGGTGGGGGGAAAAAAAGACTCGAGGCAGACCCAAACAAAACTAAACATGACATCGAAATGATTCTGCACAAACCTCGTATGCTTCCATCAGAAGCATTTTTTCACAGTTGAGTATATATTTATGAAGCTTCAGGAATTTCAGGGGATGCAGTGCCAAAAGTCAGCATTTTTCACGAAGTATTTTCTGTCAGCACATTGTAAGAAGCTGGCAGGGCACATGGGTTTTACCTCGACTACTAAAAGGACTGAAAATCTTTAACGCAGTTCGTAACAAAGATCAAGTTTGAAAAAGATACAGAGTATGTATTAATTATATACAGTATGCTTTTATTCACAAAAGATAATGATATAGTACGTGTTGCTCTTATGTGAGATAGAGTAGACCATGAATATGACCCTGAGATTTTTCTCTGAATTATACGACCCAAGTGCCAGGAACACCAGAAATGGGTCACGCTGTTTCTTTTGTTTTGTTGAAAACTCTTAGAATACGTGGGCAGAATCGGAGGGGGGGGGGGGTGGGAGGAATGCTGGAACTCACTGAAAGTACAAGGACATTATAGAGGAAGTGTGATTTTGACCATAAGGTTGAACTAAATCAAGTTCACTTTTAGTTTCTTTCCACTGCAGGAATCTGGGATCACATAGTTTTGGTCAGATCCGCAACAAGTTAGATATAATTCATCTATTTGTTATATCATTTGTTTACCTGTTCCCGCCCAATTCTAGGCCAATTACAAAAGAAGAAGGAGAAGGGGAAAAAAGAGTGTCCATCCCACTATAATTGATTTTGCTTTGTTGCCCAGAATATTTTTCCACCAGGCAATTGTGTGTGGTAGATGATGTTATGGCCATTGGCAGGTAGTGTTGCATTGTTAGTCAATAAGATCTTATGAAATTATGTATACGAGACAGACTTATGTATAGTCTTGTTCTTCTCTGTTCTAAAACTGTCTGGCTTGACGTTGGGGATGTCACTTTTTCAGGGGGAGGAGAGAAAGAGACGATGATTTACTATGACAATATTTTGTCTTGCTGATTGTGGCAAATGGTTCGGGGAATATTTGAGTCATTAAGACGACGGGAAATTATGAAAAAGCCGTAATAAAGAGAAGATAAGTTTAGAGGCTTAGTACGTCATGTTTGAAATTGGAACGGAGGAATATATCTGGGACAAGATCCGAAGCGTGGAATTTATTGCTGCGGCCATCATACTCCGATGTGGCAGAGAATGAATCCTGTTTAGATGAATAATGACACATTATTATACCTTACCCTCCATTTCTGTCAAGGGGGAGGGGGAGGGGTTGGGAGGTAGAGGTGATGGAGAACGGTGTGCAGAAAACAAATAAAATTCACACATTTGTATGTTATGAAATTGAAGGAAAAAAAACAGGAAGAAGAAGAGCAGTTTGTAAGCCCGGGGCAGATGTCTGAAATAGCAACATGTGCCCTAGAAAATAGCTGCATGTCTCGTCTTTGTAGATCATACGGGCTTATTTAACTGCATGTGGCAGAGATAACGCTGAGGCTACATGCTAAGCTTATACGTCTGCCCAAGTAAGTCCTTGTGGCCTGCAAAATGAAAAACCTTTGTCACCTTAATATTTTCGATGTGAGCCGTGCAAAGCTCTGTCCGTCATTACACATTCATTTCTGACATGGCACCTTCCCCCACATTTGTACCAATTCCTGGAGGTCCATCGATCCTTGATGACCAAAAATAAAACAAGTCTGATCTGCCAGAATATACATTAATTATGCATTTTATTTTTTCATTGAATGGTGCGGTGGGGAGGGGTTGCGGGAAGAAGGAGGATAATGTTACTTTCGATGTGATATTGGATAGCATGCACAGCTATTTTAAAGTAAGTGATCATGTTTATGCTCGCTCATTTATGTATCAGTTGACCACCAGTGACAGAATGATACGGTAATTGAAGACGCTAACATATTTTTCATAATCTTAGAGTCATTTGGAGTACAGAACCATGAAGTTTATACCAAGTGTGGGAGAACTAATGAGGCCTCAAACCTCCCTGTGAAAAGTAAAAACCAACACGCAGCAGATACAAGAAATCCCATACAATGTCACCTTCTTGTGAAGGAGGGCCTATCATATTTTGATGAATGTAAACCGTGCCATTTGTTTTCATATTTACTTCATGGGGGAAAAAAACAAACAAACAAAACTTTTAATTGGTGGCAGGTAGTGTACATGGGTTTGAAATGGAATCTATGATCTATGGGCTAGAAGGCCATATGTAAAAGAAGAGGGTACTCATAACTTTAATCATCCTGTTTATAATCTTTGCAGTAAAAGCCAGATAGGAAATGTTATCGATGAACATACTTCATAAAAATGCCAATGGGAGGGCGGCATCATGGTGAAGGGATCTGAAAGAAAAAAAAAAGAAGAACATATGTGAAGGAAAATGGCAGCTGAGATACTTTAATGAAGATGTTTTTGCGACGTTGTCATGTGGGCATTTAGTGTGCAAGGAGATGAAAAAGTAACTTTTATCACCACTAGGCTGTAGGGAAACCTGTGGAGTAGTCACATATATATAGAAGCTTTTGCTTTTCAGGGGGAGGGGGAAAATAGATGAGAGTAAAGGTCCCTGTGCACCTTCCATTATGGTGAAGGGGGGGGGGGAAGGGAGGGGCTGGCCCTTGCAAAAACTGGCGCGAACCGGATTTTAAAGGGATATGTCAAGTGTGCTTAAGAGTGCAACCAAGAACTTCATTTTCTTTACTTTTCTTTTTTGAACTACTGTAAAAGAAATGTCATATTTGCAAATGTGGTATTTGGTACAAAATTCTTGGTGGACAGATTAGCTATGTACAATAGCTCGGAAATAGATCTGAAGTAAATTACAAAATTTAGCATGGGCATTCAACCGTTAGATGAAATTATCCTTCAATAACGAGCACTCGTATTTTTGTCAGTAGTTTGATGGTTTAGTATGCAAGTAATTTGAGTCTATTCTTTTTTCTTTTTCTTTTTGTTGAAAATAGAGCGTGGTTTCTTGAAAATGGAAAAATCTGCAGCTTTACCACTGCTTGAATACGTGCGATGTGCGGCGTATTTGCATACACCGCTATGAAGGTTTGTGGTGCAAAGTTTGCCGCGCTGGATATACGGGCAGGAGGTTGTTGGGGAAGAAAAATTCGCGGCCATCTTTTCACTGATAGCAGCACTGCACAGCGCTCTGCACCATGCGTTCCCGTAGCCATGCAGACTTTGCAATATGGGCTGTGCGAACCCAACACTTGCCACCCACAGACCCCAGCGCTTGCCTGCCTTAGTCTCTTATCCACGACCGCTTTCATCTTTATTCATGATCATGTAAAGCGGTGCTCTGCGGCTGCGATTAACATATCCCATTTAGCGCGAACTTATGCCGAAGCCGAGCGTAGCATTTTCCCGCGCCTGCGTCGCACCAAACTCGCAAAAATTGGACTTCTGTCCTTGTGGCCTTCGTTTTGCGTTTTGTTTTCCCTTCTATATCAAGCGGATTGGACTTGGGTCTGTGAACACGAGACTGCTGCCCTCGTGTGAGAGACGACTTGAAGAGCAAAACGCCAAGTAACATTCACCCCCTGACCTGTCACATAGCACTCATTCTGTGTGCGAGAGCGAGAGAGGGGGAGAAGGAGAGACAAGAGACGGTGAGAGAGAGACTCGTGTCAAAAAGGAACTAGAACGGACTGAAACAGGTACATGTACAAGTACTTGAAGAAAGAAAGATAGATAGATAGATAGATAGATAGATAAAGATATACATAGATATAGATAGATAGATAAAGATACATATGAAGATATATAGATAGAAAAAATATATATGTAGAATGATAGATAGATAAATAAAGATACATATGAAGATATATAGATAGATAAAAATATATATGTAGAATGATAGATAGATAAAGATATATATGTAGAGAGAAATATATATATATATATATTGATAGATATAGGCAGACAGATATATATTGTATATTTATAGAGATAGACTGGTGGTAAAAGAGAACAAAATACATGACGAGACAAAAAAACTAAAATGCAAGAGATAGACAGATGGACAGACAGATGGAAGGAGAGACAGACAGAATTGGAGTGGAGGTGGAAAAGAGAGAAAGATGCAAAGTAGGTAGGAAGTCATCCACAGACAGACAGACAGACAGACAGACAAGACAGAAAGGCAGATAGAGATTTGAGATAATAGACATGAATGAGGTATGTTAGGGTGCGTTTTATCAACTCGATTCTGGCGCAGAATTAAGGTTTCCAAACAACTTCAAGGGAGTTTTGGGCAGTGTATAAGTGCAAAGCTGTCTTGATAATGGGGTTGGAAACAAGTTTCTGGACGGCAAAAAACAAAAAGAAAAGTGTGATTGCATTCGAGCCAGAAACAGTTTCTGTAGAGTTGATAAACGCAGAGTTCTTTTGAAATGTGTTTTTTTAGCTCCGACCTGCCCACGCCATCCACTGCCAACTACACATCTCCGTTCCTCCGATCAAACTGCGCAATGGAGCCGTGCAGTGACAAGGCCTCCCAATCAACTCACGACAAAGATGATAAACATAAGAACTCAAGAAACACAGTTTGAAAGGTGTTTGCAAACGCCTTTTGAATAGTGGGTATTCAAAACATGTTTCAAACATGGGAAAGTTGATAAACTCAGCCTCAAAGAAACAAGGAAGACCTCTGTGAAGAAGGTAGAGACAGGTGGAAAGATGTAAAGATAAATCAGAATTAGTGAACAGAATAAGGTTCATCATGAGGAACAAGGCAGGGGGACCTTGGGGAAGAGAAAGTTCATGTCCCCGACCGAATTCAGTCGCAAAAACTAAGGTAAGAGGGTGCAGCAAAGAACTTGTGCTGTTGCAAAAGAAATGGTCTTAGTGATTTGGAAATGTGGGCAGTTCAGGTATCCATAGGTACATACTACCGAGACAGAAATGTGAAAACAAGCAGGGAGAAGAGAACTATTCACTTCTTGTAGCGTCTCGTTTCTGTGTTCCTCGGTAAACTTAGCTTTAATCATTTATGGTGAGCACTTCATGAATGGCAGACTTCAAAAGAGCCTATAGATTCAGTAAACGGCCGAGCATTCCCAAAGCTTTGGGAACTTTTCAGCGCAACGGAGCTGAAAGCAGGCATACGTGGGCGTAGAGGAAAGTCTACATGAAAGGCGTGCATTGTCAGCGTCTGCTTCGATGCGGAATGTAAGTCAGGGAGAGCGCGCGTACAGGTATGTTTTGCCTCGATTTGATGAATACAGTCATATTTTTGAACCGTTTGGTAATGTGCCAGTGGGCAGTAGCCATTGTGCTGAATAGAAGAATACAAAGAATATGAGGGGGTGACACTCTTGAGACCATGGATGTTTTTGTTCGTCAACAAACTGGGCCTGGTTCAGGAAAACAGTTGTCAAAATAACGGTTCATGATTCATATTATGCCATTTCTTCTTTAAAGCCTTGATTTGTTCACTGGAGAGAGAGAAAAAAAAAAAGACACACATACACTTGATACACACACATTTAAAAAGAATGTATTACCCGCCACTCTGTTTTCTATCATACTACAATCTCTTTGTATCAGACATTTTGCTAAATTTTGCAAACCGAAAAGACTTATTTTCAAAGTCATACAATACTCGGAACTTTTGAGATGAGAATATGATCATGTGTGTAATTTAGCATTGTGAGATATCAAGTGATATGGAAGACCTAGTATTGTCTTGCCCACCCACTCCATTCCGTCATATTGTTGTTCAATTTGTGGAGATTTTGCTGGTATAGTCAAATCAAAATTGATTTCATATTTTTGTATAGGAAGTGGAAAATACACATAAAACTTGAAAGTAGTTCCATTCTGAAGCAAAAGTTATATGTCTGATACTGACCAAAGTCCAATGCACTGCAGTGTAAGTTTACTATATCAAATATAACAAGTTTTCTGTAGAAAATCACCCTCTTTGTAATAGGATGTAATTTCCCCCTCAAACATGCAATTATTGCCTAAGAATATGTTTTTCAACAAAATTCACTAGGTGTATGGTATGCAAACTCAATACGTTGTTTCAAGTGTTCAAAGAAAATCAAACAGAAATTCCAATAACTTTGCAGAGGCACATGCTTTTTAGAAAGTTTTTTAACACTAATTTGGATGTGTAAGATTGTTCCCATATACCCAGCCTCTTGAAAAAAAAAAGATATATTTTGTGCGAGGCTTGATGCCAGACTATGTGGTCACACCTTTGACCTTCAAAGCGATAAATTTAGATGTATCTAGACCGTCTCTGGACCGAGGGGGAAAAAAGAGGATGGAAAACATAGGAAAGTGTGGGATTGTGAAAGGGAAGTCCGTACTGAGCGTGGCTTCTAAAATAGTGTCTCACGCTTGTCGTCCATATTGGTCAAGGAAGATCGGACAAGATGGTAGAGTAAGCCCCGATGCCACCCTGACAAGCAGCAGCCTCACTTTAAAGCAGTGTTCATATCAATAAAGTGTATGAAGTTCCTTCTGGTCACTATTCCTCATCGCAAAAACAACCAAAAACAGCAAAATGAAACTACAAAATGAAGCAACACAACACAAACAGAAAAATGAAACACACACGACATGGGTGGCCTCATCTATTTATACGCTCATATCGCTTCTGTTCTGAAACGCATACGCCTACTTGCCAACTAGTAAGATTTTATCAGATTCAGTAAGATTTTTTACGTTAAAATTAGCAAAATCAGATTTTCTGTCAGAGAAATCAGATTTTAAAAAAATATTTAGATATACCTTTCATGTGTATTTTCTGAAGATTTGACCGAAAGTAAGATTTTTAACTTCAGTTTGCATATAAAATAAGATTTTTGCAATCCACAAGTAAGATATTTCATCTTGAAATGTTGGCAGGTATGGAAATGGACATATTAATTCTGATGAACTATGGTGTGATTTTGAGGATTGTGTCACCTGTAAGAGGGATGATGTAGGGAATGTGTATCTTGTTTAAAAAATGAGGACCCGTATCTGTCATATAGCCTTTTTTTGACTTTAAAAATGTTATCATCATTGTAGGCACAGCAGTGAGCCCTTTAAATTGACAATAGGACCCGTTTGCAAGCTCAGAACCGTGTCTCGAGCTATTGAATAACTCCTATTACTCGAAACAAACTTGAAACATGTTAATTGGCTATTTGTGGTATATACATACTGTGTGTTTCACTCCAGATAATCTTGATTGTGGATGTACATAAAGTAGGCAGAATGGTTAGACCTGTGAATCAGGCTTGAGTGGGTGGAGCCTTGTGTGGCACGGCATACACTTCCACCAATGGTACTCGCACATAACGTGTACACATTACGTATCTAGGCATATCGAAAATTGCAGATTTGAGTGATAATCCACTATGTTTGCGATGTTGTAATGTTGATAATGGCAGCCATGGAGAAACACAACTCAGAAATGGGAATATCAACATGTTCTTTGATGTAGTTTAGTTTGAAACCCCTCGGTATATCTTCTGAAAATGAGGGGGGGGGGGGGAAGAAGCTAATCCCTCTCCATAGAATAGCAGAGGATATGTATATATTTATATACAGTCTGCATATAATACCAATTGGCTGCCCGCCTCACTTCACAGATGACCAGTCCTGTGATATTGCCCACCGGGCAGTGTCCAGCCAGGCTGACCACTTGGGGCAAAGCCGGCCGGCTGTCTACCAGATCAGGGTGCCTCAATTTCTGGTGTGGCTAACCCACTTTCTACGGGGCACAGTACTCAGAGAGTAGTGATAGCGTCCAAGGCTATTCTGGACATTGCCGATATGTGATATAGGTAGGAAGAAATAGTGCATGAGGGTACTGACCATTAAAAAAGAAATTATCGTTAGTGTTTAGGTTTCTCATCAGTTTTGAAGAAGATTTCATTTTCGGGGGAAGGGAGGGGAGGGGGGAGATAGGGCAGGGTGAAGAGAAACCAGGGATGCACTTGGCCTCTTTTGTGAATTTGGTACCAGGACTACAGCAGTTGGCGATAAAAAGCAGCAAGTTCGTGTAGGCCTATGTGATCAGTCCGAAGATGAGCCGGGGCTGCCGGATCTCTTGCAGGCACCTATACCCATGGTCTGCATGCCGGTAGCTTCATTTCCCTCTGTTTGTAGGCACCGCCTGAGTCGAGCACACTACAAGGCTCATGAGAAAGTAGATCAGGTGCGACGCCCGCTCGTACGCAGCTTACAAGGGCTAATTGATAATCATCTCCCTTTTCATTCATTCCATGGCTTCCCTTCTGCTAGAAAAAAAAAGAAGAAGAGTTTGGGGGGGGGCAGCTGGAGGGGTTCATTGTGAAAACAGATACATGGATGGGACTTATGTGCCACCTCTCGGCATGGACTCCCTCCTTATCTCCCTGAAGACTTGACCCATATTGATACGTCAGCCCTGAGATACAGAGGGTTGTAAGGGAGTAGAAAGGGAATATATCAACTTTAAAGCATGGCCCCTGTGTATTTCTGTTCACAGGATTTGCTTTACTTGGGGGGTGAGTGTAAGAGCAGCTGCTGTATAATATGTACATGTACATTATGTTCAAAATGTATATGGAGGTGGGTGCGGACGAGTCGACCGGCTCTCTGTGAACTTTGAACGAGGGGAGCATTTCATTGTGCTGCTGGCATTTTTTAGCCAACTCGACAGTGAACCATGAAGTTCTTCTCTCTCTCGCAATGTATGCCTTTTCTGTCTCCTCTCTGTATGCCGGGCGCGTTGGCTCCCCCCCCCCCCCCCCCCCGTATCAGCTCGAATCATTTCAAGCTCTACAGGTAGTGCGTAAAGACAGAGACAAAGGGAGTCTTTCATCACAATGATGAGGTAAAATGAATGGGCCGATGGTTGATGACACCAGTCATCTGTGTTGGGATGAGGTCAAATCGTGTCATAGTGGCGTGTCTTTTTTGTTTCCCCGGCAGAAATGTCCCGGAGCCCCTCCCCACAGCAAGCGCATGAATATGATAGCAGAGGGAAACAACCACAGTAAGAAGGGGTATGGTAATTGGTATGGGGTGAAGACTCGGCTTTAAGAACATACGATTCTCAAATCCACGAATTAGCTACAGTGTGAATAGTCATCGTGTAAGTGTTAGTGTGTGTGTGTGTGTGGAGGGGGGTGAGGAATCGATTTTGGAAGAGCAACTCTGAAATTCAGGAATTCGCATTGGCGTGAAGCTTATTCCAATGTCCAAAAGGCGAAAGGAACCTTGAAATCGTTCAGCAACTTGGACTCTTTTTGTGAGCATACCGGAGCAGTTTAGCTGGGATATTTGAATATGCTTTATCCTCCAATAGGCACAGTCCAAGGTCTCTCTTCCTATCCCATTCTTTCTTCTCTCCTGTGCGTTCCCATGGCGACCTATATCCACGTGCCCCTCTGCCTCCAGGTAAACATGCACGCTGTCAATTTAAGCGTCTCTCCGAATCGGTGAGAATGATGTCTGAGATCAGATGGAATGGTATGACGCAAATGCTTGTCAATCAATTGAGTGGGGATAATCGCGGTTTTTAACATCTTTCTTACCAAGTTCCGGTAATTCTACTTGAGACAATTGCACAGTAAACCTTGTTTTTGTAAGAGATCAGTTAAGGAGCTAATGTGAAGTACCTGCAGAACTTTTGGAACGTGAGCAAAGAGACTGTCTCCAAGAATATTCTGAATGGCATTGGATCATCATTCGTTTTCAAGGCTGAAAAAGGCAGCATCAAGAAATGGCAGTCATTTGGGTCTTTAACAATGGAAAAAAGATACCTCTTGGAATCACAATAAAATTGTCAGATGTGAATAGATATCTATTGCCTTGTAGTGCACAGTGGCTGATAAGACCATAAAAGCTCACACCCCATTAGGTAGGTATTGCACAAAAAAACGTGATCGAGAGAGTTTTTTAAGGGGAACCTTCTCATCCACAAGAGCAGTGGCACATGATTGGATGGGTTAGGAGTGACCCCATACCCAAAGGTCAGCAGGTCGTCAAACTTTTTTAGTACATCACTGCATGACCAGTAGGAGAGTAGTTGAATATTGGATGAATTGATATACATCTACCATTTCTTCTCTTTCTCTCCCATAGTCTGTCTTTCTGCCTCAGTTTCATTTTCTCCTGTGATTTTGAGATGAGAACATAACCATTATGACCCCTGACCCCCTCCCTCTTCCACCCCCCACCCCTCCCCCCCCCCCCCCAGCCGTATGGCACGAGGGAGTTGAAACAAGTTGGCTCTTTTAGTGGGGAAGGGGGGAACAACCCCAAGACAACAAAGTCAAACAAAAAACCTACATTGAAAAATCTCCAGTGGGTTAAAGACATTCAGATAACTGGTAACAGTCACATATAATTCACTGCAAATGGCTTAGAAAAGAAAAGAAAAGTATTTGTTCATGTTGAGTGAGAAGTGCATGTAAGATGGAGCACATATCTGTTTTCTTTTTTTGCCTCTGACTCTTTAGGAGTAGACCTATTCGTAGGCTTGACTGAAGAAGAGCATGCTCTTCACTTTTTTCTTTTTTTGCTTTAAAATGATGGAAATAGGAGTATGAAAACAGGTGTTTTATAAGACTTCCTCTCCGTTCATGTTAATATCATCAAACTGGAACATAAATGCAAGACTTTCACAACTGTAGCAGGAAAAGAATGGAGATGTACAACTGGCAGAGGAGTTATCCTGGATTTTTTTTTTCTCAAAGGAATCAAACATTTATGAGGGCTAGGCAGAATAGTGGGGAACCTGCGAGTGATAGAAGGACGTATGTTAATATGGACAGGTTACTCATGTACAATGTATCTCAAGTCGTGAGAAGATTAAGAAAGCAAAGGAATAGATGAAGTGTACATGGAGGTATGTACGAATAAAAGAAAAGCAGAATGTAGGCCAAGTATGCAGCTTCTTTTGTGTGTGAAGGAAAGCTTGAACAAGTATTAGCGTTCATGGAAGAAGTGATTGTCTGATAGGAATAAAAGGAAATAAATAGATCCAAACCCACCAACGAGGACATATTTAGGAAAGCCTACAGGTGGACCAGACAAAGTCCATACCCAAAGAAGGTGACTTCGCTTGCTTTGAGCACAAGGCAAAAGAAGGAACGGCCGCGGGGAAAACTGGCGTTCAAGGGAAAGCGAGAGAGGGCCACTGCATGAACGAGACTCATTTACTGAGGTGGTTCTAGCTGTAGGAGACGTGGAAGAAATGTACTGCAGTGATAGAGGCAGTGATAATGAGAGAAAAGAGTTTAGAAAAATATTCCATACAAGAGAAAAGTTAAGTGACTTGTTTGATGGAGGTTACGACAGCGTCGAGCATAGTGAAACTTAATGCTGGATCAGGAGGGGGCATGAAAACATGACGGGTACCCAGAGAGATTTAGTTTCGTTCATGTCCAGTTCATTTCAGGTAACAGAGAGGGTGAGCAACTTGTGAAGATCATGCATAGGTTGAGGAAAGAGGAATGGAATGGAGCAATCTTGAATGATACTGCAGGCAAATGTGATGGCATCAAGAAATGTTAGCATAAAGTACAGGGCAGTTGCGAAACATGGCCCTTGTTTGACCATACTAAGGGAACATTACAAGAACATGAAAGAGTTTAGTATGAAATAATACTCATGTTTTGCTTCTGATTAAAACATGCAAGGACTAATCTGCGATATTTCTGTATTTAATGTGCAGATTATGAAGCAGTATGAAAGAAATGGTGCCTGCAATACGGGCTACCAGAAAAAAAGACCTCTAATAGATTATAACTGCTGTGCCTTGTTAGGTTCTTGCACCGCTCGATTGGGTACACAATCACATTTTGCAGCACAACCAAAGAACAGGTTGATAATTGGTGTGAGGTACATGAATTTATCGGAAAGATAAACATGGCTTGATTGCTGACATCTTTTTTGATGGTCTTGCCGTTGGTCAGACATACAAGCCTTTTTCCTCCAGAGGTCATTTTTGTTTTCTTTTTTGCTGTCAGAGTATACAACAAAACAGTTTGATGTGAAGGGGACAAGATTTTTAGTTTGGATTTCATGCATAAAAGAAGGATATCTTAGTAGTGTGTACTTCAATGGGAAACATGAGTTGATGTCATATAACATCACTCAATTTTATTTGAATATGTGGTTGCTACAATATATCACTGTATTTCGTAAAACAGGTAAAACTTTGAGGTCCGTTTGATGATATCTGTACCATTATGTTTATTTAACTGTACTCTGATCACTTTAAGACAAACTTGAAACATCATGTAGAGTAACACTTACCAAGTTTGAATTGAAGAAATGTGAATGAGCCCACACGTCAGAATGAGTGGGTGGGGGGGGGGGGGTTGATCAACGTTCGTGTGAATAAGGTTTACCGCTAGAGGGACGTAAGGGAATGGTGGCTATGGAAGCATGCTGAGTTTCCATTCTTGGAGCACTGCTGTGTTTTTTTTTTAATTTCTCTCTCTCCCTCTCATTCCTATCGCTCGTGTGGTAATTTTTAGTTCAGACTCCCGCAGCTTCCCACATTGTTGGTGCGCCGAACTTTGACACGCAAGCCTACGTGCACGCACACAGCAGCCAGCCGGGAGTAGTCTCGATTCGAGAACCAGAAATCATTTTTCTTTTTGTTTTTGTTCAGAAAATTGCATTTTCCATGATCACTCCTAGTTTAACTCCGAGAAATCAGTGTGGTCCAAAAGAAAAAGGAAAAGTAAGATGAATCAAAAGAACGGGACTTGAGAGAAAATTTGTGCCACGAATATGCTCTTTCCGTGATATTAGAAGATAGGAGATGATAATCGACGATATTAGACGATATAGATGGTTCATAAAACTCCACGTCCTCCTTCTGTTTGCCTTCTCTACCCTTCCAGAGGACAGAAATCGGGTCAAAGGGAACTCCAGTTGTGTTTATCTCCTGACATTTGGTACGTGCAGGGCTGGGAATATCGGGGTGGCTGTGCCAAAGTTTGAATAACAGCTGTTTCTACTCATGCCTGTAGCACATTATTTTCATGCGATAATGCTTCTCTTTCCTTTTGAAGCATATACATACATATATATATATATATATATATATATATATATATACTTTGACCCCGCCTGAGGAACATATGGCTAGATAGCATGCATTCTGTGAGATATTATCACCTGATGGTTCCTATTCGTGAGGGATCTGTCCCACTTTTTCTTTTTTCCTGCACTAATTTTATCGCAACAAGAGTGTCGCTGGCTGTCAGAGCTGTAACCCTTCCAAAGTTCCCGTGTCAAAATGTGGGAAAGAAGGATATGGGCACAGATGACTACTGATATTGTAACGTTTTGTCTTGGAGGCACTGTTTTCTTCGTTCCACTTTATACTGTATGTCCCCAAAAAAATTTACAAGGGGACCCTCCGCAACAATAACTAAGAATAGTGACTCAATCCAAATACAGTTTCAGGGTATGAAACTATATTAAACTTACTACCCACATCTTGCCAAAAACCCCATTCGATTTGCTTCAGGGAGAAATGAGGATCTTCGTAGGTCATGTCAGGAATCCCTTCCCTCCAAGTTCTGTCCATTATGTTCGCACATTAATATGCAGTTCCAAGAGCATCCAAGTGCTAAATTCGGAAGAAACAGACCCATGGCATGCTATACATTGATCCACATTTCTCTGCTTAATGTAGGTAAGATGTTATATTTGTAGACCCTGAAATATCATTCAGACAGTTAAATCATATTGAAAGTTGTCAATGCGGAAATCCGATTGTAATTCTTTTTTAGACATACTGTACAGTGGTGCTTCTGCTGCTCTGACGGATTCTCCTCTGAGTGAACAGTTGACTGGATACATGTGTCTTGCGGCTGTATAAGTAATAGTGATCAGGGCTCGACATTTGCAGTGGCCCAGTGGACCAGGTCCGTTAAAGATTCATGTCGGACCACCAAACTTCTCTTTTAGTGGCCGGATCCGATAACTAAGATTAAAAAAATGCATATGTTTTCCGGTCCAACAGTATTTCAGATTTTAAGATTTAAGTGGTCCGAGTGGGCCACCAGACAGGAAAGTTACCATCGAGCCCCTGTGAGGTATATAGATACCAGCTGGTCCTGCAGTATGATAAAGATGAAATATGGTTATATCTGCTTAAGAATTATGATACATAATGTATTTTGTCTCAATTTTTTCCCATTTATGGAGAATGTTTAACATAGTTGAGGAAATATCAGTTGGGTTGGCAGTATGTGGTATGGGTAATTGGCCTCCTCTGTGATGTTGTTAAAGGAATGGCACAGTATTGGTTGAAGTGAGGATTTAGCTTCTTCTGTTTTGCAAGATATTTAGAATCCATTCTATGAAATGTTAAAGAGCATACAATTCTAAGAGGAATTGAACGTTTATTTGATGAAAATCTGTTTTGAAATGATTGAGATATCCAAAAAACATGGTAAAAAAAATAGATCCTAATAAAAGTCGTGACCTGTTGCATTTTATTAGGATCGCTTTCTTTTTCCTTTTTTGATATCTCAGCTATTTCAACACCAATTTTTATGAAATAAACTGTGATTTCCTCTAAGAATTACATGTTCTTTCATATTTTATTGAAGGTTTTTCATTATCTCACAAACACACACACACACACACACACACACACACACACACACACACACACACACACACACACACACACAAAGGTGGAAACCTCCCATCTAAAGCAAAACTGTACCATCTCTTTAATCTTTTACTGAAAAAAAAAAAGAGGAAGAAGAAGAAGGGGGAGGAGGAGGTGGTAGCGCCAGGCTCGGGATGACTCTGATAATGCTGGTGTCAAAATCGTTATGACAACCAGCCAGCACGTTGGAAGCTGAAGGTGTGCAAATGGATTCATAACCTGTATCAGGCTGAAATGGATAGTTGTTTTGAATGGAAAGATACTTAAAAGTACAATTTAATTATTCTTTTTTTTTTGTTTTGTTAATTCCTGTGTAAGAGATTTCTGATTAAACAAAAATATTTTCTTAGCTTAGTTTCAGCTCTTGACTTTGTGGGATGTAACTTGTGTTTATTTGTGCAGCGATAAAGGAAGATTGAACTTCATTGACCGTGAAAGGATATATTGGGCAAGATTGCGATTTATATCAATTATTACTGATAAGCCTAAATCTCGGCGGTGAGTGTGATATGACTTTTAGCCGGTTCATCTCGGCAGCATCCTGTTTATTTGACGAAGTACATGTTTCAGTGAATATCACACAAATTTGTTCAGTTAAAAATAGAATAGTACTGGTCTCTTTGTGTGTGTGTGTGTGTGTGTGTGTGTGTGTGTGTGTGGTGGGGGGGGGGAGGTAGCTCATCAGTTCAAGGTCCTTTCCACACATATTTATATAGGCCTTTATATATATACATACATACAAAAATTTATACAGTCCGTTCTAAAGAAGTGTAAGTGTTACGTAGGCATTTGTACATTTTAGAGAGTTTAGGCCAAAAAATAAACCCTTCGAACACTAGCTCACGTTGACGTGCCCTGAACCTTTGATTTGTTTCAGACACATCTCCATAGCAACAATACTAAACCCTCATGAACTCAAGTTATCCTTGCCAAGAAATGAGTTCTACGAGGCAGATAAAGTAGCGCTCGTACAGGCGGGTAGATGGGGCGGCATAGAATAAACATCATTGGGGAAAGATGTCAGTGATTAAACAGCCTTTCTACTGAAAATGGGTATTAAAGTAGTAGAAATTGGTGCTCATACCACATAATTGCTGGGGGGAAAAACAGTCTGTGGCTTCACCCCAAAATGACCCGTTTTTGGTTGTTTTATTTTTTTCAAGCAGAGCGAATTAAGCAAGTGGAATTGGTGAGGGGGAGGAAAAAAAAAAAAACTAGGTCAAGAAATGTGGGGATCTGGTTCAGTCGGTGTTTCTCAGAAGGTCTCTCGTTTCTGGGCCGCAGTTCGTTCCTTCTGTTTTCTTTTGCAACACCATACCCTTGATTGATGCGTGTGTTCCGTATGATTGTCAGGGTTGTTTGCGTTGCCTCGGGCAGTCTTAACAAGATCTCTCTCTCGACTCCGTATACATATGTATGATGTTTGAAACAAAACAAACTCTAATGCCTTCTAGTTATGAAAGATGCCTTGATTGTGATTATTAAGTTACCCGTTATTTGCTGCGCATTGCCTCAGTTTTGTATAAATTGCTCGTGATATGAAATCAGCACCGCAGCCATACTACGGCAAATTGCTGCGAGGCTTACAACTGTATAGGAAATCATTGTCAAAGTCAGTTTTCATTTTTGTGAGAAGTAACTGCGAGGTAGAAGAGCTTGAAACTTGAAAGGTTTGGGGAGGGGACACTATAGATTACTCATTCATTGATTCATCTGTATACAATATATCAATCCTATCGTGGTATAACTTGCCTCTTCGAAGTGATGGAGTGCATTGCTTGAGCCTTTTTTCTTTTGTTGGGCTGAAATCCCAAATTGCGAATTGAATTGAAAAAAGAAAGAAAGAAAGAAACAGAACATAGTTTGTATTGTGTGTATCAGAAATTGAGTCTCCTAGTGCTGTGTGAATTTCAGGGCAAGGACAGAACTCAGATTTCCGGGGGGTATTTCATGAAGCGTTTTGTCTGACAAATTTGTCTGACGAATTTGCTCTCAGCCAATCAGATGCAAGGATTTCAGTAGCGTATAACAGTTTGTCAGATGAAATATCTGACACAACGCTTCATGAACTGCTCCCCCTCGAGTGATACTAGTAATTGTCTCATATGTCTGCTTCTTTCTTCCTGAGCTGGGAAATCATTACCAGTATTACAGTATCAGCATTGAACGAAGACTAGCTTGGCCTAGACCTTCGCCTTGGTAAACTCTGCCGGCTAACCAACAGGCTTTAGAGGTTAAAGCCAAATAGATGTTAAGGTCAGGTAGAGCAGGAACATGGAAAGTGAGACCACAATCTTAGCCTGGTTTCCAGGTCATAGCTCTTTAAAACCAGCCGTTCATTTGTTCACAAATGAATCACCCACATCAGCAAGAGCGACTCCTGTGCTGACATCAGTTTGACCCCATAGAATGTGCGGAATGGATCGGGACATGGCAAGGGTATAGACTTGATTCCTTGCCGACTGAATTAGAATCCATGTTGATTCTCACTTTATCTTCCAGAATACATATTCACCTGCGACCGTTGTAGCATCAACAATATGACTCCTTCTTCAACAGTTTGTTGTACCCGATTTGACAAAGTTACTGCAAAACCAGAAATTTGTACATGCATTTTAATTGTGCAATTTTTTGCAAGAGCCAAGATTTGCGAAACCAAAATGCACATGAAAGTTGTCTACACTATAGGCATTGAATGTTGGTAGGAATTCGCAAAAATGTCATACCACAAAAAATTCTTGCTTCATAGTAGCTCCCATGTCTAAGGAGACCACAAATTGATCCTGTTGAAAGCCCCTCCATTGGCCAGTGGGTAAACAAAGGAAAGTTGTTTACAGGCATGACCATAATTTGCAGGATATGGAAAATATCAAAGAGACTGGAAGGCAAGACTGCGTGGTACTAACTACTAATCGTTGGCATTGAGGGCTAAACACTTTCCAAATGCTCCCCTCCCCCTTTTCTACGAGAAGAGGAAATGAGCAGATATTGTAAATGATAAAATTGTCACATTTTCATTACCACGAAGCGAGAAACCGCCAGCAGATAAAGCGGAATATAATTGCAGGATCCTTGACTGCCCAGAATGGTAGTAATGAGCCCACTGACTTCATTGCAAAGCCTTGTTTCACTTTTCCAGGAGCACATTTTTTATTTCTTTGAAATCATGAAAAACATTCAGATACGATGCAATGCCCCTGTGCTTTACCTCAGAACACACCCACCCACACACACACACACACACAGAGAAACTCACAAACCTATATGTTTGTATGTATGTATGCATGCATGCATATATTATATATGTGCATACAGATGTATTTGAGTATGTTGTCTTTAGAAAAAGAGAATACTTGATGGCCTGTTTACAGAAATCTTATGCCTATCTTTAGCTACAGCATTATTTTTGCATATTTCATGCTTGGAACTCTGTCTTAAAAAAAAAGAAGAGAATTAAGGCAGTGCTTTAAATGCATTCTATTTTCTTTTTTTATTGATTCATCAATCTTTCTATTTGCTCATTTATTCATTAGATATGCATTCATTCAGTATATTCAGCAGTGCGTTCATTCATTCATTTTCAATTCATTCGTTCATTAATTTTTTCGTATGAAGAGTATGAAATATTCACAACTCGCATTAGACTCAAACATGCACCACAAACACTCTTCCCTTTCTTCCTTTCCCCCCCACCCCCACCCCCCCCTTCTCTATTTCTTCCCCTGTCCTGTCTCAGACTGTCTGGTTTTGTCCCACTGCTCGCATATTTCTACAGTCCTCCTCTTCTCTTCAGCCTGTTTAATTTGGCGGCTAAAAGGCAACAATGGGCCACTAGGGTTCTCAAGGTCACCATGCCTTTATTCCTCCCCCCTTTTTTTTTTCTTTTCTTTTTTGTCATCTTAAAGATACCATCCATCCCAGTGTTCATAGCCTGGAACACGAGTGCTATTGATACCGTGGGGAGACGGTGGTTAACGGGTGACAGTGCGGAAGGAAGTCGATTGACAATGGGGACAAAGGGGGTGCCATGTGTGTCGTCTCGTATTGAACAGGTCCCCGTGAATGCAGGCTACACCGGTCTGTGAAATCCTCTTGGATTCATATTATACCTCTTTGCTCACATTCAGAGTTATGGTAGAAGATTTCGAAGAGCAGTATCGTGTGTGTGTGTGTGTGTGTGTGTGTGTGTGTGTGTGTGTGTGTGTGTGTGTGTGTGTGTGTGTGTGTGTGTGTGTGTGTGTGTGTGTGTGTGTGTGTGTGTGTGTGTGTGTGTGTGTGTGTGTGGGTGGGTGTGTGTGTGGGTGTGTGGGTGTGTGGGTGGGTGTGTGTGTGGATAGAGAGAGAGAATTTTAGAGTGAGTTACAGAGAGAGTAACTGGGAAATGATGGATAATGAGGGAGATAGATATATAAATAGAATTTAAATGAATAGATAGATTAATGAATATATAAGTAAATGGATGGAAAGATAGATAAATGGATGGATAGATAGATGGATAAATAGAAATAAGGCTGTTTAGAGAGAAAATTAGAAAGACTGATTGATGATGAAATAGGAATGCAGGTCTTGACATACACAGTGGAAAAAAAGAATCAACACTCTTTAGTACCTTCAAGGTAGAGCCGATATGAGTATTGTAAGAGTTGTATGACTGTAGTACAAGTAGTATGGGTTGACACACACATGTCTTATCCCAAGCGCTGTATCAATACTATAGATTAAGCAGATATGGCAAGCATATATGGAATAGTTCTGCTTTCTTTGCCCTGGATATTTCAAGAGATTTTTTTTTACACACTTAGGCTTGTGTCAAGACTCTCCTGTCCTCTGGTGCCAGATTATCTCAAAGCCCAAAGATAAAGTGATGGGTAATCACCACCATTAAGACCCCCCCCCCCCCATTTTAATCTGATAGAGTGAGTAAATTGGAGAGGTACATGCAGTAAACACTAGCAGGCCTATTCATTCCTACGTAGTGCTAGTAATCCACAACAGAGAACATGGGACGAGGTGTTCAGAACAACTGCGTATATCATACCAGAGTGTGACACTCCTGCCCAAGCGTGAATACTGTGCACCAACATGACGCCCTACTGTACGCGAGTGAAACACATGAATGTATCACGCCGAGAGTTAAGGTCAAGCGGAAGTCGTCTCCATTATTGATGGACGATAAAAGGAAACATTCAGGTAACGCTGTGATCAATTTGTCTGCGTTTGAATGGCTTGTTGAGACAGAAGGGTGTAGATACCAAATGTGATATTCTTTTCTTTTTTTTTGCCTCTGTTTTTATTCCCCACCATATCCTGTGGAATTGTGGATGCTTTCTTCTTCTTTTTTTTTTTCCTTTTAACTAGTGGAGGGGTTTTCGTCTAACTGGTATTCAGATATTTCAATGGACCGTTTGACCCGTGGATTGGCTTCAATCAAATCCGACTCCCGTCGTCTCCCAACAAATGGATGTGCTTTTGTGCTTGTACTCCCAATATTTCTGAAGTGTGAATAGATGTACTATTGCACCTGTTTCTTTGTGTGTCGTACAATTTACTCTTCGCGCGAGCATGTAAACAATATCAAGCAGCAAAAAGAGTCCGAGAGAAAAGTGTGCCCAAGAAAAGTGATGTGCCGGCAAGCCCAATAGAGCCGGACTGGCTGACACTTTTTGAACTCTTAAAGTATAACTGCGGACAAATGTCTGTGTAGAAAGGTAGGTCAGAGTATTTCATTCTGTTCTGGTGCATATCACATGGTTTCAAGTAATTTTTTTTTTCCATCTTTTTTTTTTTCCGAAGTGGGGAGGGGCTTACACTGTTTATTGGCTCATCAGTGAAATCTTCTGCAGTGATAAGCGGAACTTCACAGTTGATTGTCCTACCTCATAAACAGCATGTAGCTATAACGTCTCTATTTAAGATTTTTTTTTGTGTGTGTGTGCTCCCCCATCTGTTCGGCGACGAATCTCTCGCGAGAGGACGGACAAATCAGGCATGAAATTATGTGGCTGTCCATGGTCAAGGTCTAGATACCCGAGAAGTGAGATAAAAAGGTCGGTTAATCGACCAGTTAAAGTTTGGCGGAAGATTGATTGCGTATCAGGTTGTCAGTATGTTTCAGGTGACAGCACAAACGGCTTTGGTTATATGGTGTACTGCAATGGATTGAGTTCTGCTCAAGTCCAATAATTAGGTCTCATTAGCTTGTACAGAATGGATTCAAAGTTTATTACAAAGAGTTTTACGAAGACGTTCAAGCTTGACTTGAATTATCAGTGAGGATCGCTATATGCGTTTGAAGACAAAACAAAAACGAACCTTACGTCGTGCGTTCAATTCGTCAGTACATGTACAAAAGAAAGTCAATTGTCCACGCGCACAAGGCTGTTGTTTGAAACGTTAGTTGATTGCATTTTAATGTCTCACATAGTTTTGGGTCATAGAGTAGAAACCTATAGATGACCACACAATGAAAACTTGTAGTCCACAAGTATATATGCCTTTATCACTTCGTGTCAGCCACATCTTTGCAAACATTTTGCTTCAATGCTTTTATTATTTTCTTTTCTTTTTTCTTTTGTCTGAGCAGAGGACAATGTGCATAATCACACTGGCAATAAAAGGTTCCACCACATTATGGAATGTTCACGATTGTATAGGCAGACATAGTCTCATAACTAAACCCCCCATTCACAATTACTGCTTCTTTCAACACTGCTGGCATCTGACAAAATTGCATTCTAGATATGACTCCAAACTTGCTCTGTGATGTTCGGGTAATGTCAAAACCTGCAGGCATGGGACTTCTTTTAGACCAATCCTCATCAACACGGCAGTCCGGCATGTCTGTGGACTAAAGGCAGAAAACATATGAATATATACCCGACATAACGTGTACATGTGTATACTACTAGCCGCCTTCAGTTAGTGCTGATTCCGGGTCTTTGTACAAAGCGGAGTCCTAATCACATACTTGTGTACATTTTGATTGTTGTAGCGCAGTAAGCTATACCTACAAATCAGAGATCAAGTACAATGTATTTGTTTGTGACCTTGTAACAAAGGACTTTGTGTCCATGAATGTGGTTCTTTTCCTCTCAATGTGGAGTACTTTGCTGCGGCAGGTACAACTCATCATGTGAAGAAAAGGAGGGGTGGGGGGGGGGGGGGGACTCTGCTTGCACAGAGCCAGAAGGGGTCAGGTTTATATAGACTAGGCCTGCATGTGGTTTGTAGATTTGTCAGCAAACAAAGAAGAGGAACAGAAAAAAAAAAAATATTAAACTTTGAGCAGCAGCAGCAGCAGCAGCAGTCTGGGGTCAAGTTAACGACCTACTTTTCCCACCGGCAGGCAGGCAGTACCTGGTTGGCTCAGCTATGGAGGAAAAGGGACGTGGAGGTTATGTTAAGTCCTTTCTTATTTAAAGGGTGCTGTATTTCTCACAATTGGGACCCGTGAATTCATGCTACAAATCGCGGGTCAGTGTAATGACTGGCAAGCACCGCTAATTTTCGTCTGCATTTCGCAGAATTCGCATTTGATATTAAAGCAAGTGCACACGCACGCACACACATGCATGCAATGTGTATGTACTGGGTTTCAGCTGTTTACGAGGTCAGCCTGTGTTTGAGTGCATGTTGGCGTTCGTCGAAACAAAAGGCGTTGCCTCCAAGGTCCATAAACTTGCATGAGATGTTATAAGTTAACAAGGTTTCTGAATTGCCGGTTTGTTTTTGACAGCTGTTATTTGATAGCTGATCTGGTTGATGATGTGTCTCCCAGCACGCCACTGTTAAAGATGAATTCTCCATCAGTTGGTAGAGATCAAACAGGAAATCTGCTAGAGGAAACGAGTATTGCTAATCCGATCATGCCATAAATATTTACACACACATTTGAGCCATGGAGATCAGGCAGTTAGGCTTTGTATCATATCCATGGTACCAACCCACTTTTTTTTTTTAAAGCTCTTCTGGGGTGGGAAAGAAAATGAATATATACCATGCATGTAGAGAATTCTGCGAGCTCAGCTTTGTGGATAGATACTTGATTCTTTTCTTGGTGCTCGGGAAATTCAACATGCTCACATACACAAGCACACAAATCCATGTACACACACACACACACACACACACACACACACACACACAAAAACACACATGCAATCAAACTGGAGACAGACTGTACAGTTGTGTTGGAATGGAATTTTGCAAAGGTGTCAGAACGTGCATGTCAGGTTAGGGTCAGAATTTGAATGGTATCTGTTCTGACCTTTCACCTTTTTCTGGGTGCCTGTTCCCCCTGGAAGAAGTATATGTGATGATTACGTTCTTCTGATAGTTGTTATCTTTGGCAGGTGTTGTTGTTGTTGTTTGCCAAATGTGCGCCAAGCTCAACATTTCAGTGGTATCAGAAATGATGGTTATTAGAGCAGTCATGAGCTTGAAGGCGAGCGAATTGTTATGTTGTTGACAATGATGGTGATGATGATGATGGTGATGATGATGGTGGTGATGATGGTGACGATGATGATGGTAGTGATGGTGGTGATACTGGTAGAGGTTCACAAGGATTTTATTCACATTTCCAAGTCCCATCCCCTGATATTTGTCTATAGCAGGATAAATGATGCATGTAATCGGTGATGCCGTGTCCTCAGGTTTTTAGCTATTACTTGAAATGCAATGAGCAAAGTTAAAAAAAGGCAGTTGATGTTGTGTATTCAGCGCACCTCAAATTGAGATGCATCAAGAAGAAGAGGGGCAACAGACAGAGAAGGTTGGAGGCAGATGGAGAGCAGCTCCTGAACCTGATGCCCTGGTGATGGATGGAGCAAGAGGCTGTTACCATGGTAACTGCCTACCACTTACACCACCACCACCACCACCAACATCACCCCCTCCCTCCAACTCTCAGCCTGTCTAGAAGTAGGTCTCTTTGGTGACCCCCAGTCTCCTCGGAGCACAATTTTCTCTCTTCAGCCAAAATCCCTCTCAGATTTCCAATTCATTTAGAAAGGGTTTTCTCCTTCTTCTTCTTCTTGTTATCAAATAAATTCCCTTCCTTTCTCCCATTTCCTCTTGTAAATCCCTACCAATTTAGCAATATATCTTCACTGCTTGAATCTATAAAAAAAAAAGAAGAAACTGTTTAGACACAAAACCCTCAGAGCAAGCTAACTGCGATTGTGAACATTGACATTTTAAGACCCACAAAAGCCAAACACCTATTGAACACTGCCCCTTTTGGAGCTTGAAATGACAAACTTAACTACCCTAGTGCAGATTTTGCCCACCTGCTTTCCTTTCAGAAATGAGATCAAGAAATCGGGATCCATATTTTTTGTGAAAATACAAGGTAGATCTGAGATGCTCAAGGTTTGACTATGCTGACATTTGACTGAAATTGTTTATGTATAATTTTCAAGAAGAGAGATTTTGTTTTCCCACATAAAATGTAGTGAATCCCCTGCTGTAATTCACCTTCAATTTAAAGATACTGTTTACCATTGAGAGAAGTGATTTAAAAAATGTTTGACTCATCATCACGTATGATGCATATGTGTAGGTCGGTTGTATCACAAAACATTGTACAATATAAACATTTTGCAATAAAGCCTAAAATATAAGGAGACATCACTATTTTTCTCAGTAATCCATAACTGTAGACAGTTTACTCTAGAAACAATTGATCACATTTTGTATATTTGACAATAGTTATCAGTGATTATACTGATTAAAATTTTTAGATTAACATTTTTACATTGGTTGTGTCTATCCCTAACTCACATTTTAGAACTATTTTGAATTATTATTAAAGCTGGGTTTTTGTGTCACATGCAAATGGTAAATAATACCTTTAACCAGCTCATTCTTGTCCTGCATGTCAAGATGATCTAAAGTTAAGTAAGCTCAAATGCTGTACCACTCCTGTGCCTCCATTGCCAAATCTACATGGGGGGGGGGGGGGGGAGGGTGGGGTAGGATGGTGTGGGGGCTGAGCAGGGGAATTCCCAATTCCCTCCTGTGCATCCACTAGAAGACAGGCACCCCCTTCCCTTACAGCAGACTCTCCCCACGTGACTCGTAGTTCAAGGTGCATGCAGATGTGTCAGTAACGGGAGACATCAGTGGCTTGTAATAACTGCAATTAGCAGAGCGACACCTGTTGCGCAGCAGCGGTGGTTCCTAATCATCATTACCCGCTCCGTGTGAGTCACGGGTCTCACAGCAAGTTTCCTCTCCCCAAACAATAGCTCTTGCTCCGTTGTCTTCTTCATCCAGTCGTTTGCCATTGTCCGGTACTTCTAGAAGTTTCCAGAATGCATCAATGATGGTTAATGGTAGCAGCCTCTTTCCTCGTGGCAAGTTGTCCAAATCAGCCAAGAACTTCCATTCACAAACTTTTGGATTTGGGGTTACTTACTTAAGAATGACTAGCCCAAATTTTACCTCCCAACCAATATTAGAT
The DNA here is from genome assembly GCA_033980235.1 of Diadema setosum. Classification (NCBI taxonomy): domain Eukaryota; kingdom Metazoa; phylum Echinodermata; class Echinoidea; order Diadematoida; family Diadematidae; genus Diadema; species Diadema setosum. Next base: position 5,150,742 of record CM067080.1, read on the forward strand.
CAGCATCCCACGTACACTGTTGTGCAATGACAAAAGGAAATTGAGTAATATAGGCCTATTTTTGCTGGCTTGTGTAATGCATTCAGGTCTCCCCCCCCCCCCCCAGCCCCCTGGGAGACGGATAGGGTGAAATTCCCATGTAAGCCCTGACACTTCAAATAGGCAAAAACTACACAGTGATACATTGTACAAGCTAATGTTTGTATCTTTCAAGATCATATTTTGAGGCAGAGAAAGAGGTCAAATTTTCTCAAGTTTCACCCCCCCCCCTAAAAAAAAAAAATACCACACAAAAGAAAAATCAACACAGCTTGCAGTAAACAGGACCCAGTATTTGCAAAGATCCAAAATGCTGTACCTCAAGTTCAGTAACAATACCACAGCCAAGCCAGTCCCTAGCCAGATTTATTTTGACTGCCGGCTTGATCTTCGTATCTTCCTTTTGACTTTCGACCACATTTAGAGATCATATTCGTGCTGTATTGTTTGTCATGCCTCGATAAGCCTGTCTGGCTTGGTGTGTAAAGGTATGCGACTCCGATGACAGAGATATTTGTTTGCGATGCACATTGAAACTTTGCAGCCAGACGTGACTGCAGTGATGGAGTACATATTTTCATTTCTGTCACAATAAAAAGATCACATAATGGCAGACTTTATGAGAAGATAAAATTTATTTACTCGTCTTCTTTTGAAAAAAAAAAAAAGAAGAAGAGAAAAATACATGAGAGTAAAAACAAGATCAGGGTTTAGGGCAAAGTGCTATAATTAGTGCTATGATTACACATTCCACAAAGCGCTCACTGTACTAAAATACTGTGTTTGCTTGAGTCTGTACATGAGACTAATCACTTTGATCTATGAGGTGTGTTGTTTTGCAGTACAGATCACATGAACTTAACTCTGTACACCAAGGTATCAGCTTTGTTATTGGTACAATGCTGATGAGGGCTGTAGACAGTTATTTGTTTACACTTGCGGGATAGTGTTATCTAAAATGCCTCTTGTTGTGGAAGACTAGTCCACTGAGCATTGGCCCAGCTTCATTAGGATGATGCTCTTCACAAAATGTGCGGGAAGGAAGATTTTATTAAGTATTTCATCAGTTGGATTTCTGATTCGCCAGTCATGATGAACTGACCCACTTATTTTTCGTGCTTTGTGTGCAATTTGGTGCACTGTCACCAAGTTGTCTATTCACATCATGAGTCGAGATTGAGTCGATGTACAGTAACGGATTGTATGTATCTCTTTTCATGTTTTTTTGCAGCATCCCACCAATTGTCCACAATTCAAGATGACATCAAGCCAAACGTGTCCAGCGCACACTCTTCAACACCAGCTGTAATCTCAAGTCTCTCGGTACCTCCATCACCTTTGCTGTCATCGGCCTCGACGTCGGCTCCCCTGCCATCGCCGTCGACCTCGTCCCTGGGCAGTCCGACGCCGAGCAACTGGGCGCACATCAAGTTTAAGTTGGAGAAGAAAGTGCCGCGCTCACCATCATCGTCGACCTCCCCGTCGCCGCACCACGTCTTTCCGCCGCAGCCGCCGTCGCCGCTCTCGGCACGCGATCAAGCCAGCAGGTCGTCTTCATCATTGCCGTCGTCGTCGTCATCGTCGTCGTCTTCTTCGTTGTCAGCCCCTTCAGCGTTGCCTTCAAGCTCTGGTTCCATTCTCACATCAAGCATTCCACCGGTGTTAGCAGCTCCGCCAACGCACACGGCTGGATCTGTGTACCACCGGAAAGCCGAAGAAGAACTTGCCCGTAAGCCGGCGCTCAAAGCGCTCCTTCGTCCAGACATGATGGATCCAAATATGAACCTCGCCAACATGCAGCCAGGAGGTAAATTTTTGTTAGTTTATTTTTTGTTGTTTTTTTGATCAACTTCTCCTTTATCAATTTGCAAACACCCCCTGTTCATTTTCTGTAGATCTTCTGCGCAGCATATTTTGTCTATTTTGCTGTCTCACTGCAGTGCAATAATCACTAGCGTGTTGATTGACCCTACCAGGGACTGGTAGCACGTCATTCCACATTGCTCCGTAATAGCTGAGAAGACCAAAGTTGGATACAAAGCAACGACAACAACAGCAACAACAGCAGGTGATGGCTGCCGTCTCTTTCTCTGTTTTTTGCTGCGGGTGTCCCATGATGGGTATCGGGAAGGATGGAGGCGGGCGGGGGGAGGCCGGGATGAGGACTAAGAGGAGGAGGTCATAGGTGGAGCGGGAAAGGAGATGCCTTTGGAAGAGGAAGTAGGATTCAACCTTTCCTCGGTTATGATTCAAGAATGCTGTGGGACTAAAGAACTCTGGGGCATCCCTATTAACCCTTTACCTCCCAGACTATTGTCATAGTCATAAGGATATTAAAGGGATCCAGACGGCTTTGGGTTCGGCATGCTCAGTTTGAAAGTTTGCTTCCAACCGTGATGAGGGGTCTGAGGGAAGGAAGATGAGATGAAGTGGGTTGCTAGGAAACATTCTTCACCCCTTACCCACTGCCACCACTGTCGTTATGCGTCAGCTAGTCCTCTGGTGTGTCCGATTGCAGAAACATGTATTACTAGGCCCGTCAGGGAAGGAAGATCGCAAACTTTCCCCCCTTGCTATCCCAGGGAAGGGGTGCTTTCAGCGAGAATATATCCCGTGTGCCACCATCATTGCCTTACTTTGAGGTCGCACCAGCATCTTCTTTTCTCTTTATCTATTTTTCAGGAATGGCACCGTAGCGACCTGATTTTTACATTGTATGTGACTCATACACCACTTCTTATGAAATCATCATGGGAAAAAAAATAATAAATCTATAACCGTAAGTTTTTGGCAGATTTCATATCCCTCAAGGTGGCTGCCTACATTAGTAAATCACTTTGGAGGCGTCTTGAACAAAAGACTGGCTCATTTTCGCCGAGGACGTCTCGTGACTCACTGAAGCGAATGCATTACGACATTGTCGAGCCAAATGTGAGTTTAATCTCTGTAGAGAGCATAAGAAGCCTCGAGTGTCTCCCGAAGTTATGCGAAAGTCTGACAGATCTTGACAAAAGTGCGGTCATAAGTGGAGAAGGGTCACAATCTTTTTTATGAAAAGCGGGAAGGGGGCTCCCACCAGTGGCTCTGGTCTTTGACCCTGGCCATTTCCACTTGATTTCTTTTCTCTTATCTATTTAGTTGTATTTGCTCCCCCCCCCCCATGGGTAATAAATGCCGTCACGTAACATGACAGTTTCATTTCACAGTTTTCGTCTTCTACCTTCTGATGACATAAGTGGTGTTTTGTAATAACGAAAAGTCGCTCCTTCCGTTCCCTACCTCCTGAGCATGGGGGGGGGGGGGGGGTAAGGGGAGAGTCAGACTTTTGTACGGCGACGTTTTTCGTGAGAGATGTCCCCAGTTTGGTCGCGCAGACGCGGGTGTTGAGGGAAAAATTTCTGGCCTGGAGGGAAGGATTAATTTTGGAAACTATTAATGGGACAGTGAAAATGATATTTCCCCTCAGAAAGGTCATTGTTGTCAGGCTTGATCGGAGGGGCTGGGAGCTTTGCTGCGCCTGAAAATAGTTTGTCTGGAAAAAGACAAAGAAGGAAAAAGGGAGAAATGGGAAGGTTAAGCAGGAAAGAAGGAAGAAAAGAAAGAATACAGTGAGGAGGACGAGATATAATGTGAGAAATATTGACTGCATGGAGGGAGAGAGTTTACCCAAAAGAAGAACAGAACACGTTGACATCCATTAAACTTGCAAGTGCCTCGCTCACACAAGAGATGTATCTTTTTCATGTCATAATCGTTCAAGTGACTGAGAATGAATGGAATATCGTAATTTTGTAATCATTATTACTTCAGTGTTAGTTAAGTTGGGTTATCACTTGAAGGGTTGGGAGAAAAGAAGAGAGAAAATATTCAGTTTGCATCACACTGTTATCACAAATCAGTGACTTTGGATATAAAGTAGACATGGTACAACTGTAAATGTTTGATAATCTGTGTAGAAACTGAACAGCAAAGTGGAGTCACTTTCATGCCACTATACAGTGGTTTCACAGTGGTAGCAGCTCCCTTCTTGCCTCACAAATGTCAGCCCTAGCCATATGTGTACTGTATATTATTTTTGCTTACAGATATTTCCATGAGTGAAGAGGTCACAGACATTTTTGCAAGATGTTGTTTTCGCGAATTGACACAGAGGCCTTCATAAACGCACTGTATACTACCTAAATTAGTATATTGTGATGTTTTCGCGTGTTGTTAAATTCACGGTCTACCTGTGATTCACGAAAATTAAACCCTCCCGAAAATAACAGCTTATACAGTATATGCATTTTACCATCTCCTACCCTCTTTCTTAAAATGTCGCAACAGTCCCCAGTGTCACAGGTATCACACGGAAGGTCGTGGCACTGAAATTGATTCTCCATGGCTGAACATTGTGACTGGTATCATAAACATATCACCATACAGAACCCTGTCACTCACAAGCAGCAAAGAAAAGGGTATAGAAAACATAGCTTTCGGTACTCAAAAAAAAAAAAAAAAAATTGGTCGGGAGGAGACTTGGATGTCTTGAGTCGGGGGTGATGAATTCAGTCTGAGATCAAACTGTGCCTATTGCTGTTCCAAGTTCTAGTTGCCCCTCATGTGGAACGTTGATAGAAAGAAGTAGTAGAAGCCTAAAGGTATGTTCTTTGAAAGCCTTGTATAAAAAAAAAAAATCAGAGGGAAAAAGCAGGAGTAGAATCGCACTGAAGGAAGGTCGTCTTTTACCCCCACAGTGTCCATGGAAGAAATGGGTTTATCAATCTGAAGAAGGAATTTGGATAACCGAACGAATGAATGAATGAATGAGTAAGTGAGTGCTATTCATGGTTATCCATCAGTGACTGGAAAGAGAGAGAGAAATGAGGAGGTGGAGGAGGCATGGAGATGGAGGGGGGGGGGGGGAGGTAAAGTTGCAGGAGACGAGGGATGAATGCGAGTACATGTATGTTCACTTTCTGTGTTGCCCTCCAGGCTGCATTGGCCGCGTTCACGTCACAGCCAGCCTCTGAATGGGTGCACTCATTCTCTGACGTCATGGCCCAATTCATGGCTTCGTCTGAATGGAACGGAGCAGGGAAGGTTCTTAAGTTAACTCGTGCGGGGGCGGGGAATTTATGCCCGTCTGTCATTTCTTCGAATTTGTAGCTCGCCCCGGTGGTGTGCCTTTAGACAGAATTGTTTTCCTCTCCCTGACTTCAAGCACGCTTTAGACGTCATGTGTAGTGGTCCATCGGTATATGTGTATTTATCAATAGAGGGAAACTATGTCTTCCATTTTTCATGGCCCTGTTTCTAAGGAAGTATACCATCAGGTTGTGAGGGTGCATTCATGTAGGAGGCAGTTGTGTTTTGTGATGGATGTTTCACGGGAATAAGATTTGCTCGTGACCGCCTCCCCTCTGTTCTCGCCACATTTCTGAGGAGATGTAGGAGTCAAATATTGCAAGCTGATTTTGAGAACTAGCCCCATCATGTGTGTATGTCGGGATGCAGGCGTGAAAGATGTTTTCGGCACCGGGGCGGGATGGTTCATGGAGATCCTTGACGAGGATCTCCTCAGCGACATCAGTCTGACAACTTCCTTTAAGGAGAGTTTGATATCTACTCTTCATCCATGCTTTGTGATCTTCAAGCTTTCCTGCAAGGGTGCAAGCAGTAGAGACCTGGGCGGGGTGGGGTAGGATGGGGTAGGATAGGGTTGAGTTGGGGACTGGGATGCCTTTACATTACAAGCTCCAAACTTGCTAAGACCCAAGCTCTTTTGCCAGTGAACAAGGGAGAGGCTCTCTTCGTGCCCTGCTCTGGCCGCAATCCAATTCCCAAATTAGTTTGTGGAATGAGGGAAGATCGGGTGGTGGGGGTTGAGGGGGCGAGCAGTGTAAGTAAAAAAAAAACCAACAACCCATAACTGTTCAGATTGCAATTTTGTCAGATATCGAGATGTGCAATATCGGCATTAGTAACCCGGCCGTAGTGGTGCCTTGTAGATGGTAAAATTCTTCCTCCGTGAGTGACCTTTTAATTTGTAGAGGACGGATGCTCATAGACGTGTAGTAGATGAATTCATGAGAACATCAATCAAAAGTTGATTCATGGCCCATCATTCCATCTAAACCCTCTCTCTGATATGTGGCAAATAAAGATATATATGATGATTTGATAATAATAATATAATAAAGAGATAACAAATAATATAATGATAATGTAATAATGATATTATAATTATGTAATGTCATTATTACATTATAAATATTGATAACAGCACACCTTTGGAAGTTTTGCCCCATCTTAAAAAAGGGAGAAAAAAAGAATAACCAGGGATTAATATTGGATGCTATTTATTTGTTGATTGAATAATAAAAACAAAACAAAGCAAAGAGGTTTACATGCACAACTGGAGAAAGTTTGAAAATCTCTATTCTATGTCTCTCTTTCTCTCTCTCTCTCTCCCTCTCCTTCTTCCTCTCTGTCTTTCCTCTGGAAGTCTTTTAATCTTTCGCAAGATTTCTCCCGGGGAATTTTAGATCAGAGGAGCACAGGTTGACTCTGTAGAAATTGCACTGTTTTTTTTTTTGAAAATGTTATACTTGCAACAGGAATTGAATGATGCAGTGTTATACAGTATATCCAAGTGCTGAGGTTAGATTCTGAGACATGTTTAGTGCATGTCTGTTGAAAGCCTGATGCAAGTTTTGGTTTATTTTAGCGTGTGTCATCATTAAATCAAGGCTTTAGTGCCCTGTGAAATCTAGGTCCGGGTGTAACATTTACAAGAGAAAGTTGACTTTTTACACTCTATGGAATCATCCCAGGGATGAGTGTTGACAATTTCAGTGCCAAATATCGAAGGTCGCTTTTTATCTACGATCTAATATCAGACACATTTTGCTTTGTATTCAAACTTAGTGCGTTTTTCTGTCGCAGAAAGGATCTCGAGGGGGCAGTTTATGTATCTAAAAATCTTTTCGTGTGGTACTTTGTATTCAAATTTCATGCTTGCATCTATCACCAGAGTCCCTTCCCCTTTCCCCTCTGCATTAACAGCCTCTTGCCTTGTACAGGGTTTCACTTTGGCTTGCCCAATGTAGCAAGAATAAAGTTGCACTCAGGATTTTACCTGTAAAATGCCCCCGCGTCATCATCACCGGCGGGTTTGACGAATTCCTCGCGGGTATGTGATGACGCGGGCGGCGCAAATATCTGACAATCGCATGGCACAAAAGTGAAGCTGGCAGATCGCCACCCACAGACAAAATCTTGTGGAAAACTTCGGTCGTAAGCACGGCAAAGACTATGTTTGAGGAATACCAGGAGTAGGGGGGGGGGGGGGCAAGTCAATGTGATTTCATATATCTATATCTGTCTTTTCATTTTAAAGCCTTACTGTACAGTCATTTCCATATCACACACCACATTAGCTTAATTGCTTTCTTTACCATTTGGTACAAGTGTCCTACAACTGATTTTTTTTTTTTTTTTTTTTGCAATGGATATGCAGAATTGTGTAATCATAGTAACTTCAGGGGTGGCTGGTTTCTTAGTTCCGTTTCAGTTATATTTGGTTGTCTAATTATTTTTCTGCTCATTGTTTGTTTGTTTTGGTTTGGTTGTTTGTTTCTTGATTGTTTGGAGTATGAGATTAGAAACTGAAAATAGTTGAAACTATATGTAACTTTTAGTGAAGTGCGTTGGCACAGAAGGGGTTGAGGGAGTACCCCAAGAAGAGAATCCATCTATGTTTTGAATCACGTAGGGGGTAGCCCTCGGTAATGGCACCCCTCCACACCAGCCATTGGGGCTGGCCCCGTGACCCGAAGCCCATTTTTGGAGAGATAAAGACCGGTGGAGGAATGTGAGCTATTTCTGCCAATTTTCCTCCAGGCCGACAGTGACAGAACGGTTGTATCCTCAATAGGAATGTCTTCAGCTTTACAGGGGTAATGGTGGTGGTGGTGGGGGGGGGGGGGGGGGGAGGGGGGTAGAAGGAGTGGGGGAGCATGCCCTCTTGTGGCAAGGTTTTGGAGAACTTTACAACTGCAGCTGGTCCAATGGTAGCAATCTGGAGATGTCGTGCAGGTCTAGGACTATCCTGAGGAGCTTGCACCAGTGTCATCTTCCACCTGTGCATTCTTCAGAGTTATTTGATAGGATAGTTGTTTTGTTTATTGCATTTTTTTTTCTCTCTCTCATCACCAATCAAAAATGTAGTGCATTTTTTTCTTCTTTTTTTTAGGGAGATATATTAGGAATAAAATGTAAGAACAGAATATACACGTACAGTATTCATGTAGTGGCAGCTGGTATTTTGAGATAGTAGTGAGTGATTGCTGTGACAGTTACAGACTCCATGCATCTACTGCATTTTGTTTGTATTCCTGAGATGTGTATTAAACCCTATCATTGGCAGTAGAGTGCAGATTTGGAACAGCAAATGAAATATGCATTGGATTGCCTCTTTGAAAAGAATAAAACAAAAAACCAAAGATTTTGAATTCAGCTATAAAAAAAAGGCTTGTGACATATATAGGCCTACTTTTATCCAAGCATCTAGGTAAAATGTTTGAAGGGAAGAGAAAAGCTAATTGACTCGCACGTTCTTCTGTATCAAAGAAACGAAAAGAAATGGTACCATTCTTCTGTATGGTGTCTACCCATAACTTGTGTATGCTGACAGTCATGGATAATTTGCTTTATTTCTTGCATGGTGGTACATTGTGATGTCATCTTGTTTATGGATTTGATAAAGATCACTCTAGAAAACTTTTAGAACTATGATATTTATAGAAATACTGCGCTTTTAGTGGTGTTTCAACCTCCGCATTCTGCACTGGTGTCACATACTGTATGAACCAGATCCCTCGCATATGGCGTCAATTTTAGTGCAGAGAATTATATTTAGCCGGCATCAGCATGTCAAGGAAGATATTTGAGGAGAAGGGGGAAACGCTTTACTCCTAATTATTGTTGCATTTGCCACTGCTGTCAAACAGTGCAAGCGGTGACCTTTAGGTTTAGAAGGCTTTCCAGCGTGAAATATTACTGGGGCACGAGATAATTGGATTTGCATGTTTTCCCCAGTTTTTTTTTTTCCTTTTTCTAGGGGGTTACCCCCGTTGTGTTTATCATTGGCGATGAAGGTCATCCGAATCCGGAACTCGGCATCGTGACATTATTTTGGCGTAAGGGAAAGGGTAGGAGGGTACCGAAGCAAAAATGACTTGATTTGATAGGCAATTGACGAAATGTCTTTACGATATCTGGATATTTCCATGGCAACCTGAATTAGTATTGATTGCATGGTAATGCATTTTACTGGATCAGTCAGGCAGTTTTTTTGTTTTTCTTTCTTTCTTTCTCGCGTGTGTTCTTTTAGGGCTCTATGGAAATTTTACCTGCAGAGTGGGATATTTATTCCACATCTTGTCGGCAAAATAACGTGCTGACCTTGTGGCGAGGTAGAACAGAATTGGCCGCATGTGTTTTCCAGTCGTTGAGATGTGGGAAGGAAAAGCTAGCTGTTTGTGAATGCCATGTCCTGCTGCTTGACTGCGAGTCGCAACGCATCTTGAGCTTGTCGATGGGAATTCTGCGAAAACGTCATTGACAGCTTCTGAGATTAGTTTTGCCAACACATGAGGCAGAAAAAAAAACACACAATTAGCCAGCCCTATCATGTGTTCCGGGCACATCGAATTGCCTCATTGCCGCAGCCTCTTTTGAAACGAAACAACATTGCGGGGAAACATACATGGCTTGTTCAACTGTCTGTCCAAGAGATCGCTTATTGGCGGGATTCTCCCTTGGTATCAGAAATTATGAGGGCTGTATGTTTGTGTGTGTGTGTGTGAGTGTGTATGTATGTGTGTGTACATAAATGTACATGTGAATGAGAAGTGATATTTTGTTGTTTTGTTTGGCATGTGTAACTATGCTTTATCTTGGCCTTTCTTTGAACTGCAGACTTAAATTTTGATGGTAATTTGCAAAATGATGCTGAAAAAAGAAAAGGATGAGGGGCAACAAACTTTTTCTTTTTTTCTTTCCCCTCCCCTTTCTCTCTCTCTCTCTCTCTCTCTCTTTCTATCTCTATATCTTGCGTAGTGACATTTTGACATAACATCCATGCATGGATGCTCGACTGTGTGGGGGGGGGGGGGCGCGAGGGGGCTTCTAGGGGTTTTACGCACAAGAGTGTTGTCTATAACCCGAGAGTGTTGTCAGCAAGCCATAGTCGCACACTGTCACTTTAGTGTTACCCCCTTACACAAGGGGCCTGGGCTGTGTGGTTGACTCTATGCCTAGCTGTGCTCCACTTGCTTATCTTGACCCAATTTTGGCCTTTGTCCTCAATTCCAGAAGGGGGGGGGGGGGGAAGGGTAGGAGGATAGGGGAAAAAAAGTCCAAGCCAAAACATGACTCGGCCGGCCGGCAGAGAGTGATAGAAATAGGACGAGGCCTCATCGTCAGGGAGAAAAACTGAGAGATGTGTGTGTGATGGAGGTGGAAGGATGGACAGGCGGACAGACAGCGAAGAGTAGTTGAGAAAGATGGGGGGGGGGGGGATTGACAGAACGTCGGTGCCTGGAGTGAGAGAAGTAAGGATAGGTATGCAGGAGAAGTGTGGAGAAAGTGTTTGAGAAGTAGATAAATAGATAGATAGATACAAAGAAAGATGAATAGATAGAAAGATAGATAAATAGATAGATAAATAAATAGATATATAGAGAAAAAAAGAGATGGAAGGAGTGAGAACCAGTGAGCATCATTGATACGCACACACATACAGATTCAATTCAATTCAATCATTGTTTATTTCCAATCAATGAAAATCAAAACATAGTACAAAGTAACATGTCATGAAATAATATTGTTCAAACATTTGCAAAAGATTCATGTAGTATCCGAGAGAAATTATATAACAATATATATATATATATATATATATATATATATATATATATATATACACTAATTAGGAGGAACAATGCTTATATACTTTGTGGGCATGCGGAAAATAGATTCGTTTATGGAAAATAGTGATCCACTAAAAAGCAAAGCTTGTGGGATGTGGATCGCTAGATAAATAATGAGTAAATAATATATTATTCGAGGGTTTTTTATAACTACATATATTGTATTCAATATAGATTAATTAAGTCATTTGTAAAGATATACATGTAGTTAATATTGAGATACGCAGGTTGGAAAAAATCAAAAATAAAATACAATATACAGATACAGATATATATATATATATATATATATATATATATATATATATATATATATATATATATATATATATATACATATATATATATATATATACATTTGGACAGTGCAGATTAGAAAGGGAGATGGGAGGAGATGCATAAGGATGAGAGCTCTGAAGGAAGAGATAGAGAGACATGTAAAACAATATAGTATATAATAATGTGCATATGAATATATTATATAGATATATATAGATAGATAGATAGAGATAGAGATATATTATTAGAAGAGATAGGCAATGTGCACATTTGATCCACACGTATAAAAAGAAGTGCACAGTGAATATAAATCAGAAGAGAAATGGGGAGGTGGGGAGACAGACAAAATTAAGAAGTTTCAAAAGTCAAAGTAAGATGAAAAAATTGCTTAGAATATCCCACATCTTAGTCATAGTAAAGTATGAATAGGAAGAGAAGGGGGGGGGGGAGAGAGACTGATATAGTCAGACTGAGACTCACTGAGGAATACAAGTGAACTAAACTAAGAAATAAGCCAGAGACAGGGGGAGATATAGACTAGAGAGTCAAGAAAAAAATATACTAAGTAGCTAGAGTGACTGAAACGGAGCATGAGACAGCACGATCATGTAAGGGAAAAAAAAAAAACCAGGCCTGGTCATCCTCCCTCCTTGCAGAGATTGTAAGGCGTGGGCTGAGGGATCAGACACGAGGAATAAAAAGATTAGTGACAGAATGGAGAAAAAAAAAATGAATGCTTCAGGCACTCTTTGATTCTGCAAGGGGGTGAGAAAAGTCGGAGAAGACATATTAGATCGTCGCAAACACGCGAGGAGAGATCAAGACGGAAAGGCTGAGGTGGGCCACGGTGAGCTTCTTCAGGAGATTAGCCAAAGGAAGTGTAAAAAGGGAGCAAAAAAGAGTAGATGATTTGAATTGCCAATTAGAGATATCTCTAGCAAGATGTAATGGGTCCAGTAGAATGGATATACCATACCATAATGTGTTGTAAGTAAAAGGACCTCCCGATCTTCAGAAGATGTGAAGCAAGTGTAAGCGTTAGTTACTTAGTTATTGCCATCACTGTCTTTGGAACAATGTTTTGGTGTGTTTATATGATGGTATCATATTTATAGTCTGTTTTTGTTGCAATTATAAGTTGTTGCTTTTTTTTGTCAAGCTGTATACTTCTATGTAGATATGATGATTTTGTTTTTTTTTTTCCTTCAACTTGTTGATTCCTGTGAATGCTGCTGCTAAAGAGTCTCTTCGGTCAGGATGGCAAGCAGACAAGCACAGATGGCAGAAGAGATGGAAAGACGATATGACCCGTGCTGATGACTCCATGAACCTTTTGCCTGTAGTGAGATGATAATGGAGAGGGGAGGGTAGTGAATGGGTTTGATCGTCAAGGCAACTGCCTCACACAGCCATCGCCCGCATCCCCCTGGTGTATTTCAACAAATTGTCTTGTTTGTCAGATGGGGTTACGAGGATCGCCGTCAGATGCTGAAATCCTATCCGATTGCGACCTCTCGTGAGTTCTGTCTCCGAACCCAGCAGCCCGGGTCACAGGGCTGTGGAAGTGTGATGGCGAGAAAGACACCCCCCTCCCCACCATCACCCTTGGTTCGGGATTCGGGTTCATTACTGTGACCGCACACGTAGATGCTAGCTGATCATTGTGTTGCTGTCCTAACGCTGTGATATTATCGTGACGGCATTCAGGGTGAAAAGCCCCATGTGGAATGACAAATGAGCAGCTTTAAAGCGAGCACAAAAGAAATGCCAGCTTTCGCCTCCATACACACGCACAAAGGGCTGTGTTGACTGTATCCATTCGAACTTCAAATTCACCCCGATCGTTGCCAAAATGGTGCAGAAAAATGGAAAAACCATTTATTTGCTCGCTGGTATTCATACAACTTGTGCGTAACAATGAATTGTTATTCCTGTTATTTGCGTGTACCGACTGCTATTACTCTTCGTTATTTAGGTGAGGCCTTATGTCACAACAGTGGTAATGTACATGTCTTGCCTGCAAAAAAAAAGGGGGGGGGGTTGCTGAGAGTGAGTAGTCTCAAAGTACAGGCATTACTAAAAAAAATCTAAACTATAGACATTGAGATTAATTTGGACACCAAGTGATCAATTCATCTTTTGCAAGGGTTGAGACAGTGTAATGATTTTTAGTTTGTATCCATATGGAATGCAGAAATATGTGACTCTTTCTAGCTTGCTCTGCTTTGTATGGAGGGGTTTTTGACTTGCAAAGTTTGAACTAGATTTTCAGTGTAACTGTTGCAAGAGATGGATGTATTAGCCCAGATGTTTGGTTATGTAGGATCTGTCTGAAATGCAGTGGGTCATCTCATCCATGATGTCCTGTGTTAACCTCAAGGTGGTTGCCTTGGTTACATTGATGATGTAGTGGTCACATGCATAGAAATCCTCACGTATTTGAAGTTTTGTCGATTGGCTTTAAGAAGAAGCAATTTATGTTTCTTTTCAGGATGGGGGAGTGACTCGGTATTTAAGGCGCCATCTGCAGCAGAGCTTTTAAGTTCCAAAATTTTCCAGAAATTCCTTCTTCTTTTTTTTTTCCACAAAGATTTGCCTCATTTTTGTGTGTTCCTGTATTTCATCGTACTCACAGAGTGGCATTTCTTAATGGGGCACATTCTCATCAGAAAGGAGAGGAAAAAATGATAAAATAATAAAAGGAGTTGTGTTGGAAAACTTTGTAAAAAATATATATGCTGCTAAAAACTGCTCATCGATTTACAGCAAGTCAGTGGAGTAAAATGTAGAGGGGGGGGGGGGGGGGGGGAGAGCTGAGTTTTTCGATTGTAGCAGGATCTTCGCCAGGAGGCAAAATGCAAGGGGTAGGGTTTGGAAAGTGTTGATAGAAGTGTTGTCTCCCAATCTGGCCTGATTTGAAAATTTCATGATGTGTTGCCTACATAAAGGCCCAACATCAAAATGATGATGTGGGACTGTTACATTGGGATTTGTGTGTTACAAAGTGTGTGCCCAGGTAGCAGTAATGCAAATAAGACATAAGAATGCAGTTGTGAGATTGTCTGTGTGTCATAGAGATGAAGCCTTGAATGATTAGGGTAGTCCAGCATGCCCAGTGACAATGCCAGACACCGGTACTGCTGAAGAAAGAAAATTGAATCAGAAGGGATAAAAACTATGGTCGATTTTGCAGATGATATGGAAGAAAAGGGCTTTTCTGTCTGCAAAGCAAGACTAACTTCTATTTTTAGTCTTCAAAGGCATGTCACGAAACGTTGCAGATAAATTGGGTGAGTATTTTTCTCGTTCCAAGGCATTGTTCAATTTCATCATGGTATGTTTTTAACTTTGACATAACTTGAATGGAAGACTACAAAGGGGGGGGGGGGGGAGCAAAAAATTGTGACAAACATATTGTTCTTTTTCAGATCAGACAGCGGAGATAGAAAATGTAATTCTTTTCTTCATTCTGTTTTCCTCCCAGGATGGAGTAAAGACAGTGAGTGGCAGAGAAAAGACAAACAGCTTACCGTTCTTTCTCCCCAAGTGGCTTTAGGGGCATGTGTTTGTGCCTTTGTTATACTAGAACCCCTCTTTCCATGGCTGGCTTGTTGTTAAAGTGGGTAATGAGCTCGGCAGAAATTGATGCTGCTGGGAAATTGAAAACAGGGGCCTTTGTGCCTGGGTGATATTGAACTTCTCATCTCTTTTTTTTTTGGGGGGGGTTGAAGTTAACAACAACAGGGGGATTTCTCCCCCAGCAGAACACTCGTTTTGATGCCAGTTTTTGCATCATCTGGCTCTACAAAATGTTTGTTGAGTATACATCCCCCCCTCTGTCCTACCCCCCCCCCCTTTTTGCTTTTGTGGCAGATTATAGAGGAAGATATAAAGCTGATGGGATTGAAGTATGAGAATGCTGGCAGCATAGATTGTCTGTTACGATTGGCAAACTCTGTGCGTGTTTGTCTGTCTGTCCGTTTCAGAGAAATATGAATGAGATGTGATCTCGACGTCACAAAGATTGGTAGCATTAACCTCCCAGTCTTGTAGCAGGGATGTCCGTAAGTGGAGATTGACTGCGTGCGTGTGTGTGTGTGTGTTTGGCGTCATCATTTTTGTGGGCTCTTAAAACAAGGTAATGGCCGTGTGTGAGGGCATTCGGCAGGGTTATTTTGCCAACAAGGCAGGGGAGCAGGTCCGTGGGAATCATCAAAACATTGGATGGCCCAATCAAGTTGGGCTGAGGAGCGGAAAAGTGCAAGGGGCAATTTTCGGAAGATTGAGATGGGTTGATATCTACGTAGATGTATGCACAAAGCAAAGAGCGCACATTGATTTACGACAAAGACATACATATACACACACACACACACACACGCATACACACACACACAGTGTATATGTATGCATGCAAACACGCAGAGAGACTTGAAGAACATGGGATACACAAAACAGGACAAACTTGATAAACACAGGACGCTCAACATGGATGTCACACGCTTCGGTATTGCCGATAAGACAAGAAGCCGCTTCGTTGCTCATAAGCACAGAACGCGATGGTACCCTTGTCCATCAACCTACAGGCGCTGTCAGGGAGTCGAGTGTGTACGGGAGTGAAAGTGTGTGTCTGTGTGTCTGTGTAAGTCTGTATATATGTATGAGTGTGTGTGTGTCTGTGTATGAAGCCAGACGTACACGTAGGTCAAAGAGCAAACGCAGTAGTTCATTTCCAAAGCCCACCAGTGGGGGTCTTTTGACTCTCCCCACAGCCGAGCAGACAGGCGGGGCAAGGGGCAAATCGTGGTGGAATAGGAGAAGCGGCCACACGGCAGCCAGCGAATGGTTGCGGCATATTTCAGATGTCTGTGCTTTTTGTGTGGGCCGCCCGCCCCGGTATTGTTGCCAGAGCAATCTTGTAATAGGAATGGCAAATATTAGTTGTGGAGCAGTGGAAACCAAGAGGCGAAAGGGGGAGGGGGGAGGGGAAGGGGTGGCTGCATAGTATTTTAAACAATATTTTGAGGGGAGGGTAGTGAGCGTAGAGCAAATGGTATGAATTTAGAAAGATTATACTTTGCTTGAACATGTAGATTCTCTGCTGATTCTATCTTTGAGTGTTACACAGAACTATTATTAGCATGCTAATTAGATTTTAGTGAGGGCTCATTTCACAAAGATGAAAGAGATGATATCTTGGCAATAGTGGTTTGAGATTTTTTTTTATTGTTGTTTTTAGGAGGTAAATTTAAAACAGAAGATGAATTGAGGCAATACCAGGTATGAATTAATTAGGTTCCTTGATAAAGGTAAATAAAAAAAAAAATAGAACACACAAGAAACCATGTTTGGAAATCACTTGTCAATCCCCGACAGTCGTGTTAACGGATGAGAATGTCTTTGCCATCATTAACATTCTCATTTTACAGTGCAGTGCTTCACAGTCAATCTTGCACCTGACCCCGGGTTGGTATTTGACCTACACATTGGTCCAGTGCTAAATGTGTATAGTGTATACAAAGTTCATTACACAAGCTGTTGGCATGCACGACATTGACTCTGTTTTGAAAAACAAAAGAGATGGAGGGGGGGGGGATAAATGATAGATCTGTACCTTGATGTTCAGATATTAAGCAGGACGCATACAACTAGATGTAGCTGTAATGCTGTTTATTGTGGTTAAAAAGTTGGTGTGGCTCACAATCTTGACCAGTATAGAACTACTGTACCTAGACAGAATGTAACTGGTATTATATGAAAGGGCTATTTTAGTCAGGTCAGTTATAGTGGTCGGTCAATTACACTGGTCTGAGCACAGTGTGACAGACCATTAGTCCGCGAGAAAGGCTTGCTGTTACTTTAGACAAAAAGCAACAATGAGAAGGGCAGGAAGATTTTAGTAACTGAGCATTTGGCGAGAAGAAGAAGGGCTGAAACCAAAGTGTCATGCTCTGTAAGTTGAGTTGGAAATGAATATCATGAGAATACCGATTGCCCAACTTCTCGTTTTTGTATCACATTGTGACCCTCATATTGTCTTTGCTACATGTTTATTGATGTGTTTATGTCTGTGAGTGTGTGTAATGATAAAGAGGGAATTGTAAGCCATGTTTGCAAAGTGTCCCCACTGTAGAATCTTGCAGAGTGTGTGTCAGTGTGTGTATTTGGACCCACTTTGTTATCACACAGTTCTTCAAGGCAGTGCACGCATGTAGAATTCATATATTGCCCCCGTGCCATGTGCCGCCGTTGTACTGTAGCCCAACCAAGTATTACCTGCCGTAACTATTACCGGCCTGCCAGAACGCAGAGAGCAGCTCTAGTACAGAGGAGAATGGAACTGGAAATATGACAAGAGGGGGGGAAAAAGCACAGAGAGCGTTGGGAGAGGGAGTGGGAGATCCAGAGAGTGCGCGAGGGAGACAGCCCGGGTGTGGTTTGCTGCTTTAGACCCTTTTGACTCACACGCTGGCGAAGAATAAGAAGAATGGGAAATGTCAAGTCTCCAACAGACCCTGACAACATCAAGTGGCTTTCGAATGATTGTTATTTATGCCTGCTTGCTGGGGGTAATAATTCAGGGTTGCTGGGGTTGTTGTTCTTGTTTTCTTTCTCCCCTTCTCGACCAACGAAGATAAAAATAAGTATAGGCATAGCCTGACTTTGGTGTCACTGGCCACTCTGTCATATCAGTGTTATGTCTCAGGGAACAGGTGCAGCACGCTCCTGGACAAGGGGTCTGTGTGGTCCGAAGACTACACCGGGAGCTGAGTGAACATAGCATTTGCACAGCTGGTTGGGATAACATCGTACTTGAACATTGACCTCAAGTGACCTTACAGTGATTAGACTCTGCTGGATGACTGCATTGCTTGAGCCTCCCTTAGTCTCTGATCAAGTCTTGGGTCTTGGGGTTTATTTTTTTTTCTTGTCAGTGTGAACCAAGTTTTGTGCTTGTTTGTATGAGTGTATGTATGTGGCCCATCGGAGTCTTCTCCTTTGCTTTATGATTCCAAAGTATGTACTGCATGTTGCAGCTGTGCATCATCAGAACAAATGATAGGCTGCATGACCTTTTTATCTTTTTTTAGAGTTATGTCAATTTTGTTGTGTGGCTATTACAGATATAGAGGAGACCCATTCAAAAGGATATAATTGGAAGAAATTATGTTCTTAATGCCAAAATTTTGCTGAGTCAGCAGTGACCCTGGAAATGCGTGTGTGTTTGTACTTTCCCAGAGTTTGGAACATTGATGTGCATTGTAGTATTGAGGGCCAGCAGACTGATCGCACTTCGTGCCAAATGTTTGTTGTCATGGCGACCAAGGTGTATACACCTCTAGATTTAGGTGTAATTTGCCAGGTAGCCTCTGGTACGTGAGGAGGCACAGGGGTCGACGCGGTGGCTCTTCCAGTTATTGTGGTTGATTCAGAATTGGCAGCAGAGGACTAAGCATACAGATGGTACAATCATCGCGGTATACAACATGTGCCTTCAGTGGTGCTTATAATTTGTTGCAGGGGGAGAATATAAAGTTCATACATGCACCCCACAGAACGCAGGTTTTGGCATGGTATAAAGCTGTCCTCGTAGAAAGTCATGAACCTGACTTATTTCACAGTCTTCAAGGGTGAGGATGTGGTTCAGCCATGTTCGTTGGCAGAAGTACTTTTTTCTTTCTTTCTTTCTTTCTTTCTTTTTTTTTTTAGCGGGGGACACTCATTTGCGGTTGACACTTTAAGATTGCAAGGAACCCCTAATTACGAGCCCTTGTCTTCACGATGATTAAGACTCGACGATGTGACTGCACGAAATATCGCCCGAAAGGTCGCCGCAAAAAACGGCACCCTTAATTCGCAGCCTTGTGGGAGCTCTCCCCTGCCAGCGCTCGTAGGGAAAAGTTTGCGCTTATGGATCTAATTTGTCTCCTACGCCGTTCGGGGGCACTTTATCTCTTGACACAAATTTAGAATGTGGCATCCACTCACTATTCCCAGATTGAGGCAACAGGCTCCTAAAATGATCCAAAGATGTGGACCCAGCGTCTACACGCAATTAAGAGCAATTTGAGTTGACACTTTCAAAACAGTGCAATCGACTTGTTTTTACAACAAAATTTTCCAGCGATTTAAAGGTAAGGTGTAGAGGTGGGATGAAATTCTACTACAAATGTAGTTTAGCATCATATTTGATTTACAGTGTAAGATATTGTTGTGTAACTGGGGCAATTTCTGTATCGTGAATAGTGAGTGTACTGAAAACAAAAAGGAAAACAGGGCTTCATTCTTCATATTTGTCATGAATTTACACTAAGAGGCAGAAGGAAGGATTCGTAAGATCTGAAAGCACATTTCTTTTACTTTGGTGTGCATACTTGAATGCTGCTTTCCGAGTAGAAATATTTCAGGGACTCTAAATGATACTGTAAAACATGATATTTTCGCGGCATGAAATTTTTGGCGAATTGGAGCCAACAGCCTTATCTATTTCATTTCGCTTTACTTACCTATCGATGTAATAATTGCCATTCTAATGCTGATTAGTGATTTGCCTCTAACATTCAATGCGTGTAGTGTAGACAAGAACTTTTATGTGCATATTAATTTTGCGAATCTTTTCTCGCGAAATTTGCGAAATTAAAATGCACGTGAACATTCCTCCTTTTACAGTACCTTGTAAAACGTTAAAAGCTGAATCCTCACCTCGACCAGTACTGTACAGTCCCTTTAACTCTAAATAATGCCTGAGAGAATGTCGTGGACGACATTTTGAAAGACTGCAACAATTTACCTTCTATTTTACAAAGAGTATATATATGTGTGAAAGTAAGAACTATTCCAGAAATCTCTTATAATTTCAGATTTTGAGGAGGAAAGTTCTGAATAGGTGATTTTCTTTCAAAACATAGTCAGCGCATTGCTTAGTTCCACATTCCTACATCCGTGGTGTCCACTTCAAGTATGTGGAATATTTAGCAACTTTTATTGTGATTTCATAAACAAATTTCCTAGTTGCAATTTGAGCAGGAGTACATTTTTGGAAACATAAAGAGTCTGAACCGTTTAAAACAAGATGCAGCATTTTCTGTCATAATATTTATTCTTTCCTGGACTGTAGTGGTATGTTCACATGACTCCAAAGAACTGCACCAGTCAGAAGTATTTTAGCGTGGGAAACAAGAATCACCGTTACTCTGGTGGTTTGGATAAAACTTTTTTTTGTCTCTTTAGAGGGAGGGGGAAATTTGAGTGGAAAGAGTCATTCAGAGGCAGAAAGTTGTAACTGACAAATATAATAACTGCTGTAAATGTATTCTGTGAGCATACAGAGTTCTCTTGTTACTCTCTTGACACTGTATTAGTCCTTTCAGATCACTATCTCACATTATCGTAAAGTGAAGGACTTGTGCGTAGTTTTTGTCTGGATGAATGGAGTATCCATCCTTTTGAACGACACTCTCCTACAAAACATCGTAGGTGTCTAACTGAAGTTTGCACAAAGTCATTACATCGTGAGTGACTGAAATCCCACAGCATGTCATTTGACCTTAGTAATATCTGGTACAGTAGACTCTACTAAAATTGTCCATTAGGCATGTGAAGAAGTGGAAAGACCCCCCCCCCCCCAAAAAAAAAAAAGAAAGAAAGAAAGAAAGAAATGGAAATCAAAGAATAGCCTAATTTTTCGCTTGGATGCTGTAGCTTGTTTGGCAGTTTTTGTGCAAAACATCATGCGTACCTTTCTTCTCATCAACTTTATTGGAAGCCTTGGCAGGGGGCGACTTCTTCAATACACGCAACAGTCAAATGTGATTATCATCGCTACATGAAGGGATTTATGATGGAAGAAAACTCGTAACTCCACAAACAGGTGGTATTTTTTACTCTTTGTGTGATCTCAGGATTGTTTGGTAATGTTAACGTTTATCTGTGGGACTTGCTTGCATTATCCACGTACAGTACAGAGCTTGAGCCATCTCCCTCTTCACCTCTTCAGCTCAGTCTGATTCTATCCTGCGTTGTGAGCGAACAAAGATGAAGTCTAAACATGAAACATATTTTTTTTTTCCCCCATACACAGTCTCTCTTTGTCACCCTTCCCCCAGCCTTTCTTTTTAAAGAAGCCGGGAGGAGCGGGGGGAGATTTAAAAGGGGCTAAATTTAGCGCGGGTCACGATGCACGGAGGGGAAGTGTAGCATTTAGGCGAGGAAGGAAAGTGCATTATGGGACATGCGCGTGAAGGAATGTAGGCTGTGGAGGCGAAGGGTGGGGCTGGCAGGCCGCTCGCCTGATGTGTTTGAGGCGGAAAAGTGTTAATGAACGACTCGAGATGCAGTGATGTCTGCAGTATATATGGAATGGCCAGGCTCGATGTGTGATGGGGGGGGGGGATATTTTTTTGGGGGATCACATATAAATAGAATAAAGGCACTCCTGTATGGGTGCAGTTACTATGTGTATTTCAGTGAATTTATGTAGCCATCATCTCAGTAAGAAGGTACACAGTGTATTTGTTGAAGCTGCCAAGCGTTTCTGCATCTCGAAGAAAACTTTGATATTGTTTCATATCCTGGCAAGCATATATCAAATCCTTTCTAATTTGTTATATATTTTTCCCTATTGAGGGATATCATATCTTCCATAGGACTCTTAAAACCGTCTTGATATTTGATTTATTATTATCAGCAGCCCCGTCACATGCATTAGTCCATCTCACTGATGGAGGGTTAAAAAGAAAAGGGGATAGCACTTGCTAGCAGCCAGCTGCCATGTTCATCGTTAGGATAGTCGTTTCCCCATACGGTTTCTGTTAATAAGTTTGGTGCACAGAAAATGTATGCCATCTACTTATCCCAGGTATTGAGTATCCTTTATTTCAACATGTAAACCCCATGAACTTTTTGATTATTGGTTTTGAAGCAAAAGAACATTTTTCAGTGCTGCACCAAGTCTGTAGACTTGTGTCCTTCATACAAAGACAAATATAAGATTTGTGGAGTAACGCCCTTCTGCTTTACAACCAGTGATTGTACAGCTAGACCTTTTTCTTCACCTGTTTGTCCAGCAAATATGGTATGAAACCCCACAGACAAGCTGAGGTACGATGCCAGAACAATTTTGTTCTCCAGACCCTGCAGTCTTTCGGAATTATTTTGAATTATCAAAAAAACAAAGAAAAAAAAAACACAAAAAAAGAAAATCCCACTTCCATCCCCGCTTCAGTCACACTTTGGTTGACGTGGTGACGGTGATTCCCCACGAGAACCGGTGTGTGGTCCCGCGCCGGCGAACTTTTCAGCAGTGCTCAGACGGAATTGGAGATGAGTGCCTCTTCCGCTCTGGTACCTTGCGTCCCTTTGCTGTTATCCAGCCCCGCGGAGTCGCCTTCACCCCCAACCCACTTGCTGTTTTTGCGTGCTTGCGTGGACCAGAAGTAGTTCACTTTTTCCACTTTGTCTGACTGTCGTGTCAGTGACTTCTAGGTACAGAGGAAGAGATGGCCAAAAAATAAACAAGCACTGAGGGAGAAAGAAAAATTGAAAAGAAGCAACCTTTATCAAAGGTGTAAGTAGCTTACCTTATTGATGAAGTGTGAAACCCCCCCCCCCCCCACACACACACACACACATATGTATTTCTTATGATACTCTAGTCTTGTCTGTTGCAGGCTTATTTTTGAGCCAGAGGCTTTTTTTTTTCCCCAAATTATGTCAAACTCTATGCAGTCTTTTTTTCCCCCTCAACCACATGACGGGTAGAATTACAGAGCACTCAGAAGAATCCAGCCTCTTCCGCGTGTTGATGTGCTGCATGCGGAAATTGAAGCTGCAATTATCCGTTCATTAATCTTTTCGAGTTCTCAAACTTCTGAAGGGTTTGTAATTTCAGACTACTCCAACCCCCCCCCCCCCACCACCACCTCCAATGTCGAGGTCAATTGCCTTTATCGCTGGACCTTTCTTCCTTCCCCTCCGTTTCTCCCCTGAAAACTGGACGGAGGTCAGCATAAAGTGACCCACATGTTGATTTCGTCTACAATGGAATGGGAATGGTGTGCCGGCCTGCTGTTTGTGACCGGACCGGGCGCACATTCCAGATATTATTCCCGTACAATCATGCCTCGTGCTGTTGGTACAAACCCCCAAGATCACCGTGATACAATTCTTGTCCTTTTGGAAGGATCGGAGTCGGCAGCGTGCCGAATCGGAGCCCATGGCATGGGGTCTCCAGAAAACGAACCTGTTCTTGAGTCACTTTTTCGCTCATTTGCCAGTCAATGATGTCTTGCAGCTGGAGTCATTAAGATTAAAGCACTTAAGATGCATCTTTTGCAGTTTTGATTGTTTTGTCATTGTAATATATTCATTTGTGTGTCCTTTCTTTTGCAGAATCAAGTATGAAATATGAAAAAGACGGTATTGAATTAATTTCACTATGTGACTGTGTGAAAAATAAGACCACGGCAATCAGTTACAATAAAAATACCATTTTCTAGGCAGTCCAACTGTTATTCTCCTATGTATTCCCCTTTACAAAAATGTATGAAACAGAGAATTGTAGAAAAGATAATGATCAGCCCTTTTGGGTGTTTAATAAGAAGTAATGATAGTGATGATAATAATCATGATGATAATAATGATTCTTATAATAATTTCAGTATAGACTTGCCCCAAAATTGTTAAGTTTTTCATGCAAGGCAGCACACAGAAAGAATGTTTGTTTTTTGCCATTTTTTTTAACCCTTTAGAATCAGATAACAGTCTTACCTTGCATCACAATCTACTCCACCGCAAAAAAAAAAAAAAAAAAAAAAAAAAAGTGATGTAGGTCAAGTTGTTCAAACAGCTGTGTTTACTGTTTTTGGGGTGAACGTCAACCTACTACCTATTTGATTTGATTTCAGTCCACCGAGTGTGCATTTGTCATTCAGGATCATATGGTATTTTTTTTTGTGTGTGTGTGACTTGCAAGGAAAACGTGTGTGGTACCTTTTTCGTTTATCATTTCCCTACGTAAGCCTTGTATGTGATAAGTCTGCTGATGCTCCATGAAGAAAGTGCAGTTAAAGGGGTCGTATAGTTTTGGTTGAGACCTAATTTCAGGTTTCTAACATTTTTTTTTTGTGTGAGATAATGAGAAACCTCTTATGAAATATGAAAGAGCATGTAATTCTATGAGGAATTCAACATTTATTTGCTGAAAATTGGTTTTGAAATGGCTGAGATATCCAAGAAAAGAGTGATTCTAATGAAGTGTGGGACCCACACTTTATTACGATCGCTTTGTTTCACTTTGTTTTTGGATATTTCAGTCATTCCAGACCCGATTTTCATCAAATAAACTTTGAATTCCTCTTAAAATGGTGTGCTCTGTACTGTAACATAAGTGTTTTCTTGGTATCTCGCAAAAGGTGTAAAGCCCAATTCTCATCTCCACCAATACTGTACTATCCCTTTAAAGCAGTGTGCGCCACACAGCAAGCGAAAAATGCTTGGATTTGTGCAATTCTATCATGAGCGGGAACTGGGGCTGCGAACCTGGAGGGATCTTCTTGTTTATTCTTTTCTCTCTTTCCACTTTTCATTGGTTTATCTTACTTCAACCCTTTTGTTCCTTGAGTCTCCCAACTTTGTGGGTTATTGTCTTTTTTTGAGAGAGAGAGTTTTTAGTACATGACTTTTAAAACAATGGGGAAATGGATATGTACAAGTGTATGATATACCATAGACTTTTGAATGATTTTTTTGTCAATATTTTGTGATTTAATCCCCTTAGTCATGATCTTATTATTGTAGTAATGATTACATCTTCAATATTCTCCGAAGCGTAGCCATGAAAGCTATCCCGCAGAGCTAACCGCAATGTCATAAAAATTTGTAGGTAAAGCTAACCGCAATGTCATAAAAATTTGTAGGCAAAGGATATAAAGTCTTCGCCATCTTTTACTTCTGAGCTCAGATGGTTATATGAACTGTGGCTTACGTGTTTGAAGGAGTTGCCAAGTGATAGCCAACAAGGTTTAAAAGTTTATCTTCCTATCACGGTTTTGATCTTTTTTTTCCCCCACCATGTCCTTGCAACGCAGGGTTTCATTTAAGGTATAAACTTTCTCAATCATACAGTGTGTTGTAAGCCTATCTCTGTGGTTGCCATGACGATAGTGGGTGAGTTTCACTTTTAATATGCCCCCATCAAGGCTCCTGCCGATGCCAAGTTATGTACCTCGTCAGATAAAAAACAGAAAGAGAGAGAAAAATCATTGAATTTATTGAATCACTCTAGGTGTGTCATACTGTTTTGGTGCCAAAAAGGGGCATAGATATTTTATCAAATGCAGTTTGAGGTGAAATGCAGACACCGGTGTGCACATGATAGTTGCCCTATAGGCAGGATATAGAGGGCGCTTTTCGCAGCACACACTAAATGTGGTTAATGTGTTGTTGTGACATATCCATGAAGTCGAGGTAAAGATTTTCCAGCGAACCAACAGTGGACACATTTGAGTCTGTTGCCCAGGGTTTATTGGGCAGTCAGTGCAGTGATACACAGATTCCAGACAATTCAGTCACGAGGAATGATATGTTTTCAGATTTGCATGACATGAGTTGTAATTTTCAGTAGAAGATCAATAATAAGTGCTACTGTCTGTGTTTTTCATATACAGCCTTTCATGCTCAATGCTCAAATACATTGTGTATATAGTGTTTTAAAAATGGATGAGGTACTGTATGCGCCATGTATTTGGCAAGCAGTTGTGACTTAAAAGACAATTTCGCAAGTGGCTGAATTCTTGATCGAGAACCAAAGTCATAAATCGGAGATATCAAAGTAGTGTTGCTTTTCAAGATAACATTTCTAAAATCCAACCTGGGAGATGATGTACACTGCATTTTGGGTTGCAGGAGGCAGTATTTCTTGAGATGTTAACTCCTCGAATGTCAGTCAACTCAATTATTATTATTATTATTATTATTATTTTGTTTTATTTATACAGGGTGGCCCCGTCAGTAATCAAGTACTGTTTTCCAGGGGGCCCTGTAAAATGTCAATGACATTGTGAAAACATGAACATCATAAATCAAACCACATGCATACAATGTAGTACATGGATTATTTGTATTTTATCTAGCAAGTCATCATTTCAGCAAGAAGATTAGTTGTGGTCACTTCAAACAAGTGACCATGTGGGGAGAGTTTGTAACTGAGACTCTGGCTGAGCTGTATTCTCATCCGTATTGCAATATCTTATATCTCTTGAGTGTTGAAACATAAAAGCCAAAGACCAACATGCATTTGCTACGAGGGATTATTAACTTGAAGTTCCTGTCAACATCAATCATAAATTCCTTTTTTTATTTAAAGTTAAAAAGGTGTCTGAACAATCACATTGTAAAATATTTAAGGTGTGAGATTATCTGCTTGAATAGTCAGGGAATTCAAGAACATAGAATTCAAAATACATTATGTCCCAAAAAAAAATTACAATCAAATTTTTGCATTGATAACACCCAATATGATTAATGTGTCTAAATGCTACTTCATTGTCTAAAAATATAACATCTTAGCTCTATTTTGCAGAAAACCCCATTCAATTTGGTTAAGCGGTCACAGAGAAATGTGGAATGTTGTAAAGCATGTCATGAGACTGATTCTTCCAAGTTTAGCACTTCGATGCTTTTGTGTGTGAATACAATAGACAGAACTTGAAGAGAAGAGATTCTTGACATCCTCTACAAAATTACTCATTTCTCTTTGACCACTGAAGCAAATTGAATGGGTTTTTTTGTAAGATGTGGGCAATGAGTTATAGTTTCATACCCTGAATTTGTATTTGGATTGATTAACTATTTTTAAAGAAATCATTGCGGAGGGTCCCGTTGTAATTTTTTTTTGACATACGGTAGTGTTTAGTTTAGCATTGCTTTAAAGTCTGTCGGAGAATGAAAGAAATGTTGGGTGAACTTCACCAGCTTCTGTGACCTGCGCTGAACCGAACACCTTATCAACCTCGCCTCACCCCCCCCCCCCCCCATCAATAACGTTTAGACATCTCTGGCGAACAATAGTGCAGTGGTCCGCGTGAAGTGTCGACATGAATGTGACCGATGCGGTTGGACGGCATTTTGTTTACAAAGCTGGGTTCTGCAATCAGAAGTGGAAGAGGTAGAGGTGGTATCCGTATCCTGTCGACCTTTGGAAATCTGGATGTCGGCCGCTCAGTCACGTGTTTGTACATCTTATCAGCCGACAGTTTGTGGTTGGACAGTGGCAGATTGATCGCGAACAGCCGCCGCGCACTGCAAAGCAGAGAATGCACCATTGGAATAATGTGCCTAACCACCGAAACAGCCCAAAGTGTCATCATATTTTCATACATTTCTACTGCTTCTTCTTCTTTTCCGCTTGCTTCTCTATAGCTTCTTATTCTCTTTTTTAATCTATTCTACCTTACCATAGTTGTGTTTTTGTTATTATCTGTCTTTTCATGTGATTATGCTTCTCCGTCTCTTGCTCCTTCTTGTATTCTTCTCCTTATTCCTCCCTTCCTCTTCTCATTTTTCTTCTGTTTTCCTTTTTCCCAAATCTGTTTGAAATCAAGCCTTTGTCAATTTGTCTCATATCTATCTATCTATCTATTTATCTATTTATCTGTCTATCTATTTATCTATCTATCTCTCTATCTATCTATTTATCTATCTATTTATTTATCTATCTATCTATCTATCTATCTATCTATTTATCTATCCATCTATCTATCTATCTATCTATCTATCTATCCATCTATCTATCTATCCATCTATCCATTCATTCATCTTATTTAAAAGAATTATTTGTTCTAATCTTGTTGGCCAGGCTATGTGAGCAATGGTAGAAATTTTGGACTTTGTGCCAATGAGGAACTTATATAGTTAGTAATGATTCTCCCTTAGCAAGATGTGGAAGCAGCAGTGGCAGTTTTCCCCTCACATACATGTATTACTTGACACTCGAGGAAACTCTTGACTTGAAGTGGCAAGTAGAAAGCTATTGCTTAGCGGAGTATGGTGGCTAACATGAGGGGGGGGGGGGGGCTCAGTTTTGAGCTTGCGGTCAGGATGTGAGCTGATGATGTTCGTGCCGGAGAGGCCTTGAGAAAACGCTCTCGCTCCATCTCTTTTCCCCTTTCTTTCTTGACGATGACGTAGGAAATGTTTCGTGAAAACTTCGTCCTGACAGAGGAAGTGCCAGAAACACACAGGTGGAATGGATTTGGATGCCGCAAGTCGCGAGTCGGTCGGTCGGTCGATTGGTCGGTTGGTCGGCTGAAAAGAAATTTGTGTATCGTAGAAGAGAGAGGGGAGTGTGACTTTGCCTTTAGCTGGCACAACGAAGACAATGTTCTGAAGGAGACTCTCTAATGTCCTTAACCCGAATTTGTTGTGGTGATGAAGAAAGTGTAGATATATTCAAGTGATGCAACCTCCTTGGAATGGAACTGAGATAGTTTTAATTGTCGTCGTTGTTGCCCTCTGTTTATGAAACTATTCTCCCCTACACAATGATATGTTTTCCTGTGTAACATATTAAACACATGGTCATCATTTAGTTTGTGTGTCCTTAATCCGCCCCTTCTGTCTTTCTCTATACTAAATACATATATTTCATATGTACATGTATATTATATATATATATATATATATATATATATATATATATATATATATATATATATATATATATATATATATATATATATATATGTATATATATATGTTTATATATTGTATATGCATGCATTTCTTACTCTCCCCACTTTTCCCCTCATGCTCATTTTTCAAGGCATATAATTTGCAGTGTATTAGAAAGCACATTTAAGCACACAGGTTACAGTGTAGGAAAAATTAGTGCTCTGTGTGCTTGATAAGCGTTGCCGCGTACGATATATCTTATCCCCATTCAGAGTGCTCTGATGGCTATGAAAGCTGTGTTTTAACTTTTCCCCTGCTCCAATAACCGCTGGTGCACCCTCGGATGGTACAGAGTTGGGTGTTTGTTATGGCATTCAGATCCATGGTGCGCGAGCATTGTTTTGCCGATTGTTCGTTTCCTCTGTCAAAACTATGTGCTTCCTCCCCTGCCGCCAAGAATAGGTTTGAACGATCCCCGCACTTGTTGTTGTTGTTGTTGTTGTTTTTAGATTAATGTCCGTCTACTGAGAGTTTGACATTAAAAACAAAAAGGACAAAATATCAGAAGAAATTGAATGATGATCAAAAACAAAAACTGGAAAGAGACCAATGAGATGCAGTATTGAAGAGGCAATACACTTGTTCCCCTTGTTGATTCTGAAAGCAAATCGGGTGCTATTTTTGGGGTGTATATTTTGTGTGGTCCCATACATTGGAGAAGCTGGAGTTTTGAAAGTCACTTTTCAGCATGGCATGTAAGGGCTTTGCTTATTGTCTTTGAAGTGTCATCATTTGTCATTGCATACATACATACATAATATACATACATAGATACATACATACATACAATATGTGTAATTATTATGCATGCATATATACATACATACAAACAATTTACATGCATGCAAACATTATGCACACATACATACGTTGTACATACATACAAGCATTTATGCATACATACATGTATACGTAAGTACATACAAACATACATACTATACATACGAGTATATGCATACAAACAAACAAAACTTTAAGAGGAAAACAAACATACTCCGTAAACGCATTATGCAGGTCGTTGCGGAAGGTGGAAGGGAAGACTGGGAATAAATATGGTATCCTTCAGACAAATGCAATAACCAGACAACCTACATTTGTATGTTAAACGGGGGGGGGGGGGGGGTGGGGGGGGGGGTGGGGGTGGGGATAGGGTGGATAAGGGGAATTAAACATCTGGCTGCTGAAAAGAAAAAAAGAAATGTCAGGATTATTGACTAGTTTGGAACTTTAGATGTTAATTTTGAAGAGTGACTTGATAAAGTTGCATAGGTTAGAGATCAGCGATATCAAATGTAGGGATGTCTTCACTAGCTGGATGACAGAACTACACTTCAGCTTTTAAGTGAAGATGTGCCTACAGAGATGTTCATACTATGCACACACATCACATACAAAATGTATGTGCATGTTGTGGGTTGTTTTTGTTTGTTTGTCGGTTGTTGTGTTTCTTTGAGGGAAGGTCACATTCTTATTTGAATTTCATTCCATAAAAATACATGATATTCCCAATGAAAACAATGGGAAAAATGTGCTGTATGTATTGCACTTATTAATGCAAATGTATTTCTTGATCACATAATTACACACACACACACACACACACACACACACACACACACATGGACACGTGCACATTTATATATTTGTAACAGTCATATCATGTTGGCGAGACATTGTGTATCATATCATTTTATTGCCTGCAAGTTGAGGGTTGAAACTGCAGAGAGACAGGAAAAGCGGGCATGAGTCAATCTCACGCAGGGGGGCCGGCACCAAATGGAGCGATAATGGAGCGAAAATAGCAGCGTGCTTTGCTTTAGGGTTCCCCTTCACAGGAGTTTCCAAAATAGCTCTGCATTTCATTCAAGATACCCCATTACGGACGTCGTCCTAAGGTTGAAAACTTTCCCAGAGTCGTTGAATATTTTTGACAATGGGGCCAGCCGTTTCTTGTGAACATTTTGCGGTGAGAATTCTCAAGAGAAGATGGTTGTTCTTTGCTCTCCGATCGTCGGAGATGACAAAAATATATACATTACAAACGAAAAAGCTCAGGGATTTTTTCTAAGATGGAGCGGCGATATAAGTTTGTCAAAAATGGCAACTAGAAATCGCTGCGCATTATTATCACGTGTTCAGAGGCTGATGGGCAACGATGAAAGAGCATGTGTTGATATTGTGTTGTTTTAGACTCGCTGTCCAATATGACATCTGGGATGGGGGGGGCGATTTGCTTCTCTCTTTCTTTTTTTTTCTTTAACCCATTGAGGACGGACTGATTTTGCTATAACACGCATTTCCCATAGACACCTGCCCAAGTGCTGTCAAACGGGGAATGTGCACGTACATCCTAATTTCGCAATTTTCGCGAGAGCCAAGATTTGCGAAATTAGAATGCACATGAAGGCTCTTGTCTACACTATACGCATTGAATGCCAGAGGCACTTTGTGAAAATTTCATGCCGTGAAAAAGGCCGTTGGCTCCAGTTCGCGAAAATTTCATGGCGCTAAAATATCATGTTTTATTACAGTATTCTCTGGACTTGTCTTCAAAGAGTTAGCGGTAGGTAGTGTTTACGTAGTATGCTTACAAAGTGGACCCAGAATGGACAAACTGTTAAATGAGGTGATACGAGTGAGGGACAGACTGTTTGTGCGATGTTGTAAGTAAAGCAGGAATGATCATGGCAGCATTTTTTAACGAGTCATCATCAGGGTCGACATTCCAGCCCAGATGAAATCGGCATGTACTGCTGGTAACGTTTAAGATACATCTGTACTACCTGACGTATAGCTTGGGCTTCGTTCTTTTCATGTGGCTGTGTTTATGGTGGAGTGAATACACTGGATTTGTGTGATATTTTTGTTTTTTGTTTTTTGTTCAGTGTATGTCTGACCTAGTGCTTCCTGCCAGAAAGTGCTGATGATTTCACCTCATTTTGCATGCGCCGGGACCAAGGTTATGACTTCTCGCATTGGAATCCGCAATGTTATTTTTGTTTTCTTTCGAAAGGTGTTATTTTTGGGCTGAGGGAGTGTTCCCCTGCAGGAAACGCAGCTCGACAAATTTTATGAGCGCCCCCATGAGCGCTGGCTTTTCCCACCGCGATATTTCGATAAGAATCTTGCTACATATTGTGTGAGTAAGCAGAGGCTATATGGCCCATGGTGTTTCCAAAAAACTCTGCACGACAAATCAAATCGGTGGAATTGTGCGCAAAGTGCTATTCTCTTTTTTTATTCTCTCTTTCTCTCTCTCTGTCTTGGGTTCATCTCAACAGACCTACTTATGAAATACTGGCTGAAATAAAACTTGAGTGTCGATATCAGATTTCTCTTACCCATTTATAGGGAAACTTACCCAAGGGAAGAGAGTTGTTCATCTTTGAAGTATTGCAAAGGAGCCAAGAGATCAAAATGCATGAAGACGTGCACGAAAATGAGACTTACATAGCGAAAGTTGAAGCCATCCTGATTTACGAAACCGATAATTTTTGACATCTGGTTATGGGAGACCGTGAAAGAGCCGTCGGGATCGCGTGATTTCCGTTTCTCTTTTGAGAGACTCCTCGCGTGCCTCACTTTCATGGAATGCATCTATTTTTTCTCTGAAAAAAAAACCATCACCATAAATGATGCACAAAAAGATACTAGGACCATGTCCTTCTTTGGCACCATCCAAGACAAAGAAAAAATTATGCTTTGAAAAGATTTTAAGACAAATGATCTAGATCTGAATTTTTCGCTTAGCCTCTGCGCTTGCCTCTCTTTACACGGAATGATGCGAACAGATTCAGATTTTGATTTTCATGCACTGTGCTATATGGGCCCTCCATTTATGCAGGGTCTGAAAAAAGTTCAGAAGGGGAAAAAAGATAATGACCAGGCAATTGACCAACATGTGCATGTATATATACAGTCAACTTTGCGTAAGTCAACAGCACGACTTTGCATAATCAGCCCAGTCAAAGATAAAGAGTCTCACTTTACATTCATAGCTTTGTGTTTGCTCCTTGTCTTTACACACAAAAATTTGATATCACCCAAATCAATGGTGCTCTTTCCTCAGTCAAGATTGACTTATGTGATGTTGCCTAGATGTGTATTAAATATATGTTAGGGATCAAGAATACATGTAATAATGATCTCAACTAGCCTCTTCCATTAACTGTGTGAGGCTACATACATGTATGCTGTCTTTTGAAGGGTAAATGTACATTGTGATTATCTCAACTTGTAACCCGTAGTAAATGTAGTGAGAGTTTAGTGGTTATTCAATGGGTATTATGTGTCATTTGGGAAATGTGAGAGGCTACTGAAAAGTGGGCCATCTTGAAAAATAATGATGATTCTAGTTACAGGTGGTAGTGTTGATGCCTTGAAAGCAGTAGATGACACATTTGACTCCAGGGGCCTGTTGCATAAAACTTACCATTGAATTTCAATGGTAACTACCGTCAAAATTAGGCGTCACAGCCAATCAGCATCAAGGATTATAAAATTTACCGCTAATTTGAAGACTTACCGCTAGAAAGGAGCGGTAAGTCCAGCGGTAAGGGTTTTATGCAACAGGGCCCCTGGTGGTTCCTTTTTATGACTTGTTAAATTGTAGATCAGCAATTGTGATCTTACAAAATACAGTTGTGCTGAGGGTGACAATTGAGTAAGTCCAGCGGTAAGGGTTTTATGCAACAGGGCCCTGGTGGTTCCTTTTTATGACTTGTTAAATTGTAGATCAGCAATTGTGATCTTACAAAATACAGTTGTGCTGAGGGTGACAATTGAGTACAAAAATCGTGTCATTGCACAATGATGATTTCATTTGCATGTTGGTTCATTAGGATTATTAAAGAGGGATGTGCTGATTGGGGGCAGCCTTTAAGCTGTGCAGTGTCTGTGGGTGAATCCAAATGGAGGATGTCCTTACGAGTGCCTACGGGGTGCCATGTTTGGACCTGTGGTGAGGAGAGGTCTCTGGTGTTGATGATGTTGCCTCCTCCTCCCAGGACTTTGGTCCTTTGGTGATTGGGAAGATCTAGACGCGATGTCTGCCCCATCAATTATTCCTGGCATACTCCGCCATCTTTTGAGTCTTGTGAGTACCAGAGTATGGACCTTTCTTGCAGAAAGCTGGTATAGAACAGAGAGGAAGAGACCCAAAGAAGCCTCCGTAGCTTACGACGCCCAAGGGATGAGACCCTCCTGAATCTGTCTTTCTTTTGGGTCTTTCTCTTTTTTGTTTGGAAGTTCAGCCAGAGTTTATTCTTGTTCTGTTTTGGCTTTCGGAGAGGATCCGTGGCGTGATTTATCGCGATGATTGTCTTTTTTGTAACAGGAATGTCTGGCCGCTCGGTGATAACTTGTCCTTGGTGTTATCTTTGTTACAATGGTAGGGTGCGCTTTTGTGGGGGAAGGGGATCGTTCGGTTTAATGTGACCTTTGGGAAAAGCTGTACAAGAACTCGTGCCCCTGGACGAAACACACACAGCTGCCCCTCGATGCTCCCCTTTTCTTTTCTCGTCTTTATTTTCAAAACTTGGAGATCGCGACGCGATGTCTGACATCTTTGGGAGCCCGTCCCGGAATGCCTCAAACACAAGATCTGGAAGTTGGACTTGAATTTGTCATCAAAACACAGGATATTAATGTTCCCCCCTCCTCCGAGCAGGAGAGAATGATAATGACAACAATTTTTTGTTCGTTTATGTAAGGCCCAACTCCCCGTGCCAATGAGCGAAGGAAGTATCGTTTGTGCAGGTGAAACCTGTTAATCACACGGAATCTGGGTAGAAAGAGGGGCGTGGTGTATATGTGACTGCATCGCCTTGGCTGTGCACATCGCACTTGTAGAAGCGAAGTCTCAGCCTTGAATTGGAATGTAGTGAGGGGTTAATTCCAGCGCCTGTTCTGTAAAACTGAAATAATAACTGTCCCCCGTGAGCTTTCCTTATGTATATCCATGGATGGAATAGGCCACGCCTTGTGATGTGATGTAACCCATCATAGTTATCATACACATCACTTTGAACCTGTCATAATGAACACATATTTCTGCTGCAGGTTGTGCAAATATATGCTATGAATGACAGATACATCTAATGCAAGTTTTTGTAGGATTTGTATCAAGACTAAGCAATTGTTTCATTGCTTTCATAAAGAGCAGAAACTAAACCAAATGCTGAGATGATAGGGCAAAAAACAGAACAAGTATTAATGAAAATGGGAGGTAGGATGACTGTAAAGGTTTGAATGTGAACGCTGCCTCATGTAATTATTCATCAAGGGCTCAGGTGCCTGAGATGACAAATCTTAGCAGCCCACGTGTGAACAAGAACTTGCCTTGTCACATGCAGTGTGCAATATTTGCCATGAGTAAAGGAGAAGGCCTGGAGAAACTAGGCATTATTTGGACAGAAAATGGCGGGTGGAGGGGAGAAAAAAAAAGGAGCATGTCTCCACTATTGTTTGAGATGATTGATGATGCTGACTCACTCTTGGATGATTGTAAATATATCTACTGTTCACAAACAACATTCTCTGCTCATGGATGGAACTTGAAATGGAGGGATGGGGAGGGACTAACTCTAGCTTATCATTCTGCACCACAGAGCCATGTGAATGCATTTCTCATGGAGTATCTTGGACTCAAGATTGGATTGAAAAGTTGAAAGAACATGTAGAAATCACCCAGAAATGTTCCTTGTAGTATGCTGCTGCAATTATTTACTAATAGTAATCCATACCTGATGTCCCAGTGCCATTATGATCTGTACAGCCCCATTTTACAAATGTACGTGAGCAAATTTGTTTGATATTTTCAACATCATTTGTCGATAACGTATGTTGATCCATGTTCATATCTCGTCTCATTACCAGAAAAAAAGAATAAAAAAAAAAATAAGACAGTTATGTAATATCAATATCATGGTGAAGTTTAATGAAACCTCTCTTCAGTGTGCTATGTACTACATGTATGTATGTGGATCAGAGATTTTCGGATCCACAAATGAGTGGGTTACATTATTTAGCTTGCAAGCCAAGCTCGGGAGTTTAGAGCATCTTCGAGATAATATGGCCAGTGAATCTAATGTGACATACGTCTTTTTTTTTATTCCTTCCTTCTCTCGCTGTACAGCTCTGCCTCCCAGCTACCACTCATACCCCTGTATGATGCCCCAGGAGGGCCAGTCCGCCTCCCTGCCCACACAGACGCCCTTGCCCAACCTGCCCCATCCCAGCCAGCCCGAGTCGCCGCCGCCCCCGCCCCGCGTCTACAAGCCCTGCTTCGTCTGCCAAGACAAGTCTTCCGGCTACCACTATGGTGTCAGCGCCTGCGAGGGTTGCAAGGTAAGAGCGCACCGAATCTGAATAGATAGACTTTGTGTAAAACGTATTCTGTTTCACACAACAATGGTACTATGCACTTCTGCTGCCTGGTAAGGAATGCGAGATTATTCGTGACATGTTCACCAAAGCCATTTTGTGTTTTCCATTAATAAGATAGCAATTTTTGATCATCTACATCTGTCCCCTGAAGAAGACTAATATTTTGTTGCATTAGATGTTGGAGTTGATTGTCCTTTCCAAAAAAAGTAAACGAGTGATGCAAAAGTTCTTCAGGGTTGCAGCATTCGGCGGAGGGAACATGAATATTTTTAGCAGAGAGAACAAGGGGGGGGGGGATAGAAAACCTAGAATATCAGAAATTACTGATATGCTGGGCTTGTAACGATTTGAAAACCTGGCCAGTGATCAGCTATGAGGCGGACGGACGGGAAAGAGGGGGGAAAGTGCATGACGCTGTTGTAACTGTCCACCCCTTTCTTCTTTTCCCCCCGGCGGGGCATCACTGCCAACTTTATGTCTCCGTCGATGCAGGGTTTTTTCCGGAGAAGCGTGCAGAAGAACATGCAATATACGTGCCACCGCGACCAAAAGTGCATCATCAACAAGGTGACGCGGAATCGCTGCCAGCACTGCAGACTCAAGAAGTGCTTTGAGGTCGGGATGTCAAAAGAATGTAAGACCCATGTTCCTCTTTGTTTTCAGTTTGTTCATGTTTTTTTTTTCTCCGTCCACAAAACGGTCTTCACTTTTTTGCTAATAATAGTAATCATAGTGGCCTCTTATAAAGCGCTGAAGTCCATTAAAAAAAATGACGCTCATGGCGCTGTTCCATAACCAGCATGAAGAGTACATAGTACAACCATAAGAAAACCACACAAAACAGAATGTTAGTTACTTATATATACATTGCTCACCATATGTGGTTCAGTTGTAGTAAGCCATCATGGGGGTGGGGATTGTGGAGTCATAATCTGTTTTTGTTAAAAGCAGTTTGATTGTATGCATACATTGTAATATGTACAAAAAACATCACAACTACACACAAGTGCGACATGTCTCACACAAGTGCGGACATGTCTGTGAAATGTATTCAGAAATATCAAATAATGTATCACAAAGGTAGAAAGAACATGGCACATGACTTTGGGGAAAAAAACCCCCACAAAAACGTAAATTGATGTGGCATATTTGACTTTGTTTTGCAAAACTTGGTGACAGGTTGATTTGGAATTCGACACGTCATGTCTCATCACGAAACTAGTGCTGACAACAAGACATTCAGTTGACACGAGGAAGGTACAGGCGATGTAAGATGTGAAAAAGATTATAGCCATGATTGAGGTCTTCTCTTACCTCCTTTTGCGCTGGAGTAGATTTCTTACTGGGGACAGGGCAACTTGGCTTATGATATATATTTTCCTGTGGTCTGTACAAAATATGACCACTACTTTCTCAAGCAGTCAACCAAGGGCCCCTATACTCTAGTATGTGCAAGTGCTCATTCATTTTACCTTTGCAATACTGAGTTTTGAGACACCCCCCCCCCCCACCCCTGCTAGCAGGTGAGTGTAGAAAGTGTGAGAGAGGGGTTGATAGTTGTATGCATGAAAAAGTAGCAAGACCAATTTCTATGATAGGAATGTTTAGATTGGTCTGATTTGATATATTTCAACCCATATTAAAAGGAGCAGTTCATATGTCCATGAATTCTTTCCTTTCATGTATCTCGCAAATGATATGACTTTCATTCATAGGAAGATAGCTGCAAAAGAAAGAGTTTGAAAGTGACGTCTCACAGAACATAGCAAACTTTCAAAGTGTCGGCCAAACCGTTCATGTTGAGAACATAAATCATATTATGATGACAGAAATCAAGGAAAAAAGCCCAGAAGTGACGCATCTTGAAACCCATCACAAAGTTCTCGGGAACGTTTGTGCGAACATTGGTGTGCGTAAATCACGCAAAGGGGAGGGAAAGCTGCCATTCTCTGCATGTAATTGGTCAGTGAGAAATGGAGAGCGAGCGAGACGAGTGAGAAATGCGGTCCAAAATAGACCCGATCGAGCCTAAAAAGGGATCGGTCGCACTCCCAGTGACGTCTGGCGGAAGGCAGATGTTGACTTGTCACACATGTGGGGGCGGCAAGATCATGCTTGACCAGCTGGGGCAAGTATTTTGGAACTTCCAGGCACCCTAAATTTAGCAGGGGAGAAGGGGGGGGGGGTGGGGCTCTGTATCAACGACAGATCGCTGCATATCGGCAAGGATAACTCTCACCCCCTCCCCCCTTCTGCAAGGGGTGCGAGTTGCATGAGTATATGCCTCCTCAACCTCACCATCTTTTACAATCCTGTAGTACACACACACACACACACATATCCAGTGCAGTGTATAAAACTCATACATATTGTAGGTGTCCCAGAAATGTACATCATCAAATATGCATGTGCTTTGCAAGCATGCTCGATTCTGTAGTGAAGTAATGTGCATATTCCGCCTTCAGTGGCAGCCAAGTAGGCCGCTGTATCTTGCTGAAGCCGTGAGGCGAACGAAAGACCTGTCATTGATTATGGTTTTGACAATTTTTGTTTTTGTTCGGTTGGGTCTGTGCTTTTCTCTTTTTAACAAAAAAAGGACAAATTTTGTGGAAATCTGTATTGGACCGAAATCGGCATGGCTTTCAGCACACCAGCAGATCCCCAAAATCCACAGAAAGTATTAAGGTGTTCCACCAGTCATTCTGCTCTTGTATGACAATCATGTCATGCAGAAGACCCCCCCCCCCCCCCCCTGTCATTGAT
The DNA here is from genome assembly GCA_033980235.1 of Diadema setosum. Lineage (NCBI taxonomy): Eukaryota > Metazoa > Echinodermata > Echinoidea > Diadematoida > Diadematidae > Diadema > Diadema setosum. Next base: position 5,189,915 of record CM067080.1, read on the forward strand.
TCAGCTTGTGCAATTCCATCAGTGACTTGGGCCAGATTGTCGTATCCCCAATTTCAAACATGTGTTTTAGCATATGAAAACTTCATTTCTTCAATAAACACATACACTGTATTATTAGCTCAGCATTGCATCACTATAGTACATCACTATAGTACATCACTATGGTGATGTACATGTTTATGATGATATGCATGTACATGTGTACATGTTTTTGATGATATATATGAACATTTAAGTGAAAAAAATGACACAAAATGAAGGTAGATTTGACAGGAGGGAGCTGAAGACAAGAGAACTACTTAAACTACCAAGCTTTTACAACCCTCAGTTACAGATATTTCTCTTAGTGGAAAATGTAAACCATCCCATGTAATTAATAGTCCTACCTTCCAATATATCTGCATTTGGAGGTTAGAAAATCATCCTCTTAAGTTGGTCCGTTCTTTGGTTTTGCGATATTTTTGAGTCTGTGCATTTGTTTTTATTTTCCATCTGACAATATACATGAAAATAATAGCCATTTTAGCGAGGAAGTTCCGGTGGAAAAAAAAAAGGAAAAGAAAATTGGCAGCTTTATTTCAAGTTAAATGATTGACTTTGCCATTGGATTGACAAGGAATCACAAACTTTGACATTTTAGATTGACAGGAATTTCAGATCTGCCATGGTCGAGGATGACCAAAAGGTGTAAATTGCGATCACCAGCCCGTGAAATGTAGATCACGTCATGGGCAAGGTCAAAGGCAGCCCTCCGGATGAACGCACAGCAAATATTTTTTTTATATTTTCCAGGGGAACAAAGTCACGAAGCTTCCGTACTTGAGTCATATATTGTTTGGTTTTAGGACAGTGCAAATATTTTGTAATCGCCACAACCATTACCCCACAGAAATAATAAAAAGAGTTGTTGGGGGGGGGGGGGTAACACTATCACTTACAAAGCTGCATTTCGGGGGGCATTTTAGGGAACCTGTCTATGTGTTTGAGGGATTTATATATTTTGGGTTGGAATATATACAAGGGCTTCCCCCTCACAAAGGTTGCATTTCCTGCAGATAATGCTGAACACTTTTTGTCAAAGCAGTCAAAGATCCTCTATATGCTACTCTACAAATGACAGTGACTATCCATACACTGGTCATGAAATAATAAGTTCAGATCAGTCATTACCATCTCCATTGGTCACATCACTTTCAAACTGGTTGCTCAATTTACTCTATAAATATTTTTCATTCATGTTATTTTGCTCTCTTTTTTTTTTCAATGCTCAAAGCTTTGCACCTTTTGTTTGTTGGCTATCAAAGAGAAACGCAAAGAAATAGGGGAAATTATTGAGAAGGCTTTTATAGTAACTGGTATGAGATGTCTGCCATTCACCTGAACGATGTGTGGAATAAAATTTTGAAATTTGAGAACTAATGGCTACAGTGCTCATTTCTATAGAATGGACAGATGTAACAGGAACCCTTTTGGATTGTGATATTCCTCAATGAAATGGCGAGTTGGATGGATTTGTATTTTGCGGAGTGAATCCAATCGAATTTCCGAATTTTCTTCTCCGCACGTTGCCAGAAAGGCAATTTGCCCCGAAATCTTTGAAGTCCCACTCTAATGCCAGTGACCATTAACAGAATGAAAGATGGGAGCATACATGTGGATGGTGCTCTGGACATGGTGTTCTAGTGGCAGTTGTCTTGTACTGCTTGGGGGGGGGGGGGGGAAGAAAATGCATCGCTGCGCAGCGCAGCCATCACCCTACGAGAAAAAAGGCAAGCTCCCGGGCTCTTGCCATTGATGAAATGCCATGTGACATCCGCATCCATCATTTCATCCCGTGCCCCGAATATTGCTTACGCAAACGGGGCGAGCGTGGTGATTCCATCGTGGCGAAAGATGCATGCATGTCTCGCTGCGTGCTCTCCTTCCCCCCCCCAAAAAAAAAAAAAATGTATATATTTAGCCTTCAGAAACAGAACAAGATAGAAAAAGGGAGGGAGAAACTAAAATGGAAGAAAAAAAAAAGCAAAGAATAGAGGGGGAAAAAGAAGGTCTTCACATCTTACCACGTGTGCACAATTTGTACCATGCTGCCTTACAAGGCATCTTCCTACTGTACTTACATGTACATGTCTTGTGTGATATTCGGGAGCTGCATTAGGGTTGAGCACGAATGTGTATCCTAGCGGCTAACATGCGTGTAGTTGGACTCAGACATGCGCACACACACATATGAATATACACAAACACGCAAACACCCTTCCTACCGTTCCTGCACTGTATATTATGTGTGTGTTTGTGTGTGTGTGAGTGTGTGTGTGTGTATGCGTGTGTATGTGTGTGTGTATGCAGACATGTGCTTACATCAGAAGAAAGGGGGGGGGGAAAGCATAAGGAATGGCAAGACATTCATCCACTTGCCAAATCCTCTCCGCGAGTTCATATTGATTACCAGAGAGCAGCCCGGCTATTATAATGACCAAATCACCGATCCAGCCCCACCCCCCCACCATCACCACCATGACCAAACCGATTTTCTTGGCTCGGTTCCATGTCAGCCTGCTGCGGCGGTCCATTCACAGGAATTTGGGGCCGCACGCCGAATAAATTTCACCGCCAGGGAGGATGTGAGACGATATATAAAGCCCAGCGCTCCTCTCCCGTCCAGTACGGCTCTCGTGTGCCAAGCTTTTGGAGGACCTGATTGAAAGAGAGATGGTGAGATGTGTTGAGAGGCTTGGGATGCTATGATGGAACAAGGGAATTGATGTTGATGTCCAACCGAAACTAGCATTGTTTTTTCCTCTCTTTTTTTTTGGGGGGGGGGGGGGGGGGAGAGGGTTCCCTCTCAAGAAGCTTTCATAACAGCACATTACAGTACCTAGAAAATTAAACAATTTAATATGTGTCATAACCCACGAGCGTACAATCTTATGATGGTTCAACTGTAACCCATCGAACTGGCCATATGTTTATTGAAATGTTTGTAAATGGAGGAATATATTTATGTAGTATATATCTACACTCTGTATATATTTACAAACACCTACATACATGTGTGTACATCTACACACACACCACATGCATGTACATTATATACATGCAAACGGTATATTTTACCCTTTTATAAGCATTTTCCGTGTCCACTCTGTCCATAAGTCAGAATGCTGTGTCATTTATTAAAATTCTATCTCATCCATCTGTGTACGTATTTCTCAAACTTATCTTGATGCCACTTATTTGGTGATATACTTCTTTTTTTATGTTAAAAAAAAGAAAGAAATTCATTCCAAATAGAAAATCTTACTATTTGACCTTTTTTCTTCAGGTACCTACTCTACATAATGGAAGGATCATGGTGAAATATATTGCAGTGTTTTTCCCTTTTTTTTTCCTCCTCACTTTTGCTAACCATTTTGCATATGAGGAGAAGGGAGGGGTGGGGGAGGGGGAGGGGTTGGGGGAGGGGGAGGAGGATAATTTCCAGCACTACAACAATGGCACAAGAGTGGGCAGTTGTTGTATAGTGCGTTTTTAGAGGGGGCATATTCACTGCTATTGCTGTTCATCCAGATCTTTGGGGTAGCAAATGTCAAGCTGATAAATTATGCGGGAACCTCGGACAGAGCTGAGGGTGCGCAAGCTGATACCGCATGTGTACGCGCATAGTGGTGTAGGGAAAAAGCAGTAAAAGAGAAGGTTAATATGTAGATGAAATTTGAAAAAAAAGACACACACACACACACACTCACAAACAAACAGTAAAAATTGGAGCACACCTAATGAAATGAACTTGTCTGCTGAGATCTGAGTAGTTTTGTCTTTGTTTTTTTTTGTCGATCAGTGGAATATAGAATCAGAGTAATGCAGTGATGTCTGATACATTTTGTAGTAAGAGATATAATCATGTAACGTATATCCATTCGGGGATAAAACACACACTCTCTCACACACACACACACACAAATCATCTGGTTTGAAAAGCTAGTGTAATGTGTATGGGCATGTTGACATGTATGAGAGAGAGTCCTGGTAAGCAAATTTTTTTCTTTCTCAGCCATCAAAAATTACAAAGAGTACTCTGGGAGGAGAAGAGAATCAGATGTCTTCGTCATCTCATCTTTTTTCATCTGTTTGCTAGGAAATTTCAGACATTCAGGAACGATGCAAGAAGTTAAGAAGAAGGCAGCATCCGCGGGAAGGAGAGGGCTGGGAGACAATGAACTCGGGGAACGAGAAAAGATTGATGAACAAATTTTGGTTTTCTTTTTTTTCCTTGATTTTCATCAAAGTAACGCAGCAGATTTTAGAATGTGGTCAGTGCTACGAAGCTTGTTGTATAAACCTCTTGCTCGTGTTAGAAAGTGATTTGCTGGGTTAATAGGTACGTTCACACACACCCAAAATTAAAGGTGAATTAATGGCAAATTGCTACTGGCATACAATGCATATATTGTAGGGAAGGACTTTCGCATGCATTTTAATTTTGCAAATCTTGGCTCTTGTGAAATTTGTGATATTAAAATCCACACAAAATCTCTGTTTTTACAGTAATCTATTTTGTTCATCCCATGATACAACTTAGAGCGCTAGATCTGCAAACTTGGTTGCCAAGGGTTACGCTTTCACCATTGTTTAGGCATTCACAGTCTGGAGAGCAAAGCCTTTGATTTGCAGGCGAGTGATTTTTTTTTTTTTATACCCTCCCATGTGTGAATATGTGTACACTGGTAAATAAAATAGATTTTTGTGTCGCGATGCAAAAACTGATAACTCCAGTGTGCGAATGCAACCAAAGGCTGTATTATGCCACCAGTCTAGCCTCAAATTACGAAAGGCCTAGAAAGGAATTGAACTTTGCCCATCCAGAAGCAATACAAGACACCCTATTTCTGTCTCTATGTCATTGTTAATATTCTCAGTGGTTAGCCTTAGTTCCAGCGTTAGTCTGTTCACCCATGTACAGTAGGTTGGGTCTTATTGTCTACCTCATGTAAGTGCTGAGAGAAATGTATGGCTAAATGGGTAGATTGGCATATTGATGTGTTTGTATCTGTTTGCATACCTGTGTGACGAGTTGTACCTGACGATAGATCAATCGCAGGAGGCTTTATAACAATCGACAAGTAGCAAGAATGCTTCATTTTTGCATGTTGAAAAGTGCTATATAGGAGCAGATTATATCTGCGGAAATTTTGTATGCAATATTTATGGGAAACTCCCCTTTCCCCCTCCCGTGGTCTTCCCAAATTGTAGCCAGCCTCTCGGTGCACTACATGGTATAAGAAAGGAGGAAATGTGAGAGATGTATTTCAATTTTGTCAGCCTGCATGGAAGAATATTGTATTGCAGAGGACGGGGCTTTTTGAGAGAGGTCAAAATGTTTCTAGGATTGGGATAAGGGAAAGGGGTATGGGGGATGGGGGGTGGGGGTGGGGGGTGGGGGTTGGGATGGGGTAAACCGGGCATGGATGTAGACAATCTCTGAGAAACAATGCAAAAACCTTCCAAGGGCCCCAGCGCTTGTCTTCTGTAATTTGAGAAATCCTTCTACAGACGGAGGCGTCGATGCTTGTCTAGCGTGATATCAGCTTGGCAAGCCCCCGTCTTAGTTCCGGAGAAAATGTTTCATCTTGGTGCCCTAGCTGTTTTATTTCAAATCCCTCTAATTTTGTCATTGTTGTTTGATTTTGATTTTGGTGGGTTTTTGTTGTTGTTGCCATGATGGTTTTGTAGTTTGCGTGAACAGTGCACCACAGTTACGGATGGGATTTGCAATGCGCTTTATATACATCGTATGTGGGTCATCACGAAAATGTATAGCTGCTGAATGATATTGAAAGTAATGATTTGTTTGGTATTTATGGCTTTTTGTCCCTCACTCATGTGGTTGGATCTTCCTGACAAAAAAAAAGTTGGTTGTTTTATGCGTGATGTACATTTTATGAGTGTTGTACACAAATGAGCAATGGAAAGCTGTAGTTACATAGTTTTTGTATCAAGCAAACCTCTTGTTCTCCTTGCTGAACACAAAACCAAACTGATCATTTTCAAAGGGGATATATCGTCGGCCTTATGCCAAAAGGGCCTTGAAGAACTTCCCTGTGATGCCAAAAGGACACTAATAGTATACAAAGTCTATAGTGTAAAGGGCCTTTTGGCACAGCAGTGGAAGAGGTGTAAGGCCCTTTTGGCTTAAGATTGACGATTTATATGTACATGTATTATGGGAGCTGGGTTTACAACGTATCAACTCTGTAGAAAGGGGAATTTTGTGTCGAGGGCAACAAATTAAATTACAATCAATAGCATTGCATAAGTTTACAGAGAGTCCTTTTCTTCAATTTGACCTGCTATTGCGCTTCATTCTGTCATTTTTTTTTCTTCCAAAAAGTTCTTGTGAAACAAATTCTAATTCATAAGTAGGCAGCTTGTCCACTAGCTTTGATACTGTCGCTGCGGGGATCGACGGACTAGCGACTGATTGTTACGTTCCTGCCTCTTCTGGTAGCCTTCGCACAATTAAAAAACACAGACAGCTTGACGCAAGCCTAGCAGGAAATATTGTCGGCAGCTGGGAATGGAACAAGGCTGGTTGAAATGGCAGCAGAGTATGCGAGACAGAGCGACAAAGAGGGAAAGAGAGGGAGCAGGGAGCTGGGCACACACCACAGCGTAGTTTTGACTGTTTTGGGCATGGGATGCCTTGGCTGGCAAGTGCACAGAAACACACAAGGGAGCCTGGAATGAGACTAGCAGGAAGCTGCGGAAACAGCTGGGAGCGCCATTTAAAACATTTTCGCCAACCCTTGGCCCTCAGAACGTGGGGGGACAATGCCTGAGAGAATAAGAAAAGAATTATTTTGCATGTGTGTGTGTGTGTGTGTGTGTGTGTGTGTGTGAGAGAGCATAAGGGGTGCGAGTCGAGACAGTCGTAGCCCTGGTGGTCTAGTTTGGGGGTATGGCGGGAAATTTTTGCTCGCATGCATGTTTTGTTTCTTCATTTAGCTGACGTGTTGTGAATCATATGATTGTTTCAGTTGCAAGAGAGGTTAATGAGAGGCAGAAAGGAAGAGCATTGGCTTTTCACAAGGGCATGATCTTTTGGCAGCAATTCTATAAACCTGGCAGCAATCTGCAGCTCTGGATTTAACTGAACCTCTCGAGTCTTCACAAACTTGCAAAATGACAATATATATATATCAACCCATGAGGGAATCAAACGACTATAACACAAGATCAGGAGAGTGTAAAATTTTTTGCATTGCACACGGACAGCTTTTGAAGGTGTGTTTGCTTCGAGACAGTGGAGCAGCCTTCATGTGAAGTGTGCCCATACTACTGTACATAGTAAGTGGCATACAGCAAAGCCGGATTGTAGCACGCAGAAAACTACGAGCCGGCTGGCAGTCCACGTTGAAAAACCGCAGTTCATTCCCCCTTCGCTGCTAATGCCTCTGGTGTCATTACACCCCGGTGCACTTTTTCACGAGCAGCGCGGGAGTTCGATTGCAGATAGATTTGGTCGAGTGTGAGCAAATGCTTTACACTGGATTAGTCGACTGAGTGTAGCAGCCGAGAAGTGTGATCACTGTGAAGAAGGCCAGCCAGAATTGTGGGGGGGAGGGAGCGATCACTAAACATGAGTTATTTTTGGCTTCAGCAATTACTGTCGGGAGAAATATGTGTGGGGGGGGGGGCGGAAGGATTGTGATCATATTCTGGCATAACATTTCCATCAGAACTTCTCATAGTGTTTTGTTTTGTTTTGTTTTGTTTGTTTGTTTGTTCGTTTGTTTTTTACACTGGTTCTTCTCACATTAGCTAGAGCATAGAGTTCAAAATCAAATCCTGTTCCATAATTCAATCATGCAAACTGTAATTGTAGTCATTTTTTTCCTCCGATCATACTGTCCCTCCTCGTTTTCATTCACCGCATGCATACATATTGTATCTATGGGGCCATAAAGTGCTGGGTATCATCATCATCATCACCATCATCATCATCATCACCATCATCATCATCATCACCATCATCACCATCATCACCATCATCACCATCACCGTCATCACCGTCATCACCGTCATCACCGTCATCACCGTCATCACCGTCATCACCATCACAATCATCATCACCATCACCATCACCATCTTCATCATCATCACCATCATCGTCATCACCATCACAATCATCATCACCATCACCATCACCATCTTCATCATCATCATCGTCATCACCATCACCATCATCATCACCATCATCATCACCATCATCACCATCTTCGTCATCATCATCACCATCATCATCTTCATCATCACCATCACCATCATAATCTTCATCATCACCATCACCATCATCATCACTACCTGATGCTTCTACAACTACCACTCCCGATACTATCACCGTTGCCACTACGACACAACACCAAATATGACTATTACCAAGTTTTCTCCTTCTGTCTGGGGTACATAAATAAAATGCATGTACAAATGTATTACCACTTCTACCACTGACACTGCCACTAAATACCACCACTACAACTACAACTAATACAAACAGTACTACTTCAACAACTTCTACTACTATAGTGGCACACGTGGTATACAACTCTTCCACTTCATTTCCTTCCGCCTCCATCTGTTTCATATTATGCAAATAATGAAATGATCCATTCGATGAGGCACAGCCTCATTGAATGGATCAATAATCTCACCTTTCACTGGTTGAAATATTCTGTCCATTACACAAATGAAAAAAAAAAAAGTTCATCATTTGTTTTATATAATGGAGCCACAATTTCATGAATGATGATGTAATAGTAAAATGGGACAAATGATCAATATCAAACAGCCAATCAAATGACAAGGATCTTTTTAGGTGGTATATATGAATGTCCTTTGCCAACTCTGCCACATTCGCCTTCCAACACTGTCATCAGTAAGCAAGTGTTTCAATAGGGTCTGTATTATACCATGTTTGCAGTTTATCCTGCCTGCTGTCCTAACCTTTGACCTGCAGTTGTTCCAAAAGATATCCTGAGTTAATCAGTCCCTTTTGGTCCACCTGAAGATCATTTTCAAGGATTGGATGACAAGAAATATGTTGATCCTTTCTGTCACAGAATATTCCCTAGATTCTGAGGGCTACCATGAAAATAGTCTTGTGGGTTTGATTTATTAACCAATGCTACCACATCCATATTTTTTTTTCTCAAGGGGTTGTATTTATTTCTTTTTTTTTCTATTTGTTCCATTTTAGTGTGAGCCCACAACTTGAGCTCAGCTTGATGAGTTTTTTTTTTCTGTTACCATTTTACCAAGGTTTCCTAGTATTTCCTGTTTCAAAGAAAAATCTCTCTTACTCCTTTTTTGTCTTCCCTAGAGATTCAAACAAAATTTGTGAGAATTTAAAACTGTCCATGATGCTTCTGCAATGGTGGTCAAAGCACTCTTGACTGTGTGTGGTCATCCACTCAAGTATTATGATTTGCTCCGATTTATCTAATATCATTTTTTTTTTTTTTTTGTTCTCTTCTGTCACCTCCCATTTCCCATATTCCCTCGCTTTCTCTTTTCTTCCGTCTATCCTTTCCTTTGTTCGTTCCATCCATCCCTCCCTCAGGCGTGAGAAATGACAGGAACAAGAAGAAGAAAGTGAAGGAGGAGGCGACGGAGAGTCTGGTCATCCCGACGGAGATCGAGGATGTCCTCCAGTGCGTGCTCCAGGCCCACCGAGACACCTTCCCACAGAAGCCGCTCCTCCCGCCCCACAACGTGGTAAGTGGTGGACATCTTGGTGGCAGCGGAAGGGGCCAGTCCTTTCTTGACCACTGCCAAAGGAAAAGGGATCAGTTCTTTCTTGACCACTGCCAAGAGAAAAGGGATCAGTCCTTTCTTGACCACTGCCAAGGGAAAGTGGTCAGTCCTTTCTTGCCAAGGGAAAGGGGTCAGTCCTTTCTTGACCACTGCCAAGGGAAAGGGGTCAGTTTTTTCTTGACCACTGCCACAACAAGAGGTCAGTCCTTTCTTGACCACTGCCAGGGAAAGGGGTCAGTCTTTTCTGGACCACTGCCAAGGGAAAGTGGTCAGTTCTTTCTTGGCCACTGCCAAGGGGAACGAGTGCACATAACACCTCATGTAAAACCAGAAATTTTTGTGCGGACGAAACTTTTGCGAATTTGGTGAGGGGCCAAGGTTCTCCAAAGTAAATGCACATGAGTGTTCTTGTAATAGCGACATTTCTAGTTTGGTTTTACAGTGTTTGGGAAAAGAGTACTGCCACTGCTGTACACCTGTACTTACATTGTTACTGACATTCATGCATACACACACACACACACACACACACTTGCACAAATGGTCAATAGTGGTGTGTATGGGCCCGTTGCTGACTTAGGGGTGGAAGCAGTGCATTGGGGGTTGGTGCGTTTTGAAGAGGGTAGGGGGGAATGGTACCCTACATTAATGTCATATTCACACAAAATGCATCATGTGATATTTCATTGGACATTTAGACTAGGCCTGTGTATTCCAAGATTCCTTTTTCTTTTTTTCTTTTTTTAACTGCACATATTCCAGAAAAATGCCGAGAAATTCAGGGACTGTACAAAGTTTATGTCTCATGTTATCCAGCATATCATCCGTACTATTTGGTGCTGATAGGATCTGAAATTTCAGTGCTATCATCTTTGATGTGGCACTTTATTGCATTAGCATCTCTGATTTTATGTTCAGCTGTGAATTTAGAGAAAAAAACAGACCCACTTCCAGATTAGATGTTGTTAGGGTGAAGAGTAGTGCAATTGGTGGAGGGGGGGGGGGAGGGTAGAAAAGGCAATGAAATAAAGAGATACATTGTACTTATGGATAGGTGTGGAGACTGTAATATAATACACTAGTCCAAATTTGTTACTTCCCTTATTGCATAAATTTCAAGCTTCTTTTACAGAGTTTTACGCCAGCCTGAAACGAGATTAGTTTTATTAGACATTGACCTCCTGTGTTTGCAAGTATAAGAAAAGTAAATCCCTCCATTTCCGAATTCCCGTTCAGTTTCAGAGTGGCAGGGTGGAACGAGGTGAAGTGAAAGATGAGAGGAATGAAAATTTATACCTGTCATCTTGTGGCTGTGTAATTTGCCCGCAGGAATGCCCCGGCAGTAGCTAGCCCTCAAAAACCACCACTTTCTATCAAGAGAGTTTGACAAATGTGGTGAGGATAAGTCCAAAGGTGAAAGCCTGAAGGCCATTTGGAAGTTATCAAATTACGAGCCTACCACAAGTTTATGAAGGATTTACGCATTCAAATTTTTAGTTTTCATCATTCACCAAAACCCTCCTTCCTCATAAAACTGACAGAGCAGAATCAAAACAAAACTTGATAGTTAAGGTAGATTGGTAAATAGATACACATATTTAGGCATATAAGTAGATAGGTAAGTCAGTAGAGAGATAGGTACACATGTAGGTAGGTAGGTAGGTAGGTAGGTAGATAGATAGATAGGTAGATAGATAGATAGATAGATGAATAGATAGATAGATAGATAGACAGATAGACAAAATGAAAAAGCAATAGAAAAAATAGATTCATGCATAGAAAGATAAACTTTGTAGATAGCTAGGCAGATAGGTAGATAGAATTATAGATAGGTAGATAGATAGGAAGGTAGATATGTAGATAGAAAGATAGGTAGATAGGTAGAATGATAGATAGGAAGGTAGATAGAAAGATAGGTAGATAGGTAGATAGGTAGATAGGTAGAATGATAGATAGGAAGGTAGATAGACAGGTAGATAGAAAGATAGGTAGATATGTAGATAGGTATAATGATAGATAGGAAGGTAGATAGACAGGTAGATAGAAAGATAGATAGGAAGGTAGATAGAAAGATAGATGTATAGGTAGGTAGATAGATGGGAAGGTAGATAGACAGAGACCAACAAAGAGAGAGAGAGAGAGAGATACATAGGCTTATATTAAAGATAAATATGGCAGTTTATTATTGTGCAGGAACTTGGTTGTATAGGTTTTGTCTGCTCTTTAATGATATGAAAATCATTACTTTAGTATATTTAATATCTTACTTTTTTTCTCATACTACTGATATTTAAGTGGCAGATGTTAACCCTACTGTATTCTAACTGGGGGGGGGGTCGAATTGACGACCCCCCCCCTCGACGTTTCGCGCCACGATTCCGCAACGCACAAAGATTTTGCTGCGTCGTTTCATGACTTTTTAGCTCACCTGAGCCAAAGGCTCAAGTGAGCTATTGCGATCGCCCTTCGTCCGGCGTCCGTCGTCCGTCGTGCGTCGTGCGTCGTGCGTCGTCCGTCGTGCGTAAACTTTTACATTTTTATCTTCTTCTTGAAAACCCCAAGACCGATTTTCATCAAACTTGGCAGGTAGCATCCCTAGGGGGTTAGGAACTCAATTTGTTAAAATGGGCACCATGCCCCACCCAGGGGGCCCCCAGGGGGGCCCAAACCCCCCAAAATTAAGGAATCTGTAAAAATCTTCTTCTCTAGAACCAGAAGTGATAGAGCTAAGTTAATACTATGAGTTAGTACATTGATGACTGTAGTTTCAAGTTTGTTCATGGCAGAATCAGGGGTGCCCCCCTTGGGACCCAGGGGAGGGGGGTGGGGAGGGGTCCTAATGGGGCCTAAATTATACATTTTCATCTTCTTCTTGAGAACCCCATGACCAATTTTCACCAAACTTGGCAGGTAGCATCCCTGGGGGTTTTAGGATCTCAATTTGTTAAAATGGGCACCATGCCCCACCCAGGGTCCCCAGGGGGGCCCAAACCCCCCAAAATTAAGGAATCTGTAAAAATCTTCTTCTCTAGAACCAGAAGTGATAGAGCTAAGTGGATACTATGAGTTAGTACATTGATGACTGTAGTTTCAAGTTTGTTCATGGCAGAATCATGGGTGCCCCCCTTGGGATCCAGGGGAGGGGGGTGGGGAGGGGTCCTAATGGAGCCTAAATTATACATTTTCATCTTCTTCTTGAGAATCCCATGACCAATTTTCACCAAACTTGGCAGGTAGCATCCCTACGGGGTTAGGATCTCAATTTGTTAAAATGGGCACCATGCCCCCAGGGGCCCCAGGGGGGCCAAACCCCCCAAAATGAAGGAATCTTTAAAAATCTTCTCTAGAATCAAAAGTTATAGAGCTAAGATAATACTATGAGTGAGTACATTAGTGACTGTAGTTTCAAGTTTGTTCATAGCAAATCCAGGGGTGCCCCTCCAGGGGGGGGGGGGGGGGGGGGTTGGGAAGGTCCAAATGGGGGCCTGAATTGTACATTTTCATCTTCTTCCTGAAAACCTCATGATGGATTTTCGTCAAACTTGGCAGGTAGCATCCCTAGGGGGTCAGGATCTCAATTTATCAAAATGGGCACCATGCCCCACCCAGAGGGCCCAAGGGGGCCCCCAATCCCCCCAAATTAAGGAATCTTTAAAAATTTCGGCCCTTATTGTACATTTTCATCTTCTACTTGAGAAGCCTGGTCAAATTTTAGTAGAGCTGTGAATAATTTAGATTAGTGACTGCGTGAAAGGTGAACTTGCGATACTCAGGTGAGCGCTAGACCCGCGGGTCTCTTGTTTCATTTGAGTCTCCCGCATATTTTGAGACCAAATTTGCGACGTCCGGGTACACCGTTCTGAAGTTATGCAATGTTTTGCAAATGCATGTCAACCCGAAAACCGCTCAAATTCATGATTTCGTGTGCAAATCCAATGCAAACTGTGGTTTTTTGTTTAATTGATATAAATTAGATTATTTCAACTTTTAAGCATTGAAATACATCAATTCTAATGTAGATAAGCTTGATTAAGAGCCTCCTACAAATTTTGGCAAAAAAACAATAGAAAACAAAAGATCGAAAAAACAAAATACATAGGAAATTAACAAAACAATAAAAAACAAAAGAAAATGATTTTGATTGCGCTATTTTTTTAAAAGAAAATTGTTTGATGTGTCTTGAGGAACTCTGACACAAAAATTTAATAATCCTTCAGTCTTTTTGATGGAGTTATAGGTGAAAATATGATTTTATGCATTAATTTGCATAATTAATTTATTAAAAAATATGAAATCAAAATTTTCTATTGTATGACCATATAATCTTGTAGTTGACCTCCAGCTCTATGTTCAGGCAAAATTTTGCGGTGATCGCGCGATCGGCGGCCGAGATCTGAAGGGGGGGTCAAATTGACCCCCCCCCCCCCCCCAGTAAAAACTTGGTCTCAAATAGCCCAGATAGAATAGGGTTAAACCTTAATGATACAGTAACACAAAACAAAACTGAGGTGACTGGTTAATAAGGTACAATACACAAAATACGAAGCAGGAGTTAAGGTAGGCTTAAGGATAACATGGCAGGGTATGAAGTTATACTGAGAGATTAAAAAAAAAAATGAAAAAGAGCAAAATATGGAGCAAGAGTTAGGGTAAACTCAAGGACAGAATGGTGGGCTATAAATTCATTCTGAGAGATAAAAATTAAATGGAGAAGAGCAGAGAAAGTGAAGATCCTGTCTTTTGATGGAAAAGCCAAGGGGGGGGGGGGGTTGGATGGGGGTTCAGGGGGGAGTCTGGAAGTGTGTGAAATTTGATCGGAGACAGAAAGTGGAAATGCTCCATCCTGTTCAGGGTTTGAGCCAGTGACCACAGGAATGTGCCTCCCCTACCCCCACAGAAACCACTTCTTTTCATATCCCCCTTTGTGGTTGAGATGGGGGAAAGGTGTATGCAGGAATCTGCACCCCCACTGTCAGGGCCAAACGCCAAATCTTTTTTTCAGTGACCTTTTCTCTCCATCTGCCGAGCTCCTGCCAACAATCTGGATGGCACAGACCTTTTTGTTCTTCTGAGAAACTGCGTCCCTTGCCCAAGCACTTGTAGACTCATATGTGAAGCAGTAGAGTTTTAATTTTTCTGTGCAGTATGTGTCTGTTCAATAAACCATTTACGATTCCATGTACCTCCTGAATGATGCCATGAGACCCTTTAGGGGACTGGAAAACTTCTTAGGTATTTTAGTGACAGGAAAGAAAATTCCAGAAGTGTGTGATGTGCACCATCATATCTGGAGTGAATACAAGAGAAAATGTTTGGTTTGTTGGAGAATACGAAGTGCATCCTGATCCTGAATCTCGTTGCTGATCACACAGTATAAATATAGAGTGAATAAAAGAGAAAATGCTTTGAGTATACCTAGTTCATGCTGATGAATCCCACTACTGACTGTTGTAGTGATTTGCCATGTGATAAATGTTTTCCTCACATAATGTTTCGCTTGATTGAGAAAGCAGGCCTACACTTTTTTAAGTAGACCACCACTCCCTTCTTTTTTTGGAGGGGGACGGTGAAGTAGAGACCACAAACCCTCACTCTGTTGCCTCTTTCTGCCTCCTCCCTGGCGCGCCTCCACCGGTCATCGACTCCGAAGCAGGACGAGGACGAGGAGTCGCCGCTCCACCCGGTCAGTCACTTCAAGGGCCAGGACATCGACATGGTCATGTTCGACTATGTGACAGACATGTCGTCGCGGGCCATCGTCATGGTGGTCGACTTCGCCAAGAAGCTCCCGGGCTTTCTGCAGCTGAGCACGCAGGACCAGATCACCCTCCTCAAGGCGTCATGTCTGGACATCATGGTAAGTGCCCTCCCATCCAGCAAATATCTCTTCTATCTTTGGGAAGAAGGCTCATTTCAGTTGTAAGTAGTCATTTTGCTGGTCAGGTCATTGATACGATACCAGTGGAAATGTTGTTTCTGTTGAAAAAAACATATATTTGCAGATTTTTATTTTTCTCATTGTCAGATAAAATTGAAGTGTGCAGACAATTTCACCCAGCATTATATTCTACTTAACAGGATATTCAGTGAAGTAACAATTTGCTTATTTGATTTGTTCATCCACAGTCTCTGACAATCTTACAAGAGAGAGACAAAAATTCATACATATTACAGAGAAGATTATGCTGATCAGGATGACATGTGTGACAGTAAATATCTGGTTCTCTCAGTGTCACAATCTCTGAACCATCTTTTTCCCTTTTCGTCATCCCCTCTGCCTCCCGACAGATCCTCAGGATATGCTCGCGGTTCAACCCCGACGACGCCAGCGTCACGTTCACCACCGGCCTGACCCTCACTCAGGGCCAACTCAAGTCGGGCGGCTTCGGCAGCCTCCTCGACATCATCTTCCAGTTCGCCTTGTCGCTCTCCAGGATGAACATCGACGAGACGGAGATTGCGTTATTATCCGCAATCTGCCTCATTAGTGAAGGTGCGTGGTGGGCGGATTGCAAGATCAGGCCCTGCTTGTTTGCCGTTACTATTTTAACATTTCATCCCCGTATGTGACTTCCCATCTTGCGATGTTTGTTTCCGTTAACAGGAAATTAAGATAGAAGCTTGCGTTCGGCAAGATCGTTAAAGAATGGCCTACGCAAATAGGAACAATACGATGGCATCTTTCCTAACTATGATATTA
The DNA here is from genome assembly GCA_033980235.1 of Diadema setosum. NCBI lineage: Eukaryota > Metazoa > Echinodermata > Echinoidea > Diadematoida > Diadematidae > Diadema > Diadema setosum. Next base: position 5,206,428 of record CM067080.1, read on the forward strand.
GAAAGGATTTATTCCCTGTTTGTGTCTTGCGTTTTTTGAATCCCTTCTGCATATCAGCTTCTAATTATGATGCGAGAGCCTCTCGCTGAATCAAGGTTTACTTCATTCCTTAGAGATCACCTGTTGTATTAATATGCGATTTCCTAGACATTTTTCTCCAAAGATGAAGCTGAAAGCCACATTTAGTGTGTGTGTGTGTCTTGTGTGTGTGTGTGTGTGTGTGTGGGGGGGGGGGGTGTCAAGTCTCTATACTGTACCTGGAGTTTACTGCAAAAACATGGAAAATAGCATGTTACACAGTAGAATGCATGTCTCAAGTATGTGCTGATTTTAAAGAAATAAACCAATAATACAAATTATTGGGACTTTAAAATTTGACTTGTAAGCCTGCATAGTACATGTATGTCATTGTCAAAGCCTGTGGGCAATTTCAGAATCTTGGAGGGAAAGAGTTGGCATTATCGATTAGGTTGTCATTGTTGGTGCCACCATGGTAAGTCGGCTAGCCCCTCTAATCCGTTTGCGTTGTTTCCGCAGACCGTCCGGGCCTCGAAGACACAACGAGAATCGAGAAGATGCAGGAACCGCTCCTCGAGGGCCTCCGTCTCTACGTGCGCAAGCGGCGGCCCAAGGAGTCGCACTTCTTCGCCAAGCTGCTCATGAAGATCACCGACCTCCGCTGTATCAGCGTGAAGAGTAAGCATCACCGCTTCCCCTCGGCTGTCACGATTTCCCTCCCCTCCCTGACACTCTCCCAATGTCACTTCCCATCTTCACTCTCCTCGTTCTACGATCGTCTTTCACCAAACGTCAGTCCTTTAACGAACTACATAGACACAAAGTTTTAATACCATTAACGACTCTTCCTCGTCTACTGAAAATGTTGTCAGTGCATCAACCCTTTAGGTGTCCAGATACTTAGACCCGAAGTCATGAAGGTGGTTTAAGCTTAGACCATGGCAAAATATTTGTACCATAATGTACCTATGACATGCGCATATCAATGTGCGTTTGCTACTGGACGTCTGTTGGCGTACGCAATCTGTCAATCGTATTTACGCAGGAGAAATTTACATAAAGCATGGTTTAAACCATGGTTTCATTTGTACCACCTTTGTGAATTCGGGCCATATAGTATTGGTTTAATAATGCCTCAGTCCCAACAGTAAGACCTCCATGATACATGAGGTATTGGGGGAGGGGGTCAGGTAATCTATTAACAGTTTCTTTTTCTTTCTTTTTTTGAGACATCTGTACCAATCAGCAGAGAAACAATATGGTTTGAGATGACTATCAGTTGTGAAAGTTGGGGAACCTCAGTTTGAAGTTTTGTCAAGATATTGTGGAAGGGTTTGGGGGAGGGTAGTGTAAAAGGAGGAATGAAATGGGTTTGATACATCTGCACACATTCTGGGATGTGTCAATGTTGAGAGTATAAATATTGTAGCATGTAGAATTAGATGAGAAAGGGTGCATGTGAAATCTTGTCAGTGATCTTGGGAGACTCTCATTGATTGAGATGTCGATGGTTGTTCTGAATTGGTGTATTAAAGTAGATTACTTTGAGTGCCAAGATGGTGCGTAGTTTATAGATAATCCAGCTTCTTGTGGGCTAGTATGCAAGCATTTCATTGTTATTCGTTTTTCCTTTTCTCCTTGCAATCACTCAGGTGCAGAAAAGGTCTTTGACATGAAGGTGGAATTCGTCAAGGAGATGCCCGCCCTCATCTCAGAAATGATCGACAAGAATGACGACGAGTAGCCAATCACGCGGCGCAACAGAGCAGCCCACAGAGCAAACCGACCAATAAGAGAGCGATTTTAATTTTGTATCGACCAATCAGGAAATGCCTTTTTCGTTTTTCCTGTCTCTTCTTTGTACAAATGGTTGGGGGGGGAGGTGGAGAAAAAATTGTGTCCGGGAGCGACATAATCAACCAGTGATCGTTGACTCCGAGAGTGTAGCTGGGTGTGTGGAGGTGCAAGTATGTATGTGTGAGTGTGTGCATATTATATAGAATTTTTGCAAACAGGGAACATGATAATATGAGCATTGTGTGCCCCTGACTATATCGAAAATAATGATGTTGTGGGAGCGAAGAATGAGAGAGAGCGAGTGTTTTTCGTCTCAATGGCTACAGGACTTTGCTGACTGGCCTTATAAAGAATAAAAAGAAAAGAAAAAAATGAGAGCAGGGAAAATGAGAGGGTGAAATGAATTAAGTTGGCACATTTTAAGAGATATAAAGTGTAACAAAGCATTGTTTCTCGGAAAAATGTAAAGGAAAATATTGGCTAGTCATGTCCCAGGTGATTTGGGAAAGTATGGTAAGCAAGAGGTGATATCATGATATGTCAGACTTATTTCCTTTTTTTCTTTTTATCTGAGCTTTTTAGCAATGCAGTATTACCGAGCAGAGGTTTTATCGAGTGAAGAATATAATAGTATCGTACGGCGGAAATGTGTTCATGTGTGTCGGAATTGTTACCCTAGATCAGGCGTAGCGGACAACAGTCATTGTTTCTTAGTGTTTGGGACTTGATATCTTACCCGGTGATTTCTTTCTGTGAGTGAGTTGAGGGGAGCGTGACGAATCGTGTCTGTGTTGCGTATCTATGCATTCTGATTTATTCGATGGAGGATGGGGTTGGGTAGGGGGGGGGGGATGATTGAAGTAGGGCATGTCGGCGAGATGGCATATTATCATATGGGAACTTGGCTTTCAGTGTGTGCTCACCGAGAAGCATGGGCTCTGCCCATCTGCTGACGTGATAATCTACTCTGTAGTGTTGTACATACATGTGTATGCTACAACGACATCTTTGACAAAAGAGGGGGACAGTATCCCCTCTTTTTTTTATCTCCCAGAAAAGTGCACTTACATTGATTCTATGTACTGTGTGGTACAGAACGTGTAATCTTCTTCTTGTTATTGTGTGTGTGGTCATCGCTGTAGTTGCTCCATCAAACGATGACGACACGCTCCAGAATACAGGCCACTGCCAATTCACGTCGCTTCACGAGCAGTCTTGGACCCCAAGAGGATATTGGTCAGTGCGTTAACCTTCCGTCTGCACTTGACAAGCTCTGAGCCAAACCACCCATGTTTTTTTTTTTTTTGTGTGTGTGTGTAGTGGCACTCTCCAGGATCGTGCGTGGAAAATTGTGTCCTGCAATTTTTTTTTGGTCTCTTTTGGGTTCAAAGCAACCAGATTTGTAGAATTAAAGGAGTGCAAGAAACGTCTTTCTTGCTGCGAACAGCAGGATCTTCTTGCAGAGTTCATTCCCAGAGTAAGGCTAGTTGATAAGGACGTATCTTTTACCTTTATTGAGGTTGCAGATGAAAGGGAATTCCGTATTTCTTCCACGAATAATTCTCCAATGCTGTATTAAACTGGCACAGAAATCGCAAACCTTGTGACTGTGAATACCCCGAATGACACGTAAAGCAAGGAAATCTCCCCCCACCCTCCCCGCCCCCATGGTTGGGGTTGCTGCATTTGGCAGATGCTCTTGAGTACTTTGGTGTGGGTCCTCTATACTGCATTTATATCTCAAATAGATCGTTTCTAGTATAATCCCGCACTGTTGCTAAAATTTCATGTCCTCCCCCTCGCGTCATTATCGCCATAATTGTATCAGTCATTACAACGCTGACTACACATTTAATTTGTGGTTGTCAAAGCACTCTCTCAGCTCACTGCCAGTTGAGAAATGGGATATTCCCTTCAAAAGTTTTTTTTTTTTTTGGGGGGGGGGGGTGGGGGAGATGGGGGGGGGGGGGGAGGAGTAATGACAGTTCCAGGGGTGTCTCCAGCAAGCACTTAAACTGCATTCCATCAAGATGAAAAATTAAAGATTCTTCAGTCAGGACCAGCTGAAGAAATTTTCTTTCATGTACAGTGGGTGGGTTTGTTTGTTGTTTTTTTAATCATGTCTGAATGAAAACATGTACTTTGTATTTGAGATATTTAATGATATGATAACTGCCACTGTGACAGACTATTAAGTTTGTCCTATTTTAGTTCGTTGAATAGCTAGTTTATTAGAGATGCCGAGTTGTAATGTTAGAAATCTTGGCAAAATACAGCCTGTGGGATGTCTTGTTACACACAGCACAGCTGTCCTGTGGAGATATGGAATTGGGATGTTATGCCGGGACCCCCTCCCCCAATAATTTAATCATAGATAACTGTTAAAGCATTCCCACCTCCATCCCCCACCCCCAGCCCCCACCCACACTTCTTTTTCTCATTCTGGCAGGTAGGGGGACGAGTAATCGTATATTTCCACTGCGTGTCATGTCCAACTCAATTCCACTGCCAGTTTGCGAGTATTGAATTTGGAAACTGAATTTCCTCCCGATCCCGACATTTTCCTCGTAGCTCTCGCAATGTACATATGAATTGTTTTCCGCGATGTAATATATAGTATACATACATACGTATATAGATATATATGATTGTTTTTTTTTTTTTTTTTGCCCATCTTCCCACAAAATGGCATTACTAATAATTGTAAAGTTAGGCACTATCAGTCTGCATCACATATAAAATACTGTATTGGTCAAACTTTCCTTCTGTCTGTTTTAAAGCATTTTTTTTTTTTTTTTAAATTTCAGTAATGTATGTCTATCTTGTACGGTCTACCAAAAACAGTCATCGGTTCTTCGTTCAAGAAGACTGTGTGGCAACCGTTGCGTGTGAAATCTATATCTGTCGTTCACAATGTCGTTTACTGTTGCCGTGCACTACTTGTGCATCAAAGAAAAAAAAAGAGAAAAAAAAAAACAAAGAAATCATGTACGAGATAATAGAATCATGTGTATTACTGGAATACTACCGACACTTTTACGATTTACATTGGTGCTAATAGATGTAAAGATGACGATACAATGATTTCTTACTCAGAGATTGAGAATTCTTTTTTTCCTTTTTTTTTTGCAAGAGAATCGTTTTCTTTCTCCAATGCTGCCTGTGTGAAAATTCACTCAATCAGCAAATACGACTACACCTTCTCAGGAAAAAAAACAACAACAAAGATCTAGACACAGCAACATGATACGCAGAAAAAAAGAATGAGAACAAATTAGGAATGAGATGGGGGTGAAGTCGGCGATCTGTGCGTGTCTTTCGAGGGGACGCGCGCTATGCGTATGACCGCTGTGGAATTCTGGGAAGGGATCGAGTGCTTTGCCTGATGCTACTTTTCACTGCCGCATCCATCCGGGACGGATGACCGCCTCTGATGTGATGACATGATTTCTTTTTTAATGTGGATTGGGCGAGGAGGGCGCTCTTTGCCCCACACGCCTTTGAATATATCTCTTCTCACTCCATTTGTCATCTGGCGACACTGGTTGCATGCCACGACTGCTTGGGGATCACACGCGGATACAAAAAGTGCCGAGACGGAAGCGCATTACTGCTCTGTGCTGATGTTAGCACCGGGCTTGTGAGAGTGTTCTAGCGGTATGAGTTTTGACTCTCTCTATTTTCAAAGCACTTGAACATTTGGGAGGTGACACAATTCGCCGAGACGTCATTGTTGGCACCCGGTGCTGGGAAGATGCATTCGAGGAGATTCGGATGGTGAAAGATTCGGGAGAAAGAGGAGGATGAAATTCTTGGGTGTGGGTTAGATGCCTCTCTGTCTGCAATAAGCAGCAATAAAAAATTATTTCAAAAGATGTAATTGTGTGTTAAACATAATATGATGTTTCTCTCTCTCTTCTTTCTCGCTCGCTCCGTACGTGAGTACAATACTGCTGTAAGGCGCCGAGCCAGGAGAAATTATATTTTCCGTGAACTCACACGAGCATTTTTACGTATGGATGTATAACAAATAGCGCTGGGAGATTGTGAAGCAGAGACAACACGAACTGAAAGAGCTGCCACCAAGTCCCCCTCATTTCTGGGAACGAGGCCCCATGCTCACGCTTCTCTCGGTATCTCCGCGATCCCCGACTCCCCTAGTGCTCGTTTTTTTGGTTGTATGCACAAGTGTTGAGCTCTACCACACGCCATTCCCTTTGCTTTCGTTTCTTCTCTTTCTCAAGTGCATTGATCATTGTTTTTATTTATTCATTTATTTTTTTTAGGCGACTAGTCCTTTCACCACATTTTTTTTTCATCAAAAAAAAAAAAAAAAAAATGCTGATACTTGCTGTGAAAGGTCGGATCGTTGCCATCCAAGATTCCCCAATCAATGTAATTGTGATGGGCTGAGATGTTATTAGTTGCGTGATTTTGTGAGGAAGGATTCTAGTGATAATGGCAGTAACACTTAAATCAGGTGTACAAAAAAAAAATAGTGTTTTTTATATAAAGGAAACAAACAAATAATTAAGTCAAACATGAACTGAAATACTGTGATGTAGTCCTAAGATAGGGGTTTTGTTTGTTTGTCTGTTTGTTTGTTTGCCTTTAGGTTATTAAAAAAAAATGGGATAATATTGTACAAAAGTCTGTAGGTATACAATGTAGTTTTGTTTTCTTTTTTCCAGAATAAAGTTTAAGGTACTGTATGCTTTGTACATCGTCTTCTTTGTTTTTCTTCCTTTTCTTTTATTGCCAGAGCTTGCTTCAGGCTATTGTTAAACTGCTATGGTAACAATGTTGTTTTGTTTTACTGCACTTAAGAAAGAACAGGCATGATATCAAATTTAGTTTTGGGGAAGGACTGTCGGTGAGTGGTTCAAAGCAGAGTCGCACGCACTCAGCTGTGGATTGTGGGAGATATATTTTGAAGAATATACTAAATCTATGGCTCAACAAATCTTATTGTTGTCATGCCTGCAGTACTAAAAAAAAAATGTGTTAATAGTGGCTCAAAGTCACATGAAAAATATATCAAAGATTGCTCTTGGTCGGCTTAGAAAGCATTCTTGCCCTTTTATTTGTTTGTTACGGAAAGGACGTTTATCATTCTCATTTCAAAAACCATGAAGTGAAAGATTGGTGTTCTGTTATCAAGCATTCGTCATCTTCGTGCTTATTTCATAAACGACCTCAAAGGAGTTATGAATAAATTACTGTTTCTGCAAAAGAGAACATTTTCGCGCGATAGATTTCTTGTGCTACGTCATGTACGATGAATTTAGTTTTTTTTTTCTTTTTGTTTCTCGAACTGTTTACATTTTTTTTAGTATTAGGATCATATCACACGGGCAAAATGTGGAGAACAAATTACCGGTACACATGTATGTTTGATTTTGCCCGTAGTTTCGTGGCTAGCAAAGTGGGCAATGATTTGCACACTGTGAGGTAGTGCACAGTTACGATGTTCGGCAGTGATGTTTCCACAGTCGCTTCCTTGTTAGTGTGAGAGAGCCACCGATGTGTACAGCTGTACATCAGACTTCGCGACAATGAAATGTTTTGTCCTTCCTTTTCTTTCCAATGTGATAGCTAGCCACCAAAACAAAGTCCGCAGACGTGGTATGTCGAGAGTGATTTTTACCAGGACGAACATTAAAGATATGGGGAGTTGTGTCTTTTTTGCAGTTTTTAAAGCCATCTCATCCAAAGAGGGAAGGATATGTTTTGTTCTGGTATTTTTTTTCTACCCATATGAAGATGCTTCCATATTTGTCAAACAATAGATATGACGAATAACATTCTTGGCTCCCACAAGACCAGCCGAGTAGTCCAGAGACTATCAGAGCTCTGCAAGATTAGGAATATCAGCTCACTGAAGACCGACAAAATGTCCAGTTTCGTCTTGATGTTGTGTGGTCAGATCAGTCAGGTCTCCCTCTTTAGTTTTTCCTTCAATCTATAGGTTGCAGAAATAAATTAGTGAGAAAGATATATAATGTTAGATTGCTTATACAAAGTTTATGTTCTTTTGTTTCCAGTAGAGTTAAGTCCTAGGCATTGACAGAGTTTAAAACATTCTCAAGAATAAATTGTCATCGGTTTAGTTCTCCTCTCTTCGGGAACTGGTCCAAGAACTTCAAACTAGTTGTTCAGGACGAGGAGTTTTGTGTTCATACTTCAAATCCTCTCCCAGAAGCCTAAGTGTGATGTAAACTTGCTGTCAAACAAAATCACACAATTGTTGTTGGTGGTGGGTTTTTTTTTTTTTTTGGTCATTGTTGCTAAGTTTGCAGGTCATGCTCTTTATAGCCAGTGCCGTAACTCACCAAAGAATGCTTGCGTGCCAGTTGAATGCAGTCAGAAATATTTGGACACGCACACAATTTTTCATGGTACACTAGTGCTAGCAGTCTTTGAGCCTAACCCTGACTTTTGTATGAAGCAACACAGCTGTCAGCACACACCCTGACTCTTCCAGGGTGAGTGAACCAAAAGATGCAAGCAGTAAAACAACCTCAGTTTTAATCTCTTTGATGACACCCCTTCCCCCCCCCCCCATATTTTGTGTATGATACAGTGACCATTAGTTTCGTCACAAGGGGCTGCAGTGTTCTTGGTTCTAGTACTCCCCCATTGTCAAAAAGGTAGTGTTGGTGATGACGAAGAGAGTGGGTTCTGTATATTTATGAAAATTAAAAAAAAAATCCTTTAGCGTATTTTTGCAGCTGGTGTCGTAATGTAAGAACTCACTGAAATTTGTAAACTAAATAAGCTTCATTTATTTCTCTTGGATAGCATGATTTTTCTCTCTTTTCTATTCATTTTTGTTTTTCCTGAGACGGATGTAAATGTTGATATGAAGTAATATTGTAGTATCATAGCGGTATGGATAGAATGCAGCGGGTAGTAGCGTAGTATATTAAACAGTGTGTCAGGGTGTGCAAAGTTGGTAGGAGTTCTGTTTCTTCCAAACATATTGTGCAGAAATGATGCAAATTACCATTCTGAAGGCAGGAGATAGTGAAGACAGTGACGAAAGTGTTCATTATGTTTTGTTGCTTTGTGCTACAAGTCATAGAAGAAGGAAAAACAAACCACAAAATTAGACTGCGAGACACAATTTGTGATTGTTTTCAGTGTACATAGAGAAAGTTAAACCAGTCGCCAACATATCAAAACAACAGTAAAGCGGAGGGTGAGCGTGAGATGGTGATACGGTGCTCATTTCTTGTTCCTATGGCAACCGTCCGCATCTGTATTCTGCGCATCAAGCAGACATCTCGGCCACGCAGATCTCGGTGGAGCTCCGCATCTGAACCCAAACTGCCTTCCAAACAATGTGATACCGAGTCTCTATGGAGGCATTCAGCGTTTCACGCAGGTCACGTGTGAAAGAGTGCTTAATTGTTGGTTGATAATGGAATGCGTAAATGATCGATTATTGTGTTCGATTAATGTTAATTCGGAAATGTTGAAGACAACTCCAGGTGTTGTTGGAAGCAACAGTTCATCACTCGCTCGCTGTCAGCGAGGGGAACATTTGATATAAATTGTAATGATGTATCTAATCTATGCAAACGTCCACTGTATACACTTTATGAGTGACAAAGAGACTCTATCGTGAGCTGTTGGCGGACTTGGCATTGCTAAAAGGAGGTAGCACTGCTGAGATGAATTTACACTATTCAGATGCCTCATGTTGCTTTGAATTATATCTATCACCATAGGTTTGTGCCGTTAAGGTGCTAACTCCGTGAATTGTGCGTTGATAAAGAGTTGATGCTCTTGCTGGTGAACAAAACCACGAAAATGAAGATGTGTGGTTTTTCCATCAGGCAGAGACTTGTAGACTCTGAATGTACAAATAAAAGTTAGGAAGTCACTGTTCGTCTTCATTCTCTAGAGCAAGAACTCAAAAAGTAATTCGGCTGCCAAGATGCTCACTGTCTTATCTTCATTTCTTTCTTCTTCTTCTTTTTTTTTTTGTGGTGTAGTTCTCATCACTACTTCTATCTAAAACATTTCCCTTACATGTCTGTTGTTCCTTTCGCTCCAAGGAAATTGTAAATCTTGCATTTATCATACCCTTTACTTTGCTTTTCATGACTGTTGGACTACTTAAGCTGTTTGAAAGTTTGTATTTTACCGCATATTGTTTCACTCATTGTTAATCAACAGTCATGCTGTACTTTTTAATTGTTCCCTTTAAACCTTTGTTGGCTATTTGTCATCGTTTTTTTTTTTTTATGTTAACATGAATATATATTCTAAATATATATTTTGAATCATGACCTATGTATAATAATTAAAAAGAAAGCAGAGCCATTTTGGCCTCCTATTGTTTTGTAAATTATGTGTTCACTTCCTTTACTGTTTGTATATCTACGATGTGACACTATATACGATAGATCACTCATTGTTAACAGAGATATTAAAGTATGCAGAAGTTGAACTTAAATGTCCATGTTGAGGTTTAACTTGTGTTTGATAATTTGTGAAATATTTAAGATAATGCTTTTTAGCCGTAGGAAGAGTGTTTTATTTTGTTGATGATGGAAAAGTGTTGGGGGAAAAGTTTGTAGAGATGGCAAAAGAGAGAAAAAAAAAGACATTACTGTAAGCAACAAAAAATTTACATTTTTGAACAATACAGATTAAAAAAAATGTGAAAAAAAAACAATATCAGTGTTTTGGTGTGATTCGTATGTCCAAGGATATCCACTGATTTCATGTGCGATGTGAGAGGTGTAAGTTTTGTCATTTTTGTAATTAAATTTGACAGTCACACTCCTGACTGAAATGTAAACAAGTTGTAGACCTACCTGGTAATATCAAAACTAATGGTCAGATGTAATTTCAATCACAAGCTTTAAATTACAACTTTGCAAGTACATTACATTGTACTTATATTATTTGCAACTGACAATACTCTCAATTTACATTAAAAGCACTTTAAATTACATATACCTTACAGTGACTGACATGATACATTTAAAACATACAAATAATACATGATTATGAGTGCAATGGACAGAATTTTCATGAGGTGGAAGATGAAATAATCCATTCAACTCCGCTGCGCCTCGTTGAATGGATCAATAATTTCATACTATATTTCACTGAATGAAATATTCTGTCCATTGCACAAATGAAAAACATTTGTTTTACATAACACCTTGAGATGGATCCATGTCATTTGATGTTTTATGAATTTAGAAATGAGAGAGATGTGCGAGATCTGAGATCAAGAGTGCTCACTGAGCGCTATTCAGTAGTGCGCTGTATGCACACTGCAAAGGTGAGCGTTTTACGTACGTAGTGTGCCGGGCTCTCAGCATGCGTACAATTGAGCAAATCCCATGGACCCTAGATTGCACGGTAAAATGGAGCCCCAATTTGTTTTATTTATTTGTTTTCCAATCATTGCAAATGAAATCATTTGTAAATAATTTGATTGTTTGCGATATGATTCAATAAAACATAAAAAAAAAAGAATGATGATGTAATAGTGAAATGGGACAAATTATCGATATCAAACAACTAGTCAAATGACAAGGATCTACACTGTATCTTGGTGTTATGTAAATCTCATTACCACATGGACTACGTACAAGCAAGTGGATTCCACTGCACAGTTGTATAAAGTGAAATGGATTCCGATCTAGGGTAGATTTCTGTCATAATGCTATGGTTACTTTAAACAGGAAAAAAAAAACAATAAAAGAAAAAGGAAACAAAACTGAATTTACAAATGTTCCTAAACATTTACCGCTATACAGTGGACAAACAGATAAGGTAATGGGAATCCTAATATTATTACAGTATCTTTGGGGGTGTCCTCAAATGCTGTGGTCTGTTTCCTTGTTGACCTATACATTTACAGGCTTTAGGTATTTGAGATTAAAGTATAAAATAAAAGTCATACAGTGGAAATTTATATCCATGTATTTACAATTGTGTGTATGTATATATATATATATATATATATATATATATATATATATATATATATATATATATATATATACATAAAATATTGAGTAGGTTGTCCACGTGTTAGCATGATAAGATAAAATACAAAATTGGAACAAAGTTCATACTGCATTCACCAACAGTTTATTTCTGCACACAAATTTTTGAGCGATTCGCTTTTTCTCAAGTGTTGATACTGAGAGAACAACAATTATTATTGCGTGTGTGTGTATACATATATATATATATATATGACAAAACCTCGTATCTCAAAATTGTCAAATGTTCAGGAGAGCGAAAAAACATGGCGGCCAAAGCACTATAGTGAATGGGAAAGCCTTTTCTTTGACATGTCATGGTGGCTTCATTTTTGGAGTAAGACAGTTAGGATTTGGCCAAGACATCACTTGACCCATTATTTGACCATTAAGCTAAAAAAAAAAAATTTTTTGACATTTTTGAGATACGAGGTCTTGTCACCCCAGCGACGATATATACATGTGTATATACATATATATGATGTTGTGATTGTATTCTCAAAGTGAACTTAATGTCCCTTTTTTGAGTTGACCATTGTGTTACCACAATGTAGGTCCTATTATTTATCTTTGACAAATATGAAAATAAACTATGCTGAAGCTGAACTGCAATAGAGTAGAATTAAGCAAGCAGACTTGGAATGAGGAATAGTAAGTTATGGAACTTCAAGGTTTCATTTATTTTCGTGAAAGACATTAGATATGACAATCACATATATGGATGTAAAATAGAAACAAATACTACATATCAAATCAGATTATAAAGGTGGTGAAGCCAACATAAAAATGTTCGAGCCAAACCGACAACGGCTGCATACTCTGCATATGACATGTAACCATCAGTAATTCGAATATACAACAAAATAATTTTTTTTTCTTCATAGCAACATAAAGCCAATCCATATGATTGCAACCCTGAATCCTCAAAGAATATAATCTCTCTTTCTTTCGGCCACCTGTAGAAAAAGAAAAAAGAGAACATTTGGAAGTTCGGCATTACTGTGTGTAGTTCATGATAGTTCAAATTTGACAACCATTATGTGGCAGTGATGACTGTTGTGAATACTGGTATCTCAAGCTTTGATGTTGTTTTCAAGGTGCAACACTGAGGAAAGACTTCCCTTTAATATATCCAAAACTAATAGGTAGAAATACTATAGTCAGTGCATGAATACAAACTGGTGTTTGTAGTGAAAGAGATACATGTAACATTAGTACCATCACCCTTTTTAAAACCTCATTCATTTCAATCAAGTTTGATATGAAAATCAAGTTTTAATTATCAGCAAACATGACAATTGTTCTGCTGTTTGCAAACAAAGAATTTGGAGAAAAGTGTGAATGTAAAAGAAATACTGATTTTTTTTTTTAATTCTGAAAACCTTTTACAATTGTCTCTATAAAATGTATGCCAATAAAACATGAAAGGGTAATGGAATGTGCATAGATCTGGAAACTAATGTCTACACAATACTGAGAGCAACAACAACAATAACAAAATAAAAGCCATTGCATATTCTAGCAATTCTAAAAAGACACAAAATTTCCATGACTCTGAGTGATCTATTTTTCATTTTTTGTTTTTGTTTCAAGTTCATTAAAAACTATGCATATATGCAAACTATTAACACAAAAATCAGATAAAGTCACTGAAAATTTAAGTTTCTGACTTGAGCATTTGTGTATTGTCCAGTCTCCATAGACTTTCTACTGAGACATAATGTGTCTCATTTCATTTGCCAAAACCTGTAAGTATGGTGTATCACAGAAATTATGAGGGCTGAAAATCAGACAAACCAGGGTTTGCAAATTGAATATTACAGAAGTTATGATGCAGTAAATACACTGTAATGTAGGAGATTAGATATTTAAACCCAACAAGGCCAAAAAATATCCCATGAAAACTTGCTTTCATGAAGAATGAAAACTTTCTCTTCTTTTTTGGTTTGCATTCATAGACTTTGATTCTTGGAAAGGAGGAAAATATGAAACTTCCAATTTATGCAAGTAAAGTTTTAAGATACTGTAAAAGTGGAAATTTTCGCGTTGTTGAAATTTTCGTGCATTTCGTGCAATCCCAAATCGGCGTGAAAATAAAAGCATGCAAATATTTTTGCTTGCTATATGTTCCAGTAGTTGATGTCAGGATTCCGCAGAATTAAAAACATGCGAAACTCTTCTTACCCAGCCAAGCGCGAAAAATTAGTTGCGCAAAAATATCCACTTTTACAGTATTACAGCCGAATCACCTTATAGTCTACAACATAGGTTCTTAGCATCGATGTCTGATCTTATCAGGTACCATGACTACGGGCCACATATACTGCTACACTAGCATGTCAGTGTTTTTGATGGGAATGTGCTTTTACACTGCAGAGATGCATGTTTTAGTGTGAATAGCAGTATTTGTAGGTATATATTTTTGTTGGTCAATACAGTGTGCTGACATCAGTGAGAGAATTGTCAGAAAAGAGAATATGTACATTGTAAACTTTAAGTGGAGAGAGAAGGGACAGTTGCATAAACACAAGGCACATGTACACTGGGGGTAGATCAAGATCTGAGCTCTCTGCATTTTATCTTCTTTGGAGACAAAATCAAAAAAAAAAAACTCAAGTACATGTAGAGTTAAATAAAATTACTGAATTGAAACAATGAGAACAGAGGAAGTTTTGACTTGTTTGTTTGCAAATAGAGACAAAGATACAATATTTTTCAATCATCATTTACAACCTGCAACTTTTGAGAGGTTTTTCCCCTCGCATCAAGATGCCTCCTCCAGTTTGTATATCTTTCTGAGGTGGCTGATGTCTGATCGTGTCACTCGTGCAACTGAGAGCGGGTCTTGAACACTGCTACCTGTCGTCTCCTCCGCTGGTTTTTGTTCACCTTTCGCATCATCTGCATCATTACTGTCTTGTCCTGAAATTACATCCTCATTATCAGCTCCAACACTTGAGGAGGATGAGAGCGGTGGAGGAGAAGGAAGAGGAGGAGGAGGATTATTATCACTCTCTGTGGCCCAGTGTTCAAGCTTTGCAAACAGACTCCTCAGCGTCTGCCGCTCTGCCTTGCTAAGAAAGTCCAAGGAGAGGCCGAACCTCCCCGCCCGCGACAGATGCAGCAAAATGTCCGCCACCTCTCGCGAATCGTCTGGGCGCGAGCCACCGTCAAGCACCGCAACGATTTCCCCCAGGAGCCCGAAGCTGATCTCGGATCGGAAGACTTTCGCAAGGGCCTCTCCACCGATTTCCAGGAGGTACAGGTAGCAGGCATCGGTGGAAGATTTCTTCCGCAATCGCCACTCCTTTACAAATTCATGGCCATTTTGGGGGAGCGTTTTCACCTGGCAAACAAATACGAAGGAACAAATACAAATCTAAATTTATGCCCAATATATTCCCATGCCTTTAAATGGAGCAGCTTCCATTGCCTCAAAAAAGGTTACCTTGATTGTTCATGGTTGGTCCATCAAATCGCATCCAATAATTAGATTGATATTTGATATGCCTCTACACTTGCCAAGTCTTGCCAATGTATTCCTATTGCATTTATTGATAGGTTGAAACAATTCAAACAACAGTAAAAATCACTTCATATAAACATTTATTTTTTCCATGAAAAGAAGCAGAAGAAGAAGAGGAAGAAAGAAAGAGATTAGAAATAGTTTCAACTGCTCAAGACTACACACAGCAAAATGCCTTGGAGATCATATATGAATGAGTTACCCATAGAAATAACTTTAACAATCCGGCTGTGATGATGCTGGATAAATGCTCTCAAGTGTGCATTCCTTCCCTGCACAGTAATTTCGTGATGTTATGACAACTTGAGAGACACTTGAATCAGCTTTGAAAATAAAACATTTGTGAGTCTATCAATCACAGAGATGAATTGTTATATTTTGAGCCCTAATATCAAATATCAAATGTTACAAGTCGCATTCTAATGCTAACAATCTTGGAGTTCAAAGAATAAGTCAAGAATCCTTGATGAAATCTGATCAAACCTTGTAAGATCATGATTTATGAAAGGGGCAAGCGATACATATTCAGGAAAGATTCTGTTGAGGTCAATGGCACAAGGGGAAAAAAAGGCTGAATTCAGTAATGCTGCTCGATTCTTTCAGACAATGGATCAGTGCTTGACTCTTTTTATCTATTTTTGTAACAAGTGGAGCAGAATCAGAAATAAAAGAAACACAAATTTTTTACGTCACACAAATATCAAATCAAGCCAAAACATTATATCACAAACAATATTGCCACTTTAAATCTCTCTGTTATTTGATGGATTTTGGTAGTTTTTTTGGTAGGTTTTTTTTTTGGGTTGTACTCTCATTCAAGACACCTTTCTCCTTGGAGAACATTCAACTCTACGGCTAATGTCTTATAAAGGTGCACATCTACCTGTTTGCTTGCACTGTCTGCACATTCAGGCCCCTTTTTTGAGGAGGATGAAGAGTTAGATGATGATGATGATGACGATGATGATGAAAAAGGGTTCCATGGCTGTGAGCGTTTCCCCTGACCAAACTTGTCTTTCTTCTCCAGTGGCTGGATGTGAGCGGCCGCAACTATGTCTCTGTCCAAAACAGAGAGAAAGCAAAGATTGAGGAGTGAAGAGCTTGTGTGAATGTGAAGAGTCCTTGCAGTGGCTCAAAGAAGATGGACAAATTGTAGAGAGAACTTTGAAATAGCACACTCAAATCTCATACAGAGAGCCCGTTTTCCTAATTGACATTGTAAACAAGAAACTTAAATCTTTCCTCAGTCCAGATGACGCAACAACAGATGCATGCAAACAAGATCTTACAGTATTAACCCGTTGAGGATGGACCGATTTTGCTACAACACGCATTTCCCATAGACACCTGCACAAGTATACTCGGGACTTGTCCTCAACGGGTTAAACATACATTTTCCAATAGTAGGAACAGGTGGCTTGAATATGATTTTTATTAAGGAAAAAAGAAGACGAATAAGTACAATAGTTGCGATTTAACATTGTTTTGGAACTGGAGATACATATACTATAAGAAACCACCTGTGAATGAAATGACACAGAACATACAAGAGGAATTCAAAGTTTATTTGACGAAAATCTATTTTGAAATGCCTGAGATATCCAAAGATTAAGTAAAACAAAGGGATCCCAATAAAAGGTGGGTCCCACACCGATTATCATGATCCCTTAGTTTTGGATATCTCAGCCATTTCAAAACTAATTTTCATCATATAAACTTTGAACCCCTCTAAAGAATTACATGATCTTTCATATTTCATATTTTTCTCATTATCTCACACAAAAAAAGCTTGAAACCTGATGTGCCTGAAGCCCCATCTCAACCAAAACTATCTATAGTATACCCATCCCTTTAAACCTCACAAAGACTGTCATGCCCTTTGGTCCCTAACCTGAACTGTTCGTACGTCTCCACGCGCTGGTCTACTGCCCTCAGTTTGGCGTCGTTTTCCCTCCAGTAGCGTGCGTCAGCGTCGACTGCAGAATATAGCTCCCTCTCCAGTTTGTCAAAGTCTATTCTGTCCTCCTTTAGATCAGCCATGCCTGTATTAACAAATACAATAACATCAACTTCCTTTAAATTTGATAAGATATAGAACCAAATTTACTAACATTCTGTGAGATACCATTCACACACAAACAAACAATTTGCACAAATTAATGGTGAAAGATTCTAAAGACCCCTGGGGAAAGAGAAACATTTTGCAATTGTTCTTATGCACATGACACACAGCAAACACATTCTCTCTCAAGTATAAAATACATCCAGCATGGAAAGACTGTACTAGCACTATGCAAAACAAGGCAAGTGCCATAATGTGTCTCGCCCATTCGCGTACAAGGAATTGTACGCGAATGGGATATAACAGATTAAAAAAAAAAGAGATTATAACAGATAAAGAGATAAAAAGGGTAAATATTTATGGCAAAAAAGAAATGTGCCATAAAAACTTAACATTGGGCTGTTAAAGTTCATTGACCCCTGCCTGTGACCTTTGACCTTGTGGTGACCATCCACTCCCCAAGGAACATCTATCATCCAAGTTTGGTCACAAGAAGACCTATGGATCAAAAGTTATGACCCATAATAGAAACGTGCCATAAAAACTGAACATTGGGCTCTAAAAGTTTGTTGACCCCTGCTTGTGACCATTGACCTTGTGGTGACCATCCACTCCCCAAGGGACATCTACCATCCAAGTTGAATCACAAATGGAGTTATGGATCAAAAGTTATGACCCACAATAGAAACGCGCCATAAAAACTTAACATTGGGCTCTAAAAGTTTGTTGACCTCTGTTTGTGACCTTTGATCTTGTGGTGATTATCCACTCCCCAAGGGACATCTACCATCCAAGTTTAGTCACAAATGGAGTTATGGATCAAAAGTTATGACCCATAATAGAAACGCGCCATAAAAACTTAACATAGGGCTCTAAAAGTTTGTTGACCCCTGCTTGTGACCTTTGACCTTGTGGTGATCATCCACTCCCCAAGGGACATCTACCATCCAAGTTTAGTCACAAATGGAGTTATGGATCAAAAGTTATGACCCATAATAGAAACGCGCCATAAAAACTTAACATTGGGCTCTAAAAGTTCGTTGACCCCTGCCTGTGAGCTTTGACCTTGAGGTGACTTTCATATATGGTAAAATGTGAAACTTTGTATGACCCCTCTTTCCTCGAAGTTTGATTGCAATTGAAGCCCAGAGTAAAGAGTTATATAAGTTTTTCTAGCGTTACGGACAGACGACGGACGGACGACGGACGGACAGACACCGCAGGCGATCCCTTAGTCTCCCCACACCTCCGGTGGGCTCGACAAAAATGAGCACAACAGGAAAATACATAATACATAAAGTGCTTTCAGGTCCCACTAAATTACTAACAGGTACTCCACAGCACGAGATCTTACTGCTATTAAATTATCTTACATGACATGTAGACAGGTTTTGACAACAGACCCTACAAGGTATGAATTTACTACAAAGTGCACTGGTTCTGTTACAATGAACATGGTTAAGATAGCCAGATTCTGGCTACAACAAAGTAAGCATCCAGGCCTCAACATTATCTCTCCATTCAAATTCATGAAAATTTTTTTTTTTTCATTTGTTTATTTGTTCGGTAATAAAAACTTCAATACCTTAGAAGTAGTTATGGGTAAATCGGCCACTAGCGCCCTCATTACAAGTGGCTAAGTTTCGCCTCTAGGCCTAGTTTACCCATAACTACAGTGAACAACAAAAGAAAATTGCCAGTCCCAAGCACTTCGTTATAACAGGAGTTGACTGTATCAAATTTACAACAGTAAGCAGTAGTAAATTACTAGTAGACTAAATGTTTTATTAGACCTAGATTATTTTCTATTTGATACATGTGCATGCCTTAAATTTTAATTTTTTGTTGTTTTCAATAGGTTCTAGGGTCTTTTACATTCTGCTGATAAGTAAGATATCGAATATACAATTTCATGCTTTTACGTGCAGTAAAAATGCACCTTTCACTTTTTACTTCCTAAGTTTAAATACTCCCAAATGTCACTATTGACCATTAACTGCACACTGTACTGTAAAAGTGCAAATTTTTGCAGTGTTGAAATTTTTATGCATTTCACGTCCCCCGAAACTAGCACAAAAATAAAGGCACACAAAAATTTTTGGTTGCCATATGCTCCAGTACCGGTAGTTGATGTCTTGATTCCATGGAATTAAAAAGATGTGAAACTCTTCTTACCCCGCCAAACGCAACACTCTTCTTACTATCTCAGACAAGTGCGAAAAATTGTGACCCGCTACAACAAAAGGATCCTAAAGTTGCTGACGGGTGAGCCGGGAAAATCGAGTATGAAGTCAGATCATCAAAATCCGTCAAAACATTTTGATTTCTGTTCTTGACATAATTTTGTCGTCCAATGTGTCTTCTACCATCTGCTGAAATTTCGAAGCTAAATGATCAAAGGAAAGGCAAGAAAAATAACATTTTTCTGGGCCACGATTTTTCGACTTTCAGCGGAAGAGAAACATGTTCGAAGATTTGGATTTAGCGCCTCAGCTAGACTCCACCCCTAGCAACGAGTAGACTGCTGGCGCTAAGTTTGAATGAACATCGCAGAGGTTGCTAAGAGCGTACTCTATTGTCAAACGGTGAAAACTGCCTTGCTTCCCCTTGCTCATGATAGCGTCGGAAGGAAAACTTTGAAGGCGGTTTTCTCAAAATGCGGATTTCTTAAACCACTCAACATGCGCTGATAAAATCATCCATATCTCCGCAACCGAGTACTTTTATGAGTCGTGTTTTGTATGACATTATACATTAAAGTGGAAGAGCATAGGGAATAATGTCATGTCATTTTCAGAAAATTGCAGCGGGTCACAATTAGCTGCGCAAAAATAATTACGGGTAGGCATTAAATCCACTTTTTTTTTCTTTTTTTTTTTGGTTACAGTACTTTGGCAGCTCCGGCAGCTCACCACAGCTCACACCAGAAGCTATAAACTACCGTATGCTACATCATGTAAATTGACTGCTATGCCTATGGGCCTACTGGGCCGGGGCAACGAGATGTGGTGATGCAACCCCATCAATAGCCCGACCAGACGCTGTTAATACGCTATGCGAATACAGCATCTGACCAGCGAGCGGGCACCTTCAAAGTGGGGAACCACAACACAACTACAAAACTTATGAAAATTTATAAGTTCTTTATAAACAATGTACCAAACGTTAGTCACCTACAATGTAAGTTAAGTGCATGCTTGTATTACAGAAGGTTCGTAAGTCCATTGAGAGCCCTCGTGATAAGTCCGTGGAAGCAAAAAATGACACTTTCTAGTGAATTCCCTCACAACGTCGTTGCAGAATTCAAAATGGCGCCTTGATCTCTGCGGAAATATCTTTTGCATGCGTGCGATGCGCTGCTTGAGTGTTGGCACACACGGTCAACAGCGCGACCTTTTGAAAGGGCATTCAGATCACATTACCTACCTCCCGATCGGAATTCCAGATGGCCTGGCGTGAAAGACGATGTACCGTTCGCTAACCGTTCAAACATGCTGCATATAACCATCATTTTAGGTAAGTTTTTAAATTCAAATTTCAATATTGATAGCATTGCCAGATATGAAGTCTCATTATTATTTTGTTTGTCAGATGAGTTTGAGGTGACAAAAAATGATCTAAAGTATCAAAATTCAAAGCGATCGCATGTGATCGTTGAACTCTCTTCGTTTTTGGAGCTCCGCTGGTACAGCCCTGTCGCGCTATGTACGTACAGCGACTGGGCTGTGTAGTTACCCCATCAACATACAGCGTCATTCGTAGCTAGTTTGCTTCCCAAGTCAAGACTGCCAAGAGAATGAGCTACAAAACAAATGGGAAAGATTCACGGGTGTGTTCAGGAAAGATTCTAACTATACACAGCTCAGTCCCTGTACGTACAGCGTAGTAACAGCGTCTGGTCGGGCTAGAAAGATTCCAAAGTGCACTCGACAAGACCTTGCAGACTACCCTGCGCTCCCCCCCCCCCCCCCCCCCCCCCCGCCCCAATCTTACCGGGTAGAGACCAGACCCCTGGCATTTCACAGAATCTGAACGGCAAATTCATGATGTATCAGATCAGATCTAAAAGGTAAGACTCAAACCACTATCACTAATGCGAGAGTGAATAAATTTAGGATTCCAGTTTATTAAATGTCGAATGCAGCCTTACCTATAACTTTAAGTCCCACCCCACCCATACCTACCTGTGTGCGTATAAAATCTAATTTTAATGGCGGTGGAGCGTAGCCGTAGCGGAGGAGGTCCACTGGCACTGCACTGTCCACAACTCGAGCGAGATCGATAGCGAGGCCGTCCAGTTACTTTTTGGTCTCTGTCTTAGTTCGGTTGCACTCCGCTTGCTCACTCACACTGCACTGCAGCCATGCCAGCGTTTTAGGTCGGTGCGAGCGTCGCCGTAGTTGTTAAATTGTTAGGCCCTATGTCACCATTCACGTTGTCAGATAAAAGCGTCTTTGGCAACGAGCTCCGACTGACGATGTCGATTGCCGAAATGCACACAATTATGGAAATGCGCATGTGCGATGAACTTTGTGCACGGGTGGGGAAAACCCTCTTTCGGAAGCTGCCAGAAGCGGTCCGCTTTTACGCGTCATACCGACCGTGGGCACCACCAGTCACGTATAAAGCAGGGGACTTTAGCGTATGAAAACATATTCAGCACCACATTACAGATACATCTATTTTTATACTCACCGGGAATTTGTGTAGCTCATATTTTGCCGCTGCGCTGCTTGGCAGAAACATTGGAGAACGCAGAGGACAGGAGATAAATTATTGGCGTACAATGTAGGCCTAATGTAATTTGATTGTGCAGAGTCGAGTCGACGAATTCACCAACTCCACTCCGCTCGGTTCAGTAACTTTATCTTAACAGAAAAATTGATCGGGTAGATTTAAACGTGTTGGGTAGCTGGAAGCAACTTTAACCACCATTGACACCGTGTTCATCTACAATAATCTGATAATCATGCACTGACCCAGTTCCAAGCGACGGAGGGAGGTGAGAAGTGTGATTTTAGAAACTGTTGTCAATTCAGCACTTGCTGATTCAGTGAGTCCTGAGCGTGACCGACTTTTATATCACTGGTAAAAATTAGGTAGTCTATTAATAAAATTATAGTTTCTATCTGAACTGTTTTTTCCTATAGTAGCTGTGTACTTCCTATAAACTGCGACCAGCAGCCCCATGCCAGGCATCCATAGGCATATGGGGCTGCTGGTCGCAGTTATTGTATGTACAAATAGTAGTACAATACTTCCATGTCCATCCATCGTGTTCATTCTGAATGCACTGGATTATTTTCACTGCCTTTGCAATTTATATACCGATGCACAAACACACAAGTCATTGCCATATTGGTTTGGTGACCTCCAGTATAGGATCTCGGAAATAAAATAGAGTCTAAACCGAATTGATCTAAATAAAGATCTTCACTTGGGTAGAATATTTACCCATTTGTTTTCTTGTTATGTTCATTCTAAAGCAGCCTGTTACAGAATGATAAAGTGCACAATTGCCAAAAGAATATTAATTGTAACCGTGATATTCCCATCGCATTGTATGGAGGGTACAAACTATACACAGCCCAGTCGCTGTAAGTAGCGACAGGGCTGTACTGATATGACCCACAACATGAAGAGACTTCAGCAATCGCTTGCGATTGCTTTGAATTTTGATACTTTTAGATCATTTTTTTTTTTTGTCACCTCAAACTCATCTAATGCGAATCTTCAATAATGAGACTTGATATCTATGCTCTCATGATATTGAAATGCACATTTTACAACTTGCTGAAAATAAGCGAAACATATAAGCGAACGGTAGGCTACATATTGTCTTTTCATGCCAGGCCATTTTGAATATCGGGAGGTCACATGATCTGAATGCCCTTTTAAAAAGTCGCGCTGTCGACCGTGCTGCTACCAAAGAGATTAAAATACAAGATTGTACCACCTTCGTGAAATTGGGCCTTTGAGTTTTAACATACTTGATAATCTGAAATTTGTCTGGATTCCCATATTTAGAGATGACAGTTGCTGGTATGAATTAGTGTTTATCTGGGTTGTTGAGTGGCCTGTGAATACAGAGTAGTGAACTGTATACCATACACATGCACTCTTTGCTGAACCCTTCTCTCCCAACTGTGATTCACTTTCCTTGAGTAAATGACTCTATTCTTGTAGAGTAGAGTGGTCCCATGTTCCTATGTCTATTTGCCTGTGCATGTTGCACTGTTTTAAGAGGAAGTGAAAATATGCCAGTGCTGACAGCATATATAGCCTCGGCCTGTAAAAGTTTTACTTGTTTTTACTGCATTGCAGTATTGGTGATAGCAACACTTGCAAGGTTGATGAGAGGATGATATCATGTGTAAATACACCAATTCTCTTCTATTGTTGTACACTCATACACAAAAAATGCTAATGTTCTAAGACAAGGTACCAACTACAGCTCTTTTCATTCATCATCATATTAAAGAAAAGGAATGTTTGGATTAAAGTGCACTGACATTTAATATATAATGATGTCTTTTTCATATCATAATTGTAACTGAAATTAGTATTTTGTAATCAAGATGTGTGTTTTTTTTTCTAAGTTTAGGTAGATCTACAGTTGAAATAAATCTTCACCAATTCATATGATTTTGAATTGAACATATAATAGAGTAAAGTTGCACTCTACTCTTTGCTAATTATGTTTGCAAATGTATTATTTCTACTGATTTTATCCTAGAACTGGCATAGCTTGAGGGGAAAAAATAAAGATTGGAGAAATTGACCATAAATGTGACTATAACTACCAAAGCTTGGTTAATGAAAATTGCACACTGCAATTGATATGTAAATCAAGGGAAATATATCTGTAGGTGATAAATAAGGAAAGGATTGCTAAAAGGTTAATACAAAAATAAGCCACATTGCTTCTGTTAACATGATAAGGTTTTAGGTTATGTTGAATTATTTTCTTAACATAAAAAATACCATTTTCCTCTTTAACGTTTCATTACAGGGTTCTGGTCAGTTAACTTACAAGTGTTACCTATTCACACAAGTCCTGATCTTCGAATGAGAATGGCGAGCACTGGGCCTTTTGGTAGCAGCAATGTGCTGGTCAACAGAGATGTGTGCAGCGACGCGAACCCGGGAGGCAGCAGCCTCCAGTATCGGGGCATGCTGAAAGAGATCGACAACGGGCTCGGGGTGCGCGACATGGACAAGCTGCGGTACCTGTGCCAGGATCTGGGCGTGGCGCCGCGGAAGTTGGAGACCATCACCCGCGGTATCCACCTGTTTGCGGAGCTGGAGAAGCTGGCGCTGCTGACGCCAGACGACATCTCCCTCCTCGTCTCCCTGATGCAGGCCATCAACCGCTTCGACCTGATGAAGAAGCTGAAGTCATGGAGCGGTAGAGAAGGAAACTTGGCGCACAGGTTGAGTGGCTACAGGTGGGTTCACACCCCTAGTTTCACCATGCTTCTCCTTACATTATAATCGATATTTAATCTCTTTCGTCGTACCACAGTATTCACGTAAAGGAAACAAGCAGACTTCTTTTACTAGAACAAGTTATGATACTGTGTATCATATGCAGTGGGTATCTTTGATGTGCATGATATTTTGCAAATATAGACTATAGAAATGAGGATGTTACATTGGTATTATCCTTTTCAAGGAGCAAAACTAGGGATTAGGAGACGGCCTTGAATACATGTTTTTAGCCCCTGTTTACGCTCTGAGTTTTCCAAAATGGACATAAGAAATGGCTGCATTTCAGATACTGGTATGTAAAATCAAACATATATTTTGGCATTCTATTCTCATGTCATTATGAGGTTGTAAAAAGTAAATTTGTGGTTGTGTGCGTTAGAATCATATCATCCTGAAATAACCATTCATTTGCATGCAAATGTGTTTTCCCCATTCGCAGGATTTTGGTGGCAATCTAGTATGTAATATATTCCAGACAAACGATGTCTCTGATTTTAATTTAAAAAAAAACCAAAAAAAAAAACACACAAAATATTATAACTTTGCCATCAATCGACTCGCATTTGTATTCCTCTATTTCTGCTGCTCCAAGATGTTATATCGCATTGTTTGAGAAATATTTTCTCCATTTGTGTCAAGATCTGGTTAGGGTCATCCCTCCAAAAATGTGAAGTCCCGTACAGCATTTGACTACTCTATGAACACCTTCACGTTCTCTTGCAAGTGTTGATTGCATTGCTGTGCTTGCATCATATCGGTAGCAAAATGTTCCTTATTATTTGCCATGGTTCGTAGGCGACTCATGCTGAAAATTGCCGACAGCTTGACCCGCGACGAGCGAGAACAGCTGAGGTTTTACCTGAGCGACGGCGACACGTTGCCTATCTCCGTCATTGAAGACTGCAAAACCCCTCTCCAGGTAAAAAGATGCAACCAGTCCAAGAGAATGTAGACTTGGCCCCACTATTACGTTGAAACCAACAACTACAAATGTACATGTCTGGTGTATTTAAATGAATAATATACACTTGATTTTAATACTCTATTTGCCAAATATTTCATGAGTTTTTATTTTCACGATTAGGGTGCTATTCGCAAATTTAAAAATGCATGAAAATATAAACTGATCCCGACATGAATGTGATTTGCATGCATACATTTCTCTGTTCAGTGCTGTCCTCCACAATTTCACAAATTTCACCACTGGCAAACTTGCTAGTACATATAAGTCCCAATTGGCAAAAAATTAGACTCACTAAATATATGGCCTGATGTATATACAGTATATGATACATTACTTGTACATGCCATGAGGTACATGTAAGTGTTATTTGAGGTAGTGGAAGGATGGATGAAAACATAATTATAGCCCAACCAGTAAGTTAGATTATCATCTATATAGGATGTTTAATAGGGCACATTAAAATTGTATATATCAATTTTTATCATTCAACATGAGAGCATATTGAACAAAATGCATACGCCAGTGTATCAACTCCCCACAGGCTACCGTTGTTAATTAAATGGCCGTTCAAGAATACACCGTATTTTGTCTCGTCTGTTGCGCGAGCTCTTGCTGAAAGCGTGAATCCTTGCTACTAGTGCGTGAAATCTTGTTACAATTCACAAGCGCGCAAACATCTAGCTACAATGTAGTTGCTTGCTTCATATACAGTTAGTTGCATAGGGGCTACTATTTTGCAGTGCTGAGTCAACTGCAAAAATGATTAGAAGTGCAGTACTTTTGTGCAGTTTATGCTTTCTCTACATAGTGATGTAGATGAAAATAACATTATATTTGATGGTATTCATGGAAAACCAGGGAATATTGCACTCATTTTCGATTCATGCAATATTGGCCCTAACTCTGGCGATATTCCCTGGTATCCCATTCATAGCCATCCAATCTGACATAATTGTATTATGACTGTGATATAGATACTGTAATGAATTTCATTTTTTTTTAAATAACTTTCCTGTACTTTCATTCTGTTTCAGCTCTTTTCTCAGATGGAGAGATACGACATCATAGGCCCTGATAATGTTTCCTTCTTGGCACAGTTGATGCACGTTGTCGGAAACTCAGCACTTGCCAAAGACATACAGACCTACAGAGGTAAAGAGAAATATTGACAGGTTGCTGCAAACCCATTTAACCATGTGAGCCCAGGGCAGCTGAATCTCACTGTAGTGCAAGTTAAATAATTGGGTGTCTGGGTGTTGAAAGTACAGTATGCCCCCCCCCCCCCTCCCCCCCCCCCAAAAAAAAAAAAAAATACAAAATACAATCAGATTTTCGCATTGACAACACCCAATATGATTTAACTATCTAAATGCTACGTCAGGGTCTTGAAATGTAACATCTTAGCTCCATTTTGCAGAAAACCCCATTCAATTTGGTTAACGGTCACAGAGAAATGTGTAAAGCATTTCATGAGTCTGATTCTTCCAAGTTTAGCACTTGGATGCTCTTGTGTGTGAACACAATAGACAGAACTCGGAGGGAAGAGGTTCCTGACATGCTCTACGATATTCCTCATTTCTCTTTGACCACTGAAGCAAATTGAATGGGGTTTACCGTAAAATGTGGGCAATGAGTTATAGTTTTGTACCCTCAAATTGTATTTGGATTGATTGACAATTTTTAAAGTTATCATTGCGGAGGGTCCCATTGTAATTTTTTGGGGGGACATACGGTACAGGACTCTTTCCTGGATGCCCATTATGGGCGAGTGAGACGAATAGAATTTCTGTATGTCCTGATATGATATGAAAATCTTTCAGTGGGCAGATCATGTGCACACCTAAAATCACCTTAGTGCCTATGTTACATGCCTAAACTGCGTTTGTCAGTGTATTAATGATTCCGTTACACTTACCTGATAATGCGCACCGCGATACTAGTAAATTTATATCTTTTTAAAAGAGAAGAAGGAGCAGGAAAAAAAAAAAGAAATAGTACAGTGACAACTTTAACTACAAAGTACATGTGATGGTTACATGAATATTTGCATTACATTTCAAATTAGTTCAGAATTAGCAAGGCATTAGCTGTCATGATTGGGAGTGAGTTTGCCAAGCAGTCATCGCCAGTTAGAGTTCAGCAGGGTCATGTCAGTGACTTGTGGGTAAATGTTTGTGGGTAAATTATTAAGCTGAGACTATGTATATATACTGCTTATGAACATGTTCCAGAATACTACCGTATTACTGTATCATACTATCGTATCGCACTTCTGCAGCCAATATGAGAAAAATAATGAAGGTATTCCAGAGATAGCACAGTCTAAATTTTGATTGATAATGAGTTGTTGGGAAAATGAAATGTGCATATGAATTCTTTGAGTGTCCCAAGTGATATTCATGGTTCCAGGAGCAAGCTGGCTTGTATGATGGTTAAATGGTTCTTTTCTCCACTGGATTATTGCCTGTGCAGTGTCATAGCCTGCAGACACACACAACATTGGTTCACATGACATGAATTCACTCATCTGTATCAATCCCCTTCACGTGAACTTTTGAACAGCATCACCCTTCAACCGAACCACGTCAGCGCCACAGCTGCCTCCCCCAGCTCCTGCTCAGCCCCTCCGAGCATTTCGTAGCCATCGCAACTCAGAGCCCAGCATCTATTCTCCGGCTGTCCCTGTCCACCCCAGTTCAGAAGTTTCGGGACTAGGTTTGCAGAAGGTACAGTGTCTGTCTGTCTGTCTGTCTGTCTCTGTCTCTTTCACTCTGCCATCTTAGGGAGGTAATATTTAGAGGGTACAATTTAGCTGCTCAAATCTCTTCCTCTGGATGGGGCTGTATCATACTATTTTTCTCGGAATACTCTTTCATCTTTTAACCCATTGATACCAAGTATCTTCTTCATGTTTTACAGACTATTTAAAGTGCAAGAAAGCTCTCATCCAGAAAGCATGGATAATTCTTAAAAAGCAAATACAAAATCAATATACTGTATGTGCCATATATTTAGCAAGTCTAATTTTTCGTGAACAGGACTTCCTGATAATTTCAGGGTGGTTAAATTCATGATTGTGGAGTGCAGTGCAGAATGGAAAATTATGCATGTATGCATGTCACAGATAATATGTAGGGATCAGGGTTAATATTTTCATGTGATTTTAGATCTGTGAATAGCACCCGACTCGCGAAATTTGCGAAAATAAAAACCTTGCGAAATATTTGCCGCACACAGCAATTTGTGAGTGTGATGGGGATTGCATGCATGTGGTGTGTGTACAAAATTGTATGTGCATGAAAGCATGCTTGAGCAGACAAATTTTAAGTTTGTGAAAGGGGTTTAGGAGTGAGGATGGCCTAATTAATTGAGCAGCAGAGTATTCAACAATGAAGGGAAAAAAGCAAACTCTGAGATACCATTTTGTCATCTTTAAAAAGGAATTAATTGTATCATGTACACACAAGACTCTTTCTTTGAAAGCTTGTATTAAAATGCAACTGGGAAAAACAGTGATATGATTGAAGGCAGTATTTGTCCTGCTGATTATGGCAGTTGTAACAAAAATGTTTATGTTATAATAGTGCAAGCATTACTTACAGGAGTGCGAGACAAAAGGTATTATCAATCTCTTGTTTTGTTGTAGATAACACTGTCCCAAATGCTCATATCCATGATAACACTGTGAATCTGCCACTTGTTATACTTCTTATGGGGCAGACTTCTGAAGGGGAAGCACATCGCAGGGAGAAATACCTGGAGATACTTCTAAGGGAGTTGGAACGATCAAGGGAACAATTGGGGTACCCAGTAGTGGGCCAACAGCCTGCATCGTCCCAAGGCGCTTTCCCTGAGAGGCGGAACGGTGGAGGAGGACCCCAGAGCATGGAACAATATGCGTGGTATATTGAAGCTGTAGAGCAAAAAGGTGAGACAAGCCACGGTTGCACGGGCAAAAGATCACTAAGTCTTTGCAAAATTGCTCATCCACACTGGTAGACAAACTTCTCGATGTTAAAGTTCTCGAAGTTTGGGTCACTGTTGCGTGTGCACAAGAATGAAGGAAGAGTGCGCCGTCTGACAGTGATTGATTGTGACGTAACAATGCACGCCTGTACATCACAATGACGACGCGTTTCAGAGGCATTGCCAGCAAACCGATGGTGGACTGATCACATGACAAACTTTGCAAAGTTTCAGTTGCTAGCGTTCACACTACTCAAACCTCTAGAAGATTGGGGGGGGGGGGGGGGGGGGGGGTCTGGGAAATTTCCCTAGTTTGAGTGGGAAGTTTCGTGTGAGGTTTCGCAAGAAGTTATGGGAAGTTTCCAGTCAAACAGGCAAAATCTACAGATCTTAAAGGATGGTATAGTTTTGGTTGAGATGGGGCTCCAGGTTTTTAACCTTTTTTGGAAGACGATGAGAAACTATGTGTGAAATATGAATGATCATACAATTCTAAGAAGAGTTCAAAGTTTATTTGATGGAAATTGGTTTTGATATGGCCAAGATACCCAAAAACGAAGTAGTCCTGATAAAAGTTGGGTCCCACCTTTGCATGAATATAAATCCTATAAATCTTGGGATTGTGTTTCTGTATCCTATACTATCTAGCTAGTTTTGGATGTATGATAGTAAATCCTGGCTCTGTTTATTTTGTGTGCTGCTGCCCTCGTAGGCAAGGACTATGCAGATGCATTGTGGGGGCGGGTGATGTCAATGTCCCATGAAGACCTGCAGAAGAAGATGGCCAGCCTGCACATCTCACAGGGAGACGTTTCCATGGGAACGGGTCCTCCCAGTGATACCACATCCAGCACCGTGTCATCTGACACCTCTCCCTATACGAGGGCCGTACTCAACGAGGAAGAAATGCATAGGGGTGTGGATACGAGTGGTGAGGCCATCTTTCATC
Source organism: Diadema setosum (assembly GCA_033980235.1). Taxonomy (NCBI): domain Eukaryota; kingdom Metazoa; phylum Echinodermata; class Echinoidea; order Diadematoida; family Diadematidae; genus Diadema; species Diadema setosum. The sequence goes on from CM067080.1 coordinate 5,237,217, forward strand.
CATTTAGACTTCTCGATTTTTCTGAGGAGCCATTTTTAGTCAAAATCCTATGGTTAAGATAGTGGAGTATCTCTCAGAGTGTCTCTCAGATAATTGTGATACCCACCCCTGTCTAAACACCTCAATAATGGACCCTATTATAAAATGACATATTACAACACATCAAATTTTCACTCCTAAAATGCTGTCACACCTGAAAAACATACCCAAAATGGCGTTTTCTGTTATGGTACCAAGTACAATAATACAATATCCTTCATGACATATTTCGCCATTGTACTCCGTACAATGTCTTAAGTGGCATTTCTTTTTTCTTTTTTTTTTAGTAGATACTTCTGACAAAAGTTGAAAAATAGTAACAATGAGCACTTTCCTGATTTACAAAATAAGGTGCTCAGTTAAACAGATGTCAGATTTAATTGTATATTGTAGTACACAACAGTATATACAGTGGTGACAGTGAAAATCAAAAATGTATTTTGTGTACTTTCCTGATTTACAATAAGTTGTTCAGTTATACAGATGTCAGATTTAATTGTACATGTAGTACATACACAACAGTAGTGGTGACAGTGAAAATAAAAGATTGTATTTTGTGAAATAGGATCCCTAAATGCCGATGGAAAGAAAAAGGAAAAAAAAAACACTTCCTATCAAGGTAAACATCAAGGACACCAAATGTGTGAAAAGGGACCCTTTTGACACTTTTTTTTTTTGGACATTAGTGCAAAGCAAGTCAGATGGAGAATGATGCCCCCCTCCCCCCCCCCCCCCTTCCCCAATGAATGTAGCATAAGTTGAAAAATACCTTCTGCGTCATTATGCTACTCGTACTCAAAACTTATCCTGATGAAAGCATCAATGGATTATTTATCGCTGATGCAAAGAATTTTTCCTTGCAAGTATTGCTCCGGATGTGTCTGAATGTGGAAACTAATAAGATTCAAAAAATGCCTGACAGGATAATGCGTAATCTGTTGTAGCCAGTCTGTTTCTTGTTCTACAATAACAAAGTGTTCATCACCCTTCATTCAGATTCTGAGATGCAAGCAAGAACTGCCCCACCAAGAGTGGTACCGGCACAGACAGCTACGGTGCTGAACCAATTAGAAATGGGTATGTAATGAACTTTGCTGTGCTATTAAAGATAATCTATAGAGTTCCTTTGCTATAGAAAATAACAAGGAATTTACCCTTTTCCGCATGTCTTTGTAGAACAAAGGAATTCATCAATATTAGTAGAACACATGAGTAAAGTTTGAGGAAAAAGCAGAAAATCTTTAGAAAGTCATGAATTCTTGAAGTTTTGGTGCTGCCAGTGGTGGATGAGAAGAGTGCAACATTTTGTGATGGTACTGCAGAACATTAACATTAAGAAAATGTAAACGAAATTCAGCAAAAACAGTAAATAACTTACTACTTTCAATTGGTAATGATATTACCTTTATGTGCATCAGTAACAAGTCAATGGAATGTGTACTTTTCATAAAAAATAAAATTATGTGGAATTCTCTTTATGTTTACTTTCTATCATTGTAACATGGTGACATCACAAACTGTTGTAGTCTTCTCATTCAAAATTTATAACTTTAGAACGAATTGAAAGCAAGAGTGTATTAATCAGAAAGGTGAAAGTTGAGGTGTGAATCTTTTTTTCAGTTTGTCTCAGTTATCCTGATTTTCCTCAAACTTCCACTGATGTATTCTACTGACATTGCTGCACCCGCTCAATCCACATGAATATTTGGGAAAACTTCCCCTTTAAAATATGGAAGTTAAAGATTTTCAGAATTCAACATTTCCTTAAAATAGTCAAGAGATGATGATGTAATCACCTCACAAGTGTCCTAGCAACTTGTGTGCAAATTTTCACTGTAAGTCCTGATTTTTACATGAAACTAGGAAGGATTGTGTCCCGCATATCAAATTTATGTAGTCATATAATAGGATATCAATGATTATTTTTCCCCTGAAGAAGATTCTCTAGTGATTAACTAATTGACAGAAATGAAGTTTTTGTCACTTTTTTTTGTACGAACCAATGGCAGAGTTAAAATTATCAGAAACATTGTGTCAAATTTTGACTAAAATTAACTAGTCTTTGGTCTGATTGTACTCTTTTTATGTAAACTTGAATGTGGATTGGAATTGCACAGTTATGGGTGAATCTGCTCGAGATGTTAAAGAGGTTGATTGACATTACACTGAACAGCCCACATAGCTCATTTATTTTTCCCATCTGTTCAACTTCCAGATATCCCCAGGTACCGCATGGACAGGATCCCGCGTGGTTTCTGCATCATCTTCAACGCGAAGCACTTTCGACGACACGCTGACGTGAGCTTGTCGCAGCGGGATGGGACGGAGAGGGACGTAGGTAAGTGTTTGGCGTAGACCGAACTTGTTTTATGCCTCCGCCACAAAGTGTCGCTGGAGGTGTAATGTTTTCCGGTTGTCCGTCCATCCATCCGTCCTTCCGTCTGTCAATCTTTCTGTCCATAATTGATTTTGTTGGTAGCGTAACTCAAGAGCCATTTGAGGTATCCAAGTGAAACTTGGCTTATGTACAACTGTACATGTGAGTGGATTAAGCTGTGCCTCTTAGCTATTGGTGCACTCACTCAAAGTTAAAGTTCAAAGTCAAATTCTTCAAATTTTGCTTATTTCCCCAATATCTCTGCAATACCTAATGTGTTTTCATGAAACTTGTGTACACATGTACTGCCAGATTAAGATTCTCTAAGGAAGGTTTTGGGCCATTAGACTACCATAAGGTCTGAAGTCAAAGGTTAAGTGAAGATGCTAAAACTTTTTTTTTTTCTCCATATCTCAAAATGGCTCTAGGTATCTTCAGGAAACTTGATGTAATTTGCATGTACTATATTACAATGATTCTCTTTGGAATTTAGGGCCATGGGGTCAAATATCAAAGGTCAGGTCAAAATCCTGAAGTTCTACTTGGTGCTGAAATGACACTATTTCTCCATCTCCAACACCTTGGGAATCATTCAATGCATACACTTAATTGAACTGGGTATATACATGCCTTACTGCACAGTGCTTCTGCAGGGAAAGATTTGGGACATAAGGTCATAGGTCAAGTGAATGCATCACTCTTTTTCCCCATATTTTAAAAAAAGCTCAAAGTAATGCATGAAAATTTTATATCACCAGCTATGATCATTTTGAAGACATTTTGTGAAAGTTGGAATATTACTGCTGAAACACTGCAGCCGTGCAGAGGCAACCTGGTTTAAGGAATGTATGAACACTTGACACATTTGGGATTGTGCTGTCAAACTTCTAACACATCATTTCAGTTTTTGGCCAATCATGTAAAACTGTTGTCTTGCATTGTCAGCATGTTACTATTGGCCTATTGGAAGAACACTGCGAGAAGACAGAGGCATGCCAGTCGCCATAGCGACATTTCTAGTCTCAATCAATACTCTAGATGCTGGGGAAGTACATCACCCAGGTGACTTGGTTCCAAGCACGTGTTTTTTATGCCTCCGCAACGAAGTGGCCGGAGGCATTATGTTTTCGGGTCGTCCGTCCGTCCGTCCGTCCGTCCGTCCGTCCGTACGTCCGTCCGTCCCGTTTTGTTTTTGTCGATATCTCAAGAACCGTGTGGTGGTTTTACATCAAACTTGGTATGAGGGTATATCCTTGGGGGATAATACTTTGTGTGGATTTTAGGGTCACAGGGTCAAAGGTCAAAGGTCACAGGTTATTTTGTGAAAAAAAATTGAAATTCCACATATTTCTCCATATCTCGCAGATGGTTCAAGGAACTTGAAGTTGAACTTGAACTTGAACTTGAACTTGAACTTGAACTTGAACTTGAAGTTCATAGAACTTAGTATATATGCTTGTACCGATGGGCAGTGATTATCTAGGGAAGTTGGGGGTCATGGGTCAAAGGTCAGGGGGGTCAAAGGTCAAGGTCAACTCCTCAAAATATCACTACTTTCCTTAAAATGCAATATGCCTGAAGGTTTTTTTTTTTTTTTTTTAACTGGATGTATGGCATGTATTACCCAATATATATTTTTTGGGAAGTTTCTTGCCAAAAGGTCAAAGGTCAAGTGAAAGTGCTAAATTGCACTTTTTCCTCCATATCTCGAAAGTAACTCAAGGTATCATCATGAAACTTACATATTTATGCATGTTCTACCTAACAGTGATTCTCTGTGGAACTGTGAGGTCAACGGTCAAAGACCAGGTTTAGATAATGCTATTTTCCCATTTGATACTGAAATTATACTTTTTCTCAATACCTTGAAAATTACTCAAAGCATAAACTTATAAAAGGGTCAAAAGTCAAGTAGAAATCATTAGTTCCCCAAATACCTGCACTCTGACATTTGAATAATTCATCCAATTGAACCTAGTTCTAGGAAAGTGAACATTCAGCACATTTGTGGCAAACCTGTCATTTTAATATTTTGCCAATTGTGTGAAACTGTCATCACACATTGTCAAGACATTGTACTATAGACCTATTAGGAGAACCATGCATGATGGCGGAGGCATATCAGTCGCCGTAGCGATATATCTAGTTGTTTTATCGTTTAAGAAGAATTTCATTTCACAAGGAGTTCTGAAGTTCCAGCGGACATTGCATGAGACCCATCAAGTTGATTTTAATGGGTTTACCCTGTGAAGGATGTCATGATGAATGAATGCAGTGATGCAGAAGAAGGGATCAGTAAAAATTTAAGGAAGTTAAAAAAATATTTCAGAAATTATAAACCGCTGTGAAAAAGGTGACTGTAATTTTGAGATGTTTTATGAAAAGAACAGAGCTTCTGGTGGTTTTTAGTTTCTTGATTTGCTTTGGGGGGGGGGGAGAAATTTCATTGAAATTGTCCCTAGTTATCTGCAGGCACGGAGAGAAAATCATAATTTCTTCCTTTTTATTTTGTATTCTGATCCGACTTTGGTTACCTTGTTGTGGGAAAGAAATGGGGTGGCCCATATGCGCATCATTATGTTAGTAGTGTAGTCGAGTTATTAATTGAGCAACCCGGGGAGATTGTGGCGTAAGTTGAGGAATGAATTAGCATCTGTCTTGTTTGCCGGGTCAAAGTTCAAACCTTCAGGTGCTCCTTTCAGTCACTAAAGGCATCCCTTGCATTTCTTCTTGTCCCACCCAACAGAGAGGTTGCTGAACACATTCGGAAATAACCTGAAGTTCAAAACCCATGTGATCCAAGACCCTCCGGCCCATGGCTACATAAATGTCTTGAGCGACTTGCAGAAATATGATCATTCGAACTTTGACTGCTTCGTCTGCATCATACTCTCCCACGGTGCCAAGGATGTCGTGTACGGGAGCGACGGCAAGACCACACCCATTGATGCTATGACAGGTTTGTGTTTTTTATTGTGACCTTTTGACCCTTAAATGTACTGGTTCTCTCAATGACAATGCATTTATGCTCCTGTTTCTTTCTCAAACCTGCAAAATTTTGCAGATTTCTTTATTATTTGTGCAGAGTCAGTAACTTTTGCTTATTCCAATCAGATATTTTCCAATAAAAATATTTTTTTTTTTTGGGGGGGGGGAATCCACCCCCCCCCCCCCCCCCCCATAGTTAGCATAGCCAAAAAAAGCCCGGCCTGATTAGGGTTAAGATGACAATATCTGCCGTGAATGCCCCCAAGGCTTGATGGGTTTAATCATCATCTCATACCACGTTCAGTTTGGCTTTGAAGAGTAGAGGAATATCAGACAAATGAATTGGTAGAGGTTTCATCAAAATCGGTTCTAAACTAAGAAAGTTACAGAATGTAAAATGTAAAAATATATATATATATATATATATTTCTTTTAATTGCACCTTCAAATCATTTCATTTTGAAGTTTGTTGGCCATGATGTGTGCTAGTTTTTAGGGTAACATGATAATGGATCACAAAGAACTGCATCATTTCTATTGCTGTATCATTCTAAAGTTGGTGATCTTTCATTTTGGATCCAGGATTATTTCGAGGGGAGTACTGCAGGTCTCTTGGAGGGAAGCCCAAGCTCTTCTTCATCCAGGCCTGCCAGGGCAGGGAAGCCCAGAAGCCAGTGGACATCCAGCAGGACTCGCACCAAACTCTCCCAAACGACGCCGACATCCTCGTCAGCCTGTCCACGGTTCCGGGCTTCTCGTCCAATCGCAGCGTCTCTCAGGGCTCCTGGTACATCACGACCCTCTGCCGCGTCATCGACTTGAACCACACCAAGGTGGACCTCCTCTCCATGCTGACCATGGTCAACCAAGTGCTAAGTCAAGCCGCTGACCAGCAGCAATGCAAACAGATCGGAATGCCCATGCATACCCTCAGGAAACAGATCTTCTTCAGCAAAGTCTCTTAGGACTTGGAACTGTCTGGCACTAAAGGAAAACTCTAGTGGATGCAGCCAGTATCCTCAACAGGTTGCTGTTGATAGAGACATCGTCACACTTAAAAACTTTAGAAGCGCGAGGAAATATGGGTGTTCGGATTGAATTTGCTTCCCTTGGGGGTATTTGAAAACTATGAATAGTGCCTGTCAGCCACATGCCAGCCAATATGTGCATTGAAGCACACACCCATCGGTAATGATTGACTCGAGTGGAAATTCTTTGGCTGTCTGTTTATGTGTACTCACATAGAGATTAGTGATGAAGCTGTTCATGATCCGTTGCAGGAATTCTAGAATATATATGTGACCCGCTGCAACAAAAGGATCCGAAAGTCGGGGGAAGACAGTCTCTTGAAAATGACATGACATTATTCCCTCATACTCTTCCACTTTAATGTCATATATAACATGAATCATGAAAGTACTCGGTTGCGGAGATATCAATGATTTTATTAGCGCATGTCGAGTGGTTTAGGAAATCAGCATTTTGAAGAAACCGCCTTCAAAGTTTTCCTTCCAATGCTATCATGGTCAAGGGGAAGCAAGAGAGTTTTCACCATTTGGCAATAGAAGGTACGCTCCTAGCAACCTCTGCGATGTTCATTCAAGCTTAACGCCAGCGGTCTACGCACGAACAATCAGTAACAAGGATGCCATGCACTGACCAATGAGATCACTCCCTCGTTGCCAGGGGCAGAGTCTAGCTGCGGTGCTATATCCAAATCTTCGGACACATTTCTGTTCCTTTGAAAGTCGGAAAATCATGGCCCAGATAAACGCTGTTTTCTTGCCGTTCCTTTGATCATTTCGCTTCGAGATTTCGGCAGATGATAGAAGATACATTAGACTACAAAATTATCTCATAAACAGAAATCCGAACGTTTTGACCGATTTTGATGATCTAACTTCAAACTCTATTTTCTCGGTTCACCCGTCAGCGACTTTAGGATCCTTTTGTTGTAGCGGGTCACATATCTGATCTGGATCTACCTTGCCACTCCATCTCTGCTGTAAAGTCTCTGAGTCTCTAATGACAATGTCACGGTCATACTGAGTTCTAATCAATCAAGTCACTTCTTTTTCTGGAAACAAACTCAAGCACACCATTTCTATACACACGGTGGAGCTGTTGACTTGCTATTTAAATCGAAAGCGATCATGCATAGGTATATGTAGACATGTAATTAGTTTACATAAACACACACAATTCACTCATCTGCTGTAATTCTGTGTGAACTATTTGGCTGCTATGTTGTTTGATCAAACTGCTCTGTCTTTTTGTTATTTCTTTCTTTCTTTTTTTGCAACATATCATAACTCTTTAGAGAGAGAGTGGAAAATAGTACAACGTAGAGGAACAAGGAAGAGAGAGAGAGAGAGAGAGGATTAGAAAGTTTTTTTTTTTTTTATATAAACCAGTCCAGTACTCTTACCCATCCCCCCCCCCTCCGATTTCCATTGATACTAAAGTAGAGTGACTTACTTGTATACGCCATATATTTCGCGAATCGAGACTTCCCGATGATTTCATGGGTGGTTAAATTCGCGATTGTGGAGTCCTGTACTGAACGGAGTATGTACACATACGTCACATTCATATCAGGATCAGAGTCAATATTTTCGCGTGTTTTTATTTTCACGAAAATAACAACCTCGTGTAATATTCGGTGTATACAGTAACAGACTGGTATGGGAAGTCATTGCACTATATATATTGGTGATTCCAGTGGTACTCATTTTAGAACACCCAGTAGCATGGAGAAAATGTGTTTGTGAGATTGAATTAATTTTCTTTTGCTGCTCACAGGGGTACATTCAAAAACTGGGTCTAGAGCATGTCTGCTAGAATAGAATTGCGGTCAGCCAATATGTGTGTCAAAGTGTTTGCCCATCGGTAAAAATTCTTCAGCTAGCTGCAATAAAGCTGTGCATGATTCATTATCTATTACCTATACAGTGCACTCCCGTTATAATGAACATGGTTAGAACAAAAATTTGTTACAATGAAATGAAAATTCGGGCCGCAACGGTATCGGCTCAATGTTTTTTTATGCCTCCGCCACGAAGTGGTGCCGGAGGCATTATGTTTTCGGGTTGTCCGTCCGTCCGTAATGAATTTTGTGGACAAGGTAACTATCAAAACCTGTTGAGGTATCCTAATGAAACTTGGCATGTATGTGTATTAGGGGGTGAAGTTGTGCCTATCAACTTTTGGGTGCACATGCTCAAGGTGAAGGTCAAATACATAAAATTTCACTATTTCCACCATATCTATTGAATGCCTGAAGATATTTTCTTGAAACTTAGTGTATACATGTATTACTCAATTAAGACTCTCTGGTGAAAGTTTGGGTCATGAGGTCAAAGGTCAAAAGGTCAAGTAAAAATATTAAAACTTCTTTTTTTTCTCCATACCTTGGAAAATTGTTCAAGGTATCTTCATGGAACATAGTATATACATATACTGACTGGAAGTGATTATCTAGAGAATGTAGGGTTCATGGGGGTCAAAGGTCAGGGGTCAAAGGTCAAGTGCAACACTTCAAAATTTTACTATTTCCCTCCTATCATGCAATGCCAGCAGGGTTATTTTTTTTTTACACTTGGTGTATGCATACATGTGTAACCTAATAGAAATTCTCTGGAAAGTTTTTTTTTTCTTCTTTTTTTTGCCTCAAAGGTCAAAAGGTCAAAGATCAAGTGAAAGTGCTGAACTAACTTTTTCCTCCATATCTCGGAAGTGGCTCAAGTTATCTCGAAACTTAGTACATATTATGCATGTTCTACCTGAAAGTGATTATCTTATGAATTGTAGGGTCAAGGGCCAGATGAAAATGGTAACAATTTACTATTCAATTCAGAAATTGCACTTTTTCTCCACACCTGTACCTTGAAAATTACTCAATGCCTAAATGTATGAATGGGTCAAAGTCGAGTTAAAGTCCTTAAATCCCTAGATACATGCTCTCCTATTCATCCAATTAAACCTAGGTCAAGGAAGGTGAACATTCAACACATTTGTGACAAACTTGTCATTTCAATATTTTGCCAATTTTGTGAAAATGTAATCACACAATGTCCACATGTACTATCTAGACCTATTCGGAAAATCATGCATTATGGCGGAGGCATACCAGTCGCCAAAGCGACATTTCTAGTTTTCAATGTAATGAAAGAAAATCGCCGGTCCCAAGGACTTCATCATAATGGGAGTCCACTGTACACATGTATTGCCTATTTCCTCTTACTGTTGAGCAAAATATTTTTGTGGCATTAAATTTTGGTGAATTGGAGCTGCTGGCCTTTTTACGTGGCATGAAATTGATCATGAATTGTCACTTGACAAGATCTTTCACATGCAATTTCAATTTCGCAAATCTTGTCTTTTGTGAAATTCATGAAATTAAATTGCACCTAAACATTTCTGCTTGTAAAGTATGTACAAGTCAGGCCAGCCTTTCCATTACATGGTATTCCTTGCCACTACTGGGGGTTATAATCGATGATCTTACTACACTTGAACATTGATATGTTATGCACTGTCTCTCCTAGCTGTATCTATCCAGTTGCAATGAGTTCATCCATCTCTTCATCTTGTGCCTACAGAGATAATGTATGTCAACATAACCTCCATCCCCCCCAAAATAACTCTTAGTGTGGAAGAAAAACACGTCTGTAGGCCTATGCTACTGTAAAAGTGGAAATTTTCGTGGTGTTGAAATTTTTGTGCATTTCGCGCAACCAGAAACTAGTGCAAAAATAAAAGCTGACGAATATTTTTGGTTGCCAAATGTTCCCGTACTTACCGTCTTGATACCGCGGAATTAAAAACACGCAAAACTCTTCTTAATAGGCCGAGCTTGAAAAATCAGTCACACAAAAATATCCACTTTTACAGTACTTCTATGATATTTCAAGATGGCAGAGCTGAGAGGGTTAATTATTACACATTCTTTATTGACAGCAGCATTGGAAGTTTACTAGGGTCTGATCTTGAATGAAGTTTTTATTTGTGTAATAAAGCTACACATACTGTAAAACCAGAAATTTTGGTGGCATGAAACTTTTGCAACTTGGAGCCGACGGCTTTTTTCACAGCATGAAGCTCGAGAGAATTGTCACTGGCATTCAGTGCATTGTGTACTGTAGACAGAACCTTTCATGTGCATATTTGTAACAGTTCTTGCATGTGACCATTGTATTCTTACAGTATAGCACATTGTCATGCAAGAAAGATGAAGTCACCTTTAATTACTAATTTTCTGATTTTCTAATTTGATTATATATGAATTTATCAGACTATCATATAGGCTTACTGGTGGTAGATAATTTATCAATTGTATGTGTAAACAAGAAATCTCGGGAAGAATTGATTTTCTGCCATTAGATAGTAGAACAAAGTTTTGAGAAAGTTTGCTTCAAAGTTAATTGTATGGTATTAATTGCCAGGCGGATGGGGTTTAGAGGGCGCTTTCCACTACGCTTACTGAATTCTATCAGCCCAGGCCACCACAGCTACGAAGTTTCGGTGAAGGGTTTCAGACAAACCTACAGCAATAAGTCTTCCAAGTGCTTAGTCCCATGTACAGTATAAAGTGCAATGTATTATATTATTGATGGCAGAGGGTGCACACTATTGTGATAGGCACCCGTGTGCAGGAAGCCAAAAGTGAAGATCGTCATTGATAGCGCATCTGTCAAGAGCAAGTGCTCACGTTTCACAACTCGTCTGACATTTAGACTTTTATTAAGGAGAACTCTGGGTGATTTTCTGACTTTTGCATCTAAACATCTATATATTGGTTATACCGAGTACAGAGTTACAAAATTTATAGTGATTGGGGTAAGAAATAAGAAGAATTTCAAAATATATTACAAGTTATGAACAAGGATGATGACATGGCAGCTTCAACATAAGAATGCAGGATTGGGTGCTCAAGGAAGCAGAACAAAAGAAGAAGCATGGATGAATTTTACACAGGTGAAGTTGTTAAGCAAGTGGTATTGTCATGGAATTATGTTGCTACATTACTGGAATATGTATCTCTTCTGTCATCATCCTTGTTCAATGCAATTTGTTAGGGTTTTTTTTCAGATATTGGTTTCTACATGATGTGAAATTGTGTATGTAAATCGTCTGGAATTTCCCTTCCAACAATGATGTCGACTGAAAACAAGATGTAGAATGCAATCAGGCAAGTCTCGTTTCTGGGTGCAGGTGATAACTGGGGTCCTTTTTGGGATCCTTTTTTCCCACTATTTTAGGAATTGTGCTTCATGCCAACATGTAACCATACAAATGTACATGTTAGCTCATCATTATCCCCATCATCTCCAGTAAAAAATGCAAAATGGGACATATTTTTTATGCTTGGATTAGTTGTTCTACTGAAATTATGTCTTTCTTTCAATATTCTTTTGCAGAAGTAATCTGAAGTGACTCTTGTATGATACATACTTTATACTTTGCACTTTTTTTTTTTTTTTTTTTTTTTTTTTTAATGAAAAGTACACAAATGCGTTCAATATATCAGTGTTTATAAAGAGCACTGGCATCTAAGCATGCCAGCTGCAATATGTATTATATTTGCAGGAGAGAAAAAATAAAAATACATGTATGAGAGATTACAATGTGCATTTATTATGAAATCTAAGAAAAATATATTTTTGTTTTTCTGTCTAATTATTTTGATTGAATGAGATATTTCTTAACCCTAAAAAGACTGGGGGGGGGGCCTAAAAGGCCCCCCCCTCGACATTTCGCGCGATTACTCAGCAACACGCAATGCTCTCGCTGCGATGCTCTATGACTTTTTTCTTTCAAGTTTCCCGCACATTTTGACACCAAATTTGTGACGCCCGGGGGTATGGTTCTGAAGTTACATAACTTTTTGTACATGCACGTGAGACCGAAAATGGCTAAAAAATGTGATTTTGTGTACAAAGTCAATACAAATTGAGTTTTATCACATGGTTCATATAAATATGCTTATTTTTACTCTCAATGGCTAAAATCAATTTGTTTTAGTAGTATTATGCTTCAAAAAGGGTCTGCCACAAATTTTGCTGAAAAAAACAACAAAAACAAAAGGTCGAAAAAACAAAGAAATACATAAGAAATTCATAAAACAATAAAATAAATAAGAAATTAATTTTGATACCGAATTTTTTTTCAAGTACATTTGCTAAGAATGCTACAAAGAATATCTAGACCAAAAATGAGCACATTTGGAGCTTTATTTACTGATTTACATAAAAAAGTCTGATTTCTCGCATAGATTAGCATAATTAATCAAAATAAAATAAAAGAAGACTATTTTGGAAAATTTGATTATACGATCTTGTAGATTACATCGCACACTACCATTGTGCAAATTTCTGCGGCGATCGCGCGATCCACGGCCGAGATCTTAAGGGGGGGCCCTTTAGGCCCCCCCCCCCCCCCCAGTCTTTCGAGCTACCAAAATAGCCCAGTCTTTTTAGGGTTAAGAAAGGGACAAAACAAAAGCAGCATCACTGCTTAGTCCACTAAACCCAAAAATATGAGATGTTAATACACAGACACACCCACACATGCATCTATATATGCAGACACAAACACATTTTGGGTACATATATGCATACACACAGACAGGCATTCATACATACAAACACAGACACACATTTTATACACAAATACATTCAAACGTGCAGACAAGCATGCACTCCCATAAAACATACTAAAGTTGTACATACACACAAATGACTGTACAAAATAGACACAGGCAAATGTGTAATACTCGTGTTTAAGACGTATTCAGTAAGAAACACGCTGGTTTCTGCTCGGTAAAGAAGGCTAAAAACTATACAGTGTAAAGTCAACCCATTTTACATGTGCAATGAACGCACACAATAAGGCAGGGGGCCATTTCTTCGACCTTGGTCACTGTTGTGTGCATTTACAGACTAACTGCATCTTATAGAAAGAGATGAAATTACAAAGAAATCGCATACACAGATCTGGTGCTCACCCCTCAGCTCCCCCCCCCCCCCCTCCCCCTCCCTTTTTGTAACAAAGCCAAGTGAGATTGAAATCTGTGGAACAGGGACTTTCATATTGGCATGGATGTGCATTTCTTTCACACTCATTTGCCATGCTGTCAACTCACAGCACCAATCATATCTCATCATAATAAATGTCTCGTCATAAATGTACTTAAGATAACACCAGCTAACTACAGTAATGGAAAATTGGGACCGCTGATTTAACCCCGATAAAAGGGATGTAATCAAGTTTGTCATACCAGTGTTTCCCAGTGGGATCATTTTTACAAGGTCGGTGTTAAAGGGGATAGCCAATCTAAATATAACTTAGTCCAGTAAGAAAGAGCAAAATATTACGAGTTCAACGGTAAAATTTTGATATCGAAATCGGATGGAAAATAAGCAAGCTTTGACATTTTGAAGTTTTGCTAATTTTTCAGGAAACAGTCCTTGAACGGTCAATATGAATATGCAAATGGCAAAGTGAGCATGTCATCCCCTCACAACTTGCCATATAGTTTGTACATAGAATTTTGAAATTTCCAGTTTGTCATTCAAACACAATTATGCCTAGGCTCAAATCCTGATATCTACTTTTGTTCCAAAACGCTTGCCCAACTTTGATTTTCACTTGCCCCGGGCAATCGGGCAAGCGCTTATGTCGCACCCTACCAATTTTTTGCATTATTTATGCGTGAAATTCCTGTTCCGGCAAGTGTTTTGCAATAATTTGCAAATCTGCTTGCCCGACCGGGCAAGTGATTTAAAAATGTTATGTAGCACCCTGCTGATCACTATTCTGCAGTCATTCAACCATGAATAACATCATGTTTCAGACTTCAATGACAGGAACATTGAACTTTTGCCCTTTTTTTGTACACAATCAATGGAAAATTGTGAGGTTATGACATGGTCAACTCACTCATTTGCATATTCACATTCACTGTACAAGAACTGTTTTGTATAAATTAGCAAAACTTCAGTTTCAAAACTTCCTTATTTTTCATCCAATTTTAGTCAAATTTTTACCATTGAACTCGAAAGATTTTACTCTTTTTTTATCAGACTAACTTATTTTTGGACTGGATTTCCCCTAGACTGCAATAAGGGAGTTCATGGTTAGCGCATGTCTCATTTGACCCCTACACCACAGACTTTCAAATAACATGGAAAGGACCTGTGACAGAGCATTTTTTGTTGAAGCATGCCACCTTTGTAATCAATGTCAATGAAATGCGTGTGCAGCTTTTGTTAAACATTATTGATGAATCACTTTCACCTGTGCGTTCTAACAAGGTGAAACACACAACTTAACATTCCAAATCCTCATTTGCCTACGGATTCTTTTCGTTTGAAAGTCAATGGCAAATACACAAACATTCTCATTTGACCTTTATTTTGCACATGCGCAAATCGCAACCGTGAACTCCCTTATTGAAGGACATCTAAATCTGCATTACAGCTTCACTGTAGCCATAAACCTGGGATGGATGAAGATTTTAATGAAGTCAGAAAACATAATTTTCTATGTTCTGCCTGAATTAACTCTCCCTGACTTGTTCTGTGAAATATACACAGTATCATGCGTAGAAAAATACAGTGAATAACAATCTTACTTGAATACACAACACCTGTGTACATATACTGCATACATACAAACAGACATTTTTTTTTTCTTCTTCCAACGGTGGACTAAGGAACGATAGCAATTTGGTCGCTTTTCTCTGACAGTGTTAGAATGATGCAAAACTTCTTGCATCTGAATGGAAGTCACTGGATTGGTGATTGAGAGTATCAAAAGTAGACATTTCACACATTTTTTTTTTTTACAATCTGATTCAATGTAAAGGGGAAGTTTCCCCAAATATACATGTGGATTGAGTGAATGCAGCAATATCAGTAAACGTGAACATGATCAATATCAGTACAACAATATCAATTGATCAATATAAGTAGAACACGTCCATGAAGTTTCAGGAAATTCAGACAATCTGTTCAAATGCTTCAATTCAAGTTTTGGTGCTGCCATTGCTGGATGAGAAGACTACAACAGTTTGTGATGTCACTGCAGAACAATATAGGAAACTATAACGTCTTCCCCAGCGATAAGGCCGCATCGCCGGATAAGCAACATCCTGACCATTGGTAATGAAAAACAGAAAGAAAAAAAAAAATCAGAGGGATTTCGTTCTGATCAAAACTTCATTACTTTCTATGATATTTTTTATTAGAAACTTTATCATTTCTAGGTGTTTCCAAATGTTTCCTAACAATAACAATAACGTTGGCACATTGTATAGCCCCATACATGATTATGTGTGTCGGCTAGGCAGGTGATTCTCTTGAGTTGGAAAGACAATAGAGCAATTTGCTTGTGCTGGCATATAGGCCTCACCCCCACTTTACTTCTTCATTTTTGTTGAAAATAGTGCGGCCTTATCACCGGCGAATATGGTAAAGAGAATTCTACAAAATATCATATCATATGAACAGTACACATTCCTTTGACGTGTTACTGACATACTTCCCCCTGATTTCTGAAAGAGGTATAGTCATATGCTCATTCATGATACTATAGAAATGAAATTTTCAAATTTTCATTCCACAAGTATACTGGGGGAACTTGCCCGTTAATTTCACCATAAAGCTTGAATACTGCATGGTGTATACAGAAGCGAATCATACCATTATTTCAAACTACTACCAGTAAACAAGTTTAATCTGGTACAAAAATAAATGCCTGCAGTTATGTCCATGTTGACAAGTCACTACCTTCCATGAAGCATTATTCAACAATGGAAGGTGCATTTTTGTTTTGTGCAAACCTCACTTTGTCTCGTGAAAAATACTATTCATTAATCTGTGATTGGTGAATTTTGTGTTTGTGAGGTTCATGCCCAATGTGCGCTATTTACAAGCTGGAATTATCTCCGATGAAGTTGAAAAGTCTAGACCTCTACATCACAACTGCATCTTATCGCAAGCCTCTTACAGTTGCATTCTACAATGTGCAAAAAAAAAAAGAAAAAAAAAGGCGAGATTGCCACGATCCGCCAGAAAATCATCACAAATGTCAGCCAGAAGCATCTGATTTGGGACATCTGAAAAGCACCGGCCTTGCTATTTCTATTAAAATATCAACCATAATATAATCCCCTTCTCTCTCTCTCTCGTCTCATACATGTGGTGAGTAAAAGTGGCGAGATGATGAAGTAATCTGACTCGAGAATAAAGAGCGAGAAGGTAGTCGAAACTTAGGCAAACAGTTGCGCTGTTGTCTTGGAGACTAAAAAATGGATGCCTGTATCTGCTGGTATGCCTGCAGTCAGATTACAGCCAAAAATTTGGTATGATAGCGATAGCAGCATCTTTGCTGTGTTTTCACAAAAGGAAAAGAAAAAAAGATCCTTGGTTCAAAGCCTTGCCCTTGCACATTAGCCAGCATTTTTACATTTTTTGTTCTTTTTTTTTTGCAATAGGCCGCTGGCATCCTCCTCTTCATCTCTCACTAAATATACTTCAGTAACGATTACAGTTCGACCTCGATTATCCGGCCATGTCGGGACCGGCGCTCATCCGGATAAGCGAATTGGCCAGATATGGCAGACACAATGTTAATGTATATAGCTGCCGTCCAAGCTGCCGTCCCAGTGCACTGGCAGCTAGGCAGGTAGCGTACCCCTCAATCGTGGCGTAATCATCTATGCTAGCCTGCGCAAAATTGTAGTCCCTTCTTCACAAAAATAAAGTATATCTTTATGTGAAAATCATACATGTTTTACCTCATTAGATATTGAGAAACATATCATGCACATCTAATGAAATTAGTGAAATAGATCCATGAAAGTCACTGTTTTTTCTCAATTTTTGGATGAAAAAAAAAAGTCCTTCACTGCATGAACGCGTCTGGATAATAGAGATTTCCGGATAAAAGGAGGCCGGATAATCGAGGTCAAACTGTATTACTCTACGACCACGGAACAGCCTTTGGCACGACTGATGGAATCAGTGGCTTGTGATCATTGACATGTCATATGTGGGTACATTCAACTGAATGAGATGACACTAGTAGGAGACGGAGCTGTTGCTGCTTTCTTCTCATCACTTGCCAGCGATGTATGGCACGTCCATCTCGCGCTCGATGCCAACGTACTTCAACGCATCTGTAGGACCGTATCTGCAAATATTGAAAAGAGCAGCAAATTACGAAATACTGTAAATCGAGGAATGTTCGCGCACATTTTAGTTTCGCGAGAGCCAAGATTCGCGAAATTAAAATGCACGCGAAAGTTCTTACCTACACTATATGCATTGGATGCCAGAGGCAATTTGTGAAAATTTCATGCCATGAAAAAGGCTGTTGGCTCCAATTCGTGAAAATTTCATGCCGTAAATAAATATAATGTTTTACAGTAAGGCTTTAGAAGAAATTTCCCACCCCCCCCCCCCCCCCCTTGAAGTTATTGGCACATCAAATACAGTATAACATGCTTCTTGGTGTTGATAGGATGTAAAATGCATGACCTGAAACAAGACTAGGGAGTCTGTTGTAGAAGGTGTAAATACTCACTCCTGAGTGATACACACCACTAAAACCAAAACAAAACAACATGGCTACCTGTTGAATAAAGGCAGCCAACGGAGCTGCAAGATTATTGCCTTAGAATATTGAGTCCAGAATCCACACCGTTATCCTGATATGCTAATCTAAATGTGCACTTTTGACTTTTGACAAAACTTTCACTTGCTTGCTTTTTTTGTATTTCATTCCCCCCCCCCCCCATTCTTTAAAGTCCACTCGGATATGAAGAGGAGTTGAACCCTAAAAAAAAGGGGGGGGGGAGGAGATCCGCACCCCTTGACGTTTCATGTTATAATTCTGTAACACGAAAAGGCCTCAGCATAAAGCTTCTTGACTTATTTCTTTCAAGTCTTGCACAACTTCTGTGACTAAATTTGCCACATTTGCACATACTGTTATGAAGCCATGACCATTTCTATAATGGCGTGTCACCTCAACACAGGCACAATGTTGTGATTTTGTGTACAATTCCTATGGAAAAACAGTGCTCTGTTAATAACCTCATAAAATCCTATTTTACAATTCATCACTTTGATTGATTTAATTCAGGGTAATTATGGTAGAAAAGTGGTTCATGACATTTTGCTTTGAAAAACAAAACATAAGAATTTGATGCCTCTTGATAATTTTCATGATGTCAAGTTGTTGAATATGCTAAATTAAGATGTTGGGCTTAATTTGCATAATGAGTTGATTAAAATTAGGAATTGAAATTTTGAAAATTTTTGAGACACTATCTTGTAGATTACGATGCGGGTATCACGGGGGGGGGGGGGGGGGGGGGGGGGGGAAGGGGTGGAATTAAGCATAGCAAAAAATGCCCAGCCTGTTTAGGGTTAAGATGAAGCAACTCATGGACATGGCTCCACATACTCATTTGTTGATAGCTAGCTCCTGCTGAAGGGCCCACCCAGTTTCCAATAAAGTGCCATTGGGTGCCATAAGAGAAGCAAAAGAACATCAAAGCACCATGAACTCTGTACTGAACATATTTGCTCTGCCACAAGTTCGTGTCAGAAAATCTGCCGAGCCACTCACCTGTAGTCGAAGAAGAGTTCGTCACCAACCTGAATGTTGCGCTTCGCGAAGATCCCGATGCGATGGTCGCCGTTCACCATCATCACTGAAATCCACAGAGAAGAACATGTTGGGAATGACACATTTTCCGGAACATATTTTGTGCAAATTAATTAAATTCTTGCGTCGGGTTGTTTTTATTGCAACTGCCTTACATCAACATAAAAAAAAACAATTCAATGGAAGAATGTCATTAATTTGAATAAATACACAGTACCCGCTGCATGCTATAAGGATTAAATCCACCGCTGGCTGTTGAGTGGAAGCTTGGTGGTCTAGTGGATAAGATGCCTGTCCAGTGATCAGGAGGTCGTCGGTTCAAATCCTGCCTGAGGATGTATGCCTATGATTTCCATCATGACTACTACTCAACATATCGTCTCTGGGGTGACAAGACCTCGTATCTCAAAAATGACAAATATTCAGGAGAGCAAAAAAACATGGCAGCCAAAGCACTGTAGTGAATGGGAAAGCCTTTCCTTTGACATGTCATGGTGGCTTCATTTTTGGAGTAAGACAGTTGGGATTTGGCCAAGACATCACTTGACCCATTATTTGACCATTAAACCAAAATTTTTTTTTGTTGACATTTTTGAGATACGAGGTCTTGTCACCCCATCGATGATATGTTGTCGGTGTGTTTTAAAATCTACGACTAGTTTAACAGAGATGGTGTATTGTCCGTTCTAGTACTCTACAGAAGGGATGTTGGGATGCGTTTTGATGGATGGACAACCCAACACAGAGTGCCTCCGGAAGTGTGTATAACTCAGAGGAACAGAGACTGACGGCACATATGAAGAGATGTGAAATTTCACCAATCTGTACTTCTTTGTGCATCTGTATTTTTGGTGTGCATGGGCGTGTGCATCACGGAGTGACGTGAGGGAAAGAAACGTTACCTTTGGCAAAACAATTTGGATTGTTTGAGTGGTTGGCAAAGCGAATCTTGTTGCCCTTTCTTGTCGCATCGACGACAAAGTCTGAAAAGAAAGGTGGAAAGGATAGATTGGTATTAAAGGACAAGTTCACCTTTATAGACATATGGGTTGAGTGAATGCAGCAATATTAGTAGAACACATCAGTGAGAGTTTGAGGAAAATCGCACAATCCGTTCAAAAGTTATGAATTTTTGAAGTTTTTGCTCACTCAAGGCTGGATGAGAAGACTACTATAGTTTGTGATGTCACATGTGTACAACGATATAAAGAAACAATAAAGAAAATTCAACATATTTTCACTTTTCTCGCAAAACAAAAGAACACTTGATTTCTCTCTTTCAGAAGGCAGGGGGAATAATATTACCCTAAACACGTGTCAGTAACAAGTCGAAGAAATGTGCACTTTATTCAAAAAGTGAAATTTTGTGAAATTCTCTTTTTATTTTCTTTATATCGTTGTACGCATATGACATCATACACTGCAGTAGTCTTCTCATCCAGCAGTGACTGCGCAGATACTTTGAAAATTCATAACTTTTAAACGGATTGTCCGATTTTCCCCAAACTTTCACTGACATGTTCTTCTAATATTGTTGCATTCACTCAATTCACATGAATATGAAGGTGGACTTGTCCTTTACAGGAATCATTACAAGCTAAGTGTGAAAAAACAAAATGGCTGCTTCTTATCTAATGCTGATCCTACCAACAAATCTGCACCATCTAACGGTGATCCCAGTCACAAAACAAATACTGTAATTACGCCATATATTTAGCGAGTCTAAATTTTCACGAATCGGGACTCCCCGACGATTTCGCGAGTGGTGAAATCTGCGAATGTGGAGTACTGTGCTGAATGGAGAATAAATCTGCGTCACTTTCATATCGGGATCAGAGTTATTAGTTTTGCGTGTCTTTGATTTCGAGAAGAGCACCCGACTCGCAAAATTTGCAAAAAAATAAAAACCTTGCGAAATATTTGGTGTATACAGTACTGAGTGATTTTTTCTATTTTTTTTTTTTGGGGGGGGGGGGGGGGGGGTGGGTAGAGTCTTGCTGAAAAAAAAATAGGTGGAATTTAGTGATACTTTGGTGACACTTTGTAGGGTCAAGATTTTTATGACCTGGATATAAGAAAGATAAAAATCTCAAACCTCCTTTCTAGAGTCTCTTTTTAACAGCACAATGCAATATACTTTTCCGATCTCACCCATCTTTAGTAGTCAGACACATCTTGGCCTGTTGAAGACTAGTCCCAAGTATACTTGGGCATTTGTCAACGGGAAATGCGTGTTGTAGAAAAGCCAGTTACAGGTGTAGATACCTGATGGGGACTATAGTCCCCATCTGGTTGAACTGCTACACATACTTCATTTATTCACTCATCTGACTCATTTTTTTTTCTATTATTCCTGTCTCATGGAAATGATAATGCTCAAATAATCCACATAATTGCAAATACAGTCCGACCTCTCCTATCCAGCCTCCCATTATCCAGATCTCTCTATCATCTGGATGCACAATTTTGGTCCTTTTTTTTTTTAATCTACTAATTATGGGGAAAAGGAGGATTTCAAACTCAAACAAAACTCCTACACAAACTCACATGAATGACATATTATTCCCAACATGATTAACACACATTCACATTAATTTTCATCTAAATAACATGCAATTAGACATTTACTACCCCCAAATCACCGCATGGACAAAAAACTTTTCATTAAATCAGGGCACCGAGGAACAGGCAATCGTTCATTGAGCAAAATCAGAATGCAGACCAGCTGACAAGGACATGACATGTTCACGGAAATTTGATACACATACATGTAGCTACCATTGAGAAGGCAGCTGCATGTACTAAACACAACAGTGAGTCTCCCATATCCGGCCAAATCCTTTATCCGGATGAGGGCCGGTACTGACATGTCCCGATAGGAGAGGTCAGACTGTATGTCATGCACTGGTACCAGGTAATGCATCTGGTAATCAGGATTAAAGGCATATCATGACAAATGCACGAAAAGTAAATGAAAAGATCTGATGAAGCACCACCATACAAGACACAATGTTCAGAAAATGATGGCTGTAAGATGCGACTCACCGTTGTTGAGGTTGAAGAGGAAGCTGCACATATATTTGTCGTAGACTTTGCCTCGTCGATCTGCCTCCTCCTGGGATATTATCTGTGCAAGATAGACGTTGAGACGATGATGAGAGTTAAAAGGGTGGCAGACTTGGTTTTAGATGGGGCTGCAGGTTTCCAATTTGTGTGTGTGTGTGTGTGTGTGTGTGTGTGTGTGTGTGTGTTTAACAGATAATGAAAAACCTCTTATGAAATATGAAAGAACAAGTAATTCTTAGAGGCATTCAGTTTATTGATGAATATAATTCGCGTTTGAGGTGACTTAACACCACACATTGCCCCTTAGCACCGTTTTAAAAAATACCCAAATGTTCATGGAAACAGAAAACAAAATAAAACAGCATGGCAAAAAATGATATGAAATGGCCTATGAGACTCAGACTGACAAACACATAAAAACACATGTAGCCTTTCATTAAAAAAACCCCACATATTACAATGTTTATGGACGATGCACCCATTTATCCACAGACACTCAGAGACCGTTTGAGTACCGTGCATCCCTGTCACTGTCCGCCAGTCATCCTCAGTGGAATCATTTCAAACACCTCTAAAAACATACCTGTTTAATATGATGAAGGAAACAAAAAAGTGAAGATGTCATCTTCTTTTTTTCTTTCTTTTCCTAACCTTAAAGACTAAAAGCACCATGAGCATCTTTTTGATAGATTGTTGTGCTATAGAAGTATACACTATTATTATCATTATTATCATTATTATTATTATCATTAATATCATTATTATCCCAACGACTATCATCAGCGAGTGAGTTGATCATTGTTGAACAAGGTGCATTATCGCGTCAAATGCCAGAAGTGCAACTAGTAGATGGTGAAGTCATATACCACTAAGAGATTAGTCGGGAAATGACCAAATGACACCATTTGATGTAACGACCGGGGCTGACGTGCACTCACCTCCCCACAGTACTCGGAGATGAACTCGTTCTTGGCGACAGAGTCCGTGATGTAGATGCCCCACCCGGCAACGTCCGATGGAGCGAGAAGGAGATGCTGCACCACAGAGGAGAAAAACAATCAACAAACTGGTTCTCATCATCTCTTCAATCAATTTTCCATGACAGATAAACTTTCTTTGTGCACTTCTCCTGACACCTATGACCTGTTATCTTTACTGAAAGCTAACAGGCAATCAAGTCTACAGTCACAGTACAGAATGGTACAAAAGTCACTTTGGGATGAATCTGTCATTGCCAAAAAATAAAAATGACGATAACCTCTTTTCCACATAAGTGCGGAGACAGCTTCGAAGGGAGGAACAAAATTTTTGAAGTATCGAGAAACAATACTGTCCATTCACGTCAATCGTTTGCCCTTTATCCAAGTATTTTCGCTGTTAGATTCATGTATTACTCAGTAACATAGTTCACTTCAGTCTGTGTTATATTCATGGATGAGAAAGGAATGTAGAAATCAAATCAAATCATATCAAATGTATTCCTAACCCGTTTCCATCCCCTCTGAAGACTGACGTTCTTGCAGGAGATGCTTTCGCTGGTTGATTTCTCAGTGAACACACCTGAACAGGATAGATGGTGGGAGAGATAGTGTGAGGAAAATTAAGCCACAGGACGATTCTTTGCATTAGAAAAATAAGTAAAATAAGTGTAGAGAGTTACAAAATCTTGCAAAAAAAAAAAAAAGAGAGAAAAAACATATAAGAATGAAATTATTGCAATGCATGCCTATGCCACACAACTTTCCTCAAAGCATATGTCAGAAAAATGCAGGCGTATATATTTCATCTAAGCATGTGAGAAAACTAGTCTCTCATTTATGTTTCCATTGTAAAGTGATTCTGTACAAAGTCAGCTACCAAGTTCTACAATTTAATGAAATCTATCACTTGATAACTTGCTGCAACTACACAGGTGTCAAATTCATGTCATCTTGGTTCATTTCCGTCAAATCTGTATCAAATTCACGAGTATTTGGGGAGTGCATGCTTGCGAGTGTGTGTGTGGATAGATGCCTTTCTATTTCTCGAGCTGACACGGCCACAGAAGGGCCAAAGCTGCTGATCACCAACAGCCGACAGCCACTCACTCGCCCCACAGGTCTGGCAGAGGTCCGGGTCACACTCCCTAACAGCCAGGTAGCAGGGACACTGCTTCGTGTTGCACTGGGCCTTGCAGCGACACCCCGGGAAACGGTTCTGGCCTGACAAAAGAACACAACGACGACGATAACAAAAAACAGAAATAACACCTATTGCAATAACATCAAGAGAGTCAACAGGTGCAATTAATACTGATGGGACCACTGAGGTACGGTGGTTAAGGTATTAGACACGAAAACAGAAACTTCCCACTTCAAATCCCGCCCACTGCATAAAACATCCTTCTTGGATGGGTTTTTTTCTTGATTTGACAGTGCAAGTCAGATCATCAGTACTGATCTCCAATATCTCCACTCTATCCCTTGAACAGGGAAGATAAGACTTCCTGTGTCACAAAGTTCAAGTAAAGTCATCAAGATATCGATGTAGATTTTGATTCATCCAGGTAGTATGATAAAAGCGCGTAAATTAAATCTGTTCGAATGGACTTACTTATGAAAATCACAGAGAGAACAGTTTGGTGAATGCTCGCAAGCCAGACAGAGCTGAAGAAGTGACTCGGACGAGCCACAAAACTGTTCTCTCCGTGATTTTCACAAGAATTCACACGCTTTTAAAGTCATCAAGGTATACAAATGCGGAAATGCAAATACTTCAAACATTTACGGCTCTATTTCCCAGACAAATAATAATTCATTGTGCATGAGAGACTTTACAAGTACTTATCTATGAATAAATCATTGCCTTATTTCACAACAATTTGGGTTTCACAAAAACCATTCAACCACACTTTAATACTCTGCTTCGTGCCACGGAAATTCTACCTTGTTTGTGGCCATGGGATGGAGCCCCCCCCCCCCCCAATTTTTCGCATAATATATAAGAATACATATGGTGTAGCCACATGCCCCCCACCCCCTTATTTTATCATCTGTTACTTGTTTCATTCTAAAGCAAGTTTCATCCAAATCCGTTGATCACTTTTTGAGTTATTTTGCACACAGACAAACAAACAAACAAACCAACAAACCAACGATAATGAAAACATAACCTCCTCCCTTGGCGGAGGTAACAACTCAGCAGGAGTATGTGTATCTTAAGCAAAGTTCTAACAAATTTATCACACCAGTGCTTGCACCCTCTTTATATGCTAACAAACAAGGAGAAAAAAAAATCCTGCAGTGGTCTGATGCACACTACACAGCTCACACTGACCCCCTGTAGCTTTTAATTTATTGTCACCAGATAAATTGATTCTACTCAAAGCTATTATGATTTACCCAGTTTTCTTCCTTGTTTCTGTCCAAATCAAACTACCACTCTTATGCAAAAATTTGCCCGAAACCAATCAAGTAGATTTTGTAGATCAAATGCTTCAAACAATCCACCTGGCACTTTCAAATGTTGTAATGTTCACAGAAGCAAGAAAACTTAAAAAGGAATATTCTTATAGACAAATTTACATTTATAAGATGAAATAATAATTACCTGTTATGAGATTTCTTCAATTTTCTTTATCTGATTGCACTGTCACCAAAGAGAATGTTAAACTGATGAATAATCTATTCTAATATTTGACTGAATATGTATGTTCAACCTAGCTGTAAACATAATAATGGAAAGTAACTTTTACTTCCTTCTTACCTTATTGCCTACATCCTATATTATCTATCTTATTGTATACTGCTATCACACATTAACCTTCATTTTATTGTGATACAGAAAGTACATGTAGGTATCTTGCTTTCCACAGGCAATCAGATCCCTCCAGACACAGCCTAACTAGTCTCATGGTATTGTTCAACAACTTAATTAAGCATGGACTGAATTTGTTAGGGCAAAGAACAAAAACAAAACAGAGTGTGTGTGGGTGTGTTGAAACACTGGCCACATAGACTTACAATCTGGACTGCACTGGCAGAATTTCTCGCAGAAGGTCTGAAGCATGGCGCAGGTGCATTCGGAGTCGCACGGCTTGCCCGGGTGGTCGCAAGGCTGGTAGTTGTAGACGTGAGTTGAAGAATTTTCTGTTCACAGACACAATAGGGGAAAAGGGGGCATCAATTATCACCATTCCTACTCACTGGGCTTTTGTGAATGCCCAGTGGACCAGGGCTCAAATTACTCTATACAAGATCTTGGAGACAAGACAGCTAGACTGACATGATAATTTCTGTGGTGATGCAAGAAAAGTGTATCCTCTTTTTCTTTTTTTTTTTTTTTGTCATAAAATTATTGAAACGTGTACCATATATATACACATAAGACTTTACACTAACCATGTAAACCAACATAATATACCATCGAACACATGTGTTTGGTTCATGTATGCTATTATGATGACGGGATAGCAAAATTTAAGTACAAATCAAAATACGCCTAATTCACCAATGTGGAGCAACCTATTACTCACTGCAAATTGACCTTCAAATGCCACATCCAATCATCAAAATTTCAAATGATTGAAAGTCGTGACAGGGGCCCGACAGAGTGGAGCTGGTCACTTTTGTCCGAAACCAGTCAAACACAGTACTGAGAACATTTACGAACTTTATCATTCCTGGCTCATGAATCCGAGGATAGTATGCAGACAGTGCAGAAATGAAATCTTTCCTTGCATAAGGAAGCACAATGGTAAAAAAAAAAAGAAAAAAAGCAACAACATGTCAAAGAACCTGATGATAGGCCAAGTTTCTAGCCAAGCAGTAACTATACACAGCCAAGTTCCTGTATGAATAGCGACAGGGCTGTACCGAAGCAGCCCACAACACAGATCAAGCTCAGAGAGAATTTTATGATTGCGTTGAGTTTTGATACTTGACATCATTTTTTAGTCACCTCAAACTCATTAAGTGTAATCTTCATTAATGACACTACATTGCTATGTTATCGATATTGAAATACACATTTCACAACTTACAGAAAATGAAGATTATATGCAGCATGTGTGAATGGTACATCTGATTATCCAGAGTTCACACGATCTGAATGCACTTTTAAAGGTCACGCTGTCGACCGTGCTGCTACCAAAGAGCGCACGCACGCAAAAGATCACTGCACTTCCAGCCACGCATGCGCGCGCATAATTTGCAGAGAGGTCAACGCGCCATTTTGAATTCTGCAACGATGAACCCCAACAGTCGGGGATTGCACTAGAAAGTGCCATTTTTTTGTTCCATGGACTTATCGCGAGGGCTCTCTATGGACTTATGTACCTTCTGTAATATAAGCATTCACTTTATGTGAGTAACGTATACATTTCTATCAGTAACGTAACTGTAGTTGTCTTGTGGTTTCCCGATGTGATGGCGAGGCCCCGTCTGGTCGGGCTAGCCAAGCAGCTGCATATCAACACTCACCTTTCTTGAGCTGTATTTTCCTGCTGTGCATAGACCACAACCTGCATTAAAGAGATATAGAAATATCTATTTATTAATATATGCATTTTTTTCCCTTCACATAGTCGGTGGCAGTGGCGGGGGAGACTTGAGGCTGCCAGATAAGATTCAACATAAGTTGTAGCATTGTCCAAAAGTCCTCCCCATTGTCAGCACCTACAATTGTGCGTGGAGTGGGCCACTTTGCCGAGGCTGAGCACATCTTGAAATGTGGGGACGTGATTTTCTTTCAAGAGACAGGAAAAAGGTTAACTAGCAGAATTTGTATCACAGTTATACTCTGAATGAACCAGGTTACTTCAGTTATGCAGAGGTGATGAAACATTTCACATGAAAGCATTATACAATCACACAAAATTTCATCACAACTGCACTGTGTCATGGAGAGGTGCCTTTAAGGAACTTCACAAGAATTATGACACATCTGTGGACAAGGCTAATCACTTTCCACAAAAGTTACACAGATATAGACACAGACATACACACGGACACAAACAGACA
This sequence comes from Diadema setosum, assembly GCA_033980235.1. Classification (NCBI taxonomy): domain Eukaryota; kingdom Metazoa; phylum Echinodermata; class Echinoidea; order Diadematoida; family Diadematidae; genus Diadema; species Diadema setosum. The sequence goes on from CM067080.1 coordinate 5,265,363, forward strand.
TGCATCCGGATATGGACACACACACACATTAACACAAACACAGACACACACGCAGATGTACACACACAAATAAACACAGACAAAAACAGACACACATCCAGATATAGACACACTCACAAGATAAACACAGACACAGACATAGACACAGACAGAAAAACAGATACAAACATACACAGACAAAAACGCTGACACAACGAAACATACAAACAGACACACAAACACAGACACAGATACAGAGGAGACACATGACATAGACACTGCAAAACATGTATAGACAGAGACATAAATATAACAAACAAAAAAAAAACAGACACAGACATGAATATACACAGAAAAACAGACAACGGCACAGACAAACACAAACACAGACACAGACACACACGCATACGAAAAGGAGAGACAGAATGCTTACTTCTGCTTTCTCTTCTTCTTCCGCGGCGGAGTGGTATGTTCCGGAGACAGCTCCACAACCTCTCCTTCCTTCGTGGCAAACTCGGCCACCTGGGATGGAACGAAAATCGGCAGACACACTAACAGACTAGACATAGTAAGGAGCTGTAGCTAGAGAAACTGAATTTGATAAGGATGGCTGATCACATCATTTTCTGAGTCAGAAATTAAAGGGACTGTACAGTACTGGTTGAGGTGGGGATTCATGTTTTTAACATTCCTAAGTGAGATAATGAAAAGTCTCTTATGAAATATGAAAGAACATGTAATTTTAAGAAGGAATCAACATTTATTTGATGAAAATTGGTTTTCAAATGGCTGAGATATCCCAAAAAGTGCTAATAATAAAAGGCGACATGCCACAACTTTATTAGGATCTCTTTGTTTCACCTTGTTTTTGGATATCTCAGCCATTTCAAAACCGATTTTCATCAAATAAACTTTTGATACCCCTTAGAAATGCATGCTCTTTGACATCTCATAGAGTGGTTTCTGAATATCTCGCAAAAAGTTAAAAGCTAAATCCTCACCTGGACCAGAACTGTACACACCCTTTAACTTCATTTCCCAACAGAAAATCCGTAAGTCACCTTGTTACAAAAAAAAAAAAAAAAAACGCCCACAAGCATATAGATTTATGAATGTGGACATGAAGTCGACCACAGAACATTAATGACAAAAATAATCACTTTATTAAGATGATATGATCAAAATCAGCTAAAGTCCTCTCACAAGAGGGCGAGATAAAAGCTTACGAACAGATTACGGAGACAACGTCTCCCGTCTCACCTGAGCACACGTTTTGGTCTTTATCAACTTGGCCATGGTGCAGTAGTTGTTGTAGTACACTGTCCTCAGCACACGGAACAGCGACATCTCTCGCCCCACCCACTCCTCTGTCGTCATGACTACCGTATCCGCTGGGAGGCTGTCATTGCTGCTACTCTCTGGCTCTGCAAGAAAGAGGAAAAGAACACTGCATGTGACTGCTCAAGAGTCAATTTTTACTTCCTACGTGACGCCAATGCAGAATACCAATACAAAAAGAAAAGTAATGTTGGACGCCGCTACAAAGAGCATCTGGACTTATTGTAATAATGATGGAAAGGATGAAAGATGATGGTGGTGGTGGTGGCGATGGTGGTGGTGGTGGTGGCGATGGTGGTGGTGGTGGTGGTGATGATGATGGTGGTGGCGATGGTGGTAGTGGTGGTGATGATGATGATGATGATGATGATGATGATGATGATGATGATGATGATGATAATAATAATAATAATAATAATAATAATAATAATAATAATAATAATAATAATAATAATAATCATCATCATCATCATAATCATAATCATAATTATGGTGGGCACACCTGAGCTTCAAGACAAATACAGCCCTGATTCAGCTTCCCTGTACTTCCCCTTGACGACATGCTTTAAACGAATTGTAAAAACCTCTTTTTAATACAGTTGCCTTACAAACAATAAAACTCCAAGGACAACTAGACTTGGAATTTGTCAACACTGACAAATTAGGTGATCCGATCTGTTCGTAAATCAACGATTTGAGTCTCCTGATCCCAATAGGCATGACCATACCGGTTTCATCTGTGTTTAGTGGACATTGGCCGTGTGATGTTTGGATTCTCATTTAGAAAAGGTAGTCAGACCTGACATCTATGGTACACAATTCCGTATTCACTAACGAAGATAAAGAAAGAAGTACATATGACCTTTGACCCCACTTTGCACAGCCAAGATGGCATCTGAGCAAAAAGTGGTTATTTTGTGAAATGATCCTTGTAACATGGTCTTTACGTGTGCAAAATATGGAAAAGATAGGACATGTATTCACCAAGATACAAGATGATACATTTATGACCTTTGACCCTAATTTACATACCCAAGATGACGTCTGATCAAGTAGTTGTTATTTTATGAAATAATGTACGTGACATGAACTAAACATGTGCAAAATATGGGGATGATAGGGGGTGTTTTTCTTGAGTTATTGCAGAGAAAGTTGCAGAAAGAAAGAAATATCTCAATACATCGAAGATAAGTTTGATTTCAACCAAGTTTTTTGACGTGACCTCGGCGTCGTATGAAAAAATAGAGAGAACCTTGACGACAGCTCAAAGTCTCAGCTACAACATACTAAAATCTGGGAGAAATTCACCGAAGAGTAAGTGAGCTAGTGCTCGATAAAGACCGTCATGTCAATTTTCATTTCCAGAAAAATTCCCTCCCATAGAGATAACACGTAAACTGGTTAAATTTGACAAGGTTACATTATATCCATTTTCACGAGGTGAAGACATCATCCGATTAAAACTTTGATTGAACAAAACTTAAAGAGTATTAAATTGGCTACAACATACTAAAATCTGGGAGAAATTCACCGAAGGGTAAGTGAGCTAGTCGTCGATAAAGACAATCAGGTCAATTTTCACATCTAGAAAAATTTACCTCCCATAAAGGTAACACGTCATAGCTAAGATACAGGAAGAAGTACATATGACCTTTGACCCCACTTTGCACAGACAAGATGGCCTCTAAGCCAAAAATGGTTATTTTGTGAAATGATCCTTGTAACATGGTCTTTACGTGTGCAAAATATGGGAAAGATAGGACATGTATTCACCAAGATACAGGATAAAACATCTATGACCTTTGACCCCAATATACATACCCAAGATGGTGTCTGATCAAGTAGTTGTCATTTTGTGAAATAATGTACGTGACATGAACTAAACATGTGCAAAATATGGTGGTGATAGGGTATGTTTTTCTTGAGTTATTGCAAAGAAAGTTGCAGAAAGGAAGAAATATTTCAATACATCGAAGATAAGCTTTAATTTCAACCAAGTTTTTTGACGTGATGCCGACTCCATATGAAACTAGAAATGTCGCTTTGGCGACTGGTATGCCTCCGCCATAATGCATGATTTTCCCAATAGGTCTAGATAGTACATGTGGACACTGTGTGATTACATTTCCACAAAATTGGCAAAATATTGGAATGACAAGTTTGTCACAAATGTGTTGAATGTTCACCTTCCTTGACGTAGGTTTAATTGGATGAATAAGAGAGCATGTATCTAGGGATTTAAGGACTTTAACTTGACTTTGACCCATTCATACATTTAGGCATTGAGTAATTTTCAAGGTACAGGTGTGGAGAAAAAGTGCAATTTCTGAATTGAACAGGAAATTGTTACCATTTTCATCTGGCCCTTGACCCTAAAATTCATAAAATAATTACTTTCAGGTAGAACATGCATAATATGTACTAAGTTTCAAGGTAACTTGAGCCACTTCCGAGATATGGAGGAAAAAGAAAGTTCAGCACTTTCACTTGATCTTTGACCTTTTGACCTTTGAGGCAAAAAGAGAAAAAAAAAAACTTTCCAGAGAATTTCTATTAGGTTACACATGCATACACCAAGTGTAAAAAAATAACCCTGCTGGCATTGCATAAATATGAGGGTAATAGTAAAATTTTGAAGTCTTCCACTTGACCTTTGACCCCTGACCTTTGACCCCATAAACCCTACATTCTCTAGATAATCACTTTCAGTCAGTACATGTGAGTTCCATGAAGATACCTTGAACAATTTTCCAAGGTACAGAGAAAAAAAAGAAGTTTTAATATTTTTACTTGACCTTTTGACCTTTGAACTTTGACCTCATGACCCAAACTTTCACCAGAGAATCTTAATTGGGTAATACATGTATACACTAAGTTTCAAGAAAATATCTTCAGGCATTCAATAGATATGGTGGAAATAGTGAAATTTTATGTATTTGACCCTGACCTTTTGACCTTTGACCTTTGACCTCATGATCCAAACTTTCACCAGAGAATCTTAATTGGGTAATACATGTATACACTAAGTTTCAAGAAAATCTCTTCAGGCATTCAATAGATATGGTGGAAATAGTGAAATTTTATGTATTTGACCCTGACCTTTTGACCTTTGAACTTTGACCTCATGACCCAAACTTTCACCAGAGAATCTTAATTGGGTAATACATGTATACACTAAGTTTCAAGAAAATATCTTCAGGCATTCAATAGATATGTTGGAAATAGTGACATTTTATGTATTTGACCTTGACCTTTTGACCTTTGACCTTGAGCATGTGCACCCAAAAGTTGATAGGCACAACTTCACCCCCTAATACACATACATGCCAAGTTTCATTAGGATACCTCAACAGGTTTCGATAGTTACCTTGTCCACAAAATTCATTACGGACGGACGGAAGGACGGACGGACGGACGGACGGACGGAAGGACGGACGGACGGACGGACGGACGGACGGACAACCCGAAAACATAATGCCTCCGGCACCACTTCGTGGCGGAGGCATAAAAACGAAGGGCACACTTACGATAGCCCAAAGTCTCAGCTACAACATACTAAAATATGGGAGAAATTCACCGAAGCATAAGTGAGCTAGTGCTCGATAAAGATAGTCATGTCAGTTTTCATTTCCAGAAAAACTGCACTCCCATAGAGATAACACGTAAACTGGTCAAATTTGACAATGTTACTTTCAATCCCTTTTTACGAGGTGATGCCGTCATCCAATCAAAATGTTGTTATTATATGACTGAAAGACCATTTAATAAGCTACAACATATTGAAATTTGGATGAAAATCAACAAAAGAATAAGTGAGATATGCTTGAGTGAACTTAAAATTCGATGACGTCATTTTGAAAATTTACTTTTTTTTATTTTGTTAAGATATTTGATATCTTTTCATCATTTTTCCAGCATCGCCAACCCATGAAATGACATGTAAAACTCATCAGCTTTCAGAATATGTAAAAAAAAATGGGGGATCACCGTCCATCCTGACGAGTAAAATCGGATTCAAAATTGGCGTTTTTTTTTGCATTGTTGCACTGTATATCACCATTGACGCGCGCGCGGAATTTCAACTTTGACGGGCCCGTGTGACGTCATATTGAGTCGGAGTGACTTGAAACTTGGTAGAAATATTCCTTGACATTATAGGCATCCGATAAGTGTGAAAAAATGGGAAATTTCTATTGCATAAGAGCTGTGCGTGCGTATATGTGCGCGCGCGTACGTCCAATTTTTTCAATTTTTCAAAAAATGCTCCGATTGGTCTGAAACATGTGCAAAAAAAATTTGAGCTCGATTTGAGCATACAAATATTTCAACGCGCACGTACGCGCACGTTTTAAGAGAAAATATGAATTTTGATTATATGAGTAGAATGCGCTTGACTTGAACTATATGTGACGTAAATTTCATTGAAAAATTCCATTCCATTAATGAGATAGGAGTGAAAATGTGTTTTCATATAATGACGTCATAGTGACGTCACGGTCGACTGATCACTATGATTTTATAAAATTTGTCGTCTTTGGGACATGATACATATATGGTATGAGTTTGAAGTTGATACTTTCTGAGTACGTAGATACACAACTTTTGTCCAGAAATAAAGAAGAAAAACCAACAAAGAATCCGTACAGATACAGAAGGTGATCCAAGAGGATACTCGGATCACCTAAAAATGACAGTTACTGTACTTCTTTTTGTTTCCCAGAATTATTCTGATTTCTACAGCATTTTCACCAAAGCTTTCATTCCACGGCACAACAACAGGCATCAACATTTAAGCTCAATCGACGTTCTTAAAGATAATAAAAAGTTTTGGTACCTCAAAAGCTTCCCTGAATTTCCTTGTCTTGGTTTGCGTTTCAGGTTAAAGTACGTTGTCTGTGAGAATTACTCGCCCCAAAGTGCTCTCATGTCTTAGTAATCATGCAATAATGGTTTCGTACCAGAGCTGACGCTGTCCAGCGTCGATAAATATTGTACGAAACCACTGACTGCGACCAGCAGCGTGCAGCCCATTGTACGCATAGCTAACTGCGACCAGCAGCCCCATACGCATAGCGTAATGGGGCTTCGCATTGTAGCATTCAGGATCATGACAGAATTAGTATCGCGGGTAAATGTCAACTTAAAATCCAAAAATTTCTTCGATTTGAAGACTTACCAATTAAGTTGAAGTCTTGAAAACAAGCTTCGAACAACGTTTGGTTCTGCCAATAGTCCCTTTCTGTTCGAATTGATGACTGAATGTGACTCGGTCGAGAGGACCTTGGGAGAGCTACATACACTGGATACCATGGCCAGCACATGCGCAAACAAACATCTTATCCGTTCATGGATTTGAAATTTGTGTGCGTGTGATGTGTTCGCATGCACTGGCTGTAGTATTCAGTGTACTGTATGTAGCTCTCCTAAGGTCCTGTCGACCGAGTCACATTCAGTCGTCAATTCAAACAGAAAAGGACTATAGGCAGAACCAAACGTTGCCCGAAGCCTGTTTCCAATACTTCAAGTTAATTGGTAAGTCTTCATATTGAAGAATTTATGGGATTTGAAGTTGACATTTACCCTGCGATACTAAATCTGTCATGATCCTGAATGCTACAATGCGAAGCCCGATTACGCTATGCGTATGGGACTGCTGGTCGCTATGCGTATGGGGCTGCTGATCGCAGTTAATTGCATGATTACTAAGACATGAGAGCACTTTGGGGCGAGTAAGTCTCACAGTGTTAGTTATATGAAAGGTACTTTAACCTGAAACACAAACTAAGACAAGGAAATTCAAGGACACTTTTGAGGTACCAAAACTTTTTATTATCTTTAACTATCATCAATAATTTCACTATAACCTTTGTCTACTCAGCAACGATGACAACTGCCATCATCAACATCACCACCACTGTCCCCAGCATCACGGACATAAACTCCATGGTACCCACCTATAAACGGCTTGTCAAAAGCAGGGAACTCTGGGTCCATTTCGCCGAGGAACTTGGTCGGGGTGCTGGTGTTGGACCGAGCTCCAGCCAGCTTCTTGTGGCTCGGGCGGAAGGGGGAGCCCTTGCTCTTGTCCGCAACGGGTCCCGGAAGTTCTGGAATGATGTACTCTTGCTGCAGTGCAGGAAAACAAACGTTACTGTAAAACATGATATTTTTGTGGAATGAAATTTTCGAGAATTGGAGCCGACGGCCTTTTTCGCGGCACGAAATTTTCGCGACACGAAATTTTCGCGAGATGCCTCTAACATTCAATGCATATAGTGTAGACAAGAACTCTCACATGCACTTTAATTTCGCAAATCTTGGCTCTCATGAAATTCACGAAATTAAAATGCACGCGAACATTCCTCATTTAACAGTATAAGTGACCACTCACGATGCCACTCTTATAAAGTTGCAAGCAGTGTGGCTGGGAAAACTGCAAAACTGAGATGAATTGGCTGACACTATGGGAATGTGATACTGGTTCAAAAATTGAAAGTCCTATACCTCTTGCGTGAATATTGCTGGTAAGCATGTCCCCCTGGAATGCTCTCTCTTCCGATTGGGACAGATGTCTGGAAACTAATTGCCAATGAAAAGGGATTACCTAATCCCGATATATCCCCATCATGTCACCATGGCGTTCCTGTTAGACTGAGGCACCTTTTATGCCTGGGTATGTTGGTCAACTCTCAACTGAAATCAAATTGCAGTTTTTGACACTGCATAAAATTCTGATCACACTCGGACATGGCTTTTCTCATAACACACTCCTGTGTTGTCTCAGAACTTATCCAAAAGTTTCAACAAAATGTGTCGTCTTAGGAATGAGACACGATGGAAAATATGTGCCCGTTGATAATGAGAAACCAGATGTACATGAAACAAGATTTTTTTTTTTACCTTATCCCCATAGAATATATGTGACCCGCTACAACAAAAGGATCGGAAAGTCAGGGAAGAACAATTTTCTGAAAATGACATGACATTATTCCGATACTCTTGCGCTAAAATTTCATATATAACTCCAATCATACAAGTACTCAGTTGCGGAGATATCGATGATTTTACAAGCACATGTCGAGTGGTTGAAGAAATCAGCATTTTATGATCAACAGGAGGCAAGACAGTTTCCACCTCTTGACAATAGAAGGCATGCTCCCAGCAACGTTCGCGATGTTCATTCAAGCTTAGTGCCAGCAGTCTACGCATGACCAATCAGTAACACATACCACACATTGACCAATAAGATCACTCCCTCGTTGCTAGGGGTGGAGTCTAGCTGCGGCACTAAGGCCAAGTCTCCGGACATGTTCCTGTTCCGTTGAAAGTCAGAAAATCATGGCCCCAAAAAACCCTAATTTCTTGCCTTTCCTTTGATCATTTAGCTTCAAATTTTGGCAGATGATAGACGACACATTAGACTACAAAATTATGCCAAAAACAAAAACCTGATCATTTTGACTGATTTTGATGATCTGACAAACTCGATTTTCTCGGCTCAGCTGTCAGCGACTTTAGGATCCCTTTGTTGTGGCGGGTCACATATAGGCTTACTTTGTGCATGAAGCAGTTAGGTCCACACGGCTCCGTTCCCTGGCGAAACTCCTTGTTCTTGGGCTTGGTTTGACTCGGTGTCGGGTGGTACGCTGTTTGAGAAAGACAATCATACACAGACACACATACTGCGAGTGAGAGTTTTTAACCTGTTGAGGACGAGCTACTTCTGCTATAACACACATTTCCCATAGACATCTACCCAAGTATACTCGGGACTAGTCTTCAACAGGTTATGATACAGCAAATCCGAAGCTTAAAGTCATCCAACAATACCTGCCAAATTCTGAGTGCCCGTGAATGCTGCAAGACTCACTGTGAGCTCCAAAATTCGACACAATCCTTGTCAAGTAGTCAAAGCTCTGTTGCTTTTGAACGGGAATAGTAAGGAAAAAATCACTCAGTCAATGCAACAAGAACAAACCTTTATCTTTCCCCAAAAATATCAAGATAGAAAAGTTGCACAATATTTTGATATTGAACATATATGGGTATTATACCATATATGTGATACCACCCAAGTGATTTTTATGTTTGTTCCAATAAAATTTTGCCACACATCATTCCTGTAAAAGAAAACCTTAATTTTTGATGCATATTATGAAAACAATAGGAGTTCATGGAGATCCACTTTGGTGTTTTCTGTTTTCTTTCCAGTCCCCTGATACTACTTTAGTCTTAACACAAGAGGGCGACATCACTCACGGTGCAGGAAGCAGTCGTACTTGTAGCAGCGGCGACAGAAGAGGGTGTGAAAGGAGTGCATCGTCTCATCCCGTGGCACCGACTTGGCGTTGGGTCCGTCAATATTGGGCGTGCACTCTGGAGGCAAGATGTTTGGATCCTGGCGTTCTGTTAACTCACGATACCTGTGTTGTGCGGTATTTTTGGATACACTACAATCAGATTCCGGGTATTTTGAATCTTTACTGCAATGCATCTTTAATGCATCTACTGAGTGGGTGCCTACATGCGGATATATTATGGAGTTAGAGAATGGACTCATAGTTTTACGGTTTTAGAAATAACATTTGCGCCAGATAACAAATTAGTTGGTTTTATTGGTGTCCATAATTCAGCATTAAAATGTACAAGAATGTTTTCAAGAAAGGAAATTTTTGAATGTTAATTCAGAAGAATAGTACCCCTTTTTCATATATGCAAGGATAGCATTTGAGAATATTATATCAATGACAAATTTTAATGTAAGAAATAATTGTATGCTGTACGTGTTTCAGAAAAATTGGTATTTGCCTAGACACTTGTTTTCTTGATATGTAGTGTGATGATGTGCTGAGCCATGACAATTCATTCCTTGTTTCAAAAGCAAAATAGAAATATTAACATGTCCATTTGTTTGGATAAATATTCTACTTATGATATACTAATAATAAACATCTTAGTGGGAGAGATCACAGAGAAATTATTTCAAATCATTTTAATTATACGAATGATATGAATTTACCTTCATCAACACCATTTTAAATCATGCTACATCTGGAAAAGGGCAATAAACAAATCAAACTGATCTGTCTTGCCTGTGGACTCCCCCTCTCCTCAAAATACAGGTGACTGGGAGCCTTGTAAGTTAGCTACATTACCACCTCACCCAGTTTGGTTGCTCCTAATATCATCATTTTGCAAAATCATGTGAAACTCTAAAAGTTCATGAACTTTCTCACTTTACATCAGAGTTTGATGAAACTTCTACCACTGAGTTCATCTCAGCAACTTTCATTTATTGAAGCTGATTCAAACATGGTGTTGAAAAAAACAATCAACACAGTGGAGTAGAATTTCATTCGCAAAAAAAGATGAAAAAAAAAATCTGAATAGCTTCCTCCATCTCACCTTTCCTTGAGTTCTTCTGTCGATCCTCTGTCTGGGAACATGCTGGCGATGGCCTGGAAGACAATATCCTGGGGAAACTCTGTCGCCATCTTGTCGCCCGCCTCCTCCTGATTATCGGCACAAACATCACCAGCCACGTCGCAAGGTAAAGCTGTCAAGATTTGATATCTTACGCTGGTCACAGGATTCACAAATTCATGATACAAAATACTGTATACGCCGAATATTTCACAAGGTTTTTATTTTTGCGAATTTCGCGAGTCAGGTGCTATTCGCGAAATCAAAGACACGCGACAATATTTACCCTGATCCCAATGTGAATGTGACGTACGCATGTACACTTCTCCGTTCAGTACAGGACTCCACGATCGCGAATTTAACCACTCGCGAAATCGTCGGGAATTCCTGATTCGCGAAAATTTTGACTTGTGATATATATGGCGCATACAGTAAGTCATGGCATGGGATCTATTTTCACATTTACACAAGTTATTCTGTCTATTAGGAAATACTTAGTATATACTGCACTCCCATTATAACAAACATAGTTATAACAAAATTCTCGTTACAACAAAATAAAAAATTCAGACCCTAGAATTACTGTCTATATATCTTTGCACACTTTATTGTTCAGCTATAATGGCATTTTGACATAACGCAAGAAAACTGTCGGTCCTTAGGCAGGGCTCGACACTAACGGTGGCCCGGTGGCCCAGGGCCAGCAAAAACGCACGTCGGGCCACCAAAATTTCAGAAATGAAGAATTTGGTGGCCTGATCGGGCCACCAAAAAAGGTCGGATGTTTGCCTTTGGGCCACCAAAAATAAAAGTTAGTGTGGAGCCCTGCCTTAGGACTTTGTTATAGTGGGAGTCGCTTATACAAACATCAATATGATAATGCAAGGCACCTATCAAAATCAAAACATGCGCCATTTTGAAACACAATTTATCAAGAGCAGGGCTGCAAACATTTCATGAATAAAAATTCAGGGAGATTTCATAGAGCAATTGGGGAGATACTTGGGCAATACATGCATTTTACGGGGAGGGGGGGGGGAATCTATGAATCAAGAAGATTTACAAATTCTCTTTTCTAGACATGAAAGAGATGTTGGAAAGAAGACTCCTACACAATCAGGGAATCTCCAAAGCTCTACAGAAGTCCACAGACAATGAACAACCGCTGGCAAGTCAAAATAATGACTGGATGATAAAAACAAGTCTTCACATCATATATCTGGCAATCACTTAGCTTGTTGAAGACTAGTTCAGAGTACTGGAATTCAAGAAATATTTGCAAATTGGAGCCAATAGCTTTTTTTGTGGCACGATACTCTTTTTTTTTGCCAACTGCCACTAGCATCGATGCTTTATAGTGTATAGTGTATCTTTATCTTTTAATTTCCTGAATCTTGGCTCTCACGAAATTCGCAAAATTAAAATGCATACAAAAATTTGCGGTCTTACAGTATACTCGGGGCAGGTGTCCTATGGGAAGTGTGTGATGTAGCAAAATCAGCTCATCCTAAAATGGATAATGTGATCACTCCAGAAAATAATGCTTCACGTATCTTTGCTCTTTTCAAATCTTCTTGGATTCTACATACCGCTCTCGTCTTCTTGCTGCATCGTCGACATGAGCTCCGTGGTAGCAACGCTCTTCACCAATTCAACGAAGACCTCGTCATCGATGAAGCCGCCCTCTGGGGATGACGGGGGGACAGAATACGAATGAAAATTAGGACTGTTCGACTGCAGAGCTGTTTTGGTCTGTATTTTTTTTTGTTTAATGTGCAAAATGTACCTTAAGTGAAAAGCAGATTTTCATATCTGGGCAATTAAATACACCACTGTATTTCATTGCCTGCATTACAACTGTCATGAAAGCAGTCTTTATGTGTGACTGAAGTTAACTGCCCTTGTTTGGGCAGAGAAGATGTCTACTTGGCAGTACGTTTGTTACGTTTGTTATGAAACAAAAATGCGCAGATGAGATGAAAATAAATCAAACCTGTGACCTTTAACTTCTGGAAGTCCACATGACCACTGTCACACAGTAGATCTTGCACCAAAAACTCTGGCATCTGTCTAAATAAAGTGCACTACCATTGATGGGACTAATTTCTTTCACTGTTGCTTGAGCCAAACTGCACCACAACACGGCTGCTTGGAGTAACTTACATCAGGATTGCCATCACAACAACAACTAGAAATGTCGCTTTGGCGACTGGTATGCCTCCCCCATAATGCATGATTTTCCCAATAGGTCTAGATAGTACATGTGGACACTGTGTGATTACATTTTCACAAAATTGGCAAAATATTGGAATGACAAGTTTGTCACAAATGTGTTGAATGTTCACCTTCCTTGACGTAGGTTTAATTGGATGAATAGGAGAGCATGTATCTAGGGATTTAAGGACTTTAACTTGACTTTGACCCATTCATACATTTAGGCACTGAGTAATTTTCAAGGTACAGGTGTGGAGAAAAAGTGCAATTTCTGGATTGAATAGTAAATTGTTACCATTTTCATCTGGCCCTTGACCCTAAAATTCATAAGATAATTACTTTCAGGTAGAACATGCATAATATGTACTTAAAGTTTCAAGGTAACTTGAGCCACTTCCGAGATATGGAGGAAAAAGTTAGTTCAGCACTTTCACTTGATCTTTGACCTTTTGACCTTTGAAGCAAAAAGAGAAAAAAAAAAAAACTTTCCAGAGAATTTCTATTAGGTTACACACGCATACACCAAGTGTAAAAAAATAACCCTGCTGGCATTGCATAAATATGAGGGTAATAGTAAAATTTTGAAGTCTTGCACTTGACCTTTGACCCCTGACCTTTGACCCCATGAACCCTACATTCTCTAGATAATCACTTCCAGTCAGTACATGTATATACTATGTTCCATGAAGATACCTCGAACAAATTTCCAAGGTACGGAGAAAAAAAAGAAGTTTTAATATTTTTACTTGACCTTTTGACCTTTGACCTCATGACCCAAACTTTCACCAGAGAATCTTAATTGGGTAATACATGTATACACTAAGTTTCAAGAAAATCTCTTCAGGCATTCAATAGATATGGTGGAAATAGTGAAATTCTATGTATTTGACCCTGACCTTTTGACCTTTGACCTTTGACCTCATGACCCAAACTTTCACCAGAGAATCTTAATTGGGTAAAACATGTATACACTAAGTTTCAAGAAAATATCTTCAGGCATTCAATAGATATGGTGGAAATAGTGAAATTTTATGTATTTGACCTTGACCTTTTGACCTTTGACCTTGAGCATGTGCACCCAAAAGTTGATAGGCACAACTTCACCCCCAATACACATACATGCCAAGTTTCATTAGGATACCTCAACAGGTTTCGATAGTTACCTTGTCCACAAAATTCATTACGGACGGACGGAAGGACGGACGGACGGACAACCCGAAAACATAATGCCTCCGGCACCACTTCGTGGCGGAGGCATAATAAAAACCCTAATAACTTGCAACCCTCATACTAAAACCAATTTGCATATCTGATGCCGGAATGTAAGTACGTGTATACCACCGCTTCTAGAACCAGCGTAACGCCAATGTTGTAGGAACAAAATTGCATTGCTGTTGCTTGGACAGAAGTACATGTACATTCCCGTTGCTACTGCACTAAATGATTCCATTCACAAACAACTAGTAATTGGGCAAAGCAAACAAAACACTCAAACAAACCAGAAAAGAGCACCACCCTTGCCACTGAACCTGAATCCTACCTCTGTCTCCGTGCACCTTCCCGTCATAGTTCTTGATGAGCTCTTCGATGAATGTTTGTTCCTGTTCCAAGACCTCATCACCCATGTATGGGATGTTATGGAGAACAGTCTCATCCTCAACCTGCAAGATGAAGTTGTATCTCCCATTAGAAAAGAGCAAATATTTTTCGCAAAACTTTTTAGCAGATGCATTCATGTGGAGAAATAGGGTCTGCGAAATCTTGAGAACATCGCATCCTGCATGTCGATTCACAGCCATTATGATTGATCTACCCAGGTACACACAAACTTAACTGGGCATTGAATTGTGGCAGTGCAGTGGTCTGGTGGACTGAATACTGCTTTGAATGAGAGGGTTCGGTGTTCCATTCCCGCCTAAGTTCACCTGTCTTTGAGAGTAAAGCCCGCCACACACTATACGATCCGACCAGTCGTACGACCTTAAGACCGGAAGTGTGACGTCACCAGCCTTGCCAGTTTCAGTCGTACGACTGGGTCTTATTGCCAGTCGTAGAGATTTGACATGTTGAATTTCCACGACCGGTCGTGGGTTTTCAGCCAATCATGATACAGTAAAATGCAAGCGCACACAGTGCACACTGTGTGCGTTTTAATACTCATTGGTAAAATGTACTGAAGACAGAACAGCCGTAAGCCTACTCGTAAGGTCAGGTCGTATAGTGTGCGTTGGCAGATCATACAACTCGGTCTTATGGTGTTAAGATCGTATAGTGGCGAGTCGTATAGTGTGCGGCGGGCTTAAGTGATGGTACTGAAGTTTGGGGGCAGTGCAGACACAAAGTGGATATCTCTTTGCACTTACCATGAAGTTCTGCTGAAGCGGGGCCCAGGTGTAGACACAAGGCACGGAACTGACCCCATTGAGAGTGTAGAGAGGTGCTGTCTGCGTCTGCTTATTGTTGCCAATTTCTATGGTGCACTGTGATAAAGAGAAAATGAAACATTGCCCTCTTGGCACATTCAGGTTTCTTTACCCATTATGCACTCTGGCACTTACGAGCATAACTCAATAAGCCTTTTTCATCAGCGTTCAGTTAGTCCATCCAAACTTGACCTACGTGTAAAGTTCACAAGCCCACTGAGGTGCAGCAATGTGCCTCAGTGAAGGACTGCCAAAGTGACACAAAAGTGGGTGCGGGAATTGGGTAGTCTTTACTAATTGAAAAGTGGTGTCAAGATATCTCTGCCATTTGATGAACAAAGCACAGAAAGATTAAAAAACTGTCAACCTTTAGAAGCCAAGATCTTCACACTATGCTTGCTGGGGTGTAGAAAATATATTGATTGTGAGTGTTCATTATTCATGGGGATGAAAAGTAGAGTGTAGGGCTAAACAGGAATGACATTAATTAATGGGGGGGGGGGGGGTGTTACAATTGTACTGTAGGTTGTCCGATAATAGTTTCACTTCCTGAGACAGTACATGGTGATTCAGCAAATTCAAAACATTCCGTAAAACACATTAGTGATAGTTTGCGTAAAAGTGGTTTATCAAATCTTAACCCGTTGAGGACGAGTCCTGAGTATACTCGGGCAGGTGTCTATGGGAAATGCGTGTTGTAGCAAAATCAAACCGTCCTCAACGGGTTAAGTGATGAACTTACTGGTCCACAATATTCAATGTTGAATCAGGACCCACTTTAGTGGGAACACTGCGAAAGTGCAATGAAATTCAACATACCCTAATCAAGTTTTTAAGCATTTTTCAGAGCTTGATCAGGACCACAATCTGCGTAACAAGAACATTCTTTCTTTTTTTTTTGGAAAAGTGTGGAAGACAAGAAAGGTTGAAGGATGGGAAAGGGAAAAGGTTAAGGTAAGGGAAGTGCTGAGGATAGGAAAGGGGAATGATAAGTTGGTTGTGTTATAATCTATGGGTGTTCATACCCTCCTTGTGATGGGAAGCTGGTCAAAAGAAGCTGCTGTGTGGATGGACTGGTACGGCCTCTCCTGGTGCTTCTTTTCCTCCACTTCTGTCTTCTCCTCAATGTTCTTTCTATTGCTGGCCCAGATTGTCTGAAATAGTTATTTGCAAAATGCCCTTCAGCTGCCATAATACTCAGATACAACATAACACTTGCCATGGCATCGGATTCTCGTGTCAAAGTGTGACTCAACACAATGTTCAAGATGGCATAGTAAACCTTTGTGTTCTCTAGGTGTCATTTGGCACAGAAAACCCCTAGGATTTTACACACTGTCGAAAGTCCCTGGCTCAGAAAGACTTGATTCTTCTGGAACATCACACAAGCAGATTGGAATAGGCTTCATTAGTTTAAAATGCTTCCATGAAATAATGTTGTAACCACAATATGTGAAATAAATAAGGTGATACTCCTACATCAACATTTGGTGAAATAATATGAATCATTCAGATTCCATAACTTTCTTTTTTGTAAATTTCAGAAACAAATTTGATTGCAAATGTTAATACTATGCTCTTCAGTTTCATATAACTGAAATTAACTAGGACATTGTGCGGAATGCATTCATCACAAATATCTGAATACAAGCACTCAAACAAAGAAACAAACAAAGTCTGCTTTGGCAGAAATAATAGTCATGATAAGTGCCCACTCAGTTACAAAAATATGGAAAAAAATATGCATTTGATAAACGTTACATCACTTGTTACCATATGAAAAGCACTGCAAAAACTAAGTGAGGAAATCTGTGTGCTCACCACCAGTGATATCAACTATCACATCAAAAGGAAAGGGAAAATCTAAACAAGCAACCTTATGACAGCTAATTTTAATTCTCACAGGCCACATGAACATATCAGTGACTTCACTTGAAGTACAGTTATGTACACTTGCTACAACAAAGGAAGCTGTGAGGCCTACAGTCTACATGCACTTTGTTTGGAGCACAATCTGACATTACCATTATCCCACATCATGACGTCCAATCACTCAAATGTCAGTCTCAGTAATTTTACACAGGTTTTTATTTTGTCATATTTGTGCTTAGTACACATATCTTGAAAACAAAAGGTGAGAGACGGTTATAAACATTTTGACATTCTTCCAGCAATGTGTTGTTTGAAAGTGTAAACGGTGATGTAAATGAGGAAGAGAGGTTTTGCGGTAACGCCATTATCGTGCAACCACAAACCTGTCTTCCTCGTTATTGTAAAGTCTTTGTGCAAACATGGAAGAATCAACTGACTTATCATAGCACATACAAACCAACTAGTGATACGAAGGTTTGAAAAAAAAAAAGGAGGCAAATTTGCATATTATTATTATATGACAACAAAATCATTGTTAATCTCTCTGTCCAGTGAAGCTCAGTTTGCTGTAGCTATGACTTATATAGTACGAGCCAATAAGCAGGTTCCAAATTAAAATGGAGCTGAATCTTGACACCCTTTTCCTCTCTGTGTCTCTTTTTGAAAAGCAATTTTGAGTTCCCCTGTATTTTTGCTGCATGGGAAAGAGCGCTGGGTCGAACAATGTGATCAGCAACACTCACCCGGACTTCTTCAGCCCTCTTGAATCTTTTCAGCTGCCGCAGCCTCATGTACTCGGACTTAACCTTGCGCTTCAGCTCAGTCATGGTGTTCCTTGAGGCAGCGCTCTTCTCAGCCGTCTTCTCCACCTTCTCTGGTGTTGCTGTGGCCGATCTGGCCCCACTGGAGGAAGCCATAGTGTTGCTTGAATCTTTTGTTGGTGTGTGTGTGTGTGTATGTTTTAAATGGAAAAAGATTTGGATAAAAGCATTCTAAACAAATCTGGTTTAAGCACTCCAAACGAGTCCTTGACACTGGAATGACCTTGTACAATTAATGACTGATTCCAGTCATTGATTGGATGATATACATAAGAGGTAATAGAACTGTACCAATGTATAAATGTAACATTTTTTAGAACCATATGTGGTGCAATTAAAGTTCTTACAAAGAGTACATTGTAGTAACTTTTGTCATATAATGATTTTTAAACCTATGACCTTAATCCAATTGCGGGGCGCTTTTATTAATAGTAACATATGTGTTGAGGTCGCTGTTGCGGTTACTACAATGTATGACCTTTGCATTATGTATAACGTTAGGTATACTATTAGACTTCCCAGCCATATACTTAGTCTTCCAAAGCTTGCCACACAAACTACGAAAATCACAATAAGCAGTAGAAAGCATTCTACTTTTCTAGTCTGGCTGGATAGCGTACCACCATAGCTTGCATACGAAAAGAATAAAAATGTACCCTACACGTACACCTCACTCACTGCCCCACTTTACTCACCTGCCTGGAAAACTGCCACTAACCAGCAATAACACAGTTAGAAAACACTTTCTGACTAAGTTGGAAATGGTGCCATTAATTGTTGTAAATTTACTCCAACAAAGCTTAGGCCTACATGTAGATAACTCTAACCCTATATTACCTGTTCCTTTAGTGGATGCACATATGTAGTATACGTCATACGCGTCATAAGCACTGATAAATAAATGATTTAACCATCACGACAAGTCCAAGCAAGTTAGATTAACGTTAATGTAAAATTTAAAGCAGGGCCAGGCCCGGGTCCAGAACCAGTTCACGTTTAGGATTTAGGGCCCTAGGCCTACAGTAATTTTGCATTGTCAATTGAAGCTGGGGCATGGGGGCTTGTAGGCAGGAGAAGAACACATTTAGAAACTTGCTATTTAAAAATCATGATCTGCCGGATTTCCGTGCAATCCAAAAAAACATCGTCATCATGGTCATATGTGCTATTAGTATGTAAACATTTTTAGATTGCCCAGCTAGCTAGTTTAGGTCAATGTTGCCTCAGTTTCACAAATAACGTTTTGAAATGCAGCAAAATCTCGTTTAAGTCTCAACATGGAGCTATAGAGCCTCTAGTCTAACGTTAAAGTTTTAGTTGTAGAGTAGCTCCATACCCAACTACACGCAGCCGCTGTCGTTTTTCGCGACAGCGCAGCAGTGTCTGGTCAGGCTACTCCATACCATGGTCTCAGTCAGGATACAGTTTCCTCGCGTTGAATAGTTGCGGGGAAAACTGCACGTGGGACTACAACTAGGCCCTAGGGCCTACAACTAGTAACGTTACAAGAAGAATTGGATTATGATCTCGATCGATGGTAGGACTCTCGAGGCCCGAGTCCACCGGCAAACTATAGCATAAAAACGATTATTAAAGATTCTCACCTTACCCTAAGCTAATGGCAGTCTCGAGAAGGTTTGATAATACGAGTAAAATAATTTCTCCTTACCAATAGCTTCAACCAGATCAGACTGAGCTCTCAGCTCAGTAGTCATACGCACAAAAGGTCAGCTCTGCATGCTGGCTATGTGTTACGCGTACGAGTGCTATATGTACAGCTAGTATCTGCACTGTACACATGTGTGTACGACTTGTACACGCTCTTTTTCAATCACTACGCATGTACGCGGGAATCAATCCTCGATTCATTAGAATATAAACGTAGCTGGCGCTTGAACATAAAAAAGAAAACCAAAACAAACCAAAACAAACAAAACAAAACAAAACAAAACAAAGCAAAACAAAATAAAACAAAATAAAAACAAAAAAACAGAGCCCTTAAAAAATGATAAATGAAAATAAGAGAAAGAGAAAAATAGAACTTATTCTTCTCAAAGTTCCAAAATGTAACAGAAGAGGTGTTCCGTGTTTTTTTTTTTTATATCTAAAACAAAACGAAACAAAAGAAAAAGAAAGCAAAACAAAGCACACACACACAAAAAGTGTCGAGGTGAAGTCGAGAGTCGACACTTTCAAGTAGGGCCAGAACAGTAGTTCTGGCAAGGGTTTGAGAACCCGTCTTGCACCTTTTCATGTTTGCTTGAACCCAATACAATATAATATTTAAAGGACATGATCACCTTCATCAACATAAGGATTGAGAGAATGTAGCAATATTTGTAGAACACATCATTGAAAGTTTGAGGAAAATCGGACAATTCGTTCAAAAGTTATGATTTTTTTGAAGTTTTTGTGCAGTCACCGCTGGATGAGAAGACTACTGCAGTGTATGATGTCACACACGTACAACAATATAAGGAAAATATAAAGAGAATTTCACAAAATTTCATCGTTTGAAAAAAAGTACACATTCCCTTGACTTGTTACTGACATATGGTATGGATAATATTATTCCCATTGCCTTTAGAAAGAGGCAAGTCAGGTGCTCTTTTATTATGCGAAAAAAAGTGAAAAAATGTTGAATTTTCTTCACATTTTCTTTATACTGTTGTACTCATATGACATTACGAGCCTTAGTAGTCTCCTCATCCAGCGGTTCCAACATAAAAAATTATAAAAATTCATAACTTTTGAATCGATTTTCCAATTTTCCTTAAACTTTCACTAATGTGTTCTACTAATATTGCTGCATTCTCTCAATCCTTATGTTCATGAAGGTGAACTTGTCCTTTAAAGAGTCTACAGAGAAACTACCTGGCTGACGATTTGCCGGGATGATGAGTTTATTTGCAGTATTTTGAGATCAAAAGCGCAGAATGATAAAAGTCGGTATACCAACTTTGTTTATATGTTTTTGTTTTGTTTTGTTATGTTTTTGTTTTTGTTTTTGTTTTTGTTTTTTTGCAATTTTTCCAGAAGGATCCAGGCTAACTCGGTCTCAGGGACAACTCGGCCCTATTTCAGATAATTCATACACACTTCGTGATCGCCATGTTCAGGCGCACATTCATTTTATTTGCGCGCCAAGTTGATGCGAGTTAGCCTGACCCCGATAGGGTAAGTTCTGAGATTGCGACTCCAGCGAATTTTTTGGGTTAATACATTATGTAATATTGTATTTCGTATTTTCGTCGTTGGGTTGTAGGGGTTTTCAAACTTACTGACTTTAGGCTCAGTTGCTATAGATTTTCAAACGATTTGAGCAGCAAATAGGAAAATCACACAAAAACAATATGACACAATTCATTTGATATAAAATGCATATCAATAGTATGGCGCACGCTATTATCGTGAGATCCATCACAATTCCATTTGCTACCGTTTAGTTTGTCAACGACTATCTATCTCTTCATTGACTTTTACATGCATATATATGGAAGACAAAGAGTCAAATGTGACAGGTATACAGCTAATTACCCATGAACGGGTCTAGGGCAATTACCCCCTGGGCAATTACCCCGGACCCTTCCCTTGTCTCTAATCCTAATCCTGAAACTAATCCTAACCATAACCCAAACTCCTAACACTAAACCTAACCCTAACCCTAATCTTAACTCTAACCTGACCACTAATCAATATTTAGCCGGGGGGTAATTGCCCTCTGGGGGTAATTGCCCGGATACGCCCATGAACATTTACCCTGAATATTGTATTCATTTTTTTAAAAACTTTCATGATTGAAAATTATCAAGATATTCCAGAGGAAGTGCACAGCAGTTTATTGAATTGCAATTCCATAAATGCAAAAGCTCCCTCGCGATCGTATGAGAGTGGAAATTCACGAACCACACCCTCCTCCTGCGCTGCTCGTTCATAACCACTTCATACACACGACCACTTACACGTCCAATACATTCTGATTGATCTCTATAGTTAGATATTTAATGCACACTTTAATAAAAAAGAAATGTAGTGATTAATGAACTATGAATGTAAAACTTTTTTTTTTCATTTTGTTGTCAGATACACTTGTCATTTTCATGTAAGATTTCCTTAAAAAAATGCAGGAAAAAAATCAAACTGAAACTAAAGATCTTCTTTTTTTTTTCTTTTTTTTGCAAGATATCTGGAAATTGCATGAAAAACATGCATCATAAATATCAGTAATGTTATTTGTTGTTTTTTAACAAAAGATCAAGGTAAACGCCGACTGCTAATACAATACTGATAAGGTGCTTCATCATCCACCCTGTATTAAAACATTTCAGAGTCATACCATTATGACAGTCATGTGATCGGAACGTGCATTATTATCTCTGATAGCTAAAAGGGTTACAGCTCGTTATTCCGAAGGTTCGTTATTCCGAAGGCTCTTCAGTCCGAAGATTCGTTATTCCGAAGGTTCGTTTTTCCGAATTTCATTTTCGGATGAACAAATATTCGGAATAACGAACCTTCGGAATAACGCCACAAATGTTCGGATTAACGAACCCTTTTTCATTTTCGGATTATTGATCCTCGAGGTATAGGGAATTTGCGTGTTTCGGATTAACGAACCTTCGGAATATCGAACCTTCGGAATAACGAACAGCACCCAGCTAAAAGGCATGTGTGCAGTCTTTTTGTTTTACATTTATACATGTATGTTTCCCCTACCGTTGTATTTTCCCACATCGAGGTCAACCATATTTCAGTTTCAGTGTCAGTTTCAATAAGTTTTATTTCTCCACTTGTACATAACAGAAAATAAGTATAACAATATCAAACATATTATTCACAAGTCATGAAAATACAAACAAGATTCCACATTACAATTATAATCATGTGAAATAATTACCAGGAGACCGTTATCAATAAGCAAATCGCTCGACTAGGACAACGGCTTCTGAACATTGATTTATGCCTTGCATTTTTTTTTAACTAAAACAACGGAACACCCACACTTAGAACAAATAACGTAAATCTATATAACGTATTTTAAATGTCATTTGACCAAAAAGGACAACTGGAGGTGGAATGAATAAAGACGACCCCCCCCCCCCCCGCCGAGAATAAGGGACCCGAATAGGAAGAGTAGAGAGAGGAGAGGAGAAGAGAAGAAAAGCGATGAGATACAGTGTTCAGGAGTTGGGAGCTAACAAAAGCGTAATTTCGAATTCGAGTGGTACATTGCGAGAAAAACGTTTATATTGGATGACTTTAAAACGTTGTAAAGAAGAACTGCGTTTAAGGTCATCATTCAATGAGTTCCATACATCTGAACCATGGTGTCTTATGGAATTTTGAGCTGTAATGAGTTTAGGATTTTCCAAAATAATGATAAACTGTTGCATGAGGGGTAGGATATAAATAAAAAAATTGAATCTTTAAACAATTCAGGGAGCTGATTGTTAGAATATTTATACATAAATATTGCTGTTTGTTATGTATGTATATCAGAAATCTTTAAATCATAAAAAAAATTTCAGTTTATGCTAAGTATAGTGTGAACCGATAATAAGTCTTACTATACGTTTTTGTACAAATAATGTCGACTTTTGTTTTTGAACACTGAGTTTACAATTACGATTAAATCGGATTCCCCTCCCCCCCCCCCCCCGCGTATGCCGACATTTTTGTTTTTTTACGAACATCATTCACACATCGTCAACTGAAACAGTTGAATACACAATAATTAATAGTCATGATCCTATCCTGTACACACAATCCCAGGTCCACTTAAAACATAATTTCCACACTTAACCACCTTAAAGAAAATTATCATTGTCACCTTTACCAGAAATGCATTCCTATCTCATTGAAAATCAATGTCTAGCTATTTCTACTGAAAAAAGCCCCCAAGATAATCTATTGCAGAGTATATACTATTCCGTACAGTGGTAAAGTAAATATGAAAATTGAAGAGATTGAAAAAATTACATAACATTATAAGCCTTCTTAAAATATGATTTTCGCACTTTACCATCTTAAAGAGTGCTGTAATTGTCACCTTCACCAGCAATGCATTCGTATTTCACTAAAATCAATATCTAGATATTTCTACTGAAAAAAACCCAAGATAATCTATTACAGAGTATATTCCGTAAAGTGTTAGAGTAAATATGAATATTGAAGAGCTTGAAAAATTACATAACATTATAGGCCTACTTAAAACATTATATTCACACTTAACCACCTTAAAGAATAGTGTAATTGTCACCTTCATCGGCAATGCATTCGTATTTTAAAAATTCAATATCTAGATATTTCTACTGAAAAAAAAAAATATCCATTTCAGAGTATATTCCGTAAGTATACAGTGTTAGAGTAAAATAACATAAGTATTGAAGAGAGAGAGAAAAAAAATCTGCCTGACCCGGCGAATCTGAATTACTGATTAAGAAATGATGTTGATTAAATTCTGATTCTATCTGAGTACATTGTCATATGAGTGAATGATTATCATACTGGTATTGATAACAACAAAGTAATAAGATAATAATACATGAAAATCAATGTTTACTCCTCCTCCTCCGCCTGCTTACTTTTCCACACTCCCTTCTGCTCCTCCGCATCATCATTATAATTATCAAGATAGACCTTGCATGACGTACTGGTAGATGTAATGCAATGCTCACTCAAAGACCAAACATGACCACAGACGAAAAATGTAACATATAATGCACCAAGAGCAAAAACCAAACATACAAATGTTGGACAGTAGATAACAGCAATGATTCCTGTTTGATATGATATCATTTGATTTCTTTTTTCAACATAATTTCATACATAAGTCAAATGTCTTTTCAGCAAAACAGAAAGTGTCAATTTGCGGATTACAATGTAGATGTGATTCGAAGAAAGAATAAGTGCATAAATCCATTACGATAATCACTAACTAAATTTATATTATTTTTCATTTCAATTGCATCTAATTCTATTTGCTAGAATTTTAAATAGGTACAGGCAGACAGTTTTAAATCCTTGTCCATAACTTTCATTCTGTTATACGGTTACGCCTTTATAGCGTATACGTATTATGTGATAGAGGAAATCTTCCATTACATACCTATAGGTGTTTCACAACTAAATTACATTCCAAACTTGCTTTTCAATCTACTTCAAAGAATGTATCGAGAAGGCAAAGAATTATGGGCTCATATGTACACCTAAGATTACTTCCTTTAATATTCCTTAATCTTACATTGATGGGGACAGCGAACATATAAGTGAGAGATAATAAACTTTTGTTAGAAACAAGAGGCATCTTTAACATTTATATATATATATATATAAATATATATATATATATATATATATATATATATAAATATATATATATATATATATATAAATATAAATATATATATATATATATATATATATATATATATATATATATATATTATAATACTAATCTAATATAGAATGCGATTATGGATTATTGTCACAGGCAGTGAAATAAAATGCATGCAATATTGTTTGATATAAGATAATGCTATTGCTTAAGCTTGCCACCGGTCTTTACTATAGGTTAGATTACTGGCCCCACAGAGCATGAATCACTGCCAGCATTTCACCGGGAGTAACAGATTCGCCCCCAGTCTGCTGGCTGCCCTGGCAGAGATACCACTTCTCATCCATTCTCTCACGATGTAAGCCGACGCTGACCAGCAGCGATTCCACGTGCGGGAACTCCTGGGTGAGACCGGTAACCCGGGTTGGATCCAGGGGAAAACAGTCTACCGATATAGACTTCGCAAGCTGAAGAAAAGAAAAATGAAATCAAAGATACACGCTTAATTAAATGCAAAGTATAAGCTGCATTTCTTGGGTTTTTTATTTTTTATTATTTTACTTTTTTTTTTTAGAAAGGCGGTACGAGATGGGTGTACGAGCGGAATTATGTTCTTCAGTTTAAATGACGAACCTAAAATACGACAAAGCTCATGTGCAAAATACATTTAAAGCCACTACAGTGGTAAGTCTCTCTGAAGATAAGGTTTATTTGTTGGCCCCATACGTTATATCTATCTTAAAAAAAGGTTGCTTCTCATTATTATTTGGAGGTAGTGGATGGTGAACCTTTCACACATATTCACGAATATTCAAATCACAGTTTGAATAAACACGCAGTCGACATCAGTTGTTCCATGACCACCATGAATGCATTTATGATTTGTATTTGCATAATTTATAATGTTAATGGATTCACTTCCATTTAAACAGTAAACATTATGATCTGTTGCTCACGTTCTCAAAGTTTATCGAAAACAAACTAAATGAAGAAAATTCTACCATGAATGCATTTATGATTTGTATTTGAATAATTTATAATGTTAATGGATTCACTTCCATTTAAACAGTAAACATTATGATCTGTTGCTCACGATCTCAAAGTTTATCGAAAACAAACTAAACGAAGAAAATTCTTCTCTATCCCTTTCTTCAGTCATCTGATGTACATTGCTCATTATACCCTCCATCTTTTTAAGGAAGCAGGCTCTTATAACATAGGCCAATTTTATGATATAAAATGAAACTCTGTAACATCCTTTTCTTTCCGGAAACATGCCACCTTATGCATGGGACAAACATAATTATCGCGCCTACACGCACACCTCCCCCCCCCCCCCCACACACACACACGCGAACACAAAAACAAACACACAGACACACAAACACACAAGCAAACACATAGGCACATAATAAATGGAAAGGAAGTACATGTATTACCATCTCCATTAATGCTGATCTCTCGGTCTCTGTGCACTGCAGCAACTTATCGCGCTGGTCTTCACTGAGATCTATAAAAAAAAAAAAAAGACGAAGACTTATAAGACATAATAGTGTGGGCACAGTAACTGTTCATGAGCACTCGGATCGAGTTACTTCAAAACCTATACTAGGCATGCTAGGCCAACAGCCAAATCTCTTGTGGAAGAAAGTCATGCAGCACTGAAGGGGCAAAGTAACCAGAGGTTGCATATCACCATCTTGATCATATCATTTTTATAGTTCTTATAGTTGTTACTGTCATTATCCCGTCTTATAAAATATGAGACTTTTTGTTTACCCTCAAAGTTTTAAACATTGCTTAGTGTCTATCTAAGCCCCAAAACAGGCGCTGCTTGACAAAATAACGGTTTCTATAATCTATACAAATAGATGGATGAAACTGGTATTGTAAATAAATGCCTATCAGAATTTTTGTGTGTGTGCGTATCAGTATGAAGCAAATTACATAATGTTAATAGGAGGAGACTTTATTGATTACAACACTTTATAATATGGCATAAAAGAACATTTTTCTATCAGTCGAACAGCAAACTATCTGCAATTGTCCTACTTCCCTCTCAACGAGGCCATCCAAAAGAATATTTCTCGAATCTATACTATAAGAGAAACAAAGGCATGTACCAATTTCTCTGTAGTTCTCTTTTGTTTTCATCGCTGTAATTATCATAGTCGGGATCATTTTATCATCGTTATCGTTACCGCTGTAATGTTCTATATCATTTCAATGTTTGTAAGTGTATATAGACCACTTCTCTTCTCTATGATATAATGTATATACACATATACACACATACATATATACAGACATTAGGAATTTATACATGTATATAGTATATACATACATATATCAATCATTTTCAGGTACTTGAATTTTAATATTCAACGCCAAAATTACTAAATTTAAGCAACACCGAAAAGATACCAGAAAGCACTCATTACCAGCTTTTGATCTTCCAAGGTATTTCATTACTTATTTTGAAGTTTCAATAACTGATAATAAACAAGACTTTAAACCAATCGTTATCTCTGCCGATAACTAGACATTATTGTGTTGTATGACAATACGCATAGGAATATCTCCTGTCGTCAGATGGTGAAATATATCTTATGTTTATGAAAAGAACTTCAAGCAGTCTCACCGGCCATGACATCCAGAAGGTCAGCTAAACAGTTGAGCACACCATTCCTGTCCGAACCAGGATACGTCACTTCCGATTTCTGTGAATTCGCAAAAATAAGAAATTCTTGGTTTTGTTTGTTATTTTTCGTTCTGGTTTAAATTCAATTCAATTCAATTCAATTCAATTCAATTCAATTCAATTCAATTCAATTCAATTCAATTCAATTCAATTCAAAGAGGCTACCGTAATCGTACACATTTCAATTCTATACTTTACAAGAAAAAATGATTATTCAGATATTTCGCTTGTGTCTTTATAAATGGCATTAATAAATAATTGATATACACGGCCCTATGTCGTTACTCAGATTTAAAAACCTTTTCTTGTCATTATTATGATTAGGAGTGTCTCGGAAATGGGAAACTGGGGGCACCTTGATAACTGTTATTGCACGTTTGCATTGTCCTCCCATGGCCAAAACATTGTTACACTGTTCTTCCATTTCTTGCGCTGGATAACCCTTGTGAATAATGCATCACCATTCTGCCAACGGCCCTCATGGCTCCCAAACTGCTCCCTTGTTATTTAGTTCTGTTTAATTTGTCACGACGTCCTTGTAAAGCACGTCGTACATTAGAATTAAAAACTCAAAAGACATGATATATTGTGCTCATGCCTTTCTGTTGCCTCGGAGTTTAGTATTTAAAAAAAAAAGGTCTGAAATACGGAACACATACATTGATTGGATATCTAGGTAACGGAGGGGAGGGGGTACTGTCCTGAGGATAGATTCTCACCCCAAATACAAATCCCGCCACTCTAAGGAGATCCTTGTGGGCATTGAGACTGACTCCTCCGAGCATCTCATCCAGAGCAGCACATGACACCTTCGAACTTTCATCGCCAACGATGAGATGGTGAACAGCCGACTGAAGCTGAGAAAGTGTGATTAAACAAAACAGATTCATTTGTATTGATGAAAAGCAAAGTTTTGCTGTCATATCACATCGATGCTTTGAATATACTCTTCGCTTGACGAAGAAGAGTTCAAACGGTGACGTGTAAGAATACTGTTAACAAAGGCATCCCCTTTAGATTATCGTATAAATGAACTGGGTCTTTGAATTGTTTAGTTTTTGAGGGAACCAAAGCTTTAGAAATCGTGTGCTCAGAGTGCCATTGGTACAGAAAACCAAAAAGTTTTGTACACCCTGTTCGAAGTCGCACTGCTGGCACCTAAAGCTAAGGGTGAAGAAAGTCCCAAGATCTCATTGTGGCTACATGCATGTAGGGCCTATATGAGTTTCTCATCAGCCGGTTTCTGTTCTTAATTTCATGCACAAATCAGTTTGTCTGATAATATGACCGATCAAGCGAGGTTGAAGAAAACACATATTGAAATCTATGTCTGTGTTGCAGCTGGCGTAAAAGTACAAGCCCTGTTAGATTTCCAAATCGAGTTTTCTCCGGATGTAGTTTTTTTTTTTTTTTTTTCAGAAGCCGAAAACAAATGTTCCGGAGCCCGAAACTTGCATTTGGCCTATTTTAGCCACTGTTGAAATACCATTGACTGTCAATAAGTATGCTTCACCAGGTGTATACAAAAATACCAACATTTTACGGATGATATAAACTCAAGACCCAAAGCTTCTACAAGATTTTAAATGAGATGAGTGATAACAAAGAAGAGAAATACCAAAACATGAACTGATATCAGGCACAAATTGGGGTAAGCTGCCTTTTTGGTTATCTGTGCTATAAACACTGACTAATCGAGAATTATTGATCGCTGAGTTCTGCAATATTTTCACTCAGTTTCACTACAGTAGAATAGTCTATTGAAAACACATAGATTTTACACGCACAGCACATCTTACCAGGTCATTCAGCTTGTCAAGCGGCGTCGTCATTAGCTCAATAAGAGACTTTCTTATGACACTCAGTCCGTCGTCTGGTAAATCGAAAATGACCTCCATTCCTTTTGTGATTTCATTCCACAATTCTCTTCCTGGATCTTCTTCTTCTTCTTCTTCTTGTGCTTCTGCTTTGCGAACTGCTTCTGCTTCTTCTTCTCCTACTTTCTCGTCTACTTCTGCTGCTTCTTCTTCTTCTTCTTCTGCTTCTTCGTCTTTTTCTTCTGCTTCTGCTTCTGAACAGACAAGCATAAGAAATACATAGCTGCATCATGTTATTGGTGCGTTCGAGCGCTCTCCTAAAACGGACCGTGCCATCTCTTTGACCGTACCATACCCGAGTCAGAGGACAGCTCGAACGCTCCTTAACCCATTGAAGAGTAGTCCGAAATATACTCGGGCAGGTATCTATGGGAAATCATGTTGGAGCAATATCAGCCCGTCCTCAATGGGTTAAATTAGTGTACCGTTGTACCAAACGAACGATACCGAGCCAACAGTGGACTACTTCCCGTTGTGCTCAGAATGTGTACCACCGAACTACTATACCCTATAATACCGCATGAGACGCGGCGTGAGATGAATGTTCGTAACGCACTACGTCATAATACGGGTAAGTAGTCAATTCTCTCAGTGGCATGACCTTATTGCTGCAAACAGAGCCGTAAATCGAGAAGAATCGAGAGAGTTCGGCCAACCCGGTTTCAGATTAGTTGCTATATGATTGGTCAAAAGCCCTCCACGTGCCTACATGATGTCATTTTGGGGACCAACTTCTAGAAAGTCGCTGATGCATCACAAATATACACAACTCTAATGTTGTGTAAAATCCATGCTAGTCGCTTACTATAGCATTGCTAGCGGCTCTTGCCTCTTGCTCCAAACTGAAATACTTAGCAGTTCGGGGTTTTTCAACGTTAGAATATAAAACATGCCTTGTTGTGCAACGTACAATAGATAAGCATCTGCGTAGATCCCTTAATGAATAAGCTTAATGTTATATAGTTTAGGGAGGTTTTGTGCGATTTTACTTTATTTAGGATTGACAGGCAGAATCCTTGCTTATCTTGCTTTCGGTACCAGATTTAAAGCCTAGGTCGAGTAGATTTCTTTCTCTTTACTCGTCACACCTTTCTCCTTTTTCTCTCATCCACATCATCCTCTATGAAATTGATAATCCACCCTAAATTTACATAACATTCTTCATTTTTCTTCTGCACTCGTGTCAGTCTTGTACCTGTTCAATCCTTCAACTAAAAAACCTTTACAAAGGAAACTGAAAGGAAGAAATTGATTCATTTCACAGGAAATCCATACTATGCACTAAAATGCGAATAAAAAGATGTAATTATGCGACTTTCAATATACATATTGGAGCAGGGCATCCCGCAGATTGATTGCCAAAAGCATAACAGCTGACATAACCGGAAAGTTCATCGGTGAATACACAATAAGTAGATTTTGATTCATGTAGATCATAAAGAGCGGTAGTTGGCACGGTAACGTAAAGACAATTAAAAAAAAAAATGATTTCATTTGATTTTAAAGGGCCGGGCTCCGGTATTTGATATCAAGTATTTAAATTCCAAGTTCATTGTTCTGTGTGGGTAATTCTCGCTATCGCCAATGACGTAAAAAGTACCCGGATGTGGCTTTTTCGTCAAGATTTAGTGCACTTGGTAGCAAGGGCACTTCCGGCGCGGAGCATAATTTGCACAACGCTAGCGTGCGCGTACGTGTACCTTACCTATAGCGCCGCGCCGACCACGGTAGTACAGTAGGCGGCTGTACAGCCCGAGCCAGCGAGTGGCCAGACCTGTCATACTCGTACACTGTAGTCGAGTCCCCGCCGCGCCGGCGGCCGGCCTTGCATTGGCGATAGCGAGAATTCTCGCTATCGCCAATGACGTAAAAAGTACCCGGATGTTGATTTAAGCGTCATTTACGGTGCATTATGGGATAGTCCGGTAGCAAAATCACTTCCGTTCGTACGCGCGTGATACGTGACTAATGCTATTTACACACACAACCGACTGTATTCTACGTGTACTTCCGGTTTTCTCGACTTGAATTACAGCTTTAATATGATTTGAAATTTCTCCATTCTTAAGAAATTGCTGTTTATACGACTATTGGTTGTTGCTGCGAAGCTGCCATGTGTTGTTCGCACGATAATAAATGAAAAAAATCTGCAGAAATAGGACCCTTACTGGCATGGGAGACGTGACGTGGCCGCGTGGGTGAAGTTTGCGGGTGACTCCACAGCGCAGTACGTGCGCGCGCGACTAGACTTACTAGTAGTGGTAGTAGCATAGCACTAGGTAGTAGGCCTAGTGCCTACGTACATTGTACGTATATGTACTGTATACTTGGGAGAAGTTGCTTCGGAGACAGGATAAGTACGAGATCACTGTTCGTTCCCGATTGTGTTCGCGACATTTCAAGAGAGAACAAATGAAAAAAGATGGGCATTCTATGACGATTTCAGGTGGGTGAATATTTTCCAGCATATTTTCAGCGTATGCAGAGATGACTGATCTGTGATGTGCACATCGATCGCATGATCAAGCAGTACGCTGTACCGGTATGTGTTAGCTTATGCGCTGCGTGCAGTGGTCGGTGCATGCTAATGCAAGGCCGGCCGCCGGCGGGGACTCGACTACAGTGTACTTGAGTATGACAGGCCTGGCCACTCGCTGGCTCGGGCGGTACAGCCGCCTACTGTACTACCGTGGTCGGCGCGGCGC
Source organism: Diadema setosum (assembly GCA_033980235.1). Taxonomy (NCBI): domain Eukaryota; kingdom Metazoa; phylum Echinodermata; class Echinoidea; order Diadematoida; family Diadematidae; genus Diadema; species Diadema setosum. The sequence continues at coordinate 5,298,052 of CM067080.1, forward strand.
TATAGGTAAGGTACACGTACGCGCACGCTAGCGTTGTGCAAATTATGCTCCGCGCCGGAAGTGCCCTTGCTACCAAGTGCACTAAATCTTGACGAAAAAGCCACATCCGGGTACTTTTTACGTCATTGGCGATAGCGAGAATTCTCGCTATCGCTTATGACGTAAAAAGTACCCGGATGTTGATTTAAGCGTCATTTGCGGTGCATTATGGGATAGTCCGGTAGCAAAGTCACTTCCGTTCGTACGCGCGTGATACGTGACTAATGCTATTTATACACACAACCGACTGTATTTTACGTGTATTTCCGGTTTTCTCGATTTGAATTACAGCTTCAATATGATTTGAAATTTCTCCATTCTTAAGAAATTGCTGTCAATACGACTATTGGTTGTTGCTGCGAAGCAGGCATGTGTTGTTCGCACGACAATAAATGAAAAAAAAAAATCTGCAGAAATGGGACCCTTACTGGCATGCGAGACGTGACGTGACTCCACAGCGCAGTACGTGCACGCGCGACTTCCTAGTAGTGGTAGTAGCACTAGGCCTAGTGCCTACTACGTACATTGTACGTACACGTACTTACTTGGAAGAAATTGCTTCGGAGACAGGATAAGTTCGAGATCACTGTTCGTTCCCGATTGTGTTCGCGACATTTCGACAGAGAACAAATAATGATAAAAAAAAAAAGATGGGCATTCCATGACGATATACTGTATATCCAGGTGGGTGAATATTTTCCAGCATATTTCAGCGTATGCAGAGATGACTGATCTGTAATGTGCACATCGATCGCATGATCAAGCAGTACGCTGTACCGGTATGTGTTAGCTTATGCGCTGCGTGCAGTGGTGGTGCATGCTAATGCAAGGCCGGCCGCCGGCGGGGACTACAGTGTACGAGTATGACAGGCCTGGCCACTCGCTGGCTCGGGCGGGCGGGCGGCGGCGGGCGGGCGGTACAGCGGCCTACTGTACTAGTATCCGTGGTCGGCGCTGCGCTATAGGTAAGGTACAAGTACGCGCACGCCTAGCGTTGTGCAAATTATGCCCCGGGCCGGAAGTGCCCTTGCTACCAAGTGCACTAAATCGAAAAAGCCACATCCGGGTACTTTTTACGTCATTGGCGATAGCGAGAATTGATTGGGTTCCTTATAGGAAATAACGGACCACAACATAATAATAAATCATGTAAGAGGCGGATGTGGGGATTCTGCAAAGGGGAAGGGCACCTTTATACAAAATTACAATTCCCTTCCACTTTTTTTTTTATTGCATTTGTTTAAGCAAAAAAATAAATAAATAAAGGGGTTCGCGCCAAGTGCATCCCACCTGGATCCACCTGGTATTTGATGAAAGAGTAAATCAAGTGTTGTAACAATGTGATGAATTTGGGAAGATTGAAATCAATTTTGAAAGAAATCCAATACACTGATACATTACTGAGTACACGGTATTCATATTAAGAAAAAATCAGACAACAATTCTTAAACATTTCTATTTAACTTCGAACATGTTATTTGTCTATTTCTTTTTCAGTAGCATTCAATGCTCACACAAATCCGGTAGATGGATACCGTGATACCGAACTCTCATCACCCCGACACCCACCCTACCATTCCGAGGCGCAGGCAAACGCACGGTGGCTGTTATACCTTTTGTTAAGGCCCTCTCTCTGTAAACGGGCGAGCGAACCGAACTCAGCGCTCGCGTGGGCTCAAGCGAGAGGGACTTGACAAAAGGTTCTAGTACTAAATGACTGTGTAGGTGGCTGCATGGGCCCGCGCGCGCATCCACACGCTTGGTCCACAACACGGTGCCTACTAGTATCTTCTTAGTTGGTCGCACTCTCTCTAATTACTGTACGGCTCTGGCTGCATAACGTGTGAGACTCTCGTCTGTTGGATCCACTTAATATAGAAACGTCCACAAATGTAGAAATGCCCACTATAGTGTAGAAATACATCAACCACGATGTAGAAATCGCCCATAACCGTAGAAAATTTCAGCCACAAACATAATGTAGAAACGCCCACTATTACGTAGTACGATAGTCTCATACATCAACCCACAAAATAAAAATGTAGAAATTACGTACACCCATAGCTCTATGTGGTTGATTTCGGCTGTAGTACCTGTATACGGTGACTTCATTTTTTTTTTTCGTAAAATTTTCTGTAGAGTTTTTCTTGTTGCTGCTGTTTTTTCGCAATTAGGCCTATCTTATTTTGGGATCGCGTGCTCATGAGTAGTGCGCCCTCGGCAGCACAAGCGCACCTTCCTTGGCGCTCCTAATTTGCAATCTATTTTCACAATTTTTTGCCCGTTTTCCAGTGTTGTGACTCAGTGGATTTCCTGTGTAGATGCCATTATATGTCAAGGACAATGTAGGAGGACTTTGCACGTCACCAAAGACCATCTCGAGTAAGTTGTTTTGATAATCATTTTTCTGCCGTGTTCACTGTGTGAATCGTCCTTGGTGTCTTTTCGGTACCTGTTGTACCGTATGCACGAATGATATACGAGGCGCCATCCCAGAACACTGTATAGCAATGGCCTCGCTCATGAAGTATTCACTCAAGGCATTGCACAATATTGGACGAAACTTGCCTAAAACAAAAATACCAAATGAAACTTGGAAGTTGTTGAAGGATTTCAATATTGCCAAATCAACTAAACGTGGTTGTCGCGCTGGTGTGAATAAGCAGAGACAGATTCGAACAATAGTGACAGAGAGAGTGTCGGCCATTAAAAGTGCAACGGCCATTGAAACCCGCGCCAGTCGAGCTATCCGACATGCCAACTTGGTTTCCATAGCAACCTCTTCTTCAGTGCACAGACACCAAAACCAGCTACCGTCTTTGTTACTGTGTAATCCTCGGTCAATGAACAATAGAACCGATGAGCTGAGCGTCGTCCTCAATAACAACGGCATTGAAATTGCCACAGTAACGGAATCTTGGTTCACGGCTGACCAACCTGCTAGTCTTCACTGCATCCCTGGCTACGATCTTTTCTCCAGACCCTGGCTTGATCGCCGGGGAGGAGGTGTGGCTGTCTACGCTAAGGAAGAGCTGAATGGGGTGATACTAGAAGACATCATGGTTCCTGATGGTATGGAAACATTGTGGATTGCTCTCCGTCCTCATCGGCTTCCTCGCTCTTCCTCGAGAATAGTCATTGGAGCAGTGTATTACCCACCCCGCAGCCCAATTGCCGCATCACTCCTTGATCATATCGGATCTACAATTGACGTTATTCTAACCAAACAACCCGATACTGCGGTCTTCATCATGGGTGACCTTAATCACCTGGACCTCAGCGGAGTCATGTCCAACGCGTTCGTCCAGGTTGTTGACCAACCCACTCGTGGTGATGTCATCCTTGATAAGATATTCACAAACAGATCTAGCAGTTATCGTCCAGCAGAGATCATACCACCCATAGGACTTAGCGACCACAATTGCGTCCTACTCTTGCCAACTGTCGAGACTCAGCGGAGCAACACCACGCGAAAACGTCTCGTGCGGCCCATGCCAGATAGCAGCATTCGTCAGTACGGAACATGGATATCTGACACGATTGGTCAGAGGTATACGATGCCCATGGTGTACAGGCTAAGTGCTCGGCCTTCTATCAAACAATCCATGAATCAATCGACAAATACTTTCCGCAGAGGTCAGTGAAACTGCATAGTGAGGACAAAGTGTGGATCACTCCTCTTATCAAGTCCCTAATAGCCAAAAGACAGAGAGCATTTAGCGAAAAGCGCGAGTTCCTATGGAGACAACTAAGAAACAAAGTGATACGAGAAATCCGCAAAGCGAAGAAAAACAATTACGCCAATCGAGTGCAAAGATTGAAGAAATCTTCTCCTGGTGAATGGTTCAGACATATCAGAATGCTGTCTGGAAATGCGCCCAAGATGAGCATCACTGTCCCTGATATTGCCCCGAACGACCATAAAGCTATCGGTGACGCCATATGTCAGCACTTCGCGTCAATCGGTGGCGACCTTCCTGTGCTTGACAAATCGCGCTTGCCCGCATACTTACCTTCACCGCCACCTCTCCATGTAGAACGGCATGAAGTCTTCACACAACTCAATCATGTCAAACAGCGGAATCTTGTGGCCCTGACGGGATTTCTGCTAGGTTCATCCGGCTTTTCGCCTATAAACTCTGTCGTCCCCTGTCACACATCATGAACACTTCCTACGGCGATCACGAAGTGCCTTTGGAATGGAAACGAGCCAATGTTGTTCCAATTCCAAAATCGTCACCCGCTACAATCAGCAACCTTCGTCCCATCGCCCTTACAGACCACTTCGCTAAGGTGGCAGAACACTTTGTTGCTCGTGACACTTTACGTATGATGCGCCCCCAGCTAGATCCAGCACAGTATGGGAACATGAAGGGGATGTCTACTACACACTGTCTTGTTAACATCTTGGACACCTTGCACAAACACGCGGACACCACTGGTTCCCTTTCGACTCTCCTGCTAACTGACTTTTCTAAAGCTTTCGACCACGTTGACCACACTGTCGCCGTTGGAAGACTGATCAATATGGGAGTGGTTCCGTCATACGTCGCCTGGATCGCAGATTTCCTGTGTAACAGAGAACAGCGAGTAAAGTACAAGAACACACTCTCTGACCCTTGTATCCTCACGTCAGGAGTCCCGCAGGGTACGAAGCTAGGACCAGTTGTCTTTGCTGCCTTAATCAACGACGTCTTCAACAACGACGAGGTGAGCCACGCGCCTACTGATACCCGACACTACAAATACGTGGACGACCTAACGGTGGTCGAATGTCGGAATATCAACAGCCAATCTTCACTGCCAGATAAACTAATGAAACTACAACAATGGGCAACTGATAGTAACATGCGTCTTAACTTGAAGAAGTGTGCAAACATGGATATATGTTTTGCAAGGGCGCTTCCACCACCAACCATCATAACGCTTGACGACCAAGTGCTGGAGAACAACAAAGTTGTTAAGCTACTAGGAGTGTTCATCCAATCAAATTTGAAATGGGACACCCAGGTCAGCAGCATGGTCTGCAAGGGCAACAGTCGACTCTTCATTCTGCGCAGACTTAAGTTCCATGGCCTCCCCCCAGCTGACCTCCTAACAGTCTATCTGTCCACCATTAGACCAATTCTAGAATACGCTGTTCCTGTTTGGGCCGCGGCTCTCACCAAGAAACAGATTGACTTGATTGAGCGTATACAAAAGCGAGCCTGCAGAATCATCATTGGTCGAAGCTATTCTAGCTATTCAGACGCTAGGGACACTCTGCACCTCCCCACCCTCAGTGACAGGCGGCGAGACCTCTGTGTGTCCTTCGCGAGGACCCTCCTGGATCCATCCTCCAAGTTGCACCACCTGCTTCCGCCACCCCGTAATCACTCACACAATACAAGAAGTAAACAGAAATTCACCACTGTCCGGTACAGAACTGAAAGACATAAGACCAGTGCTATTCCTCATTAATTCGCTTGTTAAATGACTAGTTATGTTGTGTGTGAGTGTGTGTGTGTGTGTGTGTGTGTGTGTGTGAGAGGGTGTGTGGGGGTGTGTGGGTGTGCGTGTGCTTGCCTATGGTGTATCTTTTAACAACACATTGTAAATTAGGATCCTTTTTAAACACATGTGGTGTGCAGATACGGTATAGAGTGTGTGCATGTGCTAAAGTAACCGAGTTTAATGTGATAGAAGTGTTTGTAGCACCACCTGCACCAACAAATGGAAGGGACAGAAATCCAAATCTCAAGAACAGATTTCTTTTCTTTTTTAAATGTCCTTTTCTGATATCCAAACATATGGTTTGTTTGTTTGCCAGCTAGGATGTTCTTTCTCACCTGCCGTTTTTTTTTGTTTTTTTTTTTACAGTTTTAATCTTTTCCTTTTTTTTTGTCTGATTGAAATGCACGCTTGTCTGTCTTTTTTTAATGATTTGAATCATGTGATATGTGAAGTTTTTTTTTTCTTCTGCTTCATGTTTTAACAAGTCTTTCGATATAAATGTAATTTTGTAAGTGATTAAGTTTTTTTTCTGATGAATGACATGAATGCAATATATATTTTTGTCATATAGTATTTGAGAAATATTTATAACAACCTCTGCATCAACAAGTGCAAATAACCAGTATATGTAAAATAAGCACAGAATATGTTTTTATGGTCATTGTTGATTTCATTTCCAATTTTCCATTTTTCCTCATATGCCATGTGCCATTTTTTTAAGTCTCAGGCAAACTTTTCTGACTCAGCCAGTGCAATACTGCCACACACAATAGTGCAATACCTGCCTTCTTATGTTCTGTGTTATGTGATCTGTGATATAGGAAGATTCTTTCTTTCTGCACGGTTGACCGAAGATGACGCATCATCAGTGAACAATGCTCCACGCACGCGAAGCAACAACGCAGGTACATCCAAGGGGAAACCAGCACACGCGTGAAACAACCCCGCCAAGTGGAAATCTCCGATTTCTTGCGAAGCAAAAATCCCACCAATGCATCGGCCCAACAGGGATATGATCTTCGTCGCAAACAGAGCACAACCAACGACGAGGAGGAAGGGGATTTTTCTTCTTCTTACTCGAGCTCTAGAGAGATGAAGAGAGGTCTCCGTTATCGCCTGAAACACCAACACCAGTCAAAAGCAAACATGGAAAGGCTGCTGCAAAAAGGAAAAACGAAGGAAACAACACGAGTAAAAAAAAGATGAATGTGAAAGTGTTTAAGTAATCATAGTTCATAAACTCGAACACAACACAATGGCCAAACACAACGCCAAACGAAATGCAACTTATGGAAAAGGAAAAAGCATAAAATGGACTGAAAAGGTAAATTTATTTCATTTTGTTTCCCTTAACGTAAGGGGAATGCGTGATCAGATGAAGAGAAAGAAAATATTTACATGGATTCGTGCACAGAAAAATGATATTGCATGTCTTCAGGAGACATATTGGACTAAAGACATAAAAGAACAAGTGGTTAAAGACTGGAGTGGTCGTATATTTTTTTTTTTGTAATGGTTCAAATCATGCCAGAGGTGTTTCAATTTTATTACGTAGGAACTTACCTATAGAAGTGATAAATACTTATTACAAAGGTGATGGAAGATTTATTGCTCTCCGGCTAGGTTATCAAAACTGTTTCTATTTACTCATAAATATATACGCTCCTACAAAACCACGAGATAAACAAATGTTTATAGAAATGTATTGGTATGGGATTAATAAGATTAAGAAAGTTAATGATTTGATTATTTGTGGAGGAGATTGGAATACACCGCAAAACCCTCAAATAGATACTAGGGGCGTTTCTAAAAAACGCAAGCTTTTACAACCCTTTCAAAAATTTATTCAAGTAAACAAATTAACAGATGTCTGGAGAAAGATGTATCCCCACAAAAAACAATTTACGTGGCGTCAAGTTTCCTTAGGTATTTATTCTCGCCTTGATTATTGGCTGGTGTCTTCTTCTATATGTGATTTTGTGCTTAGTACGGATATTCGTCCAGCACTCAAATGCGATCACAACGCAGTATCACTCAAGTTGAGGGTCTCAAGCGCCCCTCGGGGTAAAGGTTATTGGAAAATGAATAATGATTTGTTATTAAATGAAGAGTTTAAATATTATATTAAGAATGTGATTAAGAAAGTTAATATGGAGTATTTTAATGAAAATTCACAGTTGAGATGGGAAATAATTAAAATTAAAGTTAGAGAATTGACAATTAAATATTCAAAATGTAAACAAAATTTGTTAAACGAGAGAATTAAACAGTTGCAACAGAAATTTTCAGATTTAAGTGAAATGGTAGATAACAATGTAAAAAGTGAAGATATTCAAGAAATGAAAAAGGTTCAGAAAGAATTAGATGAGATATATACGCACAAATGTAGAGGTGCATATGTAAGATCAAGAGAAAAGTGGATGGAGTTTGGCGAGAAGTCAACCAAATATTTTTTAAAGCGAGAAAAAATGAATGGAGTTAAAAAAGAAATTAATTGTGTTATTGAAGATGGTAAAAAGTTATTTTGTCAAAGTGAAATTTTGAAAAGTATGGTGAAGTATTATGAAAAATTATATTCTGATATAAATATTGTAGATGATAATGAATTAGATATTTATTTGAAAGGAACAAGGCTAAGTGAGTTAGATGAATTGGATGCAAATAGTTGTGAAGGAATGATTACAGAAAAGGAATGTTATCAAGCCGTTATGTCTATGTCAAATAACAAGGCACCTGGGTGTGATGGGTTATATTGAATTTTATAAATGTTTCTGGATGGATATAAAAGATTTATTGGTTGAGAGTTTAAATGAAGCTTATGTTAAAGGGGAGTTATCTGAAAGTCAAAAACAAGGAGTCCTCACACTTATATACAAAAAAGGAGATAAACGAATTTTAGATAATTGGAGACCGATATCATTATTAAATACAGATTATAAGATAATTGCTCGAGTTATGTCTCAGCGATTACAAAGAGTGATTCATAAAATAGTTTCATGTGATCAGACCGGTTATATAAAAGGGCGTTCAGCTGTAGATAATTTGAGATTGATTCAAGATATTATTGATTATTGTCATGTATTCAAAAAAGAAGGTATACTTATTTTTTTGGATTTTCAAAAAGCGTTCGATTGTGTGAGTCATAAGTTACTTTTGCAAGTTTTAAGAAGGTTTAACTTTAAGGAATCATTTATTAAATGGATAGATGTTTTATATACGGATGTAATGGCAAAGGTTATTAATAATGGATGGGTTACAAATGTATTCAAAATCAAAAGGGGTATTAGACAGGGTTGCCCCCTATCAGCGTTATTATTTGTTTTAGTAGTTGAGGTAATGGCAACACGTATACGTTCTAATATTAATATACACGGTATTAGTATACCAGTTTATGACGACCCGTCTCATGATGTTTATGATATACGTATTTCATAGTTAGCTGACGATGCTACATTAATTGTTGACTCGATAGAGTCAGGTAATATTGCAATGAAAGAGGTATTAATTTTTGGTGAATATGCGGGGTTAAAGTTAAACTTTCAAAAAACAAAAATATTACCATTTAATATTGATATTAATGAAGTAAATTGTTTAGAAAATTTAGAATGGACAGAAGAGCCGGTTACATATCTTGGTGTTGTTTTGTGTCAGACAGAAAATGAATTCAATTGTTTGAATTGGTTAGTGAAAATTGAAAAAATTCAGCGAATAATAACAATGTGGAGAATGAGAAATTTAACGTATTATGGGAAAGTAGTTATCATTAAATCTTTACTTGTATCTCAGTTGATTTATCTTTCATCTTGTTATAGAATTCCTCAGAAATATGTAAAACAGTTGAATAAGATACTATTTTCATTTTTGTGGAAGTCTAAAAGAGATAAAGTTAAAAGAGCGGTTGTAATGAATGGTGTTTTACAAGGTGGGTTAGGAATGATTGACTTAGATGCAAAAATGAATTCACTTAGGCTTTCTTGGTTGCCGAAATTATTAGATACTAGTGATAAATCCTGGAAATATATATGTAAATTTTGGCTAAATAAAATCGGAGGGGTTTATTTATGTTTACATTATAATTGTTCAGCAACAGATATGATGTTATTGTGTAAAAGATATAAATTACCGGTATTTTATTCTGATCTTCTTTCTACATGGGCAAAAACACATTATAAAAATATATTGCAGGTGACTGATATATCAAATGAAATTATTTGGAATAATACGAACATCAAGTATATGAATGAAGTTTTATTTGACAGATACTGGGTTGAAAAAGGTATCATTTATGTTAAACAGTTGATAGAAAATGAATCATGGAAAAATCATGAACAAATATATGAGACAATGAATTTGACTTCTTTATTAATATTGTTTCAATATGAAAGAATTAAAAAGGCACTGCCACAGGTGTGGTTTGATTATTTGTGTAAAAGGCAATGTACCAGAGATGTTTTGTTTGATAAAGAATTGTTTCAAATAAATACTGGGGATATAATTGAATTGATAGTTTTTAAGACAAAACAGTTTTATTCGTTACTGCTGGATGAAAAGAAATCCGAGCTAAGTGTAATATACTTTTGGACAAAAACATTATATATACCTCTAGAATTTGATTGGAAGGTGTTGTTTGATTTCAAGTTTGGAAAATTATTTAATAATAGAATAAAGCAATATAGTTTTAAGTTATTACATAGAATTTTACCATTTTAAGAAAATTTAGTGAAATGGAGAATTATGTCTGATATGATTTGTAAGAAATGCAACGAAGTTGAATCGATTTGGCATGTCTTGTTACATTGCCCAGATACGAAGTTATATTGGGAAAAAATATCAAATTTTATATGCGCTTATTTTCATATTGATATCACTGTAAATGAACGAATGATATTAACAGGAATAGATGTAAGAGATAAATCTTTGATGTTGTTAAATTTGATATTAGTTTTTGCCCAATATACGATTTTTCGTTTGTATATACTTAGCAATTATACCGCAAAAGCAACGAATGTATATGCATTATTGACCAACTTTAGAACAGAGCTCAATATGAATTTAAAATTTTTAGTTAAAAAAAATTTACTTGATTTCACGAAAAGGCAACTTCATGAATTAGAGCAGAAGTTGAATCACATAAATGATATTTGATTAACTGTGGATGCGGAAATTAATATGTTGAGGTAATGTCACACTTATGAAGTATTTTGGATATATTTGAAGTATATAATTTCCAGAGGAATCGAAATTCATGTGATGATTATGATTTCGACAATTTATTGTTCTATGTTCGTATATCTTGTTCTCTTCTGTGAACCTTTTAGATATTTGAAATGAAATAAAGTCCCTCGAAGAAGGATAAAGAAAAAAAAATTGAAATCAATATTTTAAGTAACAATGATAATATATAAGGTTTTTTATTTTTTTTTTTTTTGGGGGGGGGGTGGGGCTGAACGTGATATTGATTGTTGTAAGAGTAATACGTTTGTAAACGGTGGTTTTGTTTGGGTTATGATAATGATAATCAATTTTGGATATTGTTAGTGAAGGAAATGAGGTAGAAGTATAAAAAAATGAAAGTTGGATAATGTAAAGCTTAAAAAAAAGGAAAAGAGAGAAAATGAAGAATAAGAAGAACAAAAAGAAGAGAAAAAGGAAAACAGAAGAAGATGAGAAAGAAGTTGAATTTACAGATATTTTTAAAGTAATCGTGATTATTTATGGTAATGAGAATATGTATAATGGGCTTTGTGTTTTTGTTTTGAATGTTGATATTGTGTGACGAATATGATTGATATTCATTTTTCATTCTATGTATTTTATACAATCTTGTACATATTTTATAGTATCGTGCTTGTTTCTGTAAAATGCCTGCAATCCAGCCTGCGGGCTGCAATGGACATTACTCAATAAAATACCCTTTCAATTCAATTCAATTTATAACATGGATCCTTACAGCAGCTGAGCAAAACTTTAACAACTGCTCCTTATAAACCACCTTATGAAGAAATTTATGTTGAAATTCTCTAAGATCTCACATTAGTGGGTGACGGTCGCGAATTATTTTTTTTTTACATTTAATTCATTGCATACGTATGTGGCGTATCAACATTTATGGGCTCTGTCCAATTTCTACATCACGTGGGCAATTTCCTACTTGTTACTTCTAAATTGTGGGTTCAACAAACTCCCACTGACTCTTGTCCAAAATAGCTTTAATGAGGCACTCTTTGTCCACAGAGCGCTCGATCGCAGATAATCTGACATGACATGGTACGTCTTTGTATGGTTTGGTTCGCCTTTTTGTTCGAATTTCAGCGGTCGATTAACGCGGTCTGAGTTAATGTACAGTATAATCTCGTGAATATGACTTTTTAAAATATTTTATCTATATTAAATTTCATATTGGCATTCATTTTATTTCACATGCTAAAAAGAAAACTTCACGTTTATACAAAACAAACAGATTGAGCTCCTTGTAGGCCTATTTATTCCGTTCCATACTGAATTCTATAATGCCCATAAACTTCAATATGCAGGCCTCCAGGTTCCCGTACGGAACGGATTATATCTACTAATAATCATGTATATTATCTATTAGTAGGCAGCTCTGGAATAAGGAGGACAGAGCATGATAAACTCATATAAACATTACATTATTTCATGAATTTCATGAATTTGAATAATAAAGCAGTACCCGCTGCATGCTATAAGGATTAGAACCAACACTTGCTGTCGGGCGAAAGCTCGGTGGTCTATAGTGGAGATGACGCCTGTCCGGTGATCATGATGGTCGTAGTAGTCTCGTAGTTTCGAATCCTGCTCGAGAATGTACGCCCATGATTGTTTATCAAAGCTACCACTAAACACTGATCAATTCAGTGCTTATTTGCGTTGATGTAGCGCTATTTGTCAATCAGTTACATTATTTATCAGCATGTTTTCTTCAATCCAAGTCGGTGGACTCGATACCACACACAGAAACATTGGAGCAACAATTTCCCTCAAGTACAGCTTAGATCATTGGAATAACAATACCTGAAAGTAGCCGTCCAGTAACCAGGGGAAATGGTTGTGTAGAGGCTAAGGAGAATTTCGGCAGCTTTGGCGCTGCCGCTCCCTCTCCCACTCCAAAAGCCAGGCCATGTGGATAAGAGTCAGCACAGCTCTGTATTCTTGTGTCTGCCATTCTAGCAGACGACTTGCGTTTCCTTTCTGCATGACGAGATATTTGGGATTGAGATTTTATTCAACATGCCCAGAAAAAAAGTAGCATTTAGAACTATTCCATATTTTCCTGGAATCTTTAAAAGATTTACATCCCGTGGAAAGAAAACTTGACAACAGTTTCGACGGGACAGTGTATTATCGAAATATCACAATAAGCGGTATAACCGCTATTAAAGCGAGTGCTTACTGGAAAAGTGGCATATGGCATCTACCTAATTTGATATTGATAGCTCAAATTTACTCATCTGACATATAGTATAAATCCAGAAGCTCATTACCGATATTTCATCACGTTGTATAGTTGTCTATGAAAAAAGAAATAATAGTTTGAAAAATTAATGATGTTTTTCCTGCAGTATATAGGTCCTATATATGATATTATATTATATATATTCTGGCCGCCCATTCGACCTATTCGGCTGCTATTCGGCCGTATTCTGGCCTATTCGGCTCAATCGCTTGTATTCTGCTCTGTATTCGGGTAACGATTCGGATGGATTCGGGGAGGTTTTCGGGACATTCGGGGCAGATTCGGCTCTTTTCAAAATATTCGGATCTATTTGGCTAGATGTTTTACTCCCGTGATTAAACGATTAATCCCGAATCTGAACAGAATACCCCGAATGCTTCCCCGAATCCAACCGAATTCTTTCCGAATACACCACGAATGAGGCCCGAATTAAATTTGTCGGGGCCATACTCGAGAGTATTTTGGAGGGTATTCGGCTCCACGAATGCTCCAGAGTCTCTCCCAAATTTTCGCTCACTCTAGGATGGAGAACAGAATATGCTCCCGAATCCACCCGAATACGTGTATTCGGGTGGATTCGCAGCTGATTTGGTTCCGGTGTAAATCAAGGTTACACAAGAACCGACTTCTCCCGAATAAATTTGGACCAATCGTGCCCGAATATGGCCTGAATTGGATGGATTCGGTGGATTTGGAACCCTTACGAATAGGTCCGAATCTGTCCAGAATGCCGCGAATGCCTCCCCAAATCCAACCGAATTCTATTCGAATACATCCCGAATGTGGCCCGAAAGAAACTTGTCGGGGGCCGCAGTCGGGAGTATTTTGGAGGGTATCCGGCTGGTTTTGAACATTTGAAAACGAGCCGAATCCCTCCACGAATGTTTCAGAATTCCTCCCGAATTTTCGCTCATTCGGGGAAGGAGATCAGAATACTCTCGAATCCCCCCGAATACGTGTACTCGGGTGGATTCGCTGCTGATTCGGTTCCGGTGTAACCGAGGTTTTTTGTGGCCTGATTTAAAATTCTTTATGTTTTCGTTATTCTTTCCTAGTAGAGATCGTATACAATGTGTGATATTATCTCAAACTGGCTCTGCTGCCACTACAGCGACATTTACACTGTCTTCTTTGAAATGTAAAATGTCATCAGGAGAGTTATACTTTGAAAACAATATATTTTTCTTTTTGCAGAAATCAAGTAAAACCCGTCATACACATAAAATAGGAAGGGACAAATCTTTAAAGTAAAATTCTGGACCATGCTATATTGTTGTTTAAAAAGAAAGAGGTAACGTTTCCCTGATCATTTTTTTCTTTCTTTTTAAACTAATTTTTGACAGGTACAGACTTCCCCTTTAGACATGAAAAGCAATTTCGTTCAACTGTTTGTGGCCCTGGTAACCGAAAGAACCCCACAAAGATTGTTCCTGATATATAGTAACTTATAAGTGAGTGAAAACAACATACATGTATTACGAACTGGATTCCAAATTGGGAGTAATGCAGAACGTGAATCTAATAGACCGAAAAGCTGTCTCACTATACACCTCTGCGTCAATAGACAGGCTTTTACAAAATACCTTCATATCAATTCGGCTTTTTTCCCCTGAGCGTCCAATAGTCAGGAGAAAGATATTTCATTCCATTTCATTCATTTAATGCTGTTTCATTTCCGACAATGGATATGGAAGAGATACCGCTGATATTATAAGCGGGCATATCGAATAGCAGGGAAAAGTTCACTTACTCTTAATATCATGACCGCCAGTCGATGTAAGTTTCATTTCGAAGTTCTCGAAACCGCCCTCACTGCCCGGAAGCAGAAGAAACTGCATGGTTTGGTCAGCCCTGATGAGTAGATCATGCATACGGAATGCCATGGCGGTATCGGCGGGAATTTGCAGACATCGTGTGCCTTCTGACAACACTTCCCCACCAACGCCAACCTGATATGCGATACAATGAGTTAAAATGTTAATACTTGTCAGGGATCGTATATTATGACCACGTGACCGTGAAACATTTTGATATGCAGTTGCAGAACTTTGTGTATGTGTGTGTGTGTGTGTGTGTGTGTGTGTGCCTGTATGTGCATGTGTATTTAATGAAGTAGATATTGATTGATTTTATCAAGTAGATCAAGATAGCCCATTTTTTACTAAGACTTATGGAACATTTTATCTAATTTTTGTGTATAGGTATGCTCTGCAAAAAAAAAAAAATAAAAAAAACGTGTGTAAAAAAAAAAAAATGCTTCAACAACACAAATGTTTGTGTAATGAAGCAGATGGCTTGATTAAGTTGCTCAAGAGACGTTTTTTTCTGAGGTTCATGCAAAATTTTATGCCATTATATACACGGTATATTTTCAAAAAGAAAAAAAAAAAACCCACAAAACATATTGCACTGTAAAAACGTTATAAAAGATTTAGCAGCACAGGAGAGAAAATACGGCTACTTACTTTTGTTCATGTTTATTTTATTGTGAACATGGGCCTGATATCGAATGAAATTCAAATAAAGAATATCATAAAAGAAAAATGTGTGTGTTTGTTTGTGTGCGTGTGTGTGTGTGTGAAAATTGAAAGAAAGTTAAGTGATGGAACACACACACACAGACACACATTACACTAATATATTTACTGTTTCATCCGGAAAGAAACGAAGTACATCATCATCCCATGGCATTATATGGTTCAATCGCGACACAGTCGACCTTTCAAAGCAGAGTATTGGCAAAAGATGAATACATGAGGTACATTAAGTAGAATTCTACTCAATATTAACGAGGCTTGCCTTGGTGCTGTGTGTATTTTCTGCGTCAAATTTGTACGCAAATTTGTCAAAGAATATAAAGCAACAACAACGACAAAAGTACACATCCCTGAACGAGTGGATAAAGGCGGCTCGCTCCGCTCGCCGGCCAACAGGTTTGTGGGGTAAACGCGCTATACGGGGGCACGCAGAGCGAGTCGCCTTGTTTAAAGGCTAAGTTGTTGGGCGCGCAGTCTCTCGATTATCGCAATCAGAAAATTTGCGCCCTCTCTTGGTCGCACCAAGGAAAAGGGGACGGAGCCCAGACTACGCCTGACCCCGCATTCACATTGGTCCCCGCAACGCGGGGACAGCCACAAGAGATCTTATCTTTTTTACGACTGACTGTCCCCGAGCTGTGGAAGCATTTTAGGGCTTGGAGCGAGCTCTCCCACTTGAATCCAGGCATAGCGCATGCGCACATTTGATGACCACAGCTGGAAATTGCGCCCCAAGGTCACTCTCCCCTCCAAATCTTGTCCCCGTACCCGACTTGCTTCGCGGGGACGAGGGGACAAGTCCTAGTGAGCGTTCACATGGTTTTTGAGGAGAAAGTCCCACAGCTCGGGACTTTCCCCGCGTCGCGGGGACCAATGTGAACGCGGGGTTCGTAGAAAGGTATTTTGCAGTGGGCAAGTATACATCAACTCCCAACTCTCAAACGAGGGATCGTTAGGGGGGTATAGCACCCCATCAGGTTCGTTTGGCAATGGGGTCTCGCCTCAAACGGGGGTTTGACGGCATGAAATAGATAGATAGATAGATAAATAAATAAACAAATAAATAAATAAATAAATAAAGAAGAAACTGTTCTAACATAGTCAAACAGGCCTATACAATTAATTCTTATCATGGAAGACCTATATCTCACAATGTATGAGCAGAACATTAAAAAGATGATGACTGGCGGGGAAGGGAACATTACCGAATGTTCCACCTGAGGGTTTGAAATGATATTGAGGGAGTTTTTAAATCCCGAGACGAAGCCCAGGGACTTACAGCCTTTCACACCCTGAGGGTGGAACGTTTGGTACATGTTCCCGACAACAAAAGTCATCATCTGTTAAGGCCGTGTCACACCTTTCCGGGCAAGCTACTCGGGCTTGTTGCGAGGAGGGATTTTCCAGCACGCAGGAGAATTTCCCCGGGCGTGTACTTCTGCGAGCGAGCCCCCACGACTCACTCGGTCCCAAGTTTTGAACATGCTCAAGGCCTTGTCATACTGTATCTGGGGAAGTTTTGCGGCTTGACTTGCGGGGAAATAACTTTGCTACCCGGAGCTCTCGGCAGTTGGTCCACATCTGACAGTACCTAGCGGGTATGTCTCGCCTGCAGTTGCCCGGAGGTGCGAAGGCAAGTCTAATTTAACCGCAGCCAAGTTTTGAGCATGACCAAAACTTTTTTTTTTCCGGGTGAGTCGCGAGAGGTCCACGCAGAACGCCAGTAGGAGGTCCTTAGCGGCAGCACGTCACAGGCAACTCCAACGCAGGTACTTCGCAGTCCCCGTATGCGGCCAAGATAATGACATTCTGTGGGATTTCTGCCATTCCTTCAGAGGAATTCCTTCACTGAGTTGTCAGCACCCACGCGACTGGTACACAGATCACACAGTATACCCGCAAGTAGAGTTTAAAGGTAGGGAATACCTTTTACAGACCTCCCAAAATGCAGCAAAACTAATATGAACCTCAGGGGACTTGTTTAGGCCACTGCTGAGAAATCTGGAAGTCAACAGTTATCTACAATTTGAATAATGCACAAAACTCAACTACTCAGTATTTCTGTGTGTCAGCCACACTTAAGCCTTTTAGTTGCAGTCTTCTGTATTTTTTTATCTATAAACACAAATCTAAAAGTATAAGAGCTGATGTAATAACATATAGAGTGTGTGGCAAGAATGTATATAGAAATGTTTGTAAGGTTTGATGAACTTTCTTCACAAAATATACATGATGGACACACATGCAGTGCATGGGTCTGCAAAGGTAGCCTAGTAATGTACTGGAATTTACGGTGAGCCCCGAAAAAAATTCAATTCAAAATCTAACGGTCAATAAAAATGTACTAAATGTTACCTTCCACTTTCAATACTTTATGGGAGTTTCTAAAATGATACTCTCTTCAACATACCACTGTATTTATACAACTCTTCATTTAAGGCATGCAAATGGGATTCCCTGCCTTTAAGTAGAACGCGTCCAGCAAGCAAGACACATGCTCTGACTAGCCCAAATCCTTGTCCGCCCTCAGAAATTGCTCGGTATGCTGGAAAATCCACACACACAAGCCCGCGTAGCATGCCCGGAAGTAAATATTTTTTTTTTTCCCGTACATGGGACATGAATTATTCATATTAAGTTGAGCTGAAATTTTGAAGTGCGCAAACGCGTGGACTAAAATTGTATAGCGTGGCCAATTTGTACACGAATGAACTAATCACGTGTGATCACTGCGTGCGTGCGTACGCGCTCGCTATTCAGTAATTACATTCAGTTCGCAGTTCATGAGTGCTAACGCCCTATGTATTTACCACAGGTATGTACCCGCTGGCGAATATTTTTTTCGTACAAGGAAACGCTACGGGACATGAATTATTCCTAAGTTGAGCTGAAAGACTGAAATGCGCATGTGCGTGGACTTGAAAATCAAACTGTATACTAGAGTAGCTTGGCCAACTCGTGGACAATGAACGCCCGATATGCAGCGAGCTAGCTAGCTACTAGTACCTGTGTATGAGTGTGTATGAGTATGTGTGTGTGTGTGTGTGTTGCGAATGTACATACGTTCGTGCGTAAACATTACACTGCACTCACGAGGTTCGTGAACAACTGCAGGAAACTGCACTGTCGCTTGCGATACAACACACGTCACATTGCACACATAGCACTCTGTACGTTGGATACAATCACGCTCACGGTGATTATAACAGGGATGTCAAGTTCACAAAAAAAAATTATGAGTGAGATTTTCATGACTCGGCATCTCGGCATGCGAATGTGCGCGCGAGCGAGGGTGTGGGAGGGGGGTCCCCCCCATGTCCTCCCACGGTAAGGAGCTTTTTCAATTTTTAGCTCTTAAGTTAAATGGTGCGATCAGGTGCATACTTAAGTGACTATTTTTTACTTATTTTGAAAGACAAAAGGGAAATATACCTTCTTTTGAGCTATGCTCATCATTATAGGCCCAAGTTGCAGACTTCGCCCGATGCGTGAGAAAAATGGGTGTCATGCGTGAGATCGTGAGATGGCCCCTAAATGCTTGAGTCTCACGCAGAATGCGTGAGACTTGGTAGCTCTGTTATAACGTCTAATTGACTAATCGGTTTGAAAACGCAGAACTAGACTCTACTTACTTATTTACGAATACAAGTACCCGATCGACAAAAAAGGCGTGCAAAAGATTTCGGAAGAGCTCTTATTTGGCCATTTGTCAGAGCTACCAAGTCTTACGCATTCCGTGTGAGACTCAAGCATTTAGGGGTCGTCTCACGATCTCACGCATGGCACTTATTTTTCTCACGCATCGGGCAGAGTCTGCAATTTGGGCCCATAATAAGGAGCATAGCTCAAAGGATTAAAGTGATAGTTACAATTGAAGGTATATTTTCCTTTTGTCTTTCAAAATAAGTAAAAAATAGTCACTTAAGTATACACCTGATCGCACCATTAAGAGCCAACAATTGAAAAAGCTCCCTACCCTGGGAGACCACAGGGGGTGGGGGGATGAGGGAGGAACCCCTCCCATACCCTCGTTTGCGCGCACATTCGCTCTCCGAGATGCCGAGTCATGAAAATCTCACTCATAAAAAATTTTTGAACTTGGCATCCCTGATTTGTGCATGTACGAATAGTGGTAATGTGGCATCAATTGCAAGCCTATGGCTGTAGTTTAGGGTGTAACTTGTAAAGTTGTACATTTCACGCGAGCTGCGTATGTACCTGCTTCCAACAGTCGACTGCACTTTCTTCGAACCCTGCTCATGCTCGCCACGCCGGCTGCCCTGGCTGCGCTGACAATCACGATGTTGTCTGCTCCCCGCTTATTGCCAGCGGGGTTACGTAGGACCTATTGGGGCGCTCATAAGAACTGTATGTAATGTTCACTGTATGTACGGTATGCGAGTCCGTTCATTCGTGTACAAATCTGCCGAGCTGTAGAATTTTTCTTTCGTCCACACGCTTGCGCACTTCAAAATTTCAGCTCAACTTATGAATGATTCATGTCCCATAGCCTTTCCATGCACTGAATTGACGGCCAGCGCATGCGCACACAGACATCTTATCCGTTCATGGATTTGAAATTTGTACGCATGTGATGTGTGCGCATGCGCTGGCCGTCAATTCAGTGTAGCTCTCCCAAGGTCCTCTCGACCGAGTCACATTCAGTCATCAATTCGAGTTAAGGGACTATTGGCAGAACCAATCGTTGCCCGAAGCCTGTTTTAAATACTTCAACTTAACTGGTAAGCATGGTAAGTCTTCAAATTGAAGAAATTTTTGGATTTTATGTTGATATTTACCCGCGATACTTTAGTCTGTCGTGATCCTGATACAGCTACAATGCGCAGCCCCATTTAGCTATGCGTATGGGGCTGCTGGTTGCAGTTAGCTATGCGTATTTATTTATTTATTTTTATTTATTTATTTCTAATCTTTTGTCAGGGTAGTCCATTCACCAATAAATAGTGGTCTTCCATGGAGCCCTGAATAATATTGATGAACATAATTATGTACATTAAATAGTAAAGCGTATATACAGAAGATGACATAATACAGTGTAGATACATACCAGCATACTGTACATTGCAAAGTAACATAAAAAAGTACATGCCACAACAAGAATTCACCAGAATGCCGAAATAACAATTAAAAAACGCTATTATACAGGAATGATAAAGCCCAGAATGAATTTCGTGTGTTACTTACAAATAGCAACTTTGCTTAAACAATCTCTTAAATGAATATTATGGAAGAAGCTGATCTAATTGAATGATCTAGCCTGTTCCATTCAAGTACAGAGGATACGATTGAGCTGCACTTGTGACAATCAGAGCGAAATCTTGGCACACATAGATTTCCACTGTCTATTAGCCTTGTATGATGTTCATGTACATCACTAGGCTTAACTTAGTGCACCTGAAGGTACGTAGGTGCTAAGTTATGGACGCATATATATATCATCATAACGCGGCTGAAATCAAAACGTTTGTCTATATATGATGAACATCTAAGCTTCCTCTCTACGAAAAAGCCAAAATCAGAAACAACAGTTTTTTAAACCGGTCAGGAACCAAAAACGAACGTAAGGCGACAAAATCTTCCGTGAAAGGCAGGTAAAATTTACGCAAATTCAACTGATTATATCGTCATAAGAACCGATATTATACGCAAATTTGGTACCAAAATAAAGATCAAAGTCTGGAGAACCATTTACAGCCTTCATGAATGTATGTACAAGTCGCTAAACTGTGAAAACCATAGCCCTGTCAAACTCTCGCAAGATCGAACGCAAAGATTGTCAACGAGAGTGCTGAATAAATCTTGCCGGATCGGCTCATTAGCATACGTGCTGGGGTCTGACTGTTATGCAATTCTCCTGATGTTGCTGCCAGAAATTGTCAGTAGTTGCGCCCGGCGCGCCCCCCTTAATTTCCAAAGCGAAAAAATATAGCTACAAACATCCCCTCCCCCACCCTCACCCTCGGGTGAGGTCGCGTTCATGATATTCAGTGTAAGAATAACTTAATACAAGAAGTTTATTTATGATACCATTTTATAGCTAAATAAGATTGTTTAATAATGATCGACATTTGAATATATTGCTACCTTGTGGGACAGTTTCAAGTTGACAAAACGCGCAAAACATGCATCAAATTGCACCATTTACAACAAATACAAAAAGTTCTTACCATGGGTGCGAGAACATCCCCCTCCCACACCCTCCCCCCCCCCATCATTTACAACATCAAAATGCAAACAGTTCTCACCCGTAGGAGGGGGAACATCCCCCTTCCACACCCTCACCCCCCTCTCCCTCGCTCGGGTTAGTTCGCGTTCATGATATTCAGTGTAAGAATTAATACAAGAAGTGTATTTTTATGATACCTTTTTATAGCCAAATTGTTTAATAATAATCGACATCGAAATATATTGCTACCTTAAACAAGTGGGACTGTTTCACGTCGACAAAACGCGCAAAAACATGCACCGCTCCCTCGCACAGGTATTTCAAAACACAAAAAAGTCTTCGTACTTTAAGGTCTGATTTTCCGGCGAAAGTCGGCTGACAAGCAAAAAAAAAAAAAAGGTGTGTGTGTGTGTGGGGGGGGGGGGGGGGGACCAAGCCTCCCCCCCCCCCCCCAAGGCTGTTTCGGTCCGCTTATGGGCTTGTAATCGCGGTGATGGTGACTATCCGATCATCCCCACCCCCCCCCCAACTCCTCAGTACGGATTTACGCCGTTGGCGACATGGGAACCGCAACTTCCAATCTTCGGGTGCAAGTTCCTTTTAAAAAAAGTGGAGGGTTCAAAAGTGGTAACACCCTATGTATTCCAATGTATTGTGGAAAAACTGGGGAATCTCACCCCCCCCCCCCCCTCCCCCCGTTCCGTCAGCCCTGTGTCTATGCATCGTTTTCTTACTTACCAGCTTTGCTCCACCCACACCAACGCCGACGTTGCCGTCAACCTCTACTTTGTTTATGGTTTTCACATCCACTTCCGATTTATTGTTGAGTGACGTCACCACCAGGCAAAGGGAATTCCGAGAATCTGACATTGCCTCACGAACTAAGGCATGCGAAGGATCTATTTTTCTGAGTAAAGAAAAATCACCCAAAGAACATCACTGTTGATCTCTTGAATGCATAGAACAAAATAATGCTAAAAAATGAACTGAATACATTGCATAATTTCCTCTTTAAGTCTCAATTATAGTAATGACCACTGAAAATTAACACAGGTCATTGAAGTTTGTAACTGGAACCTAACTGACCTAGAACAATTTTGCCTGCTATTATCTCTCAACAATACCAATTGCACTTTTTCTATTTCTTTTCCATCAGGAGAAAGAAAATGCCACAGTGTCTGAGGAATAAACATCAGTATCTCTTATTTTCCCTATCGCTCTTGTAGTGGTCCACTTCTTGGACTGTATTAGCAGCAGTGTGCCTACCACGGACGTTTGTTGCTACACAAATTGTCGCCCCTGCACAGATTAGGGAGCTTTAGATTTTAGACGCGCGGACGTTCAAAGGGGAAAAAACATGGTCTGAGCGTGCGCAGTAGCGCACGTCAAGTTACTGCGCACGCTCAGACCATGTTTTTTTCCATTTGAACGTCCGCGCGTCTAAAATCTAAAGCTCCCTATTGTCGCTCCGGCACATGGCGTGAATTTGTGCAGGGAGTGACGGCACAAAATAATTGTCTCCTCTGGAAGGCGGCAATTTGTGCAGCTTGTGCAGTTCCCAATTTTTGACCCCAATGGCGACAATTTGTGCAAGTAAAATGAAAAGTAGCTGCACAAATTGTCGTCGGTCGTCGTCTTCAAGCTGCAGAAGATAATGCCAAGATGCACTCCCAGTAATCTTTACAATTTGGAACACACTGGGAATAGAAAAAAAGACATCATAAAGACATTAAAAGTTAAAATTGAATATGTTACAGTTGCTAGATCAATTTCATATCCATAATGTTATGACATGATTTTTACCAGTGTTAATGCTTGTGACTGGTTGTAACGACGCCATAATGACGTCATACGATTCATTGCTGTATTGATCGTGAATATTCATGAGATTGAATTAATTATTATGCAAAAACTAGTGAAAATAATGATAAATATTAATAACTACAGTATTTATGCTGGGTTTAACCTTTATACTGAGTCAGAAATTGTATATTTCATTCGTATCTTATTCGATCTAATCCAACCTTGTGTTATGAACACATAATATTTTCATATTTAATTGGGCTTCTCACAAAATTGTGGCCTAGTTTAGTTACCATGTCATGAAGCATTACAACTTTTTGCCCGTTTATATAGAAACAGAAGAGTTATACAAGGAGTAGACGATTCGATTCGTAGGATTGCACCTGAAGATGCCCACACATTTGTTAGATCTTGTGATTACATAGTAATCAATGTTTGTCGACTTAGAACGACGTCAAAGCTGACGTCAAAACTGACGTCTTTTTTCTGTATTCTGTATTTGTATTTTGTTGTCTACAGTTTACCACGTCTTTCTGACGACAGCGCTGACGTGAAATTGACGTCATTCTGACGTATCTCTGCTATCAGGGATGTTAATATGTATGTGTGTACGTATGTGTGTATGTGTGCATGCATGTATGTGTGTATGTGTGCATGTATGCATCTTTATATGACTGTGTGTATGTGTGTGTGTCTTTTTGTTTATGTTTTGTTCTTTCGAGCCCAGTAGTCATGGTAGTCTAGTGGGATTTGGGGAAAATATGACTGTTAGAGGCATATTTTAGTAAAAGTTCCGAATCGGTCTATTTTGTATAATTCAAGTACGCTGAAGCCAAAAATTCCGGTTCCCAAGCGGAATTTTGAGTCTAAGAGCATCTAATTTGCATAAACAAAATGGCCGCCAATTCATTGCTCTTTAAGGTGTTTCGATGATCTAATTTTCATAAAATCTCCCTAGACATGCAGAAATAGTAATAATTTTAGAAATTAAGGTGCAAAGACAATAGCTAGGTCATCATTTGTTCATAACTTTCACTTATATATGCAAATTAAGAAGTGAAATATGCAAATTAGGCGTTGCCGCTGATACAGTAATGCATTACCGCATTATATATGCACATGTATAGTACCTATACGAGTTCACTTCTGTATTTAATCATTTTAACAAGTTACCGGGCAAACAAAAAGTAGTTTGTGTCGCCGGAGTCGAATCAAAATAAATCAATTCAAATGAATTCAATCAATTCAAAAGAATTCGATTTTACTTACGCAAATATCTATGCAAATTGGTATACAAGAGGATAAATTCGTACATAAATGGCAGGATTCTAGATTCTACTACGCATTGCATGCAATATATGGATCTGAATCATAATTCTGAAGATAGTTATCATTGTATCAAGACCGGTTTACGATTCCTAATGTGCTAAGAAGATACAGGAACCAACCTTATGTATTCAAACAAAACATTCACCTCATTTGCATGATAAATTATGCAAATATTTTTTCCATTTTCTCAACATATTTTCCCCTAAATCAAAGTTTTGCTATTAAAATGTACTTTGGCGTAGTGAAAAATATAGATATACTATAGAAATATTATTATTATATTTTATAGAAAATATTAGAAATACCCTAATAAACTAATTTGCATTTAAATTATACAAATAGTTGGCCATTTCTATGGATATATTCCCTAAAACAAAGTCTTGCTATCAAAATGTTCCTTGGCGCACTAAAATACAGCTAAGATATCGGGCAAACACGTTGCACATAATGATGTCGTCAGAGTCCGAAGTAAATCAAGTACTGGAATCAATCAATAAAGGAGAACTGAATGACACTAAAATGAAATATGTTTGTAAATTGATATTCAAGAGGCCGTAGACCAGGCAGGTTTCGAGATTCTACAACACACTGCCGCAATATATGAATATGTTTCATAACAGTTATAACAATATCAAGACCTGTTAATGATTCCTGGTGTGATTAAGAGATGCAAAAATTAACTGCAACTACTAACACACATCTATTATCTCATTTGCATAATAAATTATGCAAATATTCACCCATTTTCTATGCATATTTACCGCCAAAACATTGTCGTTTTCATTGGATGGATTGGTTTATAATTATTTTCAATCTGTTGAATTTAAATTCAAGTGGCAACTTTCATAAATCTCGTCATAATTTATGGGTTGTTTTTTATCTATCTCTTCACCCACTCTGCAGGCTCAAGCAAAAAAAAAATATTGTTAGAAAAATCCTGGTATCTCGGACAGTGTCGGAAACAGAAACGAAGGATTAACTTTGTAATTCTAGTCATCAACACCTTTATATTTTGGCTGAAAAGAAACATAATCTGAGTCAAAAAGTCTATTTCTCAATCGAGCTAAATTGATGTACATTCATGCAAGGTTTGTATCATCACATTGTTGCTAACATGCACACGCTGCTGTACATTGTAGGCCTAATTTGTGACATTTGCATCGAAATGTTCTGCAATGCTTTCGCATGCACATGAAATCACCTCAAAGCAACTACCAGGATTGGAGCTAGATATATCAGTTGTACAGGCTGTAGACCAGATCAAAACGTTCCCATGCATTGTCTACTGGTGAAGAAAGATCAGGTCTGGCGCACTGAGCAGGATTTTCTTCCTTTTTTATTTTTTTTTTAATACTGGAGTATTGTCGTTGGACTGCTTCTCGAGCGTTCAGTATACTTTTGTCGGTAAAATGGCGGAACATATTTTGTGCCAAACGAGCTTGTGTGATACATCTTTTGAATCGAATATAAGTTTATTCTTATAAAGACGACTGATAACAACCATGTTCTTGGAACCCTTCAGTTTTCTTCCCCTACAAGCAGCATCCTTGATGATTGCGAGTCGTTGATCACTTGCTTTGATAAGAGTGCTACTGTCAGTATCAGTCTGGCAGAAAAAGCACAACTCCAGTATCTACGGAAGAAGGCCTCTATAAGGTAGCTATCGGATCGATGTTATCTCTCAATGGAACAAAAGTAACTTCATGTTCGCAAGTGGTGGAAAACCCAGGTCCTCCATGAAAAGATCCATATCCTAATTCTTGGGCAGAATTAATTCAAGTGACAATGTGGATATTTAAAAACTATACTTGATAAAGCATATAATGAGAGGAAAAATGGCGACCATTTACGTCTGATATGAAGTGGAATCTTCTGTATGTAAAATGGTTTCTAATGAGTATTCATTATTCCTTAGTTCTTACAATCCACTGGTCCTTAAAGCTATAGATGCCTGTTAGCTAAGAATGTCATTTCTATGATCTGAATCACACCTGGTGAGATATATCAGAAGTCAGACAGACAAGGGAGCATGGCGTCGTCCAGTTAAGAATAAATTGAAATGCATCATACTTGGTGGTTATTACTGGCGGCATGTTATCCAAGTATACTGAAAACAAAAACAAAAAGGAACAGGGAGGTGTAAACCCCCAATTTCGCAGATTGCACTGGCCGATGCAATTTCAGAGTTCGAACTGTCTTGGAAGTTGACTAAGTTACATTCTTATAACAGATGTAGAAGGATCAAATATAGGTGGATGTGTGCCACACGTCTTGTTTTTTTTTTTTGTAAATTTCTTCTCCCTCACTGCTATTCTGACGTCGTTATTTAAGTTTATCATGATAAGGCGCGGTCAGAGTGGCAAAAGATCGCAAAGTTTAAGATAGCGAAGTCTTCACGATCTTTTGTCTTATATATATATATACATATATATATATATATATATATATATATATATATATATATGAAGAGTTTGTTTGCAAAAACCGATAAGTCCATATTTGCCAAATGGAGATATTTGCGATTAAAGTTCAAGAAAAATAAAGAGAATAATAAGAAATTTTTTGCTTCTTTTGACCATAACTTCAAAAATACACCTTTATATGTAGTGACCAACAAATCATTTAAAAGGTATTATTTTGTACTTTTTGATAGATATCGTACTTCAAAATCTTCAGAAATGGATTTATCGGTTTTTGCAAACAAACCCTTCATATATAATTTCATCTAACGGACTTGCAACATAATTTTGTTTATTCAT
Source organism: Diadema setosum (assembly GCA_033980235.1). Lineage (NCBI taxonomy): Eukaryota > Metazoa > Echinodermata > Echinoidea > Diadematoida > Diadematidae > Diadema > Diadema setosum. The sequence continues at coordinate 5,325,673 of CM067080.1, forward strand.
TGGGGCATCAGTAATGTTTGTTGTGACATTAAAGGTTTTTTTCGTCGACTTGCAAAAAAAAAAAAAAAACGCTTCATGAGAGAAAATAGAATCAAACCGTCTATCCCACTTCAACCAATAGACGAATGTTTGCTATATATAATCATATGTAATCATTTATATATTATCATATATATATGATTACCATGCTCTGGTTAACTGGGAAATAGAATTTCCGTGCTAATGCTACAGATTTTCATATTGGAACAATACAATAATGGATGTTGCATATGAACAAAATGGCATTGTTCGATGACATTCTCCCCCTCCCCCCATAAAAAGTGGAGTCATGATCCACGTAGAGAGGGTTTTCATCAATTCGTTTTGCGACTATCGATGTACTAAAAATATTTTTCATGAAATTAACCATTTCATGGCAATATTGCAGCTATTTTGTATGTATTATGCAAATTAGATGTTAAAGTTCATTCGCTTGAAAAAGACCCATTTTTTGTTTTGTTTTGTTGTTGTTGTTTTTTTGTTGTTGTTGTTTTGTTTTTTGGCCTAGCGCAATCATTTTTGGTTAAGAATCGTGTTCCTAACTTGAATTCTTAAAAAAAAATCCAAAAGGACCATTTTAGAGGATTTGAAAAATAAAACTGCATGCGCATAAAACTCATGAAGCCTACATATAATTTGCATACCAATTACAATACATGTATTTGCATGTATTTTGATACCACTGAGCAGGGATTCTGATTTCATCTAACCCTCCAAACCTTCAAGTGTATATATCTAGTGTTCTTAACTTCCCTCTCAAGAAAAAAAAATATAAGAAATCTTCCAGTGTTGATATATATTTATCTGCATATTTCAGTACTAATTTGAATAATCATGAAAGAAATATATTATTTACCACCTGAGAAACGTTTATCAATCAAGTTGCTAACTCCATTCTATGTACATAGATTTCAAATCACTTTTTTTCCAGCTCCAAAAAAAAAAAAAAAATCTAGAAAATGCGTTTCTGAAATTCACAAATTCTGTGGCTGGGCAGCCATTTTGTTTATGCAAATTAGATGGTCAAGATCGGTGAATTTTGCTTGGGAACCGGAGTTTTCCTATAACCCTCAAAATCATAAAGTTTACATCTTTAGTGTTTAACTTGCCTCTCAAGAAAAATATTGTAACAATTACTCTTCCAGTGTTAATATATATCTATCTGCATATTTCAATACTAATTTGCATAATTATGAATAGAATATACTATTTACCATCTGAGAAACGTTTATCCCTCAAATTGCTACTTCTATTATATGTACAAAATATCAAATCACTTTTTTTTTCCAGCTCGTTTGCAAAGAATTTCTAGAAAATCCGTGTCCGAAACTGACAATTTCTGTGGCTGGGCAGCCATTTTGTTTATGCAAATTAGATGGTCAAGATCGGTGAATTTCGCTTGGGAACCGGAGTTTTCCTGACCCTCAAAAACTTAAAGTTACATATTTAGTATTTAATTTGCCTCTCAAGAAAGAAAAGATGTCAAAATTACTCTTCCAGTGTTAATGTATATATATGTATTTATCTGCATATTTCAGTCCTAATTTGCATAATTATGAATAACATATACTTTTTACCACCTGAGAAACGTTTATCCCTTATAAATTGGTAATTCTATTCTCTGTACATACATTTCAAATCACTTTTTTCCAGCTTCTTTGCAAAGAATTGCTGGAAAATGCGTATCTGAAACTGATAATTTCTGTAGCTTGGCAGCCATTTTGTTTATGCAAGTTAGATGGTCAAGATCGGTGAATTTCGCTTGGGAACCGGATTTTTCGGATTCAGCATACTCAAATTAGGTAAAAGAGACCGGTTCCCAATTTTTACTCAAAAATGCCTCTAACACCATTTTAGAGAGCCCTTTTTCAGAAATCCTACTAGACTACAGGGAGGGGAGAGTAAGTGATCACCTGCGACGTTTGTCCATCGGTCGTCCGTAACCTTGGAATATAGTTTCACATTTTACCAAACATGGAGGTCACCTCAAGATCAAAGATCACAGACATGGGTCAATGCTAAGTTTTTTATGGCGCGTTTCTATAATGACTGATAACACCATGCACACACAGACTCACACACATACACATGCACATGCGCGCGAGCCCATCCACCCAAGCACACACACACACACACACACACACACACACACACACACACACACACAAATTTCCCTTGCACTCATCCATCATCCACCCATTGATCCACCCATTCCACACACATACACACACGCGATTAGCGGTTTGCGCGTTTTAGTGTGGAGTACGATCACACTTTGTGTATTATGTGTGTGAGTGGGGGAAAGCGGACGATTAAATCGGTCAGTTCAGTATCAGAATCGGTAAATGAGAATCTCCTTGCTCTTTTACAAGAAAGCTACTATAGTATTCAAAGGAGATGTAGGCCTCTCTCTGTAATTTACCTGTTGTTGACAGCGTTCACAAGGCTTGGGACATCGAGAGAATTATCAACGATGTCGCCGAGGTCGAACGATATGGTGACTGAATTCCCGCCTCCCAATTCCACGTCTACGTATCCTTGCGGCACGGATGCCTCAAAATTTCCTAGAAAGCACAAAAGTACAAAAGGGGATCTATTTTATCTTAAAGAATAGGCAATCGTATTTCTTTGCATTGCCCCAAATTATTGGAACTCCCTAAATAAAGGTATATATCATAAGATAAGAATCGCTCCTTCTGTGTTTTCCAAAAGAGACTGAAGTTGGTTCCTTTACAATCTAATGATTAAGTTGGGGTCAGGCCAAATTGTAGGCGTATTTTGCTATTCTCTTGCAAAAATTCATACTGCCACCTTTGCTAGTGGAGTGAACTAGTAGCGCTACCACATCTTTTGTTCAGCTTTGTTGAATAGCTGAATCCTCACCTCAGCCATAACTATTGTGCAGTATACCACCCCTTTAGTGACGTACAAGCAGTGAGTCGAAATCATACTCTGCTACCGAATCATTTCTTGACACGTACAATACCAAACTGCATCTTAACCCTATAAAGCCCAAGGGGGGGGGGGGGCGCATTGTGCCCCCCCCCCCACCAGATTTTCGTTTACTACTCCTTCGCCCTTAATCCGATTTCAACCAAATTTGATGACTTTTCCTAAAATCTTATTGCGAACATTTTGATATATAATTTAGCTATATTTGGTGTTGCTGGTTGCCATGGCAACCATAAACTGACAACCATGTCAGTCAGATTTTGCATCTTTTTTCTGTTCCCATTTCTTTTAACAGCATTACAGTGTATGAAATGGGTGTTTCTTGGCTGAAATTTGTTGAAGGAGCAAAATTTGAAGTAATTATGGTCCTGGAAAGTCTTTCTTATTATTTCCTTTGTTTTTATGTGACAAAGGCATAAAACAATAGATATAATAGAGATAATTGAAAACAATAATATTTTCTAAAGATTGCCCTTATATTTTGAGTTATTTTGATTCCTTCACCCACGTTATGCCTCTAATATCATTAGTTTATCATATTATCAATTTGCAATCTCAAAATTCCAGTATTATGCAAATATGAAATGTCATAACTATACGTGTACCCATCCAAAACATTTCATCCCAGGTCTCATAATGTATCACTATGTTGATATGAATAGCGCCTCCATGTGGTGACTTTGAGAAATTTTAACCATAATAAATAATACAATTTCACTTGCTTATCATTTGTGGCGAATATGAAAATGATTGGTCTATAATAAGACATATATCATGGGGATAAAGAAATTATACAGAAAAATCATGTTTTTAGCATATTTCCTATGTATTTCTTTATAATATTTTGGTAAATAGCGCCCTCCATGGGTGACCTTGTGAAAATTCAAATGTACAGTCATGTAAAGTATGAGTTACTCTACCCACGTGCCAAATATGACGATGATACATCAAATAATAAAAAAAGTTATATGGGAGGGGGGGGGGGGCACAATGTGCCCCCCCCCCCCCCCCCCTTGGGCCTGCGAGGGGTCAAAATAGCTTGGGCTTAATAGGGTTAAGCCCATTCTGCTGCGTTTACACCACCAGCTCCTGGCAGTCACGGCGGCCGTTTGCTCGAAACGAAGTGCCCCGAGGATTTTCCTGTTCCCCGCTCCCCTTCGTATTCTAGTCTTATTCGTTCCAAGTCCTCGCTCCGGTGAACATAATATACAGCGATCAGACAATATTCTAACGGCGTTTGGGTCAGGTTAGAGTATCGCAACATTTTGTTCGTCTCCAAATTTTGTTACGGCCTATTACCTGTCGTCGTGTGTTTTGTTGCGTTCATCCCGTTTTATCACGACATACGAGATTCCTCATTAGCACCTAGACTGTCGTGGCATTTTTTTTTTTTTTTGACAGTTAAGAAATCTCACACGGTATCAACGGCAATCATGGTCTGTCACGTTGGCCTATCCCGTCACACCGCGTTATCTCACGTCCATCCGACCATCCCGTTTAGTCCACGTTGGCCTGAAACATGACTGCCGTGCCCGCCGGGAACATGGTGTAAACGCAGCATGTTCCACTAAGGAGCTGGTGTGTGAAGCTCCTTGGTTCACCTTGCCCCGTCCACTTTGCCCTGACCATTGTATTTTTCCCGACATGCATCACTGTGACTTCGGCCAATAATTGCTAGCACTGATATAGGCCTTACCATTTCATTGATGCTTAGGCCCATGTATCATTACCTTGGTTTTCGAGATATTTGAGATAAGCACGATGATTTTGGCATTAAATGTAATATCATTATAATTTTTCTTTTTGTTTTGAGGCATTAAAACATATCAAAAACTATTTTCTGTAATGTATACTTTTGTTGTGACCATCTCAGCTGCAGATAATCTTTCATTTTACTTTTATTTATTTATTTATTTATTTATTTATTTATTTATATGTTTTATTTTCACAGGGTGGCTCCGTCAGTGGGTTAAACACTGTTGTTCTTGGAGGCCCTGCATGAACACATACATACAAATAAACACAAAAATGTATGATAATCGTACAATACCAACAACAAAATCATATTTGCAGTATCAAATCTGTATATATCTTAATATACTGTATACTGATATATATTAAACTCAAAATTTAACAAATATTATGCAACACATTACATCCTCATATCCTTAAATTTCCCCTACCTCAGAAAGAAAAAAAAAACAAACAGAAAAAAAAAGGAATTTTTAATGACAACAGAACTATACTTGGGCACAGTGGAGTGCCCTCCAAAATTGGGCTGAGAACGAATGTTTAGATGGAGCATGCCTTAAGTTTATTGGTAAACTGTTCCATTCGAGTGCGCCGGTGTGTGAAAAAGACTGTTTCCCAGCAGTCGTTCGAGCTCTAGTTACTATTAGCCCGTCAGAGACTGCTGATCTAGTCTGGTAGTTGTGTGTATTACAAACTTTCTGAAACAAGAGTGACAGGTACTCTGGAGCGTCCCCATTTAGTGCCCTATAAACCAGTTTGCACCTTTGAAGCTTCCACCTATCCTCTATCGTGGTCCAGTTTAGTTGACTTAGTACGTAGTCAGTAGATGTAGGCCTACGTGTGTCTACCCCTAAGACTATTCTGGCCATTCGTTTGTGTTGTCTCACAATAATATCTTTCGTAGTAGAGGGACATTTTGACCAGGCGATGCTGCAGTAGTCAAACAATGGGAGGACTAAAGAGTTTGCAAGAAGTTTTAGTGAATTCAGAGGTAGGGATTTTTTCAGACGACTCATCAGACTTAATCTGGAACTTATTTTCTTACTTGTATGATATACGTGTTCCTTCCAGTTAAGAGCCGGGTCTAAGTGTACCCCAAGATATTTGTAAGACTTTACTTGGGAGAGTGTGTGGCTCTCCAGCTTTATGTTGACAGGATTTGGGATAGCAGCTAGTTTTTGAGGCGTTCCGAAAATCATAAATTGTGTCTTACTAGGGTTAAGTGTGAGGCCATTTTCTTGTACCCAGTTGTTAACAAGATCTAAATCCTTATTTAGATGAAATTCAAGTTCATCGACATGCTTAGCACTGTATATTAAAACAGTATCGTCAGCATACATTATGACCTTGCTCTTGAAAGTGACACTGGGTAAGTCGTTTACCATTATGGTGAACAGTAGGGGTCCGAGGATTGAGCCCTGCGGTACCCCTGACAGTATTGTACCCCAAGTTGACGCAGTATCCCCAACTGTTGTTTTTTGCTGGCGGTTTGAGAGATAATTTGTAAACCATATGAGTTCAACCCCTTTTATTCCATAGGCTGTCATTTTCTGTAGGAGTATTTCATGGTTTACCGAATCGAATGCTTTTCGGAAGTCTAAAAACACCCCTCCAGTAAGTAAACGTTCATCCATGTTCTTATACAATAGATCAGTAAGAAAAGCTAAAACAGTGTCTGCACTATGATTTTTTCGAAAACCTGATTGTTCGGGTGCCAGCATTTCATGTGCCACAAGATACTCGGTTAACTGGAGGTGTACAGCTCTTTCAAAGACCTTCATTACAACAGAAATAACTGATATGGGTCTGTAGTTATTTGTATCGTCTGCGTTGCCCCCTTTGTGTATGGGGGTGACACAGGCTTTCTTCCATTCTTCAGGGATGAGCCCAGTACGCATTGAAAAATTAAACAGGTGAGCTAGATGGCTGGAAATGATAGAGGCAGCTGCCTTCAGCAGTTTTGGATGTATCCCATCAGGACCGGTTGATTTAGACGTTTGTAAGTTTTATTTCAGTGTTGCAAATTATTGACTTTTTTTAAACCTCCTTCTGGGAGAGACTGCGAGGGAATATACACTCTAAAAAGACCCGAGTCAGAACTGACCCGGAACTGGGTCCGTTGGGGTCATACACCGTTCCGGGTAAGAAATGACTTGGAATTTGGTCATGAAGATCCCGAATGGGGTCATCCTGACACGATTCATGACTCTGAATGGGTCATATCTGACCACATTCCTTGTCATTTCTGACCCGGAACGGTGTATGACCCCAACGGACCCAGTTCCGGGTCAGTTCTGACTCGGATGTTTTAAGAGTGTATATGCTCGTGAATTTTATGATTATTCTTTGGTCTGTGTGTGTGTGTGTGTGTGTGTGTGTGTGTAAGTGTGTCTGTGTGAGAGAGTGGGTGGATATGTATGCTCATGACTGTGTGTGCTGAATTGCGTATGGTACTCCCATTGAAAAGTGTTACACGTATGCCGGCATTTATGCCAACATGTTTTTTAATGCTAGTTTTCAGTGTTTATTTGTTTTTATTTTAATGTGTCTTTCTCTGCAGTCTTCTCGGTAAAGGATTTAAAAAAATGAATCTGAAAATATGAATTTCATGTTGTTGATGATCAACTATGTATTTGATTTATTATATCAATGACTGCAGCTGATTTGGATTTTTATACTCATGTCAATTTATTGTAATGATTGAATTTTTGTTTGTATTTTCATGTTTTATCTCAGGACCTTGATGAAAAACAGCTCATGCTGATCAAGCAATCCTGAATAAATATGGCACAGATATCATAATTAGGCCTATGTATCAATTTTCGGCATATTTATGTATCTATTTCCACCAAGAAATTACCGGATATCTTTAATTGTATGTACAGAAAAAGAAACTTGATTTACAGTTATCCTACCAGCCATAGTGACGTCTTTCACCTTCCACGGACTCGAACAATTTTCGCCATGAAGTTACAGCACGGGATGTTTTTAATTGTAATGTTCAGAAATGGTAACTTGATTCACAGTAATGCTACCAGCCAAAGAGACGCCTTCTATCTTCCACGGACTCAAACAATAAATTTGGCTAAAGATCGACAATATATATACAGGCCCCAGATACTGGAATGCCCTCTCCCACGAAATAATTAGGTGTTCGTCTTTATATTCCTTCAAATGCAAAAGAGTCTTGAATGAATGCATACATTGCAGACACTGAAACAATTTTCTATGTCTATAATGTAATAATATTTATGTAATATTGACTGGCCTTGAGGGAGAAAATATTACCCAAACTGAAAGAATATTGCCCGAGTCGAAGACGAGGTCAATATTTTGTGAGGATTGAAGATACGTTTATCGTCTCATCCTTACTCTCACCTATATGGATTATATATGGATTATATATATATATATATATCATATACATATATATATCCGTCTTTGTGATTTTTCTCCTTTTTTTTAATCATTGCTATACATTGAATCAACTGAACCTATGGAGGGGTTCTGTTATATTGTATACATGCACAGACTTGCAGAATAAAAGCTGATGGCTTAGCAAGTTCCTTTTCATCACCGTGTTGAAATGAAATAAAAATGAATGTTTTACTTTGCTTGTAGATGCCTTAGCCATTCAAGGGCGGTGAGTTGGCTCAGTCGGTAGCGCGTCCGTCTCACGATCACGCAGCCCGGGTTCGAACCCGAGTCTGGACTGAGCAATGTTGTGTGTAACCATACCGTCCCCTCTAGCAAGAGGCAAAACACTCTGTCCCTCGGATAGGACATAAAATGGAGGTCCCGTGTATGAGAGAGTAAAAACTCATACACGTAAAAGATCCCGCTTCATTTATTCATCGCAAAGAGCAGGGTGTTTAACTCGGTGAAGTGGTCCCACCTCACATCCAACTGGACCCCATGGAAGACCAACTTAGCGTAGCTGAATATGGGCTATCCAGCCATCTTCTCAGATGGAAAATAAACAAATAAAAAAAGTACCGATTTTCATTTTAAAAAAGTAACTTTTAATTTCTCTAAGAATGACACGCTCTATTCTATATAGGTGGTTTCGTGGTTCCCGCAAAAAAAAAAAAAAAAAATTGAAAGCCAAATTTTCGTATCCACAAAATTAATGAAGAGCTTGCTTCCAAAAGGCGCTAAATCCATCATTTTCCAATGGATTTAGCGCCTTTCGGAAGCAAGCTCTTCAAATACTATAACATCTCTTTAACTATCGAGGGGTATGATACCGTGATTGAGTTTTCCTTTTAAAAAAAGGAGGGTACAAAAATAATCTCGATCTCGGTGGTCCGTAATAGTCTTGTCTCATTGACTGCATGATCATATAAAGTCCCCTTACTCTGACCTTCTCTTTCTAAGTACGTGAGCGTTGCATCGAGTATCAAACTATAGTAAATAGGTAGAGTGAAATTTGCTTTGTGATTGGTTGGATAGCATCATGTGATTGCGCAAAAATTTTGTTATAGTGGCACGACAGTGCCACTAAGTATAACGCTTACAGTGCGTGCCTACGCTTTATGTACGAAGAGATTCGCGCAAGGCCGAGGGACGTAGTAAGACAAGGCCAAGCATTTCAACGTATGCGCGCGTAGAGCTCTGAATGTAGGAGCTTAAAGCGAGTCTGCTCTGTGATGTGCAATACGCATACACGGATGTACTAGCGTATCGCACGCTGTGTACGTAACCTACGGCAGGTTGCGGTTAACTCTGCGTACAAACAAGTGCCAGTGCCGGCGGTACGGTGAGTCTTGTTAGATCTAAATTAGGGCCTAGATCTATTGATGCACCAGTACTGGACTATAGAACTCCAAATACTTAATTATCCCTCGTGCAGTTCTATTCACCTCGGCCTGCGGCCTCGGTGAAACAAAACAGCGCTCGGGATATTAGTATTTGTCGTTCTCTAATCCAGTTTATAAAATGGGTTCAAGAATGTAGCCAATAGGAAGCTCTGAAATGAGACACACCTCCTTCCTTTACTTCAGTACTATTGCACTGCCTGTAAATCCTATGGTAGATTGCCGATCGTCTGTGCGCGCGGCGGCTCCTTTGATGAATTGCATGCATACGCGTACGCGCTGTCAATCCTGTAAACAACTTCTAGTTCGGGCTGCCGGCCGGCCGGCCTGTCTTCCCTTGTGCATAACATATGTGGCGTACGTACGTATACTGTACTATACTATACATATACGTACACTTTGTACAGTACAGTAGACCAAGCGTTATGGGACCGGACGCGTTCATGGAGTCACTTTGAAGAGCAAATCCAACGATTTAGCAGGTTAATTCTCACGCCGTTTTCAGAGTATGTTGTCTAGTTGGCCTATTTGAGGAGTCTATATCAAGTCTTTAAGGTAAAGGGTGCATATTCTATGTAAAATAAGTAAGTTTTCATGCGGGTGTCCGGAAACCCAACCCCCATTATACTTATACTGTATGTGCGGGACTTCCGCGAGTGCGACGTGCGTAAAAGTTTGGGACGAACATCTTCGGACGTCTTGACCCACAAAGGTACATGAAAAACGCTGAAAAATGATGTTAGTTTTCGAATTTTCGACCCATTTTATAAAACAAATGATGCACAGGATTATTTCGTGGCGTTAGTGTAGGCGTAGCTCACTCTCGGGTATTTACAATGTAGTGCAACATGCACTCGGCTTCGCCTCGTGCATGTTTCACAATTGTAAATACCCTCGAGTGCACTACGCCTACACTAATGCACTCTATCCTGTGCATCATTTGTATAATAGTGCATCATAGAGCATGCACTATCCCTAATATAGCCCTTTAGCAAGAGGCGAATTACTCTGTCCCTCGCATGTGAGATCATTGTTAATTGAGGCCCCGCCGAGGTGTGTGAGAGAGTCACAGCTCATGCATATGAAAGATCCCGTCTCATTCATCCATCGCAAATAGCATCGACGGTGCAATATAACCCCTTGCAGTGGTCCCACCTCTCACAAACCTGGACCCCCATGAAAGACCAGCTATAATTTTATAGCGCATCCGCATATGAATACGTGTTGTCAAGCCAGTACTCTTCAGTGGAAATTTTATGAAACACATAAAAAGTCTTTGATTTATTCCTTTATATCAGTACCAGTTGGAGTTTATACGCAAGAGCATGTAAACTCACGTACCAGAGTGGTTGTAAATCACCCTGTGATATGCACGAAGTATGCTCTGCGACAATGTTGCTCCGGTCTTATTTTCTCGTAAGACTTGGGGTTTAAGTTGGTAAAGGCTTTTAGGTTTAAGTTGATGTGAGGATTAGGATTAGGATTAGGGTTATATTAATTTGTGGATGTATAACCGGAGGGCCAAACCCCAAAAAGTCGCTTACTTAACGAGTGAGTTGCACTCTCTCTACAAACTAAGTAGACCATGCTTATTTTCAAGTTTTTATTGTAACAAACAACATTCCACTGGTCTACCTCAAAAAATTTGTTGCGAAAGCCTCCAAATCCAAGATGGCGTCCAAGATGGCCGCCATATTTACTGAATTTGTTATTTGAAAGATAGAATTTGATTGAAACTTCAGACTTCAACAAATTTGATGTCATATGAAAGAGAATAAAATTTTCTACAAGTTGATACCATTTTTGTGGGTTATTGTGATAACTGGATTGAGATTTTTAGGAAAAAACACTCATTTTTTGATATTTTTCTGAAAAAAAGGAAAATCATGAAAATGCTTGATTCAGCATAAATCACAGAAAAACAAGAGAATTATCTTGAAACGTTTCAAGAATTTTGTTTGACATATAATTAATATTTGGAGAAAGTTAGGGGTCAGTACCATTTTCGGTTCAGGAGTTATAATGTCTCAAACTTGAAAACTCACTATGTAAAAATGGCCACTTTAGTTGTGACAAGACCTTGTTGGTCGTAAAAAAAGTCTGCACGCGCCAAGACTACTACACTGGCTTTTGTAGCAGTGCCAGTGGTGCGTGTAGTAGTCTTGGCAAACGCAGACTTTTTCTTTGACAAACAAGTGTTTGTGCCTGCTAACTAACTTTTCATGCCAAGTGGTAGCTCAGGTGACGCTGATTGCTATTATTTCTACGTAGATTGTTCTGAAGCAGACGATATGAAGCAAAAAATATCTTTCAAATAGAGGTAGAAGCTTGAAACACTAACCTTGCTACAGAAAGTTTAAAACAAAATTTGGATCATAATCACTCAGTTTTGTATTTGGTTCAGGAGTTATAATGTCTAAAACTTGAAATCCAATTTTACATAATATTTATTTGCACGCATCTGTTCCCAAAGACGTCACGGAGGGTCAAATCCAAGATCGTGCTTACTTTTCGAGTTCCACTCTCTCTATAAACAAGACCATACATAATATTAAGTATACTAAGCAATGTTCTGTAAGTACACCTCAGTAGATTTGTTGCAAAAACCTCCAAAGTACAGATGCGGTCCAATAGGGCCGCCATTTTTATTGAATTTAACATTTCAAACATAAAATTTGATAGAGACATTGGGCCGAATGCATAAAACAAGCAATTGCTTGTAAGCAATTGCTTCAAGTAAAAGCACAAGCTCGTCTAGTAAAAGGTGTAGCTCAAGCAATTGCTTAAATACATATGCATAATCTTTTGCTTGTGCACATACCTTTTGCTTGCATTCAGCAAGCAATTGCTTAGGGTTCGAACAATAGCGTCACGCCTGTGCGAACACAAGAACAAAGGCGAGTGTGGCAACATGCATTTGAAAGGGCATGTGTGTGCGGAAACATTTCCTGACATAGCAGAAGAGCTATGAAATGACACTCATAAATGCACACACAGGCGCACACACACACAACTATACACACACTCGTATTACTGGCTGATTCCCACCACTGCTTACAATAGCCCGCATCTGCCAGATCGCACGTGGAGAGACGTCTCCTTGCTCTCCACCGAAGTGAGACATCCTACCTGTTTTTCATCAAATTTTGCGTGCTAACCACTGGACATTCCCGTTGTTGAAATGAAAAATTTCTTACTCTACTTAAGAGTAATTTCTTGTAGATTTATACCACTCCTTCACAACTGTTGTCTTTCTTCCATGAATATGAAAATGATACTTAAAAGGGAACGTCCCAGATAAGCAAAAGCTCAAGCTCATTTTACAGAGCTTGGAAAATCGTAAGCAATTGCTAGCAAGAACTAGCAAAAGGTATGTTTTATGCATACGTTTTTAAGCAAATGCTTGGTCTCTAAGCAATTGCTTGCGGACAGCAAGCAATTGCTTGTACTTGCTAGCAAGAGCTTCTGCTCGCAAGCAATTGCTTGTTTTTGTGCATACGGATTCGAGTAAAAGGCTAGCACAAGCAATTGCTAGCGTTTATGCATCCGGCCCATTGGATTGCAACAAATTTGATGTCATATGAAGGAGAGCAAAACTTCCTAAAAGTTGATACCACTTTAGCTGTGTATTGTGATAGATTTGGGGGGTGTTGTTTGCTTCTCTTTTTTTTTGGGGGGGGGGAATACATATTTTTATATTGTTTTGAAAAAAGGAAGAAATGTAAAAATGCATGATTTGATATTTATCAAAGAAGAACTGAAGAATTGTTTTGAAACCTGCGATTGAGATTGAGATTTACTGAGATTGAGACATAATTCATGTTTCTGGAATTATAGGCAATATCATATACTGTTGACAAGTAAACATCTAAAACTTGAAAAAAAATCATTTTTATGCATTATAAATTTTGCATACAATGTGTTTACATGGTCACATGTAATATTGTTATGGTCTAGTGACTTGCAAGTACCTGCAAACTAACTTTTCATGCCAAGTGGTAGGTGACGCTGCATGGTCGCTATTACTGTAGCATTTCATCATTGTAGATTGTTCTGAGGCAGATAAGATTGAACAGAAAGTATTTTTCAAAAAGAGATAGGAGCTTGGAATTTGGCACAAATTTTGCCGATGTGTTATTATTTAGCGATATAAGTAGTATCCACACAAAATTCAAGATGGCGGTAATTAATCGAGGTTGTCGTTCAAGGCATTATTTACCATTAGTGCACGTAAAACAAAAACCCAACTTTAGTTAATTCCTCAAACTAGTTCTAAACTGTGAGTTAGGGATAGAACAACTAATGTACAAACTTAAATCAGTGTAATTAATGCTAAATATTGTTAGATATACTAACTAGATCTGATAAGAATGTCTTTTTATATACTAAATTGTTAACAGTTATCATGGTTATGGTTTCTTGAAAAGAAATGGTGTTATCTCCGTATGTTTTAGGCTTTATTATAATTTTTGTACATGGTAGAATGTTTTGTGATACAACTAACCTGCACATATAAATCGAAAGTGATATCTCTCCCACTGGTAAACAATACCTTTAATGTGTTGCGTGAAAGTTAAATCTCAACTTATAACTTATAATTTGATATATTTTGTTCAATCTTCTTATATTGCTGTCTATTACATGTTTCTATACATCCGAACGATATTGTACAAGTGTAAACCATATTGAGGGTCTTTTTTTTTTCGGGGGGGGGGGGAGCTCATTCCAGTGTTTGGGTAAGGCCCAATCTTTGATAAAAAAGAAATGCTGCTGTATCAAAGATATGCTTTTTTTACTTGCATGTTACTCTGCTGTTGTAGAAACGTGAATGATGATGGTATATGTGTAATAATGTCTGATGCGCAGATGTCCTTGAAAGCCCTTCTGATCCGAACCCCCTCCCCCTCCCCCCCCCCCCCCCCAAAAAAAAAAACCCACAAATAAATACAAAAAAAATCCGACATGGCAGCAATTTCTCAACTTTGCTCTTAAATGTGTTGTGCGAAATTACTTTTTTCAGTATATTGTTCGAATAAAATTGTCCATATTGATTATTCGTGCTGTATATTCACATTTACAAATAAGCATGCTGAAACTGTATTTACTGTTGTCAGATTTTTCTTACATTGTTTTTAGGCTGATTTCATGTGGGTTACAGTGTCACAATTGATCTGAACTTATGCCATTGGTAGATGCTGTCCCATAATATAGATATCAGGATCACTCGAGAGTGAAAATGTTCATTTTCATTCATTTTAGAGGCAGAGCTGGACACTAACGGTGGTTCGGTTGTTCGATTTCAAGTTTTAGACATTATAACTCCTGAACCAAATACAAAACTGACCCCTAATTTTCTCCAAATATTGATTATATTATAGGAAAGATGTTAATTTCTGCATGGTTTTCATAAACATTTTTAATTTTATTTTTTTCTTACTTTTTAGAGAAATATTCATGGTGCATTCTGAAAAATGTCTCCATAAAAACCTAAGATGGTTTGAAATACCATTAAAATGTTCAGAATATATAAAAACCATATAAATAGACAGCAAGACAGACAAAATTGTATCAAAATCGAAATGTTACATTTACTTTGGCGCAATACACTATGTCAGTTTGATGGCCTTGCAATTTTGAATTTTTTGAGTGATTGATCCAAATTTTGTTTTAAACTTTCTGTAGCAAGGTTAGTGTTTCAAGCTTCTACCTCTATTTGAAAGATATTTTTTGCTTCATCTCGTCTGCTTCAGAACAATCTACGTTGAAATAATAGCAATCAGCGTCACCTGAGCTACCGCTTGGCATGAAAAGTTAGTTTGCAGGCACAAACACTTGTTTGTCAAAGAAAAAGTCTGCGTTTACCAAGACTACTACACGCACCACTGGCACTGCTACAAGCGCCAGTGCCAGTGGTGCGTGTAGTAGTCTTGGCGCGCGCGCAGACTTTTTCTACGACCAACAAGGTCTTGTCACAACTAAAGTGGCCATTTTTACATAGTGAGTTTTCAAGTTTGAGACATTATAACTCTTGAACCGAAAATGGTACTGACCCCTAACTTTCTCCAAATATTAATTATATGTCAAACAAAATTCTTGAAACGTTTCAAGATAATTCTCTTGTTTTTCTGTGATTTATGCTGAATCAAGCATTTTCATGATTTTCCTTTTTTCAGAAAAATATCAAAAAATGAGTGTTTTTTTCTTAAAATCTCAATCCAGTTATCACAATAACCCACAAAAATGGTATCAACTTGTAGAAAATTTTATTTTCTTTCATATGACATCAAATTTGTTGAAGTCTGAAGTTTCAATCAAATTCTATCTTTCAAATAACAAATTCAGTAAATATGGCGGCCATCTTGGACGCCATCTTGGATTTGGAGGCTTTCGCAACAAATTTTTTGAGGTAGACCAGTGGAATGTTGTTTGTTACAATAAAAACTTGAAAATAAGCATGGTCTACTTAGTTTGTAGAGAGAGTGCAACTCGACCTTTGTTTTTAGCTTTTGGCCCCCCGGTTAGTAATTTATATATGGCTTAGCGTGCAGATATTTCTTGTCGCAGGAGCAAAATAATGTCATGGAATCACCCACCTTTGGCGCTAAAATTGTCTGATAAGTTGAATTTTCCGATATCCTCTGAGCTGATAGGCGGAAGGTGGAAAGGCCCCAACTTCACATCGACGTCTTCATTTCTCAGTATGTCAGAGATCTTGAAAGCAGTAGGGGTAATTTTTTCCCTTTGCCAAAACCACGTCTTGTTCTTCTTTACGACGAGATGACCCGGTCTACACTTTTTGGCATCCAGCAAGCCTGTTGCTGGGATGAGTTCCCCCGACCCCGACATGACTTTTGCAAGCGTAGTTGCGGTCGAATTGAAGATGGCATCAGACATCTTGAACTATTGAATAATCACAGGTGATTTTTCGTTAAATTCTCTGTTAAACGTCCTCCTCCTTTCAATCGGCAGCCTGTTAACCAAATGGCGCCGGTTCGATTCCCAGTGAGTCTAATTGCAGAGCAATCAAACGCTGTGTGCTATCCGATCACATCTATTACGGGCTGTATAAGGTAACACTCCACCCCTCCGATTATAAATAGGACGTGAAACGAAACTACTATGTGTGAGCATTGAGGTGTGAGCAAATCATAACCCATGCAAGTATACGTAAAAGATCCTGCATTTTTCATTTGTTTTTGGTCCTACCAATGCACCCAGCCTCTCCATTGGGTGATTTCTGTCAATTTCCACGTGCTCCACCCACAGACAAACAAGGATTTTTTTTTTTCATCTGTAGCACATTTTGGTTGACCTTACTAATATTTCTTCAAAAGGCTCGTTGCTTAAAATTGTCATTGATCGAATTGATCTCAGAACGTGTACTAGTTATATGCTGCATACTCGATGGATTACACGTTATTCCATCGTATATATTCGTCAAGTTCGCTGTCACTTCGCATTTGCGTATCCCACAATGTCACAATGGAATTGAACAATATTTTTGTCTCGTCACCATTTCCCCCGTCGGAAAAAAAAAGAAAAACATCAAACATTTACATTTCTGATAATACAATAATGGAATATGTTACGTTCTTCAAGGAACCATCGTATGTATCACCACTCTCGCCAGAATGACGTGAAAACATCTGTTCAGCTTCAAAGGATAAAATAACAAGCTTTACCTGTAGTATGTTTCCCTTTCCCTTGGATAGTACCACTCTCATAATTCCCACATTGCTAACGTAACACACTTCTCCTGGCAAAGAGCAGCGAGCATAATAGACTGACCGCTAAAGCTTTTATATGAATGTTGTTCTATAATTTGTCTCGTATAATCCTATATATTGCATGAATCTTTTGCAAAAGTTTGAACAATATTATTTCATCACATGTATACTTTGTACTGTTTATTGATTTTCGATGATTGGAAATAAACTATGATTGAATTGAATTGAATTGAATTGAACGCTAAATAGGCACACAAAAAATAGTGTTCTGCACATGCGCGTGACAGCTGTGTCCACGATATTCTGTGACCCAGGATTCTGCATCATCTTTTTAATAGCTTTTGCGTCACAGATCTAAAGCATACCAGTATATGAATATATCTATACACTTACTCTACTCTACTCTAATCTACTCTAATCTACTCTACTCTACTCTATATAGTTTTAACCAGAATCTCTCATCAGTCCTGGTATATTATGTATACTATAATCTGTGCCCTATGCGGGTTTTTCTTCCTTCGCCACTTTCCACTTGGTCTCACTAAAAGTTGTCCAGCCCTATTATGAACCTTCTGAATTATAATTATATATCACCTTAACTTACCTGCATAGTTTCTGTGAATAATTCTTTGTGGCCATTTTCAACAAGCTGAGATTATAATGGCCCTTGATCACAACATTCAAATTATAAACTTGCTTCAAGTTCGTAACAGTTGATAGTACAAGTAAATATATATGCACATGTCCACGTAAGATGCATAGAATTACGTAATATGAGTAAATGCTATAACCATGTGAATGTTTGTGAAAAATAAACTAAATTGAAATTGAAACTGAAATTGAAACTTGTAAAGAGAAGGTTCTTGCGTGATTGTTAATGCGGTATTCGTGCATCGAAATGGTGCAGGGCAAATCCATTGTGAGCGTGCTCACGCTTCGTGGGTAATTGTAACTCGAACAAAAGAAGTCAGTGTGCCATTCTACAGTCGCAGCAGTATCTATTTGAGGTGAGGAAATCTGTAATACCACCTACCATTTTATCCCGGTTGATTCGTTATTTTGAAGAACCTGTTAAGGTCAAATTCTAGTTTCATTATTTTTTTTAAGTTATCATGCCCTCCATGACTTTAGATGAAGTCACTGGATCCGGTATATTTGTGTCAATATAAATCCCCATGGATTCCCCCACCCCCACATATTTCTTAGGTTCTTTGTTATAGGTTTTACAATGTTTTTGTTCACTTTTCTTCAAAAGTATTCACACGGCAAAAGGAAACAATCTTGGGAATGTGATAGATTTCCATGTGGAAAATTACAATGATAAGGGAATATAAATGTAAATATGGGGGGAGTGCCCGCATGCAGCTTTCAACAAAAACAAAATTCTTTTCATATCTCTCCTGTATGGACCGTATCTGCTTTAAAAACAGAAACTGCTACACGACCTAAATTTTGGAATGATTTGGATAGAGAATAAATCCAATCCAAGTCTCGTAATTCATTTAAGCATAAACGTAAACTAGTTTTTCTGAATTCATACATATAGCTATTCTTTAATCTTCCTCGATATTCTCACTGTTCATACTTCGTATTTTTGTCATTATTGATTATGTGACACGTGCCTCGCTCGCGATTTCGTATTATCTCCTGGACCTTCTTTGTGCATATTTTGTATTTTTGCTATTGTACACTGTATCTGACCTGTAACCTCGCCGTGGTGATCACGCAACTCTCCAGAAGTTTTGTGCCGCGGACATTGTTTGCTTTGTATTTTCTTTTTCTTTTCTTTTTTATTCTTCGACGTTTATATTTCCCTATTCGCAAATTGTCTTTCCTTTCAATTGTAAATATCAAGTAAGAATTAATCTCATATCAATCATCTGGGAATCTATACCCTACAAGCAATGCTTCTATGTAGATTCCTCGTATTTCACTTATTAAATCGTCTTAAATGCTGTACTTGACAATTCATCCATGCTTTTGTATTGTTATGTTTATGGTTTATTTATTTGTTGAAATGTGACATATGGAACAATTAAAAAAAAAACAAGCCAACAAAACCTACACAATGTTTCATATTGATACACTGTATAACATTACACATGTATCTATACTCATTTTGTGTTGGATGAGTATAGCATTGGAAAACTGTTTGTTGTTTGTTTGTTTTGAATTCGGACTGTGAAAGGCGTATACATGCCTTTTGATATAGAGAAGTTTTATATAATCCCATTGTCATTATTGTCATATAGTACCTTAGAAATGATAACAATATAGTGATCGGTGTATAACTTCAGTAAATAAAAAGGCAATGGAGATGCTTTTAGTAATGTGTTTAATGTGTATTAAGATTAAGAGTTTTACGAGTACATTTCTATATAATTGGTGTTGTATTACATTGGTATCACATATTCAGATAGGGCCTCATCCACGTCAAGCTCTGCTTATGATGACGGTCCCCTGTATTGATTTCTCCTTTGTTAATAGAAACAGTATGCCTTAATATGTTATTTTGATTCATAATTATGTCATTTCAGCTGGATTTTGTGACGCAAATGATTTTTCTTTGTATTGATTTGTATGTATCTGTATCATTTTGTTTTCATTTGCAATTGTATTCGGAGAAAGAAAATGCAGAAATAAACCAAACAAACAAACAAACAAACAACCAAACAATCATCGCCCTGTAACATTTCATCTATTCTTACTGCATTCGTAAAGATGTTTGAAAAGGTGAACTTATTATAGAATAAATGCTGCATACTTATAATCTGAGGAACCCTACACACTCATTCATAATCAATGTCTGGATTCGGAGGCGATCACTCAACATAATTTCTGCTAAACTGGAATACACACAAAAATCATAATTCCAGAGATTGAAAAAATGATATGATTTGATTTGTTTGATTTGATTTTATTGGATTGGTGGTTTCTGGTTTTTTTTTTCCTACTGTCGACGTACACACGTTGTGGTAGTAAGATGATTATACGTTATAGGTAAAAAGTATTATGTCTGCGTTGCATTAAATAAATAAGTCACAACATTATAAAAGCAAAACGATAACTAGATTCGAGAATTTGTCAAGCCTGACAAATTAGGTGATCCGATATATAAATGATTTCGGAGATTCTCATTGACGAAAAGGGAATCAAACCTGTCATGCCTACATACTCAAAATGGAAAGGGCATCTCATGTTAACAAAGAGACAAAACGAAAATGTTCTATCTTTGAACTTCATTTTGACGTACAAAATGGCATCTGAGGAAAAAGCCATTAGCTTATGAAATGATCCTCTTGACAAGTCTATATCTGTGCAAAATATGGGGGCAACATGACTGTACTGTGTCTAAGAAGATACGGGACGAAATTTGATTGATCCTTGACCCTACTTTAGACGGCCAAGATGACGTCTGATTAGAAAGTTGTTATTTCATGAAACGATAACCATGGGCTAAATATGTGCAAATTATGGAAGTGATAGGGCATGCAATTACCAAGATACAGGGTAAAGTAGTCTTGACCCTTTACCCTTTATACCTCGCACAGTCTAGATTGCATCTGAGTCAAAAGTCGTTGTTTTATGAAATGATCCAGGTAACATGGTATATGTAATATGTACAAAATCTAGCCCTGATTGAGCTTTTAGTAAGCAAGATACAAAATGAAGAATATTTGACCTTTGAACCTCATTTTGCACAGCCAAAATGGCATCCGACCAAAGCGTCGTTATATTTCAAGATCATCCATCTATCGAGGCCCATGTGAGTGCAAAATATGGCGGTGATTCCATATCATAATAATCCAACTCTATGTACCATATACACTAATGTGGTTACAGAATGACGAACATTTGACCTCCAACCCCACTTTATATAGTGAAGATGGCATCTGAGCAAAAAGTCGTTATTTTGTGAAATGATTCTTGCAGCATGGCCCTTACATGTGCAAAATGTGGGAAAGATAGGGCATGTATTCACCAAGACGCAGAATTAAACACTTTTGTTTTGACCTTTGACCCTAATTTACCTATACCCAAGATGGTGTCGGAGGAAGTAGTAGTTATTTCATGAAATGATGTTTTTGACATGAACTAAACATATGTAAATATGGGGTTAATAGGAGTTGTTGTTCTTGATCTATTGCACAGAAAGTGGAAGAAGGAAAGAAAAATACAGAAAAAGTTAAGGCATTGTATAGAAATTTGAAGGACAAGAATAAAAGGATCAGAAAAAGATGTATTTAGGAAAGTATAATTTAATATGCATATGCTGTGTATACTATAATATGACTTCTTATTTAATATATCGACTTGTGCATGTCGGCATCTACAGGCTGTATATCAGTAAGTACATGTCGGCGTCGATAATTTTATGTGAAGGGCGTATGCATGTAATGTGTCAATGTGTATGGTATCAATGACGTGTATTGTACGCGTGTATATTATGATACATGTTCAATCAATCAATCAATCAATCAATCAATCAATCAATCAATCAATCAATCAATCATAGTTTATTTCCAATCAACGAAAATCAAAACGTTGATGTGCATGTGTCAGTGAAGAGTCTATATGCGTATCAATGTACACCTCATAATTATGTGTAGTGTATTAATGTATGCCTGCATAAAATCTACTCTTATTTAATGTAAGCATGCACTCTCTTTCCATCTCTTGTCTTCACATCATTCTTCTCGCTTTTACTTTCTCCCTCTCTCTCATAATATATCTCTTCACCCTATCTGTTGACATTTATCTACTTTGTCATAACTTCTGTCGATTTGGAACGATATGCTTTTGTATTCTTTGCAGCTGAATACCAAAATTCAGAGCGTTATGTAGGCCCGGTGTGAAACTTTATGTTTTGTATGAGTGTAGGTTCACGCCAGCCCTGTGGCCTTGGTCAGGGCACTCGGCTCAGGTCATGCTACCGATTCTATTCGGTCTAGTTTAATGTCATTACGGATTCCAACAGTTCTCTTTACGACTAATTACTTTCAGAATGTTGAGCTGTCATGGATGTGTATTAATGTATATATTTATTGCTTCATTCAAAACACAGCTCTGGGATCTGATTTCCCTCATGGTATTGTTATTTGTTATCAATTTGTCATCTTTAGATCCACGTATGTAATCCCACAAAGTAACTTTGACCAGAGACCGGTGAACTCGCCCCTCAACTCATTGAGGATTTGACTGTTTTTTTTTTCTTTTGAGAATATTGTCGCTCTTCCCGTTTTGTTCTCTCGTTACGTTGATATGGTATCTCATTAATCGATATACAATTATTGTATACGATCAAGTATACAATACCTTGGCACTTGAGTGTAATGGATTGCTTTGAAATGATAATGACTAGCCAAATTAATAATTTTGACTTTTCTCTCTTCCTTTTTATGACGATGACAAGTACATATCGTAATGAACGAAAGACATTCTTATAAATTCTCTTTTGATCATTTAACTTCGTATGAAGGGTTAAATAATAATTGACACTTACGATCCAAGCTGTTTCAGATGTTTATGAAAGTTGAATATCTAATTTCGACGAATATGAATATGCATATGCTGTTGGTTTATCAAAGTAGGCCTATATTATGATAATTATTATGACAATTATGATTCCATATGTAAACCTGTTGATTGGTCCATGTCGGCATGTACTAGTATATCAGGACGTATGTCGGTGTTGTCAATATGTGCATGCATATGCAGGTGCTGAGATGTATGTGTAAACGTGTATGGTACTATATAGGACGTCGTATTGTATACGTGTGCATGTTATCATGATACATGTTGATGTGCATGTGTCAGTGTATAAGAGTCTATATACATGTCAATCTACACATGATAATAATTGAAAAGACAAACAATAAAATAATAAAAAATCCGTGGATACAAAGGGAATTTTTGTTCCATTAAGGAAAGAAATTTTTATATAAAGAGAGTTTACTGTATCCTGATAATGATAATGTTAATCGATACAAATCATACAGAAATAAACTTTCACAGATTATTAGGCTTTCCCGAAGAATGTATTATACGGAAGGTTTTGAAAATGCTACTAGAAATATGTCAGCCACTTGGAAGGTTATTAATGACGTCATTGGTAAGCAAAAGAAGGAGTCAACATCTCAAATTACGAATAATGGACAAACGTTTTGTAATCCTAAAGATGTAGCATATTGTTTTAATGAGTATTTGGTAATGAAGATCATAGTCAAGCTTCTAAGATTGATCATACACAGACAGATTTTTCGCAGTACTTGGGCACGTCAAACGATAATTCATTATTTTTCAAACCAACAGATTTTAGTGAGATCCTTGATATTGTGCATTCTCTAAAATCAAGTCATGCATGTGGTCATGATGAAATGAGCACGTCTTTTTTAAAACAATTTGTTGGAAGTATATTGACACCTTTAGTACATATTTGTAATTTGTCGACGTCAACTGGTGTATTTCCGAACGCATGTAAATTTGCAAAAGTTATTCCAATATACAAAAAAGATGACTCTTTTTTGTTTCGAATTACCGACCTATTTCTATTCTTCCAAGTCTTTCTAAAATCATAGAAAGACTTGTTTATAACAGACTGTATGATTTTTTGTTACAAAATGATATACTGAACCAAGACCAATATGGCTTCAGGAAATTTCATTCTACTGATATGGCACTAGCCCAGTTGTATGACAGAGTGTCGACTGCCTTAGCTGAACAAAAACATGTCATTGGTGTGTTCATGGACCTAAGCAAGACATTCGACACTCTTGACCACACTATCCTTTTACGCAAATTACATTGTTATGGAGTTCGTAGCATTCCACTGGAATGGTTTGAAGATTATTTATCAAATAGACAGCAATACGTATAATATGAATCGGTAAACTCTGAAGTTTTACCCATACATTGTGGCGTCCCACAAGGATCCATATTGGGACCACTACTATTTCTAGTGAATATAAATGATATTACAAATTCTTCTAAGTTACTGCAATACATTCTTTTCGCCGATGACACCAATGTATCTTGTTCCAGTACTGATTTTGAGTCGCTTTTAAGAACTCTTAATACTGAATTGCCGAAATTATCTATATGGTTTAAGAGCAATAGATTGTCACTCAACTTAAAATAGACAAATTTTGTTTATTTTCATGATAAGAAGCATACAAAAGAAATGCATTATTTGAATATTATTGTGGATGGTATATTTTTGAAACAAAAAGAAAGTGTCAAATTCCTCGGAATATATATTAATGAAAATATGAAATGGAATGCTCATGTGCAATACATCTCAGATAAAGTGTCCCGTAACGTTGGTATACTCTGTAAGCTTAAGTATTATGTCCCATAGAATATTTTATCTATGCTTTATAATTCGTTGATATTATCGAACATCTCATATTGTAACATTGTTTGGGCAACTGCAAAAAAAAAAATCACATTGACAGTATATTGCTTCTACAAAAGAAAGCTATACGTATATGTATCAATTCAGGTTATCGGGACCATTCAGATCCTTTGTTCGTAGAATTAAAAACACTAAAGGTAAATGATATTATTTTTCACCTTTTATGTTTCGTTTGTATAACGGTCAGTTGCCTTCTTCTTTTTTTCTCAGTATTTTATTTAAACAAGGATATGCATTCTTATTCCACAAGGCAATCTGATCAATATCATCAGCAGAATCTTAAAACGGTGATGGCTCTGAAATCTATCAGACACACTGGACCTGATATTTGGAACTCTCTTCCTTTAGAAATTCGAACTTTAAAGTCTATGTATTCGTTCAGGAAAGCTGTAAAGACAATGCTGCTCTCTGGATATCAGTGATCTTGTAATGCCATTGCAATTGTATTGTATATGAAATTCCCTCGTGGAATTATCGCCGTTCTGCATTTATTGCGTAATGTTATGAACCGACCATGACCTGTAACTGTTCACCTGTACCTCGGTGAGAAAATACTTTGCCATGCTTCACTATTACGTGATCCAGGTGATCTAACTTTGTGTATTAGCGAAAGCAGACAGACCTCTCCTCTCTCCTTTCTCCTATCCTCTCTCTATGCAAGTCATCCCTCCCCCTATTTTCCTATATGTTATGTATAATGTACGAGGGCTGCATGCAAATCAAGCAGTGCTTAAGCTGTAGCCCTTCTGCGTTATTCATTGCATCACTGATATGT
Source organism: Diadema setosum (assembly GCA_033980235.1). Classification (NCBI taxonomy): domain Eukaryota; kingdom Metazoa; phylum Echinodermata; class Echinoidea; order Diadematoida; family Diadematidae; genus Diadema; species Diadema setosum. The sequence goes on from CM067080.1 coordinate 5,351,149, forward strand.
TCTGTTGTACATTGTAAAGGAAATGAAGAAACTGTATTGCTGTATATTCTAAAGGTAATGAAGAAACTTACTTTGTTAGCAACTAATGTTTATGTATATCCATTTATATGTATATGGTACCATCAATGTATATGATATGTATGTATGTATCTGCATGAGCAATGATATAATACAGGAACCAATAAATCAAATCAAATCAAATCAAATCAAATCAAATCAAATCAAATCATGTATCACATCATAAAAACTACTCTTATCCGATGTAAGCATGCACTCTCTTTCCATCACTTGTCTTCACATCCTTCTTCCCTCTTTTACTTTCTCCCTCTCTCTCATATCTTTTCACCCTATCTGTTGACATTTATCTGTACTTTGTCAACACTTCTGTCGATTTAGAATGATGTGCTTTTGTATTCTTTGCAGTTGAATACCAAAATTCAGAGCGTTATGTAGCAGGCACGGTGTGAAGCTGTTTTGTATAAGTGTAATTTTAAGATCAGCTGTTGCCTGTGATCTTGGTCAGGGCACTCGGCTCCGTTCATGCTACCGATTTTATTCGGTCTAGTTTAATGTCATTACGGATTCAAACAGCTCTCTTTTACGACCACTATCAATGACTATTTTCAGAATGTTGAGTTGTCACGGATGTAAATTAATGTATTCACTATTCATTTTTAAACATTGCTATGGTTTCCCTCACGGAATTCTTATCATTGATTTGTCATCTTTGTTGGTGAGCCGAGCCAAGCCCTAAGTATTTGTCGTCCCCTCGTTTCCTTGCTGGTTGCTGCAATTTTTTTTTTCTCGTTAAAAGTACGCTCATTATTTGATTACGTCTATGTAATGAAAATATACGCCGATGCGACAAGGCGGAGCAACCCACGAGCGATAATTGTGAAGTTCACCCGCTACAATGACCGGCAGCAAGTATACAAGGCACGCACAAAACTGAGGCATGTCCAAGGTGCGAAAATCTTCATTCGTGAATCTCTGACGAACATTCGGTCATCGCTGTACTGGGAGACACTCCAGAATAACAATGTCAAATCTGTGTGGTCTCAAGACGGAAAGATCTTTGCCTTCACAAAAGAAAACAAGCGAATAACCATTGGATGCAGAAATGATTTAGACTTAATCTGACTTATTAGCTTCGTTTTGGTATAAGAAAAGAGATTCTGTGGTATCTTATTATTATGGCTATAAAATTCCCATGTTCAATTTGTGCCAACCCGGTACGAAACAATCAGGCCTCAATACTATGTGTCAAATGCAACTTATGGGTTCATGTGAAATGCTGTTCTGTTTCTACAAACGTATTTCTGTCCAATGAAGACTGGATATGTAGCAAATGCATTTTCGGGGAATTACCTTTCATGAAGGTAGATGATCTTACCAATTGTGATGTTTGCCAACCAAATGATCAATCAACATGTGATGACGCCAGAAATAGTGGTAACCTTCCCCTGTCCTACACAAATTTTAACGATGTATGTAAATTACTTTCGAGTCAATATGGAATTCATGTTACTCACCTAAATGTCCGTTCTTTGTATAAATGCATTGATGAGATAAGGTACATATTCCAGAAATCACCTTTTCACATAATTTCTTTCAGTGAAACTATGCTTGACGAAAGTATCCCAGACGTAGCTTTAGAAATTGATGGTTATATTACAATAAGAAAAGACAGGAATAAGAATGGCGGAGGAATTTTGTTTTATGTTAAAAGGGGTATCTGTTGTGAAGTCAGGCATGACTTGATGGATGATGATTTGGAACTGCTTGTTATACAAATTGATAGAATCAAGCAGAAGCCTTTTCTGGTGTGTCTTTGGTATAGGCCACCAAATTCTAAAATATCTTTGTTTGGAAAGTTAGATAATATTTTTCAAAAAATTGAAATACTAGGTTTTGATGTCATGTTGTTAGGTGATCTGAACTGTAATGTTTTAACTCAGCGTAAAAGTTCGTCCACCCAGCGATTGTGGACATTTACTGAGGATTATCATTTAACACAACTGATTGATAAGCCAACAAGAATTACCCCCTCCTCCTCGACAGTTATTGATCTCATATTTACGTCTGCCCCTGAGAAAGTTACTCATTGCGATGTTATACCAATGTGTCTCAGTGATCACTACATGGTGACAGCAACTTGGGGTCGAGTTAAACATAAAACTAAACATCATAAGTATGTAATGACACGTGCATTTGAGAGAATGAATGTTGATGATTTTCTAAGAGATTTGTCTAATGAATTGTGGGATGATGTCATAGAAGAAAAAGATGTTGAGGAGGCATACCTGAAGTGGATAACGAAATACAGGAAAGTCATTGATAAACATGCACCACTTAGGAAAAGAAGAGTAAAACAAAATAATGTACCCTGGATAACCGCTGAAGTAAAAGATATGATGTATAAGAGAGATAAAGCTGAAAAGAAAGCTAGAAAGACTGATAGTAGAAGAGATTGGAATCATTATAGAAAGTTGAAAAATGGAGTAACATTGATTATGAGAAAATTGAAGCAGAACTATGTATTAAATGGTATTAATGAAAATCAAAGTAATAGTAAAAAGGTGTGGAAAGTTATACAAAAGGTATTACCCACTAAAGCTAAAAATAGAGATATGTGTTATGTTAGAATAGATAATAGGGAAATTACTGATTCTTTGGAATTGGCAAATGTGTTCAACAGTTATTTTTCGAACATAGTACATCAGATAAAACAAGATACACTGTTTCAAGGAGATTTTAGACAGTATATGAAGATGGAGTCTGATTCAACTTTTGCATTTACTAAAGTGACTGAAAGTGATGTTCGTAATGTACTTGATAATATGTCTTTAGATAAAGCTACAGGCTTGGATGGAATACCTGCGAGATTCGTTAAACTGTCAACGCCATGTATTCTTCTGCCATTTACTCACATAGTTAATGTATCCCTTTCCAGCGGGGTCATCCCGCGTGAATGGAAATGTGCTAAAGTCGTTCCTTTATTCAAAGGCGGCAAGGAAACAGAGTTAGCAAACTATCGACCTATTTCCATTCTACCGGTTTTGTCTAAGGTCATTGAAAGAATTGTTCATTCTCAAGTCACCAAATACTTATCTGAATACTCTATTTTGTCTACTAATCAGTCGGGGTTTCGACGCGGTCACTCCACTACAACAGCTTTGTTAAACGTTACCGAAAATTTATTGTCCAGTATGGATAAAGGCCTGGTTTCTGGGCTTGTAACATTAGATTTGAAAAAGGCCTTTGACATGGTCGACCACACAATAATGGTTGAAAAGTTAAGGTTATATGGGTTTGACCACACCAGCCTGTCATGGTTTACGGATTATCTAAACGGAAGAATGCAAAGAACAGAAGTGAATGGTGCCATGTCTAACCCTGCTCCTGTTGTGTATGGGGTGCCACAAGGCTCGATACTGGGGCCGGTATTATTTTTACTTTTTATAAACGATATTACTCACACGGTCAAACATTGTGATTTATCTCTTTATGCAGATGATACATGTATGTATTTTTCCTCCAATAATCCTGTTGAAATGACAAGATGTATAAATCAAGATTTGAAAGAGATTTCTACGTGGTTGACGGCGAATAACCTGGTTTTGAATGCTGATAAATCAGAATATATGATTTTGGGTTCCAGGAAGAAGTTGAAATATTTTCATGATTTTGGTATTATTTTTCAAATAAATGGTATAAGATTGAAAGAAGTATATAAATGTAAAATTTTAGGAGTTGTATTTGATCCAAACCTTACATGGAAACTTCACGTAGATTATATAAGAGGGAAAATTTTGAGAAATCTGTTCCTACTGAGGAAAATCCGGTTTTGTGTGAATTTCAAAGTTGCAAAAATGTTGTATTTTTCTATTATTCAATCTCATCTGGATTATTGCTCACCAGTATGGAGTAATGCCGCCAAGTCCACTTTGAATAGGCTTTTTGTTTTACAGAAAAGGGCTTTACGTATTGTTTTAAAGGTAGATAATTTAGAAAGAACCTCGATACTGTTTAGTAAATCAGGTATATATTCAATATATGTTCGTTGGAAAAGAGTAAATGTGATTTTGTTGCATAAATGTTTGTACGGCTTTGCTCCACAACATCTTTCGTCAAGAATACATTTAAAAGAACACAGTTATAAACTCCGTAATTCTCAGGTTCAAATTTGGTTACCCAAACCTAAAACAAATTTTATGAAAAGAAGTTTTTTTATATGCAAGTTCAGGTTTATTCAATTCATTGTCATTGGTCACTCGAAACACAAAAGATATACATTGTTTTTGTAAGAAGATGAAAAGTGAGATCCAGGCTTCTTAAGTTGTAATTTGATATATTTGTATTCATATTTTTAATATCTGTTTTTTATATAAAGTATTGTTTTATTTATCATTTGGTCACCGGTTCCAAGTTTCCGGTTTTAGATATCCCCTTCTTCATAATATATACACACACACACTCAAATACGTTTTTGTTGTTGTTGATTAGTATTTTGATTAGGTATTTAGTTGTGTTAAGTTTAGTTCTCTGAGCATATTTCTATCGTTTTTGTCCGGCTATTGCTATTACTGCCATTATTTCAATACATGATATTAACATGTCGACTGTGAGTCATTGTGTGTATATCTTTTTCTACTTGCCACTGAAATAATTTTGATGAATTTATTAATTAGTCGACTGTAAGTCACATTTTTAAATCTTTACAATGATTTCATACCCACGTTGTACAAGTTAACAGGTGTATTTATCGCTGTTGTTGTTTTTTATATGAATTTTATATGTACATGTATGTCAAGTGGACCCCTTTGAAAATCAGCTGTGCTGAAAGGGCTATCCACCCTATTGCTGGAAATAAATAAATAAATAAAATAAATAAATGGTGATTTCTGTGAAATTCTACACAAATTTATATCACATGAGGGATCTCGTGAGCCAATCTTGTTTATCAGCATGTACCCTGTTAAGTCAGACATTGTTTGGATATTCTACATATGTTGTTGTTATCATTCCGGAAGCTCACTGAGTCATTCGATGTATCCTTGTCTGCTTGTTGTGTGTGTTCCATGTTTGTCTTCTTCAATGATACTGAGTTTTCTCGTCTACCTTCTCTTTTCCGTTTTCCGTTCTACTCCGCAGCGTTACTCTGCTTGTTCTGATTCTGACGCCATTCATGTTCGTCAATTACTCGCGTATTCTGCCACATTTCGTTGGCTAGTCATTTCATCTCATGTATTGATTCATGCCACTCTAGTTTTATACGCAAAGCTGATTCTCATAGATACACATACGCCCCGTATTTCCAATGGCTGATTGCATGAATGCGACGTTTCATTCCGTTTCAAACGATGACTTCTTTGAACTAAAGATGTCAGAATCTGATACATTGAATGGGACAGATAGTGCACGAATTACCCCTTATGATAGTCTTGTTGTTGATAATTTGAATTCATCCACAAATGAATTGCCCCACGATTTCAGTTCTGACTTAACTCAGAATGTTTTGTGTAATTATATCACTGTGAACCATTGTAAAGACATGTATGATATTTTTTCTAAAGATATCTTTTCTTTGTTGCATCGGAATATAAGGAGCATAAACAAACATTTTGATGAGTTTAAATTTTTGCTGGAATCTGATACAAAACAGCCATTTTCAGTCATGGGATTATGGGAAACCTGGTTAACTTCTAATTCTGCAAATTCCTTTGCAATCGATGGGTATAATAATGTTTGTCAATAATAGGCCAGATAATAGGAGTGATGGAGGTGTCGCGTTGTATGTATCACATACTTTTGAATGTACTGTTCTTGATAATATTTCTAGAATGGATAGTTTTGTTGAATCTCTTTTTCTTGAAATTTGTATCCCAGGAAATAGAAATATTGTGGTGGGCATACTGTACAGACCACCTAATTCAAGTATCAAAGATTTTTTTTATTTATCTTTCAGATTAACACAATCCCCGGTTTTTCAAAATAAGGACTGCTCTTTACTTGGTGACTTTAATATTGATATGTTGAAATTGGACAATGATAGTATTTCGAGTGAGTTTCTTTAAACATTTTTGTCTTCTTCCTTTCTTCCGCTCATTTCAAAACCTACACGTGTTACAGATCACTCTGCTACCCTTATTGACAACTTCTTTTGTAATGCTTTACCCCTCCCAGATTCTTTTATAATTCTGTCAGATATGACTAATTATTTTCCAATTATGACTCATTTTCCTCTTAAGACACCAGCTAATATTGTTAAACCTTCTGTATTTCCCTCATTTAGTCGCTGAGTGTCGCATGAAAACTAGCAAGTCTGGACGCGGTTATGGATTATACTGACTGGTCGAGAGTTTTAGAAAGCGTTTTTTAGAAATCAATTCTCCGTTATATTAACAGGAAAAATTGATTATACTATAAATACAAAATGGAAAGAAATGAATTATCTAGGAATAAATATACATCTTATAAAAATACTTTAACAACGATTTTACGATCTGAAAAGAAAAAAATACTCTAAGTTATCATTGAGATATAAGTTTGATATAAAAAGTACTTGAAAGGTTCTAATAAAAGGCTATGAATGTTTCAAGTAAGAATTCAGATATTGATAACATAAAGATGAATGATGAAATAATTTATGATTCTGTTCACATTGCAAATGCTCTTAATTTTTACTTTTCAAAAATAGGTGAAACGTATGCTCGAAATATTCCTGCTACTCAGAACCATTTCACTGAATTCTTAGGTCAGTTCAATCCCAACTGCATTTTGTTTTTTACTCCTACTAATAGATATGAAATAATTGGCATGGCATCTCTTTAAAGAACAAACGAGGTTCTGTTTTTGATGAGATTGATAATGTTATTCTAAAAGGTGTTATATCTTCGATCGCAGATCCTCTTGCTCATATATCTAATTTGTCAATATTCCAGGGCGTGTTCCCTGAAAAAATGAAATTGGCAAAAGTAATTTCGATATTTAAAAAAGGCGATAAACTTGATACCAGTAGTTATCGTCCAATTTCATTATTATCATCTTTGTCTAAAGTCCTTGAAAAACTTATTTATAAGAGACTGATTAATTTTCTGAAATATGATTTTTTTTTTTTTTTTTTTTTTTTTTTTTTTTTTTTTTTTTTTTTTTTACAAATTCCCAGTTTGGTGGTCGTGAGAAGCACAGTACCAGTCATGCTCTCTTAAGTTTTGTTGAAAGAGTAGCTCATACAATTGATGACCACTCTCATTTGATTAGCATTTTCTTGGACTTCTCCAAGGTCTTCGATACAATCATAATCATGATAATCATGATAATCATGATATTTTGCTTTACAAGTTATCACGTTATGGAATATGCGGGAAAGCCTTGGAGTGGTTCAAGAATTATCTATTTAATAGAAGACAGTTTGTCACAATCAAAAATGATAACTCATTGATCAGAGAAGTTAAATGTGGGGTTCCTCAGGGAAGTCTGTTAAGGCCATTGTTAGACTATTGTTATGCGTTATTTATATCAATGATTTTTGTCAAGTATCTGAAGCTCTTTTTTTTATTCATTTTGCTGATGATACTAATGTATTTCTAGTTCACAGCGATACTGATGTCCTTGTACAAAAAGTTAATAGCGAATTGAAGAAAATAAATCGGGTTAGAGCTAATTAGCTCTCATTGAATGTTCAGAAAACGAAATATATGCTTTTTAGTAATACTGTTGGCACCTTTAACCCTAAAGGGGCCGGGCGGGCGACCCCCATGAAATCACTGACTCCATTGTAGAGTCCGCCCTCTAGTGGTGGGGAGGAGAAAAATCTCTTATCTCTTATCAGTTATCTGTCATGATTGTCAAATAATTCATTGTGAAATCATTGATTTTTGTCTTCGCCCAATATAACAATTTTTGTAATTTGTTATTCTTGGTGGAAATGAACAAATAAATTGAAATTGAAATTGAATTGACAAATTGAAATTGATCATTTGAGCAGCGAAGTCTGGGAGTTCTGTTTTCGTATGGTAGCGGATAATCGCAAAGTAAGAACGGGATAATGTCACACAAGGTCACACAGAATTTCCAGGGGTCAACCGATTATCACCAAAATCTACTCAAGTCTTTCCTGTCACTATCAAAGTACTTCCTGAACATTTGGTGCAAATCCGTTCACCTGTTCTCTTGTTATCTTGTACACAAACAAACAAACACACAAAAAAACAACAATAACAAACAAACGTACAGAACCCTTTACATAACCTCCGCCGATTTTCATCGGCGTGGGTAAAAAAAAAAATGTTAAAAGATTCAATACAAAATACTCATATCGTTATGAGAGGCAGGAAGTGAGGTGTCATCTGCATATGAAATGAAATGAGATTCATGGCAAGAGTTGACAATGTCGTTTATATAAATTTAAAACAGCAAAGGTCCAAGAATTAATCCCTGAGCCACACCCGCACTAATTCTTCTAAAAGACAAATGAAAAGAATCATAATCAGTAAATTGTTTCCGTCCACATAAACAATGATTAATAAGATCTAAATATTTTAAAACACAACGAACACCATAATATTGCAATTGTTGAAGTACAATTTCGTGAGAAAGACGGCCAAAAGCTTAAGAAAGATCCATAAATAGTGTGAAAAATTCTTTGCCACCTTGATTTATTGAATTATTCTGTCTTGCATTTCTATAATTGCCATATCTGTAGACAAATTTTGCCAGAATCCAGAATGACTATCGTATAATAAATCATCTTGAAGCAGGAAATCATAAAAACGAGTTAAAACTAATTTTCTAATATTTTTGAAAAACAAGGCAATATGGATATCAGACGGTAATTTGTCAATATTCTAAGATCATCTTTTTAAAAAACTGTAACTTTTGATATTTTCATTTTGGATGGTGCAATACCACTACTTATACGAAAAGATACACACATGCAAAAAGGGGTCAACAATATCAATATCGTCAAAACCATGCTTTTCCCAGACTTTAATGCCTTTCCAATATCTACAATTTTATCTGCTGAGGGGAGGGGGGGGGGGGGGTGGAAAGGGGGATCCCCCCCCCCCCACTGTAGGGAGCTTTTGTAAAACAGATAAACGCGTTTATAGACCATGTAAAAGCAAATTTCTAAGGAATTAAACATAGTGAAAAATAATCAGTGCGAAGGGCTATGATTATTACTTGGGAGTACATAATTATGTGATGGTGTGAGATCCTCGGCGAGGGAGCGAAGCGACCGAGCGGGGGGAGGGTGTGGGAGGGGGGATATCCCCTCCCACGGTAAGGACTTTTTGTAAAAATAGAGTATAAAAGTCGCGTTTATAGAGAATTGAAAGCAAATTTCTAGGAAATTAACATATTGAAAAAATCAGTTGGAAGGACTATGATCATAACATACGGGAGTACATTAATAATGTGATGGTGCGAGATCCTCGGCGAGGGAGCGAAGCGACCGAGCGGGGGGAGGGTGTGGGAGGGGGGACACCCCCTCCCACGGTAGGGACTTTTTGTAAAAACAGAGTGTAAAAGTCGCGTTTATAGAACATTTAAAAGCAAATTTCTAGGGAATTAACATATTGAAAAAAATCAGTTGAAAGGACTATATGATCTTAACATACGGGGGTATATCATGTGATGGTGTGAGATCCTCGTCGAGGGAGCGAAGCGACCGAGCGGGGGAGGGTGTGGGAGGGGTATACCCCCTCCCACGGTATAAAAACTTTTTGTAAAAAAAAAAACAGTATAAAAGTCGCTTTTATAGAGCATTTTAGATTAAATTTCTCAGGAATTAAACACAGTAAAAGAAATCACTGCGAAGGACTATGATAATAACTTATGAAGACTTTTCATTTTACTATAAGTACGGGCAGAACGAGCGAGCCACTTTCACTTTGCAATCTATCTGAAATGTACTTAAAAGCTTAAACATGATCGCATCGTTCGAACAATAAAAACTATTTTTATACTGCTAGAAAGCAAAGAAGAAAATGAAAAATGTAAGGTTTACTAAAGGTATGTTTCAGCGGGCACACTCGAGGACACGAGGCTACCATCTATATACTAAATTTACTCATAAGTTACTATTAGTGTATAGATACAATAATGCATGTTGTTAGTGTATTATAATTTTTGGATTTTCAGTTATGAAATTACAACATTTAGACAAGAAATATGCCTTTATTGTTCATTTTGGTCTTTAAATCAGTGATTAATTATTTGTTACAGGGGGCACTTTGGGGCAAAAACTCGTTTTGCCCCCCCCCCCCCAACATTTTGTTTGGGGGGGGGGGGGGGGGCAAGTGCCACCCCTGCCCCCCCCCCCCCTTCCGGCGCCCTTGTTGACCAATTACTCCTTTAAACAAGTTCATTTCTTCTGCATACAGAATTACACACGCCAAGTGTATGCATGCTGGACTGCGATGCGCGGTACCCTTTTATTTGTATGGGGAAGCTATTTGTAATCTGAGACTCCTCGTTACCTATCATTATATCACTGCCATGTATCATACGTGAAAACCTATAACCATGAGTCTTCTTGCGTGTTGGTGGAAACCGTACTATATTCGCGTCAATGCAATGAGCAGAATTCAATATCTTGAAATGAGCAAGTGGTGGTGAGGAGAAAAATCCTTGGTAGAATCTCATACATGAAATTGTGTGGTTTATTAGTGGTACGTTTAATAGCAAATTACCAGCGTGATGGGACAAGAATTTTCATGCGAAAAATATTTGTTATCGCTTTCAATGCTGTCGACTAATCAGAGGACAAAATTAATTCGTGAGGTATGTAATTAATATCATAGCACATACTATATTGTGTAGTAGCAAGGTATTCATGGCTTCAAGTGATATGCTGCATTTATAGATAAAGCCTCGGGAGAATAATTTTATTTGAAGGCAAACAAGCCGACCATACAATATAAGTCGAAAATCTTGTAAAATTCTATTGACTAGATTTATGTCTACTCTGAGAAAGAGTTGTGAAGAACATAATGATATTCAGAGGAGTGCGAGTTCAGCATCATTGAATGGCAAGATGATTGGTTTCCAACTGCATCTGTGAGTACAAAATGCACATCTTGAAAAATTAATCTATTGTAGGTCAAATTATTATCAATCAACATATAGGAAGCAAGGAGGTGCTTTCTAAGTCTTTGCTTGAATACAGGTTACATAATCTGCTATGCGGTATATATATCTGATCAGATATTCATGCAGAACTGAAACATCGTGATTTTGTTGTAACAGGGGAAAGTATATAATACGTATTGATGTAATATGCTGTTAACATAAAGAAAAAACTTTAAAAAATACCTTTGTATAATGCGGGTAATGGAAACGTTGTAAATGGTTATTTCTTAGTAGGAAGGATTTAAGCTCGCTGCTCTTTGCCAGGAGGTGTGTGTTACGTAACAATGTGGGAATTATAAGGGTATAAAAGAGAGAGCAATGAAATGATGGTACTATACAGTGAACAAGAGAAAGGTGGGGGTAAGAAACACTGCGTAATACCTTTTACCCTCCGAAGCTGAACAGATGTTTTCATGTTATTCTGGGGAGAGTGGTGATACATAGTCAAAATGGTTCTTTGAAAAACATAACATATTCCATTTTTGTATTATCAGAAATGTAAACGTATGAGGTTTGTTTGTTTGTTTGGGGTTTTTTTGCGGGGGAAAAGGTGACGAGACAAAATAACCTTGTTCAATTCCATTGTGACATTGTGGGATACGTAAATTCGAAGTGACAGCAAACTTGACGAACATAACGATTGCATGACGTGTGATCCATCGAGTGTGCAGCATACTATAGTACATGTTCTGAGATCAATTCGATCAATGACAATTTTAAGCAACGAGCCTTATGAAGAAGTATTAGTAAGGTCAATCAAAATGTAGCGTGCTATAGTTGAAAAAAAATCTTTGCTTTTCTGTGGGTGGAGCATGTGGAAATTGATAGAAATTCACCCAATCATTGAGAGGCTGGGTGCATTTGGTTGGACCAAAACAACTGAATAAAGCAGAATCTTTTACGTTTGTGGGTTATGATTCGCTCACACCTCAATGCCCACACACTGGAGTTTCGTTTCACGTCCTATAATTGGAGGGGCGGAATGTTTATAGCCCGTAATAGATGGGATCGGATAGCACACGACCTTCAGTTACTCAGCAAGGCGCACTGGGCATCAAACCGCGGTGCCATTTGGTTGACAGGTTACCGACTGAGCCACCTTTCGGTTAAGAGGAGGACAAGGTTTTACAGAGATAAAAAGGGCCTATGATTATTCAATAGTTCAAAATGTCTCCTCCCATCTTCACTTCGATAGCAACTGAGCTTATCAAACAAGTGTCAGAGGATCTCATCCCATCCCCAGACTTGCTTCATGCTCAAAAATGTAAGCCGGGTCATCTCATCGTAAAGAAGAACAAGAAATGGTTTTTTCAGAGGGAAAAAATTACTCCTACTGCTTTCAAACTCTCTGACATACTGAGAAATGAAGACGTCGATGTGGAGTTGGAGCCTTTCCACCTTCCACCGATCAAATCGGAGGATAAGGGAAAATTCAATTCATCACAGAAGTTCATCGCCAAAGGTGGGTGATTCCATATGACATTTGCTTCAATGACATATTTGCACTCTAGGCCAAACATAAATTCTATCCACAAATATAACCCTAATCCTAATCCTCACATCAAGGTAAACCCGAAACCCTATAATAAAATAACAACCTAAACCTTAAGTCTTTGGGAAAAATTGACAGGAGCAATTGTCCCTGGAGCAAATTTCGTATCACCTTGTGATTTAAAACCACTTCGGTAAGTGAGTTTACATGCTCCTGCCTATTAACTCCAATTGATACTAATATAAAGGAATAAATCAAAGGCTATTTATGTGTTCATTAAATTTCCATCGAAGATTACTGGCTTGATAACACGTATTCATATGGGCATGTACTATATAGCTTGTCTCATATTTATTTACATTAAGTACGGTTTTTTTTCTCTTTACGCCAGTGATTTACTGCGTAGGCCTACTATGTCGACAAATCAGCTGACAAAGAAACAGAAAAACCAAAATGAAGTACGACAGTACGCAAAACGCCTTTCTCTAGCGTATATCCTAGAATTATGCTAACAACAGGCAAATTAATTCGAGCATAATGCTACACGCTGAAGCGCCTAACATCATGTCAGAAAGGATAATTATGCCCACTCTACCAACATAGCATATCACGAAAAGTCTATATCTTATTAATCGACAAAATCTTATTCTGGACTCTAAATTTTTGGCACAGGTATGAATCTGACTAAGTATAATTCGTAATCACCGAAAAGACATGGATGGATTCAACGGAAACACAGAGATCTGTATAGGCCTATTGAGAAAATACTGTAGGGGATCCGAGGCAAAGAGGAACACAGAGCAAAGCGGAATAACCCTATTTATAGTTATTTTGATTTCGATTTGATTTGATTTGAGTCGATTTCTGAATTCCTTCTTCACACAAAAATGAAATACAAAGTTACTTGAATAAGCTAGGACGGTTTAGGGCAAATCTTTATTCTCCTTTTCTGGACCCGTCTGGAATTCTCTTGAGAGAAGCAGTCAATACTTTTTCCATATTGTTACAGTTAAAGAAATATTCAAAACCTTCTTATACAACACGGTAGGTTACTTTTTTTTTTTTTTTACTTTAGACTTTTAGAATTGTTGTTACTCCGGTTCTATTTTGCTACTCTTTGTACCTCAGCGAGCCCAAGCTTCCGTGCCTCTAATAGTGGCCTAGTTATGACCATGGAGCTACACAATGTTATGACCAACCGTTTCCTTCTTCTGTAAAACCCCCTTTTAGTCCCCCTAGGACTCATTACCTTCCTTACTACATTCCTTATAGATCTTTCAATGTACTTATCTTTTCTTCCCTTACGAGAGAGTCTCCTCGTGAGTGTTAATGTGATTCCTTGTGTGTACTTGGGCGTTTTCTGTCTGTCTCTTTTTTTCTATCTCTTAGGCAAATTGGGTGTATTTTTTTTTGCAATGAAATATATTTTCCCTTTCTTATGAGGGACTGCATTATACTACAAGCTCTGTTTGTTAGCAGTCCTCTCCGTTTTCACCCATTTTGTTTCTGCCTTTCCCATAGTGTATCTCTGTTAATAATTCACCTGTGTCTTCATTACATGTTACTGTGTTCATCACATTGTTGTACCGATTTCGTGACATTATCTGCATATGAGAACATTTCATTGTATTCTAATTATTTGTTTGTTGGAAATGAAATACTTCAACTTGAACTTGAATTAATTGAGCACTGTATAACTGAATCTTGAATTCAAATGTCCAACATTTTCTTCGAACACAATGCAAAATGTAAGCAAGCAGGCATCATTTCATGCATAATTATGATACAAACATATCCCGTATAACTGTCGTTCGAAAGACAAATTAAGCAACTCCGATATAACAGAAATTCAGGACACCATCATCATAAGGAAACGCTTGACGAGGATAATGATCTCAGAAATGATTGTCTAAAGAATACGAAAGATTGTTCAAGTCAAACTCACTGAGTGGCGATAAAGAGAAATAGCAGTCTGGAAAAAAAATGCGAATTCTCTATAAGAGACTGCATGTTTTGATATTTTCGCTTCGCTTCATTTCATTTCAATTTATTTTGTACTTCTCAAAGATCAGTATTACAGAAAACATGATAGCATAGTGCTTTTTTACCTTGTCAACTTTGTACAAAGCAAAACAAAATTGCACATACATGATGATAATAATACAGCAATTATGATGATAACTGGTCGAAATTGAAAAGGAGTTGTACAAATAGAAGTTTGCCCCGAATATCTGCCAAGCGCAATATGGGATTTTCATCCTTTTTTTTAAGTTGACAGTTTTTTTTTATTAATCTGATGATATGAGAAACAAAAATCGCTGTCATTTTTTCGTGTTTTTTGGTTAGCGGTAGTCCTTCGGAAGTGCATTACAAACCAAAAATCTTGCTTTACTATGCTTAAAATTCCCGTTCCGGCTAGGCAAAAAATGTTGGTCCACTTTAACCCGGGCTCCCCTACTTGGTGAAATGAGGGACAAAGTTGAGCAAAAGATATGGTAGCGGCACTGGTTCACTCCACTTTTGAAGATGATTATATGATTTTTTTTTTTTTTTTTGCAAGTGAATAGTAAAATACACCTATAAGTTGGCCTGACCCCATCTTGATTATTACATTGTAAAGGAAACAACTTCAGTCTCTTTTGGAAAACACAGAATGAACAATTCTTATCTTATGATATATACCGTTATTTAGGGAGTTCCAATGATTTGGGGCAATGCAAATAAATATAGACCTATTCTATGAGCTAATATCGATACCCTTTTGAACGTTTGCGCTTTCTAGGAAATCTTGAGGCATCCGTGCCCCAAGGATACATAGACGTGGAATTGGGAGGCGGGAACTCATCCACCATATCGTTCGATCTCGTAAACATCGTTGATAATTCTCTCCATGTCCCAAGCCTTGTGAACGCTGTCAACAACAGGTAAAAACAGAGAGAGAGAGAGAGAGAGAGAGGGGGGGGGGGGGGGGGTACATGGGGCCAGAAGGGGGGGGGGAACAGTTAAATCAAATACCAGCCAATTAGTATAGTACATCTCCTTTGAATAGCCTTCTTGTAAAAGAGATTCACAAATTTGCCGATTCTGATACTGAACTGGCCAATTTTAATCGTCCGCTTTCCCCACTCATAGGCGTATACACAAAATGGTCATGACCGTACTCCACACTACGTACACGTGCAAACCGCTGATCTCGAGCACTCAACCAATCGGACGAAACTCCCCGAAAAAAAAAAATAGATGTATACATGGATATGTACATATCCGCCTCAAGTCTAGTTTCTTTCACTATACTATCCACAATGCATCAGGTACCACGTACGTTTTGGAAGGGAACTATCTCTCGCATAGTAAGTAAAATGGTTTCTCATCGGGATTCGAACCCGAAAACTCAGATCTTTCAAAATTTTCACTATTTATCATTTTGTTTCTGGTCATTTTTCATTTCTTCAGTTCAATATATACATACATCGTACATGTATTGAGAGGCTATGTTTCATAAAGCTGTTCGTACGAGTTACGAACGACTTTCCGAACGACTTAGGTATGACAAGCCAATTGGGCCTCCTAATCATTGTTCATTTCAGTAGCTAAAGTTAAAATTTGCAGATGATCGTTATCATTTCTGCACCTGATATAAGACACGCTTTTATATATAGATGAAAATGTATTTTAGCCCAAATGTAAATCACATATTGACATACACTGAGTCATACTTTGTTAAAACGCATCAAGGGGGGAAAATGTTCACACACATTGGCACTTCATATTCCAGTCTTTCGTAAAGTCATGCGTAAATTTATGAACAGTTTTTATGAAACAGGGCCCTATAGAGGCTAAACACAGAAGGGCTCTGTGACCCTGGATCGGTAATTTGGTGTAATTCAGATGCCATCAACGCCCGTGGTATAGGCACACTGCTGTGAATAAGGGAGTTCACGGTTGTGATTTGCGCATGTACCGAACAAAGGTCAAATGAGAATGTGTGTATTTGCCACTGACTTTAAAACGTAAAGAAGTCTCGAGCAACTATGAGAATCTGAATTATGTCAGTACAATGAATGTGTTTCAGACTAAATCAGAACGTCCTGGTGTAAGTCATTCATGAACACCGTTTAGCGAAATCTCTCCATGCACTTTCTCAACATTGATTCTTGATCACAACATATGCCCATGTTATTTCAAAGTCTGTGGTGTAGAGGTCAAATGAGACATGCCTCAACCATGAACTCCCTTATACGGTCCAAGAAGTGGACTACCTCAAGAGCAACAGGGAAAATAGCAGATACTGATGTTTATTCCCTAGACAGTGACGTTTTCATTCTCCTGATGGAAAAGAAATAGAAAAAGTACAATTGTGATTTTTGAGAGATAATAGCAGACAAATTTCTTCTACGTCAGTTAAAGCGGAAATTATGCAATACATTCAATTCAGGTTTGTTTTTTTCTGTAGCAGTTTTTTGCTCTACACATTCAATATATATAAGTATTATAATTATACATATATTTTGTTTTTACTCAGAAAAATAGATCCTTCGCACGCCTTGGTACGTGAGGCAATGTCGGATTCTCGGAATTCCCTTTGTCTGGTGGTGACGTCACTCAACAATAAATCGGAAGTGGGTGTGAAAACCATGAACAAAGTAGAGGTTGACGGCAACGTCGGTGTTGGTGTGGGTGGAGCAAAGCTGGTAAGTAATAAAACACGATGTATAGACACCGGGCTGACGGAACGGGGGGGGGGGGGGGGAGATACCCCACTTTCTTTCTCTATTCATTGAAGTACATAGGTTGTTTGACTCCTCCACTTTTTTTTTGTTTTTTTGTTTAAGGAAGTTGCACCCGAAGATTGGAAGTTGAGGTTCCCATGTCGTACAAGCTTTGGTTTTTAGTGGGACCTACCACTCCATTCCCATCCTTATTCAATTAGTACTATACATATGTATAGATTTAAAAAAGTACAGTCAGACCTTTCTTCTTTTTTTTACTCATAATCACATTATCTTTTTTTATTTTCGTTTTTTCAAAAGTGTAAAAAATTATGTTCTGCTCATACGTTGTAAGATACAGTGCACTTCCATTACAACGAACACGGTTATAACTAAAACTTCTGGTCCCAAAAGTATCGTCATTAAAGTCCGTTGTAACGTATAAAATTCGCTTCTAACGAACACGGTTATAACGAAATTTTCGTTATAACGAAGTCTTTTCCGAGCGCCACTAACAAAGAAAAACAAAAGAAATTTGTTCCGTTATAACGAAATGCTGATCGTTCTCGAAAATACGTAGCGGAACAAGCAAATTTTAGCGTCTCTGCATGGGTGACATATATTACGCTTCACATCACCGTGTGTTCTTTGTGTGTCATGCACAGTTTCAGAGGGGACCTTGCGTTATTGTAGTACAATAATCTGAAATCAAATACAATGTAGGTCTAAAGTTCGTTTTATTGTTCCAAAGATTCTTCATTACAAATCACAAATATTCTGATACACCTAAATATAAGTAAGTTCGTAAGTGAAAAGGGGGTTTGTTATTAGGAGCATTTTGAAGTTATTCCGAAGGTTCGTTACTAATTAGGTTCGTTAATCAGACAATTAAATATAGTTCTTATTACGACGGTGCGTTAGCCCGAAAATGACAGGAAATTTAAACGTTCGATAATCGGTACATTAAAAAGGTGGGTCCATTAACAAAACTTAGGATTCACAAACCTTATAATCGTCTCAAGATAACCGAACCTTCAAAATACAAGTAACTAACCTTTCTCATATTTTAGATCAACAAACCGTCTTCGGAATAACGAACCTTATTTTGTTTTCGGATTAAAAAACCTTCGGAAAAACAAACCTACGGAATAGTGAGCCTTTCTCATTTTTTGATTTACAAACCTTCGGAATGACGAACCTCATTTCATTTTCCGATCAACGAACCTTAGGAAAACGAACAATATAGTTCTATCTAAATTATGAACTTCCGGAATTACAAATCTTCGGTAGAGTGAAGCTTCAGATGAACAAACCTTCGGAATCCCGGGAATGGCGAAACTTCGGAATAAGGAGCCTTCGGAGTAACGAACTTAAGTAAGAAACGAACCTTTGGAAAAGCGAACTCTAACCGAATCCTAAACTATCATTTTCTATACATGTGATGTGACAATACAAACAACTTCATCCTCTCTATTAAATGTAATATCTAAACAAAATTAAAAAGGTACCTACCATCCCATTTCACATTGCTTTCCAGTGTATGACGATTATGCAACAAACAGAATATGATATTATGCATGGTTTCCTTGTTTTTGTTACATATTGTATATGTTCGGTTATAAATTTCGTTATAACGAAAGAAAACTGCCGGTCCCGAGCATTTCGTTATAACGGGAGTGCACTGTATAGGTCTTCCATGATAAGAGCAATTTCTATAGGCCTATTGGAGTATGTTTGACTTTTTTTATTTTCATTTATTTATTCATCTATTTATTTATCTTTTGCTAATACTCTGCTTTGAAAAGTTGAATGTGTCGTAATTTCACCATTATAATGCCATGGGATGATGATGTACTTCGATTCTTTAAAGATGAAACAGTAAACAATGCAATATGTGTCTGTGTGTGTCTGCGTGGGTGTGTTCCATCACTTGAACTTTTTTTCAATGTTCATACACACACGCACACACACACAAACTCACATTTTTCTTTTATGATATTCTTTATTTGAATTTCATTCGATATCAGGGCCATGTTCACAATGAAATAAATGTGAACAAAATCAAGCAGCTGTATTTTTTCTCTCTTGTGCTGCTAAATCATGTCTTTTTATAACGTTTTCAAAGTACAATATATTTTGTGTTTTTTTTTTCTTTTTGAAATCCTACCGTGTATTTAAAAATGATATAAAATTCTGCATGAACCTCAGAAAAAAAAAATAACTTGAGCAACTTAATCAAGCCATCTGTTTCATTTAACAAACACTTGTGTTGTTGAGGCATGCTTTTTTACATACCTTTTTTATTTTTGCAGAGCATACCTATACACAAAGATTGGATAAAATGCTGCTTAAGTCTTAGAAGAAGGCTATCTTGATAAAATTAATCAATGTCTACTTCATTAAATACACATGCACATACACACACACACACACACACACACACAAACACATACACAAAGTTCTGCAACTGGATAGCATATCAAAATGTTTCGCGGTCACGTGTATTTAACTCATTGTATCGTATATCAGGTTGGCGTTGGTGGGCAAGTCTTTTCAGAAGGCACACAATGCCTGCAGATTCCCGCCAATACCGCCATGGCATTCCGTATGCACGATTTACTTATCAGGGCTGACCAAACCATGCAGTTTCTTCTGCTTCCGGGCAGTGAGGGCGGTTTCGAGAAAATGAAACTTACACCGACTGGAGGTCATGATATAAAGAGTAAGTAAACTTTTCCCTGCTATATGCCCGCTTACAGAATACATGCCAGCCGTACCTCTTCCATACCCATTGGGGGAAATGATATAGAATGAAATGAATGAAATGAAATGAAATATCTTTCTCCTGATTATTAGACGCTCAGGGGGAAATAGCCAGATTGATATAGAAGGTATTTTCTAAGCCTGTCTATTGACTCAGAGGTGTATAGTGAGACAACTTTTCGGTCTATTTTAATAGATTCACTCTCTCCATTACTCCCAATTTGGAATCCATTTTGTAATACATATTGTATAGGCTGTTTTCAATAACTTAAGTTACTATAAATCAAGGACAGTTTCGCTTACAAGGGCCGTGAATAATTAAACGAAATTGCTTTTCGTGCCTAAAGGGGAAGTCTGTACCTGTCAAAAATTAGTCTAAAAAGAAAGAAAAAAATAATCAGGGAAATGTTACATTTTTCTTTTTAGACAACAATATTGCATGGTCTGGAATTTTACTTTAAAGATATGACCCTTCCAATTTCATGCTTATGACGGGTTTAGTTTAATTTCTGCAAAAAGACTTTTGTTTTTCAAGGTATAGTTTTCCTGATGACATTTTACATTTCAAAGAAGGCAGTGTAAATGTCGCTGTAGTGGCAGGAGAGATAATTTGTTATATATCACACATTGTATACGATCTCTATTTGGAAAGAATATCGAAGACATAAAGAGTTCCTATGAAAATTAACATAAATATCAATTTTTCCCCATTTGAGGCATTGCAGAATTATTAAAATATATCTCAGCATCAAAAAAAATAATGATTTAATATACATATGTGTGTGTGAAAGCATCGTCTTCTGCGTTCATTTATTTCTTTTTATATGAGATGTGAAGTTACTTTAAAAAGTGAAAACGGCGTTTATCTTTATTTTTAGTTTAAACATACAATATAAACTACGTGTATATATATATATATACACACACACTCATAAAAAAAAAGAAAGTAAGCACTTTTTCAAGTTCATCTTTGTCATAGACTATCTGGGTAAAAATGGTGTTTTATTTACCTTGTTAAAGGTATATAAGAAAAGGTGTAGCCGTTTTAATTAGAAACGATCTTCCCATTGATGTCAGAGATACACATTCCAAAGGTGACGGCAGAAGCATTGCGTTAAGATTTGTATGCTATGAGTCTGTTTATTTCTGCCTAAATGTGTACACTCCGGCAAAAACACAAAAAAAGATTCTGATTATTTCTGCCTAAATTTATACACTCCGGCGAAAACATAGAAAAAGAGCCGTTTTACGCATCATTATATAGCTGGGTGAAAAAGATCAAGAAATCCAGTGAAATTATGATTGCAGGAGACTGGAATTGTGTACAAAATAAAAAGTTAGATACAAATGGAATGTCTTATATATACCTACAAAAAAAGAATATTTTGTCAAATTTCAACAATGTTATAACTTCGTAGATGTGTGGAGAAAAAATTTCCCAGAGAGGAGGCAATTCACGTGGAGACATCTGTCACTTTATGCTCACGCCTTGATTATTGGCTGGTTTCCAGGACATATGCTCCATGTGTACATTCCTTCGATATCAAACCAGTGTTGAAATGTGATGACAATGCGGTGACAATGAAGTTTCGGGTGACAACTAAAAAGAGAGGAAGAGGGTTTTTGAAATTTATTGATTCACTGCTTAAATATGAAAAATATAAACAAGGTATACAAAATATTATCAAAAAAGTCAAAATAGAATGTGATGAATTTGATGATCAGTTAAGATGGGAAATATGTAAAATAAAGTTGAAATAATTGATCACATGGATTAAAACGTTGTACAGTATTGATAATGGTAGAGTAATGAATTGTGGTTGGATATCTGAGGAATCTTTTATTAAAAGAGGTGTCCGTTATCAGCTCTTTTGTTTTTCATTGTTGCAGAAATATTAGCAGCAAAAATTAAACAGAATGTGAAAATAAAAGGCATTTTAGTTCCCAATATTGAATCAGATAATGAGTATATCAAATAACGCAAGGTGCTGATGATCACAAATCTAGTCGATTCTGTTGATTTACAGAAGTAAAGAAAGAAGTGGATTTTTTTTGGGTCAAAATCTAAGTTTATGAGATTGAATTTAGATATTCCAAATATTGGCGATTAAAATTTCACAGAGGATGCCAGAGAATGTTTTGGAATATATGTTGGGAAATGTTACAAAGAAGTCGAAAACCTTAACTGGGAAGGCAAATAGGAAAAAACTGATAAAAAGTACAATAGATTTATGGAGAATGAGAAAACTGACATTGTATGGAACGGTGACCATTATCAAGATTATTAAGCAATTAGTCACATTTCAGTTAGTATATACAGCTAGCAGTACCTGTACCCTTAAAGATAATTAGATTAGTAAATATATTACAGTTTTATTATATCATGATTATGATATTATATCAGTTTCATCAGATTAATGATAACAGAATAAAGCAATTTAATTTTCAGATTTTCTATCGAATATTGCCAGTAAAGACAATCTGTTTAAATGGAAAATGTTAAATGATAATTTGTGTATCATGATGTAACTGTAAAAAAAAAAAAAAAAAAAAAAAAAAAAAGAAACTTGTCATTTTCTGCTGAAATGCAAAAAAAAAAAAAAGAAGAAAGAAAAAGAAATCAAGATGTATTGGATTGTAACTTCGGTTTTAATTTTAGATATTTTCGATCGTGCAATTGATATCAATAAAAAAAAGTTACTATTCTCGGATATGACATAGGAAACAAAAAGATAAAATTAGTAAACTTTGTTTTGAATTATGCCCAATTCATTGTGGACAGGAATTATGTCAGAGAATGCAATGAATTGCGATATCATATCAGTTTGAAGTACAACCAAACAAGATTTGATGATATTGGATTAAGAAGAATACGTATTCCTTGGGCTGGTAAAATTGATTCACCCTTAAATTATTTTTTCCGTCAAAACGGGTATGTTGAGTGCCTTTTGGGCAATTATTGATAAAGTGATTGTAAATATATGAAGTCATGTGGAAAATAAAGTACCTCAAACAAAGAAAAATATACATATACATATATACACTCAACAACAAAAAAAAGAAGAAAGTAAACACTTTTTCAAGTTCATCTTTCTCATTGCCTAACTGGCTAAAAATGGTGTTTTATATACTCAAATTGCAACTTCTTTTTCTGGGCATGTTGAATAAAATTTCAATTCCGAATGTATCGTCATGCAGAAAAGAAACGCAAGTCTTCTGCTAGAAAAACAGACTCAAGAATGCAGAGCTGGGCTGACTCTAATCCACACGGACTGGCTTTTGGAGTTGGAGTGGGAGCGGTAGCGGTAGCAGCAAAGATGCGAGTGGCCTCATCAGCCTCTACAGGACCACCTTTCCCGCCTACTGGAATACCAATCGGAGCACAAATTCATAGCCTGTGTGACCAATCAGGTATTGTTATTCCACTTGATACAGGCTGTACTTTGAAAAGAATTGTTATTTCAACGTTTCTGCGTCTGTCCACCGACTTGGATTGAAGAAAACATTCTGATAAATCAGATATCGTACTATTATGATTTCATCATGCTCTGTCCCCCTTATTACAGAGCTGCCTACTCATAAATAATATACATGATTATCATCCGTTCCGTACAGGAACGTGTAGGCCTGCATATTAAGTTTATGGGCATTTCAGAATTCAGTATGGAACGGGATAGGCTGCAAGGAGCTCAATCTGTTTGCCTTGTAGACTTGATTTTTTTTTTCTTTTCAGCCTGTGAAATAAGATGAATTCCAATTTGAAATTTGATATTAATGGTAGATAAATTATAGAAATAAAAAGTCCCGTTCATCAGATTATACATGAACTCAGACCGAGTTCATCGAGCGCTGAAATTCGAACAAAAAGGCGAACCAAACCATGCAAAGACGTACCATACCCTGTCAGATTATCGGCGTTCGAGCGCTCTGTGGAACGCTATTTGGACACGAGTCAGAGGGATTTTGTTGAACCCACAATGTAGAATAGGAAACATGTAGAAAATTGCCCACATAATGTGAAAACTGGACAGCGCCCGTAAATGTTGGTACACCACATGCACTGAATTAAATGTGAAAAATAATTCGCAAACGCCGACCACTAATCGGAGATCTTAGATGATTTCAACATAAATTGTAAATTGTTAAGCACGCGATCCCAAAATAAGGTAGGCCTAATTATGAAAAACAGCAACAACAAAAACCTCTTCAGAAAATTTTACGAAAAAAAAAGAACTCTCCGTATACAGGTATTACAGCCGAAATAAACCACACAGAGTTTAGTGTACATTATTTCTACATTTTTATGTTGTGGTTGATGTATGCAACTTTCTAACTACGTATAGTGGGCGTTTCTACATTTTATTTGTGGTTGAAATTTTCTACGGTTATAGGCGATTTCTGTGGGTCCAACAGAGTCTCACACGTTTTGCAGCCAGAGCCGTACAGTATCTTATTAGAGAGAGTTCGGCCAACTAAGAAGATACTAGTAGGCACCATGTTGTGGACCAAGGGTGTGTATGCGCGGGCGCATGTAGCCACCTAAATCTAGTAACCTTCTGTCAAGGACCTCTCGCTGAATGGTGAAGAGAACCCAGGCGAGCGCTGGGCTCGCTTCGCTCGCCGGTTCTCAGCGAGAGGGCCTTAACAAAAAGGTTTACAGCCACCGTGCGTTTGCCAGCTCCTCGAAATGGTAGGGTGGGTGTCTGGTGATGAGAGTTCTGTAGTACGGTATCCATCGACCGGATTTGTGTGAGCATTGAATGCTACTGAAAAAGAAATAGATAAATTGTTTGAACTTCAATAGAAATGTTTAAGAATTGTTGTCTGATTTTTTTTTAATATGAATACTCAGTATATGTATCAGTGTATTGGATTTCTTTCAAAATTAGTTTCAATATTATGATTCCCAAATTCGTTGTTACAATACTTGATTTACTCTTTCATCAAATACCAGTGGTGGATCCAGGTGGGGTGCACTGGGCGCGAGTCCCCCTAATTTTTTGTTTAATCAAATGCAATAAAAAAGGAAAAGTGGAGGGGGAGCGTGCGCCGCCTGTAATTTTGTATAAAGGTGCCCCTCCCCTTTGCAGAATCCCCAGATCCGCCTCTTACATATTATTGATTATTATTTTGTGGTCCGTGATTTCCTATAAGGAACCAAATCAATCACCCACACAGAACAATGAACTTGGAATCTACATACTAGGTTTTCCCGTTCATTTTCAAACTTTTTTCATTCAATTTCACAAATGTTCACCTCAATTTTGTCGCGGGATGTCGGGAATAGGCCAGTCTTACTTTCAAACTCGTCTTTCGTCGTTCATTTTCAAATAAAGTCCCTTCATTTTGACATACATTTTCGTCATTTAATTTAAAGTTCAAATTCGTCAGTCTCACTCGCAGCACTCAAACAAGCAGGATCGATTTCCTCCTTTGTCAATCATTTTCGTTAAATTTTCATTCATATTCGTCTCATAATATAGATTTTCTTATCCATTTTCGCACTTTTGTCATTCAATTTCAGAAATTTATTATTCAATTTCGTCCCGAGAAGCACGTGGAAGCAAGTCCTAACTTCAATTTCGTCAATTGTCATTGTAATTCGTTTTTGGTAAAACATTTTCGAAGACATAGCATTCAAAATCGTCAATTGTCATTCAAATTCATCCCTCCCGCTGACGGATCCCAGAATGTGAAGATCAAGTTCGTTTTTGTTCACACAATTTCATTAATTTTTCATTTCACAATACGATGAGACTCCAACATGTAAAATCTCTACGACTGGCACTAAGACCCAGTCGTACGACTGGAAGCTAGTAAGGCTGGTGACGTCACACCTCCGGTCTTAGGCTGCGGTCACAACTCAGAGCGGTGACTAACCGATTTGTACCCTGCTCGGTCGCCGCTGAAATTTTGGCCCCTCTCAGCAGTTTTTGGAGATTTCGAGCAGGCTATAAAACCCCAGCGTTGCCCGAGCGATGCCCTGTCGATTTCCCGTCGGTCACCAGTCAACTTTAGTCTTAAAATTTGCGAAATATGGGGATTTCTCCGCACAGAGAATGAGCAGTAACCGAGCGATGCCCCATTGGCAACTAACGATGTCCCACCGACCACCGGCCGACTTTTACGAAATTGCTCAGAGACCGACGGGTGATCGATAGGTCATCTACCGGCGTCCCGTACGCGTACCGGCGGCCACCCGCCGGCCTCTGCCGGAAGTTTCTCACGAGCTACCTGGGTTTATTCCTATAACTATGTGATTTGTGATTTGATAGTTAATTGATTAATTGATTAATTGATTAATCATGATAAAACTCGAGGCGAAACATTTAAGAGTTAAATTACCAACCTCCAAACCTCAGCTTTGTGAAACCACAGATAACTAGAAATTACAAAATCAAACAAAAGGGAGGAAAACCCAAGATGGAACAAAGGTTAGAATAGATTAGAATTTTTGTTTTACAGTATTTTTTTATTCCTATTTGATTTCATATTTTCATTTTCCCATATTTTGTCATTCATTACCTCTTCATTCAATAGGCCTTTGATAAATGATAAGATAACCAAACTATATATTACTACGTCTGCATATCGACACTAACTTTCAGCTGTCATCTCCTTTTGGCCCAAAGAGGTTGTTCCTGTCTTCCATGTCCCTCATCTTAACTGAGATGCTGACATGTCGGTGGAGTTTCCTTGCCTCTATCCCTCCCCCTGCTTCTTCCACATTACCCTGGTTTCTCTTCTTCATCTTATAGTCCCTGGTTCCTTCAGTGCTTCTGTCATTTCATCGTTATTATTTTAGTCCCTAAATCGCTCGACGGCGACCGCTAGATCTGCCCTTGGTTTTCTTCTATGCTTTTGTCATTTTTGTCCCTATCATTTTTGTTTTCTAAATCGCTCGGCGGGTACCGCTCGATTAGGTCAGTGCCTGAGCGGTTGCCGCTCGGACACCGAGTGTATTTTGGGCAGGGAGGGAAAACTGGACGGTTACCGCTGAAATTTGAACTCCGCGTTAAAACTTCAGCAGCGACCGACCGATAACCTAAAAACCAGTGGTGCCTGGTCGGTCTTCGGTCGATCGTTGTCCGACCGAAATTGGCTAAAAACTCGCCGACCGGTCGCCAAGCAGGCTGATTTTGGGGGTTATGACCGTAAGACCGATCAGATCATATAGTGTGCTGCGGGCTTTAGGCGCATTCTTCTCACGCCACCTTCTCGCATGCGGTAGGGCACTTGTACGCTATGAGCACAAGGAAAGTGGTCCACTTTTGGCTCGGTATTGTTTGGTACTGATATTGCTCCATCATGGATTTCGCATGGAAACCTGGCTGAGTATATTCAGGACTCGTCCTCAATGGTTTAAGGAGCGTTCGAGCTGTTCTCTGGCTCGGGTATGGTACGGTCAAAGAGATGGCACGGTCCGCTTTAGGAGAGTGCTTGAACGCACCAAAAATATGCATGATGCAGCTTTGTTTCCTGTACACTTCCCTATTTAGAAGCAGAAGAAGACGACGACGACGACGACGACGAAGCAGCAGCAGAAGTAGAAGAAGAAGGCGACGACGACGAAGCAGAAGAAGAAGAAGAAGAAGGCGACGATGACGAAGCAGAAGAAGAAGAAGAAGGCGACGATGACGAAGCAGAAGAAGAAGACGAAGACGACGACGACGACGAAGCAGAAGCAGAAGAAGAAGAAGAAGAAGAAGATCCAGGAATAGAGTTGTGGAATGAAATCAAAGAAGGAATGGAGGCCATCTTCACTCTACCAGACGACGGACTGAGTGTCACAAGAAAGTCTCTTATTGAGCTAATGACGACACCACTTGATAAGCTAAATGACCTGGTAAGATATGCTGTGCGTGTAAAATCTATTTGTTTTCAAAAGAATATCCTACTGTAATAAAACCGAGTGAAAATCGCAGAAGTGCGAATCTTAGGTCCAAAGTAGTATTTAATAATTCTCGATTGGTCAGTGTATAGCACAGATAACCATGAAGGCAACTTCATGGCAATTCTTACCTGATATCAGTTCATGTTTTGGTATTTCTCTTTTTTGTCATCATTCATCTCATTTAAAATCTTGTAGAAGCTTTCAGTCTTGAATTGACATCTTTTGTAAAATTTGCCTGATCTCATGTACACCTGCATGTTAAAGCATATTATTAACAGTCCATTATATTTCAACAGTGGCTAACATAAGCCAAATGCAAATTTTGGGTGCCGGAACATTTTGTTTGTTTCTTTCGTTTGTTTCTTTCATCTTGTAGAACCCCCCCCCCAAAAAAAAAAAAAATACATCCCGCAAGAAAACTTGATTTTAAAGTCTAACAGGGCTCGTACGTTCATAAAAATAAATGCCAGCTGCAACAGAGACATAGCTATTGATACTTGTGTCATTCAGTAATT
Source organism: Diadema setosum (assembly GCA_033980235.1). Lineage (NCBI taxonomy): Eukaryota > Metazoa > Echinodermata > Echinoidea > Diadematoida > Diadematidae > Diadema > Diadema setosum. The sequence continues at coordinate 5,379,658 of CM067080.1, forward strand.
GATCGATCATATCCGACAAAATGATTTATGCATGACATTATGAACAGAAACCCGCTGATGAGAAACCCAAATACATGTAGCTGCAATGAGGTCTTAGGATTTTCATTCTCCTTTAGGTGCTAGAGACTTCAAACAAGGTGTACAAAACTTTATGGGTTTGTAATGGCACTCGGAGCACACGATGGGGAAATTCCAATTAGTCAATTGCAAATGAATCTGTTTTGTTTCATCACACTTTCTCAGCTTCAGTCAGCTGTTAACCATCTCATCGTTGGCGATGAAGGTTCGAAGGTGTCATGTGATGCTCTGGATGAGATGCTCGGAGGAGTCAGTCTCAACGCCCACAAGGATCTCCTGAGAGTGGCGGGATTTGTATTTGGGGTGAGAATCTATCCTCAGTAGGCCTACAGTACCCCCTCCCTCCGTTACATTGTATATAAGTGTTCCGTATTTCAGACCTTTTTTCCAATACGAAACTCCGAGGCAGCAGAAAGGCATGAGCACAATATGTCTTCTGCATGAATTTTTAATCCTAATGCACGACATGCCTACTTTACAAGGAAGTCGTCACAAATCAAACAGAACTAAGTAACAAGGGAGCAGTTTGGGTACCATGAGGGCCGTTGGCAGAATCGTGATGCATTATTCACAAGGGTTATCCAGTGGAAAAATGGAGGAACAGTGTCATACAGTTTTGCCAACGGGGAGATGATGCAAACGTACAATAACAGTTGTCATCGTGCCCCAGTTTCAATTTCCAAGACACTCCTAATCATAATAATGACAGGGCATGGTTTTTGAATCTGAGTAACCACATAGGGTCGTATATATCAATTGTTAGTTAATGCGAACTATAAAAAGACAAGCGAAATATACGAATAATCTTTTTTTTTTCTTGTGAAGTGTAGACTTGAAATGTACGATTACAGTGGTCGCTTTGAATTGAATTGAATTTAAACCTGAAAAAAAAAAAAGGTTAACACACAAAACCAAGAATTTCTTATTTTTGCGAATTCACAGGAAGCGGAAGTGACGTATCCTGGTTCGGACAGGGATGGTGTGCTCAACTGTTTAGCTGACCTTCTGGATGTCATGGCAGGTGAGACTGCTTGAAGTTCTTTTCATTAAATAATATCAGATATATTTCACCATCTGACGACAAATGATATTCCGTATCGGTATGAAATATAATACAATGATTATCTACACGATACATTGTCATACAGCACAATAATGTGTAGTTATCGCCAGAGGTAACAGTTGGTTAAGTGTTGTTTACTATCAATTATCGAAACTTCAAAATAAGTAATGAAATACCTTGGAAGATCAAAACCTGGTAATGAGTGACTTCTGGTATCTTTGCGGTGTTGCCCAAATCTATTAATTTTGCGTTGATTTATGTATTAATACAAAATGTCTATATAGGCCTATACATCTCTATATGTATGTGTGTGTATGTGTATATACATTATATCATAGAGAAGTGGTATGTACACTTACAAACATGATGTAGAACATTACAGCGGTAACAATAACGATGATAAAATGATCCTGACTGTATGATAATTACAGCAATGAAAAAAAAAGAGAACTACAGAGAAATTGGTACATGCCTTTGTTTCTCTTATAGTATAGATTCGTGAAATATTCTTTTGGATGACCTCGTTGATAGAGAAGTAGGACAATTGCAGATATTTTTCTGTTCGACTGATTAAAAAAAAATGTTCTTTTATGCCATAGAGTTGTAATCAACAAAATTTCTTCCTATTTCTATTATGCAAGTGCTCCATGCTGATACTCGCGTATTAGAAACCTCCACTCTTCTGACAGTTGTCTGATAATAATTTACTTACAATACCAGTTTTTCACCTATTCATATAATATAGGAACAATTATTTTGATCGGCAGCGCTGTTTTGTGGCGTATATGTTGCATGACGGACTTGGGATTTGAGATAAACACTAAGCAATGTTTAAAATTCTGGGGGTAAAAATCTTTTATTGTATAAGACGGGGAGTAATGTCAAGGGCATAGACCATCTGGAAAATTATAACGGGTTACATAAACGTATCGACAGTAATTGTCATGATAGTATGACAGTAACGACAATAAGATCATACTATCATGAAAGTAATATGCAACTCGTGGTTACTTTGCGTCTTCAGTGCTGCATGACTTACTTTCAGAAGAGATTTGGCTGTTGGCCCAGTGCAGGTTTCGAAGAGCGCTGTGTCCATATTATTATGTCTTGCGAGTCTTCGTCCATTTTCTTTTTCTTATAGCTCTCAGTGAAGACCAGTGTCGTAAGTTGTTGCAGTGCACAGAGACCGAGAGATCAGCATTAATGGAGATGGTAATACATTGTACTTCCTTTCCATTTATTACGTGTCTGTGCGTTTGTTTGTGTGTTGCGTGTCTGTGTGTTTGTTTGTGTGTTTGTGTGTTTGCGTGCGTGTGTGTGTGTGTGTGTGGATGTTTGTGGGGCGCGATAATTACGTTAACCCCATATGGTGGCATATTTCCGGAAAGAAAAGGATGTTAAAGAGTTTTATTTTAGTATCATAAAATTTGCCTATGTTATAAGAACCTGCTTCCTTATAAAAATGGAGGGTATGATGCGTAATGTACATCAGATGACTTCCAATTTTCCGTAAGAAAGGGATAGAGAAGAATTTTCTTCATTTGGCTTGTTTTCGGTAAACTTGGAGAATGTGAGCAACAGATCATAATGTTAACTGTTTAAACGGAAGTGAATCCATTAAAATTATCATGTTTATGCAAATGCAAACCATAAAAGCATTTGTTGTGGTCATGGAACAACTGATGTCGACTGCGTGTTAATTCAAACTGTTATTTGAATATTCCTGAATAATCATGTGTGAAAGAGACAACATCAACTACCACGGAATGATAATGAAAAGCAACCTATTTTTAAGATATATCACGTATGGGCCAACAAATAAACCATATATATAGAGAGACTCTCTACTATAGTGGCTTAAAATGTATTTTGCACATGTACGATGAGCTATGTCGTATTTTAGGTTCGTCATTTCCACTGAAGAACATAATTCCGCTCGTACACGCATCTCGTACCATCTCCCTAAAAAAAGAGGAAAAAAGCATCTAAAAGCACCCAAATACAGCTTAATTTACTTTGCAATTAATTAAGCGTATCTTTGATTTCATTTTTCTTTGTCTTCAGCTTGCGAAGTCTATGTCGGTAGACCGTCTTCCTCTGGACCAAACCCGGATCACCGGTCTCACCGAGGAGTTCCCGCACGTGGAATCGCTGCTGGTCAGCGTCGGCTTACATCGTGAGAGAATGGATGAGACGTGGTATCTCTGCCAAGGCAGCCAGCAGACTGGGGGCGAATCTGTTACTCCCGGTGAAATGCTGGCAGTGATTTTTGCTCTCTGGGGCCAGTAATCTAACTTAGTGAAGACCGGCGGCAAGCTTAACAAATGACATTATCATATATAGCAAACAATATTGTATGCATCTTTAGCATAGTTCAGCTCGTGTGACACTCATCCATAATCGCATTCCATATTAGATAAATATCATATATAAATGTTCAAGATGCCTATTGTTTCTAACAAAAGTTTATTTTCTTTATCTCTCACTTATGCTCTCTATACCCATCAATGTAAGATTACGGAATATTACAGGAAGTAATCTTAGGTGTACATATGAGTCCATGATTCTTTGCCTTCTGGATACATTCTTTGAAGTAGATTGAAAAGGAGGTTTGGGATGTAATTTAGTTGTGAAACACCCAGGTATGTTAGGAAAGATTCCCTCTATCACATGATACGCTATATAGGAGTAACCGTAACAGAATGAAAGTTATGGACAAGGATATGACATGTAAAACTGTCTGCCTGTACCTATTCAAAATTCTAACAAACTGCGATCCACCGGAGACCATTCCCACATGATAAAAATTACCGCAGGAATGGTGTTCTGTGTATGCAGAACCTTGTTATTTTGAAGGTTGATTTAAAATAAGAAAGAATTCGATATAGTTAGGGTTCATTATCCGAAAATGAATAAGACTTCTTAGGCTGAATATTAAATAAGGTTCGTTAGTAACATATGAGTAAGAAAATGAAATAGTGAATGAAAGAGAATTACTTGCAAATGAAGTTAAATATGATATAAATTTAGTTAATAATTATCATAATTGATTGATGCACACATCCTTTCTTCGAATCACATGTACATTGTAATCCGCAAATAGACACGTATTGTTTTCAACACTGAAAAGACATTTGACTTATGTATGAAATTATGTTGAAGAAAATCAAATCAAATTGGATTATCTACTGTCCAACATAATGATAATGATAATTATACTAGTAATAATAATAAGAATGATAATGATAATAATAATAATAAGGTCTTATTTACCAAGGGTAGCCTCTTCAGTGTTACCACTGCTCTATCAGAGGGCCCTGCCATTATTATTACCCTAGCGTGGCCAGGTACCCATTAATACACCTGGGTCGAGAGGGACATGGTGGGCAAAAGCATCTTGTCCAAGGACATCAGCACTGGCCGGGATTCGAACTCGAGTCCTCCGATCGGGAGTCGGAAGTCTTATCCACTATACTCTTAGTACATTTATATGTTATACGTTATATGTTATGGTCTTTTGGTCATGTTTGGTCATTGAGTGAGCATCTACTAGTACGTCATGCAAGGTCTATCTTGACATGATGATGATGCGGAGGAGGAGAAAGGAGTGTGTAAAAGTAAGCAGCAGGAGGAGGAGTAAAAATTGATTTTCATGTATTATTATCTTATTACTTTGCTGTTATCAATACCAGTATCGTAATCATTCACTCAAATGTCAATTACTCAGATAGAATCAGAATTGAATCAACAACGTATTTGAATCAGTAATTCAGATTCTTCGCCGAGTCAGACAGATTCTTTCTCTCTCTCTCTCTCTCTCTTCAATATTCATGTTATTTTACTTTAACACTGTATATTTACGGAATATAGTCTGTAATGGATTATCTTTTTTCCAGTAGAAATATCTAGATATTGATTTTCAATGAGATACGAATGCGTTTCTGGTGAAGGTGACAATGACAAATTTCTTAAAGGTGGTTAAGTGTGAAAACTATGTTTTAAGTAGGCCTATAATATGATATAATTTTTCAAGCTTTTTGATATTCATATCTTCTTTAACACTGTACGGAATATACTCTGTTATAGATTATCTTGCTTTTTTTCAGTAGAAATATTTAGATATTGATTTTCAATGAGATACGAGTGCATTTCTGGTGAAGATGACAATGACAAATTTTTCTCAGGTGGTTAAGTGTGAAATTTATGTTTTAAGTAGGCCTATAGCATTTTATAATTTTTCAAGTTTTTCAATATTTATATTTACCCTAACACTGTGCGGAATATACTTCGTAATAGATCATCTTGGGGTTTTTTTCAGTTGAAATATCTAGATACTGATTTTTAATGAGATACGAATACATTTCTGGTGTAGGTGACGATGAACATTTTCTTTAAGGTGGTTAGGTGTGGAAATTATCTTTCAAGTAGGCCTATAATATGATATAATTTTTCAAGTTTTTAATGTTTATATTTACTCTAACACTTTACGGAATATATCCGTAATATATTACGTTGTGGTGTTTTTTTTTTCAGCAGAAATATCTAGATATTGATTTTTAATGAGATACGAATACATTTCTGGTGAAAATGACAATTACAATTTTCTTTAAGTTGGTTAAGTGTGGAAATCATGTTTTATGTAGGCCTATAACATTATATAATTTTTAAAGCTTTTTAATGTTCATATTTACCTTAACACGGTACAGAATATACTCTAAAATAGTTTACAATGTCTTTTCAAATTTCAAAATAAAACAAATAAACATAAATGTTTGCAGTTTTCCTCTTGTCATCGATGATTCTCATTTCCTTCATGAATAGGATATGTTTATTTGGTAAGAAATATGATATTCTGTGTCGAAGTGCGAATGCCCGGTGAATTGTTGTACTGGTCATCTTGAATGAGAATCAAATAGGTCTAAATATGTTCACAACTGTTTTTGAGGTAGAGGAAAAATAAAACATGAGACTTATCATCGATTGTTTTCAAAATATGGAGCACGAACATTCTCAAAGAGAAAGACAGAAAGGGAGGAAATGACGTAAGGGCTGAACTGTTTATATGTCTCAGTGCATGGAGATTTAAAATTATGTTTAATACCTTATTGCATTTTATTTGAATAGGGTGCTTCTGGAAATGCTAAACTACATCGTTGTGTTTGTTGTTGCATGGTAAATCCATTCTAATCGAAATACACATTGCAAAAATAAGTTGCTGGCACAATACGAAGTGTGAATATACATAGATTTGGGAATCATTACCTTAACAGTCGTTTTAGTTTGCTGTCTTTCTTGTTTTTACCAAATTTATTTCAACAGAAGGAGTTCGCACTTCATGTTATGGCTTGCGCAGTTAACTTTGTTTGCTTGGACCGGCAACATTCCATACGAAAAATCGGGTGGGAGGAGAAATGCCCCTTGTGTACATCCTCGTATGCATGCTTTTTCTTCTTGATTACTAAACAGACAGCATTCATGATATTCAGTGGAAGAATTGATACAGGAAGTTTATTTAAATGATACCATTTTATAGGCAAATTGTTCAATTATAATTTACATCAAAATATATTGCTACCTCATACCCCGTTCCCACTGCCGATCAGATCAACTCGATCAAGCGAGATCAATCCCGATCACCTATTTTTACCAGAGCGATCCCGACCAAATGCTCGATCGTCCTTCAACACGATCCCTTCCCGACCGCTATTCGATCTTTTACGATCCACATCCGACCATTCTCGACATCTCCAGAATCTCTCCTCGACAACCACACAGATCTCTACTCGAACATCCCGATCTACACACAATCAATACACGATCGCTACACGGTCAATACTCGATTTCTACTAGACTTCTTAGACCAGCTCGACATGACTTGATCTGTGTAATACCCCGTTCCCACTGCCGATCAGATCAACTCGATCAAGCGAGATCAATCCCGATCACCTATTTTTACCAGAGCGATCCCGACCAAATGCTCGATCGTCCTTCAACACGATCCCTTCCCGACCGCTATTCGATCTTTTACGATCCACATCCGACCATTCTCGACATCTCCAGAATCTCTCCTCGACAACCACACAGATCTCTACTCGAACATCCCGATCTACACACAATCAATACACGATCGCTACACGGTCAATACTCGATTTCTACTAGACTTCTTAGACCAGCTCGACATGACTTGATCTGTGTAAGATCTTGCATCGAACGGGTCGGCAGATTCGTACAGTGATCGAGTGAAAGAAGATTTGGTTACAGTTATTCGTTTGGTTATATGAGACAACTCAGTATTTGTGCTTGAATACGGCGTGGTCCAAAAGAGTGCTATCAAACTGACTATTAATTGCAAAAGCATGAAAAACGAAAGAAATGATTATCTTTAGTATAGGTTTTACCGGCCAATTTCGGACTTTTGTCAGTCCATTTAATAAAAGGTTCATTCAATTTAGCGAAAATCCTCATCACTGCACATTCTGTCCCAAAATTGCAAGTTGTTCGTTCAATTTAGCATTCCGATCAATGAGATTTGCACATGTGCCTTTCGAATTCGTAAAACGGGCATTCAAATTGGCACGTGCTCTTCAGTCATTCAAATTCGCCAGCACTGGCGAAAGGGGTATTTCAGTCATTCAAATTCCTAACATGTTCACTGAAATTAACGTCATATTATTTCTTTTTTGAAAAGGTGATAACATTTAAACGCGTGTTTCTATGTGACTTATTGTTTCTTTCACGCGCTGTTAAGCAGTAAAAGTATCGTATTTTTTACCATATTATATAACTCGAGTTTGCTGTTCTGTAACACCCCTTTTCTTTCATACATGACATTTTAGGCCTACATGTACAAAATTCTCTCGTTTAACTTCATCTTCTTACAGTCATGACGGCACAAGTTAGATACAGACGTATATATCATGGGGACAGACAAAGAATTATAGGAATGTTGATGATCATAACCTTGACTTCCTACAACTGGCCGACACACGGAATAAAGCGCTCAACGGCGAGATAAGTTGTGGCCGTGCATATGTTGCACTTTATCGTCGGACTTGAAGAGTCACTAATAGTAGAGCAGATAAGCCCTCAAAATCACGTGAATTGTGCAAAATTTGACTAAAGCATGAAACTTTCACCAGTGTTAGTACATACCATAAGATTTATTTTAAGATCGGGAGGTAAGTCTGATTTGACCTCTGATGACCTCCAGAGGTCAATGTACTTTAGATATCAGAAAATAGATGTTTTTTATTTGCAAATGATATATGTGGTTATGTTGCACTAAACATGCATTTATACCACAGAGAAATCATTTCCACATTCAACAGAGCACTGACAGGTTTTTACCTTTGACCTCTGATGACCTCCAGAGGTCAATGAACTTTAAATATCAAAATATCGATGTTTTTAGACATTTGTGAATGATATATGTGGTTATGATTCACTAAACATGCATCTATACTTCAGGGAAACCATTTTCTGATTCCACAGAGCATTGACAGGTTTTAACCTTTGACGTCTGATGACCTTTGGAGGTCAATGACCTCAAAATATTATATTGATCTGTGATGTCATTGGTTAATGGTAACCATTGTTAAGATGTACAAAACAAGCATATCTGTCTTACAATGAAATTGTCTTCATATTCTAAAGAGCAGACAGGTTTCTACCTTTGACCTCTGATGACCTTGAGAGATCAATGACCACAGAATATCAGAATATTGAAGTTTGACATCATTGGTGAAAGGTCAAACATGGTAAGGATGTACAAAACAAGCATATCTGTGTATAATGACATCGTCTTCATATTCCAAGGCACACAGACGAGTTTCTGCCTTTGACCTCTGATGATCTCGAGAGGTCAGTGACCTCAAAGTATCAGAATAGTTTGGCATCATCAATGGTAAACATGATGATGTTTTAGAGAGCACTCGTAGGCCCTGTTTATTAACGAGCCATTACCGTTCACCTATGAAAATCACACAAGGTCAAATACCTCGAATGAAATGTGAGGATGTTAATATTGATATTGCGATAGTTAATAGTTAATAATTGTTTATAATGTAGGGCTTACAAATCATGCATTTCTGTTACCAAAAAAGTGGCTACTCATTCCGCAGAACTTTTCAGGTAATTATCTAAGTCGGGTATGTGCACAGAGCAAGGGGTGTTGGTCTGTTTTCACGTGGGGGGGGAACTTGGAAAATATGTAAAAACATAAGTTCATGGTGAAAAGGAATGAAGCGGAGGGGGAGGGGGAAGATGTGGGTGGGGGATTGGATTTTTGCAGGTTTAGACCTGAAATCAGTGATTCAGTGTAGCTCTTGTTTAATGTGTGCGTCATTACTTATACGGAAGTTGATGGGGTGTGGGCGCATCTCACCTACCCTCCTCCCAAAGACGAAGTTTTTTTTTTTTTTTTTTTTTTTTTAAGAATCTGATGCATACGTTTTGGGGAATATTTGGAAAATTATGGATCACCAAGATGTACCAAGTCTATATGGATGGGAACCCAGCAAGCGCAGCGTTGGCGAGGGTATGGTATTCCACTCCCATTCGACAGAGCTCTTGTATTTTGAGAAATGAGATTCAACGACCTGGCACACAGGCACTTTTGAAGGAATACCTCGAAATTTGTATCAAAAAGGTGTAGTAAGTCAGCCATCTATGGAGGAAGACCAATCCACAGAAGGATGTGGGTGGAGGTATCCCCCTCCCACATTATGGAGCTTTTGCATTCTTTTGTTTGCAATTCAATGATCTCGTGCCACTCTTGGTTGAACTACCATTTTGAAAAAAAAAAAAGTCCATACCCAAATGTGTAGCCATAATCAATGCATGGAGGAGAGGTTGATACAGCGAGAGGAGGGTATGAAAGGGGCTGTCCCCCAATCCTTCCCATGCGAGGGAGCCTTTGCAGTAAGAATAGAAATGTAAAAAAAATAAAAAAATCTAGTATACACATTTATGATGGAATATTTGGGAAATTATCAGTAAAAGGAGTGTACCAAATCTAAGGGTAGAAACCGAGGAGGGATTAAAAGATACACTACCCCCTCCAACAAGAGGGATTTTCTTTAATATGTCGGAACTGAAATTAAAGATCTAGTACATATTTTGTGATGATATAGAACAAAAATGGGACAAAGGCACTGAGCGTATATGGAAGGGGACATAACGAAAGATAGTGTGGGGGAGGGGTATGCAAAGGAGATTCTGCCTTTTAATCTAGTGCATACTGTAGCTAAAATGTTCAGTGACAATTCATTTCAATCTCAATCTCAGGAAATACTTCGAGGCAAAGTTTTATGTCCCAACCGTTCCCCCTCCCATATTTTCTTGGGAGGCGGGGCAAATGCCTCTTGCCCTCCAAAATGAACAATCGTGCATATATAGGAAAGCCTTTTCATCTTTGGAATTCAAATAAAAATATCTCTTAAAAACATTTCTCATAGAATAAGGGAAATTATCATTCCCCAAAGTATGTTATATCTGTGGAAGGAACCAAGCAGGGGGAAGGAGTCTATCGAAAGGAGATATCCCCTCTCACAGAAGGGAGATTTTGCATTTCAGAATGCATTTCAGAATTTCAGATGCACACTTAAAGTGAAAAACTTGGGCAGTTTTCTGTCTAAAAAGCAAAAAGCAAAAAACAACAACAAAAACTAACAACAACAAAACATAGTCCACATCTCAGAATTTAATGGGGTGGGGGTCAACTATCCCTGCCACCACCCCACCCCTCCTCCAAACTAATGCCCCGGTATGTGCATGTGTTTTATTCCACTTGTTGAAAAGAAGAGAGAGTTTTAAGAAACAATATTGTTCAGTGGTCGCCATCCCAGTCAAGTAAATTGTTTATCAATAAGGTGATTTCCTTCACCTGTATACCTTAAGATGATGTAGGCCTGGTATTTGCCTCGCACGTTATTACATCTATTTCTTTTTTAGTATTCTCGTTTACATTTTGATGTGAAAGTTGTGAAAGTGTGAAAGTTTGTACATAGAAAAAATAATCCCAGACTGAAAATGAAACTGATACAATATTTAATGATTGACATGATGCACATATTGTGTATTTCTATAGCAATAAAAGTGAGCAATTCAAAAGGCGTGTACTCATTTCACATGAACATTAGCGATGATCCTCTGACCTCTGGAGGATATTGAAAGATATGCATCAAAATGTAAGAATATTGATGTCTGGTCTCATTGGTTTGTAATGGCCTGCTGCTTATGAAATAATAATTATATTTTAAAAAATGCATTTTGTGTGTGTGTGTGTGTGTGTGTGTGTGTGTGTGTCCAAAATTGTATGCAGAGTATTCCACACACAGTTCAGTTTTGACTTCCATCTAGGACAATGAGCGGTTACTTTTTTCTCAGCTACACTGTAATATCAAAATCTATTGAAAAAACACGGTGGCGGCTGGGTCTAACACATTATCATTCCTTTTCGTTGGAGATCCATGCGGGATGGTCAAAACAAACATAAAAAATAGATATCTCAGACGTAATTGTTATAACAAAGCATCATATCCTCATATACCCAAACCAACCCTCTATGCCCAGACAATGTAAACCACCCCATGGACTTACTTGGAGCTTTAGAATATCCTTTGTCAACAGAGAGAGACATCCAAACCTTTGCCATGGAACTGATTGGTATTGGCTCTGCATCATTGACAGCAGATGTCGTTTCCTATTCTCCTTCTTCTTCTTCTTCTTCTTCTTCTTCTTCATTATACTGTGTAATCTTGTAATATTCTGCCATGGAGCTTTTTCTTAATTGGTTAAAGAAGGTATCCAAAGAGCTATATGAAGCAAAAAACAACAAACAAATGAAAAAACAAAAAGAGAGACATATGTATCTTTAATAACAGAGCTGAATATTGAGTATCTCTCTCCTGAAGTGTTTCAAAGAGATACAAGAGACAGTGGCCGAGAGTAGCCGCCACCTTTTTTGGGAGTAGGCCTACTTTGTGTTCTTGCAAATGATGCCTGACATTTTTGGTCATTTGCCCTTTTTGAAGAATGCAGCAATAGAGCCACAACTTCCTGCGGAGTGGATATTGTGGGGTTCTTGATGCAGAACATCATCGCTGAATTTGCCTGTGCTGTACTTTCTTACAGGGATTGCCATTGTAGTTTTGTTTTGTTTTGCTTTGTTTTGTTTTTCAAGTGTGGCTGTAACACTGCTTGTTTTGCATATGATGGTCATTGCAGCTAAAGAGTGCATATCTTCTCTGGATCATTCCAAACTTCATGATGTTTCACCTGGGTGAATGGATCCCAGATGATGCATGCATATTCCAGGACAGTCCTGAGCGGCATGGAGTAGCAAAACACCTGCACTTTATGATACTCGTTTCTTCGTCTGGAGAGAGTCTTTGGTTGAAGTATAACCTTTTTAAGCTGCTGTGACGATTTGATTCCAGCTGAGCCTCCTATTGGAACTCCAAAATATTTTGCACAATCCGCTTTCTCCATGGTTTGCCATGAATGCTTATCTATTCCCTGGGTAGGTCTCGGATGGCAATAGCTAGTTGCAATACACAGGATTGCTTCATGTGGAATGCATGTTGGGCCTCACAGTATGTCGAAGTTTTCAAGATGGTCCATGATGTCGCAGCTGTGGACTGTATACTCCAGGACCATGAGTCATTCATCGCAATCATACTGTAACAACCCACCAGCTTTACACTGACCAATACAGGCCCACCAGCTGGAAATTATGCAAATATTGCCCATGAGCTTGACACTTCTAGGCAATCCAGTCCCATAATGAGTCCGACAAATGGGGGAAAAGATCTATGAGACTTACACTGAATAGATTAAACACTCTGTATATCAGTCTCGTGGGCCTTGTTTTCCTCGAGTGTCGAGATAATGGCCATATTTGCTAGTCTACATAACTAACCCAAACATAACAGTTGTATTTGAGGTCACTGCCATCACTCAAGAAACTTAAGCTTTATTTCTGAAGTAATTGACCTCTCACATTTCAGAGACCTGTTACTATAAACCAATGCTCTGTGGAATATGCATACATACTTTGATCAAAACATCAATGCGTGATTTGTACATGATTAAGCATTTACGATTACACCAATGAAGCCAAACATCAATACAGGTAAGCCTACACATGTGACCTCAGTGACCTCTCATTGTCCTGAGAGGTCAGAGTTGGATATAATGCACAGGCTAATGACCAATGTTCCATGGAATGACAAGATTCTTCTATTATAGCATAAATGATTGTACATCGGGTATTACAAAGTTGACCATTGACTATACATAGAATATCAATATTCTGATATTTTGAGGTCATTGACCTGTCACCTTCCTCAGAGGTCAAAGGTAGAGACACGTGAGTAATTTCTCTTGCTCTGTGGAATAGGAAAACAATTCAATTGTAGTACATCAATTGTAATGAATATAACATCTAAATCATGTTTGTCATCAACCAATTGCACCAAATATCAATGTTCTGACATTTTGAGGTCATTGGCCTCATCATAGGTCATCTGAGGTCATCAGAGGTCAAAGGTAGAAATCTGACTCGAAAGGCTCAGTGGAACATTGAGGCAATTCCTCTTACAAAAGTTAGTTTTTAGTACATAATTATCGTGTTTCAGTTATGAGTGACGCATTAAAATATCAATTTTCTGACATTTTGAGGTCATTGACCTCTGAAGGTCATCAGAGGTCAAAGATAGAAACCCGTCAGGGCTCTGTGGAATATAAAGACAATTTCACAGTGACAAAAATTAAGTTTTAGTACATTATTACTGTGTTTTATCATTAACCAATGATGCAAAATATCAATTTTCTGACATATTGAGGTCATTGACCTCTGGAGGTCATTAGAGGTCAAAGGTAGAAACCTGTCAGGGCTCTGTGGAACATAAAGACAATTTCACTGTGGCAAATATTAAGTTTTAGTACATCAGTACTGTGTTTATCATTAACCAATGACGCAAAATATCAATTTTCTTAGATTTTGAGGTCATTGACCTCTAGAGGTCATCAGAGGTCAATTCAGACTTACCTCCCGATCTTAAAATTAATCTTATAGCATGTACTAACAATGGTGAAAGTTTCATGCTTTAGTCAAATTTTGCACAATTCTTCGGCTTATCTGCTCTACTATAAGCACATTAAAGAAAAAAAAAATGTTGCCAAAATCTCTAAAATGAGTACGAAATTGTGAAATGTAATGACGCTTGGAAAACAATAACTATGTTGAAAAAAAATAAAGAAAGAAGCAAACCATAAACATGCGTGCTAAATTGACTGCAAAAGATGTTAAATTGATTGCCAAAAAATGAATTGGAATGAACAAGAGCAGCATGTCCGTGATCACGTGACTATATCATTCTAAACTGAATGAAAGATAATCAAATGGTGCTTGTTTTACGAATTTCAATTGAAAAAAGTGTTAATTAGAATGAGGCTAAAGGTAATTTGAATGCTCCAAAATGAATTTGAATGAAGAGATCATAAAATTGAACTACCGAACATGCCATCTATGGTATATTTTGCTAAATTGAATGCAGCAATTAGGAATTGGACTGACAAAAGTGCGAAATTGGCCGGGAAAACCTATAGTTGATAGAAGAACACTTCCTATTTTGAAACCACAATCATCAATTCTCGTGCAGGCGTTTCGATTCTATAGTCATTTTTCCTGAAAAACGATGACAAAGACTGATCACTACTGTTTGTGAGCCACTCAATAAGGTACAAAAAATGCATCCAGTTGTATTCATTCATTTTATCCGTTTTCGGTAGCTATTTTTGACGCATTCGTTATCAGCTTTAACGGCTTCACTATCGCTCAGTCAAGTAGGATATCAGTGCCCGAAGTTACAGATTTTGTAAATCACAAATTTTCATGGAGATCAAAGCGCCTGCGCGAAGATTGATTATCATTGTGTCAAATAAAATTTCAAGTGTTCTTTTTATTAAATAATGTAACGATTTCATTCAGTCGCTCATATCTTTTTAAATAAGAGACAGTTTTGTAGCACTCTGTCTGCCGGGACACCATGTATAATATAATAGGTTCGTTCATATGCATTCGATATTTGCAGTGGATGTGAAGATAGCAAATCTAAGTTTGATGTCTTATTAAAAAAAAAAAAATGTTACACCGCCACGCTTCGTGAGTGCATTACATATAGGTGGGCTGAAATTAATTCGGTCCAAAATGAAACATAGGCCTATATGCCCATAAATGCAGAGTTGAAAAAAAAATTGACTGTTCTACAACCCTAATGATTCGTGTTATCTTTGTCATTATTGTTCTCATTATTAAAGAATGAAAAAGTGAATGAAAAATATGTATTCATTGATAAACTATAGGCCCAAGAGTGTGTAAAAGAAAATACATGTATCATATTAATTTCTAAATTCATGAAGTGTGCTGATATGTGGAACAGAGTACGTTATTATGAAAATAAAACAATATAACATTTTACACTAGCAAAAAATGATGAAAATCTCGGTTGTTGTTTTTTTTTTGTCAACTCATCCCAGCCAATCGATATCAAGGTGGACTTCAAGCAATGTACATGCAACTCTCAATAAAAAAAAAAGACTTTATTATTAAAAGCGAAGCAAAAGTGTAACATCTACGGAAATAAAAGTAAAGTAAGTCACTGAGCATTTATGAATCTACGTTACAACTACTGTTTTAACACGTCAGCGTAAGAAATAAATTTTATATCAACGTAACCAACTTCAACTTTGAAACAGACAAGCTAGCAAAAGAATTCAAGAAACATTTCTCAGTTTATAAATAAAGTAAATAATCTAGAAAATTTCCTTTCACGTTAGAGTCAAATTGCCAGAATACCGAATTTTTCTCAGTTTCAGTTGTGTTTCCTTTCTTTCTTCTGGTATTATGTCTGGAGAGTCTAATTCTACTATGACTGCTGTTTAGGGTTTGTTGTCTTTTCTCTCTTCGGGGCCCTTTTCTTTTCTTCAGTGGGCCAGGAGTGGCTGAAGATACTGACGACATTTAACTTTTTAACATGACCAAGGACTGCATATATTTTTTCTTAATACCTGAACAATAAATGAGTGCTAAGAAAGTACGTCTGCACCTGCTGCAACCACTGTCAAAAAGTGTTCGGTATTTGATCGAGTGCCAGTCGAAGCATGATCGAGTTTTGTCGAGTATCAATCGATAGCAGTCCTGTATCGGTCGTGTCGCGGTCGAGTTATTCATGAAACTGATGAATCCTGGATCGAGATGATCTGAAATCAGTCGTGTAGCATTCGAGTATAACTCGAGATGATCGGGAACTGAGCTCGGGGAAAAATCCGTCCCGACCACACTAGATTTCTATACGACCGATTCCCGATCAGCTCGATCTCTTCTCGATCACTACCCGAGCTGTTGGTGTTCGGGCTTCCTACTCGAATATTTTGGACATGTCCAAAATTATCGTGAAGTAAGCAGGAGCGATGCCGATCAAGGTAGATCGACCCCGAATACCAATGCCGAGCGAGACCGACCAGGCTCATGGTACGTTCCCACTGCCGATCAGATCAACTCGATCAATCCCGATCAAGCTTTTTTAGCCTGGTCGGGCTCGCTCGGCATTGGTATTCGGGGTCGATCTACCTTGATCGGCATCGCTCCTGCTTCCTTCTCGATAATTTTGGACATGTCCAAAATATTCGAGTAGGAAGCCCGAACACCAACAGCTCGGGTAGTGATCGAGAAGAGATCGAGCTGATCGGGAATCGGTCGTGTAGAAATCTAGTGTGGTCGGGACGGATTTTTCCCCGAGCTCAGTTCCCGATCATCTCGAGTTATACTCGAATGCTACACGATTGATTTCAGATCATCTCGATCCAGGATTCATCAGTTTCATGAATAACTCGACCGCTACACGACCGATATAGGACTGCTATCGATTGATACTCGACTAAACTCGATCATGCTTTGACCGGCACTCGATCAAATACCGAGCACTTTTTGACAGTGGTTGCAGCAGGTGCCGACGTACTTTCTTAGCACTCATTTATTGTTCATGTACTAAGAAAAAATATATGCAGTCCTTGATCACGTTAAAAAGTTAAATGTCGTCAGTATCTCCACAAAGATAAGAAAAGGGCCACGAAGAGAGAAAAGACAACAAACCCTAAACAGCAGACATGGCAGAATTAGACTCTCCAGACATAAATGCCAGAAGAGAGAAAGAAAACACAACTGAAACTGAAAAAAATTCTGGCAGTATGACTGTAACGCGAAAGGAAATTTTCTAGATTATTTACTTTACTTATAAACTGAGAAATGTTTCTTGAATTCTTTTGCTAGCTTGTCTGTTTCAAAGTTGAAGTTGGTTACGTTAAAATATAATCTATTTCTTACGCTGCCGTGTTAAAACAGTAGTTGTAACGTAGATTCAATGCTCAGTGATTTACTGTACTTTTATTGACGTAGATGTTACACTTTTGCTTCGCTTAATAAGGTTTTTAATTTTTTTAATCGAGAGTTGTATGTACATTGCTTGAAGTCCATCTTAATCCCGATTGGCTGGGATGAGTTGACAAAAAAAATAAACAACCAAGATTTTCATGATTTTTTGCTAGTGTAAAATGTTATATTGTTTTATTTTCATAATAATGTACTCTGTTCCACATATCAGCACACTTCATGAATTTAGAATTCAATATATTTTCTTTTACACACTCTTGGGCCTATACTTTATCAATGAATAGATACATGGGAGAGAAAGATTTGCGGTGACTCCATGTGTATGTAGTCCTTAACCGGATCGTTGTTTGGCAGAAGAGCCTAGAAAGAGGAGAAATGAAGAGAGAAGCGACATATGGGGGTTGTGAGGAGGGCAAAAAGTGAAGAGTGGGGGACAGTAATGGGCTGGAAGTTGAAGTTGCACTAGTGGAGACGGTAGAGAAAGGAACACAGAGAGTGGCAAGGAAGAATAGTGTGAGAATCAAGTAAGATGTTCGGACATCGTTAGAAGGGGAAAGATGAAATAGAAGGGAAGAGGAAGAGGAAGGAGTTGAATGTTGGAGAATCGTGGAGATAGGGGAGAGCAGTGAAGATTCATGAAACCAAGAGACGAACGAAGTCGGCGAACAGTGTGGCTATGGAAAGCGGAATCAGTGGAGAAAGGACGAGTAATCCTTCGAAGGAAGGGTAAGTAGAGGAGAGATGAGAATATGTTGAGAGAAGGGAGAGAGAGAGAGAGAGAGGGGGGCAAAGAAAAGAAGAAGAAAGAACAAATTGAAATTCAAGACGTAAATTAGAGGGAGCTACTGTTGATCCTAGAAATAAATGCTGTGGAGGAGAAAAAAAATGAATCTTCACTGCTCTCCACCATGCAAACCTTCAAACAACACAGAATAGATACATATTTTTTATTTACTTTTTCATTCTTGAACAATGAGAACAATGATGACAAAGATAACACGACTCATTAGGGGTTTAGAACAGTCATTTTTAAACTCTATAATGGTGCATTTATGCGCATATAGGCATATGTTTCATTTTAGAGCAAATTAATTTCAGCCCACCTATATTATGTAATGCACTTACGAAGCGTGGCGGTGTAACACTTTATTTTTTTTTTTTTTTTATGAGACATCAAACTTAGATTTGCTATTCTTCACATCCACTGCAAATATCAAATGCATATGAACGAACCTACTATTTATTATACATGGTGTCCCGGCGGAGTGCTACAAAACTGTCTCTTATATAAAAAGATATGACCGGCTGAATGAAATCGTTACATTATTCAATAGAAAGAACACCTCAAATTTCATTTGACACAATGATAATCAATCTTCGTGCAGGCGCTTTGATCTCCATGAAAATTTGTGATTTACAAAATCTGTAACTTTGGGCACTGATATCTAACTTGACTGAGCGATAGTGAAGCTGTAAAAACTGATAACGAATGCGTCAAAAATAGCTGCTGAAAAGGGATAAAATTAATGAATACAACTGAATGCATTTTTTGTACCTTTTTGAGTGGCTCACAAACAGCAGTGATCAGCCTTTTTCATCGTTTTTTTCAGGAAAAATGACTACAGAATCGAAACGCCTACACGAGAATTGATGATTGTTGTTTCAAAATAGGGAGTGCTCTTCTATCAACTATTGGTTTTCCCGGCCAATTTCGCACTTTTGTCAGTCCAATTCCTAATTGCTGCATTCAATTTAGCAAAATATACCTTAGATGACATGTTCGGTAGTTCAATTTTATGATCTCTTCATTCAAATTCATTTTTGGAGAATTCACATTACCTTTAGCCTCATTCTAATTAACACTTTTTCTATTGAAATTCGTAAAGCAAGCACCATTTGGTTATACGTTCATTCAGTTTAGAATGATATAGTCACGTGATCACGGACATGCTGGTCTCGTTCATTCCAATTCATTTTTAGGCAATCAATTTAACATCTCCTGCAGTCAATAGCAAGAATGTTTATGGTTTGCTTCTTTCTTTATTTTCTTAGCATAGTTATTGTTTTCCATGCGTCATTACATTACATATTTTCGTACTCATTTCAGAGATTTTGGCAACATTTTTTCTTTTCTTTAATGTACTTAGTGACTCTTCAAGTCCGAAGATAGTGAAACATGTGAATGGCCACAACTTATCTCGCCGTTGAGCGCTTTATTCCGTGTGTCGGCCAGTTGCAGGAAGTCAAGGTTATGATCATCAAATATTCCCATAATTATTTTTCTGTCCCCGGGTCTGTATCTAACTTGTACAGTCATGACTGTAAGAAGATGAATTTAAACTAGAGTACTGGTAAATCAGTAGGCCTAAAATGTCATGTATGAAAGAACAGGGGCGTTACAGAAGAGCAAACTCGAGTTATATGATATGGTCAAAAATGCGATACTTTTACTGCTTAACAGTGCGTGGATGGAACAATAAGTCACATAGAAAAACGCGTTTAAATGTTATCACATTTTCAAAAAAGAAATAACATGACGTTAATGTCAATGAACATGTTAGTGGAACACCTTTATTTTGTAGTTGATGTTATTCGATGGCGTATTGGCGGTGTTACATTGGTAACCTTTCTCGACAGCACACAGAAGAGACCGAGAGACCAGTTCATATTATAAAGTATACAATTCCGGGCTCTTTATTTAGTCACAGGAATAATATTCCAGGCGAGGATACAAGATTCAATATTTGGTATAATAGGTGCTCCCTATCCAACGGCCATATATTGCCCCTAAAGAGGGATGGCAAGGGAGACCAACGCTTTGTGTCTTTACCCGAAGAGGGTGAAAGAGAGAACTCCTGACCAAAGCACATGGTCACTTTTATAATACATGTATACTAGAAGGAGGGGCTCAATCTATAATATTCAGATATTCAAAATAGAGGGATTCAAATTATAATAAAACAAAGGGGTAGGTTAATAATGACCACTGTCAATCCATGGGTCACTGACACCAGTGACTCACATTTTACATGATGGGGATGATGGGGGAGAAACTTAGCACTGGTAGACGATGGGGAGACAGGTTATCCAGAAATGTTTATGGGAGAGGTTAGGCTCCTAGGGAGGTAGGGTGTGTGGACTGACCACAGGATGTGATGACCAGTCGGGTTGGACAAAATTCTGAGAATAACAATGAAGGAGTTTTCCCTCATGTCTGTCGTGGTTGAAGCTTGGTTTTGCAGCGACAACGCTCCTACATTTGATATATTACATTATTAATTTGACTGCCCATACGCGAAATTGAATGACTGAAATACCCCTTTCGCCAATGTTGGCGAATTTGAATGACTGAAGAGCACGTGCCAATTAGAAGCCCGTTTTACGAATTCGAAAGGCGCATGTGCAAATTCCATTGATCGGAATGCTAAATTGAACGAACAACTTGCAATTTTGAATGACACAATGTGCAGTGATGTGGATTTTCGCTAAATTGAATGAACCCTTTATCAAATGGACTGACAAAAGTGCGAAATTGGCCGTTAAAACCTATACTAAAGATAATTATTTCTGTCGTTCATTCATGCTTTTGCAATTAATAGTCAGTTTTATAGCACTCTTTTGGGCCACGCCGTATTCAGTTGTCTCATATAACAAAACGAATACTGTAACCAATTCTTCTTTCACTCGATCACTGTACGAACCTGCCGACCCGTTCGATGCAAGATCTTACACAGATCGAGTCATGTCGAGCTGGTCTAAGAAGTCTAGTAGAAATCTAGTATTGACCGTGTAGCGATCGTGTACTGATTGTGTGTAGATCGGGATATTCGAGTAGAGATCTGTGCTGTTGTCGAGGAGAGATTCTGGAGATGTCGAGAATGGTCGGATATGGATCGTAAAAGATCGAATAGCGGTCGGGAAGGGATCGTGTTGAAGAACGATCGAGCATTTGGTCGGGATTGCTCTGGTAAAAATCGGTGATCGGGATTGATCTCGCTTGATCGAGTTGATCTGATCGGCAGTGGGAACGGGGTATAAAAAAGCTTGATCGGGATTGATCGAGTTGATCTGATCGGCAGTGGGAACGCACCATAAGTAGGACTGTTTCAAGTCGATAGAACACGCAAAACATGCATCAAATTGCACCATTTATAACATCAAAATGCAAAAGGTTATAATAATAATAATAATAATAATAAGGTCTTATTTACCCAGGGTAGCCTCTTCAGTGTTGCCACTGCTCTACCAGAGGGCCCTGCTATTATTATTACCCTAGCATTGCCAGGTACCCATTTATACACCTGGGTCGAGAGGGACATTGTGGGTAAAAACATCTTGTCCAAGGATGTAAGCACTGGGCGGGATTCGAACTCGCGGTCCTCCGTTCGGGAGTCGGGAGTCGGGAGTCGGGAGTCGGGAGTCTTCGGGAGTCGGGAGTCGGGAGTCGGGAGTCAAGGTTCTCACCGTGAGAGGGGGGACCTCCCCCTTCGCTTGCTCCGCTCGCTCTTCCTCGATCGCGTTCATGATATTCACTGTAAGAATTAATACAAAAAGTTTGTTGCGATAATACCATTTTATAGGCAAATTGTTAAATGATAATCTACATCAAAATATACTGCTACCTCAAACAAGACCTAGTGGGACTGTTCCAAGTCGATAAAACACGCAAAAACATGCATCAAATTTCACCATTTACAACATTAAAATGCAAAAAGTTCTCGCCGTGGGAGGGGGACACACCCTCCCCCTCGCTCGCTCCGCTCGCTCTTCCTCGGTTGCGTTTATGATATTCAGTGTAAGAATTAATACAATAAGTGTATTTCGATGATACCATTTTATAGGCAAATTATTCAATAATAATCTATATCAAAATATGCTGCTACCTTAAAGAAGGGGAACTGTTTCAAGTCGATAAGACACGCAAAAACATGCATCAAATTGCACCATTTATAACATCAAAATGCAAAAAGTTCTCACAGTGGCAAGGGGAACACCCCCTCACACACCCTCCCCCCTCACTCACTCCGCTCGCTCTTCCTCGGTCGCGTTTTTGATATTCAGTGTAACAATTAATACAAGAAGTGTATTTCAATGATACCAGTTTATAGGCAAATTATTCAATAATAATCTACATTAAAATATTCTTTTACCTTAAAAGAAGTAGGACTGTTTCAAGTCGATAAAACACGCAAAAACATGCATCGAATTGCACAATAGTTTATTTACAATATCAAAATGTAAAAAGTTCTCACCGTGGGAGGGGGGACACCCTTTCCCACACTCCCCCCCCCCCCCCCCCCCTCGCTCGCTCTGGCCCGGTCGTTTCACTCTGTCGCGTACTAACCGCCCCCGAAGATCAAATCCTGGCTACGCCGTTGCACGCAGGTGCACCTGGACAAGCGTGCGTGCACACACACACACGCACAACAAAGAGAGGAGAATGAGAAAGAGAGGGAAGGAGAAAGCACTAACAAGACCGTCATAGGGAGAGTATCAATGGCGGTGCCTGCAGCAGCAAGAGAAAAGAAATGTGAGAGAAAAGAATTGAAAATGAAACCATGTGGACCTGTTCTGCAATCATGCTGAAGAATAATCTATATCACTGTTAGTATTATCAAATCATCCTTTAAATCATATCAATTCATGTTATTGAGTCATCACAGTATTGCAAAAGGTTGTTTTTAAGCTTACGTTAGAATTAATAGCATCCGGGTATTCGTTGTATTTCACTATCTAAAGAATTCCAAAGTTTGGGCCATTATAAATAAAAGAATTCTGCAGTATTCGTAATCTAGTTTTCGGTGTATTAGGTAAGTATGGTACATATCACTCTGTCGTGTTGGATATCTATGTATTTCTTTATTTTTCTTGAATAAAAGCTCCAAAACTTCATGCAAAACACAATTATTCAAATCATAGGCCTACATCAAAATTCCGTAAAAATTACATAAATACACTTCAAACTCTCTTTTGGGTGAACAATAACTTCTCAATGTTAATTTTGGCTGAACTTCCACACGCTAATATTCCATAATCTAAATATGGTAAAATTATAGTTTAATCACAGTTAAATGAAACATCAAAAGTATCTTTCTCGGAAACTGCTTTAAATCCCCCCCCCCAAAAAAAAAAAAAAAAAACAAGGAAAAGTAGAAATTACGCGGTGCGTAATATATGTCCCCGCCGGAAGTAGCATTTTGTAGCAAAATGTACAATATAGGTAAAAAATCAAGGTCAAAGGTCAAAATTCTGTGTAGAAGTTTTGAAGCGCTCACCTAGTGCCATCACATAAAGCAAACGGAATCAAAATCGGGAAAGAAATGGCGAAGGAGTAGCATTTTGTAGCAAAATGTACAAAAAATGTAGGTCAAAAATTAAGGTCAAAGGTCAAAGAAGTCAAGGGTCAAAATTCTGTGTAGAAGTTTTGAAGCGCTCACCTAGTGCCGTCACATGAAGCAAACAGAATCGAAATCGGGTAAGAAATGGCGAAGGAGTAGCATTTTGTAGCAAAATGTACAATATAGGTCAATGTTCAAGGTCAAAGGTCAAAATTCTGTGTAGAAGTTTTGAAGCCCTCACCTAGTGCCATCACATAAAGCAAACGGAATCGAAATCGGGTAAGAAATGGCGAACGAGTAGCATTTTGTAGCAAAATGTACAATACAGGTCAAAAATCAAGGTCAAAGGTCAAAGAAGTCAAAGGTCAAAATTCTGTGTAGAAGTTTTGAAGCCCTCACCTAGTGCCATCACATAAAGCAAACGGAATCGAAATCGGGTTAGAAATGGCGAAGGAGTAGCATTTTGTAGCAAAATGTACAATATAGGTCAAAGGTCAAGGTCAAAGGTCACGACTGAAATTCTGTGTAGAAGTTTCAAAGCTCCCATGTAGTGCTATCATATAAAGCAAACAGAATCAAAATTGGCTCATAAATGACAGAGAAGTAGCAAATTGAAGATTTTGATCACACACGGACGCACACACGGACGGACACACGGACGGACGGACAGACGGACGGACGGACACACACACGTACGGAGCCTGTTTCATAGTCCCCTGCTCGAACTCGTTCGGCGGGGACAAAAAAAGAGTTATACATTTGAAATTTCGATGCCACCATTGCTGCATGAGAAAAAAAAATAAAAAAAGAACATACAAATAACAAAACAAAACAAAAACCAACAAAATCCAAACGTCTATAAATCGTCCAAAACCGTCA
Source organism: Diadema setosum (assembly GCA_033980235.1). NCBI lineage: Eukaryota > Metazoa > Echinodermata > Echinoidea > Diadematoida > Diadematidae > Diadema > Diadema setosum. Next base: position 5,404,469 of record CM067080.1, read on the forward strand.
TTTTGAGACCTTCACTGCGTAAGTCGTTGGGGGCGCTGTTTTCCGGGGTCTGTCAGTGCCGTATATTAAAGAGTCTGGCCAACTCATAAATTGAACGCCATGTCGTTACCCAGCGTACAGTGCGCTTATGGTTTTAGCGTGTGCGCTTTGGGGTTAGCGCAGGCGTCCTAAAGGCGCAAGGCACTGTGTTGCTTGACTTTTTTTTTTTTTTAGAGAGAGAGAGAGAGACATCGAGAGAGAGAGAAAGGGTGTAGGTTGGGGGAGGGACATTCATTCTTTCCATCCATGTTGAACAAAGCCAACAATCAATCATTTTTAAACATTCAAATAGACACAAGCACACAGGTATATAAACAATAGCGAAGCTGTTTAAAGGACATCATTACTGAATATAAATATGATAAATTATTGCTGTATAAATAAAAGAAGAATTCACAGTATGTCGTGTCGTAAACTTTCACTAGACTATAGGCCCCTGTGCTATATTGTATATTTAGCAAGTTGTCCAGGGAACAAGAATATTGTATAACACTAACACAATGTATAGGCCTATATATTTACAATTCTAGCTGTATACTGTGCACAGACGATAGACGAATTTAACAGTTTTACTGTTTCGCACATAAATAACCATCAATTACCAACCTATTTAGTACCATAAACTGACATGAAGGCCTACTAGTATAAGTAGGCCCTAATTCAAGAGGAATACACCTATGTACCATGTATATACAACATGAAACGTCATCGGCAAGTGCATATAATGGTATGTAAAATGATCTCAAATAATTGTTACGACCAAAATCACTCTGAGAATGATCGCACAAAAGAAACAATCAACTACTGTTCAGGCGGTTTATTAACAGTGATATTGTGGGTACAGACTCGCGATCGGTTCTCACATCAGTACAATAACGATCAATAGAAACAGTTACAAATCAGTAATAAAATCACTTACACTTATTACATGCAATATCCCTGGAAATGTCCAAATACGATGCTCGATACACAAAGGAATGATCCACGATGCACCGATGAATGATAGCTTCGACGTAAATCCAGAGGTGCAGGTTACGATAGTCCAAGGTATAGATCCGGGGTAAAATCCAAGTTATGTGTCCACAGCAAAACGAGCAGAATCCAAACGTTATGACGACCACGTCCAGTTGATGTGTTGAATGATGATTCACTTTATAATGTCCAGCGAGGAATCCAGCCCGTCACAGCTTTGCTGTAATAATGTCCGTTGACACTAAAATATGGAGTCTCTCTCCAATGTAGGCAAATTAATTCTCTGCAGGCAAAATGTCTCCCAGGCCTTATCTCCACAAACACAGTTTGTATAGCAGGTCAGCAGGTAACACAGGACTGACTATAACAAGTCGCTTCAGAGCCAGAAGTGACGTAACTCTCAGAGCAGAGGTGTTGGGTACTCTGCCTACCTCAGAATTTCTCCTGCTTATATACTATCCATTCACCCCTTTCTAGTACATTCTGTAATTTTCTCCACCCTGGGGCTACATACCTGAACATACTAGCAAGTCCAAATTCCAGGAATCCTGGATGACTCACTTCCTAGTATGTGCATAACATCATTGCCAAAATTAACTACCAATCACATTGGGCTACAAGGGCAGTGCCTCACTCAGCCAGCACTTCCCAGAATTTTCTGGAATGGGTTAAATCATTCTAGATTGAGTGAGCTATAATGTATTTCCTGTCACATGCATACATGTACTGTAGCTACATTGTATACCACATAGAAAATTCTCCACTGATCTGGTCAGCCTGTATGTACTATATCTATATCATATAGAATGTTCTCCATTAATCTGGTAACCCTGTGTACATACAATGTGCACATTAAAACAACCATGCATACAACCTTGATACATGTACATATAACTACTTGTGTGTACATTTGTGACATAATATTGTTTAAAAATAATTTCAAAAAAAAAAAAGACCTGTAATTGAACAATTGAACAAGCACAAGTACCTGGATAACATAATAATCATGAGGGATATCCTCAGTGACATCCGTACCAAATATAAACTATGATCAGGACCATTGAATGGATATGAAATGAGTTTTAAAAAATGAAAATGTCCAAATGGCGACCGGTATACCTCCGCCATATCATATTGTTCTTAGCAGATGTAGAGTACGCCTTGACAATGTTACACAACAGTTTCACATATTATTGGCAGAAAAATTTGTCACAAAATTTAATGCGTCGAGTGTTTACTTTCCTTGAACTAGGTGTAAATGAATGAGTTTTATTTAAAAGAGAAGTATTAAGAAATTTGAGCATTTTTTACTCGTAAGTTGACCAATGTAATTTCATGGCAATACTTTAAGCAGTTATTTTACAAATCTGCCGAAATTACTGTCATTTTAGTATTTTCACTTGACTTTTGACCATCATGGCCCAAATCTTTCCCTATGCGTCATTGTGTAGTAATGGTGGCATGCAAATACCGCGTTTGGTTTTAAGTTTGTGCATTGGGTATAATCTCCAAAGTATGGATGAACTTGGTAATAATATTTCAACAATAGACAGTAGAATTTATTATTTTACCTGACATCGATCCTTGACCTTTGCCACCTCCCATGACCCCCAAACCCAACCCCCTCCCCCCCCCCCCCAAAAAAAAAAAAAATCACAGGAGAATCACGGTCGGGCAGTAAGTTTCGTCTGGAAATACATGTACTCACCTTCAGAAATTGTATATAGATATGGGGGGAAATGGCAGTATTTTAAGATTTAAACCATTATGATTTTGACCGTTCACTTTGAGCATGTTGACACAAATGTTATATGCTAAAAAAAACTTCGTCCACTCCCACATGCACACAATCATGTCAAGTTTCATGGCTAACGGTTTCAACAAAATTGATTACGAATGAAGGACAGACAAATGCCTCAAGCGACACTTCGTACGTTATAGCGGTGACATACAATCTCAATGTGAATAAAAACTTGGATAGTCTAAAAGACACCGCGAGGAATACAAAGAAAAAATATCATATAGTTTTCCCGTCACACTCTAATTTCCCACTTCTTTCCTTCGTTTTGGATCTGTCGGAAATCGGTGCATCATTACACTTGAGCCAGGTCGGTTAGCGCAACCCCATGCTGCGCAGGAAAGGCATGACGAATTTTCAGATTATCGCAGTAAGATATCAAAATATTTTTCGTATACTTCAATAAAATAGACAACGGCAAGGACACTGCACCGTGACTAATATTAGGGATGTCCCAAAGGCAAGCAATATTAACGCGTAGTTGCGCATGTTCAACAATGGGCACTGCGTATGAACTCTGCTCACGCCCGCGTGATTGACTTTGGTAACGACATGGCGCCTGTAGATCACGGGACCAGCTTTTGACCAATCACAGGCTTCAAAACACATAAGCCGAAAACCGAGTTGGCCAGACTCTCTTAATATACGGCACTGGGGTCTGTCATGTACAGTTTACTTCTTCCCCCCCCCCCCCTCTCTCTCTCTCTCTCTCTCTTCCTTCCATTGGTCGCTTCTAGACTGATATAACCGCAACGGATGAGGAGGTCATTTTTGCTTTCATTATAGCCTATAATTATATCCACACTAGCCCTCACACATCAATACTCTCAATCTTTGCCACGAAACACACACACTTTGTTTTTCACACACACTTTTTTGTTTTATGATATTCTTTATTTGAGTTCCATTCAATGTCAAATCCATATTAACATTGAAATCAATATTACCAACAACAAAAACTTATGCTACTGAATAATTTTTCAAGCATACAGTACATTATAGTTGAGGGGTTTTTTTTCAAATCATACCATGTTTTTATTTAAAAAAAAATGACATGAAATTCTGCATAACTCTCAGAAAAAGCTATTTTGATCAGCCTAATCAAGCCAATCCAAATGTGCCTTATTACACACATACCCAAAAAAATTGTGCTACTAAATCATTTTTTTAAACATAACTTCCTTTTTTTTTTGCAGAGCACACGCCATATACATAAGTATATCAGATGAATTATAACTCTTTAAAGTGAACAAAATGTCTTGATCAACTTGATCAGATTACTCAACAAAACTCATCATTTTTATTCAACCTATCAACCTACCCCCTCCCCCCGTACAAAACAAAATAACCATATGTGTATATATATATATATATATATATATATATATATATATATATCAACCATATTTCTGCCTAACCCCTTAACCATTATTCTATTACCTAACTACATCTACCTAACCCCGACCATCCCCACTCATTTCCCCACTAACATAACCCCCCCCCCCCCTTTCCCGGTAACTTTCCCTCAACACCCACACCCATATATACACAAAACATCAACAAAAAACAACAACAAACATACCCACAAATGCGCACTCACAAACACCAACACTTGCACACCAATCACACTACATACGTGTGGTATCATGGTTACCTGTTTCCTAGACAGTTAAACACACACCAAAAACCAAAGCTAACTAAACGTTTGACATGGGAAAGAAAAAAAAAAAGTGATCACCATAATGCTGATACATACTGATTCCTAAACAGTAATATGATATATATAATAATAGTAATATGTTGCAGGAAGTGATGGTAGGTGTACATGATTGTGAGTCCATAATTCTTGGCCTTGTGGATACATTCTTTGAAGTAGATTGAAAAGCAGGTTTGGGATGTAATGTAGTTGTGAAACCTGTGAAACAGGTATAATACGAAAGATTTTAATTTAAATATAATTAGATTTTAATTTAATATAATTTAAATTTAGTTAATAACTATCATAATTGATTGATGCACACATCCTTTCTTGGAATCATGTACATTGTAATCCGCAAATTGACACTTTCTGATTAACTGAAAAGACATTGGACCTATGTATGAAATACATTGTAATGTTGAAGAAAATCAAGTCAAATCAAATCAAATCAAATCAAATCAAACAGGAATCATTGCTCTTATCAACTGTCCAACATACCTGTGTGTTTGGTTTTCGCTCTTGGTATTTTCATATGTTACATTTTTCTTCTGCGGTCATGTTTGGTCTTTAGTGAGCATTGCATTATATCTACGTCATGCAAGGTCTACCTTGATCCGATGATGATGTGGAGGAGAAAGGAGGGTGGAAAAGTAAGCAGCAGGAGGAGGACTAAAACTTGATTTTCATTTATTATTGTTATTACTTTGCTGTTATCAATACCAGTATCATAATCATTCACTCAAATGACAATTACTCAGATAGAATCAGAATTGAATCAACACCGTTTTTTAATCGGTAATCCAGATTCACCGCCGGGTCAGACATATTTTTTTTTTCTCTCTCTCTGCAATATTCATGTTATATCACTCTAACACTATATGTATACTCTGCAGTGGATTATCTTTTTTTTTTTTCAGAAGAAATATCTAGATATTGATTTTTCAATTAGATAAGAATGCATTTCTGGTGAAGGTGACATTGACAATATTCTTTAAGGTGGTTAATTTTGACAGGGCACCTAAGTATCGCGCGCCTGCTGGGCTCTTTTACTTGCACCAGCACTCACCTCACTCACCTCATTCTCTGTATATATATAGTGTCTATACAATTTTTGATGTCGTAATGTGATGCTAGAATGTCACTGTTTTGTTTCCTTTCTTTTCGATAAGTATTCAAGATGTATGTTTTGCCCATTATCTTTTTTCCTTCTCTTTCAAGGCTGTCGTATCTTCAGGCTATATGCTTATTTGACGACAGTCTTCTGAATTCACACTCCCAATACATGTGCCATAATTCAGTCAGATCATTTGATTCACTTTATCCCGAGTGGTTCCCAATTAACGTGTTCTCTTATTCTTTTCTTTAAAGGGTGTGTACAGTTCTGGTCGAGGTGAGGATTTAGCTTTTAACGTTTCAGAAACCACTCTATGAGATGTCAAAGGGCATGCAGTTCTAAGGGGTATCAAAAGTTTATTCGATGAAAATCGGTTTTGAAATGGCTGTGATATCCAAAAACAAGGTGAAACAAAGAGATCCAAATAAAGTTGTGGCATGTAGCCTTTTATTATTAACACTTTTTTGGATATCTCAGCCATTTGAAAACCAATTTTCATCAAATAAACGTTGAATCCTCCTTAAAATCACATGCTCTTTCATATTTCATAAGAGGCTTTTCATTATCTCACTAAGGAATGTTCAAAACATGAATCCCCACCTCAACCAGTACTGTACAGTCCCTTTAATCTGTGCACGTATATCTCAGCTTTATATTCGGATGTACAAGCTGTATGTTCTATTGTCTTGTAAACAAAAAGAAATGACTGTATTTCATTTGTGAAGATGCAGAAAATTCCTAATAAATTCATGTGAATTGAATTTGAATTGAATTGAATATCTTAAGTAGGCCTATGATGTAATGTAATTTTCAAGCTCTTCAATATTCATATTTACTATAACACTGTATGGAATATACTCTGTAATAGACACTTTTTCAGTACAAATAGCTAGACATTGATTTTTTATGAGATTCGAAAGCATTTCTGGTAAAGATGACAATGATAATTTTCCCTAAGGTGGTTAAGTGTGGAAATTATGTTTAAGTAGGCCTATAATACTATGTATTATGCACTTGATTGCATAATTCGATTTCCACTTATTTCCTACAATTCACATTTGTAAATCGCATCGTCCATAACATATCACTAAATAGTTTTGGTAATGTGTGTACAGTAAAAAGTAAGGACTATTAACCATTGTTTATTCACTTGTTTATTTGACGTTGTGTGAATGATCTTAGTAATTGATTGTCGACAGACGCGGGGGGGGGGGGGGGGGGGATCCGACGAAATAATCATGCCGCCCTTTGGAATCTGATAATTCTCTAAGAAGTTGCTCCAAGGCTCGGTTTCCATGATAAAGTATCATTCTAAAAGCTTTAAAGGTAGGGGATACCTTTTACAGAACTCCCAAAATGCAGCAAAACATTAACTATGAACCTCAGGGGACTTGTTTAGGCCACTGCTTAGAAATTTGGAAGTCAACAGTTATCTACAATTTGAATCATGCACAAAACTCAACTACTCAGTAGTTCTGTGTGTCAGCCACACTTAAGCCTTTTTGTTGCAGTCTTCTGTATTTTTTTATCTATAAACACAAATCTAAAAGTATAAGAGCTGATGTAATAACATATAGAGTGTGTGGCAAGAATGTATGTAGAAATGTTTGTAAAGTTTTGATGAACTTTATTCACAAAATATACATGATGGACACACATGCAGTGCATGGGTCTGCAAAGGTAGCCTAGTAATGTACTGGAATTTACGGTGAGCCCCGAAAAGAATTCAATTCAAAATCTAACGGTCAATAAAAATGTATATACTAAATGTTACCTTCCACTTTCAATACTTTATGGGAGTTTCTAAAATGATACTCTCTTCAACATACCATTGTGTTTATACAACTCTTCATTTAAGGAATGCAAATGGGATTCCCTACCTTTAAGAAAGCGGGAAAATATTGGGAAGACACTCATCTGAGAACAGTTTGCTGTTATGGGATTACAGGAATACTTGAACGATATCACTGAATACGGGATGAAGAAAATATACGTATTCAGATATACAGAGGCAATGAATGGTATGTTTATCGGTATGATTTCTTGCATTGAATTGTGCAGTTTAATTTTGTGCAACTCAATGACATTCATGTGGAGGATAGGAGGAGGGGAGACATTTTGGGGAATATTGATGTTCGGCCTCCAAAATTTGATAATCCCCCAGGTATTTATCAATACCACATCCGGGTTAACATGTTAGCTGGTGTACGTCGTTGAATTAAACTTATATTGCCGAAGATAAGGGGAATATGTATGTCCAATGAATATTACGAAAAAAAAAATCGAAAATAAATTGCTTTGATTGCTTTGATGCATGGCTCCATAAAGTAAGGAAAGATATAAAAATGTATAAATCAGCTGTAAATGATAATTTGATGCCCACGTTATGCATGCAATTAAATGTCACTCAATACAAATGTATTTGTTGTTCCCTAAGGTCCAAGAACCAATGTGTGTTTCAGTAATCATTCCGAAAAATAAAGCAATGTGATATAATGTCTTATCATTCATTTGCTACCTGTTTATAGCAGTCTTTAAAATTTGTGCATAATTGCACGTTAATACCTTAATTTTCAACTTGATATCCGTGCACATCTTGCGGAACATTTTGTATATTTCTTATGCTTTGAATAACATAGATGTAGGAATACAAACATGTTTCCTTTGTTTGTCTAATCATTTGTGTGTGTGTGTGTACGACAGTCAAAATGCAAAAAAAAAAAAAGTTATTTTAATATGAAGCGTGCGGTGGTGGGTTGACTCTTTTAAAAGATTCATTTCTTTACATTGTCTTCTTTAATTTCAGAATGAAACAAATAAATGAAAAACTTGCAGTTTCCAGCATGTCACCGATGATCTTCATCGCCTTCATGGATCTGACGTGTTTATTGGGTGCACGTCACGAGACTAACACCCACGAGTCATACAGCCCACGAGTCATACAGCTCACGAGTCATACAGCTCACGAGTCATATAGCCCACGAGTCATACAGCCCATGAGTTATACAGCTCAAGGGTCATACAACCAATGAGTTCGACACTAAGCAAACAAGGCCCACGAGACCGACACATTAACCCCCTCGTTGCATCTGTCGAAATCGTGGGCTGTTTTTACCTCGTGACGAACTCAAGGGCTGTGTGATTCGTGGGTGTCGGCCCCGTTTATTTGGTTACATATGGGATACTCTGTGTTGAAGTGGGATTGCCTCGAGCATCGTTTCAGTGAACATGGTGCACGATAATGATTTTTGGCCAAACCATCTTCACGATTGTCGATGACGTCGAAGGAAATTGCCATGACAGACTTATCATTTGTTGGTTCTGAAATTTGGCGGAAGAACGTTCTCAATAGATAGAGAGAAAGAAAAAGACGACGGACTGAACTATCTGTACGTCTCAGTGTAAGGAAATTATGAATATACTTTGTTTTCATGAATTGGGTATCATGGGGTAATGGCACGATTACAGATGTGCAGACATTCTAGTTTCTTTGCACTTTATATTAATGCGTACCCAATTTCTTTGTTCTCATTGACGTTTTGTATTACTTTGTTTGGACTGCCAACCTTTCAAACGAAATTGCGATTTAAGATATCTCAGCAGGACCGAAAAGTATGAAAAACTGAAATGGTAACACACTGACATGGATACGTGAGAAAGTTTCACTAAATTCCCATTTGCAGTGGCAACAGAACTGAGAAATGGTTAATTCTCACTTGGGAACATGCTTCATTATTGCAACTGATCGACAAATTGCCCTACATTGTTTTACTAGGAGCCATATGATAAAGAAATCATGGGCGGACATACTAGAGCAGGATTCGAACCTACGACCTCCTGATCACCGGACAGGCGTCATCTCCACTAGACCACCGAGCTTTCGCCCGACAGCAAGTGTTGGTTCTAATCCTTAGAGCATGCAGCGGGTACAGTACTGCGTAATTATTCAAATTCATGAAATTCTTCCGTCGAGATGTTTACATTGCAACTGATCGACAAATTGCCATACATCGACGTAAATAAGCACTGAATTGATCAGTTTTTAGTAGCATTGAATTGGTCAGCGCTTTAGAAGTAGCCATGATAAAAAATAATGGGCGTACATACTCACATACTCGAGTAGGATTCGAACCTACGACCTCCTGATCACCGGACAGGCATCATCTCCACTATCAGCTATAGTATAGACCACCGAACTTTCGCCCGACAGCAAGTGTTGGTTCCAATCCGTATAGCATGCTGCGGGTACTGCGTAATTATTCAAAGTCATGAAATTCTTCCGTCGAGATGTTTTTCATTGCAACTAATTGACAAATTGCCATACATCGACGTAAATAAGCATTGAATTGATCAGTTTTTAGTAGTAGCCATGATTGACAAATTGCCGTACATCCATGTAGGGCAATTTGTCAATCAGTTGCAATGAAATACATCTCGACGGAAGAATTTCTTGTACAGAGAAATCGATACAATCTATTTAACATTTTCAACACAAAATGTGTTGGTCATTCGGAATGCATGAGCGTGCAGAAAAGGTGAAGCGATATTAAATAAAATCAACAAGCTAACAAATGTGGATGATGCAAAAAACCTGAAGAAGAATACGCACATCTATTACCGTGTCCAAGCGTCAGAAAAAAACAAACAAAAAAAAACCGTGTGGCTCAATAAGCGTCTTACGCCATTTTCACAAGAAACATCTCGTGTAGAGGAAAGCTAGTATAAACTTATTTGTTTAGATCTGTCAGATATAAACTCTACCGGTATTTTATAACAAAATTTTGTTCATAATTATGTTCTTTTATGTCCTTTCCGAAGTTGTTCGAAGGATCGTTCATCCGAAAAGGAAATAGGGTTCGTAATTTCTAAGATGAAATAAACTTCTTTTAGTGACATTATGGTGATGTAACAAAAACGTCAGATATAATAGAGTGGAAATATCACATACACACACAGACACGTATTCAAAAACACACAAACACTACCGATACACACACTCATTGGCAAACTGGAATATAATAACCGTACAATTTGTAAATTGCACTATTGATGAAAACATAAGTAATTTCTCCCTATCAATAATATACCCCCATATACTCATTACAACACCGGTTTAGGATGAGCTATGCATTTTGTATAGAAACAATATATTGAGGCTTCAACCCCCCACCCATCCTCCTTCGGTGGTGCGGGGGGGGGGGGGGGAAGGACTCGTTTCAACAATTAATGGAGATTATATCACCATCAAGCAATTCAATTCATTCTTTATTTCTGATTCAATATTTAAATGTTAAAAAAAATACATGTGGATATGACCAGTTTGTACAAAAAGTGTAGTTTACAAACAATGGAAACGTTGACAAAACAAGGCGAGATTATGAAGAATACAAAAGAATAAAAAACAATATGGGGAAAACAGATATCACAGGTACATAAAGAACAGAAACTCATTATCATTTCATTTCATTTTTCATTTCAATTTATTTTCATATTTCTCACATATATCACAATAAAGTATATAAATACGAAAATTATACAAAACATAATTCAGATGAGACTTCATCAGAATGTACAGAAGTTTGATTTGGTATAAACACGAGGTCTGTATGCATGCGAATTACACTGTGGTCATAATGCGAAAAAATATGATGGGGCCTGCGTAAAAGCATTAGCTTGTACAGCCGCAGGTCCCGTGAGTAATCAGATTAGGGGAAGTTTAAAGTACGGGTGTTTTTTAAGACCAACTATATCTGGGGAAACCGATTAATACAAACAAAACAAAAAATCCAATTAAATATATGTCACTAAATAAAAATACAGAAAAACAGAAGCAGAAAGCAGAAAGGTCACATGTTGCAGCAGTGAACAACAACTGCAGAGATTCAAGGGGTATGTTGCAGAGTATAGAAAATGGCGTAACTGTATGTCATAAATACATGAGTATCAAGAAGGTGGGATAATGAGATTTGTCGTGAATGTAAACAATACCGAAAGCTCAGGAGTAACATTCCAGCATGGGTCCTAAAACCAAGCATTCCGTGTGACCATAGTAACCGACAGCTGTCACGCGCGAGAGTTTCGATAACCGAGTGGAACAATAGGTGCATGAACAGCGCAACAGGCAGACTGTTCAAAAATAGTGTTCATGGTTAGGATCCCGCCGGACTAAGGTGGGATAGACAAGGGGTAACATGTAAAGAGCAACAAGAACTATACACTATGCATGCCGTACAATGTAGCTGCTAAGAAGATATTGCTTCAGTTTTCGTTTGAATGAGGTTAGGTAACATGTAAAGAGCAACAAGAACTATACACTATGCATGCCGTACAATGTAGCTGCTAAGAAGATATTGCTTCAGTTTTCGTTTGAATGAGGTTACAGTGGTACAACTTACAAGTTCCATAGGGAGTTCGTTCCAATATTTGGGCCCAGCGAACATAATGGTTTTTTTCGCGAAAATTGTTCGGGTACGTGGAAGGTGATATGCGTAACGTTGACGAGTTGGATAATCATGAACTGTATAATTTCTTGTAAACATTTGGGAAAATACGTCTGGTAATTGGCCAGTTGAAAATTGAAACATAAACAGGCCGACGTTGTAATAAAATAACTCGGGAATTTTCAAAATTTTATTACTTACAAAAAGTTCGTTCGTGTGGGATAAATATCCAGTGTGGTTAACAATTCTAACAGCTCGTTTTTGTACAAGAAATAACGAATCGATAAGGTTTTTAGAAGCATTTCCCCACGCCAGAATCCCATAGTTGAGATAGGGAGATATCAAAGTTGAATATATGCTCTGTAGAATATTACTTGGAAAATAATAGCTAAGTTTGTTAAGAACCCCGGTATTTCTAGCAATAATTCTGCTTACATAATTAACATGGGTTCTCCAAGATAAATCACTATCGATATGAAGACCCAAAAATTTTGTATTGTTGATCTGTGACAGATCAATGTTGTTTATCTTGACAGAGAGAGGTAACACAGGTAGCGAATTACTGAATAACATATACTGAGTTTTTATCAATGTTTAAGGATAATTTGTTCGCAAAAATCCAAGATTGGACAGAAACAAGTTCTTTATTTATTATGTTTATAAGCGCATCAGGATTTTGATGAGAGAAGAACAAATTTGTATCATCTGCAAAGCAAACGAAGGAGAGAATCTTAGAGGAGTTCTGGATATCATTAATATATAAAATAAAGAGAAGTGGGCCTAATAAGGAACCCTGTGGAACACCACAAGAAATCAGTTTTGGTTGGGAATCGTGACCGTAAATACTTACAAATTGTTTTCTATTCGTTAAATAATCAGTGAACCATTCTAGCGCCCTTCCCCGAATTCCGTAATGATTTAACTTATAAAGTAAAATGTCATGGTCTATTGTATCAAACGCCTTGGAGAAGTCAAGGAAAACACCGACAGTGTGAGAAACATCATCTATAGCATGAGCTATCTTATCAATAAACTTGAGTAATGCGTGAGTTGTACTATGTTTTTTCCGAAATCCAAATTGAGATTCAGTAAATATTTTTGCCTGAAGAAAAAAATTAAGGGTGCGTTTATACACAAGTCTTTCGAGTATCTTTGAAAAAGAAGTTAAAAGAGAAATGGGGCGATAATTATTGACAAGGTCTTTTCGCCCTTTTTTAAAAATGGGAACAACTCTGGCTACTTTCATTTTTTGAGGAACTTTACCAGTAGACAAAGATTGATTGAAAATATAAGTAAGAGGCGAGATTATTTCATGAATCACATTTTTCATTGCGGTTGATCGGAAAATGGTATGCGCGTAGAAATCCTGAATAGGCTTGTTATGTTGCACATACGCGGCGTTTTAATCATTTTAGGATTACTTCAAAAAATAAAATGTATCAAGTTATTCATAACAAAAAAATATATATATATTAAACACCATATGAATAGAAGACAGACCAATAAACCTATTACAAAAAATCAATACTTACTAATCAACGTTTTCATGTAATCTCTTTTGAAAATATTATGAAATTGTATATCAAATTTGCTCAGTTGTAGAGTGTGCCATAAATGGGACTATATTACGACGCAACGAATATTTAGATTTGTCAGTTGAAAAGTGCCATCGATGAAAATAATTTGACGATCTTGTATAATAATTATGTACATCAGGGGCGCTGTGGCATAATGGATAAGACTCCCGACTCCCGTTCAGAGGACCCGAGTTCGAATCCCGCCCAGTGCTTACGTCCTTGGACAAGATGTTTTTACCCACTATGTCCCTCTCGACCCAAGTGTATAAATGGGTACCTGGCAACGCTAGGGTAATAAATGATGGCAGGGCCCTCTGGTAGAGCAGTTGCAACACTGAAAAGGCTACCCTGGGTAAATAAGACATTATTGTTATTATTATTATTATTATTATTATTATTATTATTATTATTATTATTATCATTATTACAGAAAACATTTTGTAAATAAGGTGAGAGAGTTTTAGCATGAAAACGTTGCATAAAAGAACATATTTGCATTTTATTCAAATCGTGCAATTTAAGAGTGTGTAATGATTTAAAAAGTGGAGATGTTGATGCTCTGTAACTCTATGATTTTGTACAAATGTATAAAAAGTCTTTGAGTTTGGCAAGAATACGTATTTCCCCAGATAGAATTGCAATGAGATAAAACAGATAAGACAAAGCATTATAAAGAGCGAACAAAATGTAACTTGGTAAATCATATTTCAGTCGATTTAAAATTCCAATAAAACATTAAAATTTTTGTACAATCAAAGTCAATATGATCATTCGAACTCAACTTACAATTTAATACATTGTACAACACCTAAAAAAATTTAGATTCATAAATTTTAGATTTTCAAAATCGTATCACCAGTATCATACTGCACACCTCCGCGTTTAAAAAATACACATTGCGTTTTACTGTATCTTCAAAGTGAGCATACTGCACTTTTACTTAAACTAGAGGGGGCGTCAAAGGCGGCAGACCCACGTCTTAGCAACGCTATGAGACGTATTTTTAGCCTGAAACAGTTCTTGATTGGCAGTCAATAGAGGGCGCGACGATGTGGAAGTCAAGTTGACTAAAAATACGTCTAGTGAGAAACCTCCGAATAGAGTCGTGGAACCGGGCTCGGCATGACAGTTGCCAGTCTTCAATAAGCCAGTTCGGAGTTCCACTCTGCGCATGAGCAGAAAAAGGTCATTCGGACCAACAGGCACGTTGGTTTTTAAAGTCACTGGGATAAGCGTCTGTGATGTATTATTATGTATAATGATTATTCATGTAATCCTTATAAATGCTGCTTGCCAGCACATCCACCTGACAGCAAAAGTGGTATTTGGCAATATCGATAGAAAGAGGTTGTTCTTACATTCAATGTAAGATAATGAAATGGATGCTTTCCCAAATGTTAATTGACGGATCATTCTGGTCATCTGGTCTATGCGAGTTCATTCTTTGTTTAAGCAGGATTGATGAATACCATAAATGTGTAAATCGTTACGTAAAGCTTATGCATTATGTCGCTCTGAAAACGAGTGAAGAGCCCCTTAACCGACTGAGAAAAAAGAAAGGTCATTCGGACCAATGTGCCCATGAGCTAACTCCGAACTGGCTTATATCGAAGTTTCATTGGCTGACCACCAATGTCAATCAAAACATATTGCAGAACCCAAAGGAATTCTAGTCTACTCTCCCAAGTATAATACATATTGTCTTTCAGGGAAAATAGAATTTCCCTGTCTCTTTCACACTATCATAGTATTTTGCCATTCTTTCCCATTCATTTTGAGGTGTATAACATTTTGTCTTACTTCAAATAAGAGAATAACAGCAGTCAGTGCAACTACTTGAATTTGAAGATTCACGAGGGTTCGGCACATGGAAACTACTCCAAAATTACTGCCGAATGCAAACCTCTCACTCTTGTTGTAAAGTCTTCGAGATATTCACTGTCATTGTCGGTTTTGAAATTGTGATTTATGAATTTTTCCCACTGGCATTTTTTTAAATTCTAAAATACTTTATATTTTCATATTAAATCTATTCAGGTATTTGCTAAACATCAATTAAATCTGCCGTCAAGATAACTAATCACTATTGCCAAGCACCATCTACATTTAACAGGCATTTCGTGGGTGATCACACTGTCATAGGAAAATCTGTCCGTGGTACATTTCCTGTGAAAGGGGAAAGAGAGGATCTGCGACACAAAAGGATTCCTGCAATGCCAAAGTGCCAGGGCGGGGAAAGTGGTGCATTCTTTGCAATCATGAAATTACGAGACGCCAGTCTCATAGAAGACTTATTATGTATTATAAGAGGTACTGAATAACATTTTCAACTCAAATGTAGATAAGGACATCGCTCCACTGGCAATATTCGAAATGCATGCCTATGTAGAAAATGTGAAGCGGAAAAAATGAAATAACATTAACGAGCTAACCTATGTGGATGGCAGTGGCTTATCTAGGGGGGGGGGGCAAGGGGGGCACGTGCCCCGGGCGCCACTCCTTGGGGGCGCAAAAAAAAAAACGAAAAAAAAAACGAAGAAGAAGGGGCAGAAAACCAAATCAAACAGGATAAAAACAAAACATGATGATGACGCGGACAAAATGACAATGTTTATTGTGTTCACACAAAAATTCCATGTTCTGTGAGCTGAAATACAAACACTTTCGGCTCGCTCGCTGCGCTCGCTCGCCAAAATTTATATAAAAAAGAAGGTAAGAACAAAACGTGATGATGACAAAATGACAGTGTCTATTGTGTTCACACAAGTCATTTCATATCTAGCAGGCAAAATGTTTCACGGAACAGCGGCTGCAATTTCTTTCGTTCTGAAGCGATCGCCAATTGGATCAAAAGAAGGCGCCAACAGGGGGGGGGGGGGGCGCAAAAAACCCAAATCAAACAAGATAATAACAAAACGTAATGATGACGCGGAAATATACAAATTTCGGCTCACTCGCTCGAACTAATTTAGAGTATTTTTTTCAAGTCCTCAGTTTGTTGGTATAAATCGTTATCTATAAGGCCGTCACTATATTTTGATTAGAATTGTAAGATTTAATAAGCAAAAAATGACAAGAGTTTCATGATTTGTAAGCTGAAATACAAAAATTTTCAGCTCGCTCGCTACGCTCGCTCTCCAAAATTTGTATAAAAAAAAGAGAAGAAGATAAGAACAAAACGTGACGATGACGCGGACAAAAATTAATGATAATGTCTATTGTTTTCACTCATGTCATTTTATATTTAGCAGGAAAAATGTTACACGGAGCAGCGACTGCAATTTCATTCGTTCTGAAGCTATCGCCGATTGGATCAAAAGAGGACACCAACCGTTTCAAACATACGGGGGAGGGGGGCGCAAAAAAAAAAGATAAGAAAAAAAAACGTAATGATGACGCAGAAATATACAAATTTCGGCTCACTCGCTCGTACTAATTTAGAGTATTTTTCAAGTCCTCAGTTTGTTGGTATAAATAGTTATCTATAAGGTCGTCACTATAATTGTGAGATTTAATAAGCAAAAAATTACAAGAATTCCATGTTTTGTAAGCTGAAATACAAAAATTTTCGGCTCGCTCGCTACGCTCGCTCGCCAAAATTAATTTGTATAAAAAAAAAATAGAAGAAGATAAGAACAAAACGTGACGATGACGCGGACAAAATGATAATGTCTATTGTTTTCACTCATGTCATTTTATATTTAGCAGGAAAAATGTTGCACGGAGCAGCGACTGCAATTTCATTCGTTCTGAAGCTATTAGTCCGGCAGCCATGGGGGGTAAGGTTGCATTGGAATGTTACAGTTTTTTTTTTCAATTGATATTGACTGTTAAGACCTTTTCTTTTAACAATCCACATGCTGGAGCTCTGTCGGCATTGAGCAATTTGAGATATACGCGGAAATCCAAAATGGCCGCCGGCGGCCATATCTTGAAAATGCTATTTACTTTCTTTTAACCCCCCTAGTACATCAAAAATGGGCATTGAAAGTTTTTAGGGATGGAGAATTCAAATCTGAGGTAAGTTTCAGGATATTACTATGTTTTGATGTCTTAAAATAAAATGGCGGCCATTTTTCAAGATGGCCGCCATATAAACATACTGTAATGTAGACTATGTAGAATCGTGCAAAGACCTGACTTATCATGTAAGTTCCCCCCCCCTTTTTTTGGACAAGGGAGGTGCATAATGTAAAAAATTTATGAAGATTAAGGCCTGTAAAGCTTAGATTCATTGATAAAAACAATACATGTTACCTGTTATAACGAAGTCGCTTATAACGAATGACTGCTTACAACGAAGCAATGCTAGCTGAAGTCCCGATTCTCTGTACATACAAACCTATAGCACAGCGATTCGCATACAACGAAATTCGCTTATAACAAAGTATTTTATGTGATCCCAAGCATTTTGTTGTAACAGGATTCGACTGTGTTACAGGGGCCGCGGAACCGGGGGGCTGCAGCCCTCCCCCCCCCCCCCCCCCCCACACACACACTTTTGGTTCGTGAAAAAAAAAAGAAAAGAAAGAAAAAAAAATCGGGGGAAAAATCAAAATACCCATGAATATGAATATCCCAAGATTCCGCCCTTACATAGAGTTCCCGTCTAAGCACCAGCATAGCAAAAGCGGGGGGGGGGGGGGATGGAGGCAGTCGCCCCCTTAAGATTCTGAATAATTCTGAGTGCACAAGACTTATCACTTACATTCCGAAAATATCAAAAGTTCCGTCATGTACAAGGGGAATATCCCCTTTTAATCAACCCTTTCCTCTCTCGGTTTTCCCGATCATTTTTTTAAATACTTTCCCAAATATTCCATCAATGTTGTGTATACGAAATATAGATCTCAATTTCAATTTTAAAAAGGCAAAAGCTCCCTGTACGGGGAGGGTGAGGATAGCACTCTCCCACGCTCCAAGTATTGCAACAAAAGTTTGCACCAGATCGCTCAATTTCAGGTCTGAAAATGTAAAATCACCTCAGTGTGGAAGGAGAAATATCCCTTATGTACACCCTCGACGTGTGCATGCCTTTTCTGTTTGATTGCTTTACAACAGACAGCGTTCATGAAATTCATTGTAATAATGATACAAGAAGTTTATTCAAATGCTACCACTAATGTCTTTGTAGGCAAGTTGTTTAATAATAATCCACATCAAAATATCCTGCTACCTTAATTAAACGGGTGCTGTTCGTTATTCCGAAGGTTCGCTATTCCGAAGGTTCGTTATTCCCAAGGTTCGCTATTCCGAAGGTTCGTTATTCCGAAGGTTCGTTAATCCGAAACACGCAAATTCCCTATACCTAGAGGCTCGTTAATCCGAAAATGAAAAAGGGTTCGTTAATCCGAAGGTTCGTTATTCCGAAGACTCGTTAATCCGAAAATGAAATTCGGAACAACGAACCTTCGGAATAACGAATCTTCGGACTAAAGAGCCTTCGGAATAACGAGCTGTAACCAATTAAACAAGTGTGGCCGTTTCAAGTCCATAAGACGCGCAAAAACACGCATCAAACTGCGCCATTTACAAAATATAAAAAGGCAAAAAGTTCTCACCCTGGGAGGGGGACACACCCTCCCCCTCTTTTTGCTCGGCTCGCTCGGCTCGGTCGCTTCGCTCCCTCACATAGTAACAGCCGCCCCCCCCCCCCCAAGAAAGGGGGGGGGGGGGGCGGCATGACCTTGAACCCCCCCCCCAAAAAAAAAAAAAAAAAAAAAAAACTGAAAA
Source organism: Diadema setosum (assembly GCA_033980235.1). NCBI lineage: Eukaryota > Metazoa > Echinodermata > Echinoidea > Diadematoida > Diadematidae > Diadema > Diadema setosum. The sequence continues at coordinate 5,423,841 of CM067080.1, forward strand.
ACTGAAAAACGTCAAGGTATCTTTTTGATGTGATTTTTATGCCTCCGCCACGAAGTGGTGCCGGAGGCATTATGTTTTCGGGTTGTCCGTCCGTCCGTCCGTCCGTACGTCCGTACGTCTGTACGTACGTCCGTCCGCATTCGTTTACGCGATAACTTAAGTAATATAGGCTGGAATTTCACCAAACTTGGTCCAAGTGTAAAGTATGATGGGGCAATTACTTGATTAGATTTTGGGTGAAATCGGCCCAAGGTCAAAGGTCAAGGTCAAATCATGAAATTGTATCCGTTTACGCGATAACTCAAGACTGGATCAGGCAAATTTCTCCAAAATTTGTCCGAGGATGATGTATGATGAGACAATTACTTAATTAGTTTTTCAGTGAAATCAGACCGAGGTCAAAGGTCAAGGTCAAGGTCAAATCCTAAAATTTATCTGTTTACGTGATAACTCAAAATTGGATGAAGCAGCTTTCACCAAACTTGGTCCAAGGATGATGTATGATGGGGCAATTAGTTGAGTAGATTTTAATGACATTGGCAAGAGGTCAAAGGTCAAAAGGTCAAGGTCAAATGCAAACAATTTTACTATTTCCCCCATATCCATGCCATGCCCGAAGGTATTTTCTTGAAACTTAGTGTAGACATACACTACTGCATAAAGATTCTCCAGAGAGAGTCTCTTGTCATAAGGTCAAAGGTCAAAAGGTCAAATGTTAGGTGAAAATGTTACAATTTCACTTTCCTCGCAAATGGTTCAATGTATCTTCATGGAACTTGGTACATATGCAGGTACTGACTGGCAGGGATTATCATGGGAATTTAGGGGTCATGGGTGAATAGTTAGGGGTCAAAGGTCAAGGTCGACTCCTCAAAATTTTACTATTTCCCTCATATACTAGTATATGCAATGCTTGCATTATTAGTTTTAAAACTTAATATATACATGTATTACCTATTGGATATTCTCTGGGAAATTTCCAGCCAGAAGGTCAAAGGTCAAGGTCAAAGGCCAGGTTTAAATGCAAAAAAGTCTATTTTGTACTGTAATTACACTCTTTCTTCATACCTTGAAAATTACTCAATGCATAAACTTATAAAAGGGTCAGTCAGAAGTCAAGTAAAAATCCTCAATTCCCCACATACGTGTACCTGCACTCTTAGACAATTATAGCAGGGAGGTCTCTTTCCACCTCCCTGATTATAGCAAACCTAGTTCAAGGAAAGTGAACATTCAAGATATCTCTGACAAACCTGTCATTTCAATATTTTGCCAGTTATGTGAAACTGTCATCGCACATTGTGAAGACATTGTACTATACACCTATTGGGAGAATCATGCATTATGGCGGAGGCATCAGTCGCCATAGCGACATTTCTAGTTTAAAATACTTCTTGATTGTTTTGAAAGTGATCTCTTTTGGGTGATACAATATAATGATCAAACTGGAACCCTAATGACGGTTGAAGATTTTTTTTTTTTTACATCACCCTGCGCTGTTGGAGGATCTGTCCTTGCTGAAGAGTAGTGTGAAACAATCCAACAATCCTACCTGAATGAAGTGCTTGTTCCCTTGTAATGTCACCATTGGTTACACTGCTACAGGCAGAGGTGATAAAACAGATCTTCTGTTCTAGCAAGAACCAAATATTTAAGTTTGTCTACTACTTCATTTGGTTCAGATGTATGGATCATGTTCCTGAATATCAGTCTTTTTCCTGAAGATACTGTTTATGCATCTATTTCATATGTTTCTTCTGGATGGCTGGTAATATCTCTTGCCTCTCTCGTTTGGTCATTGTGACAAGAATAATGAGCCGTTACAGAACAGAAGTATTAAAAAAAAATCATATCAAAAAGATACCTTGAAATTATGTGTATACCAATGTATACAGAAAAGCAACATGACTATTTTGAAATAATTCTGATATACTACAGTCGAATCCTGTTATAACGAAATGCTTGGGATCACATAGAATACTTCGTTATAAGCGAATTTCATTGTACTTCAGCTAGCATTGCTTCGTTGTAAGCGGTCATTCGTTATAAGCGACTTCGTTATAACAGGATTAACCTGTATTGTTTTTATCAATGAATCTAAGCTTTAGGCCTTAATCTTCATATCTTTTTTTTTTTACATAATGCACCTCCCTTGTCCAAAAAAAGGGGAAAACTTAAAAGATAAGTCAGGTCTTTGCGCGATTCTACATAGTCTACACTACAGCATGTTGATGGCGGCCATCTTGAAAAATGGACGCCATTTTATTTTAAGACATCAAAACATAGTAATATCCTGAAACTAACCTCAGATTTGAATTCTCCATCCTTAAAAACCTTTAATGCCCATTTTGGATGTGTTAGGGGGGTTAAAAATAAGTAAATAGCATTTTCAAGATGGCCGCCGGCGGCCATCTTGGATTTCCGCGTATATCTCAAATTGCTCAATGCTGACAGAGCTCCAGCATGTGGATTGATAGAATAGAAGGTCTAAACATTCAATATCACTTTAAAAAAAACTATAACATTCCAATGCAACCTTAGCCCCAAAATCAGGGTTTGGCTGCCGGACTATATCGCCGATTGGATCAAAAGAGGACACCAACGGTTTCGAACATATGGGGGAGGGGGGCGCAAAAAAAAAAAAATCAAAAAAGATAAGAAGAAAAACGTAATGATGACGCAGAAATATACAAATTTCGGCTCACTCGCTCGTACTAATTTAGAGTATTTTTCAAGTCCTCAGTTTGTTGGTATAAATCGTTATCTATAAGGTCGTCACTATAATTGTGAGATTTAATAAGCAAAAAATTACAAGAATTCCATGTTTTGTAAGCTGAAATACAAAAATTTTCGGCTCGCTCGCTGCGCTCGCTCGCCAAAATTTATATAAAAAAAAAGATAAGAACAATACGTGATGATGACGAGGACATATATACAAATTTCAGCTCACTCGCGCGCACTAATTTAGAGTATTTTTTAAAGTGGTCAGTTTTTTGGTATAAGTCGTTATCTATAAGGCCGTCACTATATCTTGATTAGAATTGTAAGATTTGGTAAGCAAAAAATGACAAGAATTCCATATTTGTAAGCTGAAATACAAAAATTTTCGGCACGCTCGCTGCGCTCGCTCGCCAAAATCTATCAAAATTCATTACATTTAAATCACCCTCAAAAAGATCCCTTTTAAGTGCTTGAAAAAGCATCATGTGGACTTAAAGTCCCTACCGGGATGGGGATATGGTTGAACACTTTTTCAGAAATTAGGGGCGCAATTTTCGTGCTTGCCCCGGGCGCCGTTTTCCCCAGATACGCCAGTGGTGGATGGTGTACACACACACACACATACACACACACACACAATGAGCAAAAACACGATATGTTACGAAACTAGAGCGCAACGCACAAAATCTATGACCACGTCAAAAACGCCAGAAAAGACCCATGTGACTCAAGTGAAGTGTTTGGTACCATTTTCACGAGAAACATCTCGTTTAGAGGAAAGCCATGAACTGTTGATTACGTATTATATTGATTAGTTTAGATCTGTCAGAGATAAAGACTGCCTGCATTTTATGCCAAGATTTCAGAATTATGAATTGTGAATTAAGAATTGTGTTCCTTGATGTCCTTTCCGAAGTTGTTCGAAGGATCGTTGATCCGAAGACGAAATAGGGTTCGTATTTCCGAAGATGAAGCAAACTAAGCTGTGTTTAGTGACAAAATATGGCGATATAACAAAGAAGTAGGATATTACGCAGTGAAAATTGAACAAAAACATGCACAAGTACCCCCCGCACATACACGCACACACACACGCACACGTATTTAAAAACATACAAACACTGCCGATACACACACTCACTGGCGAACCGGAATACAATCGTAGTTTGTAAATTATACTATAAATAAAAAATTAAGTATTTTTATCCTCTCCTCTGTATACCCGATACTCGTCTGCAACATCATCAGGAGGAGCCATATGTGACGTAGAAACAATTATTGCACTAAGAGGCCACTTAAACAAAACACACACATTCACACACACACGCACACACACGCACACACACGCACACACACGCACACACACACACACACACTTAGAAATGCCGCTATGACGACTGGTATGTTTCCGCCATAATGCATGGTTCACCTTGTAGGTTTATAGTACAATGTCTTGACGTGTGATGACAGTTTATCAGAAAAATATTAAAATGACAGGTTTGTCACAAATGTGCTGAATGCTCACTTTCGTTGAAGTAGGTTTAATTGAATGAATCATTATATTGTCTAAAAGTGCGTGTATTTGAAGACTCGAGGATTTTTACTTAACTTTTGACCCTTTCATAAGTTAAGGGAAGAAGTGAAATTAAGCATTTTCTCTAGACCTTGAACCTTTTGACCTTTGACCTCATGGTAAGGTACTTCCAAAAGAATCTCATTGGGTAATACTTGCATACATTAAGTTTCAAGAAAAATCATGCAAGCATCGCATCTAGATAAATGGAAAATAGTGAAATTTGGAGGATTTGACCTTGACCTTTGACCCATGACCCCTACATTCCCTATCATCACTGCCAGTCAGTGCATGCATGTGTACTAAGTTCCATGAAGACATCTTGAACCATTTGTGAGATATGGAGAGAAAGTGAAATTTTAACATTTTCACTTGAACTTTTGATCTTTGACCTCACGACACAAAACTCTATCTGGAGAATCTTCATTTGGTAGTTCATGTATACACAAAGTTTCAAGAAATATCTTCAGGCATTGCGTCGATATGGGGGAAATAGCGAAATTTTGGGCATTTGACCTTTTTGACCTTTTGACCTTGAGCATGTGTGCCCAAAAGTTGACAGTTCAAGTTCAAGTTCAAGTTCAAATTTATTTCATATTTCCATTTTCTCAATGATGACATTACAAAATTATTGACAAAACAAGAGTACAAAATATATACAATCATGTCTTTTGATTGTAGAAGAAAATGAAAAAGAAAATATACTTGACACAAATGTACATGGTCACATCGTATGAAAATGTCACTAGTAAGTATAAGAAATATGATGGGGCCTACATAAAAGCTTCAAAGCTTGTAAAACTGTAGGTTCCCGAGTTCATAGGCATATAATTTTACACGGAGAACGGATTTGTTTGTCTTGACCAACTAAAATTACACCAGTACAAAAAATCGATGAGTAATAAACTAATGAACCACATAGATATCGCACAAACCAGACTGCATACAAATCTCGCAGTGTTTGAATAACAAAAATGCTATATTATAAGATGTATCGGTACCATGAAATCACTTGAATAACTTGGTGCTGAGGACAAGGACAAAAGACTGGGAGCATAAAAAGGTTGCTAAAGGCTTGGTAGTGTGTATCCACTAAGTAATAACTGTTTTAATTTGCGTTTGAAGGTGAATAAGGATAAGGAAGAAGTGATATCTAGAGGGAGACCATTCCAATATCTGGGTCCAGTAAATATAATTGTCTTCTTTGCAAAAATAGTGCGAGTACGGGGAAGGTGATAGGCGTCACTCTGGCGAGTGGGATAACAGTGGATAGAACGATTCCTTTTGAACATGTGGATAAAAACAGATGGTAATTCATTAGTTGTTAGTTTATACATAAAAATTCCGAGATTATAAGAAAATAAGTCTGAAATTTTCAGAATTCTGTTTTGATGGAAAAAACAATTGGTATGGGCAAAATATCCGGCGTGGTTTATGATTCTTATTGCACGCTTTTGTTACGGAGAAGGGAATCTAGTAATGAGTGAATTGCATTTCCCCACGCCAAGATTCCATAATTGAAGTGTGGAGATATTAAACAAGAATATATACTCTGCAAAATATGAACAGGAAAGAAATGTTTGAGTTTATTCAAAATGCCAATATTTCTAGACAAAATTTTACTTACAAAATTAACATGAGTTTTCCAGGATAATTCTTGGTCAATCCAAAGCCCTAAAAACTTTGTGTTATTAACCTGCTTTAAACATAAATCATTTATTTTGATATCATATGGCACAACATTCAAAGAATTACTAAATACCATATAATGAGTTTTTTCTATGTTCAAGGATAATTTGTTCGCATAAATCCAGGATTGCACGGACCTGAGCTCAGTATTCACCATATTTATTAGTGCATTAGGGTCTCGATGTGAAAAAAAAAAACAAGCTTGTGTCATCGGCGAAACAAATGAATGACAAAATTTGCGATGATTTTGGAAGATCGTTTATGTATACGATAAATAAAAGTTGATAGGCATAACGTCACCAACTCATGCATATACATGGCTCCCAAGTTTCATTAAAGGCATAATTTACCATTTGCAGATGAAACAATAACCTACCGCATTAGTGCTTAAAATAGTTCTAGAATGTAAGTTAGGGATAGAAACAACCACAGTAAAAATTTGAATCAGTAAAATCGAAGTTAAGTATTCCTAAATATACAAAACGTGAACAGTAGTTATAATAAAAATGTTTCCGGACTTTAGGAGAAATTTTCCGAAGAAATAATGTTTCCCAGAATATGGCGAACTAAAGGAGCATTGTCATAGCTATAAGGATGTACGGTTTTGAATAGGTAATAACAAGAAATAATCTCCATTCGATAAATCATTTCATCAACGCTCAGAATTGACATTTCCCATTGGGTAGCAGGAGGACAGCTTTAGACTTTCGAGAGCAGGCCGGCAAGGATGAAAGCAGTTTCGCCCTTTATATTTGTACACTAACATTTATATCTGATTTTCACTCTTCCTAATGAGCGATGGTAACAAATAACCTCGAATTAACATGAAATTTGACGTCACCGTTTTCACCTTTTTCGTGTCTCATGTATTTGATTTCTCTAACCCATAACACATGTCTCTTGGTGGAAACTTCGTGATATCGCACATTGCAGTGCATTGAGAACGTGCAATAATTAACTGGTATGCAAGTTATATCACTGGAGCATTATTCTAGACCAAATCAATGTTGTAATGGTTGTAAGCTTTTATGCCCAACCGTCTCATGTAATTTAGCCTTCTTATCCAACGCACATTTCTCCTATATAAAACCTCTTGATATTGCACAATTCCAAGCAAAGTAGAATAACGAGTTGATACATTACCTAAGCATATTTTGGGGGAAATTAATTTTGTCACCGTTTCCACCCTTTTTCATGCCCTTACAACTTTCTCAAGTACTTTTAAAGCCCTTAGATCCAAAGACACGTCTCATGGAGGAAACTGTTTGATATCGCACGGTAAAAAAAAATGCAATTCTTAGCAAAGTGGCAAGAGTTCTTGCATCTCCCAGCCATATTTAGGCGGAATGATTTCGTCACCGCTGTTAAAGTCTTTTTTTTTTCTTTCACGTTTTATTTACAGTTACCTGTATTTTAATGCACATTCAGGACTTGAACATAAATCTCATATCATTCGGAAGTTATTTGTTATCATATACCTCATACATTGCTTCTTGTTCTCTGGTTTGTTGAGAACATTGAAAGTGATAAATCATAATTCCATCATGAAAATCCTTGTCGAACTCTTTCCCTATAGGGAAATAATCCAACTACACCACATTTTGTCACAAGCGTGTATTTTACTGCCAACGGTCAACCACCAACTCCACATTGTCTCCTGCTCTCCAGTGCTCTCGGAAGTCTGAAGTTGCAATTTCGTTACCCATTTGAAATGCCTATATTCAGCATGTTAATCAAAGAATTCGTCAAATTGAGGTTATCTCTGGTACAGGATTGCAAATAAAGAGACGTATAACAATGAAGCTACAACAACATTTCAATGCTTCGGCTTTGCTTCAGAACAGAAACATAAATCTCATGCAAATTGGAGGTTATTTGTTGCCATCGCACATTGTGATTGGCAATTCTGACAAAATAATGTGTATTATAGCAATATTCTGGATGAAACTGATTTTGTCAGCCTTATGTGAAGGGTTTGAGTTCAACTCAAACCCTTCCCTGTTTGAACTCAAACCCTTCACATAAGGCTGACAAAATCAGTTCAGCCTTATGTGAAGGGTTTGAGTTCAACTAAAACCCTTCCCTATTTGAACTCAAACCCTTCACATAAGGCTGACAAAATCAGTTTCATCCAGAATATTGCTATGTATATAGACCCTTTCGATATTCCGAAAATGAAATAAGGCTCATAATTCCTAAAGTTTATTTCTTGATCTAAAATGATATATGGGTTGATATTCCGAAGGTGTGATGGCCTGAAAATGAAATTTCGTTCGTTTTTTCGAAGGTTCGTTAATACGAAAATGAAACAAGGTCCAGTTTTCCAGAGATTCATTAATTCAAAATGTAATAAGGTTTGTTAATCCCAGCATGAATTAGCTTCGTCAATGCAACAATGAAGGTTCGTTAATCCGAACACTAAATCCATTTGTGGAGAAGCTGGTACTGTCGAGAAGAGGGAGGGTCATCGTTTCTGCAGATTAGTTATATGAGGGTGGAAATGGGGTGATAATGATCAAGGGTGTACACAGTATAATCTTTCAGAGGGTATCATCAGTACACGAATGCATGACTTCTTTTTTTTTTTTGTTGGGGGGGGGGGAGCCCTTAGGTGGCCTCTTGTAATATTTTTCTTTTCTATTTATACGTCATGCATGGCTCATCATAATGATGGCATAGATGACTATAGGAGCATAGGGCGGAGAGGGAGAAATTGTTCATGTTTCCATCAAAAATGCAATTTGCAAATTGTACGATTGTATTCCAGTTCGCCAGTGAGTGTATCGGGGAGTTTGTGTATTTTCCACATCTCTCTCTCTCTCTCTCTGTTCTCGTTCATTTTTCATCGCCTAATAGGCCTATCATACCTTTTGTTATGTTCAAATTAATTCAAATTTTATTTTATTTTTCGAAAAGAACATAAACATTTCACTTTTAGTGAAGTAAATTGAGAAAATATAATTGTGGAACCTTGGAGTAACAATAACAAGATATTACAGTCTTTTGTCTCTAAAACAAGTTCACTTCATTTTCGGTTTCGTTTTCGAATTAACGACCCTTCGAATACCTTCGTCAAAGAAAATGAAAGAGCACAGTATTAATAAAATCATGTCGAGAAAGATGGGAAAAGTTTATTTCTGACAGATCTAAACAAATAAGTATCTTTACGTAATCAACAATAGCTTTCCTATATATACGAGATATTTCTGGTGAAAAGGTGCCAAACGCTTCAGTTGAGCCACACGGATCTTGACAGGTGCTTTGGAATCAGTCATAGATTTTGCGTGTTGCGCCCAGCTTTCCTAACATGTCGTGTTTGTTGTTTTTTTTTTTTTGTGTGTGTGTGTGTGTGTGTGCATCATCCACAAACTTGTTGGTGTTACTGAATTTAGCTTCACATTTTTCTGCATAAGCATGCATTCAGAATGGACAAAAAGAGATGTCCTCATCTCCATAATTATTTGTGTAGAGAATGTCAATCAGCATCGACTTCCCTTCACTAGTGTGATGGTATCCGCAAAAACGCAAAAGAAAAACAAAATTGCCATACGTGCCTATGCAGTGATTCCATGTACAAGGGTTGACTGCAGGAGTGTCGACTGCACCAGTATTCGGTCACCAACGAGCGCCGCAACGTCCCCGATGCAATTTCGCGCCAACAGGGTAGTGCGCGGCGAATTTTCAGCGGCCTTGAACACGCATTGACTTTGAACGCGCGTAATTATAGTGCAGTGTGACTGGGACCGAGCAAATTTTTTCCGTGATTGAGGAATGTTCCTCCTACGAAAAAAATCAATTTAAAAAAAAATCAATATTAATCTGAAAAATCACCAAATACGGGCCATTTTGTGACGACGGAAAGCGAACTTTCATAAAATTTTCACAAATTTAGAAGGACTAGTCCCTCAAATATTAATAAACGTAAATTTCGGAATTCTGACGAACATCTGAGCAGCGAAGTCCTTTGTCTGGAAGTTCTGTTTTCGAGTTACAGCTCGTTATTCCGAAGGTTCTTTATTCCGAAGGCTCTTCAGTCCGAAGATTCGTTATTCCGAAGGTTCGTTTTTCCGAACTTCATTTTCGGATGAACAAATCTTTGGAATAACGAACCTTCGGAATAACGCCACAAATGTTCGGATTAACGAACCTCTAGGTATAGGGAATTTGTGTGTTTCGGGTTAACGAACCTTCGGAATAACGAACCTTCGGAATATCGAACCTTCGGAATAACAAACAGCACCCGTTTTGGTATGGTAGCGGATAATCGCTAAGTAAGAACGGGAAAATGTTCGGAGTGGTCACTACTATGGGGTCAAAACTACAAGGTCACACAGAATTTGCAGGGGTCGACCGATTATCACCAAAATCTAATCGAGTCTTTCCTGTCATTATCAAAACATTCCCTGAACATTTGGTGCAAATCCGTTCACCCGTTCTCTTGTTATCTTGTACACAAACAAACAAACAACAACAACAAACAAATGTACGGAACCCTTTACATAACCCCCGATTTTCATTGGCGTGGGTAAAAGATTTTTGTTAAAAGCTTCAATCAAAATGTTGATATCGTTATGAGAGGCAAGAAGTGAGGTGTCATCTGCATATAAAATGAAATGAGAATCATGGCAAGAGTTGACAATGTCGTTTATAAATTAAAAACAGTAAAGGTCCAAGAATAGATCCCCGAGGCACATCCGTATTAATGTTTTAAAAAACGAATGAAAAGAATCATAAACAGTAAATTGTTTCCGTCCTCATAAACAATGATTAATGAGATCTAAACCATAATACACACACCACGAACACCATAATATTGCAATTTTTGAAGTAAAATTTCATGAGAAAGACAGTCAACAGCTTTAGAAAGTTCCATAAAATTGCCAAAATTTCTTTGCCACCATTAATTTCTTCAATTATTCTGTCTTGCATAAATTATGCTTGCCATATCAACAGTAGACAAATTTTTGCCAGAAACCATACTGACTATCGTATAATAAATCATATTGAAGAAGGAAATCATAAAAACGAGTAAAAACTATTTTTCAAAAACAATGCAAATAAATATCGGACGGTAATTTATGAATATTCTAGGATCATCTTTTAAAGAAAAAAAATGGAGTAACTTTTTATATTTTCATTTCGGATTGTACAATACCAGTATTTTACGAAAAATTATATGCATGCAAAAAGGGGTCAACAATATCAATATCGTCAAAACCACTGCTTTTCCCAGACTTTAATGCCTTTCCAATATCTAAAATTTCATCTGTTGAGGCTGGTTTAAAAAATAAAGTATTAGCAACAGGTTTATTCATATAAAAAGATACATTCGATGAATGTAGATTTATCAGTTTAGAGCATCGTAGTCACGTGGATAGCAATATAAATGTTACATTATTTTGTCATAGTGTATGCTGACGAGAGTTTTCGTGTCCTCACTTGGTTACGCACGGGACTACATACAGTCTGATGTGTAGGCGATACACTTTACATGGTCAATTTTGCTTCTTCTGTTAGGAGGGCTCATTTTAACAAATTAAAATCATATCACCATAAAGATATTATTTCCAAGTTAGCTGAAAATCCGTCATAGATTTTTCGAGAGATGTTGATAATATGGGGAATTCCCCTCCTCTCCCTCACCGCCCCCCCCCCCCCCAAAAAAAAAAAAATCAGGACACCCCTTGACCCGCTATAATCAAACATGAATTTCAGTTATTAATGCCTTCATAGCACAAACTTAGCTCTATGTTTTTTTTTTTGTGTCGACTAAGAAGATTTAAAAAAAAAACCGACTTCAGGGACTCTGAGGCTTCAACTCCCCCCCCCCCCCCCCGGCGGTGTGTGTGTGTGTGTGTGGGGGGGGGGGGGGGCATATTAGCAAATTAAGATTATATCACCATAAAGATGCTATCTGCCAAGTTTGGCCACCCCCTCCCCTGTCAATTTGGGCACCCCTGGATCCGCCATAATCAAACATGAAATTAAAGTCATCAATGTCTTCATAACAATAACTTAGCTCTATCTTGTTTGGTTCGACTAAGAAGAAGAAAAATTCCAGACTTTAGTTTTCTGAGATTTTTTTCGAGATTTTTATACAATTCCCGGCGTTCTTACAAAACCCGGCTTCGCAAGGTACAATGATTGAGAACAGTTCAACAAATCCCTCTTATGAGTAAAAGGGTGCCGAGAATGGAACCCTGGGACACTGTCTGTGCAATCTTACAATTTTATACTCTGATTGTGTAACCTTTGTACGGATCCGATGCCATGACAATGGGTGTAAGCTTATACAATGATTTAGAATACGTGACACACTTGAAGGCTTTTCACAGCTCAATGGAGATAAATAAAGCAACCTACTATGACCCCGCATATACAAAATCGGTAAAATCTGCACTTTGGTGAGAAAAACATGTCATGCATGCTTTGCCCAACAGGAGCCAGGTGAACTTTGTACAGACATTAATCCAACAGACAAGTCTTGCATTGGAGAAAAAAGGTCTTCCTTTCATTCTTCCAGATCTATACTATCTATCTTTATATGCAAGTCACCTATCCCTTAATTTTTTTTTATGTGTTATTCAATCTAGAGGACTGCAAACAAATCAAGTTACGTTTAGAGGACAAGTCCATGGCCATCTTCATACATAAGGATTGAGAAAATGCAGCATTATCAGTAGAACACACCAGTGAAAGTTTGAGGAAAATTGGAAAATCCGTTCAAAAGTTATGAATTTTAGAAATTTCAGTGCTGCAGCAGCAGCATCGCTGGAGTGATGAGAAGACTACTACAGCTTGTGATGTCACATGTTTAGAATGATATAATGAAAATACATAAAGAAATTCAACATATTTTCACTTTTCTCGAATAGTACTAGAGCACTTGACTTGCCTCTTTCAGGAAGTAGGGGGAATTATGTAATTCTTAACATAGAGAGTCAAGGGAATGTGTACTTTTTTGTCGAAAAATAGAATCTTGTCGAAATCTCTCTGTATTTTCGTCATGTTGTTCTACGCATGTGACATCATACACTGTAGTAGTCTTCTCATCAAGCAGTGATTGTGTAGAAACTTTAAAGATGCGTAACTTTTAGACGGGTTGTCCGATTTTTTCCTCAAACTATACCATGATGTGTTCTGCTACTTTTGCTGCATTCACTCAATGCTGAGGTATATGAAGGTGTACTTGTACCCCTTTTGTATAAGGCCCTATCGTTTTGCTTATTAATATTTTGTGACATGTTTGATACTTTGTACCTGTACGTATAATCATCATGCTACCAGCAATGTGTGTACGTCGACAGTAGTATGATGCAGAAAACATAAATCAAATCAAATCAAATCAAATTAAACATGTCAAATCAAATCGAATCAAATCAAATTATTCATTTTCAATCTCTTGAATCATAAATTAAGTGTATTCAAGTTCTGCAGAATACTATGTGGAGTGTTGGCCTCCGAATCCACACATTGAGTTGGAATGACTGTGTACGGTTCCTCAGATTATAAGGATGCAGCAATAGTCTTCCAATAAGTTCACCTTTTCAAACATCTTTACGAATGCAGTAAGAATAGATAACATAGGGCGATGATTACTCATAACTAAGGTACTATACATACAATGATACATTGGGAATAAAAAAAAAACGCAAATACGCAAATCACAGTCCGAATTCGGATAGAGATTTAGATCAAAACCGTCTTTATTTTTCATTTCCGAAATGATTGCCAAAACTTTAAAGGATGTAATTGGTTTAACATTGATTTGATTTGATTTGATTTCTGCATTTTACACAAAGTTTATAAAATGTAACAAACATTTTCCAATACCAATCATATCATATCCAACAGAAAATGAATGCAACAATGTACAATACTATTGTATAGGTGAGTTATAATCACACTAAACAATTGGAAAATCTATGACGATAGGGAAACAATATTATTCACTTGTCTCGCGAAGAAGATCGAAGATCGTTCTTCGCGAGACAAGTGAATAATTGTTCCCCTATCGTCATAGTATTCACCGCGATGGTCAACATCTTCACAAGAATTGGAAAATCATTGATATTTCAATTGAATTAATACAAAAAAAAAAATACAGGATACCGTCATCTTAAAGCTGAAGCTTGAATTTCATGACGGCCTCTGGAAAAGCATGAGGTATGATATATGGCTTATATTTCATTACAAATCATTTATGTGTGTGCATAACGGAGTTTCACGGCTTACATACATCGGCTTAATATTGATGGATTTGCGGTGTGATAATTGGGGGTTAAGAAAGATGTAAATAGGACTATACGTCTTCATGTAATTCATGGAAAAATGATTACCAGATAGTTGAGAATTGAATCAATCAAAATCTACTTTTTTTTTTCCTCTTACCGACTTGTCATTTTACTTTTACTAAGTATGTACTTAAATTTCTATTTCATTCTCTTTTTCTTTCTAAGAAACCCGTTCATTCATTTTCAAGCATTCCGGATATCGCGTGTTACATTTTCTATAATTCATTAGAATTCATCAAATTATGCACACTTCTGCGGTTTCAATTCAAGTGAGTTCCTTTTACTGAGTACACACTTTTCCGGGTGTTCCCTAGGCTTGCCTAACACGACTCATACAGACAAGGTCTTCTCTTCATTTGTTTGCCTTGTTTTTTGCAGATTCTACATTGATGTCCTTTCGATAACAACATGCATTATAGAAATCAGGTTGATGTCTTTTTTTTTTAAAGATCAAGATAAATGCCGACTGCCAATACAATAGAGACGAGGGGCTTTTTTATGTATAAATCCTGTTTTTGAGAGTCACCTGACCATTATGGCAGTCGTGTGCTAGGAAGATGTACTGTCTCTGATGTATTGTTGAAAGCCTGCGGGGACTTTTCCCCTTTTTTACCCTGTATAGAATTGTAATTTTCCACACGGAAATATTTCACATTCCTCAGGTTGTTCCTTGTGCAGTGGGAATGTTTTTGAACAAAAGTGAACTAAAAAAGAAGTGCTGTAAAACCTATAACAAAGAAGCTAAGAAATATAGGGGGAAATACACGGGGATTTTTATCGACACAAATATACCGGATCCAATGACTTCATCTAAAGTCATGGATGGCATGCTATGGATGGCTGGTGTAATAGATTTCCTCGCATTTTATTGACACTTTTGCGACTGTAGAATGGCACAGTGTATTTTCTTTTGTTCGAGTTAGGATTTACCCACGAAGCGTGAGCACGTTCACAATCGCCATGCACCATTTCAATGCATGAATACCGCATTAACAATCACGCAAGAACCTTCTCTTTACAAGTTTCACTTTCAGTTTCGATTTCAATTTGGTTTATTCTTCACAAACATCCACATAGTTATAGCATTTACTCATATTACGTAATTCTATACATCTTACGTGGACATGGGTATATTTAGGCCTACTTATGCACTATCAAATGTTACGAACTTGAAGCAGGTTTAAAATTTGAATGCAGTGTGAGGGCCATTATAATCTCAGCTTGTTGAAAAGGGTCACAAAGAATTATTAACAGAAATTATGCAGGTAAGTGAAAGTGATATAATTCAGAAGGTTCATAATAGGCTGGCCGACTGAGACCAAGTGGGAAGTGGTGAAGGAAGAAAAATATTATGTATATATATATATATATATATATGACGAGTTTTTTTCGCAAAAACCGATAAGTCCATTTTTGAAGATTTTGAAGTACGGACTCTGTCATAAAGTACAAAATAACAGCTTTTAAATGATATATCGGTCACTACATATAAAGGTACATTTTTAAAGTTATGGTCAAAACAAGCAATTTTTTTGTTATTATTCTCTTTATTTTTCGTGACCTTTAATCGCAAATATCTCCATTTGGCAAATATGGACTTATCGGTTTTTGCAAACAAACTCTTCATATATATATATATATATGTGTGTGTGTGTGTGTGTGTGTGTGTGTGTGTGTGTGTGTATCATATACCAGGACTCATGAAAGGTTCTGCTAATAAAACTATGTGCCTTCGTTGCCTTCAATAGCACTATTTTCTTATGGGCGCAGCCGCGAAGGAAACAGTGCTGTTGAAGACAACCAAGGCACATTCTTTAGCCTGCATCTCGAAAAATATTTGTTATATAACCCTCACAAATAATTTCAATACTGACAGAAAATGGGGTGGGATTTAGTCAATGTTTAAGATTTGTAAAGTTGACCAATTACTCATTTAAACAAGTTCATTTCTTCTGCATACAGAATTACACACGCGAAGTGTATGCATGCTGGTCTGCGATGCGCGGTACCCTTTCATTTGTATGTGGAAGCTATAATCTGAGACTCCTCGTTACCTACTAGTATATCACTGCCTATCATATTTGTACGTGAAAACCTGTAACCATGAGTCTTCTTGCGTGTTGGTGGAAAACCGTACTATATTCGCCTCAATGCAATGAGCAGAATTCAATATCTTAAAATGAGCAAGTGGTGGTGAGGAGAAAAATCCTTGGTAGAATCTCATACATGAAATTGTGTGGTTTATTAGTGGTACGTTTAATAGCAAATTACCAGCGTGATGGGACAAGGATTTTCATGGGAAAATATTTGTTATCGCTTTCAATGCTGTCGACCAATCAGAGGACAAAATTAATTCGTGAGGTATGTAATTGATATTATAGCACATACTACAGTGTATATTGTGCAGTAGCAATGTATTCATGGCTTCAAGTGATATGCTGCATTTATAGATAAAGCCTCGGGAGAATAATTTTATTTGAAGGCAAACAAGCCGACCATACAATATAAGTCGAAAATCTTGTAAAATTCTATTGACTATATTTATGTTTACTCTGAGAGAGAGTTGTGAAGAACCTAATGATATTCAGAGGAGTGCGAGTTCAGCATCATTGAATGGCAAGATGATTGGTTTCCAACTGCATCTGTGAGTACAAAATACACATCTTGAAAAATTAATCTATTGTAGGTCAAATTATTATCAATCAACATATAGGAAGCAAGGAGGTGCTTTCTAAGCATTTGCTTGAATACAGGTTACACGTTAACATAATCTGCTATGCGGTATTCATTTCTGATCAGATATTCGCGCAGAACTGAAACATCGTGATTTTGTTGTAACAGGGGGAAGTGTATAATACGTATTGATATGATATGCTGTGAACATTAAGAAAAAAACTTTTAAAAATACCTTTGTATAATGTGGGAAATG
The DNA here is from genome assembly GCA_033980235.1 of Diadema setosum. Taxonomy (NCBI): domain Eukaryota; kingdom Metazoa; phylum Echinodermata; class Echinoidea; order Diadematoida; family Diadematidae; genus Diadema; species Diadema setosum. The sequence continues at coordinate 5,441,047 of CM067080.1, forward strand.
GAAACGTGGTAAATGGTTATTTCTTAGTAGAAAGAATTTAAGCTCGCTGCTCTTTGCCAGGAGGAGTGTGTTACGTAACAATGTGGGAATTATAAGGGTACAAAAGAGAGAGCAATGAAAATAATGATGGTTCAACTAAAACCCTTCCCTGTTTGAACTCAAACCCTTCACATAAGGCTGACGAAATCAGTTTCATCCAGAATATTGCTATGTATATAGACCCTTTCGATATTCCGAAAATGAAATAAGGCTCATAATTCCTAAAGTTTATTTCTTGATCTAAAATGATATATTGGTTGATATTCCGAAGGTGTGATGGCCTGAAAATTAAATTTCTTTCGTTTTTTCGAAGGTTCGTTAATACGAAAATGAAACAAGGTCCAGTTTTCCAGAGATTCATTAATTCAAAATGTAATAAGGTTTGTTAATCCCAGCATGATTTAAGCTTCGTCAATCCAACAATGAAGGTTCGTTAATCCGAACGCTAAATCCATTTGTGGAGAAGCTGGTACTGTCGAGAAAAGGGAGGGTCATCGTTTCTGCAGATTAGTTATATGAGGGTGGAAATGGGGTGATAATGATCAAGGGTGTACACAGTATAATCTTTGAGAGGGTATCATCAGTACACGAATGCGTGACTTTTTTTTTGGGGGGGGGGGGAGCCCTTAGGTGGCCTCTTGTAATATTTTTCTTTTCTATTTATACGTCATGCATGGCTCATCATAATGATGCCATAGATGACTATAGGAGCATAGGGCGGAGAGGGAGAAATTGTTCATGTTTCCATTAAAAATGCAATTTGCAAATTGTACGATTGTATTCCAGTTCGCCAGTGAGTGTATCGGGGAGTTTGTGTATTTTCCACATCTCTCTCTCTCTCTCTCTCTGTTCTCGTTCATTTTTCATCGCCTACTAGGCCTATCATACCTTTTGTTACGTTCAAATTAATTAATTAATTAATTAATGTACAGTATTTGGCGGCAGAAAGTTTGATCTCATTGCCCATTCTCGTTATAATGTACCCAGTTGTTTAGTAGATTCAGGGCACCCTCGTGGTAGATTACAGGAACTGATTATAGAGCAGGCTTCAGAGATGTGTTTCAGGCCCTTTGTGGGAACATTTCTTTCAAGGCGACCATCCATCCCCAGTTATATTTCTTTCTTGTTTTAACCCTTCATTGGAATATATATACTTTTTTTTTATAATGTAAGCATGGTTATGACCTCAACGGACAAAATGTCATCAATACCCTTTATGCAGACGATTAAACGTCATCACCAAAATAAAACAAAAAGTATATATAGATACCCATTTCATCAGAATTCAACTTTCACTCTCAGTTCATGGGTTTTTCCTTACAGTATGCAAAATGTTATAGTTTGTTGATTAGTATTGTATATGTGTAATATTCTATATTGGTATATGTAATATGGAATTACATAGATTACACCGAAAGAAGGCCTATTACAGTTTTTAGGACTACGGGTATTTTTTTTTCAATGGGAAAGTAAATGTTTTTTGATTTTGTATAAAACGAAATCGGTAAAAAAAAAAAAAAGAAAGAAAAATGCAGAACATCGACCGATTATTGGTCCGTCCGGAGTATGAAGTTTCCATAAACGTGCGACATATATGTATATTTTAAAGAATTTATATAAATGTTATAATGATTGTTAGTGTTAAATATCATTGTTGATACTGGCGCATTAATCTCATGGATGTTATTTGTGTTGTATGTTCCTAAAATTGTGATTTGTAACTTTCAATATATACCTGCAATTATCTAACGAGATAATTGACCTGGTTATGTATAAACATTTTCTTGAATAAAGAAATGATTCAATCAAAAAAATATAAATATAAATATATATATATATTTTTTATTTTTTTTAGGCTTAAAATATGTAACCGTAATTTAACTTTTTACTTGCACTTGGATTATATCAATAATCTTATTGCTCGAGTATGAAACATCATGAAAAAGTTTTACGCTTCACATAAATAGCAAATGCCAGGTAACATCCCAGCCAGTTTAAATACATTTTGGATCGGAAGAAGAACAGTGTGTGGTAACGTATCTTACGCGTCAAAAGGTCTGTTAGCATACGTTTCAGACCAAACACCAATCATGCCAATAAATTCATTTTAACTTGTAAGAACATCACAATGTGTTTATTTGTGTTAAACACCGCACTTCTACACGTACAGAATAATCTCGACACAGATGGAAGATTAGATACGATTCCACAATAAAACTTTTAGATATAGTTATTACGTGAAATGAAATACGAGAACCAATCAAATACAAAGCCACAATAGTTTTTTTTTCTGACATAGTCCCGAAATTTTGTAATTACACGCAAGACGGTAAAATGAAGTTGGAAAAGAATTAGATTTCTATACAAATAATGAACATGAATTTAATTTCTCTTTGTTACTGTCTGTAATAAATTAGGTCTCACGAATCGATAAACGATAGTAACGTATGTAACAAAGCATTTACGCTCTTAGACACATTAAACTACCGATTACATCAAACCCAGATCACTCAAATAATTATGTGATTCAAAAGACCTGATGCAAAACGTTCGACATCAGATCCTATAGTAATATTCAGAGTATGAACATGCAACGAAGGAAGTGCTCTTGACATTAACCGTAATACTGAGCGCATTTTATGTAGAAACGATGCAAAATTATAATGAACAAAGGTTGACTGTTCATGTAGTCTCGATTCCTGTGAAGTTGACAGCGTAAGGTGGGTACCAGACTTCAGCCCTTAAAAGCCCTTCTTAGTTGATTTTTACTGACAAAAAGTTATTGTGATACAAAACACACATGTACACACACACACACACACACACACACACACACACAAATGGATTTGTAACGTACAGTGTATATCCGACGGCACTTTTGTAAATGCCACAATTCTAAGTCCTGGTACAGTTCTGGTTTAGATGAGGATTCAGTTTTTAACTTTATGCAAGATTGTCGAAATCCACGTATACGAAATACTTTGGAAAAGTGTATTTGATGAAAATCAGTTTAGAAATGGCTGCGATGTCCATAACAGTAGTAAAAGAAAGATGTCCACATAAAAATAGATGGGGGCATCACTCTTTGTTAGGAGCTCTTTCATTCACTTTATTTGGGATATCTCGGCCATTTCAAAACGGATTTTCATCAAATAAACCTATAATTCCTCTTAGAACTGCGCTTTCTCTTAGCAAGTCATATAGAGCACATTGTCACCCGGTTAAATCCGCGCGTAAAAGCCCGTCGCGGGTAATCTTGCTGCACGATACATTTCATTGGTAATGTATCTGACATGTTCGATGGTAACGTATCTGATGTGCCGTTACCGTTCTCACACTATTATTTACAAAAATAATAATTTGGCCCTGAAATCTTCAATTCTAAATCGAACGTCATAACATCATAGACTGAAATGTAACAATCATCCTCTCATTCTTAGAATTATTTGGTAATATATCATCAATATCAATAATTGTTAACAAATCAGTACTATTCATACCTTTATTTAAAAAAAAGAAATGAACGGGCTTAACATTACCCTTCCCCAATATATGGTGAATTTTAATACATCCCCTTTTCAGATAAATTGTGATAAAAAACATCTTTCCTTTCAAACGTATGTTTATATTATCAAAATTAATCGGGTTTTCAAATTCCCATCCATATTCCTACACCAACTAATCTCTTCCCACACTTGCAAAATATCCCTATAAAATTGCGGAATTTTCGAATTCAATATCGTTAATTCATAATTAAAAAGGAATATACATCGACCTCCTGCTGACCTACAACAATAATCAATATACAATTTCCAACTCAAAATCTTATTTCCTTAAAAAAACAACGTTTCAGCCAAACTATCCGTTGCACCTAAACAATTATATATATATATATATATATATATATATATATATATATATACATATATATACATATATATATATATATATATATATATATATATATATATAATTGGTCATTTTAACACCGCCATTATTATAATCCTGACATAATCTTGGCTTTGCTTCGTAAACGAAGATTTAGAGGCATTGACGTCCACGTCTGGCGCAAGCTCGCTGGTGGCTGAAGAGGCCAATTCGTGACAGGCACAATCGACCACAACGGCTGCAGGGGAATGACAAGTCCGGGTTTTGTGTTGTGGCAACACGGTTCTTCCTCCTTCTTCGCTTTTCTTCGAGAGTAGCCCTACGGTTGTTCTCAAAGGAGGACACTGATTGGTGCACTGTTTGTCGCCAGGACCCTCGGTCAGCGGCAAGGGATGACCACTGCCGATAGTCGATGTTGCAGGTAGATAGAGACTTTTTCAGAGAGTCTTTGTACCTCTTCTTTGGTGCTCCTCTGTTACGGTGCCCAGTGGAGAGTTCACCATAGAGAGTGATCTTGGGTAGGCGGTGATCCTCCATTCTCGTGACGTGCCCTGCCCATCGCAACTGCGTTTTCAACAGCATGGCCTCGACACTGGTGATCCCTGCTTGTTGAAGCACATCCACGTTTGTGATAGTAGTCGCTCCAATGGATGTTGAGGATAGAGCGCAGACATCGTTGGTGGAAACGTTCCAGGAGTCGTAGGTGGTGTCTGTAAGTGACCCAGGACTCAGAGCCATACAGGAGGGTGGTAAGTACCACAGCTCTGTAAACACTGATCTTTGTGACTTTCTTGAGGTGCTTGTTTTTCCAGACACGTCTGTGGAGTCTGCCAAAAGCACTATTAGCCTTTGCCAGTCTATTATCCACTTCCTTGTTGATTTTTGCATCAGAGGAGATGATACATCCCAGGTAGGTGAACTGTTTGACTGCCTTCAATTCTTTCTCACAGATTGTAATGTGAGGTGGGCAATACGCTTCCTGGGGGGCAGGCTGATGGAGAACCTCTGTCTTCTTCAGGCTGACTTCGAGACCAAAGAGCTGAGATGTCTCTGCAAAGCAGGATGTTACACGTTGCAGGGCAGCCTCTGTATGGGTTACGAGGGCAGCATCATCGGCAAAAAGTAGCTCTCGAATCAGTTGCTCTACAGTCTTGGTGTGGGCCTGTAGACGTCGTAAGTTGAACAGGCTACCATCGGTGCGGTATCGAATGTAAATGCCGTCCTCGTCACCGAGGTCATCCGTGGTCCGTTTAAGCATCATGCTGAAGAAGATAGTGAAGAGAGTTGGTGCGAGGACGCAGCCCTGCTTCACACCGTTTGTGATTGGGAAAGGTTCCGAGAGTTCATTTCTGTTTCTGACCTGGCCACACTGATCTTCGTGAAGCTGCATGACCATGTTAAGAAACTTGGGTGGACAGCCAAGACGCTCCAGGATCTGCCAAAGGCCTTTCCTGCTCACAGTATCGAAAGCCTTTGTCAGGTCTACGAAGGTGACATATAGGCCCTTGTTTTGTTCACGGCATTTTTCTTGGAGCTGCCTGAGCACGAATACGATGTCAGTAGTACCCCTGTTCGATCTGAAACCGCACTGGCTCTCTGGCAGGTGGAGTTCTGCCACAGCAGGTACTAGTCTGTTGAGAAGGATTCTTGCTAGAATTTTTCCGGCGATGGCGAGGAGAGTTATCCCTCGGTAGTTTGAACAGTCAGACTTTTCACCTTTGTGTTTGTAGAGGGTGATGATGACAACATCTCGGAGGTCTTGTGGTAGCTTACCCTGTTCCCAGCAGCATAGGAAGAGTTCATGAAGTTTTGAAAGCAATGCAGCTCCTCCATGCTTCCAAATTTCTGGCGGGATGCCGTCGATGCCTGCAGCCTTGCCACACTTCATCTGGTTTGTGGCCTTGATGACCTCTTCGAGGGTGGGAACTTCGTCTAGCTCTTCTTTCACAGATTGCTGTGGAATCTGTTGAATTGTCGGTTCGTCGACAGAGCGATTCAAGATGGATGTTTTGTCAGTGAGTAGTGCCTGGCCGTCTGAACTGCGCAGGGGGCTGACCACTTGGTGCGAGGGGCCGTAGACTGCCTTTAGAGCTTCGTAGAAGCCCCCGTAGTCACCGGTGTCGGCACAAAGCTGAACTTTCGAGGCGAGGTTGGTCCACCACTCATTCTGGATGAATCGCAGCTTGCGCTGGAGATTGTTGCAGGCAGAGCGGAAGGCAGTTTTCTTTACAGAGCATGATGGTTGTGCAAGGTGGGCCTGATGGGCAGACCTCTTCTTCTCCAGTAGTTGATGGATTTCTTTGTCATTTTCGTCAAACCAGTCTTTGTTCTTCTTTGTGGAGAGCCCTAAGACTTCTTTAGAGGACTGCAGAATGGCAGTTTTCAGGTGTGCCCAAAGCGTTTCAGGACAGGGATCTGTGGGAGGGTCTGAACCTTCTAACTTCAACTGAAGATTTGACTGGAAGTTGGCTCTCACATCGGCTGACTTCAGGCTACCGATCTGGATCTTCTTCCTGGGCGGACCTCCTCGTTTTGGCTTTGGCTTGAAGTGAAGGCTGAGCTTGCATCGTACGAGGCGATGGTCTGTATGACATTCTGCACTGGGCATCACTCTGGTTTGCACAACATCTCTGAGGTCACGTTGGCGCACAAGGACATAGTCTAAGAGATGCCAATGTTTGGACCTGGGATGCATCCAGGTTGTCTTGAGGCTGTTGGAAAGTGGTGTTGGTGATTGCGAACTGCAGCTCTGAGCAGAATTCCAACAGGAGATGTCCATTGTCATTACAGTTCCCAATTCCATGTCTGCCAAGAACACCTTTCCAGGCTTTCGAATCTCGGCCCACTCTGGCATTAAAGTCGCCGAGGATAACAATCTTGTCATCTGCAGGGATGTCTTTCATTCACTTTATTTGGGATATCTCGGCCATTTCAAAACGGATTTTCATCAAATAAACCTATAATTCCTCTTAGAACTGCACTTTCTCTTAGCAAGTCATATAGAGCACGTTGTCACCCGGTTAATTCCGCGCGTAAAAGCCCGTCGCGGTTAATCTTGCTGCACGATACATTTCATTGGTAATGTATCTGACATGTTCGATGGTAACGTATCTGATGTGCCGTTACCGTTCTCACACTATTATTTACAAAAATAATAATTTAGCCCTGAAATCTTCAATTCTAAATCGAACGTCATAACATCATAGACTGAAATGTAACAGTCATCCTCTCATTCTTAAAATTATTTGGTAATATATCATCAATATCAATAATTGTTAACAAATCAGTACTATTCATACCTTGATTTTAAAAAAAAAGAAATGAACGGGCTTAACATTACCCTTCGCCAATATATGGTGAATTTTAATACATCCCCTTTTCAGATAAATTGTGATAAAAAACATCTTTCCTTTCAAACGTATGTTTATATTATCAAAATTAATCGGGTTTTCAAATTCCCATCCATATTCCTACACCCACTAATCTCTTCCCACACTTGCAAAATATCCCTATAAAATTGCGGAATTTTCGAATTCAATTTCGTTAATTCATAATTAAAAAGGAATATACATCGACCTCCTGCTGACCTACAACAATAATCAATATACAATTTCCAACTCAAAATCTTATTTCCTTAAAAAAACAACGTTTCAGCCAAACTATCCGTTGCACCTAAACAATTATATATATATATATATATACATATATATATATATATATAAATATATATATATACATATATATATATATATAATTGGTCATTTTAACACCGCCATTATTATAATCCTGACATAATATATTTGTTTTATTTCTATCTTTCCCATTTCATAAAAATTCCAACATATTTTTTTCCACCTCTATCATTACCTTATTTGGATCAGCTGTAAGAGAAGAATCATAATTCAATTTTGATAAAGGGTAAGTTTTCATAAAATGCACTTTACCTATAAAAGTCAAATCCCTTTGCTTCCACCACCCTAACAATCTTTTTATTTTACTTAATATTTTCTTATACATGTAATTCATTTCTTCTCTTATCTTTAAATTCAAAGAAAAATATTTCTGGTTTATTTTTCTTCCTTTCCAATCCGAACAAAATATGTTTTCTCTTTATTGATTCTGAGACCACTTATTTTAAAAGACTCATCAACAATGTATTTTAACCTGTTCACAAATTTTTCATCATTAACAAAAAGCATTATATTACCTGTATAAAGAACTTGGTTCACTTCATATTTCCCAAATGTAAAACCTTTAACACCATCATCTTCTCTCACTACACTAAAATTTATATGGCCAATAGAAATAAATGAGGCGATAGAGAATTCCCCCTAACTCCTTTCTTAATACCGAAATACCCCGTCGAACGTCCTCCATTCATAAGACTTCTCATATCTGTATAAAATATCTTATTTTAAGCCATGTTTTGTAAGAATTCCAAAACCAAATACTTCCAACACTTTGAATTAAAAAAATAGAAATTTACCGAATCAAACACTTTTCCAAAATCGACTGCAATTAAAAATCCATTAGTTTGATCCAATGAATGAAAGAACATCAGGATCCTCAATTACCCTTACCACCTCACCTATTTTTCTCTCTTTAATATGCCCAGCCTGATCACACACACACACACACACACACTCATACACACGCATCGTATCATCCCCCCATCAGGCGTAATAAATATTCATGATGGGTTCCCGCTCTTACCGAGGGGAATTGTACATTTGCGGCTGCGTGAAATGAATAATCAACACTGGGCTTAACGCGCCTAGTCGGGGCAGCAATTCTCGGGATTGCGCCATCACTCAGCTTAACGAGTATAGTCGGCGTGAAAAGAATCAATGAAAAGGGTCCAGAACTAGACTACGGTGTGACCGCTCAGGCCCCAAACTCTAGAACCGTTCAGTGAAGGCTCACACCTGTAAATATAATGGAATGTCCCTGACTGCATCACAAAATCGTACCAAAGGTACAAGAATAAATGAAAAAAAAAAATCACAAATGCAGTTTGGCAAAAAACTGAATAGCTGCAGATATCGAGTATGAATTTCTCTACAAACTTCACTTCGGTTGGAAGATGAAAGCTTTTCTCATGGAATTTAAAGGGACTTTCTTTGACAGGATACATGTACAAAAGTATATGATTTTTCTTTTAGTAAAAAGGACTCGTAGTCTGACTTTACGAACCCTTGAACAAAGTTTGAGCGAAAGAACCCCCCTTGGAAATTTGATGGATGAAATGATATATCTAACTTTTTTTCAGGTTAGTTAAGATGAAGCATTTCATTTCTCCCAGCTTTTTCACAGAATTTTTGTAATTTTACATTTTAACACACGTCTTTATGGGGAAATAGTGTTACCTGTGTGAGCCCTGAAAATCACGTCTGTCCAGAATTAGCCTTTTGACAAGGCCCTCTCGCTGTAATGGGTGAGCGAAGCGAACCCAACCGAGCACGACAGCGCAGGACCTATCGCTTCCCCTTGTTCCCTTTCGCTCGTCACCACACAGTGAGAGGGCCTTGTCAAAAGGCTAGTCCAAAATTAGACCGCAAGTGCGTGATAAAGTATGCGTGCAGAGCACTGATCTCAGGAGTAACCTCAAGTGATTTATGTGGTGCACAGGTGTACATTAGCTCCACACAAACACACACACACACACACACACACAAACTTTTTATCAAACCCTGATTCAATTTTTTTCAAAGGAGTTTGGGCCGCTGGAGCGGGGTACTAGTCACCTTCAGTGATAGTTCTATTTTTTTTTTTTTTTTGGGGGGGGGTTGTTTTTGTTTTTGTCTTTCTGGGAGAGGAGGATAGGTAGATTTTTTTTTTCAACTTTCCTTGCCAAATTTGCTCATGCAGCGATGGTGGCACTTGATTTTAAAATTTATAACTTTTTTTTAGTGGAAGGCATTTGGAGCTGTCGAATGCCATCACATTCTTTTCTACGTTATAGACAGATAAAATGGACAGGATTGCTCTACTTTCTAGCATTAAAACCATACTTGTGATAGGGTATCTACTCTCATCGGTAATGGGAACATTTTATTGTACTTCAAGGTTTTCTCTCTGACATTGCTTACCTCTAGCCCCGGTCTTTTGCTGCATACACGGGAGTACCCATATCCCTTTTATCTAGCTCTTTAACAAGACTTTGACGTCGAGCAACGTAACTGTTTTTTTTTTTGTTTTTGTTTTTGTTTTTTAATCTTGAAGCATATTCCCGGTGAGAATTAAGAAACAATTTATTCTGTAGCAACTGCAAATGGGAATATAGTAAAACTTGCTCACGTGTCCATGTCAGTGTGTCAACCCTTCCATTTTTCATACTCGTCGGTCCTATTAAAATAATTTAAATCGCAATTTTATTTGAAAATTTGACAGTCCAAACAAACGAGAATAAGTGAGAAATTGTGTACGCAGTAATATAAAGTGCTAAGAAATTGAAATGTCTGCCTGTCTGTATGCTTGCCGGTACCCCAAGATACTCAATTCATAAAAGCAAAGTACATTGATTTATAATTTCTTGCACTGAGACGTACAGACAGTCCAGTCAATTGTGTTTTTCTTTTTCTCTATATCTATTAAGAACGTTCCTTCGCCAAATTTCAGAACCAACAAATGATAAAAGTCTGTCATGGCAATTTTCTTCTACGTCATCGACAATCGTGAAGATGTTTTGGCCAATGTCATTATCATGCACCATGTTCACTGTAACAATGCTCGGGACAATCCCACTTCAACCCAGAGTATCCCAAATGTAACCAAATAAACGGTGTCATCCCACGAGGCCGACACCTACGATTCACACACCCCATGAGTTCGACAGATACATCAACTTTAATGTTCGGTCTCGTGGGCCCTATTTGCTTAGTGTCGAACTCATTGGCTGTATGGATGACCGGTGAACTGTTTAACCCATGGGCTGTATAGCCCTTTTGCTGTATGACTCTTGGGCTGTATGACTCGTGGGTGTCGGTCTCTTGACGTGCACCCAATAAACACGTAAAAAATTGAATGTTTTAAAAGAGTCAACCCACCACTGCACTGTTCACATCAAAATAACTTTTGGTGTGTGTGTTTTTTTTTTTTGTATTTTGACAGTCGTGCACAAAAATTATTAGACAAACAAAGGAAATATCTTTGCATTCCTACATCAATGTTATTCAACGCATAATAAATCTACAAAATGTTCCGCAAGATGTACGCAGATATCAAGTTGAAAATTAAGGTATTAACGTGCAATTTATATTATGCACAATTTTTTAAAGATTGCTATATACAGGTAACGAAGGAGTGATAAGAAATTATATCGCATTGGTTTATTTTGCGGAATTATTACTGAAACACGCATTGGTCCTTAGGAAACTACAAACACATTTGTATTGAGTGACATTTAATTACATCCATAAAGTGGGCATCAAAATATCATTTACAGCTGATTTATACATTTTAATATCTTTTCTTGATTACTTTATTGATCCATGCATCATAGCAGTCAAATAAATTTACTTTCGAGTTTTCGATTCATAATAGTCATTTGAACATACATATTCCCTCTTTTCTTCGGCAATATAAGTGTAATTCAACAGCGTACACCAGCTAAAATGTTAACCCCAACGTGGTATTGATAAATACCTCGGGGAATTATACAATTTTGGAGGCCGAAGATGTATATTCCCCAAAATGTCCCCCTCTTCTTATCCTCTACATGAATTTCATTGATATCTATTCAGTTGCACAAAGTTCAACTGTACAATTCAATGCAAAAAAAAAAAAATATATCATACCCTTTATCATGGTCTATATCTGTATACGTATATTTTCTCCATGCCGTATTCTGTGTTAACGTTCAAGTATTCCTGTTTTTTTCTACTGGAAAAAATACATGATCTATTACAGAGTATATTCCATACAGTGTTAAGGTAAATATGAATATTGAAGAGCTTGAAAAATCATATAATAGTATAGGCCTACTTTAAACATAATTTCCACACTATTAACCACCCTAAAGAAAATTGTAATTACAGGCACCTTCACCAGAAATGCATTCGTATTTCATTGAAAATCAATATCTATATATTTCTACTGAAAAAAAAAACACACAAGATGATCTATTACTGAGCATATTCCGCTCAGTGGTAGAATAAATGTGAATATTAAACAGTTTGAAAAATTATAAGATATTATAGGTCTACTTAAAACATAATTTTCACACTTAACCACCTTAAAGAATATTGTCATTGACAAATTCATCAGCAATGCATTCGAATTTCATTGAAAATCAATATTTAGATATTTCTACTGAAAAAAAAAACACACGCAAGATAACAGAGTATATTCATTATAGTGTTCAAGTAAATATGAATATTAAAAAAAGCTTGAGAGATTATATAATATTATAGGCCCACTTAAAACATGATTTCCACACTTAACCACCTTATATGTTGTCATTGTTACCTTCACCAGAAATGCACTCGTGCTTCGTTAAAAGTCAATGTGTTGATATTTCTACTGAAAAAGAAATCCATTACAGAGTATATTCCGTATGTATACAGTGTTAGAGTAAAATAACATGAATATTGAAGAGAGAGAGAGAGAAAAAAAATCTGTCTGACCCGGCAGCAAATCTGGATTACTGATTCCAAAACGATGTTGAATCAATTCTGATTCTATCTGAGTAATTGTCATATGAGTGAATGATTATGATGATATTGATAACAGCAAAGCAATATGATAATAATACATGAAAATCAATTTTGACTCCTCCTCCTAATGCTTACTTTTCCACACTCCTTTCTCCTCTTCCGCATCATCATCAGATCAAGATAGACCTTGCATGACGTACTAGTAGATGTAATGCAATGCTCACTCAAAGACCAAACATGACCACAGACGAAAAATGTAACATATTAAATGTACCAAGAGCAAAATCAAACACACAAATGTTGGACAGTAGATAACAGCAATAATTCCTGTTTGATATGATTTGATTTGATTTTTTTCAACATAATTTCATACATAAGTCAAATGTCTTTTCAGTAATACAGAAAGTGTCAGTTTACGGATTACAATGTACATATGATTCGAAGTAAGGATGTGTGTATCAATTATTATGATAATTATTAACTAAATTTATATCATATTTCATTTCATTTGCATCTAATTCTAATTGCTAGAATTTTGAATAGGTACATGCAGACAGTTTTACATCCTTGTCCATAACTTTCATTCTGTTGCGGTTACCCCTATATAGCGTGTTATGTGATAGAAGAAATCTTTGGTAACATATCTAAGGTGTTTCACAACTACATTACATCACAAACCTGCTTTTCAATCTACTTCAAAGAATGTATCCAGAAGGCAAAGAATTATGGACTCATATGTACACCTAAGATTACTTCCTGTAATATTCCTTAATCTTTTGGGTACAGAGAACATAAGTGAGAGATAGAGAAAAATAAACTTTTGCTAGAAACAAGAGGCATCTTTAACACACATATATATATATATATATATATATATATATATATATTATAATACTAATCTAATATGGAATGCGATTATGGATGAGTGTCACAGGCGGTGAACTAATTAATGCATACAACATTTTTTGCTATTATATGATAATGCTATTGCTTAAGCTTGCCACCGGTCTTTACTATAGGTTAGATTACTGGCCCCACAGAGCATAAATCACTGCCAGCATTTCACCGGGAGTAACAGATTCGCCCCCAGTCTGCTGGCTGCCTTGGCAGAGATACCACTTCTCATCCATTCTCTCACGATTGAAGCCGACGCTAACCAGCAGCGATTCCACGTGCGGGAACTCCTCGGTGAGACCGGTAACCCGGGTTTGATCCAGGGGGAGACGGTCTACCGACATAGACTTCGCAAGCTGAAGACAAAGAAAAATGAAATCAAAGATACACGCTTAATTACATGCAAAGTATAGTAAGCTGCATTTCTTGGTTATTTTATATTTTTCATTTTTTTACTTTTTTAGAAAGGCGGTACGAGATGTGTGTACGAGCGGAATTATGTTCTTCAGTTTAAATGACGAACCTAAAATTCGACATAGCTCATGTGCAAAATACATTTAAAGCCACTAAAGTGGTAAGTCTCTCTGAAGATGAGGTTGATTTGTTGGCCCCATACGTTATATTATCTTAAAAATAGGTTGCTTCTCATTGTTATTTGGAGGTAGTGTATGTTGAACCTTTCACACATATTCACGAATATTCAAATCACAGTTTGAATCAACACGCAGTCGACATCAGTTGTTCCATGACCACCATGAATGCATTTATGGTTTGTATTTGCATAATTTATAATGTTAATGGATTCACTTCCATTTAAACAGTAAACATTATGATCTGTTGCTCACGTTCTCCAAGTTTATCGAAAAGAAACTAAATGAAGAAAATTCTTCTCTATCCCTTTCTTCAGTTCTTCAGTCATCTGATGTACATTGCTCGTTATGCCCTCCATCTTTTTTAAGGAAGCAGGCTCTTATAGGGTATGGCCAATTTTATAATACAAAAATTAAACTCTGTAACATCCTTTTCTTTCCGGAAATATGCCACCATATGCATGGGATAAACATAATTATCGCGCCTACACGCACACCCCCCCACACACGCAAACACACAAACAAACACACAGACACACAAACACACAAGCAAACATGAGCACATAGACACATAATAAATGGAAAGGAAGTACAAGCATTACCATCTCCATTAATGCTGATCTCTCGGTCTCCGTGCACTGCAGCAACTTGTCGCGCTGGTCTTCACTGAGATCTATAAAAAAAAAAAAAAAAAAAGACGAAGACTTACAAGACATAATAGTGTTGGCACAGTACATGGGCACTCGGATCGAGTTACTTCAAAACCTGCACTAGGCCAACAGCCAAATCGCGTTTGGAAGAAAGTAATGCAGCACTGAAGGGGCAAAGTAACCATAGGTTGCATATCACTATCATGATTATATCATTTTTATACTTCTTATTGTTGTTACTGTCATTATCCCCGTCTTATAAAATATGAGACTTCTTTTACCCTCAAAGCTTTAAACATTGCTTAAGGTGCAATCACACATCGCCGGTTTTGATGGCGGTTCATGGCGGTTCAGCAAATCGCCGTGCTCCGCCAAACACCGTGTTTACACCGTACACAAACCGTGGTCATCAGTCACTCATCCGCCATGAACCCCGGGAACCGCGGGGAACCGCGGGGAACCGCCAGAAAAATTAAACAAGTTTAATTTTTCGTGGCGGTCTTGGCGGTTTGAAATGGACCGTGTTCACATCGCCGTTCATCGTGTAAAGAACTGCATCCTCCGTGTTTGCACTGCAAGATCCTTGATGATACCGTGTTAACACCGCCATAATTTTCAAGCAAAGAGAAACAATGAACTTAAAAGAGAATAATGGCTCCGGCGACACTTCGTGGCGGAGAGATAAAAAATGGAGAAAAAAAAGCAAAGATGAACCCATAATCCAAGATCGGGTAAATATACTGAATGCTATAGCTTCCTTACCTCTTTAACACATACAATACAGTAATAAATAAAGTTTAATGTTCAAAAAGTTGTTAGGTATGTTGCATTACATCATTTACATTAAAACCATCATTTGCATTAAAAGGTAAGTTCATAATTTTAAATAAAACTTAGCAGCTTTCAAGATGGCCAGCAACGTGAACCTGATAAGTTATACACAGAAGACTTGTGTAAATATGTTATGTTGATACAGATATGTTGAAACTTAAGAGAGTAGAGGGAAAAGCAATGTTGAAACTTGAAAAAAAAATCACCATTATTGTGTTACGTGAACCTGTAAGTAAAGAGGAAACTATGCACACATACTGTATGTATATGCTTCTTTGATAGTGTATAATGTACATATGTCTTTTTATTGACTATTGTTAAAGATATTATTATTATATTATCATCATTGCCGTTCTTATAAAGCGCATAATACCTTTGGCAAGGCCTCTATGCGCTTAAAGGTATTAGCCCACATTTGTAAACCTGCAGCAATTGGTCTCATAGTTAGCATGGAGTTTGGGTATGATTGCAGTAACACCTGTGCAAAATTTCGTTCCAATTAGTCCATTACTTTCATAAAAATAAATGAAAATGCACCGTAATCCGTATGCATGCGTGTCTATAACGCTCGCTAGCTCCGGTCCACGTACGTGTTACATGTACAATGTACGTAGCTATAGCCCGCGCTCGTAATTCGATTTTGGGTCGGGTTGACCCGGTTTGAAAATTGATTTCAAAACGATGATTTTCTCTCTTTTATCGAATGGTATAGACAAAGAGCGACAAGTGAGGTATGTTACTGTTATAACTTGTACTTGAAGTCATATTGGACCTGTTTTATGCAGTTTTGATTTTCGTGGGTTTGCAAATGTGGGCTAGTACCTTTAAGAGGGGGTAACAAAAAGATAAACAGGAAAAGGTAATTTCAGAAACAGCAACATGCTGCATTAATCATCATCTACAATCACTATGTTACTATTTTAGCAGATAAGTTTTTAAAAACATTTTGGACTTATTGATAAGAACTTGCATGTTTTATCACTTGGGGTGCTGTTCCACAGTTCTGGGGCTGCATAAACTTTGTTTGTCATAGTAGTTTGTTGTAATGGATTTTGTCTACACAGGTTCAAAGAAACTGGTATTATTGCTTGTCTAGACACGTGTAGACTCTAGAAATGATCGAGATCTAGGCTTTCGTATTTTTTCAATTTATCTTGCCTGGGTATGTATGCTATTTTATATAACACATAGTGCATGACATCTTATTGCACTATAACAAGTACCAAGCACCTCCCTCCGGCAATTATATTCAATTCGGCCTGCGGCCTCATTGAATATAACTGGCCTTCGGGGCAAATTCAGAATTTGTCGGTGCTTATATTGTTATAGTGCATTCAGCCTCATGCACTATATAATATATACATATATATATATATATATATACATATATACATACATACATATATCAAAAATTTTCAGGCACTTGAATTTTGATATTCAACGCCAAAATTATTTATTTAAGCAACACCGATAGATACCAGAAAGCACTCATTACCAGCTTTTCATCTTCCAAGGTATTTCAGTACTTCTTTTGAAGTATCAATAATTGATAATAAACAGCACTTTAAACCAATCGTTACCTCTGGCGATAACTAGACATTACTGTGTTCTATGGCAATGTATCATGTAGATAATCATTGTATCGTATCATATACCGATACGGAAGATCATTTGTTGTCAGATGGAAAAATATATCTGATATTTGATGAAAAGAACTTCGAGCAATCTCACCTGCCATGACATCCAGCAGGTCAGCTAAACAGTTGAGCACACCATCCTTGTCCGAACCAGGATACATCACTTCCACTTCCTGTGAATTCGAAAAATAAGAAATCCTTGGTTTTGTGAGTTAACTTTTTTTTTCTGGTTTAAATACAATTCGACTCAATTCAATTCAATGCAATTCAGTTTAATTCAGTTCGATTCAATTGTTGTTTGTTTTTTATTTATTTATTTCAGTCACAATTAATCAAGTATATACAAGTATAAAACATAATAAAATGTTTAGATCGGCTGGATAAGCCTCACTCAGTAAATATTGCCAACATGGCTTACTGTTTTTCAGGAGGGTCCAGTTACATTTACAAATCATTTACTGCATAAAACTACTAATTACACGATTACACACGAACAAATAAAAAAGTCCCCCCCCCCATCCCCAACATAAAAAACCCCAGCATAGTTAACTTTAATTAACCTCAAGCCCTGCATATAGCATTATACCTGTCTATAATCTGTTACCTTTTATACTCTGTGTACTTTATACTCTGTTACCTTTTATACTCTGTGTATATCATCTAATAAATATAAAACACGAGTCAAATCGATTAGCCAGTAAGACCCATTGACGAATGAATGTGCTCTTTAATATGATTTTTGGAATATATTAAAAGTTTTGCCTTTTTTACATTAAAAGGAATTACATTAAAATGAAAACTCCGTCTATGGGAAATCATTCGTTTACAATAATTGGTCCTTGGTGTTGGAATCTTTATGTTATAATCAGATCGCAAGGAATATATGTTCTCTTTAACTTGAAAAAAAAAGTTCACTTAAGTAAGGCGGTGCCAATCCATTCAATGATTTATAAACTAGTTGAAGAAGATGCTGTCTTCTTGTCGAGACAAGGGAATCCCACTGAAGAATGTCATGCAACCTAAAATTAGAAGTATGAGAAAATGGGTCATTTTTTAAGATGATTCTCCTTGCTCTATTCTGAAGTTTTTGAATCATGTCCATTTGTTTCTTTTTGCCAGAGTCCCATACAATATCAGCATAATCTATAACTGGGGCAATATGAAAGACTTATATAACATCTTAAAACTTCGTTCATCAATAATATGACTAAGTTTTCCCATAAAGCTTATCATTTTACTCACTCTCCTACAGACAAAATCAACTTGTAAGTTCCAATTTAACTCTTCATCAACTGTAATACCCAAATACTTGACACACTTAACCTGTTCACGGCTTTTGAAATTTATACTCATTATGCTTATTCAACAATTTTCTATTACCAATTAGCATACAAACTGTTTTGTCTCAATTTAAACTGAGTCTGTTTGCACACATCCAATCAAAAATACTATTCAGGTCTTTTTGCAACATCATTTCAACTTTTTGAGGATTTGTGTCAGCAAAATACAATACTGTATCGTCGGCATACAGGTGATTATTACATGCATCAACTTTATTTGCCATGTCATTTATATAAATGACAAACAACAGTGGCTCCAATATCGATCCCTGAGGGACCCCGTAAGAAACACACTGTTCATTGATGATGTGTTGTTCGTCGATCACTTAAATATTCTCTATACCACTGAATGCTTGTATTACTAACACCTATAAATGTACCAATTTATCTAATAATATGTCGTGCGCCACCGTATCGAAGGCTTTTCGTAGATCGACGAAAACTGCACCAATATAATAATGTTTATCCAATACATCAAGCTTGTCAAGCCAATCATCCGTGACCTTAATGAGGGCGGTTAACGTTGAATGTAGTCTTCTAAAATCAGACTGTTCTATTGCTATTAAAGCTCTACGTTTTGAATAATCAGACAGCTGCTTATGAATAACTCGTTCGAATAATTTTGAGACTACTGGTAGCAAAGAAATAGGTCGATAATTATCTGAGTGCCTCCTATCACCCTTTTTAAACAATAGAATTATTCTAGCCACTTTCCATCGGGCGGGAACTACTTTCTCAATAATAGACCTGTTAATTGAATAAGTAAGAGTTGGTGCAATCTCTTCTGCTGCCAATTTAAGTATACTAGGAGATATTCCATCAATACCCGTTGAACTTTTATCTTTGAGTTTCCTCAGTTCTAACAACACTTCATTGTGAGACACACATTTCAATTCAAACTCATTTTCAAATAATTTTTCTTCATTTACAAATAATCTACCTTGCTTTTTACATGGAATTGATTCAGACAGCGTCTCCCCTACTTTAGCAAAGAATGAATTAAATGCGTCAGCTTTCTCATTTTCTTCATGAACTATTACATTTGAAGATTTTTACCTGGAAACAAAGTTTTCATTGTTTTCCAAGCTTGAGCAGATTATCAATTTGATCACTCGTTAACTTCTTAACTTAATAACTTCTCTTTGCTATTCTAATATCTTCTGTTAGTTTGTTTCGTAATTGCCTATACTGGCTCATCAAATTATCATCCTTCTCTTTACAAGCTCGTAGTTTCAGCCTATCACGCTTTTTTATGAGTCTATGAACATGAGAATTTATCCAAGGGGAAGGCTGTTGCCGTACTCGCTTTTTTCTAATTGGCATATGTTTTTTTCAATTCAGTTCAATTCAAAGCGGCCACCGTAATCGTATACATTAATCATCAAGTCTATATATTTCACATGAAAAAAATACTTATTCAGATATTTCGCATGTGTCTTTATGATTCGCATTAATTAATAATTGACATACACGACCCTATGTCGTTACTCAGATTAAAAAAACCATGCCCTGTCATTATTATGATACGTTAGGAGTGTCTCGGAAATTGGAAACTGGGGCACCGTGATAACTGTTATTGCATGTCGCTCCTGCCATGGGCAAAACATTATGACACTGTTCTTCCATTTCTTCCGCTGGATAACCCTTGTGAATAATGCATCAATATTCTTCCAACGGCCCTCATGGCACCCAAACTGCTCAATTCAAAACTCAGAAGACATGATATTGTGCTCATGCCTTTCTGTTGCCTCGGAGTTTTGTATATAAAAAGGTCTGAAATAATGCGGAACACTATACATTGATTGGATATCTAGGTAACGGAGGGGATGGGGTACTGTACTGAGGATAGATTCTCACCCCAAATACAAATCCCGCCACTCTCAGAAGATCCTTGTGGGCATTGAGACTGACTCCTCCGAGCATCTCATCCAGAGCAGCACATGACACCTTCGAACTTTCATCGCCAACGATGAGATGGTTAACAGCCGACTGAAGCTGAGAAAGTGTGATTAAACAAAACAGATTCATTTGTATTGATGAAAAGCAAAGTTTTGCTGTCATATTACATCGATGCTTTGAATATACTCTTCGCTTGACGAAGAATAGAAGACTTCAAACGGTGACTCGTAAGAATACCGTTAACAAAGGTATCCCCTTTAGATTATCCTGTAAATGAACTGGGTCTTTGAAGTGTCTAATTTTGAAGGAACCAAAGCTTTAGTAAACTGTGACGCAATGGAATTTCCCCATCCTGTGCTCCGAGTGCCATTAGTAGAGAAAACCAAAAATTTTTGTACATTCTGTTCGAAGTCAATGGCACCAAATGGGTCAAGGAAAGTCCTAAGACCTCATTGTGACTACATGTATTTGAGTTTCTCATCAGCCGATTTCTGTTCATAATTTCATGCACAAATCAGTTTGTCTGATATGATCGATCAAGCAAGGTTGAAGAAAACAACGATCGATAGTTATGCCTCTGTTGCAGCTGGCATAAAAGTACAGCCCCTGTTAGATTTCAAAATCAAGTTTTCTCCGGATGTATTTTTTTTTTTTTCCGAAGACGAACACAAAAATCTTCCCGCGCCCGAAATTTGCATTTGGCCTATTTTAGAAACTGTTGAAATACCATTGGCTGTCAATAGATATGCTTCACCATGCAGGTGTATATAAAATTGTATGATATAACTTCAAGACCCAAAGCTTCTACAAGAATACATTTTAAATGAAATGAATGATGACAAAAACGAGAAAAACTAAAACATGAACTAATATCAGTTACAAATTGGAGTAAGTTGCCTTTTTGGTTATCTGTGCTATACACTATAAACACTGACAAATCGAGAATTATCAAACACTATTTTGGACCTAAGAATTGCACTTTTGCAATATTTTCACTCGGTTTTATTACAGTAGAATATTCTTTTGAAAACGAATGGATTTTACACGCACAGCATATCTTACCAGTTCATTTAGCTTATCAAGTGGCGTCGTCATTAGCTCAATAAGAGACTTTCTTATGACACTCAGTCCGTCGTCTGTTAAATTAAAGATGGCCTCCATTCCTTCTGTGATTTCATTCGAAAATTCTCTTCCTGGAACTTCTTTTCCTTCTGCTTCTAAATAGGGAAACGTACAGGAGAAAAAGCTGCATCATGTTTTTGATGCGTTCGAGCGCTCTCCTAGATTGGACCGTGCCATCTCTTTGACCGTACCATACCCGAGTCTGAGGACAGCTCGAACGCTCCTTAACCCAGTGAATACGAGTTCTTTATCAATAATACTCCGGCAGGTGTCTATGGGAAATGCATGTTGGAGAAATATCGACCCGTCCTCAATGGGTTAAAGTGTACCGTACCAAACGGCTTATCTTGAAAGGGTTGGAGCGGAGCGCTTAACGCACCAGTTTGAGACAAGCCTCCCCCCCCCCCCCTTGTCTCGAAAGGGTGCGTTGGGCGGAGTATGTTCGAAGAACGCACCCATTCGAGACAACCGGGGGTGGGGGTTAGTCTCGAATGTACGCGTAAGTTAGTCTCAGCTAGTCTATGACACCTTTCTCCTTTTTATCTCATCCACATCATTCAGTGTCATTCCTCTATGAAATTTACAATCCACCCCTAAATTGCAATATTCTTCATTTTTCTTCTGCACCCGTATCAGTCTTGTCAGCGGAAAAACCTTTACAAAGGGAACTGAAAAGGAAGCAATTGATTCATTGCACAGGAAATCCATACTATAATATGCAGTAAAATGCGAATAAAATAATGTAATCATGTGACTTTCCGTAAACATCTTTGAGCCGGGGAGCCCGTAGATTGATTGCCAAAAGCATTACAGCTGACAATATAACCGAAAAGTTCATCAATGACTACACAACAAAGACAACAACACACACACACACACAAAAAAAAAAAAAAACCGTTGATTTAAGGTGATTTAAAAGGGTCGGGCTCCGGCATTTAGTACTACGTATGTAAATTCAAAGTTCATTGTCCTGTGTGGGTAATTGATAGGGTTCTTTATACGAAATAACGGACCACAAAATGATAATCAGTTATGTATCTAGGGATTCAGGAGAGGGAAGGGCGCCTTTACAAAATTACAGGCGGCGCACCCCTCCCCCCCCCACTTTTCTTTTTCTATTGCATAAGATAATGTTCAAACAAAAAAATAAAGGGGCACGCGCCCAGTGCACTCCACCTGGATCCACCACTGGTATTTTATGAAAGAGTATAAATCAAGTATTGTAACAATGAATTTGGGAATTATAATTATTGAAACCAATAATTGGTCCCTGAGGACATTTTTTGACCTTTTTCGGGCTGTAGCGCGAAATCACATTTGCCGAGAAGTTCCGGGATTTGCCAGAGCGGGTCTCAATTTTGAAATAAATCCAATACACTGATGCATTATTGCGCATTCAAATTAAAAGAAAAAAAAATCAGACAACAATTCTTAATCCTGATTTCCATTTCTCTTTCAGTAGCATTCACTGCCCACACAAATCCGGTCGATGGATCATTGATACCGTAATACAGAACTCTCATCACCCCGACACCCACCCTACCATTCCGAGGCGCTGGCAAACGCACGGTGGCTATTAACATGATTAACCTTTTGTCAAGGCCCTCTCCGTGTGAACCGGCGAGCGAAGCGAGTCCAGCGCTCGCCTTGGCTCTCTTCACCATAAAGCGAGAGGGCCTTGAGAAAATGTTATTTGATGGCTACATGCACCTGACGCATACACACCCTTGGTCCACAACATGATGCCTGCTACAGTATCTTCATGGTTGGCCGAACTATCTCTAATAAGATATTGTACGGCTCTGGCTGCAAAACGTGTGAGACTCTTTTGGATCCACAGATATAGGAACGTCCACAAATAATGTAGAAACGCCCATTGGTGTAGAAATACATCAACCACAATGTACAAATCTCCCATAACCGTAGAAAATTCCAACCACAAACATAATGTAGAAACGAAGCGCCCACTAATGGAGAAACGCCCACATGTACGTGGAAAGAAATTTGCATATATCAACCACAAAATAAAAACGTACACCTAACTCTGGTTTATTTCGGCTGTACTACCTGTATACGGTTCATTTTTTTCCCTTAAAATTTTCTGAAGAGTTTTGTTTGTTTGTTTGTTTTTTCATTGGCTGGTTTTTGCTATTATAGGCCTTCCTAATTAATTTTGGGGATCGCGTGCTTAACACGAATCCTAACAATGGCAAAACAAAAATTTAACAACTGCTCCTTATTAACCACCCTAAGCAATTTACTTTGAAATTCTTTCCGATCTCCGATTAGTAGGTGACGTTTGCGAATTATTTTAACATCAGTGCATGTGGCGTTTCTACATCCATGAGCGCTGTCCAATTTCTACATTACGTAGGAGTTTTCTACATGTGATTGATGTATTTTACATTAGTGGGTGTTTCTACATTGTGGATTCAACAAACTCCCTCTGACTCGTGTCCAAAATGAGGCACGTTTTCTTCACAGAGCGCTCGAACGCTGATAATCTGACATGGTATGGTACGTCTTTGTATGGTTTGGTTCGCTTTTTGATCGAATTTCAGCGCTCGATTAACGCCGTCTGACTTAAATCTCGTGAGTGAGACTGAGCACCTTTTTTTTTTCAATATTTCATCTACTACATTTGTTTATCAAATTTCGAATTCGAATTCATTTTATTTCACATGCTAAAAAGAAAGCATCACGTTTACAACACAAATAGATTGAGCTAGTTGCAAGCCTAATATATTTATTCATAATTATGTATATCATTTATCAGTAGGCAGAGCATGATAAACTCATATTAATATTATATGATTTATTAGAATATTTTCTTCAATCCAAGTCGGTGGACTTGAACTCCTAATACAAGACACAGAAACATTGGAACAACAATTCCCCTCACGTACAACCCATATATCAATGGAATAACAATACCTGATGGGGCAATCGGGATCAGAATTGATCTGGGTCTTCCATTTCAGTAAGCAGGGAAAGTGGTTCTGCCGCTCCCATCCCCACTCCAAAAAACATGTCGTGTGGACAACAGTCAGAAAAGCTCTGCGCAGCCGACTTGCTTTTCTTTTCTGTTGACGAGATATTTGGAATTGAGATTTTATTCAACATGCCCAGGCAGAAAAGGAGCTTTTTGAACCAACTCACAATGTCCTGGAATCTCTAAAAGATTTACATATCATAATAAAGAATGTGAACAGAAGCGGGTGCTTACTGGAAAAGTGGCATATGGCATCTCCCTTATTTGTTATCGGCTAAAATTTGCTCATCCAACATAATATGTTACAGTGTAACTCCAGAAGCTCATTACCGACATTGCATCACGTTACATTTAATAATAATGATAATAATGATAATAATGATAATAATAATAATAATAATAATAATAATAATAATAATAATAATAATAATAATAATAATATTTATACATATATATATTGGGCCGTGACGCGAGAAAAGGGCCCTTAGGGCATTAAATACCGAAAATGAGTTTTCACCTCCACATTGTAGAAGGAAAGCTGACTTATTTAGATATGCAAACATTTTTCTGAAATTCCACTCCCAAATGACCCCATTACGACATTCAAAAAAGCATGTTTTGTCCAAATCCTGTTGCTTTTTGATTTAGCTAGTTGATCTTTTTTTTTTTGCGCATTGACAATGACAATGTTTTGACAATGACAATGTTTTTTATTCTTATTTTCCCATGTCATCCAAATATAGAGTATTAGCGAAAATCAAATGGTACAGTGTAATAACACGAAAACGAAGAAAAATATAATTTGCAACTACTATTTACATTATTTACAAATCACCAGTAAAGCACAATAGGTAATATACATCTGATAAAACTGGCGAAAATCTTGAACGAAATGCGGTTGATAAACTATTTACATTATTCAGAACCAACAGTTAAAAAAACAATAGATTAGATGCATGTATGGTATGAATGACAATCTTAAATGAGTGTGTATGTGGTTAATTTATCCATCAAAATATGCAGATGGGTTTGCTTTGTCAAACTTCGTTTTCTGGCATTTGCGCGCAGCGGCACTAAGGGCCCTTTTCTCGCGTCACGGTCCATAATATATATATATATATATATATATATATATATATATATATATATATATATATTTCATTTCATTTCATTTCATTCATTTATGTATGCACGGCACATACTTCAGCCCGAAGGCTGTTCTTCCGCAGGCCCGTGCGGATAAAAAATACAACATAGATATACATTTTATACAGAAATGAACAAAGAAACCAAACAAACAAAAACAAAACTCATACTTAAAAACCGAAAAAATAGAAATATATGTTTATATATGTATATCTATATATCTATATATATATATATATATATATATATATATATATATATATGTATACATACATATAATACACGGCGGGCTAGGCAATATCGGTAGTCTGGTGGCCTAGTGGCCCTGGGCCTCTAGAAATCTATTTATTTATTTATTAATTCATTCATTTATTTAAATATATACATATTTTAATTTATTCATTTATTTATTTATTTCTAATCTTTTGTCAGGGTAGCCCATTCACCAATGAATAGTGGTCTTCCATGGAGCCCTGAATAATATTGATGAACATAATATATATGTACATTAAATAGCAAAACGTATATACAGAAGATAACATATAGATACATACTGTACATTGCAAAGTAACACAAAAAAATAAAGTGTATGTTGATTATGCCACAACAAGAGTTCACCAGAATGCCGACATAACAATTAAAACGCTATTATGCAGGAATGATTAGCTAGCCCAGAATAGATTTGGTGTGTTACTTACAAATACCAACTTGTCTTAAACAATCTCTTAAATGAATATATGGAAGAATCTGATCTAATTGAATAATCCAGCCTGTTCTATTCAAGTGGCTGTGGCATAGTGGATAAGACTCCCGACTCCCGATCGGAGGACCCGAGTTCGAATCCCGCCCAGTGCTTACGTCCTTGGACAAGATGCTTTTACCCACCATGTCCCTCTCGACCCAGGTGTATAAATAGGTACCTGGCAACGCTAGGGTAATGATAATGGCAGGGCCCTCTGGTAGAGTAGTGGTAACACTGAAGAGGCTACCCTGGGTAAATAAGGCCTTATTATTATTATTAGTAGTAGTAGTAGTAATAGTAGTACAGTAGTAGCAGTCGTAGTATCATTACTATTATTATTATCATTATTACTATTATTATATTTTCATTGTTATTATTATTATTATTATTATTATTACTACTACTACTACTACTACTATCATTATTATTATATGACTGGGCTGCACTTGTGACAATCAGAGCGAAATCTTGGCAAACGTAGACTTCCACTGTCTATTAGCCTTGTGTGATGTTCATGTACATCACTAGGCTTAACTAAGTGTACCTGAAGGTATGAAGGTGATAAGTTATGGACGCATTTATATATCATCTTAACGCGACTGAACTCGAAACGTTTGTCTAGTGTCATCCATTTAAGATTTTTGAATAAATCAGCCGACGGTGTGTCATATATTTTGTCCAATACTATTCGTGCTGCCCTCTTTTGAATTTTTTTTAAGCTTGTAGTTGTATGGGATTGAAATCTGTTTGACCAATCAACAGAACAGTAATCAAATTATTGTAACACTAGAGTAATTTTAAGGATTGTTGGGGCAAAAAATCCTTCGCTCTCTTTATCATGCAGACACTTTTCTGGGTACGTTTACATACATTTTCTATTAGTTTAGACCATTTCAGTTCTTCATCTATTAAAACACCTAAAAATTTGATGAACTGAACTCTTTTAATCAGACTACCATTTAATGAAATAGTGAAATTTTCAATTAGCACGGGAACCGATAATCATGACAGAAGTTTTGTTAGTGTTAAGGACGAGACGATTTTCCTTAATCCACCCCATTACTTTGTTTAGTGCAACAGTTATCTTTTCTTCTAAAACTGCTGCGTCATTAGCACTGACAGTGAGGGTCGTATCGCCAGCGTATATATCTATAACACCTTCTGAAGTACACTCGGGTAGACTGTTGACATAAATTGAAAATAAAAGGGGACCAAGAATTGACCCTTGAGGTACACCTAATTTGAAAGGTGAAGGGTGGGACTTGGCCCCTTTGAATTACGTCACTTGCTTTCTGTCACTTTAATAGGATTCGAACCAATCTACAGTCGTCTTGCTACACCCTATACACTTTAATTTATGTAAAAGTAGGTCATGATCTGAAGTATCAAATGCCTTCCGAAGATCTATGAAGGCAACTCCAGAAATTTGATTATATTCAATGACCATTGATTTACAGCTTTTGCAAGGGCAGTTGATTTGGAATGAAATGGTCTAAAACCACATCGATTAGGCTGTAGTAAATCATTCGCATTATTTGCTCAGTTGTTGATGTATGGCCCTTTCGATAGTTTTACTCACGGTTGGTAAGATTGAGATGGGGCGGAAGTTATTTAACGAAGAAATATCTCCTGGTTTTAAATATTTGTACTACGTGGGATGAGCCTTTTTTTTTCCATTCACGTGGAACAACTCCCGTAGACAGGGATTTGCTAATAATATCGCAAAGAGATTCTGCAATAACATTCTTTGTCATGTTGAAAAGTTTGCAGCTGATGCGATCTTCTTCGGTTGCTCTATCTATGCCAAGAATTTCGATCTGTCTCAATACAAAATCTGTCGTTATCATACTTAAATTAAACTGAGAATGAGATTGAACAAAACCTTTGTCCTCATCTAATATCATTTGAGAAGTATTCCTCTGCAGATCTTTTGTAATTTTAGTAGCATAAGATATGAAAAAATTGTTGAATGCTTCAGCAATATTTGCGTTGTCCAGTACTTCTGCACCATCAACCTTCATGGTATTGGGAGAAATGGGTGAAGATTTAGGCGTAAGTTCTTTCAAGCTCTTCCAAATTTACTGTTGTTACGATTTGTAAAATTCGGTCAGTGTTATACTGTTTTTTTCTTATTCTCAGGAGATAAGTAACTTTATTCTTTAGATATTTATAGGTATTCCAAAGATCATCACTATTGTTAGCTTTAGCAGCTTTGAGAACTTAATCACGTTCCGTCATGAGCTTAAAGGGGATGGCTAGTAACTGATCAGTGGGAATCAGTGGAAATGCTGGGGGATGATTGTTTCAATCCTTGTTGGATTCATTTAAGAGTAATTATATATCTATTGTTGTGTGAAAATTATTTGCTTCAGAATGGTCTCATATTCAAGTAATGTGCAGTTTAATGTTTCCAGGTTAGAATGCCTGTACAGTGACGGGGCATTAAACTGCACATTACTTGAATATGAGACCATTCTGAAGCAAATAATTTTCACACAGCAATAGATATATAATATACTCTTAAATGATTAACACAAAAATTGGAACAATATTATCCCCCAGCATTCCAACTGATTCCCACTGGTCATCACAGTTACTAGCCATCCCTTTAACAACCTCATCAGATATCCATGGACATGCATGTTTTCTTATCCGCTTTTTGCGCAAAGGTATACGTGCTTGTTGATAACATTATTGAAAAGAGTCAACCACATATCCCACGCATTATCAACGTCGTCTATATCTTTTATGACCTGCCACGGAGCACTTCTCAAATCAATATAAAATCCCTCCTCATTAAGATTTTTGAATGAGCGAAATTCTGCATATTCGGATTTTTGATGGATCTTTGCAACAAAGTCTCGAATAGCATACACCAAATAATGATCACTAATGTTAGTCTCATATATTCCCCATTCACTGTAAAGTTCTTTGTCTGACAATGTCTGATAAAAATATCAAGTCAATTAAAGTAGAAGCAGTATTTGTAACTCTTGTGGCAGTATCAATTAACTGACTTAGTCCGTACATATTTGTATAAAACATAACTTTTTCGGCATTCACATCATGTTGGTGTGGCATATAATTACAATTGAAATCACCTAATATAATACAACTCATATGTTCCGAGAGAGCAGAGTCCAAATTCTTGTCTAATTTGTCAAAGAAATCAACGTGAGAATTCGGAGGTGTGTAAAATTCCCTAACAAGGATGGAAGGCTTATTTGGATATGCAATTCAAACCAAAGGCATTCTAAAGTAAGATGAATTCAAATCGTCTGTTATTTTATAGTTGAATCTTTTGGAAATATATACAGCCACACCACCACCATGTCTTGTACGGTCTTTACGTAATAGAACATAATCATCGATATGTAATTCAGAATCATCAATCACGGAGTCACAAAAGGTCTCATTCAAACCAATAACATCAATAAGTTAATATAATTGATGTATGTCTCAGAATTAATCTTAGTTCATAAATTTTAGAAATGAAGCTACGAATATTTAAGTGGGCAAGTTTTAAACCCCTCTTTCTGAGCGGGGGAACTGAACCAGTTATCAAATTATTAATTTTATTTGATAAGTTAATGTGGTCGTTCCTGTACTTTGTTAGTGCTAACCTTATCATTGCAATTCAAATTTTCGGTACCAATTTTCAAAGCACTATTAGAAATTGGTTGTGATTTTGACTTCGATACACGAGAACCCGTGTACAATGTTCACCGAAGTTAGAGCGAGAGGTTAACAGCATGTCGGGTCACCAAATTCATCCTTTAAAGCCAGGGTAACCGAGGCTTTAGCCAGGGTTACACCAGAACTGAATTCTCTCGAGTATATCTGGACCGATTCTTTCCGAATATGGCCTGAATTGGAACCTATTCTGTCTCTGATTCGGTGAGCTCCTCGAATCAGAGAAGAATAAGCTCCGAATAGGTCCCGAATCAGATCAGAATTGCCAAGAATTGACCTGAATCAATTTTAGGCATCCCGAATAAAGGCGAATGCTAACTCGAATGGTGGCCAGAATCGAGCAGTGGCCCGAATGCCCCGATTACAGCCGAATAGAGCCAAATGATGACCGGCTGGCTCTGAACATTTCAAAACGAGCCGAATCCCTCCACGAATGTTCCAGAATCCCTCCCGAATTTTCGCCCATTTGGGGAAGGAGAACAGAATCAGGTTTAGATTAGCAGCTGAGTCGGCTCAGGTGTCACCGATGCTTTACGGGCAACCAAAATTTCAGATGTAAAGATTGTATAGTCATGATAGTGGACCGAACGTGCTATCAGACAAAACAACAACAACAACAACAACAACAATAACAACAACAACAACAACGTTACACAGCTGTCATGTAACATCATGTATGATATGTCATGTGCGTATGTAGGCCTATGTATGTGTGTATGTGAGTAGCTATTATATTAATATCGTATGTTAGAACTAAAAAGATAGATAAATGCTGTTTTCATTTCTGAAAGTAACTTTAGTTTTTTTTTTCAATGCCACCGCACTCGCCATATAACAAGAAATAGATTATTTTCTTGGTGTTGAGATGTATTCTATTAATCTTGAAATGCCTCACTTGGAGACAAATGAATATACACTATTAGATTTTGCATCTCTCCAAATAGAGATCGTATACAATGTGTGATATCATAACAAATTGTCTCTGCTGCCACTACAGCGACATTTACACTGTAAAATGTCATCAGGAATACTATACTTTGAAAACAAAATCTTTTTGAAGAAATTAAATAAAACCGGTCATAATCATGATAGAGGAAGGGGCATATCTTAAAAGTAAAATTCCAGACCATGCAATATTGTTGTCTAAAAAGAAAGAGGTAACATTTCCTTCATGATTTTTTTCTTTCTTTTTAGACTAATTTCTGACAGGTGCAGACTTCCCCTTTAGACATAAAAAACAATTTCGTTCAACTATTCACGACCGTGGTAGCCGAGAAATTTGGTTCTTGATTTATAATGAAGATAACCTATACATATATTACGAACTAGATTCCAAATTGGGAGTATGGAGAGGGTGAATCTGATAGACCGAAAAGCTGTCTCACTATACACCTCTGAGTCAACAGACAGGCTTAGAAAAATACCTTCATATCAATTCGGCTATTTCCCCCTCAGCGTCTAATAATCAGGAGAAAGATATTTCAGTTCATTTCATCCTATTTCATTTCCGACAATGGATATGGAAGAGGTACGTTGGTATGTATTATATAAGCGGGCATATAGCAGGGAAAAGTTCACTTACTCTTTATATCATGACCTCCAGTAAGTTTCATTTTCTCGAAACCGCCCTCAATGCCCGGAAGTAGAAGAAACTGCATGGTTTGGTCAGCCCTGATGAGTAAATCGTGCATACGGAAAGCCATGGCGGTATTGGCGGGAATTTGCAGACATCGTGTGCCTTCTGACAACACTTGCCCACAAACGTCAACCTGATATACGATACAATGAGTTAAGTAACTGTCAGGATCGTATGTACAACCACGTGACCCGCGACCACGTGAGCTTGAAGCATTTTGATATGCTATCCAGTTGGAGAACTTTGTGTATGTGCATTGTGTGTGTGTGTGTGCGTGTATGTGCATGTGTATATAATGAAGGAGATGTTGATTAATTTGATCAAGTTGATCAAGATAGCCTTTTTTTCTAAGACTTATGCAGCATTTTATCTATATTTTGTATAAAGGTATGCTTTGCTAACAAGAAAAAAAAAGGTATGTGAATAAAAAAGCATGCCTCAAAAACACAAGTGTTTGTGTAATGAAGCAGATATGGATTGGCTAGATTAAGTTGATCAAGTTACTTTTCTCCTGAAGTTCATGCAGAATTTTATGCCATGTTTTTAGATAAACGGTATAATTTGAAAAAAAAAATCCCCACAAAACATATTGTACTGTATAAATGTTTTTAAAAAGATATGATTTAGCAGCACACGAGAGAAAAATACAGCTCCTCTTTTTTTTTGTTCATATCTATGTGTGTGTGTGTGTGTGTGTGAGAGAGAACAATGAAAAAAAAGTTCAAGTGATGAAACCCACACACACACACGGACACACACAGACACACATTACATTGTTTACTATTTCACCCAGAAAGAAACGAAGTACATCATCATCCCATGGCAGTAAAATGGTTAGATTACGACACATTCAACTTTTCAAAGCATAGTATTAGGAAAATGTAAATAAATAAATAAATAGACAAATTAACACAAGAAAACTGTTCCACCATAATCCATGCAATAGGCCTATACAATCTACTCTTATCACGGAGGACCCAAATTTTACAATGTATGAGCAGAACATATTTTGTAATACATGTATTATTACAAAAACGAAAATTGAAAAAAAAATAATGAGATAATGAGTACAAAAATGAAAATATACGGCTAATTGTACTTTTTGAATATATACATGCAATGATCTATGCATAGTACAAATAAGATAAGGATGGAAATGGAGGGTCCAACTTAACAGCAAAGCTTATCGATTACGACATAGGACCCTCAACTTTCAATCTGCAGGTGCCACTTCCTTTACACACACACACACACACACACACACACACACACACACACACACACAAAAGTGGAGGGGCCAAAAGTGGTTACACCCTTTGTATTCCAATGTATTGTGGAAAAAAAGTGGGGACCCTCACCCCCATTTTTCCGTCAGCCTTGTATCTACATACAAGGCTGACGTATGTATCTACGTATGTATCTACATACAAGGCTATCTCCATGGAACTCCCTTCCCATGGACATACAAAATGCACCTTTTAAAAAGAGATTGAAGAGTTTTCTTTTGAAGTCTTATAATGCAACCGAATAAATTCATGAATTTGAATAACAAAGCAGTACCCGCTGCATGCTATAAGGATTAGAACCAACACTTGCTTTCGGGCGAAAGCTCGGTGGTCTAGTGGAGATGACGCCTGTCCGGTGATCAGGAGGTCGTAGGTTCGAATCCTGCTCGAGTATGTACGCCCATGATTTTTTATCATGGCTACTACTAAACACTGATCAATTCAGTGCTTATTTATTTACGTCGATGTTGGCAATTTGTCGATCAGTTGCAATGAAAACATCTCGACGGAAGAAATTCATGAATTTGAATAACAAAGCAGTACCCGCTGCATGCTATAAGGATTAGAACCAACACTTGCTTTCGGGCGAAAGCTCGGTGGTCTAGTGGAGATGACGCCTGTCCGGTGATCAGGAGGTCGTAGGTTCGAATCCTGCTCGAGTATGTATACGCCATGATTTTTTATCATGGCTACTACTAAACACTGATCAATTCAGTACTTATTTATTTACGTCGATGTAGGGCAATTTGTGGATCAGTTGCAACGAATAAATATAATTCTGTAATGTATTTTCTTTCACTATAGGCAGCATTCTCTTGAGGCATCGACCATTTTTTACCGCGGTTAGTATTTTTGTATTCCTCACGTGCCCTCACGGTTGCACTCTGTTTCGCTGGAAAGCAGCTCAACACTGTTTCACTCTCGAAAACGCGTGGCTATTTGTCTCTGTGGGCTTCGCCCCTTGGTGTATGCATCAAAATAATGTAGGTTTTTTCTCTCTCTTTCTCTCTCTTCTCCCCATTTTCTGTTCCCTATTTTCACACTTTTGCTTTCTTTTTCTTCTTTCTTTCTTTCTTTTTTTTTTCTATTCCCGACTTTCCCAGTTTCCCGCAATCTTTGTAGTTGTAAGTTTTTCACCCCCTTTACTTCCCCTCTTTCCCCTCAGAGGTGCCCACATGTTACAAGCATAGTCTTTTGAGTGGGTACCTCCACTTTTTTTTTTCACAGAATGTATAAATAGAGTGTATATTTCTTTTTGTACCAAACATAAGGACATGAGCATGTTGTTATCCCTGTCTGACTATGTATATATGTATGTATTATAATCAACGACTCGCATGCCAAATGTATCATATTGTTTTTTTTTTGTACATTCTGTTGGAAAAAGAGTGAAAAATAAAGTTTGAATTTGAATTTGAATTTGATTACTCGGGGCTTACAGCCAAACAAGCTTGCTTTAATGTAGGTCCCGTCACACTTTTCTTTGATCAACCCATCTTGATTTGGAATTTGACCAGTTATTACATATCATTACTGTGTTATCACCATGTATATTGTTTGTGTTTTGCACATTGTTTACAAGGTGAAAGAACTTGTTTAATTTCTGTTATAATGTCCATAAATGAGAAGTGTGGAAATAAAATGAAGTTACATCGTTTTCTTACTTACCATCTTTGCTCCACCCACACCAACGCCGGCGTCGCCGTCAACCTCTACTTTGTTCATGGTTTTCACATCCACTTCCGATTTATTGTTGAGTGACGTCACCACCAGGCAAAGGGAATTACGAGAATCCGACATTGCCTCACGAACTAAGGCATGCGAAGGATCTATTTTTCTGAGTAAAAAAAAAAAAAAAAAAGATAAATTACCCCAAGAACATTACTGTTGATCTCTTGAATGTATAGAGCAAAATAATGCTTAAAAAACTGAATTGAATGTATTGCATAATTTCCGCTTTAACTCTCAATTATAGTAAGGACCACACAAACTAACACATTTAACTTTGTAACTGGAACCTAACTGGCGTAGAAGAATTCTGCCTGCTATGATCTCCTAACAATACCAATTGCACTTTTTCTTTTTCTTTTCAATCAGTACATGCAGGAGAATGAAAATGTCAGTGTGTGAGGAATAAACATCAGCATCTCTTTTTTTTTTCCTGTCGCTCGTGTAAAAGTGGTCCACCCACTTCTTGGAACGTATTAACAGCAGTGTGCCTACCACGGACGTTTTTTGCTGCACAAATTGTCGCCCCTGCACAGGGCGACAATTTGTGCAGGGAGTGACGGCACAAATTGACGCCTCTGCAAGGCGACAAATTGTGCTGCTTGTGCAGTTCCCAATTTTTTACCCCAATAGCGACAATGCGTACAGGTAAAATGAAAAGTAGCTGCACAAATTGTCGTCGGTCGTTGTCTTCAAGCTGCAGAAGAAAATGCCAAGATGCACTAATCTAAGTGATTTTGAACATACTGGAAATAGAAAAAAGACATCATAAAGACATTAAAAAGTTAAAATTGAATATGTTACAGTTGTTAGAATAATTTCATAATTATATTGTTATGACATGATTTTTACTAGATTTAATGCTTGTGACTGGTCGTAACGATGTCATAACGACGTCATACGATTCGTTGCTGTATTGATCATGAATATTTATGAGATTGAATTCAATATGCAAAAACTAGTGAAAATAAGTAAAAAACATTAGTAATTACAGTATTTATACTGTGTCAGAAATTGTACACTTTAGTCTTATCTTATTCGAACTAATCCAACCTTGTGTTATGAACACATATTTTCATATTTAATTGGGCTTCTCACAAAATTGTGGCCTAGTTTAGTAACCATGTCATGAAGCATTACGACATTTTGCCCTTTTATATAGAGACAGAAGAGTGATACAACAGTCCAGTAACTAGGAATAGGTGGTAGGCATAAGCACAGGAATAGAATTTAGGACCTTAGGAGTAGACGGTTCGAGTCGTAGGATTGTACCTGAAGATGCCCACACCTTTGTTAGATCTTGTAATTAACATAGTAGTTAATGTTTCTCGGTTTAGAACGACGTCAAAACTGACGTCTTTTTCCTTTGTTTATTTTTGTCAAAGTGACGTCGTTAAGACGCCTTTTCTCTGTACCAATACAGAAAAGGTTATAAATTGACGTGAAAACGACATGTTTATGTCTATAAGGCGTCTCTTTAAGACCACCTAGACGTCAGACAGACGTCACAAATATGACGTGTTTTGACGTCTTACGTTTGAGCAAAGATACGATATTTTGACGTCAGTCTAAGACGTTTAAATGACGTCCTTTATCTTTGTGTATTTACGTCGTTGAAGGACGATATATTACGACGCCTTTCTGACGTCTAAATATGACGTCTTCCATTTTAGCAAAATTGCGTATTTTTGCCGACAGTTTACCATGTCTTCCTGACGACAGCGCTGACGTGAAATTGACGTCATTCTGACGTGTCTCTGCTATCATGGATGTTAATATGTATGTATGTGTGCATGTATGTGTGCATGTGTGCATTCTACAATGTGAAACGCATTGTGAAACACAGTATGAAATCTCTTTACATTGTTGAATTTAAATTTAAACTTAGATTTGAATTTAACAGTTCGAACGCAATACGAATCATCAATTCACAATGTGAAACAGGACATCAGTACGTGGACTCTCTGTGAAAACCACACCACAGTGTGAAGTCATCTTCACACTTAAATTCGAGCGTTTTTACATAGTCGACTATATCATGTAATGTGACCACATTGTGAACACACTGTGAGACACTATGAATGCACTGTCAGACACTGTGTACTTTCCAGGGATCACCTGCGACGTCCGTCAGGCGTCTGTCCGTAACGCTACAAAAACTTGAATAACTCTGTATCCAGGGCTTTAATTTCAATCAACCTTGGAATACACAGTTTCACATTTTACCAAACACGGAGATCACCTCAAGGTCAAAGGTCTCAGACATGGGTCAATGATTATTTATTTATTTTTTTTTTTTTTTATGGCGCGTTTCTGTAACGACCAATAACACCATGCACATACAGACATCCATCACGCAAACACATGCGCGCGAGCTCGTCCACCCAAGCACACACACACACACACACACACACAGATTCCAACTCTCCCGCTTTGTGTGACACACATTTCCCTTCACTCACCCATCATCCACCCACTCCACACACATACACACACGCGATCAGCGGTTTGCGCGTTGTCAGTGTGGAGTACGGCGGTCACATTTTGTGTATGATATTAATATGCGTGTATGAGTGGGGGAAAGCGAGCGATTAAAATCGGTCAGTTTAGTATCAGAATCGGCAAATTTGTCAATCTCCTTGCTCTTTTTCAAGAGGGCTATTCAAAGGAGATGAACCTACTACTAATTGGTGGGTCTTTAATTTAACTGTTCTGTCTCCCTCCCCCCCCCCCCGAGCCTCTCTCTCTCTCTCTCTCTCTCTCTCTCTCTCTAGTTTACCTGTTGTTGACAGCGTTCACAAGGCTTGGGACATCGAGAGAATTATCAACGATGTCGCCGAGATCGAACGATATGGTGACTGAGTTTCCGCATCCCAAATCCACGTCTACGTATCCTTGCGGCACGGATGCCTCAAAATTTCCTAGAAAGCACAAAAGTACGAAAGGGGATCAATATTATCTTAAAGAATAGGTATATATTTATTTGAATTGCCCTAAATTATTGTAACTCCCTAAATAAAGGTATATATCATAAGATAAGAATCGCTCCTTATATGTGTTTTCCAAAAGAGACTATGAAGTTGTTTCCTTTACAATCTAATGATTAAGATGGGGTCAGGCCTAATTGTAGGTGTATTTCGCTATTCTCTCGCAAAAATACATACTGTCATCTTTGAAATTGGAGTGAACTATATACGGCTCACACCCATAAATAAAATGTATTGTCCCAGACCCCTTCTCAAATTCGTACCAAAGATACCAAAATAAATGAAGAAAAAAAAATTAATTAAAAATCACTAATGCAGTTTGGCATAAAACTGAATAGCTGCAAATATTGAGTATGAATTCCTCTACAAACTGCATTTTGGTTTAAAGAGGAAAGCTTTTCTCATGGAATTTGAAGGGACCATATTTCATTGGGTACGTGTACGGAAAATAGGTGATTAATTTTTATTATTTTTTTTTTGAGTGACAAGAAATCGTAGTCTGGCTTTGCGGACCCTGGACAGAGTTTGAGCCGAAGAACCTGCCTTGCAAATTTGATGGATAACAGGGTATAGCTCACTTATCCAGGTTAGTGAAGATGAAACAACTCATTTCTCCCAGCTATTTGACAGATTTTTTTTTTTTTTTTTTTTTTTAATTTTAATTTCAACACACGTCTCTATGGGGAATTATTTACCCATGTGAGCCCGATAGTGCCGCTACCACATCTTTTGTTCAGATTTGTCCCTCATTTCACTAAGTAAGGGAACCCGGGTTGAAGTGGACCAACATTGTTTATTTATTTATTTTTTTTTTTGCCTAGCCGGAAAGGGAATTCAATGCAGAGTAAAACATGTTTTTTGCTGAATGCACTACCCAAGGACTACCACTAGCAGAAACAGAAAACCAAGAAAGAAAGAAACAAACAAAAAAGACAGGGATTTTTTTTTTCTGTCAAATTATCAGTTTTATCAAATACTGTCACCTTAAAAAATAAAGATAACATAAGAAAAAAAAATTGCGTGCGGCAGACCTTCGGAGCAAAGTGAAATATTATTCTGCTATGTAAAAACCATATACCAACTGCTAAATTTGCTCTTTTATGGCCTTGTATATTCTTGTATAGTTTTGAATGGCCTGTTTCCCTAGAGACCTTCTTTTATTATTCATAGTTAAAGAGTATCTATAGGCCCTATATAAATGACTTTTCTTTTTAATGTTGTAGTGTTGGAATTTTCCACTGGAGAATTTTAAGCGTTTTCTGAAACTGCAACTGAGAAACAAATAATTTGCAACACTTTTCGATGAATTGCATGCAATTTTCGTAAACTGTCATGTCACGTGACCAACCTCAGACCAATGATACAAGTCTGGTTCAGATAGGACTGCAGGTGTCCAACTTGTGTGTGTGTATGTGTGTGTTTGTGAGATATAGAGGAGTTCACATTTTTATTTGATGAAAATTGGTCGTGAAATGTTTGAGCTTTCGAATAAGAGCGATCCTAATAAGATGCGACAGGCCACGACTTTTATTGAATCTCTTTGTATTGTTTTTTTCATCAAATAAACTTTCAATCCATCTTAGAATTGCACATTTCAAGGAGCGCTTTCTAAATGTTTATCAAAACGTTGCTAGCTGAATCTTCACCTCAACCATAACTCATAACTATACCATCCCTTTAGTAACGTATAACAGTGAGTGGAGGTCATTATCTGCTGTCGATTAATATCTTGACACAATTAAGCTTAGGCTATTGTCACAACTCAGAGCGGCGACCGACCGATGTGTAGCCGGCTCATACCCCTTTCAGTAACCCTCTTGGCTCGGACCAGGAGCGGGCCAAGTCAAAAAATTTTGAGTTTATGAATGGGTCGGGCCAAAGTGGCCCACGCCAGGAGCGGGCCAGGAGCGGGCTATTTAGGCGCTGCTGCAGCTAGCACCAGGTGCGGACCAGGCACGGGCCTGGCGCTGATCGAAGAGTTTATGAACGATAGCAGCGCCAGGCGCGGGCCAGAATTCCTTTCACGGTCAAAGGTCACAGCTTACGCTGCTCAGCTCATAAGCACAAGGCATGCACATCAAATATCGCGCAAAAATGCACTTCCGCTCTGTCCATGACGTGTTTAGTTACCATGGCAGTTATCCCTTATGTGACCAAGTTTATGAATGGGTCATCATAAAAGTAGCGTGGCTCTGCTATAGTTACTGAAGGCAATTTTTACTGCTTGGCGCAGGCTAATTTAGCTCGGACCAGGAGCGGGCCAAAAATGTATGAGTTACTGAAAGCCAGCAGTTTTTGGAGATGGCTATAAAACCCCAGCGATGCCCGAGCGATGCCCTGTCGATTTCCCGTCGGTCACCGGCCGATTTTACGTGAAAAAAATGCGAAATAATATATGGGGATCCTCTCCGCGCAGAGTCTGAGCAGTCACCGAGCGATGCCCCATTGGCAACTAGACGATCTCCCACCGGCCACCGGCCGATTTTTACGAAATCGCTCAGAGACCGACGGG
The DNA here is from genome assembly GCA_033980235.1 of Diadema setosum. NCBI lineage: Eukaryota > Metazoa > Echinodermata > Echinoidea > Diadematoida > Diadematidae > Diadema > Diadema setosum. The sequence goes on from CM067080.1 coordinate 5,481,313, forward strand.
TGATCGATAGGCCCGTAGGCGTATACCGGCGGCGGCCCGCCGGTCTCTGCCGGAAATTTCTCTTGAGCTATCTGGGTTTAGGCTACGATCACAAATCAGAGCGGCGACCGACCGATTTGTAGCCTGCTCGGTTGCCGCTGATTTTTTTTTTTTTTCACCGCCCAGCAGTTTTTGGAAATGTCGAGCAGGCTATAAAATCTCAGCGACGATCGAGCGGTGCCCTATCGATTTCCTGTCGGTCGCCGGTCGATTTTGGGTTTAAAAAAATTGCGAAATATGGGGATCTTCTCCGCGCTGAGACTGGGTAGTCACCGAGCGATGCCCCATTGGCAACTGGACGATCTCCCACCGGCCACCGGCCGATTTTTACGAAATCGCTCGGCGACCGACGGGTGATCGATAGGTCATCTACCGGTTTCCCAGTCAGACCGCAGCACGTATGCTAATGAGCCGATCCGGCAAGATTTATTCAGCACTCTCGTTGACGATCTTTGCGTTTGAAAGGTGTCTCGCACGTACGAGATTTTGCGAGAGTTTGACAGGGCTATTGTTTTCACAGTGTAGCGACTTATACATACATTCATCATGGCTACAAGTCACTGTAAATTGTTTTTCAGACACTGATCTTTATTTTGATACCAAATTTTCGTATAATATCGGTTCCTATCATGACGATATAATCAGCTGAATTTGCGTAAATTTTACCCACTTTTCATGGAAGATTTTGTCGTCTAAAGTTCGTTTTTGGTTCCTTACCGGACTAAGAAACGGTTGTTTCTAATTTTTTAGTTAAGGAGACGCAAGCATGATTTAAACTAGTTTTTGCGTTTTGAAATGTCTGTAAAATTCAATCCTAAGCAGGAAGTATGCTCCACACAAAGTATACAGTGCAGAGCGCGAATTATTCAGCGCTTGAACTATACACGCGTGCCTGTATGCAAGCATGCGCTATGCACACACGTGGCATAGGCTATATTTTTATTTCGAGTATAGGAAAGTCACTAGTGTGTGTAAAGTCACTAGTGTGTGTAAAGTCTACGGCAGTCTACTGACAAAAAAGGAGTGAAACCTAAGACTATAGGGACTCTACCTAAGACAAACTGTGTTCGCATACTTCTTAATTACAATGACCACGACGCTCGGCATCGCCTCGCTTTGTCATGATGTGTTAGAGCTTGGACCGGTTACTAGAAGGTCCGTGGTTCGACTCCCATTCGGGTTCTTACACAATATCTTGTTTTAATTTTTCTCTTAGTTTCTAAATTATATTAATTTTCGTCATGCGCATGGCAGATTGTTGTTAGTGCACTTCCGTGCGCATGGCAGAATGTTGTTAACCCTATGCGCACTCCCACACCCTAACGACAATCTGCCATGCGCACTCCCACACTGTAACGACAATCTACCAGGCGCAAGGAAGCGCTGTAATGACAATCTGCCATGCGCACGACGTTTTGTAACGGTTTATTCCGTCAGGCTTAAGGCTAGAGAGAGTAAAAAAGTCAAAGACTTGATAGAAAGTCACCAAGACAAATAATCGCCTTTCCCATACTGGGAAAAAAAAAATATCGCAAACAGTAGCAGCGTAATGACGTAATGCAAGCGCTGAATGCAAGCGCTGTCCCATGAGAGAGCTTACTCTTGAGATTGCACGGTTTCAAGCTGACCAGCACTGACATCGATTTATATTTTACTGGTTCCTGACCGGATTAAGCAACAAATTGTTAAGATATTTACATAGATACAAAAATTAAGAGATGGACTACCAAATGATACATTTTCATTGAGACGCAAGGTGAATTTGGTATTCTTTTGACGTCTTGAACGTGTACTACACGGATCACTTTTTTCATCATTTTTCAAGCTGAAATTACACTATGATATTTTTCATTTGAAATAATTTGAGTAACATGTGACGATAGCTTACATATTTTCCTTGAATTTGACACCAAATTTGTGAATATAAGGTGTATTTTTGTTGCCGAAAGCCCAAGGACAAAATCCCCATCCGCAGCTCACTACGTATGCAAGCCTCGAGCGGGCTTGCATACAAGTTGAATAAATACGAGCGAAATATCGGGTGCTACGGTCTGACTGGTCCCGTAGACGTACCGGTACCGGCGATCGCCGACGGTCTCTACGGGAAAGTTCTCAAGATCTACTCTCTAAAAAAACAAAAATCGAGTGAAAATATTCACTCTTAAAAGAGTGAATACAAAAAAAAAGAGTGAATTTAGAGTGAAATTGGAGCGACTTTTGGGTGAAAATGTTCATTTTCACTCATTTTGGAGTGACCTCAGGGATCACTCGAAGATTTTGGAGTGATCCCTGACGTTACTTTAAAACGAGTGAAAATTAACATTTTCACTCAAAATTCACTCCAATTTCACTCTAAATTCACTCTTTTTTGTATTCACTCTTTTTGGAGTGAATAATTATTTTCACTCGATTTTGTTTAGAGAGTACCTGGGTTTGTTTATGTACCTTTATGTGATTTGTGATGTCATAATTATAAGATAAAACTTGAGGCTAAAGAGTTAAGAGTTAAATTACCAACTACCAAACCTCACTTATGTCAGTATGTGTAACCACAGATAACTACAAATTAGGAAATCAAACAAAATGGAGAAACCCAAGATGGAACAAAGATTGGAATATATTAGAATTATCCAAAATATCTTTGTTTATTTCTATCATAACAGTTTTTCCCATTCCTATTTAATTTCATATTTTCATTTCCAAATCTCTTGTCATTCATAACTTTTTCATTAAGTAGGCCTTTGATAAATGATAAGATAACTAAACCATATATCACTAAGTCTACATATCGACACTAACTTTTAGCTTTCTTCTCTTTTGCCCCAAGTGGTTGTCCCTGTCTTCCATGTTCCTCATGTTGGTTGCCGAGATAATGAGATGCTGAAATTGAGGTGGCGTAACCTTGCCTCTATCCCTCCCATCCTTCCTCCACATTGCCCTGGCTTCTTTTCGCCATCTAGTCCCTGGTTTCCTTCAGTGCTTCTGTCATCTTTATCTTTATATATTTTTAGTTCCTAAATCGCTCGACGGCGACCGCTCGATCTATTCTCTATTCATTTTTTTTTTGTTTTTGCTGCTTTTTTTTTTGTCTCTATTATTTTTGTTCCCTATATCACAAACTTCATCACCATGTTGAAATAAGATGAAAATGAATAAACTGGAATATTTTACTTTGCTTGTGGATGTCTTAGCCATCCAAGTACCGACTTTTATTTTAAAAAACAGCTTTTAATTCCTCTAAGAATGATATGCTCTGTATCAAAAAGTTAAAAGCCCAATTCTCATCTCCACAAATACTATTTATAGCCCTTTAGCAAGAGGCGAATTAATCTGTCCCTTGGATGTGAAATTATTGGTAATTGAGGCCCCCTGTGTGAGAGAGTCACAGCGCGTGCACATGAAAGATCCCGCCTCATCCATCCATCGCAAAAAGCATCGACGGGGCATTATTACCCCGTGCAGCGGTCCCACCTCTCACAAAACTGGACCCCCATGAAAGACCAGCTATATAGTGCATGCGCATATGAATACGTGTTGTCAAGCCAGTATTCTTTTAATGAAACACATTCAACAAAAAGCCTCTGATTTATTTCTTTATATCAGTACCAGCTGGAGTTGATATACGCAAGAGCATGTAAATTTACTTATCCGAGTGGTTATAAATCACCCGGTGATACGAAGTTTGCTCTTGCGACAGACATAAGGTTTAGGTTGGTAAGGGCTTTAGGTTTAACTTGATGTAAGGATTAGGATTAGTATTAGGGTTATATTTGGGGGTATAATTGATGTTTGGCTTAGCGTGCAGATATTTCATGGGAGCAATTGTCGCAGGAGCAAATTAATGACATGGAATCACCCACCTTTGGCGACGAAATTGTGTGATAAGTTGAATTTTCCGATATCTTCCGAGTTGACAGGAGGAAGGTGGAAAGGCTCCAACTTCATATCGACGTCTTCATGTCTCAGTATGTCAGGGAGCTTGAAGGCAGTAGGGGTAATCTTTTCCCTCTGCCAAAACCACTTCTTGTTCTTCTTTACAATGAGATGACCCGGTCCACATTTTTTGGCATCCAGCAAGCCTGTTGCCGGGATGAGTTCCCCCGACATGACTTTTGCAAGCGTAGTTGTGGTCGACTTGAAGATGGAATCAGACATCTTGAACTATTGAATGATCATAGGTGATTTTTTTTAAAAATCTCTGTAAAACCTCCTCCTCCTTTAAATCGGTAGCCTGTTATTATGGCGCAGGTTTGATTCCCAGTGAATCTTGCTGAGCAATCAAACGTTGTGTGCTATCACATTCCAATCTATTACGGGTTATATTAGGTAACACTCCACCCCTCCGAATATAGGACGTGAAACGAAACTCCTGTGTGTAAGCATTGAGGTGTGAGCAACTCATAACCCACGTATACGTAAAAGATCCTGCATTATTCATTTGTTTTGGTCCTATATCAAATGCACCAAGCATTGTTTTAAAAACGTTTGTTACTTTTTTCTGAAGGTGTGTGCAAGCAGAGTAACATGCATTATTCAACTTGTTTCATGCTGTGTGCGCCCAGCGGGATCGTGATGATTACGTTAATTATTTAGGCTGTATTCCATGATGTTTGCACGAGCAGGGTTTGAAAATGCGTTTTGTATTTTTCTCCCAAAAATCTCTTCGCATTTTGTACATGCGTTCTTAAAAGGTACACGACATGGTTGAATTCGTGATGCTTTTTACGCCTATCGCTTCCTCATTATTACGGACCATTCTGAAAAAAAATGAAATTATTTATTTGTAAAATACAATGTGAAATTATAATGAACATCACGATGATTTCATTAAATTAATCATTTCGGCTATAATCTTTTACGTAGTGTACACATCAATGTTTCCCAACCAGCAAAACAACTATAAGTCGGAACAAACATGGAAATATTATGATTTTGCAGAGTTTGTGCTTTCTTTCTAATATTTAAATAGGTTAGGAGAGTCCATCTGAATTGAAATGTATATCATTTTAAATCTTAGAGTCTGCTGTCTTAGAAAGAGGATTAAGCTTTTAACTTTTTGCAAGATACTAAGAAACCACTTATGAATCAGAGGAATTCTCAGAGGAATTCAAAGTTCATTTGATGAAAATCGATTTTGAAATGGCTGAGACATCCAAAAACAAAGTAAAACAAAGTAAAAGCGATTCAAACAAAAGGTTGGTTCCACTTTTTATTAGGATCGCTTAATTTTGGATATTTCAGTCATTTCAAAACCAATTTTCATCAAATAAACATTGAATTCTTCTTGGAATTACGTCATCTTTCATATTTCATAAGAGGTTTATCATTACATCACAAAAAAAAAAAATCTGAAACCAGGTCTCAACCAAAACTATACCATCCCTTTAACCAAAAATCCATATTTAGTGTATTTTTGTGATTTTTTTTTTGGGGGGGATGCAGAGTCACAATTGCAGTGTTTTATATGAAGCTACAATCAGACTATTGCAGTTTGACTGCTGAACTTCACCCGGAGGTTTGTCATAGATGAGTCCATAGGCAGGGCTCGACACTAACGGTGGCCCGGTGGCCCGGGGCCACCAAAAATGAAAGTCGGGCCACCAAATTTCAAAAAAAGGGCAAATTTGGTGGCCCGCCTCGGGCCACCAAAATTTTTTGAAAAGTATGTTAATAAATTCGTAACTTTTTGCGCCGGAAATTAGCAGTTAAGTTTGTTTAAAGGATGGATGAAAAGAACTGATTTAGTGCCTGAGAGTGAGTGTTGCAAGTTTGTTGAAGTTTATTTATGAGTAGATATGTCCAACTTCTAATTCTTACTATGATAAAACTTAAATATTTGACTCATTAAAAAAAGGACTTCTAATGTTTTTTATTGGGTTTTTTTCGGGACACCAAATTTTTCTCTCGGGCCACCAAAAATGTGAAATTTAGGATTTTGGCGGCCCCATCGGGCCACCAAACAAAAAAGTTAGTGTCGAGCCATGCCATAGGTGATGACATAACTGCTTTGCCAGGTACTAACCAAACCAGAGATGAGACAAGTCCCTCTTAGAAAAAAAAAAAAACATTCCAAAGCAAAACAGAACATTTAAGAATGCAAACAAGTCAATGAAAAACCAACGGGTGAATGGAAGCACACTGAAAAAAAAATAAAGTAAAGTGGAAGAAAGCATTATAAAATGGACAAATGCAAGTATCTGTCAGCAAATAACAGTCTGAATTCTGATCTTTGATGATTAAAAGCTATTGTGCAGTAGACAAGGTCATTATCATAACTATTAATATCATAACTAGTATTCTGATGTAGGGAACCTCATAGTGCAAAGAGAGAGGAATACAATATATATTAATGTATGCTTACAAAATATTTGCAATGATAGAATATTGTGTGAAGGTCAGCTGCTTTCATAATTTGATTAATAAACTATGAAAATATTTCAAATGATTATGAAAAATCTGTTAAGGTATAAGTGATCCAAACATGAATACATCAGTGAACGTTGCAGTGCATTATTTTTTTTTCTTATTTTCAGGCTTGTAATGGCAATCTGTATGTAACCCAGTTAGAAATTATATCTATGCAGGCAATTATAATTTGATGAAAAAGATAGAATTAAGAATAGCTTATAATGTAGAAATGAAGTAGAATATGATACCAGAAAATACTTTGAGTGATAATATTTTCACAAAGACTCTTACCAGTAGCACCATTATGGTTATGATAATTGTACTGTGATTATGACGATACTGAATAATGAAATACTTTGTACATGTTTTCAAGATCAGATTTTCCAATGAATCAGGCAACCAGAATATTAAATTTTGACAGCAACAACTGCTCCAATAGTTTCTGCAGTTACATAATCTGTCACATGACATGTTTTTTTTTTTTTCATTTCCATCTAAGAAGATGGCTGGACAACCCATATTCAGCTACGTTTAGCTGGTCTTCATGGGGTCCAGTTGGATGTGAGGTGGGACCACTTCACCGGGTTAAACACCCTGCTCTTTGCGATAAATGAATGAAGCGGGATCTTTTACGTGCATGAGTTGTTACTCTCTCATACAAGGGACTTCCATTTTATGTCGTATCCGAGGGACAGAGTATTTTGCCTCTTGCTAAAGGGGGCGGTATGCTTACACACAACATTGCCCAGTCCAGACTTGGGTTCGAACCACGGTTCGAACCCGGGCCGCGTGATCGTGAGGCAGACGCGCTACCGACTGAGCCAACTCACCGTCCTACTGAGCCAACTCACCGCCTTAAAAATTGTTAAATTGTGTAGAATTGATATTAATGTGTATCAAATTGACAGCAGTGAATGAATCAAATGATTGAATAATTGTCGGCGTATATCTTTCTGCCTCTTTCAATGAAATGTGTTTCCATTGTGGCAATTGATGAGTAAAATCAAAAAGTATTAAGCAAAGAATACCTGCGAAAACTAGAACTATCATTCATTGTGATTTTTACCCCCACCTCCAACTGAGGGAGTTTGTTCAACCAGCATTAATTTTATAAGGTTTTATTTTTAAAAAAATAGTTACCATGGCAATGCATTGTTCTACATTGAATAAAGTTGTGTTTTGTTTATTAAAAGATTTTGTTCGTCACATGTGTCATAATTATATGAATCGTAAGCCAAATGCTCAAGAACTGAGTGAATTAGGAGAATAAACTGATAAGTCTTATGATTTTCATTTAAAAAAATTATCTTCCTATGGCAACACACTGTTCAATATTAACGAAAGATGAAGTTAGCACAAGTACATAGTATAACTGTCACATGTGTCAAATTTCAAGTCAAATGCTCAAAAGCTGAGGAAGTTAGCTGAATCAACTATATTTTAGTATGATTTTCATTCAAAATACTCTGTACCATGGCAACGCGTTGTTTGACAAAGAAAAAGAAGAAATTAGCACATCAGTCTATGTACTTTAGCAGTCTCATGTGTCAGATTTCAAGTAAAAGAGCTCAAATACTGAAGGAGTAAACTGAATCAACATTTTTTGTGTTATATTCGCTGAAAATGCTGTTACCATGGCAACACAATGTTCCATATCTACGAAGGTTAAAGTTTGCACAACTACATATCATAGTGGTTACATGTGCCAACTGTCAAGCTAAATGCTCAAAAGCTGAGAGATAGCTGAATCCACAATATTTTTGCATGATTTTCATTCAGCTGTTACCATGGCAACACATTGTTCAACAATAGCGAAAGATACAGTTTGCACATCTACATACTATACCGGTCACATATGCCAATTTTCAAGCCATATGCTCAAAGATTGACGAATTTATCGAATTCACAATATTGTTACCATTGCAACCCATTGTTCACATAAACAAAAGATTAGTTTTGCATATCTAGATACTTTAACGGTCACGTGTGTCCAAATTGAGGTCAAATACTACAAAAAATAACTAAGGAAGTTAGGTCAATTCATATATTTCTATGAATGATTGTATAGAAAAAATTGTTGCCATGGCAACAGATTTTTTTTCACACCACACACGGGAAAAAAAAGTGTTTTGCACAACTACACATTACATTGATCTCTTTTTATGCTGAATTTCAACTGCATTGCTTTAAAACTGAGGGTAGTACTTCGATCCACCACAATTTGTGTGACTTTAATGAAAATTTACTGTTGCCATGGCAACGCATGAAGAGATATTAACGGAAAAGAAGGTTTGCACATCTACCTTTGGCAGCAGTCACACGTGACAAACTTGGGGTCAATTTCTCCAAAAATGAGAAATAGGTTTGATAAATGACTCTCAAAAAGCTATCACATAAACCTGGGAGTGCTCCTGACCACTCCAAGATTTAAGTTATAGCTTTGCCAAGTTGGGAGAGACTTTATGTGCTAGCTTTGTTCATGAAATGGTTTCTAGAAAAAAAGTCTCTCCTAAGTCTGAGTTTATGTGATAGCTTGTTGCTATATCTTTTTCATGATTTTTTTTTTTAAAACAAAGTCTCTCCTAAGTATGACTTGGGAGAGAGAAAAAAATCTTTCAGGACTTTCATGATACGGACCCCACGTTGTTTCCTTGTGCAGCGGGAATGTTTTTGAACAAAAGTAAGCTAAGAAAAAAAAATCTGTAAAACCTTTAACAAAGAACCTAAGAAATATAGGGGGTTTTTATCGACACAAATAAGTATACCGGATCCTTGACTTCATCTGAAGTCATGTATGGCATGGTAACTAACAAAAATAATGAAACTAGAATTTGGCCTTCACAAGTTCTTGAAAATAACGAATGAACCAGGATATACTATGATGGCTGGTGTAATAGATTTCCTCGCATTTTATTGACACTTTTGCGACTGTAGAATGGCACATTTCTTTTGTTCGAGGTATGATTTACCCACGAAGCCTGAGCACGTTCACAATTCAGTCGCCATGCACCATTTCGATGCATGAATACCGCATTAACAATCGAGCAGGAACCTTCTCTTTACAAGTTTCACTTTCAGTTTCTATTTCAATTTAGTTTATTCTTCACAAACATCCACATAGTTATATAGCATTTACTCATATTACGTAATTCTATACATCTTACGTGGACATGGGTATATTTAGGCCTACTTATGTTCTGTCAACTGTTACGAACTTGAAGCAGGTTTATAATTTGAGTGTTGTGAGGGCCATTATAATCTCAACTTGTTGAAAAGGGTCACAAAGAATTATTAACAGAAACTATGCAGGTAAGTGAAAGTGATATAATTCAGAAGGTTCACATTAGGCTGGCCGACTGAGACCAAGTGGGAAGTGGTGAAGGAAGAAAAAAGCCGCATAGGAGATGGCACAGATTATGGTATATACCAGGACTCATGAAAGGTTCTGCTTAAAACTATGTGTCTTCGTTGACTTCAATAGCACTATTTTCTTATGGGCACAGCCCCGAAGGGAGTGGTACAATTATTGAAGACAACCAAGGCACATAGTTTAGACTGCACCTCGAACAATATTTGTTTTATAACCCTCACAAATAATTTCAATACTGACAGCAAATGAGGTGGAATTTAATCAATGTTTAAGATTTGTAAAGTTGACCAATTACTCATTTAAACAAGTTCATTTCTTCTGCATGCAGAATTACACACGCCAAGTGTATGCATGCTGGACTGCGATGCGCGGTACCCTTTCATTTGTATGGGGAAGCTATTTGTAATCTGAGACTCCTCGTTGCCTACCAGTATATCACTGCCTTGTATCATCCGTGAAAAACCTATAACCAAGAGTCTTCTTGCGTGTTGGTGGAAACCGTACTAAATTCGCGTCAATGCAATGAGCAGAGTTCAATATCTTAAAATGAGCAAGTGGTGGTGAGGAGAAAAATCCTTGGTAGAATCTTATACATGAAATTGTGTGGTTTATTAGTGGTACGTTTAATAGCAAATTACCAGCGTGATGGGACAAGAATTTTCATGCGAAAAATATTTGTTATCGCTTTCAATGCTGTCGACTAATCAGAGGACAAAATTAATTCGTGAGGTATGTAATTAATATCATAGCACATACTATATTGTGTAGTAGCAAGGTATTCATGGCTTCAAGTGATATGCTGCATTTATAGATAAAGCCTCGGGAGAATAATCTTATTTGAAGGCAAACAAGCCGACCATACAATATAAGTCGAAAATCTTGTAAAATTCTATTGACTAGATTTATGTTTACTCTGAGAGAGAGTTGTGAAGAACATAATGATATTCAGAGGAGTGCGAGTTCAGCATCATTGAATGGCAAGATGATTAGTTTCCAACTGCATCTGTGAGTACAAAATACACATCTTGAAAAAATAATCTATTGTAGGTCAAATTATTATCAATCAACATATAGGAAGCAAGGAGGTGCTTTCTAAGTCTTTGCTTGAATACAGGTTACACGTTAACATAATCTGCTATGCGGTATATGTTTCTGATCAGATATTCATGCAGAAGTGAAACATCGTGATTTTGTTGTAACAGGGGGAAGTGTATAATACGTATTGATATAATATGCTGTGAACATTAAGAAAAAAGTTTAAAAAAAAACCTTTGTATAATGCGGGTAATGGAAACGTTGTAAATGGTTATTTCTTAGTAGAAAGGATTTAAGCTCGCTGCTCTTTGCCAGGAGGAGTGTGTTACGTAACAATGTGGGAATTATAAGGGTATAAAAGAGAGAGCAATGAAATGATGGTACTATACAGTGAACAAGAGAAAGGTGGGGGTAAGAAACACTGCGTAATACCTTTTACCCTCCGAAGCTGAACAGATGTTTTCATGTTATTCTGGGGAGGGTGGTGATACATAGTCAAAATGGTTCTTTGAAGAACATAACATATTCCATTTTTGTAATATCAGAAATGTAAACGTATGAGGTTTGTTTGTTTGGTTGTTTTTTTTTTTGCGGGGGAAAAGGTGACGAGACAAAATAACCTTGTTCAATTCCATTGTGACATTGTGGGATACGTAAATGCGAAGTGACAGCAAACTTGACGAACATAACGATTGCATGACGTGTGATCCATCGAGTGTGCAGCCAGAAGCGGATCTAGAGGGGGGGGGGGGGGTCCTAAAGTCATAACGCATTAACCCAAATTAAAGAATTTGGTGTCATTCTATTAGAAAAAGAATGGCATTTCGAACAGTATGCAAAATAATGACATATTTGCAATAATATTGCTGAAATTAAAGATCTTAAGTGTTCCGTTCTTTCTGGGCCACCCTGTATAGGGGGAAATGCACGGGGATTTTCATCGACACAAATATACCGGATCCAGTGACTTTATCTAAAGTCATGGATGGCATGTTAACTAACGAGAATAATGAAAAAAGAATTTGGCCTTCACAGGTTCTTGTAAATAACGGATGAACCAGGATATACTATGATGGCTGGTGTAATAGATTTCCTCGCATTTTATTGACACTTTTGCGACTGTAGAATGGCACATTTCTTTTGTTCGAGTTAGGATTTACCCACGAAGCGTGAGCACGTTCATAATAATTCAGTCGCCATGCACCATTTCAATGCATGAATACCGTATTAACAATCACGCAAGAACCTTCTCTTTATAAGTTTCACTTTCAGTTTCGATTTCAATTTTGTTTATTTTTTCACAAACATTCACATAGTTATAGCATTTACTCATATCACGTAATATTCTATTCATCTTACGTGGACATGGGTTTATTTAGACCTACTTATGTGCTATCAAAACATGTTACGAACTTGAAGCAGGTTTATAATTTGAATGTTGAGAGGGCCATTATAATCTCAGCTTGTTTAAAACTGTCACAAAGAATTAAAAAAATCTTTGCTTTTCTGTGGGTGGAGCATGTGGAAATTGATAGAAATTCACCCAATCATTGAGAGGCTGGGTGCATTTGGTTGGACCAAAACAACTGAATAAAGCAGAATCTTTTACGTTTGTGGGTTATGATTCGCTCACACCTCAATGCCCACACACTGGAGTTTCGTTTCACGTCCTATAATCGGAGGGGCGGAATGTTTATAGCCCGTAAAAATGGGATCGGATAGCACACGACGTTCAGTTGCTCAGCAAGACGCACTGGGCATCAAACCTTGGTGCCATTTGGTTGACAGGTTACCGACTGAGCCACCTTTCGGTTAAGAGGAGGACGAAGTTTTACTCGAGATAAAAAGGGCCTGTGATTATTCAATAGTTCAACATGTCTCCTCCCATCTTCACTTCGATAGCAACTGAGCTTGTCAAACAAGTGTCACAGGATCTCATCCCAGCCCCAGACTTGCTTTATGCCAAAAAATGTGGACCGGGTCATCTCATCGTAAAGAAGAACAAAAATTGGTTTTGGCAGAGGGAAAAGATTACCCCTACTGCCTTCAAGCTCTCTGATATACTGCGACATGAAGACGTCGATATGAAGTTGGAGCCTTTCCACCTTCCTCCGATCATATCGGAGGATAAAGGAAAATTCAACTCAGCACAGAAGTTCTTCGCCAAAGGTGGGTGACATTTGCTCCCATTAGATATTTGCACTCTAAGCCAAACATAAATACTATCCACAAATATAACCCTAACCCTAATCCTAATCTTCACATCAAGTTAAACCTCAAACCCTATAATGAAATAACAAAATAAACCCTAAGTCTTTGGAGAAAATTTGACAGGAGCAATTAGTCCAAGGAGCAAATATATTTTTGTATCACCTTGTGATTTACAAACATTCCGGTAAGTGAGTTTACATGCTCTTGCGTATACATTCTCACTGATACTGATATAGAGGAATAAATAAAAGGCTTTTTATGTGCTTCATTAAATTTTCACCGAAGATTACTGGCTTGACTACACATATTCATATGCGCATGTACTATATAGCTGGTTTCATGGGGGTCTAGTTTTGTGAGAGGTGGGACCACTGCACGGGGTTATAATGCACCGTCGATGCCTTTTGCGATGGATGAATGATACGGGATCTTTTAGGTGCATGAGCTGTAACTCTCTGATACACGGGGCCTCAATTAACAGAAAAGTCACATCCAAGGGACAGACTAATTTGCCTCTTGCTAAAGGGCTATATTATACAAATAATGACTGCTTATGAGGGCACAGTTAGAATTATGGGCCCAAGGTGATGTGAAAACCGTAACTATGCCCGAAGCGAAGCTGAGGGCATGGTTACGGTTTTCACATCACCGAGGGCCCATAATTTTAACTGTGACCCGAATGTCAAGCAGTTATTATTTGTTTTATATACCGAAAATATAGATTCCGAAAAATAGATACCGAAAATATAGATTCTAGTCTCTTTTACAGCACTCGTAATCAATGCTGATCGACAGCGCGGCGGTCGTATCACTGGTGCGTACAGTTTAATGTGTACAGTGTACGTTACGTGTACTAGTCTAGCAGCCAGAAAGGGTCCCCGTGCACCCCCCCTAAAACAAAATTCTACGATATGTTCGAAGATCGTCAGAACCTGTATGTTCCGAATCCGGTTGTCGCCAGCGGAAAAAAAGGTTGCGCGCGCGTCTAATTTGCATATTTCTAAGATGGGCGCCGCCCGTTGCTAGGAGACGGATTATTTTTGAATAACTTTAGTTAGGAATAACAAATTACCATAAAAATGGTATCATTTTGAAGAGAATTAAATTTCATACAAGCTGATACCCCATTTGATGGGATAAATAGATGTTGTCATGAAATATTAAGGAAGGAATTATGTTTTTTAGCATTTTTCTAAAAAGATCCGGAATTTGGTTATAATGTTCTTTTCCATACATTTAATATGCATTTACAAATAACATTTGAATTTTCCTATAATTATCCCCCAAACATAGCTATTATCATGTGAAAACGGCTTTCCAATACACCAATTCCTTTAAAAGTTACACGACATTAAAGGGGATATGGTTCAATAGGTTTTACAGCAATATCTAAGGGTTATAATGTCTCCGCGCGCAATTGCGTAGGTTCTGTATGTGGGGTTTGTTGTAGATCACTGCTATCTATTGATCAAATCTCATCGAAATCGGCGAAGAAAGAAAGAAAAATTACACTTTCTATTCCTTATATGAAATAAAAATGTTTTTTTTTTTTTCTATTCTGTGTTACCAAACTCAATCCATTCAGCTTCCCATATGAACAGTTTCTTGTCTTTTTGGATTCCCTCCAAGAACGTGAAATTAATCACAACTTATCTGATATTAAAAAGTTAAAGAAAAAACATTTACGTGACAGTTTCCTCTTATTGGAAGATTAAAGTGAAAAAAAAAAGAAGAATCTTATGCTGAAAGCCCTATAAGAAATAAAGAACTTGTTAAATGGCCTTTCAGAGTTTAAAATGAAACATGGCTATCTTATTTTTTCATAACAAAATGAAGGGAAGTATCTGTGTAGTTCATGTCGGCCCATACTGGGTTACATCATAAATTCTTCAGAAATGGTCCCCGTGCACCCCCCCCCCAAAAAAAAAAAATCTACGATAGGTCAAAGGTCAAAGATCAAGTGAAATACATGCTCTCCTATTCATCCAATTAAACCTAGGTCAAGGAAGGTGACCATTCAACACATTTGTGACAAACATGCCATTAAAATATTTTGCCAGTTTTGTGAAAATGTAATCACACATTGTCCACATGTACTATAGACCTATTAGGAGAATCATGCATTATGGCGGAGGCATACCAGTCGTCATAGCGACATTTCTAGTTTAATATTACAACGAAGATTACGACTATTATTAGCAGTTGGTAATTAAGTGGTGTACGAAGACTAACTCAAACAATACATCATTATATGAGTGGCTATCAATGTACAATTGATAAAGACCCAATAAATCTGTTTTTTTTTTCAGGTTATACAGTGCGTATCAAAAAAAAAGGTAATCCAACTTTGGCGGGCTACTACTTTACAATTGTCAGCTATGGAGAGCTCAATGTTTTAATTCCAATGATATCACAAACCATCGAAAGCTATGCTGCCGGCTGAAAGCAATAACAAATTTACTTCTTGTATATTATAGAAAGAATGGCCACGCGAAAGTAACAAGATTAATGCTCTGTTACTGGGAATTTGAAAACAATAATGACATTGTTTCCATTCCTGTTGTGTCGTTTGTTGTTGGCGTGTTTCCTTTCAAAGAGTGAAAGTAGTAGTAGGTTAATAGATGTCGGCGTTAAAGCTTGTACAATATAACAATATTGGTCACAGTTTATCATTCCGAAGGTTAATTTTTTCCCCCCAAAGGTTCGTCATTCCGGAGGTTCGTCATGATATAGATAAACGGGCCCAAATTAGTTATTGCTGAAAGCAATAACAAATTTACTTCTTGTATATTATAGAAAGAAAGGCCACGCGAAAGTAACAAGATTAAATGCCCTGTTACTGGGAATTTGAAAACGATAATGACATTGTTTCCATTCCTGTTGTGTCGTTGGTTGTTTCCTTTCAAAGAGTGAAAGTAGTAATATAGTAGGTTAATAGATGTCGGCGTTAAAGCTTGTACAATATAACAATATTGGTCACAGTTTATTATTCCGAAGGTTCATTTTTTTTCCCCAAAGGTTCGTTATTCCGGAGGTTCGTCATGATATAGATAAACGGGCCCAAATTTGTTATTGCTGAAAGTAATAACAAATTTACTTCTTGTATATTATAGAAAGAAAGGCCACGCGAAAGTAACAAGATTAAATGCCCTGTTACTGGGAATTTGAAAACGATAATGACATTGTTTCCATTCAAAATTCAAAATGGTCACCTTCCTTGACCTAGGTCTAATTGGATGAATAAGAGAGCATGTATTTGGGGATTTTAGGACTTAAACTTGACTTTGGCCCTTTCATAAGTTTATGCATTAAGTAATTTTCAAGGCATGGAGAAAAAGTGCAATTTTTGTATTGAGTAATAAATTTTTACAATTTTCATCTGGCCTTTGACCCTAAAATTCATAAGAGAATCACTGTCAGGCAGAACATGCATAAATATGTACTAAGTTTCAAGATGCCATGAGCCACTTCCGAGACATGGAGGAAGAAGCAAGTTCAGCACTTTCTCTTGATCTTTGATCTTTGACCTTTTTGGCAAAAAAAAAAGAAATTGCCAGAGAATCTCTATTTTGGGTTATACATGCATACACCAAGTTTAAAAAAAAAAGTCCTGCTGGCATTGCATAAATATGAGGGAAATAGTAAAATTTTGAAGTGTTGCCCTTGACCTTTGACCCCATGAACCCCAAATTCCCTAGATAATCACTTCCAGTCAGTACATGCATAATATATACTATGTTCCATGAAGATACCTTGAACAATATCCAAGATACAGAGAAAAAAGGTAAAATTTTAACATTTTCACTTGACCTTTTCACATTTGACCTTAACCTTATCACCCCAAGCTTTTACCAGTGAATTTTAACTGGGTAATACCTGTATACACTAAGTTTCAAGAAAATATCTTTAGGCATTGCAGAGATATGAGGGAAATAGTGAAATTTTAAGCATTTGACCTCGACCTTTTGACTTTTGACCTTGAGCATGTGCACCCAATAGTTGATAGGCAGAATTTCACCCCCAATACACATACATGCCAAATTTCAGTTTTTTTTTTTTTTGTTTTTTTTTTTTGTTACGCTGTCCGCAAAATTCATTACGGACGGAGAGAAGGACGGACGGAAGGACGGACAACCCGAAAACATAATGCCTCCGGCACCACTACTTGGCGGAGGCATACAAAAGAATCTAGATTACATAGGTGAAGTAATCTTTGAAGATATGTAAATATTGATATGTACGGTATTGAAACTGTCGTGTTGATTATCCTTATGGTACGTTACCACTCTCGTGGAATTCACTAAGCTGGGTCCACTTTCTCGATTCGCCCGAAATCGTGGTCTTACTCGGGGACTAATCGTGCTGATCATCAGATAATCAAATCTTGATGTCAGTCAAAGACATTGTGTTGATCGTAGTAATTTTTCGAACAGTCCAATAATTCTTCTGCGATCAACACGATTACCACCATAGACCTCAAGATGTGATAAGCCATGATAAGATCACCACGGTCACTCGTAGACTAAGAATCGATTTGTGGTAGATAGTATACATGTATTAGCATATCGAGACTCGCGACAATGGCAACCTAGTGAAAGTGTTTAACGTGCAATGTCAATAATCTTTTGGGTATCGATAATGCACATTCTCTAGTTACTCTATCTAAAAAGGACCGGCGGACGAGTAGGGCATGGATATCTGAAAACATTGGATGGTGTATTTAATTCATGCATGAGTTAAAATGTTATTCCAGCGGAACTTACATGCGCTCTAAAAGTGGATTGCACGTCAGATGCGCCTATAGCAGAACACTTCAAATCATTTTAGCAACTAATTTCTGTGGAAAACATGAAAATATTGTATTCGTTGTGGTTAAACATTTACACTCTGAATATGTCTAATGTTTAACACATTAGTCATACACATACATCCTTGAACACAAACACACACAACACAAAAGTATACAAACCTGCATAAATATAAACGTGATATATATGTATTTATATATAGATATAGATATATTATATATACATAGTTATAGTATATACATGCACACATACATACATACACTCATGCATAGTTAATGTTCCCTCAGACATTTCCCTCATGTTTTATAGATCCATGCATTAAGGTCTACTTAACCATAACATTTTCTTTTCTCTCTCTCTCTCATTTTTGTATAATATTGATTATTAGTCACTCCTAACGGATTTAACAACCAAGTTTACGTTGTATTGCATTTAAATCAACCCATGTAATAAAGTTAAGTGCATGAAATCATTTTTTATAAAAAAAAAAACCCACAGAATTTGAAAGCGACTGGATTTGACTTGCAACTATTCGTTTTTATCAATGCTATTCCTTGGTATTTGTAATCTATCTATTAGTTTCTTGGCAATAATAAACGTATGAGCATGATATGTTTAAAAACCATCAGGCGAACCACCAAAGAATGAGAACACGTATGTGCGATCTTATCTTAAAAAAAAATAAATTGATTTCATGCTAGAGCATGGTGAGAAATATTTCGCTTGTGCGGTATACATGTAACTCTTATTTCGTCATCTAAATAAAGCATTCGAGTTTGATGTTCCATGAATGCATTAATGGCGTATTGCATAAATTCACGAAATTCATGACTGAGCTCATTTCCCCTGCATGAATGCCTGTGTGTGATACTGGAGGTGTGAGTATGTGTGTGAAGATGATCAGAAGAATAAGAGTTGATGAAGAGAAGTTTGATTAATATCGATATGTTGGAAACCCGTATCCAGGTAAGCCCGTTTCGGCCGTCATGAAATTACACCTCTCGTAAGGCCTTCATTCTATTTGATGAAAAAAGACGTAAACTAAAAGTGAAGCTGAGTAGATCAAAGGTGATAGCGAATAAAAAATTTAATTTGTTTTCATATTCCACAAGATTTAATGATATTTAATCAATAATTTGGATGTAAGAAGTGATAGGGTCTCATACTTGCAATGATTATTACAGTACTACACGCGTTACGCAAGTGCGGCCGTCGACATTACCCTTAAATTTCTGTATAACCGTATTGAACCTTTTCCCTTTAATGTCGTGTAACTTTTAAAGAAATTGGTGTATTGAATAGCCGCTTTCACAGAATAATACTTATTTATGGGGTTTAACTTAAGGAAAATTCCGATGTTATTTGTAAACAGAAATTAAATGTATGGAAAAAACATTACTGAAATCTGTATTTCTTGGGAAAAATGTAAAAAAAAAATCCTTCCTTCCTTAGTATTTCATAACAACAACTATTTATTACATAAAACGGGGTATTAACTTGTAGGAAATCTAATTCTCTTTAATATGATACCATTTTTATGGTAATTTGATATTCTTAACTAAAGTTATTCAAAAATAATCCGTATCCTAGCAACGGGCGGCGGCCATCTTAGAAGTATGCAAATTAGACGCACGCGCAACCCTTTTTTCCGCTGGCGACAAGCAGATTCGCAAAATACAGGTTCTGACGATCTTCGAACACATCGTAGATTTTTTTTTTTTGGGGGGGGGGGGTGCACGGGGACCATTTCTGAAGAATAGTAACCCAGTATGGGCCGACATGAACTACACAGATACTTCCCTTCATTTTGTTATGAAAAAATAAGATAGCCATGTTTCAATTTAAACTCTGAAAGGCCATTTAACAAGTTCTTTATTTCTTAGGGCTTTTAGCATAAGATTCTTCTTTTTTTTTTCACTTTAATCTTCCAATAAGAGGAAACTGTCACGTCAAATTTTTTTCTTTAACTTTTTAATATCAGATAAGTTGTGATTTTGGAGGGAATCCAAAAAGACAAGAAACTGTTCATATGGGAAGCTGAATGGATTGAGTTTGGTAACACAGAATAGAAAAAAAAAACATTTTTATTTCATATAAGGAATAGAAAGTGTAATTTTTCTTTCTTTCTTCGCCGATTTCGATGAGATTTGATCAATAGATAGCAGTGATCTACAACAAACCCCACATACAGAACCTACGCAATTGCGCGCGGAGACATTATAACCCTTAAATATTGCTGTAAAACCTATTGAACCTTATCCCCTTTAATGTCGTGTAACTTTTAAAGGAATTGGTGTATTAGAAAGCCGTTTTCACATGATAATAGCTATGTTTGGGGGATAATTATAGGAAATTTCAAATGTTATTTGTAAATGCATATTAGATGTATGGAAAAGAACATTATAACCAAATTCCGTATCTTTTTAGAAAAATGCTAAAAAACATAATTCCTTCCTTAATATTTCATGACAACAACTATTTATCCCATCAAATGGGGTATCAGCTTGTAGGAAATTTAATTCTCTTCAAAATGATACCATTTTTATGGTAATTTGTTATTCCTAACTAAAGTTATTCAAAAATAATCCGTCTCCTAGCAACGGGCGGCGCCCATCTTAGAAATATGCAAATTAGACGCGCGCGCAACCTTTTTTTCCGCTGGCGACAACCGGATTCGGAACATACAGGTTCTGACGATCTTCGAACATATCGTTGAATTTTGTTTTAGGGGGGGTGCACGGGGACCCTTTCTGGCTGCTAGACTATACTACAGGGTTGCGATTGTCTCCAAACCAGTCCGCTAGTCTCTTTTACAGCACGCTGATTGAATGCGCGGCGGTCCTATCATTGGTGCGTACATATGAGCGATCTACGTGAACGGGGTCGCGACTGTCTCTAAAACCTATTTACTAACTGTGCCCGGGCCCCGGTCGCGTTTTTTTTTTTAAAGACGGCACAGATTGGGGCATGGCGCGTGTTAAACCTATGGGAAAAACGTGGGGTTAGGGTTTATGGTTATGGTTAGGGTTAGGGTTAGGGTTGGGGTCAGGGTTAGGGTTAGGGTTAGGGTTGGGGTCAGGGTTAGGGTTAGGGTTAGGGTTAGGGTTTGATGGTTACGGTTAGGATTAGGATTAGGGTTAGGTTTAGAGATAGGGTCCCCAATCTGTGCCGTCTAAAAAAAACACGCGCCCCGGTCACAGTAACTCAAAAATATGGCACAGTTATTTTCATGACTCCCCTTTTAACCAATCAGATGAGAGGATTCTAGAAATGAGGTAAATAAAGTTTGATACTTAATGCAACTCTCACGTACTTAGAAAGAGAAATATCTCAACGGGTCAGAGTAAGGGGACTTTATAGGATTATGCAGTCAATGAGACAAGACTACTTACGGATAACCGTGATCGAGCTTATTTTGTATCCTTCTTTTTTAACCCTAACTTACCTGGGCTGGGGGGGGGGGGGGGGGGGGGGGCATGATGCCCCCCCCCCCTTATGATCTCAGCCGCGATTGGCGCGTTCGTTACAAAAATTGGCACACACGTCACTCATGACGCAATCTATAGGGCTGTGTTGTTAAATTTCAATAAATCGCTTTATTTTATTTTATATGAATTAATTATGTTAATTTATGCATAAAATTAGAATTTGGCTGGAAATCATTTAATAAAGCCCCCAAACTTCAAATTTTTTTGCTTGAGGACTCTAAGGTGAATTTTGATTTAATTTAGGTTAAAAAAAAAAAAAATTGGTATCATTTTTAATTTCTTATGTATTTTATTGTTTTTATAATTTCTTATGTATTTCTCTGTTTTTTCACTTTTTGTTTTTTATTGTTTTTTTTTCAAAGGGAATCATTGGCAACACTATTTCAATCATAAGAAACATAAAATTAATTGTTTTTAATCACTAAAAGTGAAAATAATGATACAATTACGAATTTCAGATAGAAACCTGATTTGCATTGGTTTTGTACACAAAATCACGTTTTTGAGCAATTTTCAGTCTGACATGCATTTACATAAAATGTTGCGTACCCGGCCGGACGTCGCAAATTTGGTCTTAAAAGTTGCGCAAGGCTTCAAGGTAAATTGTCATGAATCGCCATGTGGATGAGTTCTCGCGTTGCGGATATGTCGCGCGAAGTGTCGAGGGGGGAGGGGCATTATAGCCCCCCTCCCCCCCCCCCCCCCCCCAGGTAAGTTAGGGTTAAAGGAAGACTCAATCAAGGTATCATGGCTCTCGATAGTTAAAGGGATGGTATAGTGGAGATGAGAATTGGGCTTTTAATATTTTTTTTTTTTTGCGAGATACCAAGAAACCACTTATGATATAGAACAGAGCATACCATTCTTGGAGGAATAAATGTTCATTTGATAGAAATCTGTACTGGAATAGCTAAGACATCCAGAAGCATAGTAAAACATTCATTTTCATTCATTCACTTTCATCGTATTTCAACACAGTGATAAAAATGAACATGCCCAGTTATTGGCTTTTATTCTGCAAGTCTGTGCATGTATACAATATAAAAGAAAACCCCCATAGGTTCAGTAGATTCAGTGTACAGCAATTTGATGATAAGACAAAAAGAGAAATATACATATTATATTTACATATAACTGGACATGAAGAAAATACAGACATCGACAAGAGATTGACATAAACAAATGTCAATAATACTTATCGCTTAATACGATATGAAACTTTATGATATATTGATATGATGTAATAATTATGATACAGTGAATATGATAGGACTACAACTGCTGCTGTTTCAAATGAAGCCTTAAATTATTAAAACTCATAGTCTTGATATTATCTGGAAAATCACTTCACACTTTACATCCATTGTATCATAAACCTGTACGTTTAGAATATTTCAACATGTTGCATCAGAAAAAGTAATTTGTATTTGTATAATGATAACAACTCACACAGACTACAGGGATAAACTTCATGGGCAATTTTATGCATGGTATTTTGTGTTTCTCGTCTTCTTTCAATATAAAAAATACTTAATTGATCATAATAATTGTTTTGGATACTTCCAACTGACTTTCAGAGAGGTACGCATTGCCCGAATTTGTAATCTTTGCAATTTATGAATTAACATCTTACTGCAATTTGACCACACTATATCACAGTAATCAAATTTTCCTTGTATAATATACTCTTATAATATATTAATGCAGTCTGTGGTGTTATTATTATATAAAAGGTCGCATCCGTTACAATACATAATTATATTCCGTTATTACTTCCTCTGATATCTTTCCAATATGCTGATTCCAATTTAGATGTTAACCAGTAATAACGTCAAAATATATACGTAATAATGTGAAAATCGTTTGATTTTACATGAATCAATATGCACATTATAATGCTTTACACTTTTTAATCGTTTTTTTTTTGTACCAAGTAATTAATAATCACATTTATTTATATTAAGTACAAGTTTATTATCTTTAAGCCAGTGATTTACTGCTTCCAAATCCTTGTTTAGAGTCTATCTACCACACATTTAGCATTCTTATGTGCAATGTATATACACAAGTTTCGTCAGCATACAGAGACACGTTCCATTCATTAAGGTATCCCGCTAGGTCGTTGACGTTATGTAACATATAACAGAGGACCTAAGGTGCTCCCTTGTGGAGCGCCACACTCAACATGCTCAGCAACTCTCTTGGGTGATTTTACACCATTCACGAGAGCATACTGAACGCGATTGAACAAATAGTCCTCTACCCACTTCAATGCATTACTATCATAATAAAAGGATGGTCCCATCTTTTATAAGGATCATTCTGTTTTGGATATCTTAGCCATTTCAAAACCAACTTTCATCAAACAAACATTGAATTTCTCTTGTAAGTACATGATCTTTCACATTTCGTCTGAGGTTTCTCTTTTAATCTGACCAACAAAATGTTAGAAACCTGAAGTTAGGCCTCACAAGAACTAAGAAAGACTCAAATGGGGGAGAATCAGTTAGAATGGATGAAAGTTAAGCTATAAAGTTCGTGATTGAATGATCATCTTGATCAGTTATTAGTGAAGTCATTCAGTATAAATGTAAACTTTTTACAGCACATACTGAAATGGAGAAATATCGGATGGAACAGGTCCAATCAATTCAAATTCCCTTTAATTGTTTTTTTTTTCAGTGAAACACGAAATACATTTATTCACCACTTTTGTAACAAAGGGATAATGTATATAGGGGATACATTGCAAAATAAACAGAATAATACAACAATAATGAAGCAATATCAAAGCGAAAAATACTTAATGTACGAAAAATGAAAAGACCCGCTACTGAAGGGCCTGTAATAAAGTGGGCCCTTCACATCTGAATAAGAAAATAGCCTACATATCTAAAAGGTGTTGGAATTACTATGTCAAAGAAATGAGTAGAACAACAACATCGGAAAAGACTGACACAACAACATTACAAGAATACATGAGATAAGGTTGACATCATGAAAATGAACACTTATATAGCATAGCACTATTTAGTCTATTTTATATGTACAGAAAATCTAATGGCTCCCGATTCCCACAATATGCCACACGTCTTTAGTTCAGATTTGAAAGTGTCCTAAGGTTATTACAATTCCAAAGATTTTATTGGCAACGAGTTCCACAAACATGGAGCAACCGAAGAGAAGGCTCTATGCCGGTAAGATTCAAGGCAAGTTATCGGACACATGTACAGCCAGTCCTGCACAACATAGTCCTGGCCCCGGCTGACGAACGCTGATTATAATACGTAGCTTATAGGAGACATGCCACCGGTGTGACCAGCGGGGGAAAAAAAAAACGGGATTGTGCTTGAAGCGGCCTAAATTTATGCTAAATTGCTATGAAATTATGTCACATCATGTCAACCAACTGTGGTGCCTAATATTCTGACAAGAAAAAAAAATAAACAAACAAACCAATCAAACAAATAAAACAAAACAAAACAAAACAAAACACAAATAGAAATAAATTAGATTGTGGTGCCCAATCATGCCAATATCGTCCTCCCATTTTTTAGTACATTATTATGGTGCCCAATCAGCTGACAAGCAAGCAAATATATATATATATATATATATATATATATATGGGCCATGACGCGAGAAAAGGGCCCTTAGCCCCGCTCCGCGCAAACGCCAGAAAACGGCGCGGAAGTTTGACAAAGCAATACGCGTAAAAAAGATCAACTAGCTAACTGCGCGCACATGCATAGACGTATCAAAAAGTGGCAAGATTTGGACAACACATTCTTTTTGAATGTCGTCATGGGGTCATTTAGGATTGGAATTTCAGAAAATGGTTTGCATATCTAAATACGTCAGAGTTCATTCTACAATGTGGAGGTGAAAACTCATTTTCGGTATAATGCCCTAAGGGCCCTTTTCTCGCGTCACGGCCCATATATATATATATATATATATATATATATAGATATATATATATATTCCTAATTACTTGTTTGTTGGAAATTAAATACTTCGACTTGAACTTGAACTAACTGAGTATAACTGAATCTTGAATTTAAATATCCAACATTTTCTTCAAACACAGCGCAAAATGTAAGCAAGCAGGCACTATTTTATGCATAATTGCAATACAAACATGGTATCCCGTATACCTGTCGTTCCAAAGACAATATTATGCAACTCTGCATATAACAGAAATACAGAAGACCATCATCACAAGCGAACGCTTGACGAGGATAATGGCCTCAGAAATGATTGTCTAAACAATACGACAAATTGTTCGAGTCCCCACTCACTGAGTGGCGATAAAGAGAGAGCAGTCTGAAAACAAAACAAAACAAAACAAAACTCATGCACCAAGAACTCTCTAAGGAGGCTGCACCTTTTGATATTTTTCGTTTCATTTCATTTCAATTTATTTTATACTTCTCATATATCAATATTACATAAGAAATAATAGCACAGTTTTTTTTTTTTTTTTTTTTTTACATACATACATGATAATAACATGGGAATTATAATGATAACTGGTCGAAATCGAAATGGGATTGTACAAATAGAAGTGTGATGAAATCTAAATGAAAGCAAGCTTGTCTGGCTGTAAGCCCCGAATGGTCAGTGTTTATGGAAGAGAAACGGAGAACGGAAAGAAGTTCAGAGCAGGTGATTTAATGGTACCCAGGGAAGTGGGGTATAGGTATACCTATAAAAAAGAAAAAGAAAACTGTACTAAAATGTGAACCAAATTGTGACCGAGCTCTCATTTGTTTCCAAAATAGGATATGATTTACATTGATAGGGCCTATACTTCGGTATACATTAAACTGTTTCTGCATTAAAACCATCGCAAAGTTATGTTCTGCAAAACACAAAAGGTGACATACACGTATTGTACAGCTATCACTGAGAGACTTTACCTTCTAGGAGATTTTAATACAAGAGTGGGAGCTGACTACAACACCTGGCCTTCCTGTCTCGGCCACCAAGGCACGGGAAAGATGAACGATAATGGACAGCGGTTGCTAGAGCTGTGCTGCCATCGTGGTGTGCTGTGCGTGACTAACACCTATTTCAAAGGTAAAGAACGTCACAAAGTCTCCTGGAGACATCCTCGGTCTCAACACTGGCACCAGCTTGATTTTGTCATCACCAAGCGTACAGACCTAAGCAGTGTTCTCCATACACAGAGCTATCAGTGCAGACTGCGACTCAGATCACTCTTTCGTCAGTAGCTGAGTGAGACTGATGACAAAGAATATACATCGAACCAAAACCAAAGGCCTCCCACGCATCAACACCTGCTGTATCAACGACCTCGAGAGATGTCGACGATTTCAAGACACCTTCAATGAGAAAATGATCAATCCTATCCCAAATGACAATGATATTGATAGTAAATGGTGCCACCTTCGGGATACTATCTACTCCCCAGCCTTCTCTGTGTTCGGGAAGAAGGCTGGTGAGAAACTGGACGAGACGCAACTACATGCTGAAGCCAAGAGGAAAACCCTGCTGACCTACAAGCAGAACCCCATCTCCAGCACACACAATGTCCTTAGAACTGCCAGCAACATGGTTCAACAGACTGCGAGCCGCTGCGCTAATGACTTCTGGTTAAACCTTTGCCGCAGGATTCAGACAGCTGCAGTCAGCGGAAATGCAAGGGACATATACGACATCATTAAAGCTACAATCGGTCCCACCGCCATCAAGACTGCACCGTTGAAGACAAAGACTGGAGAAGCTATCACAGAGCAATGTAAGCAGCTTGAACGCTGGGTAGAACACTACCTTGGAACTTTACCCAACCCAAAATAGGGTAACAGAGGCTGCCTTGGACACCTTACCTAGCCTTTTATTATGAAGGAGCTGGACGCACTGCCTACAAAAGAAGAACTCAGCTGAGCTATTGACCGTCCATCCTGCGGAAATGCTCCTGGAAATGATGGCATCCCACTAGAAATTCTGAAGAGCGACAAGCCGGTACTACTGCAACACTTCCATGAGCTCTTGTGTCTTTACTGGGAAAAGGGCCGCATACCCCAAGACATGCGTGATGCCAGTATAACCTAATTGTCACTGTTTACAAGAACAGGGGAGACCGCAGCGACTGCAACAACTATAGAGGCATCTCTTTCCTCAGTATTGTCGGGAAAGTCTTCGCACGTGTAGTTCTGGCACGCCTGCAAGTCTTGCCTCCCGGGTGTATTCGGAGTCGCAATGCGGCTTCAGGGCAGGCTGATCTACAGTAGACATGGTCTTCTCACTACGACAGCTGCAGGAGAAGTGCCGTGAGCAGCAAAAGACGCTGTACACTGCCATCATAGACCTGACGAAAGCATTGCTGGTAACATTACTGTGAATCAAGTTACTTTTTCTGAACATACAAGTAAAAATATCCGGTAACTTCTTGGCGAAAATTGTTCGAGACCGTGGAAGGTGAAGAGGCGTCACTTTGGCTGGTTGGATTTTTTCCGAACATACAATTAAAACTATCCGGTGACTTCTTGGTGGAAATTGATACATAAATATGAAGGAAATTGATACGAAGGCCTAAATATCTGAGCCAAGCAAAAAGTCATCGTTTATATGTTTTAAAGGAAAAGTCTGTTTATTGATGCCTCTAAAAAAAATGGTAATGATATTTTATTTTATACCAAATCATCGTGCTTATCTGAAATATCTCGAAAACCAAGGTATGGTACCATGATATATGGGCCTATAAGCTTCAATAAAATGTCAGTGCTACCAAAAATTGGCCGACGTCACAGTGATGCATGTCGGGAAAGATACCATGGTCAGGGAAAAGTGGAGGGGGCAAGGTGGAACATGCTGCGTTTTAAATAGGACCTACATCATGTTCCCGGCTGCCACGGCAGTCATATTTGTTTCAGGCCACCGTGAACAAAACGGGATGGACGTGAGATAACGCGTCGAGAAGGGATAGGCTAACGTGACAGACTATGATTGCCGTGGATACTGTGTCAGATTTTTAAACTGTCAAAAAAAAAAATGCCTTGGCAGTCCCGGTGCTAATGAGGAATCTCGTATGCCGTGATAAAACGGGATGAACTCAACAAAACACACGACGACAGGTAATAGCTATAGGGCGTAACAAAACTTGGAGGCGAACAAAATGTTGATACTCTAACATGACCCAGACGCCGTGAGAACAGCGTCTGATCGCTGTATGTTTACTGGAGCGAGGACTTGGAACGAACAAGACTAGAATACGAAGGGGAGCGGGGAACAGGGAAATAATCGGCGCACTTCGTTTTGGGCAAACGGTCGCCGTGCCCACCGGAAGCATGGTGGTGTAAACGCAGAAGAATGGGCTTAAGATGCAGTTTGGTACGTGTCAAGAAATGAATCGCTAGCAGAATATGATCTCCACTCACTGCTTATACGTCATTAAAGGGATGGTATAGTTCTGGTTGAGGTGAGGATTCAGCTTTTCACGTTTTGATTAATATTTAGAAAGCACTCCATGAAACGTACAATTCTAAGGGGGATTGAAAGTTTATTTGATGGAAAACAATACAAAGAGATTCAATAAAAGTCGTGGCCTGTCGCATTTCATTAGGATCGCTCTTTTTCGAAAGCTCAGCCATTTCACGACCAATATTCTTCAAAAAAACTGTGAATTCCTCTGTATCTCACAAACACACACACACACACACACACACATACACATAAGTTGGAAACCTGCAGCTCTATCTGAACCAAAAATGTATCATCCCTTTACGCGTTAGTCTGAGGTTGGTCACGTGACAAGACAGTTTACGAAAATTGCATGCAATTTACAATGTTGCAAATTACTAATTTCGCAGTTGCAGTTCAGAAAACGCTTAAAACTCTCCAGTGGAAAAATCCATCACTTCAATACTATTCATATAGGGTCTATAGATACTCTTTAACGATGAACAGTAAAAGATGGTCTGGGGAAACAGGACATTCAAATCTACACAAGAATATACAAGGCCATAAAAGAGCAATTTAGCAGTTGGTATATGGTTTTTACATTGCATACAACCTCTAGGAGAACGTTTTTCGCTTCTGCTCCGTTCCGAATTTCACTTTGCCCCGAACGTCTGCCGCGCGCAAAATGGAATTTTCATACGTTATTTTTTTTTTTAAGTTGACAGTGTTTGATAAAACTGATAATTTGAGAAAAAAAAAATCGTTGTCCTTTTTGTTAGCGGTAGTCCTCAGGTAGTGCATTACAAACCAAAAATCTTGCTTTAATTACTAAGTCTTGATTCCGGTTCCGGCTCGGCAAAAACAATGTTGGTCCACTTTAACCCGGGTTCCCCTACTTAGTGAAATGAGGGACAAGTAAGCTGAACAAAAGATGTGGTAGCGGCACTAGTTCATTCCACTGTTGAAGGTGGCTATACGATTTTTTTTTTTTTTTTTTTGCAAGTGATTAGCAAAATACACCTACAAGTTGGCCTGACCCCAACTTGTGAGGGAAACAACTTCAGTCTCTTTTGGAAAACACAGAAGGAGCAATTCTTATCTTATTATATACCTTTATTTAGGGAGGTCCAATAATTTGGGGCAATAAAAATAATTATTACCTATACGAGGTAGGTTTGCGAGGCAATTACAGTTGGTATTTTGCAGGGTCGGGAGTTCAGCGGACGACATTAGAGCATATCACGAGCATCCGGAGTTTTACATATACAGTTGACTCCCGTTATAACGAAATCCTCGGGACCGGTAGTTTTCTTTCGTTATATCGGAATTTTGTTATAACCGAACAAATAAACGATAGAAATACATAGAGTGGATGACATTGCAGCCCAAATTTTTAATTCGTTATAACCAGAATTTTGTTATAACCGTGTTCGTTATAACGGGAGTGCACTGTAAAACAGGGAGGTGGGAAGAGAGATTCCACTCCTTCTCTTCTCACCTCATGTAAACATTCCGATCGACCACGAAGAGAAAACATTCAAGGACGTCGCTGCGTGTCGATTACACGCACCGCAGAAGAACGCCGATAAATCAACTCATACAAGGTCGACCACTTCCACTAGTTCCAGCAGCACGACTCGTCAAACAATGACTAGCTACACAGTGACCATCAGTTATTACAACTCTCCAAATTGAAACAGAAGCAAAAATAAAGTGTAAAAGCGTTCAGATGTTTGAAGTTCGCCTGTAATACAGCTACATTATGTATCTTTGAAGTTGGCGTTGAATGATATACATTGATGAACAATTTTTCAATTATTCGACATGTTGGTGATGATCTACAGGTAGTCAAATGTGGCTTGATCTATATCATAGTGTATAGCTGTATTCACATATTTTCCTAATTTACCTAGGGGATAGGTAATAACTATGATATTGACTGGCCTTGAGGGAGATACCAGATAAATATTGCCCGCACTGAAAGAATATTGCCTCGGGCAATATTCTTTCAGTTTGGGCAATATTTTCTGGTATCTCCGTCGAGGCCAGTCAATATTACATAAATAAAGGCCTATTCTATAAGCTAATATCGACCCCTTTTGTACTTTTGTGTTTTCTAGGAAATCTTGAGGCATCCGTGCCGCAAGGATACGTAGACGTGGAATTGGGAGGCGGGAACTCAGTCACCATATCGTTCGATCTCGTCAACATCGTTGATAATTCTCTTCCTGTCCCAAGCCTTGTGGACGCTGTCAGCAACAGGTAAATTACAGAGAGGGAGAGAGGGAGAGGGAGGGATTTGGTACATGGGGCCAGAAGAGGGGGGGGGGAGGGGGGGGGGGGTGAGAGAAGAGTTAAATCAAATACTCGCCAATTAGTAGTACATCTCCTTTGAATAGCCTTCGTGTAAAAGAGCAAGAAGATTCACAAATTTGCCGATTCTGATACTGAACTGGCCGATTTTAAGGCGTACACGCGCAAACCGCTGATAGCGAGCACTCAACTAAAAGGACGGAACTCCCCGAAAAAAAAAAATGTATACATGGATATCTACATATCCACATCAAGTCTAATTTCTTTCACTATACTACCCACAATGCATGAGGGACCGCGTACGTTTTAGAAGGGAACTATCTCTCGCATGTATATATATATATATATATATATATGTATGTATATATATATATATATATATATATATATATATATATATACATACATGGATTGAGAGGCTATGTTTCATAAAGCTGTTCGTACGAGTTCATAGAGCTCTATTATACGTACTAGAGTCATACGCGCGCACGTTACGGCTCTGTGATCGCATGGAGCACGATACGCCATTGATTACTAAGAGTAGCAAAACTTCAATACAGTGCGAATCGCTTGTGTATTAGCAATGTACCGTTGCGTTGACAACCGGGGTTGACAACGCCGGATTTGCTCCTTTGCAAGACGTACACGCGATGAAATTCAACGATTTGAGTGATAATTTGATAATCTCATTCACAAAACCACGCGTTACGCAATATAATTGCTATTTTTAATGTAAATTAAAGCTAAATAATTATCTCCTCAGTAGTGTATCATTATGCTGAGCGCTGATTGTTCATCGCGGACATTCAAGTGCAGCTACGCAGCTAATTAGCTCTGATTGATCGAGTGGTGAACGCGACTTGGAGATAACCCCGGGGGCGGGAATCA
The DNA here is from genome assembly GCA_033980235.1 of Diadema setosum. Taxonomy (NCBI): domain Eukaryota; kingdom Metazoa; phylum Echinodermata; class Echinoidea; order Diadematoida; family Diadematidae; genus Diadema; species Diadema setosum. The sequence goes on from CM067080.1 coordinate 5,513,298, forward strand.
GTGGCATAGCTAGGATTTCTCCAGTAGAGGGCACTGGGGGCCTCGCAATTTTGTAGGGGGCACCCTGAACTGCAACTGTGATTATTTTTTTATTCAGCAGTTTGTTTGTTTGTTTGTTTGTTTTTTCAGGGGGTGGGGGTGGGAGGCACATGTTGGCATACATTTTTTTTTTTTTGGGGGGGGGGGGCAGGTATCCAATACCTCCAGCCCTAGGGACACTGCCATTACAAGTCCTGTATTAAACGTGTAAAAGGGGTTGTTTTTCACGGACGGGCGATGTACGCGCGTATGTGAAAAGGGTAGCAAAATCGCTGAAATCAGAGGAAAAGGCCATACTTTTACAGAAGTAGCTAGGCTACTTGAAAAAAGGTAGCTTCAGAGTGAATTTGGTGTATTTTGAGATCAAAGGATCATAACTTGTACACACACGCGCGCGCGCGCGCGCGCACGGGTGACACAAACACACACATACCTAACAAACATAAATACACACACACACACACACATCCATAACACATCCATAACAAACACAAGTAGGCCTACACACACATACACATCCATAAAAAAAAAAAAAACACACACACACTTACTGAAGGCCCCCACCTCAACCTTAATTAGGAATACAATAATTTGAATGGGACATAGTGAATATGCCTGCACACACAAACGCACACACACACACACACACACACTCTCTCTCTCTCTCTCACACACAAAGTCCTGAACGTATCACACAAATGAATACATGTACTACAGAGTATATATTCTATGCATTTAATCTTGTCATGGGATATTAATTCTCCAATTATTCGACATAAATCATAAATGGCTGTTAGAAAATCTGTAATACAAAATACAAAATTATTTAAAGCCCAAGTACGCACTGGCAATATCGTCTACATGCACAATTTTGGCAGATGCAGTACGCGTGCATATGCACTTGCCACTCTCACTTGCCACTCTCAGTAATGGCGGCGAGCTCTCCATGCGATCACAGCGATTTAAATGAATACGCCCTCTAGCGATATGTAAATACAGCTCTATGACACAGAACGAAAAAATAAGCGACGGAGACGAAGTCCGACCCCCACTGACCAATCAGAAACGAGGTAATCTAGTGCTGCCAGTGCGTGCGTGTACGTGTACAGTGCACAGCGTAATCATGAATATTCACGTGGTTTGGAAAGTCCGGGGCTATTAAAGAAATACGAGTGTAAAAAGGTTAGTTATCTCCTTAGCCCCGGGCAAGAGATAGTACGGGAATAATTGGCCAGTGTAAAAAGCTGAAAAAAAAAATTGGTACTTGACTAACGATAGTCCTGGGTCAGAGAAAGTCCGGGCTTAAGAAACACAAGTGTAAAAAGGGCTTTGGTGTAAATCGGACGCTATCAACATCCGTGGTACAGGCACACTGCTGTGAATACGGGTCCAAGAAGTGAACTTCCTCAAGAGCAACAGGGAAAATAAGAGATCCTGATGTTTATTCCCTAGACACTGACATTTTCATTCTCCTGATGGAAAAAAGTAGAAAAAGTACAATTGTGACTGTTGAGAGCTTATCGCAGACAAACTTCTTCTAGGTCAATTAAAGCGGAAATTATGCAATATATTTCAACTATTTTTTTTTTCTGTAGCAGTATTTTGCTCTACACATTCAAGAGCTTAACAGTAATGCTCTTGGGGTGATTTATTTATTTTTTTTAACTCAGAAAAATAGATCCTTCGCATGCCTTAGTTCGTGAGGCAATGTCGGATTCTCGGAATTCCCTTTGCCTGGTGGTGACGTCACTCAACAATAAATCGGAAGTGGATGTGAAAACCATAAACAAAGTAGAGGTTGACGGCAACGTCGGCGTTGGTGTGGGTGGAGCAAAGCTGGTAAGTAAGAAAAAATATGTATAGACAAAGGGCTGACCGAACGGGGGGGGGGGGGTGAGGGTCCACACTTTTTTCCACAATACATTGGACTGCATTACTTTTTAGTGGGACCTTCCATTCCATTCCCATCCTTATTCAATTTGTACTATGCATATGTGGATATTCAAAAATATAATCAGGCCTATATTTTCTTTTTTTTTCTACTCATTATCACATTATGTATTTTATTATTTTTCGTTTTTGCAATAATAATTGAATAACAAATTATGTTCTGCTCATACATTGTAAGATTGTGTATAGGTCTTCCATGATAAGAGTTAATTGTATAGGCATATTGGAGTATGTTAGAACAGTTTGTTTATTTTTTGTTTTTATTTATGTATTTATTTATTTATTTATTTATTTATTTATTCATTCATTTATTTATTTATTTATTTATTTATCTTTTGCTAATACTCTGCTTTGAAAAGTCGACTGTGTCGTGATTTAATGCCATGGGATGATGATATACTTCTTTTCTTCCGGGCCAGTAAACAATGTAATGTGTGTCTGTGTGTGTCCGTGTGTGTGTGTTCCATCACTTGAACTTTTTTCATTGTTCACACACACACACACACACACACACACACACACAAACACACACATTTTTCTTTTATGATATTCTTTATTTGAATTTCATTCAATATGAGGCCCATGTTCACAATGAAATAAAGATGAAGAAAAATAAGCAGCTGTATTTTTCTCTCTTGTGCTACTAAATCATATCTTTTAAAGACATTTATACAGTACAATATATTTTGTGGGGATTGTTTTTCCAAATTATACCGTGTGTTTAAAAAATGGCATAAAATTCTGCATGAACCTCGGATAAAGAAAGTTACTTGATCAACTTAATCAAGCCATCTGCTTCATTACACAAACACTTGTGTTCTTGAAGGATGCTTTTTTTCCATACTTTTTTTTTGTAGAGCATACCTATATACACAAAAATTAGATGAAATGCCGCATAAGTCTTAGAAAAAAAAAAGGCCATCTTGATCAACTTGATAAAATTAATCAATATCTACTTCATTAAATACACATGCACATACACGCACACACACACACATACACAAAGTTCTGCAACTGGATAGCATATCAATATGTTTTTACGGTCACGTGGTTATACTATTATATACGATCCCTGACAGGTATTTAACTCATTATATCGTATATCAGGTTGGCGTTAGTGGGCAAGTGTTTTCAGAAGGCACACGATGTCTGCAAATTCCCGCCAATACCGCCATGGCATTCCGTATGCACGATTTACATATCAGGGCTGACCAAACCATGCAGATTCTTCTGCTTCCTGGCAGTGAGGGCGGTTTCGAGAAAATGAAACTGAAATCGACTGGAGGTCATGATATTAAGAGTAAGTGAACTTTTCCCTGCTTTATGCCTCCTTATAATACGTACCATTACTCCCAATTTGAAATCCAGTTCGTAATACAAGTATAGGTTGTTTTCACTCACTTAAGTTACTATAAATCAAGGACAATTTTTGTTTTTTCGGTATACCAGGGCCGTAAATAGTTGAACGAAATTGTTTTTCATGTCTAAAGGGAAAGTCTGTACCTGTCAAAAATTAGTCTAAAAAGAAAGAAAAAAAAGTCATTAGGGAAATGTTACCTCTTTCTTTGTGGACAACAAAATTGCATGGTCTGGAATTTAACTTTAAAGATATGCCCGTTCCTATATCATGTTTATGACGGGTTTTATTTAATTTCTGCAAAAAGATTATTATTTTCAAAGTATAGTTTTCCTGATGACATTTGACATTTCAAATAAGCTGTAGTGGCAGCAGAGACAATTTGTAATAATATCACCTATTGTTTACGATCTCTACTAGGAATTAAAGAGTAACGACGACATAAAGAGTTTCTATGAAAATTAACAGAAATATTCATGTTATTCAATTATATAGGCCTACATACATATATACAAACATACATACATGATGTTATATGACAGCTCGGCACTGACTTCTTTTTTCTTCTTCTTCTTCTTCTTTTTGTCTGGTAGCACTTTCGGGCCACTACAATCTTTATATTTGAAAATCAAAAACGTGATGCAATGTCGGTGATGAGCTTCTGGAGTTACACAGTAATTTATGTTAGATGAGCAAATTTTAGCTGATATCAAAATTAATAGGGAAATGGCATATAAAAGGGAAATGGCATATGCCACTTTTCCAGTAAGCGCCCGCTTTAAAAGCACTATTCTATATACCGCTTTGTGATATTTCGAAAATACTTATACTGTCCAGTAGAAAGTGTTGTCAAGTTTTCTTTCCACGGGATGTAAATCTTTTAGAGATTCCAGGACAATGTGGAATGGTTCAAAATGCTACCTTTTTTTTCTGGGCATGTTGAATAAAATCTCAATCCCAAATATCTCGTCATGCAGAAAAGAAACGCAAGTCGCCTGCTAAAATGAAAATGGCGGATTCAAGAATGCAGAGCTGGGCTGACTCTTATCCACATTACCTGGCTTTTGGAGTGGGAGCGGCAGCGGCAAAGCTGCCGGAATTCTCCTTAGCCTCTGCAGAACCACTTCCCCTGGTTACTGGACTGCTACTTTCAGGTATTGTTATTCCACTGATGTAAGCTGTACTTGAGGGGAATTGTTGTTCCAGTGTTTCTCTGTGTGGTATCGAGTCCACCGACTTGGATTGAAGAAAACATGCTGATAAATAATATAATATTTATATAAGTTTATCATGCTCAGTCCTTATTCTAGAGCTGCCTACTGATAAATTATATATATAATTATTAATAAATATAATCCGTTCAGTACGGGAAAGTAGAGGCCAGCATAAGTTTATGGGCATTTCAGAATTCAGTATGGAACGAGATAGGCTGCAAGGAGCTTAATCTGTTTGTCTTGTAGACTTCTTTTTTTTTTCTTTTTAGAATATGAAATAAAATTAATTTCAATTTGAAATTTGATATTAATAGTAGACAAATTCCCATTCACAAGATTATACATTTACTCAGACCGCGTTAATTGAGCGCTGGAAATTCGAACCAAAAGCGAACCAAACCATTCAAAGATGTACCATACCATGTCAGATTAGTACGTTCGAGCGCTCTGTGGAACGCTATTTGGACGCTAGTCAGAGGGAGTTTGTTGAACCCACAATGTAGAATGTAGAAAACATGTAGAAAATTGCCCACGTAATGTAGAAATTGAACAGCGCCCATAAATGTTGATACGCCACATGCACTGAATTAAATGTAAAAAAAAATCATTTGCAAACGTCGACCACTAATCGGAGATCTAAAGGCCGTGTCACTCCTTTCCGGGCATGCTATACGCGGGCTTGTTGTGTGTGGGGATTTTCGAGGATAGCGGAAATTTCTGAGGACGTACAAGGATTTGGGCGAGTCAGTGTATGTGTCTTACTTGCTGGACGCGCTCTACTTAAATTCTACGTGCGGGTATACAGTGTGACCTGTGTACCAGTCGCGTGGGTGCTGACAACTCAGTGAAGGAATTCCTCTGAAGGAATGGCAGAAATCCCACAGAATGTCATTATCTTGGCTGCATACGGGACTGCTAGGTACCTGCGTGGGAGTTGCCTGCGAGGTGCTGCCGCTACGGACCTCCTACTGGCGTTGTGCGTGGACCTCTCCGGGCATCCCCGCGACTCACCCGGAAAAAGTTTTGGTCATGCTCAAAACTTGGCTGCGGATAAATGGGACTTGCGTGGGCACCTCCGGGCAACTACAGGCGAGATACGCGCTAGGCACTGTCAGGTGCGGACCAACTGCGGAGGGCTCCGGGTAGCAAAGTTGTTCCCCCGCAAGTCAAGGCGCAAAACTTCCCCACACACAATATGACAATGCCTTGAGCATGCTCAAAACTTGTTCCGAGTGAGTCGTGGGGGTTTGCTCGCAGAGGTACACGCATAATACCAGTACTGTAGGAGACCCTTACCGGCAGCACCTCGCAGGCAACTTCAACGTAGGTACTTCTCAGTACCGGTACGTCACTCGTAACAGAAAACGGATCGGTTTCAAGGCTCTCACGCAGGTCACACGGAATACACGCAAGTAGAGTGTAAGTATCATGAGTCTAGCAGGTAATTAACACAAGTGCGAAACTCGCAAACATTCTTGTCCGTACGCGGAAAACCCTCCTCGCAACAAGCCCGTGTAGCTTGCCCGGAAAGGTGTGACACGGCCTTTAGAGAATTTCAACGTAGATTGCTTCATAGGGTGGTTTATAAGGAGCAGTTGTTAAAGTTTTGTTTTGCTGCTGTAAGGATCCGTGTTAAGCACGCGATCCCAAAATAAGGTACTCCTAATTGCGAAAAACAGCAACAACAAAAAGCTCTTCAGAAAATTTTATGAAAAAAAAATGAACTCACCGTATACAGATACTATACAGCCGAAATAAACCACATAGATTTAGGTGTACGTAATTTCTACATTTTTATTGTGTGGTTGATGTATGCAACTTTCTAACTACGTATAGTGTTTGTGGTTGAAATTTTCTACGGTTATGGGCGATTTCTACATTGTGGTTAATGTGTTTCTACATTTTGTGGACGCGTTTCTATATCTGTGGGTCCAACAGAGTCTCACACGTTTTGCAGCCAGAGCCGTACGGTATCTTCGGCCAACCAAGAAGATCCTACATGTAGTAGGCACCATGTTGTGGACCAAGGGTGTGTATGCGCGTGCGGGCGCATGCAGCCACCTCATAACATTTTGTCAAGGCCCAGCCTCTCGCTAGAGCCCAGGGGAGCGCTGAGCTCGCTGAGCTCGCTCGTTTACAGCGAGAGGTAATAAAGAGTTAACAGCCACCGTGTGTTAAGGTGCAAAAGCGTAAATTGGTGCAAAACCGCGAATTGCCGCCTAAGCTGGTGGAAAAAAATACCAAAAACAAAAACCAAAGAGCGTGATCGGCAGAGCGTGAGATCGGGTACAATTCGGATAGGGGAACACAGAGGGCGGCTCGGCAAGATCTAGAGTCCCACATTAACCCGTTCCATACTGAATTCTGAAATCCCCATAGACTTAATACACAGGCCACCAGGTTCCCGTATGTATGATATGGGTAATAATATTCCCATTGCCTTTAGAAAGAGGCAAGTCAAGTGCTCTTTTATTATGCGAAAAAAGTGAAAATATGTTGAATTTTCTTTACATTTTCTTTATACTGTTGTACTCATATGACATCACGAGCCTTAGTAGTCTCCTCATACAGCGGTTCCAACACAAAAATTTTAAAAATTCATAACTTTTGCATCGATTGTCCAATTTTCCTCAAACTTTCACTGATGTGTTCTACTAATATTGCTGCATTCTCTCAATCCTTATGTTGCCTGAAGGTGAACTTGTCCTTTAAGTAAAAACATTCATTTTCACCAGGGAGGTGAACTGTGCAACATTGACCAGTGTAAAATTGTTAACATGACAGTTTTACATTGATTCATGACTTGGCATTTCACTAGAAATGAGCTAATAAATTCTTTTTAAAATCCAAAATGATGTAAATTGCACAAGTGGCCTATTACCTTTATAACTGTTTTGGATTTGACATATTTGGATATTTCATAAAAGCTTATCTACCACGTGGCTAAAACAAAGTTTTACAGAATGGAATGTCATAACTAACTGTTACCTAACGTCTAACGTGTTGCTAACGTTACTCATTTTTTAGGTCTAGACCACACTGGTCTAGACTACCTTATGAAAATGGAATTTTCAAATGGTAGAATTTAAAAAACTATCAAAGTGAATCAAACTTACAGTAGATTCTTTTGTCCAAATTGGGTCTCCATCCCCGCAATCTGCCTCTGTCTTTGACTCCGAGACTGGTAGGCCTAGTGGTTGGCTCCGGCCCACACAAATTAATAAAACAAAAGACATGGCTAGGCCAACACATGAACAATAAAACATGGTTTTCCAATTCATTTAAATAATTAGATTTAGAACGATAACGTAAAGATAATGTAAATGTAAAAAAAATAAACGATAACTAAAAACACGAACCAGCTGACAAAGTTTCGACTCGAATCTTCTCTCGAAACTTAATATTTTAGAGATTGCTCGGTCGAAACGCAAAGTATGTATACGCGGCACAGGCACAGAAGATGAGCTCGAGTCGCGTGCATGCATTGCCCGTTTGTGTACCATAGGACCTTGTACCTCGCGCGCGATCGGATGCGTGGCACACGTGTGTGTGAATCCAGCAGCTGTGTGTGTACTGTACGTACCTCTACCTCTACCGATCTATTTTCTACCAGCTTAGGCGGCAATTCGCGGTTTTGCACCAATTTACGCTTTTGCACCTAACAACCGTGCGCTTGGCGGTTTATTGCCGCTTGGTCTATTCCCACTTGGTCTAATCACCAGTTGGGCTAACACCATTCGGGCTAAACCCATTTGGTCGACTTCTCACTTGGTCTACTTGCCACATGGTCTAATAACCAGTTGGTCTAATGACCACTGGGGCTAATCGTCACTTTGTCTAATTCCCATTTAGTCTAATTGCCAGTTGGTCTAATGTATTTTTTTGCCACTAGGTCTAATTGCACTTGGTCTAATATCAGTTCGTCTAATGTTCAGTTGGTCTAACACCAGTTGGTCTATTGCAAGTTGGTCTTTTCCCACTTGGTCTAATAACCAGTTGGTCTAATAACCACTTGGGCTAATTCTCACTTGGTCTAATTTACACTTAGTCTATTTCCATTTTGTCTAATAGCCACCTGGTCTAACTGCCAGTTCGTCTAATCATCATTTGGACTAATTCCCACTTTGGCTAATGACCAGTTGGGCTACCACAGACTCGAGACTACTGATTCTAGGTGTCGATTAATTATTTTAATTAAGTTGGCTCAAAAACAGATTTATATTTCAAGTTCAATATTGCGTTAAAATTGGTGGAATGGTTTTCTTGAAATGGTCCGGGTGAAAGTCCACAATGTAAATGTGTGTATTAATTGGGCTTGAATTATTTACTTTTATTCATTCATTTTTTCCAATGTTTAGTAGTAGGCACCGGCGTAAATCTATACTGAGGAGTGGGGGATGATTGGCGATAGTCACCATCACCACAATTACAAGCCCATAACCGGACCGGCGCACGGGGGGGGGGGGGGGGGGTTACTTGAATTATTTACTTTTATTCATTCATTTTTTCCAATGTTTAGTAGTAGGCAACGGCGTAAATCTATACTGAGGAGTGGGGGATGATTGGCGATAGTCACCATCACCACAATTACAAGCCCATAACCGGACCGGCGCACGGGGGGGGGGGGGGGGGGGGTTAGAAAAGCTTGGTGCCCCACCCCCCCCCCCCCCACACACACACACACTTTACAGGGATCGAATGTCCCACTCTTTTGCATGAAATGTAAAGTGGGAGGAAAGTGGCAACAAAAATATGAAATATATGTTCCTTTTTTTTATTTTGCTTGTCAGATGACTTTCGGTGGAAAATCAGTATGAGGACCTTTTTTTTTTTCTTTTTGAAATATCTGTGCGAGGGAGTGGAGCGACCGAGCGGGGGGAGATTGTGAGAGGGGGGTATCCCCCCTCCCACACGAGGAAGATTTTGCATTTCCAGACCTGAAATTCAGCGATATGGTGCACACTTCTTTAAAAAAAAAATAAGTAAGAAAATGAAATATTGGTATATCATTGACTGAGTAAATCGTGGTATTTTAGCTCTTGCTCTGCCTGTGCGAGATTACTGTGAAGGCCTTCTAATCAGTGGGGGCCATCACCGCCATAGCGAGAATTTGATCTTAGGGGGGAGCGGTTAGATGCGAGGGAGCGAAGCAAGCGAGGGGGAGGGGAGGTGTGGGGGGATTTCCCCCTACCACAGTGAGAACATTTTGCATCTTGATGTTGTAAATAGTGCAATTTGATGCATTTTTTTGCGTGTTTTATCGACTTGAAACAGTCCCACATGATCATGGTCGCTCAACATGTCTACCATGCCTGTCCACGCACATCTGTGCTCTACCCCTCATGGCTCCTACTAGGAAAACTCTTTGCTGTGTTGTTAGCTGCATGGTCAGGACGCAAGCTTGTACTTTAAACCGTATTCATTCTCATTGAGAAATTTGGTGAAAGAATTGCTAATGAGCCCTCCCTTTGTTAACAAACGTTGCAGCATCCTTTCAAATCTTGATGACCATTTATACTGTGCAACTTGATTTTGACATTCAAATTTTAAACTCTCCTTGCTCGTCAGTGAATACACTTTAAGTGTCATATTAAAAGAGGAAGATATAAACTTTATGATGGTATATATTATATGAAATGAATTGTTCTATTTTACTGGGAAAATAACTGACAATTCCAGTTTCCTCTTTATTGGGACGCACTGTATATTTACGCCTGTGGTTCCGTCGAAAACAATTTATAAAGCGCAATTATATACCATTTTGGATGCTCTGAAATACAAGTCTTGTAGACAGATTTTTGAAAAAGTCCCTGGTGTAGGAAGGGGATACCCCCCTCCCGCACCCTCCCCCCGCTCAACTCTGCAATGATCAGTTGTGTATTAGGTTGCTGTAAGATGGCTGTAAGAAACACACGCATGTGTGTGTATCATATAGAGTTGTATAATATATAACGGTTGTTAACACTTCCTTTTTTAAAATCTATGGTTATGTTTCTTATTCAGACCAAGTGGCATTAGACTACTAGTAAGTGAGAAGTAGACGAAATGGAAATTAGACCAAGTGACGATTAGCCCAAGTGGTAATTAGACTAAGTGGTAATTAGACCAAATGACAATTAGACGAAATGGAAGTTGGACTATGTGATATGTAGACCAAGTGGTCAAAGCCGAAATGGGTGTAGCCTAAATGAATATTAGACCAAGTGGCATGTAGACGAAGTGAATATTAGACCATGTGGAAATTAGACGCAGTGGCAATTAGCCGAAGTGGAAATTAGACCAAGTGGTGTTAGACTAACTGAGAATTAGACTAAGTGGTATTAGCCGAACTGGTCATTAGACGAACTGGATATTAGACCAAGTGGAAATTAGACGAAATGGTAAATAGACGAAGTGGTTGTAGCCCACTTGGGTTTAGCCCGAATGGTGTTAGCCCACCTGGTGATTAGACCAAGTGGTAATAGCCCAACCGATAATTTACCCGCTTGCCAGCCTCTCGGAATGGTAGGGTGGGTGTCGGGTGATGAGATTTCTGTATTACGGTACATCGACCGGATTTGTGTGAGCATTGAATGCTAATGAAAAAGAAATAGATAAATTGTTCGAAGTTCAATAGAAATGTTTAAGAATTGTTGTCTGATTTTTTTTTTTTAATATGAATACTCAGTAATGTATCAGTGTATTGGAGATCTTTCAAAATTGGTTTCAATATTATGATTCCCAAATTCATTGTTACAACACTAATGATTTACTCTTTCATCAAATATATATATTATATATTATATATATATATATATATATATATATATATATATATATATATATATATATATAAATATGATGGATCCAGATGGGGTGCACTGGGCGCGAGCCCCTTTATTTTTTTTTTGTTTGTTTAAACAAATGCAATAAAAAACAAAGAAAAAGTGGAGGGGGAGCGTGCGCCGCCTGTAATTTTGTAAAGGTGCCCCTGCCCTTTGCAGAATCCCCAGGTCCATCTCTTACATAATTGATTATTATTTTGTGGTCCGTTATTTCCTATAGGGAACCCAATCAATTTCCCACACAGAACAATGAACTTGGAATTTACATACTTAACATTATATACCGGAGCCCCTTTTAAATCAAATTAAATCAAACTTTTTTTTCTTTTCTTTTTTTTTTTGTATTGTTGTCCTTACGTTAATGTGCCAACTACCGGTCTTTATCAGTTATATTCTACATGAATCATAGTTCACTTATTGCGTATTGATTGCTGAACTTTTCGGTTATATTGTCAGCTGTTATGTTTTTGCCAATCAATCTACGGGATCCACTGCTCCAAGATGTTTATGGAAAGTCGCATAACTACATCATTTTATTCGCATTTTACTGCATAGTATGGATTTCCTGTGAAATGAATCAATTGCTTCCTTTTCAGTTCCCTTTGTAAAGGTTTTTTAGTTGAAGGATGGAACAGTACAAGTCTGATACGAGTGCAGAAGAAAAATGAAGAATATTATGTAAATTTAGGGTGGGTTATCAAGTTAATAGAGGAATGATGTGGATGAGAGAAAAAGGAGAAAGGTGTGACGAGTTAAAATAAATAAAATTGTTAATGACTAGTTTGATTACAAACTGGACATTAAAATTCGTCAAGACTAACAAATTAGGTCATCCGTTTAATCCGTGATTTGGAGGATTTACCATGTCACTAAAATGTTCATCAAAGAATGATTTTGTAAGAAAAAAAGAGAGAAATGAATCTACTCGAGCCAGGAATCAAATCTGGTATTGAAAGCAAGATAAGCAAAGGTTCTGACCGTAAATCATAAATACAGAAATATCACACAAAACCTCCCTAAACTATACATACAATTAAGCTTATTGTACTTTAATTGTACAATTGTACTTTATCTACACAGATGCTTTATTGTACGTTGCACAACAGGCATGTTCTATATTCTAACGTTGAAAACCCCAGAACTGCCGAGTACTATTTCACTTTTGAGCAAGAAGCAAGAGCAGCGAGCAATGCTGTAGAGTCGGCAATTATCTAGCATGGATTATTACACAGCATTAGCGCTGTGCATATCAATATTGCGCTGCATCAGCGATTTTCTCGAAGTTGGTCCCCAACATGGCGTCCTGTAGTCACGTGGAGGGCTCTTGACCAATTATAAGGCAAATGATCCGAAACCCGGTTGGCCGAACTCTCTCGATTTTTCTTTATTTACGCCTCTGTTTTCAGCAATAAGGTCATGCCACTGGGTAATGTACACTACAGTCTACGACTCACGACTATACAACCATGAGACCCCGTCGTACGACTTGGCAATGCACACAATACGATGAGACTACACAACTAGGCTTACGACCGTGCTGCGTGGCTTCAGTACATTTTACCAATGATCACAAAGTATGGAAGCGCACGCAGTGCGCATTGCGTACGATTCTATATTCTTTGCATACTATGTAATATAATACTGTATCGTGATTGGCTGAAGGCACATGACAAATGTGTCAAATCTCTTTGACAAACATGTCAAATCTCTACGACTGGCACTAAAGCCCGCCGCACACTCTACGAACGGTCCAACCGGTCGTACGACCTTAAGACCGGAAGTGTGACGTCACAGTCTTGCCAGTTTCCAGTCGTACGACAGGGTCTTAGCGCCAGTCGTAGAGATTTGACATGTTGAATTTCTACGACCGGTCGTGGGCTTTAAGCCATTCACAATACAGTAAAATGCAAGCGCACACAGTGCGCACTGCGCGCGCTTTAATACTCATTGTTAAATGTACTGAACACAGAACAGTCGTAAGCCTACTCGTAAGGTCTGATCGTATAGTGTGCGTTGGCAGGTCGTAGGAGTCCTACAGTGTGCGGCGGGTTTTAGACCCAGTAGTACGACTGGAAACTAGTAAGGCTGGTGACGTCACACCTCCGGTCTTAGGCTGCGGTCACAACTCAGAGCGGCGACCGACCGATTTGTACTCTGCTCGGTCGCCGCTGAAATTTTGGCCCCGCTCAGCAGTTTTTGGAGATGTCGAGCAGGCTATAAAACCCCAGCGATGCCCGATCGATACCCTGTCGATTTCCCGTCGGTCACCGGTCGATTTTAGGTTAAAAATCTGCGAAATATGGGGATTTCTCCGCACAGAGACTGAGCAGTCACGGAGCGATGCCCCATTGGCAACTAAAAGATGTCCCACCGGCCACCGGCCGACTTTTACGAAATTGCTCAGCGACTGACGGGTGATCAATAGGTCATCTACCGGTGTCCCGTAGGCGTGCCGGCGGGTGCCAGCTACCTGGGTTTATTCGTATACCTATATGATTTGTGATTAGATAATTAATTGATTAATTAATTAATCAAGATAAAACTCGAGGCAAAAGATTTAAGAGCTAAAATTACCAACCTCCAATCCTCAGCTTTGTGAAACCACAGATAACTAGAAATTAGGATATCAAACAAAAGGGAGGAAAACCAAAGATGGAACAAAGATTATAATATATTAGAATTTTTCAAAAAAATCTTAATTTACTTCATATGTTTTACAGTAATTTTTCATTCCTATTTGACTTCATATTTTCATTTCCCCATCTCTTGTCATTCATTACCTCTTCATTTAATAGGCCTTTAATAAATGATAAGATAACCAAACTATTACTACGTCTACATATCGACACTAACTTTCAGCTTTCATCTCTTTTGGCCCAAAGAGGTTGTCCCTGCCTTCCATGTCCCTCATCTTGATGTTAACTTGAGAAGCTGAGATGTCGGTGGAGTTTCCTCGCCTCTATCCCTCCCCCTGCTTCTTCCGCATTGCCCTGGTTTCTCTTTCCCATGTTGTCCCTGGTTTCCTTCGGTGCTTCTGTCATTTTTATCTTTATTATCTTTTGTCCCTAAATCGCTCGACGGCGACCGCTCGATCTATTTCCTTGTTTTTTCTTCTGTGCTTTTGTCATTATTGTGTCTATTATTTTTGTTCTCTAAACCGCTCGGCGGGTACCTCTCGATTAGGTCAGTTCCTCGGCAGTTGCCGCTCGGGCACCGGGCGTATTTCAGGCGGCGAGTGAAAACTGGTCGGTTGCCACTAAAAATTTAACTCCGCGTTAAAACTTCAGCAGCGACCGACCGATGCCCTAAAAACCAGTGGTGCCTGGTCGGTCTTCGGTCGATCGTTGTCCGACCAAAATTGGCTAAAAACTTGCCGAAGGGTCGCCGAGCAGGCTGATTTTTTTTTTTTTGATTTTTTTTTTTTTTGGGGGGGGGGGGGAGAGGGGGGGGGGGGGGGGGGGAGGGGGGTTGTGACCGTAAGACCGGTCTGATCAATAGTGTGCGTCGTGCTTTACGCGCATTCTTCTCACGCCAACTTCTCGCATTCAGTAGGGTACTTGTACACTATGAGCACAACGGGAAGTGGTCCACTTTTGGCTCTTTATCGTTTGGTACTGATATTGCTCCAACATGAGTTTCCTATAGAAACCTGCCTGAGTATATTCAGGACTGGTCTTCAATGGGTTAAGGAGCATTCGAGCTATCCTCTGGCTCGGGTATGGTACGGTCAAAGAGATGACACGGTCCGCTTTAGGAGAGCGCTCGAACGCACCGAAAACATGATGCAGCTTTTTCTCCTGTACGCTTGCCTATTTAGAAGCAGAAGCAGAAGAAGAAGCGGATCCAGGAAAAGAATTGTGGAATGAAATCACAGAAGGAATGGAGGCCATCTTCGATTTACCAGACGACGGACTGAGTGTCATAAGAAAGTCTCTTATTGAGCTAATGACGACGCCACTTGACAAGCTGAATGACATGGTAAGATGTGCTCTGCGTGTAAAATCCATGTGTTTTCAGTAGACTATATACTGTAGGGTCTTGGTAAAACCGAGTTAAAATATTGCAGAAGTGTTTGATAATAGTGTTTGATAATTCTCGATTGGTCAGAGTATAGCACAGATAACCAAGAAGGCAAATTACTGCAATTGGTACCTAACATCAGTTCGTGTTTTGGTATTTCTCTTGTTTGTCATCATTCATCTCATTTAAAGTCATGTAGAAGCTTTCAGTCTTGAATTGGCATCATCTGTAAAATTTGCGTGATTTTATGTACACCTGCATTTATGTACACCTGCATTTATTTCGTATATTACATGAACCTTTTGTAAAAGTGTAGACAATATCATTTTATGATATGTATACTTTGTATTACGTTTTGATTTTTCGTTGATTGGAAATAAACTATGATTGAACTTGAACTTGAACTTGAACATGGTGAAGCATATTCCAGTCCATGGTATGTCATCAGTGGCTAAAATAAACCAAATGCAAATTTCGGACGCCGGAACATTTTGTTTGTTTGTTTTTTTTTCATCTAGAAAAAAAAAAACTACATCCCGCAAGAAAACTTGATTTTAAAGTCTAACAGAGCCCATACGTTTATGCCAGCTGCAACAGAGACATAGCTATCGATACTTGTTTTCTTCAACCTTACTTGATCGATCATATCAGACAAAATGTGCATGAAATTATGAACAGAAACCCGCTGATGAGAAATTCAAATACAATGTCATGTAGCTGCAATGAGGTCTATAGGATTTTCCTTCACCCTTTAGGTGCCAGAGACTTGGAACAGGGTGTACAAAACTTTTGGGTTTTCTCTACCGATAGCACTCGGAACACACGATGGGGAAATTCCATTTCGTCACCGTTCACTAGAGCTTTGGTTCCTTCAAAGACTAGACACTTCAAAGACCCGATTCATTTACTTAGTATACGATAATCTAAAGGGGATGCCTTTGTTATTCTTACGCGTCACCGTTTGAAGTCTTCTATTCTTCTATTCTTTGTCAAACGAAGAGTATGTTCAAAGCATCGATGCAATATGACAGCAAAATTTTGCTTTTCATCAATGAAAATGAATCTGTTTTGTTTCATCACACTTTCTCAGCTTCAGTCGGCTGTTAACCATCTCATCGTTGGCGATGAAAGTTCGAAGGTGTCATGTGCTGCTCTGGATGAGATGCTCGGAGGAGTCAGTCTCAACGCCCACAAGGATCTCCTGAGAGTGGCGGGATTTGTATTTGGGGTGAGAATCTATCCTCAGTATATATTACACAGTGTTCCGTATTTCAGACCATTTTTTATACGAAACTCCGAGGCAACAGAAAGGCATGAGCACAATATCATGTCTTCTGAGTTTTTTTTTATTTTTATTTTAATGTACGACGTGCTTTACAAAGACGTGGTCGTGACAAATTAAGCAGAACTACACACTAAAAACTAGCGGTACATTTGGGGTAGGCGTTTCTGCCTGTGTGCCAGTATCGGGCTTGTGAGCAAGTAAGTTCGTCTAGGAGTACTCGTTGGTGCGGGAACGGGTAGGCATCCTTGAGCGTAGGTCTTCCTACTTGTCGTTACCCTGAATAGTCTTGTAACAAAGACCAATTATGCATGTACATGTTACATTACATCTTGGAAGACTTGGTAGTGGATACAAAGGTTATTTCAAAGAACACATTTTACATATCTTGGTATACATAAAACTTGCAAGTACGTGTTTTCAGACAAAGTGTCAATACACCTGTAATCTTGGAACTGTTTTTCGGAGGCTTTACGATTATTAAATTCACGTTCTGATAACGAGAATACATACCGCCAAACTGGTTGACCAATAAGCGAAAAGAAAGAAATCAATTCCTGCGATTATCAAACATCAGTGTAATTTTCTGAATGATATACCCAATTAATGGATGAAATCACATAAAAAATTAATAAAAATGTTTACAAAATATTTATAATGATGTATTTACTTAAAAATTTACGTATGGTTATTTTAGTTATTCTTTTTTTTTCCTCATCTGTACAACTAACCAAATTGGCCACTCATTCAAATGTCGGAGCGGCGACGACGTACGTGTCGCCGAGCGGTAGATTTTCACGCAGGATGATCGCGCTGCATACAGCTTACACGTACCGAATGTAACAGAGCAACTGATCCAAAATGTGTCGATCATCAAGTGTATCCAGCTGACTAGCAAGATTAAACATTTATTATCGCGCTTCAGCTGGTAAAAAACGTGCAACTGTAAGGATCTTCAATTCAAGCACGCAGTCGACAGAAGGCCATTAACTGATGCACAACTTCGGCACTAGACCAGACGTGTTGACCACTTCTCGTAATGTCACGGTGAGTGAGTGTTGCTGTATGATCATGACGAATCACAACTGACTTAGAGTCTGTCTGAGGATCTAAAAACATTGTTAGCTAGAATGTTCTTAGTATATAGTGTGTAGACCACTAACAGTTCTAAGGCCTGTTTGTCGAAATGTTGTTTATACTAAGTCCCAACAATAACACTACTACAGCCAATAGCAAACTATACAGGTCAGGTCAGAGGGAGTGCACTGCACTGTACTGTATTGTATAGTGTCTGACTATGTGACAGTACACCATTATCGAGACAATTGTGCATGCCACAAAGCAGTTACTAAGTTAGGTTAGTGAGTTACCGGTACTATGATAATGGTACCACTACCACAGCTTGAAAATTATGCCAGTTGACATCTTAAAAGTTTTTTGTTTTGTTTTGTTAGATTAGTATAGAATCTGATGTCAGAACAAAGACAACTAACATGACTAACCTAGTATTAATTTATGTTGATCTCAATTGACAATTCACAGCATCAATCCTTGATCTTTCTTGAAATACAATGTATGTCTAATCCTATGTAGCAGCTGCACACAGCTAGACTTGGCTGGGCTGCTATAATACTAGTAAATGTATCGGTGAGGTAGAGTACAGTCCTGTCGCTGTAGTCTACACAACGCCATGCCTTGCCTGGCGTCTGGTTGGGTTAGGGTTGTGCTAACTGCGACCGGCAGCCCCATACGCATAGCGTAATGGGGCTGCGGACTGTGGCATTCAGGATCATGACAGGGTAGTTCCAGTAATATTTATGAACCTATTGTTGATGTCACTTGCAATATTCATCAGTGCATTCCTACCTTCGCAAACTTTTATTCTTATTGGAAGCAGTTGTGAACCAAACATTTTCCCTTTCTGAATTTACAAGGCAATAAACACTTATATGTACAAGAAACTGATGTAAGACCTAAACCTCACATTATAATGCTACCAGTTACACATTTCTTTTTGTTGTTGTTGTTGTTATTTAGACAAGCAGCTAAATGCAGCTGTTCCACTACCGAGCTGTGGATAACTTTATGTCACATGTGAATGGATGTGACAAAGGTGAGGAGTACATCTGTTCTAAACATCTGGAAGTCAGTGGAGAGCAAAGATTATTCAAGAACTCTTCAAGGACGCTATCAAGCATACTTGGTAATGGTAAGTCTTTTAATGACACATAAGTACTGTAGTTAAAACGAGAAAGAACCATGCAGAGCACAATACTACATGATGTACACGTAGTTACACGAGTTCAGCCCTGGTCTTACTATCATTTGATAAATTGTGACTTGTAACACCAGAAGATGCATGTCCATTTTTGGGTAGGGCCTATACTTATCAGCACTACTGATTGTGTGGCAGTGGCATGATGGCCCCATGACTGCTGGATGTAGCATCAGTTAACAAGTGGCAAGATACATCAAGGTCCATGATAGGCTGTGAATTACTATAAATTCTTATACCTTTGCAGAAAGAATGACTTTGCAAGTATTGTAAATTGTGATTTTCTTATTAGATTATATGTAGGACGTAAATGACATGATTGTAATTCCTATGAATAATCAATCAGATAAATTGACCAATTCCTTTATCTCAAATGAGGTAAACTATCCCCTTTTTTTCCTGTTTTCTTTTTCTCTGTCCATAGATTCACACTTGGGTTCCCTTCACCCTTACAATACTCTGAAGCTGCAAGGACTCTCATCAAAAGGGCCCCCATCTTGGAAGACCCTGGCTGTAATACCACAGGTTTGTGTAAAGTGAAATATGATTTGAAAGGGAATGAGTCCATATTTGATTGGATATTTTGTCACAAAATAAGAAGAGCCTTTGTACATTCCAAATGTTTTGTGGAAAGTAAATGTTTATAGAGTTGTAAGTTAACTATTTGCCCCCCCCCCCCAAAAAAAAGGGGTTGATAGTTATTATTGAAGCAAATGTGATAAGTTTTGCAGTTATGCTGCTTCTTCTTTTTTCACAACAACTTTGAGCATAGATAATACATGTAGCAACATTTTCAATGTAAACCAGGGTTTGAAACTAACTGATAATTTAATGTTTTTGAATGTTGCACTTTTGATTGCAGTTAATAAAATGTGAATAAAAGTTTGTTTGTTGTTATTAACAAATTTGTTGTGAATTCATTCCGCACTATTTGTCCAGGAACCTGCGGGACCACATCCAACGATAGGGACTTTTCGATTTCCCCTCCTGAATGTCGACGTCGAAGTAATGACGTCGTTTTAAGGAACTGTGCATACTCCATGTTCTCCAGTACATCCCAACGCCTGAATCGCAAACGCGTCTGCCAAGGATCTCATGGCCACCTATATTCAGAACACGAGTGATGTCATCACTTAGTGCAACCACTCGCCAGCCTGTTGGAGGGAAGGGAGCCATGACGTCGTAGCAGTACGTAGTGAACGACGTGCACTGAAAATCAAAATGGGCAATATCATCCCAGATGTGACAAACGAACTGTAGCAATCTGGAACCACTCTTGTACAAGAAAGATGGCCATGTCCACACAATCAGAAAGTCCCTATTAGTAATATGTGGGATTCCTTTTGCACCAGATGGCCTTCTCGTGGAGGTGGAAGGAACAGTTCTCGCGTCTGCACCTGCACCAACATTTCTGCAGGGGTTACTTCAACTTTGGCTGTGTAGTGCACATTTGGGCTGGAATATCCCAACACGAAGAGCACACCAATATTTCATCCAACCTTGTCTCACAAGATTAGGATATATTACAAGTAATTACCATTCAAGGTACAGAGATTGATCAACTTAAATATCCCAGTAGATTCAGGTCGATTCTGGAAATTGCTTTGAATATTTCCAGCAATTCGTTCTTTAAGATAGGAAAGTTGATTAACGTTATATCCCGGTAAATTCATGGTGGTTTTACTTCTTCTGTCCCATTGATAGGACAGAAACCTTTTACCTCAGCTGAATTTAGGCAACAAATTCTCATTTGGAGCTTTAATGTCTCAAGTATGTTAACTTGAATTTAAAAGAATATCCTTAAATACAATTCTTGTTTTGCTGCTTACAATGATTGTATGTCTCTGGCCTCTTAACACTGAGGCGATTTCCATCATAGTTATGAGCAAGGAAATCTTTTCATGTTGCTTGAATTCATTGCAAATCATAGTAAAGGTTGCCTTCCCCGTTTGAGGTACTCTATGTACACATGCACCAGATGCAGTATCAATTGAAAAATCTGTTATAAAATGTGTTTGTAGTGTACATATTCTTTGCAGGCAGAGCCTACTAACTTGATACAGGAATATTGGCAACTGAAGCAGTTCACCAAAATGATACTTACTAATCCCAAGTGCTGACCATACAAATATAGGTTGACTGCAGTGTATATTTTTACAGCCAAAGGAGAGTCAAGAATTTCTAAAGGTTCAGATGGTAGTGGAAAACTAAATCACTCTTGAGGTTTTTACATTGCGAGTAACAGGGTGAGGATTTGGTCACTTTGAATTATATACCTGCCCTCTCTTTACTTATATTGAAGTTAAATCTCCAAGCTCACACAAAAGCAAAACACAAACTTCCACATAGCTTCTATGTACAATAGGATCTTACGTGTTTCCCAGTAATCTACATCAAAGACACTTTTCCGAAAAAATACATGAGCATGAGCTTTACTTTCATGAAGATTCCTGTCATTGCCACTGCCGTTTCTAAATCTATATTTTCTTATTTAGAATGAATATGAAGTGCAATCAACCTTGCTTAAGTTGACCTTGCGTAGATCTAGCGATATTCAGTTAAGTTATTTATTTCCTTGAGAGCATTCATTACATTTGAGCAGTGTGTTGTAGTATGTTCGAACAGATTGATATACATACAGTAGTACCTGCGGTGTACGAGACATGAGCAGACAATTGAATGGTTTGCATGACATGGCTGCACACTAACCCATCTTTTCTTCTTTTTTTTTATTTACTGGCCATACCCATCTGTTTGACCAGTAGGTACCCAGTTTGTCCATATTTAATGGTCCGTTCCTGAACAGTTGCTGGTCCAACGGTGATTTTCACTGGTCCTGGACTGTTTTACCAGTGCCAGTGGGCAGTGTTGTGCAAAGTGAGATTACCTCAACAGATGGGAGAACTGTAAGGAGATTGCCATTAGATTTAGCCTGATGGTCAAAACTTACTTATGTGATCCTCACCCAAAAGTTACTCTTCAGTGGTGAACTGATAGAGAAGACCATGTTAACCCATTGAGGACGGTTTGATTTTGCTACAACACACATTTCCCATGGACATTTGCCTCAGTATACTCATGACTTTTCAGCGGGTTCACACATCTTCATTTTTTATTTTATTTTATTTATTTATTTTTTTTTTTTTTGGGGGGGGGGGGGGTCATGACTTCTCTCCAGTCGGATATAAAGCTGTATTTATGCAGCGTGCAAAACAAGCACTCACTACATGGATTTGATACTACATTATGATATGACCAGTGTGCTGTTACATAATGAAGATAATCTCTTTCACTAAATGCACAAGTATATAAAATTGTGTTCTATAGGAAGAAATATCGTACTTTAAAATATAATTGATGGTGACAAACAGTGCGATAATAATACATGTACATGCAGTACGTCTACTACCGCCATCCAATTCATATCTGTGGCCTACCCATTTCTTAATGGTGCATAATCTGTTTACTTTTTTCTGAGATACAAATGTGTTTCTTGTGTGAAGAGCAAGGGGTATCACTTTGGTTTAATCAAAACTCACTGTACATTGTCTTATAATGCGTCAAGTTGAATGTAGTTTTCTTCGTGACAGAGTAAGAGGAATTTTGATAAGCACAGGTAGACAGACATTTACAGTGTATTGACAGTAGGTATCTATTACTGCAAAGAAGTGGATATACACATGGGACATAAATCTGTTCATGTGCATTATGAAAGCAAAGAACTTTCCTTGATCCCCAAATACCTGCTTTCTTAGACTATAAGAAGCTCTCTTAGCTATTATCCAATTAAAATTAGTTCAAGGAAAGTAAACACTCAACACATTTGTGACACTTGTAACATTTTTCATTTTACTATTTTGCCACTTATTTGAAACTGTCGTCACACATCAAGACATAACATAGACCTATTGGGAGAAGCGTGCATTATGGTGGATGTATACCACTTACCATAACAATATTTCTAGTTTTACAGGTATTCCATTTCTCTTGAAATTCAAAGGTAAAGGTTTAAAATGGCCATTTCAAAAACAAAACCCTTCTTAATTCAGAGCAATTCTGATATACTTGTTTCATTTTGCCCTATTGATGCCAAATTTCGTTCCATATTTACCTATAAGTGCCACAGTGTTTTTCTGTCAAAGATTTTACCTTTGATTTAAAGATTATGAACAGCTGTTTCTATAATTTAACTGAAGTGATTTACAAACAAATTAAATCAAGTGATATTTCATTAGATATGATTGTGTAGGATGTTCAATGTGTGGACAAGTGAAAGATGTTCTTCAAGCCAACTTATGATTCATGAGAAATTATGGAAATGTGAATTTTGAGCATGTATGGATTTCATGGCTGTGTAATCTCAATATCTGAGTGTATATCATGACATATTTCTTTGTTGTGCAATTGTTATGTATTCCTGTAGGTACCTACACTGTTGTACATTGTGCCAAAGATAAGCAGTCTCAACTACATGTACTGCATAAGCTGTTCCTCTGTGCTTACATAAATATTTTTGTGAATGAGAAGGTCACAGGGATTGTCACAAGATCTTATTTTCGTGAATTGACACTGAGACCATCTTAAATGCACTAAATATTATACCCCAGTAGCGCTTGGTGAGAATTTTGCCTGGTAAATTTGCCAACCAAAAATGATTCACAAATTCACAAAAATGGCAACTTATTTGGTACAGTGCACTACTACATCGTGTACATGTATATTTTTAAATGCAACAACCTTATTCGTATGTATAGCCCTCTGTGTTTGTTGTGCAATTTCAACACGTGGATGCTTTTGCTTTGTTATAAGTTTCCAGTAAATAAAGCATATAATTTGTACATTGTATATCAAGGAAAAACACCTTAGCATGTCTTATACATACAGTTGTATGCTGTAAACTTACTCTCATAGATTGCATGCATGTGTTTGTGTGCGTGTTTGTGTGTGTGTCATATTGTTTACTTAGGCAGTCACATACCAAAAATAGGAGTACAAATATGTACCCCTAGTGGTACATATGCTTGTCCCTATACAAGGAACCCTAGAAGTACTCATCTGTACCCCATACAGGGGTACTTATATGTACCCCATACAGAGGAACATATAAGTACCACGTAAGGGAACATATTACTACCTATGATGATACAAATGAGTACCCTTAAACGTACAAATAAGTACTCCATAGGGTACATATCTGTATCCCAGGTAGGGGTACTTATATGTACCCCTGTATGGGGTACATATAAGTGCCGCTAGGGTTCCTTGTATAGGGACAAGCATCTGTACCTCTAGGGGTACATATTTGCTCTCCTATTTTTTAGTGTGTAAGTAACTAAGAGCAGTTCGGGTGCCATTGTC
The DNA here is from genome assembly GCA_033980235.1 of Diadema setosum. Lineage (NCBI taxonomy): Eukaryota > Metazoa > Echinodermata > Echinoidea > Diadematoida > Diadematidae > Diadema > Diadema setosum. The sequence goes on from CM067080.1 coordinate 5,537,617, forward strand.
GTGATAGTGGCCGCTGGGAGAATATTGATGCATTATTCACAAGGGTTATCTAGCGGGAGAAATGGGAAGAACAGTTCCATGATATTTTGCCCATGGGAGGATAATGCTAACGTACAATAACAGTGACCACGGTACCCCCAGTTTCCGATTTCGGAGACACTCCTAATCATAATAATGACAGGACATGGTTCTTGAATCTCAGTAAAGACAAAATTAAGAGCCGTGTATAGGATTGATAAATGCGCATTATCAAGACACAAGCGAAATATCTGAATAATGATTTTTTCTTCTTGTGAAGTATAGAATTAAAACGTACGATTACGGTGGCCGCTTTGAAATGAACTGAATTGAATGTAAACCAGAAAAAAAAAACAGTGAACTAACAAAACTAAGGATTTCTTATTTTTTCGAATTCACAGGAAACGGAAGTGACGTATCCTGGTTCGGACAAGGATGGTGTGCTCAACTGTTTAGCTGACCTTCTGGATGTCATGGCTGGTGAGACTGCTCGAAGTTCCTTTCATCAATATCAGATATATTCTTCCATCTGACGACGAATATTCCGTATCGATAATACGATACAATGATTATGTATACGATACATTGTCATACAACACACAATGTCTAGTTATCGCCAGACGTAACGATTAGTTTAAAGTGTTGTTTATTATCAACTATTGAAACTGCAAAAGAAGTAATGAAATACAATGGACGATCAAAATCTGGTAAATAGTGCTTTATAGTATCTTTCCGGTATTGCTTAAATTTAGTTAATTTGGCGTTGAATATCAAAATTCCAGTGCATGAAAATAATTGATATATGTTATACATATACATATACATATACATAATGTATACATCTCTAGGTGCATGCGTGTATATGTATACATATACATGCGTGTATATGTATACATTATGCAAATCATATGCAAATCATATGCAAATCTTTTTTATTAAATCCTCCATGATATTTTTTTTTCCTTAGCTATAGGTTTCGTTAACCTCAGGGTTCATCATCCACCCACCAATTATTCAATCACTGAATTCATTATTACGTAAAGAAGTAAGCCATCACAATCCTTGGTCAGCTGCATGCAGCACCAACTCTATGAAGCACATTCTCTACCATCCTCTGTTCCATTTCCCTTGTTAAGCGTGTAGGCATTCTCTCATTCTCTCTTTTTTTCTTTCTTTCCTTCCATGCTTTTCATCTATTCTGGCAAGTTGTATCATGTTGTTGTGTTTCTTCTGTTTTGTCCCGTCCTGTCGTTTATCATATTTGTCCCAAGTGTTTGTAAATAAGTAATTTGTAAAGTGTTTGTAAATAATAAGTTTTATGAGTGGTTCACAATCTACAAGCTTTGCTTTTTAGTGGACCTCTCTATTCTTTCTTCCTTTTTTTTTTCAACTTAAGCATGACTTCGTATTATATTTTTTTTTGTTGCCAGAATGCGCTCTTATGTTTATTGATACCATTTATTAATTGCAAAGGCAAATGTTCTTTGTTTATGATGTACAACCTGATTTATCTTGTGTTATGTTTTTGTAGAAAAAGAAAAAAAAAGAAGAATGAAAATAAATGAATTGAATTGAATCATAGAGAAGAGGTATATACACTTAAGGACATTGAAATAATATATATCATTACAGCGGTAACGAAAATGATGATAAAATGATCCTGACAAAGATAATCACAGCGATGAAAACAAAAGAGAACTGCAGAGAAATTGGTACATGCTTTAGTTTCTCTTATAGTATAGATTCGTGAAATATTCTTTTGGATGGCCTCTTTGAGAGAGAAGTAGGGCAATTGCAGATAGTTTGCTGTTCGACTGATAGAAGAATATTCTTTTATGCCTTACAGTTAAAATCAATAAAGTCTTTTCTCTACATTATGTATTTTGCTCCATACTGATGTGCACACATAAAAAAAAAATCTGATAGCCATTTCCTTACTATACCAGTTTCATCCATCTATTCGTTTAGAAGCCGTTATTTTGTCAAGCACCGCCTGTTTTGTGGCGTATATGTCGCATGAAGAATTTGGAGCTTGATAGACACTAAGCAATGCTTAAAACTTTGAGGGTAAAAAAAGTCTCATGTTTGATAAGACATCGGCAGAAGAATGTTAAGCTCATAAATAATCTGTAAGATTATAAAGGGTTATATAAACTTAACGACAGTAATTATTACAATATGACAGGAACAACAATAGGAAGTATAAAAATGATATAATCTTGATAGTGATATGCAACCCTCGGATAGTTTGCCCCTTCAGTGCTGCATTACTTTCTTCCAAAAGAGATTTGGCTGTTGGCCTAGCATGCCTAGTATAGGTTCTGAAGTAACTCCATCCGAGTGCCCATCATGTACTGTGTCCACATTATTTTGAGTCTTGTACGTCTTCGTCCGTTTTCGTTTTCTTGTAGCTCTCGGTAAAGACCAGCGTGATAAGTTGCTGCAGTGCACAGAGAATGAGAGATCAGCATTAATGGAGATGGTAATAGATATACTTTCTTATTCAAATTCATACAATTCTTCCGTCGAGATGTTTTCATTGCAACTGATTGACAAATTGTCCTACACCGACGTAAATAAGCACTGAATTGATCAGTGTTTTAGTAGTAGCCATGATAAAAAATCATCGGCGTACATACTCGAGCAGGATACATACTGTGATATGTTTGCCTCATATGGTGATATGTTTCTGGAAAGAAAAGAATGTTAAAGAGTTTCTTTTTAGTATAACACGATTGGCCTTTGTTATGGGAGTCTGCTTCCTTAAGAAGATGGAGGGTATAATGCGCAATGTACATCAGATGACTTGCAATATTCCTGAAGAAAGGGATAGAGAAGAATTTTCTTCATTTAGTTTGTTTTCGACAAACTTGGAGATCGTGAGCAACAGATCATAATGTTTATGGTTTAAATGAAAGTGAATTCATTAACATTATATGCAAATACAAACCTTGAAAGCATTCATAGGTGGTCATGGAACAATATTGATGTGGACTGCGTGTTAATTAAAACTGTGATTTGAATATTTGTGAATAATTATGTGTGAAAGAGTCAACATCAACTACCTCGAAATGAAAATGAGAAGCAACGTATTTTTTAAGATATCACGTATGGGATCAACGAATAAACCTTATCTACAGAGAGACTGTCTACTAGTGACTTTAAATGTATTTTGCACATTAGCTATGTCGTATTTTAGGTTCGTCATTTCCACTGAAGAACATAATTCCGCTCGTACACCCATCTCGTAACACCTTTCTCAAAAAAAAAAAACAACTAAAAAAAAAAATCGCCCCAAAAATGCAGCTTGTTATACTTTGCAATTACTTTAGCGTGTATCTTTGATTTATTTTCTTTGTCTTCAGCTTGCGGAGTCTATATCGGTAGACCGTCTTCCCCTGGATCCAACCCGGGTTACCGGTCTCACCCAGGAGTTCCCGCACGTGGAATCGCTGCTGGTCAGCTTCGGCTTACATCGTGAGAGAATGGATGAGAAGTGGTATCTCTGCCAGGGCAGCCAGCAGAATGGGGGCGAATCTGTTACTCCCGGTGAAATGCTGGCAGTGATTTTTGCTCTCTGGGGCCGGTGATCTAACTTAGTAAAGACCGGTGGCAAGCTTAAAGGACAAGTCCACCTTCATATTTATACATACGGATTGAGAAAATGCAGCAATATTAGTAGAACACATCAGTGAAAGTTTGAAGAAAAATGGACAATCCGTTCAAAAGTTATGAATTTTTCAAGTATCTGCGCAGTCACTGCTGGATGAGAAGACTACAGTGTATGACGTCACATGCGTACAACGATGTAAGGAAAATAAAAAGAGAATTTCACAAAACTTTACTTTTTGAATAAAGTGCACATTTCTTCGACTTATTACTGACGTATGTTAAGGGTAACATTATTCCCCCCTGCCTTCTGAAAGAGAGAAGTCGAGTGTTCTTTTGTTATGCGAGAAAAATGGAAATATGTTGAATTTTCTTTATTCTTTCTTTAAATCGTTGTACACATGTGACATCACAAGCTATAATAGTCTTTTCATCCAGCCGTGACAGAGCAGAAACTTCAAAAATTCACAACTTTTGAACGGATTGTCCGATTTTCCTCAAACTCTCACTGATGTGTTCTACTAATATTGCTGCATTCACTCCACCCACATGTCTATGAAGGTGAACTTGTCCTTTAACCAATAGCATTATCATATACATATAGTAAACAATATTGTTTGCATTTTAGTTCACCGCGTGTAACACTCATCCATAATCGCATTTCATATTAGATAAATATTAAACATAAATGTTAAAGATGCCTCTTGTTTCTAACAAAAGCTCATTTTTCTTTATATCTCACTTATGCTCTCTATACCCATCAATGTAAGATTAAGGAATGTTACAGGAAGTAATCTTAGGAGTGCATAATGAGCCCATAATTCTTTGCCTTCTGGATACATTCTTTGAAGTAGATTGAAAAGCAGGTTTGGGATGTAATGTACATGTAGTTGTGAAACACCTAGGTATGTTACGAAAGATTTCCTCTATCACATAATATGCTATATAGGGGTAAAGAATGTGACATGTAAAACTGTCTGCCTGTTCCTATTCAAAATTCTAAGAAACTGCGCTGCAGCGGAGACCATTTCCGCATGATAAAAATTACCGCAAGAATGGTGTACTGTGTATGCAGAGCCATATTTTGAAGGTTGATTTAAAATAAAGGATTCAATTTAGTTAGGATTCATTATCCGACAATGAATAAGAGTTCTTGGGCTGGAAATTAAATTAGTAACACATGAGTAAGAAAATGAAATAATGAATGAAAGAGAATTAGATGCAAATGAAATGAAATATGATTTAAATTTAGTTAATTACTATCATAATTGATGTACAAATCCTTTCTTCGAATCATGTACATTGTAATCCGCAAATTGACACTTTCTGATTTAATACTGAAAAGACATTGGACCTATGTATAAAATTATGTTGAAGAAAATCAAGTCAAATCAAACACGAATCAATGCTGTTATCTACTGCCCAACATATCTGTATGTTTGGTTTTCGCTCTTGGTACATTATGCTACATTTTTCTTCTGCGGTCATGTTTGGTCTTTAGTGAGCATTGCATTATATCTACGTCATGCAAGGTCTACCTTGATCCGATGATGATGTGGAGGAGAAAGGAGTGTGGAAAAGTAAGCAGCAGGGGGAGGACTAAAAATTTATTTTCATTTATTATTGTTATTACTTTGCTGTTATCAATACCAGTATCATAATCATTCACTCAAATGACGATTACTCAGATGGAAACAGAATTGAATCAACATCGTTTTTCAATAAGAAATCCAGATTCGCCACCGGGTCAGACATATTTTTTTCTCTCTCTCTGCAATATTCATGTTATTTCACTCTAACACTGTTTATATACTCTGCAATGGACTATCTTTTTTCAGAAGAAATATCTAGATATTGATTTTCATTTAGATAAGAATGCATTTCTGGTGAAGGTGACAATGACAATACTCTTTAAGGTGGTTAAGTGTGAAAATCATGTAGTTTATAATATTATATGATTTTTCAAGCTCTTCAATATTCATATTTACTCTAACACTGTATGGGATATACTCTGTAATAGATTATCTTGTATTTTTCAGTAGAAATATCTAGATATTGATTTTCAATGAAATACGAATGCATTGCTGGTGAAGGTGACATTGACAATACATGTATTCTTTAAGGTGGTTAATTTTGACAGGGCACCTAATTATCGCGCGCCTGCTGGGCTCTTTCACTTGCACCAGCACTCACCTCATTCTCTGTATATATAGTGTCTATACAATTTTTGTTGTCGTAATGTGATGCTAGAATGTCACTGTTTTTTTTTTCTTTCTTTTTCCTCTCTTTTCGATAAGTATGCAGGATATATGTTTTGCCCATTATCTTTTCCTTCTCTTTCAAGGCTGTCGTGTCTTCAAGCTATATGCTTATTTGACGACAGTCTCCTGCATTCATACTCCCAATACATGTGCCATAATTCAGTCAGTTGATTCACTTTATCCCGAGTGGTTCCCAATTGACGTGTTCTCTTATTCTTTTCTCTAATCTGTACACGTATACCTCAGTTTTATATTCGGATGTACGCACTGTATGTTCTATTGTCTTGTAAACAAAAAGAAATGACTAATTCATTTATAAAGATGATAATAAATTCATTTGAACTGAATTTGAACTGAATTGAATATCTTAAGTAGGCCTATAACGTAATGTAATTTTTCAAGCTCTTCAATATTCATGTTTACTCTAACACTGTACGGAATATAATCTGTAATAGATTATTTAGGTTTTTTTCAGTAGAAATAGATAGACATTGATTTTTAATGAGATTCGAATGCATTTCTGGTAAAAGTGACAATGCTAATTTTCTCTAAGGTGGTTAAGTGTGGAGTAGGCATATAATACTACGTATAAAATATCACTTGATTGCATGATTCTATTTCCACTTATTTCCTACAGTTCATATTTGTAAATCTTATTCTCCTTTCCAACGTATGACTAAACAGTTTTGGTATTGTGTGTACAGTATAAAGTCAGGACTATATACCATTGTTTATTCAGTTGTTTTATTTGACGTTGTGTGAATGATGTTAGTAAGTAATTGTCGACAGACGCGGGGGGGGGGGGGATCCGACGAAATAATCATGCTCGGCCTTTGGAATCTGATAATTCTCCAAGAAGGTGATTGCTCCAAGGCTTATCATTCAAAAAGCTTTAAGAAAGCGGGAAAATATTGGGAAGAGACTTATTTGAGAACAGTAATTGCTGTAATGGGATTACGGGAATACTTGAACGATATCACTGAATACGGCATGAAGATAATATACGTATTCAGATGTAAGAAGGCCATGAATGGTATGTTTGTCGGTATGATTTCTGGCACTAAATTGTGCAGTTTAATTTTGTGCAACTCAATGAAATTCATGTGGAGGATAGGAGGAGGGGAGACATTTTGAAGAATATTGATCTTCGGCCTCCAAAATTTGATAATCCCCCAGGTATTTATCAATACCACATCCACATGTTAGCTGGTGTATGTCGTTGAATTAAACTTATATTGCTGAATATAAGGGGAATATGTATGTTCAATGAATATTATGAATTGAAAAATCCAAAATAAATTGCTTTTATTACTATGATGCATAGATCAATAAAGTAATCAAGGAAAGATATTAACATGTATAAATCAGTTGTAAATGATATCTTGATGCCCACGTTATGCATGCAATTAAATGTCACTCAATACAAATGTATTTGTTTTTTCCTAAGGTCCAAGGACCAATGCGTGTTTCAGTAATCATTCCGCAAAATAAAGCAATGTGATGTAATTCCTTATCATTCATTTGCTACCTGTTTATAGCAATCTTTAAAAATTTGTGCATAATTGCACGTTAATACCTTAATTTTCGACTTGATATCTGTGTGCATCTATAGTGGAACATTTCGTAGTGTGTGTACGACAGTCAAAATGCCCCCAAAAAAGTTATTTCAATATGAAGCGTGCATGGTGGGTTTACTCTTTTAAAACATTCATTCTTTACATTGTCTTCTTTAATTTCAGAATGAAACAAATAAATGAAAACACTTGCAGTTTCCATGGTTTCCAGCATGTCATTTTACCTCGTGACAAACTCATGGGCTGTGTGATTGTGGGTGTCGGCCTCGTGGGAAGACACCGTTTATTTGGTTACATATGGGATACTCTGTGTTGAAGTGGGATTGCCTCGAGCACTGTTATAGTTAACATGGTGCATGATAATGACATTGGCCAAAAACATCTTCACGATTGTCGATGACGTAGAAGGAAATTGTCATGATAGACTCATCATTAATTGTTGGTTCTGAAATTTGGCGGAAGAACGTTCTCAATAGATAGAAAGAACAAGGCAAGTGCCAAAATGTGTCTCGCCCATTCGCGTACAAGAAATTGTACGTGCATGGGATATAACAGATACAAAAAGAGATATAAGAGATAAAAAGTGATATAAAAGGGTAAAAATTTACGGCAAAAAAGAAACGTGCCATAAAAATTTAACATTGGGCCTTAAAGTTCGTTGAACCCTGCCTGTGACCTTTGACCTTGTGGTGACCATCCGCTCCCCCAAGGGACATCTACCATCCAAGTTTGTTCACAATCGGACCTATGGATCAAAAGTTATGACCCATAATAGAAACGCGCCATAAAAACTTAACATTGGGCTCTAAAAGTTCGTTGACCCATGCTTGTGACCATTGACCTTGTGGTGACCATCCACTCCCCAAGAGACATCTACCATCCAAGTTTGGTCACAAATGGAGTTATGTATCAAAAGTTATGACCCATATTAGAAACGCGCCATAAAAACTTTAATAGCATTGGGCCCTAAAGTTCATTGACGCCTGCCTGTGAGCTTTGACCTTGAGGTGACCTTCACATATGGTAGAATGTGAAACTTTGTATGACCCCTCTTCCCTCGAAGTTTGACTGCAATTGAAGCCCAGAGAAAAGAGTTATTGAAGTTTTTGTAGCGTTACGGAAGACGACGGACGGACGGACGACGGACGGATGACGAACGGACGACGGACGGACAGACGCCGCAGGCGATCCCTTAGTCTCCCCTCACCTCCTGTGGGCTCGACAAAAAGACGACGGACTGAACTGTCTGTACGTCACAGTGTAAGGAAATTATGAATCAATATACTTTGTTTTCATGAATTGGGTATCTTGGGGTACTCGCACGATCACAGATGTGCAGACATTCTAGTTTCTTTGCACTTTATATTACTGCGTACTCAATTTCTCATTTATTCTCATTAACGTTTTGTATTACTTTGTTTGGACTGCCAACCTTTCAAACGAAAATGCGATTTAAAATATCTAAACGGGACCGAAAAGTATGAAAAACTGAAATGGTTACACACTGACATGGATACGTGTGCAAGTTTCACTAAATTCCCAACAGAACTGAGATATTGTTTCTTAATTCTCACCCGGGAACATGCTTTATTATTGCAACTGATTGAAACATTGCCCTTCATTGTTTTAGTAGTAGCCATGGCAAAGAAATCATGGGCGTATACATCCTAGAGCAGGATTCGAACCTACGACCTCCTGATCACCGGACAGGCGTCATCTCCACTAGACCACCGAGCTTTCGCCCGACAGGAAGTGTTGGTTCTATATATAAATCCTTATAGCATGCAGCGGGTACTGCGTAATTATTCAAATTCATGAAATTCTTCCGTCGAGATGTTTTCATCGCAACTGATTGGCAAATTGCCCTACATCGACGTAAATAAGCACTGAATTGGTCAGTGCTTTAGTAGTAGCATGGAGCTCCTTGGTAGTAGCCATGATTTAAAAAAAAAAAAAAAAAACTCATGGGCGTACATAGTATACTCGAGCAGGATTCGAACCTATATACGACCTCCTGATCACCGGACAGGCGTCATCTCCACTATAGATCACCGAGCTTTCGCCCGACAGCAAGTGTTGGTTCTAATCCGTATAGCATGCTGCGGGTACTTATTTAAATTCATGAAATTCTTCCGTCGAGATGTTTTTCATTGCAACTGATTGACAAATTGCCATACATCGACGAAAATAAGCACTGAAATGATCAGTTTTAATAGTAGCTATGATTGAAAAATTGCCTTAGTAGGGCAATTTGTAAATCAGTTGCGATGAAAAACGTCTCGACGGAAGAGTTTCTAGTAAGGAGAAATCGATACAATCTATAACCATTTTCAGCACAAAATGTAGATGAGGACATCTCTCCCGGGCATTCGGAATGCATAAGCATGCAGAAAAGGTGAAGCGAAACAAAATTTTGTTCATGATTGTGTTCTTTCATGTTCTTTTGAAGAAACAATATATTGAGGCTTCAACCCCCACCCATCCCCTCTTCGGTCGTGGGGGGGGGGGGAGGACTCGTTTCAACAATTAATGGAGATTATATCACCATCAAGCAATTCAATTCAATCTTTATTTCCGACTCAAAATGTTAAGGGAAAAATACATGTGAATATGAGCAAATTGTACAAAAAAAAGGTGTAGTTTAAAAACAATGGAAACGTCGACAGAACAAGACGAGATCATGAAAAATACAAAAGAATACAAAAAAAAAATATGGGGAAAACAAATATCACAGGTACATAAAGAACAGAAACTCATTACTATTGTGGTTGATCGGAAAATGGTATGCGCGTAGAAAGCCAGAATAGGCTTGTCATGTTGCATATACCCCGCGTTGTAATCATTTCAAGATTACTTCAAAAAATTAAATGTATCAAGTTATTCATAACAAAAAAATATATATTAAACACATAATATAGATAGAAGAAAGACCAATAAACCTTTTTCTTTTTAAAAATACTAATCAACGTTTTTTTGTACTGTCTTTTGAAACTATTATGAAATTGTATATTAGATTTGCTCAGTTCTAAAGTATTCCATCCAACGTGTGTCACCAATTTTCAAAATCATATCACCAGTATCATACTGCACACCTCCGCGTTTAAAAAATACACATTGCGTTTTACTTACAAAAGATCCAAGTCGAGCAGAATGGGCGCGACTTTTCCAAAGCGCACGCTAATTAAGTCCCTTTTTTTAGAGTACGGGGTCGCCGAAAAAGCGCTAAAAATCTAGAAACACGCCGTTTTCTTGCGGGACATTTTGCTTATCGCAAGCTTAGAGTGTGATGGTAACCGCAAAAATGCAAAAGAAAAACAATTTTTCCGTACGTGCCGATGCTGTGATTCAATGTACAAGGGGTGACTGCATGAATGTCGACTGCACCAGTATTCGGTCACCAACGAGCGCCGCAACGTCTCCGATGCAATTTTGCGCCAACAGGGTAGTGCGCGGCGCATTTTCAGCAGCATTGAACACGCATTGACTTTGAACGCGCATATCGTGCAGTGTGACTGGGACTGAGCAAAATTTTCCGTGACTGAGGAATGTTTACGGAAGCTTAAAAGTGCCAACCAGATGACGAGATAAGAAGACGAGAAGACAGGTTAAATACCGAGAAGCCGAGTTACTGCAACTCGGCAAGTCGACTTGCTTGGATCAAGAAGTCAAGATGACAAGTTGTTGAAACTCGGCAAGTCGACTCGTTTGGAACAAGAAGACATGATAACGAGTTGTTGAAACTCGGAAAGTCGACTTGCTTTGGACAAGAAGTCAAGATGACAAGTTGTTGAAACTCGGCAAGTCGACTTGCTTGGGACAAGAAGTCAAGATGACAAGTTGTTGAAACTCGGCAAGTCGACTTGCTTGGGACAAGAAGTCAAGATGACAAGTTATTGAAACTCGGCAAGTCGACTCGTTTGGGACAAGAAGACATGATGACAAGTTGTTGAAACTCGAAAAGTCGACTTGTTTGGACAAGAAGTCAAGACGACAAGTTGTTGAAACTCGGCAAGTCGACTTGCTTGGGACAAGAAGTCAAGATGACAAGTTGTTGAAACTCGGCAAGTCGACTCGTTAGGGACAAGAAGTCAAGACGACAAGTTGTTGAAACTCGGCAAGTCGACTTGCTTGGGACAAGAAGTCAAGATGACAAGTTATTGAAACTCGGCAAGTCGACTCGTTTGGGACAAGAAGTCAAGATGACAAGTTGTTGAAACTCGGAAAGTCGACTTGCTTGGGACAAGAAGTCAAGATGACAAGTAGATGAAGTACAAGTCGACTTGCCGAGTTTCAATAACTTGTCATCTTGACTTCTTGTCCCAAGCAAGTCGACTTGCCGAGTTTCAACAACTTGTCATCTTGACTTCTTGTCCCAAGCAAGTCGACTTTCTGAGTTTCAACAACTCGTTATCATGTCTTCTTGTTCCAAACGAGTCGACTTGCCGAGTTTCAACAACTTGTCATCTTGACTTCTTCTCCCAAACGAGTCGACTTGCCGAGTTTCAACAACTTGTCATCTTGACTTCTTGTCCCAAACGAGTCGACTTTCCGAGTTTCAACAACCCGTTATCATATCTTCTTGTTCCAAACGAGTCGACTTGCCGAGTTTCAATAACTTGTCATATTGACTTCTTGTCCCAAGCAAGTCGACTTGCCGAGTTTCAACAACTTGTCATCTTGACTTCTTGTCCCTAACGAGTCGACTTGCCGAGTTTCAACAACTTGTCATCTTGACTTCTTGTCCCAAGCAAGTCGACTTGCCGAGTTTCAACAACTTGTCATCTTGACTTCTTGTCCAAAGCAAGTCGACTTGCCGAGTTTCAACAACTCGTTATCATGTCTTCTTGTTCCAAACGAGTCGACTTACCGAGTTTCAACAACTTGTCATCTTGACTTCTTGTCCCAAACGAGTCGACTTGCCGAGTTTCAACAACTTGTCATCTCGACTTCTTGTCCCAAGCAAGTCGACTTGCCGAGTTTCAACAACTTGTCATCTTGACTTCTTGTCCCTAACGAGTCGACTTGCCGAGTTTTAACAACTTGTCATCTGGACTTCTTGTCCAAAGCAAGTCGACTTGCCGAGTTTCAACAACTCGTTATCATGTCTTCTTGTCCCAAGCAAGTCGACTTTCCGAGTTTCAACAACTCGTTATCATGTCTTCTTGTTCCAAACGAGTCGACTTGCCGAGTTTCAATAACTTGTCATCTTGACTTCTTGTCCCAAGCAAGTCGACTTTCTGAGTTTCAACAACTCGTTATCATGTCTTTTCGTCCCAAACAAGTCGACTTGCCGAGGTTCAACAACTCGTTATCATGTCTTCTTGTCCCAAAAGAGTCGACTTTCCGAGTTTCAACAACTTGTTATCATGTCTTTTTGTCTCAAACAAGTCGACTTACCGAGTTTCAACAACTTGTCATCTCGTCATCTGGTTGGCACTTTTAAGCTTCCGTATATGTTCCTCCTAGGAAAAAAAAAAAGAATCGATATTTATCTAAAAAAAAAAAAAAAAATCACTAAATACGGGCCATTTTGTGACGACAGAAAGCGAACTTTCACAAAATGTTCACAAATTTAGAAGGACTAGTCCCCCAAATAAACGTAAATTTCGGAATTCTTACGAACATTTGAGCAGCGAAGTCCGTCGTCTGGGAGTTCTGTTTTCATATGGTAGCGGATAATCGCAAAGTAAGAACGGGAAAATGTTCGGATCAGTTGGTCACTGTACTATGGGGTCAAAACTACAAGGTCACACAGAATTTGCAGGGGTCAACCGATTATCACCAAAATCTAATCGAGTCTTTCTTGCCATTATCAAAACATTCCCTGAACAATTGGTGCAAATCCGTTCACCGTTCTATTGTACCTTGTACATAAAACAAACAAAAACAACAACAACAACAACAACAAACAAACAAACATACGGAACCCTTTACATAACACCCTGCCGATTTTCATCGGCGTGGGTAAAAAGATTTTTGTTCAAAGATTCAATCAAAATATTGATATCGTTATGGGAGGCAAGAGTTGACAATGTCGTAGGCCTATAAATTAAAAACAGTAAAGGTCCAAGAATAGATCCCTGAGGCACACCCGTAAATATATTTCTAAACGAAGAATGAAAAGAACCATAAACAGTAAATTGTTTCCGTCCACATAAACAACGATTAATAAGATCTAAACCATTTAAAACACACCACGAACACCATAATATTCCAATTTTTGAAGTAAAATTTCATGAGAAAAAAAAACAGTCAAAAGAATGCAGCAATTATTATTCTAATAAGTTCACCTTTTCAAACATCTTTACGAATGCAGTAAGAGATAATAATAGGGCGATGATTACTCATAACATGTCCATTACCCTTTTTATGTATTGATATTACTGTATATATTATATACGACTATATTGTTATCATTTCTAAGGTACTACATACAATGATACATTGGGAATTTAAAAAAAAAGCCATTCCTACTGATCATAAAGTATGTATACGCGTTTCACAGTCCGAATTCGGATAGAGCTTTTGATCAAAACCGTCTTTATTTTTCATTTCCGAAATGATTGCAAAACTTTAAAGCATGTAATTGGTTCAACATTGATATTATTTTATTTTATTTTATTTCCGCACTTTGCACAAACATTATGAAATGTAACAAACATTTTCCAATACTAATCATATCATATCCAACAGAAAATGAATATGAATACAACAATGTACCAATAATGAAATATTGTATAAGTGAGTTATAACCACCCTATAAACAATTGGAAAATCATTGATATTTCAATCGAATTAATAACAAATAAAAAAAAATATGCAGGAGACCGTCATCTTAAAGCTGAAGTTTGAATTTGATGACGGCCTCTGGAAAAGCAGAATGGCTTATACTTCATTACAAATAATTTATGTTTAACGGAGTTTCACGGCTTACATACAACGGCTTAATATTGATTGATATGCTGTGTGATAATTGGGGGTTAAGAAAGATGGAAATAGGCCCATGTCTTCAGGTAATTCATGGAAAAATGATTACCAGATAGTTGAGAATTGAATCAATCAAAATGTACTTTTTTTTTCCTGTCACCGACTTGTCATTTTACGTTGACTCAGTATATACTTAAATTTCTATTTCATTCTCTTTTTCTTCCTATTTAAAGAAACCCATTCATGCAATTTTAAGCATTCCGGATATCACGTGTTACATTTTCTATAATTCATTGGCATTCATTAAATCATGCACACTTCTGCGGCTTCAATTCAGGTGAATTGCTTTTACTGAGTACACACTTTTCCGGATACATCGAGTATACTATTTCCCTAAGCTTGTTAAACACGACTCGTACAAACAAGGTCTTCATGTTTGTTTGTTTGCTTGCTTTTTTGCATGATTTCTGAAAATTAGATTCTACATTGATGTCCTTTGGATGAAAACATTAATTACAGAAATTATGTGGTTTTTTTTTTCTTTTGAAAATATCAAGATAAATGCAGACTGCCAACACAATACCGAGGAGGGGCTTAATTTTGTATAAATCTTGTTTTAAAAAAAGATTTGAGAGTCACCTGACCATTATGGCAGTCGTGTGATAGGAAGATGTATTGTCTTTGATATATTGTTGAAAGCCTGCGGGGACTTTCCCCCTTTTTTACATTTGTAAGATATTCCCTTTATAGAATTGTAATTTTCCACATGAAATCTTTCACATTCCCCAGGTTCTTTCCTTGTGCAGTGGGAACGTTTTTGAACAAAAAAAAAAAAAAAATGCTGTAAAACCTATAACAAAGAACATAAGAAATATGGGGGGATGCATGGGGATTCAGTGATTTCATCTTAAGTCATGGATGGCATGGTAACTTACAAGAATAATGAAACTAGAATTCGACCTTCAGGCGATCACAGGTTCTTCAAAACATGGATCTACCCATGTTCAAAATAACGAATCAACCGGGATAAGATGATAGATTTCCTCACCTCAAATAAACACTCGGCGTGCGACAGTAGAATGGCACACTGACCTCTTTTGTTCAAGTTAAGATTTACACCCACGAAGCATGTTCACAATACAGTCCCCAAACACCATTTCGATGCACGAATACGGCTTTAACAATCACGCAAGAACCTTTTCCTTACAAGAATCAGTTTCAGTTTCAATTTCAATTTAGTTCATTTTTCAAAATAGTTATAGTTATAGCATTTACTCATATTACGTATCTATACATCTTACGTGGACATGTGCAAACATGTATTTACTTTGTACTATCAACTGTTACAAACTTGAACACGTTGAAGCAGGTTTATAATTCGAATGTTGCGAGGGCCATTATAATCTCAGCTTGTTAAAAAGGGTCACAAAGAACTATTAACAGCAACTATGCACGTAAGTGAAAGTGATATAATTCAGAAGGCTCATAATATGGGTGGCCGTGTGAGACCAAGTGGGAAGTGGTGAAGGAAGAAAAACTCGCATATTATAGAAAATGGCACAGATTAGTAGTATACATATACCAGGACTGTTAAGAGGTTCTGGTTAAAGGCATAATTTACCATAATTTTGCAGATGAAACAAAAACCCAGCATCAGTGTTTCAAAATAGTTCTAAATCGTGAGTTAGGGATAGAAATAACCAATGTAAAAATTTGAATCAGTATAATCAATGTTAAGTATTGTAAGTATACAAAATGTGAACAATAGTTATAATAAAAATGTTTCCAGACTAAACCGTCTACAGTTACGGTTTATCATTTATTGAGAAAAATAGTGATAACTCAGTATATTTTAGGCTTTTATAGTTTATTGCGAAAATTTTATATGGTAAATAGGATGTTTTGTGATATGCATCAAATGTGATATCTTGAATATTCTTTAAATCACTACTCCCAAAGGTAAACAGGACCTTTAAAACAATGTGCCTTTGTTGACTTCAATAGCACTTGAAATAGTGCTGATGAAGTCAACGAAGGCGCATAGTTTAGCCTGTACCTCGAAGAACATTTGTTTTATAACCGTCAAAAATCATTTCAATACTGACAGCAAATGAAGTGGGATTTAATCAATGTTCAAGATTTGTAAAGTTGACCAATTACTCGTTTAAACAAGTTCATTTCTTCTGCATACAGAATAACACACGTCAAGTGTATGCATGCTCGTCTGCTGTAGTCGGTACCCATTTATTTGTATGTGGAAGCTATAATCTGAGACGCCACGTTACCTATCATATTTTGTACGTGAAAACCTATAACCAGTCTTCTTGCGTGTTTGCGGAAAACAGTACCATTCCTTTCAATGAGCAGAATCCAATGATCTTAAACTGCCTATCATTGACTTTTTACAAAGCCAATTTTGTCATAAATCAAGACAAGAAGTTATACTGAATACGATTTTTTTAAAGTCTAAAATCGAACAAAAATTGTTCTAGGAAGGCTGCAAAATGGGTCGATTTCCCCTCACGGCCTCGGAATTCGCCTAGAATTCAGTCACTAAATTGATGACGTCATCCGTTGAAGGACGCATTCCACTGGCGTAAACGCGCCGGCTGTTGCATATGAGTTTGCGTGCATTTTCAGTCACGATGAATGAAGTTCAAGCAATCTGATACTTTTATTGACGCTAATGGCCTAAGACGATCTCGACCTCAGTTTTCAGCACCATATCTAGCTCAAGATTCTTAATCACTATTTGTATTTATATATATAAGTTTACTTGTCAACAGCCTAGGCTTATTAGCAAGACGTCTGCCTGCGCCTAGCAATAATTCTCCCTAGCGGTTTTTATTCTCTTACACAATGTGAATATACGGGGCTTACACGCGAGTATCCAAGTCATCGAGAAATAGAGTCTACAAACATTCACGGGTCGTACCGATATTTACCTTGAAATTCAAGTTTTGGCTACAGCCGTATGTCATCTACCCATTCGCTCATAGTCGGTAAAGTTGTTTAATTTTATTTATTCTTAATTAGCTGGCGAAAAAAAAAAAGTAGACTCTAGTTGTCACAAATCCAGATGCGTCGATCGCTGCCAGCGCCAGAGATAGCTAGCTGGCCGGCTGGCGCCGGGTGGCAAAAGCACTGGCTGCCGCTGACACCCTTGCCACGAACGCAGGGCGCTTGCCGACCCGGCCTGTTTGGCCCCCAGTTATGGCGTCGCCTTAAGAGGGCGCACTTCCATGAACAGTCGCTTGAATCGGTCTATAGGCGGCCTGGCAGGCTGGAGGTTGAGGCCGACGAGATGGGGCAGCTGGAAAACGGGCGATTATGTAGGGCCTACTTTCGTATATCCATGTAGACATCAAAAATTCCGTAGAAAAAAGAAAACACCTATATCACAATACAGGACATACTTAATAGCTTATTTCCAATTACGACCACGTGAATTTGAACGAAATCGTTTGAGGGGAAGCGCCGCTCAATACAAACTCAGTCTTCCCGACAGATCGCGGCGTACGCTGCCTGCACAATCTAACGTTAGAACTGAAGTTAGTTGTATAATATATCGAACGAGAACTTAGCGCTGGCAGTACAACGATCGTTATGAAGCTATAATTAAGTCGGTTATGACACGAGAAATGTGTGGGTGTGGGTGTCATGCTTGTCTGTTTGTAGTCTTGTATGATATCTAGAAACTGCATTTCTTATCCGACCTTATTCAACTGACGATTTGTTTCTCTCGGCGCTCATTCTCGTATAATATAGACAGCTAACTTCAGTTTCATATTTGGCATGCAACGTGTACTTGCAATCGGCACGTTGCAATCGCTCGTGTAGAACGAATTGTTTTGTGGGAAAATTGAGCGACGACAGGAAAGTTACATGGAAGCTCATGGATATCAACGCTCCCCATTGAAGGATATGCTACAAATTTACGTGAGTGATTTAGAATAAGCAACTACATCAATCTACGTACTGTGATTATGGTGAAATTCGGGTTTCTGGAATTTTAAGATATCCACATAGGTGGAACAAGACTTAGTCCCTGCCATGTAATGTAATTTGTAAGCAGTAATATGCGAGTAAGTAAACTGTAACACAGACATCTAACATTAGGCTTACGTGTTAAACAGCGATTTGCATAGAATATCCTCTAACATTAGACCTGTTTTACTGACGGTGTGAGTGATACCTCGACTGTTGGTTGGCATACAGCATTACCCAGCTAACATTTGGACGTTTTCTGAACGTTCTTGAAACGTTCCAAGTTAGTTATTTGGACATTTTGTCAGAACTTTTTCAGAACGTCTTTTTGTGCAAGGTTTTCGACGTATCTAAAACGTTTCAAATGGACGTTATAAAAACGTTTCTTAAGCGTTTAAAAAACCAATTAGAACCTTTCAGAATTTTTAAGGACCTGCAGAAAACCTTCTGGACGTTATAGACGTCAGTAAAACCTTTTAAGGATATTCAAAACGATCTGCGGAAGTCCAGAAAACCTTTGAAAACAGTCTAGAAGGTTCAAAAAACGTTTTAAGAACGTCTAAAAAGTCTTATGACCCGTTCCAGAACGTTTAGAGAACCTTTCATATCCGTCTAGAACATCCAGAAAACCTTTTAAGAACGTCTAATGTTTATTTTTTACTGGGTATAAAAAAAAAATTATAGTTATGAGATTATACAGACACAATCTGGGATTAATGTACCCTAATCCTAATCCTATATAATCCTACCTATACCTACACTACAATTGATGAATCTGTATCACATTCTTTTATATACCAGCAAAATGTTTAATGCATGAAGACATGGTTAGTAAAATTAGATCACACACACCTTAGCTATTATAGGCCTATTAACATACGAAAATACCTCTTCATAACACAATTTTGAAATTGTGAATAACTGAACAATAACGTAAGTATAAACAAGTTTATTTTCAACACAGAAAGTTTGAACCCAGCATAAATCTTTAGATTTCAATATCTTTTATCTATTTCCACTAGTTTTCAAGTCTTATATCTTCTTATTTGAATAATTATTCATAAATAGGCATTCATACTCATTATAAAGAAACCAATGACGAACACATAGCGGACCAAATAAAAACGCTTTTTAAACATTCATTAAAGACGAATTCGACGTAGCAGACCTAATAAAAACGTTTTGTGGACGTTTCTAAAGGACGAAGAGTTGGCAGACATAACAAAAACGTTATGTAACTTCCATTCACGTTTTTGAAACCTTAAAAAAAAAAAACACTGTGCTTTGAGGTAAATGCTAAGTCCCAACTTTGATGTTGTATGTACGTTTTAAAAACGCCCATTTTATACTAAAAACGCCCATTTTATACAAAGACGTATATAGGAACCTCAAAAAAAAAAGTTTAGGAAACGTTCAGAAAACGTTGTGTTTGCTGGGTAATTTGTCATCTTAGTAAAAAGACGGATCTGTCTCTTCACCTTGGGCTTCTTATCTAACGATAGTTGACCTAACAAGAGTTATAGTAAACATGGTCATTCCCGAGGAGTTAGGTAGCAAGCTAAGTTTTGTTAGAGACAATCTTCTCGTATGAATTATTGCCATGCAGAACTGATTACCCAAAACGCCCTAAAAAAGGGCATTTAGGCCTCACTGAATCAGATCTAGTTGAACATCTTAGCCTACCTAATTGATCTTTGGCTTACCAATTTTATGAATTATTCCAAACAAGTGTTTGTTTGTTTGTTTTTTGTTTTTTGTTTTTTCTTGCACAGATCTCGCAGCTGCCTTCCAAAACACAGCGCCGTTCAAATCAACTGCATGCCTAACCCGTGTTACCCCGGCGCTGGGCGCGTAACCAGTTAACGTGTTGGGGTCGCCGGTGCGGTTACTGCTTTCCATGCTTACAACTCAAGCTAAGCGCACACAGTGCAAGCGGTCACTGCGTGCGCTGTATATGGCATCCTAGGCCATGTGTAGGCCCATGCACGGCGGCAACACCACAGCAGTTGATTTGAAGAGTTTTGAACAGCACTGTGTTTTGAAAGGCAGATGCGAGATCTGTGCAAGAAAAGAAAACAGGATATTTTCTTTCGGATTCATTCAGAAAATCGGTAAGCTAAACATAAATTAGGAATTGCCAAACTAGGCTTAGACATTGCACTAGAGTTGATTCAGTGAGAATGAAATGCCCTCGTAAGACCGTCTGATATTTAGGTTGATTGCTGCGCAAACACCAACGTGCACGCACGCCGTGCAAGATATTTCCCAGCAAAAGTGGTTTAGAGCGGAGCTTCGCGGCGCGGTATCATCTTTGTTTCGCAGGTTGCCGCTGGGCTGCCAGTCGTACTTCATTCAACAACTAACGTCATCCAAAAGGGGGCCGAAATCGTAGCTGTCTGTCGCTCAGAAAAGCAAAAAGAATACAGCTTCTTGGTTCCGTCTGTTAAAGTCTTCGGTATCTAAATGCCATATTGACATTATTCATCCTCTTAGCTTTCTATTGATGTATAATTTGCCGTATTTCAGAAATTTCAACAGGTAGTCGGTTTAAACATAGCAAGTGGTGGTGAGGAGAAAAATCTTTCCATGAAAATGTTTGACTTATTAGTGGTACGTTTAGCAAATTACCAACGCCGGTGATGGGGGCGCTGTGCACATGGCATAGTGGATCCGACTCCCGATCGGAGGACCCGAGTTCGAATCCCGCCCAGTGCTTACATCCTTGGACAAGATGTTTTTACCCACTGTGTCCCTCTCGACCCAGGTGTATCTAATGGGTACTTGGCAACGCTAGGGCCATAATAATGGCAGGGCCTTCTGGTAGAACAGTGGAAACACTGAAGAGGCTACCCTGGGTAAATAAGACCTTATTGTTGTTGTTATTATTATCATTATTATTATTACCATTATTATAAGGATTTTCATCGTTAAAATATTTGTTATCGCTTTCAATGCTGTCGACCAATCAGAGGACAAAATTAATATGAGTGGGATCTAATTAAAGGGTGTGTACAGTTCTGGTCAAGGTGAGGATTTAGCTTTTAAGGTTTTGCGAGATATTCAGAAACCACTCTTGATATGTCAAAGAGCATGCAGTTCTAAGGGGTATCAAAAGTTTATTCGATGAAAATTGGTTTTGAAATGGCTGAGATATCCAAAAACAAGGTGAAACAAAGAGATCCTAATAAAGTTGTGGCATGTCGCCTTTTATTATTAGCACTTTTTGGGATAACTCAGCCATTTGAAAACCAATTTTCATCAGATAAACATTGAATCCTTAAAATTACAGGCTCTTTCATATTTCATAAGAGACATTTCATTATCTCACTTAGGAATGTTCAAAACATGAATCCCCACCTCAACCAGTACTATACAGTCCCTTTAATATCATAGCATTGTATTGTGCAGTAGCAAGGCATTCATGGCTTCTTAATGATATGCTTCATTTATAGATAAAGCCTCGGGAGAATTATTTTATTTGAAGGCAAACAAGCCAACCATTTCATTAGTCGAAAATCTTGTTAAGTTCTGTTGACCATAGGTTTATCTTTACTTTGAAAGAGAGTTGTGAAAAACATATGATATTCAGAAGAGGGCGAGTTCAGCATCATTGAATGGCAGGATGATTGGCTACCAACTGCATCTGTGAGTACAAAATACCTTACAGGTCACATTATTTAATTCAACAGAAGTGCCAAGGAGGTGCTTTCTTAAGCCTTTGGTGGAATACAGGTTAAACGGAAACATTTTATGAGGGATATATTTCAATTCAGATATTCGTGCAGAACTGAAACCTCATGATTTTGTTGTAACATGAGGAAGTGTATGCTGTGAAACAGCAACATAACCTTCGTATAATAATGCGGGTAATATGGCTTTAGATCTGTGACGTAAAAGCTATTAAAGATGATTACCGGGTACAGAATATCATGGAAACAGCTGTCACGCGCATGTCAGAACACCATTTTTTTTTTCATTCTATTTTTTTTCCTATTTAGCGTCGTCATATAGTGGTTGCGTCTCATATCTAAACTCGCTGCTCTTTGCCAGGAGTGTGGTACGTAACTATGGGGGAAGTCGTGTAAATATGAGGGCATAAAAGAGAGAGCAATGATAATGATAAACATATTCTATTTATAGGTAAAGTTGTTATTTTACCCTACAAGGCTGATCAGATGTTTTCACGTCATTCTGGAGAAAGTGCAGCTACATAGTCACAATGGTTCTTTGAAGAACGTAACACATTCCATTATTGTATTATTATAAAAGGTAAATGTGTGAGGATTTTTTTTTTCCCCACGGGGAAAAGGTGATGAGACAAAATAAACTTGTTCATTTTCATCGTGACATTGTGGAATATACGCAAATGCGAAGTGACGGCAAACTTGACGAACATAACGATGGTATGACGTGTAATCCATCGAGTATGCAGCATACATGGTTCTGATATTCTGAGATAAGTTCCGATCAATGACAATAAGCGACGAGCCTTTTGAAGAAATATTAGTAAGGTCGACCAAAATATAGCGTGCTATGGTTGAAAAAAAAATCCTTGTTTGTCTGTGGGTGGAGCGTGTGGAAATTGATAGAATTTCACCCAATTGAGAGGCTTGGTGCATTTGGAAGGACCAAAGACATAAATGAAGCAGGATCTTTTACGTACGTGGGTTATGATTCGCTCACACCTCAATGCTCGCACACGGGACTTTCGTTTCACGTCCTATAATCGGAGGGGCGACTAGATGGGATTACATAGCACACAACGTTTAGTTGCTCAGCAAGACGCACTAGACATCAAACCGCGGTGCCATTTGGTTGACAGATTACCTTCTAGGCCACCTTGCGGTTAAGAGGAGGACGAGGTTTTGCAGAGATAAAAAAAGGCCTATGATTATTCAATAGTTCAAGATGGGTGATGATGCCATCTTCAATTTGGCTGCAACTACGCTTGCAAAAGTCATGTCGATGGAACTCATCCCAGCAACAGGCTTGTTTGATGCCAAATATTGTACACCGGGTCATCTCATCGTAAAGAAGAACAAGAAGTGGTTTTGGCAAAGGGAAAAGATTACCCCTACTGAATTCAAGCTTTCTGACATACTGGGACATGAAGACGTCGATATGAAGTTGGGGCCTTTCCACCTTCCTCCGATCATATCGAAGGATGAAGGAAAATTCGACTCATCACACAAGTTCGTCGCCAAAGGTGGGTCATTCCATGACATTGGCTCCCATGAGATATCTGCACGCTAAGCCAGACATAAATTATATCAACAAAAATTAATATAACCCTAACCCTAATCCTAATCCTCACCTCAAACTCAACCTAAAACCCTATAACAACCTAAACCCTAAGTCTTTGGAGAAAATAGGACCGGAGCAATTGTCGCAAGAGCAAATTTCGTGTCACCGGGTGATTTATGACAACTCTGGTAAGTGAGTTTACATGCTCTTGCGTATAAACCCCAGCTGGTATTGATATAAAGGAATAAATCAAAGGTGTTTTATGTGTTTTATTTTTCCACCGAAGAATATATCTGGCTTGATAGCCCGTATTCACATGCGCATGCACTAATAGCTGGTCTTTCATAGGGGTCCAGTTTTGTGAGAGGTGGGACCACTGCACGGGGTTATAATGCACCGCCGATGCTATTTGCTATGGACACGATGGAGGAATAAGGCGGGATCTTTCACGTGCATGAACTGTGACTCTCTCACACACGGGGCCTCAAAGGGGAAATCCAGTCCAAATATAAGTTAGTCTGATAAGAAAGAGTAAATTATTATTAGTTCAACGGTATAGTTTTGATCGAATTAGGATGAAAAATAAAGAAGTTATGACATTTCGAAATTTTGCTATTTTGGGGGGAAACAGTATCTTGAACAGTATGCAGATGGCAAAGTGAGCATGTCATGCCCTCACAATTTACCATATAGTTTGTACATAAAATTTTGAAATTTCCAGTTTTTCATTCAAGCGTATGATTATGCCCGAGGCTCACATCCTCGTATATCTAACTAATCACTATTCTGAAGTTATTCAACGAAGAATAACATCATGTTTTAGACTTCAATGACAGAAACATTGAATTTTCATCATTTTTTTTTTTTGTACACGATCAACGGAAAATAAATTGTGAGGGTATGACATGGTTAGCTAACTCATTTGCGTATTCATAACCACTGTACAAGAACTGTTTTGCAGAAATTAGCAAAACTTCAAAATGTCATAACTTTCTTTTTTTAACCGATTTCAATTAAATTTTCATCGTTGAACTCGTAAGATTTTATCCTTTCTTTATCAGACTAACTTATATTTGGACTGGATTTCCTCAATACAATCCGAGGCACAGAGTAATTTGTCTCTTGCTAAAGGGCTATATAGTTTGATACTCGATGTAACCTTCACGTGCTTAGGAATAAAACATATCTAAACGGTCAGAGTAAGGGGACTTTATAGGATTAGGCAGTCAATAAGACAAGACAATTACGGATCATCGAGATCGACTTATTTTGCATCCATCTTTTTTTAAGGAAGACTCAATCACGGTATCATGCCCCTTGAAGCTATAAGGGATAGTATAGTATTGGTTAAGATGGGCTTTTAACTTTTTGCGAGATACAAAGAAATCACATATGATATTGAACAGAGCATACCCTTCTAAGAGGAATTAAAAGTTTATTTGATGAAAATCGGTATTGGAATGGCTAAGACATCCAAAGACAAAGTAATAAGCAAATAAGCGATAATAAAATGTGGGTCCCACCTTTCATAAAGATCGCTCTGTTTTGGATATCTTAGGCATTTTAAAATCAATTTTCATCAAATAAACAATGAATTTCTCTTGGAAGTACATGATCATTCACATTTTGTGAGAGGTTCCTCATTATCTCACCAACAAAATGTTAGAAACCTAAAGTAAGGTCTCAACAAAAACTATACAATCCATTTAAGTGGACTCAAATGGGAGAGAATCAAAATGGATGGAAGTTAACCCATAAAGTTTGTGCTTGAAATGATCATCTCGATCACGTCGATCGTCATCATGAAGTCAGTAAATGTAACTCTACAGCACATACTGAAATTGAGAAATATTGGATGGAACAGGTCATTTCAGTTCAATTCAAAGTCCTTTTATTTTTTTCAGTGAAACACAATATACATTTACTCACTATTTTTGTAGCAAAGGGATAATGTTTATACATGATACATTGCAAAATAAGCAGAATAATACAACAATATTGAAGCATTCATCAAAGCGAAAAGTACTTTATGTACAAAAAATGAAAAGACCCGCTACTGAGAAAACAGTGCCTCTAATAAGTTAGCCCTTCACATCTAAATAAAAAAAAAGTATAACCCAGTCCAAAATAAAAAGAGACTTTCCAAAACAGTCTACAAAAAAGCACTCGATTTTGGGAAAAATTTGTTACAAATTGATCCATCAATGTGCAAAAAATGGCTTTTGCTACTGAAAATGATGCTCCCAGGTTCGCTAGAAAGCGAACCTGACTGCCCTGCCAGGTTCGCCAAAAAGCGAACCTGGCTGCAAGGTTTGCCAAAAAGCGAACCTGGCTGCCAGGTTTGCCAGAAAGCGAACATGGCCGCCAGGTTCGCCAAAAAGCGAACCTGGCTGCATGGTTTGCCAAAAAGCGAACCTGGCTGCCAGGTTTGCCAAAAAGCGAACATGGCCGCCAGGTTCGCCAAAAAGCGAACCTGGCTGCAAGGTTTGGCAGAAAGCGAACCTGGCTGCAAGGTTTGCCAAAAAGCGAACCTGGCGGCCAGATTTGGCAGAAAGCGAACATGGCCGCCAGGTTCGCCAAAAAGCGAACCTGGCTGCAAGGTTTGCCAAAAAGCGAACCTGGCTGCCAGGTTTGCCAAAAAGCGAACATGGCCGCCAGGTTCGCCAAAAAACGAACCTGGCTGCCAGGTTTGCCAGAAAGCGAACCTGGCTGCAAGGTTTGCCAAAAAGCGAACCTGGCTGCCAGGTTTGCCAGAAAGCGAACATGGCCGCCAGGTTCGCCAAAAAGCAAACCTGGCTGCAAGGTTTGCCAAAAAGCGAACCTGGCTGCCAGGTTCGCCAAAAAGCGAACCTGGCTGCAAGGTTTGCCAAAAAGAGATGGGCTTTTAACTTTTTGCGAGATACAAAGAAATCACATATGATATTGAACAGAGCATACCCTTCTTAGAGGAATTAAAAGTTTATTTGATGAAAATCGGTATTGGAATGGCTAAGATATCCAAAAACAAAGTAATAAGCAAATAAGATGTATAAGACATATAAAATGTGGGTCCCACCTTTCATAAAGATCGCTCTGTTTTGGATATCTTAGGCATTTCAAAATCAATTTTCATCAAATAAACATTGAATTTCTCTTGGAAGTACATGATCATTCACATTTTGTAAGAGGTTCCTCATTATCTCACCAACAAAATGTTAGAAACCTAAAGTAAGGTCTCAACAAAAACTATACAATCCATTTAAGTGGACTCAAATGGGAGAGAATCAAAATGGATGGAAGTTAACCCATAAAGTTTGTGCTTGAAATGATCATCTCGATCACGTCGATCGTCATAATGAAGTCAGTAAATGTAACTCTACAGCACATACTGAAATTGAGAAATATTGGATGGAACAGGTCATTTCAGTTCAATTCAAAGTCCTTTTATTTTTTTTCAGTGAAACACAATATACATTTACTCACTATTTTTGTAGCAAAGGGATAATGTATATACGTGATACATTGCAAAATAAGCAGAATAATACAATATTGAAGCATTCATCAAAGCGAAAAGTACTTTATGTACCAAAAAAAAAAATGAAAAGACCCGCTACTTAGAAAACAGTGCCTCTAATAAGTTAGCCCTTCACATCTAAATTACAAAAAGTATGTATATATATATATATATATATATATATATATATCTAAATGGGTTTGGAAGCCCGAAAAAAAGGACAATAAGTATGCCAATAGAAATAACTTGAACAAAAATTGTGCTAAATTGCCACGAAATCATGTCACATCATGACAAGCAAAAAACAACAACAACAAAAAAAAGAACTCACATTTTTTTTAACCACTGTTAACGTGCCCAATCGGATCACACGCAAAAAACCCACCCAAAACAAAACAAAACACAAATATAAATAAATTGTAGTGCCCAATCACATTGTGGCGCTTAATATTGCCTCCCATTTTTTGCTACAAATTGTGGTGCCCAATCAACTGACAAATAAAAAGAGGAAGAAGAAAAAAAAAAACGGTCCTCAAATTTTATGCTCCCAACTGACCTGTGGCGCTAAATCGGCAAAGCAAAAGAAAAAGCCACCCCCTCCCTCAAAAAAAGAAATAACAAACAAAAACAGGTCTTCACAAACCAAAGTGAGGTACCACAGTACACCAAAATGCCTTCTGTAGCAATTATGGTAGAATTATGCTAAAAACAGGCAAATTATACTTAGAGCATAATGCTACATGCTGAAGCGTCTAAAATTATGCCAGAAAGCATGCCAACTCTGGCAACATAGCATGTCACAAAAAGCCTATATTATAGTAAGCAGCAAAATCTTATTCTGCACTCCGACTTGCGCAGGCAATCATTGAAGGTAACCAAGATAATGCTCACGGAAGAGATATACTGTAGATAGATAGAACAGAAAGAGAGACCTGCAGAAGTACATGTATAGGCATATTGAGAAAATACTGTAGGAAAACCGAGGCAAAGAGGAACACAGGGCAAAGCGGAATGAACCTATGTATAATTATTTAATTTTGATTTGATTTGATTTGATTTGATTTCTGCATTTCTTTTTCATGCATAAGTGAAATACAAAGTCAATTGAACGAACTAATTGAACACAGTATGATTGAAGTTACAGTTAAAAAAGTTTATTCAAATATCCAATAATTTTTCTAATACAATGCAAAATAAAAATAGGCAGGCATTATTTCATGCATAATTATATGATATACAAACATAGGATCCCGTGTACCTGTCGTTTAAAAGACAAATAAAGCAACTCTGGATATAACAGAAATACAGGAGACCATCATCATAAGCAAACGCTTGACGAGGATAATGGCCCAAGAAATGATTTTCTAAACAATACGACATACTAAGAATATGATATTAAAGTCACCACTCACTGAATGGTGATAAAGAGAGAGAGAGAGAGAGAGAGAGAGCAGTCTTTTAAAAAAATGCAAAAAGCTCACGCACACCAAGAACTCTTTAGGGAGGCTGCATCTTTTTTTTTTGTTTCGTTTTATTTCATTTCAATATATTTCATACTTCTCATAGGTATATATCAATATCACATGAAAATAATAGCACAGGCTTTGGGGTTTTCTTAACCTTGTCAACAATGTACAAAACCAAACAAATATATACACACATGATGATAACACAATAGTTATAACGATAACTGGTCGAAATCGAAATGGGGTTGTACAAAGAGATCTAAATGAAAGCAAGCTTGTTTGGCCGTAAGCCCCGAATAATCAGTGTTTTTGAAAGAGAAACGGAGTGCGGAGAGAAGTTCAAACCAGGTGATTTAATGGTACCCAGGGAAGCGGAGTACGCATGCCTATGATTAAAAAAGCAAAAGAATAAGAAAACTGAAAGAAAGATTTTTCGACATGTTCGTTAATTTACTGATCAGCAGTTGCGATCTTAACAAATTTAATTTTGTAGAGGGAGAGAAAGTGAAGAAACTCGCACCTGAATAAGAAAACTATACTAAAATTGTGAACCATAATTATGACCGAGCTAAACACAAGAAAAAGAAAACGAGCTATCATGGTTTGTTTCCCAGATAGGACATGATTTACATTGATAGGGCCTACTTTGGTATACACTAAACTGTTATTGCATTAAACCTATCACAAAGTTATGTTCAGCAAAACACAAAAGGTGACATACGTGTAGCAGCTATTTAGTCATTTGTTGCCTGCCGTCAAGCTCTGGGTAGAAAGTGAGAGAGAGAGAGAGAGAGAGAGAGAGAGGCAGAGAGAGGGAGGGAGAGAAGGAGACGAGTGCGAAATTCCTGATGACGAATTCAGAGAGCGTGACGGCAAGGCCCTTCATATTGCAATCTGCAGCATGTTAACAAGTATGTTTGACAATGACATACCACAGTATCATTATTACATAAAACATTGCAAATTCTTTCAGTGTCTGCAAGATATGCATTCAATCAAGACTCTTTTAATTTGCGTTTGAAGGAATATAAAGACGAGCACCTAGTTACTTTGGAGGAGAGGTCATTCCAGTATCTGGGGCCTGTATTTACACATTGTCTTTTTTTTTTTTCTTTATTATTTGCGAAAATTGTTCGAGTCCTTGAAGGGTGAAAGGCGTCACTTTGGCTGGTAGGATAACTGTGAATCAACTTACTCTTTCTGTACATACAAGTAAAACATCCGGAAACTTCTTGACGAAAATTCTTCGAGTCCGTGGAATGCGAAAGGCGTCAGTTTGGCTGGTAGGATAACTGTGAATCAAGTTACTTTTTCTGAACATCAAGTCTAAATATCAGGTAACTTCTTGGTGGAAATTGATACATAGGCCTTAATATGATATCTGAACCAAGCAAAAGGTTATTGTATATAATGTTTTAAATGGAAAAGTTTATTTGTTAATGCCTCTAAAAAAATGATATTATATTTTATGCCAACTCAGCGTGTTTATCTGAAATATCTCGAAAACCAAAGTTATGATACATCGGCCTAAGCGGCAATAAAATGGTAGGGCCTATATCAGTGATAAAAAAAAAGAAATGGCCGACGTCACTGTGATGCATGTCGGGAAAATACACCTATGATTGGCTTGATCCCAACTTCATTATTAGATTGTAAAGGAAACAACTTCAGTCTCTTTTGGAATACACAGAAGATGCAATTCCCGTCTTAAATACCTTAATGGAGAGGTCAAATAATTTGGGGCAATGTAAATAAATATAGGCCTATTCTATACACTAACATCGACCCCCTTTTGTACTTTTGTGCTTTCTAGGAAAATCTGAGGCATCCGTGCCTCAATACGTAGAAGTGGAATTGGGAGGCGGGAAATCAGTCACCATATCGTTCGATCTCGGCGACATCGTTGATAATTCTCTCGATGTTCCAAGCCTTGTGAACGCTGTCAGCAACAGGTAAATTACAGAGACAGAGTTTTACAAAAGACAGAGTTTGTAAGTTTTTGAAGGGGAAGGTGAAGCAGAAAGAGAGGGTACGTCACTTTCTTTATCACTGAACTTGCGCCTCTAACATTTCAAAGGTACAAGTGCAGGGCAGAAAGTCGTCTTCTAATTTTGTTTTGTGTGTGTGTGGGGGGGGGGGGGGGGGCTCGGAAGGCTTTTTCGGTAGGTCACTTTTCTCCCTCTTCAACTTTCCGCTGATGAACACCCTTGCTCTGTGGTTTGCTGCTGCATAGTCAGGCAAGCTCACGACCATGTGCTAATTTACGACCCTACATTCGAACCGTCTGTAGCATTCCCTTTTACCCCTCCCTTCATGTTTGTGTAACTTCATTGAAGCATGAAGGCCATTGTATCTACCAAGGTGGGCAAGCGTTGGAAACCTAACTGGCTTCTTACCTACTATCCCTCTCACTGGATAAAATGGAAGCATATTTTCAAATTAAGTTTTCTCGAGCAGGCGTAGATCATTTTTTACGCATGAGATGTCATATGAAAGGAAAAAGAATGGATATTAAGGCTATGATTTCATTTTTTTGCAAAAGATTTTAAGAAAAAAGCCGGAAAACTCATTCAAAGTTGCCATTTGCTCGTGCAAAATTGAGTAGCATTACTGTCTACTGTTGTAACTCAGTCATGCATGAATTTTGAACAATGAGTTGTACATCAAATGAAAGAAGAGAGGTAGGCCTATATCTTTCCATTCGTGCACATCTCATAAAACGAATATGTGATTATGATCGCAAAGAATTGCAATGACAATCGGTTTCGTTTTTTCTGGGACACGCTGTACAGGGATCGAATGTTTGCATCCCCCACTTTTTGCATGAAATATAAGGTGGGAGCACGGAAGTGGCAGCAAAAATACGAAAACTTAGTCAGCCGACTTTCGGCGGAAAATCACACCTCAAATATAATGACGACTTTTTAGGTGTTCTTTCTCTTTTATTTTTACTGTTTCCCACGCGAGAGAGATTTTGCATTCTCAGAATTGGAATTCCGCAATCTGGTTCACACATTGGATGACAATTTTCTATCAAAAAAGCTAGAAAATTTCCTCATTTATGTATGGGGAATTATGGGGGGGGGGACAAAATTACACGTTTGCCCCACCCCAACCCCCCCCCCCCCGCCCCTCAAGGATCGACGTCCCTGCGTTCGAGGGACTTTTGCATTCTTTGAATACAAATACAAATGAACATATCTCGTAAACACATTTTTGACTGAATTCGGAAAGCTGTCAATCCCCAAAGTGTACTAAAGTTTTTGAAGTTGGAAAACTGAGCAAAGAAAATGGGATTTCATCGGGATGAAACATTACATGAAACATTTTGAAATCTGTCGATTTAAACGTTTTTAAAGGGAACCAAGCGGGGGAAAGGGTTAATTGAAAGAAGATGTCCCCTCCCATTAGACGGAACTTTAATTTGTTAACTGAAGTGACAAACCTGGTGCACACTTTAGATGAAACATTTGAAATCTGGCAATGTAAAAGTGCACTAAGAGCCCGTTTACACCAACTTTTGGGCCGGCCCGGGGCCGGCCTAAAACTGTCGGTGTAAACGCACGCTGGCCCAAATGCGGTACGAAATTTGGACCCGCATTTGGACAAGCTCCGGAGGTTGTCTCAGGCCGGCCCTGGGCCGACCTATTCTCGGTGTAAACGCACGCTGGCCCAAATGCGGTACCAAATGCGAGTCCCGCTTCCTTTCCGCAGCGATCGTGACGTAATTGCGTAATGTTATGAGTGCTTATATCGTGATTGCTGTCTTGTCTTGTCTTGTCTTGAAGGAGTGGAGAATTCTGTCCTGCAATGTCTCACAATGTTTCATCTCTGTAATTTTTTTTCCTCCAGAAAATTTGTGCATAGGTAAGGATGGTTAGAAACTGTGAAATTGATTTTTGTTGGGTAGTGGCGGTGATGTGACGTTATTTGTGATTTGAATTATCCCAAAATCCATGCTCTGTGCCGGACAAAATAGTCATTACATCCCCAGGTATTCAGTTCACAGAATTGCATACGTACACAATACACATTTCCCGCGGGCGCGCTCCAATGAAATCATTGTTCACATGCAGAGCGCCGTTACCGTCAGAATATCTATATATAGGCCGGCCCTAATTCTCGGTGTAAACGCACACCGAGTACCGCAATTTGGGCCGGCCTAAAAGTGGTCAGGCGGTGTAAACGGGGTCTAAGTCTATTATAAGAAAAGGACCGAAAGGGGAAGGGTGTGGGAGGGGGATACCCCCTCCAACGCCAGAAAGGATTTTGCATTCTCAGAATTGAAATTCAGCAATCCGGTGCAGTCTTTGGATAAAATATTTAGGCAGTTTTTTTCTATCAAAAAAGCAAGAAAATTTTCCTCATTTCAGGAATTATTGAAGAACAAAATGATATGTCTCCCCCCCCCCCCCCCTCCATAATCGACGCCTCTGGATACGAGGGAGATTTTGCATTTTTAGAGTTCAGATTAAAATTACTTTACATGAAACATTTTGAAATCTGTCGATCTAAAAGTGCACGAATTCCATAGGAAAAAAGCGGAACGAGGGAAGGGTGTAGGAGAGGGTATCCCCTCCCACGCGAGAGATATTTTGCATTTTCAGAATTGAAATTCAGCAATTTGGTGCACACTTTGGGTAGAAAATTTGGACAATTTTCTATCAAAAACAAGAAAATTTTAAGATCTTTGGAATTATGGAAGAGGGGGGCAAAATTATGTGATTGCCCCTCCAATAGTTTCATGGGGGGGGGGGGGGGGGCAACTACCCCCTGCCCCGCAGGATCGACGCCCCTATGGAGGAGGTTACTCCCCTCCAGCATGAGGGAGATTTTGCAATTTCAGACCTGTACTTCAGAGATCTAGATGCACAAATTTTAATGAAATATTCCAGTTTTGTTTCTGTCAAGAAAGTAAGAAACATTTGTATTCAGGAAAATGTACTGTTAAAGGAGGGGGATAGGCCCCCCTTATTTCGGGGGGGGGGGATGATTGTACAGGCCACCCCCCCCCCCCCCTCCATATTTCTCTGGGCCTTTGGCTGTTTCAGGAATCAATTCAATTCAATACATACATTTATTCAGTAATAAAAAAAAAAAATCGTTTGGATGTATATAAAATGTTTACAAAATGTAGCAGGTGCAGTTCTGAGAAAGCCAGAGGCTTGTTAAAAAAGAATGTACCCTTGAAAACAAATCAAACACATATTGCAATTTAAACATTGAAATACCAAATGATAAAAGGAGCTCAGAGAGAATAAAACTTCACAAGCACAAAATTAAAATTTACAAAAGTTACCGATAACATCAAGGGAACATGGAGAGAATAAAACATACTAAGACAGAGGACAAAACAAATAACAACACATGAAGCAAAGCAAACAAAACAAAACGAGGTATAGAACGATACTACAAATATACGTGTTAATAGTACGAGAAAGCATTACCGATTGCATCACATGTAAAATACATAATAAAAAGATGTAATTCAAATTTCCTATTTTGACTAAAATGAGGAGAAGGCAAGAGCATATCGAAATTTTTTCTTGAAATTGTGCAGAGGCAGCTTTCTAAGATTTTCCGGAATCCTTTTGTGTCGCAGCTCGTCTTTTTCCCTCTTTTACTGCAGATGTACCTCGGACGGGTTCTCCCATGACAGTGTGATCACACGAGAAAACGATTTTAAAAAATGCCTGTTTACAGTCTAGGTGCTCCGTAATAGAGATTGTTATCTTGATGGCAGTTTTATTGATGTTAAGCAAATATCTTACTAAATCTTATATGAAAATGTAGGGTATTTCAAAGTGAAAAAAAAAATAAATTGGAGTAATGTCATCAAGTACACTTCCAAAGCAATTAAAGTGAACATCACGTAGACACGGTAGACTTTACGCAATAAAGATTTTGCAGTCGGCAGTAATTTTTGAGTAGTTTCCACGTGTAAATGAACTTTAATAGTTGCATTGACTTCTATCATTTCCTTTCAATTGAAATAAGGTAAGATTTAATACACCTCAAAATGAACAAGAAAGAATGAAAAAAGATACTGTAATAACATGAAAGAGACTAGGAAAATTCTATTTTTACTGAAAGACAATCTCTAGCACACCTGGGAGAGTAGCTAGCATTTCCAGCTTCGGGCTCTGCGATAGGGTTTTGATTGACATCGGTGCCCAGCCAATGAAACTTCGAGATTTGACTATCAGGCAACTGTTTTTCCACGCCCGGTGCCACGCCTTTATTCGGATGTTTCTTTGTAGACGTATTAGTCGACTACCACTCTAGTCCACTTTCTGGACTGTACTCACAGCAGTGTCCCTACCACGGCCGTTGATGGCGTCTGAATTACATAAAATTGCCGATTCTGATACTGTACTGGTAGATTTTGATTTACAGTGCGAGGCTCGGCCGCGGCCGAGCCGCGGCCGAGCCCGCCTTCATTTCAGTGTAAACGCGCAAAAGGCCACTCGTACACGCATACATACAATGTGGCCATGTACTCCACACTAAAACACCCAAACCACCGATTGCGCACGCTCCACCACTCGGAACTCCCGGAAAAAAAAAAGGGGGGGGCACCGTTTCATAAAGCTGTTCTTAAAGTTACGCACGACTTTCCGAACGACTTAAATATGGCAAGCAAGCGCGCCTGAACACTTCTGTTTTTTTTTTTTTTTTTTTTTTGGGGGGGGGGGGGGGCAAAATCTCAGCGGGGGCACATTTATGTGACGATGTGAGATCCTCGGCGCAGGAGCGAAGCGAGAGAGGGGGCGGTGTGGAAAGGGGGATCCCCCCCCCCCACACACACACACACTGTAGGGAGCTTTTGTAAAACAGGGTGCGAAAGTCGCGTTTATAGACCATTTAAAATCAAATTTCTAAAAATAATCAGTGCGAAGGACTATGATTATTACATCGGGGGGAGGGTGTGGGAGGGGGGATAACCCCTCCCACGGTAGGGACTGTTTGTAAAAACAGCATTTTTTTTTTAAATCCTGTGGAGTGAACTTCTTCCACAGTTTTCAAGCAATTGAAACCAAATTTGGTAGGCATTATGGCCCTGAGGTATAGGTGTGGAACACATAATTTTTGTGTTTGTCACACAAACCGTTGCCATGGTAACCACAATTTTACCAAAACCTTGCAGATCGAATAACTTTTCCATCATTCAAGCAATTAAAGTCAATTTTAGTGTGTATCATGATCTAGAAGTGTAGTTTTGCAAGACACCAATGTGTTAGTTTAAGGAAAATGTGTTACCATGGTAACCACTCATTTTTGGATCAAAATAAACCATTCAAGCTATGAAGGTCAAATTTGGTGTGTATAATGGTCTTTAAGTGTAGTTATGCAAAATGACCCTTGTGTTTGTATTAG
The DNA here is from genome assembly GCA_033980235.1 of Diadema setosum. Classification (NCBI taxonomy): domain Eukaryota; kingdom Metazoa; phylum Echinodermata; class Echinoidea; order Diadematoida; family Diadematidae; genus Diadema; species Diadema setosum. The sequence goes on from CM067080.1 coordinate 5,573,573, forward strand.
ACAATGCATTGCCATGGTAACCACACTTTTTACCCAAACCTTGTGGAACTCAGTGTCAACTCTAATTGTAGAGTAAACTAAAATTATTCTGTTTCCAATTCGACAAGTGCACAAACTTGGTATTAACGTCATTGCCCTCATGACATCACATACTATAAAGCAACACTAAGGGCGGGGGTATAAATCACCTTCAGTGATAATTCTAGTTTTTTATGATTATTATTATTTTGGGGTTTAGAAGTATACTCATTAAAGAGTATTTCTTTCATCACACTCAATCAGTATCATTGCTCTTACTGTTGGTTAATTGGAATCAGATGTACTGCTCAGGCCCGTTTCAAAACTCTCAACCCCGTGATAGAAAGCTAGCAATGACTGTCAGATTTAATGGTCAACCTGTCTGACGACTTCCAACAAAGAGGCAAACTGCACACTGGAATTGAAATAATTTATGGGTTTTTGTTTGTTTGTTTTTGTGTTTTTCCCCTGCATCAGGGTATATGAAAGTGGGAATCATTTCAAAACACACTTTCTCAATATTTCACAACATACACACGCACACACGCGCTCATTCACCCTTCTTCCATTAAATGCAACCAAAGGAGCTTGTACCTACTTTAATAAAAAAATTAAAGAATCTCAGAATTTCAAATGGACTTCAGTGGGTTCATTTGTTATGCTGGTTGAAGTGGCATTGAATTTGAGGGAATGACACGATTTACAAATGTGCACTAAAATAGTGAGGAAAGGTATTTGGTCATCACATCAGTATATTGCGCTTTATATTTTCCGCTGTTTATGTTTATGTGACTTTGAAATACTAGAGCTTTACCAAAAAAAAAATCTAATGGAGTATGCATTGTTTTAAAAATGAATGGGAATTTATGCTCTTCTTGAACCAGCATACCATCGTTAACATCAGTTTGAAGTAGCGGCCCTGACAAGATTATTCTACACAGTTGTATCATAATACATGTTCACACATAATTTCTGTAATAATTGTGCTCTACGGAAAAAAGAAGAAGGCGCGATTGCTTGCGCAATTTACATGTATAACATTACAAGAAAGTTTTTGTAATTTGGGTTGTGAATATACATGTTGTAGTATTAAAAGGCTGACTTAAAGACATTAAATTAATATGTCACATAAAAATGGTTAGTTATTCCCAGGGTCGATTATTCCGAATATGAAATAAGTTCGTTATATTCTGAAGGTTCTTTAATATGAATATGGAATGAGATTCGTCGTTCCGAAAATGAAATTATGTTCGCTATATTCCGAAGATTCGTTAATTTGAATATGGAATGAGATTCGTTGGGTGGTAGAAGGCTTCACGGTGCACCACGTATTCTTTCTGGAGTATGTGACTGGCCCTGAAAAGGGCCTACCCAATCCCGACGTTTCGGCAAGCATGTTCTCGCCGTTACACAGAAAGAATACGTGGTGCACCGTGAAGCCTTCTACCACCCAACGTTCTACCACCACGAAAGCCTTCAAAGATTTCAACGGAATGAGATTCGTTAATCCGAATATGAAAATAGGTTCGTTAGAATGAAATGAATTTATTCTTGTGACAAAATACAACAGTTGGGGTCAAGCGCGCCGGAACACTTCTGGTTTTTTGTTTTGTTTTGTTTTTTGTTTTTTGTTGTTGTTTTTTTTTTGGGGGGGGGGCAAAATCTCAACGGGGGCACATTTATGTGACGATGTGAGATCCTCGGCGCGGGAGCGAAGCGAGAGAGGGGGGTGGTGTGGAAAGGGGGATTCCCCCCCCCCCCCACACACACACACACACACAAACACACACACTGTAGGGAGTTTTTGTAAAACAGGGTGCAAAAGTCGCGTTTATAGACCATTTAAAATCAAATTTCTAAGGAATTAAACATAGTGAAAATAATCAGTGCGAAGGACTATGATTATTACATCGGGGGGATGGTGTGGGAGGGGGGATAACCCCTCCCACGGTAGGGACTGTTTGTAAAAACAGAGTATAAAAGTCGCGTTTATAGAGAATTTAAAGCAAATTTCTAGGGAATTAACATATTGAAAAAATCATTTGGAAGGACTATGATCATAACATGCGGGAATACATTAATAATGTGATGGTGCGAGATCCTCGGCGAGGGAGCGAAGCGACCGAGCGGGGGGAGGGTGTGGGAAGGGGGATACCCCCTCCCACGATAGGGACTTTTTGTAAAAATAGAGTATAAAAGTCGCGTTTATAGAACATTTAAAAGCAAATTTCTAGGGAATTAACATATTGAAAAAAATCAGTTTGAAGGACTATGATCTTAACATACGGGGGTATATTATGTGATGGTGTGAGATCCTCGTCGAGGGAGCGAAGCGACCGAGCAGGGGAGGGTATGGGAGGGGGTTTCCCCCTCCCACGGTGGGGACTTTTTGTAAAAACAGAGTATAAAAGTCGCTTTTATAGAGCATATTAAATCAAATTTCTGAGGAATTAAACATTGACATAGTAAAAGAAATCATTGCGAAGGACTATGATAATAACTTATGAAAACTTTTCGTTTTACTATAAGTACGGGCAGAACGAGCGAGCCACTTTCACTTTGCAATTTCTCTGAAATGTACTCATTAAAAGCTTAAACATGATCGCATCGTTCGAACAATAAAAAATATTCTTATACTGCTAAAAAGCAAAGAAGAAAATGAAAAATGTAAGGTTTACTATAGGTATGTTTCAGCGGGCACACTGGAGGACACGAGGCTACCATCTATACACTAAATTTACTCATAAGTTACTATTAGTGTATAGATACAATAATGTATGTTGTTAGTGTATTATCATTTTCGCCCCGTCAGGGGCGAAAATTTTTGCATTTTCAGTTATGAAATTACAACATTATTAGACAAGAAATATGCCTTTATTGTTCATTTTGGTTTTTAAATCAGTGATTAATTATTTGTTACAGGGGGCACATGGGGGGGGGGGCAAAAACTTGTTTTGCCCTCCAACATTTTTTTTTTTGGGGGGGGGGGGGGGGCAAGTGCCACCCCTGCCCCCCCCCCCCCCCCCCGCTTCCGTCGCCCTTGATGGCAAGCCAATGGCGAGAAGTGAAATTTGTAGATGATAATCATTATTCCTACATGTTGAGACACACATTTTTAGTTATAAGTGTATTTTTGCCAAAATGTAAATGACATAGTGGCATACAGTCGTACTTTGATAAAACGTAAAGGGAAAAAATGGGCACACACATTGGCACTTCATATTCCAGTCTTCCGTAACTTTATGAACAGTTTTATGAAACAGGGCCCTGGACAACGTCCGTGGTAGGCACACTGCTGGGAATACAGTCCAAGAAGTGGACTACCTCAAGAGCAACAGGGAAAATAAGAGATACTGATGTTTATTCCCTAGACACTGACATTTTCAGTCTCTTGATGGATCTGTATCGCGTGTCGTCTTTGCTACATTACTGAAAAAGAAATAGAAAATTATTTATGATTGTGATTGTTGAGAGATAATATAGCAGACAAACTTCTTTTAGGTCAGATACGTTCCAGTTACAAACTTCAATGTGTTCATTTTGTGTGGTCCTTTCTATTGAGAGTAGCGGAAATTATGCAATACATTCAATTCAGTTTTTTTTTTTTTTTAGAATTGTTTTGCTTTATACATTCAAGAAATTAACAGTAATGTTCTTGGGGTGATTTTTTACTCAGAAAAATAGATCCTTCGCATGAATTAGTTCGTGAGGCAATGTCGGATTCTCGGAATTCCCTTTGCGTGGTGGTGACGTCACTCAACAATAAATCGGAAGTGGATGTGAAAACCATACACACTGAAAAGGCTGACGGCGACGCCGGTGTTGGCGTGGGTGGAGTAAATATTGTAAGTAAGAAAACAATGTATACAGACACAGGGCTGGCGGAACCGGGGGGGGGGGGGGGATGAGCGGGTTAGGGTCCCAACTTTTTTTTTTCAACAATACACAGGAATACATATGGTGTAGCCACTTTTGACCCCTCCCCTTTTCTTTTTCTTTTTTTTTTGAAGGAAGTGACATCCGGAGATTGGAAGTTGAGGGTCCCATGTCGTTCAAGCTTTGCTTTTCAGTGGGACCCTCCATTTCCATTCCCATCCTTATCTAATTTGTACTGTGCATGTGTATATATATAAAAAGTACATTATTATATTTTCTTCATTTTGTTACTCATTATCACTTGTATTTTGTCAATTTTCATTTTTGCAATAATATTACAAACATGTTCTACTTGTACATTGTAAAATGTAGGTCCTCCATGATAAGAGTTAATTGTATAGGCCTATTGGAGTATGCTAGAACAGTTTTCTTGTTTTTATTTATTTATTTATTTATCTATTTGTTTGTTTGTTTATTCACTCATTTACTTTTGCTAATACTCTGCTTTGAGAAGTCGACTGTGTTGTGCTTGAACCATTTTAATGCCATGGAATGATGATGTACTTCGTTTCTCTCCGGGTGAAATAGTAAACAATGTAATGTGTGTGTGTGTATGTGTGTGTGTGCGCGCGTGTGTGTGTGTGTGTGTTCCATCACTTGAACTTCTTTCATTGTTCACACACACACACACAGTTTTTCTTCAATGATATTCTTTATTTGAATTCCATTCGATATCAGGCCCATGTTCACATTGACATAAATACGAACAAAAATAAGCAGCTGTATTCTTTCTCTTGTGCTGCTGAATCACATTTTTTTTTAAATACATTTTTTACGTATATCAGGTTGACGTTGATGGGCAAGTGCTGTCGAAGGACGCACAATGCATGCAGATTCCCGCCAATACCGCCATGGCATTCCGTATGCACGATCTACTCATCAGGGCTGACCAAACCATGCAGTTTCTTCTGCTTTCGGGCAGTGAGGGCGGTTTCGAGAAAATGAAACTGACGTCGACTGGAGGTCATGATATTCAGAGTAAGTGAACTTTTCCCTGCTATTTGATATGCCCACTTATATAACTCCTCAAAATAAGTTCTGCAATTAAAGTTTGATATTTCATATTTCTCTTATACCCGCATTATCTGCATTAAATATGACATCATAAGAAAGCCAGATTAATTATCTTTAAAATGACATCTCACTTGCTATGATTGGGTGTTCTTGAAATTTGCAAAACAGCTGAGTTCGGGGACAGATCAAAAGTGAAAAGTCGCAACAATTCTGCTATTGATAATGTACAGCTTTGATGAAAAAAGGCCATTGGAATAAGCAATGCTGGAATGAGAGCACTTTCAAAACTCCCATTTCCTAGACATAAGACGGCTCTTTGGTCAACCTTTGTGTTTAATTTTAATCTGCATATACTTCTGCAGTTTTAATTCATGGATGAAGACTGGAATGATATTTCACAGTACATTCTTTTCAAGCACATTCCTTCCATGAAACAACAAAGCAAAAGGGAATTACACTGTTTGACATAACATGTTTGGTCTATTTTGCAACGTTTCACATTTGATCTTTCCTCCTACTCAGTCATACTGTGCATTCCAGGAATGCCTATATAAACAAGTTAGGAGTCATTGTAAAGCTACCAGGTCATTTGGTTGCAGTTGATTCGGAAAAAGCCTTTGATTCGGTTGCTCACAGTTATTTATAACAGGTCCTGTTACATTTTGGTTTCGGACCTATATTTCGAAAATGGATTTCTACCCTTTATAATAATGCTCTTAGTTGAGTTTTTAACGGGGGTAAATCGACAAGGTGACCCACTGTCACCCTATCTGTTTATTTTATGTATAGAAGTGTTAGCACACTCGATAAGAAAAGACAATGAGATTTCAGGGTTATTTTTTGGAGAGAACGAAGTCAGACAGGGGCTTTATGCGAATGATATTACATTCTTAGTACAAGATGTTGAGTTAATGAGGAGAATTGAATTGATATTTGATTGTTTTCAACAGGTTTCTGGACTTAAACTTAATAAAGATAAGATAAAAGAGTTAGAATTGGGAAGTAGTAAAGACAGCGTTTATAATTTTTCTTTTGGACAAAAAGTGAGGGAGTTAAAGATTTTAGGGGTATATTTCACTTCGGATCCAGATGTGAAAGAAAAATTGAATTATAAAGAAATACTTAGTAAAATAAAGAAATTATTGATATGGTGGAAGCAACGAGATTTGACATTAGTTGGTAAAATTCAGTTATTGAAGAGTTTTATTTATTCTAAGTTGATATATCGGGGTCTCTTATCCCTTTGCCAGAATGGATTTATAACAAATTGGAAACGGTTGTCAGGGAATTCATTTGGCAAGGGAAACCAAAAATAAAAAAAAAACTGTGCTGGTATTAGATTATGAACAAGGGGGAGTAAGATTGATGCATTTTCCATCATTGATAAATGCTCAGAGAATAATGTGAGTTAAAAAGTTATTTAATGGTAAACAAGAAATGAAATGGAAACAGTATTTTGAGGTTGTTACTAAACATATTGGAGGTAAATTCATATTTTTTTTGCAGTTATTTTATTTATCTTTTGAATTTGTCTATACCGGAATTTTACAGGGATCTGTTGAAAACATGGATGAAAACAAGGGAATTTAGGGGTAATTATAATCAAATAAGGAAGGAGGTATTTTTTCAATAATAAAATGATCTGTATCGAAGAAAAATGTAGCTATAATGAAAATTTGTTTTTGAAAAAAATGTTTCAGATTGGAACATAAAATCAATGCGAATGGGGAATTACTTTCAGTGGAAAGTACTTGTAATAAAGGACTTAATTATTTTGATATTTTGAGCATTCACAAGATATATGAAGCGCTTCCAATTGGGTGGAAAAAGAATGCAGAGAACACAGAGGTAAAGAATGATATAAGTGTTGATGAAATGATTTTTATAAGAAATGGGGGGAAAATTCCTGTGGAAAAGATTACCTCCAAAGATATTTATGTTGAATTGGTAAAGAGAAAAAGTGACAATTAGTTGGTGAAGTATAACTTTTTTTTTCTTATTTTTGTGATCTATCTAATAAAGATATAAAATGTATTTTAGTAGGATAAGAAGTAGCACTTTGAGCTCTGTTTTGAGGGACTTTCAATTTAGATTATTGCATGGAGTAGTGTACACAAATCATCACTTATTTCAGTTTAAGTTTGTAAATGGTAATTTATGTTCCTTTTGTCATAAAGAGGAAGAGACGTATAAACATTTATTTTATATGTGTACATGTGAATTCTCTAGGACTGTTTGGGAAAAATCCAGTACTTTTTTTTTTATTATGTTGACTTGCAACAGTTGAGTTGGGAAGAGATTCTTTTTTGTATAGAGTTACAAGACAAAGAAAAAGCTCATTTAGTTAATCATGTTATGATTTTGGTGAAGAAATTGTTCTTTTTAAGAAGGAAAAATAAGACACCCCAACGGAATATTTCATTAAAAGTTTCGTAGAGCAAGATAAGTTAGAAGAAGAAAAATTAGCAATAATACGTAATACGTTTTCAATACATTTGCAAAAGTGGGAAAACTGGAAAAAGAATTGAGAATTTGTTTTTCTTTTGTTTAATAGAGTAGGGCCTACTGCACATCCACCTAGAAATGCCTTTCCACGCACTCATACTGAAATATGTGTTATAATGTATGTCAGGACATATATGAAGAGTTTGTTTGCAAAAACCGATAAGTCCATTTTTGAAGATTTTGAAGTACGGCCTTTGTCATAAAGTACAAAATAATACCTTTTGAATGATATATTGGTCACTAGATATAAAGGTATATTTTTGAAGTTTTGGTCAAAAAAAGCAAAAATTTTCTTATTATTCTCTTTATTTTTTTTGACCTTTAATCGCAAATATCTCCATTTGGCAAATATGGACTTATCGGTTTTTGAAAATAAACTCTTCATATGTTTTAGTTGTCTCTGAGGTTTTGTTGTGATGGGAGATTTTGAGGGGGGAATGGCGTAGGGTAGTAAGGGGGAGAATGGACGAGGGTAAGGGTGGTCTTGGTGGTGTTTCTTTCTTTTTTTACAGGAATAAACTTCAATCAATGGATATTGATATTCAAAGTTGGTTACAATGAATGTTGAAAAAGATTGTTGGGGTTAGTGATTTAGATAATAAAATTTGTAATGTAATGAAAGAATAAAATCAAAAAGAGAATGTGGGGTTAGTATAGTGAAAAAATACTAAAAAAAAAGAGGTATGTATATGGATTATGAAAAAATGTATCAGAGTGTAAAGATTACGAAATTGATGTTAAGACTTGGTATAAATCGGTCTATACAATTTTGTTTCCATTGATGAAAATGATTACGAAAGTAATGTAAAGATTTTTGTATAAATTTGTTTGTATATTGTGATTCTCATTGATGAAGAATGAAATATTCTTTAAAAAAAAAATCGGTTCCATCGAATTTCGTTACAATATATCATGGACCTACTACACATGGACATTCATTATTGCCTTAAAGGGCCCAGAAATCCAAATGCATGTTGATTTGTGTTGATTTATGATACCCTCAACATCACTTTTGCGGTGAAACGAATATCTAGAAACATTCCATATATTTGTAACGATTTTTTTCTTCTATTTTTCTTCAGATTACTTGGGAACGCCCACAAAAAAAAATCGTTCCAAACCAATCAATATTAATATTCTTGAGATGACCTCATCTGTCAATCATTGCTAGAGTACTGAAATGTTTAACAAAAGACATTGGAATGCACCTTCCTCTTGGCTCAGCATTACTTGCATGTTTCTGTTGTATTAATGTGACTAACAAAAGACATGGCGTCCTAAGTCCTTACATGGTTGTAATTACTGGCAAACCAGAGTATAGTGGGTAGGAAAAAAAGGTAGAAAAACGGAAAAGTAGGTTGAAAGATTGTGCGCCACCCCCGGGTCACAATCACAGCATCCCTCACCCGTTTCTGTCAGCCAAGTCCTTTCTTCTCTTTATACGTACTGCCTATTATACTAGTGAGATATGCGTTTTTAGATCTGACCACAAGGTGGCGCTCTTCACGAAAAATCTGCAGTAATACAGCAAGAGCAAATTGATTTTTTAAACAAGTTAAGTGATCATCTCAACAATTTTAATGTAAATAACTCCCTTATGATTATTGGTGGGGACTTTAATATGATTCGAAATTTTGATTATGATATTTCGAGTAAAAGGAGTACTACAGGCCATCAGTTTGATTTAGAATTCGAACATTTTCTTGGAACCTTCGATGCGTTAGACGCAGATGGAGGAAAAGAAATCCAGATAAGATTCAATTTGCATACAAGCAGAAGAACCCTCTAATACAAAGTAGGATAGATTATTGGATAATTTCTAATCAACTGGAGAAGCAAATTTCAGAGTGTAATATTTTCTCATCAATTGCCCCTGATCACTCGGTTATTCATTTAGGATTGTTTTTAAATTATAACATCCCAAAGAATATAGGACCATCTCATTGGAAGTTTAATAATAGTTTGTGTTTAGATAAAGAATATGTACATCTCCTGAGAGCAGAAATTAAATCTATAATAGAGCAAGGAAAGAAGGAGTTTACAGATGTTAGAGTCCTTTGGGATTTTGTTAAAATGAAAATTCGTGAAATAACAAAGAAATATTCGAAAGGAAAGGCGCAAGAAATACAGGAAAAAATAAGGAAATTACAGAAAAATATTTCTGATTTAGAACAATTGTTAATTATTTCCAAAGATAATGATATTTTACATCAATTAGAATTGAAAAGAAATGAGATGAAAGGATTATGTGATCAGAAAGTAGCGGGGTTAAAAGTGAGATCGCGAGCTAAGTGGTTTGAGGACAGTGAAATTAATGAAAATTATTTTAAACAATTATTAGCATTTAATCAGAGGAAAACATTTATGAATAAATTAAAATTAGAAGATAATGTAGAAATCACTGATCCGAAGCAGATTCTGAGAGAAATCAAAAAATTTTACCAAAATTTGTATACTCAGTGTGAGATAATAGACAATAAAGAGGATCTTTTTACTAATATGCCCCATCTGAATATAGGTGAAGTTAGTAAAAAATCATGTGATGAGAAAATTACAATGGGTGAATGTATTTCGATATTAAATAAAATACCTTTAAATAGATCACCAGGAAATGATGGATTAACAGTTGAATTTTATCAAACATTTTGGTCTGATATAGGAAACCTTGTTTTAGAATCCTTTAATGCATCTTTTGAGAGAGGGGAATTATCAATCTCACAAAGACAGGGCGTAATAACAGTAATTAAAAAAAAGATAAAGATCCTTTATATATTCGTAATTACCGACCAATCACTCTTCTTAATGTAGACTATAAACTTTTATCTAAAGTGTTAGCTGAAAGAATAAAATTGGTATTAGAAGAAGTGATACACGTAGATCAAGTTGGGTTTTTACCTGAGAGGAATATTGGAGAGGCCGTAAGGATTATTGATGATATTATATTTTATACGCATGTATACAATGTGCAGGGCTATTTAGTTACAGTCGATTTTGAGAAAGCTTTTGACACCGTCTCACACTCTTTCATGAAATTATCAACGACAAAATATGGTTTTGGTCCATATTTCTGTAGATGGATAGAAGTATTATACAATAATGCAATTAGTTGTGTTATGAATGGAGGCTTCTCCACGGGATACTTCGAAATAGGCAGGGGAGTAAGGCAAGGGGATCCCTTGTCTCCATACTTTTTTTTTTTGTTGATTATAGAAACACTAGCACTGTTTATTCGGAATGAAAAATATTTAAAGGGTATTTGGATTGGTGATATGGAGACAAAGATAGTAATGTATGCAGATGATTGTTCAATTTTTGTGAAGGAAAAACGTGATATAGAAAGATTAGATAATATATTGGATTCTTTTTATTACATGTCAGGTTTAAAAATAAATAGGGATAAGACATATGTTATGAAACTGGGGTCTTCTAGTCAGATTAATGATAACCTGACTGGAATAACGCTGGGCAAATTGGTTCAAACAGTTAAAGTGTTAGGAATATATTTTTCTTTAGATATTAATGTCAAAGAAGAAATGAATTATAAAGAAATTTTGAGTAAAATAAAAAGATTGTTGGGATGGTGGAAGCAAAGGGATTTGACCCTCTTTGGGAAAATTCAACTGATTATTTGCTATATCTAAACTATTATACGTTTCTTCAATAATGTCAGTACCTCGGTGGGTTTTCAGAGAGGTAGAAACGATTTGTTTTAATTTTATTTGGAATGGTCGTGACAAAATAAAAAGAAACATACTGTATATGAACTGTGATAATGGGGGAATTAAAATGCTGAATTTTAGGTACATGGTGTATGCCCAGCGTGTAATGTGGATTAAAAGACTTTTTAGAGGTGATAAGAATATGAAGTGGGAACAGTTTTTTGAATATGTATTTAAGAAAGGGGGAGGGAGATTAATTTTTCACTGTAATTATGATCCCCGGTTATTAAACATTCAAGCGCCGAATTTGTATTTAGAATTTTTAGATATTTGGAATTATTTGAAAGGAAAGAATGTTATTGTTAAAGAAACGCACAATGAAAATCAAATAATTTTTGATAACACTTTTATTTCAGGAAGGAATTTTTCTTTTAATGAAAAATTATTTAACGCTAATGTTTTTCAAGTTAAACACGTTACTGATGCTGGTGGAAAAATAAGATCAGGGGCGCATTTTATTAGAAAGGGTTTAAATGTAGACGATTTAATTTCTCTTTATGAATTGTACAATAATTTTCCAGCAGAGTGGAAGGTGGCGAGAATAGGTAATGTGAGGGATCATATTTTGAATGATAACCCTGCTGATGTTTTTGAAATTAATCTTAATGTTAACAAAAAAGTGTACCCCTTAGTGCCAGTATCTTCAAAAATGATTTACAATATTTTTATTGGTACAATTGAAGATTCTTTCCTTTTCAAACACCCAGAAGTATTAGCTTTAAACATGGATAGATCGGCAAACGCAATCTGTTTCTCTATTCCTAGAATTTCAACACTAGACTGGAAGCTGAGAGAATTCCAGTATAAGCTTCTGCACAATGTTGTTTTTTGTAATGATAAACTTCACCAGTTTGGAATAACACATTCAAATCTGTGCTCCTTTTGTAGGGAAGAGGTCGAAAGATATTATCATATATTTTATGATTGTCCTTTAGTTTATCGAATATGGAACGAGGTAGGAAATAAACTAAAATTTCCTCAGTTTATTGATATGGGCAAAATTGGCTGGATGTTTTACTTGGATTCAGGGAAAATGTCAAACTCAATGCCTTGTTGAATCATGTGTTAATTTTGATTGAGTATATGATTTACACTAATCGTAAAATTGGAAGAGTTCCAACCTGTGAAGAAATATGTAGGGCAATCGCCACCTCAAAACAGTCTGAATATGAAAAAGCAACATTAAAGGATAAATTCACATTACACCACGCGAAATGGGAAAATTATACTTCATGTAATACCGGGTTTAACTATTGCATCTTGTTAAGATATATATATGTATATATATATATATATATATATATGAAGAGTTTGTTTGCAAAAACCGATAAGTCCATATTTGCCAAATGGAGATATTTGCGATTTTTAAAGATCAAGAAAAATAAAGAGAATAATAAGAAAATTTTTGCTTCTTTTGACCATATCTTCAAAAATATAGCTTTATATGTAGTAACCAATATATCAGTTAAAAGGTATTATTTTGTACTTTATGACAGACATCTTACTTCAAAATCTTCAAAAATGGACTTATCGGTTTTTGCAAACAAACCCTTCATATATATATATTCTATTTGTATTTACCTCAGTCAATCTATTTAAAATGATTTGAATATCCGGTGTTTTCAGCTTTGCCCGCTCCACTTGTTGATTTTCTCTGATCCTCATACCATTAAAACTTAATCAAATATTATCTGGCTATGAATCTCCACTTGCATAAGACCCAGAGAGATATTAGTCTTTATGATGTTCATAACTAGTGAATAGAATACATTTTAAAGATTTTGTAAGTCCATCACCTCTCACGTTTTTTTTTTGTATCAGTCTTAGATAAAATCATGTCAAATGTGTACAATTGATGTATGTTTTATCTATATTTTGCACACAACCTTTTGTTGTCTGTTAAACAGTGTATTATAGTTATTTTTTGTGTCACTACAATGTAACAATTTCATTTGATTTGTCTAAATAAAGGCTATAAAAAGCGTCAAAAAAATACTGCCCATAAGACCCAGAGAGATATTAGTCATTATAATGTTCATAACTGGTGAATAGAAAACATTTTAAAGATTTTGTAAGTCCATCACCTCTCACGTTTTGTTTTTTTTTTTGTATTTGTTTTAGATAAAATCTTTATTCAGACTGGTGACTGAATCATGTCAAATGTGTACATTATGTACGTTTTATTTATATTTTGCACACAATCTTTCGTTGTCCGTTAAACAGTGTACCGGTATTATAGTTATATTTTGTGTCAATACAATGTAACAATAAATATTTCACTTGATTGGTCTGAATAAAGGCTATAAAAAGCGTCAAAAAAAAAAACAAACACTGTGCCTTCGAAACTGTTGTCAAGTTTTCTTTTCACAGGATGTAATCTTTTAGATTTTCTAAAGCTAATTCTAAAAGCTTCTTTTTTTTTTCCCGGTATGTTAAATAAAATCTCAATTCCAATATCTCGTCATGTAGAAGGGAAATGCAAGTCGCCTGTTAAAATGGCAGACTCAAGAATGCAGAGCTGGGCTGACTCTTATCCACATTGCCTTTTTTGTTTTTGTTTTGTTTTTGTTTGTTGTTGTTGTTTTTCTTGTTGGTTGTTTGTTGTTGTTGTTGTTGTTGTTGTTTTTTAGGAGTGGGAGCGGCAGCGGCAAAGATGCCGGAGTCCTCGTCAGCCTCAATAGAACCACATTCCCTGCTCACTGAAATGGCAGTCCCAGAGCAGATCCTGTCTGCCCGCTCAGGTAATGTTATTCTATTAATACAGGCTGTACTTTGAGGGGAATTGTTGTTCCAATGTTTCTGTGTCTTGTATCGAGTCCACCGACTTGGATTGAATAAAACATTTTGATGAATCATATATTATATGAGTTTATCATGCTCTGTCCTCCTTATTCCAGAGCTGCCACTGGGAAATAATATACATAATTTTGAATATGAATTAGGCCTACAAGGATCTCAATATTTTTGTCTTGTATACGTGATGTTTTCTTTTCAGCATGTGAAATAAAATGAATTCAAATTTGAAATTTGATATACAAATGTAGTAGATGAAATATTAAAAATAAATGGTGCTCAGTCCCACTCACGAGATTATACATTAACTCAGACGGCCTTAATCGAGCGCTGAAATTCGATCAAAAAGAGAACCAAACCATACAAAGACGTACCATACCATATCAGATTATCAACGTTCGAGTGCTCTGTGGAGAAAGTGTGCCTCATTAAATATATTTGGACACGAGTCAGAGGGAGTTTGTTGATCCCACATGTAGAAACGCCCACAAATGTAGAAATACATCAACCACATGTAGAAAATTTCCCAGGTAATGTAGAAATTGGACAGCGCCCATGAATGAAGAAACGCCACATGCACTAATGTTAAAATAACTCGCGAACGTCGCCCACTAATCGGAGATCGTACAGAGAATTTCAACATAAATTCCTTAGCGTGGTTTATAAGGAGCAGTTGTTAAAGTTTTGTTTTGCTGTTGTTAGGATTCGTGCTAAGCACGCGATCCCAAAATAAGGTAGGCCTATACTAATAGCAAAAAAACAAACAAAACAAAACAAAACAAAACAAAACAAAAAAACAGCAACAATCCCCAGATCCGTCACTTACATAATTGATTATTATTCTGTGGTACGTTATTTCCTATAAGGAACCCGATCAATTACCCACAAAGATCAATGAACTTGGAATTTACATACTTAATACTAAATACCGGAGCCCCTTTTAAATCAAATTATATCAATAATATATCAACTTTTTTTTTGGTATTGCTCTCTTTACTTTAACGTGCCAACTACCGCTCTTTATGTTCTACATGAATCATAATTTACTTATTGTTTATTCATTGATGAACTTTTCGGTTATATTGTCAGCTGTTATGTTTTTTGGCAATCAATCTACGGGATCCCCGGCTCCAAGATGTTTGTGGAAAGTCGCATATAAAATTACATCATTTTATTCGCATTTTACTGCATAGTATGGATTTCGTGTGAAATTAATCAATTGCTTCCTTTTCAGTTCCCTTTGTAAAGGTTTTTTTTTTTAGTTGAAGGATGGAGCAGTACAAGACTGATGCGGGTGCAGAAGAAAAATGAAGAATATTATGTAAATCTAGAATGGATTATCAATTTCATAGAGGAATGATGTGGATGAGAGAAAAAGGAGAAAGGTGCGACTATTTAATTACAAACTGGACATTAAAAAAAAATGTCAAGACTGACGGATTAGGTCATCCGTTTAATCCGTGATTTGGAGGATTTGCCATGTCACTTATGATAATTTGTGTGTTTCGGATCAACATACCTTCGGAATAACGAACCTTTGGAATAACGAACAGCACCCGATAACTCCATTGAATCGTATGGGAACTGCGACGCGCGCGAGACAACCGGAAGCGACAATGACAAGGAGGAATCCCACAGTGCATCTGTGACAGGGCTCCTCAGCGTGCGCAGAATTTTTCTGCGTATTGGCAATACCGAGAATTGCACGGTGGTGACGTCATAGTGAAATGGGACGAATGATCAATGTCAAACAACCAATCGAATAACAAGGATCTATCTAGGCGTATTATTACATGGATTATTACACAGTTGTGTGCTAGCGCTGTGCACATTTGTGATGTTGCTCTGCATCAGCGATTTTCTCGAAGTTGGTCCCCAACATGGCGTCCTGTAGTCACGTGGAGGGCTTTTGACCAATCATAATGCAAATGATCTGAAACCGGGTTGGCCCAACTCTCTCGATATTTCTCTATTTACTGCTCTTTTTGCTGCAATAAGGTCATGCCACTGGGTAATGCTAAAGCCAAAACATAGTACATTCTTGTACGCCTGCAAAAATTATCAAATTTCACTTTCAAATGTACACGTATGCCTGACAAATGTATGGAATAATGCTGTAATAACAAGACATTCGTTGGGTAACGACGAAATTGCGAAATATTAACCAAAAGGTTCGCCGGAGTCGCAGTCTCAGAACTTATCTGATCGGGGTCAGGCTAACTCGGACTCGGGGACAACTCGGCCTCGCTTTGATGGCGGGGCCGACTTGTCCCTCTGGATTGTGCAATGTTGTACTGTGGGAGCGCTTCGCGTTCTGGCTAGTCGCAGTTGTGGGCCGAGTTGATACAACGCGCGCATCAAAGAACCTTTTTGGCGCACATGCAAGATCAATGTGCGCCGATCAAGCGCCTATGTATAAAATTTAAATTATGGCGATGACGAACTGCGTGTAGATCAACATTGTCTGAAATAGGGCAGAGGTTTTCCCTGAGACCGAGTTAGTCTGGATCCTTCTGGAATAAAAGTCGGTATACCAACAACACGTGTATTGATCCCCAAATACTCCAAAACAACTGACCATCTAGGCAAATCGCGTCAGGCAGGAAAGTTTCTTGGTAGACTCTTTCAATATTATATTACAAGCAAACATGGAATTGTGCTAGACGGGTTCTCAAACCCTTACCAATGTATTCACTTTAGAGAGAATGGACTATTTACCTGTTGTATTATGACGTATGCGTTACTCACATTCTTCTCACGCCAACTTTTTGCATGCAGGAGGGTGCTGTCCTCTGGCTCTGCTCGGGTATGGTACAGTCAAAGAGATGGCACGGTCCGCTTTAGGAGAGCGCTCGAACGCACCAAAAACATGATGCAGCTTTGTTTCCTTTTCGTTTGCCTATTTAGAAGCAGAAGCAGAAGAAGAAGAAGAAGATTCAGGAAAAGAATTGTGGAATGAAATCACAAAAGGAATGGAGGCCATGTTCAATTTATCAGACGATGGACTGAGTGTCATAAGGAAGTCTCTTATTGAGCTAATGACGACGCCACTTGACAAGCTGAATGACATGGTAAGATGTGCTTTGCGTGTAAAATCCATTTTCAGTAGACTATTCTACTGTAGTAAAACTGAGTGAAAATATTGCAGAACTTAGGTCCAAAATAGTGTTTAATAATTCTCGATTTGTCGTGTTTATAGCACAGATAACCAAAAAAGGCAACTTACCCCAATTTGTAACTGACATTAGTTCATGTTTTAGTATTTCTCTTTTTTTGTCATCATTCATCCCATTTCAAATCTTGTAGAAGCTTTCAGTCTTGAATTGACGTCATCTGTAAAATTTGGGTGATTTTATACACACCTGCATGGTGAAGCATATTTATTGACAGTCCATGTTATTTTAACAGTGCTAGAATAGGCCAAATGCAAATTTCGGGCGCCGGAACATTTTTGTTTTCATCTCCTGGAAAAAAACAAAACAACTACATCCGGAAGAAAACTTGATTTTGAAGTCTAACAGGGCCTGTACTGCGACAGAGACATAGCTATCGATACGTGTTTTCTTCAACCTCACTTGATCGATCATATCAGACAAACTGATTTAGGCATGAAATTATGATAAGAAACCGGCTGATGAGAAACTCAAATACAATGTACATGTAGCCGCAATGAGCTGGTAGGACTTTCCTTCACGAAAAACGTTGTGTTTGAAGATAAGTAATTAGATAAGGTTTTTGGATCGTCTCCGTTTCAATTTGAATGAACAAAGTATGAGGATAATTTACAACTCTATAATTAAACCTTTGTTTGATTATGCAGATACTTTATGATTCTGCCCATAAGAAGTATACTGATCGATTGCAGAGATTACAGAATAGAGCGGGGAGAATAATCCTGAGAGTCAGTCCGTATATACATATTTCGAATCAGGTTATTCATCAGACACTAAATTAGGAATCCTTAAAAACACGCCGTTTAAAGCATATTTTGCTGTGGTATTTAAAACTGTAAATAATTTCGGGGCTCCTTATTTATTGGACCGGTTTGACTTTGTATCTCATCAATATTCTTTACGATCTTATGGGAGATTAACGCTGTCAAAGCTTAGAACAGAATACATGTATTGTAGACGCATGTTCGCCTACCGTTGGGCATCCATGTACAATACTGTTCCCTTGGATATAATATCTTCATCATCATATAATGGCAATATGTTTTACACTGAATGTTATGATAATGATCACGTATCTCTGTATCATGTTAATGATTATGTTATATGGGGAGGGCTGTGGGTGGGGGAGGGTATATTGGTAGTCGGTATGGGGGTACCATTTTCACAAGCTTTTTTTTTGTAATGTTGTTTTAGTTGATTTTGTACTGATGTATCAATTTTTTGTTCCTATCATATTATTATGTGTAAGTAAGTGTGTGTATAATTAGTTTTATTGTATGGAATTTCGATTATTGTAATTTTTCATGTGAAGCTGGACCCCTCGGAAGACCAGCACGTCCATGAAGGCCGAGCTGAGCAGGGCAATCCATCCGTTTTTCTTCAGTTATATCCCAGTTGTATTGTATCATTGTTATTTTGGTGATTTTACGGTGAATAAATAAACAAACAAACAAAACTCTTAGGTGCCAGAGACTTGGAACAGGATGTACAAAACTTTCTGGTTTTCTCTACCGATGGCACTCGGAGCACACTTTGAGGAAATTCCATTTCTTCACCGTTCACTTGAGCTTTGGTTCCTTCAAAAACTAAAAACAAGGGATGGTACAGTATTGGCGGAGATGAGAATTGGGCCTTTAACTTTTTGCGAGATACCAAGAAAACACTTATGATATAGTAGAGAGCATACCATTTTAAGAGGAATTCAAAGTTTATTTCATAAAATTAAAAATCGGGTTTGGAATGACTGAAACATTAAAAAAAAACTAAGTAAAACAAAGCGCTCGTAATAAGGTGTGCGTCCCACACTTCATTAGAATCGCTCTTTTTTGGATATCTCAGCCATTTCAAAACCAATTTTCATCAAATAAACGTTGAATTCCTCATAGAATTACATGCACGTTCATGTTTCATAAGGGGTTTCTCATTATCTCACCAAAAAAAGTTAGAAACCTGAAATAAGGTCTCAACCAAAACTATACGATCCCTTTAAAGACGCAATTCATTTACAATATAGTCTAAAGGGGATACCTTTGTATACGGTATTCTTACGCGTCAACGTTTGAAGTCTTCTATTCTTCGTCAAACGAAGAGTACACGTATGTTCAAAGCATCGATGCAATATTACAGCAAAACTTTGCTTTTCAGCAATGTAAATAAATCTGTTTTGTTTCATCACACTTTCTCAGCTTCAGTCGGCTGTTAACCATCTCATCGTTGGCAATGAAAGTTCGAAGGTCTCGTGTGATGCTCTGGATGAGATGCTCGGAGGAGTCAGTCTCAACGCACATAAGGATCTCCTGAGAGTGGCGGGATTTGTATTGGGGGTGAGGATCTATCCTCAGTACAGTACCCTCTGCCCTCCGTTACCTATAAAATCTATGTAGTGTTGCGTATTTTAGACCTTTTCTTTCATTAACTCCGAGACAACAGAAAGGCATGAGCACAATATCATGTCTTCTGGGTTTTTGTCGAGCCCACCGGAGGTGCGGTGAGACTAAGGGATCGCCTGCGGCGTCTGTCCGTCCGTCGTCCTTTCGTCATCCGTCCGTCGTCTGTACTGAGGACTTTAATTTCAATCAAACTTGGAGGGAAGAGTGGTTATATAAAGTTACACATTTTACCAAACATGAAGGTCACCTCTATTCCAAAGGTCACAGGCAGGGGCCAATGAACCTTAGGGCCCGATGTTAAGTTTTTACGGCGCGTTTCGATTATGGCTCATAACTTTAGATGTATTTGTCCGTTTGTGACCAAACTTGGATGGTAGACGTCCCTTAGGGAGATGAAGTTCATCACAAGGTCAAAGGTCACAGACAGGGGTCAACGAACTTTTAGGGCCCAATGTTAAGTTTTTACAGTGCGTTTCGATTTTGGCTCATAACTTTTGATCCCTATGTCCGTTTGTGACCAAACTTGCATGGTAGATGTCCCTTGGGGAGACGAAGTTCATCACAAGGTCAAAGGGTTTTTTTTTTCCACTTTTCTAGCATAATGAAAGAGTGCTTGACTAATCGCTTTAAGAAGCAAGGAGAATAATTGCTACCCTTAACATATGTCAGTATCAAGTTGATGGAATATATAATTTTCATGAAAAATGAGGAAAAATTAATTCTTGTGGAATTCCCTTTAGATTTCCTTTATATTGTTGTCAACTCATACGTCATAACCTTTAGTAGTCTCCTCATCCAGCAGTTCCAACACCAAAACTTTAAAAATTCATAACTTTTGCATCGATTGTCCGATTTTTCTCAAACTTTCACTGATGTGTTCTACTAATGTTGCTGCTTTCACTCAATCCACATTGCTCTTTCGGTTTGGGTACCCTTTAAGTTTTTTTGTTGTTGTTGTTGTTGTTGTTGTTTTTTTTTAAACAGCGCGTTTCGATTATGGCTCATAACTTTTGATCCATATGTCCGTTTGTGACCAAACTTGGCTGGTTAATGTCCCTTGGGGAGTTAAAGGTCACCACTAGGTCAAAGGTCATAGGCGGGGTCTAATGAACGACGTGCTTTACAAGGATGTCGTGGTGACAAAAACAGAACTAAGTAACAAGGGAGCAGTTTGGGTGCCATGAGGGCCGTTGGCAGAATATTGATGCATTATTCACAAGGGTTATCCAGCGCAAGAAATGGAAGAACAGTCCCATAACCTCTTTGCCGATTTTGGGAGGATGATGCAAACGTGCAATGACAGTTATCATGGTATCCAGTGCTCAATATCCGAGACACTCCGAATCATAATTATGACAGGGATTAGGACATGATTGTTTAATCTGAGTAACGACAAAGGGTCATGACATGTGTATCAAGACACAAGCGAAATATCTGAATAATCTTTTTACTGATTGCGGTGTGGCCGCTTTGAATTGAATTAAATTGAATTTAAACCAGTAAAAAAAAAAGTATACACACAAAAAAAAATAAACCAGGGATTTTTTTTAATTCACAGGAAACCGAAGTGACGTATCCTGGTTCGGACAGGGATATTGAGCTCAACTGTTTAGCTGACCTTCTGGATGTCATGGCCGGTGAGATTGTTCGAAGTTCTTTTCATAAATATCAGATATATTTCACCATCTGACTACAAGTAATATTCCTTATCAGTATATAAATAGGATACAATAATTGTATATATATACGATATATTCTCGCACAAAACAGTACAAACACAATAATAATAATAATATATAGTTATCGCCAGAGGTAACGATTGGTTTAATGCGTTGTTTATTATCAATATTATTGAAACTTACAGTAATGAAATACCCCTGGAAGATCAAGAGCTGGTAATGATTGCTTTTTGGCATCTTTCCGGCGTTGCATAAATTTATTATTGTTCTTTTTTTTTTTCTGGCCTTGAGTGTTGAAATTCCAATGCCTGAAAATGATATGTATATATATATATATATATATATATATATATATATATATATATTCACAACAGTAATTCAATATGAAAATTTGTCAAAACTACGTCTCTCACGGAGTTTTCATATTGAACTACTGTTGTGAATCTATACTTTTTTGACTCCTATAGCAGAAACCAATTGCTGTTATATATATATATATATATATATATATATATATATATACATAAATGTATACATGTATTATATACGAATGTATATGTACATATACATTTGTATGTGTGTGTGTGTGTGTGTGTGTGTATGTGTATCATTTATACACTTAAAGACATTGTAATGATATAGATCATTACAGCGGTAACGATAACGATGACAAAATGATCCTGACAAAGATAAAAAACAAAAGCGAAAAAAAAACAGCGATGAAAACAAAAGAGAACTACAGAGAAATTGGTACATGCCTTTGTTTCTATTATAGTATAGACTCGTGAAATATTCTTTTGGATGGCCTCGTTGATAGAGAAGTAGGACAATTGCAGATAGTTTACTGTTCGACTGATAGAAGAATGTTCTTTTATGCCAAATAAAATTTCTTCCTATTTATATTATGCAATTGCTCCATGCTGATACTCACGTATAAGAATTTCACAAGAAACCTCGATCCACTCTTCTGACAGGCGTCTGATAGTACTTTACTTACAATACCAGTTTCATCCACCTATTCATAATTATGATATACAAACAGTTATTTTGATCGGCAGCGCTGTTTTGTGGCTTATAAGTTGCATGACTGACTTGGGGGTTGAGATAAATACTACGCAATGTCAAAAATGTGGGGGTAAAAATCTCTTATTGTATAAGACGGGAGGAGTAATGTTGAGGCATAGTCCATCTGGAAGATTAAAAAGGGTTATATAAACTTATCGACAGTAATTATCATGATAATATGACAGTAACAACAATAAGAAGAATTAAAATGATATAATCATGATAGTGATATGCAACCCAAAGTTAATACTTTGCCTCTTCAGTGCTGCATTACTTTCTTCCAAAAGAGATTTGGCTGTTGGCCCAGTGCAGCTTTGAAGTAACTCGATCCGACTGCCCATGCACTGTGTCCACATTATTATGTCTTGTAAGTCTTCGTTCATTTTCTTTTTTTTTTTTATAGCTCTCAGTGAAGACCAATGTCGTAAGTTGCTGCAGTGCACAGAGACCGAGAGATCAGCGTTAAAGGAGATGGTAATACATTGTACTTCCTTTTCATGTATTATGTGTCTGCGTGTTTGCTTGTGTGTTTAACAAAATTGGCCTATGTTATAAGAGCCAGCTCCCTTAAAAAGATGGAGGGTATAATGCGCAATGTACATCAAATGGCTTGCAATATTCCTTAAGAAAGGGATAGAGAAGAATTTACTTTATTTAGCTTGTTTTCGATAAACTTTGAGAATGTGAGCAACAGATCGTAATGTTTACTGTTTAAACGGAAGTGCATCCATTAACATCATATGCAAATACAAACCATAAAAGCATTCGTGGATGATCATGGAACAACTGATGTCGACTGCGTGTTAATTCAAACTGTTATTTGAATATTCGTGAATAAGTATGTGTGAAAGAGTCAACATCCACTACCTCGAAAACAACCTACTTTTAAGATATATATCACGTATGGGGCCAACAAATAAACCTTATTTACAAAGGGACTCTCTACTATAGTGGCTTTAGACGTATTTTGCACATGAGCTATGTCGTATTTTAGGTCCGTCATTTCCACTGAAGAATATAATTCCGCTAAAAACCAACTAAAAAAACAACTAAAAACCACCTAAAATGCAGCTTAATTTACTTTGCAATTAATTAAGCGTATCTTTGATTTCATTTTTCTTTGTCTTCAGCTTGCGAAGTCTATATCGGTAGACCGTCTTCTCCTGGATCCAACCCGGGTTACCCGTCTCACCGAGGAGTTCCCGCACGTGGAATGGCTGCTAGTTAGCGTCGGCTTACATCGAGTGAGAATGGATGAGAAGTGGTATCTCTGCCAATGCAGCCAGCAGACTGGGGGCAAATCTGTTACTCCCGGTGAAATGCTGGCAGTGATTTTTGCTCTCTGGGGCCCATAATCTAACCAAGTAAAGATCGGTGGCAAGCTTAACCAATACAATTATCATATATAGCAAACAATATTGTATGCATTTTAGTTCACCGCGAGTGACACTTATCCTTAATAGCATTCCATGATAATAAGATAAATATCATACATAAATGTTAAAGATGCCTCTTGTTTCTAACAAAAGTTTATTTCTCTTTATCTCTCACTTATGCTCTCTATACCCATCAATGTAAGATTAAAGAATATTACAGGAAGTAATCTTAGGTGTACATATGAGTCTATAATTCTTTGCCTTCTGGATACATTCTTTGAAGTAGATTGAAAAGCAGTTTTAGCAATTAGTTGTGAAACACCTAGGTATGTTATGCAACACTTCCTCTATCACATAATACGCTATATATAGGGGTAACCGTAACAAATTTTAATGAAAGTTATGGACAAGGATGTGACATGTGAAACTGTCTGCCTGTACCTATTCGAAATTCTAACAAACTGCGATGCAGCAGAGACCATTCCCGCATGATACAAATCACCGCAGGACTGGTGTACTGTGTATGCAGAACCTTGTTATTTTGAAGGTTGATTTAAGATAAGAAAGGATTCGATATTATAGTTAGGGTTCATTATCCGAAAATGAATAAGAGTTCTTGGGCTAAAAAATAAATAAGGTTCGTTAGTAAGACATGAGTAAGAAAATGAAATTGTTTGTTTGTTTTGTTCATTTCCATCTGAGAAGATGGCTGGATAGCCCATATTCAGCTACGTTAAGCTGGTCTTCCATGGGGTCCAGGTGGATGGGGTGGGACCACTTCACCGGGTTAAACACCCTGCTCTTTGCTATGAATAAATGAAGCGGGATCTTTTACGTGCATGAGTTGTTACTCTCTCATACACGGGACCTCCATTTTATGTCCTATCCGAGGGACAGAGTGTTTTCCCTCTTGCTAGAGGGGACGGTATGCTTATACACAACATTGCTCAGTCCAGAATCTGGTTCGAACCCGGGCCGCGTGATCGTGAGACAGACGCGCTACCGACTCAGCCAACTCATAATGAATGAAAGAGAATTAGATGCAAATGAAATGAAATATCATGTACATTGTAATCCGCAAATTGACACTTTCTGTTTTACTGAAAAGACATTTGACTTACGTATGAAATTATGTTGAAGAAAATCAAATCAAATCAAATCAAATCAGATAGGAATTATTACTGTTATCTACTGTGCAACATAATGTATGTTTGGTTTTTGCTCTTGGGAAATTTTTATGTTACATTTTTCTTCTGTGGTCATGTTTGGTCTTTAGTGAGCATTGCATTAAATCTATCATGCAAGGTCTATCTTGATATGATGATGATGCGGAGGAGGAGAAGGGAGTGTGGAAGAGTAAGCAGGAGGATGAGGAGTAGAAATTGATTTCCATGTATTATTATCTTATCACTTTGCCGTTATCAATGCCAGTATCATAACCATTCAATCATGTGACAATTACTCAGATAGAATCAGAATTGAATCAACATCATTTTTTAATCAGTCATCCAGATTCGCCGCCGGGTCAGACAGATTTTTGTTTTCTCTCTCTCTCTTCAAAATTCACGTTATTTTACTCTAACATTGTATACATACGGAATATACTCTGTAATGGATTTTTTTTTTCAGTAGAAATATCTAGATATTGATTTTCAATGAAATACGAATGCATTTCTGGTGAAGGTGACAATGACAATATTTTTAAGGTGGTTAAGTGTGAAAATTATGTTATAAGTAGGCCTATAATGTTATATGATTTTTTAAGCTTTTCAATATTCATATCTACTCTAACACTATGCGTAATATACTCCGTAATAGATTATCTTTGTAGGTTTTTTTTTTTTTTTAGTAGAAATAGCTAGATATTGATTTTCAATGAGATACGGATTCATTTCTGGTGAAGGTGACAATGACAAATTTCTTTAAGGTGGTTAAGTGTGAAAATTATGTTTTAAGTAGGCCTATAATATATAATATCTCAAACTTTTCAATATTCATTTTTATTCTTACACTGTAAATATACTCCGTAATAAATTATCTCGTGGGTTTTTTTTTCAGTAGAAATATCTAGATATTGATTTTTAATGAGATACGAATATATTTCTGGTGAAGGTGACAATGAAAATTTTCTTTAAGGGGGTGAAGTGTGGAAATTATGTTTTAAGTAGACCTAAAATACGATATAATTTTCAAGGCTTTTAATGTTCTTATCAACTCTAACACTTTACGGAATATACTCCGTAATAGATTATCTTGTGTGTGATTTTTTTTTTTCAGTAGAAATATCTAGATATTGATTTTCATTTAGATAAGAATGCATTTCTGGTGAAGGTGACAATGACAATATTCTTTAAGGTGGTTAAGTGTGAAAATCATGTTTTAAGTAGCCTATAATATTATATAATTTTTCAAGCTCTTCAATAATCATATTACTATAACACTGTACGGGACCTACTCTGTAATAGATTATCGGGGGGGGGGGTTCAGTAGAAATATCTAGATATTGATATTCAATTAGATACGAGTGCATTTGTGGTGAAGGTAACAATGACAATTTTCTTTAACCCTAAAAGCTACGGGGGGGGGAGGGGTTGAATCAATAATTGTGAATATAATAAAAAATATATAAAATAAAATATAATGAAATATAATTGTTCAAGCTCTTCAGTATTCATATTTACTCTAACACTCTACGGGATATACTCTATAATAGATTATCTTGGGGGGTTTCAGTAGAAATAGCTAGATATTGATTTTCAATGAGATACGAGTGCATTTCTGGGGGAGATTACAATGACAATCTTCTGTAAGGTGGTTAAGTGTGGAAAATATGTTTTGAAGTATGCCTATAACATTATATGATTTTTCAAGTTCTTCAATATTCATATTTATCTTAACACTGTATGGAATATACTCTGTAACAGTATCTTGGGTTTTTTTTTCAGTAGGAATATCTAGATATTGATTTTTAATGAGATACGAGTGCATTTCTGGTGAAGGTGACAGTGACAATTTTCTTTAACCCTAAAAGGTGCGGGGGTGGATTCAACCCCCCCCCCCCCCCTTGACATTTCCTGCGACCATTCTGCCGCGCAATTTTTTTTTTTTATTTCTTTTTTTTTTTTGACTGCGACGCTAGCTGACTTTTTACTTTCAAGTCTCGCATGACACCATTTTCGCGAAAATCGGACCTACCGTTACGGCGCTGCAGGACCTTCTATACATTTTGCTCGTCAGACTGAAAATGGCTCAAAAACGTTATTTTGTGTACAAAGTCTATGCAAATAGAGTTTTCTCACCTTATTAAAAAAGATATGAATATTTTTACTTTAAATGGCTGAAATCAATTCATTTTACCATAATTTGTAATAAATTTTGTGGGAAAAACGAAAAAAGGTCGAAAACAAGGAAATACATAAGAAATTCATGAAAAATTAAATTACATGAGAAATTAACTTTGATACCAGATTTTTCCGTTGTTGGGAATACTACGGAATAATGTCACCAAAAATTAGGATGCCATTAGCTTTATTTTCTGAATTAGAGCAAAATTTATGAGTTCACGCATAATAATTCATATAAAATATAAAAATGAAAAATTCAATTTTTTTGTTTTAGTTTGGTAGATTACGCCACAAGTAATGTATGTGCCACTTTTCAGGGCGATTGCAAGATCGGCGGCCGAGATCTCGGGAGGGGGGGGGGGGGTGAATCAACCCTCCTCCCCCTGCCACAGAACTGTCCAAAAAGCCCGGCCTGGTTAGGGTTAAGGTTGTTAAGTGTGGAAATTATGCTTTAAGTAGGCCTTTAGTACTATGTATTATGCACTTGATTGCATAATTCAATTTTCACTTATTTCCTAAAATTCACATTTGTCAAACTTATCCTCCATAACATATGACTGAACAGTTATGGTATTGCGTGTACAATAAATAAACTATTGAATTTAATTGAATTGAATTGAATTGAATTGAATACAAAATCAGGATTATCAACCATTGTCTATTCAGTAGTTTGAAGTTGTGTGAATGATGTAAGTAAAATAATCGTCGACTGACGCGTAAGGGGGGGGGGGGGTATCCGACGAAATAATCATCCTCGGCCTTTGAAATCTGATAATTAAGTTGATAGCTCCAAGACTCGGTTACCATGATAAAGTATCATTCTAAAAGCTTTAAGAAAGAGGGATAATATTTGGGAGAGATTTATCTGAAAACAGTTTGCTGTTATGGAATTTGTAAAACAACATAAATACCTGAACGATATTACTGAATAAATGAGTTAATGCTGGCATGAAGAAAATATATAAATTCAGATATAAGTAGACAATGAATGATATGTTTGTCGGTATGATTTTTTTCTTTCATTGAATTGTAACGTTTAACTTTGTGCAACTGAAGGGATATCAATGAAATCCATGTGGAGGATAAGAGGAGGGGAAACATTTTGGGGAATATTGATCTTAGGCCTGCAAAATTTGATAATTCCCCAGGTATTTAAGAACATTAATTACATTTCAGAAGGCATCGTTGAATGAAACTTATATTGTCGAAGAAAAGGGGATTATTTGCATGTTCAATGACTATTATGAATCAAAACAAATCGAATAAAAAAAATGCTTTGATTGCCGTGTTACGTGGACCAATACTTTATGATCTAAGAAATGTGTCAAAAATACATAATTCAGCTGTAAATGATATTTTGATGCCCATGATATACATGGAACTTTACTGAATAAAATGTGTTTGTTGCTGTCTGAGGACAAATGCGTATGTCAGTAATCATTCCGCACCACAAAACAATGTAATATAATCATTTTCTTATAATTCCTTCGTTATCTGTTTAAACCTTTTTTTTTTCAATATTTGTGATAATTGCATGTTAGTACCTCATTATATAGCTTGCGTTGGTGTGTTGACTGGGTTTTTTTTAACACCAATTTCTGTACAATGTCTTTTTAAAATTCCACAATAAAACAAATAAACATAAATGTTTGCAGTTTTCCCCTTGTCACCGATGTTTCTCATTTCCTTCATGAATAGGATATGTTTATTGGTAAGGTTTATGATACTCTGTGTCAAAGTGCGAATGCCCGGAGAATTGTTGTAGTGGTCATTCTGAATGTGAATCAAATAGATGCAGTTATGTTCACAATTGTTTTTGAGGTAGAGAGAAAATAAAACATGAGACTTATCATTTATTGTTTTCAAAATATGGCGCACGAACATCCTCAAAGAGACAGACAGAAAGAAAGAAAATGACGTAAGGGTTGAACTCTGAGTTCACACACATCTCAGTGTATGGGGATTTAGAATAGTGATTACACTGTATAACATTTTATTTGAATAGGGTGCTTCTGGAAGTGCCAAACTACATCTTTGTGTTTGTTGTTGCATGGTAAATCCATTCTAATCAAAATACACTTTGCAGAAGTAGCTTGCTGGCACATAGTACGAAGAGTGAATATTCATAGATTTGGGAATCATTACCGTAACAATCGTTTTTGTTTGCTGCCTTTTGCTGACTTTTTTGTTTATACAAAATTTATTTCAAAAGAAGGAGTTCGCACTTCATATTACTGCTTACTCAGTTAACTTTGTTTGGACCGGCAACATTCCATACGAAGTCACGAATTAAAAGAAAAAAACAACAACAAAGAGTGTTGAAACGAATAGGCTAAACGCACACTGACACGGATACGTGAGCAAGTTTTACTAAATTCCCATTTCCAGTGGCATAAGAAGAAATTGTTACTTTAAGGGGAAATCCAGTCCAAATATAAGTAAGTCTGAAAAGAAAGAGTAAAATATTGCAAGTTCAGCGGTAATATTTTGATCGAAATCGGGTGAAAAATAAGGAAGTTATGACATTTTTAATTTTGGCTTATTTTTCAGGAAACAGTTCTTGAACGGTCAATATGAATATGCAAATGGCAAAAGTGAGCATGTCATACCTTCATAATTTGCCGCATTGTTTGTACATAAAGTTTTCGAATTTCCTGTTTTTCATTCAAACACAATAATGCCCGAGGCTCAAACCCTGATTATCTAAGTGATCACTATTCCGAAGATATTCAACTAGGAATAGCATCATGTTTTAGACTTCAAAGACAGAAACATTGAATTTTCGTCATTTTTTGTACACGATCAATGGAAAATTGTGGGGGTACGACATGGCTAGCTCACTTATTTGCATAATATATCTACTGTACAAGAACTGTTTTGCAGAAATAATCAAAACTTCAAAATGTTATAACTTCCTTATTTTTCATCCGATTTCAGTCAAATTTTAGAAATCGAAAGATTTTACTCTTTTTTCTGAGATTAACTTATTTTTGGACTGGATTTCCCATTTAATTCTCACCCGAGAAGGTTCTTCACAATTCAAAAAAAAAAAATCTATTACGTTGTTCGATATCAAAGGTCTTGTTGAAGAGCTAGATAAAAGGAGCGTGGGGGAGTGACGTTAGTCATTTATGCTGGTTTAACTCCCGTATAGGCAATATTTCAAGTCAGAGAGAAAAAAAAAACTTGAAGTAAAATAGAATATTTTTATTACGGATGTGAGAAAAAACCCTAGCACAAGTATGGCTTTAAAGGGTGTGTACAGTTCTGGTCGAGGTGAGGATTTAGCATTTAACGTTTTGCGAGATATTCAGAAACCACTCTATGAGATGTCAAAAAGCATGCAGTTCTAAGGGGTATCAAAAGTTGATTTGATGAAAATCGGTTTTGAAATGGCTGAGATATGCAAAAACAAGGTGAAACAAAGAGATCCTAATAAAGTTGTGGCCTGTCGCCTTTTATTATTATCACTTTTTTTGGGATATCTCAGCCATTTGAAAACCAATTTTCATCAAATAAACGTTGAATCCTTCTTAAAATTACATGCTCTTTCATATTTCATAAGAGGTTTCTCATTATCTCACTTAAGAATGTTCGAGACATGAATCCCCACCTCAACCAGTACTGTACAGCCCCTTTAACCTTAAAAATCATAAAGTGTATATGGCAACTCTGTCCTTTTATTTTTATAGCGTAGAAAAGCGTGTGAAGGCATTCGACAGCTTCAGATTTCATTTCATTTCATTTCAATTCATTCATTAAGTTTCCACACGAATCATACAGTGTTATATTTGCAACATCCGTCCATGACAATGTAATGAAACACTTAATAATCTCAGTAAATTATAAAGACTATGATAACATTTATATGGCAAAAAATCAACTGAAATCAATCTCAAGTACATTTGCATTAATGTCAGATGAAAAAAAAAATGTGTGCGGTGGAAACCTACATAATATAAGCAGATGCTTGTGAGAGTAGGTCCCCAGGAAAAAAAAAATCAAACTGAGGCAGTTACACTCGCACACACACTCTGCACGCACGCGAGTGCACCTGGACAAGCGTGCGTGCACGCACACTCACTCACAACAAAGAGAAGAGAATAAGAAAGAGGAAGAAAGGGAAAACACCAACAAGACCGCCATAGGGACAGTATCACTGATGGTGCCTGCCGCTGCAAAAGAAAAATATGGGAGAGATTTGAAAATGAAGCCATGTGAACCTGTTCTGCAATCATGCCGAAGAATCTACATCAATATTAGTAATTTCAAATCATATGCTAAATCATATTTATTTATGTTATCAGCAGAATATTGCAAAAGACGGTTGTCTTTAAGCATGAATGAATAACATCCGGGTATTCGTTGTATTTCATTATCTAAAGAATTCCAACGTTTGAGACCATTATAAATAAAAGTATTCTGCAGTATTCGTAATCTAGTTTTCGGTATATGGTACATATCACTCTGTCGTGTTGAACATTATATAAATATATTTCTTAAATAAAAGTCTCAAAACTTTGGGCAAAACAAAATATATCCAAATTATACATTAAAATTCCGAAATTAATTCAATACAAATCATCTTCCCATATTTTTGAAATTTTACTATCTAAGAAAAGTGGATCAGTATGTGCATATAAATTACGTCCATAAATACATCTTCAAACTCTCTTTTGGGTTACCAATAACTTATCAATATTTATCTAGGCTGAACTTCCCCACGCTAATATTCCATAATCTAAATATGGTAAAATCATGGATGAATTATACTTGAATAAAATTTCAAAAATATTCTTCTCGGAAAAAACTGTTTTAATCCCTCCCCCACTCCACCCCCCCCCCCAAAAAAAAGAAGAAAATAAATAAATAAATCTGAATAAATGAAATTTCGATGATACCATTTCTGCATGACAAAAAATAAAAAAGAACAAAACAAACAAACAAACAAAAAACGAGCAAAAATCCAAATGTCCTTAAAATATTGCAAAACCATGATTTTGATTGGTTGATGACAGGCCCAAGCCAGACTTCGACTGTTTTAGTCGTTGGGGGCGCTGTTTTCCTGGGTCTGTAAACAGTTTACTTCTCTCTCTCTCTCTCTCTCTCTCTCTCTTCCTTTCATTGGTCTCTATTGACTTCGATACTGATGTAACCACAACGGATGAGGATGTCATTTTTGCTTCCATTTTAGCCTAGTCTCGCTTGCGGCGAAAACATTATATCCACACCAGCCCTCACACATCAATACTCTCAATCTTTGCCACGAAACACACACACTTTTTTGTTTTTCACGCACACGCACATACACACACACACACACACACACACACAAACACACATACACAAACCTGATTATAGATGCCAACGGAAGGGGGGATTAGAACCATGAACTCGTGATTAAGAAGAATGAGACAATTGCTCATTAAACTTTTTTTTTTTAATTTTGATATCCCTGATTGGATTCTGGTTGCTCCACTTTATCTACAAAATTATAAGGCATGCTTTCAATTATATAAATTCCACATTTAATACCTGTCACGTATACATGCAGCCAGTCTGATTTTGGAAATAAGGTGCTTGCAATGTAACGATTTCAACTCTTCCTGCATTATAGCCACGTGATTGCAATGTGAAGCTTTAAAGTTAGAGGGGAAATTCAGTCCAAATATAAGTTAGTCTGATAACAAAGAGCATTACGAGTTCAACGGTAAATAATTGACTGAAATCGGATGAGGAATAAGGAAGTTATGACATTTTGAAGTTTTGCTAATTTTTGTAAAACGGTTCTTGTACAGTGGACATGAATATGCGAATGAGTGAGCTAACCATGTCATAACCTCACAATTTTCCATTGGTCTGTAAAGAGAAATGACAAAAATTCAGTGTTTCTGTCATTGAAGTCTGCAACAAAATAGCTACAGAATTGAGAATAGTGATCAGTATTGTTAGATATACCAGAATGTGAACCTTTGGCATTGTACGAAAAAAAAAATGTGTACAAACGATATATGGCAAGTTGTGAAGGGATAAAATGCTCACTTTTCCATTTGCATATTCATATTTTCATATTCATATTCAGGAACTGTTTCTTGAAAAATTAGTGAAACTTCAAATGTCATAACTTCCTTATTTTTCACTCGATTTCGATA
Organism: Diadema setosum; assembly: GCA_033980235.1. Classification (NCBI taxonomy): domain Eukaryota; kingdom Metazoa; phylum Echinodermata; class Echinoidea; order Diadematoida; family Diadematidae; genus Diadema; species Diadema setosum. The sequence goes on from CM067080.1 coordinate 5,606,737, forward strand.
AAAAATTTAAAAATTTAACTTATACTAGGTGTTACAAAAAACATTTCCCACTTTTGATCCCTAATATTTCAATAACTATATATCGGATAACACTGATATTGATATGAGCAATAGCTGATAGTGTACACTTTCGTTGATGGTGATTCAAAAATGATAACATAAACCAGTTTCATTAAATTCAAGATTTATTTTTAAGTTTTTTGTGTTTTTTTTTCTCTGTTTTCAACCCTCTGTACAAAAATTTTAATTTTGCACAGGGATCAATTGGTGTGTATGGGAGTGTGTGGTTAACACCCCGACAATGGTCCTGAACAATTACCAGGATTGAAATGCTCTATTACATATTCATTACATTTAGTGAAAATATGAGCTTATCTTATTCATGTTCATGTATTTTACCCTTTACCATGAATTCAGACTACAGTGTCCAGGGCAATCCATCATGAATTATTAATAAAGCGTTCATGTGCCTTGGAGCAAGAGTCCATAAGATTAGTCAGCAGAGCTCTGAAAAGGTGGTATTCGTGGCATTCATGTCTCTTGTTTAGTCTAATTGTAAGCACACACTCACATACACATAATTGGTTCTTGTGTAAAGTTCGATTTTGTACAGAGGGTTCAAAATTGACCAAAATCTGGAACTTAACTTCAAAATTAATCATGGATTTAACGAAACTGATTCATGCTCTCATATTCAAATTACCACCAATAAATTGAACACTATTCAGCTATTGCTCATATCATTGACATTGTTATGTGATATATAGTTTTTAAACTATTAAGGATCAAGAGTGGGAAATTTTTTTGTAACACCTAGTATTAGGACCGGATTTCCCCTTTAAAGGTAATCGGCATACCAATAGTAGCGAATCATTATTTGTTTTGAAGAGGATTGTTTTTGCTATAACATCCGTGGCTGTTTGTAAGACTATAATGACAACTTTTTTAATTGAATAAAGAAAACATGCTTAAGTGGAGACTGTGGTATCCGTGACTGAAATCTATTTCGCAAATTTTCTATTTTTTTTTATTGATCTTTATTTTTCATTTATTTATTCATACCTCTCAATTGAGGATATATTATCCAGATACAAAATACGAGATAATTGAATAAATGGACACATCATTCAACTGTTATCAGGTTACCTATACGGAAATAAGATATAACGTGGATATATGAATTTAACGTGTATGACTGCAAATCTTATCACATCATTGGTGTTTTAAGTATACGCCCCTACCTTTTCCTCTGGCCGGCCATCTTTTCAAGCTATGCTTACAATGGCGGCCCTCTGCATTATCGCTCCATAATTATAATTGTTGTAATCCCCGCTGCATAGACATGCAAACTGTACATTGTATCATTAATTACCTTTTATATTTTTGTTTACGCAAGTCAAACGACTCTGTTTTGAATCTATTTTGTATATTTCCCACATGTTCATGATCATGTGCCTTATGTATATTGATTTGCTGCTTGATTTGTTGATTTGCAGAAAATAAAGTATCTATTAAACAAACAAAACAAACAAACAAGTATACAGAGATCGCAAGGAGAATCCCGACCGCTAAACAAAGCAGCAACCAAAGGTAATTTAGGCAAACGAACAAATTTTGACTTCCTGAGCTTGGAAAGATTAGGTGGCGAATTATTTGTGATTCATGTGAGCAGCAGCAGCAGCAACAACAACCAAAACAAAACACACACGAACACACACACACACACACAAGCCAAAGTTGACTTGCTGGAAAAGCATACTTGACTTTGTGTCATATTTTTTTTTTTTAATGTGAGCTCATTCATTGCAAAATGGATCAAAACAAAGTAAGCCGAGGATCCAGGACTCGCCTCTCTGATCATAAGAACGTCTCATCTTTCTTAATATAGGAAATCTTCTACCATCACGCTCGTGACCAGTCTACTAAAATCACAGGCACACTACCATGGAAACTAAATAAATGGAAGCATCAGCACAGACGAAGAGGAAGAGAATTATTAGAGCAAGAGAATGAGAGAGGGGGGGGGAGAGGGAGAGATAAGAAGTAGGCCTACTTAAAGCTTTTCAAAGCCAGGACTATTATGGACATCAGAACCCCTTTACGAGAAACCGAAACTGCACATTATGCGTAGTCGTATTCTGGCAGCTGGGTGGAGCATGCGGAAGTTAGCTCACATAAAACATAGTCAATAGCTCGTTAGCTGTGTTTCCTTGTATAATAGTAGGCCTACCGACTGAGAATGGTTGCCGGATAATCTGAAAAAAAAGAAACCACAAACAAAGTACAGTAACAGAATCATGATCCTTTCTAACCACCACTCTGTTAAATTTCAGCGTGTAAGACTGCCTGCGCAGATAATTAACTTGGTGTGCCTGTGATGTTTGATGTATGTTCATTTTGACTCGAGCAGTGGATACATATTTTTGCTTGAAGATTACAGAAAGATCCTTTTCATTTTAAACGGTTGAAAAGAGGACGAAGATTAACTAATACACAGATACGACGAGCACCTGTAATTCCTTTAACGTTAATAATGTCGCTGCTTTTCTGCAACACCATTTTCAGCTCGACCGCAAGCACGCTTGTGGAAACCATGTCGAGCGCGGACTATTCCAATCTCGTCCCGGTGACTGGCTTGGTGGACGCCAAGTACTGTAGGCCGTGTCATCTCGTCATAAAGCGGAACAAGAAACATTTTTGGAACAGGGTGAAGATTCTCCCGACTCCTTTCAAGCTTTCGCATGTACTGAGAGATGAAGATGCAGACATGAAATGGGACTCCTTCCGTCTTCCTCCGAGTGATATTGTAGCCGTCGACAGATCACTCATGTTTGAGGCCAAAGGTAGGTGGTTTATTGTGGTCATGCCACGAGACCGACACCCACGAGTCAAACAGCCCACGAGATCGACATTGAAAACCAGGTCCATGAGTCATACAGCTCACGAGTCATACAGCTCACGAGTCATACAGCTCATGAGTTCGACACTAGGTAAATAAAAGCCCATGAGTTCCACACACACAAAAAAAAAACCCACCAGTCCGACAGATACAACATGGGACTTATTGTGTCGGTCGTCGTGGGCCTTGTTCGCTTGGTGTCGAACTCATGGGTCGTATGAATCGTGAGATGTGAAACTCGTTGGGTTTATGGCTCATGGGCTGTATGACTCGTGGGCTGTTTGATTGGTGGGTGTCGGTCTCGTGACGTGCACCCGATGTATTACCACTCTGCCATGTCGGTATGCATGCTTTGTTTTGTTTTGGGGGGGTTTTTGCGTTAAAAACCAAATGATTCCTTAATAATCATGATGTTTGATACACAATATAACTCTCAAAGAAAAGAAAAGATCTAAAGGTGAGAGTAAGAGTCTGAAGGATTATGTAATCAATGATGAAGGACAATAATCATCGAGGCAGAGATTCTCTTGTATTCCTCCTTTTAAAGGCATCACTTACCATTTGCAGATAAAGCCAAAACCCAGCTTTAGTGCTTCAGAATAATTCTAAAATGTGAGTTACAGATAGAAACAACCAGTGCAGAAAGTTATTGGTATGATCAATATTAAGTATTACCAAATATACCAAATGTGAATAATAGCTATGATAAAATTGTCTCCAGACTAAACCGTCTACAGTTATGGTTCAGTGAGAAAAAGAGTGGTATCTCCTAATATTTTAGGCTTTATGGCAAAATACACAATTTTTATATGGTAGGATGTTTTGTAATACAGCAGTAGTATATACATGTACCCGGATGCACCTCGTGAGGCTCATGAATATAAATGAGCTGAATTCATGAATATGTGTGAATATGCATTTATGTAAATATAGGAGTATATATGAATTATGTATGAACTGTGGAGCTGTGAAGAGTGACTCTTGCAACGGATTGTATGTTGGGGTGTTGGGGAGTCGTGTTGTGTGTGTGTGTGTGTGTGTGTGTGTGTGTGTGTGTGTGTGTTTGCACGTTGATACGAAAGGTTATTACGATATTATGCAAATGCGTATGACAATAACGTATAAGCATTATCAACAGTGAATTGTGAAACTGTGGAGCACTAAGATGACATAGCATATGAATATTAATGAGCGTAATTCATGAATATGTATGATAATGCATTTATGTAAATATTATTTGAATTATGTTTGGGCTGTGGAGATGTGGAGAGTTACCATGTTGCAACATGGTTTGTGTGGAGTGTATGTCGTGGAGTCGTATGATTTTGCACGATGATAATAATATGGAGGGGTATTTGATATCAGTACGCCGTGTATTATATATGCAAATGTATGATATAATGTATGGCCCGGAGATGATTTTGGCGTGTGAATGGGATGACAGTAACGTATGGGATCAAGCAGTTTTGATAGTGAATTGTTGAGTTATGGAGAGTTAGATTTGTTGTTGAGCGAGACTCCTGAAGTGAATTGATGGTTATTTTGGAGTTAGATTGTAGAAACGCATGTTTGCGCGATAAAACATAGGCTACGGAAATTTGATATCATTACATTATAATGTGTAAACACGATGTAGGATCAAAAAATAATGATCACGTAAACAACGTCGTTGGACAGTGGAGTTCCAGAGATGCTGTATGAAGTATGAATGTTCATGACTTGAAATCGTATGAACTTCAGTGTCTATGTGGAGTTTATGGTGTGGTGAGGCTGTGTGCGTTTGCAGTTTATCATGGAAATCTTATATGACTTTGCATGACGAAATATCATTACGTTGTCAGTACTTGGCATCAAAAGTGAGAATGAATTAGGACAGTAATATTCCTCTTTTCATCATTTCATCGTGTAATCATTCCATCGTTTCATCATTTCATTACTTCATCATGTTCATCGTTTCATCGTACTAAATTGTTTAAGAGATTTAAGTCAGTTTTCTATACAATGTTGGAAAAGCAAACATGTAGACACACAAACTCATTTGCATTATTTACAAGTGCGAAGTTACAGATTGTAGTGTTTTGTACGATAATTGCAGAGTCGTGTGTTTTGCACGATAATACGGAAATGTGATATCATTACAGTCATAATTATGTGTAAATTAATAAACAAGTTGATCGTGAGATAATGATCGAGTACCCAATGAGCAAAAGAGTTCCAAGGTGCTGTATATGATGCATGAACGAGTGCTCATAGATACTAGTTCTGTGTGAGTGTGAGTTCCCTGTCGTGGTCACGGCATTTTACATGAAACCAATGAATCCTATATGTATGCTGTGGAAATCTAACCCTATAGGGTTAGATTATATAAGTACCACATATATGTGGTACTTTCGGATGATACGGAAATCTAAGAACTAATAGCATTGAAAGCAGGATACGCGAGAAAAAAAAAGGCAAGGAAGTAAACGATTGTTGTAATCTACGTTTCGATATTTCCCATGTTCATGATACATCTCCTGATCTTTTACAAGGGAAGTCGCACGTAGCTTAGCAGTTTATAACAACGTATCTTGCAACATTGTGTAATATATAGTTAAACCTCTTGATGTACAAAAAGATATTTCACAGCAGCATTTTACAGTGTTTTCTTTCATGCATACAAGCTTGTACCTTGTACAATTTTCTCTCTTTCTCTCGTTCTCTCTATCCCTCCCTTTACAAAAAAAAAAAATATCAAACCACACAATCATAAGCTACAATTATGTTTCGTGATGTAAGCATATCGGACGTTACACAATGATACTGAAATAAATGTCAACACAACTGTAATGTATCGCGGCTATTATGCCGCCATTCATTTATTCATCAATTTTGTTTAAGAATGATTTGTACGACATTTTAACTTTTTTCGGTTTCGTCAAAGTTCAGTATTTTGAATAAATAACAACAATAACAACAGAAGTCGCATACATAGATTGAAAACACGGAAAAGACAAAATGGCGAAATGACGAAATGGCGAGTTGACGAATATGAGTACAATATTCTTGCCTGTAGAGAACCACGATTGAATTTGACTCGTTTAACCGTCTATGAAATAAGACATGAACCACGATGAATTGACAATTTACACCGTTCCATAGAATGATACACGCATACTGTACACAACTATACGCAAGGAGAAAAAATACATATTAGTCCTTCGGGATATACATCTTAAACGCTTTAATAAACCAAACAAAAAACTAATACAAACTATTTACACATTGAATCGTAGAGAGGTTATAATGACGAATACTGACAAATTGGTGAAATATTACGATGTTAGTGTCAATCGCCTTTTGTCCCAACAATACAACTTAGAGAACCATTAATCAAGAAATGAACATTCGCTGAACATAATACATAAGCCAGTTCGGGGTTAGCTCATTGGCACATGGGTTTGTTTGTTTGTTTGTTTGTTTGTTTGTTTGTTTGTTTGTTTGTTTGGTTGGTTGGTTGGTTGTTCTTTTCCATCTGAGAGGATGGCTGGATAGCCCATATTCAGCTACGTTAAGCTGGTCTTCCATGGGGTCCAGTTGAATGTGAGGTGGGACCACTTCACCGGGTTAAACACCCTGCTCTTTGCGATGAATGAATAAAGCGGGATCTTTTACGTGCATGAGTTGTTACTCTCTCATACTCGGGACCTCCATTTTATGTCCTATCCGAGGGTAAAAATGACCTTTCTTTTTTCTCAGTTGATTAGGCACTCCACTAGTTTAAAGCGACAGAAGGCATGAGCTTGCCCAACGTAACAATTTATGGAATTCATCAGTCATGTTCAAACAAAGGATGAACTTGCATAGACCAGGTGACCAGAATGATCCTTCCATTGGCATTTTGGAAAGCATCCATTTCATTATCTTGCATTGAATGTATTAACAATCTCTTTCTATTGATATTGTCAGATACCGCTTTTGCTGTCAGGTGGATGTGCTGGCAAGCACCACTTATAGGGATCAATTGAATAATCATTACATCACAGATGCTTATGTCAGTGAATTTAAAAACCACCATGCTCTGCTGGTACATGACCTTTTTCTACTCATGGTCTAAGTGGAATCCCGAACTGGCTTATTATGAGCGCATTAAAATATTCGCTATTTATACAATCATCGAAGCTGCATACTGTACATGTACCTAAAGAATCTCCAAGGGAAAAAAAAAACACTACGCAGAACACAGTCATGAAACGGCGAAACGGCGATACGGGCATATAACTAGTCTGTTTTGCGAAGCATTATCGAGTATCAGAAACGAGACCATGACCATGAACCGACAGATTTAAGCTGTTGAGACTTGTCTGCATGAGCCATAACTCTTACGTAATAAGAATTACCGATTGTGGATTCGCAAGACGAATGACGTCATTGCTTATTTAAATATCCCTGGCGGGTGGTGAGCAATAGATATTTTATGTTATTCGTGTATATGATATTCTTTGAACAAAAGTGTAGTGGAATAACAATGTTTAGTCGACCATAATAGTCAGAAACAATCGCGTTCAACTGACTTTAGAGTTTTTAAATTTCTATCTTGAAATTTCCCTGTTCCTTTTTTCTTTTCTTTTCTTTTTTTGCATTCTTCGCAATTGAGATTGCGATTTTGCACGTAGTGTTTCAAAATTCAGCTATAATTCATTACATCGAATAGAAAGCAAACAACAAAAGCCATCGATATTCTACACAAACCCTAAACCACCTAAGGTACACGTCCAAATTTGGATAAAAAATCTATATTTGCCCACTCCCCATTGAGGGCTTTCATTGTAAAAAAAAAAAAAAATATATATATATATATATATATATATATATATATATGATTATAGTGCATTGCCTTTAATCGAAATCAGATATATCACATTGATCTACTACAGTCTCATTTTCGTGTTTTCTTTACGCTAACGATGCCCTCTCTACGTATTTCCATGTCTACATGTATGTAACACGATGGAAATTGTAATGGACGTACTTTCGTGTTTTGCAATATCACAATGATAATCCACGACATTGTATAGAAATAAAAGAATAACAAAAGCAATTAAATTTCCATTTTACAGTTGTATTTAATCCACAACATTGTATAGAAATAAAAGAATAACAAAAGCAATTAAATTCCCATTTTACAGTTGTATTCTTTGTATTTCAAATCAATATATTATACATCACCAAGTGACTATAACATCAACATGTTTTTAAGACAATACGGAAATACAAGTCCGAGATATCTGAAACTATCAATTCCTCTCAATATTGTAGCAAAAAAAAAAGCTGCTGAAAACTGCTTATCCAATAGTGGCGAGCCAATGGAGTAAAATGGAGTTAAATGGGGCCTTCTTTTGATCCTAGCAGAATCTTCGTCAGAGGAGAAAAACAAGAAGAACAGTCAGGGGTGGGCAAGGGACACAGAACAAAAAAAAAAAGGGAGGGGGGAGGGTATAAGGAGGTCATGGGCAAGGAGCCCAACAGGTAAAAGGAGGGGGGGGGGGTTAGAGCAGGAGGGTGGACAGACAAAAGGCAGAGGAGAATCAGTGATGATCCCAAGAACCACAGGGGCAACCTGTGAAGGATAAGGATGAATAGGGAGGCAACATCAAACAAGATAAGAAACAACAGAGAGATAAAGACAGGAAAAGAGTGAAATAGCAACAGCATGGGGGGGGGGGGTTGAGTAAGCAGCGAGTCCTAACTAGGTGTACCAAACGGAGGCAACAAAACGAAAGTGAGAGTCAACCAACAAAATGCTAGTTATTTAAGCGACAATCTGAATCCACTCAAATATCATCAGCTGAAATTCATTATTCAAAGATTCATTGATTTTAATAAATAAAACCAAAAAGAAAACAAATAATGATGTTTTTATGAAATTTGACTTTATGCACAATTTGCTTTGAAATTGTACATGAAGTCACGTTTTGGAGCATGTTTTCTTCTGACATGCATGTACATAATAATTATGCGTAACTTCGTGTCCGGTGATCGCAAATTTGATGTCAACAGATGCGGAAAGAAAAAAAGTCGTAAAACATCTTGGCAAGGGCTTTTCGCGATTGCTGCGCTAAATGTGGGGGGGGGGACCTTAGAGCCCCCTCCCCCCCCCCCCCCCCCCCCCCCCCGGTTAGGGTTAAGCCATTGTCAAGTTTCAACACAGTGGCGAGAACAGATAAAAAGGATGAAATTTAACAAATTTGAACCAGCTTAGTCATTAATTTTGCACAAAATGAAGAAAGAAAATGACAGAAAATATGCCATGGCGAGAGAAAAACACGAATTTTTCTTAACATAATTATGTACCCAGTATGCTTTATTACGGAATTAATCACAAACGTAGCAGTTTTTGCCACTAAAATCAACTATATAGGGTGTATGACCCGAATAAGATTCAAGTAAAGGTTGTTTTGTTTTGTTTTTAATTCTACCTTTATCCGAAATATTACATTTGGATGATAAAAATTCCAATGAAAAGTAATTAGCTACAGCATGATACCACAGTGTTTGCTGATGTTGTCTTTTTCTCGGACTAGATGGACTGTGAACTCGGTTTGTGTGTATGGATTTATTTCACGTCATTACATAAATGCCCGTGAGTAAGCTGCCTCGTGAACGACAGGTGCTTTTGCCTTCTAATAGGGAAACTGGGGTCATCCTTGCCACATGAGCTCGTAGACGTGGAGATGGAAGGTGGGACCGCAGTCGCCATATCGGTGGCTCTTGGCGACATCGTCGAAAACTCACTCGACATCCCCAGCCTTGTGCCCGCTGTTAACTGCAGGTAAATAAGAAAGGATGAATTAGGGGGAGGGAGAGTTGGAGGGGAGACGAAACACATAAGGAGGAAGGAAATGACTGCTTTCTACAACATTCTTTAAAAGGAACAAAGGTGGCGATATCGTACAGGCTCATCATCTGTGCAGAACGTAACATTAAAACGAAACCCGGACTGATTCTACTCTATATACGAGAGTTGTTTTTACCGTTTGAGTAATCACAAGATTACCTGCTATTCAGGGTTTTGAAATCTCTTACATGTCTTACTTGAATACATCGAGTGGATGATGACCTTATAATGAGTTTGATTTGATTTTATGTCCGCAGCTTTCTCAAGACACATTTCGGGGACCAACAAATAATAAAGTATGAATTCTTTTGAATAATCTTCCTAGTCTGAAGTCTGTAGAGCATGACACCTATAAATGTGACTTTCGTTGTTTGCCATTGTCGTTCTCTCCAAAGTTTTCTTCCCATTCTACGGGTTTGTTTGGGGTGTTTTTTTTTTTTTGTCTTTTTTTTGGGGGGGTTTGATGCGTATGTACTGCTTTACAATCTGTATTTCTAACGTATACCAAATATTTGGGTCTGACTGTTTGGCTTTGTTGAGGCTTTCATCACGGTGGATCTCCTATATATCCTCATTGTTATCATCTCTTATATATCGCTGAGAAAGCTTGTGATATTTTCCATGATAAATTTTTATGTCATCAAAAAAAAAAATCCTTTGCTTTAAAAGAAAGCAAGCAGAAAAAAAAAACATCAAACACCCTTGGATCACCAAGGGAATTACTTCAGTGATAAATTCTGTAAACTATATATAGCGGTTACCACTCAAGTTCATCAAATTTCTAACAGTTAGAAGAAATGCAGAAACGTACTCCCTAATCGATCTGTGTATCACCAAAAATGTATTATTCGAATACGTTTGTCAACAGTGAAACAAATGTAACAAGTTTTAGGAAGTTATACATTAGGTTACACGCAAGAATGTAGGAAAACTCTTCTTTCTTTTTTTTTTTCGTTTATTGTGATGTCGATAAAGACCTCACCATTGTGATATCTGATGCTTTTGAATGATATTTCACAAGTATTGTTTCTTTATTAGCTTCAGAAATAAAACATGCAAATATAAATTTCCTTTTTATTGAAGTTTCCCGCCTCATTTTTGTAGTCCCCCTTCATTGTTTTTTCTTACTCTACATATCGGATGAGGAAACATTTTCCTTTAATATGTAAATAACATGAAATACCAAAGAGTTTGGATTCAGAAAGGGTTATTGTACTGACTTTGCTATAACTTAAGTCATTATGTAAAATATTGACTACTTTCCAAGTAAATAACCTTGAACTGGAATGTGTATGCATCTTTCGAAAGCGTTTGACACAATAGATCGTGATAGCTTTATTCAAATGTAAAAGATGTATGGCATTAATGGTTTAGCAATTTAATAGATTATAGATGATTTACGTAGCAGAAAGCACTAGGCCTATGTATTATTCAAAATTTTCCAAATAATGTATGTGGCGTTACCCAGGGACCGGGATCATCCCATGTGACCAACAACCAGGAGTTATGCGTAACACGAGAATGACATTAAAAAAAAAATGAATCATACAGCACATGATTCATACAGCCCATGAGTTCGGCATCAGGAAAATAAGACCCATAAGTTCGACCCTAGCCAAACAATGCCTATGATCGAGTTAGGCATTATGCAAAACAAAACAAAACAAAACAAAACAAAGCAAAACAAAACAAACAAACAAACAAACAAAACTTCACGAGGTTTAGTGCGTCGGTCTCCTGAGCCTTATTTTGTTATTGTAGAACTTGTGGGGATTGTTTGCTTATCGGTGAACTTGTAGGCCATGTTTGCCTACTGTTGGACTTACATGGGCCGTATTTGTTTAGTGTCGAACTCATGGGCTGTATGACCCGTGGGTAATATAATTCATAGGCAATACAACTCGTGGAGCGTATGACTCGTGGATGTCAAGTTATGTTCCTCCCTAAATTACTGTAAGGCAACTTTTTTTATCTTATTTCAAAGTATCATGCATATTAAAAGAGATGAAACAGGGGCTTTTTCTTTTAATTCTTGATTTATTAAGTTGATTACCCCTTTAAAGTATCCATTCATTCATTGTTTTTTATGAGATACAATCATGTATTTTGTAACAAACGAACATGGGCTTTCTTCAAATTTTGTAGACTACTCAGTATGTATCAACCCACACACATAATACGTGAACACACAAATACACACGTGACGCACACACACACACACAAACACACAGACACAACACACATACATACTTAATATAAACACATGTATGCTCACAACCACTTAATATCAACACTTGATCAGAGGTATTAATATTCATACGACCACTAACATCCATACAATACGTTCTTACTGATTTTGAGTAATAATAAAGGCACACTTCATGCACTTAATGCATTTAATTCACTGCTCTGCACATGTTGCAGTTTTCTTTTTCTTTTCTTTTTCCCCACTGTCGTCCCCTTGCGGACGCCACAAAGCTAGCACATAGCATTTCAATGGGAAATTGCCCATTTTGAATATATGTATGATCATATTTCTCATTCCCCCCCCCCTTTTTTTTTAGATTCTTAGGCTGCCATCATTATCAAAGCACGTGCTTAAAGACGGCAGGCTCCTGCATTTTTCTTCTTCCTCTTTATTTGGAAACAAAGTGTACTGTCGATTCCTGTGATCTCATTGTTGTTTTGTTTATACTTTAGAGATTGTGATTTTGATACTATGTGAATGCAATATTGTATTATCCGATTCTGTTGTGAGATACACGTGTTGCCATGTTCACATATGATTTCCTTAAATAAGAAAATGCAGAAATAAAATCGAACTGAACTGAACTGAATATTCTGGGCGTTATTTCTTGCACAGGAAAATAAATCCTTCGCATGATTTCATTCGTGAGACGATGTCCAACAGTCGAAATTCGCTTTGCCTGGTGGTGACGTCGCTCAACAATAAATCGAAAATCGAGATCAAAGCCGAATGCAAAGCAGAGGGTGGCGCCAACGTTGACGTTGATGTGACACCAGGCGACTCAACGACGGTATGGGAGAAAAATTCGTGTGTTTCCAATCATGGATTTAGTCAAACCCAGAAGCGGATCTAGAGGGGGGTTTGGGGGGGGGGGGGTTGCAACCCCCCCCCCCCCAAAAAAAAAAAAAAAAAATCCGGGGACCAATTTTTTAAAAATCTTATCTTTTTTTTTAAACTTGTGATTTAATTTTTTTTCTATTTATGGCAATGACCTCTATAACAAAAATAGTGGTGTTTTAGATGCAAGAAAACGCCATTTTCACACACAGATTTTCAAAAAATCTCCCTACTTTGGGAGGGGGGACACCCCCCTCCCACACCCTCCCCCCCCCCCCCCCCTCGCTCGCTCCGCTTGCTTGGGCTCGGTCGCTACGCTCCCTCGCATACCACCCCAAACCCCCTCCTTTATAAAAAGCTAGATCCGCCCCTGAAACCTAATTAGCGGCCACTAAAGGAAACTATAGAATAGATAACGCCTTAATATATGTAGACGGGTGGCACAATCACATGGTTATATTCACCTAATCCCTGGCTGGTAATCAACTCATTTACTTACTTATATTTTTTCAAGTATGTATTCATTTATTTAATCATTTATCTATTCAGTCAGTCATTGTCAGTCATCCATAACACATTTGGCATATTCAGGCTCTATCAATACCCGTCTTTTGGTGTGTCGGTCTTCCATCTTCTAGAGTCGCTTAAGTGATAGAACGACGTACATCGCAGTACATTCTATGAGTTCTAAGCTTTGTACTGATGTCTAAATTGCCATTATTTGAGCCTTTTCTTTGAATTTCAACTTTAAGCATGGTATGTAGCCCTATCAGTTTGCCAACTGTTCTACCGAAGGGCCCTGCGTATCAAAAAAAGAGAAGATGTAATATCACAAAGATAAATGCATTGGAATTGAGAATACAATGTAATTATTCAATACAATATCAACTATGAAAAAAAAAAGTTACATTAGGTAAACTAATAAGTTATGTAGATCAAACATTATGTAAAATAGGAAGCATTATCAGCGCACGTTATATCATGCGTAAATTATACAGGTGAAGAAGTTAAAGGCCACTAAAATAAATTGAATTAAAGAGGAGTGTCAAAACTAAACTTAAAACCATACATTTTGAGAGATACTAGGGCTTATCAATCTACATTTTCCTTGTTAGTATATTTCCAGATTTTGCACAACCTGAATATTACTTGTTAAATGATTCCCAAGTTTTAACGTATGGACATGATTTATCGCAGCATTCCCTATTCTTGGTGTGTTTACGTGTATGGAATGGTTGTTTCCTGTAGGGAATCTTTTACTACTTTTAGGAACAAATCAAACATTTTAGATGAAATTGGTGGAAGGTTATTGAGATAGAACATATGTTCGTAGTGGATCCTCTGAATTACCGATTGCCACCATAGCTGGGATAACGTAAGTTTCTTTGGTGTATGGATATTAGCTTGAAGGATCTTTTTTCGCAAATCGTTTTTTTTTTTATTTATCAATTACGTTTGTAACTGATTATCGTTAATCAGGTTGATGTTGGTGGGAAGTTGCTGACAGAGCGAAAACGATGCCTCCAGATTCCCGCCGATACAGCCATCGCTTTCCGTATGCACGAATTGCTCGTCAAGGCCGATCAGACCATGCAACTTCTGCTTCTTCCTTACAGTGAGGGCGGGTTCCGGAAAATGAACCGGAAATCTGTGGGTAAGGAAACATTATTCTCTTCTCGAAATGCGGGCTCAATAATAAATTCATTTCCTGCTTTTCTCCCCATATCATTTAAAACTTGGGAGGGAGATATAACGGAGACATTCCTTAACTTACTCCTTGATTCGGGGAGTTGTAGATCTTTTCGGTCTGTTAGCTCCGGTAACACGACATTTGCTCCTGCCACAATTGCTCCGGTTTTTTCCTGGGACTAGGACCCCGTTTACAGTGCGAGGCTCGGCCGCGGCTCGGCCGCGGCCGTGGCCGAGTCTACCTTCATTTCAGTGTAAACGCGCAAAAGGCCAAATGCGAGGCCAAAATTGGCCTCGCATTTGGCCTCGCTCTGGAGGTGGTCTCGGCCGCGGCTCGGCCGCGGCCGAGCCCGGCCTTTTCTCAGACCCCGTTTACAGTGCGGGGCTAGGCCGAGCCGCGGCCGAGCCGCGGCCGAGCCCAGCCTCAATTGCGGGGCCGAGCCCCGCAATTTTGTCCGTTTACACTGCCGGGCTCGGCCGCGCTTTTGATTCAAACCTTTCAATATTTTGTCGTAGTGGCGCTCTGCTTGTAAACAAACGCAATTTGGTATTGTCTGGTTTTTAGAACCTTTGCCAACTGAATTCCGTGGCGACGAAGTCGCCGTTCGGGCAAAGACCTTTGCCGAAGGAAAAAATCCTTTGCAGGACAAAACCACCTTAAACTATACTAGTTTTCGATGTTGAGGGGGTTAATATCCTGAATGGCGAAGTAGTACAGGCAGAGGGTTTGGAAGCCAGACTAAAATTGGCCGCGCATTTGGCCCAGTTTGCGTTTACACTGAGAAAAGGCCGGGCTCGGCCGCGGCTCGGCTGCGGCCGAGACCACCTCCATAGCGTGGCCAAATGCGAGGCCAACTTTTGCCTCGCATTAGGCTTTTGCGCGTTTACACTGAAATGAAGGTGGGCTCGGCCGCGGCTCGGCCGCGGCCGAGCCTCGCACTGTAAACGGGGTCTCAGTGTAAACGCAAACTGGGCCAAATGTGCGGCCAATTTTAGTCTGGCTTCCAAACCCTCTGCCCGTACTTTTTCGCTATTCAGGATATTGACCCCCTCAACGTCGAAAACTAGTATAGTTTAAGGTGGTTTTGTCCTGCAAAGGATTTTTCCTTCGGCAAAGGCCTTTGCCCGAACGGCGACTTCGTCGCCACAGAATTCAGTTGGCAAAGGCCCAGCCCCGCACTGTAAACGGGGTCTAGGATTAGGGTTAGGGCTTTGATATGGTTTTAGGTTTAGTTTGATGCGGGATTAGACCCCGTTTACAGTGCGAGGCTCGGCCGCGGCCGAGCCCACCTTCATTTCGGTGTAAACACGCAAAATGCTAAATGCGAGGCCAAAATTGGCCTCGCATTTGGCCATGCTCTGGAGGTGGTCTCGGCCGCGGCCGAGCCCGGCCTTTTTTCGGTGTAAACGCAAACTGGGCCAAATGTGCGGCCAATTTTAGTCTGGCTTCCAAACCCTCTGCCCGTACTTTTTCGCTATTCAGGATATTAACCCCCTCAACGTCAAAAACTAGTATAGTTTAAGGTGGTTTTGTCCTGCAAAGGATTTTTCCTTCGGCAAAGGCCTTTGCCCGAACGGCGATTTCGTCGCCACAGAATTCAGTTGGCAAAGGGTCTGAAAACCAGACTATACCAAATTGCGTTTGTTTACAAGCAGAGCGCCACTATGACAAAATATTGAAAGGTTTGAATTAAAAGCGCGGCCGAGCCCGGCAGTTGGTAAACGGACAAAATTGCGGGGCTCGGCCCCGCAATTGAGTCTGGGCTCGGCCGCGGCTCGGCCGCGGTTCGGCCCAGCCCCGCACTGTAAACGGGGTCTTAGGGTTAGGGTTACATTTTATTGTGGGTAGAATTTATATTTGGCTTAGCGTGCAGAGATTCTTGGGGGCAATTGTCGCACGAGCACATGTCATGGAAGCATCAGCTTCACCCTCTACATTTCACATTTAGGATCCAGTATACACGCATCCATTGTTTTGCTGTCAAGTTCGTCAGTAGAAGTGTTTGCAGCGTATGTAAAGGCCAATACGGTAAACCGGTATGTGGAGTTTTACTATGAGAAGTATTCTATGGCAAACCCACAGCAGACAATGATATAATCATAAAGATGTTCCTTCATTTTTATCACTGTTTTTATTATTATTGTCTTTGCTGCTACAATGTAAAAGGAGATGAAAATATATTTGATTCGACGATAGGTCTACTTGACTACAAGCCTTTTTGTGTTCCTGGAAGTTAGATGTATCAGTAAGAAAACTTTTATGATAATATTAATGGAAAAGAAAAACCCTCAACCTCTCGTTCCCAACAGACCGTTTTAGCTTTAGATTTTTTTTCAATGTGTGCATTATTGTATTCCAGATAAAACTATTCCAGAGCCCACCGAATCCAGCTCATGTGGTTGCAAGGAATCGTCAGGTATGAAAATGTACCTACATGTATATTGAATGTTGGATCTTGTATGAAGTCAACGGTTGTTCCAGAATCTCGTTTTGTATTCGTCATGTTCGTACAGCTTGTAGCAGAATTATACGATTATTCGTTAGAACCATACTTTAATAGCTGAGAACAAATTTGGTTGCCATTTTCTGTCTTTTTTCAAGTATTATTGTAGGCTCGCTGTATACAATCCACTATGGCATCTTAAAAATGTGCTGTCCCGTGGAAGATGATATGGAACTTCTGGTACGCTGTGAGCAGATTCTGACTCTTCAGGCGTTTTTACATCAGTCCCACGTTTCGAAATAGCGCGCTAATTTCTGACTTGGGAAATTAACGCGGTCACGAAATAGCGCGCTATTTGATAATGTGAATACAAATTAGCGCGCTAATTGATCGAGAAAATTTCTCGAGTCCAACTCGGGAAATTTCCGAAATAGCAGGATAATTAATGCGAACTAGCGCGCTATTTGATAATGTTCGGGCTGATGTGATTAGGAAATGAAATAGCGTGCTAATTTGCGATCGCGAAAATATCTCGAGCTTGGATTTTTATCGGGCTGATGTGAAAACGCCTATTATGTATCGGTCATGTCGGTTGCGTGACAACTCGCTCAAAATCACTCAACCGCTTCCTTGATGGCCATGCTGAATAAAATCCAAAATCCAAATTTAATTGTCGTCTACAGGAGAAGCATATATGACTGAGATCAGGGAAGGAATGCAACCCATATTTGATTCGCCAGACGACGGACTGAGTATCATAAGAAAGTCTCTTTTTGAGCTAATGACGACGCCACTTGCTCTCGACAAGTTAAATGACCTGGTAAGGTGTGGTGTATACCTACAGTCCTATTCATTTTGCGTAAATCATATCCTATTATAATAATCATACATGAATAGATTCATAAAGGGAAAACCTGACGCCTTAAACGTTGTTAAAGAGCGTATATTATAGACTTCTCTGTGGGACGCTATCTGTCGCAAGAGATAATTTGAAATAAGGAATGTTGATACAACACATTTTTCGCAAAAAATCTTTCATTTCTTTTTTTCTTTTTACGTCTTTTCCTTTCATCCCATCTAATTTCAAGACCTACAAAACTATGGATCCTGACTTGACATCATAGTCATGTGAATAATAAATGTGACTTGTGTTTATTTGTATTCATGTTTTATAGTCAAGCCTATATTTAGAAAGTAATGTTCACTAACAGACCTGGTATTAAAAAAAAAAAAAAGACTGAATACAGGTCTTACTTCAGTTCTCAAACTCTGAAAATTTTTGAAACGGGATGAAAAAAATGTTGTGGTCTTGCCGGTTCTCTTGTGTCACCTGCAGCAGTATCAGGCTTAGTGAATTAATTATAAAACTATCTGTGAGCAAAAATCTGATGATAAACTATGAAGAATGGATAGTCGGAATGAGCTCAGAATGTCTCGCTTTAATTCAATATTTTGTTAGAGCTTTGGTTCCATGAAGGTTTGAGAGGGACTGTACTGCAAAGAAAGAGGGAAGTCATTAAATAATGTGTGGGCAAATCGATTGAGTTTCATCCCAAGAGCGTACACTTCTGAGACGCAGGCCCTAATCCATTATTCATGTAAGTCTAGTATCGGTCAAACGGGCTCAAAAGCATCGATTTACGACAGCAATAGGTGCTCTGGGGGTTTTTTTTTATCAATTCTTATGATTTTGTTTTGATTCACCTCATTTTCTTAGCTCCAGTCGGCTGTTAACCGTCTTCTCATTGGTGAGAAAAGTCCGAAGATGTCAGATGACGCCCTGGATGACATGCTCGGACGAGTCGGTCTCAACGCCGCTAAAAATCTCCTGAAAGTGGCGGGATTTGTATTTTCGGTGAGAATCTGTCGTCTAGTCTTGCACTGCCGCTCCTTCTGAAGCACTCGAATTACTTCTACTTTCATTGTGCCATTGATTCACATACTTGATAGTTTAGGTTTCAGTATGAGATCTTCCACATCTTTCTATTCGTTTTTTTTTCATAATACAGCCGTTTTCTAGGTAAAATCGTGCCTCGTCTCTGTGTTTTGTCTGTGCAGTCTTCTTGGAATTTTTTTTTTTCCAAACCGAGGGAATCTAACGCGGTAGATTATTTTCGAACAGTTTGGCGAATCCTTTATACAATTAAAAAAAAAAAGCCGACAAGGCTACCCTGGAAAGCTCCAAATCTTGCTATTCAATAACCTGACGAGAAAGCTTCATTACATTACAGTATGTTACAGTTGCAGTATATCACAATATACTGTATGACAGTGTATATTGCCGGCGATTGTGTCAGTAACCTCAAAGACATCCTGCGAATATGGTGGATGTAAGCTTGTGCAATAACATTGGAATGATTGATGACATCTAAATACAGAGTTATCATTAGAATTAAATGCTTTCTGACAGTTCAATGGAAAGAGATAGTCAATCATTCATTTTCAATCCCTTAAATAATATTTTGTATAAGACAGTTCACAGCACCAGTTTGCAATGGCATCTTGAACCTAGACTTTACAAAACCTGGAATCATCCAAGAGCAGTTGAGCACAGTCAAGCAGAAAGTGGTAATTTACATGCAAGCCATCCCCTTTAAGTGTTGTTAAACATAAAAAATGTAAACAGTACTTATAATAAAAAAAAATGTTTCCAGACTAAACCGTCTACAGTTATGGTGATATCTCCTTAGATTTTAACCTCTATTGCAAAAAAAAAAATGTATATATATATATATATATATATATGGTATATAGGATGTTTTGTGCTTCACCTGACCTACACATATGCATCAAAAGTGATATCTTGAACATTTTCTAAAGCACCGCTCCCGAAGGTAAACAGGACCTTTCAAGATATCTTTCCTCAGAAACGTGATTCGTCCCATCATGACCATTTTAGCCGTGTTCGTAATTTTCTGTGCTTGTAAACTTGCACGCGTTCTACACGTGAATCGTGCAAATAATATGTACTGTGATAATCAGAAAGTGCCAAGTGGAGCGATGAAATCTGTGCACGTAACCATCACTCATGATAGTTTTTCTGTTCTCTTCTTGTGAAGCCGTGACCACCCGAGGTCCAGTGCTAGTTTCATCATGCTTGTAAATTTCCATTCCAATTATGTACTTTCGGTGACATCACTGACGTGGCATTTTTGCAGATGGAAATTCCATTTTTCCACATATTCTGGTGATTAGGTTTTTTAAAGCATTTTCTTTAACCATATTTACGAATACTTTCTCACTGCACAACGATTTAAAAAAAATACTGAAGGCTGAAGTATGTGAATGACTTCAATGTAGAAAACTATTGTGGGAAGGAAAGAGTAGGAATGAAAAATTCTGCCCGTACCCTGTCAACCTTTTATGTAAGTGATCACCTTGTAGTCTTTATTGCAACTGATTGTCAAATTCAGTGTTTGAGTAGGAGCCGTGCATGATAAAAATCATAGGCATGGGTGAAGTTCGAACCCACAACCACATGATTGCTAGACAAGCGTTAAATCCACTACACTATACGGAGCGTCGATCCGCCAGTGACGGCTCTAATCCCTTATCAGCAGCAGGGACTTGGTATTCATTCCGATTAATAATTCTTCGTGGTCTTTGTTGCCAAGGCTGAATTGCTTTATCTCAAGAATGACTCAGAGACTTGTTTCGATGTGAGATGTATAAAATAGTGAAGTACTTCATCATTGATTCTGTATTGACAGTCATCACTTGTTATTAAAAAAAAATAGAAGCCAAAATGATACAGAGTGATCGTAAAGTGATCATTTACAAAAAAAAAGAAGAAAAGAATATAAATGTAGAAGAAAATGCAACAAATGGATAGCTTTTCATTTACCAAGTTTCCCCCCCAAAAAAGTCTGTATCAGATGTACTTAAAAGAGGAAAAAAATCGATACTGTAAAGATTTTGTATAAGCAATTCAAAATTTAAGTCACAAGTGAGTTGAAACAAGCGAAACGTATTGTTTTGATGAATTGATGATGTGATTAGTGATCTAAAAATAGAATAGAAATTGAAATTACAATAGACAGATTAGAGTCATTGAAAAGTCGGTCACAGAAAAAGTTTAGATTTCAATTAAGTTCAATGATTATTTCTCAACTACTAGTAATAATTTTTCTACGACTTAAAGCTTTCAACATGACTACGTAATCAGATCTTTCATAATGCCCAGCATATCATTATTCTTTCAGCCGATTACATGATGTAAAGTTGTGACAATCATTTCTGGAATTTAATAAAGAAATGATTATGAGGGATGTAACTCTATCGGTAATGAGATTGTGAAACAAGTACACTTGTGTAGTGTTTCAAATCTAGCGCATCAACTGGTATAGTCCCTGAAAAAAAAAATGCAATTTAATCGCCGTGTCACTGTACAGGCATGCTAACCTGGAAACATTAAACTGCACATTACTTGAATATGAGACCATTCTGAAGCAAATAATTTTCAAACAACAATAGATACATAATGTACTCTTAAATTAATCCCACAAGGATTGGAACAATCATCCCCCAGCATTCACACTGATTCCCACTGATCAGTTACTAGCCATCCCCTTTAACATCGATTATACAGGTTTGAATTTTCATATTCGTTATTTCTATCCTAAGCACTAATGCTGGGTTTTTGTTTCATCTGCAAATTGTAATTTATGCCTTTAACAGCTTAAACATCTCTGTAAGACAGGACCCCGCTCCCCATCGGGATATTCGTCCGATATAGAAACGTTGTATTTGTTGTTATGCCAGTGGGGGGGGGGGGGGAACGAATATGATAAATGCCATGAACATTTGTGGGGGTGCTGTGGCATAGTGGATAAGTCTCCCGACTCCCGATCGGAGGACCCAAGTTCGAATCCCGCCCAGTGCTTACATCCTTGGACAAGATATTTTTACCCACTGTGTCCCTCTCCACCCAGGTGTATAAATGGGTACCTGGCAACGCTAGGGTAATAAATAATAGCAGGGCCCTCTGGTAGAGCAGTGACAACACTGAAGAGGCTACCCTGGGTAAATAAGACCTTATTATTATTATTATTATTATTAACATTAAACAACATATTTAGTGGGTCGATCTGGCCGTCACCTGTGTGAGTATTGCAAGTTCACCCTGCACGCATTCGGGGAGACTATTAGGCCTACCTCAGAAGAAGATGGCTAACTTTGGGGAGGGGGGAGCTTTGGGAAACCTCCAAAAGTTCTATATTACATCACAATGACGAAAATACCTGCCAAGTTTGTAGAAAACTTGACCATGCATTTTGAAAAGAAGATCAACATGCGATTTACGTACTCATTTTGTACACACTCATAATCACTATGACGGTTCCAGCGACAAAAGATCTCTAACAATTCCTTACATTCGGGGTTTGGGGACCATTGTGCCCGGGAGGGGGGTGTCCTTTGAATATTCTATACCCTATCTAATTTGAAAGTCAATTGATTTATAATACATTTAAGGTGGCCCTTTAATAATTAATGAATGACTGCACGATGTGAGCCTGCAACCACGGTATATACGGACGGCTTTAATTCCCCTCCGAAGAACTATAAGCAAAGAAAATAAAGTGTCTGCCTCAAGGCGACTCGAACCGAGGACCTCCTGATTGATACTCCTTGCGTTTATCCATCGAATCACATTGCAGCTCCCAACATAAAACGAATGAAGAAAATTCAAAGATGGTTTCTTTCGAATTCACAGGAAGCGGAAGTGACGTATCCTGATTCGGACAGGGATGGTGTGCTGTCCTGTTTAGCTGACCTGCTGGATGTCATGGCTGGTGAGACTGGACAAAGCTTTCAGCATCCTATACGCATTTATCACCCTTCGGATGGAAAAAAGAAGAAGAAAGATATCATATTTCCGCTCATTACGATACAATCGAATATACATGATGAATAATATTACAACACAATGAAATCTTCTTTTGTAAATATAATATTTACAGTACGAGGTTCTGGGAACATAGAGCATTTTACATAGCTATTATTTCAGCCTAGAAACCTTAATTCCTTCTGCTCTTCTTTACCATTGTAAACTCCACTCGTTATATTTTGTGTGTGTGTGTGTGTGTGTGTGTGTGTGTGATATCTTTCCGACTTGATAAAGATATTCGTATTAAAGCTGATATTGAGTGATATCTGATATTTCCTGAATTTGAATATTGAGATTTCAAAATCTAAATGAATATTCATGATCATCATTTTGACTATTATAACAATGATGGTACACTCTTATTTCTGCCGAGTCAAAATATCAACTCTGAATCCGAGTCAAAAAATTTTCCTTTCGACAAGGACACATTGACTGGTAATGGCGTAGCCGTAGGCGGTCGTACGGTAGCTCGTACCTTTTGTACGTAGCCTTGGGCTATATGCTATACGTTAGAACCAATCTACAATAGATGTGAACCTACCTAGCTATACCTCCACTGTACATGCATAAAATACACATACGATCTTGATTACTAATTCGAGCTACCGTGATACGGCCGCCTACGGCTACGCCATTACCAGTCAATGTGCCCCGTGTCGAAAGTTCATTTTGCCCTAAATAAAACTGACTGTTTAGACCATGTTTCAGGCAATTATTTATATGAGTGTTGTGAATGAGGTGGGTACTCACCAATGAAAACTCCTATGTATTCCTCCATTCCGCATTCCTCTAGAAAAGTGCACACCAAATCCGAGTCATTACGACACCTAAATGGATTACTTACAATGCGGGAAACGACACCGTATCAGAGTGAAATTGTGATCTTTTGATTCGCAAATCCGTGTCATTTTGCTGGAATAGATTGCACCTAACTGACCCCATATCCGAGTCAAATTTGACACTTTCCGAGCTAATTTGACGCCACAGAAATGACTCGGAAAGTGACACGGAATCCGAGTGAAATTATTTGACTCGGAAGTTCGAGTAGCTTTCACTCGGAAGGAGTTGACTCCCAGCTGGCGCCATTTCCGAGTCACATTTCACACTTTCCGAGTTATTTTTGACGCCGCAGAAATAAGAGTGTAACACACTAATAAAAGTAACAAGAACTATAAATATCCAGGGCCCTGTTTCATAAAGCTGTTCGTAAAGTTACGAACAACTTACGAGCGACTGGTGATCAGTTCTGATGTGCTATACTTATAAGAATTTCCATAATTTAGCACAAGAACTGATCAACAGTCGCTCGTAAGTTGTTCGTAACTTTACGAACAGCTTTATGAAACACCCCCAGACATTATTTAATGGTCATCATATTCGACTTACCTTCTTCCTTGTTAAGAATTTTGTGTTTTGGCGCAGTGCTGTATTCAAACTCGGGATGACCGTTTCCAAGAGTACAAAACATAATTTTAAATCAATGCATCGTCCTGCCCCACATTAGCGAGCATGGTATAGCTTTAGATCTGCGACGCGAACGCTAAGACGACGCTAATTAGACAAAATGGTGTTCTGCATATGCGCGAGACAGCTGCACGGTTCCATTGCATAACCCTGAGGCTGCGTATTAAAGCGTACGCGTGGCAGATCTAGAGCACTCTGCTATTGAACTCTTTTTTTTTCTTGTAGCCCTCAGTGAGGACCAGTGTCGTAAGTTGCTGCAGTGCTCAGAGACCGAGAGATCAACATTATTGGAGATGGTAATACATTGTACTTCCTTTCCATTCATGACGTGTGTGTTTGTGTGTGTGTGTGTGTGTGTGTGTGTGTGTGTCTATAATGTTTACCTAATATATATAGTGACATGTATCGGGAAGGAAAGGGACGTTAAAGACGTTCTTTTGGAATCACTAAATTGACGTTTCATTTTCAGAGCCTGCATCCTTTTAACACGTTTAAAGATGGAGGTGCATGATGAGCAAATAGGGCAAAACAGATAACTTCTAACATTTTCTAAGAAAGGGATAAAGACGATTTTTTATTCAGTACAGTAGCTTGTTTTAAATGAACTTTAAAACCAAAGCAACAGATTAATCAATCCGTTAATCAAACTAATTTCCAATATCGATAATTTTGTAATGCAACAGTTACCAATTCGATCAAATATCTATTACAGACATACATAAAACTATGTTTTTAAAATCGTTGTATTACTGGAAAAGAGAGGCCCACAATCACTAACAATAGAGACAAGTTTGTAGAGATGTGGGCTGATCAATAAGTTGGACTTACAAAAAAAAATATTTAAAAAAAAGGGAAGTAATGGAAAGTTATAAGATTTAAATGCATCAATGTTGGTCACGTAAGAATAATATTGACGCCGACGCCTCTGTTGTAGTTTCTCGTACTCTTATCTCATATCTCTTTTCTTTAAGAAATTTAGAGAGATTAGCCGATGCTCGGTGACTGATACTGAGCATACTCTGATAATTATGTTTTTGTCCCTGTCTTCAGCTTGCAGAGTCTTTGTCGGTAGACCGTCTTCCTTTGGACCAAACCCGGGCTGCCAGTCTCACCGAGGAGTTCCCGCACGCCGAGTCTCTGATGTTCAGCGTCGGCTTCGAGCTGGAGAGAAAGCGAGGAGAGTGGTTTCTCTGCCAGGGCAGCCAGAAGAGGGACGAATTTGTTACTCCTGGTGAAATGCTGGCTGTGATTTTTGCTCTGTGGGGCCGGTAACTGACTATAGAGAGCAATCGTAGTATACTTTAGGTTAGGACGGGGATACAGGTTAATTTTTTGTGTGAGATAATTGGAAACCACTCATGTGAAAGATTGAACAGCATCAATGCTAAATGGAATCAAAAGTTTATTTGATGAAATTGGTTTTGAGATATTAAAAAAAAAGGATTAAAAAGTGTTCCTAGTAACAGGTTGGACCCCTACCCACCTTTTATTAAGACCTCCTTTTGTGACTGTCCAAGCCTTTTAAAAATCGATTATGATCAATTAAACGTTTAATTCTTCTTAGAATTGTTTTTTTTTTTATTCAGCGTATGTGACATTTACTTATGATCACATTTCATTTTGAATGTAAGGATGTGCATGAACATGAGAAATCCGAGATCTATAATATTGTTAAAAAGAAAGAAGAAAGTGCTTTTTTTCTGTCACTTTCTCAGTACTCATTCATGCATTATCAAGGATTATTACAACAAGGAGACTGTGAAGTAACTATATCGAGTGTTGAAATTTTTTTCATTCTTGTTTACATTTATACATCTATGGATAAAATTAAACAGTTTTTAGTGGTTGTGAAATAGATATTTATGCTGTTCAAGATGTCCTAATATTTTGGTAGGCAGTATTGATTTCTAAAACAGAAATCCTTCTTTTCTGTTTGAAGTTTAAACAAGCTCCGATGAAATTACATGTACATGTTTCTGAAACATTTGGTAATGCCACTTTTTTAGGGTGTGGGAGGTCGAGTTGAGGCTTAGTTGTTTTCTTTTTTATTCTTCTTCATCTGCAGCTAATGAGGACATTGAACAATCATCAGACAGACACTTTTCCAAACGTAGGAAATAAACATGTTCAATATATATCATATATGAGCTCAGTAAGAATGCCAGGTTTCGAGATTGTTTGAGCAGAAAGGTGGTCTCTTTCACCTCCCTGTTTTGATCATTCCTTAAACAAATTTGTTAAAGGGAACCCAAACCCAAGGAACAATGTGGATTGATTGAAAGCAGCAATGTTAGGAGAACACATCAGTGAAAGTTTGAGGAAAATCGGACAATCGATGCAAAGGTTATGAATTTTGAAAGTTTTGGTGTTGGAACCGCTGGATGAGGAGACTACTAGAGGTAATGACATATGAGTGGACAACAATGTAAAGAAAATATAAAGATTTTTTTTTTAATCGTTTTTCTAGTATTATGAAAGAGCACTTGACTAACCGCTTTCAGAAAGCAGGGGGAATAATTGCTGCCCTTAACAACGCTTAACATTATATGTCAGTATCAAGTTGATGGAATTAGTAATTTTCATGAAAATGAATTTTCAAAATAGTTGAAAAATGTGAGTTAGGGATAGAAACAAGCAATATAAAAATGTTAATCTGTATAATCGGGTGCACGTCACGAGACCAACACCCACGAGTCATGCAGCTCACAAGTCATTCAGCCCATGAGTTTAAGCTCACGCTTGTTCCGACAGTAAGCCAACAAGGCCCACGAGACCGACACATTAAGCCCCGTGTTGTATCTGTCGAACTCGTGGGCTGCTTTTACCTAGTGTCGAACTCATGGGCTTTATTTGCCTAGTGTCAAACTCATGGGCTGTATGACTCGTGAGCTGTATGACTCATGGTCCTGTCTTCAATGTCGAACTCGCGGACTGTATGACTCGTCGGTGTCGGTCTAGTGAGATGACCTCGTATAATCGATGCTCCCGTTGGTAAACAATACTTTTTAAGAGCAAGTATGATCAATGTATGTGCTAAATAGCTTTAGTCATGTATGTGAGCGTGAGCAGGCTGAGATGCTATGTTCAGAACGTCACTCGGCAGCCGTGAGAGGAGCAATTGTAATCCTTCGGTTGAAAAACATTGTGGGTATTAAGTGAGCGATGCACTATGGCGATCTGGCTCGAACTAGGGCAGATTTTGCCAGAACGTCAACAGGTTATCAAAAAATTTGTATATATTCCTGGTTAATTTCTGAAGAATGAAAGACATTTCCAACATGTTATATTTCATGCTTTCCTTAAACATGTTAAATGTGTTAGAGAGGAACAGTGCGATTGTATATAAGTTTGTGTCATGAGCTGATGTTCCATTGCTTAAAATTCTTCTACTTTCCCTTGAAGTTTCATCTATCAGTTTCAAATGAAGATGATGAAGTGAAGATATGCTGTTTTCTTATACTATTGTTATAGGATGGTGCATGAATATAAGCGAGTTCACGGTTTGCACATTACACGTCTCATTTGAGCCCCCATACATCACACTATAGACTTTCAGATAACATGGAAAGGTCCTGTGATGAAATATTTGTCGTTGAAGCACGCCATCTTTGTAATCTATGTAAATGAAATGCACGGAGAGCTTTTGCTAACCACCCATCGTTGATGAATCAATTTCGCTTGTACATTCTAACAAGTGTGAAACACATAACTTGCTAAACATTCGAGATCCTCATTTGCCTGAGGATCCTTTTACTTTTAAAAGCAATGGCATGAGACAAACATTCTCATTAAACATTGACCTTAATTTTGCACATGCGCAAATCACAACCGTGAACTCCCTTATTCATATGTGAGAAGCGTAAAGTGCAAGTCAGACAAACTACTGTCCCCTGCTGGGTAGAGGTTCTATGATGTGAAAAATGCAATGGCGTGGCAGCTGCAAGACGTTTAGGAGACAAATTTAACACGTCGAGGACTTACGCTGGTTTCGCGGTGTCTAAAACTTCAAAAAATTATGTGATATCGTCCACATTACGACCACGTTTATGGCAATGAAAAATACATTTGTAATAAATCTTGGCCCGTGAACTGTATAAGGAAGTAGCGTCTTAGGTATCTAACCTGTACCATACATTGATATACAATTTGGTATAGAAAGCTTGTGTTAGATGTTCCTTTCCTTTGTATTTTGCACAAAGATACCAAGCATAATTATGTGAACGATGATGAATTTCATGATACAGTTGGGCGCTCTTTTACGTCCGCGCAGGAAAACAAAACTTCCACCTTATATGAAGCATACATATCGAACAAACTTAATGCTTCAGCACAAGAATTTGAATATAATTTTGATCCTGAAGATCCTGTGCAAAGTTCATCATGCGCTTATCTGACTGTAAATCAGTATAAACAATATGATATGAATAGTGATGATGACAATTTTTTGTTAGCTCATTTGAATATACGAAGCATAAGTAGAAATTTTCATAAGTTGCGATTATTTTTAGAAAACTCTGGTAATAACAGTTCTGTTATAGGTTTGACCGAAACATGGTTGACTCCCAATATAAGTCATTTATTTTCTATATCCGGCTTTGATTTCGTGTACAGAAATAGAAAAGAAAGAATGGGTGGTGGCGTGGGTTTATACATCCCCAACAAATATGAATATTCTATCCACGAAGAATTGAATGTCATGACTGATGTAGTTGAATCTCTTTTTGTTGAAATGGTAAACCCGAATGGGAAAAACATACTGATTGGAGTTGTTTACAGACCCCCTGGATCGAATCCGAATGATTTTTTGTTGTATATACAAAATTTAATGCAGAACTCTATCTTTACAAATAAACACGTATATTTAATGGGTGATTTCAATATTGATCTTATGAAATGTAATTCCCAACATATTTCGCAAGAATTTGTAGAAACCTTAATGTCTGTTTCCTTATTACCGTTAATTTCTAAGCCGACCCGTGTTACTGACCGATCTGCCACTTTGATTGATAATATTTTTTGTAATATTCTCCCAATTCCCGAGTCTGGTATTGTTTTATCTGACATCTCTGATCATTATCCAATCTTCACACAAGTGCCAATTAAGTTATCTACTAGGCAAAATAATTATCAGAGACGTCGTAAGATTACGGCCAATAATCTTATTAATTTGCAAAATAGTTTAAAAGATATTGATTGGTTTTATGTATACAACAATACCGATCTTGATTTGTGTTATGATTATTTTATGTAAACTATCACTTCTAAAATTGATGAACATATTCCGTTTTGCACAAGGAAAAGTTCTTATAAAAGAACTCCAAGACTCCCGTGGATAACCCAATCACTTTTAAGATCGATTAATAGAAAAAATAATTTGTTTTATAAATACAGGAGTAACCCTACGGATAAAAACAGACAAAAATATGTGACTTATAAAAACACGCTTACTAATTTATTGCGTTTACAAAAGAGAAAATTTTATGTCAACCAGATAATGAAATATAAAAATGATATTAAGAATACTTGGAAAACAATAAAAGAGGTTATGAATACATCTAATGATGTATCTAGTATTTCAGAAGTACGATGGGGTAATACCTCAAGCAATTTACCTGCTGGTATGGCCGAAATTTTTAATGATTTTTTTGCATCGATTGGGAAAAATTTATCACAAAGTATCCCTTCATCTAATAAAGTGTTTTATGATTTTCTAGATATACCTAATCCTAAAACTATATTTTTGGACCCTACGTATAATGAAGAAGTTATTGATATTATTCATAATTTGAAAGAAGGGAAAAGCCCAGGTTGTGATGGAATCGATAATTATTTGTTGAAAAATATAATTCTTCAAATAATAGATCCTTTAGTATATATTATTAATTTATCACTTAGTACTGGGCTTGTACCAAGTCAAATGAAGACTGCCAAAGTTATACCTATATATAAGAAAGGGGAGAAAAATGATGTCAATAATTACAGACCAATATCGTTATTAACCTCAATTTCTAAAATTTTGGAAAGAATAGTATATATCCGAGCTGTAAAATTTTTCAATATGAGTAATATATTTACGAATTTTCAATTTGGATTCAGAGAAAATCACAACACCACCCACGCTTTACTTACCTTTGTGGAAAAGATTACACATGCACTTGATACATTTTCGCAAACAATAGGCATCTTCCTTGACTTTTCAAAGGCTTTTGATACGATTAATCATGGTATACTTCTATCTAAGTTA
The DNA here is from genome assembly GCA_033980235.1 of Diadema setosum. Lineage (NCBI taxonomy): Eukaryota > Metazoa > Echinodermata > Echinoidea > Diadematoida > Diadematidae > Diadema > Diadema setosum. The sequence continues at coordinate 5,637,326 of CM067080.1, forward strand.
TCCCATTATGGTATTCGCGGAAAAGCCTTGCAATGGTTTACGAGTTATTTATCTGACAGATTTCAATTTGTAAATGTCAACAGTTTTGATTCTTCTATGAAGAAAATAGAATGTGGTGTTCCGCAAGGAAGTTTGTTAGGCCCACTGTTATTCATAGTTTACATTAATGATTTTTATAGATCTTCAGATAAACTCTCTTTCATATTATTCGCGGATGATTCCAATCTTTTTTATTCCCACCCTGACCCTAATACTTTGATTAGTACAGTGAATGATGAATTGAAGAATGTCTCACAATGGATATATGCAAATAAATTGTCACTGAATATTGAGAAGACAAAGTATATGTTTTTCAGTAATTCTTTAGATAGATTACCAGGTAATGTTATATTTGACACTACTCCTCTTGAAGAGGTTTCGTCTATTAAATTCTTAGGTGTTTGTGTTGATAATAAGTTATCATGGAAGTGTCACATAAACAATATTTGTAAAGTAATTGCACGTAACATAGGCATAATGAATAGATTGAAATATTATCTTCCTTCTTCGGCTTTGATTACGCTTTATTCAAGTTTGGTATTGCCGTACTTGAATTACGGAATACTTGCTTGGGGGAATACATATTCGACATTGTTAGATAAACTATTTCTTCTGCAAAAGATGGCGCTCAGAATCGTTTTTAACCTTCATATCCGAGCACATACTGACAAGCTTTTCCTTGAGCACAAAATTCTGAAAATAAATGAGTTGTATTTGTTACAACTTGGTCAATTTATGTTTAATTACAACTGCAATCATCTACCCAAAATATTTTATTCTTTATTTCACCGTAACAGCCACGTACATAATTATCCCACTAGACAATCTAAAGAATTTCATCTTCCCTTAGTTAGAACTGTACACACTCAAAATACATTTGTTTATACCGGACCCAGATTTTGGAATAGCTTAGATAATGATCTAAAAGAATCTGTGAAGTTAATTACATTTAAGTATAAACTCAAAAAACATTTGTTTTCTAAATATACCAGTTAATTCTGTTCAATGAAAAAACCCGTCATGTTTCACTTTTCCTTGAGATTTTGTAGTGTGTCCACAGACCTTTTCCATCCCTCTCCTTTTCCTTCTCTATTCTTCCGTGCTACTTTTTCCTTGTTCTTCGTTGTCCAGTATCTGTCTGAGTGCATTTCCTCAAATTTTGTTATTTCTGTGTATTGTGTTATTGTTGTTGTCGTCGTTATGTTTTTTGTGGTCGATTGCATATCTTTTTCCATTCAATTTTCCTGGCACACCTGGCCCCATAGTGTCTGTGCCACAAATGTGATATGTTATATAGTTTATACGATTGCATCCTAAAATCCTAGTAAGTATTGTTCATAGTATCAACATCATTATATCAATTAGTAAAATGTACAATAGTATGTAGAAGAATTTAAATGAATATGTCTATTTGGTATAACAAATTGGTGCTGTTGTTGTTTTGTTCCAGTGTTCCACGTTTTACAAGCGTGGCTTTCTTAGTGGAACACTGTTTTCCATCATTGTGATTATTTACTATTTTTGTTGCAATGACAAAGTGCATTGTTTCTTTTTTACGACATCATTCGTGTATAATATACTCTATATTGTATTGAAAAAATCCTTTATCGAACGAGTGTAAGAGAAATGAAAAAAAAATGTATCACTTTGGATTATGTCAACTTTTTCTTTTCTTTTCTTTGTGATGATGGAAATAAATAAACTATTGAATTGAAAAATTGAATTGAATTGAATATTTCAGTGCATGTTCTAAACATTCTTCACCATAACTGCGTGGGCAAGCACGTGATTTGATATGATTTCCTTTTTTAATTAAGATTTTTCTCAAATTTATTCACCGCCATCTCGTCGATTTGTACGTTGAAAACAAAACCGTTTTCATTATCTTAAAATTGTAATTAATTTTGATCACATTTCCTAAATAATATCACAGGTACCCCAATCATGCAATATGCATTCATAGCACAGCTATCACAAACTAACAGTTTTCGCTAACACAGCTTTCACTCATACTGACAGTGCTTTCTTTGAACACATGAATTGTAATGACGCATCAATTGAATCGTGTTTCAAATTAAACATTCTTGTAGTGTGAATGTAGAATGAAATCGCGGAGGTTGATTTGAATCGTAATTCCAGCCGTGTTTCAAATGACGGTCTGGAGGTGTTTTCTAATCACGTTTCGCTAGAATCAGAGGGATGTTCCAGTGCAGATGCAAGTTAGTGTGAAAAGAAGTAGTAAAATATCCTTAGCACATAGATGAAAATTTGATCAAAATCGGATGAAAAATAAGAAAGTTAAGACATTTTGAAGTTTCTCAACAGTCAATATGAATATGCAAATAGTGAAGTGATGATATCATACTCTCACAGCTTGTCATAATTATAGTCTGTAGATACGATTGTCAAATTTTTATATAGTTTTTCATTCAAACGCAATTACACCCTAGTCTCAAATCCCGCTAAATCTATCACTGGTCGGTATTCTAAAGTTATTCAACCAGAAATAACATCACATTTTACACTGTAATAACCGAAACAGTGAATTTTGGGCATTTTTTGTTCCACTATCAATGTGAAATTGTGAGGTGATGATATCATCAGTTCACCCATTTGCACATTCATATCAACTGTACGAGAACTGTTCTGCTCAAATTAGCGAAATTTAATGAAATCATAACTTCCCTAATTTTAACCGACTTTGATCAAATTTCATTCCTGTGTATACTCATAGTATTTTACTCTTTCTTATCAGACTAACATTCAGCTGGACTGAAATTCCTCTTTAAGCAGCGAAATGACAGTGTGAACGTAATTGACCTCCAGTCGTGTTTTGGGGGCGGAGCTCGAAATGACCTTTCAACCACTTCCGCAGAAAAAAACGCACTCCTCAATTTAATGTTGCCTCGCACTGCAGTAGAAGCGCGCGCTAATTACGGCTCAACAGCGATATGGGAACTTGGAAAGAAGCCGAACATCCCCTCCTTGCTCTGAAATTCAAAACTACAGAATCAACGAAGCCTTCTCCATGCGTGTGAACAAACTATGATAGGAATCGTTTGTATACTTCAGCATACAAATTCAGCACGCTCGGTACGTGTGAAAGCAAGGCTAGAAACCTGACCCAGCGAATACCAATAGCAAAAAAAAAAAAAAAAAAAAAACACAGAAAAAGAAAGAAAAAAAGAAATTCTCGACCTATCTAACTTTGGGGGATGTTGCCACGCATGATATCTGAACGCTGTAGGATTGCTTGAATGTTTTGTTATGCTCTTTTTTTTTTTTTTTGGCCGTGAATGATTCTTAAACTTGAACAGATGAGGAAAGATTCATGCTGACAAATACAATTTGTATCGCGATTCAAGAATCCCCCCCCCCCCCACCTCAGCAACTCTTTATAGCTTTCGTTTTGAGCACTTAGTACCCTTTGTTCGGATGTCAAGCCGTAATTGATTTTTGTCTTTTCAGCCTGCCGGGCTTTTCCCTTTCCTTGTGCACGGAAATAATGACATTTCGGTTAACTGCAGATTCCTCGGGAATATCGTTCTTGCCATCGTTATTGAGAATTAATGGCTTGAGTCTCGAAAACAAACCTCTAAATATGTGCTACCTTGGGAAAAAAAAAAAGATTTTTCATTTCGGAAAGGGTTATGATATAACAAAAATGTATTTTACGTCTCAGAAGAAGTAAATTCAGTTAAAAGCTATAGAATGAACCTCTCATAACGATCAAATTAAGTATCTGGGGCAACATTGATGGCACTTATGCAACGATCAAACATATAGAAAATGCAAATGCCGCAACGGTACATTGTACGGTATATTGTACATCGTATAACAGGAGGAAATAAATGATAGTAAAACATTTTGGTATCAGTCATTTTCAAGTATGGTTGATCCAGCAGAGTATACTTGGAGATTTAAGAGTTGAAATATCAGTTTTGTTTTCCCCACATAATGATGGACAGTTATGAAGTGTGGGTTTATTCTTGGACCGGAGACCCACCATGTTGGCGTTTCTGCGACTTCTCTCAAACGTGAGGTGGTTGCAAATCAATTGATAATTTCTCATACATTGCCAATTTTCTGCCTGCCTTCCATATATCATGCCTGACAAGTCTATGGGCGATAAATTCTTCAGAAATTCACACTTTGATGTCAAGGGCTCCTAACACCCCGGTATTGGCTTCAAATACTTTCATATCTTGAGAAGATCGGGGAGAGAATGGAATGTCTTCAAAGGCAGGTCGTTAAAAACCTGCACATATCTTCATAATGCGTAAAACATTACAGTATTGCAAGATACATCATATTATTCAGGCAGGAACAGGGAAAACGAATGGGAATCCATGGTATGGGTCAATTCGGCCGAAAAATTATGGCCGACTTTCGTGAATGTACGCAGTTGGCATATCACATCTTTAAGGACTTAATAGTATAGGACCTATATTGAGAGATGGGAAACTTCTGTCAGTGGTCTCATGGCAAATCGTCAACGAGAGCAGAGCGAAACAGACGTCTGACTCGCAGTAATATTAAAGGACAAGTTCACCTTCATTAACATAAGGATTGAGAGAATGTAGCAATATTAGTAGAACACATCATTGAAAGTTTGAGGGAAATCGGACAATCCGTTCAAAAGTTATGAATATTTGAAGTTTTTGTGCAGTCACCGCTGGATGAGAAGACTACTGCAGTGTATGATGTCACATGCGTACAACAATATAAGGAAAATATAAAGAGAATTTCACAAAATTTCATCTTTTGAAAAAAGTACACATTCCCTTGACTCGTTACTGACATATGTTATGGGTAATATTATTCCCATTGCCTTTAGAAAGAGGCAAGTCAAGTGCTCTTTTATTATGCGAAAAAAGTGAAAATATGTTGAATTTTCTTTACATTTTCTTTACATTTTCTTTGTACTGTTGTACTCATGTGACATCACGAGCCTTAGTAGTCTCCTCATCCAGCGGTTCCAACACAAATGTTTTAACAATTCATAACTGTTGCATCGATTGTCCAATTTTCCACAAATTTTCACTGATGTGTTCTACTAATGTTGCTGCATTCTCTCAATCCTTATGTTAATGAAGGTGAACTTGTCCTTTAAATGTGTTCTGTACATGCAACATTGCTGAACTGTACTCGCACTGCGTTACTACAGATCACCATAAAACTAGCCGCAGCGTCTGACCCCAATCCAAAATAGTTTGTTGGTTTCTTTTTTTTTTTACTTTGCTATGTCGCATGGCGTTCTGATGTCATTGTTTTTGTAGCTATCTCTTTTGTGTAATTGCTTTTCATGCTAGAGGAAAAGCACAATCAATGCTACAAAATTGCAACGGAGAAACTTGTAATAAACTGTTGTAAGCAAGGCATGTGAGGCATTTTTGGGACTATAATTGATTATCCACATGCAGTTTATATCTCCTTTTACATGGGATTTAACATTTCAAAGGGCATTCCGGAACCCTGAAAACATATTTAAGAATGGTGTCTGATAAGAAAGAGTAAAATCTTATCGGCACAACAATGAAATTTTGGTTTTAAAAAATCGGATAAAAAATAAGGAACTTATGAAATTATTATGTTTCGGTAAAAGTCAATATGAATATAGGCAAATGAGTGAGTTAATCCCTTCCCCCTGCAACTTACTTGCCATATAGTTTGTACATAAAATCTTGAAATTTCCAACGTTTTTCTTTTTTTTTTTTTTAGTTATGGCTCATTTTCAAATTCTAATATTTGTATTTTGAACTTACTCAGTCATGCAGGAAGAACATATTTTACACTACCATAGAAGAAAGATTTAACTTTTTTTTGACACATTCGATCAAAAATTGTGAGGAGATGACATCATCGGCTCACTCATTTGCATATTAATATCAAATGTTCGAGTACTGTTTCGCAAAATTTAGCAAATTTTCACAATTGTATAACTTCTCTAACTTTCATCCGATGTGTTAAAATCTTCACTGCTTAGAAAAGTTTAATCTTTCTTTTCTGACTGTGAATTTTGAATGGTAAGGAATTTACTTTTAACGTACTCAGCGAAATTCTAATTCCAATGTAAAGTTATTTTCTCTCATCGTTCCTTTTAAATGTTAATTTCTCCATAAGGTGTCATTATGATCACTATGCATGCATGTTATTTTTTCCTGTCAAGTAGCACACACCAACATTGTGGAAACTCTAAAATATGCAACAAGACTGAATAGGCGGAATTTGGAATCAAGTTGTCAAAATGACAATTTTATTGAACATCGACAATTTGTGCGCAATTGGTGTACGTAGAGCCGGTGTGATGATAAATGAAAGCGTGAAAAATTCGTGAAGACTGAGAAAACACTGCATTGATCATGGATATCAAACACCAGTAAAGTCAAGACAACACATTGCTTTTTTATACGTATAGTATATATATATATATATATATATATATATATATATATATATCATAATGACAATAATGATAATAACAATAATAATAATAACTATTATTATTATTATTATTATGATACTGGGGTCACTAAAAACAGTGATGTCGGACCACCAAAATAGATCGTAATGTTCCCTTTTACATTGGGCCACCAAAATTTTAAGCTCAAAAATTCAAGGGCCATCACAGAAGAAATAATATATATATATATATATATATATAGATATATTTTATATATATATATATATACTTGTATATATGTTTTACATAATATATATATATATATATATACTTGTATATATATTTTACATAATATATGAAGGGTTTGTTTGCAAAAACCGATAAGTCCATTTTTGAAGATTTTGAAGTACCATTTCTGTCATAGTGTGCAAAATAATACCTTTTAAATGATATATTGGTCACTACATATAAAGGTATATTTTTGAAGTTATGGTCAAAAGAAGCAAAAATTTTCTTATTATTCTCTTTATTTTTCTTGACCTTTAATCGCAAATATCTCCATTTGGCAAATATGGACTTATCGGTTTTTGCAAACAAACTGTTCATATATATATATATATATATATATATATATAGATAGATAGATAGATATAGATATCCGTAGATGAAAGAGTGCATGACGCTAACTGTTACGTACGTACATGAAAGACGTGAGACGTGACGTGAGATTAAAGTACAATGAGCTGCAGGCACTTGGGTAATGTTTGGGCACAGGGAATGATTTTAGACTCTGACAACCATTCCAGACGGCCGCAAGAACAATTAATATCACTGATTCAAAGGTCACGCCGGATCTAGGGCTTTCGTGCTTCATAGATACTATTACGTCAACGACTGTAGCAGGATGGCACGGATGTTGCATTGTTTGTAAACAAGCAGAGCTATCGCGACAGTATTGATCGAAGCGGTACATTTACAATAAGTTACTACTCACGTACATTAAAGTCAGAAGAGTAAGTACAGAACGAGAAAGGGGGGAGAAACAGATTTTTCTGACAAATTATTTGACTGTGAAATAAGACGATTCATACACTGCAAAAACATCGGTGTTAGATTTAACACAATGTGTGTCACAATCTAACAACACCGATCAAGTGTCAATAGAGGACCACACCCACAGGTGTAGAAAGTATGTTGTGATGGTGTTGAAAAGTCTTCACTTGGCACTTCATGGTGTTAATTTGACACTGTAGCTGGTGATATTTTTGATATTGCGCTGGTGTTAATTCAATAATGACGCCACATGGTGTTGATTTGATATTGCGGGTGATGTCAATGGTAGAACACCCGTCCAGTGAGACCACACCAACTGGTGTTACTGTGATGTAAATGTGTTAACACCTTTTTTTTTTTCAAAAAATCAGGTGCTTTATCGGAAAATTCTTGATCGTCTTGTTGAAGTTAAAAATCAACAAGAAGAGCAATAAGTAAGAAGCTATTCAAAAAACAATTCTGCATTTTGAAATGACACCCGGACACCATATATGAGCACCGGAAATTTAACACTATCTCGGTGTTTCATATTTGACACCGGACTTTTTGCAGTGTGTGATGAGAGAATAGACTAGTTGATACACAACAAAGAATCATAAAAGGTAGTTTTATACACACTCACTGACTCACCTTGCTCATCACTTCTGAAAAACGAAAAATAAAATACTAAATATTAACGTGCACATTTTCAGTCAAACTCACATACATATTATTATGCTGACACTCATATACACAGACATGCAAATATGATGCTTACAGGTTATTTTAAATCACCAAATAAACATAATTTAAACAGTTATTCACCAGTTAAACATAATTTAAATAGTTATTCAACAGTTAAACATGATTTAAACAGTAATTCCTAAAACCTAATGGTATTCAATACAAAACCGACTCTCAAGTAATAAAAATGACGCCACAGTTAAAGGCAATTTTCACAAAATAAAGCAGTGGTCACGCATCCATGGTTTTCACCCCCGGGTTTTCACCTTTAATTGCATGTGCTCAGTTGCAACAGTGAATGTACAAATACAGTGAATTTCACTTCAACAAGTTTTCTGACAGTGCTCCAAGTTAGCCTCTTCCATCACCAATCAGAACCATGCCTCGCCCTCCGGACGCTCTTCCGTATCCTATCCGGGATTGCTCGGCAGGTGGACAGGATGCCGACGAGGTGCTTCAACGTGCTCTCCTTTCTGTTCATGAAGACGTAGATCAGTGGGTCTAGCAGGGCGTTAAAGTAGGCGATCCACATGGTGGCGGCGGCAACGGAATGGTTCACCTTAATGGGGAAGAAGCAAAAGTGAATGATGTTGTAGGGAGCCCAGCAGAGAATGGTGGTGAGGACCAGCATAGCACCTATAAAGGAAGGCAGGGAAAGAACGAAAGAGCAGTCTAGAGTCAGTCTGATTAACCCCTACTACCATCAATCTAAACAAAACGAGATAAAGCAGAAAATGTACCAAATTCATCATATTCTTCATTCAAACATGTCTAAACATGCAGCTAGATGAATTTTTATTTTTGCCCAGGTGCTTTCTTGCCTTGGAATTTCTAGATCCTCTTCCAACTACATACTGAAAGAACCAAGGGATAGAACTGCTGAATGTATCAAATTCCATGGTATGATTCATTTTGAGCAAACTCATACAAGTTTACTAAGCATATCAATTAACCATCAAGGGTGCAAATGATAAAATTTTATTCCAGTGCATAGTGTGATTAGTGCAGTTATTGCCATACCATGCTAATAGTGGGAGAATGCCGAGGGAACGCCGAATTTATAAGTTAATCACGATCACACATGAAATAGGTTGGTAACGATATTAAGTGCTCATTACTGCATGGGCCCTTTTGCACCTTGTCATCCAGACCGCGTCGATTTGATTGTTTGTATTAATTTTGTTTCTGTTTTATTATCTCCATCCACTCGCTAGTCGTCAGATCGAGACGTTCATAAATTCAGCCAGATAGAATAATCTGTTCCTTGAATTCAAAACACAGTCCTAAATTATTATCAGTATAGGTCAATGACTTTAGTCGCCTCACTCCACATAAATATAGACTTACACGTGCATGTCTATGTGTGTACTCTGCACATTCTACTAAACTGCAATATAAAAAGAAATAACCTTTACCTGTCATGGCTACTTTCTTTTCCCTGCTGAACCTTCGCTGGTGCGCGAACATCTTTTTCCGCGCGCTTTGTGACCGCCTTCCTTCAGCAGTCTGTTCCCTCTGCGTTCCCTCACCACTAGCGAGTTCTCCTTGTGATGACTGCCCCTGTCCGTCGTCAGAACAGACCACGTGATCGTGCCTCTGAGATACCAGTCGCGACACAGAAAACGGTTGCTGCGGTTGGGTTCCTCCGGACGAAGAAGAGTCTCTGGAGTCTGGGATGATTACCCGGATATCGTTCAAGATAACATCGCTGCTTGTCAATCCCTCCTGCATCTGCACCGCTTGACGTTCACCTCGGCGTTGGACGTACCTGCTGCTACTTTTGGATTTGCTCCTGGGGGATTCTACGTGTGGGGAGAAGGACCAAGCTCCTTCCGCTCTTGCCTGTCTCTCTGGCGCGCTGATTTGGCTGCTTACGCTGGAGGATCCAGTCAGCGTCCTGCTTACCTTATGCGTGGTCTTCACGCTATCATATTGCAAGAGCTGCTTCTCGGTCTTCCGGATGTAGTAGATGACGCACACGTAGCAGACGATCATCACGGGAATGGTGATACCGAAGATAACGGTGAACCAGATTGCGTAGTAGCTGCACACGTCCCACTTGGGCGAACAGTGATGGGTGTGAGGGGTGTACTCAAACTCCGAAAGGAATTGGAATGTTGGTGGAAGGGTGATTGTGATGCTCACTGTCCAGATGAAGGCAACCATGATGACCATTCGTCGTCGTGTTGGCGGGAATCGAATGGACCAGACGATAGAAAGGTATCGATCGATAGCAACACACATGACGTTGGTGAAATTGCCGACACTGCAAGTTATCGCGAAGAACCCATTGATCTGGAGGGGGACAATAATATCATAGAATGGAGAGGGTTGGCATTACAAACGTCATGTCAGCAAAGCTCTTACGACTTCAACAAAAGAAGAAGAAGAACAAAAACGCCATCCAGACCAATATGGCGGTGCACTCTTGTACGAAAACTTCGAAGGCAATATCTTTAAACATTTTATCACCGTGCAATCGCAGATGTAGAACAGGCAGCGACGTTATGTTCCCAAAACCTTGAATAGTAACTACTATAGTAAACTTTTAACAAAAACAGATAAAAGATAAAGAATGAACAAACACAGCAGGTATCTCGGGTTTCCTCTATGACCTCCTCTAAAGACACCCACACACACTCGCGCGCTTCCTCTCTCTCCCTCTCCCCCCCCCCCCCTCTGTTTATATATATATATATATATATATATATACATACATATATTTATATTTATATTAATATGTATATATACACGTATATATATATATATATATATATATATATATATATGTACATATGATACAAATACCAATAACACACTCATGCATTATGTGTCGTATACATCTTATATACACACATACATACAACCATACATAATAATAATAATAATAATAATAATAATAATAATAATAATAATAACAATAACAATAACAATAATAGAGAGACTCTTATAAAGCGCTCATTCTACCTAAAAAGATACTCGTGGCGCTGTAGAACAGCGTACATAATCTGTATCACAATCTGGATCACAGAAAATTATAAAAACAATAAACAAACAAACAATATACGTACACATATACATAACAATTGTCAGTTTAAATAAAAAAGGTAGGTCTTGAGGTTCTTTTTACAACCATCAATAGAAGATGCTTGTCGAAGAGATTTTGGCAGGCTATTCCACAGTTTTTGGCCCATGTATGAAAAAGCACGATCCCCCCAACTATGCTTGATTCGAGGTACCTGTAATTTTTGCAAGTTCGATGAACGGAGATTTCGTGGTGGTTGGTGAAAATGAAGAGTATTTTGAAAGTAGGCAGGGGCAAATTCGTGCAATGTACGGTAAACAAGAAGAAGAATCTTGAAGTTCATACGTTTTTCTACAGGGAGCCAGTGTAGGGACAGAAGTTTTACATATATTACATACATACATACATCTGCTTGAACTGACAATATTTTATATACATTGTAGGAATAACTTTGTGTGAATATTCTCACAAAACTCTATTACATTTGGTAAGCTTGCTTTTGCTTGCCATTGCCTAAGATTCAACTGGATAAGAAAATGAAGTAAAATGAATGATGTCACAACGAAAGCCATAAAAAACGAGAAATGCTTCTAGTTTCTTTATTCTTGTTTGTCATGTTTATTTTCACATTTGAAGTTTATAGAACATACATACAGTTTAATATCATTGTAAAAGGTATAAGCACTTTTCCATACACATTTCCATAAATGTATGAAACAGTACATTGATTACTATGACAGGTTTGGCTTTTGGGAAATTTTGATTATGGGATAGGACCAATTCATTCCTACTTGACTTGTTCAGAAAGGACCTTAAGGAAAGGTACAAGTCTATTTTGAGCTTGGCAGCGCGTAGCTTAGTCTTTATCAGAAGTTCGTTAGATCCTGCTGAATTTGAAGATGAAGTGAAAGATCATAGAGTATACAATCCACCGGATATACTTAGTACTCAACTGACAGTGACTGAATAATATTGTTTGAGCAAAAAGATATGCATATGAGTTACAAAGGGAATGCAACATCACATGCAATAACTTGCGAAGCTATATCGGTGCTCCTGATTTTAACGAGTCTATATCTCCCTCACTCACCCGCATTCATTTCTCTCTCTCTCTCCCTCTCTTTCTTCACAAATTTTAGGTTCCAAGAAATTTGAGCGCCACAGCCGAGCGCTCTGTCTTATTGTTTAAGACACGTACGTCGCCCTACACTTTTTTTTTCTCATATTTTTGTCATCTTTATCGCAGGTTTAACGAGTATCATTAGCAAGGTGGTCTAGCTGAGTTTACGCTCGACAAACAATAAAAACCTAATGTTCAAAGTCACCATGCTAATATTACGGTCATATTGCTTGTATGCTGGTACCTTCAAAGAGCTGTGTAATAATAGCATTATATTAGATTTCTACATTTATATAAGATAGAGAAAGACAGATATTCTGTGAGGGGAAAAAAACGTAAGGCTTACTGAAAGTGTTACCTGAACAGCAATGAAAAAAAAAATCCGTGTGTCAAATATTGTTTCACGATCGCAAATTGATTAAAACAGCTCTGTTAGAGTACTAGCGCCACTCTCCTGGCTGTGCCTGGTGTACGATTAAATGATAATGTGTGATTTGTTAGTGATACCTTACGATTTGCAGTACTGGCAGGGACAATCATCAATTATTAGGGTCCCATTATTTTTCCCCTTAAAACAGCAAACGACAATAACTCGACAATCACATACACACTGTTATTGATGCTTTAAACAACAAGGCAACAACTACAACAACAACAACAACATCAACAAAAGCAACAATTCAGGGGAATAAAATGTTGCGTTTCACCACTGTAAATTGCCTTTTAAAAAAAAACAAATCATGAAACACAATGTTCCTGATAGCCACATTAATGACATGCTTAGAAGAGAAAAAGAGCGAAAAAAAGATCCTGTCTTTCCCAGAATTCAAATTTTGGACCCTTTAAGACAGCTCCTTCTGAGCCAAGGCAAAGTGAAAGCACGAAATAGCATTTAAGCTGCTTACGTCCGCCATTTAAACCAACAACACTTATTTGCAACGCCGAAAAGGCTCACTGTATGCTATTATTAGAATGTGCAGACGCTGCTTGGCAATGGTTGCGTTGTATAGAGGTGTGAGTTCACACACAAAACGTTATTTTCCCCCCAACGCTTTCATGTTGAAAGCATTTGTGTTTGCTCACAGTTATCAATGTTAATCGACGCGCACTCGCTTCACTTGCATTTATGCCAAATCGATGATCCATTAGTGTTTAGTTGTCGAGGTGACTTGTTCACGTCTCTGTTCCAAATAAAAGCGACAATTTGTACTAAATGTTCAGAGAAACACGGAAAATGATATATATATATATATATATATATATATATATATATATATATATATATATATATATATATATATATAAAGAGGTAGCGGGGGAGACATCAAGATGTTGTATTGATTATGTGCAATTTTGTGGGTTCAATGTCTATTTGCAATGTCATTTTTGAAAGCAAGAGAATATTAAGCAGAGGGGTGAAGGTTTAGGTGTGGAATTTTCTTCAGTTCAAATTCAATTTCAAAATGATGAAAATTCACACCTCAGCCTTCATCCCTCTGCTTAATATTCTTTTGCTTCCATTAATGCCGTGTCCGCCTTCAGTATCGGCCTTGGACTACATAACATAACAATGTCGGAATTTCGGAGCTTAGGTGATTTGTTCCAAGTTCATCGTGTCACTGCCTGCAACCAGGGACAGCCTGGTGGTAGTGTCACTGCTCGGAAAGCAGTAGATGACAGGTTCAAGTCCCGTGGTTCCTTTTCCCGACGTGTTTCTTAATAATAGATCAGCTGTTGCGATCTTACAAATTTCATTTGAAGAAGGAGACAAATTGAAGAAAATTGACATCTAAATGCCATTTTCTTTAGAAATGAAATAAATGGAATGATGAAAGCCACGTGTCTGACGCAGCGTGTGAATTTAGTTAACAATGCATTAACGTGAACACCTAATCACGTTAAAACGGTTTCGTCTTCAGACAGTGTGTCTGGATAGGTAAGGACATCATCATCATCATCATCATCATCATCATCATTTCAGGTGAAACCAAAGAGATTTTAAATAATCTCTTTGGGTGAAACAAATATGCACTGCTCATGACATGGATGAGCTCACGCCAACATCCCCTATCAGTTGCCAGATGAGACACAGCTGAGTAACTAAGTCCTGTGTATAGTTCCCCAAAGTTTTCAGTCCACGTTGTTATTGGTCCTCCTCATTTTCTTTCGCCTTCCACTTTATCTTCTATGAGAATCTTTTCTAAGTAATTTCTTCTCATGATGTGTCCAAAAAGTCGGCACTTATGGGTGACCATCCTCATACCTCATTGCTGATCTAATCTAAAATAGAACTATTCTCAATCTTGTCTATAAATCACTTGTTGAAAGTATTGTATTGTTTAACTGTGTCATCTGGTTCGGGGTCTGCAGGAAACAAGACTTCGAGAGAGTGAGACAGGCTAGCAAAATCACTGGGGAAAGCTACGACCTTACAAAGGAATGTACAGATCGGATCGCAAATATGGCAGATGGTATTATGTTAAACGAGAATCACCCGCTACATGATTATTTTGAATTCCTACGATCAGGCAGAAGACTACGGTCTCTGAAATGTCGTACAAATCGATATGCAGACTCCTTTGTTCCATACGCAATCAGGATGTGTAATAACAACCGCTGATTTTTGTATAAAGTGAAGGGAGAACTGTAGCTGGTTTGGTGTATGACAGCAGGGGGGGGGGGGTATTTTGAGCATTATCAAAAACACACAAGAATTTTATGGTTTGCAATTATTTGAATAGAATAACTTCTAAGTGAATTAAGATTAATGTGCAATAGATGTCTGATTGTGCACATCGGGCGTGTCTGGGATTCAGTGAAACGAAGCAGATTTTAGCTGTGTGTATGGTGGGGGGGGGTGGTGTAAGGAATATGTGCAATATGTGTTATAATTTATGGATTATGACATTTGGAGTGGTCTGTGTGAAGTAAGGTGTTTCAGAATTTGTGGTTATACAACTTTTTGCGGCAATTGATTTTTCCATAGTCTTCTGTGTATGTACACAAATATATTTATTTTTTCCCCTCTGCACGTTAAACACATGATGCTAGTCAATGTTGTGACGTATGTTTGGTTTTCTGTATTTTTTGAGAATTCACTTGATGTCTTATATGTAATGTAATATTATTTGCTATTTATCTGATGTCAATATGTGTTTATGAATGTGTGACAAAATCAAATTTCCATGCCATGTTTTTATACATAAATTGGACAATAAAGAAATGAAATGAAATCTCCTCTTTGTATACCGAATCATCATCCAATTTGTCTCGTATGATGTGCTTTCTATGAGATTCTTATAATATTCTGCGGTAACACAACACAGCAATTGCATCCAGCTTCATTATAATCAGCCTTTTCCCATTGACAAAGTCTCATATTCTATATGTTGCAATTGAAAAAAAAATCATACACCACTGGCTAGATTCGCACCTTTAGTTGTGTGCAGATTCCTTTGCTTCTATAAAAGGTTTGTATTTTATGCACTACAGGCCTATGCCTTGCCATGGTCCAAATACTCTCCTCCGATTTCTGGGCTGCCGATGCTCTCAACCCCAAGTTGATAGAGTTCCACACTTCTTCAAACAGTTTTCTCCTCATCTAGAATCAATTCTTCGTTCACTCTATTCCTATCAATTGTGTTTTTCGCCCTCATGTTCAAGAGTGGATTGTCTTCTTATCTAGTTTCCTATATTCTATTCAAAAGCTCTAGCAATTCTGATTTACCCTTTTATGTTAGGGTTGCGTCATCGGCAAACTTGAAATTTGTTACTCTTTTGCCATTTACAGGGATGCCAACAGAAAATATATTCTCTATCACTTCTCTCATAATGTGTTCGGAGTAAATGTATATGAGCCTTGGGACATTTTACATTCCCGCCGCACTCCATGACCAATCTTGAACCAATCAGAAATTCCCATCTAAACTTATCATCGAGGATTCTTGGTCTCCATTAAGACATATTTCATTTCATTTCAGTTTCCACACTTTACAACATCCGTCCATGACAACGTAAAGTAACACATGAATTATAAGTTATAAGTTCAGTATATACAAATGGCATTTACACGGCACAAAATCAATTGAAAAAATTCTCAAGTACATTACATTCATGACGGAGAAATAAAAATCCATTGTGTGGTGGGAACCTACATAGAAGCAGGTGCTTGTGAAAGTAGGTTTCCCGAAAGAAAGTCAAACACAGGCTTTTACACAGACACACACACGCACACACACACACACTCACTCACACACTCTGCACGCACGCAAGTGCACATGGACAAGCGTGCGTGCAAACACACACACACACACACACACACACAACAAGGAGAAGAGAATGAGAAAGAAGAGGAGAAAATACCGACAAAACCGTCATAGGGACAGTATTAATGACGGTACCTGCAGCTGCAAGAGGAAAGAAATATGAAAGAAAAGAATTGAAAATGAAACCATGTGGACCTGTTCTACAGTCATGCCGAATAATCTGTATCAGTACTAATAATTTCAAATAATCTGCTAAATCATATTGATTATGACTCAGTGAAAAGGAAACCTATTTCCCTGATCGGTCACGATACACACAATGGCCCGAATTCACGAAGGTGGTACAAATGAAACCGTGGTTTAAACCATGGACAAAAATCATGGAGCGCCAAGTGTCGCATGGAATATTTCGTTGCGAAATCAGTCATTATTTTGTAACGATGATTATTTTGTAACGAAATGACAACATTTTTTAACTAAATGAACATTTCGTTAACGAAACGGTCATTTTGTCGACGAAATGACCAATTTCGTAAAGAAATATTCCGTGCGACACTTGGCGCTCCATGGTTTTTGTCCATTTTGGTTTCATTTGTACCACGTTCGTGAATTCAGAAAATGACAGTTTCGTTAACGAAATTATCATTTCGAGGACGAAATGTTCATTTAGTTACAAAATGTCATTTCGTCACAAAATAATCATTTCATCGACGAAATGACTGATTTCGTAATGAAATATTCCATGCGACACTAAATGTCTTGGCGCTCCATGGTTTTTGTCCATGGTTTGAACCATGGTTTCATTAATTTTGTACCACCTTCGTGAATTCGGGCCAATATGCGTGTATAGGTATAGTGTGATAGTCAGATATCATACTTGATGAGTTTGGCTATCCACAACCGTTCTGTCTGCACACTTGTGAAACGAGGACAAAATAATTATCTTGTCCAAGGGAGATCTCCTTAACCAAAGCCCATGAGCGTCACTAACCCACTATAGTCGAGTGGTGAAGCTGACCTTGAAAAAACTTTTTTTTTCCTGTCCTAAAAGCCTCGTAGAGACATGACCACGTGTTCATCAATGTCATAATTGATAATATGCCGTTCATACACCGCGTCATCCTTGATTAACACAATGGTCCAGAGGAGGCCACTTATTTGTGTAAGAAGTCACTCGCTGATGTAGCGTGATTAATGACGTCATAATGATTTCTCCAATGTAGAGCCACCTACATGTTACATCATAATCACTAACCCATCATACTCTGAACATAATGACAAGCTACGTAACGCGTTTTACTTATAATTTGATACTCTGGGCATGACAAGTTACTCAACGCGTTTTATCTATTTTTTATTTATTCTTTTTTTTTGTCTTTTTTTTTCTCGGCAGAGTATCATCACGAGACCATCAAATGACCAATCATGAACTAAACATGATTGAGACGCATGCTCCTTCTGTTTCTTTTGCTACTAGGCAATGGTAACATTTCACACGCATAGCCCCCAAACCTACTATGGCAATGAATCGTTTACGCTTGAAATATAATCCACCAGCTTACATCTTCAAATCAAATAACCACAATTGATCGTATTGTTATATATAGAGAGATTAGAGGCGTGAGAGATACGTATTTTGATGTCTATGTACACGGCAATTTTTTTTTTGTACAATTTGCAGCTTACACGGGGATATTTGATTTGAAATAAATGCCATGGGAAAAAGAGAGGGAATATTTCTTACCAACATTGACCAAGACCAAGACAATTATAGACGAAACGTGTGTCTCTTCTCTTATTACGTTTAATAACCACCAATTTGATTAAAGCTATGAAAGAAAGTATGGGACAATTGTTCTGCTGAAGATACTGTATCTTATTGTGCCAGGTATCTGTAATCCTAATATTTCTTACCTATAAAAACAAATAGTGAGACCTCGTTACATCATATCATTTCATTCATATTTGTTGCATGCCTTCTATTCACACGCCAGCAGTCATTTCGTACTTTTACTGTCGCCTGTCTACGTTTTGTGCTCCTGATCGCATCCAAGGGTATTGCTTTGATTATTTCAAAACTGTTCACAAAAAAAAAAAAAAAATACACGCACAAAAAAGTATGGCTTAGCCCATTAGATGTTCACCATTGCTAGCTTAAAAAAAAAAGTTATCAACTGAAAGTGGTGATGGCGCCAATGTGCAGTTTAATTATTTGTTGCATGAAAAAAACCCAATAAAGCGGTGAAATGATTACAATCACTCTAATTGATCTAAAGCAGTATAGTACATTTGCAAAAGAAAATTTTGCACGCTATAGATACCAAAAAGGGAACAATAGACTCGAAGATGTGTTTGATAGAAGAAAAAAAAAAACTAACTTGACTGTCATGACGACAAATAGGATATCACAAAGTCGTAAAGATAACTCAATGGCAACTTTCCCTGTCTGTGCTGTACAGGGTGTCTCAAATAAAACTATGCACTTTTGAAATGGCTGCCGAATAAGAAATATATAATTATGGGGGGAAAGGATTATATGTATGGATAGCTTATGGACTCAACTTTCATATGACACCAAAAGGTCCACAAATAATTCATGCTTGAATGAGCATTACTCACTTTGTATGAAAATTAGGCTGCGCAGGAATTAGCCTTTTAAATTTTCGACAGGTGAGTCCGTTGGAGCTTACAAAACTGAAGTTGATATGATAAATTTATCAATTGCGATCTGTTTGGGTTTGCTGAGTGAATCTTATGATTTATTAAACCAAACTTGTATGCCTGAGTAAACCGCAGTTGCATTTATGTTATTGTAGCATTGCAAATTTCCCTGGTAGACTCAGTGGTGTGTTCATGTGAGTAAAGCCCGCCGCACACTACACGATTTCGCCCCGATTCACCGGTCTTAAGACCTTAAGACTAGAAGTGTGACGTCACAGTCTTGCCATTTTCTAGTCGTACGACTGGGTCTTAGCGCCAGTCGTAGAGATTTGACATGTTGAATTTCTACCGACTGGTCGTGGGCTTTCAGCCATTCACAATGCAGTAAAATGCAAGCGCACGCATGTGCGCACTGCGCGCGCTTTACAGTCGGGTCGTATAGTGTGCGGTGTCCGGTCGTACGACTGGTCTTAAGACCCAGCTTGGCTTAAGACTTTAAGACCAGTCTGATCGTGTAGTGTGCGGTGGCCTTTAGGATGAGGTGATGGTACATGTTGCAATTTCCATGTTACACACTCTTATTTTTTTACATCTGTGACTTGAATGAAAACCTTCGCCCCACATTGCAGTTATTTTTAGATTAGTAGAATAGCTCATTGATTTACTTAATAACAAAATGGGGATTATGTAAATTCATTGTTCAAATACATTTTGTTGAAAATTTTGCTGACTCACATGAACACACCACTGTGTATACCAGGGAAATTTGCAATGCTACAATAACATAAATGCAACTGCGGTTTACTCAGGCATAAAAGTTAGGTTAATAAGCCAAAAATTTCACTCAGCAAAGCCAAACTGATCGCAGTTGATCATAAGTTTATCATATCAACTTCAGTTTTGTAAGCTCCAACGGACGCACCTGTCGCAAATAAGGCTAACTCCTGCGCAGCCTAATTTTCATACCCTTTACAAAAGTGAGCACTGCTCATTCAAGCATGAATTATTTGTAAACTTTTTGGTGTCATATGAAAGTTGAGTCCATAAGCTATCCATACATATAACCCCCCCCCCCCCCCCCAGAATCATATAATTCTTATTCGGCAGCCATTTCAAAAGTGTATAGTTTTATTTGAGACACCCTGTATATGTGGTTCTCATTCACGTGCAAGAATTTGGTCATGTATTCGAGAAAAGGTGAATGTTTGCTCTCATTATTTTTTTTTTTTAGTTTTTGGTTGTGAAAGGTTTCTTGGGTTAAGGCTGCTTAGGGTTTTTATCGTTTTTTCATTGTCGCATAAAATATCTAAGGTTTACTACCACGTATCAGAAATTGCTAATGCCACATTTACGGTAGCTTTCCATTAGCAAATACTATGGGAAGTCTGGAACAGAGTACTGTACATTATTTCTCACGTATTGTTTAGCCTGTGACGGCAAACTCATAAAAACACTCTCATGTCGCAGGTTGAATGAAAGTTTTCCCAGTCAAAGACGATAATATAGCAATAGAAATCGGTTATAAGCAGCCTTACCTGTTTTCATTATTGCTACTGAATTTAAGGTTAGCATGAACTGCGTTATAGACGTATATGTTATACTGCTGATAAATTCTATCCTATAAACAAACTCAGAAGTTGTCTGTATGCTGAAGGAGTGGTCTAATAAAGAGGGGACGGTTGTTGTCAACACTGTAATTATTATTCATCATCGTGATCATTGTAATGAAATGTGAGCAGTTAAAGCAAGCCAGGGTCTGAGAGATACCCATGGATGTTTCAACGTGTCTCTTTTGTTGCTAATGTTGGTTTTCAAGTCAGCATCCTACATACTATCATCTGCCCCAGATAATAAATATCACGTGATTGACACTTCAGACCTTTTTCTTTTTTTGTAATGAAATTGATTCTTATATTTTATCTATTCTATCGGTAAACGAAGCCGACGGCTTTCATGTTAATTCACGGTAACAATATGAATGCAGAAATACATTATGCGGGTGTATGTATACATTATGTACAAATATATCATGTCATCATTAATCTATAATTTCTGAAGGCATAAACCCTGCATTCTGCAGTTTTAGAACACATAGACATACTTTTTTGTATGTTTGGCTCATAACATGAATATTTCTTTGTTATTTCATAATGGAAATAGAATAGACATACATGTAATTACTCAGTATTATTCAAAAAATAAATTTAAAAATGTTATTCTTTCGAAAAGGGTTGTCTTTGCAATTCCAAAGCATGATATGGTTCATTGTGGTTATGAATGCACTCAGCAGAGAATATAAGGCTCATTATTTCCACTTAGGGTGTGGATAAGTGCACAGTATACTGTATATCATAAACAGTCACATCTGGGGGCCATTTCATAAAAATTGTCATCAGTGACAAGTTGTCATAGATGTGACAAGCTACTGAAATCCTTGCATCTGATTGGCTGAGAGCAAATTTGTCATAGAAATGTGGCAGTTGTCACTGATGACAAGTTTTATGAAACGGGCCCCGATCTACATTTCCGTGATTATCTTGTGCAGTCACGAATATGATGTGGATCACACGGCACTGAAGGCAGAGGATGAAAAAGGTCGAATACCGTAAAACCTAAAAATTTAGCGTGTATAATATCGTGATGTTCGCAAGAGCCAATATTCGCAAAATTAGAATACGCGCGAAAGCTCTTGTCTGATGTGTTTGTGGAAAATTCTTCCATCCATCGTTATAATACTCGCCAGAGTAACCTCATCCATCAGCCATATGCAAGAACACAAACTACCTTAAATTCATTCAGAATAGTCTGTGTTAAAGAGTGGAATAAGTTGCCCCGTAATATAATTAATTCCACTACACTGTCTCAATTCAAAATTTTGTGTAATAGACACCTTTTCGACAGATTGAAATTAGGTACATGAATGTAGAAAATGAGATGAGGTAGCCATGTGTGAAGTGTGCATGCATGTGTGTCTGCGTGCGTGTGTATGTGTGAGTGTGTGTGTGTTGTGTTGTGTATGGGGGAGATGGTATACGTGTACTTGTCTGCATTTATTATGTTGTATAATTTGTACATATTATGTTATACTCCATGTAAATATGTTACACCTTGCCATATACTGTAGTGTATTGTGTAAAGGGGCCCCGACCACAAGCTGTGCTTCACTGGGGTCCCAAACCTATCATTCTGAATTTTTGCAGTTATGTCTTGTACTTTTGTTATGTTGGATTTGGTTTGAATAAACTGAACTGAACTGAACTGAACTGAACAGTATATTATGCATAGAATGCAATTCGATTTGCGTTTGAAAGCAATTCGAGAAAAATTCATCCTGCGAAAAAAGCCGTCGGTTCTAATTAAAAAGAAAAAAAAAATCCATGCCTCAAACATTTCTTGCTTCACGTTACCGATATCTTTTTTTTTTCATTCTGAGGTTCATCTCACGCCTCTGCCGATTGAGGATTGAGTGAAAAAAGCTAACCCATGCTCCTAATCGTCATTAGAAATACTGTATACCATCTTTTCCTCCTAATGTTCTCTTACCTATATAGTTAGATAGATAGATAGATATATGATATCTCCTGTCTTTCTCTCTCTTTTCTATCTCTCTCAACTTTATCTTTCTCTTTGAATTCATTGTCTTATTCCATCTATTTCTCAAATAGCCTACTCTCCTGTACTCTTTTGTTCTCTCCTCATATGCTCTTGCTCCTTCTCTCTCACATACCGTTTCCTTCATTTTTTTTCTCTTTCAATCACTTAGCCCTCAATCTCTTTCTCTCACGCGAGTCTCATGATTTTCCACAATATGTTTTAACTCACAATAAATATTGTGTCGTCGCCACCAATGCATTATGCTCATAACATCACGCTGTGAAAATGCTGACGTGAGCGATCGGGCTCTCAATTTGGAGGAGCCGACTTGAGGGATAAGAATCTTTACACATTATGTCAATATAGAATTAGTTTAAGTGAGGGTCGTCAAATTATTGGCATAAGGCCTGCTCTATAGGAAGTTTTCTTAATTAAACCGAGTGATTGAACTGCCAGTTACTCAATGTGCGGTGCAATTACATGTATTGTTCAATTTGACAGATCTGTATCAGGTAGAGTAAACTGTAACACACTGAACGGGAACAGGTTTATTACAGCCAGACGCAAAATAACACAATCATAAAAGTTTAAAGTTTCATATTTGTAGAAAATAGTGCTTCTGGTAATAGCGATCGCCATCTTTACACGATCGTCTGAACATTGTGATATTTCATGATAGCATGACAGCGACAAATATCAAGGTTTCTAGAAATTAATGTCATCTTCAACATTCCATAACATTCTAGTGAATATTTCGTTATATTTTGTTAATTTGATCTACCCCATTGATCTTGTATAATATAGTCAAACTGAATTGAGAGTGAAGTCGAACTGTCTACAATTAGGGTTTTCAAACAAGACGTGGCACATCAACTTACCGTACAAACAGTAGCGTTGTTAGTGAGCAAATAACCGTTGTCGAAGATGGCAGCTACGGAAAACGTCATGCTAAAGAGAGTGATACCGAGGTCGATGACGTTAAGGTTGACAATCAGGAGGTTGTGGTAGTTCCGCCGTAGTTTCGGCGACGTGAGTATCTGCGTCATCGCCAGGATATTGGTAAAGAACGCGCCTACCATGATAACGATCAGGGTGACGGCTTCAGCGATGGCCGCCACGCTGCCCGGGGCATGTATCTGGGAATCATCGCTCGACGTATCGGTGTCATTCGGCGTCACAGTTGATAATAACACTTCTTCCATCATTTCGAAACTCAGGACGCAACAGTCTTGACCCTTGGCATTGGTAGACCAAATTATTAATTGAATAACCCTGTTCAGACGTATCACGCAGTGGTCTTCTACTACAATGCGTGTGAAATGTTGGAGTTCTATAGTGCGAGAGCTGCGAGCATCTGAGCTAAATCTAACGCATTTTAACGCTGATTTCATTTCATCTCAGTCGTCACGAGCAAAGTCCAGTTTCATTACTCACTGAAACACTATCACACACACACAAACATCATCACCATTGTCATCATCACATACACACATACAAACGACAAATATCTTTTCGAAACAGAAAATGCCGTTCTTGGAAAATGAGGGTGCAGATCAGCACCGAAAATTGGTCTTCCCTCCCAAACCTTACCTTAATGATTTATGACGTGATTTTAATTTACGTAAATATCTTACTTTGATTTGAAGATATATATAAATATACATATATATCCATTTAAAAAATATAAAAGTTGGAAGCAAAATCAAATCAGATAAAATTTTTCCCAGTTCTTAAAGTGATAAAACCTCGCAGAGAAATTTCAAAATTTGTATCAGACCCTTTCTAGCGCGAGTAAAATTGATTTGCAATTAAACAGACACATTAGCACAAAATTCAACACAGGACTCTGTCGGTCGAAGATAAGTTTAGACGCAGTTTTATCGAACTTCCGCATTTCTCATCTCGTAACCAATCACGTAAAAGTTATAACGCGACTTTTACAGACAATCATGATCAAAACAATTTTGGACTCAAAGACCGATCATGACTGCGCGTGAAAAAATCCCTGAAATAAAAAATCGGCTAGAAATAACTCAGGTAGAACAGTTCCAACGACGCGCCTATTGTTTACATGCTGTCGAGATTATTTCATATGACGGCATGGTTTTAAAAAAAAACGCGAATTTAACAGATCAGCTACCATGAACCCATCAGAGATAATCATATTCACTACAGCAAAAATGTAGGATTCATGCAGATTATGTCCGGTCCGCCCTCGGTCAGAGCGCTCTTTCAAATGCGCGAATCAACACTGATCAAGCAGAGCGGGGTGCCACTGAGTAGTACGTTTAACGGACTGCGTCATGTGTGTAACTGCGCGTTAGACGGTATAATTCTTTGTGTAGCCAAAAAAAAAAAAGCACACAAAGCGCGGTACATCTTCGTATCGAATGCAAAAGAACAAGAAAATTCATTTAAGGAAGATTTCATCTAGAGAGACATTGTACAACTTTTATAGTATATGACGTAACTTCCTGGCTTCCTTTCCATCTTTGAATTAAAAAAAAAAAGACATTCAATATCAGCAAGCATTGATATAGTCATTTACTATATACGCTTTTATTTGTGACTTCAATGACGGATGGACTACTCGAATAGAAATGAAACTTCCTATCGCTAGTAGTGCACTCTGGCAAGATAATAATCCCTTCAGGCTCGATCAGTGGTTCTGACTTAAAAAAAAAAGACTTACTCTGTTAAATAAAGTCCCCGAAGGGATTGTCAAGAAGGTAAATATTGGGAGTTTTTCTTCCTCTTACTATGTGAGATGTTATGAAGTATCGCTTTTAGAGAAGACGGGAAACACAGGACAGTTAGTGCTTTTTATGTGTGCTAAATGCGTGTGTCATTTCCTTTAATCTGAAATGTTGTTTTTTTGATAGAATGTGAAGGGTCCAGCGGTCGCCAAATTGCGTTCAAAATTATCCTTATGGTCACCACTTCTATGTGTGTGTGTGTGTGTGTGCGCGCGTGTGCGTGTGTGTGTGTGTGTGTGTGTGCGAGGGAGGGTGTGTGAAAAAATCCCTGAAAAAAAAAATCGGCTAGAAATAACTCAGGTAGAACAGTTCCAACGACGCGCTTATTGTTTACATGCTGTCGAGATTATTTCAATGACGGCATGGTTTTAAAAAAAAAAAACGCGAATTTAACAGATCAGCTACCATGGACCCATCAGAGATAATCATATTCACTACAGCAAAAATGTAGGATTCATGCAGATTATGTTCGGTCCGCCTTCGGTCAGAGCGCTCTTTCAAATGCGCGAATCAACACTGATCAAGCAGAGCGGGGTGCCACTGAGTAGTATATACGTTTAACGGACTGCGTCATGCGTGTAACTGCGCGTTAGACGGTATAATTCTTTGTGTAGCCAAAAAAAAAAAGCACATAAAGCGCGGTACATCTTCGTATCGAATGCAAAAGAACAAGAAAATTCATTTAAGGAAGATTTCATCTAGAGAGACATTGTACAACTTTTATAGTATATGACGTAACTTCCTGGCTTCCTTTCCATCTTTGAATTATAAAAAAAAAAGACATTCAATATCAGCAAGCATTGATATAGTCATTCACTATATACGCTTTTATTTGTGACTTCAATGACGGATGGACTACTCGAATAGAAATGAAACTTCCTATCGCTAGTAGTGCACTCTGGCAAGATAATAATCCCTTCAGGCTCGATCAGTGGTTCTGACTTAAAAAAAAAAAGACTTACTCTGTTAAATAAAGTCCCCGAAGGGATTGTCAAGAAGGTAAATATTGGGAGTTTTTCTTCCTCTTACTATGTGAGATGTTATGAAGTATCGCTTTTAGAGAAGACGGGAAACACAGGACAGTTAGTGCTTTTTATGTGTGCTAAACGCGTGTGTCATTTCCTTTAATCTGAAATGTTGTTTTTTTGATAGAATGTGGGTCCAGCAGTCGCCAAATTGCGTTCAAAATTATCCTTATGGTCACCACTTCTATGTGTGTGTGTGTGTGTGTGTGCGTGTGCGTGTGTGTGTGTGTGTGAGTGTGCGAGGGAGGGTGTGTGGGTCGATGGAGTCAAAGCACAAAAATGCGATAATATGTTATGTTTTCTCATTTTGATGTTTTGCAACTCCTACATTGCGTTTCAAGCATCCGCATTGGAATTCTTCGATATCAGAATGTTATGAGAAGTTAGATAACTAACATAATATACTGTATTTAGTCCATCAACTTTTTAATACAAAGAAAAAATCAATGGATCACAACAATGATGACAGGTTATGCTCTGAAACAATGTAATTGCTAGATGAGTGCGATAACAAGCGAGAGCAGTACCCCGGCCCTTCGTTGTCTTACTCCTTTGTGATGCAATACTTTGCACTTTAAATAAAACGATATGAGCAAAGATAATTCCTCGTTTATATAGGAACCTCATTAGCTTTGTGCAACGTCCACGGAGGATTAGGTTTAGCTATTAGTTTAGATGGACAATGTCCAGTCTCGCTTTCATTGGTCAGCTTCATCAAACAAGGATGGGGAAGTCGCTTGTTTAGAGGATGGCATGTGTTTGTCCACCTTTCAAAGCTGATAGGTTCACGTCACTTCCTTTTACGGCTTCTTTTTTTTTTTTGTATTTAGTCTCACCTAGTAATCAAGGCGTAACAGGATTTAGTAGACGTATTGCGTCGGGATTGATTAATCGTGTCGGGAGAAATTTCCCCCTTCACTCTCAGAAATAAATGGTCGTTGTTCGTTACCTCCTAATTAGATGGCGGTGAGACAAGGAATCTGGAGATCACACGAAGGCAAAGTCCATTTTGCTTAATCAGTCCGAAGACCGAAACGCCAGAAGCTCTCAATATTCGAACCGTCGTTTGTTCTTCGAAACATGCCGTACAAGACTTAGGGACCCCTCCCCCCCCCCCCCCCCTCCCGAAGCTTCATGAAAAAAAAAAATCACGTCGCAGTGTCATTCAGGGTCGTAGCCGATTCCCTTCACATTATTATTGGGATGAGTAGGACTGGTGGCGAGTTCACGAACTTTCGATGTTGACGGAATAAACGGATTGTGCTTGTACAATCACTGATATCATCACTACAGCACTATCGTCATGTGTTATCATATTCACTCTGATTATTCAACTTAACTGAATATGAAATGATCTTGTGAATCTCGTAGATTATTGGTAGCACAAGCACGTTTGCATAACCCCAAAGATGATTTTCGGTATTCATTAAAGGACAAGTTCACCTTCATAGACATAAGGATTGAAAGAATGCAGCAATATTAGTAGAACGCATCAGTGAAAGTTTGAGGAAAATTGGACAATCGATGCAAAAGTTATGAATTTTTAAAATTTTTGTGTTGGAACCGCTGGATGAGGAGACTACTAAGGCTCGTGATGTCTTTATGAGTACAGCAGTATAAAGAAAATGTAAAGAAAATTCAACATATTTTCACTTTTTTTCGCATAATAAAAGAGCACTTGACTTGCCTCTTTCTAAAGGTAATGGGAATAATATTGCCCATAACATATGTCAGTAACGACTCAAGGGAATGTGTACTTTTTTCAAAAGATGAAATTTTGTGAAATTCTCTTTATATTTTCCTTATATTGTTGTACGCATGTGACATCATACACTGCAGTAGTCTTCTCATCCAGCGGTGATTGCACAAAAACTTCAAAAATTCATAACTTTTGAACGGATTGTCCGATTTTCCACAAACTTTCAATGATGTGTTCTACTAATATTGCTACATTCTCTCAATCCTTATGTTAATGAAGGTGAACTTGTCCTTTAATGATGGACGGGTCAGTGACATACAAACAGTAACTTTATTAGTCATTGGTGTTTGATCTCTTTCTTATATTGTTTCACAAATGTAATATCATAACCCAATGACGCACAGTTGACATTTAGAATATTATTATCTAAATAAAATTGAATGAGGTTATTGAATATTTGATGATATAATTTCAATGTCATTAGTTAAGATTCTGTAATATTAAACTGTACCGATGTTTACCCTTGTCAATGTCTATAAAACCCCATCCATTTCCAGCATAACTGCTCACAATGGCAGTCTCCTGCGTTTATTGAGGTCTCCCATTTATTGAAAAAAAAAAAATCTGTTTTTGTCTTATCTGCATTTTTTTTTTTGATACGTTGGATGTAATCAATCATGTAGCCTGCTGCTCATCACAACATCTACGTATACCTTTTTACTAAATATTATTATATCTGAATGAGGGTTTGTTCTGTATCCTTTTTTGTTAAGTATACGAAATGAATACAGTGCCTTCTGCAGATATTGTTATACAGTAAGTCGTATTGTTACTTACAATATCGCTGGCTATGGCACACCAAGCTGTGTCTTGGTTTAGATCCTGATGAAGGCCTATATGGCCGAAAGCTTGAGAACTTGATAAAGGAAATATAAAGCAGAAGCTAATACGTCTGGACCAGTGGGATAATGCTATCTTAAACATATGTGATATTATATTCTAAATCCACACACCGTATACTATATGTTATCGTTACCACACGCATGCTGTGTTTCATTGCAAATCATGACTTGAGAAAATAAAAGACTACAGAAGTTACTGCTGCCATGGCTGTGTGTCTGGTTATATGAACAAGAAAGCAGTGTTGCGTACGATAACACTGATGAGTAGAGGGCAAAAAATAGGTACAAATTGGTTCGCGGATGTTTGACACATCATAATCATAGTTTCCTATAAAATCCCACAGTTTTCGAACGTGATGTCCACGTCTGCTTTCTCAGGTCGGACGTCAAACCAAGCGTTGACAGCGGGCTTGAAGCAGGACTGCCAGCCCGCAAACACTTCAAAGTTGCTAAGGAGCAGAAGGTTTCTTCATCCACTGGGTCCATCCAGTCTTTCCTTTGATTTTTCTCTGAATCACGTTTAAGAGAAGATTGATTTATGTCATCTTTCTGCACGTATTGAGTATATTATCATATATAAAAATGTTTTAAGTCATTCGTAGCCCACGTGTTGGTCAAATGATTGTCTTCAATAGTTATGGAGGGGAACAGAACTCCGGGATTTATCATGCACAAATTTTCGGGCACCCAACAGTAAAATCTTTATCAAGGGACTTTGATTCTGAGAGAATAGGGCAACAATAACACATTATAACCTGAGCATGTTATGACAGCATGATGAATTTCTGGACTTCTGCTTTCCTACTATACTGATGATGATGATGATGATGATGATGATGATGATGATGATGATGATGACGATGATGATGATGATATATATATATACATGTATATGTATATATATGAGGGTATAATTCACCGGCTGCGCAGTTCCCGTTTATCATTGTTGAGGGTTGTTGCTAGAAACCTATCGTAAAAATGATAAATCATAGAATCTCTATGAAGTACTTTTGACTAAACATCGGAACGACTGCAGAACGTCACACAATATAGCTCGATTAGCAACACTCGTGAAGAAATGAATAAAGTATAGCAAAATAGACATTAAGAATGTACAACGTCGTTGCGTGTGTTCTTGCTCGCTTCATTGCTTGTTTGTAGGCATTTTATGGGAAGCACGTTCCCTTTCGATAAATTTACGTCTACATTGCGTGTACTTCAGCATCTTGGGGCAAGCAGTAATTATTGCCGTATAATGGGGACGAAGAAATGGTGTCGTGTTTCATCCTTCCTCGTTTATACAACAGAAAGTACAAGGAGACGTTTTAATATTAGTTGCTGAATAAATGATCTTGTATACTTTGATTTATTAAGACTTGTAAAGAAAAACCATGACATATGTCCACATTTCGTGTGGCTATCTTCATTATTAAGTGATACCATTGTAAAGTCCAGATCTCTTGATAAACTGGCCTGAAATTGGTGGATATACCTTTTTCCGTCGTAAAAAGTTTATGTGAAAGTATTACACCAAGATACAATGTTGAACATCAGCACAACATGAACGCGATCTTTGAAATTTTGACATCAACACTTTTTTATTTCACAAATCTCTTGTATAGTGACACAAATAAACCAATTAACATGTCAATGCTGTCTACTTGACTACTGTAACCGGTGAGCAAATAGTCAACTCAGAGCATTAGATGTGTCAATCAAAACTGGCTTGTTTTGTAAAGTCCAGGATACCATGACAGTTTAAGATATGCTTGTTCATATAGCTTGCTGTGAGCAGGGAGTCCTACGGCAAACTGACCAATCACTATAGCAAACTCAATTGTCGAAAACCAGACTCATTTCATTTCATTTCATTTTCTGGTTTCTGCAACTTTTTCATGAACAAAATTTCACAAACGAAAATACATAATATGCATTATGATGAAACTAAGGGTACATTTTGATTCCGTGATAGAAATAGTATCGCATTTACAGGCTTACCATATATTTAATGACCAATGTGAATTGAATTTTGGAGGGTTTGAAACAAAAACCAAGCCATGGAAGAAATACATAATACAATAGGTACAGATGCATGTTCATGAACCAGGGGCTAGGGACAGGACGGGGAAAGGGGGCGCTGGTTTGCCCTCAAAATGTGTTTTTATGTGTATTATGTTTAGGCACTGAATAGATATGAAATATATATTACTCAATAAACAATAGACAATCAATAATTTTGTTTAATTCGTTATAAATTCAATTGGTGACGCTTCTTTTATGTCTTGTAGTATTTCTTTAATACATGCAGTTCTATATTGATTTAACAGCATTTTCCGTGTTGAACCCCAATTTCAGAATTGGAAGTCCAGTTTGAAACCCTGTATTGAAAAAAAAATGCCATAAATTTTGCAGCACACGTTTATTGCTACAGGCTGACGCTTGTAGGTTAATCTATTGCTCCTTTAAGATGATAACAGCACACAGCTAGCACACCTTCCCCTCTTGGACGTCGAAATGATTTAATATTGGCAATGCACCTTCGCGCCAGCAGGTATATTTGTGGAGTGTAGGCTGCGACCTAACCTATATAGCATATTGATCGAAAGGGCGCGTTTTCGAGTAATCTGTAAGCTTATTAAGTGGCTACAGGATATTCATCATAATTGTTACGCACGTGTTGCAAATTAGCACCATCTGCGTGTGTTCCCCCGTCAGGTGTGATAAAAAGAAAAGTTTCCCTAACCGCAATTTCGCGTCATCTGAATGCATGCAGAAAGATATAGAAATATAGTTTGAAGAAAATCGGATAATCCCTTTGAAACTTGTAAAATTGTACTGATGTGGATATTCCATGTGCCGCTCGATAGTGTAAGTAGGAGGGAATCTATGGAACAATGCAAGGGATGTCAAAATAGAATGACAGTATCGACAGATACTTCACAATCCGCACTTTGTTTGATATAGAAATAGCAATTTGCCCACCTACTTTTCGCTTCAATTTTTTTTTATTCCATTTATATTAGGCCAGCATTGTAAATATCCTTACTGATTTAACCCTATTCTAACTGGGCTATTTGAGACCAAGTTTTTACGGGGGGGGGGGGTCAATTTTACCCTCCCTTCAGATCTCGGCCGCCGATCGCGCAATCGCCGCAAAATTTTGCCTGAATATAGAGCCGGATGTCAACTACAAGACTGCATGGTCATACAATAGAAAAATGTTGATTTCATATTTTTTTTTAATAAATTAATTATGCAAATTAACGCATGAAATCATATTTTCACCTATAACTCCATCAAAAAGACTGAAGGATTATCAAATTTTTGTGTCAGAGTTCCTCAAGACACATCAAACAATTTTCTTGTAAAAAAGTAGCGCAATCAAAATCATTTTCTTTTGTTTTTTATTGTTTTGTTAATTTCTTATGTATTTTATTGTTTTTTCGATCTTTTGTTTTCTATTGTTTTTTGCCAAAATTTGTTGGAGGCACTTTTTCAAGCTTATCTAAATTAGAATTGATTTATTTCAATGGTTAAAAGTTGAAATAATCTAATCTACATCAATTAACCCAAAAAAAAAACAACAACACAGTTTGCATTGGATTTGCACACGAAATCATGAATTTGAGCGGTTTTCGGGTTGACATGCATATGCAAAACATTGCATAACTTCAGAACGGTGTACCCGGACGTCGCAAATTTGGTCTCAAAATATGCGGGAGACTTCAATGAAAAAAGTCATGAAACGACGCGGCAAAATCTTTGCATGTTGCGGAATCGTGGCGCGAAACGTCGAGGGGGGGGTCAATTTGACCCCCCCCCCCCCAGTTAGAATAGGGTTAACCAAGTTGTTTTCTACTTTCAACCTGAAGAGGAAATAACAAAAAACTGCCCAACTCTTGTGACTTATATTGCGTGAAACTTTTAACAAAATCTCTATGACTTTCTTCAAACTTTCATCAGACACTTTAGGCCTGTTGATATTTGTTCTTTACCTGAATTCTCATATATCGTAATTGAGAAACATCAACTTCGTACATTGTGCATGAAGTGTGAAGGTAACTTGCTGATACTCATCAATGTAACTTGGCTAGGACCAAAAAGCTCTTTGCCCCTTGACGAGTGTAACAACTTCTAGCTTTGTTGTTCTCAAAAGTCAGGTGCATTTCAACAAATCACGTACACATTCTGAACTTTGTAGAGTCAGCTTTCAAAAAAAAAAAAAGGAGACAAAATATGTGCGATATGTATATATATATTGTGAGATATGAGAAAGGAAGGAGAAATCGGTGCGTAGCTTTGACATCATTTGACATATATATATATATATATATATATATATATATATATATATATATATTATATATATATACATTGTATATGTTTATGTTTGTGCTTGCGTGAGTGTGCATGCGTGTTTGTTTGTATATGTTGATGTGTGTGTCTGTGTGTGTGTAGGGAGGGGGCTGCAGTATTTGCTGAGACCAGTTACAAAATTTTATGTAACCCAAAGACCTAACAACTCAATAACTTTCATAGGGCGATTTCTGAGTTTTGCTGTTTCCATCATTATTCTGATTCTTATCACAGCTAGTGAACTTAACGATGGAGTACAGATTCTCAGTTGACAGGACAAAGGAACACAACTTATTTTTTTTTTATTTTAGTAAAAGTGGCCGTGACCCCATCTTTGAACTTTGAACTATAAAGTGCGAGTATTTTTCAGGTATCACACAATGAACGAATCAGAAAACATCAATGCTGAGAGTTGACGGAGAGGAATGTAATGGAAACTGCATGATAGGAGAGAGTGCTCTGCTGGAACACGAACTTTCTGGACGAGCAATTAAAATAGGAGAGATGTCTTACGACCAAAGAGGTTCTATATGTAAACCTCTTTGCTTACGACTAATCTTTATTATGAACGCACGCACTGACGCACCATACCATAATATCCGCACACAACGACAGATACTGCAACGTGGCCCAGGCTTTTGGAAATACATTACCCCGTTTTACCATGGAACGTTTCTAGGAAACAGAGGATCGGTTTCTTCTTCTGGACAATGTACAAATTATGATTTTTTTTTTTTTTTATTAAAAACAACTCGAGATAACGTCATTCAACGGGATTTTTTTTTTATAAAAAAGGCCAAGATGCTTCATGGTAATGTAATGCTTTTCTAGTCTATGTTTCTAAAAAAAAAATTGCCAATCAATGCACATAGCGGCATTTTTAAGGCAATACACGGCAATTCCAAATAGTGAGACCTACTAGTATTTGATAGGTCTTACATCCTAAAATGTTTTCCAACCACTCAACATCGTCACCAGCGTCACCTGTAGAACTAGGAGCGCCATGTGTAAGGGTTTAATGAATGATCCTCCGCTGTATGGACCACATCCTCCCCTGTATGGACCACAATATGGGCTGGATGGGTAACGGGCACACTGTAACCACATAATGGTACTGTGGAGAAGAAAATGATAAACGATGATATATATGTATATATATATATATATATATATATGATAAAAACCTAAAATGGCATGTATAAAACGTTTTATACATGCCTATATCATTAAGAAGAACACTAATATATATATATATATATATATATATATATATATATATATATATTTATTTATTTATAACTATATATACATATATATATATATTTATTTATTTATTTATTTATTTATAACTATATATATATACAGTTATATATATATATCTTAATCTATATATATATATATATATATATATATATATCCGTAAATCATATATAAATTCACGTGATGCATTGCCATTATGACGACATCGAAACTGCGTCGAAGTAACGTTTGCTTTATATCATGGGTATGATTGAGACCTTGCAAATTGAATTTGAACATGGGGACTGGAAGAAGCCCGGATAGTTAAAGGAAAACGAAAAATGACAAGACGTTAATATACAGGTTTTAAAATATGTATAAATTTGCTCTTGACGTGAATATAAAACAAAAACAAAAACACTGGGTATTTGTCAATTGCGAACATCTTGGGTGAAATTTGATCGTTGAAGAATCTCCTTCCAAAAGTTTGGGAGTGCGGATGAACAGATACTCGTGCCTGAGCGCCAAACACGAAAAACACCTTGTGTTTGCACACTTTTCTCTGATTTACTCAGTAAAAGCTATT
The DNA here is from genome assembly GCA_033980235.1 of Diadema setosum. NCBI lineage: Eukaryota > Metazoa > Echinodermata > Echinoidea > Diadematoida > Diadematidae > Diadema > Diadema setosum. The sequence goes on from CM067080.1 coordinate 5,672,772, forward strand.
TTCTTGAAGTTTTTAAGTTTCAGTTTGTCTCGCTGCGGAAAACAGACAGGCATGAGACCTGAGAGCGGTCAGTGATTCCACTTTTACTATCAAACGTTGAGGGCAGCAAAGTGCAAACTGCAGCAGTCTTGGAAAAAAAAGAAAATAAAATACCCGAGATTCGCACTATCTTCTTCTTAAATTCTCGAAGCGTTCGTGTCCTTCTTAATGATATTTGTTATACACATCACACAATGAACGAATCACACAATAAACTATCACACAATGAACGAATCAGAAAACATCAATGCTGAGAGTTGACGGAGAGGAATGTAATGGAAACTGTATGATAGTATAGAGAGTGCTCTGCTGAAACACGAACTTTCTGGACGAGCAGTTAAAATAAAAGAATATTTATTATACACCTAACCCCCCCCCCCTTTTTTTCGGACACTCATTGCCTAAATCGCACGTTATTTCCGAGAATTGTGAGTTAACCATATTCAATCATGTTGTTGTTGGTTTCATTAATCTGTTTCCTTTCAATTCTGCAGAACAAAAGAATGTAGGTCCAGTAGCCAAATCACGTACTAATACCCTCTACATCGTCTCTCCATAGGCTCCTACCGTTTACCCAATCATCTATAAAACAACAAACAAAAAAAAAGCAACAGCGACAACCAAACAATGGTTCGAAAACACAAAATATGCAAACTCTATTATATATTCATAGGTTTGCATTGTTTCTTAGGCCACATTAGCTTGAGTTTGAGAATTAAGAGTGTCATGAGAGTCATAACATCAAAATATTATGTATTTCATAACATCATCTGTCATCGAGTGATGTAGGTTGACGTTGGATGAGAGTAAGAAAAATAGAATTCCTCTTTCTTTTCTTTTTTACGAAGCTGGGATTGCGTGAATACTTACGTCGGGTCTTCCTCACAGGATTCGCTGAAGTTCATCGAGGTGAGCTGTTTACGCAAGGCGAGCACAGAACCATCCTCACACGTTTCGCGAGATCTGGTAACAGAAATTGTGAAGGAATCCATGGGTAATTCACAACAGTATAACAACAGTATAATTTCATTGACTTTGAGTTCATATGGATTGCCTCCAACCTTTGTTTTCTTGGTGGGGGCGCTGTGGCATACTGAGTAGTGGATAAGATTCCCGACTCCCGATCGGAGGACCGGAGTTCGAATCCCGCCCAGTGCTTACGTCCTTGGCAAGATGTTTTTACCCACTATGTCCCTCTCGACCCAGGTGTATAAATGGGTACCTGGTAATGCTAGGGTAATAATAATAGCAGGGCCCTCTGGTAGAGCAGCGGTAACACTGAAGAGGCTCCCCGGGGTAAATAAGATATTATTATTATTATTATTATTATTATTATTATTATTATTATTATTATTATTATTATTATTATTATTATTATTATTATTATTATAATTATTGTTATTATTATTATTATTATTATTATCATTAATGTTAATATTATTCTATCGCCTCCCACCCCCCCCCCCATTCCTTTCAATCATATCCCCTCAGTTTAGTCATGTCACGTTGATGTGTCTCTGCTGTTTGTTCCATTCTGTCTTAATTATTTTTGTATTAAATTAATGTTTGTAATTACAGTAAGTATTTTTGAAGAAACTCTTGAGTAGTTCACAATCTACAAGCATTGATTTTTAGTGGACCTCTCAGTTCTCTTTCCCCTCTAAACATAACTTAGTATCTTCCGGTATGTATGCATATCTCTATTTGTCTCTATCCATATGAACTCAAATCTGGTTTCGACAACATTAAGTTGAATGATGAAATCATCAGTGACCCTGTTCACATTGCAAATGCTTTCAATTCTTACTTTTCAAAGATAGGTGAAAGTTACGCCCAAAATATTCCTGCGTCAGAGCATCATTTTACTGAATATTTAGGCCAGCGCAATTCCAATTCTGTTTATTTTACTCCAACTAATAGACATGAGATTATTGATATTGTATCTTCTCTTAAGAACAAGAGGAGTTCTGGGTATGATGATATAGATAATTTCATTCTTAAAGGTGTTATATCTTCAGTTGTTGATCCACTTGTTCATATATTCAATTTGTCAATTTCTAACGGTGTGTTTCCTGACAAGATGAAACTGGCCAAAGTAATTCCATTATTTAAGAAGGGTGATAAATCTGATGTCAGTAATTATCGTCCAATTTCATTATTATCATCGTTGTCCAAAGTTTTAAAGAAACTCATTTATAAGAGAACTATTGGTTTTTTGAAGTTGCATAATATTTTTACTAATTCGGTTTTCGAGAGAAGCATAATACAACTCATGCTCTTTTATATTTTATTGATAAAGTGGCTCACGCAATTGATAATCATTCTCATTTAATTAGTATTTTCTTGGACTTCTCCAAGGCCTTCGACACTGTTGATCACGATATTCTACTCCACAAGTTATCACATTACGGAATACGTGGGAAGGCCTTGGAGTGGTTCAAGAGTTATTTTGAAAATAGAAGACAGTTTGTTATAATCAAAGATAATTGTTCAGTGATAAGAGAAGTAAATTGTGGTGTTCCGCAGGGAAGTTTATTAGGACCACTGTTATTTATTGCTTATATTAATGATTTTTGTCAGGCATCTGAAGTACTTTCTTTCATTCATTTTGCTGACGATACTAATGTATTTTTTGCCCATAATGATGCTAATTTTCTTGTTCAAAAACTTAATTCTGAATTACAAAAAGTGAGTAATTGGGTAAGAGCCAACAAACTATCCTTGAATGCCCAAAAAACGAAATACATGATTTTCAGTAATACTGTTGATACTCTGAGTACAGCTATAGTTTTGAATGATATTCAGTTAGAAAGAGTTTCACATCTTAAATTTCTTGGAATTATTGTTGACGACAAACTTTCCTGGAAGTTACATATTGATTATATATCCAACACAATCTCGCGTAATATAGGCGTTATAAATAGAATGAATTCGTATATTCCACAAAAATCATTACTTATGTTATATTCTTCATTGATATTGCCTTATCTTAATTATGGTGTTTTAGTATGGGGTAACACTCATCAGAATCTACTGGATAGAGTGTTCCTTCTACAAAAGAAAGCTCTCCGTATCATCTGTTATCCTTCCATACCCTCCCACTCAAATTTGTTATTTTCCTCCAATAAGCTATTAAAAATTAAAGATTTGTTTTTATATAATTTGGGGCAATTTATGTACATGTACAGCAACGACTCACTCCCGTCCATTTTTGCTTCTATGTTTCAAAGAAATCAATCATTCCATGAGTATCCCACTCGACGCTCCAATGAATTTCATTTACCTCTTTCACGAACGATGTTTGCTAAGAACACACTTATTTACACTGGCCCAACTTACTGGAATTCCCTGAATAATGATATAAAAGATTCCCCCTCTATATATTCATTTAAAAGAAGATTAAAGTTTTTTTTTATTGCAATTTTATGATCCCACAGAATTGAATTAGCCTGTTGGCTTTTTTCAATTCCTTTTCGAAGAACTTGGCTTACAAGTGATATACCGTATTTTCTCGTCTCTCTTGTCCTGAGACACCTACAGAGTAGGTTTGATTTCATTTATATTATTTCTGCATCTATTTCTCTATACCTTTCTATATAATGGTATCCTTTTCACGCATCCCATCATTTTTTTTTTCAATGAATTCTGTCGAGGATCACTGGATCTGTTCTGTCTTTCTGTCCGTTGTATTGTCTTCCTGTTATATTAGTCTTGTCTCGTTCTGTCTTGTCTCGTTCTGTCTTGTCTATGAGTCCCCCTTTATTAGTTTCGCCGTCCCAGTTTCGTTTTCTGTTTACTCGCCTGAGTATGTATGTCTGTTTGATACTCTATCTTCCTAGAGGGCTTCCAGACTTTTTTCTTTTTTACTTTATTCCCAGTCTTTCTTCCCCTTTTTGCTTCCGTTCAATTTCTATTGACATTCTGTACTTGAGGGGCCCACATTCTACAAGCATTGTCTTTTTAGTGGGTCCCTCCATTTTTCGATGTCTTACGTATTATGTCGTCCTTATCACTTCAGTCAAGTTTCATTACAACGTATTTCTTATTCCAAGGTTCTTCGATTTTATTTTTCTCAATTTACTTTGTCTTGACTATGCAACCTTATTCTCTGTTACCAAAGAAAGTGAAATGTTTATGTTCTTTTCGAAAAATGAAATAAAGCATGAATTGAATTGAACTGTTGATCTGTTTATTTTTCGCACACTATAATAATGTATACAATGCTTATGATGTAATTCCGGATTTACTCTATGTTGTTGGAAGAAAAATGAGAATGAAAATGAAGTAAATGAAATTGAATGAAACTTAAATAAAAGACACTATGTGTGGGAGATCAAAATTCATTGATATTGCAAACGACATAAAAAGAATAGTGTTAATGATAAGTATACGATAACAATGCTGGTCATACTACCCAAAATATATGACGAAGCGTAAGTCAGCCGACCAGGTATCCACAAACACACTCTACTATTCAGGTTTATTGATTTCCGCACATTTTTCTTACTCCAATTACTGTACATACTCCCTAGCTTATTATTTTATTTAAGTCCTATGCCCTTTACTTCTGTCGGGTATAACCTCCTATTAGGTTAACTAAAATTGTTCTTTATCATTCTGTGTGTACAGACAAATAAATATGAAGCAGAAGACATTAATGGCGAAAGTTAATTGAAAGAAAGTCTGACTCGCAGCGATAACCGCCTATTACTTCCTATGTACATATATATATATATATATATATATATATATATATATACAGTCAAACCTGCCTTAGCGGCCACCTCTCTATAGCGGCCACCTGTCTATAGCGGGCACTGAAAAATCCCCCCGAGAGAAAAGCTATGTTAAAGACCCTGTGTATAGCGGCCACCTGTCTAACGCGGCCAGCGGCCACAAATTTTGTTTCCCGCGGTAGATTGTAACCTGTCTATAGCGGCCAAAAACCCGATGGAGCCGTAGCCGAGCCGATAATTCAGGGTATTTTTCTGCTTTTTAGCCGTGCCAGTCATTTCTGGGCAACATTCAGTGATCGCCACCGTTGCATTCATCACTTATTCAGTCACAATAATGCACAAATTCATGACTGTGCACATGCTACATCTAGTGTACTGTGCAACAATTTCATAAACACCGGCATTGTTCTATGCATGATACACACGTGTGCATACCTACACACATAAATGTACATGTATATACAAAGATGATACATGTACATGTAGGCAATGCACACAAAGTTGGATTACCTGTCTATAGCGGCCACCTGCCTATAACGGCCACTTTTTCCGTATCCCTTGGGTGGCCGCTATAGACAGGTTTGACTGTATATATATATAAATTATAGATATAGGCCTATACGTATATTATATATATATATATATATATATATATATATATATATATATATATATATATATATATATATATATATAAAACATGAGGTGGGCTCGGCCTAAGTGATGAGTGCCGCATTTTAAGTATAGTTGTGACGAAGGAAGAAGGTTGAGCTGACGTTGCAGTAGTTCACTTTGCCTTTTATTGCTCCCAAGCTTTCGACCCTGTTACAGGTCTTTTTCAAGGGCTAGGGACGTAAACAAAAAAGCAACCAATTTGCAAACACTTGAACAGAATAAGGCAAAAAACAAGGCAAATAAAAGAAAGCCACAAGAAACCCAAAAAGGAAAATAAACAGGAACATGACATAAGGTGACCATTTTCAATGCAACAGAACAGCAATATTGTGACATACATTGGCATGCACGGCAGTGAAATTAATAGGACAGTAGAAGCAGTATGTTATGAAATAAACAATACCACCGGTTACGATTGCAATGAAATCATTAAAAATAATATAAATAAGCAAAATTGAATTACTTGAACGATATGAAATGAATATAGATAAAGATAGATAGATAGATATAGATATAGATATAGATATAAATATAGATATAGATATAGATATAAAACTGCCGGTTCCGAGGACTTCGTTATAACGGGAGTCTGCTGCAGCTAATTAATTACTTACTGGTTGTTCGGAATTCGCAGCGTGAAGTCTGGGATGAGGTAGATCATAACGCTCGTCACTTTATCCGTGTTAAGATTGGGCGCCTCAAGCCTTGCGAATACGCTGCATCACACACACACAAAATGATTTTACAAAAATTGAACGAAACGCGTCTGGGGCTGGGGAAACGCGTCACTACATTGCAGATCACTAGGAAAAATAGCGCATTGATTGTACCTAACTCTGGTAATTTACTCCATCATTAATCTTAGCGGAAGAATATCACAATTCATAATAAACTGATGTCCTGCGTAAGGTATATAACACATAACAATCATGGGCATTCAAACAAACAGATAAATCAACAAACCAGCTAACATGGTTTCTTCCAGTATTTCCCTCCTCTTAAAAGTCCTCTTAATGCTGATCATATTCCTTTCTAACAGATGATCCTTCCTCATCGATCATCATCTATTATAGGCCTATACATGCGCGTATATATCAAACACAGTGACATAATTTACGCCTGGAAGACAGAAACCATGTTAATGTGATCGTGAAAAGACAAAGACAAAGACAAAACAACAACAACAACAATAATAACAACAACAACAACAACAACAAAACTGCCAACAACAAACAAACAAAATTAAAGTTCGAGCGCTTTGTATGATGCATTCTACTTTGGCACTTCCGAGCTCAAATCATAGAACTTCGTATATCGCAAGTCAACAACAAGTTAGTGAGGGCGCTATTTTGTAAACTAAATTGTTACCTAGTGAGGTTGAATGCTCCTCCCTTGCGTTGAGCGTTCAAGACGATAAATACTTGTCCTTCGGCCTGAGTCGCCAGCTGCCAAAAAAAAAAGGACAATAATGATGAAAACAAAACATCAACAAAATAAGGAAATGTGAGATGGTACAGGAAATCATTCACTTGCCATAAACGATATCCGAAAAATAATGTGCAAGACATCGCCGGTCCTTACATGGTGAAATAATCAATACTCGCAGGTTTTTTTCCAGAGGAGGATACAGTTATTCCTAAGGGGGGGGGGGGGACAAAAAAAAATATTTCTGGCGCCACTTTCGGGTTTTCCGAGTTTCATCGGCTGACACGCAAAAAAAAAAAAAAAAAAAAAGTTTCGGCGGGGGGGGGGGGGTGGAATCCCCCCCCCCGACGTTTCGCGCAATAATTCTGCAACGCGAGAAGACCTTGTCATGACACCGAATCATAATTAATGAGACCTACAGCATTCAAGCACGCGCCAGAGGCGGAATGCTTCACAGACAACTCGAAAACAACTTTTGTGACTTTTAAAAAGTGACCCTTTTTAATGTGTGCTCACTCATACATGACCGATCAGATCACTCTTATTTTCCGACAGAAGTCAATCAGTAACTGTAGAAAGAATCCTGTCAAATCATTTTGCTCAACCCCCTTTTTTGTTCAAATGTTACACTAATTTGATCACAGAGGACGTACTTTTTTAGTTGTGTGTAAGCCTATGTATTCGTAGTCTTTTGCTACCGTAAGGCCCTCTGGCTGTATGGTGGTGAGCGAATGGGGGCGAACGAAGCAAGCTCAGCCGAGTTGGAAAGCGCCAGGGCCTTTTGAGATCTGATTCGCATCTGTATGTTTGCCCTTTGAATTACCCATTTTTGCTCTCCTAATCGGGGAGCAAAAATCGACCAATCTGCATGTTTGTCTGCCCGAGCCTAATTTGCATATACGGCGAATGCATGCCACTGACCTCCACTGGTGGAGGGATACAGGTGAACAGCACGGAGGATGTGGGGAGCGTGCCATTCCATTGGTCGACTAGAACCTATAATATGACTATTCAGTAGGGTTCATTATATGTGTCATGAATATTAATGTGTGAATCAGATCTTAAAAGGCCCTCGCGCGGTCGCGCTCGGCTGGGCTCGCTTCGCTCGCCCGTTATAGCCATCATACAGCGAGAGGGACTTGACAAAAGGCTAATGTATTCGCGGAACTTTTTTTTCTCCCTTATTGATTTGATTGAAAAAAAAAATGAAAACAAGATACCAGTATATAATTTTTCAGTATGTATTAGGCATAAGTATTCACAACTAAATGACACGCGCCTTAAAAATCAAGAAAACAACAACAACAGAACTCACTCTCTGAGAAGCGCTGCCCCAGAAGGCAGCCATGGTGTGATTTCGGCAGTTCCTGTCTCCCCACTTTGGACAGGCGGTAAAGTTGAGTCCCGCCGAACTCGAGTCGTCTGCCGAGCCGCACCACGTGAGGTTACCCGCCATGTAGCCTGGTAGAGTCTCCTCCAGTACCGTGTGCTCTGACGTCACCTGAGCGACGTCTTGAGGAATGTTGGCTCCCAAAACACCAGACCAGAAAGTTGTCTGCCAGATGTAGAAAAAAAAAACAAACAAACAAAAACAACAAAACAAATCAAAATATCTTTGATATTAAAAATAAACAAAAAAAGAATATACGTCATAATATCAAAAGGAGAACAAATATAAAATAGTATTAATGACTAAGAAACCAAGAAACAAATCATTATTGCTTCAATTTCTACCTCACTTTACCTGCAAATACCCGAATAGATTGAAATGCAATGGTGTTATGATATTATGATAAATAGATTATGATTATCATCATCATTGATGACGATGATACACTGTTGTTCCTTAAGATGGTTTTGATAAACATGTTGTGAGACATCGTCTTAAAAACAAGTGAATGTCTTCAGGAAAATTCGAAATAAAATAAGAACGCAGCGGAATTATACATTTTAATTTTGCGCACTTTCACATAACTCGAAAATCAGAAGAGACGATTTCACTCTCTCACAAATCTCCTATTTGCTGGTATACCAAAGCATAAAGGACTTCAAAACATTGATAAAATCAAAAAGTCATTATAAACATCATGACAAAGTAATTTCACCTTACGTTTCCGCTCTTAAACTGTTAAAAATGCATACAATAGGCTTTGAAGTACGTTCATACTCGGCCTGCAATTACGCACTGTATAGGCATGTTGATTCCTGTACCCCTGAAAGCCAATGAGGGTCGGTAAGAAGGCAATTAAAAAAGAGCCCTAAATGGTTTTGAGAAGTCGTCGTTTCGTCTCTAATAGGCGAGATTCAACGGAGTCATCCCACAAGACCGACACCCACGATTCATACAGCTCACGAGTCACACAGTCCAAGAGTTCGACATAGGCAAATAAAGCCCATGAGTTCGACACTGGGTAAAAACATCCCACGAGTTCGACAGATACAACACCGGGCTTATAATGTGTCGGTCTCGTGGGCCTTGTTGGCTTGGTGTCGAACTCATGGGCTGAATGACTCGTGAGCTGTATAACTCATGGACTGTGTGACTCGTGAGCTGTATGAATCGTGGGTGTCGGTCTTGTGGGATGACTCCGTTGAATCTCGCCTATTAGAGACGAAACGACGACTTCTCAAAACCATTTAGGGCTCTTTGTTTATGATCAGAGGATAAACAGACAACTTCTTACAACTTGCAAACGCCTAATAGGCGCCATAGTAAGTGTAGATAAAGGCGCCTTTGTGCATCCTCGTCCTATAGACAAGACGACTAGGTGTCTCAGGCTGCAAGCAAAAGACATAATTAAGGAGTCTCAAAAAGAGAGTGGCTGAGGCACTTCCGTATAATTTGGTCTTGTTTTTAAAAACAGCTTGCTTAATCAAAGCTGATATGGCAACAGAAAGGCATAATCATATCTATACCTTCTGTCTCTCTTATTTCCTTCTGTCTTTCTCATAATTTTATTATTCGAGTCAGCTGAACTACAAGTCAACATTTGACGATGTGTAATAAATGAGGCAAAGCATACTTTCGATGTGATGTCATAATGTTAACTTCAATCTTTCAATATTTTTTCCTCTCCTGCGCAGGCAAGATGACATGACGCCGTATTATATTGTGCGGGGTTAGATCGAAGTGGAAGGAGTGTGCGCATAATGTGTTTCACACTGGAGACTGAGTATGCTCTAATGTTTGACTGAGCTCATTTTGGCATTGAATGACAACCACAAAAGAAATAATGACAGTTGGTATTAAAGGGATCGTATAGTTTTGGTTGAGACCTAATTTCAGGTTTCTAACATTTTTGGTGAGATAATGAAAACCCTCTTATGAAATATGAAAGAGCATGTAATTCCCTGAGGAATTCAATGTTTATTTGATGAATATTGGTTTTGAAATAGCTGAGATATCCAAAACAGACGATTCTAAAAAAAGTGTGGGCCCCACACTTTTTACGATCGCCTTGTTTTACTTTGTTTTTGGATGTTTCAGTCATTCCAAACCCAATTTTCATCAAATAAACTTTGAATTCCTCTTAGAATGGTATGCTCTGTACTATTTAGGTATCTCGCAAAAAGTTAAAAGCCCAATTCTCATCTCCACCAATACTGTACCATCCCTTTAATGATAAAAATGCAATCGGTGGGGGGGGGGGGGAATCAGCAAGCATTTTTTTTCTAAAAATTCTGCTAAAATCATTTAGGTTACTTTCATATTTTCGCACTTCCCCACGAAATTGAAAGCGAAAGTGTGCAACTGTATGCGGTTAGAGGAGTTTGTGTTTAGCAATATAGAGTTGAGACCTACCCATGTTTCCGACTTTGATAAATGTTCTGTGTAAACAGGAAAAGTCTTGCTGGGAGCAGGTCTGCATGGCTGATAGGTTTTAGATTACAGTGTCACTCCATATTCCAGTTTATTTGAATAAATAGATTTAGTAAAATCAAACAAACAGCGTGGTTGAATTTTCGATAGAGTAGGGTACTGAAAGAGACGAGGCTTATAGGATTTAGTTTAAGTTTTCACACGTTTTTCAGAAAATAGTGATAAATAGTGATGTTGACTCCAACCACGTATGCAAAATCAGATGAAGTATTGATGTCACAGTACCTTCACTAAATATAAGTTTTTGAAATGATGCTGTATAGAAGTAATTATGTGCATCTTTTACGTGGAGTCTTGGTATATGTAGATCAATAATTAGCAACGATGACTTTGGGGGATAAGGACTTGCTCGATGTTGAGTCCTGAAATTAACCAAAATTTTGACTTAAGATGTAGACTCAAATGTCGATGAAAGATATCGCATGTGACAATATTATTGCCATCTCATAGACTTTGCATAGAATGCTTTTAACCAATACCACTGCTTTGTGAAAATATATATAAAAAGATTAAAATGTTGTCACTTTCACGATTTTGTCCCACAAGACAAAAAAACAAACAAACAAACAAAACAAAACGGACAGCCTTCTGTAAGATTTGATATAGAGAAAAACGAGTGAAGCTTTGCTATAATTTGCCCTGTATATAATCCAGTGATAAAGATCATTCGTTTAATGCCATACATCGTGATACTTGGTATGGGCTATTTAAAAAATGACTTGTAAAACCGAGTCAATCTATTACAAGCCTTACGAAGGTATGCTATTATGTATGACTTTTGAGCTGTATGACTCGTGGGCTGTGTGACTCGTGGATGTCAGTCTCGTGACGTGTACCCTTAAAAAGATGTCTTTTTATCCTCTAATCTAAACAAAGCCCCTAAAGTCATCTTTTTGTCTACAAACGAGTTTTCACAACCAGCCATGCGCTCGTCGTATATAGACCGAAGTCTGTAATAATGAATGGATTCTGCCAACCATCAGACTTGTAACTTCTCGTCTCGATTCCTTGACTCACTTTGCCTCTCCTTGTTTGGGGAGGAGCCATGTTCAAGAACGCGTCGAAAGCATCAGGTGGTGTTGCACACGGGTCCACGCTTCGGATGGCACTCATGAACGAGTTCACGATGGACTCACATTTCAAGTTACGACTGGGGAGTGACCAGAAGGAGAAAAAGACGATTATGAATATGATCATGATGATGATGAAAATGATGATGATGATGATGATGATGATGATGATGATGATGATGATGATGATGAAGTAGAAGAAGAAGAAGCAGAAGAAGAAGAAGAAGAAGGAGGAGGAGGGGGAGAAGGAAGAGGAGGAAAAAGAAGGTCCACATGATTGGGTTTCATTACGCATATTGTTGTTTCTTTATTCTTAAAAATAGGAAAGAGAATGAGATAAGCTCAGATGAATTAGATTTCACTGTGATCATGGTGATATAAGATTTTTCTTCTCCTTTGTTTTCAAGCTTGGTATGAAAATTACGATAACTTCATCGCAATAATGGTGACAATGATAGTATTATGATTAGCAATGATAATGATGCTACAACTATATATTCTTCTACTATTGAAAATCATTACAACTTTCATTTGGCAACCTCTTGCTCAGATTTCTGAGTTTTGCTTTCTCTCTATTTTGTTCCGTGATAATTATATTCATCACGCTATTTATTAACCTATTCATTTGTACTGATTTTTGTTTTCTGCTAATAGGTTTGGTATTTAGTGCCTGTACAATGGATACAGTTGCCATGCAATATTAAAGGTCTTTGTTTAACTTTGGGAGCAGTGATTTAAGAAATTTTCAAGATATCACATTTGATGCACGATCATCTTGTGTAGGTCTGTTGTATCACAAAACATCCTACCATAATATAGATTTTCGCAATAAAGCCTAAAATATACGGAGATATCAGAATTTTTCTCAATAAACCATAACTGTAGACGGTTTAGTCTGGAAACATTTTTATTATAACTAGCGTTAACGTTTTGTGTATTTAACAAAACTTAACATCAACGGATTCAATTTTTACAGTGGTTTGAATTGTTTCTATCCCTAACTCACATTCTAAAACTATTTTAAAGCACTAATGCTGGGTTTTTGTTTCATCTGCAAATGGTAAATAAGCCTTTAAGTATCAGCATATATGTTGCAAAGTAAAGAAAGACTAACAAAAACTTAGGGGTGTTTGACGGGAAGAAATTTTAGGGTTGAGCCCTCTAAAGTCATGTTTTTTTTTTGTTTTTTTTTTTTGGGGGGGGGGTTGTTTGTTTGTTTGTTTTTTAGCCAAGCATGTGTGTGCTTGTGGGTGGGATGGGGGTGGGAGGGGTTGCTGCAGGTCTTCCGCGACCTCTTAGCATCCATCTCAATAGGTATTTTTATTTGTGTAACTTCAAAAGTGCTGCGACAGAACCATCATTTTCATAAGCATGTCTTCATTCTTGTTCATGTTATGTATTATGATTGTGTAATGCAGATATGAATAAATGCATCCACTTTGTATAATCTTAAACTTCCCTCTGTTATGGTGTGAAAAAAAAGAGAAACCACGAAGTGCCTAACTTACTAATATGGTAGGCATGGCTCTCCCCGGAGACATTCTTTGTACTCCTGGCATCGTCCGAAGAGGATACCCGTGATGTTAGGCGTGGTCCCTGCAGTGAGTTCGACACTCGGATTGGCAACGGTCATCCCCAGCAGAACGACGACCAAGAAAAGAGCGAAAAGGGAGCGAAGACTCTTCATCATTTTCAGATGTCCAAATAATGGTGCTGTGGTAGTTTTATCTGTATAAGACGCATAAATTACCATATCATTATTGTTTCTTTACTCAGTGGACTTCTATAATTTTTGTGCATTGCACTTACAAACATATCTCATCTGCAGATCTTTCCCCCACCATCCTTGACTGTCGATGAACCATAATAATATATCAATTATATAAGTGAGGTAGTTTACTGCGACGATTCTTTTGATGTCATTATAATTGAAATTATATATATATAATAACTTTATAATAAATAGAATTATCATCTATATACATATATGTACATAACAATGTATTTGCTCCGCATATTGGCAGTACTAAAAATAGCAATTTATAATAATGTCTCAATAGAGGAATGCACTGAATGCCAATTGCCTTGATTTTAATTCAAAATCCGAAGTTTCGGGGGCCTCCCCCTTCGTCAGGGATGAAAGTGCTCCATATATGTACATACATATGTCTGAACCTTGAAATCTCATGAATCTATTGCGCGTATGGAAAGTAGAATAGAATAGATCTAGTAGAGTAAACTAATACTAGTAACCACTTGCCTTGGTTCGATTTCTAAAATGGTCAAGTAATGTATAGATCTATTCTCTAGCTTTTGATAGTCTAAATGCATTTCGTCTATGTGAAATATAAAAAAAAAACAAGTTTCATGCCAGCAAAGTAAATGTTTCCTTCTGTATTATGATGAAAAAACACTATACAAATTAACCGAGAGCAAAGACAAAGAGAAGTCTAGTTGGGAAGTGTCAGAGTTCTATAGTGATTCTATCAAATTTCCCAGTTTTCTATATTACAAGTCTGTTGAAATCTGTGTTTTCAGCTGCCCCTTCACCAGGGTTCCTGGGGAACATTTCATGAAGCATTTTGTCCGACAAAGTTGTTGCACAAATTTGCTCTCAGCAAATCATATGCAAGGATTTCAGTAGCTTGTAACAGTTTTCAGAAAAATATCCGACCAAAACGCTTCATGAATTGCGCCCCTGGAGTGCGGGATGCCGCATGAGCAAGGTCATCTTCGTCTCCGCTCCCCCCCCCCCCCCCCCCCGATTATTGCTGTCATCATCAGAATCGTTGTCATTATTCCCATTCAGCTGAATGAATTCTCGACGTCAAACTTAAAGTCTAAATAATGTACAATAATGTCATATTCGGAAAATTTGACGGTTCATGACAGAAAGCCGTGCATAGGTAAGAAACACAAGATTACACCCTTGACGACAGGCATTTTTAACCTTTAAGATATTTTTTTTTTCACGTCCAGCAGAAACATATAACATTTTGCAGAGAAAGGAATGAATAAATTACGTCACAATGTGTAATAAAGGAAATGTATAAGTTTGCCAAATATTGAAAGAAGATGGAAAGTATAATGGAAGTGACTTACTGCACTGCACTTAATTGTGGAGAAAATGGAAAGTTGAAAGTTGAGACGTGGGGTCTCTAGAATGACGTCACTAATTTCGGCTCGCCATAGACAGGTGCACTTTGGGCGAAAATGCGTGAAGAAAATCTTTCAGTTTTGATGCACGATTTCGTCATGGTGTGAATACTTTCAAATAGATTACTAGTATATTCATAAACTGTTTCAGGATACTTCTTCATTGCTCGTATGTGACACCCAAATTCATATGATTTTGATCAGTTTTATATTGCAGCTTGTTACCATTAGGTCATACTTCTTTAACCACTAAATGCCTGGGGTTTTCGGCTTTAATGTAGGCCTTTATACAGGGCAATTTCGCACAGAACTGATTCGCTATCATATAATTTCTCATTACACCATCACCACACTGAACATGCTGTGTTCCACGTTTCGGGATACTTTTAAGAGCAATAGCAAAACAATAAACTCAACTTTATTTCCATCGATTTCTTCCAGGGTGTGTCAGAAACAAAAGGTGCCAGCAGTGAATGTTACACATAACAGATGAGAAGTAAGGGAGAGAGGATGGTCGGGAAGAAGAGGGAGTGAGGATGGGAGAGAGTGTAGGGAAAAGGGAAAGAGAAAGCTCTTTGCTTATAGTATCATTCGGTGAGATGCATCAATATTTGACCACTAAGGCTTATGTTGGGGCGTACAGCCACTGAGAAAGGAGACTCTGGGAGGGAACTCGACTGATCGACAAGTCGCATGCACACAGGAAAACCCCAAGCTTGTATTTCGACGAATTGTCAGTACCACCAGCAAAGCAAACACATAACGTTTTCAGAACAATTCCTCAACATTTTTTTTCCAAGTTTCTATACATGTTCGGCTGGAACGGACGTTTTTAGAGCGTACATATAACGTCAAAGTTTGGACTTAGCATTCACCGCAAAGCACAGGTTTTGGAAAACGTTTTTAAAACGTCAATGGGCGTTACAACATGCCAATATCCTTCACAAAACGTTTGTAAACGTTATCGGACAAAATATTAAACGTCCTGTACCTAACGTGTACAGAACGTTTTTCCCTGACCCTTTGTTGTTGTTGTTGTTGTTGAACGTTTATTAAACGTGGTAAAAAAGTCCATTTCTAACCCAGCAAAATGTAAGACGTTTTTAGAACGTTCAAAAGACGCTTTTCTTAAGTCTGCTACGTCTTCATCTTAAACGTTCACAAATTGTTTTTGTTACGTCTGCTACGTCTTCGGCTATAATGAACGTTTAAAAATGTTTTTATTTTATACTATCATTATGCGTCTTCTAGTGGTTTCTTTATCATGAATTTTCATGCATATTTATGAATATTCTAGTAAAAAATCTAAAATTTGCAAACTAGTGGAAACAGATTAAAGACAATGAAGTGAAGAATGTTAATGCTTTGGTCAAACTTCTTAACTGCGTTAAAATTTTACTTACCTTATTGTTCAGTTATTCACAATTTCAAATTGTGCTATTAAGAGGTAATTTCATACTGTTGATAGGCCTCATTAAGGTATGTGACAATGTCTTCACGCATTACTACATTTTTGCCGGTATATAAAAAAAAGTGATACAGATGCATTAGCTAGAAATAGGATGTAGCAGGTATAGGTAGTAGGATATTAGGTACAGGCTAGGATATAGGATGATATAGGATTACGATTAGAGTAAATCAATCCTAGATTGTGCCTGTAAAATCTCATAACTAAATAGTATGCTCAATACAACAGTATACCCATTACGTTTTTAAGGGTTTTTTGAACGTTCTTAAAACGTTTATAGAAAATTCTAGACATTTATAAAAGTTTGAAGACTTTTTGCAAGTTTTCTAAAAGTTCTTAAAACATTTGTCATACACGGTAGAAGTTCTTAAAAGGTTTTCTGGACCTTCTAGACGGATATGAAAGGTTCTCTAAACGTTCCGGAAAGGGTCATAAGACTTTTTAGACATTCTTAAAACTTTTTTTGAACGTTCTAGGCGGTTTTTAAAGGTTTTCTGGACGTCCGCAGAACATCCACAGAACGTTTTGAATATTCTTAAAAGGTTTTATAACGTCTATAACGTCCAAGAGGTTTTCAGCAGTTCCTTTCAAATTTTGAAAGGTTTTTATTGTTTATTTTTAACGTCCATTTAAAACGTTTTAAATACGTCTAAAACCTCTGCCAAAAAGACATTCCGTAAACGTCTTGACAAAACGTCCAAATAAAGAACTTGGAATATTTCAAGAACGTTCAGAAAACGCTCAATTGTTAGCTTGGAGGGAGCTTTCCACCGAGCCCTGGTACCACGTAGCAAACAGGGTTCGAGCCAACAATAGCAATGTGTGACCCTGTTGGAAAATGAATGAATCATACCTTGTCGTGAGCACAGAATCTGCGGAGTCGCACGTTGAGTGCAAAGTTCTGTCGCTGGAGTGGAAGCACTACTTCTTCGAACCCAGTGAGCACCGGAGGGACGTTCACAGTGCGTCAAAGTTCATCTCCGACTGAGGTGCTTGGCGGGTTGGATCATGTTATGAGGGTCATATTCTACAAACAGCTATTGGGGCTTCCCAACATGCCTGAATCCGGATGACATTTTTTTTTTTTTTTTTTAAATCGCTGTTGAAGGCAAATGGGTCTAGTTTCAGCCAAACCAGGGAGGTGAGAGTCACCACCCTGGCCAAACACACTGATGCGTATAGCGTTGAGTATTCATACATCAACATGCGCAAACTTAATATCCGATATATATATATATATATATATATATATATATATATGGATGAAAACGTTGAACGATGTACAATTGGCCATTTTCGGGCTTTGCGATATTCAAACCCTTGTAAAATTGTCACCTGTGGGTGTTTTTCATAGTTTTATGTATCATTTGGTAGGGGAGGGTTGTGCCTTTTAGAAAATATACACTTTGTATTGTTGTTACCGCATTTCCTTCAAAAAATAATGCCTTAAAGCTGAAAAAATTGACAAAAATACATATTTTATGAAAAAATCCCAGAATCAGACGTCGCAATTTTTGTTCTTATCCAATTCTACAGCTTTGTTTTTTTCTTGTGAGTAAGCCCACATACTCCAACTATTCAATCAAGTACTTCTGCCATGAACGTGTTTATTATTTATCTTATCAGGAACTTTTGAATTCACTCATGTCTGAAAAAGAACGTCTCTGAATGAATTATCTTCTCCTTGACGCAAAAACTCCTGGATGAATATGAAAACATGTAAGGCCATATTTATTTAGCGTCTTATCCATACTACCATTCCATCAAAATTTATGAATGAGCTGTATAAAATAATCGCGTGGTGGCTCATTAAAGAAAATTATACTGAATAACCATCAGAGATGTTCGATTGGTTAATGGTGTCATTAATGAAAGTTGATTATGCTTGAGATAAAAACTGGTGATCAGTACGTCAGTGTGAGCCAGGCGAAATGATTGGCAACAAGAGCAACATACTGTCCATAAAAATGAGTTCTGGTTGAAAATCCAAATTGGCAAACGTCTCTGATCAAAGCGAATGTCTCTGATTGAAAATCTCTAAAGGGATATTCCCTCATCTGACACTTACACACTGCATGATACTTTATTTGCGCGCTTATAATTACGCACTGACGCGCCACCCTGGAATCGAGTTGGCATAATTCAACAACGGAAATGCCCACAAATCCTGAAAATGTGAGTAAGAACAAAAACTTTCCTGGTGTTTGTGCCGATTTATAACAGTTATCATTCCGTAGATTTGCCAATTAGTATCATCTGTGAAATTTTGTATTTTAACCTTTGGATTATAGATAAATTAAAGAAGGATAGACAGTAAATATGTAAGATTCTACATGAAGATCAAAGACCGCACGTCTCTGAGCAAAATGAAAAACGTCTCTGATAATTACTGTTTCATGAAATAAAGACATCCATTCTACAAATTATGAGAACATTACTCTGCAAAAAGTCCGGTGTTAAATAGTGAACACCGAGCTGGTGTTAAATTTTCGGTGCTCATTTATGGTGTTAAATTAACACCTACGGGTGTCATTTCCAAATTTTAAACTGTTTTTTGAAGTGTTTCTTAGTAACTGCAGTTCTTGTTGATTTTTAATTTAAACAAGACGATCAAGAATTTTACATTAAAATACTAGATTTTTGAAAAAATATGAAAATAAATTTACACCAAAGTAACACCAGCTGGTGTGGTCCCTTATTGAAGCTGGACGGGTGTTAAACCATTGATATTAACACCAGCAAATATCAAATCAACACCATGTGGTGTCATTTTTGAATTAACACCAGTACAGTGTCAAAATAACACCAGGTACAGTGTCAAATTAACACCACGAAGTGTCATGTGAACACTTTTCAACACCATCACAGTGCATTTTTAACACCTGTGGGTGTGGTCCTTTATTGAAGTTTGATCGGTGTTAGATTTAACACCTGTGGTGTTAAATCTAACACCGATGTTTTTGCAGTGTAAAGTAGAATTAGGTCTGGATGGGTGCGGTTAGTATTATAGGAACAAGAAGAACAAAGTTTACACGGGCGTGTTATAATATTAAGAAAAATGAAGCTTCCTTAAAGATGTTGAAAATATGTAAAAGAGTTTCAAATTTAAGGTTTTCTGTTGATTGAGCAAGTGTAAACACATTGCCTGGACAGAAGCTGTGTTTTATGACTAGTAATAGGTCAGTAGTCTATAATTATAATGTAGTAGTCACTTTGAATTACGCATTTTTTGTGAGAGAAGCAGAAATGTAAGAAAAACAGGTTTAGGTCAGGGACGTTCTCTGAACAAAATCAAGATCTGTTCTCAAACCAATGTTAATGACCCATCATGGCGAATTGCTGCCTACGTTTGAAGCACATAGGTTCCTGAATCCAAATATAATGCTAATATCTTGTAAAAATCAAACCCATTAAGTACTGATAAGCAAAGATGTTTACGTCAGAGACGTTATACGGGACGTTTTACATATTTTCAACTACTACTATTGGGAGTAGATCTTTCATTATTCCACAGTAGATGGCCCTTGTATACATACATTGTTCTAGGTAATTTGCGCAATCTAAAAACAATGTTGATTTTATAATTTTGATCAGAGACGTTCATTTTGTGCGTACATTGCTCCAGTGCATGGCAAGTTAACTTTAATATCATTTTTACTCTATTTTTTTTTTTTTTTACAGCAAGATGGGAAGACCGGATGGATTGTAAACACTCCGAATACTAGTATCCTGTTTAGGATCTTTAGTCTCAGTCATGTTCATGGAGCCTACAAGTTCCAGACCACGGCCGTGGTACTGGCAAGACCGGACGGATATCTTGGAGGTGCCATCTGTTTACACAATAATGACTTTCCCAACCCCGGTTTCAGGTGTCGCAAGCGACACAGTCGATACTATGCACTGATTGAGGACATTGAATACCAAATGAAGGAGAATTCAATTCAATGTTATAATGCCGACTCCGTTTTTAATGCACGTCACTACGTTTGCTTTTGAGCCTGTGAAATTTGAGGCTTATACGCTAAGAAGTAAAGGTTCAAATAATTTGCACCCAATTTGAAACAATGGCAGGACACACTTGAACCCTTAATTATGTTTAATTGCACCCTTACTTAACTGCCTTTTTGAATTTTTGCCAATTTCTGCAAATAAGGTTTTTTACAGTGGATAAGAATATGCAAATGAGTGAGCTAACCATGTCATAACCTCTCCATTTTCCATTGATCGTGTACAAAAAATAACAAAAATTTAATGTTTCTGGCATTGAAATCTGAAACATAATGCTATTCCTGGTTGATTACCTTCGGAATAGTGATCAGTTACATAATATACCCGGATTTAAGCCTGGGGCATAATTATGTTTGAATGAAAAACTGGAAATTTCAAAATATTATGTTCAAATGTTATGGCAAGTTGTGAGGGGATGACATAGCACATAGGTTCCTCAATCCAAATATAATGCTAATGTCTTGTAAAAATCAAACCCATTAAGTACTGATAAGCAATGATGTTTACGTCAGAGACGTTATACGGGACGTTTTACATATTTTCAACTACTACAATTGGGATTAGATCTTTCATTATTCCACAGTAGATGGCCCTCGTATACATACATTGTTCTAGGTAATTTGCGCAATCTAAAAACAATGGTGATTTCATAATATTGATCAGAGACGTTCATTTTGTACGTACATTGCTCCAGTGCATGGCAAGTTAACTTTAATATCATTTTTACTCTATTTTTTTTTTCTTACAGCAAGATGGGAAGACCGGATGGATTGTAAACACTCCGAATATCCTGTTTAGGATCTTTAGTCTCAGTCATGTTCATGGAGCCTACAAGTTCCAGACCACGGCCGTGGTACTGGCAAGACCGGACGGATATCTTGGTTATCTTGGTTATCGGATATCTATATCCTTACTTAACTGCCTTTTTGAATTTTTGCCAATTTCTGCAAATAAGGTTTTTGTACAGTGGATAAGAATATGCAAATGAGTGAGCTAACCATGTCATAACCTCTCCATTTTCCATTGATCGTGTACAAAAAATAACGAAAATTTAATGTTTCTGGCATTGAAATCTGAAACATAATGCTATTCCTGGTTGATTACCTTCGGAATAGTGATCAGTTGTATATATACCCGGATTTAAGCCTGGGGCATAATTATGTTTGAATGAAAAACTGGAAATTTCAAAATATTACCTTCAAATGCTATGGCAAGTTGTGAGGGGATGACATGCTCATTTTGCCATTTGCAGATTCATAATGACCATTCAAAAACTATTTACTGAAGAACTAGCGAAACTTCAAAATGTCACAACCTTCTCATTTTGTGGAGCCCGTATGATTTTCTTTCTTATCAGCGAATAACTTTATACATTTGGGCTGAATTTCCCCTTTAATGAAGCTTTTTCCTTTGGAAGTAAGGTGAAATATTCTAGTGATATTTTTGAGGTTTGTAAGCCAAATACAGGAGAAAAGGAAAAATACTAACGTCTGTGATGAAACAAGAAAACGTCTATTAAGAATGTCCCTTACCTATACCTAGTTTCCACTATGAACACTATAATGCATCGCCTTTGAGTTGAAGGAAGAAGGATTAATAATCCCCTAACGATGTGACAGATAAAATGTGATATTGTTATGTTATCATTGTCAACCTCTTGAAAGAGGTTTACAGTTCACTTTTGGTCAACAAACAGTTGCTATACCATACTGTCGATATTCTTTTGAGTTTGGTGTTGTGGCAAGTGCATTACATTGTTTACAATTTATATCTGCCATAGTATGAAAAAAAAAAGCGCAGCGAAATTTGATGCTTCTAGGATAAGCAAAGGTTAATTACAGCTTTCTTAGACGACATCAACAGTGGCCCAGGTACGGTCCCTAATGAAAATGCAAACTGGCTTTTTTTAGACTAAGGGGTCAAATTAAATTAATATTAATAAATTTGTGTTTACCTTTGTTATAGATTTGGACTACAATTGAAAGCAAACATATACAAAATTGATAGCGTGTGGGCACACCTGCATATACACCTGAAGGTAAAATGCAAAGTAGTGGTCATCATAAACAAAAACAATTCTCGACATTTAGGCCTAGGTAAATGATTTCTCAATGAATGTGGAATGTCCAGTTGCGAGCATCTTTTAAAATAGGGAGTTTGATGTTTAATTTTAGTGATAACTTACAGCCGAAACGTCCCTGATGGAAAAGCAAATGTCTCTGATATAAATGAGTAATTAGGTAAAGTATTTGAAATTTCAAATTTTTCATGTAATTTTGTTGTCTGTCATTAAAAGGTGTTGTAAGATCTGAATAATATATCAAGAACAGGCTTGCTGTTGATTTTTGGTGCAGAAATCGAAATTCCTCTTACAATTTGGAGATTCGTAGTTACAATCAGTTAGTATGAAAATAATTCAAGTTGAAATTACCATTCTGAATTGTTGATAAAAGATTAACATGTGTTTGATAAAGGAAAATGTTGTTTGCTCACAAAGCTCTTAAATATGGATATAATGACATCTTTTGTATTGCCTATGTCTGAGGAACGTCTATGAGTGAAACCAGAACGTCTCTGATCAAAACATGGCTTACTTCCAGCGTCTGTATAGGGCTTTTATGGTGATTTGATCAAACGAAATGCACTAAATTCATTATTAGTATCTACTGAACATTAACATTTAAACAAATGAGACCCCTGCTACATGTTTTGTTCAAATGAGATTAAAGTGAAGATAAGAATATGAAAATCTCTGCTTAAATGACAAAAACTCCACTTTTTCTTTAACTTCCATGTGTATTAGCTTTTGTAAACTTCACAGGAGATAAACAATATTTTAGGAACAAATTAACACAGTCTTCGAAAGTATGAACAAGATTTAACTATCTTCATTTGAATGTTTTTTCACCCTTCATTTGAATTTTCACTAAAACGATGTTTATTTTAGTCAGAGACGTTCGCCATTATTTCACAGTTCTATTTAACCTTGAATAAAAACAACACCCTTGGAGATATCCCAGTATAATTGGGTTTGCAAGAAAGCTGACAATAATGACATTTCACTGAGATGTATCTATATCAATGAGTCACATGTTTTAATTTTGACCCCTGATTTGCCCAATTGTACATCGTTCAACGTTTTCACCCATATATATATATATATATATATACATATATATATGTATATATATATATGTGTGTGTGTGTGTGTGTGTATATATATATATATATATATATATATATATATATATACATATATATATGTATATATATATATATATATGTGTGTGTGTGTGTGTGTGTGTATATATATATATATATATATATATATACATCATGTTCATGTGACTGTTCTTTGTTTCTTCGCATTTCTGTAGATTTTTTCTTCCCTTTAGATTTTCATTCAAGACGTATCATTTAACACAACTGTCACAGCCATATCAAGAGGTGTTACAAAAAATCAAAACAGAAAAAACATTTCCCGCTTTTGATCCTTAATAGTTCGAAAACTATACATCAGATAACACTGTCATTGGTAATAGCTGAATAGCGCAGTTTAGTTGGAGGTGATTTGAATATATGCGAGCATAAAAAAGGTTCGTTAAATCCATGAGTAAAGTTAAGTTTTATGGTTAAGTTCCAGATTTTGGTCAAAAAGATAATCTAATGAACACTCTGTACAAAATGGAACTTTACACAAGAACCAATGATGTATGCGCTTAAAATGACCCTGAACAATAGACATGAATACTGACACGAACACCACCTTTTGAGAGCTCTGCTGACTGCTAGGCTTCTGGACTCTCTCTCCAAGGCAAATGAATGTTTATTAATATTTTATGATGGATTGCCCTGCCCACTGCTAGTCTAAATTCATGGTAAAGGGTAAAATGCATGCACATGAAAAAAAAATAATAAGCACATGCTTTCATGTGCTTGCAATACACTACATTTCAGGATGAATAAAGACTAGCTCCCAGCAAACACATAACGTTTTCATTTTTTGTTTTTTTTTTTTAGGTTCCGTACGTCTTCGTATAAAATGGACGTTTTTAAAACGTACATACAACGTCAAAGTTGGGACTAAGTAGAATTTACCGCAAAGCACAGCTTTTTTTTTTTTTTTTTGGAAAACGTTTCAAAAGTGTCAATGGACGTTACAAAACGTTTTGTCTGCTACGTCTTCGTCCTTTATAAACGTCCACAAAACGTTTTTATTAGGCCTGCTACGTCGAATTCGTCTTTAATGAACGTTTAAAAAAAAAAAAAAACGTTTTTATTTGGTCTGGTGCGTGTAAGTCATTGGTTTCTTTATCATGAATATTCATGCCTATTTATGAATATTCAAATAAGAAAATATAAGATTTGAAAACTAGTGGAAATAGATAAAAGACATTGAAAGCTAAAGATTTATGCTGGGCTCAAACTTTCTGTGTTAAAAATAAACTTCCCTATATATATTCTACGTTATTGTTCAATTATTCACAATTTCAAATTATGTTATGAAGAGGTATTTTCATATGTTAATAGGCCTAATTAAGGTGTGTGTGATCTAATTTTAGTAACCATTTTTTCATGCATTACAACATTTTGCTAGTATATAAAAGAATATGACACAGATTCATCAATTGGGAATAGGATGCAGTAAAGGTATAGGTGGTAGGACATTAGGAACAGGTTAGGATAGGATTATATAGGATTAGAATTATTGTACATAAACCCAGATTGTGCCTGTATAATCTCAGAACTATATATATTTTTGTATAAGTACCCAATAAATATAAACATTAGATGTTCTTAAAAGGTTTTCTGGACATTCTATATAGACGGATATTATGAAAGGTTCTTTAAACGTGCTGGAACGGGTCATAAGACTTTTTTGACGTTCTTATAACGTTTTATGAACGTTCTAGACTGTTTTCAAAGGTTTTCTGGACGTCCGCAGATCGTTTTGAATATTCTTAAAAGGTTTCACCGTGACATCCATAACGTCCTTAAGGTTTTCTGCAGGTCCTTAAAAATTCCGAAAGGTTTTTTATTGGTTTTTTAAACGTTTAAAAACGTTTATAACGTCCATTTGAATCGTTTTAAATACGTCGAAAACCTTCCACAAAAATACGTTCTGAATCGTTTTGACAAAACGTCGAAATAACGAACTTGGAACGTTTCAAGAACGTGCAGAAAACGTCCAAATGTTAGCTGGGCTGTGATGGTGGAATTTCTCATGAATGTGTAATAGAGCATCCAAACCCTTGCCATTGTTCAGAACCATTGTCTACACTCCCATACATAGGCTTACCAATTGATCCCCGTGCAAAATCAAAGTTTTGTACAGAGGGTTGAAAATAGACCAAAATCTGAAACCAAACTTTAAAAAAAAAAACAAATCTTGAATGTAATGAAGCTGATTTATGTTTTAGTTTTTAAACTACCTACAACAAAATTGTACACTATTCAGCTTATTGCTCATATCAATATCAGTGTTACTATTAAGGATCAAAAGTGGGAAATGTTAGGTTAGGTTAGGTCCACATCTGATTTTTATTTTAAGGTACTATGTTTATTTTCCAATATTCCTTGGTTGTTGTTGTGGGGGTTTTTTTTCAAACTGTTAATTCACCAGGATTAATCACTTTTCTCTAGAGACATCTTTCTGCCAACAGAACTTGACAGTTGCAGTACTAATCTTTCATGCGGCAAAAGGATGTACAGCGCTGCCAACATTGGAAACTAGTTGAGAGTGAGACTCCCATAGGCCAAGTGAGTGAGATCAATAGAAATGCATGCTAATGAAATAAAGTTTTGGAGTGAGAAAGGACCAAAATGAGTGAGTCTCACTCTCAATGAGTGAGAGTTGGCAGCCCTGGACGTATCTGGAGTATGATACCCGGTCCTCATTAAAATTTTATGTACGACAAAGGGTGTATCTATAATTATAAAAAGAGATAATTGTATGCACCATTTCGCCATAAAGTTTGCCCCCCAAATTGTGAAAATGACTCAAGAAAACTCCTAAATGGAATTTCTACAAACGTTACTGTATCTCAAAGTTGGCTACATGAAAATTTCGATCTCAATGACCCCATCCCATTTAGGAAAAATTTACTGTTTCCAACCCACATTTTTCCTGTACACGTATATACTAGTACCGGTAACTTTGGAGGCCTACTTCATTTCCAGATCCTCAGTACAAAAATTCGTGAACGTACGTGTACGTACAAAAAGTACCATGCGTAGAGAGAGCGAAGTGGAAGGGCGCCCGCCTTTTATGCGTTGGCGAAACTATGGCAGCGAGGGTAACGAAAAGCGACGACAAGGCCGAAATTCGACGTGAATATCTGGGTAAATGTCTTGTCTTTTATACATTCAATCACATTAGAAGATTTAGGTAGGTATGCTGATAGTGAAAATGTATTTTATCTAGGCTAGTAATATGTCATAAATGTTAATTGTTCACTAGTCCGGCGTGTCGCGTTAGCAGCTTCACATGTTGCAGTCCCTCCTATTGGAAGTTGTGTAGGTTTGAATCAGGTGTAACGTCAGAGCCCACGCCACGGCCCACGGGCCATCCCCGCCACAGACAGTGTTTTAGATTTAGACTAGGCACTGGAGGAAAACCCCCAATTTTCCGACACATAAGCTTTTTCGCAATATTTTTCAACTCAAATAATACTCTACATAATTATATCTATAATAATGTAAGTTAAATATATCAACCTAACCGTTACTTATTTATCCCAATATTGATTTTGTGAAATAAAATTTACATCATATTCATAAAATTTGAAAGAATCCCAAAATATTATCACCTTGTCAATTCCCCAAAATTCGGACATGCGTGCAATGTCAATATGCATACAAGGCCGCTGAAAAATGAGTGCGCACCATACCTTGTTGGTGCAAGGTTGCATCAGGGACATTGCGGCGCCCGTTCGTGTCCGAATTTTGGTGACTCTGCACTTGCATTCAGCCCCTGTAACTGAGTGTTACATTTATTCACTGGATCGCCATCGGCACATACAGAGATTTTGTTTTTCTTTTGTGTTTTTGAGGATATCATTACACTCCACTTGCGATAAGCAAAAAATCTCGCAATTCAATTTTTAGCGCTTTTTCGGCTACCCTGATTCTTTACACAGGACCCAATTCACACGTGCTTTGGAAAAGTTGCGGCGATTCTGCATTTTTGACAGCAAAATTTGGGATATTAGATGGATTTTTGGAGGTGACTCGGGCACTTTCCTTGTGTGAACAAGTGTGCCAGTATGTGAAAAGATGTGATATGCGTGTGTGTTGTGACAGTAGAATTTGCTATTAAGTGATAAGTGTCCGGATATTGGAGGCCCGCCGAAAATTGGGGGTTTTACTCCAGGCCTATACTGTATATTAAACAAATTATGTTACGTGCATACAGTATGGAACCTAGATATATAGGCATACTCGTGAAATAGGCCTCACCACTGCAAGTCCATACTAATAGTTAATACTACAGCGACTTGCATGTTTATAGGCCTACTCGTGAATGCAGCTTCACCGTGTGGCGTTCACCGGTACTAAAGCATGGCACTGGGGCTTTCTTCCACAAATACTAGTAGTACTCGTGAATGCGGCCCCACCAAACGGCGTTTACGCGAGATTGATACCGCGGCGGGGCCGATTTCCACAGCATACTCTAGCATCTTTTCTCCTCCCTTTCTCCTGTCTTTTTCCTTTGTTCTTCAACATTTTATTCTCAGAAGACTTCCTAATGCCCCTCGACTAATTTAATGGCCAATTTAGCCATAATTACAACCTAAACCTAACCCTAACCCTATATTATAAACCTAAACTTGCTTGCTAATGCATGGGTGCCTGCGCACTGCAGCAGGGCTAATTTCACGATTTTGCCGATATGTATTAGATAAAATGCATAACTGCGCAAAAACTGGTCAATAAAATTATCATAAAAGTAGATTCTGTTAGGCCTCCATAAATGGGCAATTCCACGGTAACTAGGACACAGGTGCCAAAAATTCAAAATGATATTTGTTTCAAACACCATACATTTTCAGACAGTACTTGAGTTGAAGTTTTAAGAATCATTATGTTTTTCAATAAAAGCGGCCATTTTGATTTTCAAAATGGCTGCCAAAATATGCCTATAACTCAATGGTGAAAAGAGTGTATTGTCG
The DNA here is from genome assembly GCA_033980235.1 of Diadema setosum. Classification (NCBI taxonomy): domain Eukaryota; kingdom Metazoa; phylum Echinodermata; class Echinoidea; order Diadematoida; family Diadematidae; genus Diadema; species Diadema setosum. The sequence continues at coordinate 5,701,400 of CM067080.1, forward strand.
CATAACTTACTCTCTGTATATCCGCTTTATTAGTACTCTAAACAACAATCTGTCATATGTATGCAGTTACCAGAGAAGTCTTTTACCACACGATAGAAAAAAAAGCTGGTAGCTTTAAAGAATTTGATAAAAACTGTTAATTACTTTGATAATGATGGATGTAACGTCAGTTACCAAAAACAAGGAATTTTTAAGTTTATTCATCAAAGGAAGTGAGCTGTATGATGTAACTTGGGATTTCTAATGTATGCCCATATGCCTTTATTTTAATACCAGAAATAAGGATACTTGGCATACTGGAGAGTCAAAATGAACACTACAAAATGTGTAACGTCAGTTACGGAAACGACGTACACAAGTATGTAACGTCAGTTACCATCACAGTACTTATAACTGAGGCAAATTTTTTTACTTTTGGCCATTTCGATACATCTGGGAAGTCAACTTACAACAAAGAGCAGCAATCCCTTTTTAGGAAATGATGTCATTACCATGGTATGTCCATGGATTTTTTTTTTTTATTTTATTTCTAAATTCATTCATTTGTTAAACCATGATTATTATTTTTTTTTTTAAGGGGGGGGGGGGGGCTTGAACTTTCGATTTTTTGATTCAGCACAAGTTTAAGGTTAAATCGTCTGGAAGTTTAGTTTGCCACATGCAGTATATGCACTCAAATTAGTACATTCCCAGTCCTACGGGATGATAAAGCTACCAAAGTTTGTAGGCCTAATCAGTGACATCATTGCATGTTAACCACATTTTTTATAAAAAAAAAAAACAAACAAACTTCTGCACAGCTGTATACCAACAGTTTAAGAATCTTCACCAATGTTTGCTTTTGCTGGCATTTTTTTTTTTTCAGGAAGCTTAGTCAAGTTTTTACCTCAAGGCAAATGCACAAACAGATATTTCTTCTCTTGCACTTAAATGTGTGGTGTAGTTAACATGGCTCATCTTGTATTATGGTACGTAAGGCATGTACTCATCTATTGTTTGAAACTTAACACTGATGTTGCTCAAAGAGAGAGAGGATTCTATAGGGTTTAAAAAAATTGTTCATACAGTGTGTATTTGTTGATTACTTAAATGTTCTATTCATGCAGGGACATTTTGTAATTCAACACATGATAATTATGAACAAGAAGAGTTTTTTATATTGATTTTAGTATTCTTTCGTTGCAAAGTCTGATTTCTTGGTATCTCGAATGTATTTGCAAGCCGTGATATATCAGTGAAAAGGAAAAGAAAAACAGTTAAATTACTTCAAGCTAGGAATAAAACAATAATGCTCTTTTGACCAAAAAAGCATTTATTTTTCTTCTTCACAGAGAAATATTAAAAGTGCGACACTTTTCATTTAAATCAATTGATGATGGAGATCATCAGGAGTAAAATAAAGAAAAGAAGGAGAAATATATCACAATAGATTTCATACATATTTATGCATATTTATGAGTTGATACATGTTTTTTTCCCCCATGACCTGGAAGATATTTTGATATTTTTTTTCAAGCACAAAAATATCCATGTTTTGTGTAGTACTACAAGGTATTATGGGTGGAGCACTCTATGTACAGCTGTAGATAAAAACTTTCCTGTTCATTAAAAAACAAACAAACAAACAAACAAAAAAGCCCTTAGTCATGTCAATATATTTATACTTGGAACTGCTTAATGTATTAATGGCTCTTTGTAATCATAAATATTGAATAAAAATTAAATCTTCAGACAAATGTCAAGAAATATCCTCTTGTGCATTTACATTATTTTTGCCCAACTGTGCTATGGCATGGGGGGGGGGGGGGGTGCCCCCTAAGGGCCCATCCAATATTATTTCTGTCTTTAGATTTTGTTTCAATTTGTTGCTGTAGTTGCCTGGGATTGTCACTGGTACATTGCAGCAGTATAATAACCTGTTAAATAAATTAGTTCTCTGTAAACCCCACGGCAAAGTATGTGTAACGTCAGTTACTGACATGTTTACCTTTAAGTTTTCATAGAACACAAAGAAAATGGACTACTGTTTCATTATATTGTGTATTTATGACTGATCAACCAAGGTATGACTCCATATCAACCAAATCATTCTGAATGGTCAGAATTATGAAATATCACATAGCTATTCCCAATCATGATTTTGCATGTGTAAACCCTATGGCAAATGTAAGCGTAACGTCAGTTACGTAACGTCAGTTACCATCATGCCTTCACTGAAATTGGCATGGTGGTAAAAGGAGACAACTAAAGTGCACATTATTTTGCACACCTGTTCCTAAGAACCTAGGTGTATTGCCATATTAAACACATAAAGGCTAAAAGTCAGGGACATGAGATATTTCCATTTACACCTACACCATAATTTCCCATGTCCTTTTTCCGTAACGTCAGTTACCGACACATTTTCACTTGCTATGTGATAAGAAGTGCAGTTTGAGAGAAAAACTTTCCACCTATTTCTTCATTCTCATGAACTTATTCATCAATGCTAATTGCAAGCCCAAGGTGCTTTCATTCACAAAACTACAAGGTAAACAATTTCCTGAAAATCCTTACGTGTAACGTCAGTTACCGTGGAATTGCCCAAATTTGTGTTTAGAAAGACAAGATCATGAGATGGCCGTGCCGTATCAACCAGGTCAATACTCAAAGTGGATTCTGTGACTGTACAGCATTGCTACATGGATCTGCTGATGTCTGCGTTGAAGTGAAGTGTAGGCCACTCAAAATTTCCTCAGCAATGTTTAAACACCTGCTCTGGGGCTGGCACTGTTTCATTGTATCTGTTCAATCCTATGGATGTTTCTTTTGAGTGTAGGGATCCCATCCCATGAAGCAGCTGCATACTCTGCAATGGGTCTGACATACATTATGTCTTGGAGGTTGTCTCCGTGATCTTCTTAGAGCAATGATTGAAGTTGCACTGGAGAAATCATGGGTGGAATTTACTTTCTTGCGTGTGATTTCAACGTTTGTGTTGAAGCTGAGCTTATTGTCGACATGAAGGCCTAGGTATCTGGCAGATGAAACTTCATCCGGGAAGGTTTCATGGATGTATTAAGTAGTAGTATCATGGGAAAGAAGAGGGTTTTTGGGGGACTCTATTCACATGGCATTTTGCCGGATGAAATTGCATGCCCAAGGTGCACTCCCACTTTTGTACGGAATCCAGATCACCCTGAAGTAGTGCAGCATCATCTTCAGAGGATATTTTCTCACAGTTATCCGCTAGTGCTAGTGCTACAGAACTTTTTTTGCCCCCAAATTTTCAGGTTTCATGCAAAATACATTTCCCCCAAAATTTTATTACTAGATCTACATAGTACATGCTCCTATGCCTTTTGCAGGAAAGTTAAGAATACTGCTTTTCCATGAAAAATATGTTTTTTTTTTGCCATCAGGATAGTATGGCAGTGCTGTTTACAACTTAGAAAGTTGTCATTCCTGTGTAAATTATCTTGTAGCATACTGCTTACCACTACGGTTCGCACTAGCTTACAGTACTTCTTCTGCAGAACTGACTTTGCTGTTGACATGAGCTGTGTAGGTTAATGACTCACATCATGAAAAAAAAAAATAATAAATTAAGATATACACAAAGGGTATACAAATTGTAATTGATACATGTAGCTCTGTGACAGTGTAGTGTAGCCACAGTTTGGGATAGAATTGTTCATTATCTCTTAGAAGGGGGTAGTAGGAAAAATTGATTGTAGTGTTGCAATTTGTTTTATTTATTTATTTATTTATTTGTTTATTTATTTATTCATTCATTCATTCATTCATTCATTATTTATTTATTTGTTTATTTATATTTTTTTTAATAAAGGCTGTTGATTTTAACTTGTGATGTAACACATGTTTGTTTCTTTGCTTTAATTTCTTTTCTTTTTTTTTCAGAGAGGAGTCATGTCGGGAAATGGATCCGAGATTCACTTTCAAAGCTTATAACGAACAGACCAGATGACCCCATTCAATTTTTGGCAAACTAGTGAGTAACCTCAGTCAGTGCCCTCCATGGATTGTATTCATGCATGTCACACACATTGTTTGTTACACGGATGACGAGGCTTGCTTAGATATCAAAGAATTTGACAGAATCAGTTATATCACAATCATACACACTGGCACTGGTCCAACGGTCCAGGACCAGTAAAAATCACTGTTGGACCAGTAACTTTTTCAGCAGAGGACCAGTAAAAGATTGAAAAACTGGGTACTTACTGGTCCGACTGACAGGTTGGACCAGCAGAAAAAATGAATTCGTGTGCAGCCCTGTATATCAGAACAAATTGACTAAAAAAACAGAAGGTTGAATGTTCAACATAAGACATTAGTATTTTTTTTCCCTCACACCCTTGGTCCAAAATGGTACCACATTAGTAAATGAAATAAGTTTCCAAATGTTGATTTTTATGCCTCCGCCACGAAGTGGTGCCGGAGGCATTATGTTTTCGGGTTGTCCGTCCGTCCGTCCGTCCGTCCGTCCGTCCGTCCTTCCGTCCATCCGTCCTTCCGTCCTTCCGTCCTTCCGTCTGTCCGTAATGAATTTTGTGGACAAGGTAACTATCAAAACCCGTTGAGGTATCCTAATGAAACTTGGCATGTATGTGTATTAGGGGGTGAAGTTGTGCCTATCAACTTTTGGGTGCACATGCTCAAGGTCAAAGGTCAAAAGGTCAAGGTCAAATACATGAAATTTCACTATTTCCACCATATCTGTTGAATGCCTGAAGATATTTTCTTGAAACTTAGTGTATACATGTATTACCCAATTAAGATTCTCTGGTGAAAGTTTGGGTCATGAGGTCAAAGGTCAAAAGGTCAGGGTCAAATACATAAAATTTCACTATTTTCACCATATCTATTGAATGCCTGAAGATATTTTCTTGAAACTTAGTGTATACATGTATTACCCAATTAAGATTCTCTGGTGAAAGTTTGGGTCATGAGGTCAAAGGTCAAAAGGTCAAGTAAAAATGTTAAAACTTTTTTTTTCTCCATACCTTGGAAAATTGTTCATGGTATCTTCATGGAACATACATTGTAGTATATACATATACTGACTGGAAGTGATTATCTAGAGAATGTAGGGTTCATGGGGTCAAAGGTCAGGGGTCAAAGGTCAAGTGCAACACTTCAAAATTTTACTATTTCCCTCCTATCATGCAATGCCAGCAGGGTTATTTTTTTTACACTTGGTGTATGCATACATGTGTAACCTAATAGAAATTCTCTGGAATTTTTTTTTTCTTCTTTTTTCGCCTCAAAGGTCAAAAGGTCAAAGATCAAGTGAAAGTGCTGAAATAACTTTTTCCTCCATATCTCGGAAGTGGCTCAAGTTATCTTGAAACTTAGTACATATTATGCATGTTCTTCCTGAAACTGTGATTATCTTATGAATTTTAGGGTCAAGGGCCAGATGAAAATGGTAACAATTTACTATTCAATTCAGAAATTGCACTTTTTCTCCACACCTGTACCTTGAAAATTACTCAATGCCTAAATGTATGAATGGGTCAAAGTCGAAATCCCTAGATACATGCTCTCCTATTCATCCAATTAAACCTAGGTCAAGGAAGGTGAACATTCAACACATTTGTGACAAACTTGTCATTTCAATATTTTGCCAATTTTGTGAAAATGTAATCACACATTGTCCACATGTGCTATCTAGACCTATTGGGAAAATCATGCATTATGGCGGAGGCATACCAGTCGCCAAAGCGACATTTCTAGTTTTAAAAGTGTAAGAATGAAGGGCTGAGTTTTTTGCATTTCATATTGAGGAAAGTAGACATGACATCTGTCATGGTTTTTCACTGTGATATTGATTAGTGGTAATGGACAAGGGAAACTCTTTGCAACGTAGAACAAGAAGTTTTTTGTGTTCAGGCTACCATCCCTTTCTGTATCAGAGAACAAGGCAATTTCACAACCATACATGAAGCTCCAATTACATTACAAAATAAAGAATATAAATGTCTGACAGCACTTTATTTTGGGTAGCCAGTTTGTAGTAATTTGTCATGCCCGTATTCATGTTTTTTATTTGAAAGTTTGTATGAGAACTGCAGTGGTGTACATACATGTATATACCCTCCAATAAAACAGATATGTAGTATCTAAAGAGTCATACTCAAGTGATGGCAAGTAATGAAATCATGTTAACATGATATGCCTTCTTTCTTTTCTACATTTGCATTTTAGCTTTGAAAGCATCAGGGAAAAGGGAAACCGAGTGGTAAGGGCGTATCAGCTGTTGATCCTGACTCACCACAGCCGACTTGCATTTGAGGACAATGTGGCTACGGCGTACCAGCTCCTCAGTACCCCCTCGAGTAAGTACCCCTGTTAATGAATCTCACCAAGTTAGTGCAGGGAGATCGCCCTGACTGTTAGTTGTGTGTCTGACTTATGCCCCACTTACTGTCGGAGGCTTATGTGATCCCAAAAATGCAAAGTTTCAGCGTTTCAACAAGTTGCGATGAAATCTGAAGCAACAAGCTCCAGAGACTTGCACCAAGACTTACCAAGGGTAATCCCAAATATAGTTCCTGAGTGTAAATGTTATATTTTGGCTCATTGAAGATAAGTCCCAAGTATACTTGGGCAGCTGTCCATGGGAAATGCATGTTGTAGCAAAATCAGCCCTCCTCAATGGGTTAGGATACATTAGCATAGCCGTATACGCACATACTTATTGTGATACGACAGTGTCCACAGTATGTTGAAGCAAAGGGATATCTGGTTTTGATGTGAAGTTATTCTGCTTCTGGAAGCAGGCAGTCAACGAGAAGGAGGCAGCTTTTAGGTAAGCTTAGAGATTCTAGAGTTTGTTCCTGCTGCTACAGTACTCCGCTTGATTGTTAGCTGGAAAAAGAACTTGGTTTGTGTCACTGAAGTTCCCATTTGTACCTTAAAGGAGAACAGGACCAATTGCCATAGAAAAAAAATGTGTTATCAGTGCTCCAATTCAGTTATTGGCCTGTTAATGGACCTGCTGTTGTCTACTGTATTCTGTTGAAGTGAATCGTGAAATTGTCCATATTATGTTCATCATAATGTTTGGCAGTGAAAGTGGTGACTGTGTCTGCCATCTTCAGGAAACACTTGGTACCTGACTGGAAGTGATGCTTGCAAACCTGTTTCCTTCTTCCTCAAACCACTACTAACATTATTTTTTTCTCACTCTTAGGACCTAATTCTCGATCTACAGGTTTGAAAATTACAATCTCTTCTAACTTACTGTGTACGCTATACAATGTATATTTCGCGAGGGTTTTATTTTTGCGAATTTCGCGAGTCGGGAGCTATTCACGAAATTAACAACACGCGAAAATATTACCTTCCAAAATGAATCCCTTGCCTTGATGATACGAACATTTTAGTACTAGTATACCATGTACGTACATATAGCACGTCCACGTCTACTTACGAATACTGTAGAGAGCCAATCCATTATCGCAAGGGGACCACTCGTCACAAATCTAGCGCGATGGACTTAACCACTTCAAAAATGTTGAATTCTAACTTACTAGTTCGGAGAGTTTGGTAAGTTTTTTTCATGCAGTGTATAACTAGTCTCATTCTTATTTGCTAGTAAGTTGAAAATTCACACTTTCTTTGCCACTTCATATTTTCTCTGCCACTTCATATTTTCTCTGGTCCCCCAATCGCGAATTTAACCACTCACAAAAATGTGTGACAGCGGCAATTTGCGAAAATTTATGTACGCGAACATTATAGCGTATGCAGTGTTTGTCTTAATTCAGAGACTTACATTTGAATACAATCTTAATCCCGCTTACATGATTTATTCTTTTAATCCAGCTCCAGCATAGCACTATAAGAGCAATGATTTAGCACAAACTTCTGTTTTTTCCTCCGTACCTGTCATTAATTCCTGTATATCTTTGGTGCTTTCCAGGTTCAAAGCATTCATTTGGTTTGACGGGATCTGTGTACAAGGAATTGCTGAGAAAAATAACACGGTAAGATTGCATTGACAATTGCGTATTCCAAGACAAGCACAGGAATAATAAGAATTCTTTCCCCAACAACAGCAACAACAATAACATGAAGGGAAAATAAAACCTGCTTTGTCACAATGCATTACAATAAATGGATGACAGTGATGTTTTGGACATGAGCTTGGAAAAATTAAGAATACTAGTACCCGTAATCTTTTTGTACATTAACGTGTGAATAAATTAAATAAATAAAAATAAGAGTCTTTGCAGTTTAAGTAGTGTTAACGTGTGATTAAAGCTGAACAAATAACATTCTTTTATACTGAATATCATGCAGTGCCCTGCAGCTTGAACATGTCTTTTATGATATTGTACGGCACCACGGCAAGGTTTTTTTTGTTTTTGTTTGTTTGTTTGTTTGTTTTTTTAATGGATAGACTTTAATTTGATGTACATTCAAATTATGTTTTGTTTTATTTGTTTTTTTGTTTTTTTAATCCAGGTTTAAATTTACAATACTAATACTGCTGTGCCAATGTGACATCAGGGTATTAAGTCCTAGTATTACATTTTTTTTTTTTTCAAGAGATGCTCTTCAAATTTGTCCAAAATGATTCATGTTTATGAATGTGGGGAAATGCTTTGGCATGCTTGTACATGCCACTAAAATGATATTCTTCACCCAAATAGACATGGAATTCTAGGTATTTTTCTGAAGCTCCTGTGCCAACTCATCCCCCACTCCACCACCGTTTTGCAGCCAAAAAAGCCAGGAGATGACACATTTCCAACCCCTTAATTCATCTAGGTTTGTTCCGGAGACTGTCGAGGATGAGCTGATGAGGAAGATTGGCCCGAGGGACCACGAGTTTATTCCGCTTCAGGTTTTCCAGCATGGTATCCTGACCGCCTTTGTGCTGCTTGGTAAGGGAAAACACAAACGTAGACTATAGAGTGATTATAGCAACTTCTTGAGGGTCCTTCTAAAGGCTAGAACCCCTTTGTCCTTTCTGGCCAAATTCTGCAGCAAGATTTAGCAAAGAAGAATGAAGGTATCAAAGGAAAGAGTGGAACATTGCTCACTCTGAGTACATTATTTTTGTCTGTATAATCTTCTTAATAGACAATTATTTGTTTATGCATGCATTATGAATTAATTTCTCTAATCACTCTATGTTTTTATTTGAATGTTTCTTTTTTTGTCTGAATGGGAAGAGCATAGATTGTTCTATAATAAAAAGTGGTGATTCTAAGTATTCACCATATATTAGGTCAGTAAATTCATACTCCATGCTGACATGATTTTTATCAATTAGTTACATTTCTCAGATATTCAAACCATTGTGAGTCATAAAGCATTGTCTGACATGTCAGAAAGTATTGTTTGTGTGAGGTAACAAGAAAATAAATGCAATGTGTAGGCACTACATATTCAGTGAGGATTTTCAGAAATTTAATGTCCATTGTGGAAAAAAGTTAAAAACTTAGTATCAGTAGATGTCAGCTTACTAAGTATTCAAATTTGAATGAAATTGAGGTTTCCCTCCCATGACCTAGTAGGACAACAGATATTCATTCTGTCAGCCTTTAAGTGCTTTAGTTCATTTCAGATCCTGATATCCAGTTTGCATGCATAAGATGCGAGCCTTAGGCTCGCTTGTCAATCACACAATCTTTGTTATTAAAATATGCATTTAATTTGAATTTGTCAGTATTACGCTGGCCTGTGGCTTTAGAAATACTGTTATCGAGTTGTCACCATTCTAACATCAAGATCAAGGAATCAATTTAATATGGTGTTAAATGAAAAGATGCACCACCTTCCTATTAAGAAAATAGAAAAGCTATATACATGTATTATTGAAGAAGAGATCTTTAGAACAAGAAATGTAGGAGGTCTGCCAATACATTTTTTTTTTTTATAATTGTCTTCTGTTATGTTGTAGATTACTTACAGCAGGCACAGGATTTGCATGAATGTCTGGACCTACATTCAACGGGGAACGTACCCCAAGCACTGTGCAATGCTGTTCTACAAGAACTACAGGAAACTATTGTCAACACCACAACAGACCCACTGTCGTGAGTAAAAGCAGGGAGTTTACCCGTATTTGGCTGTGTGGATGTACGACCAAATCAGTGACTCATTACCATTAAAAAGCTTGACAATTAAATGTGACCCACAAGTACAAAATGATCCGAAAGTGGGGGAGGATGATTTTCTGAAAATGGTGTGACATTATTCACTTACTCTTCTGCTTTAACTTCGTATATAACATGACTCATAAAAGTACTCGGTTGCGGAGATATTGATTATTTTATGAGACCATGTTGAGTGCTCGAGGATATCAGAGAAAACCACTTTCAAAGTTTTCTTTCTGACGCAATCGTGATCAAGGGGAGGTAAGACAGTTTTCACCTCTTGACAATAGAAAGTCTGCTCATAGCAACCTCTGCGATGTTCATTCAAGCTTAGCGGGCTCAGCCATCTGCGATCCTTATGTTGTGGGGTGTCACAAATTTCCAAATGTGGCACTTAGTAATGTCGGACACATTTAGACGGATGGCCTGACCAACTCTAAATGTCATGAAAACCAAAGCAGTAGTGATGTAACCTTATGAGTATGATGTAAATGATTTGAATAAGAATAGTAATCATGGAATATTTCGGTATATCGAAGGAAGAGTAGAAGTTATGAATCTGTACAATTGAATTGGTTTGCAAAATCAGAAAGGTTGAAATCCATTTTAGAGTTTTTTAAAAGAAGAAGTGTAAAAATTTATGAAAAGTGATGATTCTCATATCATTAATAATTTCACAGTTACTGTACATATATTTTAGTCCATTACTTTCCAGAGAACATCGTGACTGACTTAATTAACCATTTGAGGACGATTCCCGAGTATACTCGGGCAAGTGTCTTTGGTAGCAAAATCAGTCCATCCTCAACGGGTTAAGTGAAACAATGCTGCATCATACATGCTACATGTCAATAAGAAAGGAAATTTGATTATTGTACATTGTATTAGTCTTGTGGGAAGAAAGTTTCAGTCTTAACACCTAATGATTTTAATTTTTTTTTTTTTTTTTTGGGGGGGGGGGGGGTAGTGTGTTATACTTCACCCAGCACCTTATGTGGAGGGCAATCTTCTGAAGGAAACTTTGCCAATGTGTTGTGGATCCATGAATACCATGATTTTTAATGTATGTTATATTTTACTTGTTTGTTTGTTTTTTCATCCCTCTCTCTTGTGTAGGATTATCCAAGCCGGAGCTCGCCTTAATGAGTCGCACATACTGGAGTGTCTTGAAGAGGTAGGAAAGAGACCACGGGGTGTACCCACTATCCCTAACCTCCCCTTTCTCTTCCCACCTGGGTTAGAATCACACTGAATCCTCCTGGAGCAATGCTATGTGTGTTATGGTGCTGTCCCTTCTGGTAGAGGCAAAACACTCTGTCCCTTGAATAGGACGTTAAATGGAGGTCACATGTGTGAGACAGTCACAACTTGTGCACATAAAAATCCTGCGTCTTTCACTTCTTGCAAAGAGCAGGGTGCATAACCTGGTGAAGTGGTCACTGTCGCAGTGTGTTGCCGCGTGAATTAACTCGTTAGTCTAGATTGGCTGTTTGACCACCCAAAATGAAATATATCGACTATATATAAACTAACGAGTTAGTTCACGTGGTAACACACTGTGACTATATATAAACTAACGAGTTAGTTCACGTGGTAACACACTGTGACAGTCCGCAACCCCCCAAACCCCACATCCAAGTGGACCCCATGGAAGACCAGCTAGTGCAGCTGAACTTTAGCTGTCAAGCTATCTTGTCAGACGGAAAATGAAAATTAAAAGAAGAAGAAGAAAAAAAAAATCGCTATCCTCTGAAATCTTGGCATGTTGCAAATCGTGACTTGATATTAAATCAATGCATCAGTCAGCATCACTAAACAAAAAAAAAAGTTTAGCAGCTTATGTGCCTTTAACCCATCTCTATCCCAAGGAAATTGAATGTTTAGCTTGCTCGAGTATAATTTCTGGTTTTTGACAAGCACTAACAGTTCAGTTTTGTTTTTGAATGTATATTTTGTAGTGTGAATGATGTGATTTTTGATTTGCAGAGGTTGATCCTCTGATCTTTTCATAACTGCCTATAAATCCAACTTTTTTTTTTTTGAAGGGGGACCTGTAAGAGTCATAACCTTACATGCATTTTAGATACCGAAAAGGAGGTGCTGTGAGCACTAACTGCAAAGATTAAAGAAAAATTGTTCATGAAGTTTTACTGTTGTTATGAAGGAATGAAACACAAAATGAAAATATTCTGTTGCAAGAATGCAAATAAGCCATGTCTAGTCTTGTTAACAGACTCATTGTGGTCTTTTTTTTTTTCTGTAGGCTGAAACAGACATGAAATCCAGCAGGCATGTCACCATGCAGGCGGAGGAGTTTGTGAAGAATTCCGCAAGCATTTTCCTGCAGAAGGTATGCTATGTGAAAATCCTTTCCATGTGATATATGCACATTCTGTAGATAACTTCCATGTACTTTGTGGCAAATGTACAGTGATATACAGGTTAGTGAAATACAGTTTGTCCATGTACAGGGACACCCTATGAGCAATGAGCAAAGGTGTTGTGGGGGCTTCAGTCTCCCTTGTTTGAGCTGGTACCTCATAGCTGTAGTACTTAAGGGCATAATTTACCATTTGCAGATAAAACAAAAACCCAGTAGTAGGGCTTTAAAATAGAGTCTAAAATGTGAGTTAGGGATAGATTAGAAACAATCACTGTAAAAAACTGAACCCGTATTATTGATGTTAAGTATTGTTAAATACACAAAATGTGAACTATAGTTATAATAGAAATGTTTCCACACTAAACTGTCTACAGTTATGGCTTATTAAGCAAAATGCTGATATCTCCTTATATTTTGGGCTTTATTGCAAAATTTTATATGGTAGGATGTTTTGTGATACAACAGACCTACACATATGCATCAAATGAGATTTCTTGAAATTCTTTTAAATCACTGCTCCCAAAGATAAACTGGACCTTTAAAAAGAGACACCAGCTAAATGCAGTAATCTATGATTGGAACTGTACCTTGTTGTAAGCGAGCTCATTAGAACAAGGCTTCCCTTTACCAACAACCAATGGCCTAGATATTACTGTACAGTACTCTCCGCGTAATCGGGTATCGCTTAAACGGGTACTCCGTTTAATTGGGTAGTATTGTCAGAGTCAGTTCCAATGCACATTAAAATTACCTGATAATCGGGTTGCCTCTCCGCATAAACGGGTAAAAAATTTTCTTGTCTTCTAATTTCTACCCACATTTTATATATTATTATTATAAGATATAACACTTTAAGAAATCATGCATGTCAAATCTTTCAGAGCTAATCACATTTTCTGCTTAATTTGCAAAGAAGACCGATCGTTTTGGGAGTAATTAAACATGCAAACACTTGTACACATACCGACTTGCCACACGAAAACGAACATTACAAATGAAGCTGGCACTGACAACTGCATAGACAGACAGGAGTTGAACACACTTGCGCTCCTGCCTTGCTCCGCAACAACACTCACAATACGAGAAATTTGCAACGAAAATCAGGCCATGCACCATCTGGCTAGCTCCATATAATTTTGCTTTTCCCAAGTCACTTCTTGAAAAGTAACCCAACGTTCCACGTACGTGACTTGTGCACGCAAAGAGACGTGTTCATTTCGGAAAACGTCTGTGTGTTAGCGAGGAGTCTATAGTCAAGGTTAAGGACAAAGTGTTCTGAAGACATAATCATTTGTCCATAAAAAAAAAAGAGAGTAAATTATATTGCTCGTGACTGAGCAAGTGTAAGGTATTTATAATGTGCCGTGCAAGCACGGGTGTTAAGCATACAGTGTAGGTGTTTGGTGCAGTATACAATGCATGTAAATACACATTGTATGTGTCAATTGTGAATGAGACGTGTTCTTCTGTTAATCGGGTACTCCGTTTAATCGGGTAAGAAACGCTCTGCCCGAGCCTACCCGATTATGCGGAGAGTACTGTATATGGCGAATATTTCGCGAGGTCTATATTTTCGCAAATTTCGTGAGTCAGGTGCTAATCGCGAAATTAAAGGACAAGTTCACCTTCATATACATGTGGATTAAGTGAATGCAGCAAAATTATTAGAAGACAGTAGTGAAAGTTTCGGGAAAATCAGACAATCCATTCAAAAGTTATGAATTTTTAAATTATCTGTGCAGTCACTGCTGGATGAAAAGACTACTACAGTGTATGATGTCACATGCGTACAACGATATAAGAAAAAATATAAAGAGAATTTCACAAAATTTAATTTTTTGAAAAAGTGCACATTTCCTCAACCTGTCACTGATTTATGTTACGGGTAATATAATTCACCCTGCCTTCTGAAAGAGGCAAGTCAAGCGTTCTTTTTTTATGCGAGAAAAGTGAAAATATGTTGAATTTTCTTTATGTTTTCTTTATATCGTTGTACCCATTCGACATCACATGCTGTAGTAGTCTTCTAATCCAGCGGTGACTGAGCAGAAACTTCAAAAATTCATAACTTTTGTATGGGTTGTTCAATTTTCCTCAAACTCTCACTGAGGTGTTCTACTGATATTGCTGCATTCACTCAATCCACATGTATATGAAGGTGGACTTGTCCTTTAAAAGACACGCAAAAATATGGACTCTGATCAAGCTATGAATATGACATACGTGTATACATTTTTCCATTCTCCATTTCTCCATTCAGTACAGGATTCCACGATCGCGAATTTAACCACTCGCGAAATCGTTGGGAAGTTCCGATTCGCAAAAATTTAGACTCGCTAAATATGTGGTGTATACAGTATTTCGGTAATACTGAGCCATGACTTCTCCTCTGTGTAAAAGATTCTTTGGGATGTCCTTCCATGGAATGACATTTTCTTGTGAGCCAACGACAAAACTGAAGAAGCAGCACATGATAGAAGTAGGGCATGCCATTGTGGTACACCATGTGTGTATAAGGGGCAAAGAGTGTAGCAGTAAAACTGTGTATAACTGTGCACGGTTAGCCTTCAGTACCGAGTATGAGTCCATGCTCTTTCAGGTCTGTGTAGTTCAGAGGGTTTGGAATCACGGTAAAGCAGCAATGATCAGGGTTTGCTATAGCGATGATGTTGGCGCCTGCATTTGATTGATATTGTTGTGCTGCAGTCCTAGTGACTAAGTGGATTTATTGCAATTTTGGGGTGTTTCATTGTGCTATATGCAGAGGGACCCTGATTAACTGTTAGTCATGAATGTATTAAAGGCACATAGACCCGGTGGTTGCGGGGCCGCTGTTGACAATACTGCCGATCACCGTTAGCATGATACAAAGATTGCCGAAGTTGAGCTGTCGTCAAGAGTAAAGCGCGTTCGAGTTGCTAGGTAACGTTGGCTTTGTTATTTTCCCACGCGTTACGCAGTCTGTAGTGATGCCAGGGTGCGCGCTTCTTAGTATGACGTCACAAAGAAGTTTGCTACAGCTGTCATCATCAGCCGAACCATGAGTCGAACTGTGATCGGACCACTGACTACAGTGGATCGGACTTTTTCGGACTCATGGAAATGGGTCACAGTGTAAGCGCTACAGAGGAGTCAATAGCATAGGGGTCTGTAGGAAACTTGCGCCGTTCGCACATAGACCACTGGGTCTATGTGCCTTTAACCCGTTGAAGAAGAGCTGATATTGCTATAACATGCATTTCCCATTGACATGTGCCCAAGTATACTTGGGACTAGTCTTCAGTGGGTTAAGTATAATTATAAATCATATTGGCCCGAATTCACGAAGGTGGTACAAATGAAACCATGGTTTAAACCATGGACTAAAACCATGGAGCGCCAAGTGTCGCATGGAATATTTCGTTACGAAATCAGTCATTTCGTCGATGAAATGATTATTTTGTAACGAAATGACAACATTCCGATTTTTTTAACTAAATGAACATTTCGTCCACGAAATGATGATTTCGTTAAGGAAATGGTCATTTTGTCAACGAAATGACCAATTTCGTAAGGAAATATTCCGTGCGACACTTGGCGCTCCATGGTTTTTGTCCATGGTTTCAACCATGGTTTCATTTGTACCACCTTCGTGAATTTGGGCCATTGAGTGTTTGAGAGAGGTCAAGTACATCAGAGCTCTGTGTCATACATTGTAGTGCATTATAATTCTTCCATCTTCCCCACAGGTCAAACCAATGAGGTGAAGCCCAGCCGTAATCATTCTCAGTACTCAATTGGTGAATTGTAAAAGGAAACCAACAACAGCAACAACAGCAAAAACAAGTCTTGCCCGGTTTCTAGAGTTTGATACTATGAGGACCCCACTGGAGTCTAAACTCATCTCCCAGGGCAGTGCAGCTGGGAATGCGCCAACCAAGCGTGAAAATTGCCATAGATTTGTGTGTGGACCGCACAGTAGTGGTAACAGTGCCGTCATGTTTTTGACATTTTTTTTTTCTTGTGTGTGTGTGTGTGTGTGTGTGTGAGTGCTCCTTTGTGGTTGTTATTTTGTTTACTATTTTGTTGTACTATTCTGACTACAATTCATTCCCAGTAGGCACTCAAGTGTATCCTTTATTGCTTTGAAACAGCAGTGCTGTGGTTGCAGTAGAAATGGTAGGGTGTGATATTCGTGAGGCCCAGGCGGCCATGGTGTTGTGATCTCCACGTATCTGTTCGCATTGTTTAACTCTTTATGTGCCACGTTCGTCCGCCTGACTCGGTCGACAGCGTGCCAAGTTTACATGTATTTCACTCTAAAAGCACAAACCCGCCCAAACTGATCAATAAATTGCCAAATGACAAAGCACAATGAAAGCTTCACTCGCAGTTTTAGTCCTCACATATGTAGCTTGTGTCATGTGGTGATCGAATGTCAAGCGATATTTTTTAAGGGGTTATTCTAGTAAATTCTAATTTTCTGACGTGGTGTGTGCAAACGTCATGCCTCCATCACCTGGACGCTAACATAGCTACCGGCCATTTGAAAGAAAAATAATCATAGATTTGTCATTGAAAATTACATCATAGCAGAGCTTGGAATTTTCTCTACAAGTGTGCTCATTGCATGTCCAGCATAAAACAAGCTACATGGATTTAAAAAATGGTTTCTCAAAGCATGCCTGCGATGCAGTCTCAGAATAATGCGGCACTCAGGGGATTTCCATCGTGGCGCATAAAGAGTTGATAGGAGCTGTAATGTCTGAACCCTAACCCAGACCTGTGTACATTCCATATGCAGAGCTGCCAACCAGGAAAGATTTTCTGTAATTGGTACATAAATCAACCATCATTACGGAAGTATGGAACGACATGCAGCAATAAGCCATTTTATAATTACTTCCTAGCTTATGTGCACATTTTGTTCAAAGAATTAACTTGCGTAGGCCTGGTCACCAAAAAGGTCCATGAATTAATACTTTGGAAACATCCATTTCATTGCTTTACATTTAATGTGTCAACAATCTTTTTCTTTTATTATTGCTGAATACTAGGCTTTTATGAATACTGTGTTGCTGTCAGCTGGATGTGGTGGCAAGCATTATTTATGAGGATTGAATAATCATTATATCACAAATGCAAATCTCAGTGAATTTCAACACTAACATGCCTGTTATGGCAAACAACCTTTTTCTGCTCATGTGCAAAGTAGAACTATGAAATTGCTTTTAATATCATGATATTCAGGTTTGTCACATGAGTTGCCCATTGACTGAGAATTACTTGCTTGCATGTTGTGACATTGGATTAAGAAAAAAAAAGTACAGTCGAGATCATGCCACTAATAACTGAAAAAAAAAACCTAGGACTCTGTAAGAAATCATGTGTAAAGGTAATTAGAAGAAGAATTATGATGTGAAAAGCTCACTCATGTCAGTTGTTTTTAAATTATGGACTCTGTATTTGCATGTATGTGTGTATAATATTTACAGTGCTTATAGACCTTATTTCCTATATTAATTTATTTCATTGCAATTAAGTGAAAAATTGCTCATCATCAGTGTAAATGAGCAACGATTATTCAGTGTTTGGAGTAATAGCCATGATAAAAATTATGGGCGTACACATTCTTGTGGGATTTGAACTCAAGACCTTCTTGTTGCAAGACAGGTGTCATATTCACTATGCTGCCAAGTTTTTGCCTGATAGCCAGTGATGACTGTAATACGTTAAAGCAGTTGGTACTGCATATTTATTCAAATTAATGATACTCGCATTGAGCTGATTTAATTGGCGTCTGATCAACAACTTGCCCTTTATTGACGACTTGCTTTCTTCGCCGATTTGCACAGGTGTCTGGAAACTTAAGTGGCAGTGAATGGGATTACTCACTCTCCCAATTCCATATAAAGCATATTTAATAGGTAACCTTATTGCGCATCTGTTAATGCAGGTCATTAGACATTTGTCAACAGCAATAACTTATGGGGCGTCCAGGTGGATTGGTATCCTTGAATAATTGGTATCCTTGAATAAACGTCAAACCCCTCCCCCCCCCCCCCCCCCCGATTCCTCCAACAGAATGTCCCCATATCAATCTCCCCTCCCCACAGAGCTGTACGATCTGAGCACGAACATGAACCAATATTTGTGGCATATTTGCGTAAAATTTCATTAATTAATCATATCGATTATGTGAAATAAACACTAAATATTTGAAATATTATGCATCTATGCATTAAGTCCATTCAAAAGACTCTGCTGAAAAGTTGTAAATTTTCAACAAATAATTTCTCTCCATGACACTTGTTTCTGTCATTAACATTCAACTAATACATTACAAAATTTAATTGAGAGCAAAGGTACCAATAGTCTCAACGCATCAAAAGCCAGGAACAATTTTTGATGTATTAAATGGTAAATCTTTAATTTACATTTTAACATTGTCCTTCTAAAGGATAAAGGAATGCATACATAAATATTATCACACACATACACTGTATATAGAATAAAATCACAATTATTTCAATTTATGGCAATACTTACCTCAATAGTCATACGAGTAGACAGTGTGGACTCCAGATGGGTGCCTTGTGCTGGTTCTGCCACTTCAACATTCTTGAACCTCACATGCATACACAAGTCCAAAGGGCCCTCACAGTAGTTGTTCCACAAAGACACAACAATTATGTGCCTTTTTTCTTCTACAGGGTTGATACTTCTGACTCCTTTTGATTTCGTGGTGGGTGCCTCACCGACCTGAAGCATTTTGTGTGGTCTGCATTGATGCTACCTTTGTAAATACCTGTATGCTGTATTTGTATATTTTTACATGAGCCAACTTTCAGTCCTATACTCGAAACACATGGAAATTTCCATCAGCTACAACAAACTTAATATACACATGACATTAAACTCAACCTGTGTTAAATATACAGGTCTGTGGTTCGAAGCGAATACCGCGAACAGCTCATCATTAAGATTATGTAACCAGAGACACAAAAACTACTACAGTGTTTACAAATATTCGTGATTGCACACGTGTATCAGTTAGCTCATTACGCACATGATCATAAGACATGATCACCGCCGATCACAAAACTTCTCATTAAAGTGATTAATAGCAATTTTGTAACATCCAAAATACCACAGAAACAACAAATAACTCTTGCACACAGTTTATGAGTCTGTTGATTGATTGATTGATTGATTGATTGATTACTATATTGTCCACTCTGGAAATTCTTTGTACATTGGATATCACAACAAAATAAACATTAAATACATCACAGATACACCACAGGCCTAGCACACAATGTAAACAAAACTAACTCATATTAACATACAACAACATAATGCACCATAACAACATAATACATTAACCTGACATTTACAGCTTTACAAAAACTATCAATATATATCACTTTTATACAATTATTCAACTCATAAATATATTCATTAATATCCTTCCTCCTTCACTGCTATACACCAAACAATGAGCCGAATGCATTAAACAAGCAATCGCTTGTAAGCAATTGCTTCAAGCAAAAGCACTAGCTCGTCTAGCAAAGGGTCTAGCTCAAGCAATTGCTTAGAGTCAACCCATGTTCCGACATTGGATGTCCTCTGTGGATTGCGGTGGAAAGGATGCCTTCCAGTTGTAGCATGGCCTGATTCTACAGTGGTCATTGGGGTGTATGGGAACAGCTGAGGGCAAAGTAGCTGTGTGGGCTTGTCTGTGTGACACAATGCCCAGCATCATGTCTTTGATGTAGTTGCACATCTTTGGGACTTTTACTGCTCTGGCAACATTATTCCCAGCGTGGTTCGACCACGTCGCCACATACCTGCAGAGAGTTTGCGTGTGTGAAATATAATGTATTAAATTAGAGTTCAAAGTTACTCCTCTTTTTCCCTATCCTTTGTTTTCATCTAAGTATACATTTCATAGATCATGGGAACTGTATCACAATGAAGTTCTTTGGACCGCAGATATCTTATTATACGGAAACCTTGTTAATTCTTAGCTAAATAAGAATAAAATACACAAAAAGTGGCACATACAAAAAACGCCAAAAAAAAAAAAAGAACCCAACCTTTGCGAAAACAAGTTCTTTGATACCAATGTCCTTATGAGGTTCGACCTTATGTCATGTTTTATGAACATTTTGATACAAATACATTGACATAGACTTCATGTGAGTTATAAGTCCTTCCTGAACATCAAAAGCAAGCTGAAAGTAAATTGTTTAAGGACCAATACTTACTATACTTTGTCTTTGCCTCAGCATCTTTTGTACTGGTCTGTCCTTATGTGCCATGTAATCTATCATTGCTAACAGGTGTCTGGCTTGGTATGCTTGATACGTGAAAATAGCGATAAGTAAATTGTTTAAGGACGATCACCAATACATATGAAGCGTTTGTTTGCAAAAACGACTCTAGTCCATATTTGTCAAATGGAGATATTTGCGATTAAAGGTCAAGAAAAATAAAGAGAATAATAAGAACATTTTTGCTTCTTTTGACCATAACTTCAAAAATATACCTTTATATGTAGTGACCAATGTATCATTTAAAAGGTATTATTTTGTACTTTATGACAGAGACTGTACTTCAAAATCTTCAAAAATGGACTTATCGGTTTTTGCAAACAAACTCTTCATATGTACTTATACTTCCTCTTTGCCTCAGCATCAGTTTGTACTGGTCTGTCCTTGTGTGCCATGTAATCTATCATTGCTAGCAGGTGTCTGGCTTGGTATGCTTGATACTTAAAATTAGCAAAAAGTAAATTGTTTAAGGATGATCACCAATACATATGTACTTATACTTCGCCTTTGCCTCGGTATCAGTTTGTACTGGTCTGTCCTTGTGTGCCATGTAGTCTATCATTGCCATCAGGTTTCTTATTTGGTACAAAGTCTATGCTTAATATCTAAAAATATCAAAAAGCAAGCTAAAAGTAAATTATATTAGGATGATTACCAATACTTACTTTGTCTTTCCATCCGTCAGTTTGTACAGGCCTGTCCTTGTGTGCTGTGTATTCAATCATTGCCAACAGGTGTCGTGTTAGGTGTGCTTGATATCTGAAGATATATGGAAGGCATTCTTTGCAGCTTTTTACAGGTTTTTTCAATCTTAGAAAGCAAGATGTACTCGTGACATACATGAAATGCATGTGAAATCTTCATCTACGAGTAACATTATGCAATTTAAACTGAATTATGATTGGTTTTTTTAAAGATATATATATATATATAAATATGATATCACATCCCCGTTGTAGCATGTTTTACAGCACATCTGTCATTATTTATTGGAGATGTTGCGAATGATTTTTGTTATATTTTAAAAAAATTTTTGCTGGGTGTCTTGAAAATTTGTTCCCTTGTGAGAGTCCAGTGTATAAAGTGTAGGTTTCGCTAGAACTGTCCACAGTACTACAGATGTGTTCAACATGATCTTCTGCAGTTCCACCCGCTCGCTCATCGCATGCTGCAGCACGGCAGCCAGCTTTGGAGGCGAGGTGGACGGTTTTGTTGTGATGGACCTCAGCAAAATAATAGTTTTCATGTAAGCTTGTTTAACTAGGTCCTAACATATCGGATAATCCTGGTGAAATTTTGCACATCCATCTTTTTTAGATCTGTATAGCCTCAGGTCTACGTAAAAATGTGCCCAAAATATTCCCTATTTTTGAATGTCATGCTGGGCCTTATTGGAATAAAAAACACCTCCGTAAACTTGACGGCTCAAGAATCTATCGCACATTTGGATCCAGGATATACAGTAATTTAAGCTCACCTCAGTGTGTAGATTTAGATGTTTGACTGAATTATGTACTCTAAACATTTCCAATACTTTTGTGAGACGTAAACTTGTCTAGAGCTACTCAGTACTTGTGTTCTAACGGCTTCTGCCGCTGCTGCTGCTGCTGTCTAGCTAGACTAGTCGACTGCATGTACTGCACTAACTAGCAAGAAGAGGTAGCTGCTTGTGTAGTTAATTGTAACAGTTCGATGCGGTCACCCCTGTGATGCATGCAAATATCAACAGCATGAACATAAAAACAACTTAGTAAAAAAAAAAAAAAAAAAAAGCTAATAATGGAAAGTGAAAGAAAGAAGAAAAGGTGTGGTTGCAGAGTGAAGACTTATCTTGGGTACTGGGCGAAATGGAGTTGGCATCATACAGGTAACAGAGTGTAGGTGACATGGGTTTTGGGGTGCAGTGCAAGTTGGGATGAAGTTGGATGTGTAATGGATGAAAGCTGTCAGTCCGACAACTTTAGTCGGCTTTGTACGGCCAGATAACATATCCAACAGTCTGTTCTGCTCTTTGGGTGTTGCCTGGACTGGGCTCCTTCCTCTGACATTTCCGCAGCATTCTATGCTTCCCCTTGGCATCCTCACAACAAAAGTCAATCCTTGCAACTGAATGTGGCTGAATATTGTCCACAAAGCAAGAATTCCACTTGCATGGGTCGTCGGTACAGGCTGTGGAATTGTACCCCACATGCACTGCAGCTTCCACCTTGAAGAGTAGAGCTGCTACTTTTGTATGTAGGAGCAGCTCTCACCAAGCCTGAGGAATATTGAAGCACATATGTGCGCTGTGGCATAGTGGATAAGACTCCCGATGGGATTACCCGAGTTCGAATCCCGCCCAGCACGTATATCCTTGGACAAGATGTTTATACCCACTATGTCCCTCTCGACCCAGGTGTATAAATGGGTGCCTGGCAAGGCTAGGGTAATAAGAATAGCAGGGCCCTCTGGTAGAGCAGTGGCAAGACTAAAGAGGCTACACTTTATTATTTATTATTACTCAATATAGTGGGGGAAAAAAAGTAGACTTGAAGCGGACGTTGCTCTCAATCTTGTTCTCCCTTTTAATCAATCGAGCTTTCGGCCTGTCATCAGGCCTTCATCAGGACGTTTATAATTTGACGTGATGTCTCGCATCACAGCACTTCGCGCTCGTCTTCTGTGTGGGGCTATTACGTTCTGTGATGTCAAGGCTGAGTGTTCTGCTACGAGTGTTCTTTTACAAGCCTCAAGTCAAATTCTTTAAACTCCATGGAACCAAGCAATTTACGCTGAATTTCTGAGGAAACACACACACACAAAAATGTATATATATATATGACAATACGAATCCATGAAGAGATACTCTAGACCATTCAGAGTACAAAAAGTAATTTTTGAGGGATATAATACGTATGACCCACCTTCTGTTGTAATATCCTTGACTTGACCTTAACATCAAACCCTAGCTTTTCAAGCAATGTATTCCCAAGGTCAGTTTGAATATGGAATCGTTTACCGGGATTTGTTGTATTCAATCCAAACGCAACCATCAATCAGACAGGCTGCACTACCGTTCAGCAACAGGATGCAATCGCTCTCTGGGTCCCAAATGCAATAAAACGGGACCAGTGCATAAGTTACTGGCATGGACACTCTTGTGTTTGTTCTTCAAAAAGAGAGACTGCGCAATCCTTACATGAAATGATGTAGGCCTATCCATCCGGTATAGGTTCTAATGAGCCCCGATTTGGATTACTGCAACAAGTTTCAATCGGAAGAACCTCAGTCTTTGTGTTTTTCCCAAAAAAAAACTAGTTGTGGTTATATGTAATATACAAGAGATTAATTTCAACCCCTTCGCTACCAAGTGGCGGCGGAGGTATCGAGTTTGCCGTTGTCATTACAACTGTCCATTAGTGAGAAATGAGTTTTTTGTTAGTCAGTAAAAACAGTATGGGGAGTCAAGCTGAAACTCAGCTCTGATAAGCATGAGCAATGCCAAAGTTAAATGGCTTCTTATTCAACTAGCCATCTATCTGGGTAACACGGGATCATAATTATTTTCAGGAAGTCTTTTCGAGAGAGTGTTAATATTTGTTATGCATGAATTGTCATATGACAAAGTATGTATAGTAGGGCTACCCTTTATTTGCCAAAAAAAAAAAATTGCCTAATGTCTGATACAAAAAATCGCTCAAATTCGCAAGTGGTGCAAATTTTAATTCAGTCATGCATGAATTATGAACATTCAGTTCTGCATAAAAATAAGTGAACGAACAGAATCTTATCTCTCTAATCATGTATATCTCATAAAGCATGATACTTTTAGCAAAAAAAAAACAAAAACCCTCCAATGTAACTCGCTTTCATTTTGTTTTGGGACACTCGTTTTTTGTTTGTTTGTTTGTTTTGGTAGAATTTCAGCATTTTAATCAGACATTTTGGCCATCAACTTTTTGACTCCATGACCTACTCCCCCCCCCCCCCCAAAAAAAAAATAATAATAATGATAATTGTCTGGCAGTAAATTGATATTTAAGGGCTCGAGAAGTTTTCTTGAGCCAAAAAAAGGAACATAAAAAAATTTCAGCATTTTTCTTATGAACTTCCATCTTCGATCTCACCTTCCAAAACTTTCCAAACAGAATTGTTATCTCTTAAATCAAGTATTCAATAAGTTTCAAGAAGTTACCTTCAGGCATTGCAAAGACATGGGATCCACAGTGATATTATAAGAATTTGCTCTTAACTTATGGGTACCATCTGCATGTGCACTCATGGTAGGCGCAACTTTGCCCACTCGTAAATTATATGTAATTTTTTTTTTTCGGAGACTGCAAACGATTTTTCAGTAATGCTGTCCACAAACATTGACAAAATTGATTACGGACGGACAGACGGACAGGCAGGCAACCCGAAACACAATGCCTCCTTCAACACTGATGAACGGAGTCTTAAGAAATAAGAGACATTGTACAGCAAAATAAAAAAAAAATAGTAAAACTTTATGGCTCAGAGATGTATACATCTTATCGCATGAAGGATATGGTTGGAAGCAAATACTGAAGAAGTGCTGAATAAGATTTACCGGGTTCCAGTCCATGGTCTTTTGGAGGCTGCTTTGACTCGGGTGTATACGCGGCGAAACTGCTCTCGAACAGCTTCACCTAAATGTATTGTAACATGTTGTTGTTGCTTTTTGAATGCACAACAGTGAATTTTCAGATTATGCAATGTAGAATATAATTACATTTAAGATATTATAGTTACAAGAACACAATAAGAATTCAAACGTAAGAACTATCTCTATCTCTATCTCTCCGTTTTCAAGCTGTGTGTTTCCTGTTGTTTTATTATATGACAGGAACCAGGGGCGGATCCAGGAATTCCATAAAGGGTAGGCGCCTTTACAAAATAAAGGGGAGTGCACGCTCCCCTTCCTTCCATTTTTCCCCTTTTATTTCTTGTGTTTTAACCAAAAAAATAAAACAAGAGGAGGTGCACGCCCGCTGCACCCCCCTCTGGATCTGCCACTGGGAATGTAGTTAAATTACACAAAAGCCTTATTTAGTATTCATTACAAAGATGAAGTAAAGAAATACATCAAAATATCTGGTCGCAATTAATTCATCAATAACTAGAAAAGCACTCTGAGAGCGCAGACCTCCCCCAAACAGCTACCTTCCACCGATGATCTTGCTCTTCCATATAGGTCGGTGATTTCCACCCATACAATGGTATATACAACGGTAAAAATATGACCGAAATCGTACGAAAAATATGGAAGTTATGACATTTTGAGGTTTTGCATTTTTTTTTTTTTTGGGGGGGGGGGACAGTTCTTGAACGGTCAATATGAATATATGCAAATGACAAAGTGAGCATGTCATTCCCTCACAACTTACTATATAGTTTGTACATAAAATTTTGAAATTTTCAGTTTTTCATTCAAAGGACAAAAAACATGAATTTTCGTCTTTCTTGTACACGATAAATGGAAAATCGTGAGGAAATTACATAGCTCACTCATTTGCATAATCATACCTACTGTACAAGAAACTTCAAAATTTTTGTAACTTCCTTATTCTTCATACAATTTCAGTCAAATTTTTACTATTTAACTCTTTTTATATAAGACTAATTTATTATATGTACTGGATTTAGCATCTTAAAGTATGAAATTGTTTAACAATGTTTGCTTTCGTATTTTGGGGGTAAGGTTTAATAAATCTATGTTAGGCCAGTCTAATGTTATGGTGAAAACTTGTGAAAAATTACCATTGTACACAATTGTGACTAATGCCTTTTGCACTTAGAGAAGCACAGACCCCTTCCTTCTACATTCATAATCATTGTCAAGTTTCACAGATGGACGCATGCAAGCATACACACATGCAGAAACAGAGAGACCTACTGAAAAGCTCTCCTTCTCTCTCTCTCTCTCTCTCTCTCTCTCTATATATATATATATATATATATATATATATAATGGCAGTAAGACTTTGAAACAACTAGTGTATTATACTGTAACTAATAATGAGAAAAAGATTAATTCAAAATTAAGTTAAAATATATATAAAATTGTGGAATAACACAGAATAAGTTATCTTAAGCACAGTGAATTAACTTGAATTCATTCTTACTTTTTGAAATTATTTTTAAAGTAATGTGAGAGGATCAAAAGTATAGGTAAACTCATTAGAATTATCTCAACATTTGCAGTGTTACTGTGTCACCTTTTTTTGGGGGGGGGTTGGGGGTGGACAAATGGGCATATAAAAATCTGATTATCAACTCTTGGGTGTGTTAAACTTATTTTAGGTGGATTAAACTTATTTTATTTCTTTCATGACCCCTTTGATCTTTGACCTCTGACCTCATGACCCCCACATTTCAATCATTTATATGTTTTTACCTCATTATGAACACACCCTACAAGTTTGGTAAAAATTAGTTCATCCATTCTCAAGTTGTAAAACAAATAGACAAACAGACAGACAGAGAAACTGACGGACAAACATACGGAACCGATAACAATAACCTCCGCCGTCCGTGCAGTTAGTGTAGCTTCCACCCCCTGGCAGAGGTAACAAAGAATTCCTGAAATACCAATGGGTGCCCTGGGAGCTTCATGGATCACGTAATAAATATTGGAAGTAATATACACTGTACCATAAAATGACTTGGAACACAGTAACTGTAATTGAATTGATTTGTATTAAGAATCCAAAATACAGAAATAAACACCACCATTAATTATCTACTTATATGTGTTAGCCAAGACATCACAGTGAAAGTGTTTACTGTTATGTGAAAACAAAATATCCTCACATGAACTCTTCTGCAATATAACTGCCTTTGCCAAAAAGTGGATTTTATGCACCTTTACAGAAGTAATGATGTCCACCATCTCTTTCTGTGTGAAGTTGACTTATCTCTCTCTTTTTGTGTTCTTGATTGAGAGAAAAACAAAATCATTGTTATATCGATGTAGATTTTGATTCATCCAGGTAGTATGCTAAAAGCGTGTAAATTAAATCTGTTCGACTGGACTTGTGAAAATCACGGAGAAAACAGTTTCGTGACTCGTCCGCGTCACTTCTTCAGCTCTGTCTGGCTGGCGAGCATTCACCCGTGGAGGGTGAATGGGCGATGTTACTGCCTTTATTGTCTGTACGTCGTGATTTTCCGTGATTTTCACAAGTAAGTCCAGTCGAACAGATTTAATATACACGCTTTTAAAATCATTGTTCATGTTAAAATAATATTGCAGCAAATATTATATTTTTGGTACTCTCTCACACACACACACACACACACACACACGTAACCTGTACTTGGCAAATCGTTAGGGTTTTTGCCATAATTAGAAATAAAGAATAGTGGTTACTCTTGAGACAGTTATACATTTCTAATGTTAATTTGTCGTCTGTAAACACTCTTGTCATTAATGTTGTAATATTTACAATGGTCCGAAATATGACAAAATTTAGTCCATGAAAATATCACATAACTTTGGTTAAGATCGAAAGCTAGGCTCAAGTCAAATATGTTGTATTAAAAAAAAAAATCAGAGAGGTCTGTTTCTTTTTAGAAATGCTGATATTCTATTTCATTTTTGTGTTCTTTTTTTCACTCATTTTGATTTAATCATTGAGTTTACAATAGTTGTATGGACACTAATTTTTTTTTATTGTGTACATTCTCAAGGTTTAAAAAATAACTGTCCTTATGCAGTGCATGGGAATTATTTGACTTGTATATCTTTACTCTGTATATATTTATGTGCAGTGATTAGCTTGTCAGTTAGCTAGCTCACATTTAAGTTCACCTGATCTTCTTTATCACTCTTTTCAAAGTATGATTCTTTTACAGATAAGTGTACTACAATATTCTATCTTAGCTTTAATTAAAAACAAATTTAGCTTCTTGCTTCAATCCTGCATGTTGTCAATAGTTGCAGTTGAGTGTAGTCTCTGGAGTATGTGCAAAATAGAATGAAAACTTAAAGATATTAGTAACAAATTCAATTTCTTTGTTTTCCTTTCAATTTGACAAGATAGCTTGATATTCATTATTGTCAGGTAGTGCTACTAAGAAGACATCCTTGTCTTCTCTACATATTCGTCCAAAAATCCTCTGACCTTCAACAAACCTTCCTCTGATTTTTTTTTCTTTCCAAATTTACTTTCATCTATCTCTAAAGATTTACCAGGGCCTGGAAATTTAACAGGACCAGGAAAAATAAAATAGGGGCACTTGCACTCCTCGAGTTGCTTGAATGCACCAGCCTTGGACTTTCGATATTGAAGAACATGTTTTGAGAGGTCCTCAGCAACAGACACTGTGTGATCCAGGTACAGTGATTTTGTAGCCTTCAGTTTATTGATACAAGCCTTCGTGGCCCTCTCTTTTTACAATAAAGGAATAAAAACCTATGTGGATCCTCCTTGGGTGATGTGGGGCATTCTCCTGTACCGGAGGCCGAAATGACGGTGTTCAGTGACATCGCTGGATATCACTGATGTCTTCTTCGGGGACGACTGCGAAGCGCAGGAAATCTTGCATTATAAGTTTCTTGCAGTCCTCCTTGTTGCTGGACTTCTGAATCCCAAAGACAACAAGATTATTACGGCTTGATAACCCATATGTATTCATTATTGTCAGGTAATGCTGTCTTCTCTGCAGATTCCTCAGAAATCCTCTGACCTTCAACAAACCTTCCTCTGTTGTATTTGGTCTCTCCCAGTTTACGTACTGTCATCAATCTCTACAGATTTACCAAGACCTCCAATTTTCCTGTCCTTGGATGGTAGAAGGCTTAACGGTGCACCATGTATTCTTTCTAGTGTATGTGTTTGGCCCTGAAAAGGGCCTACCCAATCCCGACGTTTCGGCAAGCATGTTCTCGCTGCTCTCAAGGGAATGAGCAATTGAGGTGAAAATCCGACTTAAATACCCTCAGGAAGGATCAAAGGGGCTTTGGGTTCCTGGAGGGAAAGTCTTTGATTGGCAGAATAGGTTCTACCGCCACACAAGCCTTCAAAGATTTCATCATATTTCATGTCCGTGTGTTCTTTATGATCTATTGCTGTGATACAAACTTCTCCGCAATAACTGTAACAGTCTGCGATTGTTTCACTGCTGGTTGATAAGTATCTCTTGCTTTGGTCACTTTCACCGACACGCTCTATAGTCGAATTTCCTGTTTCTGTAGAACTTGCCAACGACACAGATCTATGTTTTATGTACAGCATCTCCATAATTAATCTTACGAATGAAACAGTTTATTAATAAGCTAGATTTCCTTATGCTAATATTTGTACTCACAAACCAGATTCCATGCCAAATGGGTAAATGTTCTTCCTACCATTCCCTGACACTTGCGTCTATTTCACTGAAATTGTTGTTTCACTCAACGCCTTCCTGACGGGTTTACCATGTAGACTCTATTTAGTTCGTTCTTCCAGGAAGGGCACTTTACAAACTTTGCAGTGAGTCCGACTTCTTGAGAGTAATTTACAGTTTCTTCTTCTTCACTAGTCAACTTTTGGGAGAGCCTAAAGAAATGAACTCTGATGTATTTTCCCTTCCTCCTTCCCACGAGAAGTTGAAGGTGGTTCCATGCTCAATGAGCCACGTGCGACTGAGAGTGAAACTTGATTAAAATTCTTCAATAAAAAAAAAATGGATGACGTACATAATGTATGATCTACTAGTAATATCATTTTACTGGAGTTTTTAGGCTCTTCATTGACAAAGTCTCAACATTGATGTTAAAAATGACATTGCAGCTTCATACTTTTTCTAATTGGCATCATTATACCCCCACCCACACATAGTGTGAATGGGGGTTGTCACGGTAACAGGGTAAACGGACACAATCCACACATGCAATCAATGTGCTTGCTCCGATCCACCGGACAATTTGTTAAGGAGTTTGAAATGCAGCAAGACCGCCCTACATTTGGTAGCCTTTGACCTCATCTGACCACCCTTCCTTTCTTCCTCCCTCTTAAGCTGTGAAAGAAGTTCCTCTCCTTCTGGTAGCATCATGCCAATGACATAGCTAGTTCTACAAAATGGCAAATAAGTGAAGGAAAGTATATGGCTATTTATCTTAGGTTAAGATGAAGCATTGGGATTTATTTTTGTAAGTTTCAGGAAATTTGGTTCTTCTATTAGGGTAATCTCTCTTTTTCTACATGTACATTCTTAACATGATGGGTAGACTATTAAGCCAGTGCTACTCTCTCCACAGTGATAATACTTAATAAAAAACTCAACATAATATCTGAGTAAATTTAACCTTGTTATGCATGTATATATTAAAGCTGCCAGTATTACCTCTCCTATCCTAAATTGCTTAAAACTATGGTGTAGTATAGAATACCTTCTTCCACCTTGAAAGAAAAGGCTGTCTTTCTAAGACCCTTTTTTTTTTTCTTATTTTCGGTACATCCTTAAGATATTTTCTATGGCATTTTGTATGCCCTCAAATCTGAGCAACGGCACTCAAAATCATATACTAGTGTATGGATTGTCGTTATCATCGATCTTTCATAGACTGTCTACACCATACACTGGTGATGACTCGACTCCAGCTCCACAGAGTTCTGTGCTTGAGATTAACTCAAACCTTGCAAACACATGTGTTATTTAGTGAATTCAGTTTGTTTGCTAAAAATATCTGCAATAGATAGTGTTTGTTAGGTTTTTAAATGATGCCAATTACACATTGTAGAAAGGTGACAGGTTCTAATGAGGTAATGCAATTATCCTCAATGGATCAAAAAGGGTTCATACTGTGACAAATTCCTGTAAAATTTCCTGGGTTTTCTCATATGCACAGCCAGTGCACAGCACTGAGCAGGTGCAGATGGTTCCACAGATTATGACGTGATGTGACGTCATAACTTGCTATGCTAGTGAGGTCAGAGTGTTGCCAGATGTGATTGGATGGAAAAGATGCTTCTCCTTACTTTTTTAAGGAGTCTGAAGAATTTTCTTGCCCAATCAACATGATTTTGATATATGACCGAGAGGACAAAATTCTACACTGGAAGCTGAAAACGCTGCATGTATGCGTAGGCGGTAATCAGTTGCTGGGATACGCAGTCTCACGCATGGGTTTATCACGCTATGTTTCTTGCTTCAAATTGTGCATGTACATGCATAGCTATGGAAGGGTTGGTCTCAAAATTCACGTGAAAGTCCTTCTTTCAAGGCCCAGTCCAACGCAAATACTTAAAATCATTTTCTCATATTCTGAAACAGACAAAACAAAATATAGACAATAGAATGCTGTTTGCACCAGCCCTGTATTTTGCAGCATTGCAAAGTTACACAAATATCTTCAACGAGAGTAAGATTTTTGAAGCCTGTGCTCATTCGTTATATTACATGCGCGCTCAGTATTCATTCGAGACTAGGCAAAAGACACCACTTTTTCATATGTGTATGGAATAGACATTGAAACAATAGTGCAATGTCAATCTCCTTTTATGGGAGCACTGTGGTATAAGTAGATAAGATGCTTGACTTTCAAATGGAGATCTTTAGTTCAATCCCACCAATTGCGTGGTGCTCTTGGGTGAGTTGTTTTGCCCATGATGTCTCCCTCAACCCATTAGTGTAGAAATGGGTACATGGCAGTGCATGGTAATGATAATGATGATAATGATTGCATGGTCTATTTCATATCAGTGCTTTATACACTGGAGAGGCTACCCTGGGTAAATAGAAACAACTTACATGCATGGCATTGTAATTCTCTATTCAAATGTTTTAGTTGTTGTTATTACTGCTATCATCATGGATTATGTGAACGATGTGCCTGTGGAAGTCTGCATTATTATATGAATCGAAAAAGGAACTACTCAATGTAAATATTGACTTCTATTATTTCATGATACCCTTAACTTCACTTATGTGGCCATATGAATATTTGATATACATGACATAATTCATAATCATTTCATTACTATAGTATTTTTTCTTTCATTTTGATTACTTGTCTATGCCCATTCACACACATAGTACATACAAACACACATGGAAATCTTCAAGACGAAGATTCCACCACTGACATTATCTGCTATTAACAAAAGATTTTGAAATGCACCTTTCCCTAAGCAGAGTATATATCTTGCGTATTTCCATGATGATAATATGATTAATAAAATATCTTGCAGACATTTTATTACTACATGTATGACAAAATATATGACACATATTTAAGTATTATTTGGCCACATAAATGATGATCAAGGTATTATGAATAAATACGAGTCAACATGCATTTGCACTGCAAAGTCCTTTTAAGCACTCTATCACCATGTGCCTGCATGAATATATTCAAAGGTCAAACATATTTGTGATCATATTCAACAGGTCACTATTTATCATTGCAGAAATATCAAGAATGTTCTGCAGTATTTGTATCACAAAATATGGGAAAAGATGGTATTCAGGTGATGCTTACAATGGTTTCACGTTAATTGCAAATTTATCTGTTTGTGTGTGTGTGTGTGTGTGTGGAGGGGGGGGGGGTATTGGAAGGGAGGATAGAATATAGGATACTATTATGTGTCTCAAATCATGATATTGAAATTTTTGCTTGCTCTAACATTCCTCCTGTTCTTCTAATCCTGAAATACAGAAACATCTAGCCTTTTATTTTTTATTTAAATTCCCATTTGTTGCAGGATTACAGACACAAAAGCATTTCCACAGTCTTGTATTGCCTGTATATTTGCTGATATGAAGGTATAGTAGCACACCAAATACTTTCTCTTGTAAAATCGTGTCCGAAGTATAAAGAAATGAATATCTATGTAAAGCTTTGTCATTGTATCATGCGTATCTGCTTACAGTGTCTTGTTATGCAAAGTTGTAATATAAAATATGCCGTACTTTAAATTTTGGAAGCTCTGCTTAGCATTAATGTGCCTCATTTTCTGAAATTGCCAGATTTGGCTGACTAAGCTGTCGGATGATATTCAGATGCATAATACACACCCCAGCAGGCAAAGTTTTAAGAAATCATGATGCTACTAGAGGTCTATATGAACCTGGTCTTTGAACTAAATATCCTCAATGGCACGCCAACAAACTGTTTATTGCATCGTTCATTCTAACAGTGCTGTCGAGAGGAAATACAGATTGTGGTCACTAATGGATTCTTCCTCCTTTTTTGGGGGGTAGTAAATGAAAAAAAAAAAATCATGTTCTACCCAATTTTTTAAAACCTTCATACAGTACACAGTTTCAGAGGGCATGGTACCATACAGCTCAGATATTTCAAACTGGACATGTTAGACGGTGTTACCAATAATCAGAGCATTATAGGATGAAAGAAATTAGCATAACTTAAAGGACAAGTTCACCTTCATTAACATAAGGACTGAGAGAATGTAGCAATGTTAGTCGAACACATCACTGAAAGTTTGAGGAAAATCGGACAATCCGTTCAAAAGTTATGAATTTTTGAATTTTTTGTGCAGTCACCGCTGGATGAAAAGACTACTGCAGTGTATGATGTCACATGCGTACAACAATATAAGGAAAATATAAAGAGAATTTCACAAAATTTCATCTTTTGAAAAAAAGTACACATTCCCTTGACTCATTACTGACATAATTATGTTATGGGTAATATTATTCCCATTGCCTTTAGAAAGAGGCAAGTCAAGTGCTCTTTCATTGTGCAAAAAAAGTGAAAATATGTTTAATTTTCTTTACAATTTCTTTATACTGTTGTACTCATATGACATCATGAGCCATAGTAGTCTCCTCATCCAGCGGTTCCAACACAAAAATTTTTAAAATTCATAACTTTTGCATCGATTGTCCAATTTTCCTCAAACTTTCACTGATGTGTTCTACTAATATTGCTGCATTCTCACAATCCTTATGTTTATGACGGTGAACTTGTCCTTTAAAGGGAAGGTAAACCCAAAGAGCAATGTGGATTGAGTGAAAGCAGCAACATTAGTAGAACACATCAGTGAAAGTTTGAGAAAAATCGGACAATCGATGCAAAAGTTATGAATTTTTAAAGTTTTGGTGTTGGAACCGCTGGATGAGGAGACTACTAGAGGATATGACGTATGAGTGGACAACAATACAAAGAAAATATAAAGAATATTCAACAAAAATTCACTTTTCTAGAATTATGAAAGAGCAGTGGACCAACCGCTTTCAGAAAGCAGGGGGAATAATTGCTACCCTTAACATATGTCAATATCAAGTTGATGGAATTTGTAATTTTCATGAAAAATGGATTTTTGTAGTATTTTCTTTATATTTTCTTGATATTGTAGTCCACTCATACGTCATAACCTCTAGTAGTCTCCTCATCCAGCGGTTCCAACACCAAAACTTTACATATTCATAACTTTTGCATCGATTGTCCGATTTTCTTCAAACTTTCACTGATGTGTTCTACTAATGTTGCTGCTTTCACTCAATCCACATTGTTCTTGGGGTTTATCTTCCCTTTAAGGTTATTCATAATAATTTTGAGGCAGATTATGCATGTGTAAGTAGCAGATTTGCCAAGCTAGATCTGTGGACACAAATTCCATTTATGGAATCATTTATTTGAAATTTTAATGAGATTTTCCACAAAGAAGAAGTTCCAGACCATCAGCAATAATACATAATGAGTCCCACCTCAATTGATGCAGGAAAGAGGCAGAGAGAGAGGAAAAACCAACCAACCAACCAAACAAACAGTGACAAGCAGTGTGTTGTTTAATGAATAAAATTGTATGTCATCAATCATTTCAAATGTCAAACTTTATATTTGTGTTCCTATTGTTATGTTGAATATGCCTTGAGCTCGTGTAAATCACATGTTGAAAACTGAAAGGCACAGCCCACAATGAGATTTATATTTGATTTATTATATACATATTTATACGCTTTAAGCCCGTGTAAATCAGTGGTTGAAAAATGAGAGGGCTCTGTTGCAAAATTATATGTATGTACATAATAATAGTTTACATTTATGATAACGTATCTCCACTTCTCAGAATCATGTGTGTCAACAGCTTATGTTGATACTATTATGAACTCTATCCAGTATGCCTACTATCATTCACTCACGTGACCTCCACTTCCTGTGCCTTTAAGAAAATGAACATGAAGGTGACTTCTACATGGTATGCTTGTCTTACCGCCACCACCCATCCAGACAATAAAGTGTATAATGAAGTCGGATGACTTTGATGGGGACTAAAACGACAATGGCATTGCAGTGGTTTCAAGATAAAACACAGGAAAATAATTTGTAGCGTTTCGTGTATTTTCACCAAACAGTGATGTGAGAAGCAACCACAAAATATGCAGATTGGAGGTGATGTCATCACCTGACATGTCTTCCAATTGACCTGCGCATAATTTTTCACCAACCATCCCCTTTTCACATGAAAGTAAATATTAGTAATATGTTTTATCCTATAGACATCATCTTGTCGCCTCTGTGTATAGTAAAAGGGGTATCTCACTGAGCGACGAATGCTTACGAACGTTGCGAATTTTGGATTCGCCAACTTTTCTGACGTATGTTGGCGAACAATCAGGGTACGCCTGTTCCAGTAGCGACATTTAGGGACTTTTAGCGGTGTTTATAGCAACAACTAGCAACCTTTGAGCGAATGTTTGCAAAAGTGTCTGCGAAAGGCAGTTGGCGACTATAAGCGACCATAAGCAAAAATTAGCAACAGTTTTTTGCGAGGATTAGCAACTATTTGCCAATCCTATACCACTATTTGTGAATGTTTTGGGAACTTTCGCTGACTCCTGGGAAAGTACTCGGTGAATCTATGGACCCAACCCTATAAAAAGGGTGAGCAAACCTTCCCCAACATTCCGATTTGCTCTGACCGCAATCGAAGAATATTTTCAAGGTTTGAAATGAATTTCTGCCCGAAAGAGGGTACTCCTCACCATTTTCTCACCATTATCAGAGGGTGATGAGGAAGAGAACTCATCATCTTCAATATCATCAAGAGGTTCAGCAGCAGCAGCAGCAGGTGGTTTAGTAGCACCCTCCTGGACCTCGATCCCCCGACCCCCGAGGGGTGTTCGCCCTCCTTTTAGTACCTTGTTTCTTTGGCATGGCGACCTACATGGCAAATTTCTCTCAATGGGTCGATTTTATACAGTAACCATAATGGTCACGTGTCGGTAGCATCAAAATTGGTGAAGTAGAGAGAACTTAGGCGACACCGTCTTACAACCGTTTGCAGAGACTTATGATTGTTTTGCAACTGTTTGCGGAAAAATAAATTCGCAAAGAAATTTTGAACATGTTCAAAATTCAATTACGACAAAAAAAAAAGAACTTTTCGACAAAGAAAACTGTTTGCGAATTTTCTTGCGACCTTTAACGAACCTTTTGAAACCTTTTACGAACCCTGGCGAAATTCCAAATTCGCTGCGTGCGCAAGCATTCGCCGCTCAGTGAGACACCCCCTTAACGTAGAAAGAAAAAAAAATCTTACCAGGAAAGGGGGCGTAATTTATAAATTTTGACCCCAAAGGATGACATTATGATCAGTTGCCTTGGAGATTTGTAAGACAGTTTTAACATTATTGCGCCTTCTAATCTCTCTATGTTGTAAGGTTGTGGATATACTGCTCTGTAAAATTATACATCTAAAATTCCATAAACTTTTGTATTGAACGTCCATCATGGTTTATTTTAGACGTCTTGAACATCGAATGAAGTTGTGTCTTCATCAATATCTGACGTCTGTGTTGTTCTCGATCGAGATTGTGTAGATTTATTTATTGGGATCTATAAGCCTGTTCGGGGTTAGCTCATGTGCACATGGGTACAATGACCTTTCTTCTTTCTCAGTTGATTAGGCACTTCATTAGTTTTCAAGCGACAGAATGCATACGCTTGCCCGACGTCAACATGGAATTCATCAGTCATGTTCAAACAAAGGATGAACTTGCGTAGACCAGGTGACCAGAATGATCAATTAGCACTTTGGAAAGCATCTATTTTATTATTTTGCATTTAATGTATTAACAATCTTTTTCTATTGATATTGTCAGATACGGCTTTTGCTGTCAGGTGGATGTGCTGGCAAGCACCACTTGTAAGGATCACTTGAATAATCATTACATCACAGATGCTTATCTCAGTGAATTTAACAACCAATATGCTCCGCTGGTACAGATGACCTTTTTCTGCTCATGCTCAAAGTGGAACCCCGAACTGGCTCATTAATGCCTGCTTTCTTTCTGTTCAGTGTTTCCCCTGAAGGTGGCCTCACACTATGCGTTTTTTTCGATCGCAGTGCTTGCGATCTGTTGCGGTTGCCAGATCGCAATCATCGAGTCGCATAGTGTGAGCGCAACGACCGCAAGGCTTGCGAAATTTCAGCCGGTCGCAAGGGATCGCAGAGGCAACCGCAGACGATCGCAAGGTTCTGAACATGTTCAAAATTTGACAGCAGCCGCAAGGAGGTCGCAAGGCTTGCGGACGCCTCCAAGTCGCGAGAAGTCGCATGCGGTCGAGAACCGCGCGCGACTTCTCGAAACCGCAAGCAGTCGCAAGAAAAAACCGCTTAGTGTGAGGCCACCTTTAGTTATACCTGGGTCTTGCGTGTGAAGCACAATAGCTGCGTCATGCGTGATTTATTAAACGATCTCAATAACAACTTTTTACGTATTGTGTTCTCTGTGTTTGTGTGTTTACATAAGTTTTGTGTCACTCCGTGCGTGTGTGCTTTTGTTCGTGGATTTGATTTTGTGTTTGTGTACACATGCATACATCTGTGTGTGCGTGTGTGTGTGTGTGTGTGTATGCGTGTACACGTGAGTACAGAATAATTATGTTGAAATCGTAGCATTGTATAAACGGTAAAAAGGTACAAGAATTCAAAGCTTTTGCGGCACAAAACCTGAACCGTATATGCGACCTATTTGTACTATGCAGAGTTATAACTTCACAGTATGAAGTGCCTTCATTTTGACCAGACTACAGAGAACGTCTGTAAGAATATCTGTCAGCATTCAAAATGTATAGATTTTTTTTTCTACTTCGTTATAAGGGGAGTGCACTGTATCAAAATTATGTTATTGTTCAATCAGCACCTTCTAAAACAGTCGTTTGAAACATTGAATATAGTTGGCTCCCGCTATAACAGAAGTCCTTGGGACCGGCGCTTTACTTCGTTAACATGCATCGAAATTTCGTTATAGCCGAACAATAAAGTACGTAAATGTAAAAATACGACGAAGATGACAATCTTTCGACCTGAATTTTTACTTCGTTGTAGCGAGCATTTCGTTATAGCCTCACATGTTACAACAGGAGTACACTGCGATGGGCCTATACATTGTATTCATGTGCAAAAAAAACCAAAAAAAAAAAACAAGAAGGTACAAACCACATGAAACTTGTGTTCGCGGCCATGATGATATCTCCTCAGCTAATTACAGTGCATTCTCGTTTTAACGAACACCGTTTTAATGAAATGTTCGTTTACAACGAAGCAAAAACTCGGGTCAAAAGATTATCATCTATATACATTTCAGGTACTTTACTGTTCGCCTATAACGAAATTTCGATAGAGCGAAAGAAAATCGCAGGTCCCGAGGACTTCGCTACTACTGGAGTGCAATTGTTAGTGTTCGATTAACACTTTCTAAAACAGTCGTATGAAACTCTTGATACAATTGTATAATTAATATTTTTAATCTGTCTGAGTTACCTAAACGAATCATTTACTATATCCTGTTTGACTTCAATTTCTTGTATGAACGTTATCTCACAAACTGAAAAATGTGGCATGGATATTGTCCGTCCATTTGAGGGATCTATTTTCTCTTTGATCTCTCAGATGAGGTCAACCCCGCCCGGATCTCATTAATTGCCCTTTTGACGTTTTGCACGATTTATTGTGTACTGTACACCAGCTCATCGTGATACATTTATTATGGGAACCCTTTTGATGGGCTTAAAAAACGACCGCTGAGGTACATCAGCACAACCTTGTTTGACTGTTTGAGTTTGACATTGTAGAGAATCTGTTGTAATAGCTTCATAGATCATAGACCACGGACTATTAATCACATGGTTCCTGTGTCCTGTCGGCGGCGGTTGTGCCTCAAAAGCCGCATTCACACACTGCAAAAAGTCCGGTGTTAAATAATGAACACCGAGCTGGTGTTAAATTTTCGGTGCTCATTTATGGTGTTAAATTAACACCCCCGGGTGTCATTTCCAAATTTTAAACTGTTTTTTGAAGAGTTTCTTAGTAACTGCACTTCTTGTTGATTTTTAATTTAAACAAGACGATCAAGAATTTTACATTAAAATACTAGATTTTTGAAAAAATGTGAAAATAATTTTACACCAAAGTAACACCAGCTGGTGTGGTCCCTTATTGAAGCTGGACGGGTGTTAAACCATTGATATTAACACCAACAAGTATCAAATCAACACCATGTGGTGTCATTTTTTAATTAACACCAGTACAGTGTCAAAATAACACCAGGTACAGTGTCAAATTAACACCACGAAGTGTCAGGTGAACACTTTTCAACACCATCACAGTGCATTTTTAACACCTGTGGGTGTGGTCCTTTATTGAAGTTTGATCGGTGTTAGATTTAACACCCGTGGTGTTAAATCTAACACCCATGTTTTTACAGTGCATTATTTTGTTGCATCGGTGTTGTACCGCTGTTGTAGCGGGACGGGTGGCAATCTGAAGGCGCGTACTCCGTCACAGACTACAGCAGTGTGGTGCGTTGCGGTACAGTCCCGTAATATTCTGATACTAGGGTGCGTCCTATTGCATCGACCGCATCCTGTTGCACCGCGACGGATGGCAATGTGAATGCGTCCCGATACAACTCCGTTGCGAGACATTTTCTCCGCATTATATATTGTCTTCTTAGTCAGGCTCAGAACTGTGTGATTCATTCATGGCACTGTCTTATCTCCACGACAAGAGAGAATGGTTTGGGTGTGTAGATAATGGATGACTCGCCAAGGTGTCTTTTCGGAGCCCACGAGTCCGGTAAACGCAGAGAGAAGTCTTGGAGCACGTTGACGAGGACGCTTCTTACCAACGTGAGCGAAAGTAGCTTTCCGGGACAGTTGCGAGGTCCTGGAAAGAGAAAATGAATAGAAATAAAAGTGGAATTGATATCAAGTATTACATAAGAAACACAAAGAAAAAAAAACTTGAGCGTGAGCAGGTGAGTGCATTGCCATTGGTAAGTGTATTTTTACTACTTGCATGGCGATCAATCCGCAGGGCCATACTGGATGCATTGACTGGTCTTGGTTATACCATGGAGCTAGCTCCATGGTTATACCGAAGATCGAGTTTGCGATGTGGTAAAACTCACTTTTGAGCCTTGTTTGGGACAAGAAAAAGAACAGGCAACTTTCAAAACTCGCTTAGGCTCTTACCCCGTTAATAGGGAGTTTTCGCTACACGACGGGAAGACCGAGAATACGCGGAAGCAATCACCTGTTACCAAAGAGTATAGAAGCTACGCTAAGAGGGTATACTCTTGCGATTTCGCACGCAAACGGGTGTAGTATACGCCATGGAGCCCCGCGCGCCCCTCATGGAGCTCAACGGCGGCCATTTTAGTAACAAAACCGCGATCTTCTTAACACGTGAGCCTATGGAGAAAACCCTACCTTCCTTTCATTTTCTTCATTTTAAGAAAAAAACACAGCGGTAGAATTGTGTTTCAGGCCTCAAAATATCAGCAGAAGTATATTTTCTGTCGATACGTTAAAAAAAAAATTTGAAGAAATGTCATTACTTTTTAATCCGTAGTCCTTCAAAGATTGTATTTGAGCTGACAAACGCCGTCTACCTCTTCTTCTCTCGGTTTACTTTAGCTCAAACTTTGTGGGACTGCATATTGGAAAATAAATGACATTTCTTCAATTGCATTTCATGGTTAGACAGGAATGATACTTCTGTATGACAAAATGAAGTCCTAATTACATCTTTTCCCCTGTATGCCCCCTAAAAAGGGGGAAAATTAAAGGCAGACAAACATCACTACTATAAAATCTGGGTTATGATCCAGTGCCGTATATTAAGAGAGTCTGGCCAACTCGGTTTTCGGCTTATGTGTTTTGAAGCCTGTGATTGGTCAAAAGCTGGTCCCGTGATCTACAGGAGCCATGTAGTTACTGAAGTGCGCTCATACGCAGTGCCCATTGCTAACTACCCCTTATTTGGCTTGGTTATTTTGTTACATCTGAGCGTAAACGCGTTTAACGCTAACCCTGTAACGCGTAATACGCGCGGTAACGACATGGCGTCCAAATTAGCAGTTGGCCCACCGAACTAAAACCAAAGAGATTTTCCCCAGTGACTGCTAGAGTGCGGAGTCTTCATACGCCCTGTACTATTGTTTTGTGAGCGCAAGGGGAGCATTGGATGACAACGAGGCGGTACAACGGTAGGCTCACCCCTCGTGCTAACACGCTAGCAAAGGAGCAACCGAGGAGCAGCCAAAATCAAGTGCGTACTCGCGTAAAAGTTCAGAAGTTCGCGTAATACGCGCTGTAGAAATGTATACATAGTACGCAAAATCCGCCATTGTTAAGTGAGCTATGGCGGCCCCCATGAAATCACTGACTCCATTATAGAGTCCGCCCTCTAGTGGTGGGGAGGAGTAAAATCTCTTTGACTAAAACATAGTGGAATGCGTGTTAACCAAAGAGATTTTCCCCAGTGACTGCTAGAGTGCGGAGTCTTCATACGCCCTGTACTATTGTTT
Source organism: Diadema setosum (assembly GCA_033980235.1). Classification (NCBI taxonomy): domain Eukaryota; kingdom Metazoa; phylum Echinodermata; class Echinoidea; order Diadematoida; family Diadematidae; genus Diadema; species Diadema setosum. The sequence continues at coordinate 5,743,981 of CM067080.1, forward strand.
TGTGAGCGCAAGGGGAGCATTGGATGACAACGAGGCGGTACAACGGTAGGCTCACCCCTCGTGCTAACACGCTAGCAAACGAGCAACCGAGGAGCAGCCAAAATCAAGTGCGTACTCGCGTAAACGTTCAGAAGTTCGCGTAATACGCGCTGTAGAAATGTATACATAGTACGCAAAGTCCGCCATTGTTAAGTGAGCTATGGCGGCCCCCATGAAATCACTGACTCCATAGTAGAGTCCGCCCTCTAGTGGTGGGGAGGAGAAAAATCTCTTTGGTGTTAACCCAGGAAATACGCAGCCACCAAAACTTGCTACCACCACCATTTTGTTCGGGCAATTTTTCCTTATATGGAGTGCGGGCTGTGTCTCCGAAGCGCAATTGACCAAAATTTGTACAAACGTGCATTGTTACGTCATAATCACTAGCCACTGGACGACGTACTCTTGCTTGCACGCGTACCAGTGGCCCAGTCTGACCGCGCCTAAGCGTGCACTCCATATAAGGAAAAATTGCCCGAACAAGATGGCGACGCAAGACGGTATAATTTGGCTGCACGGTCTCGTGTATGTTGGGAATAGGGACACGCATTCCACTATGTTTTAGTTCGGTGAGTTGGCCAGACTCTCTTGATATACGGCACTGTTATGATCCAGTGCCGTATATTAAGAGAGTCTGGCCAACTCGGTTTTCGGCTTATGTGTTTTGAAGCCTGTGATTGGTCAAAAGCTGGTCCCGTGATCTACAGGCGCCATGTTGTTACCAAAGTCAATCACGCGGGCGTGAGGAGAGTTCATACGCAGTGCCCATTGTTGAACATGCGCAGCTACGCGTGTATTGCTTGCCTTTGGGAAATCCCCAATATCAGTCGCGGTGTAGTGTCCTTGCCGTTGTCTATTTTATTGAAGTATGCGAAAGATATTTTGATATCTTACTGCGATAAACTGAAAATTCGTCATGCCTTTCCTGCGCAGCATGGCGTTGCGCTAACCGACCTGGCTCAAATGTAATGATGCACCGCTTTCCGACAGATCCAAAACGAAGGAAAGAAGTGGGAAATTAGAGAGTGACGGGAAAACTAATATATGATTTTTTTTTTTCCTTTGGATTCCTCGCGGTGTCTCTCAGACTATCCAAGTTTTGATTCTCATTAAGATTGTATAGGCCTATGTCACCGCTATAATGTACGAAGTGTCGCCTGAGGCATTTGTCTGTCCTTCATTCGTAATCAATTTTGTTGAAACCATTGGCCATGAAACTTGACATGATTGTGTGATTGCGTAAACATGCTCAAAGTGAACCGTCAAAATCATAATGGTTAAAATCTTAAAATACTGCCATTTCCCCCCATACTGTATTCAATTTCTGAAGGTGAGCACATGTATTTCCAGACGAAACTTACTGCCCGACCGTGATTCTCTTGTGATTTTTTTTTTTTTTTTTTTGGGTGGGGGTGGGGGGGGGGGGGTGGGGTGGGGTTTGGGGTCATGGGAGGTGGCAAAGGTCAAGGATCGATGTCGGGTAAAATGTTAAAATTCTACTATCTATTGTTGAAATATTATTACCCAGTTCATCCATACCTTGGAGATTATACCCAATGCACAAACTTAAAACCAAACGCGGTATTTGCATGCCACCATTCGTATACAATGACGCATAGGGAAGGATTTTGGCCATGATGGTCAAAGGTCAAGTGAAAATACTAAAATGACAGTAATTTCCGCAGATTTGTAAAATAACCGCTGAAAGTATTGCCATGAAAATAGATTGGTCAACTTACGAGTAAAAAATGCTCAAATTCCTCAATACTTATCTTTTAAATAAAACTCATCCATTTACACCTATATAGTTCAAGGAAAGTAAACACTCGACGCATTAAATTTTGTGACAATTTTTTGCGAATAATATGTGAAACTGTCGTGTAACATTGTCAAGGCGAACTCTACATCTGCTAAGAACAATGTAATATGGCGGAGGTATACCGGTCGCCATTTGGACATTTTCATTTTTTAAAAATCATTTCATATCCATTCAATGGTCCTGATCATAGTTTACATGTATATTTGGTACAGATGTCACTGAAGATATCCCTCATGGTTATCATGTTATCCAGGTACTTGTGCTAGTTCAATTGTTCAATTACACGTCTTTTTTTTTTTTTGGGGGGGGGGAACATTATTTCTAAACAATTTGAGATCATTTTACACACCATTATAATTATGCACTTGCCGATGACTTTTCATGTTGTATATACATTGTACATAGGTGTATTCCTCTTGAATTAGGGCCTACTTATACTAGTAGGCCTTCATGTCAGTTTATCTAGTATGGTACTAAAAATAGGATGGTAATTGATGGTTATTTTTTTTTATGTGCGAAACAGTAAAACTGTGAAATTCGTCTATCGTCTGTGCACAGTACAGCTAGAATTGTAAATATATATACATTGTATCATTTTGTTGTACAGTATTCCTGTTCCCTGGACAACTTGCTAAATAAACAATATAGCATAGGGGGCCTACAATCTAGTGAAAGTTTTCGACACGACATACTGTGAATTCTACTTTTATTCATACAGCAATAATTTATCATATTTATATTCTAGAATTATGTCCTTTAAACAGCTTCCCTATTAAGTTTATATACCTGTGTGCTTGTGTCTATTTGAATGTGTAAAAATGATTGATTGTTGGCTTTGTTCAACATCTCTCTCTCTCTCTCTTTAAAAAAAAAAAAAAAAAAAAAAAAAAAAAAAAAAACAACAACAACAGTCAAGCAACACAGTGCCTTGCGCCTTTGGGACGCCTGCGCGCGCTAACCCCAAAGCGCACACGCTGAAACCATAAGCGCACTGTACGCTGGGTAACGACATGGCGTTCAATTTATGAGTTGGCCAGACTCTCTTAATATACGGCACTGTTATGATCACGTAAAATACGCCCTCTATCGGTCATTCAGCTAATGGCGTCAGTTTTTCGCCCATGAGCGTACTACGCGAAATCGCGAGAGTAAGCCCTCTTAGCGTAGCTTCTATACTCTTTGCCTGTGACAGTCCCCGTACTCGGACTCCCGTCCCCATATCTAAGCAGTTTCACGCTCCTGTTAAAGGGGCATAGTCCCGGTAGTATAGAGGGAGCTGTTGATGATACTGCCGCAGTGCCGTATATAAAGAGAGTCGATCTGGCCAACTGCTAATTTGGACGCCATGTCGTTACCGCGCGTATTACGCGTTACAGGGTTAGCGTGTACGCTCAGACGTAACAAAATAACCAAGCCAAATAAGGGGTAGTTCACAATGGGCACTGCGTATGAGCGCACTTCAGTAACGACATGGCGCCTGTAGATCTCGGGACCAGCTTTTGACCAATCACAGGCTTCAAAACACATAAGCCAAAAACCAAGTTGGCCAGACTCTCTTAATATACGGCACTGTACTGCCGATCACCGTTATCATTGATACGAAGATTACCGAAGTTGAGCTGTCCTCAAGAGTAAAGTGCGTAGGTGTTGCTAAGTAACGTTGACTCGTTGTCTTCTCTGCGCATCGCGCAATCTGTAGTAATGCCAGGGTGCGTGCATATGAGCTTGTTATTATGACATCACAAAAGAAGTTTGCTAAAGCTGTCATCCCCCTCAGCTGAATCATGAGCCGAACTGTGATCCGACCACTGACTACAGTGAATCGGACTACTTCGGACTCGGGGAAGTGGGCCAAAGCGTAAGCGCTAAAGAGGAGTTGATAGCGTAGGTCTCTATAGGAAACCTGCGCCGTGCGCCCGCGTACGCATTTGACTAAAACACCGGGACCATGCACCTTTAAGACGGAGGCGTGGGGACAAGGTCGCTGATTGGTTGGCTGGCTGGCTGGCTCACTCCTGCCCAGCATCGGGACCGAGCGCTATTTTGGTCGAATACCGTGCTCGTTTTCCCCAGGACGGGACGTTTCTCGGATTTGATCATGCGCAGAAGCAAATTTTGCACACGGCACGCTCAAATACCGGGTGCGTCGTGCTTGCGAAAACTCCATAATGTTCAGCGTGGGAATGCGCTTCGGAGAGTTTCAACAAGTTGCCTTCTCTTCGCACGTTAAAGGGGAAATCCAGTCCAAATTAAGTTAGTCTGAAAAAACAAAAAATGTAAAATCTTATGAGTTCAATGGTAAAAATTTGACTGAAGTGGGATGAAAATAAGGAAGTTATGAAATTTTAAAGGTTTGCTAATTTCTGCAAATTACAGTTCTTGTACAGTGGATATGAATATGCAAATGAGTGATCTAACCATGTCATAACCTCACAATTTTACATTGATCGTGTAAAAGAAAATGATGAAAATTCAATGTTTCTGTCATAGAAGTCTGAAACATGATGTGTTATCTGGTTGAATAACTTCAGAATAGTGATCAGGTATAGATATACCAGGATTTGAGCCTCGGGCATAATTACGTTTGAATGAAAAACTGGAAATTTAAACATTTTATGTACAGACTGTATGGCAAATTGTGAGGCGATGACATGTTCACTTTGCCATTTGCATATTCATGTTGACCACTCAAGAGCTGTTTCCTGAAAAAAAAATAGCGAAACTTCAAAATGTCATAACTTCTTAACATTTCACCCGATTTCGATCAAAATTTTACAGTTGAATTTGTAACATTTTACTCAGTCTTATCAGACTAATGTATATTTGGACTGGATTTCCCCTTTAACATTTTTTTTTTTAACTTATCGCAGTTTCATCTGTTTATCATTCATGCTCACCAACTGAGAATCCTATTACTTCCGTAGAGGTCAGGCCACCACTTTCGTCAATGTATCTGTCTGGACGAAACACCAAGGGATCATCCCACTTCCTCGGGTCTCGTTGAGCAAGCATGATGTTAGACAGTAGAATGGTGTCACGTGGTATGTGGAACCCGCCAATCGTTGTGTCGCGTACCGCGCAGTGCGGCGCGCCAAGTGGTGCTGGTGGAAACAGGCGAAGAGTCTCCAGGATGGTGGCCATAGTGTACGGGAAAGTCTTGCTCTTCTCAAGCGCCGATCGCCGTTGGTTGCCTGGAGACAACAGAAAGTCAAAAAGAACAAAACAAAACAAAACGAAACAAAAGCTAATGACAGTACGCCTATTGTTTAATTAGAGTGTAAAGTAATGTTTGTCAGTTTCCTCTTGCCAAAGATGTAGTGATCATATGCCTTCCGTGTGAAAGTTTCTTCTCACTAGCTATTAATTACAATCGGTGAACCAGCGTAAGTGTGAAATCTGAACAGACCAAAACCGTTTCTTTGAATATCTTTTTACAAACAAAAATGTGTATAGGGCCTACATTTAAAATTATCATGTCCACTTCAAGATCTTTTCCCATGTGATGCAGGATGGCATTTAGTGTGTATGCATCATTATAAAGTTTCTGGCCTGAAACTTACTGTCTTTGACTGTTGACTCGATCTCCTTGTGAATCTTCGTCTGTACATCCGGATGGAGTGCCAGGTTGAGGAGAGTCCAATTCAACAACGCCACCACGCTCATGCACCCGGCCTGAAAGACGTCCGTCAGAATGCCGGCAAAGTTCTCCGTGTTCTCCGCTTCGTCGACTGGGTCGGACGCATCGGTGCGTCCTGTCGCCCGTTCCTCCAGACCGTCACCATCCTGCACTTCTTCTTCATCCTCACCCTCTGATCTTCTCCACCCACCACGCTCCCAGTACAGAAACGCATCCAAAAGGTTCGGCAGCTTGCCAGCGAAATCCTTCCTGTGCTCCCGCACGTGATTCTTCATAGACACCATGACATCAGCGATATTAATGGACATATCGATCCAGTTGGTTAGCAGCGACTTGAGCCAACTGGGAATGTATCTGCCGACTAACACCATGATTGGATTTGAAGTTAGGGTCTTATCTAAGAGCTTCATGAGCCTGTCGTTATCCTCCTCCATCGGGTCTTGGTGAGGGACTTTCCCCAACGCCAAATCGGCAAAGATCTTCATGATAAGGGCGTATGTCTCCGAGTTCATTGGGATCGGTCGGCCGGTGCTTTGTTGGAGTTTGCTCTTGAACCGGTCGATGTGTTTATGCAAGTGATTGCTGAAAGTGGAATCACCAAGCCCCAGGAGACGAAAACCATTCGAGAGGTGACTTCTGTTTTGATGATGAAGGGGTCCAGGCTGAGTTGCCACAATACCTGTGGATAGAGGGAGGGGTAGGATGAGAGAAAAACGTATAACGTAATAGGTGTGTTGAACTTGCAATCAAAATCCTTGTCAAGCGTTTGTCAAGGAACACACTTACTGTGCAAATGCACTTGGACTTGTGTTGATTCATAATTCCATGATCATCACTTTTGGGGTAAAAAGAATATTTAAATGTGCCATACATTTCGTAATATATTTTTCTAGTTTTGTTTAGATGTACGTGGATATACCCCCACACACCAAAAACACCTTCCAAGCCAAGAATCTGCCGGTGACATCTGCAAATTATGGATAAAGTATACGAGCAGAAGGTATCGAAATGCACTTTCCCCCAATATAGACCAAGCATAACTTGCATGTTACCCTGCAATGTCTTTTTTTGTTATCACATCAGTAACATGGAAACATTCAAGTTATGCTTAGTCTTATATAGGGAAAAGTTATATATATATATATATATATATATATATATATATGTGTGTATATATATATTATGTTTATATACATATAGTGCGAGAGATTGTTCCTTTCCCAAACGTACGCGGTGCCTCATTGAAAGCAGTAAACACAAGTCACGGGAAAGTGCAAACTTATCCGAATCTGCTTTCGTGTTTGAGTGCGTGAGTGACCTCATTGTTCTCACTTCATGCACTTTGATACATGTATTAATAAAGTATGGTGGCCCTGAAGTACGCTCGACGACAGGTCATGTGCGCCGTGAATTTTGCGATCAGGTCGCGAAATTCGCGATTTGGGACGTCAAGTTCGTGACTCGGGACGCAAATTTCATGACCCGGGACACGAACTTGGGGACCGGGGACGCAAACTTCGCGACCACAGGACGCAAAATTTGCGTCCCCGGTCGCCAGATTCGTGTCCCCGGTCGCCAAGTTCGTGTCCCTGGTCGCCAAGTTTGTGTCCCGGGTCATGAAATTCGCGTCCCGGGACACGAACTTGGCGTCCCAAATCGCGAATTTCGCGATCTGGTCGCAAAATTCACGGCGCACATGACCTATCGTCGAGCGTACTTCAGGACCACCATGATAAAGACATTCTTTAACAAACACGTGACACAGACACGTAGACACAAAAGATAGCCCTTTCTTCACCTCTCGTATGCTGTGTGGCGTTTATCATAGCCTGAGGCCTGTGACTGCAGTTCGCGGCATTCCGCTGGAACGCTTCCTTGATCAGGTCGATGCTACTGAGCACTACTATCCTCGTTTTACCGATCTGTGTGCAGCAAAACGATGACGAGCAGTCAGAGAAAATTACGTACATTTAATGAAAAGGTCTGTTCTTTAATAGAAGGGCTGAGGGTGATGCAAACGTGCACCATTAGCTTTAAGAAATTAGCCATTTCGACATTGCAAGCTTGAAATAAAACTTTAAAAAGAATATTTCTTTTCATTATCATGATTATATACGGTATATGTCATGTACTACAGTATACTGCCTATTTATCTGAAATACTTGTAAAAGCAAAGACACACATTACAGTATATCTACTTTCGAGTGTACTTCATGTACATCATTACTTTTTATTAATCCAAGATTCTGATTGGTTGAAATCGAAGTCATGATCGAATTCAACAATTACCTCCAATTATTGCTCAAAAGGAGTACTCTACTGCTCTAAAATGTTATGAAGTACCCAAGCTGTCCCATATAGTACTTCATACATGTAGTACCAAACCACCCCATAGTACTTAACAATCCTCATATTGTTCGCAACGGTATACGTATTAGGCACCTATGTACATTGTATTGTGACCCATGTGCACAAATTTGCATATTGCTACTTGGATAATTTACCACATGACATTCTGCAATTGGTAAGTAAAATTTTATTCTATTTAGTCGGTATATAAAACAGATAAGGACTGCTTTTATCCTGGGCGTTGTTGATATCATTGCCACTCATGGGATCTCAACTCTATGCCATATGACCTAATAATAGAGCAAGCTTCTCGCCCAGAAGGAAAAACCAGTTACACTAGTTGGAAATTTCAACTGTTCTGCAACTGGTTCCAGTTGGAAATTTCAACTGGAACCAGTTATCTGCAACTGGTTCCAGTTGGCTGTAACTGGTCTCTATAATGCATATCCAGTGGACAATCGGTACAAGTACATGGGATTTGATAGGAACCAGTCCCCACAACCAGTTGATAACTGATCTGTGCCCATGTTTTCAGTTGCACCAATTACACCAGTACAAACCAGTAAACAGTTATTTTAACTGTTCTCTACTGGTTTAACTGGTCTTCACTGGTTGCAATTAGTACCAGTTAGACAGTTCTACAACCAGTTGGAAATTTCAACTGGTTCCAGTTGACTCCTAATGCATTTCAAGTGAACAATCAGTACGAGTACATGGTACATGTACATATGTATTTAATAGGAACCATTCCCCACAACCAGTTGATAACTGGTCTGTGCCCATGTTTCCAGTTGCACCAGTTGTTACCAGTACAAATCAGTAAACATTTTGAACTGGTCTCCACTGTTTAACTGGTTTTAACTGGTCTTCGCTGGTTGCAACTGGTACCAGTTGAAAGCAGTTGATACGTTGATGTTATACAAGTACAAGTACAAGTTTAGACCAGTTGAAGTTGTATTGGTTACCAGTTGATACCAGTTGATCAAATCTTATTGTGTACAAGTTGACACCAGTTAAGGTCTTGCTGGTACCAGCTAATGCTATATTAGTCCAAGTCTCACTGGGTACCAGTCAGTTGATACCACTTGAAGTCTACTTTTTGGATTCATTTGACTAAACTGGTATAATATTCGGGCCTATAATGTGCCAGTTTGCCTCCAGTTGACTGCAGTTGAAAACAATTGAGTGGAATAAACCAGCATGCAGATTAACCTAAACAGATACTATTCGCTGTGGTTGAATCGAGCTGAAACAAGTGGATAAACTGCATGACCAATTTTACACCAGTCTGAATATACATATTTTATTACCATGCAGTTGACAACAAAATTAATAAACTGTCATACCCACACTTACAAGTTGCCTTTAGAACACTTTGGACAAAGCTGGGAAATTTCATACCAGCTGGTATTACTAATAAACAAGCAAAGTAAAGAAACAAAAAGAAACAAACAAACAAAAGTGATAAAACCTGCTTTAAAAATGAATCCTTGTGGTAAAAGTGAATTCAGTTGGTACAAATTGAAGTGAGTTGATATTTCAACTAGCAAACTACATGTAGACCAGGTATGTATGTGTTCTTGTGTATCTGTGTGTGTGTGGGTGTGTGTGTGGGTGGGTGTGTGTCAGTTTGTGTGTAAACTGTTTGTTGACACTTGAAAGCCATGCACCTGACTGGACTTGCTTATATACCAGTTCATTGAATTCCACATTAAAAACCATTAACCATAATACCAGTTGATTCCAGTTGGTTTCTACCTTTTTTCTACTGATGGTCATGCATATTCATAAGCTATTCAAATTCTCTCGGAATGGAAATAAATGAAATATAGTTAAATTTGTTTTTATGGTTACAATAAACTTTGAATGGTGTTAACAAGTTTACTCAATATTATTGTGTTATTCACAATTTCAACTTGTGTTATGAGGAGGCATTTTCATTTTTTAACATTTCCTAAAAGTGTAATTTACTTGGTAACCACATCATTTAGTGTTATAACTAAATGACCCTGTAAAATGAGTGTGATGTGTCTGTAGTACCAGCTAGGAATATGATATAGCTACACCTGTAGGTTTAGGTTCTAAGACTAGTTGCAGGAGTATGATTGTGAAAGGTTATATTGATAATATCTTCACATTATGTTATATGTGTTCTGGTATATGCTCACACATCAACATAGCTCAAGAAAATATTACTTTTGTTTATTCCAGTTGACTGGAAACCAGTTAAAAGGTAACTGGTTTTGTATACTGGTCCAGTTGGAAGGTAACTGGTTTCGTTTACTGCATGGTCCAGTTGGAATTCAACTGAACCAGTTAGCCCATTTCAATTTCCAGGGTCACCAGTTGATTTGAATTGGTTCAACTGGTCCAGTTGTAACTGGTATTTCCTTCAGAAAGGCTCACAGCATCCCGAGCTAGATTTCCTGCTCCACGTGAAAACAACAACAACAAAAAAGACAAAATGATGATAAAGAATGATAAAAATAAAGGATAACCATGTTTCTGAATGAAACAATGGTATTACAATCCTCTCCTCCACATCCCCACCCCCCCCCCCACATACACACAAAAGTAAAAAACGTAAACAAACGTAAAAGCAATAAAGGGTATATGCTGACAAAAGCCTATTGTGTCACGAAGAGTTCTCATGCTCTCTCATATTCCTTGCTTGTCAAACCTAGGGCAAGGACGGCTTGTAGCTTCTGAAAGGTGATTGGCTAATGCCACTCCAAGACGCACGAAGCTTATCCGACGATGACGGAGTGGGCGGACTTTGTATCGATTCGTCAGTGCAAAATGGCCCTGCCGGTGGCTGTCATCAATGTTGTTACCTTTTGCAACCTTTTATGACCCTTAAGACCTTTTCGAACAGCAGTCACATACACAAGGGTAGCAATACTCTTGTGATAATACGTCAAAAGAGCTCGAGCTCCCGATATCTACCGGGAATACCCATGTCGTGATTAGAATATTGAGTGACAGATGATAAAGTAAGGGCAAGGGCGATCTCTGTATACTGCTCCGCGTTGATGAGAAAAAAACCATATCAGAACTCTATTCGCATTTTTTCCAACTCGTCAGTTCTCCAATCAGGTTATGGTAATGCATTCAGTTCATCACCCACCTCCCCCCCCCCCCCCACCCCACTTCCCTTGCCACAGTCGTGACAATTCAATAGGCGCTAACGAGCTCCCTATTTCACGTACATTGTATACGTGTAACAACAACGGGGCGATTGGGTACCTATCATGCTCTTCAAGGCGCACATTTTTTTTTTTCCCGGGAATGTCGAAGTGGCGGTCGGACATTATCGTATTTCTTCAGAGCAAAATGATCGCCCTGCTCAGGGCTGCCATCGTTATTGTTACCTCTTCCGACCTTTTATGACTATTTGAAGCCTTCGTATAGGTAAATCGATGAATAATAGACTAAAAAACTGGCACGCGGAAAGCAGTACACGTGTCATGATGCGAACATTAAGCGGCAGCTGATCTATTAAACCGTGTAAGGGCAAGGACGACCTGTATTTACTCTTCTGTCGTGATGAGGTGGATTATGTAACAAAAACAAAACAAAACTAGAAATGTCGCTATGGCGACTGATGCCTCCGCCATAATGCATGATTCTCCCAATAGGTGTATGGTACAATGTCTTCACAATGTGTTATGACAGTTTCACAAAACTGACAAAATATTGAAATGACCGGTCTGTCAGAAATATCTTGAATGTTCACTTTCCTTTAACTAGGTTTGCTATAATTGTCTAAGAGTGCAGGTACCTGTATTTGGGGAATTGAGAACTTTTACTCGACTTCTGACTTACCCTTTCATAAGTTTATGCATTGAGTAATTTTCAAGGTATGAAGAAAGAGTGTAATTACAGTATAAAATATATATTTGCATTTAAACCTGACCTTTGACCCTTAACCTTTGACCTTCTGGCTGGAAATTTCTCAGAGAATCTCCATTAGGGAATACATGTATATATCAAGTTTTAGTTTTAAAAATAATAATGTAAGCATTGCATATACTAGTATATGAGGGAAATAGTAAAATTTTGAGGAGTTGACCTTGACCTTTGACCCCCTGACTGGTGACCCATTCCCTAGAAAATCCCTGCCAGTCAGTACATGTGTCTGTACCAAGTTCCATGAAGATACATTGAACCATTTGCAAGAAAAGTGAAATTGTAACATATTCACCTAACCTTTGACCTTTTGACCTTTGACCTTATGACATGAAACTCTCTCTGGAGAATCTTTATGCAGTAGTACATGTCTACAATAAGTTTCAAGATAATACCTTCGGGCATTGCATGGATATGGGGGAAATAGCAACGTTTTTAGCATTTGACCTTGACCTTATGACCTTTGACCTCTTGCCAATATCACTAAAATCTACTCAACTAATTGCCCCATCATACATCATCCTTGGACCAAGTTTGGTGAAAGCTGCTTCATCCAGTTTAGAGTTATCACGTAAACAGATAAATTTTAGGATTTGACCTTGATCTTTGACCTTTGAACTCTGTCCAATTTCACTCAAAACCTAATCAAGTAATTGTCCCATCATACATCATCCTCAGACAAATTTTGGTGAAATTTGCTGAATCCAGTCTTGAGTTACCGCGTAAACAGATACAATTTAATGATTTGACCTTGACCTTTGACCTTTGACCTTTGGCCGATTTCACCCAAAATCTAATCAATTAATTGCCCCATCATACTTTATACTTGGACCAAGTTTGGTAAAATTCCAGTCAATATTACTCAAGTTATCGCGTAAACGAATGCGGACGGACGTACGTACGGACGTACGGACGTACGGACGTACGTACGGACGGACGGACGGACGGACAACCTGAAAACATAATGCCTCCGGCACCACTTCGTGGCGGAGGCATAAAAACAACATCAACAACAACAACAACAACAACAACAACAGCAACAAAACGCGCTCTTCCCTTGTAAAAAAATACCATGGTTTGACTATCAGGCATAACCATGGTTTTACATTGGATTCATCCATGGTTTAACCATAGTGCAATATGGTTTGATTATGGTCAAACCATGGTGCACTAATGTTTAACCATAGTTTAACAATAGTTAAACAATAGTGCACTATGGTTAAACCATGGTATCTACGGTTAAACCATAGGTTTAGCATGGGTTAACCATGGTAACCATGGTTTAAAGGTGGTAAATTGGAACGCACTTACCATGACATTACTGTGGTATTACCATGGTCACTACTGTGGTTCTACAGTACCAAAACCATGGTTAAGAAAAAGTAAAACCATGGTTAAGGAAGTGTGAAACCATGGTTAGGAAATGGTGAAACTATGGTTAGGAAAAGATGAAACCATGGCAAACTTATGGTTTAACCATAGTGCAATATGGTTTAATTATGGTCAAACCATGGTGCACTAGTGTTTAACCATAGTTTAACAATAGTTAAACAATAGTGCACTATGGTTAAACCATGGTATCTACGGTTAAACCATAGGTTTAGCATGGGTTAACCATGGTAACCATGGTATAAAGGTGGTAAATTGGAACGCACTTACCATGACATTACTGTGGTATTACCATGGTCACTACTGTGTTTCTACCAAGCCAAAACCATGGTTAAGAAAAAGTGAAACCATGGTAAAGGAAGTGTAAAACCATGGTTAGGAAATGGTGAAACTACGGTTAGGAAATGGTGAAACTACGGTTAGGAAAAGATGAAACCATGATAAACTCATGGTTTAACCATAGGGCAATATGGTTTAATCATGGTCAAACCATGGTGCACTAGTGTTAAACCATAGTTTAACCATAGTTAAACAATGGTGCACTATTGTCAAACCATGGTAACCACGGTTAAACCATAGGTTTAGCATGGGTTAACCATGGTAACCATGGTTTAAAGGTGGTAAATTGGAACGCACTTACCATGACATTACTGTGGTTTTACCATGGTCACTAACTTGTGTTTCTACCGTGCCCAAACCATGGTTACGAAGAAGTGAAACCATGGTTAAGGAAGTGTAAAACCATGGTTAGGTAAAGGTGAAAGTTTGGTTAGGAAAAGATGAAAACATGGTTTTACAGCTGCCAAACCACAAAATTACAACCCAAATCACGATACAACCATGATCCATTGTACATAGTAAACCCACTATTTAACCACAGAGCAATATCATAGAAAAATGTATTTTTAACTACAGTTGTATTTCACAAGTACTTTGAGAAACCATGGGGAAAATTGGTTGGAGAAATATATTTTTCCACAATTGCTTTGCTATTTGATGAATAATGATCAATAAATAGCACAGTAGAGTCTTCACATAAAGTGATGAAATAAAAATATTTTCAGTAAATTACCTGGAGCAGAATAATAATTCTTACAATTCCTATACATATGTATTGTGATACAGTACAATTTTGTAAACATGTATATGAACCTGGACTCTGAAACAGGAGAAAACCAATTCTCTATTATTTTCCTTCTAGCTATAGTGTAAAAAATATGTACAGCTGTATTTAAAAACTGACTTCCATGTGCGTGTTGGTGGATGGGTGCAGATTGTAAGTGTTAATTGATTCACTGTTTAATAAAAGAAGCTATATGTAGCAACGAGTAGGTCGATGCTCTTACCAGCATTGACTTTCACACAGCCAAAGCTCTCCCCAAAACATACATTTGTACATGTATATCGAATACACTATGGCCAAATTGAGGAAACCAATAAGTCCCAATTTTATGGCCTGGTCATGTGTATTCCTCTGAACATGCAGAAGTCAAACATTGCCCAATTTGATGCGCTTTTTCAGTCAAAACTGACTGACTGGAGTTGACTGTACTGTCATTAGCATTTAAAGGCACATAGACCCGGTGGTTTGCTTGTGTACACGGCGCACGGCACAAGCTTCCTTGAGAGACCTATGCTATCGACTCCTCTTTATCGTTAGCGTACACGGCGCACGGCACAAGCTTCCTTGAGAGACCTAAGCTATCGACTCCTCTTTATCGTTAGCGTACACGGCGCACGGCACAAGCTTCCTTGAGAGACCTATGCTATCGACTCCTCTTTTTCGTTAGCGCTTACGCTTTGACCCATTTCCGCGAGTCTGAAGTAGTCCAATCCACTGCTGATGATGACAGCTTTAATATTTTTTTTCTCTGAAGTCAAACAAAGAAGCATACACCCTGGCATTCAAATTCTACGGACTGTCTGACACGCAGAGAAGACAATGAAGACAACATTACCTAGCAACACCTACGCGCTTTACCGCTGACGACAGCTCAATTTTGGCAGTCTTTGTATCAATGCTAATGGTGATCGGCACTCTCATCCAAAAGCGCTGCAGCAACTACCGGGTCTAGGCACCTTTAAAATAAGAAAGTACACAAGGGTAGAAACAGTCAATTATGATTATACATTCGAAAGTTATTTTTCAGCAGCTGGGTGTGAGAAGTCAAAGTATCATACAAATATCACATTATTTCCAGTTGCAAAACTGTAGGTTTATGTAAACAAATCAATGAAGAAAATGTACTCTTACTGAACCTCAGTCAACAAATAAGAATGCACATTTGCTCACTTTGCTGTTACGTTTGAAAAGTAACTTTTTATTGCTTCATGAGCAGCATCTTGACTGTACGTAGGTATGGCTTATTGCCAGTCACATGATTTAAAACTATAACAATATCACCTGCAAAGAATTAGTTGGATAATTAAATACAGTGTACATATATTAGTGCATGTTTGATGTACATGATCATTTGTAGCTTTGTATAGATAATGCAAATTTGGACTTAAGTGACACCAGGAGCACTGGACAACAGAACAAAACAGCATCAAAAAAAAAAAAAAAATTATCTAGCAACCAACAGTCCTGACATGAGAGCATACATGCACACTTCACATGCTTTGAAAACTGTCCTTGTACTTCTGCTGTCCAAGACTATCCAGCAGTAAGCTTTGGTGCAACTTCTGGAACTAGGTCCTGATATAGCTTGGTTAGTGTGCCCTTTGTCGTTGTGGAGCCTTGAGATGTCCTTCTTTTGCAACCGTGAGCAGTGAGAATTTTCTTGGGGAAGATCACTCCTGCAACGAACTGAGAATTTATTCATTACGCTATTAGTTTTTTAAAATAATAATAACATGTAGTACGTGTTAAACTCTACTTCAAATACTCAACACACAAAATTCTTGCACAGAATAGCTACCTTGCAAAAAACATAAGAAGAATGGGATTAGATTGATGTGGTACACCTAGCCATCATTTCATCACTCTAATGTGCTGGAGAGATACTGTTTAAAATACAGTGTACTTTTACAATCATTTTAACCCCTAAGTGCCACATACAGGTGAAGCCATTACGTTCAACATTCCATATCATGTATTGTGCACAAATTGCCTAGAGTAATGTGATGTTTTTCAAAAATTGATCACATTCTATTTTAAGCAGGTTGCCAATATTTTAGGATGCTGCATAGCATGCTGCTGGTATTTGAGGATGTTGCACAAGAATTTGGGTATGCTGCAGTGTAATGCTCAAATTCCTCATGAACCACACTAATAATGGGTTGAAAAAAAGAAACAAAGAAAGAAAGAAAGAGGAGTATCTTACCCTTGATGACATGGAAAAGCGGGAGAAAGTATGACATCAGTAGATGACTTCTCTGCACCAGAATTCAGCCAGGAGGATGCCATACACGTATCAGCACTGCATGTACTTGTACCCATGAAAGGAGCTAGCTAGGGGACAGCCTGATTGATGGTCATGGGTGGACTTCAAGTCTTCTATGGAGAAACCTTCTCTTGTCAGCCACTGGCACAATCAATCATTGATTCTGATGAGGAAAAAAAAAATAACACAACATAACGATAATAGTGATGATTGAGAGAAGTGAAATAAGGTTAGGCAGAAAAATCACACAGGAAAATGATGTAACATACAAAATACAGCATTGGATGATTTAAAGTTTGGTGCTTGTGCTAGCTCCCAAATGACTGTTGGAATAAAAGACTCCCAAATATTCTACAATGTCGCATAGCATGCTGCTGGTTTTTGAGGATGTTGCACAAGAATTTGGGTATGTTACAGCGATATGCTCAAATTCCTAGTGAACCATACTGGGTTGAAATAAAGAAACAAAGAAAAAGGAATACCTTCTCCTTGATGACATGGTCAAACGGGAAAAAACATGACATCAGATGATCCACTTCTTTGCACCAGAATTCAGCCAGGAGGATGCCATGTACACATATTGATGTAAATCAGCGCTGCATGTGTATCATGTACTTGTACCCATGAAAGGAGCAAGCTAGTGGACAGCACGATCAATGGTCATGGATGGACCTCAAGTCTTCTATGGACTGCAAGTCTTCTATGGAAACACCTTCTCACATCAGCCACTTGCACAGTCAATCTTTGATTCTGATGAGGAAAAAAAAAACACACAACATAACAATAATACACCTATTAATGATTGAGAGAAGAAAAATAAGGTTAGCCAGAAAAATCACACAACAATCCGTTAGGTGAATGATATACTGGTATAACATACAAATTACAAAATACAGCATCCTTTGCCATTGGGGGATTTCAAGATCAGTGCTAGTGCTAGCTCCCAAATGACTGACTTAAACTGAGCTCCAACACCGACAGTCGGATTAACTAAGCGATACTTATCAAAGTTATTGATCCCCAGCAATAGGTGTTGGAATCGCAGCATCGCAAGGTCCGTGAGAATCGCACGACGAAAAGTGATGGCGCATGATTACACTCGAATATTAAAAGATGCAGGACTGCTTAGTTTTTAGACACAAAGTGAGGAAGACAGACTAAAATGCCCCAAATTTCAACCATTCTTCAAAACACAACTTAATATTTAATTTTATGCTTCCAGGCTCAGATTTATGAAGCCACATGCTCGTGTAGGGCCTACGTTTCGTGGCGTGGGTGACCATTGCATTAGCATAAAATGTACATGCTACAGGCCTAACTCTTACACTACGAAATGGCGGAGCTAGGTTCAGCAGACGACATTCTTTGATTTCAACACCAAGCCCAGCACTTGACCGAAAGATTGGTCTGTATCTCGTCAACGGGGATATGTTCCACAGAGCAGAAACTGCATCTGGCTTTACGGATCCCCTCCTATAGACATAGTCCGGAGGTAGAGAGCCATAAGTAACGTCAAAAAAAAAAAAAAAAATAAAAGACTCCTCCTTCGGACAGACGAATCTTTCACAAGTTTGCCCAGCACCAGCAACCAGAAATTTATGACATATTTTTGAGGTCATCCTACCAGCACCTACGGACTTCAAGTTCACTTCAGTTTTATCGCCAGTGCCAGTGGCTGCCAGTGCTTAAGTTAGTGCTGAGACACAATCAAAGAGTATAGAAGCTCAGAGGGCGTACTCTCGCGACTTCGCACGCAAACGGGTGTAGTACGGCATGGAGCGGGAGCCCAACATGGAGCCCAATGGCAGCCAATTTAGTAATAATACCGCAAGCTTCTTAAACACGTGAGCCTATGGAGCAAACCCTACCTTCCTTTCATTTTCTTCATTTTAAAAGGAAGCACACAGTGGTAGAATTGCATTTCAGACCTCAAAATATCACAAAAAGTATACTTTCTGTCGATATGTAAAAAAAAAAAAAAAAAACTGAAGTAATGTAATTACTTTTTTATCAGTAGTCCCTCAGCAAGTTTGTGTTTGAGCTGACAAATGCCACCTATCTCTTTCTCTCTCCCTCCCGAAACATAGTTTGGTCTACCTACTTCAGCTCAAACTTTGTGGGCCTGCAGATTGCGATTGGAAAGTAAATGACATTTTTTTTCAAATACATTTCATGGTTAGACAGGAATGATACTTCTTTACGACAAAACAAGATTCTAAGTACATACATCGGTACATATCTTCCCCTGTATGCCCCCTAAAAAGGGGAAAAATGAAAGGGAGACAGAAATACGAGGACCCAGTGATACGGCACTGATATCATGATCGCGTAATATACAGTACGCCCTCTAATCAATCTATCGGTCTGTTGTTTTCAATGGTGGAATGGCGTCCGTATTTCGCCCATGAGCGTACTAGTTCCCAGGAGCAAGCCCTTGTGTCTTAGCGTAGCTTCTACTGATACTCCTGAGTCCTGATTCACTGGAGCAGTTACCACTAGAAGTCCCAACAGAGTTAGCCGGCAATAGTGTTGTTGATGTAGCTTGCACCGAACCTGATATCACCGTGACTATGACAATTTACGTGACACAGTAACACTAACACTAACAGTTCAGTACATATACAGTAGCTGAGTTAGAACAACTCATTCCAAACTCTTGAGCTCTCATGTCATACTCTCACACTCACTGACTCAGTCACACTTTCAGATACAGAACAGTCTTCTGGACTGGTTATCCCCACTTGATACGATCATGCGAAATTTGCACAGCAGGGGCAGGGCCGCTGCCGGCCCCGGGTCGGTCGGGACAATTCAATGCAAATCTCGCTGGGTGGCTGGTAATCACGGTAATTATTATTATTTTAGCTAAGATTAGGTCTACTAATAATGTATTGAAAGTTACGTTGACCAACCTTCCTCGAAGAATCCCAAAGGAGAAGTTCCTCTTTTTCCTAGGGGCCGTTTGCTAGCCATTTCTGAAAATATCAGATGGTTCGTACGTCGAGATGTTTGACTCCGGTCAGAGATCATCACGAAAGAGCATTTGAAATGATGAACAGCAAATCGTAGCCGTGTGTGTGGTTTTTGAGCGCGGTCGAGTCGCGGACTAACGGTTCAGCAGTACATCGTACATTATACACGTAAGGTTCAATCAGCGACAACAACAACACGCACATGACCTCTTACGTTACATTATTATCAAGAAAACTTGTAATCATTAATTTTTTTGTTTTGAATATAAAAAATATATGTTTAAAACGTTTTTTATTGCAAATTAATTTTTTTTTAATGTGTCAATATTTTTTCTGCTCCATATATTTTGAAATATATTTTTGTTGTGATCTTTGGTACGAACGAGCCTCATATCAACAACCCGGATCTCCCATTCATCGTACACAATTGCTACACGCCGATTGCATTCATATAGTTTTCTATTGTTGTGTGTACAATAAGTGTCAAAGCTACGGGGAACGAACGGGCGGCAATGGGTTACTACCTTTTTTTATTTTTTCACGAGTATGTAATCTCATTTAAGGTTTTTTACGTGCTTTATTCCGTAGTGAATAGATGTTGCATTTTAGGAATGCTGTAAATCAACCAAGTGAAGCAGCTTTTTGTTTGCAATGGTAAGACTACTGTTTGTTTACATAATCCTGTTGAAGCCAAACGGGTGCGGGTGGTTGCGTTAGATCGAATGTCCGTCATGACTTGCATTGGCATTGCGGCCATCAAATTATGAGTTTTCATATTGATTTTTGTGATCGACATCATTCAATAATCATAGTGCACGTGGTTTAAACTTTGGTAAAACAAAAAGTTAACCATGGTTTAATAACCACTGTTCTTATGCTATCATACAAGGTTCCATGGTTAGAAATTCTAGAATATGGTTTTTCTGCACTCTATATCTGGTCAGCAATGAACCACGGTTGAAACCATTGTTAAAATAACCACTTTTTCAACCGTGGGTAAACAAAAGTTAAACCACGGTTTTATAACCACTGTTCATATGAGCTATCATACAACCATGGTGAAAATCATGGCTTTTTAACCGCCTCTTCACTATCATGAAACTACGGTTCTTAGAACCAATCAATGTTTCATAACCATCCTTTGCACATCACACTATGATAAAACAATGGTTCAAATCCTGGTGTAATAGCTATGACCATCCTTTTCCTTGCTAAAATGGAATTTGAACGATTGTTTAAAACCGTTGTTTTCACACTTTTGTTAAACCACTGTTAAAGTCATGGTTAATTCAATTCAATTCAATTTCAATTCAATTCAATTTATTTCACACACCATTCTCATGTGTCACAAACCCCTTGTGGGGACAAGTACATTGCTTAGTATAATTACAAAAAAATTGAACAAGGTTGATATTTACATGGAATGTTGCGTGGGGGACCTTGAGAAAGCACAGCTTGTTAAACAAGGTCCCCTCAAAAAAGAAATATTACATGCAGATGAGTGGAAGTGATATACAGTGTGTTGCAAAATGAATGAAGGGCTGAGGTGGGAAACAAAAAACAAGAGGAGGGAGGAAGAGAGGAAAAGAAGTAAAAGACGGAGAGTAGTGACATACAGTTCAAATAGGTGTAAATACACACATTGATCATTAATTAAAAGTCATATTATCATCAATCGACGTAAGATGCAAGGAGATGTTTTTTAAATCTTTGCTTGAATACAGATAAACTGGGGGCAGATTTAACATCAATTGGCAAATTGTTCCAAAGCTTAGGGCCAGAAAAAATAACAGTGTTTTGTGCAAACATGGTGCGTGTACGAGGTATATGGAAAAAGTTTTGCTGACGAGTTGAGTAATTGTGAACATGACTGTTCTTCTTATATAAAACAGAAAGGGCAGTTGGACATTCATTCACATAGGTTTGATACATCAAACATCCAAGATGGAAAAGATACAAATCATATATTTTCAGTGATTTTTTCTCAAAAAATATATTTGAAGTGTGTGAACGGAAGTTCAAGTTAAAAACAGTTCGTAGGGCCCTCTTTTGTATTCTTAAGATCCTATCAATATACAGTCTTGGAGCTGACCCCCAAGCAAGCAGCCCATAATTTACATGTGACATTATCAATGTATTATACAGCATAAATAAGATATTGGATGGGATGAAAGACTTTAGTATATGGATAATACCAACATTCCTTGATAATAACTTCGCCATGGCATCTGTGTGTGTCTTCCAGGATAAATTCCTATCAATGATTATTCCAAGAAATTTGGTAGAATCAACCATGACTAGTTCAGTCCCATCGATGCATACAGGAGAAGGTAGATTGATGCTGCTTTTACTGAAGAACATATAATTACACTTAGAAACATTTAGTGACATTCTATTTGCTTTTACCCATTTCAGAACATTAATCATTTCGGAATTCACAGTATTCAAGAGGGTAGCACAGTTCTGGTGAGAATAAAATACACTTGTGTCATCAGCAAAAAGAGTGAAGGAAAGTAAATTACTCGATTTCGGAAAATCATTAACAAACAGCAGGAACAACAGTGGACCAAGGAGTGACCCCTGAGGTACACCATACGTGATAGACTCTATGTGAGATTTGTGGCCATTAACAACAACAAATTGTTTCCTGTTATGCAGATAACTACTGAACCAATCTAATGACTTGCCTCTTATTCCATATCTAGACAACTTATATAATAAAATATCATGGCTAACAGTATCAAAGGCTTTTGAAAAATCTAAAAAAACACCGACTGTATGAGAAAATTTTTCTATGGATTGAGCTATCGTATTCAGTGATTTTAAAATGGCATGAGAAGTTGTATGTTTCTTACGAAAGCCAAACTGGGATTCACTTATGATATTGTTTTTTTCCAAGAAATCATCAACACGAGAATAAACCACCTTTTCCAGTAATTTAGAGAAGGTAGGGAGAAGAGAGATTGGTCTGTAATTTGTTAATTCTTCAGGGGAGCCCTTTTTGAATATTGGTATAACTTTTGCAATTTTCATCTTGTCAGGGACAATACCAGAGCTGAGTGACAGATTGAGTATATGCACAAGAGGCTCAGCTATTTCAGAAATGACATGCTTTAAAAGAAAATTAGTAACTCCATCATAACCAGGGCTTTTCTTACTATCCAATGTATTGACAATCTCAATTATTTCGTTTATGACAACTGGAGAGAAAAACAGTGTGTTTGGGTTGTGATGATCTAAATAATCATAAAAATATGTGTTAAATGATTGAGTATTACGTGCAAGACTAGGGCCTACATTCACAAAAAAATTATTCAAACCGTTGGCAATTTGAGAAGAATCTTCAATCTTTTTCCCATTTACATTCAATGTGTCTATTTGGGTTGTATTTTTCTTTTTACGCAAAACATCATTAATAACGTTCCATGTCTTTTTAATGTCGTTCTTACATGATTCAATCAATTGCGAGTAATACTCTTTCTTTGCACAGCGTAAGAGAGTGACCAAAATGTTTTTATAAACAGTATATTTTTTCTTTAACTTAGGAGTAGGATTGGATTTGTATCTGTAATAAAGTCTATTCTTCCGGTTTACTGACTTCAAGAGTGACTGCGATAACCAAGGAGATCTGGGTTTCTTTTTATAACTTGAATTACTCTTACTGCTAGTAGGGGTAGAACAGATACCCGTAACAACACAATCTATTATTTCAAGGAAGTAATCGTATGCAATATTTACATCATTTATATCTAATATGTGTGACCAGTCATGTGTACTCAGTGCCTCCTTCACCAGATGCAAATTGGTACTACTTAATTTCCACTGATGCATTTCTACAGAAGGGGGATTTTTTACACTTGCCATTTGAGGCAGTATAGCAAACACCGGAAAATGGTCTGTCATATCAGACACAATTATCCCTGTTTTGGGGGTTGGATTTATGTTTGTAATTATATTATCGATAAGAGTATGTGACTGATCAGCAATACGAGTTGGCTTGGTAATTAACGGGAAGAAGGAATAGGATAAGACGGTGTCGATGAATAATTGACAGTAAGGATTTACCTGAGAGCAGAGTAAGTCAATATTAAAATCTCCAACCAGAATACAATGTTTGTTGTTTACCTCACTGGAAGACAATATATCATTCAGAGCCGTCATAAATTCATCTTGTTTAGCTTGGGGAGGCCTGTAAACCACTCCAACTAAAATATTTTTGCAGTCAGAAGATTTGATTTCGATGAAGAGTGTTTCAATAAAATCAGTCATATGTGTTAAATCATCATTCCTGACATATTTTAGCTTAGATAGAACATAAAAGCCCACTCCACCACCAGTTCTGTTGGGTCGACTATTGGCTATAAAATCATATTCCTCCATAGAGTATAATGAGGATGGTGTAGAATTGCGAGTCCAAGTCTCAGTCAGAGCAATTACTGAAGGGGAACCTGAAAGTGTATTGAGCAATTGCTCTAAGGGATCAAAATGTTTATTTAGGCTCCTAATATTGAGATGTAATACAGAAAAATCATTTTGCTTCAGATCTGAAAGTGCATCACCAAACTGTTGAGCTGTACAGTACATAGACTCAGTACAAGAGACACTTCTATCGTTGTCATCGCAACTGATTTCAAAACTTGGCATACCTGCATTTAGGTCACTCAGAATGGTTTCATCAGAGATACTGTATAATGGATTTGAAGATGAACTCATAGAGTTGTCTTTTCTTCTACTTTCACCAACACTTTGCACATTTAAAAAGAGCTCATCATTATCTAATGTATGGAAAGGAAACAGGTTTACAGAGGCCATGACTTGGATACTTCAAAATTGTAGGGGATGAACATGCTGCATGGATATAAGAAATTTGCATGTGAGGTCAGGTACAATGTAGCAACTGGATAAGATACCAGTTGACGTAAAGTCAAAAGTGAGAACATTACAACATGTAGTGCGAGATACATTTACTGATAAATCTGTTATATCATTCAGCCCGTTCCTACTGACAGTTACGCAGGTATTTTCTTCCAATTCAATGGAAAGGAGAAGTAGCCATCTCATCTGCTCTAATAGAATCAACAGAACACTTGTCATAATTGACAGTGTACAACAACATTGTACATCAATAATCAACATGAATAATAACAATAACTAGCAAAAAAGTGCATGTGCAACAAGAACAAAAGGGTCAACACCATCAACGCAGTATTGACCAATGAGAAATAAGAGGGGGAAAAAAGTGGCAAAAAATGTACACTCGGACCACCGCATGGTCTACAAATAGGTCAGCATTGTAAGTCGATTGAACTTACAATGTACATCTAAATAGTGAAAAGCAACAGCAAATGAATGCCATTTTAAAAAGCAATGCCATATGAGAACATTTTATCAACTGTCATTCTTTCATTCAAATCTAAAATGTAATGCTATGAATAATAGCAATTGTACTGGACTACAAGTCCCACATGAAGAATTCTGTAGTGTTTCACT
The DNA here is from genome assembly GCA_033980235.1 of Diadema setosum. Lineage (NCBI taxonomy): Eukaryota > Metazoa > Echinodermata > Echinoidea > Diadematoida > Diadematidae > Diadema > Diadema setosum. The sequence continues at coordinate 5,768,971 of CM067080.1, forward strand.
ATAAGTATAATAAATAAAAGAAATTCTAAGTTGCAATTGGTTATATACACTAGCAGTGTACTTGTACAATTGTACAAGTGTACAGTAGTCAGTACATCTCAGGCTCAGTGTCATGTTAACATTCATAAGGAATGTACTGGAAGCTGTAAAAAAAAGAAATTACCTGCTTAAAAGAAAAGATCCAAAAGATATCTTGATTTTGATTTATACAAAGTCTCTGCTATACAAAAGCAGCTCTCAAAAGTGTGGGGGGGGGGAGGAAAAAAGTATCATACCTCAAATTACAAACATCCAGTCAATTTAGAACAATATAGCTCAGTGTACATTCATCAGTAAACTAGTACACATACTAAGGTAGACGCTACAGTGTAATTGTAAACACTAAATAGCAAAAAGTGTGATCTGCTGGAGCTATAATGAAAATGGTACCGGTACCAGATAATGTATAGAAAGATTTACATTCAGACTAGGGACTAGAGTTCATGATCATGGCAGAGCAACCTGGCTTAGAAATGTTATATTGCCTCAATCTTCATAAGCATTCCATTTGGTGGTACCTTTCTCCTTCCATTGCAGAACAACCTTGCTGCCTACAATGATGATTCTGGTTGATTTGCCAGACTTTCTTAGGTTGTACGCAGTATTTGCAAGCAGACCTCTTCTTGCCTTCAGGACTGGAGGAAGGTCAGTGCGCACTGTGAATGTGACGTTCTTGCTGCTGTCCTGCTGAGCATGGTCATGGGCCGGTATTGAGGACTTGGTCTGCTTGGCGCGAGACTTGTTTTCAAAGGCTTGAAGAATCTGATCCCTCTGCTTCATGTACAGAAACTTTGCGATTACTGGCCTGGGTCTAGGTGGTCTGGGCTGGTGTGCTGGCGATGCAGCCCCTTCATCCTGGGTGCTGTCTTGGGTGAGGCAAGCGATGTGCATTGATGATGGTGATACCGTTGGCTTCCCTCACAGGAATGCCAAGTTGACAGAAAGCATTTCTCAGAACAGAGAAAATGTCCTCCTCGGGGGACTCATTGATGCCATAGAACAAGAGATTAGGACGTCGATTGTAGATCTCAGCGGCAAGTAGCTTATCTTTGAGGGAAGCGATTTCCTTTTCGAATTGGTTTTGCAGTTCAGGGATAAGCTTATGTTCGATAGCAATGATTTTGTCTGAATTCATACTCACTGATGATTCTAGCTGCGATAATTTGCTTTTGATGGATGAGACCTCTGCTGTCAGATAATCAAGCTTACCACATACCATGTTGGTGTTAGAGTTCATTAAGCGCTGTAAGTCGGCTAAAGTTGGTGAAGGCTGGCTGTTGACCTGCGACTGATTTTGAGCTCGACTTTCGTCGAAGTCGCTTCGTGCATACTCCGTGACGTTCACTCGCGTCAGTGGTGGAGCCACAGCGTCCGCGGGGGAGGCAGCGGGAGAGGCAGCTTGGGTGGTACCAGCGTTAGATTTGTGTCGGGGCATGTTTGTCGCGGTTACATTCCGGGTTGGATTAACGGCTTAAGATTGTTGAAATGTCGAAAATCGAGGCATTGCGTACTTCTTGGACAGAAATGTTACACAAATAAAGGGAAATGTCCCTAAAGTTGAAGAGAAAGCCATGCGGTGGCCACGACGGTCAAGGTTACGCGTCCGTTGTCAAGCGCGCCATCTTTCGAAAACAACTGCTCGGAATTGCTAACATCAACAACTCTTAAACTTTGGCGCCCTGAATTCTGTGAGGTAGCTGGACATATAAAATGCAAAAGTTAATTAAAACATGGGTAACTTACAGCGGTATTCGGAATAATGTACGCACAGAAGTTAGAAGAACTTTTTTATGGCAGGTGGAGCTCGAACTGTGCCTAACCATCATTTTTTTAACTATGATAAAACCATGGTTAATATAATCATGGTTAATAGCCATCGTTTTCAACCTTTGTAAAACGAAAGTTAAACCATGGTATTATAACTAGTGTTTTTGTGCTATCATAAAACCACGGCTAAAATCATGGTTTTATAACTATTGTTTTTACACTATCATAAAACCATAATGAAATCATGGTTTTATAACGATGGTTTTCAACCTTAGTAGAACGAGAGTTACACCATGGTTTCCTAACCATTGTTTTTATACTATTGTGAAACCATGGTTACAACCATTGTTATATTATTATGTTATTTTTACCAAAGTAGAACGATAGTCTTGTTGTGGTTTTCTCACCATTGTTTTTTGAATTTCTTAAAACTGTGGTATAACGATAATTTTTTAACTATGGTTTTAAAACACTTTCATTAAACCACTGTTAGAGCCATGGTTATATAACCATCATTTTTTAACTATGATAAAACCATGGTTAATATCATGGTTAATACCCATCATTTTTAACCTTCGTAAAAAGAAAGTTTAACCATGGTATTATAACTAGTGTTTTTGTGCTATCATAATACCATGGTTAAAATCATGGTCTTATTACTATCTTTTTTACACTATCATAAAACCATGATGAAATCATGGTTTAATAACGATGGTTTTCAACCTTAGTAGAACGAGAGTTACACCATGGTTTCCTAACCATTGTTTTTATACTATTGTGAAACCATGGTTACAACCATTGTTATATTATTATGTTATTTTTACCAAAGTAGAACGATAGTCTTGTTGTGGTTTTCTCGCCATTGTTTTTTAATTTCTTAAAACTTTGGTATAACGATGATTTTTTAACCATGGTTTTAAAACACTTTCATTAAACCACTGTTAGAGCCGTGGTTATATAACCATCATTTTTTAACTATGATAAAACCATGGTTAATATCATGGTTAATACCCATCATTTTTAACCTTTGTAAAACGAAAGTTTAACCATGGTATTATAACTATAGTGTTTTTGTGCTATCATAATACCATGGTTAAAATCATGGTTTTATTACTATCTTTTTTACACTATCATAAAACCATGATGAAATCATGGTTATATAACCATCATTTTCTAACTATGATAAAACCATGGTTAATATCATGGTTAATACCCATCATTTTTAACCTTCGTAAAACGAAAGTTTAACCATGGTATTATAACTAGTGTTTTTGTGCTATCATAATACCATGGTTAAAATCATGGTTTTATTACTATCTTTTTTACACTATCATAAAACCATGATGAAATCATGGTTTAATAACGATGGTTTCCAACCTTGGTAGAACGAGAGTTACACCATGGTTTCCTAACCATTGTATTTATACTATTGTGAAACCATGGTTAAAACCATTGTTATATTATTATGTTATTTTTACCAAAGTAGAACGATGGTTTTGTCGTGGTTTTCTCACCATTGTTTTTTTAATTTCTTAAAACTGTGGTATAACAATGATTTTTTCACCATGGTTTTAAAACCGTCGTAAAATGAAAGTTTTATCATGTTATCATAACTATGGTATTTTAACAATGGTATTACCACACTTTCGCCACACATTTACCATGGATATGAATTAAAAATCATGGACTACCATCGATCCATTGTAAAACCGTCCATAACCATGGTTATACCATAGTTACGGTTGTAAAACCATGGTTTTTTTTTATAAGGGTTGTCCTCCTTACCAGTTCAATAATGCATTCAGGTCAATTTTTTTTTCCCACGTTCTCTTTCCCTTTGCTATCAAGAATCCAATAACATTGTAACAATTTCACCTTTTATTTCACCTATTTCACCTATTATTTTCGTGTTAATGACAGGTGCTTTTAGGATGATGATTAGCTATCACCATGCACCCCAAGACTGGCATAGTTTATCCGGGAATGCCAGCGTGAGCGGCCTTGAGTCCGTGATTCTTATGAGCGAAACGAATCTCCCTGCCAATTTTCATTTGTTATCTCTTGCAACCTTTTATGACATTTTAAGACCTTTCGACTTCGTATATAGGTAGATTGATGAACAGCTAGTGGATGACAAACTGTAAATTATTTAACCCACGCACGGATGAGTAGGCTAGTACACTTGGGACAAAACAGCTGAAACTCCCGATATACACAGGGAAGTATCGTTTGACAGGTGATTCAGTATAAGGGCAAGGACGATCTCTGCATGTTTACTCCAAGTTCCGCGCTAATGTGCTAGATGAAAAACAAAACTAGATAAAACAAAACTAAACTAACTGGATTCGTCCTTGTTAAGTTCCCGATGTATTCAGTTCATCCATTTGCCCCCCCCCCCCCTTACCCATGCAAATCAAATAACAAGCTCTATATTATATTCATTCCAAGAAATGACATTGTCCGTACTAGAATACAGTTCGGTATGGTCCATGATGCTCATTCACGAGGTTTAACGCATGTTCGTTGATTATCAGGATCCATTGACGTTTCTAATCATAAAGTACGCACAAAGAATAACGGTTAGTTAATAAGGGAGTGGTATCATAATCTTTGTCATCATCATAATAATGCCCCTTTTGAGAATGAGAAATATATATATATATATATATATATATATATATATATATATATGCGTACCTGTGTTTTGGTGCCTTGTCTGCTATCGGCAGACAAGGCACCAAAACACAGGTACGCCTAATATGCTCTGCTTTACAGCATTGAGCACTTTTCAATCCTCAACAAACTACATATTCCCGACGGATTTATACCAAACGGATATATATATGTATATATATATATATATATATATATATATATATATATATATATAGATATATATGTATAATTTCTAGTGAAAAGTATTACATTGTCTTTTCTCTTTTTTTTCTCTCTCTCTTTTTAGTGACAATTATGTTAAGGGTGACAGTATTCCTGTTTCTGAGATAAGTTAGTCAATTTCCTCTTCATAGAAGAAAATGAAATTTTGAGGAATTACCTTTCATATAATTATATCTATCGTTGTTTTTACGTGAGGTTTCGAACTGGTGCGGTCTTCTCATCCAGCGATGGCGGACCCAAAACCATTAACAAATTCCTGACTGTTGAATAGGCCCTAGATCGTTCGATTTCCCTTAAGACTTCACTAATTAAACTTGTACAGTACATGATTTATAAGAAGATAACTATACACAAACATTTTCGGTTGTTCTTGAGTTTTCTCTGCATACATCCTATGTAGAAAAAAAAAAATTGTTCACAGCCCCTCAAATGCTTACTATTCCAAGGAGAAAGCCATCTTACCTGAAGATAGACGATAGGACCGTGTAACTTGGCGAGATCAGCCAGCTTTTCAAAGACGTCGGACCGAAAATCAAGCAGGGAGCCAAGAAAGGGAAGTCCGCGGGGGCCCGGTGGAAGTCGATGAACTCGAATAGCGTATTGTCCCTCATCGCTGTGATGCCGACGTCCCGCCGCGCTAAGCAGCCTTGGAATGATGTAGAGAACAATGGATAAACACGATACGATGGTCACTAACAAACTGAAGTTGAAGCACCCTCCGCCAATGTACTCGCTCGCGGTAGTACCGGACATCGGGTTTTGTCCCCGTATCTTGTCAGTGGTATCAGTCATTGTTGCTCAGGTTTCCCATAACACGCCTACAATTTTATTTTGATTGTTGTGTGTTGCTCCACGCAGCAAGAGAATCACATCAATTCTGAATTACTGAGTGGTTACATCATGAATCTCCTTTCACATTGGACAGAATGTGATGTTACCTCAAATATTATAATTGTAATCTGCATCTCACTAAATCAAGAGGATATTGTCTCTGTTTAAATTCACAGAAGCTAGAAGCACCTATTCTTGTAGAACAAAGTGTAAGAGCGCGATTTCCTTCGTAATAAGTGAAGAGTAAACCGAGGTATCTCGCCATACATTCATATGCAGATGCGGTGATACCTAAAATATCCACTGATCATACCCGCATGTAAGCAGGAAAACAATAACTGACTAACACAAAAACGCCATACAGGAGAAACGTATCTTCCAAGTAGCGACGGCGAAATACGTTCTGCTCATTCAATCTACTGCGTCAGAGTGCGAGATAACGCATCGGGCGTGTGGCTTTCATTCATTTACTGTCTTGAGCAAAGCGCTCGATACACAAAAACACTCCGTATTCAGCAGCCGCGGGAGAGCTTTTATCTTTTCAAACCTTGCCAAGTATAGGGAATACGTTATGCTCCTCCAAGCTATTGCGTTAGAGTATACTGAAAACGTAGGCTTTGTCATTTAACTATTCATCCATTGTGATCAAAGACCTTTGCAGGTTTCATTGCCTGCCCACACACGCAACAGCGCTAATCTGACTTGCGTCGATCGCTTCCCCGCGGGCACGCTTCCTTGAATTTGAGATCCCACTGCTCTCTGAAAGAGTCAATTAAATGCTCTTCCATTATATGCTAGGAAAGCAAACATGAGTTGAATTTTCTTCATGTTTTCCTTATAATTGTTGTCCATAATGACGTCACGAAGAATATAGTAGCGATCTTATGACGGCATCGAAACTTTTAAACATTCATAACTTTTGAACGATTGTCTCATTTCCCTCAAACTTTCACTGAAGATCATTTGCGACCATTTGCGATCATTTGCGATCATTTGAGGTTTAATTTTTTTATATATGTAGATAAACTCTATTGGTGGTCAGTGTACTTACCAAGATTCATGCTGCTAGTGACAGTACCTTGATACATGTACTACCTCTCTATCAATGTACTCAAAATGTATTACATGCAGTGTATGTCACGCTCATAAATCATATGAGTTTAAATAATAATTACGTGTCATTTAGTCACCATAGAAGGTAGTTACCCTGGTGTCTCCATAGGTTAAGAGTTGTTATGTGTATGATTATACCAACTGTTTCTCTTGTCTTTTTTCAAATTGTTGCCAATTGTGTGTAAATAATGTGATTTTGATTTGATTTAATAAAACATAAATAGAACTAGAAATGTCGCTATGGCGACTGGTATGCCTCCGCCGTAATGCATGATTCTCCTAATAGGTCTATAGTACATGTGGACAATGTGTGATTACATTTTCACAAAACTGGCAAAATATCAAAATGACATGTTTGTCACAAAAGTGTTGAATGTTCACCTTCCTTGACATAGGTTTAATTGGACGAATAGGAGAGTACGTATTTGGGGATTGAAGGACTTTAACTTGACTTTGACCCTTTCATAAGTTTATGCCTTGAGTAAGTTTCAAGGTATGGAGAAAAAATGCAGTTTCTGTATTGAATAGTAAATTGTTACCATTTTCATCTGGCCATTGACCCTATTTGACAGAATTACTGTCAGGCAGAACATGCATAAATATGTGCTAAGTTTCATGATAACTTGAGCCACTTCCGAGATATGGAGGAAGAAGTAAGTTCAGCACTTTCACTTGATCTTTGACCTTTTGACCTTTTTGGCAAAAAACAAAAAACAAAAACAAAAACAAAACTTTCTAGAGAATCACTATCAGGTTAAAAATGCATACACCAAGTTTAAAAAAAAAAATCCTGCTGGCATTGCACAAATATGAGGGAAATAGTAAAATTTTGAAGTGTTGCCCTTGACCTTTGACCCCTGACCTTTGACCCCATGAACCCCAAATTCCCTAGCTAATCACTGCCAGTCAGTACATGCATATATACTATGTTCCATGAAGATACCTTGAACTATTTCCAAGATACGGAGAAAAAAGTTAAATTTCACATTTTTTACTTGACCATTTGACCTTTGACCTTTGACCGCATGATCCCAAACTTTCACTAGAGAATCTTGATTGAGTAATACATGTATACACTACGTTTCAAGAAAATATCTTCAGGCATGGCATATATATGGGGGAAATAGTAAAATTTTAAGCATTTGACCTTGACCTTTTGACCTTTGACCTTGAGCATGTGCACCCAAAAGTTGATAGGCACAACTTCACCCCCTAATACACATACATGCCAAGTTTCATTAGGATACCTCAAAAGGTTTGGGTAGTTACCCTGTCTACAAAATTCATTACGGACGGACGGACGGACGGAAGGACGGACGGACGGACAACCCGAAAACATAATGCCTCCGGCACCACTTCGTGGCAGAGGCATAAAAAAAAAAAAATATATATATATATATATATATATATATATATATATATATATATATATATATATATCAGTCCTACAGTTATAAATGGGCTTTGGTTTCCTTTAAATTCGGTGAACGTGTGCATTATGAGAGAGCGTCATACCAGGGAGATGTTAGCCTGTAAGAAGAATATCTTGGCAATTCGGCCAATGTGTGCAATTTTATGTGGAGGGCTTATAGGCTCTATCGATGCACTGCTTCACTGTCCATGCTCCAAGCCGCTCCTCCACAGAGTGTGGATAGTGAGACCATGGTGGGACCAAGGCAGAGGTTCTTGATTTCAACAATTTTAAGCTAATTATGACACTGACCAAATACTTTCAGTTTTTCGTCAAATCTTTGTGTCATAAGTAATACTCAAGGCCTGAAAAAAGAACATCTAACCATCTCATTACGCACTGTTCGTGCACAACAAATGTAATCGCTACGTTTACCATTATGTAAATGTTAAGGTCTTTCGAATGGCATTTAGGCTATGCACGTTTCTGCTTGTTTAATAGCATTTAACAGTTAAAGTACAAATTTTAAATGCCAATTTTTGTTCGCGTGTCCTATTATCCCGATTATCTGCATATAATAATAATGCTGCCAATAATACTGAAAGGGACAGATTGAAAAGTGTTGTCTTTTGTCAAAGCAAAAATGGTTATCTCCAACTCATACGCATACAACTTTGAATTGGCTGGTGCAATTGATCATTATTCTTTTGATAATCTGTAAGTTGCCTTCCTGAGCTAAAACAGACATGCACACATACACACACAAAAAAAAAAAACAGCAAAAAAAAAAAAAAAAACAAGTAAAAGGGAATATAGTGTAGAAGCAAACAGAGTCAAAAGCATTACAGAAGCATCATCATTTTAATTACACAATTGAATTAAATAAGAGTATTGCAATAAACAAAATAGAAGCATTTGTTTTCTAAACGAATACAAATATAATTCAGATAGGCAATCTTAATGAACATACACACGCACAGATGGGCACAATCCAACGCGAAACTAACTGTGTGATCATTAATGCAGGTATGTGTGTGTGTGTGTGTGTGTGTGTGTGTGTGTGCGTGTGTGTGTGTGTGTGTGTGTGTTACATGGTTCAGCGGGGGCAGTTGAAGAGCCCGGATGCACTAACATGAACACCGCGCGTCCATGACGGAGGTCACAGTGAGCTTTGCTGTCACGTATGTTATCACCTCACCCATGAAATACTGTATACATTTCTGAACGTTTCTCTCGCGTGCATAGAGAAAATGTAAATGCTGTCAATCACGTCATGTCATCAACACATTTTTTTTTTTTTCAATAGAAGAGTACATATCCCAGGGGGGGATTCAGAAATTCTGTAAGGGGGGGGGGGGGGGGGTGCAAATAATATTTCTGGTGCTACTTCCGGGTTTCATCTCATTTTTTTCTTTTTATTTCTTTTATCTTTTACAACAAATAAAGAGGGGTGCACACCTGGTGCGCCGCCCTCTGGATCCGCCACTGTATGCCCCGATACTCTCTTCAACATACCACTGTATTTATACAACTCTTCATTTAAGGCGTACAAATGGGATTCCCTACCTTTAAAGCTATATTGAAATGCTGAAGAAGAAGAAAACTTCAAAAAAGTTAGAATAAGAGACAATAGGAATAAGTGTGCACAGGAATTGTGAACCATCAAAACAAATCAAGCCTTTGTGGCAATTTACATGTGTTTTTGTTTTTGTTTTTGTTGTTGTTTGTTTTTTTTTCATGCACCTAAGGCACAGATTAGCGAGCATATTGTATCACAAACACATGGTTCTGCATAACTGGATCCAAATATGGCTGTATTCAAGAACCCTGTGTTCACGGTTTTAATGCTCTGCTTGTTTGTTTCATTTTCGATCCGAGGAAATGGCTGGATAGCACATATTCAGCTGCGTAGCTGGTCTTCCATGGGGACCAGTTGGATGCGAGGCGGGACCACTTCACCAGGTTATGCACCCTGCTCTTTGTAATGAATGAATGGAGCAGGATTTTCACGTGCATGAGTTGCCACTCTCTTCCACAGTGTTGCTTGCAGCTGATTCACATCCTCTCATGGTTAGGCAGCTACTTTTCACAATACATGTACTAGTATGGCAGACAACATAAACTTTCATCAAACCTCCCCTATAGGAAATTTGTGCCCATCAATACATTGTACATACAAAATATAAATATTCTTCTTTGTTTGTTGCTCCAAAAAGAAACGTATCACAACTCGCTAATAAAAATAACAATTAAAAAAAAAAATACATGACATACAATAAACTTCGTCAAAACGAAAATGAAGTGTCATATTCTGCTGCTAAGATATTTCACACGCATTAAACAAATTGCCAACACACATTTCTCCTGTAAGAGAAATTATCTCCGATAATAACCTCCATTATTACACTTTATTCATGGACAGAAAACAACTTTCAAACATGTGAATTAGTTTCAACACTTGATATATATTTCTTCACCTTCTCCTTTCTTCAATAATTTCAATTATGTACTTACAATGCAATGGTGACTTAAAACTGATGACCACTGCAGTATAAAAGCTCCATTCCTATCTGTGTCATCCTAGTTCCTATCCCTGTCACAGATGATAATTACTTCAAAACTTACTGGAATGTCATAGATACAATAAATCGGCTGACACTATCACACGTGTACACATATGTACGTTCTTTCAAGATAATGCAAAAAAAAAAATAATAATAATAATTAAAATAAAAAGCTACATAGAATACCGGTAGGTCTCTTTCTATCCCCCCCCCCCCCTGCACATTGACACACGCAAACACAGAGCACACGGCTATTTAGCACGATGAATCGTCTCCAGAGTCCTAACTGCAATTAAAGGGAAAGTCCTAATCACTTAAAAGTTAGTCTAAAAAGAACAAGCAAAATCTCACAAGCATGACTGAAAACTCGCTTAAACTCAGACCCAAAGTAAGGAAGTTCTGAGATTTTAAAAATTTACTTTTTTCCTTTTTTTTTTTTGGCAAAACGGTTCTTGAAAAGCTGCGGGTATGCAAATAAGAGAGATGATGTCATTATGATGCAACTTTCCACTGATTGTGTACAAAAAACAAAAAATATATGAAATTTAATTTTTATGCTATACTTTAAATGTAAAACAAATGGTAACTCCCGACTAAATAACTTTCCAAATAATGATCAGCCAAACACATTAGGATTTGAGGCTGAACCATAATTACGTTTGAACAGATATTCAAACTCTTTGTGAACAAACTGTATGGTAAGTTGTGAGGCCATGACACATCACTAACTCACTCATTTTCATATTCATATTACATGTCTTAAGAACTGTTTACAGAAAATAAGCACAAGTCCACAATTTTACTCTTTCTTTTCAGACTAACCTCCTAACTGGTTCAGAATAGACCTTTAATATAAGACTTCTTTTTCTCGTAATATACTTCATAAGAGCAGCAGCAGCAACAAGAAAATGTGCACTTTGTTTAGGTTATTTCACTATTGACATTTTAACTTTTCTTTCAAAGAAAACACCTCACTGTATTGTCCACTAAAAAGTGGTTAAAATAAATATCTTCTAACAAAAGAAAATAGAGTATATATTTGCTCTGTGAAAGAAATATTTACTGATATCAAATGGTGCATATAAATACTGGTCAGTGATTGGTCACGACGCAATCACATGAATGATGCAGCAAGGATCAAAATTGTCATATTGCTACCATTGACATCACGTCAGGCAATGTAATTCAAGAATTTGACTGAATGCAATGGGGCTAGTATGAAATGATGCGTATGTATGTGGATCAGTTCATGGTATAACACATCCTGCCTCGTCCATCACTGTACAAGTATAATGCTCGACAGTCCCTTGGCATTTATATTTTCACTTCGGGGTAATATTTTCCCTAAGAACAACACACTTAAGGAAAATATTATATCTTGGGGAATATAATATGTGACCTGCCACAACAAAAGGATCATAAAGTCGCTAATGGCTGAGCCGAGAAAATCAAGTTTGAAGTCAGATCATCAAAATCGGTCAAAACAATAGTATTTCTGTTTTTGGCATAATTTGAAGTCTCATGTATCGTCTCTCATCTGCTGAAACTTTGAAGCAAAAATGATCAAAGGAAAGGCAAGAAATTAGCGTTTTTCTGAGCCATGATTTTTTGACTTTCAATGGAACAGAAATGTGTCCGAAGATTTGGATTTAGCGCTGCAGCTAGACTCGGCCCCTAGCAACGAGGGAGTTATCTTATTGGTCACTGCGCAGCATACTGGTGCTAAGCTTGAATGAACACTGCAGAGGTTGCTAGGAGCATACCTGCTATTGTCAAGAGGTGAAAACTGTCTTGCCTCCCATTTGATCTCGGAAGGAAACTTTGAAGGCGGTTTTCTCGAAATGCCGATTTCCTACACCACCCGACATGCGCTAATACAATCATTGATATCTCCGCAACTGAGTACTTTTATGAGTCATGTTATACATGAAATTAAAGTGGAAGAGTAAAGGAATAATGTCACATCATTTTTAGATAATTGTCCTCCCCAGACTATAGGATCCTTTAGTTGTGGCGTGTCACATATAAGTCCCATGGGGATGTCATGTTTTATTACACCTCCAAAAAGGCAATATCTGCATACTATAATGGTGCATCCCTGTCCACAAGATTTAGAAAAATAAAAAAAAGTTCTCTTCTCTTGCTATAATAGCATATATCACCCCAAAATACACACTGAAAAACATGACAATTTATCTTCAGCAAATATTCAACTAATCAACACCTGAAAAAAATTTACTGTTAAAAGGGTTTAAAAAAAAAAGACAATCGTTAAACTTTTGCCTTGGAGAAACTACAGTCGTGAGGCAATTATCTGTCCGTCATATAAATCTCAGTACTTTTCAGAAATCATACCTACACATTGCATACATACTAGATAACCAAAGAAAACAGAATCAGGACATTGTGTCTCTGCACACTGAGACTGACACCTTTATGTCCACTCAAGACATAAAGACATTACAGCACGGTGTTACATCGCTAAAAGCAAATGCCAATAATTAAAGCCTGTTCGTCATTAGCACATGTACATATTTCCCAAATGACTTCATGGTGCAATGTACAAAAACACTGCCCGAGAAGACCTGGTTGTGCAACCGGCATACAATTATTTCTCAGTTTCCATTCCTTTCAGGCAACACAGAATACATCAAGTCTGGACAGTACAGCTTACAAAGTATCCAATGTCTACAGGCAATTTTGTTTGGCCCCACAAGTAGACGTTACAGTTTCAACCCCTGTGCAGTTTTGCAAAATGCCCGATTCTTTATGATGAAGACACCCACACACTGACTGGCATAGGTGGGACTACATTACAAATGATCTTGCACAATGTAGTGGACATTCTCCTGTGATGACTAAGAGACAAAACCACATGCTTACATTAACTCTATATCACTGAGTGACATCTCACAAACATTACACTAAATTAAAGAGTGATGAATCACAACATTAATACCAAGGGAAACATAATTTTCATGACGCTACAGGGCCTATCTCAATGGAGGAGACATTACCATTACTGCCGCAACTGATCAGTTGCAGTGACACAAGCGACTGTAAAGACCAAAAAATGGTTTGCACTCTCACCAAAAAGGTGACTCCAGGGCAACGTCTCGGACATCTCCGAACGAGGCAAAAAACGAGGCCAGCAGGTTGCCTTGGGTCTCTGCACTGTTGCGGAGACGACACAAACAAAATTTGTTTCCGCGAGTTGGCTGCAACTGACGGAGACGTCACGGAGATGTCTACGAGACTAGGTGGAGACTGGAAAAAGTTTCTAAAAAAATTAAAATTGTTTAATTCTCTGGCGACTCCCTGGAGACCTGGCTGGTCCCCAGGGGACGTCTCAGAGATGTCTCCTCAACCAGCAGAGACTCCAGTCGCCATTATGTTGCCGCCCAGTCTCCAGGCCAATGAGATTACCCACGTGTAAACCATCACAACAAATGTGCCATTGGGACAGATAGATGCCCTACACTTCCTTGAAGTATTGCAAAAGTGTGTGCAAGGTGACGGCAATCCTGTGACTCTGGTGGCATATCCAAATCAATTCAGAAACAAATGTACAATAGAAATATCACTTTTCTGTTAATGAATAACCTACTTTCTCTTCTTAATAACCCTTTAAGTCTCACACCAAAATTTAGAGTTGCTTAAGAACTTGTAAAAGATAGATTTCAGCCTTTTTCCATCATTTCATTCAGCACATTGTTAGTCGGTTTGGCTTGAAAATATGTCAAACTTTGTGAGATAACACCCCCTCCCTATCCCATTTTGCATGCTATCTCTCTTCCCTTGCTTTTGTTTAAAATGAAACCGTGCATCTCTTTCACTCAATCGTCTAGAAAAAGTACAAACACAGAAACAACAATGGAGTAACTAGCAATTAAAGTTGACAACAGTGAAAGTAACTGACTGGTATGGACTCTTCGTCATGTGGGATTAATGTTATCATTCTAATTTGATGTAAACTGATTTGTTTTACAAGATGCTGTAGAAACCATGAATGCTTGAGAGAGCTAGCAACTGTGGGATCGACAGCTTTATGTGACTTTGAACGACACGGTTCTCACCCTTTGCTATTTCCAATTCGGTCAACTTCTTCAGCGAATAAAATCCCCCCACAATCATTGCCATGTAGATGCAAAGAACGGCGTGACCGGTGGCACAATTTGTGCATTCACAGAATGCACATAATAATATTATTGGTATAGACTGCCCTCAAAAGGTTAAGTACTATTCAGGTCAAAATATGACCACAGGTGACAATGGCTGCAAAGCACTTCACAAGCAGACCAATGACAGCTTCAGACTTACATTTTGCGGTTATAAAGTAATCACTGATGACACAAACTGGTTAAATAACAACCAGTTGCACATCACTTGGATCAGAACACAACTACAGATGAAGCTGACACCAGATTGCCTTCCACAAAAACAAACAAACAAAACAAAACAATACACTTATAATATTGTATATGCCATATATTTAGCGGAGCAGGGTTTTTTTCTGCGAATCGGGACTTCCCGACAATTTTGCACATCGTTTAATTCACGATTATGGAATAAAGTCGGAATGGAGAAATGAATGCATCCACGTCACATTCATGTCAGGATCGGAGTTAATATTTCTGCGTGTTTTTACATTCTCGAATAGTATCTGACTTTGGCGAAAATACAAACCTTGCGAAATATAAGGCGTATACAGTATGCCTTTGGTTAGAATCTAATTGCCAGGCAGCAGTCACTGACATAAACTTTGCAATAATGAAAAATGATAGCAAAGGTGGCTTTCGATCATAAAAAAAAAATCATCTTGATCATAGCGGGACAAGGATGACGCTGACTTAAAAACACATTTCCACGATGCGTTCGGCGGTGGATTGCTCCCAGATGCAACCAGAATAACCCCCCGATACTACACGATCTCCTCCGTCTCCAGCTCGCCCCTCTCGTAGTGTTGTTGCAGGATCTGCGTCAGCTTGGTCAGGGCCTTCACGCACTCCTCGAGGTCCCGGATGATGATGCCCTCGAAGTCATCCCGTTCTGCGTCCTCCTTGTTGGTGGCCAGGAACTGCAGGAAGTACTCCATGGAGGGAACGGCCTTGGCTGCCAGCTGCAGAGGGGAAGAAAGAAAAAGACCATGCCATTGGACATTGTACCCTAAGATTCTCTTTGTCTTGAACAAGTGAAGCTGTTGAACATAAAACCTACAATGTCTTATTACATTTTGGAACATGGACGTAAAGAACGGCTTCCATTGGTCCATTTGTTCACGTGGAATGGTATCCTGCAGCCCACCATCCAATTTTTCTCTGGTGGCCTGTTCAGGCAACTAGAATCTTTAAATCTGACACGATAGTGAAATCAAAGGAAATATTAGAAGTCCTTTTAAATTCCATCTGTCTGATTGGGCCAACAAGATATAACCTGTTTTGAAATTTGGTGGTCCGACATCCAACTCTTAGTAGCCCTGGGCCACCGGGCCACCACGCCACCAGGCCATCACTAATGTCGAACCATGCCTTACATGACTGATACACAGAGATTACCTTATCCTGACATTCAGTTTTATCTCTTAATGATCTAATGATAAGTGTATGTTCTACTACTACAAATTACAAGTACAGATATTTTGGAGAGACAAATACACAAGTCGACAAAAGAGAGGTGTAGTTTCAAGAGTGGTTTAACTCAGGAGTGTGAGAATACTTCAAGAAGAAAAAGTCTGAAAAAATCTGAAACTTGTGTAAAACAAGTCTGAAGTGCATTAAGCTGTGAACACTTCAATTCATTTGAATGGCAAAAAAAAAATGAAAAGTTGGTTTTGTGCAGAGTAAAAAAAGTCTCAGATCAGATTAAACTTTGATCCAAAACCATTTCCCAATAATTCCTATGCATATGTGACGATAAGGCCTGCCTATTCCAAGACTCCAAAACAGAGATCATTTTCTCAGGCATCAGTATCTTCTCATTAAGACAGAAGGAATAATTGTGGTTCTTTCTTTTTTCTTTTTTTTTGTGTATAAGGACAAATGAACTTAAAACGGATCATGCCAGTGGACATGCAGCACTGTATAGGAGTGAACATACATGTTGTAGTATGGTACCAAATTTGTTGGGGCTTCCCCCCTTAGTGGAACGGAATCATGGCTTGAAAATAATCAGTTCACATATATTCACCAGTATAATAGTTACAGAGTGTGAAATGCAAAATCAGTGACTTTGATAATTCATCCGACATGTTTTTGTTGTTCTTCCACTAAAAACTCAGCACCAGCTGATTAAAAAAAAAAAAAAAATGTCAAAAGTGGATAAGAACAAGTAACTACATATCAAATGCAAATTTACTATTAGCCTCTTAAGACAGTTTAATTTGTGTGTGTGTGTTTTTAAAAACCTTTTCTATGTGCCATGGTGTAAACCTCCTGTGTGCCACATTATTCTGAGACAGCAATGTATAGTCATGCTTTGCGAAAACATTCTTCCTCTTCAAATCTATGTAACTTCAAACAGATTTTTGTTGATATGGACTTGTAATGAGCAAAGTTGCAGGGAATCTGCAAAGCTTTGCTTAGATGTAAATTGCATGACATATCTATGATTGTTTTTCTTTCAAATGACCGGTAGCTACTTTATTGTAGAGCCATGAATTTTTGCACACAAAACAGTGGCAGAAACTTAGAATTTATTAGTAAATCCACTAGGGAATACAGCTTGATAAGCAATCACCAAATAAAATGCAAGCTACATGTGACAGGACTGGAATCGCGAGAAACACTTTGAATGTACTGTGGCATTTGGCACTCTATTGACCCGTTTTGGTGGGTTTGTGCATTTGAGTAGAATATGCAAACTTGGCACATTATCGACTGAGCCGGGCGTGCGAACACAGCACGTGAGGAGTTTAATCTGTCGACCTTGATCTGAGTCTGAGTGTGTTTGTCTAACCGGTACATCAGCCAATAAGATAACAGAGATTAAGTAAATAATGATTACTGGAAGCTGTTATGGTACTTACAGCAAAAACTCCTCTAACAACCCAGCCATGGTATTTCTTTAAAGTCCTCCCATACGCGTTAGCTGCACAAAAGAATAAAGAGAGGGTTACAATGTTAAGAATGCAAAGTTATATCTTCCGTATTTGCACTTGAGAAAGATAAGAGAGCGATCACAGGTAGGAGTATGTGGAACAGTCAGACACCAAATAGATGAACATTGAGGAATGAGAGATATTCTGTGTCTATTCTCTCTGCAAACTTACAGATATCACTGGGCCCTATTTGAATTCAGATAAAACAACACTGAGTTATCTTTAATCTCCCCCCCCCCCTTCCACACCCTAACCTTTGCACATGCCACAATGTTGTTTCATCTCTGGAAGAGAGAGAGAGAAAAAAAAAGAAGAAGCAGCACAAACCCACCTAGACCTTTGTACAAAGTAAATACAACTTGATAATAGATGAATCGTCAATGACATCACTCTGTTGCTTGATATAGAAACATTTGCCTTCTCTACGTCAGCCGATCATGAGATTTATTCCAATACCTTGTGCTCTGAGGCTTTCCAAGGTCACGACTACCCGAGTCATGATTCAGCAATGTTAAC
This sequence comes from Diadema setosum, assembly GCA_033980235.1. Lineage (NCBI taxonomy): Eukaryota > Metazoa > Echinodermata > Echinoidea > Diadematoida > Diadematidae > Diadema > Diadema setosum. Next base: position 5,787,206 of record CM067080.1, read on the forward strand.
TGGCAGATGAACAAAGTTGTTCAGTACTTTTCAACTGTTTGAAATCAGCTTCTTCATTATTAGATGTATATTAAAAAGGGACAAAAGCAAATAAAAATATTATTAAAAAACAAACAACTTTCTTCTTTACTAGCCTCGGATTCATTTATCCAGATATTTTAAATGGCAGATTTTACTCGTGATTTTCAGATGGCCTGATGTCACAAAAAGCAAACAGTTCTCTAATTACTTTAAAAAACAACAACAACAACAACAACAACAACAACAACAACAACAACAACGAACAACAACAACAAAACTAATAGAAACATCTAGGCATTGCAGAGAAAAGTTAAGTTTATGCAAAATTTGTCAACTGCCATGGGCAACATAAAATAATTGACAAAGAGTATTTGGTTTGGGAGGGAAACAGCTCATAATATTTTACTGTCTGGTCACCAAAGAATTACATTTGATGATTTGTGTCGAGCACTGCATATACCTACACGCAGACAAGCATACAAAATGAACTATGAAGACTGTCTTACTTGCTGCCAGGTTCATGTCCCGTTCTCCTTTGATGATCTCCGTCAGAAACTCGCGTATAAATTCCAGTGTTCTGCATAACAACAACAAAAAACAATAATGGCAAAAATTACATTATTATCATGACGTAGCTATAATGAGTATTACTCGTTAGGAAACTCTGCTACTAGACGGCATTTCTTTACATCAAATTCTGTGGATTCAGTGCAAGCCATCGCAACATGACCAGAGTGGTGTCCCTCATTTTTTGTCATATTCTCTTCCTTTACAGTGTTGTCACTGCACATGTCATCAAGTGAACAAATGTTACACCCGTAAAAGCTCTGGTGTTAAAGAGGAGAATCCAAACAGGCAGTTTAGATCTGTGATGCTAATGCTGCAACGCACCTACTGAGTGTGTAAGAAAGCTGTTATCAATAGAGCTCATGCTGTCCACACCACCAGGGGTGCGTTCGAGCACTCTCCTAAAGCGAACTGTACCGTACCTTACCCGCGCCAGAGGAGCGCTCGAATGCTTCTGAAGTGTACCGTACTGTACCGAGCCAAAAGTGGACCACTTCCCGATGTGCTCCAAAAGCGTACCAAAAGCGTACCAAAAGTTCGCTGTAAAGCATGCGCGTATCATGCGCATACGTCACAATGCAAAGACATCATTCTCTTTGTTCGGGACAGCTGTAAGTAGTTCAAGCGCCAGGTGGATGACATTCTTGCTACAAACAAGCGTGACCTTTTCTAAAAACAAGGAAAAGTAGAAATTACGCGGTGCGTAATATATGTCCCCGCCGGAAGTAGCATTTAGTAGCAAAATGTACAATATAGGTAAAAAGATGAAGGTCAAAGGTCAAAGAAGTCAAAGGTCAAAATTCTATGTAGAAGTTTTGAAGCCCTCACCTAGTGCCATCACATTAAGCAAACGGAATCGAAATCGGGTTAGAAATGGCGAAGGAGTGGCATTTTGTACCCAATTTACAATATAGGTAAAAAAAATCAAGGTCAAAGGTCAAAGAAGTCAAAGGTCAAAATTCTGTGTAGAAGTTTTGAAGCCCTCACCTAGTGCCATGACTTAAAGCAAACGGAATTGAAATCGGGTTACAAATGGCGAAGGAGTAGCATTTTGTAGCAAAATGTACAATATAGGTCAAAAATCAAGGTCAAAGGTCAAAGAAGTCAAAGGTCAAAATTCTGTGTAGAAGTTTTGAAGCCCTCACCTAGTGCCATCACTTAAAGCAAACGGAATTGAAATCGGGTTACAAATGGCGAAGGAGTAGCATTTTGTAGCAAAATGTACAATATAGGTCAAAAATCAAGGTCAAAGGTCAAAGAAGTCAAAGGTCAAAATTCTGTTTAGAAGTTTTGAAGCCCTCACCTAGTGCCATCACATAAAGCAAACGGAATCAAAATCGGGTTAGAAATAGCGAAGGAGTAGCATTTTGTAGGCAATGTACAATATAAGTCAAAAATCAAGGTCAAAGGTCAAAGAAGTCAAAGGTCAAAATTCTGTGTAGAAGTTTCGAAGCCCTCACCTAGTGCCATCATATAAAGTAAACGGAATCAAAATCGGGTTAGAAATGGCGAAGGAGTAGCATTTTGAAGCAAAATGTACAATATAGGTCAAAGGTCAAGGTCAAAGGTCACAACTGAAATTCTGTATAGAAGTTTCAAAGCTCCCATGTAGTGCTATCATATAAAGCAAACAGAATCAAAATCGGGTTAGAAATGGCGAAGGAGTAGCATTTTGAACATTTTGATCACACACGGACGCACACACGGACGGACGGACACACGGACGGACGACCTCACGGTGATATGCTTGTGTGTCTACCCCTTTGTTCTCCCTTTTGTTAAAATAGACACACAAGCAAAAATTTTAGCCACACAAGCCTGACGGAATAAAGGCCATCTATTGTGCACTATTGTTCTCCTAGCCACACAAGCATACTCTCGTTAGCACGCACGGACGCACGGACGCACGGACGCACGGACGCACGGACACACACACGTACGGAGCCCGTTTCATAGTCCCCTGCTCGAACTCGTTCGGCGGGGACAATAACTCAGAGGTACGCTTTCTCCACAGAGCGCACGAGCGCTCCAAAACTGGCACAGTTCGGTACGGTACGCTTTGGTTCGCTTTAGAGCGCTCGAACGCACCCCATGAGGCACGTGTCTTGGCATTAGCGTAGCAGATCTAAAGCTGCAAGAGAATATTAAGGACAGGGGTGAAGGATGAGGTTGGAATTTTCTTCAGTTTGTCTCCCTCTAACAAATGAAATTTGGAAGATCGCAACTGCTGATCTGTAAAACATGTCGAACTAGAAATGTCGCTTTGGCGACTGGTATGCCTCCGCCATAATGCATGATTTTCCCAATAGGTCTAGATAGTACATGTGGACAATGTGTGATTACATTTTCACACAAGGCAATCGCCAAATCGTGTCTCGCCCATTCGCGTACAAGGAATTAATATTTTTTATAACTCCCAGAAGTTAATTGACCTGCTTATGAACTTTGACCTTGTGGTGACCTTCAATACCCTAAGGGACATTTACCATCCAAGTTTGGTCACAAATGGACATAGGGATCAAAAGTTATGAGCCACAATCAAAACGCGCCCTAAAAACATAACATTGGGCCCTAAAAGTTTGTTGACCCCTGTCTGTGACCTTTGACCTTGTGACGACCTTCACCTCCCCAAGGGACATGTTCTATCCAAGTTTGGGTACAAATGGACAAAGGGATCAAAAGTTAGGAGCCATAAACAAAATGCACCCTAAAAACTTAACATTGGGCCCTAAAAGTTCGTTGACCCCTGTCTGTAACCTTTGACCTTGTGGTTACCTTCAACTTCCCAAGAGACATCTACCATCACCCAAGTTTGATTGCCATTGTAGCAACATGTGCTGAGTTATGTGTGATAAGAGAGTCTTGCAAGTAAACTTTAACGTATGACCTCAAATGACCTTTGACCTTATCATGTGACCTCTTACGGCACCATAACATGAAGGTACCCCCAGTGCATCTATCACCCAAGTTTGATTGCTATTGTAGCAACATGTGTCGAGTTATGAGTGATAAGAGAGTCTTGCAAGTAAACTTTAACGTATGACCTCAAATGACCTTTGACCTTATCCTGTGACCTCCAACGGCACCATAACATGAAGGTACCCCCAGTGCATCTATGACCCAAGTTAGGTTGTAATCCAAGCAACTTATGTGAAGTTATTTGTCAAAAGAGAGTCTTGCAGGTAAACTTTAACATAGAAAAGAGGGTCTTGCACATACCCTTTAATATATGACCTCAAATGACCTTTGACCTCATCACATGACCTCTGACAACACCATAACATGAAGATACCCCTAGTGCTTCTATCACCCAAGTGTGGCTGCCATTGCTGTAACAGTTGCCAAGTTATGCATCATAAGAGAGTCTTGCAAGTAAACTTTAACATTTGTGACGGACGACGGACGACGGACGGACGACGGACGGACGACGGACGGACGCCATTTGGATCCCTTAGTCTCACCTTCACCTCCGGTGGGCGAGACAAAAATTGGCAAAATATTTAAATGACAAGTTTGTCACAAATGTGTTGAATGTTCACCTTCCTTGACCTAGGTTTAATTGGATGAATAGGAGAGCATGTATCTAGGGATTTAAGGACTTTAACTCGACTTTGACCCATTCATACATTTAGGCATTGAGTAATTTTCAAGCTACAGGTGTGGAGAAAAAGTGCAATTTCTGAATTGAATAGTAAATTGTTACCATTTTCATCTGGCCCTTGACCCTAAAATTCATAAGATAATCACTTTCAGGTAGAACATGCATAATATGTACTATGTTTCAAGATAACTTGAGCCACTTCCGAGATATGGAGGAAAAAGTTAGTTCAGCACTTTCACTTGATCTTTGACCTTTTGACCATTGAGGCAAAAAAAGAAGAAAAAAAAAATTTTCCAGAGAATTTCTATTAGGTTACACATGTATGCATACACCAAGTGTAAAAAAAAAAAATTACCCTGCTGGCATTGCATGATAGGAGGGAAATAGTAAAATTTTGAAGTGTTGCACTTGACCTTTGACCACTGACCTTTGACCCGATGAACCCTACATTCTCTAGATAATCACTTCCAGTCAGTATATGTATGTACTATGTTCCATGAAGATACCTTGAACAATTTTCCAAGGTATATATTTTTACTTGACCTTTTGACCTTTGACCTTAGACCTCATGACCCAAACTTTCACCAGATAATCTTAATTGGGTAATACATGTACAGTATACACTAAGTTTCAAGAAAATATCTTCAGGCATTCAATAGATATGGTGGAAATAGTGAAATGTTATGTATTTGACCCTGACCTTTTGACCTTTGACCTCATGACCCAAACTTTCACCAGAGAATCTTAATTGGGTAATACATGAAGGGTTTGTTTGCAAAAACCGATAAGTCCATTTTTGAAGATTTTGAAGTACGATCTCTGTCATAAAGTACAAAATAATACCTTTTAAATGATATATTGGTCACTACATATAAAGGTATATTGTTGAAGTTATGGTCAAAAGAAGCAAAAATTTTCTTATTATTCTCTTTATTTTTCTTGACCTTTCATCGCAAATATCTCCATTTGGCAAATATGGACTTATCGGTTTTTGCAAACAAACTCTTCACATGTATACACTAAGTTTCCAGAAAATATCTTCAGGCATTCAATAGATATGGTGGAAATAGTGAAATTTTATGTATTTGACCTTGACCTTTTGACCTTTGACCTTGAGCATGTGCACCCAAAAGTTGATAGGCACAACTTCACCCCCTAATACACATACATGCCAAGTTTCATTAGGATACCTCAACAGGTTTTGATAGTTACCTTGCCCACAAAATTCATTACGTACGGACGGAAGGACGGACGGACGGACGGACGGACAGACAACCCGAAAACATAATGCCTCCGGCACCACTTCGTGGCGGAGGCATAAAAAACGGAACCACGGGACTCAAACCTGCTTTCTGGGCAGCGACACTACCACCAGGCTATCCCTGGTTGAGGGCAGTGACACATTCATTTGTTAGAGGGAGACAAATTGAAGAAAATTCAAACCTCAGAGCTAAAGCTGCCTAATATGGGAGGGCGAAGGAGGCTGGCTTCATCTTTCGATGCTTTCACGTGTTGTTAAATTCGCAGCACAACAGCGATTCCTGAAATTGGCAAATATAACAGCTTTACAAGTAAAAGTTTCACGGTGACTTTGAGCAAGTGGAACTGTACCTCCTCAGCCACATGAGGGCGTCTGTCGCCGAGTTCTTGACCTGAGTTGTCTTGGAACGGACTTCCTCCTGCACCATGCCCTGTAGCATCATGAACATCTCAGGGTCGGTGCTGTACTTCTGCCGCAATTTCTGGTGGAGATGAGAAAAAAAATATATATACAATCATATACATTTTCATATGATGACACGCTAATCTCACATTTCACCCAATACCAAATTACCCTGATAATGTTACAACATGATACTTAAGAAAACTGCAAAGGTGAAAAAGTTACAAAATACAAGCAGGAAATTTAATATTGAAACCTTAATTTGTTTGATGATTGGCACATCCATTGACATTTTTTCCGTGCTGATTGGCACGGATGTCTGGAAACTAACTGGTAATCAATAGAAATTATCTACTGTAAATCACCTTAAACCACACTGTATCATCATTGTCATCCTGTTAACCTGATGCTATGCTCAAGAGGACTGGCTAACATACAACAGGGTTAAGTTTGGAGGAATTAAATTGAATGCAATTGGAAAACCATTGAAGATACAGCTTACAGCCATGTGACTTGGCACATAAAGGCCCAAATTCACGAAGGTGGTTTAAACTTAGACCATGGTACAAAATTTGTACCATGGTCTAAAGTTAGCATGAAATAGGCATACCTTTGACAAGTGCATATTAATACGCGTTTGCTACTTGACGTCTGGTGGCGTACGCAATCTGTCAATCGTATTTACGCAGAAGAAATTTGAATAAACCATGATTTAAATGATGGTTTCAATTGTACCATCTTCGTGAATTCGGATCAAAAAATTAATTGTTCTTTTGCTGCTAACAAGGAGACCTTAAAATCGTTTTTGCAGTAACAAAATATCATGTATGCACTAAGAACAGTCTACGTTTTGAGGAGATCATCCTGTTACTATGGCATGGCTGCATAAAATATAATCTGAAGTGTGTTTCTATAGGTGGGATATCAAATGATATCATGAAAATGTCTAACATGGCACATCATCTTCCACTTCCAGCTACTCACCTGAGCACTGCATAGCCCCCTTGCTGAGGACCGAAATAACTTACAGTTCTTCAGAACTGGCCTAACCTTAACCCTAACTAGGCCGGGGGGGGGGGGGGGGGGGGGGACCTCTGAGGCCCCCCCCCCTCGACGTTCCGCGCGATGTATCGCTAACGCGAAAAGCTATCGCCGCGACGTTTCATGACTTTTTTCTTTCGAGTCTCCCGCATCTTTTGACACCAAATTTGCAATACCCGGGCGTGCGGTTCCGAAGTTGCGCATAAATATGTACGTGCATGTCAGACCAAAAATTGCTCAAAAAAGTGAATTTGTGTACAATGTCAATGCAAACTGTGCTTACAGGCAAATTTCATAAAAGCATGATTATTTTGAGGTTTTATGGATCAAAATCAATTAATAACATATTTTCTTGTTCGGAACAATGTCGCGGACAAGTTCCATCGAAAAAACAATGAAAAACATAAAGTCGAAAAAACAAAGAAATACATAAGAAATTCAAAAAAACAATAAAACACTTAGGAAATTTTTTTTGATGGCGTAATTTTTTCCTCTTATATTTGCTCAGGACACTGAAAAGAATATTTCCACAAAAAATGTGCTCATTTTGAGCTTTATTTAGTGATTTATACCAAATTGTCTGATTTCATGCATCATTACGCATAAATTAGCTTAATTTAGCATAAATGATAATTTTTTAAAATTTAACTTCATGGTACTTTAGATTACATCATAATAGATTACATCATAGGCAACGTGTGTGCCAATTTTTGTCGCGATTGCGCGGTCGACGGCCGAGATCTGGAGGGGGGGCCTGGGAGCCCCCCCCCCCCGGCTCTATGATCTACCTGAATAGCCCGGCCTAGTTAGGGTTAAACCTGTTGATAATTAATCCTTCAAATGATATTGAAGGTGTCAAAGAGTACCGAAATTTCTGTTTAAAAAAAAGAAAAAAAAGAAGAAAAGATAAATAAACAAACTGGCCTATAGTTGGAGGTGCGGTCAAATCACAGCCTATTACTTTTTCTGGAGGATTTAGTAATAATGATGTCATAAATATTCATGCATGGTCTCCAAACTTCAAAGTAGAGAATCCATGTACTAAGCAAAAAAACAAAAACAAAACAAAGAATTTTATCATTAAATATTCCAATTTATTACAATATTCAGAATTGCTCCAACATTGGAACTTTGAAGGGCACTGTCATAGAACTTACTCGTATGTTTCCATTGACATCCATTTTGACGGGGGCAAAAGCCGTTGGACTGAGGGCGTCTGCAGGAAGTAAGACAAGGAAGTAAGGTGATATCATTAGCAATGCAAGTAAAACTAGGCTGCTATACTGTAAAGCAACATATTTTCATGGTATGAAATTTCTGTAAACTGGACCCTTTGATTTTAAGTGAGGACTTTAAAAATGTGAAACGGGTCAACCAAGTCAATATTAAGTTTTTCATATTTTCTGAAGAAGAGCTACCCTTCTTCTACATTATTCTTAAGTTTGGGATCATAAAATGAATGGGAAAGTGCATTTTTAGCAGTTTTTTACAACCCTTTTTTGTACAGTAGTGAGATCAGGTATGTCTTGGAGGCCCCTTTTTATTTCTCGATAATCCTTTGCACACTCTTCACTTTCAAGTCTGATAACTTTTGACGGGATAAGGCTACTGCTTTGAAAGTTAACATTAATCATGGACAGAATGTGTTAATAGAGCATGCTTAATTTCAACTTAATCTGATAATCCCTTCATTGTTGTTGCTCCAGTAATTTACATCCTGTTTTTTGTACCATTCATCTCACAGTTAACACAGTGTGGTAAAGATTAAGCGCTTGAATAGACAGATAGACCCTGTACTTCGGAGCCTTTTTCTCGGTTCACACTTTTCCAGAGTGTGTGCTTTCTTTCCAATATTTAGATAGGTTAGGAGAGTCTATTTCCATTGAGCTATACATCATTGTAAAGCTTAGAGTCTGCTCTTTCAGAATCTGCCCTTAACTAAAAATCCATGTCTGGCGACTTTTTGTTGGTTTAGTGGTGCAGGGTCACATTTAGTGGTATACACTGGATGATTCATAAGAAAGTTTACTGGTTGCAAAGTAATTTTTACTACCTGATCATGCTACACTCCTTTAAATCTCTACTGGCTAAATTTTATTGCAGACCTCAATGAATTAAAGAAAGACGTGTAGTGTTGCTATTGTATTTTCTAAACTATTGTAGGGTTTCAGTAGCAAGAACAAAAACAATTCTATTAAAAGATTCATCTTCCCCTTCCTCCTTTTAGAGTAGCAAGTTTAAGCAGCTTTCAAAATAAGGTTTTCCACCAGGGGACCTTTGTATTGAGGCAAGGTTGCCAACTTCGTAAACGGCACTATAGTATCCGAAGGGCTGAAAAGGGATATTTTTTTTTTTTGGGGGGGGGGGGGGAGGGAAACAGTATTTTTACCTTTCCTACAATAGGCATGTCTAGTAACACATTTGAGAAAAATAGTATTTTGCATGAAGCATGAAACCTGTAGAATTTTTGTCACCAAAAAGTACAAAATACTGCAAGAAAGTAACAGTTGGCATTTCTGTTGAGGGTGTCAAACCAGATACAAACCAAGCTCCCCCCCCCAAAAAAAAAAAAAGAAAAACAAACAACACCACAACATACTCACCAAACACCCCAACTATACAGGTGCACGCATCCAGAAAAGACTGAGTTGGAATGCTTTCATCCGGTTCGATTTGCACGTCGGAAAATCTGAAAAGGAAACCAACCAGTTATACCTCAAGCATGTCCAGCACTACAAAAAGATCTGTGTGAACCCCTTGTCAATCTCTGTATCTCTCCAATCTTGCATTTAAAAAAAAAACACTTTTTGTATTCCTTTCCCTCAATTCAGTACACCTTTATCTTTATTCTAAATGCCAAACAAGCAATAAATACTTCCGACAACATTTCAACTCTGTGTACCTACACTCTGTATACATACATGCCCACGAAAATAATACTATTTGTAATCACGAAGAACTGGATCTAGTGCTTGGCTCCTTCTGTTCCCTATTACTGTATACGCTGAATATTTGGCGAGGTTTTTATTTCTGCAAATTTTGCGAGTCGGGTGCTATTCGCGAAATTAAAGACACGCGAAAATATTGACTCTCATCCTGATGTGGATGTGACGTACGTGTGTACATTTCTCCGTTCAGTACACGACTCCACAATCACGAATTTAACCACTTGTGAAATTGTCGGGAATTCCAGATTCACGAAAATCTGGACTTGCGAAATATATGGCTTATACAGTATATATCAATTATTGGTAATGACAATGCATTGTTTACATAATTCTCTTCTCACATCTATCATTTTATTATCATATTTAATCTGGTCTGAGTATGAGTATATGTAACCTTGCATCATAAATCCACCAAAAAGTTGCCACATATGGATTTTTTTAGTTGAGGGCAGATTCTGAAAAAGCAGACTCTAAGCAGTAAAATTAAGTATAACTAAATGGGCATTCCTAACCTACATAGGTACCTAAATAGTGGATATAGAGTACACACTCCAAAAGTATTTAACTGAGAAAAGAAGCTTTGAAATTTGGGGTCTATTCCAAGTGCTTAATCCTCGCTATGCTGCACTCTGAATAAAAGTGACAAAAAAACAGGATTTAATACTCCACTTATCTACAATGAAGGGAATAAATCAAGCTGATTTTTTCCCCTTATCAAGCACATTCTACATAATACCAAACTTTACTTTCAAAAGAGTAGAACCATTCTTTTAAAAAGTGGAAAGTAAAGTGTGTGTTTATGGTTTTTAAAGAATCAAAAGAGACCATTACAACATTCACAACCACACTACTCAACAATAACATGTTGTAAGAAAAAAATGCAAAAAATCACAATTTCACATTCACTTTATGATAACAAACTTAAGAATTACAGCATACGAAGAAGAACTGCTCCATTCAGAAACTAGATATATCGCTACGGCGACTGATATGCCTCCGCCACAATGCATGGTTCTCCTAATAGGTCTATAGTACAATGTCTTGTCAATGTGTGATGACAGTTTCAAACAATTGGCAAAATATTAAAATGACAGGTTTGACACAAATGTGCTGAATGTTCACTTTCCTAGAACTAGGTTCAATTGGATGAATGATTAAAATGTCCGAGTGCAGGTATTTGGGGAACTGATGATTTTTACTTGACTTTTGACCCTTTTATAAGTTTATGCATTGAGTAATTTTTCAAGGTATTGAGAAAAAGTATAATTTCAGTATCAAATGGGAAAATAGCATTATCTAAACCTGGCCTTTGACCTTTGACCTCACAGTTCCAAAGAGAATCACTGTTAGGTTGAACATGCATAAATATGTAAGTTTCATGATGATACCTTGAGTTACTTTTGAGATATGGAGGAAAAAGTGCAATTCAGCACTTTCACTTGACCTTTGACCTTTTGGCAAGAAACCTCCCACAGAATATATGTTGGGTAATACATGTATACATCAAGTTAAAAAAAAAAAACCTTCATTCATTGCATAAATATAAGGAAAGTAGTGATATTTTGAGAAGTTGACCTTGACCTTTGACCCCCTGACCTTTGACCCATGACCCCCAACTTCTCTAGATAATCACTGCCCATCGGTACAAGCATATATACTAAGTTCCATGAAGATACCTTGAACCATTTGCGAGATATGGAGAAAAACATGAAATTTCAATTTTTTTTCACAAAATAACCTGTGACCTTTGACCTTTGACCCTGTGACCCTAAAATCCACACAAAGTATTATCCCCCAAGGATATACCCTCATACCAAGTTTGATGTAAAACCACCACACGGTTCTTGAGATATCGACACAAACAAAACGGGACGGACGGACGACCCGAAAACATAATGCCTCCGGCCACTTCGTTGCGGAGGCATAAATATGAAAAACTTAAGATAGATAGCTTGATCCATTTTGCCTATTTTGAGTCCTCATGCAAAATCACAGCATGTGACTTTTTGCTGGTTTTGTGATGCACCATCACATATCTAGTATGCATGCATGTATATATTTCATTGTACATTTCTTTCCTCCTTTGCATGTGAAATTAAACAAAGTAAACATAAGTTTGCCTTTGCATACAAGGTTGTCCATAGCATGATTTGATTTCATCTTAATGAATGTTACATACTGTAAAGGTGGAACTCATTGTGCAAGTAATTTTTTTCAATGTTCTGTCAAGTAATATAAACTTTGCATGTTGTAAATTCTGCAGAATCGAAATATAAATATCTTACACATTACAAGAAAAAAAAAGTGGTATTATTTTCCAGCTAGTTTCATGTTGCGAACTAGATATATCGCTACGGCGACTGATATGCCTCCGCCATCATGCATGGTTCTCCTAATAGGTCTATAGTACAATGTCTTGACAATGTGTGATGACAGTTTCACACAATTGGCAAAATATTAAAATGACAGGTTTGCCACAAATGTGCTGAATGTTCACTTTCCTAGAACTAGGTTCAATTGGATGAATTATTCAAATGTCAGAGTGCAGGTATTTGGGGAACTAATGATTTCTACTTGACTTTTGACCCTTTTATAAGTTTATGCTTTGAGTAATTTTCAAGGTATTGAGAAAAAGTATAATTTCAGTATCAAATGGGAAAATAGCATTATCTAAACCTGGTCTTTGACCGTTGACCTCACAGTTCCACAGAGAATCACTGTTAGGTAGAACATGCATAAATATGTAAGTTTCATGATGATACCTTGAGTTACTTTCGAGATATGGAGGAAAAAGTGCAATTTAGTACTTTCACTTGACCTTTGACCTTTGACCTTTTGGCAAGAAACTTCCCCAAAAATATATATTGGGTAATACATGCCATACATCCAGTTAAAAAAAACAAAAAAACCTTCAGGCATATTGCATTTTAAGGAAAGTAGTGATATTTTGAGGAGTTGACCTTGACCTTTGACCCCCCTGACCTTTGACCCATGACCCCCAACTTCCCTAGATAATCACTGCCCATCGGTACAAGCATATATACTAAGTTCTATGAAGATACCTTGAACCATCTGCGAGATATTGAGAAATATGTGGAATTTCAATTTTTTTTTTCACAAAATAACCTGTGACCTTTGACCCTGTGACCTTAAAATCCACACAAAGTATTATCCCCCAAGGATATACCCTCATACCAAGTTTGATGTAAAACCACCACACGGTTCTTGAGATATCGACAAAAACAAAACGGGACGGACGGACGTACAGACGGACGTACGGACAGACGGACGGACGGACGGACGTACGGACGTACGGACGTACGGACGGACGGACGGACGTACGGACGGACGGACGGACGGACGGACGACCCGAAAACATAATGCCTCCGGCCACTTCGTTGCGGAGGCATAAAAAAAACCTTCAGGCATATTGCATTTTAAGGAAAGTAGTGATATTTTGAGGAGTTGACCTTTGACCCATGACCCCCAACTTCCCTAGATAATCACTGCCCATCGGTACAAGCATATATACTAAGTTCCATGAAGATACCTTGAACCATTTGCGAGATATGGAGAAAAACATGAAATTTCAATTTTTTTTCACAAAATAACCTGTGACCTTTGACCTTTGACCCTGTGACCTTAAAATCCACACAAAGTATTATCCCCCAAGGATATACCCTCATACCAAGTTTGATGTAAAACCACCACACGGTTCTTGAGATATCGACAAAAACAAAACGGGACGGACGGACGTACGGACGGACGGACGGACGGACGACCCGAAAACATAATGCCTCCGGCCACTTCGTTGCGGAGGCATAAAAATGCGCAAAAATTACAACTCCGCAAAATATTACAGCATTTCTATGCTTAAGTTCATAAATTGTATTTCTTGAAAACCTCCTCTGAATAAATATGACTCTTTGAACATGAAGTACACCACAAGTGTTAAGGCTGTAGGTTTGCTCATTTGGAGATTGGTGGAGAAATGTAATCCCCTTTTCTGAATCAGACTTACTTTGTGGGCAAAGTTGAAAAGAAAGTCGGCACCCTTGCCTCCGCAGCATGCGGCACACCGGAGCCATTGACAAGCACCTTTTCGGGAGTGGGCGTGGTCGGTAGTGAGGCGGGAGTGGGTGTCGTCGGAAGTGAGGACGACTTCCGGACCTCACTGTGGGCACCGGGCGTGGCCGAGAGTCCCCCAAGAATGCCCTCTTGACTCGAGATACTTGGGGTGCGGCTGGATGGGCGTGAATGAGGGGTACGGGCAGCCATGTCCTCGAGATTTCGATACCTCGTCGTGACTCCGTGTTTATTCACCATCGGTGGGACATATCTTGAATTGAAAGGATTAAACACGATAAGTTATATGACTTTGTCATAAGATAGTACTGTAAAGCAAGCTAATTTTGTGGTATGAAATTTTCACAAACTGGATCCAACAGCCTTTATCGCAGCATGAAATTTTCGCCAACTGCCAAAGGCATTCAATGCATATATTGTAGACAAGAACTGCATTGTGCATCTTTATTCCACCAATCTTGACCCTTGAGAAACTCGCGAGATTAAAATGCACACAAACATTTCTGGTCTGAAAGTAGCTTGATTGCAGGAAGTTTGCAGCGCACAATGTGCAGTAGCCATGACAACACAGACATGGTTTGCCAACTTTCGCACATCAAATACCAATTATGTTCAAAGAAGAGCAAGTAGGGAGGTGCTGATGTGTTCCATGCATCTCCATTGCCAAAGTTTATCATCAGATGTGGAATGTATTTATCCTCTCTTGTCAAGGCACGAGGAGTTTTTAATTTTTCAGGGAGCCTCCTGCAGGGTCAGGGAGACCGGGCAGATCTGGGACTGCTGCATATTTTTCCTCCGAAGAATCCCCGAGTCCTGTGCAGGATAGTGTGAAGACTTACAGCTAAAACAATTCACAGCCAGTTTCAACATTCATCTTTCACCATTTGCGATTCACTCTATCGTAGAAGATTGATGGATATTGCTGTGGCCCGATTTATCGATTATCAATAATCAATCATGAAAAATTACGTAGCAACCATGATCAGGTAAGCTCCGAGATTGTGAACTTCCAGCGAACCATTTTGGCTAATATTTCCCATTTTTGTCGTTACCCAATTGAAATTGTGTTATCAGGACATTATTTCACACATTTATCATGCCTACGTGTACATTTTGGAGCAAAAATTGACAGTTCTATAGGCATATAAAAACTGTTTTGCCTTAATGTCTCTGACAAGTTGAAAGTCCATTGTCAGAAGACAGAGCACAGTTAAAGATGTCTAAAATGTCTGAAATATAATACAATGAGTTAGACTTCTTCTTACCTGTCTTCCACAGAGTGAGATCTCTGCACTGCACTTAACTTTTTCTGCAAATCGTAATGAAATTACAATAAATTAAATCACACAACACCAACAAAATGAATATTACATGACCAATAAAAAACAACCAAGAAGACAGACATTCAAATCAAATGCTAATCTCAACTTTAAAAACTGAACACATAAGTTATTCCGGGATGTTCTGGAGTACATCATATGGTTGAAATAATTCTCACATACAACTAACATTAAATTTTCGTCAAATGACAAGCTGGAGCCATTCAGCAGTGTAATGTTCACTTCACACAGTAATGAGCCAGTTCGCAGTTCCACTTTGTGCATGAGCAGAAAAGGGTTATTCGTACCAACAAGCATGTTGGCTTTTAAATTCACTGGGATAGGCATCTGTGATGTACTGATTATTTAGTAATCCTTAATTATAAATGCTGCTTGCCAGCACATCCACCTGACAGCAAAAGTGGTATTTGGCAATATCAATAAGAAAGAGATTGTTAATACATTCAATGCAAAATAATGAAATAGATGCTTTCCCCAAGTGTTAACTGTCCGATCATTCTGGTCATCTGGTCTATACGCAAGTTCATTCTTTGTTTGAACAGGATGGATGAATCCCACAAATTGTTAGGCACAGCTTTATGCATCATGCTGCTCTAAATACGAGTGAAGTGCCCCTAACTGACCAAAAAAAGAGAAAGGTCATTCGTAACAATGTGCCCATGAGCTAACTCCAAACTGACTTATTGGAACTCTCAGAGGTTGGAACTCAATGCTTCAGTTCAAACTAATGGAATATGGAATCTGGCAGCAAACTGGTATCAATTTTAGAGATCAATGACATACTGTATACGCTATATATCTAGCGAGTCTAAATTTTCGCGAATCGGGACTTCCTGACAACTTTGCGAGTGGTTAAATTCGCGATCATGGAGTGTACTAAATGGAGAAATGTATTAGGTGTGCATCACATTCATTTATCAGGATCAGAGCCATCATTTTTGCCTGCCTTTAATTTTGCGAATAGCACCTGACTCGCGAAATTCGTGAAAATGAAAACCTCGCGAAATATTCGGCGTATACAGTATTTGTTTACTTAGATCACTATTCGGCAAAGCACCGTAGAGGTATTGCCTGCTCTTGCTACCTTGTCTGAATAAGGCGTAGATGGGGGCAGAACTGTGTTGCTGATATCCATGTTGTGGATGTTCGGGGTGAAGGATTCCTTGGCTAGCTTCATGCAATCCTGTAACGTCTTGATGAAGGTGTCGCACGTCGCCGATAGCAACGAGGAGGACTCGTTGAGCTTCTGTTATGAAACGCAGAGGCCAGAATATAAAGTCAAGAAACTGGAAGTCACAACATTGCTCATGAGGTCGCAATGCATTTCAAAGTCACGAGGGTGTTTCTAACTTCTGATTATCACATGATGACGCTGCTGATGTGATGATCATTTATTATTTATTTGATTTATTATCTATTTATGATAATCATTTATTATGCTTCCAAAGCAACTGGTTAATAACTTACTCAGGTAGAACATTACAGTCAACTTTACCTGAGTCAACCTCGCATGAGTCAAATATTTGTGAAAGAAAAATTCTGCCCCAGATGGATATAACAATGTGTTTAATTCTATTGTGCAAGTCAAAATTCATGTAAGTCAAAGGTTTTTCTCATTTCCCTCTGGATTCAACTTGGGCAAGGTTGAATGCATTCTGAAGTTCGCTCATGAAACAAATATAGGTTGCAGAGCTACTGAAGCCAGCAAAACTAAATGTCTTGGGCCACAAATGTTTGATCTTATCAGGAGGGCTACGGTGCTTTATTGCAAGCTCTCCAGACTTTATAGTTTGCAGTTATACTTGTTCCACTTTATATCCTTGAATTCACTGCAGAGAAGGTAAGAAAGCTGACTGTTCAATAAACAATCTTCAATTCAAATATTCAACAAAATATTGTCATTCATCCATTCCTGAATGTCAAATATCTTCTGTGTCAAGTCGAGAAAAAATGTACAATACTCAGGCATACACATGTACATAATGTAGTTGATGGATTTTATGGAATAGCATGGCTGCTGTTTTCACTGTCCCACACATAAATTTTCATGTTAGCTGAGTTTAGTGAAAGTACAGAAAATGAAAGATGTTCCGTCCTAAGCTTCTAAAATGTAACAATTTTTTTCCTGTCACAATTGCTACCACATATCGACTGCAGCCCTTTGGTAGTTTGAGGGTCTTTCTAAGCAGGTAAATGTGTATTTCAGGCATTGTAAGATACAGTCATCTAAATATAAGGTGGCTGGAATGGCAAAACTACATTCCCAACACGCATCGCCTCACCTCCATGTCCGGGCCATTTGCCGTCCCTGCGCCAGCCAGCTTCACCGTAGCCACCTGCTGGGTCAGAAGGTCACAGTAGAGGCGAAGTTCTGACATCTTGGTTCTCAGGCTGTCTTCAGACTCCTCTGCAAGAAATGGGACAAAGAAATTCTGAGTTTACTCTAACTTCACTCGCTTGTGATCTCCAATGAAAATCCACATGACTAAATGTACATTTTACTCTGTTAATAGTTGTAGCTGTACAACAGAGTACCAAAGTGATGACGTTATGGTCTTTTGTTAAAGCTTGGGTTGAAAATGCGTTCGAGCATGGTGAGCAACAATAAATGGAGCAGACCATGTGAGGTTGCTTCTGACCAGTTTCCATGGCAATTAGCGGCTGTAACATCACACTGTGGTGCTCTATAGACAGGGTGCTACATAACTTTATTTTACCACTTGCCCGGTCGGGCAAGCAGATTTTAAAATCACTGCAGAACACTTGCCCGAACATTAAGTTTACTTGCCCGAAATGAAAGTCCAAAGTATAAGAAAATAATGTAGAAAATCATGTGTAAGTCAAGGGCTTAATAAAACACAATCATTTGAATAAAGAGCACATGTTGATGCGCATGCTTAAACACATTGGAGTAACAAACTTGATCCCATCGAGTGTTGCCATTACATTGCATTGGGAATTCTTCAAGTAAGTGTTGGAAAGTTCCTGAAATGAAATATAAAGTGTGTTGCAGATCACTAAACAATCATTATCTTTGGGCTTCTGTATGTTTGACTTTGTGAGTTTGTAGGGGGGAAATAAGTGCAAAAAAAAAGTGGCTTCAAAACTTGCTTGTCCAATTCGGGCAAGTATTTGTTCTCATTGTTCAAAAACACTTGCCCGAATTTGATTTTCACTTGCCCCGGGCAATCGGGCAAGTGCTTATGTAGCACCCTGTATAGCATCAAAGAGTTACAAGAGTTCTTCATGGTTCACTCTGCTAATTTCAATCAAACTATTCTGCTTTTTGACAAAGTGTGGGATAAACAATAAAAGAAAGCTTTGAAAATAAAAGCTGATCTCAAAAAGTTGTTACATCTAGAAATTAATTGCTCTCACTGCAAGCACTTGATCTTCTTTTCTTTGGTTTTTTTTTTTTTTATTCCATTTCAAAAACTGAAGAAAAAAAAAAACCTACAAGAAACCAAACAAACAATCGGGCATATAATGTAATGAAAAAACAATACACATTTTTAGCAGGAAGTGAGTACAGTCAAACATGCATGGAAGGGAAATGGTCCCTTTATTGCTCTCGGCAGTGTGCCACAAGTATGATACAAGGACTTTTAAATGTTTTCATAGAGACTGTGATCGGGCAAACCTTGCCAAAACTAGGTTTATGCAGGATATTCAATTTTCTTGTAAGTGTTGTTCCGCTATCAACAAACACTTGCAATTTCCATGTACATGTATGTTTTTC
Organism: Diadema setosum; assembly: GCA_033980235.1. Lineage (NCBI taxonomy): Eukaryota > Metazoa > Echinodermata > Echinoidea > Diadematoida > Diadematidae > Diadema > Diadema setosum. Next base: position 5,806,212 of record CM067080.1, read on the forward strand.
AATAATGATATGCAATGCTCTACAGCATGACATACAAATTGAGCAAGTGTTAATTATATCACATATGCAGGTATGTATTTGCACAATTGCAGTTTCCAGTCAGGTGATTATAAAACAGGAATTGTGATGGAGTGAATTAAAGGGATAGCATAGTATTGGTTGAGGTGATGATTCAGCTTTTAACTTTTTGCAAGATACTGAAAGCACTCTGTGAAATATTAAAGAGCATACAATTCTGAGAGAAATTGAAAGTTCATTTGATGAAAACCGTTTTTGAAATGGCTGAGATATCCAAAACCAAAGTAGAACACAAGAAGAAGTACAAACCTTCTTTTTGCATTGCAGCACACTCAAAACGAAAGAAGAAGGAAAATGTGTATAGTGGCTGTTTTGTTGCAGCCTGTGGTTTCCTGAATTCATTCTTCACTGGGCATACATCCTTAGTTGCGTCTGCAGATCGTCTTGTGTCATGTTTTCCCCCCCAATTTTGTATGTTAACATTGTCCATTGACACGGCTTTATTTTCTGATATCATGTTTCATGCATGTTGGCATTCTTTTATGCCATAACATTTAAAATAACTGACTATCTGCTAAGCCCTAAATGCTTTAAAGGGATGGTACAATTTCAGATGAAATGGGGCTTCATGTTTCTAATGTTTTTTTATGACGATTTTTTTAGATAGTTAGAAACCTCTTACGAAATAAGAAAGAACATAATTCTAAGAGGAATTCAAAGTTCATTTGATGAAAATTGGTTTTTGCAATGGCTGAGATATCCAAAACCAAAGTAGAACAAAGTGGTCCTAATAAAAGGTGGGTCCCACATTTTATTAAGACTTTGTTTTTCGATATCTCAGCCATTGCAAAAACCAATTTTCATCAAATGAACTTTGAATTCCTCTTAGAATTATGTTCTTTCTTATTTCGTAAGAGGTTTCTAACTATCTAAAAAAATCGTCATAAAAAAACATTAGAAACATGAAGCCCCATTTCATCTGAAATTGTACCATCCCTTTAAAGCATTTAGGGCTTAGCAGATAGGTCAGTTATTTTAAATGTTATGGCATAAAAGAATGCCAACATGCATGAAACATGATATCAGAAAATAAAGCCGTGTCAGTGGACAATGTTAACATACAAAATTGGGGGGGAAAACATGACACAAGATGATCTGCAGACGCAACTAAGGATGTATGCCCAGTGAAGAATGAATTCAGGAAACCACAGGCTGCAACAAAACAGCCACTATACACATTTTCCTTCTTCTTTCGTTTTGAGTGTGCTGCAATGCAAAAAGAAGGTTTGTATATACATAAACTCTTCTTCTTGTGTACAGTGTATGCTTTGACTAGAGCTGCATATTGCATACTGCAAACTCTTGCTAAGTGTGTGAACTTTTGCTACTTCTATTACAGTATGCACAGCTAGCCATCTCTTGCCAAGTGCAAGAACACTTGCTCTTACAAATGAGCAAACACTTTTCCTACATGTGCATAATAATAGCATGTTTACAGTGTCTATCACCAGTAACTGCAACATTGTTTGATATTGAATGTGCAGCCAGTAAAAAATGATGTATCATCTCAACACAATTTGTCTCTTTTGTCTTTTTTTTCCTGATACAAAATCATGACCACAAGATAACATTAGGTATTTACAAACCTTTTCTTTGGTGGATTTTTGAGTCAGCAAGACAGGCCTTGGCGGACCCAAGCGCCACCAGCCACCGTTGCCGGTCAGCTGGTGTCGCCCCTCGGACGTAGAAGTGCTGTTCACCCGGAATGATTAGATCTAGTCTGGTCTCGTCTGTCGGATGCACTGAAAATTAAAGACAAAATACACACTGTTACCATCCAGTATGACAATTACAGGACAAGTTCACCTTCATAGACATGTGGGTTGAGTGAATGCAGCAATGTTAGTAGAGCATACCAGTGAGAGATTGAGGAATATCAGACAATCCGTTCAAAAGTTATGAATTCTTGAAGTTTCTGCTCAGTCACGGCTGGATGACAAGACTACTATAGCTTATGATGTCACATGTGTACAACGATGTAAGGAAAGAATAAAGAAAAATCAACACATTTTCACTTTTCTCGCATAGCAAAAGAATAGTCATCTTCTCTTTTTCAGGAGGCAGGGGGAATAATATTACCCTTAATATACATCAGTAACAAGTCGAAAAAATGTGCACTTTATTAAAAAAGTAAAGTTTTGTGAAATTCTCTTTTTATTTTCCTTTCATCGTTGTATGTATGTGACATCATACACTGTAGAAGTCTTCTCATCCAGCAGTGACTGCGCAGATACTTTAAAAATTCATAACTTTTGAATGGATTGTCCGATTTTCCTCAAACTTTCACTGATGTGTTCTACTAATATTGCTACATTCTCTCAATCCTTATGTATATGAAGGTGGACTTGTCCTTTAAGGTTTCTGTTTGAGTAGAAGATTTGTACGGTGACCTGGTACCTCCTGCTGCTCAGATCACTAGATTACCCTTATTTCAATCCGTTGAAGACAACTCTTGAATATACTCAGGCAGGTGTCTATGGGAAATGTGTTTTAAGCAAATTCAGCTCATCCTCAATAGGGTAATGATGCCTCATGACGAAATGTTTCATAACAGTACAGTACTCTCCGCGTAATCGGGTATCGCTTAAACGGGTACTCCGTTTAATTGGGTAGTAATGTCAAAATCAGTTCCAATGCACATTAAATTTACCTGATAATCGGGTTGCCTCTCCGCATAAATGGGTAAATAATTTTCTTCTAATATAATTTCTACCCACATTTAACCGCAGATAAAACACTTAAAGAAATCATGAATGTCAAATTTTCCACGGGTAATCGTATTCTCTTCAATTTACAAAGAAGACCAATCATTTGGGGAGCGATTAAACATGAGTTTTCTGAAGACATATTTGTCCGTAAAAAGAGTATAAATTATTGCTCATGACTCAGCAAGTGTAAGGTATGTATTATGTGCCGTGCAAGCGTGCGTGTTCAAGCATACATCGTAGGTGTTTGGTGCAGTGTACAATGCATGTATAATGTACATACACACATTGTATGTGTCAACTGTGAATGAGACGTGTTCTTCTGTTAATCGGGTACTCCGCTTAATCGGGTAAGAAACGCTCTGCACGAGCCTACCCGATTATGCGGAGAGTACTGTATCAGCATACAAAAACCAACCCATTCAACTGAAATGATCATGGAACTGACAGCTTTTGAACAAAAAGATCATGTTTACAACATTTCTATGAATTCCATAATTTTATGTCATGTATTTACTGATCAAAGGTATAATATTACTTGTGTGATTATAAGTCACTTTACTGCATTTTTATAGTGTTTTGTATGGTCATACTCTGTGTTCTTTCAATTTTTAATCTCGAAGCAATAAATCCGATATTCAGTTTAAAAGCAAATATAGCTCAACCAATAGATCAAATTGAAAGTACCACTTGTTTTGTAGAAAAAAAGAATGCATTTTCAAAAATATGAATACAAGCTCTGGCTTTGCAGTAACTGGAGACCAAAACCTTGCTCACCTACATTAGAGTCAAAATGGATTCAACCTAGCGTGAGGCTGAATATTACTAGTACGTTACCTTGAATTTCACAGCAGGCCATCTTAACAGATCCCTTGCAACCTTGAGACATCTCGTCCTGCGACTTGTAGTATGTCAGTATCCCCTTGTCTAGCACGAACCACCTTGGCTGCCATCCTGTCGATTATAATGTCATAAAGCAGCAAACACTAGTTCATGAAAAAATTATACTCTTTGGGAAGAAAACCAAATGGGGTAACATGTTTGAATATTGTCTGTGCAGTATACACTGTAGCTTCATTTTGCTGATGTTCTTCACACTTCAGCTTGTTTGTTTGTTTGTCAGTTAGCAAACACTCCTCTGCCTGTAGCTTCAATGTGGTCCACATCAAGTCTAAGAAACTTATTTGTTTTTGTTTTTTGTTCTCTGGTTTGGTGCTGTATATCTTTTTTTTTTTTTAATGCTTTCTTCAATGTTACCAATTCATAGGGTATCATGTAACAAAAGAAATAGAAGAAGTTACAAGGTATCAATACCTTGAGGACATGGTGGCATACACCCCAAATATGTCAAGCAAGGATCAGAGGGCAATCCTCGGGGAGGGCAAAATCTGGATCTATGCTACAAGTTCTCATACTTCCACAACACAGGAATTGAAGACAATCAAACACAAATTTAAAGGTCCTGTTTACCTTTGGGAGCAGCGATTTTAACAATGTTCAAGATATCACTTATGATTCAAATGTGTAGGTCAGTAGTATCACAAAACATCCTACCATATATATATATATATATATATATATTTTTTTTTTTTTTTTTTTTTCAGTAAAGCCCAAACTATAAGGATATACGAGTATCACTATTTTTCTCACTAAACCATAACTGTAGACGGTTTAATCTGGAAACATTTTATCTATTGTTCAAATTTAGTATTTTAACAATACTTAACATCGATTTTAGCGGTTCAAATTTTTACATTGGTTGTCTCTATCCCAAACTCACATTTGAGAATCATTTTGAAGCATTAATGCTGGGTTTTTGTTTCATATGCAAATGGTAAATTATGCTGTTTGTGTTATGAGCTCTAAAGAACAATGGAGAAGCTCTTTATACAGAAGACAGCAAATTGTCACCATTTTGTTTGGTTTCTCACTATCAATTTCCCTTAGAGTAAGCCATTTTAGATAAATCTGCCCTTACCCCATTTATTATGCCACCTTCTATACAAAGTATATGTGCACTCACTGCTGCATGCAGTGAACCACTTTCAAGTTTGCTACAATAGAGTGGTGTGTGCGTGTACCATCACAATATTCAGCATACTGCAAGTGTCTCCACATCAGTTGATTTTGTGATGTGGGTAGATTCCATGCAAGACTAATTCCATTGTTTTGAAGTACTCACTACGTTCTCAAGGTACCACCAAGCTTTACATGTACTTGTTTGCATTTGGAGGGAAACACAACCCCTCGTACTCAAAACGTTGTTATATGGTACATTGTATGCCTCAATCTCATTATCTATGAAACATTGTGCTTGCGAAGAATATGGTGTACAGTAATTTGTGAGTTTCTACAAATCCTAACTTCATTTTGAATGGGATCTCATACTGAATCAAAGCCAGACCAGATTATTCGCCATCACCTTAACAACATCATTTAGTCACGCAACACCCAAGAGATTCTCGCCACCCAATATTGGTTGGCTAACTTATTATGTGGTACTTGCTAGAAAGCACCTTTGCATGCTTTCCCTTCAGAGCAAGACTTTAATTATTGTCAAGCAAGTTTTGTAAAGAAAACTTAGGGCAGTGAACTAGGGCATCATACCGTATGCTTTTGCACACATTTGAATTTTGTCTTTGGCATGGGATATATTGGAAGGTCGAACCGGCCTTGGTGGGGTTTTTTTTATTTATTTATTTTTTTAACTTCATATTGAATTTGCAATCATTAGATCTAGATCTAGTTCTAATTCCATTCATCATGTTCATGACGTTCAACATAAACAACATTCACTTGTGAGAAAACTCTAAACCCCTAGCAAACAGGAGACTCCAACTTGATGTGCGCAAAGTGCAGCACATCATGAGCGCGAAGTTCCTTGGCTTGGGTACCAGTAACTGCGACCAGCAGCCCCATACGCATAGCGTAATGGGGCTGCGAACTGTAGCATTCAGGATCATGACAGAGTAGTATCGCGGACAAATATCAACTGAAAATCAAAAAATTTCTTCAATTTGAAGACTTACCAGTGAAGTTGAAGTATTGACAACAGGGTTCGTGCAACGTTTGGTTCTGCTAATAGTCCCTTTCTGTTCGAATTGATGACTTAATGTGACTTGGTCGAGAGGAACCTAGGTGAGCTACACTGAATTGATGGCCAGCGCATGCGTACACATCACATGTGCACAAATTTCAAATCCATTGACTGGTCGCAGTTAGGGTACCAGGTACTAGATGCTGTCCCGGTGAATTCACTGGGGAACCTCAGGTGAAATTTTCAGTGCCGTCGTTTCACACCTACGGCAATGCTCTTGGTGAATTTTGTTTGCAACTTTCCCCTAGATGTGTTTTCTTCTCGCACCGCGGCCGATCCCAGCAGAAGTGTGTAATAATTGCGCAATATTTCGCGTGCTAATTTGAACGTGGTCTGGTCCGTGTACTACAGTGCGTAGTGGTTCGTACTCGTAATTTCTCTACCTCTATTGATCATAATTCGCATTTTCAGAGGGCCTTCATTTTATTGCTCAAAGTGTTGAAATTCGCGATATTTGCAGCTCATTATTGTGTACAAAAAAAAAAGAATGGAATTTTCTATCATTGTGTCACTGATGCTTCTGAATCAACTCGGACCGTTCAGAAACCGAGTGATGCTGCAATCGCAGCAGTATAGTCGAGTACAAAGACAGATGAGAGTGGACTACGAGCGGGCAAGGACCCAGCGTTACCAAAGGCATCGTTCACTAATGATGCAGTTAGCCCTCCAATACATTTGTATACGGCATGCGTGCAATTAAACAATACAACACGATGCAATACCACAATGCCGTCGCTGTGAACATCACACGAACGACATACAACACTGTACTACTGTAACAGTTAGTCCTAGTTGTGTGTATGTTTACATACACGAATTTACGTGTGGATTAATTTGGGAGCGCGTGCTAGCTAGCTAGCGAAAAACGTGTGCATGACCGGAAACAAAACATGACCTTTGACATAATCTGCATATTTCGCCCCGTGTGTCACCGAGACGACCTTTCACGCTGGGCGTTCCTCGGTGAACCACCGGTGGTCTCCCGTTGAACTATCAGTGTTTACCCAGGACGCTTCTGCTGGGGTAAAAATTACCCAAAATTTAAACGGTGTTTCACCTAGGCTTCTCCTAGGTTTCAACCGAGTTTCCTTTCACACTGCGGGGTTATGGCACCCGGGTGTACCCGGGGAAGATTTCCTTCAGCGGGAAAGGGGTATGAGGCCTATTTTTCAGCATACGATGACACTAAGAAATCATTTCAAGCGGGAGACACAGAGCCAGGGCGGGAGAAATTAAATTTAAATCTCAAGCGGGAGAACGAGAGTTTTTGCAAAAATGGGCTTTTGGCGGGAGATCTCCCATCGAAAGCAGGAGAGTTGGAGTCTCTGCGATTGTAATAATGTTGACAAAGCCAAGCTTATCAATTGGTGTTAATTCATTTACATGCTTGGCGAAAATATGTGAGCAACGTAACAAATTTTATATACAAAATAATATACAGCCCACTCGCGGTAAAAACATGTTTTTACAGCAACTGGGCACTAGTAATAAATGGGCTGTGTATAACTATAAATTTAGTAATTTACTGAGTTATGAGCAATGATGCTTTGCTTTGCTTTGTGCCAAGGGTTTAGACATGAAGTCACAAATTGATGTGGTCCTTCTCGATTATGAGAAGGCCTTCGATAAAGTCTCCCATCGACATCTCATGGAGAAGGTCCAACACTATGGAATCTGTGGTAAAACAGCAGATTGGATATCTGATTTCCTCCACTCACGCACACAGTCTGTTCTTGTTGATGGCCAGGAGAGCAGGGAATCCCCTGTTACATCGGGAGTCCCACAAGGAAGTGTCTTGGGCCCCCTGCTCTTCCTCATCTTCATCAACGACCTGCCGGACTGCATCTCAAGTTCATCTGTCAGACTATACGCTGATGATAGTGTGGTTTACAGGCACATTTCTTCACCTGCTGACTCAACCCGCTTGCAGAGGGACTTAGATGCAGTTCAAGAATGGGAAGCGAAATGGCTGATGCGATTTAATGCTACCAAGTGTCAGGTCTTGCAGGTCACCAACAAGAGGAATCCCGTTCCTGCCTCCTACACCATTCATGACCATGTACTACAAGTTGTCCGCTCAACCAAATACCTGGGTGTCCATATAGATTCAAGATTGAATTTCAACAATCATGTGGATACCGTCACCAAGAAAGCCAATGGTACTCGAGCCTTCTTCTCACGCAACCTACGTCATAGCAGCCAAAAAGTCAAAGAAGCTGTTTACACAACATTCATCCGACCAACTGTCGAATACGCAGCGACTTCATGGGATCCGCACACACAACGGAACATACACAAGCTTGAGCAGGTTCAGAGAAGTGCAGCTCGATTTGTCACGGGCGACTTCGAAAGATCTAGCAGCGTCACAGCCATGCTGGATCATCTCAAGTGGCCTCCACTGCAGGAACGTCGCTCCCAAAATCGTCTGCTGATGATGTATAAGATCAGACATCACTTGGTTGACATCCATTGGCAGACTTACCTCACCCAGCTCTCAACATCTACCAGAGGACACTGTTCCCGATTCACTATCCCCCACACCTGTACTACAGCGTATGCCAACTCATTCTTCCCACGCACCATCCGGGACTGGAACAGCCTGCCTGTTGATCCTGCCACATACCCATCCCTCATTGCCTTCAAAACTGCGCTGAGGGAACTCTGTAGGATGTAACTCTTCATCCAGAGATTTTTACTCGCACCTGTAAATATTTTTCACCTGATTTCAAATTTCTGTTGCCCCGGTGCGGCGTATGTGCATGTTCTCGCAGTGCGTTCATCCTCGACCATTTGAGGGCAGCACTTTATCGGAAGAAGAAGAAGAAGAAGGTTCCGTTACTTCTCCTAGACCACTCTAACGTTATTTAGTATTTTAAATTCTAAATTTAATTCTTATTAAAAAAAAAAAAAAATGTATAGATCTAACTGTTAAATTGTTAGGCCTAATTGTATTTCAAAGACCGCCTATTTATGAATGGTACAGATACTGTACCACATCAACATAATATGCACCCCACTGCCCTGGCTATAGTATAGGTGGCCTAACAAAATAGGCCTACCGGATAATTTTACCATGTTTACTGGACACATTTTTCGGTGCTGATCGTTCGCGTTCCACGTAGCGAGAGCGCCTAGGATTACAGACGCGAGGCGGCTGCGCTGCGACGCTTGGCTGCGACAGCTGTCTGTGAGCTGCTGCCATCAGCACATCATCGCCCATCGCTAGTGCACGGAGATGACGCATTTCTACTTGGGCTTACGTGGTGGTGAATGGTGTGTGTAGAGTAGTACACAACTCACAAGTCGGGGAGTAAAATTGATTTTACACTTACCTGCCAAATAATTTGTCCATTTGTAGAGAACACCTTCCATGACTACAATTCATACGACGTGCAGATATGCCAAAGTACAGATACTATTATCCCAGCTGTAATAACACGGCTGACGGTGCAATGATTCGTAATTCTTCCCCGTTGTTCGCCACGCCGATCCTCTTGCCCACCATCCCACGAGCAGTTGGTAGGTGCTACATCAGCTACACAGCTAACCAACCAACTAAAGCGCAAGCTCGAGCGCTCAGTCATGCTAGCATGCTAGCCGTGCCGTACATACATACAGCACTGGCTCAGCTGTTGTGCACGGTATCCGCTGCTACACCGCGTAGCATACATGTACACAGGGTACCGTCATAGCGGCTACACCTGCAAGCAAGGAATGTTGTGCATGCCCACTTTTTTGCCAAGCTACGTCTACACTACACACACACCTACACACATACACTGACATCGCGTTCACCTTTGGTTCACAGGTAGAATTCTACAGGGCTCTGAAATTCTACTAGACGCCTAGAAACTTTTGTCCTTACCCGGAAGTCATTTATCTAGATCATGCTCTTTCTTCTTTTCTTCTGTTTTCTACTATCCCTTACCCACTTTTTCTCTCTTCTTTCTTTCTGTCTATTTTCTCTTTTTTTTTCTTCCTGCCTTCCTTTATTTTTTTCCTTTTCTTTGGGAGAGGAAAGGCCAAAATAGTTGTGACAAGAACATTATGGCTTGTAGTTCAACAAATCACTTTTATTCCAATAGAGGTGTCAATAAATGGGCATACTGTGGCACTAATGTTCATTTTTGTGATATGCACTATACTACCAAAATCTCTTAGAGAAGCATCTTCCATTGATGGTTTCAGAAAGAATCTCAAGACATACATTTTCAATTTAAATTGACCATACCTGTATGTACCGGTATATGTGTACATATATATTGTTGGTTGGTTTATTGTCTTATCATTTTCTGTGATATTGTTGTAACGCGACACAATATGCACTCTGTTCTATGTATAGCGCCTTGAGTATCTTTTTTAGGTAGAAATGAGCGCTTTATAATAGAGTCTCACTATTATTATTATTACAAATAGGTCTATGGTTTATTATTGTTACTATGCAGTTTATTTATTCGGCTTTGTTAGGATTATAAAACAGTGGGGAATCCAGGGGATGCACTGCCATCATTATTTTTTTGTTAAAATAAAAAAAAATGAAAGGGGGCACATGAGCCCTCTTTTATTTTCTTTATCTTTAGAGAAACCGTCTTTGTCAGCAACCCCCCCCCCCTTTGATACAGAATTCCTGGATACGCCCCTGTACGTGGTAATACTCACATACAGATACATGCAGACATATAGAAGTACAAATCGGATATACAAAGACTAATCATATATATACACATACAACCTTGTACATATACATACATTACATGTTACATAAAGCATATATAGGGTTACTACCTGTACATTGTATGCGTACAAAATATACTCATCAGTACATACACACACACACACACAGCGAACAGCTTCCACATATACACCTAACATGAATGATTCTTTGATGCAATGAATCAACTGCTCTATGTACTGAACTACTACTAAAATCTTCATCTATGAACCCACTCCATCAAGTGAAATAAAGATAAAATCCCATACTAGGTATATCTTTTGTGCCATCCCCATCGGTAAACCTACTAGTAATTGATTGATGTAGTGGAAGACTATTGGAAAGTGCCTGGGAAAGAACAGAAGATAACCAGAATTAATCCTTTGAGGACAAGTCCCGAGTATACTCGGGCAAGTGTCTATGGGAAATGTGTGTTGTAGCAAAGTCAGCCCATCTGTAACAGGTTAAACACCACTTGTTGTTCAGTGTCTGGACCAAGTGCAAGAAAACTTGTCAGAGGTAGAGGAGCTCGTATATAAAAAATTCAAACATTTCTCACTTGCATCTATTAATAACACTTCTATTACATATTCACAAATCTAACACAAAACATCAACACACACACACACACATACACACACTTCTAACACAATCACTTCTTATACATATACTCACAGTACATGAAGAAAAAAAAAAAAAAAAAAAAAAAGACTTTCTGCTAGTGTGAATGGACCTCACCTGATGAGGAATGCATTGGCCAGATAAGGAAAGGACAAAAAGCATAATTATGCAAAAGGGACACACAGATTGAAAATTTTGCTCTCCATCACACTCCATTTTACGCTATCCGACAAGGTTGTGACTGTTACTTTAATTGCAGAGCCAGCTCATATCACCATCACACTTACTGAATAATGGATGTAGAGTATTAAAATTCAGATCTGTAATAACAGTTTGTTAATGGGTATACCAAACACACAGAACACTATCACTACTTTCATCCACTCTCACATACTGTACGTCTGATATATACAGCAAGAAAGGCAGCACCACGTTAACAATCATACAGTAATTTCTATTTTTTTTATTATTTTTCCACTTTATCATACATACCTCTATCATCATACAGATGGGAGTTCAACGCCAAAATACATCATACCTCACATCAGATCTTTGCGTTCACATAGAGAACATCCAATCGAGACTACACAGTATAGCTAGTACACTATTTACAGTGGGTAAATTGGTCGCAAACATAATCTGTACACTTGAGATCAAACGCTTGTCATTTGAAACTGTCATCGCCCTTTCCCACTGATCAGAAAGCAAGATGTCAACTCTGTCGAGCCTTTGTCAAAGAAAGCCAATTCAGAGGCTACATTAAGCGAAATAATCAGAGAAATAAAATAACCTATAGTGATGAATACACTCTCATAGAAACTAAACATGTTTTGCTGGGTGCAGATGAAATTTCAATAATACTTTTCTGGCAACGGAAGTGCTTTTCGGTGATTCCAAAGCATTCCGAAGGCCAATCACAAACCTAAGAGTTGACAACGTAATTCCATCAGAATCAGTCTTGGTGAAAAGAGTGCTGGAAAAGCCCTATAGATCTTTATCAGTTCTGTGAGTAACAAACTGGTCACAAGTTTTACAATCAAACTGACACACTTTGTACACAGTATCTCAACAAAAACCATTTTTTGCATCAGGCCTCATATCCATTTTCAATGATAGAGCTTTTGATGATGGATACAGCAATAGTCCACTTCAAAACAAAAGAAAAGAAATATAGCAAGTTCACACTTGGAGGATGTAAGTGAAATCCTGGTTCACCTTTCTTTTTACCAAATGGTGTACACAGTCCTGCCAAAACCGCTCAGGGCATTTTATGACAATGACAATTTGGTAACATTATGCAGTTACACAGGTTTCATCAATTCTTTTCACAGACTGCAAAATAATAATAAAAAAGGAATAAGTAAAGAGACAAATGGTGGCTTGTGTCAATTTGACATTGTAATTTTCATAGACTGTAAGTTAAATATCACTCTTTACAATTTCTATCCTTCCAAAGACTAGTCAGTCATCACAATCCTCAGGTTTCAAGAATCAGGAAATGTCTGATCTATTTCAGTCCTGGGGTTTGCTGTTTTTACGTATGATGAGCATTTTGGGCCACTCCTACACACCTTTTATTTTGTTCCTGTGTCTTTTACATTCAGTTCAATGCATTTGACAAAAAAACAAAAACAAACAAACAAACAATGACTTGGCCACAATACTGTTTAAATTCAAAACACACAAAAAGAAAAAAATACAAAAAGAACCCTTCAACTGTGAATAACAGACAGTACTACTAAGTATTGCAACATCAGAATTTTTAAGGTCATACTAAATACCTATGGCATTTGAATGAATGCAGCCTTTAACAATATTTTTAAGGGTTAGAGGTATTGGCTTTTTTGTTTCAGGCAAGCTATTATGTGTCTGAATGTTACATTGTAATTGGGGTTACATCAGACATTTTGCATCTTCAATTCTAAGAAGAATCAACTAAAGTGAAAGAAAATAACCCCATACGAATATCTCAATAAAAACAATCTCATCTTTATAAAAAAACAAAACAACAATCCCGACCAGGAGTACAGACATGAATACCACTTTAGACACACACACAAGAACATGAATACAACACTTAGCAGACAACATCCACAACTTTATCATAACAGCCGAGAGGGGGTCTCGACTTTCAGATAAGCACATCTGACACAGAAACAGAGGTGCAATTTCAGTCCCTTTGTTTCAATTTCATCTTAAAAACCAAACCACTTCCACTTCATAGAGGTCTTCTCACATCTAGTCTTTCACATTAACATGACATAAGACAGTCAACCTATTTCTGACCACTCCCATTACAGTCTCAGAATATTAAATATCTTCTCCACATTTGTGGGTACACATCTATATATTCTCTGCTCTAAAATTGTTAAAGGAAACCAAAAAAAAAAAAGAAATACAGGATTTTGGCTTATGAAGCCTCTCCTCCTCATGTGCACCTTGAAAATAACCTCACTTTACATTCCTGAGAGTACACGTATAAGAAGAGAGAGTTTCCTTTTAATAGAACAGTTTGATGTCATTGATGTTGGATTGTATTTCTACAAGAAAACTTGCAAAATCTCCTGGTGGTCACAAAACATATCACATTATTAAAATTTCAATTTTATCATCATAGCCAAAATATGATTTTCAGAAGCTCCATGGAACAAACATACTGGGGTAAATTTGCCCTTCCTTTCACAACCCCCCCCCCCCCCCCCCCCCCGCCCAAAAAAAAAAAGAGAGAGAGAGAGAAACACAGATAGAGGGAGAAAAAAAAACAAAAACAAAGAGAGACATAACATGTTGACATGTGTGTATAAGTTTTGGAGATCAAGAATCAAGCAGGACATTCTCACTGGCATGTCAATATATTTTAAACATCCAAAAAGGAGCGGAGACATTTGAGGATACTGTAGGGGGCAATTTTCTGAACAAGATTTCAATTCCATCAGTCAACATGATCAAAACGCGAGAAAATGAAACTGAAGTTTAGCTCATACCTCTCTGTGTATCAACAAAGATTTTCCTTCCAAATATATATTGAGGTTTCAAGTTCAACAAACCCAACCATAATTATTGTAAAAGTTGGCACTGCTGTGTAATAAATGTTGGAGGAATATGGGTCTAGACTACTTGCATATGGGATACTAATTTTACTGCTCATGATTGATGCAAATCATTTGGTGGAAGACAAGCATGCTATTCTACATCCAAAATATCAATAATTAACCCGTTGAAGACTAGTCCCAAGAATATTTAGGCAGGTGTCCATAATGAATGCATGTTATGGTAAAATCAGCTAGTTTTCAACAAGTTAATTAAGTGTTGGCAATTTGATTTGAGCTGAAGAGGTGTTTGCTCTGGACAAAGCCTGTGACAATCCTGTTCCCGACACATTCTTTTTACTGGCTGCAGTAACAGCCACTCTCATATCATTTGACATCATATCGCATTATGTAACAGGAAACATGAAGCACACGGGGTGGCCTACACGATACCCACAAACAAAATGACTAGACCAGCCCCACGTGTTGTCGCTTGAAAGAGAAATGATCCGAGATGAATTGTTTCTCTCGTCTGATGCCCTATCAAGACATACTATTATTATGTCTTCCGCCATGGGACCACTCACTACTTTGCGGTCGTAAAGACTGTCCGAAAGTGACAGCCAAAATTTGAACTGAAATCATGGCAAACCTTGACAGCTGTACAACACAACAACAAAAATCTGAGCATGTAATCTTTTAATGCCTGTTGTTTCACAGTGAGCACAAAATGATCACAGAATACCTGTAATGTGTGAAAGACATAATTGTGAACTAGGAGATAATTGTGATTTCACTTGCATAAATCTGATGAAACTACTGAAAGTCACTAAAATGGAACAGGAAATAAAGATATCTATATATATTACAAGTCTGTCGTAAAAAAGACAGATCTTCTTTCCTCTGAAAACTCAACGCCTGTTCATTGTAATCGTGCACATACGTCACCGCGCAGTATCTTCTCTGCTGTGTCAACACGTCTTCATAGTCCAATCTTTGTAAAGATCCTTATTAACAGAATCATTCATAGCAGTCTATCAAGCATATACACCAAGTGGCCTTCTCATATGAACCAAAAAAATTCCCACTCTAAGTATGCCTTGTGCAACAAAATACATAACCTCACGGGTGTAAAACTTGAAAGGGTAACAAAGAGGGCTATAAGGGTAGAAATCAATATCTGACAACTAACTGTATAGACAGTTCAAATAAGCAGCAAAGTGAATATACAACCTGAATAAAGACTTTACATAAGCTGTCTTCCAACACATGTGTAGATACTGCATACAAGTGTCAAAATCAACCTCAATACGGTTGAAAGTATAATATGCTGTACATAACTTACACTCAGTGATAGTACAAGAAAAAGAGAAGCATCAAAATCAACTGGCTCTTAAAAAGTCAACAACGCTCTCACAATCCATGTATGGCAAAACGAAATTTATTTGCAAATATGAATGGGCAAGAAAAAAGAGCAGTATATGCAGCAGACAAAAGAAAAACCTTGAATTACAAACAAGTCTTTTTTTAAACGAATGAAGCGACTTTGTTAGCAGTATCTTATGTGTACCTTTAACTTGCCAATAATTAATGGTACAGTGTACGTATTGAATACAACTGTATATGACATGATTCTATCCCATTTCTATAGCAATATACTCAAGAAAACATTGTGATATGAATATTTACTCATATATGTGTTATTTAGCACCTGCATATAATAAACCATTACTATATCTGGGATTAAATGATTTGTTATCGGTTGACGAGACTTTTTTTTTTTCAAGATTACTATGATAATCCATCATGTGAACTGCAAGGGGATGAACTGCATGGAATACAGAGAGACGAACTGTGTGGAATACAAAGAGATTAAGTCAGAATCATCGCTTCCGTTAATTTTGTGATATCATGATCAAAGAAGGAATATGAGGGCATAAAAGCACAAATAAATATGAGATAGAAACCAAATACTCGATATGACATTTTCAAAATGTCCTTATCATCAGATGCCAAATGCCTCTGTTTCATAACAAGAATATCTAAATACCTAAACTGGCTAATGGTACTGTGGAAGGGCAATTACATTTTTGTTTGAGGGTTTGTACATATGTCACATTTACACATTCTTGGCAGTGATTGTGAGACTTCATTCATAATTACAAATTTGCTACACAATTCATATTTTTTTTTACATTAAATTACAAGGAATTCCGAATGAATTCTTTCATATGTGGCATCAAAATCCTTTACAAGTATGTAGCAATATTCAGATGTAATACATCACAGAGTTGG
Source organism: Diadema setosum (assembly GCA_033980235.1). Classification (NCBI taxonomy): domain Eukaryota; kingdom Metazoa; phylum Echinodermata; class Echinoidea; order Diadematoida; family Diadematidae; genus Diadema; species Diadema setosum. The sequence continues at coordinate 5,822,748 of CM067080.1, forward strand.
ACTAGTAATGAAAATCCAAACGTTCTTCAAAAGACAGTCAACTCGGGTAAAATATACCCTTCAACGCCTCCATCCCATCAAAATTGCTCCTATACGCTTTCCACGGACACGTAATCGCTGATGCTCATTGTGAGCTTGCAGAATAAACACAGTATTCAGATTTTTGATATGTTACATGACATTAATGGAAGTACTAGTTGAATGTTCAGTACTCTCTCTACCAAACACTGAAAAGGAGGGGACTTGATTTCCGTACTAATGGGAGATACCTGAGATAATGTCATTGGAGCATTCTAATTTAGAACTTTCTCTCTTTTTCTCTTTCTTTCTCTCTCTCTCTCTCTTTAGCATATAAAAACTCGCATAATATATAATTGAATGTGCATTACTGTATGATAAGCTAAAAAGTAACATTTTTTAGTAATGGATAACCAAAATCGATATACGTCTATCCATAAGCAAGAGGTGCAGAGACTATGAGAAGCCCCTCTTCCACATTGCATGCAAGCTCTATGATTTGAACCAAGACATACGAACATATATCTATCTATCACTGAGGATATTTATACCTGTTCGAGAACATTGCACATACCACATATGTTGCATAAACTCTTCCAAAATAGAATCTTATATTACACGCTCAGCTTTGTTTAATAAATCTGACAGGACACTATGGACATGGTTAAAATGACGAATCTATATGTCCTCTCATACATAATTATTGACAAGATATATCTCGAACATTGCACTTCACTGGTTTTCTCTTTGGAGGTCTACTTTGTAAAATCTGAAAAATACAAATGCCTAGGTTTAAATTCATTCTCTACTTTCTGGGTTTTAATAATTTGGGGAATTCTGTGCCTATGTTTCAAGTATATGCACTCATAATCCTCAATTTTAATCCTATGCGAATCTCAAAACCTTGCCTACAAAAGAGATGCTAACGACTTGCATGTGCATCATTCAGTGATACCCTTCATTGGAAAACCAGTGTCATTGTCATGTTAATCTGCTCCAAGGTTTTAATCACATCATTTCCATTTGTCTTCTTGCCCAGTTACAGGTTACTATTTTTTCAAGGACTTATACAATCAGTTATAACCTCTTTGAAATGATTAAATATGGCATAATTTCTTGGATGTATACTGAATATTCCCTATACACCATGTGCATGGAATTGTTAGATATATTCATTTTGTTTACCAAAACAAGATGATTTCATGCTGGATGAAATACAGAATACATTTTTAACGTCAAAACCCCTGACTTACGCTTGGCCAAAAAAATTACACTGCATATGAATAAAAGTGGCAAATATGAATACAAATTATACTCGTAACATCAAATGAAAACAATTGCCAAAAAGCTGCGCTTTGAATTAATATTCCTATCATTGTCCTCTTGTCTCCTCCAACATACGAACGTTTCAATGAGCTGCATGATGTGCTTTGACTGCTGCAACGCTTCTCATCAGAACTAGGAGAAAAGACTGGAACACGACGCAAACTATCATCAGTCCCCGCCTTCATCACTGCTCGAGTCCGTCTCCGTGTAGTGAAGCTTGCTCTATGTGATGGAGAATCAGAGAAATATGAAATACATGTTAAATGAAATACATGTTACCATAAATATACCGCATCACTGTAATCTAGGAATCACGGAACACATAACTCAACGCTGACCTTTACAAGTAGATACCAAACATTCATGAAAGAAAAGAATGGTTGCATATTTCCACATTTGTATAGTAAGTAGGTAATTGAAACAAACAACTGTTAGCTTGTATTCCCTTCATATTATTTATAGACCATAATCTGTTAGCAATATTTGCCCTAAACAGTCCCTCACCAATGAAGCTCAATACAGGATATACCCTGTATGAGTGAAATGTCATTCTGTTTGCTCTGAATATCAATGACTTCTTGAGACTGTATTCCCTTTACCTACTTGCTAGGTGTTCACAAATTAAACACTCTTTGTCATGCAACCATGATTACAATCTTTAAATATCTTTCTTCTAGGTCTACACACAGTTTTCTTGTAACCCTTTGCGTGCTGTCAGTGTCATTTGGCACAGAAAATCCTACAGCATTGTACACACTGTTCAGAGTCTCCTGCACAGAAAGGGTTAATTAAAAGAGAGTAGTATCTTTACCTCATAGTTTTTGTCCCCAGAGATCTGTTTCATCACCTTGCGCACCACCCTCTCCTTGTCGGACAGCCCATCTGAGGTCATTGCGCCGAGGTCGTGGGGGTCCGTCGTCATGGCGATGGACACCGCGGTGAGACTGCTGGGCGTGGTGGTCCTGGCCCTGTGGTCGGGGTCAGGGGTCGGGCCGTGGGAGCGGTCACTGGTGTTGTCCTCTTCTGAGAAGAGCCCATCGGAGTGGTCCGTCGAGAAAGACTGCCTGCTCTGGGGGCGTAACCTGCAAGTGGTGGATGATACACACAGAGCTACGTGAACATCAGCCGTCTTGAAACCATTCCTGCCACACAGCAAGCAATCTGACACTATATTTTAGTTCTGCAACCACTGAACATGTCCTTTCTCTTCTCAAAGTACTGAGAAACTACATAGAATTTAAAACCATCAGGTCTCAGAAACCACATCTCCACAGTGTCACGCTTTATCTTTAATGATTTTTGTTCTGTGTTTCACAACATAAGATTTGAAACTTCTCCACCATTTGCGCCCTTTATTTTTCACATGTATTATTTTGTTTTAACTGCAGAATTTCCAAAAGCCTATCAATTGCTCAATTGTGAAAAGACACGTAAATTTAAAAACACACTTTAGAAGATTAAAATTCCTGTTTCTCTCTTAACATGGAAAAATTTTGTATGAGTACTTTTCTCTTCTGTTTTAGTGCAAATTTAATGACTACAGCTATGTTTGCCTATTCTTTCTCTAATATAAGACATGCAGGAAACTTCAGTGTTGCCTATTTGATGACAACACTTTGATGATCTCTGCAGCACAATTTCACTGAGACTTTACGGGTTCAGGGGGGCATTTCATGAAGCATTTTGGTCAGATATTTTTCTGACAAACTGTTACAAGCTACTGAAATCTTTGCATCTTATTGGCTGAGAGCAAATTTGTCCGACAACTTTGCTTCATGAAATGCCCCCCAGATCTATGATAGCACTGTTTTCATCACTGTTATTATGGTTACCAAATGACACAAATTTGAAATCACTTCACATACATTGCATTGTTTCATAAAACAGATAATGAACCACATGTATGTTTGGTTGTTGTTTTTTTTTTTTAATTCTTTCTTCTTGTGTTCAGTATCATATTCACCTCTCATTCTGTATTGTCAATGTATCCTCATCACTGGAATGGTCTTGAACACCCTCTTCATTATCACTGGAACTTTCTCCTCCCTGCAAAAGTTGGAACATGTGCATCAGTGCATTAAATATATGCTTCATATGAATACATCACACACAAGTTCTGCTCCATTCATCAAGAAATTAAAGATTTACCAAAGAGAATATTCCATAACAAAAGAGACTTGATCATAAACTATATCATTTGCAGAAAGAAATATTTGATCAAAGAAAATCAAATGTAGATACAATAATCACTGAAAATGTAATCAAAAACAAATCTTCATTTAATCACGCAGCATAATCTGACCATATGCTGCATAACATAATGCAAAAAGAAATAAAATGTTATTGCCTTCGGGGGGGGGGGGGGGGGGGGGGGTTGTTTTGTGAAGACAGTGCTTGAATGTATTTATAACCTTGCAGTCACATTTCAAGTTCTGCCAATACATAAAGAGTTAAAATGTTGAATGCTTTCATGATTACTTTTCCAACACTAATCATAATGAAAGAAAGAATTTCAATACAGATAAATGACAATTCAACAACAAGCTTTTTCTTACCTTATCTTTCTCAAGCACAGCTTTCGTTTTTTTGGTTGGAGATGGACTTCGCTTTGTGATACCTGTTGCCTTTTTGGCAGAGCTAGGGTTCCTGCGCACGGGACTGTCGGCCGAGGCAAGACGGTGGCCTATGTAGGATGACTTGAGTCCCATAACTTCCATGCCTGCATGCCTAACACTGGCCGTGGAATGATCCGAAGCAAACGTTGTATCGAGTTCAGAGGTGGCAGCAGTGGGGCTGTGCGAAAAGTCCTGGGCTGTGCCCGCTTCGTGCCCGCTTTGGCAGGCTGCCCCTTGCACTGCGCTATTGCTGTTCAATACATCAATGTCACTGGTGAAGCTGCCCACTTGCCTCTGTCTGTGTTTGTGTTTCCGTGGTAACGGTGGCGGTTGGCCTTCGTTCACGATCTGGACGTGTCCTGGGCGGGGCTTTGAACCCCTGCCACTACACCTGCAGATCCCGCAGGCAATCTCCGCAGGCGAGTGGATGCCGTACCGACAACCGAACTTCCTGGGCAGCGTTCCGTCCTCCCTGGTCACAGTCCTCTCGCTCTGAGAGCGCTTCATGGAGCGGGCACTCTCTGCATCGAGCTTGCCATATTCTGAGGTAGTGGCGGCCGCCGAGTCCTCTGCCTTGGGACTGTCCTTGGCAGTCTTGCTGGCATCCGGGCTCTCCTTGGAAGGGGAAACTCCGGCTTTCCCAAAGCTGCCTCTCCCGTGGCTGTTATTGCGTCTGTGCCGCGACTTGCGCTGAGGTAATGTCTTGGCGCGGTTGGGCGAAGTTTTCGCAGTCAGATTGGCACGCGGAAGCGTTGCTGGCGATCTGTTCTCCGGCTCTGGGCTAATTGAGGAGCTTCCCGGGCTGGGGGACCTGAACAAGAAAGTGCCGAAAATAGACATTCCAAAACTATGTTAGACTTTACATGTATGTTTCCAGTGGAAATGACAGGCTGGTGTAATAATGATTAAAATCTCATGAATGCCTCAATTAAAAAAAAAGTTATTCCTGGCACCATACTCACTCCTACTTTTCTTATACTACACCATGGCACATTTCACATATAACAAATACTGGCTATTACAAAAGGTTTGATAAACACATAGGGTTAAAATTTTCGTCTGTGCCAATGGCGAAGGCAAAGCGTTACCAACCTGCCGAGGGTAGCGGAACCACCGTGCGACTGGAGGGACTTCTCGATCAGCTTCTGGACCGTGCGGGCCTTGAGGATGGGCTTGAGGCAGCGCTTCTTCTTGGCCTCGATCTCAGTCAGCTGCTTCTCTCTACGCATCAGCTCCCTCTCCCGCTGCTCCAGCTGCAGGAGGCAGGAGTGGAGCTCCATGTACAGGTCGTTGGCCCGCTGCAGCTTGCGCTCGTAGTGCTCCCGAATATCCTGTGCATGTCTGCAATGAGACGACGCCACAGAGAAGTAAGTGCCAGGCGTCAGCACAGTTCATTCTCAAAGTCAATTCATTCTCAGACTCTGATAATATCATTATTGGATTACTCGAGTGATTGTGCCTAGTAACTCTGTGTATGCTTTAATCACACGAAGCAAGATAATCAATCATATGCGGACTCAAACACTCCAAAAGAAATGACAGATATGACATCATGCTATTCATTCCTTTAAAATCATTTCTTTTCCTTTACCCAGTGGGCTGAGCAAACTCTCATCATTTGCAAATCACCACTAATATGGTAGGAATGACGTATAAAGACACACCATACAGTAACATAGCACATGGTAACAACTTGATATAATAGGAAAAACAACTTTTGCACTGGTATGAAATTGACACACATGACACAAACATATTCTTTGTTTTTTTGAACTCTACATCAAATCAATTGACTTATTCGTTAAGTGCGTTCATGGGGTAAACCAAGTTAGATGGTTCATTCAAAATGGGAAGAGCGTTCAGAGATGGGACATCTCTCACCTCAGTTCATCCTGCCGTCTTCTGATGAGGTCTTCATCGATGTGATGCATCTGGGAGCCCTCGCTCTTCATCTTCTCAAACTGGAGCTTGATCTCCTCTCTCCAATCCACCTACAAAGTGAGAATGAGAACAAGTGGGAGAGGTGGAGGAGGTGATTATCATTTCATCTTGTTGCTCTTCCACAGACCAGTTTACTCAATCTTCAAAATCATATGCATGCCTTTGTAGCAGGTTCCACCCCACGACGGAAAGCTTGCTGGAGTTTTAGCTTAGAAACAACTTACCTTTATTACATAGAAACAACTAATCCATGCAAACTGGATTCCTAGAAATATATTTGTCACATATTTATGAAATAGAGGTGAATGAAATCATTTGCTGCTTGCTCCTTGGGGATAGGTTTTTATAAATTTGAGTGCACAAGTGCTCTGGCATATTGGCTGTTTATGCTTTCCACATGGCAAGCCAGCAGAGCACATCAATCAATCAATATGGGTTTGTCCTACCTCCAGTTAGTCTCAAAAAGTTTGGCATATGATACACTGCTAAAATGCATGGATGTCACCTCAATAAATAAGACTCGTTCCACTTCACATACATCACCATATGAGACATTTCAACCCTGTAATACACTAAAAGTGGGAAACTGGACAAGTTCATTTCACTGGCATCATCATGTGAAGACAAGCACTGTTATCATAGTAGACATGACCTATCTCCTGGTCACATACTGCAATGACAGGGAAAAGTTTGTGATATTTACATTGGAATGCAAAAAATTCCAATAATCTAGGTATTGATCCCACATTCCGCCCATCTGCTGCTTTCACAGCAACCATCCAGTACAATCTAAAGTAACTAGTTAATAATTAGCATCAGTTCTAACCACAACTCAAATTGGCTATATCGACATTTGATGTCAATAGAGAAGCCCTATGGCATTCCAGGAATGCTGCACACCTGTTAATATTGATTTCTGTGTCAACATCAACACGCCCAATTATGCAACGCATTAAAGATTGTGGAGATTTCCTAGATGAAAAACCTAGTGACAGTTATACTTTATCAGCTTTACTAAATGATTTAGTTGAACAATCCTTCTGCATCAGTCATGCAGTAGATGTCGTCTTGGCAACATCTCGGAGAAGCATTCTTGTGCTCTTTCTGAACATGTCCTGATGAACATATGTTGAAGGAATAACACATAAAATTTGGAGGCATCAATCTTACCATCTATCTGGTATAAAATACAATGACCAGTGTGTGTCAACATCAAGTGGTAAAGCAATGGCAAGTCGAATAGCAATTAAGGCCTGCAAAAATTCTTCTCATAGACAGAAAGTATGCGATAGAGAGTACTAATTTTTCTATTCAAATAATAAAATGATTGAATTGATATATATGATTAAAAGAGACATTGCAAAATGTTACAGAGACAAATACTGTAAATCAGTTCAGTGCGACTGCACTGCGACAAGCAAGGACAGAAAGTGACCTACACTGCATAAAGCATATTCAGCATTTTTTTTTCTGCATTTCCTTGCAAACATATCCTAATCATAAATTTGAATACCATAATCATTATCATGAATTTTCCTTACAGCAGCACTGCACACTGGCAATGGTCCTTGACCAGTAAAAATCACTGTCAGACCAGTAATTTTTACAGGAATGGACCAGCAAGAAATTTAAAAACTTGGGACCTACTGTTTGCCAGACCAGTAGAAAAAATGGGTTAGTGTGCAGCTCTGTTTACAGTTCTGACTACCACATACAGACATCTAAAAGAACTACTCTGCAGAGATGTTCTCTTAAATGAATCCTCAATGGGTTCACGTTGTAAGCCGGGCCTGGAGTGGTACAGGGGGGCAAGTACGTACCTGTTTGTCAAAGTAGGCCTCCTGCGGGGTGGAGAGGAAGTCGACGGCGGCGATGTCGATGTGCATGAGGATCTGGCGGAAGGAGGGGCGGTTCTTGGTCTTGGCACTCCAGCACTGCATCATGAGGAGCTTGAAGCCGTCGGGGCAGGTGGACGGGATGGGGAGCTGCAGGCTGTTGCTGCCCACGCCCCAGATGATGGCCGACGAATCGACATCCTGGACGGATGAGACGGACGACACATTATTGAAAGGATTACAGAAACACACGGCATCACCATTCTATGCCAGGTTGTTTGTCTCTGCTCGGTTGGTTGATTGGTTGCTTGAATGGCTGGTTGCTTGCTTGCTGGGTAAGTGGGTTACTTTTTGTTTTTTGTGTTCTTGTTTTTGTTGTTATTGTTGAGGTTTTTTTTTTTTGTTCTAGTGAGGAGGTGCATTACTATCACTAGATCAACCCCCATTACATTTTACAGCAAATTAGCCATGAAAGCAAGATATTATAGGTCATACATTTGCTTAAAGCTAATTACATCTACAGATGTCTCTCTTTTGTAAGCATCATCACAGCTAGGAAGAAGAAGACCTTCATCTATCTTGTGGGATATTGTACTTGCATCACTCTTATCTGTCTTACACAAGGAGTCCTCCTTCATCTCGATCAGAGGATGAGAATGCACTTCTACTTTGCAAATGGGCAGCTTGCTTTCTTGTAATGGTTGGATTCTTCACGACTTCTACACACCTTGTACGGCATCTCCCCGGTTAGCAACTCCCAGAGGACTACCCCGAAGGACCAGACGTCCACTTTTTCGGAGCAGGGCTCGTTGCGGATGACCTCCGGCGCCATCCAGGCCACGGTGCCGGCAAAGGACATCTTGGTGCTCTTCTCGTTCCACTCTCGACTCGTGCCAAAGTCAGAGATTTTTAGGATGTCGTTGTTGGACACAAGGACACTACAGTTTAGAAGAATAGTTCCACATACTTAATTCAAACGCACAATATCATCATCATCATCACTGTCTGGTAAGTATATAATGGTAGCTGTTAAAAGAAAATGAAGAACAAAAAACGAATGTGCTATCACCACAGATACGAAATATCCTGAAGGTGGCGGGAGATATTCAACAGGTGGTACATGGGCACAACCTTTTGTACTGCTTCAAAGCAGAAGAACTATGATGTCCTGGTATGAGAGCTGCTGTTTCCATGCATATAAAGTATATATATTTACCTTGTGCTTTTAGCTAAATTCAAGACCAAAGATGCATGTTTCCACAATTTCAAGGACAGATTTGCCTCACGTAAAATATCAAAATAATCCAAGGATGCGATGACTACTTCAGAACTTACTTTGGGGATTTCAGATCCCTGTGTATAATCTTGTGGCTGTGGAGGTAGTGCATGCCCTGAGCTATCTGCTTGGACCAGTCTATCATCAGCTGAGGGGGAATCTCTCGCCCGTCCCTCAGCACTTCATACAGCTGGCCAAAGGGACAGTACTCCATCAGGATGCAATAGCAGGGTGCCTGCGTGCACACACCCCTGGTAGCAAAGCATAAATGAAACGTTAATGGACATGATTGCAGACATTACGGTGAAATTTGCCTTGGCTTGCATTATCAGTAAAAGCGAACGTAATTGCAAAATTATAATCTTCAAGCCATTCATTTTTAATGAGATTCATATGAACCAAGCACAAACAAATTCAGCCATTTGAAGCTTATATCAATGAAGTCACACACTGGCAAATAATTGTTAAAACAGAAGAAATGATAGCACATAAATCAGAAATGTATTTTCCGTAGCAGTGTGTCGTTTGGATTCCACCCTAAGTCCAACATATCTAGTTGTATCAAATAACACATTGGGCCTCTTTTAAATGTGGCCGCATTTTGTCAGATCATTTTAATTACATCGATTTTGACATGGACACATTGATCACAGCATGATCTCATATCCCAAAATTATGCAACCTCTTTTTCTAAGGACAGCTATATTAATCATCTCACTGTTGAACAGACTATTGAAAGAAGAACTTAACTGTATTCCTACTTTTTCGTTGTTGTAGTGGTGGCTTTCTTTGAATGATGCAAATGCCGCTGATAAAGCGCATCCCTCAGAGGGACATGCGTTGTCTGTGTTCAAGCTTTCATAATTCTAACACTTCTCTGCTTCTGACTCAAAGCTCACTCATCCCCCCCCCCCCCCCCCCCCCGGGAGAGAGTGGTATCTCCCACTCATCAATCATTCAAGCTCTTTCATTAATAAATCATGGATGCACTTTGCTAACACGTTCCCTCACTGCAAACGAATCTCCATCACTCTTGCTCAGCCTACCATGGCAGTCTACGCTCGGTGGACGGTTACGGTGACCGCAGATCATTTGTCTTTTAATTGACTTTTTCTGAATGAAAATGATAAGTCTTACACAAGAAAATTTGACAGCATCAAAATTCCTAGGAGGCTCCCACTAAATCAAGGTGCCAATTGATGCATCTCATCTGGGGGAAAAAAAAAGCAAAACAACTAAGCAAAGCTCATCTCTAGACCACCGCAAAGAAGATGATGTCAGTCATTCAAATGTGTAGAGCAGCAAGCCCCAATTCCAAGTTTCTTGGACTCCTTTTCTAAGCATTTTTGTTTGAGTCATTCTGAACTATGATGTAGCACTTACTTTGAAAGTATGTACATGTGTGCTTGCATCCACACAGCTCAATGAGTTGCTTGTGAACAATTCAAGGTTTAATATCCTTGCTGGTTTGTTGTTTTGAATATGCAGGTGTGTACGTGTACATGTCAACTATCAGTGATACCCATCATCTGTCTGAATATATCTAAAGTGAAAGATGAGTCAATCATCAAACAGGGCTAGACATTAGCAATGGCCTGGTGGCCTGGGGCCCCTAAACAAATGATGTTGGGCCACCAAATTTCCAAAAAGTTTATGTTTTGCTGGCCTGGTCAGATTTTAATGGATTGTTATGCTTTCTTTTATTGCAGGCCAATTCTTTCTTTTGTTTTCAGGTCACTAAAATTTGAAATTTAAAGGTACTAGCAGTTGGAACTGGCCATTAGAGAAAAAGAGTTAGTGTCAAGCCCTGCATGCAAGACTCAAGCTTTCATTGGACTCAAGTTCATCTAACTCACTTGATCATGACAATGTTTTGGTGGTTGAGCTTCCGCAGGTGTCTAATGTCCGTCTCTTTCTCGTCCCGCACCTTCTTGACGGCGACTGCCTCCGTTCGCAGCCAGCCCAGGAAGACGGCCCCCTGGGCGCCGCTACCCAGCCACTGCAGGTTGCGGATGTGCTCGAACGGTACCTCCCAGTCATCTGCATGGCACGAAGTGAGCATTTGGATGGAACCAGAAACACTCAAACGTCAACTAGCATAGATGTCAACCATGCAAACAGTATTGCAGGGAATAATGCAAAACCAGAAATGTTTGCATGCATTTTAATTTCACAAATTTTTTGAGAGTCAAGACTCGCGAGATAAAAATGCCTGCGAAAGTTCTTCTACACTACATGCATTGAATGTCAGTGGTAATTCAGGAAAATATCATGCCGCGAAAAAGACCATTGGCTCCAATTTGCAAAAATTTTATGCCACCGAATTATCATCTTTGACAGTATTTTTTGTGGAAAAACAGTATTTCTTTCCTGCAAAAGACATGAAGGAATAATTTTTTTTTCCTGCAGTACTCTGGTTTTAAAAAATAAGTAACAAGTGATTTTTGTTTTATTTTTTCTGCTTGCGGTAAATCAATTGTTTTCAATGTGGTTTTGTCTAATGCTATTAAATACAATAAAAGAAAAAAAACAACACACACACACACACAGAAAGCACACACACTCCAGTCCAGCATGCATAATGTAGACTCATGGGATATTTGCTCATTTCCGTGTTCATATCTCTGATTATTTATTTTGGTTGTTCAAGAAAAAATGTAGGCATGTATTCAAGTACTATATACCCAATTTCTCTATAGCACTGGGCACAATAATCACATTAGTTTAACTAAAAGAAAGCAAACATTCAAAAAACAGCCACATCTACAGCAGCACAGAGTATAATACATCCTGGTACAGTGTAGCTCCCTCAAAAGGGGAGTTTCCCTAACTTCCATTTGACCACGCCCCCCTCACCTTCCACCTGCTTTTCCTGGTTGCCCTTGCCGATCATATTCCACACCGGCTTGAGGCAGCCCCAGAGGCCTTCTAACAGACTGCGGCGCTGGATCCCCCGGAAGTTGACTGACGCTTCGTTCCGTGCCAGGGTCTCGCAGGCACCTCCGCCGCCGCTGCCGTTGTTGTTGTTGTTGATGGTGTCGCTCTTGCGGGGGATGCTCTGCTTGGGGGTCGAAAGGTCGATCTCCTCGTCGCAACTTTCCAGCTGCAGCAAGCTGAAAAACACGCACCAAGGCCAACATGGAAGTTTGTCTCTACATCATACACAAGGATACCTGGGTTAACATTTAGCTAACTTGCTAAAAACTCTGAATTGCAAAGCCTTTATGGTATATTACGTGCAGACTTTGTTGTATCATCTCGCACAGAAGGCAGCATTCTGATTTTTTTTTCTTTTTCTACAGATTCCTTTGTGTAGAGCTTAGTTCTAAAGTTTGTTTGTTTTTTTCCAGATGAACATCAGGGTTTGTCAGCAGGCATGTCTGATATAACCATGACAACCAGATTTTTTTTTTCTAAACTGCTGAATAAGACGTCCTTTTGGAACACAATTATTGACATTTGAATGGCTTTCATTATGGGAGTCTACCTTTTGATGGTAATCTGGTATAAACAGGTCCATGGGAGACTTAAATGTCAGATGTGACATAGTTGATTGAGAATTGAGCAAAACTCTCTCATGGAAGAGCTTAAGGGGAAGAATGCGCTTCAATCGGAGTTTAAGATGTTTTCACAAAATATTGGCTTTTGAAGACTTGAAGTACAGTATACGGGTACGTACTAAAAAGGAAAATGGAAAAAATGAAAATACATGCACCAGCATTCTGTACAATTGATATAAAACAGACTGAAATTCAATGCTCCTGGTCATGTGCGTACCGGTAAAAAGCAAATAACCAAAGAGGAGAGCTCACCAATTCGAAAATTTTTCCCCTTCAGGGTTGGTCGTCACGGTGACACGCATGGGCGCATTCTGACTCGTGATCGGCTCGTCCTTCATGGCGTACAGCTGGTGACTCCCGCAGTCTGTCACGGACAGCGTGGCCATGCTCTGGGGGCTAGGCATTGGTGGAGAGATGTGTGGGGCCCAACGACGGCGTGCCCCTCAAATGATGCAAGGTGCCCGAGTCAACCAGCAGCTGCAACAGAAGTGGAGAAGATATGGTATTTCCTCGCTGACCCGCAGCTAGATGTTGTTCAGTCTACTTCCTGTAGCACAAAAAGAAAATTTGACAGGACAATACAAAATTACACACTTTTGACTACTTCACAATTTCACATAATTGTGGCTTGTGATGCAAGATATTTGGAGCAATTTCTCTAGAACCAAATACATCGCAGTGACTGTGAGTTTGCTACATGTACAATGTAGGTATTTACAATTGTACCTGCAATGACACGCAGTCTATTTCATTCTTTAGCGCTGGCTCAATAAAGTTGCATTTAGAGTTACTCTTTGATAAGAATCCTTTTGGTGTCATATCCAAGAGGTACGATGCAATACATAGAGCATTTCAGCAAAATCACAAGTACAAAAGAAGATCTGCAGCTATCACAGAATCAAATTTGTACAAATGTAGTCTGCTATCAAATTCTCATCGGTGTCATTCAACTTTAACAATTTCTATGTAAAATTAGGAATCACATCCCCTTGCATCTAAAGACAAAATAGGTGGCTCTGCCCACGAAAAGTCAATAATCAGGAGAGCTATTTACAGTACCATCTCACACCATTTACAACTACTTGAGTATCAAGAAAAAAATATATATAACACACTATTTCTCTTCATGCTAAAAAGAGAATGCGAGAAAATAGTGACACACTGCCTTTGCATATTATTTCCTATCTTACACATACATCAGTAATCATTAAGAATCCTGAAAAAAAAAAACAACAAAGACAATTCAGAAATGCCAATTTACTGCATAAAATACATAAGGTAACACATGATAATGCACAGCAACATTCACTCTTTCAAATTACACTGTAGGCCTACACACTGGTAACAGAAAATTTGTACGACAAACACAAGATATGAAAAAAAAATGATCATATAAATATCAATCATATATCTCACACTATACTTGCCAAATTCAATCACACAATTTCATTTCTTTTTCCTCTGTTAAAATGTGATACCAGTTGTGCACTTGATCTTGTATAACGACCATACCGTATGCACAAACTTGCATGACGGCAAAGCAATTGAATTCATTTGAAAATGGGCAGAGCTGCATGGCCATACAATGACTTCATACAATCGGAAGAGAGATTAAATCCAGGGTATAATCCAAAACAGTTCCAGAAATGGTACGACATGCCGCAGTATTGCATCAATAAGAGATCCACACATTAAGTTTCCAAAATATCAGCAGGAGAGATAAATATTAAACTCCACATGCAGAATATAACTTCCGTCAGATGTAGGTGTGTGTGTGTGTGTGTGTACAAATACACACAGAATTCAAGGGCAGCAATGTGTGTACATCCTGATGTGAAGAACCACCATACATACACACACGAGGTAAGAACGAGAATTCACATTAAGACACATGCCTGTGCAAACACACACAGCAGTAGGCGCCACACAGTAGTAGTATATTTCAATCCATGCTACCCCATATAGCCAGCAACCCATACAGTGATAGAGCAATGGGAACAGCACAGTCGTAATCCACTACGGCTGAAGGTTGCCTCACTTACAGTAGTTACTCTATGCCGCTTGCATCTGCTCCGACTGAAGCCGCTAGGTTCACGCAGCTATGCATACATCATACATCATTGAGGCTGTGTATGTGCTGAAGCACAGTATATTAAAGGGGGATACACACACGCACACACAGCACCGGCCGCACAGCACAGAGGATAGTGGGCTGAATGCTCCAGTTCGTCGATGAATTGATGCTAGTACTGGCCACCGTTCGCACTCCCCACTGCAGGATAGAGTGTAAGAAAGGCATATGACGTAATGCCGTGCAAATAGCTCCGCGTTCACCATCCACATACAGCCCAGTGCAACCTCCAATGTACGGAGGATGCACAAAGCCAGATGGTGTTCACACATTTGCCTTTGGAACATTGCAGACCACGCAGTAATGTACATTTAGTGTGTTTACCTAGAAGACAGATTACTCTGCATACCTCCAATTTACATAATTAACATACCACAACAAACATTCTCTCTTCCTCTCTCTTGCTTATTTTTAACTCGCGTTTCACTAGACTTAACTGAAGGACTGTACTGCAATTGTCACTCTGTGACAAAAGCATAAATGATATCGTAAATTTTGTTGAAAATCACTTTTGTTGGATTTACATGTATTGTCAGATAATCAGTTCAGTGATGTACTGTCCAAATCCTACATGAAGCTGTTTTACCCTCAAAATGAGAGCTGCCAAGGCATGTTACAGGAAAGGATACCATGTTTTTTCCCTGTCCTGAGCAGTTGACATTTTAGAGATTCAAGGTTTTGTTGCCCCAACAGCATAACGCCAACAGCACAGATACTGAAACTGACATCCATAGATCTACCTCTTGGTGTTCCGATCTGTCTTAAAGGTCTTGTTTACCTTTGGGAGCAGTGACTTAAAAAATGTTCAGGATATCACATTTGATGCATATGCGTAGGTCTGTTGTGCCACAAAACATCCTACATATAAAATTTTTCGCAATAAAACCTGAGGTATAAGGAGATATCACATTATCAGTAGGTCTGTTGTGCCACAAAACATCCTACATATAAAATTTTTCGCAATAAAACCTGAGGTATAAGGAGATATCACATTATCAGTATTTTTCTCAATAAACCCTAACTGTAGACGTTTTAGTTTGGAAGCATTTTCAATGTAACTATTGTTCACATTTTGTCAATACGTCACATCGATTTTATTGATTTAAATTTTTACAAAGGTTGTTTTTATTCCTTACTCATATTTTATAACTATTTTAAAGCACTAATGCTGGGTTTTTGTTTCATCTGCAAATGGTAAATTATGCCTTCAACCCTTTCTGTGTAAGGGACTTTGGACAGTGTGGACAGAACTATGTTTTTTTTTTTTTTCTGTCCCAATCAGCATTCAAAACACACAAAGGGTTAACAATGCATCCAATCATCAGCATTGCTGTAAAAGTGGAAATTTTCACATCATTTTTGTTGAAATTGTTTTGGCATTTAATTTAGCACCACCAGAAATGCAAAAATAAAAGCACAGGAATACTTTTGCTTGTCATATGTACCACTATGTAATGTGTTGATTTCACACCTTTATTCTTACTACCATCACTTCTATCCATCTGAATGCCAGAACAAATTTTTGTGTACCAACAAAACATGATTAGGGCAACCCCAGTGTATACAGAGCTCTGTATTCTCAAATCTGGAAGTCCAATGCTTGCTCTTTCATTTCATACAAATTTGTAGACAAACAGGGCACTACACATTTTTTTTTTCTTTCATCTGCAACAAATGGGCAAATATGCAAGTGCACTTCACATTAAAAAAGCCAGGCCCATTCGTTTCACTTGCCTGATAGTGAATTTTAGTTGTCCTTGATAAGCAGGCATGTACAGGTTTGTAGCATACTGACTACAAGTATATAATTTTTAATCACCCAGGTACAGAGTACAGAACTGCACCATAAATCATCATGTGTAAAAGAAAATGCATCAAAGATTTATGAAAATAATTATCATATCAGCAAAATGTATGTCATCATGAATGTTGTTCTCCTTTTTTTTCAAAGTGTTCAGTCCAAAAGTATCCTCCATATTTAACTCTCTTTTCAGAAATGATGAAAATGTTGGCCTCATGTATCCCATACTTGTTTTTAGCAGATGAAGAGTCACCATAAGCACACAGTAATCAATCAATCAATCACATCACAACTTTGTTGATGCTCAGAAATAGTTTTAAAACATAATACAGTGACTGATCTAATTTCAGTGAGTTACTGAGTGACTTTAAAATGTCCTCTGTTTTTAAATACATAAACCCTGCATCTTTCATAGATAAAACTGAAGGACTGCCAGTACTACACATACTACAAAATGTAGTATTCCCAGCCAACTATAACATTTAAAGGACCAAGCACTTGACTACAGGTAATTATCACTTTATCATTTAAATAAAACTCATTTCCTTACATCCGTTTTCTGCTTGCGCTGGAATGGCAGAAGTGCCATTTGCATAGCTTGTGCTATTTTCATTCAAGTCAAATGCGTGCAGCATTCAAGGATAAGTGAGGCATAATTCCAGTACAATTTACAGCAACAGTAAACGGAAAACTCTTAATGGTACCAAAATATGCCATGCATATGTGTGTATATTCCGTGCACTTCCGCTGCTAATTAACACAATTTCCCTCTTCCACCTGCTAACCGCCATGGCACATACTGACTGAGTAAAATGGGTTTTTAGGGGTGATATTCGAGACTGCACACTCTATGGGTTTGCATCGGCGGCACAAGCAGATCGGAATGGGGTTCTTGTTTCAGCATTTCCGATGCTTTTGGGCAATGCCGCTTCCAGGCAAAAAGTCTCTTGTTGTTGTAGGATGCTGGGTTAGGCAGCCTTTTTCTCTTTTTCTTCCTCTCCGCATTTCCAAATACTCCTACTGTCAACACAGACACAAACACGCACACACACACACACACACACATTTACACAATATAGGCATGGCAAACTATTGCAGAAAGCCAGAAAGCCTGAATTCGAAATTCATCAAATTACAGGAGCAGTATTTCTGTCTCTGGCAGCGAAACTTGGAGCCCCAAATCATTAACAAGGGCCTTTGGAGTTTCGGCGGCCATGGGCCGTGCACCTTGGTAATTGCACAGCTCCAGCCACAATCTGCAGCATCGCTAACAGGGGAAGCACGTAGCGGCAAGCAGTGTGCCATGAAAACCTCATGAATTGAACATTAGGGGGGTTTGCGCGACAGCCCGGCACCACGGCTCAAGCCTCCGCCACTGAGAAGAGCGAGAGAGCTTGAGGGGATGTCGCCAGCCTTTAGCTCCTGAGAGATGGCCAGGGAAGAAATCAGAGATGCAGCGAAGAGCAGGGGCCACTGCAAAACACACACTAGTTTCCTGTTTCAGAGATGTTTGTCCTTCCCCCTCCCTACCCCAAAGTACTAAATGTGATGCATCTTGACCTGCCATTCTGTGCAGTAAACCAGACACTGTTAATAAGTCATATGAATGCCTCTACAGCCACAGCCAACAGCAAACTACATAATGCCCTTTATAATGCACATTTTTGTTTTGTGTGTGTGTGTGTTTGTGTGTGTGTGTGTTCATCAAGGCCAGAACAGAGATTTCTAACAGTTTTTATTAAGTCTTTGATGACATTTTGAATACAAACCCAAACTTCTTCATAAAATGTACTACACGGAATGTGTTAATCATTTTAAATATTCTCTTCTTCAAGCACATTCTTCTCGAGCTGGAAATTTTGATGTACATATGAACAGCAACCAGATACAAATGCATGATCAATATACAGCAATACTTTGATTTAGAGGCTACATAAATGCATAAAAGACATCTGACTGCGTGACAAACAGTGCATCTTTTTGTCTTACTTCTGCAAATTCATTCTGCGCAGATACAAACTTTCAAGTGACGCATCCTATGCAAAGGTTGTCTCTCCCTGCATTCGGGTCATGGACGTCTTGTAAGTGCCAGGGTAGTCTACTCAAGGCAGGTATCAATAAAATCAATATGACAGAGAGTTAGCTAGAGAGCAAAACCAAATCAATGATTCATACATTGCTTGTTTAACATTAAATGCACACACATACACACACACACACATCAAAATAAATAAAGGAATGCACCATGGAGTCAAAAGCACATCAAGAGTCCCTAGACAGTACAGAAATGCAATAAAAATGTGAAATTTGAGTAAATTAGGCAAAATGTGGTGTGCTGCATTGGTACAGTCATCCATCACACTGGAGATTTCAGACTTAATGTAAATGAATCTTCCAGACTAAAACTGTACCTCTACGGCTTCACAATGTAAAACAGCAACCATCAGTAATACATGTATACAGTACATCACTCAAAAGTATGGATAGTTCACCTTAACTCGTTGAGGATGGACTGATTTTGCTACAACACGCATCTCCCATAGACACCTGCCCGAGTATACTCGGGACTCGTCCTCAACAGGTTAACATGCAAAAAAGACGATTGCAATTCTTTCAAAATGCCATTTGTTCTATCCCTCCCAATGCTCCTCATTCTAACATGCAAACAAAAACACACACACACAAAAAAAGACATTGCTTTATCACATTTTTTTTCTCTAGCTCTCCCTCTGTAAAGGTCATGTAATGTGCATTTTCCTTTGTACTTGAAGGTGACACCTATCCAGATCAATGCTCCACAACATGCATGTATGCTGGGTACAAACAAACTTTATACCACAAGAAACTCATCATGATATGCTTGTAATTCAAAGTTACACATTTTCAGTCAGTAAACAGAGATCAGCATCTCACAGAGGCATCAGTGTTGTTAAAACCAGTTCAAGGTGAAAAGGAACAAAAAATACCAAATAAAAAGATACATACTGTGAATTATAATGTATGCATTACACAGAATTTGCAAAAGCACAACATACACACACACACACACACACACACACACACACACACACACACACACACACACACACACACACAAAGCACACTGTCATGCATAATGCACAGAGTAGAATCCCTAAAACAAAAATGAAAATTAAACAAAAGATGAATGTAAACACACCACCTACAAGTACTGTAAAAGTAGAAACTTTTGTGCATCCATTTTTTGTGCAGGGCCAGCAAACAGGACATTTCAAATCTTGCAGATTAGAGTATCTTCATACATCCTGAAAGTTCCCTATAAGAATTGTTCAAATCACAGTCATTTAGTCACTGAAAAATGGTAAATGTTTCCTGGACATGAAATCTGATGTTAAGAACAATATAACATGAATGGCTGGATTTTTCTTTGCTTGGATCACTTGCAAGCAACAACGTTATTGTTTTAACACGGCCAACCACATGAAGTCTCACCATGACAGTTGTGGCTTTCTCTCAACTTGTATCAGACTGGAGGCATGGATGTAGAAGAGCATTTTTCCACTAAGCTAAATGATGGCATTCCCTCTTCACGATGACTATTACAGTCAGACTATCAAATATCACAAATCTCGCACTTATTAAGGAGACAGTCGATATCACAACTGACCAAGGGGTAAGCAATATGAAGACACACGACGACAGATCTGCATCCCTGGTATGACTTCAATACCACAGCACAATACTTGCCACCCACCTGCAAGCTCCAGTCCCACAGATCTGAGCCACTGTGCAATATCTACAGTCAGTTATCTCTCTTGGTCGGCTTCTTTAAAAGAGCTTCATTTGAATAAATCAATACTTCTTTGCATGCTCCCTGACCCAAGTCTAACCTTTAATATCCCTTTCAAAAGAAACAGAGAGGGTATTGTAATCTGTAAATTGAGAATCAAACAAGAGAATTAAATGATCTTTCACTTTATACTTCCTCTCTTTATTTATTCTCTTCAACTACTAAACGTACCCCTCCACCTTCTCTCTCTTTATCCCCTCCCCTCTCCTCTCCCTGACCCCCCCCCCCCTCCCCTTTCTTTCTTTTTCTGAGCTTGTGAATACATTGTGCAAGCTTGCAAACAAAGTTTCCACCCATGCCATTATTAACTTCTATCTACTAAAAACAAGCCTTTCAAATAACATGTTTACCTGCAGAAGCTCGCATATGTCCAGTGTGTTTATCAAAAATGCCTATGAGATGACCTCATTCTGATCAGGGCATTCCCCTTCCTCAGCATGACATAATTCAATGCCACTGTCCAATGAGAATGCTTAGATTGAAAAAAGGGGGCGGAGCACAGCAGAGAGAAGTCATGCCTGAGGGACATGACTGAGCTGATTGGCAAAAAGCCAGACAAAAGCGGGCGGGGAGGGGTGAACTTATCAATGTCATCAGCCAATCAGAAGCAGGTAAATATACTGTTCCTTAATCTCCCTTTTTCATTTTCTTTCTCTTCAACCTATTGATATCCTTTTCAAGCTATTTCTGTCCTGAAATGATGGTAATTGTTCAGGCTAACCATCAGCCAGTGCCACTATTCATACGGTAGAAGCAAACACCCCTTTGTGAAGACTTTAGCAGTAGGCCATGAAAGAAAGCAGTGATGGAAATGACAACCTACAGGAAACAAGCACAAACTAGTCAACATATCTCAAACAAGAACATGAATACAGGACTGTATGTCTACTAAAAAACACTCGATCACTTTACAAAGGTTCTCTAACACTATGCACACCTGAGCTTTCTCCTTGTTTCTACATGTACAAAATTTATGTACACATATTCCTTAAAATGCTGTGCTTTCAAAATGCTTGCGGACCTTCCCCGAAAGTTCCTGTAAATCAAGAAATGTCAATCTTCAAAGACTGATATCGGACTGCATTCATGCTCCTGAGCAAAGAATGAACGTGTTACACACTCCCACAAGCCATGTATAACAAACTAGTACTACAAATAGATGTTTTCTTTTTTTTTCACAGTGTATGTCTCTACTTAGAGCTTGAATTTTATGGATTCAGAAAAAAAAAAATTAAATGACTAGGGTGAATAAACAGTCTTGTTGCAGACTGAACTTTAAATTGCACCAAAAGATATCAAGCATAAAGTTTTTGCCTTTTTACTTTAGGCTAACACAAAGGGCTGTACATCTTGATAAGAGCAACTAGCATGCATTATTCTTGACAATTTATGAGAACTTATGGTACATGTATATTCTGTCCATATAAACAACTGAGAGCAACAAAATTGAATTGAACTAAATTATGATGTGTTTTACAGGGCCACTATAATAAGAAGCAATGTATGCTTATTAGCACACAAACATGGAATCAATGGTTTGAAGTTCCTCCAAAGGAATTTTACACTCTTCACAGTGTAAATTATCAGGAGTAATGCATGCGAACTGCTTTTATCGAGCTATCCAGACCTTTGTTTGGCTTGGGAATGATGACCTGTGCCTTTTTGAACCATAAATCATAACAATCACAACAAAATCAGAGAGAAGCCACAGGACATATTCCAACAAATTGCCCTGCACTGTAGGTGTCACCATCAGCTAAAGCCAACAGGTGGCCTATGTACTTTGGAACTTGTGGGGGGGAACACCCTAGCCATGCAGCTGAACTGATGCACAATGACTCACTGCACAAGAATTTCATGGAATATGTGTGATTGTATTTGCCTGAATAATATCGTCATGGTCACAAGATATTCAACAAAGAAGGGCTCAAGACCGTATCTCTACACTATCATGCACCCAGATAAAAGGGGCCGTGTTAAGAGGGAGAATTCGCAAATTGCCCAACAATATACTTCCAAGGGACAGGTAAATATGTCACACAAAATCATTTTAGAAATGTTGCAGGTTATACACATTCTGTGTCCAGATGGGGTGTGGGCAGGAAGAAAGTCTCTGTTAGGAACTGATGGGCATCTCTTCATAACACAAAGGATTTTGTTGCTCTATGGCTTACATGGTACATAAATTTGCCAATATGATCCAACTTGTTCAGTACGACTTTCACAAGTTAAAAACATACACATACAAGCAACATCTTATTCATCCAGAATAGCTGCAGTATTCAAGCAGCACTTGGTTTTGAGAGGAATTGTCTGTACATACTTTGTGTTATGAAAGTCTTACCGGTCTTAATAATCAGGAAAGCCAATAATCAAAAGCCCTGGAAAAAGACTTTATACAGACTTTACGCAATGTACAGTGTGAACACTGCAATAGTTATTAGAGGTCACAAGAAGATACTTTATATTACATGTAGTAGTTAATGACTGCCATATTGTTACTCATTATGCAACTTTCAGAATTTGACATTGTGGGGTAAAGGCAAGCCATATAAATATCATCACTTTTCAAAATGTGTATTGCATCACTATAAAACCCACCTACAGCAGTCTCTTCTGGGACCCATCTTGAAATAAATTTTTATGCAAGGTAGATTTATGTGAAGCTGTCTCACTGTGATGAAACAATAAAACAGACCAACCTCTTTCAATAGATGCCATTTGGATCTAAAGATACAAGTATCAACTACTATACATGTAGGACTACACTATATTTGACCTTATTGCCAAGGTATTAAAAAGTGTGCTGCCGAAGCCATCTCACATTTAATATGCGCCTTTATCCTTCTCAGAACTTGTGAATAATTGAAACTGCCTTTTGTATGATCTTGTATTGAATGGTATTTGTACAGTATGGTCTGATGACTTTTCACTGTTGCATTCTTTAGCCACAAGTATCATTTGTTTGGCTGTCAAATAGAGCATTTTGACAGTGAGCGTGAGAATGAGGACCTACTAGTTTCTGTGAATGCGGTACACTTCAGTGGCAAAGCCATGCGCAGTGAGTCTTTTCTTCGATGGGCAATGGAAATCAACCACAAATGTTTCGGAATAATTGTCTGTCAGGATATAAGCCTATAAAGCTCTATCCTTCTCACTTCAAAACCCTGAACCCCACCCTCACTTTGTCTAGTTATCACAAGCCACACCCTGCATATGTTACAATAAAAGCAGATTAATCTGCAGCTCAAAGCAGTGCTGCACTGGCATAATGCCATTTTAAGCACGAGACAGGGGAAATGATATTTTAAAAAAGAAAGATAGTCTTGTACTCAAAACTGTATTTTGTTTTGCTCAGTCACTTCAAGTCATAACAAAGTGCTTGTCAAAACAGTTTATCAAAATAATAAAAGAATACCATCTTTAGAGAGAAACATGAGGTATTAACATACATGTAAGGGATCACATGTGTTGTTGTTTTTTAAAGCACCAATATCTCTAATTGAGTCTACAATTCCAATGATTTCAGAATAGTCTTCCTTGAGTGAATCTGCAAGAAAAATCAGTATCAAAAGTTGGCTATTAAACCATTTATCACTGCTGTTCAAGCTCAAATCCCTGTAATCACTGAGCTATTGTTATTTAGAGAATACATGTAGATCATATATTTATACAGCGATGAAAATTCATGATTGTAAATGAGGCAAGGTTGGCGGACAAAGTGCGATCGTGGGCCTAGACATTGAAGACTATGCATCTGCTGTCCTTGGTACCACATGTGCCCCTAGTGTGACGTGATAATCAATATTTCTGCACTGAGTTGATGAAGGTGTAATATCTCTCCTAGCTACATAATGAGCTGGTGGAGCAATTAGAAGCCATCCGCAAATCTAAGAGGCCTGCTGTACAATTTATCAATTACTGGGGAAGGGTTTGAGTGGTATTGCTTTGCCTGTCCCGATTCTAAAATAAAAAAATAAAAAAAATAGCATCACCAACAACAAAAGCGAACCCACCAAACGTCTAATGGCAATACTGTGCGCATATTGACTTGATACATTTTCTTTGTTTGTGGAAAATACAACTGTATAAGTTTTGTGTATAATACAGGTCAGATGAAAATGCATTGTGTATTTTGGTTAAGGTGTAAAGTTGTTCTAATACTAAAAAAAAAAAAAAAAAGAACCTTGAGGTTGAAACACTGCATGGCACTGCTGCTCACAAAAGTGTTGGGCAGTCCTCTCTTTGAATTTGTCACATGTGAGCTTACACCATCAAAAGTGAAAAATAAAGGTGAACCTTGAATGCAAAATAACCTGCATTTCCCAAATGAAAATTCTTTTTGACCTGGGTATACTGTGTGAAATGGATGTTATCAAGTTGCTTTTTCAAAGGCCCCCTTAAAGGGAAAGTAAACCCAAAGAGCAATGTGGATTGAGTGAAAGCAGTAATATTAGTAGAACACATCAGTGAAAGTTTGAGGAAAATCGGGCAATCGATGCAAAAGTTATGAATTTTTAAAGTTTTGGTGTTGCAACTGCTGGGTAAGGAGACTACTAGAGGTTATGATGTATGAGTGGACTACAATATAAAGAAAATAAAAAGGGAATTCAATAAAAATTCATTTCTAATGAAAATTACACATTCCATCAGCTTGATACTGACATATGTTAGGGGTAGCACTTATTCCCCCTGCTTTCTGAAAGCGGTTAGTCAAGAACTCTTTCATTTTGCTAGAAAAGTGAATTTTTGTGGAATTCCTTTTATATTTTCTTTATATTGTGGTCCTCTCATACGTCATAACCTCTAGTAGTCTCCTCATCCAGCGGTTCCAACACCAAAACTTTAAAAATTCATAACTTTTGCATCGATTGTCCGATTTTCCTCAAACTTTCACTGATGTGTTCTACTAATGTTACTGCTTTTACTCAATCCACATTGCTCTTTGGGTTTGTGTTCCCTTTAAGAATCAGAGACCTAGCAGCCCTGTGAGTGTGTTTACATGTCTCTGCCATCACTCTGCGGATAACACGCAGGAAAATAAACGCATGTTGACCTACGCATGTAGCTGACAAAGGGACCCACCCTTATTTGAAACATAACACAATGCTTTATAAATACAGAACTATGCCTATCGACAATGATTTTTTCAAAGGTCCACTGTTCAATTGAGGCAAGTCAGTTCAAAACAAGCAAACATCAAGACAAATAATATTCAATATACATTTGTAGAGAGAAAATACAGGTGTAGAACAGAAAAAAACAAAAAATAAAACAAAAAAAAAAAATTGTACAGGTCGTGCAGGTCACATGTAGTAGCCGAGACAGAAAATATTGTACTGTACTGTGTGCTGTACATAAGTACAGCTGTAATAAAAGATTGTTGAAAGCGGGAGAAATATTGCACAAGGGAATGCATCTTCACAGCATCTATGCATCAAAGAGTCCTTGTATCGCATATCACTCCACAATCAAATGAAAATGGAACTAGCTTTTCGTAAATGTCACAGTTCAATTTCAATCATCCATGTACCATATGGAGGATCTGGCCTGCCCAGGGTCCCGGGCAACTTTCATGTAAACAAAAGACACAACAAAAATGAACCCCCATTTATTCTATTCTACGGAGAGTGGCATGACAGTTTCCTTGGCAGACATATACCTTTCCTCTTTGTTTCTATTTCTGTCTGAAATTGTAATATGCAACATAACGGCTGCTATGTAAGGAACCCACGTCTGGTATATAATTCTGACATTCAAGCCACATCAGTTTTGGTTAACCCAATTTCTCAGAAAGAAACAATGTATGGTATCTCCTTTCTTCTATATTATGTATGAGAGGCAAAACTGTAGGAAAAAGTATACATAAGACAAGAGACAGTTTGCAGACGTATAAAAAACCATAAAAAGAAACCACTCACAGTAAAAATATAGTCTTTCAACACAATGAACCAATAGGCCCTACATAAAATTTGAGTATGTATACACTGTAAGCCTAACAATTCTTTTCTTTTTATTACCATCTAAAAAAAAAAAAATGGAAATGGGTTTCAACCAAAACGTTGATCTCGAGTTTCCTTGCCTAATTTTCACAGAATCATTTTAACTGAGTGATGCCTACTTTTAAGATTTACAAGAGAAGATTTAGTTGTAAAAATACTTCTGGCTGGTTCCATAAGATGATGAACTACAAGGTAGTGATGTCTACAAAATTTCCAGTAATACATAGACTGACATTGATTACCATGAAAATGACTGTTTTCCTACTTGCATGGTTTTCTGTACTATGAGAAACTATGTTTTTCTACACAGGTGAAAGACAGTATGTACAAAGAAGACATACCAAACTGAATCATGTGGTATTGAACACCTAACCTTGGTCATGCACTGTACATCTGTTGTACAGTACAAACTGGGTAAAGACAGACAAACAAAATGAAACAAAACTACACATGAGGTAGGTGTCTTATGCCCCTTCACATAATATTTCTTCATCTGCTATTACCAATCTCTGTAATATAGGTACCTACATGTAATATGTATCAGTAGGACATTTTTTTAATGTTTTGAGTGAAATCCCTTTATACATTTTGGTTCCATTTACTTCTTTTGTTCTTTTTTGTTCTTTTTTACATTTTGAATACTGTATGCGTTTTAAGCAGACAATAAACCCAGTTTTGTTTTGTTTTGTTTTTTGGTGGTGTTGTCTTTTTTAATAGAATTTTTACCCTCTCTTGCACCCCCGTTATTTTAAATGAAAATTCACAGAATAGTCACCTTGGGTAATATGCAGCTTGGTGAGCCCTACCACCTACAACCTGTAGTGCTGAATGCAAATTACACTGTACTGTATTTTCAAGTGCTACAAGAAGCAATATTTTGACATGTTTTTAGATCAATATAACCACCGCAAAATAAATGGCATACAAAGTAACCTTAATGCAAAATTTTTGGAGCACTTCTTACGATTGTATGTGTATTCATACTGTTCATAATTCAGATATGTAAACCTTTATTTCTTGATCATGTTTGCTTTTTGGTTTTTTGGTTTTGTTTCGTTTTAAAGAGAGATTGGATGCCTTCCATACCTGATATAAAGTAGCTTATTTTAATATATTCGTTTTGAAAACCTCCGTTTCAAACATGACCGGCGACAAAACAGCGAGGAACATGCAGACACACCCTGATTCCTATTTCTATCTTGAAGAATCTTGATTGCACTTTGTACATGTATAGGACGGCACTGTCGCATAAAATGCAAGAGTAACTCTCTCGCATGCACCGGTATACGGTGCCGTAATTACATTGGATATGCTGCGTTCATTAAGCTGTGGATGAGAGCTGAGAGACAGCTATCCTTGCAAAACATGCTCTCTGTCCCCTGGGTCTTGGTCAATTTATTAGTGGCTTGTTTTGTGCCCACAACCACAAATTGGTTTGCAATGTGCACGCTTCTCGCTGGCAGAGGTACTCCACGATCACTAAAGGGCTTCATGTGTATGCATACGCACATGAAGCTGAGCAACATGATGGTGGTTATGGTAACAGATAAAAAAACGAAAACAAAAAACTGTTATTTTTTTTATGAAGAACCTCTGATATTAAAACTTTTCACAACATTTCATATGAGAGAAACATTTGGTCATATACCTCTTGCTATGCCTAAGGTTTGTATGCACATTAAACTTTGCTAATTGATGATGCATCATATTCAACCATCACATTGATTTCCTCACAAAATGAAATAAATTTTGACCTGTGAACAATTTTGTTGTTGTTGTTGTTTGTTTGTTTTTTCAATTCAAGAATTATTGAGTTTACTTTTATCAGGTGATACATCGGGTGATTTACCAGTATACAGGCCTGCAACCCAGGTAAGAACTTGGGGAAAAGTATCCTACATGACAATACACTGATCAAAAACTACTCAAATTTGTTGCATACCATAAGTTGTCCCTGACTAGAAAAATTGCCTGAGACTTACCACACATAGCAACAGCTAATGTATGCAAAGTGGTTCATGAAATAAATGGTAGTTCATTCAATACAAATATCCATGTAAATAAGTGATCAAAGGGAACAACTCAGTGTTGAAATGCAG
Organism: Diadema setosum; assembly: GCA_033980235.1. Classification (NCBI taxonomy): domain Eukaryota; kingdom Metazoa; phylum Echinodermata; class Echinoidea; order Diadematoida; family Diadematidae; genus Diadema; species Diadema setosum. The sequence continues at coordinate 5,851,181 of CM067080.1, forward strand.
AATGATTAGTGAAATACTCAATAGATGTTTGAGGAATATCTGTTCAAATATCATACATTGTAGATTTTTCAATATTGGTTCATTCCATGTGCCATCAACTCTACATGGAAATTCTTTATCACTTTGTGATATAATTACAACATTACAAAATATGTTCTAAAAAGTTTTTTAAAAATTCTTGCCTCGAACTATACTTAACTTAATACTTGAGCTACATGTACTATAGCTCCTTCATCAAACATAGAGAAGACACGTCCAGATACATATATAAAGTAACAAGTGAATGTGCACTTTTCATAGCATGAGAGCTTGTGAAAATCTTTTTTTTTTTCTTCATATTTTCTACATATCATGTTGTTACACTACAGTAACATCACAAACGTATGACAGAGGTACCATCTAGAGTAGGCCAAGTGTTTTGATACAAAACTTGCAGCAATATGACTGCAATGCTTTTGCACTTGATTGCATTATGCTGATCAATGTATTTTACCACTTTTTCCTCCAAATACATGTACAGTACATGAAGGTTGCACGTGGGTTAATATGCATTGGATTAATGCCATCTATCCCAACTCCACTCCCCCCCCCCCCCCCCCCAATCCTTAATGAAATATCACTTACAAGGGAGTGTGGCTTGTCTCTAGACTCATCCTTATTAATCAGGGACCACTGTACCAATTTTGCCATCTATTCAATTCTACTTGTACCTCTACTCAATGAACGCTAATGATGATCAAATTAATGCTTATCCTTGCCAGTTTGATTGGTTGTCTTTGCTTTCAGAGAGACATAATTTGATAAACTTTGACCAGTAGTGGAGTGCATTACACTCACAAGGATTGGAATCTAATGTAATACTAATGTATGTGAGGCAAGAACTCATAAACAAGAGGCATACACATCCTTGTGGATATACAAACATGTACGAATGTGTACCACTGCATGTACCACACAGACAACCTTTCAATGTTCTTTGCGGCAGGGAGGTGCCTCCCTGTTTGCAGTAAATACAAGCAATACAGAGGTATTGAGATGTCCTTTTACACTAGAGAAAATGAACGATTTGGAAGGAGAGTTTTCTGCAGAGGTTGGTATTTTCTAGTTTGAATGTTATCGCATTGGGTCTAATTGAAGGGATCATTTTCATGATGGAACACCTTGAATTTGATGGATAAGAAGACAGATGACAGTTTTGGGGAGCAGAAACTAATGAAGACATTACCTAACCTGCAATGAAGGAAAAAATTACAGAAATAAAATAGAAATACTCCTGCAGACACTAAACAGGATTAGTCAATTATTTGGGCTATCGTTAGTATTCTATCATTTATTTTCATTTTCTCTATTTCTAACAAATTTCATTTATTTCTAACATAATTTTATCTATCTATAATTATGATTTTTTTTTTTGGGGGGGGGGGCAGAGGCAGGGGTACGATTGTAGTCACAGGCCAGCTCTGGATTATTTTGGACAATATCTTCAAAACTGCGGGTGAATTTTGCAATTCAAATTTCTGAACATAATAGCAAAAGAAAGATTAATTCATCAAACACTTGCCCTATACATTGCTGACAAGAAAAGGGGGAGAAAAAAGCATTTCAAGCCATGACCACAACATTAATATGGGATCATAGTCATTGTTAAAGTGGAAATTTTCCCATTGTGGAAATTTTCGCGCTTTCTGTGCAACATGAAACCAGCACTCAGATGAAAGGACTTCAATTTGTAATGCTAGCTTTTACCATAGTATATGTGTAAAAAGCCCCGAGCTTGATGTGGCAGCGGGGAGCTCTTTGATTACTGTCCGCAAAATATAACATGCAAAATTCATCTTACCTGGCCAAGCGCTAAAAATTAATCATGTAAAAATTTCCCCTTTCACAGTATGCAGAACTGCAACTGCCTAATGAAATCAATGAAAAGGAAAATAATTGAAGAATCCCTTCAAATTGTAAACATTGTAAGATCCAAAATCAAAATGTATGGCAAATCACTTTATCCTGGTCCTATTATATGCATGTAATCTTTTACCATTTTATCAATTTACCATCATATCATAATTGTACCCACAGTGCAGCATGCAGGAATACTGAATAGTCTGAACACCTTTGTACTACAGCGGGGAAGTTCATCTAGCCAACCTTGTGGTACAGGGCCCAAGTGCATAATTTAATCATGATACCACCGGTGTGTGGTAAGTGGATTAACCAAACATTACATTAATTCTCATCATACTGCCTCCACCGCTGGGAAGACGAGATAATGTACACTGTAAGTAAGCATGCAGCAGGGCAGCAGTGTATGCTGCAATAGCTGCACCTTTCATGCAGCAAAAGGTCACGTGTACCTGGAGAGACTGGCACGTGTGAATGGCACAAAGATCTCTCTGTGGTAAATACATGTATAATGCACAAATGTATTCTTGATAATTGGTACATGCTATTCATATGCTCTGTTCAGTGTACAGGTAGTTGTTTTGACTACATTTTGTCACTGGCTTTCTTGATGGAGGTGCCTTCAAGCTCCCTTGATATATATTGATTTGTTTGTTTGGCTTCCTTTTAATGAAATCGTAGAAATTTGAAATCCTCTGAGACTGATATCACGTCATATGACTGCTTGCTATTAAAAATGACAATATCGACATGGACAAAGTAACGGGCATCTCATGAGCTTTCAAAACAGTGATCACGTCAGCATTGCTTGACAACAGTATCTCTGGCACTACACTTCCCACATTTCCTTTATTCCTATTAAAGGTCCTGTTTACCTTTGGGAGCAATGATTTTAACAAATGTTCAAGATATCACATTTGATGCATATGTGTAGGTCAGTTGTATCACAAAACATCCAACCTTACACAAAATTTGCAATCAAGCCTAAAATATAAGGAGATATCACTATTTTTTCTCAATTAACCATAACTGTACATGGTTTAGTCTAGAAACAATTCTATTATCACTATTGTTCACATTTTGTATATTTAACAATACTTAACATTGATTATGCTGATTAACATGTTTACATTGGTTGTTTCTATTCCTAACTCATGTTTTAGAACTATTTTGAAGCACTAAAGCTGCATTTTTAATTTATTCTGCAAATGGTAAATAATGCCTTTAAGTGGCAGGTTTCAACAGATAGCATGGCTTCTTTTATTAAAAGCACATTCATTTCCCTCAAACTTCAGTCACAGCAGGGCATTAAAGAACATATTCCTCTCACTTGCCTAGAATGGATAGCTGGGCAAGGGCTCTCTATGTACATTGAATGGGCAGATGACAGTTCAACAGCCACATCCACACATGGGAGTTATCAGTTATTGAATCACAATGCAAAAATTGGGTTTTTTTTTTTTTTCCCACCATTTACACATGCTGCACAGGACAAAATCATTGCAAGTTTCAGGAAAAAACAAACTATCAACAGCGATGGAAACAGGACCCTCGGATCCAAGTGTGCAGACCTACTGTGGCGAGGAGCATTATGGGGATAAAAAAATTAATAAAGTCTCAGAGTGCCGTTCACATAACCACAGGGCAAATTATAAGTCCCCCCCCCCCCAAAAAAAAAAAAAGAAAGAAAATAAATAAATAAATAATAATAATAATAATAAAAATACAAATAAAATAAACCTGGATTGGTTAAGCATTGCAATCATGAATGCAGATCAAACTTTACAACAGGCAAGTGCCTACTGAGTATTTGGATCACTTGCCCAACAGTGAGTTTCACTTGCCCTAGACCAGCAAACAAGTGGGATTAGAGCACACAGCAACACATGCCTAGGCCCCCTCTTTGTTTCAAGACCCTCGAGGTCATATCAGCAATAAGGGCTATAACCTTTCAGAAATAATCCTCTCCGTTGATTGATCACCGTGTCACTGAAGTAAAGGAGGTTATCTAAGAGCAGCTACCCATATTCTTCCAACTAATCCAATCCCTAGATTTGGACAAATATGTCTTGCTTACTATGGTTGATGTCCCACTTCGAGATGGCGATATTGCTTTATCTTCACGAGATGTGGATATTTTGCGTCCCATTTTCCAATCTGACTCACCGGCTTCCACACACTGCTGCCTTTGCAATACACAGCCTAATTCAATTTCTGCCTTGCTTTACTGCGGAAGAAGTATGAAGCAAAAGCGATACACTGTCAGCCTAATATGAGCCATTGCCCGGCATGTGTACATCTCATCACTTTCCCCGTATGACATTTAAGAAACAGCAGTGGAGGGGAGCTTTGTGAATCATGCTACTGCAAAATGGCCCCCTCCCAAGTGCTAGCTTTGTCATCGCACTGGCACACACAAGAAAGGAATACGAGAGAGAGAAAAAAAAATCGAGAATGAATTCATTACAGGTCTTTCTTGTTGCGGAAAAGAGGGCACTAAAGAGAGTTGAACTGTCCCATTAAGGTTTCTTGATTAAGCCAATTAAGTCAAAAGCAGGGTTGTAGGTCTTCTTGTTATTCTTCTTTAATCCCATGACCCAAATGGCTCTTCCGCTACAAAAGGGCAGCAGCATCAAAATGAGTCAGCCACATAATTGGCCCCAAGATGTCAGTATTTGTATCAGTCTTAATCCCAGCATGAAAAATATGGCAGGCTTATTCATTTAATGCAACAACAAATAAATCACTTGTGCAGGGAGCTCACGCACTTGACAACCTGCACAGCACCATCTTAAACTGCACTACAGATTCACCATTTAACCTTTTTTATATCAGTAATTACATATCATATAGGCTATGGCATGTTTGTTGTTTTTTCTCCCACAATTTCTTGCTGATTTGTTATTCTTCCTTTATAAATTAGTCATTCTAAAAATACACATGATCACCTTCTGGAACGTAAGCTTTGTATTAAGTTTGTTTATCATTTTGGACGAGGAAAAGAAAAAAGACTGTCCAAACAGGAGATATAGGTGCCTACTGGTACTATTAAAAAAGTGCTGATTAGCTTTGCATGGGACACTCCAGTCCATATACCTGGTATTGCAATTTTGACTGAAATCCATTGTGAATTTTAATTTGACCTGTAATGCAATTTTGTGGCCCATCATGTTGTCAACTTCTTGCCTTCTTTTTTAAAGGCACATCCATCATTTGTTTGTACTTCCGCTCATAACAGTTGGGGTAATGCGACTCCACGAAGATGCTCAACACAAGATTAGACCCTATTACTTCAACAGCTGCTGACATTGTGAGCCGGAAGAGCTGACCCCAATACCTTGTAATACCCTCCAGTGTTCAAGAAGTAACACACTGCAGCGTGATGATGACCCCCGTACCTTATAATATCGAATACCCTCCCGTGTGTTCACGAAGTAACATGATGCAGTATGATGGCATGCTACACTCAAGCTCACATCACTGAAGTGCCACTAATAACAAACAACTTCCTCTTTCCCTGATGACGGTGACAGTGAAGCACCTTGCTACTGAGAAAGAGGACGGAGTAAAAGAGGGAGAGAGATACATGGAAGGGAGACATATAGAGAAGTATAGAGAGTGTTAGGGAACACAGAGAGGGAGAGAGATAGGTATATATGTAGAGGTAGAGATAGGAAGTACATGGAAAAGAGATAAGTAGACAGGGAGAGAGAGAGAGAGAGAGAGAGAGATACTGTACATGCATATATCATACCTGCCAACATTTCAAGATGAAATATCTTACTCGTGGATTGCAAAAATCTTATTTTATATGCAAACTGAAGTTACAAATCTTACTTTCGGTCAAATCTTCAGAAAATACACATGAAAGGTATATCTAAATATTTTTTTAAAATCTGATTTCTCTGACAGAAAATCTGATTTTGCTATTTTTAATGTAAAAAATCTTACTGAATCTGATAAAATCTTACTAGTAGGCAAGTATGATATATGCATTCAGCAAGTCGCATCTTTTGCGAATAGGGCCTTACAACAATTTTGAGAGTGGTGTGTACATATTTGTAGTACAGATAATGACCGGAGAAATGTATGATTCCATGCCACATTCATGTCAGGATAAGAGTCAATATTTTGCTCTCAAATAGTATCTATTGTGGGTTGAGAAGAGAAGCAACTGAGTCAGTTTCATGTCATGCTTTTATATGATTGTTTCTTTCAATTTGATCTTGTTTGTATGTACAGGTATTCATTCATGACGCATTATTTCATGTTCTCGATGTTTTTCATTTTGTTCTGTTTTGTGTTTTAATCTAAACACTGGTATCATTTACATACAGTGTATAGATGTAAAAATCCTGCACTGACTTTCCAGTAATATCTTGAACTGGACAATTAAATTGCATTGTATAGAATTGAATTGAATTGAATTGAGCTGAATTGAATTGAATTGAATTGAACTGAATTGAATTGAATTGAATCAGACTCGCGAATTTCATGAAAATACAAATCTTGTGAAATACATAGTGTATAACAGACATAAAGGAAAACATAGAGAGGGGAAGTATATGGAGAGATAGGTATTAGACAGAGAGAGAGAGGGAGGTAGAGGAGAGATACAATGGTAAAACAGAGAGACCGTGGGTGAGAGAAATGCAGAAGGGAAAGAAAGAAGGAAAGAAGAGCATTAAAGGACAGACAGGGAGGAAGAGAAAGGGAGGGACGGGAAGGGGGAGCAAGAGAGAGGGATGTGGTAAGAAATGTATCATCATGTTTACAACCTCCGTAACACTATGAGGTGCTGTTCCCATCTGTCAATCAAACAAACCAATCAATTGTCATTACCAAGAACTAACACAATGTCTTGAATCATACTGTCAATTGCCAATACAGATCTGAGCAAACAAAGATTACAAACTGTCTTTCTTGGTATTATCAGAAAGGACTGTATAGCTGTTTGCACTTGGAACATGGAATAGCATGATAGCTAGCTACCCACATCACATTTCTCCTTTCAGAGTGACATACTAGAAAGTGCCTGTTTAATTTTAGTTTCAGCTGTCATGATTTGCTTGCACACACACACACATACACACAAAAATGCCCATTAAGAATTTCTACAAACACTGTCTTTCAGTTTCCATGAAAAACCTGTCGATAATGCACAGTATGAAAGCAAACATCAGACTTTATATGATCATTTAGTCTTATGATTGGCATCTTTGCAAGACTAAACTCCAAGGAAGAAAACATGGAATTGCTTTTTATAGCTGCACAAGGAAAACAATTTGTATCAAATTATCAACAAATAATTTATATTCTTTCTGGTCAGTTTATTCTGTCTTTATTTGTTACAAACTCAAAAAGCTGCATCACTTCGGTGATCCCTCGCATTTATCCCCAAGTTGAATTATCCTTCGGGTTTATGCCAGGTTCAAGTGTGTGCGTGTGTGTCACACACAAACACACTGCTATAGCTTCTGACCACCCGAGCATTGAGAATTAAGGGTTTCTGGGACGAACACTGCACTAGGGCTTTCTATAGCTCAGTCGGTAGAGCACCGGTCTAGCAATCCGGAGGTCTCGGGTTCGAATCCCGATGGAATCCCATTTTCTTTGCTCACTTTTCCACTAATAAATTATCAACTGCACACATGTGTGTGTGTGTGTGTGTGTGTGAGAGATTTGTTCTCACACTGCCTCTAATAAAGACACTGCTTGCTTCTGTATTCATTTTGGACATCAAACAATAGGATTGCCTGCACATTTTGTCCATACACATTGGATCCAGGAAATTTGATTAGTCCTGAATACCATTATCACAGTCCCGTTCACTGATGGGTAGTATAAACAACTCCACATTGGTTTGAGATTGACAAATACTGCTGGTCTCCGGTAATTAATATACAATATAACAAAAACACTTCCACAGGTACTCTAGAGCATAATCCTTGAAGGGGGATCCAATCAAATCAAATGGAAGTTAAATACAAAATAACGGAACTGCACATCCACTTGACTGCTTGATTAAGGCAATCAATCTTGTTGCAGTTAGTAAAATGTTGCGGCACCTGTTATTTATTTTACGGTACCAGAGTACTGTCTGCTACCCAAATGATGTGAAATTTTGTAATACCCAAAACAAAAAGCAATACAATGTATGTTGGAACACGTCATCCAAAAATTTATGATTCTTGTTTTGGTCGTTTAGGGCATGTAATTAGGCCTACAATGTATGGTAGCATTCCATACAAGTAGAATTTATAATTTCCTACAATGTGCATTACAAACCCACACATGTAAACACAAGCATGCACGCACACACACATACAGCACATTTAAAGGTATTAGCCCACATTTGTAAACCTGCAGCAATTGGTCTCATAGTTAGCATGGAGTTTTGGTGTGATTGCAGTAACACCTGTGCAAAATTTCGTTCCAATTAGTCCATTACTTTCATAAAAATAAATGAAAATGCACCGTATGCATGCGTATAAAAACGCTTGCTAGCTCCGGTCCACGCGCGTACTACATGCATGGGAAACATGTGTAAGTTTATGTACGTAGCTAGCCCGCGCTCGCAATTCGATTTTGGGTCGGGTTGACCCGATTTGAAAATTGATTTTAAAACGATGATTTTCTCTCTTTTATCGAATGGTATAGACAAAGAGCAACAGGTGAGGTATGTTACTGTTATAACTTGTACTTTAAGTCATATTGGACCTGTTTTATGCAGTTTTGATTTTCGTGGGTTTGCAAATGTGGGCTAGTACCTTTAAACACAATACTATAATCTAGTAACAATATGTTAGTAAATTAACTTTGCTTGCTTCATTTACACATACAATGTATGTGTCTGTGTCAGTACACACCATACATTTCATCAGAGCATAACTGACTATGGCAACGGTGAATTGCTCGAGATGTAGGTAGCTAAATAATGTCACAAAAAGACTACTGACTATTAAACACAAGTAGAGTAAAATATCCCGTTTGTGGCAGTTTAAGCATTGTTAAGAGTTTTTCCAACTTGTAAACAAATCAGGCAAATTATTTTCAACCATTTCATATATCATAGACAAGATTATTCATTAACGCAATTGTTTTCTTGAAAGAAATTTACCATTGACAAACGCAGTTTCCATGATTTACCAGGGCAAAACCCGGCACAATTTTCGCTGATAAGGGCGATATGCGACGTAGTATTTCTGCTTGCGGCACGATGTACAATCCCTACGCAATACGCGCGTGCTCCGCGATCTTTAGCTGAACGCCTTCACATATCTCGCGAACATTGCGTAAGCGCCAATTCCCATTGCGAAAGCACGTGAAAATAGCGTGCGCACGTGCATTGGCCGCAAACAAGATCGCACTTCTGGCGGTGTTGTTGATGTCTTTCTCGTGTTTTTCTCATTCTTTTCGATGGTAACATCCACTTTCTGAAAAAAATGGCGGCCCACATCGGCTCGCGAAAATTCTATTTTACGTGAGGATATGTTTTCAAAATCCATGAACATCGAGAAAACAAAAAAAAATCAAGTTTCTTGGACCATTGTTTCTTAACTGTTATGTTAAGAAGTACCGAAAATTTCATTTTGGATGCGATATGTTGTCATTTAGGTGAGAAAATTTCACTTTCGTCAGAGATCGTGCCCATTTTATCAGTTGGTTTTTGTTGATTGCTAGTGTGTTAGTATACATGTATGTGTAGTGTGCATGTAACAGTGCAATGCTGTGTTTAGCTGTATATTACCGTGTATGATGTACCTGCCGCGAACGGCTGCACGGCCGCTTACTGACGCAGTTACTCTATACCAAGTTTTTACATGTTTACAGAACAAAGTTCACTGAATGCAAACTTTTCTTGAAGCACAGTGGATCTAGAAGATTTCATGATTTTTCCCTCACTTTGGACCAATCACAAACACACACATGGTATACAATGTATACATACCCATAAAATATTGGAACTTCAAGTGTTAAAGAGTACAACTGTCTCGATCAAAGCGCCACAGACTTTAGTATAGTACAGGGTCAAAGAAGTACAAAGGTACAGAGTTGGTTTAAGAGAGATGAAATCTAAGAAGCAAAGACAGATGACATGTATCATCCGGAAAGATTACCTCGATGGTTTCAATAGACAAGTTTGTGGTGACAGACAACCTCCTTCCGGTTGGATGACATATCCTGGAAGTGATTAAGAGCAACAAACACCTCTCTAAGAGGGCAGGCTCCGCATTCCATCATGTACACTGTGATACGATCTCACGTGAACGGAAGACCACTTTCATCTGGGGAAATCTTTTCACATCCCATACATGTCCATCAAATGTATGAATGAATGAATGAAGAATTGCTTTCTCTATGAGGGTTTTGAGACTTGCAAAAGAAGTCTTTGCAATCACACTTTCTGTATATGTTTGGACCTCCGGGGAGTTCAGGCGCTAACATGAGCATCCTCACTGATTGCTGACTGCAAACAGCATTTAATAGCTTGCCAATCCACCACATACAACAACTCTCACTACCTGCATCAGCACAGACAGTACAGCAAGCATCCTGAATAGGGGGGGGGGGGGGGGATACAAGGTCAATTTCAGCTCAACCTCCTCACTTGTATCCTTGATGTCAAATTAACTGTCAAGTAGCAAACACATCCCCAGACTCAACAAAGCCTGCTGCTACTGGAAACACATGTCATAACTGACAAAATATGATTTGAGGAAAAATATACGCACAAGAAACATGACGCTAGTATGTCTTCTAAAATACCTCATTTAGCATGAAGCCTGGCTCTAACATATTTCTATATCACTCAGTCAGTTCTCTTGTAGTAAAAGTGGGGAACTCCTGTTAATTGTATACAAGATATGCCGAGTTGAATCAGTCATGAACAACTGTATGTCCAAATACAATGCCCATTATTCAATGCTGTCAATATCTCATTCCAAAGCAATAAATTATCTGCAAATGTATGTGTATTTAATTCAATCACTTTTCTTTTTAATGCCAAAGTGTGACTGATTTTTGTTGCAAAGGGAAACCAATCATTGACTGTGTAAGAGCACTATAGTATAAATGATCTGATTGTATTGTATTGTATTACATTGTATTGTATTGTATTGTATTGTATTGTATTGTATTGTATTGTATTGTATTGTATTGTATCGTATTGTATTGTATTGTATTGTATTGTATCGTATTGTATTGTATTGTATTGTATTATCAAAATTTCCACCTCTTCTCTATTATGTTGGCCAACAATTTTTTTTTTTTGCATTACTTCACTGAGACTCAATCACAGGCCTTTCAAAGGGGAAAAAAGCAGAGAAATCCTTTGAAATCAAATTCTTTCTTATCAACTTTTTGAGACAAGTCAGACAAAATGACTGATGGTATTTGAAAACAGCTTTTTCATTCAAATACAACTCATGGCTCAGGCACATTTTTATGTTTTCTTCCCTAGGTAAGGGGAAAAAAAAACTTTGGGCATTTTCTAAAATAAAAAGGAAGCCAATGAAGAATTTTAAAAATGGTATGCCAAGGGCAAAATTTATAATACACGGCGCAAAAGAGGAAGTTGCCTTTAAGTTACAACAATAAATATTCAAACTGGCCTATGCGATATAATCATCACATCACAAGTCTCCCATATCTTGCAGGGGTGTGGAAACCCCGAGTACTGTATCTATTAAAGCTGTTATTGAAAGAAAGATAGGGGTGAAGGTTCCCTCTACAAATTTGTAGAGGGAGACAAACTGAAGAAACTCACACTTGAAAGCTGTTATTATTGCGAACTTTGCAATTCACTTTTGGACTGCAAAATTCACATGTGAAAATGCGCTGGGCTAATAGTGCACTAATGATGGCCTCACTGTCAATTCACAGAAACAACATCTCGCGAAGATGTCTGTGACCTCTTCATTCTTGTAAATAGGCCTGTTCACACACAAGGGAAAAAGTGCGATTTAAAAATCGATTTTCTTATCGCGATCAAAATTTCGAAATTTTTTCCAGTGTGGACAGAAAAATCTCACTAATTACCGTGATCCTTATCGTGATCCAACTCGCACTCTTAGTGCGATTTTTCAGAATAATCGCGATTATTTTGCCAAGCGTCGTGTGTGTGAGCGCGATCGAGATTCGGAAATCGGTATTTTTAGTCCCATCGTTCGTAGCGCGTGCGAAACTCTATTGGGACTGCGGGGTCAGTCTTCGGTCATGCAAGATTCGCGCATGCGCAGTTTGGCCACTGATCGTTCTTTCCTTGCTGCGAAGTGCGATTTTTCCCTGTGTATGAACGGTCGAAAAAAAAAAAATCAAAATTTGGATCGCGATTGAAATTTCGATTTTCGTTGTTTGTGAACGGGCCTAATGTCTGTATACAAAAGTAACAGCTTTTACAGTTGCTGCAATACTGCACCTAATACCCACAGGTGGGCACATAGTATCATGATATTCTTCTTGTTTGTTTGGTTCTTATTACACTTTGTATGTATACAACGTCTTCATGTTATTTGTTCAGTTTAAATAAAAAAAAAAAGTCTCATATATCTGGTAAATCTTCACTAGCTAAATTTCTCTCTTTTTCTTTTGGACATGACATCTGCATGAATTACAGATTAATGTACAAATATCCTTTGCAAGTATGACTGAAACAATGATTTCAATAGTATTTGTGTGTGTGTGTGTGTGTGTGTGTGTGTGTGTGTGTGTGTGTGTGTCGGTGGGTATGTACAAGTCAGTGGGAAGAGGTAATGCAGTGATATTATCACCTCTTCCAGTTGGTGCAGATTTAGCAAAAACATAAAATTTTGAAATTCCACAACTCTCTCAGTGTGTCTATTTGGATGAAATTTCTATTTGTCACAAGTATCTTCTTTAGACTACTCATTCATGACATGTATCAACTTCCATGATGATACTGAATTGCATTTCACCCTACACTTATCAAGTTCACATGAGCACTCTCTCCTGTGCTGCACATAGAATTCTCAATAACTACTTTTTGGGTCAAGGTACATGTACACTTCAACTTTAATAAGAAATCCTGCCATGACCATAATAATACATGATGTCATTTCTCCCAGGTGCTTGTTTAAATCATTCTAGTTTATATCTATTCACGTCTAAAAGTCTGCAATGTCTTCTGAATTACAGGGTTGATATCTATCCTACTAGAATCTAATCCTGTTTTTAACATACAACTTTTGCAGGATTCATTTTTTTTGCACTCAGCAGCTCAGAAACATATTTGACTTGGGTTCTTGAACATTCAGGTTCTTGAATTTGCAGTACGCAATTGCTTTCTTGTAAGTATTCATCAACAAAACAAAAAAAAATTGATTTTACATTTTGCTGACTGAACCATTCAAATTTACGGCTTGCACATAAACTACTAGCTTATATGTGTTTGAATGAATACTACTAGACACTACTACGCGTGTACATGTATTTAGGGCACATGCACACACACACACGTTTTTGAGTACCAAGGAGGCATTACTGAATAAACAGATCCACCCCAATCAAAATGAGCAATGAAAACTGCGAAGATATTTCCGCAAGCCGTAGAATTTGTGCTAGCCTAAAAAATGTGAAATACATATATGTAGGCCTAGGAAGTAGGGTGTCTATTTACATGAAATTTAATATATACTGTATTTCCATGTTTACAGTAGTCATGATTATAAATTGTCAAATTTGAGTTTGCTATTGTGTATTACTGTAAAACAAGGAATGTTCACATGCATTTTAATTTTGCAAATTTTGCAAGAGCCAAAATTCGCGAAATTAAGATGCACTCGATAGTTCTTGTCTATTTTGTAATTTACAGAAGATCTAGACTATTCTATTTCTAGACCTATATGCATTAAATGTTAGAGGCAACTAACTAGACCTAACACGTTATACAGCCCAGTCGCTGTACGTACGTAGCGGGGGGTACAGCGTATTAACAGCGTCTGGTCAGGCTAAGAGGTAGCCTGACCAGACCGCTGTGCACAGCACAGCAGTCTGACATGTACTAGTGTTTAAACGTATGTAAACGACCGTCGCTTTTGACAGCAAGACCACAAAAATGTCTTTTATTTTGTTTGATTTTAACAGTAATGCCACCCACCTATACCGTATGTTGCTGATGCCAGTGATGGTTGAGTTGAATTTGGTGTTTTGTTGGTATCCAAACCTTATTGTTGAATTTTTCGGAGTAGATTGTGCGATGATTCACAAAATAAACGAACAGCCACGAACGCTCAACCCGAGGTACCGTGTTAGCATTTTACATACGCCCGTGCGTTTCGTGTGCTACGTAAAGCTTGTCGTCTTCTACCATGTATTTCCGCGCGTGCTGCTCTCATGATTTGACGTCACTCCGACTACCTCCGACTACCTACGTTGTAGCATAGGAGAGTGATTGCCATTCAATAACACGCAGAAGATGAGGAGTGAAGCAATACGGACGCTCACAGACCTGATTTTAAGTACGGATTTCGGTAGGTTTTTGACATAATTAAAAAAAAAAAATATGCATACCAATTATTGGATGATTATCATAGATTACGGGGATTCCTTATATTTTAGTTTTCCACGATTAAAAAAGATATTCACGAAGGAGTCGCACAACCACCACTGAAAAATGACATCTGCGAAGGAGTACGAGTAGACGTGCAGCCGCTGTCGCTTCGCGACAGCGGCTGCGTGTAGTTAGCTAAGAGGCAACTTGCGAAAATTTCATGTGGCAAAAAAAAGGTCGTCCGCTCCAATTCGCAAAAATTTCATGCCTCGAAAATATTGTGTTTTACAGTACGTTTTATTCCCTAGCGGCTATACATCTATGATGAACATTCCTTGTCATATATGTCAGTGAGTGTATTTAGCATGCTAAACTAGTAGTGAATATCACACAAACTTCACTACGCCACCAGCACTGTTTGACTGTGTCCATTCGTTTCTTGACAGAGCGCTCAATAACAGTGTCTCATAGTTTTTACTTGAGTGCGTGTTTTCATCGACAGCTCTCCTCACCCAGCGTAGTGGCAGTGAAATTAGTTGAAGGCAGGATCTTGTTTATCGTGTATGGATGGAGTCTCGTTATTTACAACCACCTTCGCACATACAGATACAGTACACACACGAGCAATGATCATCCATCGTATTGACACGGACAGAAATATATTGTGTTTATAACTCTCACCGAAACAGAAGGATAACATTTTATACACAAGCACACATTACGTGAACACTATCAAAATAGAATTTTTGTCCTAACATTTACCTCTGATTTCTTTAGTCCCTCGTCAACCGCCCCATCAGGAGCACAAAATCTTGAAAACCTTGGTCCATTTATTCGGTCATCGCTCCTTCGAAACCTCTGCAAACAATCGAGTTCTATGCATGGACCACACCACAAACCAGCAGCCGATACAGCCGTACACTTACGGCACACGCGCACCGCTGCACCTGTATCCTTACGGCCTTTTTCCGATCCGATTTTCCCCCTAGCTCTCAATACCACCATACAACAACCGGTCCCATTACGCGTGCACGCACGGTGGATATGCTTCCATAGGTTTTCAGGGCTCTCCGGCGTACACGCGCAATTCTCTGAAAAGTAGCCGATCCGATTCATCTAATTAGATATTCGGTGTTCGCCACTTGGCGTACTCCCTCTGGAAAAGCGAGAAAAATCAAGAACTCTCAGAATAGTTCTGTTTTACATATTTCTAACATTCAGTGTCAAACAATGCAAAATAGTATGGTACAAAATACATATATTTTTAATGGCTTTGCATTCTTCAAAGATGCTACATAGAGCTATAGACAGTGTATCATGGTAGGATGATGACATCCGACAACGGCATACATTATATTATTTTGTGACGTTGTATTATAATGAGGCCCTATGCAATGACGTCTCTGCTAAATTTACATTGGTGGCGAAAAGGTCGCTTTCATCAAACCAAATCTGTCATTATTTTGACAAAATTCACGTTATTACCGCCGAAGGTATATATCCATATAATTAGCAAGTAACCTCCACATTCGACAATGTTAGGTAAAGTAAATCAAACGTTTCCACATGAAGCAACTACTGTACTAGTATCCCAAATGCGTTTATTTTATGTGTGTGCGTATAATTATGAGTGTGTGTGTGTGTGCTGTGTGTGTGTGTGTGTGCATGTGCGTGTGTGTGTGGGGGGGGGGGGGGGGGTCATTGTTGACCTGAATGCGATCATGCCACTGGGGTAATTTTACATATTAATGAATCCTTGTGCATGCGGAAGTTGATTCTCTGCTTCTTGTTTGTTTACCCTGTGCGTAAATTCATCTTTATTTTGCCGGGGTAATCTTAGTTTTATCGACCCTGTAAGTGGGAAAAAAAAAAGAGCACACATTGAATTTGTGATATGATGAATACTGAATAATTCTGGATTAAAACAATATCTTTAAAGTCAGAGATTATATTTTGTAAGTAAATGTAAGCGACTGTATTATCTCAGTCGAGTGGTTTTTGATAGTAGTACAAGTACCGTAGGAGTAGTAGTAGTAGTAGTAGTAGTAGTATCATTATTAATATTATCATTATTATTTATTCGGCATTTCAGACATGTGTACATGGGTAAACGCAAAACACATTCGATTCAGCATAACAAAGAAAAGATAAGAGACAAAGCACAAATGAGAGAGAGAGAGAAAAAAAAGCACTTTTGTGACACAGAAAACTGGGCTGCCAGGGGCAAGAAAAGGTAAACTTAATTACCATGACACACAGGTCTTCTACCCCACACCCAATAAACTACGTCAAAATATGTTCATAAAATATCACTTACATTGTATCAGTCAGAGTGAATTAAACGTACAGTCATACTGGAACAAAATGGGGATATGAGGAGGGTAACATAATATGCTGTATTGGGCTTACACGACCGTCATTCTCTGAAATAATTTCAAAACTACAACTTAAACCCTCTTCAGAATTACCATATGCACTTTTTAAGAACTTACGTGAGTATGTCACACCACCAAATACAATATCAATTCTCTTATCTGAAGTGAAGCTTTCCCAGATTACTTAGAACGTATGGATTGCTGTTTGTCGTAACCGTCAACCTGGCTTTGAGTAAAAGAAATCTGACATATCGTACTCCACATGTCGTTCACGGAATAGTGGTTATTACATTGCACATTCGGATTCACAGTGGATGAAATTATTCAGCATTAATAGGCGAAATGTATGAAAACAGGTTTTCGTTTCGTTTTTGTTTTTGGGTTGTTGTTTTGTTGTTGTTTTTTTTTTGTGTTTTTTTTGGGGGGGGGTTGACGGTGTATAATGATAGCATGGAAATGCGTTTGTATATTGGAGTAATTGTCATCTCATGATATTTCAGGTGAATGAAATACTTCGTAACTATAGGGTGTTGGAAAAGACAAATCCGTGAATGTAATAAATTACAGAAACGGTGCATTGATGCCATACTCGGCGTCGCCGAGAATACAGAATATGGAGACGAAAAAAAGAAACAACTACCAAAGGTTTCACTGTTTATTAAATTGCAGGCTGTCTCACAAATTTCGAAGTTTGAATGACATACTATAACTTGTTTGGGACAGACGTCACATAAACATGCATTTCTGTTCTCCTCATAATGTGTCAATTCAAACAATGAAAATCAGGTCCCCTTCCTAGCTTATTCATTATTTCTCCATGATGCACATCTTTGAGCTTGTTAGTTTTCTTTCTTTAAATTTGGCATATTTTGACACTTCAAATAAAGTGCTCCACTAGAGCGTGTTCTAGCGTGCTTTTTCACTTCTTGCATCCCAGAGGTGTAATATTTGTATACTGCATTTTGATTCTCTGCTGCAGTAGACCGGTTCTGTAATGTATTCAGATTTTATGCATGCTTCGTTCACAAAAGTTGCCCAAAACAACCACAAAGTTTGGACGAGGTTTGCATGCACTACCTGGCAACAAGTTCGGAACTTGGGAGGGAACACGTGAAGAAAGATTAATGCTTCGTTACTATGCTGCATAGGAAAGGAAATATCCATTTAGTATTTGGGCTACATTAAAGGAAACGGTCTATTCAAAATACACTGTACACATATTCATTGCTGACAGCACATTGAAACAGAGAACAAACAACAGCAAGGAAGGTGGAGCGCTATACATAGTCTGGCTTGATTATTGATGCGCTCTTTTGCAAGAGCACGACCTGTATGGTTAAAGGACAATTTCACCTTCATAAACATAAGAATTGAGAGAATGCAGCAATATTAGTAGAACACATCAGTGAAAGTTTGAGGAAAATTGGACAATCCGTTCAAAAGTTATGAATTTTTAAACTTTTTGTGTTGGAAACGCTGGATGAGGAGACTACTAATGGCCGTGATGTCATATGAGTACAACAGTATAAAGAAAATGTAAAAAAAAAAAATCAACATATTTTCTTCTTTTTTTGCGTAATAAAATAGCACTTGACTCGCCTCTTTCTAAAGGCAATGGGAATAATATTACCCATAACATATATGTCAGTAACGAGTCAAGGGAATGTGTACTTTTGTCAAAAGATGAAATTTTGTGAAATTCTCTTTATATTTTCCTTATATTGTTGTACGCATGTGACATCATACACTGTAGTCTTCTCATCCTGCAGTGACTGCACAAAAACTTCAAAAATTCATAACTTTTGAACGGATTGTCCGATTTTCCTCAAACTTTCAATGATGTGTTCTACTTAGTGTTACATTCTCTCAATCCTTATGTTAATGAAGGTGAACTTGTCCTTTAAGCGGAAAACTTCTTGGCGTTGTTGAACATGACGCCAAAGAAGAGCAGTCATATAATTTTCTACTCTACAATATAACATTTCCTAATAAAAAGAAAATGAAACATAGCCCCACCCTCCGACATACAAATCAGTCGAAATGATGGCGTACACCTATAGTACTGGGATGATGTATGATAGGTTGGTGGCTAAACAAGGAATGTTCGGAAATTATTACCACTTAAAACAACTCGGCAAGAGAAAGAGTTAACAGAAAATTTGAATTGTAGGAACACTAACCTTGTTGCTCTGTTGCTGCGCTGCTTGCACTTGAGAATGTTACATTTCATTGTCTCAATGCTCTTAAATCATAGATGGCCACAAAAGTGCCCACTCGCCCCCCCCCCCCCCCAAAAAAAAAAAATCGGCATCTTTGTTTTTTCGAAGAACATCCTAAGTACATTGTATTCTTAAAGTTAAAAACACAATCACCGCAACATAAATCAGGCTTATCTCAACATGGTTATTTCTACGAAATTTCACAAAAGATTTTCACATGTTACTAGTTATCATAGTTCTCTATTCAGATTGTGTGTGTGTGCATGTGTGTGCATGTGTGTGCATGTGTGTTGAATCTTTAATATCATTTTCTCTGCTGAAAGAGTTATTAATGGTTCGCTCGGTACTTAGACGTGTTATTATAATACATAATATTAAACTTGTGGGCATTATATTAATCGGTATAACATCTTGACCAGCAGTCTGTCGGCTGCTGTTGGGACGTTGGTGCGACATGGGTGAAAGATGGCGCTTTTCACGATCAGCTCGGTCAGTGCGTTTGATGCAAAGAGGTTCTGTTACATAGAACCTCTGGTTTGATGCCACTTTGGCTTGGCGGTCGCCTACTCCTGTGTTCCATGCATAACGTTGTGCATGCAAGCAAGCACTCTGTGCGGGAGAAAGTAAGTTGAATGTCTATTATACTCAACAATCCATATTTTGGGTATCGGAGTCCGATGTAAAAACATATTTCACATTATCAATTCAATGATACAAACTGAGTTTTAAATTACTTGAAAAATATACAAGAGTGAAACACGATTGACGAATAGAAAAAAAAAGAAGAAAATGCACAGAAATATAAAATATTCACAGTGAACGAAAAAAAGAAAGCAACGGAACGAAAATATGACGAGAGAGAGGGGGGGAGAGAAGGAGAGACAGGAAAAATGAAGAGGAAGAGCCGCAGAGGGAAGTCACCCAGAGTTTTTAAAAAAAAAAAAGGAAAAAATGCACACAAAGTACGAGTGACATAATTCAGAAAAAGAAATGAAAAAAAAAAGAAGCAAAGATGTACGGAAGTATGTATATCATAGGCCTACATGCGATAAGTGAACAAAGAATGTAGGGAATACGGAGAAGGCGGCGAGAGAAGATACAGTACTAGTAGTAGAGGGGAGATGAGTGAGCAAGGCGAATACATGACAGTACTGAGTATATGGAACGCCATACTGTGCAAAAATTAAAACTAGAAAGAGGAAGGGGAGGGGGAGAGGGAGAGAGAACAGGGGGGTGTTTCATCAACGTTTGTCGGCGCTGACAACTTGAATCACCATAGTAACAGTCAGTGACCAGAGCATCTCAGCCAATCAAAACCAAGGATTTTGCTGAAATTGGTCAGCGCCGACAGTTGTCGGCGCCAACAAACGTTGATAAAACACCCCCCAGAAAAGACACAACAAACAAACAAAAACAGTTCTTGCTTATCGAAAGCGACTATACTTAGTATAAACTCATGGCCAGGGTTTGAACTCTGCACTTCAATCGAAACAGAAATGAGTAGTTTTGACTTACACGCACTGAGCATAGATACCTTATCACTGGTTTCTATATAAATCTATCAGATGTAGGCTAATATTCAATCAACAGAATTGGAATAAATATCATCGACATTCACAAACCTTTGATATGCAGAATTCAACACATACCCCACCCCATATTGCGTAAATGTATATATATATATATATATATATATATATATATATATATATATATATATATATATATATATATATATTTACTAGAATTAATGATGATGATAAACGCAAAAGCCTACTTAATTGTTTTGCCATGGAGGGACCCATTGAATTTTTAAAGTCATTTAGGAATGTCAATGCTATATAAAATGGCATTTTACCTGGAATAATCACGTTAAAGAATTAATAACAATGATAATACATGAGATTTGTAGGCCCTGCAGCGCGATTATCCACTTTGGTTAAGAACAACATGACATAACAAAAGAAAAACTTTTAAAAAGATCAAGAGAATTCCCACTCACAACAGCAAGTAGACAAACACGTAGCTTCTACAGGTGAGTCCCAAGCACTCGTCAGGTTGGGTAATTTTTTATTTTATTAAAACATACTCATTCAGGATTGCTTGATCATTATGAGCTGTTTTGCATCAAGGTCCTGAGATGAAACATAGAATACAAACAAAAATTAAATCATTACAATGAATTGTCATCAGTATAAAAATCTAAATGAGCAGCAGTATACTTGAAATAACAAATCAGATTGATAGTTCATTATCAACAATTAAAATAAAATTCATGTTTTCAAATTTATTTTTTCAAATCGTTCAGCGAGAAGACTGCAGAGAAAGACAAAGAAAAACAAATTGAACCTATGTCTATAGCATCAGAAAACATGACTACTATATATAGATACTCATTAAATAAGATTGTTGAGGTGTCCAAGAGAACCACGTTGCAGATTCCATTTTGGGCCTTGCCATCTCAGGCTCTCCGAATTCATCACTGGCAATTCCACACTCTACTTCATTTCCCTCTCTTTCCTCCTTCCCTCTCTCTCTCTCTCTCTCTCTCTCTCTCTCTCTCTCTCTCTCTCTCACAGGCACCAAATGGCTCAGTATCTGTACATGTTACTTTTGTGTTTTACTGAATATAACCTTGTGATAGTTTTAATTCAACAACAGTTTATAGTGAATAATATACCAGAGTAGGCTTTATATGCAAATCATGTTCGACTCCGGAAACCAAAGACAGCTCGGTCACAGTAATGATTCACATTTTAGAATAGGTTTTTGTTTGTTTGTTTTTTTATTGATCACGTAGGCATACCCCGCTTTCCTTATTTGGTACCATTAAATCGCCTGGTCTTATCTTCTATCCGTTCTCCGTTTCTTTTTCACAAACACTGATTGCTCGGGCTTACAGCCACACAAGCTAGCTTTCATAGGTCTCGTCATACTCCTTTTTGTTCAACCCCATTTCGATTTTGACCAGTTATCATTGCATACAGTTGCTGTGTTATCATATTGTTTGTTTTCTGCACATTGTTTACAAGGTAAAAGAACTTGTATTATTAATTCTGTTGTATTATTCATAAACGAGAAGTATAAAAATAAAATCAGTTGAATTGAATTGAATTGAATTGAACCAACTGTTATGATTCATGTTTTCAGAAAATCTGCGATTTTGTCCATGATGCAGATTTACTCAATCACAATAAACCAGTTCATACAATTCCCTTTTACGCATGGGGAGAAAAAGGTCATTATTCATAGTAATATGAGGCATGTTGCTTTTATTTTAAGTCACTGTGATAAACATTAGTTTGTGGCACATGATTCAATTTATACAATTAATGATGTTGCTTACAAGCACAGACACTTGACAGCAGCAAAGTGTTCACTGAGCCTGTCAGGGCCCGCGGAGCGTTTTCAAAAGTGTGTGTGTGTGTGGGGGGGGGGGGGGGGGGCACTTCAGAGTTTGATGACCTAACAAGCCAAAAAAAAAAAAAAGGGGGGGGGGGGTCTTCAGCGGAAAACATAACCTTACCGCGCTCAACACACTTCATGATCTCTATCTATTTCTTTTAAGTGCCACTTATGTACTTCCGGGTTAAAAAAAAAAAAAGTGTGGGGCCCAAAGTGATGACACCTTATGTATTCTTTGTATGGTGCACAAAAAGTGGGGGGTCGAGCCCCCATACCCCACGGCCCCCACGGTTCCGCTGGCCATGCCTGGTGTGATCTATTTGGCAATATAGCTGAAAAAAAAAAGGTTTGGTAACGCTTTCAATGCAAAACAATGGCATGGAAGTTTTCCCCAAGAGTTAACTGACAGCTTATCAATCCTAACCTGCTTTGGGCAAGTTTGTTCTTTGATTGTGAATTACGGTCAAAATGAATTCTTACTACATAAAAGCCTTTGCATCGTGTCACTTTGAAAACAAGTGACAGGGCCGGCGGAAGGGGGAGGGGGCTTGGGCCCCCCACTTTTTTGCACCATACAAAGGAATACATAAGGTGTCATCACTGGGCCCCCACTTTTTTTTTTTATTCCGAAGGTTTGTTATTCCGAAGGTTCGTTAATCTGAAACACACAAATTCCCTATGGCCTAGAGGTTCGTTAATCCGAAAATGAAAAAGGGTTCGTTAATCCGAACATTTGTGGCGTTATTCCGAAGGTGCGTTATTCCGAAGGATCGTTGATCCGAAATGAAATAGGGTCCGTAACAAATCTTCGGAGTAATGATCTTTGTTTCATTTTCGGATTAACAAACCTTCGGAATAACAAACCTTATTTCATTTTCGGATTAATGAACCTTCGGAATAACAAACCTTATCACATTTTCGGATTAACGAACCTTCGGAATAACGAATCTTCGGAATAACGAATCTTCGGAATAACGAACCTTCGGAATAACGGACTGTAACCCTTTTTTTACCCTGGAAGTGCTAGAAAGAAAATAATAGAAACCTTGAAATGTGAGCGCGGTAATGCTTTGGTTTACGCTGAAGACCTTTTTTTTTTTTTAATTTTTCTTGTAAATCCGGAAGTGGCACCAGAAGTCGCCCCCCGCCATGAGTGAAGTGCCATTCATGACGAACTGTCCGACCGACGCGCAAAAAAAGAAATGAAAAGAAAAAGAAAAAGAAAAGAACGAAAAAGAAAGAAACCAAAATAATGAAAAGGGGCTCGATTTTTGGAACATATGGCGTTCCATAAGATACAAGGTAGGAGGCTTGCGGCTACACACAAACCCAGTGCACCGGTACACCTTACACGTACACTTTGTACACATAAACCGTACAATCCTATTCCCACTTCGATCTCAGGCGCCTAACTTGTTAGGATTGACAGGGCTTGCTAGGTTTAGCAGTAAATATTCTCCTGATTTGTTTCGTCAATTTCTCATATATTCTGGTAAGTGAAAACTTGCATAAATCCATTCTTGTTTCATCATACATTATGATATTCGCAACAGGATGTTTGTTTACGCGTTGCCGCTACTAAAATGCTATTGATGACAGCAGGTTCCGCTTGCTTGCAGCTGGAATTGTGGTGCAGACCAAACGTGATCTTTTCTGCCTGCCTCGGTACACGGTCTAGTGGGCGTCAGCCACGTCGCTGCATCCACGTACAGCCGGTAGCGTGGCGGGCAGCAGACCACTGTCAGATCTGACGTAGGCCTAGAGGCACGCTAGAATAGCACCAGCACTCGAGTAGCAGCATACGGTTGTATGTATTAGAATAGTCTATGATCTAGAATGTAGTGTAACTGGCCGACATTGTTAGAGCCAGAGCTCATTCATGAGCAAGATACAGCCATTTGTTTCTCTGGCTTTAATACACGAGACGTCAACTCTTCAGAAGGTGTAGAGCTACAGGAAACTGATTGAAGTCACAGACCAGACAGGTAAACACATCACCTGTGCAGTTACAACCACGTCCTGCACATCCACAGCACAACTGCTAATGTTAGAGAAACCCCTGGGGCGGGCCTGGGGGCTTAGTGCTGTTCAATTTCTACTGTAACTGTAAAGACTACTAAGAGACATGCTGGGAGACCTCAACTCAAACTGCTGATTCTAATGCCAGGCCCCAGGGAGTGGTATACTTTTACTTGTACTATTTGTAGCAGGCAGAGAGAAGTATAAAATCGAGATCATTGAAGTGACAAAAAAACAAATTGTGTTTATGTCCTGTTCATTTTGTATTTTAAGTGCATTGTGCATTATTTTCCTCTTTTGCAGCTAATTAATATTAATGGTGAGACTCAGAGTCAGCCATATTTGTGTGTTAACTGTTCTACAGTAGACTTTACCATCTTTATCTATCAATAAGTAGACACTACGCCTTGCTTAGCTATTAAATGGTACGATGTTGTTGTTGTAATGCAGGAGAAATGGTCATGGAGACAACAATATTTCTACTTACATGTATGTCATCAATGGGTGGAAATTCAATTCAGTGACAGCATGCAGTCACCATAATCTTTAATATCCAGATGATCTCTCCTTCGTCCACTGTCTATCAGTGGCTTGGTAACATATTAGAATTTGCTGCTGTGCATTCCATCCACTTACAAAGGGACTATAGCCTGGACTTGAGAGTTCATGGGTACTAGTGCTCAGTAGTCCAATGTACAAACTACAATGTAGGAACTAGGATTTGCAGTTCACTTTTGGAGAAAAAAAAAAAAAAAAACAACACCTAATAATAAACAGTCTGTTTCAAAATTGTTGCTTATGTTTACTACACTCGAGGCCAAATATCCAAATGCTTCTGTTTGAAGTTCACTCCCTTTCTTACTTGTAGACGTTGCACAAATATCAATGCCTTTCCATCCACATTTTCTGCAGTAAGATACCTCATAAAGGCATACTGTCTACATGCATCAAATTCCTGTAATGTGCAGCATTCAGGTGAGAGAGACGTACAAGTGTAGCCTACTGTACATAAGTTTGATGGAATACCATTTTGGAAATTACTGTATGAGATGGTGAGAATTGCTTATCAAATTGCAGTGTTGCATGATCCAGACCCCTTCCGATTGTTGTCTGGTAAATGTTGTGTTCATTTTTTAGTAGGCGTAGAATCCTATGTTTTTGAGATGTGTCTCTGCTCTGTTTAATTTTCAGGTTCAGGCACGGATCGGGCACTTAATTAGTCATGTCTACGAGGGTGAGTTACCTTACCAAATTTTACACTGAATCTGAATGTGTGTGCATACTCTTTGCTTCAACTTAAACCATTGCTTTTACCAAGATACCACATTTCAAGATGAAAAATTTGTGATCATTTTGATCCCATCATAATGGAATCTTTCTTTTCTCTCTCTCTTTTTTCAATCTTTCAATGAACATGGAAGGAGATGAAGGCTGTCCGTTGCCCAACGGACAAGCTGTCCCTTACCAACAGGGCTGTGCTCTCGGACAAAGACCCCTTCTCCCGATATGAGTAAGTACAGGATGCTCATTTTTTTTTTTTTTCCTGTGGGTGGATGAAGATGAAAGAGAGAGAGAGTGGGCCAAATCTAGAAACAACACAGTGTAGACCATTTTCTCCCCACCCCCACTACTCCCCCCCCCCCCCCCCAAAAAAAAAAAAAAAAAATGAGGATAGTGATAACTGATAAAGTGTGACATGATGATGAATGTAACATGGCAGTTATTTCATTATCAAACTATTTACTTAATGGTAGTAATGCATTTTGTTGGAAGTGTTTTCCATCTGTACTGCAGTGTCTCTGTCCATATTGTATAATTTCTGTCCCATGGGGCATGGAACTGAGGGTAAAAATAAAGTTGAGTTGGATGTCCAAGTTGTCTGTCAGTCAACCATTTCCTTACAAGATCCGTATGAAAAAAAAAAAATACTTTTTAACAGTATTTTTTAGACCAGGTTCCTATAGTGAGGGGCATACATGTAGTTACCCCATGCAAGCCAACATGAGTCATCTACAGATTCCCAGGGTATCATTCAATGTGCTGACTTCCCAGCGCTCCTCAGCCATAAAAAGTTATTGTTCAAAGACCTTTCTCTTTATTTATGTCGTATTGAGAGCTTTAGAATAGGACTTGCGAATAAAAGTATGAAAAATCCATACCATCAACTGACCAGACAGAGATCTGGATTTCTATGACAGTCGAGGAAACATCGCTACAGATTCGTAGGTGTCATACATGTGATGATCTTGATAATCAACATAGCTCAGCTGCTTTTAACATCTCGGAAAACATGGAAGAGCCTATTGAAGGGGATTGTTGATTAAAATAAATTCATACCGTATGCTTAAAACAGACTTTTACATTTTGCAGGCGGTCACAGGATTTACATGTATATTTTGCAGTTTATGCTATGTTTCAAAAATACATCTACAGATGGAGGTCAACAAGTTTTTGGCACTGTAGGCACCCTTTCAGGGAGTAAATGTATCAAGAACCATCCATTTTACATTCAGTGATTTTGTGTTGATGCTATTGTGTTGATGAGAACTAATTATCCTTGTTTTGAAATGCATACATTGGCAAGTATCGAGTGCCAAATGAACATGGACTAAATGAGATAATGGGGATGTGAACTTCCATAGTTAATCTGTTGAGAATTAGTTCTGAGTGTACTCGGGCAGGTGTCTTTGGGAAAGGTGTGTTACAGCAAAACCCGCTCTTCCTCAACGGGTTAAACTTGGTAATTTAAGTCAGTAGGGAAATTCTGTTCAAAGGTTACACAGCATTTATGGAATTTGAATAGATTTTGGCCAAGGTTTATGGTGCAATGAGGAATTCACTACATTGATACCGGCTAAGGTTGCGAACTTGTCAGTAATCGTAATTTAAGATCAAAGTCTGACCTAATTATTACGTACATGCCAATTTTAGAAACATCATATGGCACAGTTTTACCAGCTCATGTGTAGATTCTTCTATAAATGGGAAATTCTTTCTTTCTCTCAGCTGTCAATCTTTATTAGCCAAGGATCAAAGGTTGTCAATATTTTCTAGCTGGACTCATCACAAAATAGGAAGAAATGCATTGTATGTGATGGAATGAAATTTTTTGTTGAAAAAAAAAAACAACAACTTTATGTACATGTACAATGTAGAAGGGCCAGTCAAGTCCAAATAAGGTGCCTGACCTGAAGGGTTATCTATGAAGAAGAATACAGTGTGCTTTGATATCCAACTTAACATTACACATTTGTATATGTATATGTCATGAACCAAAGATATTATTATTCTTATGTTGTTGTTTTTTTCACAAACAGGTACATTGAAGTGTACACAGGTCCTGGACAGAGTTTTGTGTTCACAACATGCACCTTTAGTGACATCAAACCTGGTGAATTAGGATTTAGCCTGCCACAGGTAAGGAACTTTGCCAGTTTGGGAAATTGTGTTAGCTTTGAATGCCAGTCAAACTGTTTGTTTGAATTTGTGTGACACGTTGTGCTGATTTTTGATGACGCCCAAATGTTAGGTAGAACACAGTATTCAACATACATGCAGAATGCAGGAAAGTTATGTACTGAAAATAATATTCATACAGTGTATTTTACTTTGTGTGTGACAGCCCATATACCATATTATGTCATGCACTGCTTCCATGCAAAGTATGGTCCTGTCTTTGATGACATAAATGGTGTCCCGGGTACCAAATGAAAAATCAGCCATTTTGTTGAATTATTTATTTTTTTAAAAAGCTTGTACCCTGGGTGCCAAAAAGTGGAAATTATTTTGGTGCTGAAGCTAGCGGCGCTAGCCACTGCCCTGCAGTGCACTGAGGCACGTGCTGTTGCTAGCACAGCATGCCATGCATGCATCGTATAACAGGCAGTGGCATGGGAATGACTACATTATGTACACGCACACACAGTGCATGCATTTCTCTGCAGCTGTCCTCGAGTGGACGTGAGGTGGCGCTACGCAACGCGGTAATACGGGGTACTACGGTACCCTGGGGTAATGCGTGATGCATCATTTTGTAAGATAAAACAAACAAAGCCAGCAGCACTTTATTGTTGTACAGTAAGGATGAATTTAATTCCTCAGTGCAGCATGCATTAGATTTTTATATGTCGGAAGTTTCTCATGTTTTGAAGATGTTTGCATACAAAAGAAGTTCAGAAGATCTCTGAATACACAAGGAGTATACATTTGTAAAGACATGTAGATCGTGGAATTCAAAAAGAGTACATAAAGTCATGAAGGCTTGTGAATGTTGTTATTCATTGTGGGAAAAAGTACGTTGTGGCTTTTATTGTTATGTAAGGGTTTGAGAATACAAATGAATTATTTTGCAAACTTTTATCTGTGGATGAAATATGCAAATTTTTAATGGTAATCTCATTGAGGTGGCATGTCTTTATTGACAGTGTCTGTACATTCCTTTAAAATTTGCCATCTTCCATAGATGAGTTGCTCAAAATCTATGTACGCTGTCACACTGTCTAATAGCAGCAAAACCCCAACCCAGAATAGTAGAGGTTCAGCCGAAATGCTTTTATTGTGAGCACAGACATTGCAAAACTAGTTGAGAAAGCTGATCAAGAAAGGGAGAGAGAGAGAGAAAATAAAAAGGGAGACTTTTTAGAGAGGAAGAGATGAAAGCAAAAAAAAAAAAAAAGAAGGAAAGAAAGTATAAAAGAAGAAATATCAGTCTATAAGATCAAAATTGTGTATGTTAGAAATCTTGGATGGCGTATAGTTCATATTGCCTTTAATACGGCTAGTGAAAATTACCACACAGCGAAAAGCTCTCATGTCGATTTTGTTTTTGCCAGGGTGTAATCAGTGTTAAAGACATGTGGTACCTGGGAGAGTCTGCATTTTAATGACTTGGTTTCTAGTCAGTGATATTTTAAAAATCAGTGTTGTTCGTTCTGTCGTGTGCCCCTTCCCTCCCTTTTCTTTTTTTTTCGCAATGCAGTGTACATGTATGTAGTTTTGTCTACTATTTGAAATGATAAGTGATTATTGGCACATTTTTCATCCTAAGAAGCCTAGATGTCTTCACTGTTTACACAGAAACAAAATGATGGGTATACATCTAGCTCAAAATGACCATGTTAACGCATAAAGTGTAGTAGACGGGAAGCTGCAGACATGGAATACATGTTTGAATGCTTTCAAAAAAGCTTTGCAAACAATAGGCCATATTACATGCGATGCATACATACAGCTTTACATTAATGCGTTGCTAGAACTGTGAAGAAATTTGAGCAAAGAGATTATACATTTGCATCGCTGATGGGTGCAACAAGTGAAGTGTGAATGAATATCAAAAATAGCTTAGAAATTTAGACAAAGAAGAACTCTATGCGACAGTATCAAAGTGTGGTGTAAAGCTGAACTTCAAATCTGCTATTAGAATTCATTCAGTTTACAATGTACTTTGTACACAACACAGCAATGACTATAGGATACAGTACATTATACCATGCTTGCTAATCTGACCAGATTTTGAAGCACACCTTCTCAAAGAAGTAGAATTTATGATTTCATCTAATATCATGAGATTTGCAGATGTACCAGTGGTAACTTTAAAAGCTAGTGTTTAGTTCTAAATCTGTTTGAATCCTTTCATCTCAATTGTCATGTTATAATTGTCAGTACTTTGTCTGTATAAAACTATTTACATGTAATTGTGTACATTATATTTGAATCTCTGTAATTGTATTTTTCTTTGTAACAAATAAAGACAGAATAAACTGACCAGAAGGAATATAAATTATTAGTGGAAAAGTGAGAAAAGAAAATGGGATTCCATCGGGATTCGAACCCGAGATCTCCGGATTGCTAGACCGGTGCTCTACCGACTGAGCTATAGAAAGCCCTAGTGCAGTGTTCGTCCCAGAAACCCTTAATTCTCAATGCTCGGGTGGTCAGAAGCTATAGCAGTGTGTTTGTGTGTGACACACACGCACACACTTGAACCTGGCATAAACCCGAAGGATAATTCAACTTGGGGATAAATGCGAGGGATCACCGAAGTGATGCAGCTTTTTGAGTTTGTAACAAATAAAGACAGAATAAACTGACCAGAAGGAATATAAATTATTAGAGGAAAAGTGAGCAAAGAAAATGGGATTCCATCGGGATTCGAACCCGAGATCTCCGGATTGCTAGACCGGTGCTCTACCGACTGAGCTATAGAAAGCCCTAGTGCAGTGTTCGTCCCAGAAACCCTTAATTCTCAATGCTCGGGTGGTCAGAAGCTATAGCAGTGTGTTTGTGTGTGACACACACGCACACACTTGAACCTGGCATAAACCCGAAGGATAATTCAACTTGGGGATAAATGCGAGGGATCACCGAAGTGATGCAGCTTTTTGAGTTTGTAACAAATAAAGACAGAATAAACTGACCAGAAGGAATATAAATTATTAGTGGAAAAGTGAGCAAAGAAAATGGGATTCCATCGGGATTCGAACCCGAGATCTCCGGATTGCTAGACCGGTGCTCTACCGACTGAGCTATAGAAAGCCCTAGTGCAGTGTTCGTCCCAGAAACCCTTAATTCTCAATGCTCGGGTGGTCAGAAGCTATAGCAGTGTGTTTGTGTGTGACACACACGCACACACTTGAACCTGGCATAAACCCGAAGGATAATTCAACTTGGGGATAAATGCGAGGGATCACCGAAGTGATGCAGCTTTTTGAGTTTGTAACAAATAAAGACAGAATAAACTGACCAGAAGGAATATAAATTATTAGAGGAAAAGTGAGCAAAGAAAATGGGATTCCATCGGGATTCGAACCCGAGATCTCCGGATTGCTAGACCGGTGCTCTACCGACTGAGCTATAGAAAGCCCTAGTGCAGTGTTCGTCCCAGAAACCCTTAATTCTCAATGCTCGGGTGGTCAGAAGCTATAGCAGTGTGTTTGTGTGTGACACACACGCACACACTTGAACCTGGCATAAACCCGAAGGATAATTCAACTTGGGGATAAATGCGAGGGATCACCGAAGTGATGCAGCTTTTTGAGTTTGTAACAAATAAAGACAGAATAAACTGACCAGAAGGAATATAAATTATTAGTGGAAAAGTGAGCAAAGAAAATGGGATTCCATCGGGATTCGAACCCGAGATCTCCGGATTGCTAGACCGGTGCTCTACCGACTGAGCTATAGAAAGCCCTAGTGCAGTGTTCGTCCCAGAAACCCTTAATTCTCAATGCTCGGGTGGTCAGAAGCTATAGCAGTGTGTTTGTGTGTGACACACACGCACACACTTGAACCTGGCATAAACCCGAAGGATAATTCAACTTGGGGATAAATGCGAGGGATCACCGAAGTGATGCAGCTTTTTGAGTTTGTAACAAATAAAGACAGAATAAACTGACCGTATTGTCTTTCACCATTTCTCAAACCCTTTATCATACCCTTTCCTTTTTACTTGTAACCTTTTTTTTCTCTTTCCTTTCTGACTTTATTAGTCATCTTTTTTTTTTTCTCTCTCTCTGTCTTCCCTGTCTCTCCCATCTCTTTTTATCTTTCTATCTTTGTCACTGTTTATTCTCTTTCCTTATACTCTCATCATACTTACATCTTATTCTCTATTCCTTTCTGATTCAGTCCTCTTCTCTCTCTCCCCCCCCCTCTCTCTCTCCATCTTTTTTCCACCTTTCTATCCCCCCCCACCCCTCCCTGCCCCAGTATGTGGTTACCGTGTATGGCTTTGTTAGAATGATATAAATGAAGTGAAATTAAATTAAATTTGCTACCAGATACCATATTTTTCACTTTGGTAGTATTTAAAGATGCAAAGTATCAGTAATAGTGTTGATAGCAGTAGTTTGTACATTGTAGCTGCATAGAAGACGTAGCAGTTATGATAATGATTGTTAGTTGTACTGTAGTTCAGTAAATCTATCTTTCATGATTAAATGTAAATTCAAGATCACTGTATGATGTATCATCAAACCATGATTACCATCATTGCCACAAAGTTTCATTACCACAGAAACAACATTAGAAGTTTCAGTGAGAATTCTGTGTTCAATGTGACTATTTAGATTTGAGGAGATTTGTGTCATTATGGGTACTGTATGTGTAGTGTTCATTTTCAAAGGGTCTTTTTGCAAACATTGGGCAAAGATTCTGCATGTTTAAGACTATTCCCAATGCAGATCTGAACAACTGAGACAAGCACACTAGATTTTTACATGAATATCATGTCAAAAGAAGAAAAAAAAAATCAGTGTGCACAAGCCCTCCACATTTCATGCAGAGATGGAATCTGCTGTTTACTTTGTCGATGTGTCTTCCCTTATTCTGTTTCTTTGCTCCTTCTTGTTTTTTTTTTCCTCATTCTCTCTCAATCTTTCTAGTGGAACGATTTCCTACTCTCAGGTTTCTTGATGCATTAGCTGAAATCTGCTGTTTGTTTGCTGTGCATTCCCGTATCATTCTTTTTGCCTTGTCCCTTATTCTCTCTTTTTTCTCTTTTCCTTTCTGAGTCAGCCCTTCTCTCTCTCTCTCTCCCTCTCTTTCCACTGTATTGTCTTTCACCATTTCTCAAACCCTTTATCATACCCTTTCCTTTTTACTTGTAACCTTTTTTTCTCTTTCCTTTCTGACTTTATTAGTCATCTTTTTTTTTTTCTCTCTCTCTGTCTTCCCTGTCTCTCCCATCTCTTTTTATCTTTCTATCTTTGTCACTGTTTATTCTCTTTCCTTATACTCTCATCATACTTACATCTTATTCTCTATTCCTTTCTGATTCAGTCCTCTTCTCTCTCTCCCCCCCCCCCCCCCCCTCTCTCTCCATCTTTTTTCCACCTTTCTATCCCCCCCCCCACCCCTCCCTGCCCCAGTATGTGGTTACCGTGTATGGCTTTGTAGTAATTTTCATCAAGTGAAGTCAGCGCTTCCCGAGATGGAGTAACTCGTGCGTCGCAAGGGTTCGCTTGCGTGGATGAAATTATAATTTGACTGACTTCATCCAGCTTGGCATTTCTAGCCCTTTGAGCATCAAATCCCTGTGGGCAAGCCTAATAACACAATCAGCATGCAAACCATGATATCAACCACCATAATAAACTATCAGATATATCTTTCTGTCTCAGCAACTGCAATTGAAACCATACATATTTTTTGTTTTGATGCTGTATTGCAACTGATCAGAATTTCATGAATTTGAATTGGTGCTATGTGTACGTTGTATGTTTTCATTGCAATTTATATCCATTGTTAACGTTTTAGTACTGTTCTCATTTCACTCGAAATAGTGTTGGTTTTCTTTTTTTTTGGGGGGGGGGATGAATTTGATATTAATGATAAGATGTTCATCTCTGTAGTCACAAGTCACAGTCACTCGATGGGCTATAAATTCACATATTTGTACTGATTTTGGACGGGATGTTTATGACAGGAGGAGGAATGTAAAGGTTATCATAGCAATAAAGTGTGGCAGACATGCTGAATATCATTGAGTGCATGTATGTGTAAGTTGCAATAAATACTTTTAGACCATGATGTCAAGAAGTGAATACTTTATTCCAGGTGCAGCCAAATTACCAAGTGACCAACAGAGAAAATTATTCTGCAAAAGGTGAAAAGTTAACATACCATCATGGTGAAATTGATTTACATCTGGCAAACTATTCCTTTGAAGTGACAGTGAAGAGGTGTATGACATGACTTCTATTGCTGCATAGTTTATTCCTCCATCTCAAAATAATTTGTTTGGGACTGGGTTCTGTTTTTTTACTTTCATTTTTTTTTTAAACTCCACATGGCACATGCATCCACAACTTAACATTCCAATTTTGATCCTCCCTGTTCTATTTGCTTCTGAAATATTGGAATTGTCATCATCAATCATTCAAAATGAACATCAAAATTTTGACTGTGTCTGTTTACAAACGGGTGTAGTGAATACCAAGTGCATACAGTACGTGGCTAGTATAATGAATCCACATAGAGTGAGTCAGCTGGTCAAGATGGGTGACTGTTATTAAGCTATGAAGTAATTTTAAAGCATCTCTGTAGGCCGCCAGCTGTTATCTCAATATCAAGGATGAGTTTTTTGCTAAAGAGTTAATTATGTAGACATGTTCTTCTGCGCGTCACACACACACTGCATGCATCCAGCTTTACAATCTGGCCGTGTGCTTCTTATATGTGGAAGGGAGTGGACATTTCTAACGAGCGATCACAAAATGTTACAGAATTATATTTGATTCTGCTCTTTCTCAATAAACCCATGATTCGTTAGAAGCAACATATATTTATTTATTTTGTGAATGTAAAGTTGCTAGTGCTGTGCAAGTGGTTCTTAAAAGAGAAATCCTCCAAATGCTGCTGCTCTATCAAATGATGTTGAAATTTGAAATGCTTGTAGTAGAAAGTGAGGATTAATTGACATGCATATCATGTACAGTCTGTAGCAAATGATAATGTACACATTGCACCAAACAATGATAGATTTCTTTATCAAAGCACTCTGTAGTCTTAAGTAAAGTTGAATGCCATTATTATTAATTTTTTTTTTTTTTTTGGGGGGGGGGGGAGCAAGGGAGGTATTTTGTTTTAATTCTCTATTGTTGTACACTACGTTGTATGCAGGGCCCGAGGTACCAATTTTAGAGATGCACCTGCCTTTTTGTCCGCTTGGCAGAAAAATAAACTCACTTCCTGAACAATTTTTTCTTCCCTCTGCCTGTTTCTTGTGCCTTCATATGTGCAGTTTCTCTTTCATTCCTTCTTTTCTCCACCTACAGTAACTTAATCCTCCTCCCTTTTGTAGTATCATCTCATACTTGATTTCAGTTGGTCTTTGATAACATTGTTATTTTTAGATGTCCTGCTCAATGTGGAGCTACTTTTATGCATTGAATCACATTCTGTGCTAGTCAATGAAGACAGAAATTGTTGCCTGACTTTGTCACTGCCATCATCATTAGAGATCACCATTCTAAATTATGCATGGCATTACGTACCATACTGTATGCTTTACTTACTAGCTCCCTAATGAATGTTATAGCCTTTAGAATTAAGTTATAATAAGCCTTGTTTTCAATCAAACTCATGTGTACACACAAATGAATGAAAACTGTTATACAGCGATTGACCAATGAACTGACTAGTGGTGGTGTGAATTTCCATGATTTCAGAGAATTACACGTTTTTTCCTGACCTTTAACCTCAGAAACACAGTGTACACAAATTTGACAGTTTCACAGGCCTGCAGCTTCTTCTGCGCGCAATGTTAGTAGCAATTTGTGAAAATTTCATGCCGCAGAAAAGGCCACTGGCTCCAATTAGCGAAAATTTCATGCCACAAAAATATCATGTTTTGCAGAGTACATACTAACACATGTATGCCCTTCAATGACCTCACAAAGAGACTTCGCCGAATTTGTATGTGAGGCAGTCATGTGCTGATCTTTATAGGTCAGGTTTGCTTTATCTGGTGAAGATGTGAAACTAGTGTATAAGAACAGGATAATATACCTACAGCCTACACTATTTGATGTCAGTAGTAAAGCGTAATGTAAGTGGGACTGATAAGGGTGTGTGACAAAGAGACCATGTTGATTTTTTTGCTTGTGTAGAGAGCAGTATCTCCTTACTCTTATACTTGGCAGGATTTTTTGTGTAGTGATGTGACTGACTCATAAAATCCTTTTTTTTTTTTTTGAACTTCCTATTCAGTTGAATAGTATAGGTTGCTGGGCATATCTGTTGTACACAACTGTAGAGCTGATTGCTTCTTTGTAGAGTAGTCTTATTCCAATTCCAAGAACACCACTGATATCATTGTTTCCCAAAACTACATTGTTAGCATACATGCAACTGATATGCCCCAAGGTGAATTTTCTCAAGATTTTGAATTATTTCATTGCAGCATTTCTTCCAAATCTGGAGTTTTAATTTCTTTGTTTATATCCAAGCAGAGGACATGTAGTTTGAAAGGTGTGAGTCAATGACATGACATGTGGTATTCTACATGTACACCAAAAAAAAAAAGAAAAAAAGAAAAAAAAAAGGGTATAGCAGTCTTGAAATCAAGCTACAACATAGATTGCCTGGAGCCCTGGGGAGGCACCATGTCTTGAATGCAACCAGATTGATCAATATCTCCTCCAACAGTAAATGTAAACAGAGGCCACCCTTTTATTCTCGCATCCTAAGTAATGGAATTTTGACTTCTAGCCTTCTGTTCTGGTTGTGCAGCAGTGTCTAATGTGGAGTACTGTAATACCACACCCCTATGAATATTCTGGTGCTGTAAAAAGGGCAGGAGTCTGACAAAATGCTACTCATTGTACAGTGAATGATCAGCCCTCATGATATATTTTCGCTGTATGGCATGAAAATGCACAGTTTGTTTTGTTTTGCTTTGTTGACAGGTACATAGTGTAATAAAAGGCCTTGGTACTTTTCACTGTGTCTCTTACAAATTACACTCTCTTTTACAAAAATGAAAAATCGCTCTGAAAACGAAGTGATGTTAAAAGAGATTGATTGTGATTGGATCTGAAGCCAGAGTGAGTCTAGTATTTACTTGTACCGAGTTGGTACAGCTGTATTTCAAAAGACTTGAATTCTGTTTTATAATCATGTGCGATTTTAGATGTAAATTCTGCATGCATCAGAACCTACAGAGTAGGGCAAGTCCAAGATAGGTCCCCTCAGAAGGCAAAATTTCATCTTTGCTCAATATTAACATGTTTGGTATCATTTTGAAGCTTATGAGTTGAAGTTTTGATTTCCGGGGAGGAAAAAATGATATTATGTAAATTTATGCAAATTTCAAGGGCTTCATTTGCATAAATGTGAAACACAGCGTTACATATGGGACATTTATAAAAATTCATATTAATTCAAAGAAAAGGAAATAATATTTGATTAATATGTGGACATAAGAAGTTCATCACATAGTTTAACTAGGTATGAAAATTTAGGGATTATGCAAATGATTATGCAAATTAGCTCGTGTCCTATCATGACATGTCCCATACGTAACAAAATGAGGTCATTTTTTTAGGTTTTTTCTGAAATTGCTAAGGTTATTTTAATGCTCTTTTGGAAAGTTCTAATTTATTGTTTAGAGAAATCAAATACCAGAGAAAAAAGAAAAAAAAGTAAAAGAAATATTTTTTATTAGGCATTGAAATAATGTTACGTATGGGACAAATGCATTACGTATGGGACATCCTCATACATATTGCATGTGAATGCATGTAGCTAGCTGGGAAGGTCTCTCAGTACACAAATGGTCAATCATCCTGAAGAAAGCATCCCAACATTGTAGCTACTTTTGAACACTTTGACACTTGAAACAATACATGAACTTGACTGAACAATTTTCAGCAAGGGGGTGGGGAAAATGGCAAAATACACAATGAAAAATCAGCATTAAAGGGATGGTATAGTTTTTTTGTAGAAATGGGGATTCAGTTTTCAACATTTAAAGAGATGATTGGAAACCAATTATATGAATTACTTAAGAGCATAAAATCCTAATTCAAAGTTTATGTGATGGAGATCCAATTTGAAATGGTTGTGATATATATAGAAAAAAAAATAAAAGAGTAAAATGATTTTTTTTTATTGCAAGTGATACACAAATTGTCCTTATTCAGTTTGCAGTAGTAGCCACAACAAAATTCATGGGTATACACTGAGGTGTAACTCGAATCAATGACCTGACTGCTAGACAGACATCATATATCTACTCGATCACTGGGGTTCCATGCCGCAGGTATTGCTTATTTATTAAACTTAATATTTTTTGTGTCAAGTTGTTTTTTATTGAAACTAAATGGCAAACTGCCCTTCATCAATGGAAGCAAACACTTTAAACTATTCAATTTTTCAGTAGTAACTATCCTGATAAAAATAGGGCATACATACTCAGGTTGGTCATAAAAAATATAGAGTATGATTGAATGTGATTATGATGGTAAATATATGGAGAATATTGTTCCCTTGTCAATCTGGATCAGTATTTGAGTAATTTCAACTGATTCCACCTCAATAATTATGCAAAAATTTGTTTATGGGTAGTTTGCAAAATTATTTTGCAAAATACCCATAAACATGGTTCTCCACACACTAAACGAATGGGGGACAAAGGGCATGCATACCCAGGTTGGTCATAAAAATATAAAAATATGATTGAGGTCAATTCCAGCGTAACGGACATGACATTCAGACCACTTTTTTGTGATTCAAACCATCACACAGTGAAATTGGGAGTCTCCAAAAGATTCTAATTGAGTTTATCAGACACATTTAAGTATATGGAACGTACACTGAAAATTTCATGGAAATTTATCAAGTGGTTGTTGAGAAATTGCATTTTTAGCGAGCGTAACGGACATGACACTAAATGGACAAGGCATTTTGATCTACTTATCATTATGAAAATTCCTGTGAATTTTTGGATAAGATGCAGCTGGTTTTGGTCTTGATTAAACCTTTAGGTCTTGCTTTACTCATAAAGTCCTAATTTAGAGTAGTTCTACTGTTCATTCTTTTTTAATAGTTTAAAATATTGCGTAACGGACATGACACTTCGAGTGTAACGGACATGACAGTTTTGTCCACTTTTTGTAAGCTAAGAGAATTTTTTTATTACAAGGTATAGCAGATATTCAATTGTTGGCATAGTAAGTTTAGAACATAGGGACACATATCATAACTGCAATCATGTAATATTTCTTATATTTATATCATTTTAGGGGGGTTAGTCTTTGTGTATATTTACAAAACAAACAAATATAAAAAAAAATTCACTCCTGCACCAGCTAGCTACAATTAGTGACAAATTTCCAGTTACTACCACCCACCATAGCAAAACAGGACATATTACTATCTTATACTGTGGTTATTTTTTTCTTAGTGGCCTAATATTTGATACTTAGTATTATACACTAGCGTAACGGACATGACACCCTTGTAAGGTGAACCATATTTTCACTTCTTTGTTTCAAAATAAAAAGATTAAAATAACTGCACACTGCTAACTACATTATGTTCTTGAACAAAACATCAAAAAGTCCTTTTATTGCAGGTTTCAGTGATCTAACAGCTACTCTAAAGCACATGGAGTAAATGCCCAGAGTACCACAATGGCATACATGTACAACACAGAAGATCATGTCTCCATATCTGCGGATAGGCAAAGAAAACAGAACAAACCAGAACCAGATCTGTATGAAATAAAAAGTTTGCATACAACATCATTAAAATGAACTCAGGATTGCATCAACTTTTATGCAATGAAACAGGACCACAAAACTGTTTGGTACCATTATCAAATTAATATTATCATCTGAAAGAAATAAGGTATGTAAATTTTATTTCTGCAAAGTTCTTTCATTTGGCATTAATGTCATCCTTGGAGTAGAATCATCCTCTGTTATCCAATCTTGGATAGACTATTGTAAAAACTTCCACTGCTACAGTAGTGCCAGTACTTTATCATTGTCAACAAATGCTTTATTTTCTTGGCTAGAAGTGAATGATCAAGCCCCTTTTTTTTCTGAGAATTTTCACAACATATACCGGTAATCCATTTCCATGTAGAGTGGTCACCTGGGCAACAAAGTATTTCTTGTTTTCTTCACGGCAAATTCAACTCATACAAATTGTATAATCAACTTCTTGCTTGCTTAGGCACTTCTTAAGGCTTGCCAGAGTGGTGTACTGGTTACATTATTCTCACCAGCTTGGGAGCAGGACTTTTTGAAGTACTGGATGCTTTCCCAACAAACTGGTTGTAAATGATTATACAGTGTACCTTTCAGTGGATAAACATCTTCTCAAAGCATCTCAAAATTGTGATTTTTGTACGATGCTGTGCGCTGTCATATATATCGGTATATCCCTTGGCATAGAGGTACATCTAGTTTAGTTGTATTGATGAAATGGATAGGCAGCATTCAGACCAACTTTCTCTGACGATAGAGCTACATGTACTGTCAACACGCTTAATAAAGTAACAATTCCATTCTCAGCCCTCTTGGCAAGTGATATCTCATTAACGTGCCACTGAAGGTGTGGATTTATAGAGTCATAGAGATCAGAGAGGTACATGTATGGATGCAGCACAAACCTTTTTTTTTTGAATTATGAGACAACACCATCATTGAAGACATTGATGCTGGTGACATTTGGATTCTTTGTTGTATCATCAGTGATCATGTTCATTGGATGCACGAGGATCCATTTGTGCAGGAGTTCCTGGCTGTTGTGTTGACTCCATGGCGAATATGTGTTAAATGTTGCACTACAATGTACTTACTTTGTATATGTTGAAAGTGCTCATTTTAAGTATTGAAGGGAAGGCCAACTGTGAAAACTCCATTGTCTAAATACTCCTTGGAATGACAGCTGCTGTTTATCAGTCAGGATTACAAGAGGTGGGAATGGATCAAACCGGTGTAACAGGGTAGCAAGATCATCTAAAATCAACACTGAGTCTTCCAGTGGCAGAAAGCAAAGTCTGCTTGTTTTTGTTTTATTGAATGATGTGCAGACTTAATTATTTACTCAAGTATAGAAATGTCCTACTATCCTCAAGCAATTAAAACTAATCACCACCCTGTTTCACTGAGCCACAGTGTTATTTCTGCCACTTGTCTAATATGAGGTGTCATGTCCGTTACGCAAAGCGTCATGTCCGTTACGCCATTTACAGGAAAACTAGCAGTGGTATAGAAAAGTGGTTTCCACACATGCAAGGGGATTCAATCCTAACATAGAAAATGAATTTGCAGCAACTTTACACTAATTTCCTCTTGGCTACGAAAACTTATAGTAAAAAACGTAACGGACATGACGCTTCAAATGTTAGAGAAATCACACAACTTTGAGGATCAATGGGTCAAAAACTGATGAATGCTGAGGAAGTTGGTTGTGATTTTCTGTTGATATATATACTGGACTATAATTCAAAAGCTGAACAAGGCCTCTAGGACATATCTGGCCTGCTTTAGACACAGGAACACTAAACTCTTTAAAAATAGCCAAATTTTTGCCTCATTGCAACACATCATACAGTATTTTCATTGACTGAGAAAAATACAAAATTTTGCAATGACAAAGATGAGACTAGTGAAAAATGAAAATATATATGTTACTTTTTCAGAATATTTGAGAACTTAAGTGAAACTCAAAACTTCATTTTTTCACCAAAGTGAACATTTCTCATGGAATTGCCCTTGAATATGATTATGATGGTGAATATTTGGGGAATATTGTTTCCTTGACAATCTGGATCAGTATTTGAGTAGTTTCAACTGATATTACTTCAGTTATATGCAAAATACCCATACACATGGTTCTTCACACACTAAATGAATGGGGGACAAACTGTCCCATACGTAACTGTCCCATACGTAACACGTCATGTCTGTCTTTAATTAGAACCTGTAATTAGAGCTTTTTGCCTAATGACATGAAACTTACCTGTGATAATCTTGAGTGTTGTGACTTTCATCACAGTGAGTTACAAGTTGTAGAATGATATACTTTCAGAGAGTTTTGAGGTTGAAAAAAATGTTCAAAAAAACAAAATTTTTCTGGTCCCATACGTAACGGCACATATTTTTTCTTCTAGAATATAATTATACTTCTTCTAGATATCAATCACCATGATGAAGTTCAATATGATCAAAGGCCATTAACACTATTTTTCAGGTCATAAAAGTCTCTGAATGTCCCATACGTAACGTGCGCGTTATCTTGGACTTGCCCAGTATTACGTGAACGTCAACAAATAAAAAATACAACCTAGTGGTGAAGTTACCAATCATTTCTATAATATTAGAATAAGATTTTTACCACATGTTGAACTGTTAACGTTCATTGTATCATTGTGACTATACTCTCCAGCAATACTGAAAAATGCAATGTTTGAGCTTTTTTCAGTTTACAGAAGATTGATTGACTAAGAAGACAATAGCTGTGATGTTAATCACCTGTAAAAGCGTATGAAAAGTTAACAAAATATAAACAAAGATGAAAACATAGAAGGGAGTTGTATCAAGAATGTGCCGCGACATTGTATCAAATTCCGATATGACAGACCAAGGTTTGTTTTAAAGACTTTAACGTGCTTTATGCTGTTCTGTTTTTTTTTCCTCTGCAGGCATAATATTGTTTATCATTTTATTTTAAAACTTTTAAATTGAGTATACTAATTACAAAATAGGTTAGGCTTAGGATAACATGTGAGTTCGTAATCATGGTGACAGTAAATGACACGCCTGAATCATACTGCATCTTTACTGTATACGCCATTAAATTAAATATCTTGTGAGCATTCATATGTTTGAATGGGGACTTGCAAGACAACTTCACTTATAATGCTTTTGATTAGTAATTGCATTGGATATTGAGCAGTGTTATATGATTTTTTTTTACCTTTCTGCATTTTTTCCTTTTCAGAGGAAGTGGGCAAGACTCTCAATCGACCAAATAGTTCATGGTGAGTTCCGTTTATCACTTCATATAATTCTTAAGCAGAATATCCCCTTTTCTAAGGCATGTGTTGCTAGGGTACTGTGATTTTTTTTTTTTTTTTTTTTTTTTTTAAAGAAGAAGTTACTCATGTGTTATGGATTTAGTGTCAATTTTGCCTATTTTTTTATTCAGCTATTTGTTTCCTCTTCATTCCTCATTTCATTCATCAAAACAGCTTTTTTTCTATATGATGACAGCATCCAGCCACGCCCATTTTATAATAGTTCATAGTCATTCACAGAGCACTTGTAAGACTAAAAAATGGGATTCATTTTTACAACAACAACAACAATATATAAACTGTGTAGTGTTGATGTCATAAAGGAATGCTACACTGTATCAATTCATATACAAAGTTCTCTCTGTACACTACGTTCATAAAAATATTCAGCTAACAGAAAATATTCAAACTCTCATTCAAAATCATTGTAAGGTGATCAAACATTAAATCATACAATTACATTGTACATATCAGATACTTAAATCAGCTTCCTGATGTCTAAAGGCCCTATCCAAACACAAAATTTCACCCATAAAGCTGTCACCAATGGTCATCAAAATACCCGGAATCATTTCCACTGCATGATGGGATGACATGCTTCCCAATGTTCTATTAACCTGTTTCTATTAACCCATTGAGGATGGGCTGATTTTGCTACAACACGCATTTCCCATAAGACACTTGCCTAAGTATACTCGGGCTCGTCCTCAAGGGGTTAAACAGATACAAGTACGTATGTATTTCGTATCTACACCTGTCATTATTCCTGGTACATGTACAATGTACTGTATTGACTTGTTTGGTACATGTATTTCATATCTACACCTGTCAGTATTCCTGGTACATGTACTGTATTGACTTGTTTGGTACATGTATCTCAACAGCTGCATCACAGCAAAACATATCATACAGAACCATATGAAGGAAGGGATAGCAAGAGTGTGTAGGGATAACACTTTTTCCCCCTCTTCGGACTTTAAATTATAGTGCCTGCCAGATATTGGAAAGATTTTGATGCCCCTTGAGGTGCATGTACACGTAACACAAAATTACATTGTATCCCACAGTCTCTCTCTGATTGCTATGCGGCACAATGTCTGATTTGATGTGTATGAATGTTGGCAGTCCTGTTAAATGCAGGCCAGCTGAGCGCACATGGCCAATAGCATGTACAGGGTTGTACATGTAGGTAATATCAATATTGGACAGATCCTAGGGTCCTCAGTGCACTGCTAGTGATGATCAATATTGCCCTGGTACATGTAATACCGGTACTTGTGATTTATGTACACTATGCGTCATGCATGATGTATTACATGTATGTGTGTATGTGTTTGAGCGTGTGTGTGTGTGTATGTGTATTTGTGTATGTTTGAGTAGATACCGTAAACTGGCATGCATTACAAAGAAGGGGTGTGTACTCCAGTACACTGTACATTAACATGTTTATCAAGTACAGTGGCTAATACATTGTCCTTTATATACACTACATGTACCTGAACCTACAGTATTGTATAATGCAGACTTGCAGGCTGTGATAATTTGCCATTATACAGTACCATGCACATTAATATGTAGCTGGGTCACATTTTGATATTTTCCTAGTTTTCATATCCTTAGCATACATATGTGTAGCTTGGACATAAAGGTGTATCAACTCTGTAAACACAAAGGTGTCTGTTAATAGGAAGACATGCTGAATATAAATAATGTTGAGATGCATTGCAAGATTGCTTCCCAGATAGTTGGCTGGGAACCAGAAGGGCTTTATTTGCTTCTTTTTTTTTTTTTTTTTGGGGGGGGGGGGTATTTATTGGTATTATCATGTTGTAGAGCTAAATCTCTTCTACAATATGGTGTCAATTTTGAATTGTTTT
Source organism: Diadema setosum (assembly GCA_033980235.1). Taxonomy (NCBI): domain Eukaryota; kingdom Metazoa; phylum Echinodermata; class Echinoidea; order Diadematoida; family Diadematidae; genus Diadema; species Diadema setosum. Next base: position 5,896,018 of record CM067080.1, read on the forward strand.
CATTTTCAGTGAAATGTTTGAATTGAAACCATGAGGGTTCTATTTTACCTTATTTGGAACAATGCTTATGAATCTACCCATGTGCTTTTAATTACATACAGAATTCTTTATTTCATGAAAATTGATTGTTTTGTTTTTATTTATGCTCAAACCTTAGAATGCGATGTAGCACCCCCATGGTTCTCAATTAGCAAAATATGAACTGACATTTCATATACAGGGTTACAATAATTGTGCCAGTAGTGCAGGGTGCCAAATTGATTTAAAATGGGCTTGATGCATACTACCAGAACATACACCTTGTAGGTGAAGCAGGTTTCTATCCATCCTCTCTGGACTACTGAATTACTCATGGATGTCATTGCAGATTTAAAGAGTATTGTCTATAAATGGGAGACATGAATTTTAGGGTTATTTGCCATGATAAGTCTGGTATAAAGTGGAAAATTGATGCAATGTTGAAAGAGAAGCCATTTTGACACAGCTCTGTACAGTCTGTAACAAACTTGCCACTGAAATGTCATATACATGTAAAGATTTAAGTTTATACAAGCTTCGACCCTGTCTAATTCAGATTGCTACACATTGCATTTTAAAAGAGATTTGACCTGAAGTGATTTATAAGTGATGTTAAGGTAAAAATGTGCATTGTCTAAGAGCAACAGGGGCTCAAGTAAAAGATTTTTTTTTTTTTTTTTTGTATGATGAATTTATCTCATCAACACAGTCAATTTGAACAAATTATCCATGAAAAAATAAACTCCAAAGCACGGCAATGTGGTGTTTTGGAGTCAGTGGGTTTCAAGCTTGCCTGTTACAATGTGCATTCAGTAATTTAAGATTTTATTTCAGTTTAAAAATTGTTCTGCAAGAGGTATTGACATGTTTTCAATTGAAAAGCAACAGGGACTCAGCACCATTACAGAGTTGGTGGATTTTTAGTTTAATATAAATGCCCTACGGCCTCTGAAATGACAATTTATGTCAGTGAATGCCCTTTCACAGCACAGTCCATGGGTTTGATTGGGAGACTGACCTCTGTATTGCAGTGCCTAGGGCTCTCAAATGTAGTGAGTTCCCCACAGGATGAGAGCAGAGAGACGAGAAAGGAAGACAGGGAGAAGAATGAGATTAGAAAACCAAGTGCTAGTCGGGGATGCGTTCACACATGTGCTGAATTAATCCTCTGCCACCAATGAAGGGGAATTAATCTTAATACATTCAAAGGGCATTTTCAAGAATCAGTCATGCCAGTCAGCATTCCTTTTTTGCTCACTGAAAAGAGCAGTTATGCTAGGATTTAATATCTACTGGACAGGTGACCTAAATATGTATCTCACACGAGCCCTAAGATGAAGTGTGTAGATGCCAGGGGCAGGCAGGCAGGTGGGGAGTATGGTACACTGTATGTTTCCTTCACAAAAGTGTCAAGAAGGCAGTGTTCACATCTAAACTCTGCCCATGTGAGAGTTGCCGACACGTGCACGTGTCGTTCATGTCGAGATCAAAAGAAATATTTTTGAGAATTAATATTTTCTTGTCACATGCCTTGTTTCATTCGCAGTGGTAGCGCAATACTCAATGTACATTTGTAACTCGCAAAAATAAAGAGCTCATGAAATATATAGTGTTACAGTAATTGTATAGTGAGAGAGTTTAGTGCTCGTCGACTCAAGAGGGAGGGGAAAAAAAGAGTGCATTAAAATTTCGTATTAAAGGATCTGTTCACATCTAAAGTAGATCATACAAACTTGCTGTAAAGACTACCCACCCTCATGCACTGTTCTGTCATATTTCCATTGAAATATGTCGTGACAAAACTTGTTCCACTTGAAGTGGTCTTTAGTACATTACAATATCTGTTTACAAAACACAATTTTTCCTCACACAGTGTACACTGTTGGACAGTTGCATACAATATGTAGATTGCCAAATATTGAGAGAGAGAATTATTATAGTAAAATAGATTCTGTGTTCAGTGGTACACCAGTACATTGTACTTTGTTCTAAAGTGAGAGACAACACTAATTCCATGATGCAGAATTCTAGAATCAATTTGGTGACCAACGATTGCTCAATGGAAAAATAACAATTGGAACAACTCTCCACTTGCTCTCTCTCTCTCTTTCTCTCTCCCTCTCTTTCTCAAACACACACACACACACACAGGCATCTATGGTGGAAACCGAGGACCTGTTTCACCCATAAGAATTTTACCACATAACCGAGAACCTGTGTGTCAGTAGGACTCCTGTCAACCGAGGACTCATTATACAGTTAAACTCGCCTAAGTCGACATCGCATATGTCGAATAATCGCGTAAGTCGATGATTTTAAAAAGTCCCGATTTTTCCCCATTGACGTACGTGTATTAATTCACTCACAAGTCGAATTTTGTAAGTCGAATACTCGCCTTAGTCGATGAAATTCCAAGAACACTTTCAGGGAAAAACCATTGAATTCACTGTGCCTAAGTCGAATAAGATTTTATTGTGTAATAAATCACTGTCATTTATTATTCATTATCTATTACTCATCTTTATTTTGTTTGTCAGATGAGTTTGAGGTGACCAAAAAAAAAAAAAAATGATCTAAAATCAAAATTCAAAGCGATCGCATGGGATCGTTTAACTCTCTTCGTATTTGGAGGTCCGCTGGTACAGCCCTGTCAGCTGTCGCGCTACGTACGTACAGCGATCGTACAGTACACATGCGTTCATTTACATGTACAGTATTGAGCTTGCAGTGTACATGTAGCTTGGCATTTGCAGCGCTGTGCAGTGGAGTGGTATAATGGATGAAGCTGCTGAGTTTTCAAAGCGGAAAGTAGGGGGAAAGTTACGGGCACGGGTAAATCAGAATTGCACCTCTACACGCATTTCAAGCCACGGTATGGTAAACTGGAATCAATCACTGCTCAAGTATCGTTCATATTCACTTCCCCAAGGTTTAACAAGGGTGTAAAGTAATCGGACCTGTGCCAATAATAATGCACTGTCCATGCAAAGTTAGCCGCGGTCCTGCTGGGCGACCCGTGCTGCGGCACACCGCTCCAGCTCTCGGCTCCAGAGTAGACAACATACGTACATTAAACATACATGTATGTACCTGTGGTGAAACTGTAAGTCGATTTTTTTCGACTTACGCGCAAGTCGAAAATCGCCTAAGTCGATGTGTTTTGCTCAGTCCCGAGAAGATCGACTTATGCGAGTTTAACTGTATACATATTGTACAATATACCATCCAACCGAGGACTTATCATGCTAATCGAGGACCTACAAACATGTACCCCTACATGCAAAAGCATGCAAAAGCAGACCGTTTGGAATCTAATGGTCTGCGTACCAAGGACACACACACACACTCTTTTTGTCTGCATGTTGAATTTATGTCTTTCACAGAAGACAAAAACGTATTTAAATGTACAGTTGTAGACACTTTCAAACTTATATGATGTATTATGACCCAAAGGTCACAAATCTGAAGATGGTTGGAAGTCATTGCTGTTAAACATTGTAGTTTTCCTGCAAGTTATCAGCTCTCCGGATTCATTGTGATGTCATCATCATAATTATGTACATGTAAATGATGTTTAAATACCCACTGTACACTGGAGTGCTGTATAGCATCTCACTTTTACTCTGTCCAAGATGGGAATAGCAAGACAGAGGGACTATCTTCTTTTTTCTTTCTTTTTTTAAGCCATAAAGAGGTGCAGATGCATATGTGACAATAAACCCACTGTTGTCAGTGCTGATGCATTTTAATTTGGTCCCAGCTCGCCAACGAGAAACCCCCTGACTGCTTCCGCAGAGGCATGGCAGGGGGTAGTGTAAATTGTGCATAATTGGGTTTAGGGGGCATATATTAGTGTGGCGCGAAGTCAAATTAGTGCGAGCACCAGCTCACCCTAGCCTGAACCTGGCAGGCATCGGGGAGGCAATCAATGACTTGCAGAAGCAATCAAGAAATATTTTGAAAAAGCATCTTGTGGTGTAAGTTTGTATTGATGCCAGAAGACATTCAATCACTGAATTATCGTATCCAGGCATTTTGGATGAAATCATAAAGAAGGAAAAAAAGTGGAAAATTACTTGCAGAGGGTCATTATCATAATGCTGAATCAGGAAATACTTGAGACTGCATCTGCAAGGAGTGTGCTCAGAATTTTCCATTTATGATTCGATGAGGATCATGTTCAAACATATATTGCCTATTATCACCATCAGTGCAATATGCATTCATATTGCCATTCGTACTGCTCAAATTAATGCATACTTGATATCTGCCACGTTGGTATATGTTCGGCACAGGGCTAATAGCTGCTGCCATATTCTGACAAATTTTCGTGAAGCAAAAAAATCATTTCCCCATTTACAATACTGTGCAATATGTCACTGATTTTATCAAATTACATCAAAGTATTTAAATGGCCCATTCAATCAGTCTGCAAAAAGAAAAAGAAAAAAAGAAATTAGTGGGTTGGTTTGTCAGTGGGTAACAATTAATATGATGTGGTATGTATGCTGACACACTTAATATTGAACTTCATTAAAAAAAGAAAAAGGAGTGATATATCCATCTTCACCACATCTGTTTTGATATGCCTGGTGTGCATGCATCGTCCATAAACAATCATACTTTGTTGTTGCAGTGTTGGATGTACAGTATGAAGTTGAATGTTCAAGGCATGGGTATGGTCATAATTATTCTTATCATATTTCTGTGTAGTTATGTTTATTTTGTGTTTGTTTGTTTGTTTGTTTCAGTGAGCCCATACAGGTTTGATGCGAGCTGCCAGTTCCTGAGCACCATAACGCTGGAAGTCGATTTCCTACAGAAGAAGAAGTAAGGAAGACCACGCCACAATGTCATTCTAGAGCGGTTAAAGTCAACTCATGTTGCCTGTCATTTCCTTTTTTAACTGAAAGCGATTTTGACCAGCATAATGTAAACCCTTAGTTCTCAGAAAGAGGAGACAGTGGGATAAATTCATGATGATAAATGTAGTGAGGGAGGAGGGATATAATGTAACCTGATTTCAATGCTGTCTTGGTTGTTTCACAACAGTTGAAAACAAATCAGATGGGTGATAAAAAAAGTCATGTAAAGTGTGTGTATAACATAGGTTTAGGGATAGATCATGGTTTAGATAGTGACAAGTTGTTGTTGTTTTTTTCTTTTAATAGTGTTATTGCAGATTGTCAAGATGAGGCAAAGAGAAGTTTAATTGTGGCACAGGATTTAAAGTTCTCTCTTTTTTCAACGACAGTAGAATGTGCAGGACACCATTTAAACTGAGGAAAATGACAAAAATTGAATTTTCTTTGAGAATGTTTATTTTAGGTAGTAACTAAAATGTATAATGCATTCCTTTGGAGGAAAATCTGTAATAATCCTCTTACAATGTAAAACAAGTCCAGAGATTTCTTGTCAGTTGTGCTTCAGAAATATTTAAGCAGTTGTGTTTGCAGGTCTTTGTCATATAAGTCATACATGTGTCATAGATGATCATCCAGTTTTCAATTCTTTTATTAAAAAAAAAAAATGCTGAAGGCAACATTGTTCAGAATATTTTAGTTCATGTAGCTGTGTACATCATTCCGAGCCAACAGGTAGTATCAAAACTAGTACTGTATTCGCCGAATATTCTGTGAGGTTTTTATTTTCGTGAATTTCGCAAGTCAGGTGCTATTTGCGAAATTAAAGACACGCGAAATATTGACTCTGATCCCGATGTGAATGTTACATACGCGTGTACACTTCTCCGTTCAGTATAGGACTCCACAATCGCATATTAAACACTCGCAAAATCGTCAGGAATTCCCTATTCGCGAAAATTTAGACTCGCGAAATATGTGGCGTATACAGTAGTTGATACTCCTCCAAAATGCTGTCACTACTAGTACCACATGTTTCCATTTGCACCATCTCCTAACAGTGTCACCACAGAGGCTTTTGACTCCGACAAGATGGTGCTGGACTTCCTGGCTGCGTTTGACCGCATTGCTTTCACCGTGGAGCAGCAACTCGTGTGCAGCTTCTACAACAAGAAGCTCATGGGTCTCGTCGTCAAGGGTATAACTGGTGAGAAGTTTAACCCTTTAATAGTACTAGTAGTGCGCTTTGAGTGTCAATTGACACAAAAAAAAACCCATAGTATTGTACACACTGTCCTATGTCTCTGGCACAGGAAAGGTTAAAGGGATAGTGTAGTTTTGGTAGAGATGGTGATACAGGTTGTTTTCTTTTTTGCTAGATAGTGAGAAACCACATATATGGAATATTACAGAGCATACAATTCTATTAGAGGAATTAAAAGTTGATTTGATGAAACTTGGTTTTTCAATAGCTGAGATATTCTAGTGCAGTGCTGATCAAAGATGGGATCCATCTATGCTTTGCTTTGTTTTTGGATATCTCAGCAGCCATTTCAGAACCGATTTTCATCTAATAAACTTTTAATTCCTCCTAGAATTTTATGCTCTTTAATATTTCATCTGAGTGGTTTCTCATTATCTTGCAAAAAAAGAAGAAGATAAAACCTGAATCACCATCTCAAGCAAAACTATATCAATCCTTTGATAGTCATCAGATTTTTTGTGTGCGCCACTAGATTGTGTTGTAAAAATGGCATAAGTGTGTGATGCATTCATTTCTCTTCCCCCACTTCCACTCTCTCTGTATCTTTCTCTGTCTGTCTGTCTCTGCTCGTTTTCACAAGTTGCAGAGTGCTATTGTTAAAATCTGTGTAATATCAAAGAAGTACATCACAAGGCAAAAGATAGATAAACAAATTAATACAAAGTATACCATTTGTTGCATGTCATATTTGTATATTTTATTGATTTCACAAGACCCTCTGTGCATGCTCTTGCATCATCGGGGGGGGGGGGGGGGGGACATGGGGAATATTTGAGAATGTCTTCAGGGTCGTCTTTTGCATGGATTTTTAATAGCTCTGACAAAGTGGGGGTCTTGCAGAATAAACCGGAACCTCCTCTCCCCCCCCCCCCCCCCCAAAAAAAAAGAAAGAAAAAGAAATCACCAGGATCAATCATGATATTAGATGATTGGACAGATGTAGAATCAGTATGGACCTTTATTCTCACGGTTACCAAGATTTAATGTACAATGTCTTAATTTTGACCTGAAGCTGTGAAAGATATGAGCTGCTTAGTGATTTGCTTGATATGTACCTGTATTTAGGTTTTCAATATATTTCCATACTAAAATGCAGAGTGTTATTAAAGTTTTCCTGTAAGGGTTTGCTGCCACTTCACCCTTGATTTTGGGTCCACCACCACAGCTTACGAGTCCAAACTTTAGTGTGTCTTTGTTGTTTTGTGTTTCAGTTGCCGATGCTGCCATTTTGAAGGGAGGGAAGGCAGCCAAGCCAGCTAAGGTAGAATCATGTGAATCTCATATACTGTACGCGCTGAAATCTTCGCGTACAGATATTTTCGCGAATTGCTACTTGGAGGACATTTTCGTGTGTTGTTTATTTTGCGGTTACGAGGGTCTAACTGAACTTAGTTAATCGCGCATTGTTATTTTCGCGGTTCGAAGGCGATTTGCGAAATTCGCGAAAATAAAACCACCGCGAAAATTTCAGCTCGTACAGTATTTCATTGTAATTACATAAGACTTGAAATTAACTGCTGTGGATTCCTGAAAGATACATACGCATGCTATGATGCCATTTTGCTGACTTCTGTTTTGAAAATTGAAACTTGCTCTTATACATGAGATTTTCATTACCTACAAGTGGATTAATTTCTACATGATTACAGAAATACTTGCCCATACTAAACTTTTTTTTCATGCCTCTAGCCAATTACACAGTGATCTCGCAAGTTCAGAAATTGATCCGATATTATTAAGTCTTCTTGGCAAAACTTAGTTTGCCAATGATGCTGTTAATTGATCTGATTGATCCGATTTTAGGTATTCATGACAAAATTTGATTTGCTGTTGGTGCTGTTAAAGGAACTACCCTCCACTGACAATTGGACGGAAAAGAATTGTGATGTTCAGAAATTATTAGAAAGCATGAATAACTGTTTATCATCCTTTGAAATTTTAAAGATAGCAAACACACTTTTTCACACAAGGGACTATGGATGTACACCATGTGGTCTTCCTACAAAGCCTAAACTGCACAGGAAAATTCCCTCTTAATATCAATTTTGAACTATGCAGACAGGAAATTGAATGTTAGATATTTTCTTGACACTTTCTCAGTGAATTCTTAAGGGAAATAATCCCAAGTACTAACAGTATGCTGAAGTACAGGAAATGATCTCATACCCTATCTCAAAGAGGGAGGAACAGTACTAAGAGCACATTCATTTTAGTGCATACCTTAAACATTATGACAAGAAAGAGGAACAAATAAGGAGAGAAAAGCCACAAGAAGGTTGGAGGGAAATTCGCTTTAAACCAATGTTTTCATCAAAGCGAGAGCTGTCAACATAAGAAATGGAAATCTGTAAGGCACAGTATATCTTTCCCAATCTCATCTTTGTATACAGTTGTTTTTTTATTCTTATTTAAATCCTTGCTCAGGATGTGAGGTGTGGTGTGCTGATGCAGAACACTCAGGTCATTTTTGAGAAGGCAGAAGAATCTCCTCTCAACCTCATTGGGAAAGCAAAAGGGTGAGTCAGGTGTGAAGACGTTTTCACAGTGAAACTGTATGGCAGGGCTGCATACTAACCTACAGTAAAACAAGGAATGTTAGCGTGCATTTTAATTTCACGAATTTCGCGAGCGGCAACATTTGCGAAATTAAAATGCATGCAAAAGTTCTTGCCGACACAATATGCATTGGATGCCAGTGGTAAGTCGCTATATACTGTATACAGTAATTCGTCAAACCACTTGTAAGTTATGAGATGATTTGAACAAGTGGAAAACTAGTAAATAGCAATAATAGCATCAATGCTTACATGCACACATCTGCTTCTCACTAGATTTGTTTAGTCGCAATGCAGACCAGTGTGTATCCCTATTTCTGTGAGAGTCTTCCTGAAAATAATAATAATAGTCGGTTCTTAGAAATGCATAATACCATATGCGTGTACAAAATTAATGAAACAAAATCTATCACATATTTCTCTATTCAAACATATAATCAGCAATTGTCAAAAAAGGTGAGTTTTTAACACAGATTTGAATTTATCAAAATCTATAATGCATCTAACACTGAGAGGGAGATTATTCCATAATGAGGGTGCCATTTTTCCAAAAGCCCTATCACCATATGTCTTAGATTTGACACTTATTTCAGAGAGGAGATTTTTTTATTTTGAGCGCAGATTACGACCATGATGATATGGCTTGATGAGTTCACTGAGATATGCAGGGGCATTTCCTTGAAAACATTTGAATACAAGGGTCAAAATCTTAAATCTGATACGAGCTCTTATGGGCAACCAATGAAGACTACGAAGAATGGGAGTTATATGATCAAATTTCCTTTTGCGTGTCACAAGCCTTGCGGCTGAATTTTGTATCCATTGAAGTCCTTTCAAAAATAATTAACTTAATTGTCATGCCCTAAAAATAAAAAGATGAGGTAAAAATAAAAGAAAGACTTCAATGGATTTGTGCATTACAGTACTCTCCGCATAATAGGGTAAGCTCAGGCAGAGCGTTTCTTACCCGATTAAGCGGAGTACCTGATTAACAGAAGAACATGTCTCATGTGTATTTACATGCATTGCACACTGCACCAAACACCTACACTGTATGCTTAACACGCATGCTTGCTTGGTACATTAGGTACCTATACATACCTTACACTTGCTCAGTCACGAGCAATAATTTAAACTCTTTATATGGACAAATATGTCTTCAGAGAACTTTGTCTTTTGACTATACACTCCTCGCTAACACGCAGTTATTTTCCGAAATGAACATGTCTCTTTGCGTGCTCTAGTCACGTAGAACGTTGGGTTACTCTTCGAGAAGTGACTGGGGAAAAGCAAAATTATGGAGCTGGTGCATGGCCTGATTTTCATTGCAAACTTCTCGTATTGTGAATATTGTTGTGGAGCAAGGGAGGAGCGCAAGTGTGTTCAACTCCTGTCTATGTCTGTCTATGCAATTGTGAGTGCCAGCTACATGTATAATGTTCGTTTTCGTGTGGCAAGTTGGAGCGTGTACATGATTGTGTTTTCATGTTTAATCACTCCCCAAATGATCGGTCTTCTTTGATTAAGCAGAGAATGCGATTAGCTGTGAAAAATTTGACATGCATGATTTACTTAAGTGTTATATCTGCAATAAAATGTGGGTAGAAATTAGATTAGAAGAAAATTATTTGCCCATTTATGTGGAGAGGCAACCCGATTATCAGGTAATTTTAATGTGCATTGGAAGACACCCTGACATTACTACCCAATTAAACGGAGTACCCCTTTAAGCGATACCCCATTACGCAGAGAGTACTTTATTATTATTTTTTTTATGCAGGTGTAGCAAATTAGTATCTCCCTGTTTTGGAACCTGCCTGATTGTAATGTGGGATTGTTGGCAGCCCATGCACAGTGCAATGACATTAGAATCATAAAGGCACTAATATGTTTCTCTCGGACAGAGATTAAAGATTACTTGCCAAACAGAATTGAGAACATTAAAAAAAGAGAATAAAAAAGAAAACAACAAAGCTAATGTGTAATAAAGACATCAAGGTGTTGTATATGTGATTGTGGTTTTTGTTACCCTTGTATAAAAATTTGGCTGTTATGATGGTAGTGTGTAATTTCTTACGAACATAAGATTTGCACTACGCAGTGACAGTGCCATAACCCAGGGCATGATGGTTCACAGGGGTACAGTGTGGTGCATTACCCCTCACATAAAGGTGATTCTCAGTGTGACCAAACAATAATGACGGTTTCAGTTTGACCAAAGATGATGACGGTTATTTCTCGTACCCCTTATTTTCACTCAGCCATAGTGCAAGGCAATCCATCATCAACCCTGACTGGGATTTCAGGAGGATGGGCATTGGTGGCCTGGACAAGGTAAGAAATGACCATTGAATCAGGCTTGTGTGTCTACCTACATACCGACTTGGGACCTCGGCACACCTGGCACAGTAACGGCAACAGTCCGGGTTTTGCTTTGATGCGCCAAAAGGAACCATGTCTGGTTCTCTTAAAACAAGAAATCAGTGATTCGGTACAAAATCAACCAAAATTTTATTCTTGTGTCAAAATCAGGAGCAACACAAGAACAGTTGAAGATACATTTTGCAACAAAATTATTGGCTGGAAGTGATATCGTAACAGAACCAGACATGGTTCCTTCTGGCGCACCATAGCAAAAACTGGACCTTTACCATTACGATGCTTGTGAGACTGACTGATTGACTAACTGATGGACTGACTGACTACCCAACTGATTGACTTAATAAATGACAGTACCAAGTGTATATGGCATATTTGTAGCAAGTCTAATTTTTCATGAATTGGTACTTCCGCACAATTCATGAGTGGTAAAATTTGTGTTCGTGGAGTGCAGTAATGGACGGAAAAATGTATGCATGCAAGTCACATTTATGTTGGGATCAGAGTCAATATTTCTGCATGTTTTCAAATTCACAAATAGCTGGAGACTTGCAAAATTCACATAATACTGTATACACTGTTATTTTCGCCTACAGATATTTTCGCGAATGACAAGGTCATAGACATTTTCACGAGATGTTGTTTTCGCGAATTAACGCCGACGCTTAGGCCAAAAAAAAAAAATTGTTGTATTGGCGTAACCCGCCCGACCCTAAAAATTCCGCCGACCCTATGTTTTTATGCCTCCGCCATGGAGTGGTGCCGGAGGTATTATGTTTTCGGGTTGTCCGTCCGTCCATCCGTTCTTCCGTCCATCCGTAATGAATTTTGTGGACAAGGTAACTATCAAAACCTGTTGAGGTATCCTAATGAAACTTGGCATGTATGTGTATTAGGGGGTGAAGTTGTGCCTATCAACTTTTGGGTGCACATGCTCAAGGTCAAAGGTCAAGGTCAAATACATAAAATTTCACTATTTCCACCATGTCTATTGAATGCCTGAAGATATTTTCTGGAAACTTAGTGTAAACATGTATTACCCAATTAAGATTCTCTGGTGAAAGTTTGGGTCATGAGGTCAAAGGTCAAAAGGTCAAGGTCAAATACATAAAATTTCACTATTTCCACCATATCTATTGAATACCTGAAGATATTTTCTTGAAACTTAGTGTATACATGTATTACCCAATGAAGATTATCTGGTGAAAGTTTGGATCATGAGGTCAAAGGTCAAAGGTCAAAAGGTCAAGTAAAAATATTAAAACTTCTTTTTTTTTTCTCCATACCTTGGAAAATTGTTCAAGGTATCTTCATGGAACATAGTATATACATATACTGACTGGAAGTGATTATCTAGAGAATGTAGGGTTCATGGGGTCAAAGGTCAGTGGTCAAAGGTCAAGTGCAACACTTCAAAATTTTACTATTTCCCTCCTATCATGCAATGCCAGCAGGGTTATATCACACTTTTTTTACACTTGGTGTATGCATACATGTGTAACCTAATAGAAATTCTCTGGAAAGTTTTTTTTTTTCTTCTTTTTTTGCCTCAAAGGTCAAAAGGTCAAAGATCAAGTGAAAGTGCTGAACTAACTTTTTCCTCCATATCTCGGAAGGGGCTCAAGTTATCTTGAAACATAGTACATATTATGCATGTTCTACCTGAAAGTGATTATCTTGTGAATTTTAGGGTCAAGGGCCAGATGAAAATGGTAACAATTTACTATTCAATTCAGAAATTGCACATTTTCTCCACACCTGTACCTTGAAAATTACTCAATGCCTAAATGTATGAATGGGTCAAAGTCGAGTTAAAGTCCTTAAATCCCTAGATACATGCTCTCCTATTCATCCAATTAAACCTAGGTCAAGGAAGGTGAACATTCAACACATTTGTGACAAACTTGTCATTTCAATATTTTGCCAATTTTGTGAAAATGTAATCACACATTGTCCACATGTACTATCTAGACCTATTGGGAAAATCATGCATTATGGCGGAGGCATACCAGTCGCCAAAGCGACATTTCTAGTTTTATTATTTTTTGCTATTGATATCAAGTATCTTGTTGACTGCGATCGTGATCGCAAAAAACCCGGAAGTGGAAACGGCTCTGGGGATATCGGATGTACGAAGGAGAGATCTCGCTAGCACCTCGCATAGCCTCGCTTGATCAGTACGTCATCTGTTTCCAACACGGATGCGTACTCTATCAAGATTTATACAGTTTGAGTGTATACCCAAGGAGGTTCTAGAGAATGGAGTCACAACCGTCTTATTTCCTTTGCTAGATGTTCGAAGCCACCGCTCAAAAATATTTGAAGCATGTGCCAAACAGGATCTGCCGCGCAGATAGGAAGACAATTGACTCGTGTCTCATTGCATAATCACTAGCCACTTTCAAAGGAAGATATTTCTTTGTGATGGTAATTACTTTTCGCTATCCCTTCTTATAAAAGGTAGTTGGTACAGACATGAGGATGCGCGAATAGAAATTGAGCAGAAAATGCTGAAATACAGATGAAAAATACTCCACTAGTCATACCCGGTCACTAATCTAATATATCTATCAATAAAGAATTATACTTGAAGATTATTCCATATTAGTTTCATTTGCGGAAACTAAGCGGAAAAGTGATAAAACCAGCTTTCTAGGATGGTACAGTTTTAAAGATTTTCACATGATACAGCTCTGATTTACACTTTTGCGCAAATTTCTGGACCGAATTGTCTTTTGTTTTACATGCTTAATCATTAATTGAAATTTCATTTCATTTAATAAATAGATAAGCAAAATATGGCCAACATTATGATAACGTTCACAATTAATCTTCAGAATGCTCAGCAAGACGGCGGTAAGGAACATCGATCATCAAAGGCACAAGTGCACCTGTGGAATTCCTTTGTACATCAATAGAAATCTGACAACTGTTTGAATAATACAGCCAGTTGGAACTCCATGTATAAAACCTCCTTGGTATACCATCAGCGATATGTAAATACAGCTCTATGGTGTATACTTAGCACTCAGACTGCAATGTATTGTGCACAGTTTTGCCATAGGTTTCTTGTGTGGAGAACTTACACGAATCTGTATATGTGGGACTGTAATAGAGATCGCCGTGTGCGATGAAAAGATCGTACATAGATATGGGTCAATTTGCATCTATCTTATCTAAGTCAAAATAGTAAAATATGAAGTGAAAACATTCAGAATAGGGATTTCAACATCTTTAAATTCTGTGAAGGGGTATAATTTGAGTAATATCGGCCTCATAAATGATTTGTAGAATAGATGAACACAGCACATACGATTCAGCAGTTGTAACGTTTACTGAGCACGAGTTTTACACGTAAAATGCAGGTAGCAAAAAAAAAAAAAAAAAAAAAAAAATCCGCCCGACCGACCCTATTTGAAAATCTCATGTTACGCCAATACAACCTTTTTTTTTGGCCTTACGTGAATGCACTATCACACAGGGCGCACGGAGACATTTTTTAGTGTTGTTAAATTCGCGATCCAACTGTGATTCGCGAAATTCGCGAAAATTAAATCCTCGCGAAAATAACAGCTTATACAGTACATGGTATATACAGTGCGTTGTTAACTGACTTGTTGAGCTATTGAATGCTGAAACATGTAAACATATTAAGGAAAAAAAGTAAATGATGAAATATATTTTGTTCTGATTAAATTTGCTTGTTATTGCATGTCAAACTTCACAGTAAATTGTGTTATGATATTAATTACCACATCCATTTACTTTTCTCAAATTATCCAGGAATTCTCAGATATTTTCAGGAGGGCCTTTGCTTCAAGAGTTTTCCCACCTGAGTTTGTAGAACAAATCGGTAAGTTGATAAACAGATCTCAGAAAAGTTTCTTTCCATGTTGACAATTGAAATTTAACTTTTGAATCAATATTTAGAAAGGTGTGCCTGCATTGATGCATTATCAAAGGGCCTGAAAAATGTCATCTTGTCGCATATTATGTGAAGTGAGCAATATTTTTCCAGTCTTCATATAGCTCTTTGTCTTTGAGATGGATCCATTCTTTGAAAAGTCTTTTTAATAGACAGTTGTACTTTTTTTTTTTAAATTTTGCATCATAATCTATAAAATTATGTTTGAATATTGGCAGATATGTTTATGACTTTTCTTTGTTTGATATTGTGTTGCTGTTCGTGTTTGATGTGCTCCATTTTTAATACAGTGCACTCCCGTTATAATGAACACGGTTATGACGAAATTCCAGTTACAGCGAAGTAAAAATTCAGGCTGCAACATTATCCACTCTATGTATTTTTATTGTTTATTTGTTCGCTTACAGCAATATTTCGATATATAGGAAGAAAACTGCCAATCCTGAGGACTTTGTTTTAATGGGAGTCCACTGTAGTGTTTGCAAAAGCAAAGAGGTTTGAATTTTGTTTGCAATCTCTTTTGTCTTTCTGGTCTGTCTCTTGACAGGTGCCCAGCACGTGAAAGGAATTCTGCTGTTCGGACCACCTGGTAAGATTTCAGAGCCAAAGCCATGCTTGTTCTGGTGAAATGTTTAGATTGTAGAGCAATGTTATCCTTGATTGACTGCAGTGTAACAGATGCAAAGGTTTGGCGAATATTCAATGATCATAGTAATTACAATATTTAAGTATTGCCTATCTATACCCAATAAGTTGCGAGCAACTCTTGCTACAACAGCTGCTTTTGTTTTCAGTTGTCTATTTTCCCCAGATTATTGTTGTGATACAAGAAAATCTTGTCTTTGTGAATGAAAGGGTGATATATAAGGATTAAACTGCCTTTGAGCAAACTCTCAAGTGGGAATAGTTTTCTCTTAAAGGTCCTGTTTACCTTTGGGAGCAGTGATTTAAAAATGTTCAAGATATCACATTTGATGCATATGTGTAGGTCTTTTGTATCACAAAACATCCTACCATATACAATTTCAGCAATGAAGCCTGTAATATAAGGAGATATCAGTATTTTTCTCAATAATCCATAACTGTAGACGGTTTAGTCTGGAAACATTATTATTATAAATACTGTTCACATTTTGTGTATTTAACAATGCTTAACATCGATTATACGGATTCAAATTTTTACAGTGGTTGTTTCTATCCCTAACTCACATTCTAGAACTATTTTAAAGCGCTAATGCTGGGTTTTTGTTTCATCTGCAAATGGTAAATTATGCCTTTGAATCTCTCTGCGGACCATCATGGCTTCCTATCGTCTGTCGATCCTCGACAGGTACCGGCAAGACGCTGATGGCAAGAACCATCGGCAAGATGCTGAACTCCAGAGAGCCCCAGATCGTGAACGGGCCGGAGATCCTCAACAAGTTCGTCGGCGAGTCGGAGGCAAACATCCGGAAGCTGTTTGCCGCCGCGGAAGAAGAGCAGAAGAAGGTAAGGAGCCGTAGTTAAAGGCAAGACTAAGGGATCCAAATGGCGTCCGTCCGTCGTCCGTCACAAATGTTAAAGTTTACCTGCAAGACTCTCTTATGATGCATAACTTGGCAACTGTTACAGCAATGGCAGCCACACTTGGGTGATAGAAGCACTAGGGGTATCTTCATGTTATGGTGTTGTCGGAGGTCATGTGATGATGTCAAAGGTCATTTGAGGTCATATATTAAAGAGTATGTGCAAGACTCTCTTTTCTATGTTAAAGTTTACCTGCAAGACTCTCTTTTGACAAATAACTTCACATAAGTTGCTTGGATTACAACCTTACTTGGGTCAGAGATGCACTGGGGGTACCTTCATGTTATGGTGCCGTTGGAGGTCACAGACTCTCTTTTGACAAATAACTTCACATAAGTTGCTTGGATTACAACCTTACTTGGGTCATAGATGCACTGGGGGTACCTTCATGTTATGGTGCCGTTGGAGGTCACAGGATAAGGTAAAAGGTCATTTGAGGTTATACGTTAAGGGTATTAGCCCACATTTGTAAACCTGCAGCAATTGGTCTCATAGTTAGCATGGAGTTTGGGTATGATTGCAGTAACACCTGTGCAAAATTTCGTTCCAATTAGTCCATTACTTTCATAAAAATAAATGAAAATGCACCGTAATCCGTATGCATGCGTATAACGCTCGCTAGCTCCAGTCCACGTACGTGTTACATGTACAATGTACGTAGCTATAGCCCGCGCTCATAATTCGATGTTGGGTCGGGTTAACCCGGTTTGAAAATTGATTTTAAAACAATGAT
Organism: Diadema setosum; assembly: GCA_033980235.1. Classification (NCBI taxonomy): domain Eukaryota; kingdom Metazoa; phylum Echinodermata; class Echinoidea; order Diadematoida; family Diadematidae; genus Diadema; species Diadema setosum. Next base: position 5,913,320 of record CM067080.1, read on the forward strand.
TTTCTCTCTTTTATCGAATGGTATAGACAAAGAGCGACAGGTGAGGTATGTTACTGTTATAACTTGTACTTGAAGTCATATTGGACCTGTTTTATGCAGTTTTGATTTTCGTGGGTTTGCAAATGTGGGCTAGTACCTTTTAAAGTTTACTTGCAAGACTCTCTTATCACACGTAACTCGACACATGTTGCTACAATGGCAATCAAACTTGGGTAATGGATGCACTGGGGGTACCTTCATGTTATGGTGACGTAAGAGGTCACATGATAAGGTCAAAGGTCATTTGAGGTCATACGTTAAAGTTTTCTTGCAAGACTCTTATCACACGTAACTCAGCACATGTTGCTACAATGGTAATCAAACTTTGGTGATGGTAGATGTCTCTTCGGAAGTTGAAGGTTACCACAAGGTCAAAGGTTACAGACGGGGGTCAACGAACTTTTAGGGCCCAATGTTAAGTTTTTAGGGCGCAATTCGTTTATGGCTCATAACTTTTGATCCCTTTGTCTGTTTGTGACCGAACTTGGATGGAAGATGTCCCTGGGGGAGGTGAAGGCCGTCACAAGGTCAAAGGTCACAGACAGGGGATCAACAAACTTTTAGGGCCCAATGTTATGTTTTTGGGGCACGTTTTGATTGTGGCTCATAACTTTTGATCCCTATGTCCGTTTGTGACCAAACTTGGACGGTAGATGTCCCTTGGGGAGTTAAAGGTCATCACAAGGTCAAAGGTCACAGAAAGGGGTCAACATTTTTAGGGCCCAATGTTCAGTTTTTATGGTGCATTTCGATTATGGCTCATTACTTTTGATCCCTTTGTCCGTTTGTGACCAAACTTGGATGGTAAATGTCCCTTAGGGTGTTGAAGGTCACCACAAGGTCAAAGGTCATAAGCAGGTCAATTAACTTCTGGGAGTTATAAAAGATATTAATTCCTTGTACGTGAATGGGCGAGACGCAATTTGGCGATTGCCTTGTCTGAGAGAACTTGCTATCTAATCATCAAAGGTACCCTGTCGCTGTGTAAGGTAGATGGAAAATGAAGAGATGATCATTTTTCGGGGCGTGGCAAAAATGGGAATTTGTGAAGCTTCATAGGCATGATGAAAATGAGGTTCTACCACTTCTTTTTTCTTTTTCTTTTCTTTTTTTTTTGGGGGGGGGAGGGGTTAATTGTGCAACATTTCATTAAATTCACTAGATACCCTCTAAAACTTAGAATTTGTGATTGGTCACTTGTATTAGTTAATTTGAGGGAGACCTGGCCCCATTTCATAAGTAAAAGATATTAGGGCAGCAAGTCTTGGTGGAATGGCAACATCCCATAGCAACAGCCAGTTGGAAAGCTGGATTCTTGTCTTTACCATGACAATTGCCATTCCAGCAAGAGCTGCTATCTTGTTAACTTTTTATGAAGTGGAACCCTGGATTGCTGTAAGATTACACAGTCTGTTTCTTATTTTAAAGAATTCTCTTTCAAGTTTTGCTGATCTATTCATTATCAGATGGTGTACTGCCTTCTTTACAGCATTAAAGCATATCCTATGTCATAGTAACTTTTTTTGTTAGCTGCTTGAGGCTCAGTGCCTTGGCCGGAAGAAAGTCTGCACAAATGAAGCATGATGTCCTACAAAAATAAAGCCAGTTATAGTCATCTCAATACAGCGAGAACTACTTGTAGTACATTCATTGTTTTGGAAGGTAGTGAGGACCACTCACTATCACATCCAGCTGGGACAATTCTGTCATTATGGGATGATCTAAAGCTCTTTGAAGCACTCAACTTTGCTTGCTGCAAGTCAGATGTGTCAGTGTGTTTTTACCTCTCCAATCTCTCTCTCTCTCTCTCTCCTGTTTAGCTTGGTCCAAACAGCGGTCTTCACATCATCATCTTCGATGAAATCGATGCCATCTGTAAACAGAGAGGATCCATGGTGAGTTTCAGTCTCTTACTGTCACCCTGCTGCCCCTATCCACCCCTGCTGATTCCCCACCAACAAAGTGAATCACTGAACTGCACAAAGCCAAAATTGCGTGTATGCATGAGTACAGCTGTAGGTGAGAGGGTGCGGTGTGTAAAAATGTTTGTCACATATTTGCCTTCTTCATAACCTCGCTTAATAACCCTACTTGGCAATTATTGTCCCCGCCAAACGAGTTCGAGCAGGGGACTATGAAACAGGCTCTGTACGTGTGTGTGTCTGTGTGTCCGTCCGTCCGGCCGTCCGTCTGTGCATCCGTGTGTGATCAAAATGTTCAATTTGCTACTTCTCTGTCATTTATGAGCCAATTTTAATTCTGTTTGCTTTATATGATAGCACTACATGGGAGCTTTGAAACTTCTACACAGAATTTCAGTTGTGACCTTTGACCTTGACCTTTGACCTACATTGCACATCTTGCTTCAAAATCCTACTCCTTCGCCATTTCTAACCCAATTTTGATTCTGTTTGCTTTATATGATAGCACTACATGGGAGCTTGGAAACTTCTACACAGAATTTCAGTTGTGACCTTTGACCTTGACCTTTGACCTATATTGTACATTTTGCTTCAAAATGCTACTCCTTCGCCATTTCTAACCCGATTTTGATTCCGGTTGCTTCAGAATTTTGACCATTGACTTCTTTGACCTTTGACCTTGATTTTTGACCTATATTGTACATTGGCTGCAAAATGCTACTCCTTCGCCATTTCTTACCCGATTTCGATTCCGTTTGCTTTATGTGATGGCACTAGGTGAGGGCTTCAAAACTTCTACACAGAATTTTGACCTTTGACTTCTGTGACCTTTACCTTGATTTTTTTTTACCTATATTGTACATTTTGCTACAAAATGCTACTCCTTCGCCATTTGTAACCCGATTTCAATTCCGTTTGCTTTAAGTGATGGCACTAGGTGAGGGCTTCAAAACTGCTACACAGAATTTTGACCTTTGACTTCTTTGACCTCTGACCTTGATTTTTGACCTGTATTGTACATTTTGCTACCAAATGCTACTCCTTCGCCATTTCTAACCCGATTTCGATTCCGTTTGCTTTATGTGATGGCACTAGGTGAGGGCTTCAAGACTTCTACACAGAATTTTGACCTTTGACTTCTTTGACCTTTGACCTTGATTTTTGACCTATATTTTACATTGACTACAAAATGCTACTCCTTCGCCATTTCTTACCCGATTTCAATTCCGTTTGCTTTATGTGATGGCACTAGGTGAGGGCTTCAAAACTTCTACAAATTTTGACCTTTGACTTCTTTGACCTTTGACCTTGATCTTTTTACCTATATTGTACATTTTGCTACTAAATGCTACTTCCGGCGGGGACATATATTACGCACCGCGTAATTTCTACTTTTCCTTGTTTATAATCTTTATAAATACCCAAATACTTTGTCTAAATTCCATATCATATGATGTGAAATTTCATACTCCCTTCAGTGGGGGTTGACATCTCAAAAATAAAAGGCAAAAAAACTTCGAGTGTAACAGTTTTGAGGTCGTGGGTCCTACCCCTTCTGTTGCCATGGTAACTTAAGGGGTATCATGACTTACAGTCAACCATACCGAAGTCGAATCTGTTTGGACTGAAGAAATAGCTTTGACTTAGAGAAAATTGGACTTATGAGGGATTAAAATCAACAGACAATAAAGAGGAGAGGACTTGAAAAGACCGTTGACTTAGGCGATTATTTGACTTACAAATGCAAGGTCGACTTAAGCAAGGCTGACTGTATATTTATGTGTGGTTTGTGAATGGATAATTCTTTGTCTGGTTTCAGACCGGTGGTACGGGCGTGCACGACACCGTTGTCAACCAGCTCCTCTCTAAGATTGACGGTGTGGAGCAGCTCAACAATGTCCTTCTCATTGGTAAGTCAGTTGAGGGATGAGGACATTATCGACCTCGATGCTAGTAATGACAAATCGTCGGCAGAGACTGATAAGGGTGTTAAGTTACCACTACAGCCGTAGTGTTCGAGGCACCTTTAGTAACACCCTTATCATTCTCATCCGACGAAATGATCCTGATTTATGAAATAGGATTGTGATAATGATGATGACAATAATGTTAGCGTTATATTGCTTGTTACCATGGTGATGAGGATGACAAAGACTAGTTATGATAAATATTGTGATAACTTTGATGATATTGGATATGACGATGCTTTGGTTTATATAAAGGTGACTGTGGTTATGCTGATGAGAATGATGCTGTCCATTCCAATGATGATGGTTGTGATTAAGCTGATTATATTACAGTTTCATCATGGTAATGGAAATCATGACACCAGTAATTATGATGATGATGATGATGATGACAATCTCGATATCACCAATAATGATGAGCATGACGACTTTGGGAATGATAAAGACTACTGGTATAATATGACGTTAGTTTAAGTGATAATGGTGAGAGTGGGTTTGTTGTCCGTACTGATGATGGTGTTGATCATCTCTGTGATGACTTTGCAGATGAAGATGATTCTTTGCAGCAGTTCACAAATTTTATCAAAAGAGACATGTTATTTCTACCTTCAACATACACTCTATTGTGTAACTAGAAGCTAGCGCGAAAATAAAAGCACGAGAATATTTTTGCTTGCCATACCCTCCAGTAGATAGTGCCTTGATTCCCCGGAATGAAAAAGAAGAATTCCCCTTACCCGGCCGAGCGCGAAAATATCCATTTTTACAGTATATATTTTTAACATGATATAGTCATGTATATATGCATCTCAATTGTTGCTTTGCTCTGAAACCAAATATGACATGCTGGCCATACAGTGGTATTGGCATGGATCTGTAACAGTTGGCCCTATGTAATGCATGCTAGTTGTACAAGTTGTACATGGTCGATATGACCTTGCACAAACTCTTCTAGTCAGTGTGATCAATATTATACTTGATCAGTAGATACAAGTGTATATTTTCACTGTAAGAATGCAGACTGTGACGTTAACTAACCACTGACCTCTGACCCTTGACCTTTCCCTCTTCCCTTTTTCCCCGCCAGGTATGACCAACCGAAAGGATCTCATCGATGATGCTCTCCTACGACCCGGCAGACTGGAGGTCCAGATGGAAATTGGTAATTCCTTCATCATCTGTGCAACAAAATTTCTACATGTCGGAAGATGACAGTTATTGTGAAAGTAAAAGTCAAGAGCCTCGTGATCACATGTCATGCTATAATAGAATACATTTCCAATCCGTATGCTGTGATTTCTCTAAAGAGCCCCCAATTTTATCAATCCCAATTGTAGCATTTACTTGCCTTGGTATCTTGGTATTTAATTGCTTTCACAAATTAGTCATATCAGGATATTTTCTGAGTCAAGGTTGATCTGAATTGTACATGTTATTAATTGTTACTTGAAATATTTAGGCTTACTGACCTGTGCTGCTAAAAAAGGCAATGACAGTCTCCCATTTACTTTGATATATAAGTTGCCCATGTTGAAGAATTATTCTGTGTTGTAAGTGAAATAACATTATCAGCTAGGCAAGGATGGATGGGTCAGTGTTGTTCTGCCGCCTTGACTTGTATCACAGGTCTGCCAAACGAAGAGGGTCGCCTGCAGATCCTGGAAATCTACCTGGCCAAGATGCGGGAGAACAAGAAGCTCAACGCTGACGTCAATGTCAACGAGCTGGCAGCGCTGACCAAGAACTACAGCGGGGCGGAGATTGCGGGATTGGTGCGGGCCGCCCAGTCCATGGCTATGAACAGCCTCATTACGGTGAGCATGCTGTAACAAGACAATCGTGACATGGTTGTTTCATCTTCAAACTGTAACAAAGAGTCCCCTTGAGTGGTGTCTCAAGTTTCCATACCACCCATCCCCCCCCCCCTTTCCCTGGTAACTGCCCAATCCAAACATATTCACACAAAATTTGATATGTTGGTGGCAGTGTTTGAAGTCAAAATGTATAATTATGTTAGTGAAGTGCCAGGTCTTGTGTGGTAGGAAGTGAAATGGTTTGTAGATAATATACACCTCTCTGTGTGGGAGACACATTAAGGGCTCCCATGCTTTTATTTTATTTTATTTTTTTTTTTTGTGGTTTTACCGAAGAATTTATGCCCTTAGAGTTACATAACTTCCCAGGTTTTAATCAAGCAAAGAATAAATCAGTACTAGTAGTCTTAAACGTGAGTTCCCCATGATGCATTGCAAGCTAGCAGCAATCCATCAAAATGAATATCTGAGTCCAGTAATTAAACTTGCTTACAGTATTGGAATGATGCCCTTGTTATTCATGTTAATACTCAACAACAGGGTTTTTTTTCTCTATTTACCTATTTTTGGAGCTCAAGAGTTTTAGGAGGTTTGTCATGTAATATATAATGTTCTTAAAGTTGTTGTGTTAACGTACTAAGTGTGAATGTTTGTTGGATCCAGGCAGCAACCAAGGTTGAGGTGGACTACGACAAGGCAGAAAAGATGCAAGTCAGCCGAGAGCACTTCATGTGTGCCATGGACACAGACATCAAACCAGTAGGTTCTTTTTATTGACCAGTTCCTTTAATTAAGTGCATTCAACACTTTCTATTGCTGCATCCCTGTGTTGTGCATTTGTACTATTCATATATCTTCTTTGTTCTCTCTATTAACTCTCCCCTTTCTCTCTCTCTCTCTCTTTCTTTCTCTCTCTCTGTCTCGCTCTCTATCTCTTTGACTTTCCGAATATAAGATAAACATGTCTGAATTGTTACTGGAATCTGAAATCCTGCAACTTCAAATGTCCCGGTAGAATTTGAAACAGCTTTATAAATATTTTTATGCACATTCTATGCATTCTATGTTCTGAAAAGTTACCCTTAACAACCATGATGTATGCTGGAGCCTTGCCCGACATAGCAACAACAACATGTAAAGACCCTGTTCAAACACGCAAAAGGCCCAGTGTAAATGCAAACTGGGCCAAATGTGTGGCCAATTTTAGTCTGGCTTCCAAACCCTCTGCCCGTACTATTTCGTTATTCAGGATATTAACCCCCTCAACGTAGAAAACTAGTATAGTTTCAGGTGGTTTTGTCCTGCAAAAGATTTTTCCTTCGGCAAAGGCTTTGCCCGAACGACGACAAAGTCGTCGCCACGGAATCCAGTTGGCAAAGGGTCTGAAAACCAGACTATACCAAATTGCGTTTGTTTGCAAGCAGAGCGCCACTACGACAAAATATTGAAAGGTTTGAATTAAAAGCGCGGCCGAGCCCGGCATTGTAAACGGACAAAATTGCGGGGCTTGGCCCCGCAATTGAGGCTGGGCTCAGCTGCGGCTCGGCCCAACCCCGCACTGTAAACGGGGTCTAAGTGAATTCCTGCCTATGGAACATGATGGAAGGGATAAGATGAATGAAATGGTTTGTTAGGAGACTGTAGGAAAAGAAACATCCCTGAATTGTAATGTATTACAAATACGGTCTATACACACATGAGATAGGTGAGATTTTTTTTATGCCTCCGCAACAAAGTGGCCGGAGGCATTATGTTTTCGGGTCGTCCGTCCGTCCCGTTTTGTTTTTGTCGATATCTCAAGAACCGTGTGGTGGTTTTACATCAAACTTGGTATGAGGGTATATCCTTGGGGGATAATACTTTGTGTGGATTTTAGGGTCGCAGGGTCAAAGGTCAAAGGTCACAGGTTATTTTGTGAAAAAAAAATTGAAATTTTATGTTTTTCTCCATATCTCGCAAATGGTTCAAGGTATCTTCATGGAACTTAGTATATATGCTTGTACCGATGGGCAGTGATTATCTAGGGAAGTTGGGGGTCATGGGTCAAAGGTCAGGGGGGTCAAAGGTCAAGGTCAACTCCTCAAAATATCACTGCTTTCCTTAAAATGCAATATGCCTGAAGGTTTTTTTTTTTTTTAACTTGATTGTATGGCATGTATTACCCAATATGTATTTTTGGGGAAGTTTCTTGCCAAAAGGTCAAAGGTCAAAAAGTAAAAGGTCAAGTGAAAGTGCTAAATTGCACTTTTTCCTCCATATCTCGAAAGTAACTCAAGGTATCATCATGAAACTTACATATTTATGCATGTTCTACCTAACAGTGATTTTCTGTGGAACTGTGAGGTCAAAGGTCAAAGACCAGGTTTAGATAATGCTATTTTCCCATTTGATACTGAAATTATACTTTTTCTCAATACCTTGAAAATTACTCAATGCATAAACTTATAAAAGGGTCAAAAGTCAAGTAAAAATCATCAGTTCCCCAAATACCTGCACTCTGACATTTGAATAATTCATCCAATTGAACCTACATGTAGTTCTAGGAAAGTGAACATTCAGCACATTTGTGGCAAACCTGTCATTTTAAAGGGTGTGTAAAGTTCTGGTCGAGGTGAGGATTTAGCTTTTAACGTTTTGCGAGATATTCAGAAACCACTCTATGAGATGTCAAAGAGCATGCAGTTCTAAGGGGTATCAAAAGTTTATTCGATGAAAATCGGTTTTGAAATGGCTGAGATATCCAAAAACAAGGTGAAACAAAGAGATCCTAATAAAGTTGTGGCATGTCGCCTTTTATTATTAGCACGTTTTTTGGATATCTCAGCCATTTGAAAACCAATTTTCATCAAATAAACGTTGAATCCTTCTTAAAATTATATTCTCTTTCATATTTCATAAGAGGCTTTTCATTATCTCACTTAGGAATGTTCAAAACATGAATCCCCACCTCAACCAGTACTGTACAGTCCCTTTAATATTTTGCCAATTGTGTGAAACTGTCATCACACATTGTCAAGACATTGTACTATAGACCTATTAGGAGAACCATGCATTATGGCGGAGGCATATCAGTCGCTGTAGCGATATATCTAGTTTTTTTCAAAAACCAGTTTTGTTTTGTTTTTTTCATTTGAATCAACTTGTTTTGCAAGTTTCTTACCTTCATTGTCTGTGACTTAAAGGCCCGAATTCACGAAGGTGGTACAATCAGAACCATGATTTAAGCCATGGGCTATGCAAATTTCTTCTGCGTAAATACGATTGACATATTGCGTACTGTACGAGCTGAAATTTTTGCGTACAGATATTTCGCGAATTGCTACTTGAGGACATTTTCGCTTGTTGTTAATTTCGCGGTTGCGAGGGTCTAACTGAACTTAGTTATTCGCGCGTTGTTATTTTCGTGGTTCAAAGGCGTTTCGCGAAATTCGCGAAAATAAAACCACCGCGAAAATTTCTGCCAACAGACGTCAAGTAGCAAACGTGCATTTGTATGCGCGTGTCAAAGGCACACCTATTTCATGCTTATTTTAGACCATGGTCTAAATCTGTACCATGATCTATGTTTAAACCACCTTCGTGAATTCAGGCCAAAGAGGTGGCATGGAGTTGCATCACATTATTGTGTATTTAAAGGAGGATATCTTGTCTAACCCATGCAGTCCTTTGGTGTGAGCAGTGAGAACTTTGACAAGTACATTCTGAATGACATCATCAACTGGGGAGAGCCGGTCCAGAGAGTGCTGGACGACGGAGCCCTGGTGGTCAGACAGACTAAGGCCAGTGACCGGGTACCTCTGGCGAGCATGCTTATGGCAGGTAGGACCATGCACACTTCCTGAACTCTTTGTGTGTTTTGGGTTTTCCACCACCAGAAAGGCATGAGCATTACGGCATGGTGGGTTCTTAAACATGATTCTTATTCTTCATTCCTAAACTTGATTCTCAAAACAGGATATAAGTGTAAAACCTTTCCAGTAGAGCATGTGCGTCTATGAACGAAATTGTCTACCTTCAAATTCCCTTTCAAATTTGGGCATTAAAATGGTGTATCTTGTTATCTCAGGGTAATGATGGTGACAGGACTCTCTGGAAAAGACTGCCTATACCATTACCGAAGTGGTTTCATGATACGCATACATTCAATGCTTTATGTACATGTATAAATAGTACAGCATCGGCCACACATACATGTGCATTGATTCATTAAATGTTCTGGTGCTTAGTTCGGTGGTTAAAGCTGGGTACACACTACGTTACATTGATTGCATTGCATGATATGTTGTTACAGAGCATCAATCCAGCAAAAGATTTCACAATGTTGTTGCCTTTATGGAGTTGGTAAGAATATTTGTGATATATGTCTCTGAGTGGTGTATCTATCGTGTAGCAGAAAATATTCCTGGCAGCACCCTTTAGTTATAATGACCGGGAAACGAAGTGTTGGCTGTGCTAAAAGGCTATCATATGTGGTGTATGTATATTTTGTATATATGTATGTATATGTATATTTTCTGAATATCTATCTATCTTCACGCCTTCTCATCCCACAGGCCGTCCCGGCAGTGGAAAGACTGCGCTAGCGGCAAGGCTAGCCTTGGAATCAGGCTTTCCCTTCATTAAAATCTGCTCACCGGAGGACATGGTTGGATTCTCCGAGTCGGCAAAATGCCAGGCAATCAAGAAGGTGAGTGAGCCCTCATTGACAAGGAGCTTTTAAGTCACACTATACCCTACGTGCTTAAAGGGATGGTACAGTTTGAGTTTGAGTTTGAGTTTATTTTATTTCACCACGGGTCACTCACTTCAGCCAATGGCTGTTCTTCTGTGAGTCCGTGAAGTAAAAAATCATACAATTACAAAATACAACATTTTATACATAGTATAAGAAACTTTAAAAGAAAGTAACAAAAAAAAAGAAAAAAAATTAAATACAAAAATCAAACGAACAGATACTCAAAAACAAATCATAGGAAATCATGCATACTACATAAAGAAAATGAGAATTAAGATACTGAAAAAAAAAAAAAAAAAAAATGGTGGAGATGAGAATTGGGCTTTTAACTTTTTGCGAGATACCAAGAAAACACTTATGAAATAGTACAGAGCATACCATTTTGAGAGGAATTCAAAGTTTATTTGATGAAAATTGGGTTTGGAATGACTGAAACATCCAAAAACAAAGTAAAGCAAAGCAAAGCGATCGTAATAAAGTGTGGGTCCCACACTAATTAGAATCGCTCTGTTTTGGATATCCCAGCCATTTCAAAACCGATTTTCATCAAATAAACGTTGAATTCCTCATGGAATTACATGCTCTTTCATATTTCATAAGAGGTTTCTCATTATCTCACCCAAAAATGTTTGAAATCTGAAATTAGGTCTCAACCAAAACTATATGATCCCTTTAAGGAGGGGATGTGAGGGTGGCAAGGGGCAAGAGAAGAAAGTTGCAAAAAAGTTGTTCAGCTTAAGTGAATAGTAGACTTTAGGAGACAAATTCTCCTGAGGTTTAGCAGTACCATGGAGTTATTCCTATGATACAACAGCTAGAAAAGTCAAATCTTGTTGTGTTATTGGTCAGCGTTTTAGTCCAGTTCCATTGTGGTTGTTTCTGACTGTAAGATATGTGTGCACTAGTTTTATACCAGTGATGTGTCTCACATATGGCAATTATTTAGCATGTCGTCAATTCGTGTTTACATTTCATCATCAAATCGTGCTAAATGATCAATAACTTCCATGAAATTCCACAATGTTAATCATGTTGTTACATCAAATATTACCCGTTGTTCAGAACCAGACGGATATTGACTTAAGAATTGAAGAAGAATCGTTAATCTCCTTTTCCATACATTGTATCTGACCCAAATTAACCCCTATACAGGTGCATAATTGTGATTTGTCACCGACTTTCAGTTTTCAGCCATTATTCAGTTTCCTGCATTGCATTGGCACTGATGTCTACTTTTCTTCACATAACTATGTCACATGTTCTTGCTTGTAGATCTTTGAGGATGCATACAAATCTCAGGTTAGCTGTGTGGTGGTCGATGACATCGAACGACTTCTGGGTAAGTACTTTGAGAATTGAAGAAAACAATGTGTTAATTCTACTGGAGGTAATTCTCCTTTCTACTCACATCTATCTACTGCCGTTCTTAGGTGCTATGTTCATATTTTCATTATGTGAAGGGTTTGGGCTTTTTTGCACCGAAGTTATTTGTTCCTCAGATTGAAGCTTGTTAGCTTGTGATATCAAAAGCCTCCCTGATATGCTTGAAGAGGAAACCATTTTGTTTTTGCAAGTTGAATTTGCCTCAGAGAAAGAAGGAGACATGTGAAAGGACTTTGATAAAAAGAAAATAACACATCCATGAAAGCATGACCACAAAATTATAAGTATTGTTTTATGTCTCTAAAAATGCATATATCTATTTGAGTTATTAGACAATAAAGCTACTTTTCTACTTCTAGGTCATCCAATTTATCTGGTATTACATATGTATGGTTGTCATATGTATCTCAAAACGGTGCTCTGTGAATGCTTTTGTCTTGTAAATAGTCTTTTGAGAGGTAGGGGCTGGGCAGAGGTTTGCTTTCAAGCAATAGAAAATACTACTCTTTTGTATACATTGCAGTTTTTCCAAAGCAGACATGGCTTAACTCTCGTTTATTTTTTGTCCTCTCTTAGACTATGTTCCCATTGGCCCTCGCTTTTCAAATCTTGTTCTACAAGCACTGCTTGTCCTGCTCAAGAAAGCACCTCCCAAGGTAAGAGAAGCACTCTTCTTCAATTCATCCTTTTGCTGTATGATCCAGTATCGGCAAACTTTATAGAAATATGGTGCAAGACACTGTATACCTGCACGCATGTGCAATATCAGAGCTGTGAAAATTTCAGAGTAATCTTTAATTTCATGATCTATTAAAGTACTGTTTTCTTGTTGGATAAGTACACAAATTTATTGGATACAGACGGAATTTACATAGCATAATTGGATGATCATAAACTTGTGATGATGTGCCTGACTTGAACCTAGCAACAAACCCTAAACCTACTTTTATAACTTATGACCCCCAAAAGAACAATTTTCAGTCAAATGCCACAGAGTATGCTGCCATGACAGCAGAGGAAGAACTTTGTGTCACCTTATGGCAGAAGTTTCGCAGTATAGTTGCCACAGTATACAACTTTTGCTCATTTACTCAAATGTACAAAATGTCTTTGCATGGTTGGTTGGTGGTCACCTCATGTATCATAATGAAAAATTATGTTTGAGAAATTTTCACGGAAGATTTCCTGGAGGAGTCCAAGAAATATTAAAATATTAGAATGAGTATTGTCAAGTAAAAGGGTGCTGCATACTCCATATATTTAATTGGAACTTCTGAAAACTTCACGCGTGGTTAGATTCTCAATCATGGATTACAGTGAATGAACAGAGAAATGTATGCGTGCACACATAGTGTCAGCTTAGAACTTTTTGTGTTGTTCAATATGTGAATAGCACCCAACTCATGAATTTCCCAGAAATAAAAACCTCACAAAATAATATATGGTGTATACAGTTATTTTCATCACTAGAAAGTAGTACCAACATCTTTCATTCCAATCATTGTGCCCTGTCTACTGATAGTTAATCTTATGTTTTCTTGATGACTTTTCCTGCTTCCGATTTGGGGTCCATGTACGCGTATGCTGCCCCCTAGGGTCGAAAGTTGCTGATTATCGGCACCACAAGTACCTACGATGTGCTGCAGGAAATGAAGATGACGGACATCTTCAACACACACATCAGGGTGTCCAGTCTCTCGACGTCGGAACACCTCTGCAAAGTACTTGAGGTAGGAAGCGACTCCCATGTGATGAGACCCTTACCATCTTTTGTTAAACATCATAAGGACTAGAACAGCACTTGCTGTTGAGCGAAGCGCGATTGTCGAGTGGATAAGATGCCTGTCCACTGATCACGAGGTCGTAGGCAAGAAACCTGCTCGAGTATGCATGCCCATGACTTCTTTTGTCATGGCTACTACTAAAACACTGATCAATGCAGTGCTTATTTATGTCGACGTAGGGTAATTTGTCAATCAGTTGCGAGTTTTGTAAACTAGAAAACGACACAAGGTGTAACAAAACAAGGTGTAACAAAACTCACGATCAGGTGCTCTCCAGAAGGATCCTCAATACTGATACAATGGCCAGGTGCTGTTAGTATAATTGTTTATTATCTTTTCATGGATCTGCATCGTTGCTTTTGTCAGAGCAGACCAGAAAAGGCATCAGAATCCCCAAGGATTCCAATAATGATAATACTACTTTGAAAACACATATTTTCTTAGCTCCTCAACCCCCTGCCTTATAAATGATTGAAACAAAAAGGGGTGACAAGATTGGCAGAATTTACAAATTATCTTGAATGTAAATTACCCATTGGAGATGTAGTGGAGCTTATCAACTCATGTCGCATATTTTGAATTCAAACCTCCATAGGAGCTGCAAGTCTTCACCCCCGAGGAGCGGCAGAGAATTCGGACCAAGACGGAGGGGAAGACCCTGATGATTGGCATCAAGAAACTTCTGGTCCTGCTGGAGATCGTGAGACAGACGGAGGAGACCTACAGAATACCCAAATTCCTCAGCCTCATGGAGGAAGAGGGAGGGTATGTAAATTAATTCAGACATTGTCATATTCTTCCTCCTCCTCCTTTGTCATTGATTGTTTCTTCAACATCATCATCATCATCATCCTCTTTTCATCGTCTCATTATTATTACCATAAATTCATCAATCTCCTCCTCTTTCTCTTATAATTATGAGGCAATTACATCATCCCCCTTTACATATTATAGTTGACATTTGTGACAAACATGTCATTTCAATTTTTTGCCAATCATATGAAACTGTCATCACACATTGTCGAGACGTACTATAGACCTTTTGGGAGTACCATGCAATATGACGGGGGCATACCAGTAGCCATAGTGATATTTCTAGTATTTTTTTTTTGATAATGTGATTAGGTGTGTCTGAGAGGCTCTTTTCATTTTTTAATAACCCATAACACAAGCTTTACTTTCAACTCTTCTAACCTTTGAAAGGATGATGCTACTGCCCTGAAAGTTATATTAGTTTTGGTCATACACTAGACTCCCGTTATAACGAAGTCCTCGGGACTCCTCGGGACTGGCAGTTTTCTTTCGTTATATCAGAATTTTGTTATAACTGAACAAATAAACAGTAGAAAACATAGAGCTGATAATGTTGCGGCCTCAATTTTTATTTTGTTGTAACCGGAATTTCGTTTTAATTGTGTCCGTTGTGACGGGAGTGCACTGTAAATTGAATGTGCTAATAGAGTGTGCTACATTCCAGCTTGATTTGATAATCTCTTCATTGAAGTTGTTATGGAGTCTTACATCCTGTTTTTTGTCCCATTCATTTCACAGAGCACAGCATGTTATGATCAGTTACTAACTTGAATAGATTTTGAAGCCTCTTTTCTCAGTTCACACTTTTCCAGAGTGTGTGCCTTCTTTCCATTATTTAGATAAGTTAGTAAAGCCCATTTGTATTGAGTTATACATCATTTTAAAGCTTAGAGTCTGCTCTATCAGACGCTTTGTGCTTGCCTAAAAATTCATACCTGGCAACTTTTTCCTGCTTTTTTGGTGCAGAGTCACATATGCTTTGTGTTCCTATCGATGTGACTTTGCCATAGGACTCATTCTCTCGCATTCTCTCATTTCTTTCTGCAGACTTGAGCAGTGAGGGAGACGTGCTAAATTATACCTGGTAGTCACACACATTCCTTGCCCGGCGTCTACCTACTGTACCCCTCCCATCGTGTGAGTCTCTGAGCTGCGCTCCGAAAAGAGGCAGGACACAAGCATTGGAAAAGAGATGCACGCATGCAACTTTACCGTTGATCTAATGTCAAATGCAATATGTATTTTGTCCCATGCATAATCTGTCATATTTGGTATTCTGTAAAAGATTGGTTTTTTGGGGGGCTGTTAAGGACGTGGCCTTTGGCATCCCCCCCCCCCCCATGTGACATTTTCTCGACCAGTGTTTCCACGTAAAGTTTTCTTCTTCCCAAGGAAAGAGTGACCCGCTTTAGAGAATACCTTATCAAGCTGCAGGATCTTTTCAAATTGCATGACGGTGAATTGAACAAGTTTGCTGATCAAAACAGTTGCATGATATTGGAGCTTTTTTCATTCCCAGTCAAGTGAAATAGAACTATGTTAAGGGGAAGATAAGAAAACCACACTGTTCCGGAACTTTGTCAAAAATAGGACAACCCCTCTTCTATCTCAGGTTGAAGATGAAACATAGCATAGAAGTTTATTCCTTCAGTAGTTCATGCATACAATGCAAGAAGTGAGGGATGTATTTCGAGGATGAAACCACCTAGGCAGAATGAGTTGCAGTCAAGGAATTATTTGTGACAAGAACAGTTGACGTCAACCAGAATAATTACGGCTCGTAGCTGTCCCCCCAAAAAATTTGACCTACCAAAACTTGCCATTTGAAAGTCATAGCTGAAATTGCGTACGTGCTGAGCAGGTAATAAGGACTTTTTGATTGTGTGGACGTGGCCGCCAGTTTCGTACGAGAGCGGCTCCTAATGGCTGCGGTCCATTCGTCGCGTCCGCGGTGTTATCACCCATTTTGATTTTCAGTACACGCCGTTCATGACGTACAGCTATGTCGGGACCCCGTGCCTTCCAACGGGCTGGCGATTGGTGGAACCATGCGATGATATCAGAGAGATATAGTGCAGTGTGGAGGTGATGTACAATGCATGAAATTAGACATGCCAGTTTTCCGTAATATGGGTTTAAGCATTACAATCATATCAAGCATTGAAATCAAATTTCATTCAAATACACACAGTGTTGAGAAAACATATCTGCAAAAAAAAAAATAAATAAATAAATAAAAATGAAAATAAAAAAGAAAGAGAAACTGCTGTCTTGAACATTATTAGTCTTTACCAAGGTTGATTTCCCTGGGAAGCAATGGTCAAGTATTATCATGACTAAGGTCAAAGTTTAACTTTGGTGGTGCCATATTTATCACAGTTTCGTACGAGAGCGGCTCCTAATGGCTGCGGTCCATTCGTCGCGTCCGCGGTGTTATCACCCATTTTGATTTTCAGTACACGCCGTTCATGACGTACAGCTATGTCGGGACCCCGTGCCTTCCAACGGGCTGGCGATTGGTGGAACCATGCGATGATATCAGAGAGATATAGTGCAGTGTGGAGGTGATGTACAATGCATGAAATTAGACATGCCAGTTTTCCGTAATATGGGTTTAAGCATTACAATCATATCAAGCATTGAAATCAAATTTCATTCAAATACACACAGTGTTGAGAAAACATATCTGCAAAAAAAAAAATAAATAAATAAATAAAAATGAAAATAAAAAAGAAAGAGAAACTGCTGTCTTGAACATTATTAGTCTTTACCAAGGTTGATTTCCCTGGGAAGCAATGGTCAAGTATTATCATGACTAAGGTCAAAGTTTAACTTTGGTGGTGCCATATTTATCACCAGGGCTTTTGTTTGAATTTACTAATCTGTGCAAGAACAGTACATGGACTATTTTGTGCTATCAAAAAAAAATGAATGAATAAATAATTAAAGAATAAAAGCTTATGCATAATAAGGAGTTATAATAGTTGATTGATTATTATGTTTTGCTTTCTTCAGCATTTAATGGAATGAAAGATAAAAAGCATGCATACTTGTTGCTCATATGTCAGGTACAGTTCATGTACAGGGATCCATGTATTGGAGCTTTGCCAAAGTGGCAACTTTGGAATCTGAATAATACTCTCAGACAAGTGTTACAATTTGTATTTGTAGGACATGATCAGCAAGTAGTAGTACTGCCTAGTCAAGGAAGAAGGAAAGTAGTACTTATAGTGATTGGGATGATGCGTCTCTACGTGTAATGTGAAACATTGTGCAGTGTAGCCCACCAGTTACCCAAGATATTATCATATGTTGAGAATGAGAAGGGCTTTAAGTTGTCTTGAACACTATGGGTTTAGTGACAACTTAATGCCCTTATCATTCTCAACCGACGTTATATTTAATCACCGAATACCACATTGTTTTTGACCTTGTGTAATGTTATTCCTATCATATGGCTATCTTATCCCATCATCTATATCATTGTATGACAATGTCTTTTTTTAAGTGTTAGACATAAGTATTGTTTAAATAAAAAGTATGTGTCAAAATATTTATAGAAAAGTATAATGTACATATGTACTTCAGAAAAAGTATCGAATAGAAACTGTAAAGGCCACAGTAGAAATGTATTGTATACTTAGGTTGTTTTGTTACCAACATGAATGTGATATGCATGAGAGCATGTGACGTGCTCTCCTTCCAGATTTTGTTTAAATGATGATTATTTGTGTTTCATTGTTTCTGTTGCATTTTTGTCTTGACGTTCTGCTCATGGAGCTGTTACCACACAAGAGAATGGTTGTAGATTTCTAAATTGTTTTCATCAGTCCCAATAGGTGAATGGAGAATTATGTTTCTCCGTCATTCTACTGGCATTTACAGAAAAGGAGAATGAAACCCAAATATACTGTACATGTGGATTTAGTAAATGCAGCAATATTAGTGGAACACGTCAATGAAAGTTTGAGGAAAATCAGACAATCCATTCAAAAGTTATGAGTTTTCTCAATTTTGGTGCAGCCATCGATGAATGAGAAGACTACTACAGTTTTTGACATCGTGTATGAAGAGCAATATAAAGAAAATATGAAGAGAATTCAGTTGTTCTGTACATGTAACAGGCAAAAACACACTTTGTTTTTCGAAAGCAAACATTCAAAGGTACAAATATCTCTAGGTACAGATTAGTCATTTTTTTACCTTTTGCTTACCTTTCAGGTCTTTCTTGCTCCTTGCAGCAGATGGTTGTATCTGTTCACAGCCAGCAAAACTAACTGCAGAAGCAAGTGTTCATGTCATAATATCATATAATTTTTTTTTTTTTTTAATGATAATTATATGTATTGGTGTAAGCAGACCACGAACAAAACATAGCAAGTCATTACAATACTTCATTCTTTGTACCTAAAAATGTCTTTTTGATGTAATTCATTGCTAGTCAGAGAATAAGCAATACCTTTTACAGTCATGGTAAGGTTCGAAATGATCTGTTCCTGAGATGGCGAAGCGACATCATAAAGGTTTCGTTTTGCAGACAGCCAGACGGTGAGCTGTGTGACAAAAATTTTGAGATGTGAGGGCTGTAGAATGTCAGAATGGATAATCATTTTGTTTTCTGAATGTCGCCCCCATTCTGAAAGAAAAGCTTGTAGAAGCGGTAGTGACAATGTCAGCTCAGTAACCTATGAACCAGGAGTTTCAAATTAGTTGCAAGGAGGCCAGCCACTCTAATGAAGCAATTGATGAAAGTAACTGCAGATATCTTGCTGACTGGACATTGATCTACAAGTTTGCATAGAAATATAAATTATCTAGATAAACTGCAATGTGTGAGGTGACAACAAGTATAATCATAAAACATCTGTATTATGTTGTCTATGGTAGTGAAAAGGAAGAAGGAAATGGAAAAGATGCTTTAATTCCCTGTGGTATAATTCACTGAAATTGAAGGAAAGCATTCATTTTCTCTACATATATTTGTGTGATTGTGCATTAAATTCTGAGGTATATGTTTCATTTACGTTCATTACGTCGTTGAAAATGTTTACCGTGGAAGAGATTTGTGATGCCTGAACGCAGAAATGTATGAGCAACTGCATAGGGAAAGTTTGAGCAAATTCAGCATGAACAAGTAATAACCCGTCATGATAACGGTGAGAGGAATCAGGGGTACCATTTATGAATTTTGTAGGGACTTAGTCTTACCACACCTTGGATGTACCAAGTGTTCCATATTCTACATTTGTCTTGAAAAACTGTCCTCAAAGTGTATTAAAGCTATCGGGTCATATTGCATAACCAAGAAGATAAAGAAAGTCTTTTTTTCCCCTTTAAAAACAGAAAATGGGGTATATTAAGTGATGTCCTGTGCCAAACATTTGATGATATTATCACACTAAGTAATACTGTGAAAGTAGACATTTTCGCGGTGTTGAAATTTTCGCGCATTTTGCACAACCAGAAGCTAGCGTGAAAATAAAAGCACATGACTATTTTTGCTTGCCATATGTTCTAGTAGTTGATGTCTTAGTTCCACGGAATTAAAACATGTGAAACTCTTCTTAACTGGCCGAGTGTGAAAAATTAGTCATGCGAAAATATCCACTTTTTTGTCTTTCTTTTAATTTTTGAAGTACTTGTATGTCCACCCTATCATTTGTGACTAGTTCAGCGGTAACATGGCTACAGATCACGATGGACTCTGAGACTTACATAGCACATGAATGGAAGACAGGCATAGTATTACAATATTGTAAAACACGATATTTTCGCGACATGAAATTTTCGCGAATTGGAGCCAGTGGCCTTTTTTGCGGCATAAAATTTTTCGCGAGTTGCCTCTAACATTCAATGCGTATTGTGTAGACAAGAACTTTCACGTGCATTTTAATTTTGCGAATCTTGGCTTTTGCAAAATTCACAAAATTAAAATGCACGCGAACATTCTTCATTTTACAGTAAGTAGATCTGGGGGGCATTTCATGAAGGAACTTGTTGGATAAAATATCTGACAAGTCAATTATATCCGACAAGTTTTGAGAAATTCTTTAGTCTGATTGGCTGATTTCTCTGAACTTGTCGGATATAATTGACTTTCAAATTCATGAAATTCTTGCGTCGAGATGTTTTCATTGCAACTGATTGACAAATTGCCCTACATCGACGTAAATGTAGATGTAGGGCAATTTGTCAATCAGTTGCAATATAATTGACTTGTCGGACATTTTATCCGACAAGTTCCTTCATGAAATGCCCCCCTGGTGCTTGTAATCCATTGGTTTTATGTAAGAAATTTGTCATATCTTAGGTTAGTTGCAGTTGTGCGATATCCTGGGGGGTGTTTCATCAACGCTTGTCAGTGCCGACAACTGTCGGCGCTGACCAATTTCAGCAAAATCCTTGGTTTTGATTGGCTGAGATGCTCTGGTCACTGATTGTTACTATGGTGATTCAAGTTGTCAGCGCCGACAAACGTTGATGAAACACCCCCCAGGTGTGTTGTGCTGTCAAAGATATTGGCTCAGGGGAGCATGAATGTCGATGCATTAACAGTTTGTATTCAAGATATTGTCATGGTACAACTTTGAACATAGTTCTCTGGTACATCCAGGTAAATGCTTATACATTTTGTACCACTCCCTCAACCTCTTCACAGAAACATTCCAGTATTTGTGGGAGCTGTATTTTATGATTCATGTGCAGCTCCTTTTTGCAAGTACAATGTGTAATGATTTATCAAAGCAGCCTGTCATGGACCCCCTGTTATTTAACCCAGCTCGTTCCATTGTGAGATTTCTCAGTGCTGCTGGCAACAGTGTGCCACTCATATCTGCTTCTCTTTTGTACTGTGTGCAATAGCATCTAGGAGTGAGATTAAACTTGGTCAAAAAGAGAACCACACCCATGCAGTTTTGTTTTATCTTGATTTCTTGACAATTCTGCTTGTGCACAAAAAAAAGAAGGAATGTTTGTTTCTTTCTTTCTTTCTTTTCATTATATTTGTATTATTTGAATTCCTTTATGTAGACATTGATCAATGGACCCTCAGACTGTGTGAATCACATTGTTATATATAATATGTGTGTGTGTGTGTGTGTGTGTGTGTGTGTGTGTGTGTGTGTGTGTGTTTGTATGTGTGATTATGTATGTATTTGTCTATCTGTTCATAGTGAATGTTGTAATGGCAGTCTACAGTCCTGGGGACCAGCAGTTTTCTTTCCTTTTATTGAAATTTCATTCCAGCCTTCCAAATAAAGTATACAAAGATAAATAGGTAACAATTTTGGGGACTGACATTGGTACGGGAGTGCAGTGTATTGCAATTTAGAAACAAACACACAAATACACCGTACAAATATCTCCACACTTCTAGAGACAAAACTTTATTCTATGTCCCTTTATGCCACTTACAATCACTGGATGTACAAGAACATTATACGATATGGACATTTCCAAATCGAGTACTGAGTACCAGAAGAATGAAAACATCATTGAGAGTGCATTTTCTTTGATAACACAGTTTCAATGTGTTTGCCTGTTTGTTTGTTTGTATATATTTTAGAGGTCCCCTCAAATCCACCATTTTCATTCACAATATCTTTGTGAAATTATCCCAACTTCTTGTTTTTCCAAACTTCAATCCCGTGCTGATGGTTTTCTTAATATGTGCAAATGCTCAAATTCTTGAATTTCTTTCCATGAACTAGAATGATATTGATTATGATTTATATTATGTATGTATGTATGTATGTATGTATAATTATGTATATGTACGTATATGTGTGTGTGTGTGTATATATATATATATATATATATATATATATATATATATGAAGAGTTTGTTTGCAAAAACCGATAAGTCCATATTTGCCAAACGGAGATATTTGCGATTAAAGGTCAAGAAAAATAAAGAGAATAATAAGAAAATTTTTGCTTCTTTTTACCATAACTTAAAAAATGTACCTTTATATGTAGTGACCAATATATCATTTAAAACGTATTATTTTGTACTTTATGACAAAGACCGTACTTCAAAATCTTCAAAAATGGACTTATCGGTTTTTGCGAACAAACTCTTCATATATATATATATATATATATGTATATATATATATATATATATATATATATACATATATTTATATGCTTGAGTGTGTGTACATATTTTTTAGTGTAGGCCTACATACACACATGAACATTATTTTCATAATGCAAAAAGACATTTACATTAGTGAGTTTAGGTGTGTGTCTGCATATGAGTTCATATCAACAGTCGACCTCCACATACAGTGGTGAAGCCTATAGGGCTCCACTTGTTGGGCTAAGGAACCTCCTTTCATTTCATTTATTTCCACTTCCATGATTGGTTTACAAACTTTGCATTAAAACAAACAGACGGACAAACAAACAAACAAAAATACATGGTGTCAAATATGATAGTGGCGGAATCATGAGAAGCACAAAGTAGGCTTATTGAAAATGATCCCTTAAGAAATATTGTGATGTTAATGTATGTAATCATTTATAATCATTGGTTTGTAACTGAATTGAAACAAACATGAATGCAAAATATGATAAGATTTACAACTTGAATCAATAAAAAAATGGATACGTGTATAGATATAAAAGTAGAGAATAAAAGAAGAAAACTCCATATTTAACTATTCATCAACTTGTAACTTAATTGCATCAAAAAGATGTTGTTTATATAATCTTTTAAATTGTCTTACGGTCTTACTGATCTTTGATAACTATATTAAAATTATTCCATAAAATAGTACCTTTGTAAAATATTGATGACTGCGTACAAGATGTGCGATTTAATGGGGGATGAATACCAGCATTTCTGGTATTATAATCATGAATTGCACTATTGAGGGTAAAATAATCAGAGAATACATCAGGGAGAAAACTATTATTAAATCTAAACATGAATATTGCAGACTCTAATGAAATTAAATCTTGAATGGGTAAACCTCCAATAAGTTCTTCATTTTGTAATAATGTATTCAAATCCATATTTCCAGAAAAAGAATGATGTTCTCTATAAGATATTACTGCACCGTAATAATGTTCTCCTTTGCATAGACTATTGCTCCTGAGCCAAACTTTAAGATAAATAAGTAAATAAATAGATACATAAACAAGTAAACAAATAAATCAATAAATGAATACATAAACAAATAAATGAGTAAACAAATAAATAATAACATACATAAAAATACATAAATAAATAAATGAAGTTTTATTGCAAAATGAGCTAAAAGTAAGTCCATCATCAGATAGAGCACAACAAAACCTCTCCAGCAACACCTCACTGGTCACATCAACAAGGAATATTTTAGAAGTTATGACTAAAAATATCCTATATTTTCTTATCATTTTCTTTGTTTTGTAGCAGCTTTAATCACAAATATCTCAACAAGAATGGAGTTAGCTCGTTTTGCGATAAAACTCTTCAAATAAATAAATAGATAAACAAATAAATACATTGATGATTACCTCGGGGACGTGAGTCTCACCTCCCTGTGGATTACCTCCACACCACTTAATGCATCTGTAATGTTACTAAAATAAATGCAGGGGGTGAGTGGTTTCGTCTCACCTCCCTGGTTAATTGGGACGGAGCAACTCACCGGGTACCACCGCTCGCCACTTCTACTCAAGTATCAATAATAGTAATTACCCCCAATGGCTACGTGCAAGGGCGCCATCCTACCAGTCGCCGCTGGTAGCTCTGCTTGTGTTATTCTTGATGCACCAAATGTTTGACTGCTACCACCACCTGCGGCGCATCACGGCGCCAGAAATTACAGCGCATTGGCAGACGGCATTCAGAGGGGGTGTGTTCTACTCCCATATACCATACACACCGTGGTGCACCCAGTACGTTGGGTACAATGTACATGAGAGCGATCCACAACCCCTGGATCTACTAAATGTGTGTATCCTTGCTTCATACATCAGCGCGCTTTTCGAAACAGCCTCCAACAATCAACGAGTACTGAAAGTGTTGTGAGAGATCTGCTGCCAACAACCACCAAAACCTGAAGCGACTTAACTAATGGTGAGATTTAATATCATGTGTTTTTCTTGGAATTTCGTCAGCTTCACTCAGTTTGAGACTAGTCACGAAGAAAGTTTACAGTGTAGAGACTGGAGCATACATGTAATTGCATGTTCCACCAAATCGCATCGTCGTAGCAACACTTGTGTACATCTTGTATTAAACTGGAGTGAGTTCGTTTGTGTGTCTTTTCACTTCATACTAATCATGGTTTTGCTTGTGTGATAGGGTATATGTGGGTGTGAGTTGTGATCTGCTGGTTTCTGTAAATGACAATATTTTACAACTGTCTATAGCTTCTGATGATAGACACCTGTTGGTATATGAGCGGCACAACCCAGGACAAAATTAGTAGTACTGGTGTTATTTGGGGGGGGGGGGGGGGGGGGGGGGGGGCGGGGGGTTATCTATACGGCAAGGCCGGGGTGTGAGTTACTGTTACTGACAAAACTGTCAGCTTCGCATCATTAAGTGGAAACCTTTGGGCCAGGCTTGGTAGAGTTAGTTTTTCATCATACTTTAATCACTTTTTTTTTTCCATCAAATGCAGAGGCCTAAAATTATACTCTCAGATCAGACTTTTGGTGGGAGATCTTCCCTTCCCATCACTTGCTCAAGTTTTTTTCCTACTCTAGCTGTGTAGATTTGCAAAATTTTCATCTGTCCTGCTGAAAATGTTTGTCCAACTTTTTTTTTCCCATTAAATGCAGGGGCAGATCTAGGAATTCCATAAAGGGGAGGCACCTTTGTAAAATTAAAGGGGGGGGGGGCCACACGCATCCCCCATTTTTTCTTTTTTTTAAATCATTTTTATTATTGTTATTAACCAAAAATAAAAGAGGGGACGTGCGCCCGGTGCGCCTCCCTTTTGATCGATCCGCCGCTGAAATGTATGCATTCATATAAAATGTGGTTGAGTGGTTTTGTACCAGAGAGCATGATGCAAGAGACATCATACTCATGATTTGCACTATGTTCACACAGTCGGTATCCAGTCGATGATGATGATGGACTGCATTTATGTTATATTTTATTCATATTATATATTTTATTTTATTTTATCCCTCACAAATTATTTCTTGTCCTCTGATTGGTCGAGAGCATTGAAAGTGACAAAACATATAATTTGCATCATGAAAATCCTATTCCAACTATTTTCCTAGGGAAATAGCACAAAAAAGATATATTCCACTGCCATGGTAATATTTGCTAAATGAATACATATACCGCTCACAGGATGGTCCACAACTTGAAATTTGAGCACGTTGCGAGCTCTGAATGTTAGAATACATGATTGTATTGCACAATTTGCTGCACAGTCACGAGCACATATTATAGTGTGCGATATTTCACAACTTATTTTGCTTTGTGCTGCTTTAACATTCAATTTTCTGTCTCATATGTTTTGTGCACAAATTTTTTATGAAGTACTGTATGTTTCTCAAAATTTGCTTACAAGTGTAAGTTTTTCACATGTTTGAATAAATACATTTCATTTTGAGCATGTTGCCAGTTCTTGAGGATATTGCATAGCATGTTGTTGGCTTTTGAGGATGTTGTGCCAAGAATTTGAGCATGTTGCAGCAACCTGCACAAACCCCTTGTGGACCACCCTGAACTCATGTCACAAGCACATATTCTAGTGTATGAGACAACATCACATCACAGTATGGTTTTCCACCAAATGCACAGCATCTACACTTTGCAAGAAGACAGTAAAGGATATTTGCAGAATCAATACATACTTGTCTTTTAAGTTTAATTTCATGCATGGGAAAAATGCTGTAAAACGAGGAATGTTCGCATGCATGTTAATTTTGCAAATTTCGCGAGCGCAGATTTGCGAAAATAAAATGCACATGAAAGTTCTTGTCTACACTGTATGCATTGCACGCCAGTGGCAATTCACAAAAATTTGATGCCACAAAAGAGGCCATCGGCTCCAATTCGCGAAAATTTCGTGCCACGAATACTGTATATCATGTTTTACAGTAACTTCAGAGATCATTCTCTCACCTATTTTACTTTGCTGTTACTCGTAAATTCATTTGGAAGGATATAAAACTAGATATCGGACCATTCTTCGACATGCCTTTGGTGACTTCATTGCCACTATTTTCTTTGGCGCTGCACCCCTCAGAAAATAGTGCTATTGAAGTCACCTCCTGCACTCGTATTTATAATTTCAACCAGAACCTTTAGGCCTGGTAAGTGGTATATTTGTATTTCCTATAACAATGTGATGCCACCTAAATGACTCGATGATAGCCTGATTTCATTCAGCCTTTTCATGATAGTGTATTGTAAATATAATGTTGGGTAAACTCTGCTTCATCTCTTTCAACACTGCAGATTATTGTAAAGAAATATACTTGTACAATACAGAATGATAATTATACTATTTTATATATTGTACTATTTCAAAAGTTGATGTACATTGTACCACCCCACCCCCTCGCTAACTCCACCTCTTCTGCATCACTATGACTGTTAAGTGTATTCATGGAATTCACATGGATTAACCTCTGTTAGATGATAAAGAAAAGAATGTGGTGCCCCCAAATATTTCATGCATGCATCCAATGTAGAGAGGGGAAGAAATGAGAAATGAGCCTCAAAAAGTTTTGGAGGCAGTGTGTCGCAATGGGACTTGAACTGTGCCCCCTGTAATAGATTAGGCATGCCGACTCTCTCTGCATTTTGCATTTTGCATGAATGTTTATCATGTAGCATCTTCTCATTCCAGTAACCTTATCCAGAACTCTAAATCAGTGGGGTGCCAAATATACAGTAATGTTGCTATGGACAACAGAAAAAAGGGAAGGGGGAGACATACTACCAGAGAGTCATGTAAGTGTTGAGTGTAGGTTTACGTAATTGGCAAATTCATGCAGGATTGATTGCAATACAAAAAAAAAAGAAAAAAAAAATCAGTTGATCACTTTATCAATCCATTATCAGCTTCATTTTTTTCTCTTATAATATATCTACAACCCCCATTTAGTCTAGTACAATTCTGAGCAAGTTGTAGAGGACAAGGTTCAGCTATTAAAAGAAGAGATGTGTCCCATAATAGTTGTTCAAGGAAAGCAGTACTCAGCAGATCATTAGACTGTGCAATACAGGAAAGTAAGCAAGTGATCAAGTAATAAACTCAACATCATTATCAGTATCACTTCAAAGCACATAAATGTGTAATCCTAAATTGCAATCTTTATGATACACGACTAGAGATATACTTTGACAATGCACGATCTGCTATTTTTGGGTGCCTCTGATACAAGTAGCATACAAAACATTCACTCCCTGATGATCGCATATCTGTAAACGCCGAATATTTCGCGAGGTTTTTATTTTCACGAATTTCGCGAGTCGGGTGCTATTCGCAAAATTAAAGACATGCGAAAATATTGACTCTGATCCCCGATGTCAATGTTACGTACATGTGTACATTTCTCCGTTCAGTACAGGACTCCACGATCGCGAATTTAACCACTCGTGAAATCGTGGGGAATTCCCGATTCGCGAAAATTTAGACTCGCGAAATATATGGCGTATATTCAAACTCCTTGTCCTGGATATAATGATCTCGTTTTGAACAACACTTCAGTTTTTAAATTGCTGTCCATATTTATTAAACGGGTAACTCAGCGCTGCATAATGTGTGGTGTTACATATTGTACAACACTGCACACTGGCACTGGTCCAATGGTCCCTGACCAGTAAAAATCACTGTCTGACCAGTAACTTCTTTCAGGAATGGACCTGTAAAAAATGAAGAAAAAAAAAAGATGGGTACCTACTGGCCAGACAGACAGGTCGGATCGGTAGAAAAAAAGATGGGTTATTAGTGTGCAGCCCTGGGTAACTTTTGTTCATAGCCTTCTTTCAGCTTTAGTATACTGAATAGGAGGAATAAAACTACATTATATTCTTAAAGGGTGCGTACAGTTCTGGTCGAGGTGAAGATTTAGCATTTAATGTTTTGCGAGATATTCAGAAACCACTCTATGAGATGTCAAAGAGCATGCAATTCTAAGGGGTATCAAAAGTTTATTTGATGAAAATTGGTTTTGAAATGGCTTAGATATCCGAAAACAAGGTGAAACAAAGAGATCCTAATAAAAGCGTGGCCTGTCGCCTTTTACTATTATCACCTTTTTGGATATCTCAGCCATTTGAAAACCAATTTTCATCAAATAAACGTTGAATCCTTCTTAAAATTACATGCTCTTTCATATTTCATAAGAGGTTTCTTATTATCTCACTTAGTTCAAAACATGAATCCCACCTCAACCAGTACTGTACAGTCCCTTTAAGGTGATCATGTCTGCTCAAAATACTGGGTGCTCAAGTAATTTTTTCTCATATCTGTGTGCTTGTAAAAGTGTTCTTTCTGCTGTAGAGTAAATACAAGAAATATTGCCAATTTTCAAATGGGGAAAATTTGCACCATTTTGTAGAAAGTGTTGATAAAAAAGAAACACTAGGATGTGGATGAAGAGTTTGCATTCAACAACCATGAAATTGAGTTTTGATACGTAACATTGGTAAATGGCAGGCATGTAATGAATCAAGCTGCCCAACATGCCACCAATTTTGAACCACACCAATGTCAGTAGATAGTTGCCAGCCGTATACATACAATGTATGTTGATGTTCAACCTTGATATCGTAATATATGTGGTATTACCATGTGGTAACCATCTACAGTGTACATGTATGTGTTCAGCTTTTACTTACTTGCATGTTTTGAGCATCATGTGGTATGAAGGCTTTGTTGATCAAGGTTAGCAATTATTGCTCTGTCAGAAATGTTTTGGTACTACAGAGAATGACATGATGAATGATAATTTAAAGGCTAACTGGAGACCATAATGCATGTGAAAAGATCTATTCCCACTCCAGGAAAACTACTTAAACTTCATTCAAGGGGGTATATCAACACAAACACATCCTGTCTATCACACCTGTCTGCAGTGAAAAAAAATGGATGGCTTGATAATAACACATTTCAAGGTTGTCAACAAGTAGACATTTTTACTGCTAGTCTCCAGCATCCAGGCATTCTCAGCATTTACCTCAACCACAATATAAATGTATCAACTTAAGGACCTGATAATTAAATGTAATCAGGGGCGGATCCAGAATTCCGTAAAGAGGGGGCGCGCGCACCCCTTCCCCTTCTCTTCTATTTATTTCTTTTGTTTTGACAAAAAATAAAGGGGGGGGGGTGCGTGCCCGGTGCGATCCTGATGATCCCTGGATCCGCCACTGGTAATTTATTGTTTTGTACTTGAACATGCATTTCTGGCATTAAAAGTCACATCGATCACAGTTCACGCATCGTAAACTATTGGATCTCACTTTACAGGTGATTGTTTGATCAGAGCAAGATTAATAAATCAACAGTGTGTTGAGGCACAACATATTCAAATCATGATGATGTGAAGTTTGGGCATGTACTGTATCATGCATTTGAAATACCAAGGGTACATGTTTGGTCTTGGAAGCATCTATGCATGATTAGGGGGAAACAGTAATTGTCGACATCTTTTATCCAACATTAGAAAATGCACTCAAACAGCTGTACAACCACAAATAGTGAGGATGTATTGTGGAAATGACAATTTTTGAAAGATCTATATTAACCCATTAAGGACGGTTTGATTTTGCTCAAAATGCATTTCCCATAGATGCTTGCCCGAGTATACTCAGGACTCATCCTCAACGAGTTAATAACTCATGTCTACAGTATAATGTCCATGATATGCATGGTTGTGGTATCTACAGAAGTACAAGGTATGCCAGGCATTAAAGGGTGTGTACAGTTCTGGTCGAGGTGAAAATTTAGCTTTTAACGTTTTGCGAGATATTCAGAAACCACTCGATGAGATGTCAAAGAACATGTAGTTCTAAGGGGTATCAAAAGTTTATTCGATGAAAATCGGTTTTGAAATGGCTGAGATATCCAAAAACAAGGTGAAACAAAGAGATCCTAATAAAGTTGGGGCATGTCGCCTTTTATTATTAGCACTTTTTTGGATATCTCAGCCATTTAAAAACCAATTTTCATCAAATAAATGTTGAATCCTTCTTAAAATTACATGCTCTTTCATATTTCATGAGAGGCTTTTCATTATCTCACTTAGGAATGTTCAAAACATGAATCCCCACCTCAACCAGTACTGTACAGTTCCTTGCAGACTGCAGTTCAGCATTGCTCTGTGATGTTTCATAACACCCACAATATATTGAAAATATGATGCAGCGCAGAGGCAACAACTAGATAAATGGAGGCAGTGAGTTTGATTAAATTCAGTTTAGTCTTTGCATTGATATTGCAGTGCATCTAATCAATAATAACATTGTATTACAATATATGTCTGTATGTGTGTGTGAGTGTGTGGACACACATGTAATTCTACACATTCATCTCCTTAAAAAGTCAAATTTTCTTTTCTATGACATTTTTTGCATCATTTCAATAAAAGTGTGCTTCACCCTAATGGCGGGCAACATGTCTGGCAAACTGTTGAATCTTGTTGATTCCACTCGAGCTCTTTCAAGATATGAAGGTCATTAGATGGTTACCATGGCAGGGATTCAGGTTCTTGCCCATTATGATGTCAGCCGTTGCCATAGAAACCTTGCTGTGGTGAAATGTATTGTCAGGAACTCCCTCTTGAAGGCACTGTCTGTGTTGGCTCCATGGTAAATTGCTATTGAGCAGTCACGAGTGTGATATCATGTGTGTGCACATCTTGAGGTTTCAAAAACATCTATTCTCTTGTCGATTCTAAAATTACACGCAGAAACTTTTCTTGATTTGTATCGTGGCTGTATTTCCTGATGAATCTATCCCTCTTACTGAGCACGTACTGTTGTCTCTGTCAGCTCAATATTCTAGTTTGATACAATGTATTATGAGCTGCTTTGAAAATTTTACTCTAGCTACCCTACATGTACCTCACCTGTATACAATGGTGCCTAAATGTGCAATGTTTATTTTGAAGAACACAAAGTAAAAAAAAAAAAAAAAAAGAATAAATAAAAAAAAACTTACAGCACTGTATGTGCAAAGAACCTACAGAATGAACTCATTTTGGTCAATATAATCATTCTCTGTCATCTGGAATTTTTCAATTTTGTTGGCACTATATATAGAATCACACAGCATGACTAGGAACCACTTTCACTAATCTCTGGTGCAGCTTATACTGTAAGTGCCACTGCCAGCTGTGAAAAGTATTATTGATACCATGGTACTGTAAAGCTTTCCTCACTTTTGATATTTTGATGCAGTTTTTACTGGCTAATTTGTCCATTTTCTTGCTTTGAGCACATCCCAGCGTACAATTTCATCATTTTCCTTTTTCAGGACGACTAATTATATCAAAGGAAATCATGTAACCAGTGGTGACATTGACATAATGAGAGCATGAACTCCCATTTTCGGGTCAATTTACTCAATGAAAGTGTGTGTTGTGTCAGCTACATACTGTGAATTTTCATTGTGTTCAGTGAAAACTGTGCCCGATGTAGTTTTGGCTTGCTTTCATACTGTTTCTTTCAATAGAAAGTTTGTAGAATAAAGTGGGACATACAGAGCATACATCAGTGGAAAGCTGACAATCTGGATTGTTAGAATTTTTGATGATAAAGAAATAAATCTTTTGTATCATCTTCGTATGACTTTTGTGGTGACAGATAACGAGTAATAAATGGCGCATATTAATTATATGCGTACCCTGAAAAGCTCAAGGTTAAATCTTGATCTGAAATTAACTGGATTGAATATCGGTCACAAAATTTCTGGTGTAAAATTTCCAAAATCGACAAATGGCTCGTGGCCATTACCTCAAACGTCGATGATTTTTACAAAAAGTCAGTTGTCCTTGGGAACACTTGTATCACAATCGGGGATGTGTTGGCAGAGCTCTTGTTATCTACAGTGTCTCAAAGTACATGTTTACCGCTACACTCGGTGAAAGAGTACTTAAATCAAACAGCAAACAGATCTTTCTAGTTGAGCATGCTTGTGTTTTCGACGCAGAATCTGCACTGAAGAAGTACACCTGTATACTTGGCGTTGATTCTATTCATTTTCTCTCCTAGTTTGCAGCTTCTCTTACCAATTATTGTCTTCTGTTAACGTGCATAGTATCCATAAGAGCGATGTGATTACAAGATTCAGTGTGTCATCCAGGCATCTCTTAGTCTATATTCTAGGATCTTATTGTGTTTTCATTTTCTTGTATAAAATCTAAGCGTTTGTTAATGTGCACTGACTTTGCTGAAATGCTATCTTGTATGAGCCATTTGGTTCAGTTATTGTGCAGATTGTTACAATGACAGCTATCACTGGAGAATATTAATTTAGATATAAATCCTTCCATCCAACCAAACAATGTGGTCTGAAAAGCTTGCACAAGGTTTTCTTCCTGAAATATTAGTGACATTAATGCTTCGATCTCCTCTCTGATGATGGAAATTCAGAGAAAGAAAATCATTGAGCACTAAAGTAAAAATTACAAAGAATTTGGAATCGCTGTCAGTGTGTATTAGATCTGAAAATAAATGATATTTCTGAAAAAAAAAAGAAGATAATTTAGGTGTATAGATTGTCAAAGGACACCGCCGGGCTAAGGAAGAGTTTTGTTCAGCTGTTTTTGCTTAAAAAGAAAACAAACACATGCAGATGAAATAGCAAAAGCATAGCTATGATTTCCGTGAAAAGAAAACC
Organism: Diadema setosum; assembly: GCA_033980235.1. Lineage (NCBI taxonomy): Eukaryota > Metazoa > Echinodermata > Echinoidea > Diadematoida > Diadematidae > Diadema > Diadema setosum. The sequence goes on from CM067080.1 coordinate 5,946,592, forward strand.
AAGAAATGGTTAATGGCATTAGAGAAATTATCAGGGATATAAATTCCATCCATGCACAATTTTCAGCTGTTTGTGTATTTATTGATGATATGTCTGCATTCAATCCTTATTGCTTCTCAATGATTAAGTGCATTGTAGCAATGATAGTGTTAAAGCATTGGCTCCACATGCAAATGGTAGGTTAAAAATTCACTTATTATCATGCATGCACCTGTAGTGGTTACGACTGGGTGCGCATTCAGGGGCCAGCAATATATCAATCTACAATGTATACGTGTTACAGTACATCAGTTGCATTGAGTGATGTCTCGTTTCGGAGTGTGTACTCAGCATAAGATTGCCCAAGTGTTGCCCTTTTGTAGAGTTAGTAGGGTTTTTTTTTTTTTTTATAGATAAAATAGTTGTGATGATATACAATGTTTATGAGTGGAGTATCTGTCATAAAGCAGAAATGAAGTCCTAGCCCAGCAGTACCTTGAATACTAAACCTCATACAGCTCTGATCCAATTCAGCTGCATATCTTTAACGGTGTTTGCAATTTCTCCTCTTGCTAAATTCTTTTGTGTGACACTGAGACAAATGAGTTTTCATTTGCACAGGCATGTGAAAAAGATAAACACCAACTCTCCTGTGATTCTAGTTTTAACACCTGAAGTAGCAAGCAGGTCTGGCACTAATGGTATCTTTAGACCCCCGAAGAAGTGTTTAAGGAGCTAGGTGTGCACATATTTGTAAAGATGAGATTGAAGATCTGAAGTTAGTTTGTGCCTGAACTTTGTACTCTGTGGACAGATAGCCAAATTAGTTTGCGCACCTTGTTCCATGCTTGGTGCATGCTGGTAACCGAGCCAGGGGGAGTGACATGATTGACTTACTCAGTAGTGCGTTCTGGAATGTATGCACAGTTTTCCTGTGATATGCTGCTCGTTCCTGTACCATATTTTTCCCTTGAATGTCTGTGAGGTACAGTCAGCTGTGAATTTGAATGATTTCTTTCAGAGATTAATAGTGGTAAGTGTGATGTTAGCTTCTTAATTTATTGCAATTAATATGATGAAATTATGTTTTTATGAGTGTCATTTCCAAATTTAGTTGAAGTTTGTGAATTGTTTTCAATCTCTTTTGAATATAGGATACCTGACAAATATATGCATGTAGACTTGCTTTGGAAAAAACTTAGTCATTTTACAATGATTCCCATGTCTCTCTGTGTCTAACTGCAGATAGCTTGAGGAAACTAGGAGAGCTTTACATCAGGGCACCATGGGAGAACCTCGGATCACTTACACCAACCTACTGGATCACAATGGCGACTTCGGCCAAGGTATAGAGATAATCAACCAGACTCTTCAAACGTTCCCCAAGAGCATCTACGCCAATGTGAAAACTGTCGGTCTGACGCTGAACAGGAACAAGCTTTCCTCTCTCCCTCCCCAGCTGGAGAGATTGAAGAGGTTGGAAAGACTTGACCTGTCCAACAATAACTTTGAGGTGTTCCCAGAGGTCATCGGTGAACTTGAAAACCTGAGATACCTCAACCTCAGCAAGAACAAGCTCACTGCCCTTCCGCGTGATCTTATATATCTGCGGAAGCTGGAGGAGATCGTGCTGGATGACAATTTGTTTGAGGAGTTCCCCGATGTTTTGTGCCAGACCAATATTGAGGATGTCACCATCAGACGCAACAAACTCAAAAGTATTCCTGCAGCAATCAAGAACATGAGCAATCTGAAAATCTTGGTTGTAGGTGACAACAAGCTCACCACGCTACCAGAGGAACTTTCTGAACTCTCCCATCTGACTGAGATCTATGCATCGTCTAACAAGATCAAGGGACTGCCAGAAAAGTTTTGCACGAAACTGAAGTCTCTAAAGAAGCTGGTGCTACAAGGGAATCCGTTGATCTATCCGTCAGCTGTTGCTGCCGGCAAAAGTGTTGCAGCGATCAGAGATTATGAGAAGAAGCATCCCAGGCCCCAGATTCCTCCGGATGAGGAGGAAGAAAAGCCAGACACACCTGCAGTGACACCGGACGACTCCAAGGGAGAAGAGCAGAATGATGGAGCAGAGGATGCAGTTCAGCCAGAAGTCAATGGAGCTGCTCAGGAGGAAGCCGCAGAGAGCAGCGGGACGGAAGCAAATGGAGAGGTGGCAACAACAGGGGAGGCAACTGTGGAGAGTCCTCAAGAAGCTGGACCAGAGAATGGCGTAGCAGATGCCATTGATACCAGCACTAATGAAAATGCATCCAAAGTAGGTGAAGATGTTTCAGAGGTAGCCAAGGATGTTCCCAAGGAAGTTGAAGATGTTTCCAAGGAAGCCAAAGATGTACCCAATGAAGCTGAAGATGTTTCCAAGGAAGCCAAAGATGTACCCAATGAAGCTGAAGATGTTCCCAAGGAAGACACTGATGGTGAACTTCCTGAAGCAGATAGGGAGGAGCCAAGTCAGGATGAAGTGGTGGAAGATAAGGAGAAGGAGGAAGAGAGCCCTCCTCAAGAGGGTGTCACAGAGCCATCTGCAGAACCAGAAGCTGCAAAGTCAGCAGAGGACACTCAAGCTGATCAGCCAGAAAAAGAGGAGAGTAATGATGCAGAACCTGTCCAGGAGGAGGTGGCACAAGTTGTTGTGGACGAAACAGATTCCGTCAATGCAGCAGCAGACCAGGTAGCTGACACCGAGGAAGTGGCCCCAGCATCACTGGCACCGGACAATGAACCTGCTCCTGCTGTGGAGGAGGAGAGCATGCCCAAGGATGATCAAAGCTCAGCAGAAGTGGAACAAGAGCCAGACAACGTTCAGGATGCAGTGGCAGATGAGAAGGCAGCACCTGCTGAACCTCCAGCAGGCACCGATGCAGCAGCCAATGATGAGGCAGCAGCAGACGGGCAGCCAGCTGCGCAGGACCCACCTAGTGCTGGAGATGATGCTGTTGTCAAGGAGACCAGGGATGATGATACTGGAGAAGTGTCCACCCCTACAGATGATCGTAGCAAGCCCACTGAAAGTGATGCCCCTGTCTCATCTGACACCAAGGAAAGTGCCCAGGGTGAAAATGGTATCAATGAAAGGCTCATATAAAATAATTTACATACAAAAGTAGAAACTTTGAATATGATGTGTGCCTTTGTGCATTTTAACAATACACAATTTATTTTCATATTCTCACATTCCAAAATGCTACTCATTGAGTCTTACAAATAGTTTCCATTGGAACCAGAGCATGAAAAGAAAATAATGGTTTCATTGAAATTTGTTGTCATTTCAATTTTTATCAGTAATAACATCATAGACCAATTTCAGTATGACAGCTAGCAAGGCAATGTGTCTCTTGGTGAATTACTTTTTTGATTAACACTGAATATTTCACATTGGATGCTGTAATATTTTCTTTCATATGAAATAAATGTGTCATATTAGGCATATCTTCAGCTTTGATGGGATGGAACACACAGAGTAAAAACTCTCTGATTAGCAGGAAGATTTCTTGAAAAGCAACCCTGTATTAAAGGGCAGATTTATGTTGTCACCTTTTCTGTGTGTTTCAGACTGTCTTTAGAGGTACATCACAAATTCCAGGTGCATTTTAGAGCAGACAATCAGTTTTCATCCATTATCACAGCTGAAAGCCGCAAAATGTAAAGAATCATAGAGCAGGCTATAGCTGTTCATATCTACTTCTGACCGTAGTAGTTTCATATGCTGCACTGCCAACATTCATTTTCTACTAAATATGAGATATATCGGTTATTTTCATATGTTGGAATATAGACATATGTTTACCTTACGATAAGTTACTATGAAGATCAGATGGAAAATTAAAAAACTAAAATGACAATGTCAAAGTAGTGCAATAAGATATCACATGTTGAAGCCAAAATGCTATGCATGCATCTAGCACATGCACATTTGCACTTTTTTGGGGGTCATCAAAAACTCTTGAATTTCACAAGGGGAAAAGAAATCAAATTTACCAACATTTGATGCCACTTCATGTTACCATGAGACATGCAGAGAGAAAATTATGTGAATGAAACTAGGATAATGGTTTTATTTTTGTCCCCCTTTGGGAGAGACTACATATGTAGCTGGCACTTCATTCACCAGTATTATACTGTACACTTGTAATATAGATTTATGACAAAACTGATTTTCAATGTTACAGAGTGTGTGTATTTGTGTATATGCAACTTGTACAAATGAGGACTTGTAATTATATACTTTAAATATTTTATGTCAGTTGACTGTAATCATCTTTGATGTAATTTTCACCTTGAGATTCTATTCTAGATCTAGTGCCTAAAAAGTCTTATGTGCCATTCGTTAGATTTTGTCTAAATGCAATCTCAGAGTACTTGATAAAAATTTTTATTCCTTGTGATTGAGTCTATAAATCCTTGAACTTATTTTCTGCCTGAAATCATATTTTTAATCATTTTAAATCTTGTTATCCCTTCAAAAATAGGATATTTTTCCTCATACTTTCAAGTGTCAAGTATGTGACTTAGCAAGAAATTTTGATCAGCATATTAAATGCTATTAGATATTACCCAAATCTGCTATACCCATGCAAGTTTACAGGCCATTTGTGGTTTGCAGCGGGTACTGCTTTGGTTTGCAGTGGAGAAGCAGGTAATCCTGCATTTGATATGAATAGTAGATAATACCACCATGAATGCATCCACAAGAATTAAAGGCCTGTACTTGTGAGCAATAGCAGAGAGATTCTTTAAACTGATTTTCAAGAGAAGAACTGTGTTACAGTACTTGTTGTCTTCTTGAATAGACAAATACTTTGACAAGGGTAACATAGTATTTTTTTTTTTTGAATTTTTGTGCAGAAAGAAACTTAAAAAGGTATGAAGAATCCTTACCTTAAAGTCACCAAATTTTTGCCAATGGTATGTTTGTTTACTTCCTGGGCTCACCTTAAAGGGAGCTATTCTTGAAACCAGTCTCATAGTCAAAGCCTGAATTTAGTGATAAGTGTCATATGCCAGTTAAAATGCCTTTTCAATATTTTGACAATCAGGATTAGTGCTTAATGTCTTACATTCCAATACAATAAGAATGTGCTTCAAAAGCGTTTACATGTGATTGTGTGTCCCCAGTTTTCAGACAATGACTTTAGCTTTACCAAATGTGGCCTAGAGATTGGCCTTGAAAGCCTTGCACGTTCTAGTGACTTATTGTAGGTACAACATATGCATGTAAGATATTACAATTTATGGTATAAAACATTGTTACAATGTCCTCATTATTTTGACAGGATATATTTTCACTATCCTCGATCCATGGTGGAAAAAAAAGATAATAGTCCTTGTATTTCATGAATCTTGCAATCATGCATTGTAATGAGATGGGAGAGGTGTACATCATATATATTGATTGCAGGATGCCATTTAAGTGTTGCAAATTAACAGCCTGCAAGCCCACTGCCTTAGAAATAGAAATAGTTTTTTTATGCCTCCGCCAACGAAGTGGCCGGAGGCATTATGTTTTCGGGTTGTCCGTCCGTCCGTCCGTCCGTCCCGTTTTGTTTTTGTCGATATCTCAAGAACCGTGTGGTGGTTTTGCATCAAACTTGGTATGAGCGTATATCCTTGGGGGATGATACTTTGTGTGGATTTTAGGGTCACAGGGTCAAAGGTCAAAGGTCACCGGTTATTTTGTGAAAAAAAAAATTGAAATTTCATGTTTTTCTCCATATCTCACAAATGGTTCAAGGTATCTTCATGGAACTTAGTATATATGCTTGTACCGATGGGCAGTGATTATCTAGGGAATTTGGGGGTCATGGGTCAAAGGTCAGGGGTCAAAGGTCAAGGTCAACTCCTCAAAATATAACTACTTTCCTTATATTTATGCAATGCCTGAAGGATTTTTTTAAAACTTGATGTATGCATGTATAACCCAATATATATTCTGTGGGAAGTTTCTTGCCAAAAGGTCAAAGTCAAAAGGTCAAAGCTCAAGTGAAAGTGCTAAATTGCACTTTTTCCTCCATATCTCAAAAATAACTCAAGGTATTGTCACGAAACTTACATATTTATGCATGTTCTACCTAACAGTGATTCTCTTTGGAACTGTGGGGTCAAAGGTCAAAGGCCAGGTTTCGATAATACTATTTTACCATTTGATACTGAAATTATACTTTTTCTCAATACCTTGAAAATTACTCAATGCATAAACTTGTAAAAGAGTCAAAAGTCAAGTGAAAATCATTAGTTCCCCCAAATACCTGCACTCTGACGTTTTAATCATTCATCCAATTGAACCTAGTTCTAGGAAAGTGAACATTCAGCACATTTGTGGCAAACCTGTCATTTTAATATTTTGCCAATTGTGTGAAACTGTCATCACACATTATCAAGACATTGTACTATAGACCTATTAGGAGAACCATGTATTATGGCGGAGGCATACACCAGTCGCCGTAGCGACATTTCTGGTTTTTTTCTTCAGCATGATACTTTCTGTTTACACCAAGTTGTGGTACTCTGGTGCTTCACAGCATATTATATGAATGTCATCTACAAGTATTAAACTTGCACCCTACCTTGCACTAGCCAACTTACACTCCTTCAGGAACATTCCAGTGAGGCTAATACACTCCAGCATGCATGCTGGGATGTAGTCTAAAATCCAGCTACACAAGAAAACAAGAAACAAAAACCAAAAACCCTCATTCCTAAATAGATATATAACAGATGTTATGCACTAGAATAAAGAAGATTCTAATTGTGCTTAAAATTGCTCACTCAGTGACAAGTATGAGGAAATATAGTTTGATTTTACTTTTGCACTTGACATACAGCCATTGCAGCTATGCAGGCTGGTTGTAGCTTGATAAAATACTACAAACGCCGAATATTTCCCGAGGTTTTTATTTTCATGAATTTCGTGAGTCAGCTACTATTTGCAAAATTAAAAACACGTGAAAATATTGACTCTGATCCTGATATGAATGGGACGTACGCGTACACATTTCTCAATTCAGTACAGGACTCCACGATGGTGAATTTAACCACTCGCGAAAGCGTCGGGAAGTCTCGATTTGCGAAAATTTAGACTCGCAAAATATATGGCGTATACAGTAGTTGTCTGAATTTGTTACAGAGTTTTGGTTTTCTTCACCTGTAAACTAAGCGATAAGGAATACAGAGACTAAGTATGAAAACTGAAAACACCCCCCCCCCCCCCCCAAAAAAAAAAAAAAACCCAACAAAACAAACAAACAAACAAATAATAATAATAAAATAGAATGAAGCATAGATTGAAAGCCATTTTGAACTGGAAGTGCTGATTGTTTTCTGCTGTTATAGAAAATGTTCTCATCAGAACAGTTCTCAAGAGTTGTTTGCAACATTTTTTTTTCATGATCCTGACCATGTTATTCCTTACACCTGTTATATGATTAAATGTGAAGTATATTTCACGCTTCATTATCTTTTGCAATCAGCAGTCTCCTAAAAGCTTAAAGAGAAGCTTTGAAAAGTCACTCTTGCTCAGTCTGAATAGCAGTACCGTATATGTCCCCCCAAAATTACAATGAGACCTTCTGCAATGATATCTTCGAAAATAGTTAATCAATCTAAATACAAATTCAGGGTATGAAACTATGACTCATTGCCCACACATCAAAGAAAACCCCATTCGATTTTCATCAGTGGTCAAAGAGAAATGAGGAATTTTGTCGAGGGATGTCGGGAATCTCTTCCCTCCAAGTTCTGTCTATTGTATTCACACACAAGAGCATCGAAGTGCTCACCTTGGAAGAATCAGACTCTTGACATGCTTTATTACAACAATCCACATTTCTCTGTCACCGCTTAACCAAATTGAATGGGGTTTTCTGCAAAATAGAGCTAAGGTGTTATATTTTAAGACCCTGAAGTAGCATTTAGACAGTTTAATTGTAATTTTTTTTTTTTTTTTTTTTTTGGGGGGGGACATACTGTACAGTGCTTTTGTACATGGTATCAGTGCATACATTATTATGTGTTGTGAAATACCCTACAATGAGGTAACTTTAGGCTATATATCTCACTTTAAAGTGTTATGTATTCAACGTACTGTCAGTAGATATTCAAGTATCTTTCACACAGAATCAGGGTAATGTTTTGTGTAAAACAGAGAATTGAAATGAGTAAAAATGTCTGGAATGAAGTTATTGTTACATCAGGGATTCCACAGTATGCACAATGTATTCAGTGAATCAGTAATTCATTATGCAAGCTACTGAATTCACTATACCATAATCATTTTATGCGCATTGGTCAGAAAATGAAGGTAAGATTTTTTTTAATTGTACTAGTGAAATGATTTTCCAGAAGCCTTTTTCATGATTTGCTATGAAATGGTTTCCACATAGCTGCAGAATAATGTGTACAATTGGTTTAAGTCAGACTTATACACTACAAACTCATTAGCCCCCCACTTGCGCTTTATTGTGCAGTGATGTAGTTCTGTACAAAAAACAGAGAAAAAAATAAAAATATATACATGTATCATCTGTTTCAATATTCACATCGCGTTGCACCTGTTAGTCTTGCTTTTGCGTAGACTCTGACCATCTGTTTCTTCTTCTTTTTTTTCCATATGAGCTGTGTGTAGATATTAAAGTCTCCTTGTGTCACGAGCAACTAAATTCCTTCTACAATGTATATTGTTATCTATCAATGTTAATGTGCGCTTTCCCCCATGTAAGTTCAGTTGTGCCACTTGCTTTCGGCTGCTATAATCCCAAGATGCCATTTTCAACCATGGTTACCAGAAAAGCAGTTTGTCAGCATCGGGCAAACAAATTGTCAAGGCACACCCTTGTATCATTGTAACACATCAGGCAGAGAGAGAAATACCTTTTTTTTTTCTTGTCTCCCTAGACAGCAGTGCCAGATGTTTTACTATGTGATGTATAGTACCTCATTTTTGTCTAGACTGCGTGCTGCACCATACCACTGGGGACTTGACAATCATGCCATTCATGTACTCTGCCTTTCTACTTGCATGTGCCAGGCAAAAACAAACAAGCACACAAGAAACAAACACATCGCATGTAGTAATAATGAATGACTCTTTTCTCAGTCCATTATACCCAGGCAGCTTTTGGCATTAGTTCTCTACATTTGATATGCATCTTCAATGCACAAGCAATCAGCTTTTTTCTCACATCTGCAGGCCCCGCCAAAGCTGATCATGCAGGTAATTAGCGTGAAAAAAAAGATAAGCGCTTTGATGCATGTGCAATCTATACACAGGAGATGGATGCCTCTGGAATTCGTCGGAGTCCTCGGCAAAGGACATTATAGCTAATAGTATCACTGATGGTATCATTATCCCTGATTAGCACAAGTTATATGGAATTGCTCTTTCAGAGGGCAATCAATTATGCAAATGACTAAACCAGAATTGCATACGTTTATACTTGTAGTACAACAGATAAGCAGGCAGCTACTTGTACACTGAAAAGCAGGTACCTCTCTTTCATACGTCCTATCGGTTTTAGCTGTTTTCTTTTATAGCTAGGAGGTGGTGTGGGTAAGGGGAATGGTATTCCATATATTGGCACAGGTGGTGGTTAAGTTGAGTATAGACCACAAAGAGAACCTTCAGGAATTACAGAAACCTCATCCTTTCCTATATGGTCAACTTGCCTGATGCAGCACATAGGTCCTATAATTATATTCTTGTGGCTGCAAGTGGAAGAAATCTAATCTAGCAAAGTGAAAAGTGACAAAATAGCCATTAACTGGATACCATGATGGATGCATAATATTAGCATTAGTATCCACTCTTATCATAGACAAAGCATCCAGGGGTTCTATAGACTGTGGGACTGATAAATTGACATCCTACATGAGCATCTCATCTACTAAAAGTGATCTCTGCTGCGGTCAGAACGTAGGACATTTTTGGATTTTTGGCTGCAATGTTTCCACAAAATTGGACCTTGTATAGGTTGGTTGTTGGCATTGAGCTACAATGTAATTCTCTTTATCAACCAGAGGCATGTTTGTGAAAGGGGCTGTGGATAATAAAAAGCCAATAAAATACAATCTGGGATCCAGACGTGTGAGGTGCTACTTACTGAAAAAGGTAATTGGACCAGAGGGCACCCGATAAGAGTATCCTTGTAAGATATCAGATAAGAAAATATGTCTCCTCCCTTTGTTATCTGTCTTTTCAGTAGTTACATTCACACAGAGGCTAATCATTGATGGTATACTCAGCTAATCATCAATGATAAGTGATTACCCCTTAAACTACCGGTAGGGGCATCCACACAACACCTAATCTTTAAGATATAACGTCAGAGCTCAAGTCTGGAAGAAATACATATGCATGGCGCTTGCAACAAACTCAATAAGTGTGACAATACAGCAGTATACTCCCTGTGCTGAATTGATCTGGAAGCTCACGGGAGAATGGAGCTCACGCAAAGGTCACACTAACTTTTTGAGTTCGTTGCATATTCACACAACTCGAAATTATAAGTTAAAGTATGACCTACTAACAACTACAATTTCCACATAAATGACTGATGGCAGTAAACTTGTCCCCATTTATTTTGGACTAAATGCAAAAACCATCTCAAATTGAAATTTTTAAAGATACCACCTGAAGGCTGCACAGTATACAAATGGATTACAGTTAAACTCGCCTAAGTCGACATCGCATATGTCGAATAATCGCGCAAGTCGATGATTTTAAAAAGTCCCGATTTTTCCCCATTGACTTACGTGTATTAATTCACTCACAAGTCGAATTTTATAAGTCGAATACTCGCCTAAGTCGATGAAATTCCAAGAACACTTTCACGGAAAAACCATTAAATTCATTGTGCCTAAGTCGAATAAGATTTTATTGTGCAATAAATCACTGTCAAAATCACGAGACGACAGTTTTTGTTTACATAAGAACTAGCCCGACCAGACAGGTGACAAAAAAATGATTTAAAGTATCCAAATTCAAAGCGATCGCATGCGATTGTTGAACTCTCTTCGTGTTTGGAGGTCTGCTGGTACAGCCCTGTCGCGCTAGCGCTACGTACGTACAGCGACTGGGTTGTGCATAGTCTGTGTATGTTTGCAGTCTGCGCTGTGCAATGGAAGGATGAAGCTGCTGAGTTTTCAAAGCGGAAAGTAGGGGGAAAGTTACGGGCACAGGTAAATCAGAATTACACCTCTACACGCATTTCAAGGTAAACTGGAATTAATCACTGCTCAAATATCGTTCATATTCACTTCCCCAAAGTTTAACAAGGGTGTAAAGTAATCGGACCTGTGCCAATGCTAATGCACTGTCCATGCAAAGTTAGCCGCGGCCCTGCTGGGCGACCCGTGCTGCGGCACACCTCTCCAGCTCTCGGCTCCAGAGTAGACAACATACATGTACATCTATACATAATGTACGTGTGCTGTAACTGTTGTTAAGTCGATTTTTTTTTCGACTTACACACAAGTCGAAAATCGCCTAAGTCGATGTGTTTTGCTCAGTCCCGAGAAGATCGACTTATGCGAGTTTAACTGTATTTACAGATTGAATGTATGGGAACTCGATTGTTTTTTTTTTTTTTGTTCCATGATTTCTTTGTTGCAAAAGATATAATTTCAGATACTAGTAAGTTGCTTCTGATTCAAATCAAGAAACAGTTCCCCCATATAATATAATAGATTGGGTTTCCTGACATTTTCTGTATCATATTCATTATTGCTGACAGCTGTTTTATTCTCCTTTAGCTGGCAAACCAGACTCTACCTGGAAATGGTCCAAAAAAGTCTCCATTTAAAGGCTATGAAACAAGATTGATATATTTTATCTCTTTTCAAGACAGGTTTCTAAGCATAGTACCTTAACTCGGATATGAAATTGCTTTTCCGTTACGTGTTCTTCTAAGACTGATTGACAAATTGAACTCTTTCTATCAATCAATAAACAAGTTTTATGTATTTCTATCTCTTGTGTTATCAAGATGGGTTTCAAAACTTTCTACTGTAACTTTGAACCTCAAATTGCTTCTCCATTGGTATTCTTCTATAAAGGACTAAATGACAAAGTGAGTTCTTTCTGTCAGTCAGTAAGCCTATTGTCGAGTTGTCATTATTTCCTTTGTTATATTCATGGCTGTTCCCATGCATCACTTGCATTCGAGCCAACAGTACAAATTAGGTTTCAATATGTCTCCATTTTCTCTGCTGCTGTTCATGGTTTCGATAAGTGCATTAATTCCCTACTGGCTGCCATATAGTGCCATACTAGATTTGCATTGATCTAGACGTACTAAGTATAGTTGGTGCATGCTGTGAGCAGCTCCATCATAGAAAATATCTTGTATTGGAGCAACCACGCTGCTTCTTGAAATTCAATTATTCAGCTTGAGCAGTGAGAACCACTCCGGTTGTTGTCGCAAGAATTGAGTTATGTGCACAATCTCTGTTATGAATATGAGTGCAAGTGAAAGTTACCGCCCAGCACAATGTAACTGTTTCCATTCATAACCAGCCACGTCAGTGCATCGATCTGTACTTATTGCTGTAGCTTTGAACAAAGCCAATGGTACGTGGCAGTGAAGAAGCAGCTTAGTTTCATTTCATTACGAGGCAAAGGAATTCGCAGATTTTCCATTTAAAGGCCCTGTTTAAAGGCCCTTTGGGAGCAGTGATTTTAAAAATGTTCAAGATATCACTTTTAATGCATATGTGTATAGGTCAATTGTATCACAAAACATCCTACCATATACAATTTTTGCAATAAAAGCCTAACATTTAAGTAGATATCTCTATTTTTCTTAAAACCATAACTGTATGTGGTTTAGTCTGGAAACATTTTTATTATATATATAGCTATTGTTCACAACATCGACGTGAAAACATCTTGACGGAAGAATTTCACTAATTTGAATCGATTATACTGTTTCAAATTTTTACATTGGTTGTTTCTATCTCTAACTCACATTTTGGAACTATTTTGAAGTACTAGTGCTAGGTTTTTGTTTCATCTATAAATGGTAAATTATGCCTTTAACTTTCATCGCTATCACCATCATTGCTGGTTTTGTTTATTTTACCATGATTTCCTTTGCTTGTTTTTGTTCATTGAGTTATCAAAGAGATATTCAAAAGAATAAATGTTGCTGAATGTATATGTTAAAAAAAAAAAAAAAACGTATGGGGAAACTACTTTCTCTCTAGTGTATTCGTAAAAATACTAAGGAGATGAGACAAATTGCACTGCTGTGGCTGTTGGGCCTTCTCCAACAACATGGGAAGCACAACAGATATTGCCAGTATAATGAAAGCTCCTAATTATCATGTTTATAATACTGACCAAATGGAATGACTTTGTATCTCTTTTCTATGAAACCACTGCAATAACTCAGCCTGCCAATAACAAAGTCACCTTTTCTGCTTTAATAGTGAAATTGATGCATAGGTGAAGTTATATGAATACTAATTTTAAGCATTCTGTAGTCAGTGCCATGTATACACAAGAAAGAATTCCAGTTTTGTTGCATGTTGTTGTTGTTGTTGTTGTTGTTTATTTTCCATCTGTGAAGATGGCTGGATAGCCCATATTCAGCTACAATAAGCTGGTCTTCCATGGGGTCCAGTTGGATGTGGGGTGGGACCACTTCACCGGGTTAGACACCCTGCTCTTTGCGATGAATGAATGAAGCGGGATCTTTTACGTGCATGAGCTGTGACTCTCTCATACACGGGACCTCCATTTTATGTCCTATCCGAGGGACAGAGTGTTTTGCCTCTTGCTAGAGGGGACGGTATGTTTACACACAACATTGCTCAGTCCAGACTCGGGTTCGAACCCGGGCCGCGTGATCGTGAGGCAGACGCGCTACCGACTGAGCCAACTCACCGCCCATGTCATTTGTGTTGGTCTACAGCTAGTGATTAAGAAATGTCACAGGTTTTGTTTTACCTTGCACCTACAAATGTATATCAGACACAATGTAATTTCCTTGTTATTGTGATTCAGTGTCAAGGATGCACTCTCAAAACATGAAAAAACAAAAAACAAAACTGTTTTTATGATTTTCTCTTGAATCTTGCCATTTTCATCTTTCCCTCTCTAGAATTCTGTTTTGCACAACATTGAGAAAGGCATTCAGAAATGATGATTTTACATGAATATATGCATCAAATTGTTAATTATTTTTAGGAGCTTTAATACTGAAATTACAGCCTGATTCAAAATTGTCTGCAAGTTTTGGAAAGAGCACATGAAATAAATGCAGCCTTCCTGTATCACTCATACTCAACTGAGTAGTACAGTGTACTGTATTCCCAGCTCTCACTTTTATTCTCTGGGTTCATTACCTGTTAGCTCTCTTTTACACCTTTCTGTATCGATATTTGTCCTGACCTACAGGTGCTGAAAATTAGAACTCGTAGATTCATCCCATGTCAAATATTATTTGTGAGACCGTTGGGGAAAGTCGGTTGTGCAAATCATTTAAAAACCCTCCCTCATGATTATGTTCCATGTGTTCAGACCAGATTGTACTATGAATAGATATATGAATATATAGGTATCAAGAATTTGTGACACAATTTTCTAAGTGTGGAGCTGTATACACCCGACTGGTTCATGACCACTGTGGCAGGAAGTGTAGACGTTGCATTTGATTGTTTCTTTACAACCATTCAACAATGCAGGCACAGTCTTTGTGCTTCGTTCAAAAGTACTCTATTGTGAACAGCTTGAGATCTTTGTTGACAGAAGGTCATGGCTGGTGAGTTTGCACCTCAAAGGAACAAACTTTTGTTGGATTTCAAATGTTTTCTTCTCCTTCTCTCCCTGATGTGAACCTCTCTCGCTCTTAACGAACAATACCGGGTACTTAAAGCAAATAAAGGTAGAGTGGAGGGCATGAACTAATCCATGAACAGGTTGGGTATGTTGACCTAATGTGCTCGTTTGACCTATTTTCATTCCATCATTTGTTATCATACATTCCTCTTCAAGGGAAAGATCAGAATATACCAGTACAGTGTAATTAGAACATCAGTCGCAGTCTGTTTCAGATTAATGCTTCACAAATTCATTTGTGTCCGATTAATTCCTCAATATTATCACTATATCTTTCTCTCTCTCTCTCTCTCTCTCTCTCTCTCTCTCTCTCTCTCTCTCTCTCTCTCTCTCTTTCTCTCTCTCTCTCTCTTGGGGGCATGCCGTACCAATCCCCAAGGGATGATCACATTCTTTGGACAAAATCTTTGAAAAAACTTTTTATCTACTGGTGTAGTATATTTTCCATCCTTAATATGCATGGGAATTTGTAGAGCAGTATATCACTTGCTACTTTTAGATATAAGCCATATCTGTGGTGCTTTATATGAATGCCATCTTTTTAAATTACGGTCTACTTTATTATCATCATTGTTACTGTTATTTTGACAGTGATGCACCACACTATTCAATGAATGCTTTGTGTTTAATTTATGAAAGGGTAATAGTGAAGAAGCACAAATTTCTTTGACACCATGCAGTTATTCAGAGGTCACAGTTATGTCCATTTCTGTCCTGATGCATAATGGGGAGGACTTCAGAAGTGTCATTGATGATGATATTATGATCATAGTATGTACAGTATTCTGTATACCATACACAGAGCTGCCAATTTCCATGGAACATTGTATGTGTTTTTAAGATATAAGTTTGTGTTTCCTGCATTAGAAATAGGAAAATATGTTTTTGAATCTATTTATCAGAACTTTGATTTGGCTTGGATTTTCAAGAATGTGCAATTTTCTCCCATATCCTCCAAACCAAAATATGACGTTTCCTTCATAATATGTATTGCTTTTAGATTTTCATTATGTTTTATTGATCCTCAGACTTTTACATCAATGTAGATGCATCTGACCACACTTATACTTAATCCAAGCTTGGGAAGAAAGAAAGAAAAAATCTAATAGGAATCCTGGATGCCTATGTAAAATACATTATGCTGTGTGCTTTGAAAGCCGTCACATATTAGTTGTTGATCTACAGACATTCTGGAGTCGTTCGTGGGCGAGTTACAGTCTGCTTCACTGCCCTTGAGAAGGTCGAGCTACGTCTGACATTCAGGGTGCTGTAGCCGAGGCAGTTGATAAAGACATTGATCTTGAATTCCTGACACTAGCGAGGCACGGCAAGGGAGTGCCACCAAGTTGTACCGGTACAATGGTCTCAAAATCAAGAGTATCATTGGTGTACCGGGGGAAAAAAAATATAGAAGTATCCTCTAGGGATTACATGATTGTTTCTTTACTATGGAGAAATTTGCATGGGTGTAAGGTCATGTGTTAAAGGTCAGCCAAGGTAGTCTGTGGGCTTATTTAATAATTGCTACATATAAAGGAGAAATTTGACATGTGCATAAATCAGTCATATAAAATTGTTTCCAAAATGTGGATACAAGAGTGTATAATCTGAATACAACAATGCTCAAGATTTTTTTTTTTCAGCATTGCTTATGGCATATTCAGTGCTACTTTTGACATCCCAATAATTTGCATGTGTACGAGACTGTTCATCAGGATGGTCTTGTTTGGTTGTATGTGAGAATTTTCTTCATTCATTAATTGTTCATGCACGAGACTTCGTCGCAAGTTTGTCTGTGATTCTGCACACATGCAGCAACAGAAATAAGTGACTTTCTAGCTGGATGTGCACATGTTGTATAATTTGCATTGTAATTTTTGCATTTGCTTGCAGTCAACTTTGTCAGTATGAGTGTGGATATTTGCAATGTGTATGTATTCTCTTTATATTGAGAGTTTTATCATTTTTGCTCCTTACCTTTCCTATGTTCTATTAAATCATGTTAAATGTGTTTAAGTCATATTGTTGTTTCAATGTTTTTATTCATGTTAAATTGCTGGCATTTTGAAGATTTTAGTGTTCATTCATTTTCTTTTCAAATCAGCCTGAAATGTTATGCAGAACAATTCTGTATCATACAAAAATTTATCATTGTTTTGATTTTGTACATACCTTTAAAAATTTGTACAGTTTGCTGACCCTAAAGCTGGGAATGGTCCATCATTTCATTCAAATTTGTGAAAATGTTGATGATTGCAAGTCCAGTTTGGATTGTCACAAACAGCATGTTAGTCAAAGATAATAAGGAGAAACTTCTCTTATTTTTGTTTTATGTAATGTGAGTACAAATCTGTGTTTAAGAGATAGATGTAAACATAAACAAGAAGTGTGATGATGCTATACCCTGGTAAAGATCTGAAGACATCAGCAGGTTTCATCTGTTCTGGTCATAAGACGAACGTAGAACTTTACAGTACAATGTTCATAGCATTCATGGCCAGTGTAAAATACCTTAGTTTCCGTCATTCCAGAAATTTGTAAGGATTGATTTTTTTTCTTTTCTTTTTTTTTTGTGCCCTTCACAGTGAAAACTTGCCAAACAAACTGTGGCCTGCTCGTATGATTGTGGAGGAATGAGGAATTTAAGTATGTGACTCATTCTGCATTGATCAGGGTATTTTGTGTTAATGTGTGTGCAAAGTAAACAAACAAAACATGAGTCAAAAGCAGATGTGTTACTAGTATAAAATGATTTTACAAATATTTGTTTTGACTGTATATAATTGCATCAAGCTTTATAGATTATTTTAATCATATGTCATATAAATATTATTTTCTGAGTGCAGTTCACTTGTGTTGATTAACATAGTCTGCCGTGAATCTAACATTACCTGCATTTTAGTCAAATGTTTAATTGATGGTGACGGCAAGCTTTGATTGTTTTAATAGAAATGTCATATGATTGTAAGGTTAAAGGCAGGACCTAAATGCAATCTGATGGCACTGAGTTAGATACCAGCTCTTGTGATTAGAAAAAGGCAGCTGTCTTCGATCATCTCAGAATGAAAAAGAAGTTTCAATTTTTCAACGAATAAAAACTAGTCAGTGTACAAAGGGGAAGTTATGTTATTGTTGATGAAGATTATTGCAATGAAACATCAGATTAGTGACAATCAAAAGGAAAATGCATGTACATCATGTATACTGTAAAGGTTGATATTTTCGGGTACAGAATTTTTGCAAAGGAAGAGGTCGCAGACATTTTTTGCGAGATGTTTTCGCAATTTTACACCAAATCTATCATAAGTGCACCAGTGCCTGTCCGTTCACGATATTTTCGTGAGTTGTTAAATTAGTGGCCCAACAGTGATTCACTTAATTCATAAGAATTCAATCCTCACAAAAATAAATAGCATTTACAGTGTTCTATCATTCAATTTTTTACATCCATTCAACACAGACAATAAACATAATAAATCATATTCACCATGAAAGTAAATAGATGAAAGGAAATTCAGGAGTGGTTGTGTGTATTCTATCTTATAAAACACCAAATGGTGCACTTATATGCTCATCAATATTGTTGCATTTAAATGATGTCTGTTGTATTTCACTCATATGGATTATGTAGGATGGCCAGACACATTTTTTTTTCTTCATATGAGGTGAACATGTAATCTTCGATTTCATATGAACATAGATCTGTTCCCTTTCATGAGATTAATGAGAAAGCAATGCCCGGATGTTGGATATATGATAGATTGAGCAGTGTCAGAAAAAATGTTGCAATGGTAGAGAATGAAAGAGAATGTATTAGAGCAACAAAGTGAGCATGTTATACACTATATACAAGTGTATGTGCAAGTGACCACACAGTTACATGACCTAGATCATTACAATCATGTAGATGACCCCTAGTCAGTGCATATTTTCATAATTTAATGGAATTCAGTTGGCTCAAAGCTCATGGGAAATAATTGACCTCGTTTCCCTCAAGTCTTTATTGAGCTGTGGCCTCAGTTTCTCTCCCTTAACTGAAGAAAAAAAAATGACTCCATTGTCAACATGTAAATTCTTCTTTGAATATGGTGCATGTTTCTTGGGCAAAGTGTACGCCTTCACTGCTGATCCACCTCATTTGGCTTGTAATTCAGAATTAGAAATTTGCAGCATTGAGTTATTCTATGCTCAGTAAAGCAAGAGGAAAACTTACAGAGGGTTTTTAAGCATCTTGGATCCTCTTTGTGAAAAAGAAAAGAAAAAGGTTTGTGAAATATTATGAATGTTGTGACATAAACTCAACGAAAATACACATTTTTGTGCATGTGTGTGAAAAGGAGCCTTGCACCTCGTTTTGACTGCCAGCCCTTATAAATGCTTTAGTTAGTTTTACTGGTACAACCACGTCAAAGAAATGTTCAGCTTGTTTGTTTGTTTGTTTTTTATTATATTCTTGCTTAAGAATTTTTTTTTTTCTCTCAACATTCAGATCCAGTCATTAGATGTACTTATGTAGTCCAAGTAGCTTGTGCACTGCTTTTCCTCAAATTGGTGTATTATTAAGAGATGCAGCCCTCTGCATTTAATTGGAGTCAGTGAGGACTTAATGATAAGCTTTGCTAGTCAGTGGCAAGTGATAGGCAACTTAATACTCTTGGCACCATGAGCAACCTATTTGCACAATGTCAATGGCGGATTGAACTTTTGGTTGTTAGTAGGTGATGTGATTTACACATACGCCTGCTATTTACTTATAGGCATCAGTGCAGAAATTCAGTGTATGCAACTTTGACTTCTGCTGAGTTGACTATGTATGGAATTGGTATGAACTTTAGCTAGTGAGATAACAGTAGAGTTGCTGAGTCATTCTGATTTTGCAGGAATCTCCCTGAAAAAAAAAAAAAAAAAATCATGTGTCTCTATAATTATCTACATCTGAACAAACCTATAATTATCTACATTTGAATTATTATTTATAATTATAATTAATTATTTATAATTATCTACATCTGAACAAAAGCCTACGAAAGCTCCCCCAATTTGGGAATTATTGTTAACGGTATTGAGATGCATAAATAACATCAAAGTATCTCCCCGATAACTCTGTGAGGCCTCCCTGTCTTTGATGTGTGAATATCGGCAGCCCCTAGATGAGCCAACTGGTTATACGTAAGTGCTTTGTGGTAGATCCATGTTTTGAAATCTGTAAGTATAGGCTTCGTACACATTCCTGATTTATGCTCATCACTTCTGGACTATTATAAACAAGTAGGTGTACTGTACAATGTACTTTCTATAAACGTAATAGATATGAGAGTTGTACTTACTCCTGTACTTACACCTTTGGACCCAAACCTAACAGTTACATTTTAGTGCTTTATCATCATCAGATATGTTATTTCTTTCACAAGGAAATTAGAATTCTTTCCGGTGCTACATTGTGTGTGATCAATCTGAACATGCCACTTTGGATATTAGTGTCATATCTTTGCCCGAATCAAGGCTATATCAGCCATCATATTTCACTTTTTTTTCTCTCAAATAATAAGTAATGAAGTAAAGTTTAACATGAGATTTATGTACAGTAACGGGATTTTATCTGAGTTATTAATGATTGTGGGAGAGATTTGTGAATTAGGCAGAGAGAAAAGTAAAAAATTAGTTTCTTTCACCTGCAGAGTTGTGACAAGCAAAGCACAATGACTGTGCAAAATTGATGTAAAAACTTGCAATAAAATTGTGACTGCAACAATTGGATCCCCACTTGTTTCTAGTCCTTTATTGAATCCTCTGTTTACACCAAATTTGTGTGCCTGTGAGTTTTGATTGCATTTGCTATTTGCAGCTTCCATAGCAAGAAACGACCTGCTGATAAATGAGATACCATGTCACTAATAGAGATACAACACATATTGTGTGTAAGTGTGTGTGTGTGTGTTTGTGTGCATGTGTGTAATGTCTTGTTGTTCTACTTTTACATCAGGCTTCAGAGCAATCAGTGCAGTAAACGTGAGAATCAAAATCTATTCTACAGATAAGAGAACCAAATCCTAAAAAGATAGTTAAAATATACAAATCAATGCAGAATGACTACATGATTTTCTCACATTGCTATCAAATATCATCTTAATGCAACTGGCAAAGTTTTAAACATGGAAATTGAGTGCAACATTAGCAAATGGAGCAAGTGCAATGTTTGAACAATGACATTGAGGACTGACCAAGAACTTGCAGTAGAGGGCAGTCCATTATCATAATTCTATACGCCATAATTGTGGAGTATTTTCCAGTGGGGAATCTTTGCACATTTTATGCCATGTGCCACCTGCACAAAAGCAAACCCAGCACATTATCAGATTATCATGTGCCTCGACTCAGTCTCATATTAAAAGTGATATATCAACAGCACAAAGAGAAGAACACCCAGAGACACATCTCACTTGATCAAGCACCAAAATGAAATTTATAGTGCAAAGTCGTGCATTTCATAAAAACATATGCATTAATAAGTTATTGTATGCTCATACATACACACACACACACACACACACATACACACACAAATAAATATTTGAAGAACATGCCTGCACCTAATACTGGAAGAAATTGCATGAATAACAATCGACACCAAAGACATATTTTCACTAGTTCTTGAAATGTGTTTTTTAATAGTGTTATCTACATACTTGTATAATCAATTGAAAAGATTATTACACTTTTATTTACATAATATAACTGCGGCAAATTTTTACAAATCGACTCTTCTTATATCATATGCCACAAGTATCATAATAAAGACTCCATTGTATTTTATGACACCCTGCCCTGAGAAAAATGTCATGGTTTCCTATGGTTTCTCCTGTATACAACTCTTGGACCCTCAATGGGTCAAATTCATTTCATCACAGTTTTGCTGAACTACAATTAAACAAAACAAAGAAACACAATTCACAAAATACATGCACTACGGTAAACTTGTGCACAAGAGCATGTATTTGCCACACCATAAAGATCCCTTGTGAAAATATACAGACAGAAATGGCAGCTTATGGTAGTCCATTGTTTCCTAGATCACATTCAAAACAAAAACAAAAAAAACCCAAAAAACACAAACACAAACATTAATTTAAACATAAATAAGAATGTGAATGTGAAATGTGAATCATTTTCAAATGTGCTTGCTCACTTTCTGCTGCCAAAATGCAAATTCATACAAGGTGGGTGCACCAGTGTGAATGTTTGGTAAGAGACAAAAGTTGACCAGTCTAATCGCATGTAGCTGGATTGTGCTGCAGATGTTACAACCTTCAAAAGCTACGCTTTGTGTTGTTGGATATTTTTTGCTTACCCCTTTCTTTCATTTCTTGCCAAATAATGTCTGCTTGCAGTGTGCGTCAACCTTTAATATTTAAACTAAGCCTTTAAACTAAGAAGCAAAAGGGCATTAGCACTGCAGACTTTGTACAGCATCAATGCCCTTCTGCTCCTGACATAAGGATACATCACTTGTTCATAGTGAAGATATACACCAGTATTTCTAAATCCCTTAAGTTCAAATATTGGCAATTTACACCGAGACTAAAAGGACGCGATGATGTCAACAGAAGTCAGCTATCATCTAGTAGAACGACTTTCAGTCATACTCTGAGTAGCAAGGTGATATGATCATTTTTCTGTCTTTCGAAATCAAAGAGAACGAGAATGAATGCGAATGATAACCATGTCATAGAACTTGTCCACATCGTGTTCTCTTCCTTTGCATCAAGTGACTCCGTGTTCAGTAGGCATAGTGGTTGGTGCTGTCCCAGTGAGGCACATGTGGGGCCCTCAGTCCAATCTCACCGCTGGGCAGCTTCGGGACTGGCAGATTGATGCCGGTGAACTGGGGCAGGTTGCGATAGTTGTGGACGTCCCTCATGCCTGGATGCACTGTAAGATGAAATGGTATGGCATGGTAAAATACCTCAATCCGTAATTCAGCCGTAAAATTCTCGTTTCCAATATAATGCTCTTCACTGCAATCTAACAGTCAACAACAAATATGCAAGCTATTCTATTCAATAAGTAAAAAGGGCTATACATGCAGATACATCGTTGCACTGGTAATAGATCTGAGAGCACATGAAAACAGTAGTCTACATTCTCTGCTCACAATTTACCAATTCCCCTCATCCAAAGAACATCTTGGCATTGCATACAGATGCATCACAAGAGTGGCTACTTTACATGATCTACAAATTGTTAACTAAACCGCAAGGGCCTAAAAAACACATCTTTAAGCCACAGTCAATATGCAAAATATGATTCTAGCTTATTCATACACCTGCAACTTGAAAGAGCTGAGCCTGAAAATAACATCCTATATTTTTTTCCCCCCTACATCCATCGGTGCAAGTGTGCAAAGCAGGCACGGTCAGATATAAACTAGACCTTGAAATGTTGTTTTATATGAATTTATCAATAGTCACACAAAATCATTGCAATCTGTAACCTTCCCTACTTAATTTTCTTTCTTTTCCTCTTTTAACTTTTGCTTGATATGAGCATACACGTTTCTCACAGCCTACTCAATTCATTTGGAAGATATTGGTATTAATAAAGACTATACAACCCCTCCATTATTTCACATAAATTAAAGCAAATGCCAGCCAACAACAACAACAACAACAACAACAACAACAACAACAACAACAACAACAAAACCAACAAAAACAACAACAACAACAAACAAACAAGCAAAAGAACTTACCAAGAGGGGGCCTTGTTCTCTCAAAGGGCAGATTTGGCTTCCGGTCGTGCTTCGGCCAGTTCGGGTCGTGCTCGGGGTAGATGTTGGTCATATCCTGGATGTGTTCAAACACTCCAGGCTTGCTGGAATCTGGGTCGTGTTGGGCGGATGACCAGGCACCGACCTGCAAGGGTACCAGAACAGAGACAGTCATAAGGGGAACGACACAGGAATGAAATGACCGTATTAACATAAAGAGTACCGATAAAATTCAGTGGGTTTATTTTCCTGTCTCAACCAAAATAACAACATTTCGGGCATAGGGTAGAATGTCTCCCCTCAGGCATTAATTCCTTCACACCTGCAGAATGTGATTTATACTGGGCATTTAATTATCAATGCGTATCATTCTGTATACATCGAACAAGAATGAACAAGAATTCAAGAATCATAATGATTATGTAAAGACAATCATTATGCCAATGAGAATACAAAGTTATGTCATTCTCATAGCACTAGAAAATTTTAGCTTTCTCTGAGAAATGTCCATGGATTTGTCATTTGCCATAAAACTTACTTTTTTGCCATAAGCAGTAGTAGGAAAAGTGATGTACATTAGGTGAAGTGATGTGTATCATTTGTCCTCTTCTTGACAAATATGCTGAAAAAAGAATAATGCATTCAGTCTACACCATTAGGGATTTATATATGTTTTGTTTTTGTTTGTAGTTTTTTTTCTGGAATATTCAAAGCTTAACCCGTTGAGGACGAGTCCCGAGTATACTCGGGCAAGTGTCTACGGAAAATGTGTGTTGTAACAAAATCAGCCCCTTCTCAACGGGTTATGGTAGCATGCCGTACTAACTCACCCCTTGCATGGAGCTGGTACCAGGATGTGATGAATTTGTGGCAATCTTGGCATCATTCAGATCTCTGTTGAAGGTTTCTTCCCCTGCAGGCTTTGTGTTAAAGGTCGGTGGTTCAGGGCTGTGTGAATACAATGCAAGAGCAGAGAAATGTGAGGTATTCTTCCATTTCATATCCCTGTGGCATCATCACTGAATACATACTCTCAACCATATCCACTGTTGCACCTACCCCCCCCCCCACCAAACAAACAAATAATATATATATATATATATATATATATACACATACAATTGTATATATACTAATAATAAGTGGAAAAGTGAGCAAAGAAAATGGGATTCCATCGGGATTCGAACCCGAGACCTCCGGATTGCTAGACCGGTGCTCTACCGACTGAGCTATAGAAAGCCCTAGTGCAGTGTTCGTCCCAGAAATCCTTAATTCTCAATGCTCGGGTGGTCAGAAGCTATAGCAGTGTGTTTGTGTGTGACACACACGCGCACACTTGAACCTGGCATAAACCCGAAGGATAATTCAACTTGGGGATAAATGCGAGGGATCACCGAAGTGATGCAGCTTTTTGAGTTTGTAACAAATAAAGACAGAATAAACTGACCAGAAAGAATATAAATTATTAGTGGAAAAGTGAGCAAAGAAAATGGGATTCCATCGGGATTCGAACCCGAGACCTCCGGATTGCTAGACCGGTGCTCTACCGACTGAGCTATAGAAAGCCCTAGTGCAGTGTTCGTCCCAGAAACCCTTAATTCTCAATGCTCGGGTGGTCAGAAGCTATAGCAGTGTGTTTGTGTGTGACACACACGCGCACACTTGAACCTGGCATAAACCCGAAGGATAATTCAACTTGGGGATAAATGCGAGGGATCACCGAAGTGATGCAGCTTTTTGAGTTTGTAACAAATAAAGACAGAATAAACTGACCAGAAAGAATATAAATTATTAGTGGAAAAGTGAGCAAAGAAAATGGGATTCCATCGGGATTCGAACCCGAGACCTCCGGATTGCTAGACCGGTGCTCTACCGACTGAGCTATAGAAAGCCCTAGTGCAGTGTTCGTCCCAGAAACCCTTAATTCTCAATGCTCGGGTGGTCAGAAGCTATAGCAGTGTGTTTGTGTGTGACACACACGCGCACACTTGAACCTGGCATAAACCCGAAGGATAATTCAACTTGGGGATAAATGCGAGGGATCACCGAAGTGATGCAGCTTTTTGAGTTTGTAACAAATAAAGACAGAATAAACTGACCAGAAAGAATATAAATTATTAGTGGAAAAGTGAGCAAAGAAAATGGGATTCCATCGGGATTCGAACCCGAGACCTCCGGATTGCTAGACCGGTGCTCTTCTGGTCAGTTTATTCTGTCTTTATTTGTTACAAACTCAAAAAGCTGCATCACTTCGGTGATCCCTCGCATTTATCCCCAAGTTGAATTATCCTTCGGGTTTATGCCAGGTTCAAGTGTGCGCGTGTGTGTCACACACAAACACACTGCTATAGCTTCTGACCACCCGAGCATTGAGAATTAAGGGTTTCTGGGACGAACACTGCACTAGGGCTTTCTATAGCTCAGTCGGTAGAGCACCGGTCTAGCAATCCGGAGGTCTCGGGTTCGAATCCCGATGGAATCCCATTTTCTTTGCTCACTTTTCCACTAATAATTTATATTCTTTCTGGTCAGTTTATTCTGTCTTTATTTATACTAATAATAATCAAACAATCTTACACACAGGAAAAATAAAATGGACAACGAATTTCACAAAGATGCTTAATAAAAATTTACTACTTTATGATTATAACATTTATGAATGGAAAACAAAGGCATCATTACAATCAATTAGACACCATGACTCAGGCCTGATTTGGGTGATATTGGAAACGACTTCCTTGAGGCCTAAATTTACGGGTGGCAAAATGCTGTTCAACAATACCCTTCTTGGCCCTTCATTGAAGACGATGTACCTCGATCCAGCAAAAATTTAAGTGTCCCATAACTACTTTCAGAAGTGATAAAGCCTACACCATAAGCGACATACAATAGGGCATAAACCTCTCTGAATAGTATGTTCACATGGATTAACAATATTTCAGAGCATAATGAAGTGCCAACCTTGTCTTCAACCCTCCTGCCACCAGCTCCGTCACTCTGGGCGCAGTGGCACTCATTTGATGCTGGATCCGTCTGTCTACGCCACGGGTGTCACGGCTGTACAGGGCTTCTCGATGGTATGTTTCCAGCTCCTGAAAATGCAGAATGAACATTACAGGGATCTTACATTTGTGGGTTTGTGAATTTCATTCAGAAATTAACTAATCATGTTACAAAACAATAATGTCTAATGATGATGATACAGCAATAACAAATAATAGCATGGCACTACAGCAAGAAAACTCAATCTTCAAGAGAGACATAAAAAGGGAAGAGTTAACATCTAGATGCAGAAGTGTTTGTAAAACACATTTTTCAACTCACATGTCAGAAAATGATGCAGGGCCTACAGACTTGACCTGATCATAACACTCAGGCAAATATAATGGGACCTGAAATCTGTCCTGTGGATTTCTACTCAAGCATACGTTAATACGTTGATTGTTCCTTACTCTCTTTTCATTACATCAGTATTCAATTTTTTTTTTTTTTTTTTTATTGGTAGTGCTTTGTAGGATCACAGAGACACATTTTTTTGTTCTCTCTATTTTTGTTCTCTTTTTTTTTTTTTTCCACTGAGGCATCATCCCCACAAAATGAAAAAAAAAAAAATCAAACAACAATTTTAGAATTAAGTTTTGGGTGGAAGTCCCAAGAAACTCACAGAAGTTGTGCTGCCCAACTTTAACCTCACCACTTCCCCTTTCCATAAAGCTGCATTTAATCCCAACTGCCGCATGATCACTACATACCTCTAGCGCTGTCTTGATGTCTGCGATGTGCTGCTGTATGTGCCTCTCCACATACTCCTGACCGTTGGTGGCAGCGCTCTGGCGGCTGCATGTCCGCTTCATCTCCTGTAGAACGCTCTTGGCCTTTAAAACGTTGGCTGTCATAACTGCAGGGGGGTAATAGGGACAGGAGTGGAATTTTTAAAAATAAATACACATTTCAACTTCTTTGAAGAGGATGAAACAAAAATTTTTCATTCCACACATACATCCAAATGTCACCTGCTTTACTAAGTGATGTGTGATTGTGATTCATACAAAGTCGTGCTCGTCCTGCTAAATCAAGCATTATACTTTGCACTGTTGGATGTACATCAAACAATACACATTGCTGTCAATTGATTAAATTTAACATCAATTGCTATTCCACTTCAAATTTCCCAACAGACGCATTGCACTAAGAGTCAATTATCCCTTGATTTTAATCAAACTCCTGTTTAACAATCATCTGTAATCAGTCTTTATTTCTTATTTCCAATTAAACACTTGCAAATATAAAGAGTCTGTGCACTGGGCACTAAGTACTATGCATTAATTGCCACAGCAGCACTATCAGCACCAATTGAAGTGGTAACACATTTACCTATAAAAGAAAAACAAAAGTTATGCAGATTAAAACAAGCTTGTAGAAGACAAGAAAACTAAAAACACAAATTAAGATCACGGCTAGAGCATAAATTCATCCATCACAGTTATACCCATTCATCTTATCATCCAAATGGGCTTGAAATAATCCCTCCTTCTTTTGCTCTGATCTTGTTATAACCGTTTTTTTTTCTCTCTCTCTTCCAACATTTATAGCTCTTAATAGACTTGAGACCTCCTTGCACAACTACCTGTACAGAGTATCCCACAAATACATTTAATGGTGCTTACATCTAACAAGTGGACCATCTACCCAGTATTCCTTGTTCTGCTTTACATCGGGTCGAAGGTCACTAACCACCTGACCAAGATGGTGCATGACCTCCCACGCCCTCTCGTCAATCACAGCCTGCTGTCTCTGCAGACAGTTCAGTCCCTCCAAGACGCTTGTGCAGGCGTTGAAGAACTCCGCACGTGTGTACGGAGTGGCTGGGTTGGCAGACGAGACGCTCATGATGAGTTGCTTAGCTTTCTAGAAGATGACCAAGAAAAACAAAAATAATAATAGTAATAATATTGATTCTACAATTTATAAGTAGGTCTAAAGACAGAAAGATCCGTCTGTCTGGAGGAGTCTCATTTTTTGACGTTATCGCTCTCCTCTGGAGGGGATCTGTGAAGCTAGACGCAGTCTC
Organism: Diadema setosum; assembly: GCA_033980235.1. NCBI lineage: Eukaryota > Metazoa > Echinodermata > Echinoidea > Diadematoida > Diadematidae > Diadema > Diadema setosum. Next base: position 5,975,260 of record CM067080.1, read on the forward strand.
TGCGGAACATATCCCCGATGACCAGATACAGTCTAATCTTTCAGTCAAGATCAACACATGTTTACAGACCCTAATGGGAATTTAAGGCAGAGTAGGGTCTATATACAGCCACACATTTTTCATATTATGGGAAATACGCACACACAAACACACACATGAGATACACACAACATGTACGGGTACATGTACATTACTCCAATGAACTTGAGTTGAGTTGAAGAAGACAAATGTTGACCACCTGGTGTGTGTTTTTTTTTCATATTTTTAGAGCATGATGCTTTTTGCTTTTATTCTATTTGAACTGCGTGAAGGCAGAGAAGAAGCGGAACTAGACAGTAAGATCCGTCTGTCCGGAGGACTCTTTTATATTTTGCCATTAACGCTGTCCTCCGTGTGAGTATTTCGATTGCACAATGTGAGAAATTAACCCCAAATATTGCTGCATAATGTGTCATGTCATGTCAAACTTGTTTGAATGTAATAAAGCTGTCTGAAATTTGTTCTATCGTAACGTTTGATCTGTGCGCTACTGCCACACAGGAGCTGGCATCATTGACTTTGGTCTGTATACGGAGGGGATCCGTGAAGCCAGACGTAGTCTCCGCAGAACATTCCCCGATGCCGCGATGGACAGATACAGACCGATCTTTCGGTCAAAAGCAGAACCTGCTTATAATTCTCCGCCTATCCCCGTTCGTTCCTGGTTAGAAGAAACGATTCAGCTGCCATGGCCCATGCATGTGATGGACTTTATCTTTAACAATTACTACTATACTAGGTCTACCTCACAGCTAGGCTTAGCTGCATGTTAATAGCATATCAGACGGGTAGGCAAGGGCAGCAGCGCCTTTACCTTCGGCGACTCGAAGAGCACCATCGCGCATCGCACCAGCACTGCACTACTGGCCGGCTGCCGACAAGATGTAGCAGACACCAATCGTTTGATGTTTAATTTATGCGTCACACATTCAAAACTTTGTTAAGTTGGTACGAAGTACAGTCTACTTACGTTTTTGTGATGAGAAGAAAAATCAAATTATGACACTGCTGTTATTCTCTGCATTCAGATTATGCTGCAAATCAAAGTCGAAGGAACTCGCTGTCGGCCCGGTTAGGTAGCTAAGCGAGAACGTGCGATCAGCTCAGCGCGTCGTCGTGTTTCTATCATCACGACAGTGTCAAGGGTCATATTCAGATATATTATAAGAGTTGATGAATTAATTTATTCTTTTCTTTTCATTTAGTTATAAATTTACCGTCACCAAAAAAAATGAAATTAACTTAAAAATATAATTATAATGTAATACAGAAAATAATTTTAAAACTATATTATTACGGAATATTAACCCTCTAAGAATATAGTTTTTAGATTGGCAACTACAAGGAGCTTGTGTTGTTTATAGCAACGGCCAGCTGTTTTTTACCCCACGTGTTGAGTGTATTGCATGTAAACAATGGCGTTGACTACGGCTTGTAAATAGGCTTTCTATAATCCGATCCCACGTACATGGTTGACATCGGGACACGGACGTACTCAATATAGATCTACAGCCTGTCCTTGCAATTATCCCGTCTTACTCTCACTGCTAACTGCTGTGAACTGCGTGGAAACACATCTTTCTTCAAGCGTATTCAATTGATTGTATTTCCACAGCACAGTAGACTACACCCTATCCTATTCGAGCGAATTCATCGTCACCTTTTTAACACCAGACGTCTGTAACGTTAGAGCTGGTAATACCTACCTCAACCTGCAATCCTGATTCCTGGTGATCCCGCAAGATGAATTCAATTGACACTGTACCAGTCCCTGCTGTACGTCCTCCGGTGGATAAGCCGATGAGGCTGGTTGGTGTTAGTCACAGTAATAATAGCCACAGCCTGGTCGATCACGCCTCGGCTAATGATCAGCTCCATCACATATTTCTTGTTGTCAAGCAACATATTGCCGGTAAGTTTTTCATTCTTTTCTTTTTTTCAAGTCACAGGAAGGGTGTGTTGAATGTGAATTATTGTTGGTGCAATCACTCAATCAGATTATTATCACTCAGGCAAAGTTGTCAATCTATCAAAGAGATTGCTCATCTATACTTTTTAGAGTCTCCAATTAATTATATGCAAAGACAAAGATACCCTCAGCATTTACCAGGAATTAATCTAGGATAGTAGGCGATACATTAGGAGCACAGGCCATAATAAAGGTATGTGTAGGACTTCATTCATTCCACATAAGAAACTCACAATATATTAGATACTTCTTCAAGCTAATTGATTGATGGGGCTGAGCTGAATTTACAAATATCACATGCAACCGTCTAGGGCTGGAAATTGAGCTAAGGCATGTTAAAAAAAAAAAAAAAAAAAGATCGAAGTGTTCCTCAATTCTCTTATATCTTGCACTTGTATACAATTATTTTCTTTTTGATTCAGGTATCCTTGCCGATGCACAGTACTACAAAATTAATGAGCTCAAGGATGAATTCATTGCCCTTGGGGTTGATGTCTCTGCCCTGGAAAGGGATCGCTCTTACGAGGAGTCCAGGGATAAATACCATCGACATTTTTGGCGGGCAGATGATGAGTCAGAAAACAAAGGTAGGTGTGGGGTTTTTAAACTTGTAATTTTGTTTTAGTTTGTTCTGTTTTTTGTTTTGTTTTTTCTTTGATTTTTGAATTTTTCAGTTGTTTTTTTTTTTATTTGTTTTGATTTCTTAGTTGAATATACTTCTTTCAAAAATTAGCCAGAAAACAGATATAATAAGAGATATAGGGTAAATTTTCCTCTCTTTTTTTTTTTTTTTTTTTTGGTTTTGGTTGTTTTGACATATCCTGGATTTGAGTATTCTTTTCTTTTCTGTTTTGAAGTTTGCATCTGCTGCGTCATTATTTGTGAGTAAAAGATGTGACATTGGTGGAGATGAATCAGAAATCCAAAGTACAGTGTCAAGAGGAAGGGTATCAAATGTTTATGTCAGTCCACTCAAAACATTCAGCTAATTTTCATGATTGAAGTCAGGCAGTCAGAGCCATTGCCTTTCTCAGAAAACTTAATGCAATTTATGATTATAAAGTATTGATGCAGTATATGTATCACTCAGTGCAAACTTCATTACATCTTGCTTCCATCAAGACGTCCTCCTATTTATCTAGTCACCTCTCACACCCTCTTTGGTGCAAACATCATGCCACAGAACCTACATTGATACAGTAACATTCCCTTTCCTCATCATTCCAATTCACTAATCTCTCAATATTGTGTGACATTCTGGGATTCCCTGTTTATAATTTGGAAAGCATAGATTTTGAACACGAGGTGGTATATGGTGTTTTCTCTTGTGTGCAGAACTCATTGTGAAGCTGTCCCAAGTGGCCTACGCACTGTTGGACTACAAGCAGAACTGCTGCACCGAAAGCAGAGGACAGTATGCCCTTGATGAAGCCAAACTGGAAACACTGTGCAAGAAACACCTGTATGAGATGCAGAACTTCAGACGGGTAAGTCCCTTTCAAAACAGCGATTCTTGTTTCATTCATTGAACCTGTTGCCTGAGATATTCTGGCAAGCCCTGTGTGAAGTCAATGTGAATATAACGATCTAAGATGCAACTGAAGAATCTCATTGCAAAATGAGGTAACTTCATTCTTGTTAATTTGAGGTCTTTGCAATTGGAGCTGCTAAAAACAAAGAAAATATTGGGAAATATATGGGATGTTCTTAATTCATGACTTCAAGAATATTCCTTTTTACGTAACAAGTGACATATCATGGGAAAGGTTTTATTTTGCTCTCTCTGGGGCATGTTGCATGAAATTTTTTACCTGAGAAAAACTCAGATTGATTTTCAACAGAATATTTCCTGTGTGAAGTCAATAGCAGACTCATGCTAACCTCAGTTTAAGTTCTTGCTACAAGCCCCTGATAATGGATTAACTTTAGAATGTTTAAAATGGCACTTAATGCATTTTGTTATCAACTCGGCAACTGGATCATGTAGTTTGTCTTACATTTTCCTGAAAGTTCTCTTACAGTGTATGTACTGTTTTGTATCAATGCTTTCCTGGTTACATTCAGTGGCAAGTGCCAGAATTTTGTGAGCAAATTTAAAAAAAAAAATCTAATGACAAATTCATTAAGAGTGAAATCTGACACAAAATAATGTCAAGACAAAACAATATTGCAGTGAGAATTTCCCTTTACCTCCATGCTCTGGCTCTGCATTCCAACACACTATAATTTTGGTAAACAACATCCTCCTAAATGTCCATAAGGCCTTGTTTACCAAAGATATCTTTTCAGCTGTATGAAATGAAATGGAAATTTATTTAGACTTTAATATTATTCTAGAATTATGAATTTGTCACTACGTCTGTCTGTGGTCATGCATCATAATGCTAATTCCATTTTTGTCGTATCTTCAAACACCAAAGGAGCTAGCCCACTTCGTCAACCCAGCCAGGGATAGGAATGCCCAAGTGACGCGACTGTCCGCCCCGCTCCAGTCGAATCTCGAATGGTACCAGTATGCTTCACCGCTGGACGACCCCGACATCCGCAGACCACTCCCCTACGAGTGCACACTGACCACTCGCGAGTCCATTCGCCCGCGCACTGACCCCCCTGAGATAGATGGACACATATCGGGCGTCCACATTGTGCCAAGTCAGTGGGATGTACCAGACCTGTCTGGCAAGCCGGGGGCAGCCAACTCTGGTGAGTTCCATATTGAGTAAGCTTGAGTATTACCAGTATAAGTAGCAAACTGGCTAAGTTGATAGCATGTCCAGGTGTCTCAAGTTTGAGACCAATTGGAATAATGTCACTTGTGTGCCATCATGCTGTCCCTTGTTGTAAAGACAAAATGTGTCTCGGATAGGGCATAAATAAATTAGGTCTTGTGTGGTCTATTTATAGTGTTGCAACTTTCACACCTTAAATATTCCACTTCGATCATGCCTCGCAAAAAGCGACTGAATTAAAAAAAAAAGTCTCTGTAATGAAGAAAGAAAACAAAGCTTGTGTTTGAGGCATGTCATGCTGTCGTGCATGTTATGTCAATGACAACCTTCCAAGCCAACTCACAAATTGTAGCTACTGTAAAAGTGGATATTTTCGCGCGACTAATTTTTCGGGCTTGGCCAGGTAAGAGTTTCGCGGAATCATGACATCAGCTACTGAACACATGGCACACAAAAATATTTGTGTGCTTTTATTTTCGCGCTAGCTTCTGGTTGCGCAAAAATTTCCACTTTTACAGTACCTTGTGATTTTAGTGTATGAATTTCACGCTTCTATTTTAATAGGTCTTAAAGTGAACAATGGCAACGTATAATGTTTTGTGTTCAATATTTATGATTAATATACTTTTTTTTTTTTTTTTTGCAATTGTGCAGGTACGACTGGAAATCTGACCAGCCAGGGTCGATACGGTGGACGACACATCTATGAACGCAGCATCAACGAAAGGAGGCGGCCTTATGAGCAGGAGGTGCAGCATGTCTCAAGTCGATACAAGCACTACCATGGTCTCTGTGAATAGGCCCTCTCTACGACAAAAAGAAAAAAAAAAGGATTGAGAGAAATTCAAGGGGTCTGCTCATTTCTGAAAAATGTCACTTTCCCTTTCCATCACATCCTGCTCAACCTTTCTTTGCAACACACACACACACACCAATCACCTCTGCTTTTCCTGAATGCTGTGTATGGGACACAGTGGGATGGAACGGAAGCAAAGCTTTGACATTTACATATCCAAGGAAGCAGAGCATCTTTGATGAGTGTTTGAGAAAGAAAACAAAAACAATCTCTGGTCGATTTCCTTCAGAAATTAGTGTGAATCTTCAGAGCTACAAAGGACTGAAGAATCAACATGGATTGGAAAATGTTGTCTGCAAGGATTACAAGACATATAAATTGAAAGTGACTACCATACATTTCCTTTATTTTCTTCATTCTTGATCATGAGTTATGAATATGATTGTATTGATGTATACATTCAGGAGATATTAGATTTGCTGCTGACACTGTAGTCTATGATCAATTACAAACAAACATGCGAGTTTGTCAAACTAGCTGTGAATACAATTGTGCTGTCAGAAGTGAAGAAGGGCAGAAATTCAAGATAGGGATACATCAACACTTTTGACACAGCTGCAACAAAGGCATGGTGAATAGACTGACATTGATTTCGATGCATTTGTAAACTTTATAGGAACTTTCAGTGTTCTACCACTTATATGCTATCAAAATCAATGTGAAATCCATATTATGTAACAATTACAGACAATTTTTGAGGTGTGATATTTCTAATTGCCAACTTGTCATAAATTTCAACACTTACCCAGCAACAAAACTTATTCATTAATTCTTATGTGTCATAGGTGATCTCAACCTCATAAATCGATGAAGCTTGGTTTGAATGTTATTTTTTGTTTGAAATACAAAGTTATGTCACAGGTGTTGTGAGTTTGTATACTGCATGTCTGTATAATAAAGCATATCATGTACAATGTAAATAAATGAAGCTATTAATAGCTACATAGACAAAAGCAAAAGAGTATGACTTATTTTGTTCACTTTGTTCACATTTGCAAGACAAATCTCACATTGCACATTACCGTTGTTCCATCTACCTATTTAATGTTACTAATCTGAAGTTTTTAGAGTCATAATGATGAATATTTACAATAAGAGGTATACATGTAGCACATTCAATATCTCATATGTGAAACACCAAATACCATACCCTGTCCACATGTGTTAATAACATTACAACATAAGTTATTATAAGATGGAGGTCAATAATGCAGTGTTGGTAATTACAGTGTATGTGCAATACACACACACACACACATACACACACATGAAATGTATATATGTATATATGCTCTGCTTTACAGCATTGAACACTTTTCATTAATCCTCAACAAACTATATATTCCCGACGGATATATACCCACTGCCTTCTTGTCAAGACTCCTAAAGGAGGCGGAGGCCACTGAAAATTTGAGCCGAATAAACTCATTCTTTGTAATAATATATGTATATAATAATACATGTATGTATATCGTCGGCCTCATGTTAAAGGCCTCGGCACCATAGACTTTGTACACTATTAGTGCCCTTTTGGCATGAGGCCGACGATATATATATATATATATTGTATGTAGAGAGAGAGAGAGAGAGAGAGGAGGGAGTGGCAGAGGGAAAGAGATTATTGAGAACTAAAAGAACCTCTAGGATATTAGCTCTAAACAAGTATGTGCATTTTCAGATGGATTCAATTAACCCTTTTTGTTCACATCTTGGGCCTAGAGTGTAAAGGATCGGCACAGCAAGATGTTCCTTGCCTATAGACACACTTAATGTTATCAGCAACCGTCGTGAAATATCCACCCTGTACGCATAACTTTGTTGTAGAAACCGACGTGACGGATATCCGGAATCGGGTCGGCATCGACGACGTCCACATCGGCGGGTTCTCCATGTCGGCCCAGTCGGATCCGGCCGTTGCTTTCGTACATCACCCAAAACCTATGAAAAGCGGTGGCTGAAAGGGCGTACCCGTTCTGCTTGTCGAGTTGCTGGCACTGGCCCCCGCCAGCGAGTTTGCACGAGTAAAGTGTTGCGCGTGATTTTTCGAAGAGAGTCCCGACAGCTATACCCAGCCCAAATCAAAAGCAAAAACAATAAACACAATATCAACACAAACAGTGAAAAGGGAAGGACCTTCCTTTATAAGGGATGGTACAGTTTCGGTTGAGATGGAGTCTGATGTTTCCAATGTGTTTTTGTGATGATGATCATTATTGAGGTAATGAGAAACTGCTTTTGAAATATGAAAGTGCATAAGCTTTTAAGAGGAATTCAAAGTTTATATGATGAAAATTGGTTTTGAAATGCCCAAGATATCCAAAACAAAGCGATCCTAATAAAAGATGGGACCCACCTTTTACTAGGATCGCTTTGTTTTACTTTGTTTTTTGATATCTCAGCCATTTCAAAACCAATTTCCATCAAATAAACTATGAATTCCTCTTAGAATTGTAGGCCTCTTAACGTTTCACAAAGTGGTTTCCAAATATCTCACAAAAAGTTAAAGGCTGAATTCTCACCTCAGCCAATACTATACTTTCCCTTTAAAGTACAATAATTCCACATTTTTATCAACTTATAAAAGTAAATTCAAACACACAGAAGTATTATGAAAATCGAATTTGATGGTCTTAAAAATTAATGTTGTGTAGATGTACTTGTCGCATGTTTTCAGAAACGAATCTTATTTTATAGTATAATGATGATAATAATAACCATAGCGCCATTTCTGTACAGACTCGAAGCGCTTCAACAATGTCAACAAAAATACAAAAATCAACAATAGTAAACAAAACAGCAGAGATAATTGAAAGAACAGAACAAACAAACAATAACTTTAAACTTGTCAGATCGTTAGCACTATCCACCAAATATGCAAATGATAATAATGTCTTGGCCCCCACGTTTACTGCTGACCTACACACGGATCTCGATGCTTTCCATATTTCTATCTTTTGTCTATCTTTTATCTATTTTTTTCTTTGGGGGGGGGGATGGGATGTCAGGATGGTGGGATCGGGGAGGGGGCATGAAGTTAAACATTTCTTGTGTTACAGAATGACGATGAATTTAGGGGACTCGGTTGTACATGTAATTGATAAAAGAAGACAAAAAACATGATTTTCATGGTATTTCTGTGCATTCTTAATGGCAGAATTGCGGGAGTTATTGACGTCACCGTCAGCTAATGTGCATAACAGACTTTAAAGAGTGAACTGTACCAGAGATATAGATAGAACTGATGGACGTGATATTTAAATCAAATTGACCAAACCCTGTCGGTCCACTGCTATACATACGAACTTGATGTAAACCTCGAAAAAAAAAATCTCATATCACATAAAATCCACTTTTGGATGAGAGAAAAGCTCAGAAAACACTGAATTTGAAGATGGCAGCTATGTATATACCTCCTTGAGTTGGTTGGAGGTTGTTGGGTTTTTTTTTTCGGAGAGAGGGGGCAGGCAATCATGTTTATTACCTTTTCCTTTCACGTGTAGGAGTGATAAAAACGGGTGCACGTCACGAGTCAACTAAAAGAGTCATCCTACGAGCTACACACGAAGTGAACAAGGCCCACGAGTCAGACACTATAAAGGCAAATAAGGTCGAGACCAAGTGTCGAGCTGCCGTTGGGCCTTTTTTTTTTTGTTTTGCGTAGTGTGGAGAACATCTTCTTTTTTTTTTCCTAGGCTGTATGACTCGTGTAGAGCTGTATGAATCCTGACCTTTTTTTGTTTTTTTTTTTTCAGTGTCGAGCTCGTGGGCTGTATGACTAGTAGTTGTCGGGCTCGCGTGAAATGATCCCAAGGGAAATTAATTATTCCAGCCAATAAGTTAAGTGACTTTGGAAAAAAAAAATAGGGACTGCTAGACAGTAGTCATGGTAGTTGTCCATTGAGTTATGGTACCTAAATGGAGTGGTGAAATTCTGTACCGTTTAATATCTCCCTGCTACAACTATAAAGAAGGAAAGGGGGGGGGGGCAACTTAATGTTTCTTACTCAGTTCGTAGTAATTGGATTGTTCATCAGATGCTACGGTCATCGTCTGGGAGAAGACAATCTTTGCTGTACTCTCACACTTCACTGAAAAGTCCACCAGAATGGGTAGGGAGGCGAAAGGCGGGAAAGGAAAAATAATGTCATCTCCACGGCCGGATGCCCATGCGCATGCAGCAGTTGTAGTACCGACTTGAGGAAAATGATTCGATAAAGAAAGACCCAAAAATAGGCAAATACAACTGGTATCATCTTGCAATAAAGCTGTCATAATATTTGTAACGCAACTGCCCGCTTGACAAGGATTCATTGAAATAAGTACATTATATAATGACTGGTTCTCCGTTTAACTCTTTATGGACCACCGTACCTCAACAACCTCTTCAAACCGTGAGCAAATATTGGAAGTATACCATCAGGTGGAATCTACAGCAATAAAGTTCAATGTGATCACATAGGGATTTCTTTACAGGATTTAAATTCAATGAAGATGCATAGCATAATAGCATTGTTCTTCGCTGGATAACAACACTCCTGTCTGATCGCCAGCAAGCAGTCATGGTAAATGGGACTCGCTCATCATGGAAACCTGTGACGTCAGGAGTACCGCAAGGTTCGGTGATTGGGCCTGTCCTATTTCTGTTATATATCAATGACATCAACACCAACATTCAGTCCAAAATGCGCCTCTTTGCGGACGACAGCGTCATCTATAGAGAGATCATTACTCCGCATGATCACAACATCCTCCAACACGACTTACACAAGCTGTCAGACTGGTCAAAGAAGTGGCTGATGGGTTTCAACATCCAGAAATGCGCAGTAGCAAGAAAGCGCAAGCCCAGCATGCAAAGGTACACTCTACTTGACACCAACATCCCACGAGTAGATCAGTATAAATACCTTGGAGTCACAATCACACATGACCTCCGTTGGAGCGCCCACTGTCAGTCTGTGCTTTCTAAAGCCAACCAAACCCTAGGTCTGTTGCGGAGAACTCTGTCTCCATGTTCCAAAGAGGTGAAAGCCCATGCAAGCTTACAAGTCACTCGTCCGACCACAACTTGAGTAGGTCCTATGGAGTTGAAGCCTGGAATCCCTATGACGTTACTACCATCAACCGATTAGAACAGGTACAACGAGCTGCTGCCCGTTTTGTCTACCAAGACTATAGACGTACATCTCCTGTCACACCATTACTACCTAAGTTGAACTGGGACCTGTTACACACCCCCCGTCTTCTTGCACAAGCAACAATGTTCTACAAAATACAACATAACCTGGTGAACATCTCCTTCCGAGCCATCATAATCCCAGCAACTTACATTGGCAGAAATGACCACCTCCTCAAATACTCAGTCCCGGAAGCCACAATTGATCCATTCTATTCATTCTTCCCAAGAACAACAAAACTGTGGAACCGCCTACCATACTCTACAGTTACTTCAAGAACACCTACTGCCTTCCAAGAGGCTGCCCTCCCATCTATTCGGAACATGCAGCCCCCAGTAGGATCCAGAATACTATAAATTCACCGGCTTGGTTTTTACTTGCACATGGCAAATTTTTTATTTTGTACAATTGATTATGATTGCCATCTGTAAATACACTCTGTCCGTCGGCCGTTGATGTCACCTTGTACCATCCCAGTATAGCTTCCCACGAAAAGCTGCAACAGGGATTACTCCTTCAAGGTTCAAGGTTCCTAGTACGTATATGGGCGTAGACATCACAGTGTGCATGTTGCTAGAAAGTTTTTACATGAAGTTCTACCAGGTTGTTCTGATTGGGGATGGGAGTTGAGAGCAACCAAGCCCCAAGTCCAGTAAAAGCCGATACAGGAGTGGGTAAATGTTGCTGTCAAATTTTAATGTTATTTTTCTTTAAACGCCCCCCCCCCCCCACCCCATAAGAGTCCTGGATCTCGTCAAACCTTACACAATAGTGATATAATATGTTGCCGTATACTTGCTTGTTTAATTGGAAGACTCCAAACAAACTCATACCTGTTGTCGCTGCATCTCCTTTAATGGTCGTAGCCACGACAGGAACTTTGGGGAAAATGGTACTGATGGCCACATTAACGGTTTCCACGGAGTCCGACTTTTTCGGCAGTGATGCTGCTGTCGTCACGGTGATACCACCCGGACTCGTTCTTGCCATCCGTTCAGTGCTGAACGCGGGAGCCTGGGGAGCGGTGTTTGTTGTGGAAATGCCCGCATTGCCCGCAACAGCGTTGGTTGATCCCGGGTTGTACTTGGATGTGGGCACATACCTTGTTGTACTGGTTGCAGCGTGTGTAGTACGTTTGGAAGAGGCGGTGTTCCCTGTGGAACTGCCCGCGTTACCAGCAACAGTCTTGGTTGACCCCGAGCTGTAGTCGGATGTGGGGAGATACGTAGTTGCACTGGTTGCAGTGTGTGTGGCCGGGAAATCGTTTGTGGCGCTTGTGGTAGTAAGGTCAGTTCGGACAACATGCATGGCGTTGTTTTGCTGAGTGTTAATGAACCCTGGCGGCGGGGGACATCAATATTGATCATCAAAGGTGTCATTAGAATTTGAAACATTTACATCATTTACATGTAGGCTATACATTTGACATTTATGTCTTTTTATTTTGTTCGTTTGTCGTTTTTATTGTTCGTCGTGTTCTTTTTATTCTTACAAGTCATCGCTTTAACACTATAACAAGCTATTGCACTATGCCGCTCGATGAAAAAGTTTTAAATTTTTTTTTCTCCGTTTCTTACTTGTTCTTTTTCCTGTTCTGTATATCTCCTCCTCCTCCTCCTTCTTCTTCTTCTTCTTCTTCTTCTTCTTCGTCTTCTACTTCTCAGTCTCCTTCTTGTTCCTGTTCTGGTCTTTGGCGTTTGTTTATTTCTCGTTTTCTCATTCCCTCCGCTCCTCAAAGAAAACAACAACAACAACAACAACAACAACAACAAACACGTAAGTTTTGTTTTGTTTGTCCCAAATGTTTATAATCTCGTCACTCGTTTGCTATCTATTTTGTGTTTTCAGTACCGGGCAGAGGTATTTTATTACATCTCAAATTACATTTACATGAAGAACGCCATCCAGAGCAATATTTGTTGTTGTTTTAATTTTACGGCGCGCCGTGGAAAGTTTTAAGCCTCTGTGCAAGTCGCGTTTTACCTGGTAACGTGCATATCACGTGGGGACGTCTCGTCCCCTGATTGGCCAGCAGCCACGACTCTTTCATGGCCTTCTCGACCAATCGGACGACAACCTGTTGATGGGCGCTGATTGGTCGGCACTGAACCGCCACGCTGAGTTTGACAGGACACGCCCCGTCTGATGCGACTGAAAAAAAAGGTATATTCGTGAGATGAATATCTCCGCGCAAAGTGATGAAGAAAACGATGTCGTGGGAGTAAACACCCTCTGAAAATCATTCATAATTACTATTGATATTGTCGATATCATCATTATACGCTATTGTTGTTTCTGTTTTGGTAGGACAAGATTGATACAAAGTAGACCCTATAATACAGACGTTGTATAACGTCCCCACACGATGTAATCGAATTCTGAATTCAACACATATCGATATCAGTCACGACTGCCAAATACAGAAGTATTAACATTAGCAAAAGTCCTTGGATATTTTCCTGTGACACATGCAGCCTGATAAGCATAGATATGTTGTAACACAGTGGAGCAGTCATTAACAACATCTGAGAATGAAACGAGAATGGCACTCAACAATAATAATGATCCTTTACCCCAAAGTTCTTATGAATGATTTCAAATTTCTCCTTAGATGTCATATGATGACGTTCTGTGACGCTTTGGAGTATTATCTGTAATTAAGACAGGTCGTTCGACAGTGACAATATCAAACAATACTCCAATCTGATCTCCACGGTGAATACAAAATATAAACAAAATACGACCTGCTATGTTGTATAGTGGACATGACAGCCATATTGGGAATATGCAAGTTAAGTGCGCATAATTTCCCTGGTCACTAACATGACTAAGTGCCAAATTGAATGATTGCTTTTTCGTTGTAATGTGCAAACAGACAGGACTTTATAAGATGGGTGGTTGTGTGTTCTTCTCTAAACGCAACCGTCAAGGTATCTCCTTGATTTAAAGCCCCCCCCCCCCCCACACACACACACCAAAAAAAAAAAAAAAAAAAAATAAATGAAAGTGTACGTTATTGTAAAAGACTTAGAGTTCTTTCAATGTAAGAGATATACATATATATTATATTTTCACCATTAACGATCAAATTTGGAGGCACACTCTGTCTCCTCCTCCTCTTACTCCTCCTCCTAAGCTTCGTCTTCCTTTTTTCTTCTTTTTTGTGTTCGTTCCTTTTTTTTTCTCTTAATGTTTTCCTCTCCTTCATTATCATTCTTCTCTCAGTATCTTCTCCCCACCCCCCACCCCCCTCTCTCTCTTTCTCTGAAAAGATGTATATATAACGGATGGGAGATGATATAACCAAAATGGTTTTAATATAGTGCACCTACCATAAGCTGTTGTCATGGATACAAAGGTCACGAAGATGTACAGGACCAATATGTCATCCTGTATCAAGGAGAAGATCCCATGTTTTATCCGGGCAGATGTACATCGAAGATTGCACAAACTGGGTTTTCATTTTATTTAGTTTTTGCTGTGTTGTGTTGTTTTTTCTTCAATTTATTCATTCCTTTATTATCTATCTGTCTATCTATCGATCTATAATATCTATCTATCTATCTATCTATCTATCTATCTATCTATCTATCTATCTATCTATCTGTTTTGTAAACGGTATAGTCCGTTCGCTGTCTTCCGCCAAGAAATGGCTATAGTTCTTACGTCGTCTTGAAACAGATGTGCTAAGTTTTTCAAAGTAGCCTCCTTTTGGGAATTTTTCGAATGACTTGAAACAGAATCAATTGCGTCGCAGTGTGGCAAATACTGCTTGGTCAAGTAAGCAGCTATCGCATAAGTACTATAGTTGATAGTTAAGAACAGCCGCAAAATATTTATAACACACACAGCAGGCAATCATGAATTGAGACAATGAAGATCTGAAATGCATTTTTGGGGTGTCACGAGAGTTCACTAAACCAAAAACAGTATACATCTGTACATTCTTTCGCTTGAAATTTGAAAAGCAAATCCTTTTGCGGATTTTTAGTATGTGCTGTTGAAGTGTATAAAAACAAAATCAAACAGAAATGCTGACTTTTTCACAGCAGCAATTGTGCTAGTCATGTATACATACCATGGCGATTCACTGTTTTACGATCCTCTGAACATAATATATGGAGTGAAAGAACATTGCACGAGCAGGAACCAATTTCCAACATGAATTCATGCACGCCGGAGAAAAAAATACAAATCCAAGTAGAAGGAGACGAGACGTTCTGCCGCTTTTATGATTGGCACGCTTTCACAGTTTTAGTCCTCTTTATTAGTCATTGCGTGACGCTGGAGGCGTTGCAGCATGTGGCTGAAGCTGTAGTCATTCTCTATGAGGTTATTATAAAGATGTTGCTGTCTTGGTTTTGTTTTTCTCTCGTTACACCATTAGCGAGAATTTCATTATTCATGAAGTCAGCCGATGGACGAGCGTTGAGATCCGGAATCTCGAAACTTCGTGATCCTCATCGACCTCACCAGCAAAGGCTGCTGGAGGCTAAAACGAATCTTCAAATCGAGCACGAAGTCTTAGTAATAATATATTACATAATATTATTACGTTGATGTCGGAAAATCAGGTTTCCATGTCTATTCCTGAAATCAATTTCCTCTAACCTTTTTACTGATCGCGCGTTATAGGCACGTCGCGCTGATGGGAAGAGATAAACGCCTACCTAGGATAGTGGGTATGAAAGGGAAACTCTTTTGTCTTGTCTTGTTTTGTTTCTGCTTCTTCTTTTGTGTGTTTGTGTGTGTGTTGCTTTTTTTTTTTCGATTGAGACTTTTTCGTTGAAGGATTCATATCTATATAGTTGAAAAGACTATCATTGCCACCTGACCGAGTGCCATTTGAGAAAAAACTTTGGTATATTTTTACTTTTCCAAACATTAAATAGTGAAAGATCACGGTCTCCGTGTTCAAGTTGTCTATCTCCAGTCAATTCAGACAAAAAGAACAGATATAGTTCCATTACGATCTCATCTAATGTGTGTGTGTATGTATGTGTATGTATGTATGTATATGTGATGTGATGTATTTAAAGTTTACCATGTCTTCCAGATCAGAGATAATATATGCCAGCGCCTCAGAAAACTCCCAATCATCTTCGTACAACTTTTGACTAAGTATACGTTTTGAAAAGATATTCAAAGTTGACAAAGCTTATTTTTCGAGTCAGATTATGACCAAGCTGAATAACGTCATTTAGCTTCCTACTGTCCACATATGACGACTCTCATCAGTTTGACATTAATGTGTAGTGCCACAGCATATTTGTCACTTATATACTGCTGTCTGTGACCGATTTCTTCGTTTCTTCAAAACATGTAGAACGTTAGCACTCTTAACGTTTTATGTTTAGTATTTGTCCAATTTAGTTTGGATGCCAATATCAGATAGGGCCTGTCCATGTTTTATCGTCCGCCTAATGTATGGGGGTTTTTTCAACCTTTTTAGAGGGTACTGAATCAAAATCGGGATGATGCAACTCTAGCATTCTTGAGGATTTCGATATATTCAAGGTGGACGCCAAAATGATGGCCAAAATGGCCGCCAAAATCTGACATTTCTATTTGTGAATTTTATCTTAAATAATTACAAACCATACACTTACTTATTTTTTATACATACATTATATATATATATATACATACATACATACATACACGCAGAATGATAATGATATCCCGACTTTATTGGTACATAGGCATTTCCATAGCTTACAAAATGCTTGCATAAATATAGAAGTAAATTGTCTGTCTTCAATTAACGTGATTTTAAGCGAAAATGTTGTGTCTTCTTATTATTTGTATTATTATTCTAGTTCAGTCTGCCTCCTTCAATCCTGAGGATTCTCGCAAACTGTCAAAGAGTTCATAAGTGAATGACCATGTAGGAAAAGGAAATGTTTTAAAGCAGAGATTTGGACATGAACAGTATTCTAATGAGCAAATGTGAGCTCTACTTTTCAACAATGTTTGTGCGAGGTGCATTTGAGATCTCAAACTTCAATTGATGAATTTTAGAGGGGCAATTCTAGTCATGCTTTGGAGAATTTCAGTTTGTGGGTGAGGCGTGACTCTTAATTATTAGTTTTACTCTTACATTTTGCACGAATTTTGCACTGACATTATCCACTGTCCAGTCTAGTCTTTTTCTATCCTCGACCATACTGAATTAAATGGATGGTGTAGTTTTGGTTAAGATGGGACTTTAAGGTTTCCAACTTTCTTATGAGGTAATGAGAAACCTCTTATGAAATATAAAAGAGTTAAAAGGAATTCAAAGTTTATTTGATGAAATTTTGTTTTGAAATGGCTGCGATATCTAAAAACAAAGAGGTCCTGATATAAGATGGGACCTGCCTTTTATTAGGACCGCTTTTTAAATTTGTTTGTGAATATTTCAGCCATTTCAAAATGGATTTTCATCCAAAAAAACAAACAAACTTTGAATTCTTCTTAGAATTGTAGGCTCTTTAATATTCGTAAGTTGTTTCTAATTATCTCACAAAAATAATGAAATATGAATCCCCATCCCAACCAAAACTATGCAATCCTTTGAAAGAATACTCGGAGTCTAACACGGCTTACATTATCCATTGTCCACTCCAGAACTTCAATCCTTGACCATACTTGGTGTCCAAGTTTCTTTTCAACGACGGACAAGGTCTACCAATACCAACAGGTGTATTGAAACTGTCATCACTATTCACAACCTGTTGTACGGTATACAAAATCACTAGAACTCTAGGACTGTGGCTTCGAGGGGGTTAATTCTTTACTTTGTATCAACATTGCGAGCATTTGTTTTTACAGCATCCTACATTATGTGATTGTGGTGTCGGACACTGTACTCTCTTGATATTAACAAAAGCGGCTGGCTAAAAAAGACTTAGCTACTCGGACTAAAAGAGATGCAACCCACCCCCCCCCCCCCTCCACAGTCGGGGGGGGGGGGGTCCCTGGTAGACATCCTGAGCGGACGTGCAACACAAGCCAATCACGCAGCTGTGGACACATCCACCACATGGACAACACACCCAAACAACTGTCGCAACAATCACCACCATCCACACCCAAGCCAAGCAACCACACATCGCCACTACCACCACGATTCCGAACAAAACCAAGATGAAAGAGAATCTGCAGAAGTGTGTAGGCACAATCACTACCATCCACACTCACTCTTCCAGCAACCAGACACCACTCCCATGCACCACCACTACAATCACAAACAAAACCAACATGCAACAAAACAATTACCCAATGTTTCACTATTTATTCATTCACTGTAAAAATTGTAAACGCTTTTCATGCAATAAAGCTAATCGTATATCAGTCATGTATTTTGGTATCCCAACGGCAAAATAAACATAATTAGAACATGACTTTCAGCAGTATTGGGTGCCAAAATGCTAATCTTCTTTTGCCATTTACCCAATCTGTTGTTGTTGTTGTTGATGTTGTTTTAATGATTTTGACCTATTTCGAAGGTGCTGAATCCAATTTTGGATGATGCAACTCCTGAGATAATAATACACGTGTAATGATTAAAAGCCAATTCTTCTATTGTGCATTTCAGAATTGAAAGGAATTTCAATGCGCGTTACAAACAAATTATAACATCACACAAAATGTGGCAAAAACCCCCCAACAATTTACCAAGTACAATATATTACTCTGCAATAATCATTTTACATACATACGTACATAAGGACTCAAAGTTATAAATACATGTGACAAAATTACATAAATAAATTCAAATTTAACAAACATATGTTATTTCATACAAATACTGTAAGTTATATCCACTATTCTAGTAGTAGATTTACTGAGGTAACAACGAATTTCCCCCATTTTGCACAAAGCAAAGGATCCGCGACGACAAGTATTGTTTATGTGGCTGTTCATGTTGAGGTGACTGTCCAAAACATGATGTTAAAGATGACCGTCAAAAATGGCTTCCAAATATTGAAACTCCAATTTTTCCCCGACGGATGAAAAATCGAAGTTGCTGCATCTGAACTTGAATGATTGAACTCTTGGTCTTTGAGGGTTTTGGTATAGGTATTCAAAATTGTGGCAAGAATCTACGTTTTCTATAGGACCTATACCTGTTTATAAATAATGAAAATTGGACGTTTTAGGATGCTTTTATAGGCTCAATTTGCGAAAACAGGATCAGCGTTTTGAAACGCTGATTCAAAACGGGGTACTATTAATGCTAACTTTTTCGAGCTCGAAAGAGCCGATATAACGCTACCGCAAATATGCAAGTACACGTTAGATGCGAACTGCTCAGTATAACCAGGGAGGTGATCACCTCCCTGATATAACCTTAGCTGTCTAACTATAAGAAGATGCTTTTAACAAAAATGTGCAGATTTGTTAACATAACAATATAATTTATCATAAGCACAATGTTAATTATGAGAAATAACAAAGATGAAAGTCAATTATCAAGTGTTTGTATGTGCATTAAACACAATAAATGTCCACATACACAAAATACACGTGTATGTAATAAAGGGATCGACATTATAGTTGGGTCAATGACCCGGGCCACTAAAATTGATGTAGGGCCACAAGATTTCCAAGGAGATTATCTTTTGGTGGACCGATTGGGCAACTAAGATTCATAGTGGATTGTTTCCTCTTATTTTAAACTTTACTAGATAACTTTACTAGATAAACTACTGTATACCTACAAAAAAGGGCACTTCGTATTATTTGTGGCGTCCCGCCACGTTCCCATTCAGATCCATTATTTAATAAATATACGATTTTGAAAATTATTTTTTTTTTTTTGCAACTTGGTCAGTTTATGTTTAAAGGGGATGGCTAGTAACTGATCAGTGGGAACCAGCGGGAATGCTGGGGAATGATTGTTCCAATCCTTGTGGGATTCACTTAAGAGTACATTATGTATCTATTGTTGTGTGAAAATTATTTGCTTCAGAATGGTCTCATATTCAAGTAATGTGCAGTTTAATGTTTCCAGGTTAGCATGCCTTTACAGTGACGGGGCGATTAAACTGCACATTACTTGAATATGATACCATTCTGATGCAAATAATTTTCACACAACAATAGATATATAAATGGACTCTTAAATGAATCCCACAAGGATTGGAACAATCATCCCCCAGCATTCCCACCGATTCCCACTGATCAGTTACTAGCCATCCCCTTTAATTAGAACGCAAATGCACTTCCCAGTATTTTCAATGTAATGTTCCCACGGAACCACTTCTTTTCATGATTATCCCACACTGCAATCTAATGAGTTTCATTTACCCCTGCTGAGAACTTTATTGGCTCAGAATACATTCATATACATTGGTCCTAAATTTTGGAATTCATTAAGCTGCGAAATAAAAAGTTTTCCATCTTTGTATTCTTTTGAGCGCATGTTGAAATTCTTTCTGTTAAATTCTCTCTGATATTTTCTTTTTCATTAGCTAGGTCTCATCAACCTCAGGATTCATCATCCATCCATCAATCAATCAATCACTGAATTCATTATTACGTAATGAAGTAGTCATCATAATCCTTGCACAGCTGCGCGTGCAGCCACCAGTTGTCTAAAGCACATCCTCAGTTCCCTCTTCCGTTTCCCTTGTTCAGCGTGTAGGCATTCTCTTTTTTTTTCTTTCTTTCCTTCCATTCTTTCCATCTACAAGTCATGTAATGTTGTTGTGTTTCTCCTGTTTTGTTCCGTCTTGTCTTAAATTATATTTGTGATAAATATTTGTAAATAAGTATATCATATGATTTTTTGAGTGGTTCACAATATACCTTTGCAATGTCGAAAGTTTGTTTATGATATAATTCCTGATTTATTCTGTGTTATGTTTTGTTAGAAAAAGGAAGAATGAAAATGAATGAAGTGAATTGAATTGAATTGAATTGAAATGAATTTCGAGACACCAAAAATCCAGACCTGAAGTTTCCATGACCAGAAAGTAATAATAATACTGAGAACTTAAAGAACTTCCAGGATATTAGCTCTGTATGAGAAGGCCTGAACAGTACGTGCATTTTAAGATAAAATCAACACTTGTTGTTCACATCGTTGGTCTATCAATAGTAAACGGGATAAACCTACAGCAAGACGTTTAATGCAATTAGCAACCGTCGTGAAATATCCACTCTGCAGGCGTAACTTTGTTGTAGAAACCGACGTGGCGGATATCCGGAATCGGGTCGGCATCGACGATGTCCAGATCGGCGGTTTCTCCATGTCGGCCCAGTCGGATCCGGCCGTCAGTCTCGTACATCGCCCAAAACCGATGGAAATCGGTGGCTGAGAGGGCGTATCCGTTTTGTTTGTCGAGTTGCTGGCACACGCCTCCGCCAGCGAGTTTGCACGAGTGAAGTGTTGCGCGTGATTGTTCGAAGAGAGTTCCGACCGCTATATCCATCCCAAATTAAAAGCAAAAGCAATAAACACAATATCAAAAACACATTGTTAAAAAAATGTCCAGACCCCGCTGCTTAAAGCGCAATTCCACATTCTATTCAAGTTGG
The DNA here is from genome assembly GCA_033980235.1 of Diadema setosum. NCBI lineage: Eukaryota > Metazoa > Echinodermata > Echinoidea > Diadematoida > Diadematidae > Diadema > Diadema setosum. The sequence continues at coordinate 5,996,554 of CM067080.1, forward strand.
CTCTACAATATAAGTATATTAAAACACATAGAAGTGTTATCAGTATCGGATTTGAGATAGTCTTGAAAAGTTGTGGAGATGTGAAGTTTTGCATGTTTTCATAAACGAATGGTAGGCGATTCCACATATGGCCGCCAAATATGCAAATGAGATGTTGTCATTTCTCCTTTTCCATATCCCCCTTTTTTTTTGGGGGGGGGATAGGGTGGTGGAATCGTTCAGGGGTCATGAAATCAATATTTCTTGTGTCACAATAACGTAGCAATAACCACGTATATAGGAAACGTGATTGCATTTGATAAGACATGAACAAAAAACATGGATTGTGCGAAATTTCTCTGCGTACCCAAATGGGAGCTTTTGGTGACGTCGCTTCAGCTAATTTACATGATAAAATTAGTAAACTGTACCTGAGGTGTCAATAGAATTGGATATGAGTCTTAAATTGCCAAATCTTCCAGGTTCATTGCTACGTTAATAAAGTTGTTTTATTTACAGTCTACGAATGATTAAAAGTAACAAACGCTAACAGAAAAATTGACCAGAAATGTATAATATTTATTAGTGGAAAATTGAGCAAAGAAAATGGGATTCCATCGGAATTCGAACCCGAGACCTCCAGATTGCTAGCCCGGTGCTCTACCGACTGATCTATAGAAAACCCTAGTTCAGTATGCGTCCCAGAAACCTTAAATTCTCAATGCTCGAATGGTCAGAAGCTAAAGCAGTGTGTAGACTATGTGTGACACACAGGTACACACTTGAACCTGGCATAAACCCGAAGGATAATTCAACTTGGGGATAAATGCGATCGGGGGATCACCGAAGTGATGCAGCTTTTTGAGTATGTAACAAACGCAAACAGAAAAACTGACCAGAAATGAATAATATTTATTAGTGGAAAAATTGAGCAAAGAAAATGGGTTTCCATCGGGATTGGAGGTAATAGTTTCCACAGAATCCGACGTTCTCGGCAACGATGCGGATGCCGATGGAATCCCATTTTATTTGCTCAATTTTCCACCAATAATTAAAAGTATAATAGAAACGAAATAAAAAATTTGATGAATGTTTCTTACTCAGTTCGTAGTAATTCAGCTGTTCAGATGCATTGGCCGACGTCTGGGCGAAAACGATCTTCGCGCTCCTCTCACACTTCACCGAAAAGTCCACCAGAATGGGTAGGGAGGCGAATGGCGGGAAAGGGAAAACAATGTCGTCTGCTCCACCACCAGGTGTCGTCCACTTACATGCAGCACCTGTAGTACCGACTAAAGGAACGTGATTCCATGAGTGTGATAAGTAAGACGTGAACACAGGCAAATGAAAATTAAACGCAAAAAAGCTATAGCTTAAATATTGGAATATAGCTGTCATTATTTTGTAATGGAACTACGGATTTGACAAAGAACAAAGTGAAAATGTATAGTGATTGGTTTCCCGATTAACCTTCTCCGGACCACCACGTCAACGATCTATTTCCATCTTGAGCACGGTGATCAAATGATAAACAGGGGCGGATCTAGCTTTTTATAAAGGAGGGGGTTAGGGGCGGTATGCGAGGGAGCGGAGCGACCGAGCCCGAGCGAGCGGAGCGAGCGAGGGGGGGGGGGGGGAGGGTGTGGGAGGGGGTGTCCCCCCTCCCACAGTAGGAAGAATTTTTGAAAATCTGTGTGTGAAAATGGCGTTTTCTTGCATCTAAAACACCACTATTTTTGGTATAGAGGTCATTGCCATAAATAGAAAAAAAAAAATAAAATTACAAGTTTAAAAAAGAAGAAGATAAGATAAAAAAAAAATGGTCCTCGGATTTTTTTTTTTTTCCCAATCTAGATCCGCTTCTGATAAAAGTGCAAATGCTTTTCAGGTGGAAACTAACCATAGCGACAAAGCTGTGACCACATGGATTTCTTTGTGTGGAGTTGGAATGCGCATCCCAGTGAGGACAGCATTCAGCCTAATACTGAAGGCTACTCACCTCGTGCCATTATGTAGACACGAAGATCGGGTGGTTACTTGAAAGTTTTTACGAAGTCCTTCGAGTTTATGTTGTAAATGGGATATGAGTTGACAGCACCTAAGTCTGAGCTCAGTAAAAGACGATACGCGAGTAGTAAAAAGTTGTTCTTATATTTGTTAAATCGTTATAGTTTGGTATTTTTGTGTTTCACAATTTTCTTCCCATATCCCTTTCTCGGATCTTGCGAAACCTTCCACATTGAATGATTATGTTGATCTGAATTTGCTTGTTTGATGTGAAAGAATGAAAGAAAATCATACCTGTTGTCATTGCAGGTTCTACAGTCGTAGGAGAGGTGAGAGCTTTCGAGAGAATGGTTGTAGCCACATTAGAGGTAATAGTTTCCACAGAATCCGACGTTCTCTGCAATGATGCCGATGTCCTCGTGGTAATGGCACTCGGACTCGTGCTCGCCATCCGCTCCGTACTGGACGTGGGAACCTGGGGAGCGTTGTCCGTTGTGGAAATGCCTGCAGTACTCGCAACATTGTTGGTTGACCCCGAGTTGTACTTGGATGTGGGGACAAACGTCGTTGTACTGGTTGCAGCTGCGAGTGTGGCGCGTTTGGAAGCGGCGGTGTTCCTTGTGGAACTGCCCGCATTACCAGCAACAGCGTTGGTTGACCCAGAGTTGTAGTCGGATGTGGGGAGATATGTCCCTGCACTGGTTGCTGCGTGTGTGGCCGGGAAATCGTTCGTGGCGTGATTGGAAACGATATTCCTTGTGGAAATGCCCGCATAACCCGAAACAGCGTTGGTTGACCCCGAGTTGTAGTCGGATGTGGGGAGATACGTCGCTGCGCTGGTTGCAGCGTATGTGGCGGGAATATCGTTTGTGGCGCGTGTGATGGCAGTGAGGTCAGCTGCAACGTGTGTGGCGTTGTCTTGCTGAGTATTAAAGGACCCTGCCGGCGGGGGACATCAAATACATTTACAAATTTGACTGAATTCGACACTCAGGTCTATTGTTTTGTTGTTCGTTTGCTGTTATTATTATTGTTGTTGTTGTTATTGTTGTATTTATCGCTAGTAGTATTTTTGTTTTCTAACAGACTATTACAATTAACGAAAAGTTACATAAAAATTAATGTCGCATTCAATTTTCTTTTCTCCGATTTTTTTTTTAATTACTCCGTTTTTCGGTATTGTTTTCTGCTTCTTCATCTACTCCTTTATTCTTCTCCTTTTTCGTCTTCAACCTCTTTTCCTCTTGTTGTTTATAGTTCGTCCTATTCTTTTTGGTCTTTACCCCTTTCTTCTCCTTCTTTACCCCCTCCTCCCCATAACATTAGTTTTGTTTTGTGTGTGTGTGTGGTTTTTTTTTTTTTTTTGGGGGGGGGGGAGGGGATGTTGTGATCTATTTGTTTTATAAATGTTGATTATCTTGTCACACATTTGTTATCTATTTTTATCAGCATTTGGCACAGTGATATTCGTACATATCAAACATAGAAAGATGTCAGAGCAAGATCTGCCGTCGAAAGTTTATGCCCCTGTCGCATTTACCTGGTAAGGTGCATATCATGTGGCGACGTCCCGTCCCCTGATTGGCCAGCAGCCACGACTCTGCCATGGCTTTCTCGACCAATCGGACGACCGCGTCCGGTTGATGGGTGCTGATTGGTCGGCACTGGACCGCCACGCTGAGTGTGGCGTGACACGCCTCTTCCAATGCCACCGAGTCTGGAAAGGTACATTGTATTTTAAAATATCGAATATCTTCGCGTATAATGTTAACAAAATGATGAGCTCTTTGATATTTTCACAATGTCACGGTACTTGAAACCCATTAATAACCACTCTTTATGTTATTGCTGATATTGTGGATTTAATAATTGCTATAGGGATTGAATTTGTATAGTATTGGTTGAGATGAGAATTCAGCTATTAAATTTTTGCGATATACTTAGAAAACACTTTATGAAATGACTAAGAGCATATCTGTTCTAAGAGGAAGTCAAATTTTATGTGATGAAAAGAGGATTTGAAATGGCTGAGATATTGAGAAACAATTGAAGTAAAATAAAACTGTCCTAATTAAAGGTGGGTTCCACCTTTTATTAAGATCACTTTGCTTTTGGATATCTCGGCCATTTCAAACCAATTTTCAACAAATAAACTTTAAATTCAAACTTCGAATTCAAAGTTTATTTGATGAAAATCGGACTTGAAATGGCGGAGAAATTAGTGAGAAATAATTAAAGTAAAACAAAACTATCCTAATCAAAGATGGGTTCCAACTTTTATTACGATCGCTTTGCTTTTGGATATCTCGGCCATTTCAAACCATTTTCCCAAAAATATTCTTTGAATTCCTCTTCGAATTATGCTTTCTCAGATTTCGTAAGAGGTTTCTCATTACCTCAAGAAATCATCATCAATGGTTGGAAACCTGAAGCCATAGCTGCCAGATGTTAAGGAGCTATAGATTACAAAAGTCATCGGACTTGTTCTTTTGACTCATCCTTACACGCACATTGTTGTTATAACACTATAACAGTATGCATGCAGTCACTTACAATTTCCCCTTGAGGCCGTCAGCCCAATCTATACATTACCTTGTTAAATTCTTGAATACTGAATTCAATGATTTATACAGTCATAAATGATAAAAGATAATCATGTTCTAGTATCATATGAGATTATACTTTTCTTTTGCTTTTTGCTTCTGTGTTGTTTAGTTATGCTTTTGTTCAGTTTTCTATAATTCTGGTTTGTTTTGACTTGAGAAGCAGAATAAATGAAAACAAACAAACAAACAAACAGATAAGAATGAAACAAGAGAAGAGCACTAAAAAATACCCCCAAACTCATTTGTATATAACATTTCAAAAATGTCCTTGAACGTAAATCGTTCTCTCTCACTTTTTTAAAGCATATTCCTCTTTACCTTTCTTCCCCCCCCCCTCTTTCTGAAAAAAAAAATGTATAACGGATGAGCAATAATGTATATATGATTCCTATGTGATGCGCTTACCATAAGCTCTCGTCATGTATGCGAACGTCACGAAGATAAATTGGACCAATGTGACATCCTGTGTTAAGGAGATAAATGGGAGACCAAGTTGTATCAGGAAGATGTATATCGAAGAATGTGCAATTTGATTCTTTTTTAAGGTAGTAATTTGAGCACTGTCTTCCCTAAAAGACTCCTATAGCTCTGACGGCGTCTTAAAACGGGTGTGAAAACTAGCCTTCTTTTGGAAGTTGTTTAAGTGGCCTTTATCGAACAGAATTGCGTCGCAGAGTTGCAAAGATTTGTTTGGTCAAGGGAGTATTAATCTCAGAAGGGCTGGAGTTGATAGTCATTACTAATATGCGACAGCAAAATATTCATAATCCAGATAATGTTTTATATGATGAGCTGAAATACATTTCGATTTTGTAATCAGTATAGGACCTACATTCTGTCGCTTGAAATAGTGTAAAACGCACCCCTTTGCCGATCCTTACATATGGTACAACTGTTTGTTTGTTTGTTATTATTTCCGAAACAATAAAATCATATACAAGATAAACAGTGTTGAACATGACATAACTGAAACATGAATCAAGATTGAAGTATCAAAATACAACGAAAACAAGTTGACATGTGACAATGATGATAACATGTAACGTCTAATAGACAAAGGAAGATCATTGTACAATGTACTACCACGATATAAAAATGTACGTTTACAATTTTGAGAATTAGGTTTCGGTAAAATCAATTTCTCACATTGTCTTAAAGAGTAACCGATTTCTTTGTAAATAAATTTATCACGTAAATAAGTAGGTGCCATTTCATGAAGAATTGTGTACATCATCGAATAAACATGCCTTGTGCTGCGACTTTGTAAAGTTTCCCACTTTAGATTATCATGAATTTCACTTATTGATTTATGTTCAGACGACTTTACTTTGAGTATTATCCTGCCTGCTCTGTTTTGTAGTTTCTGTAACGTTTCTACATGGGCTTTGGCTGCTGAGTGCCAGATCATATCACCATAGTCAAAGTGTGGTAAAATTACGGAATTATACATAGTTGATTCGTTGACGAGTCCTCTCACTCTGCCCAAAAAACTTATCATCTTAATAATCTTTTTACACAATTGCCCAATATGTAAGTCCCATTTTAACTGCGAATCAATGATAATGCCTAGATACTTAAAGCTTTCAACTTGAGATATAAATTTGTCCTTTATTCTTAAGTTGAATGTATACTATGTTTATGAAGCATATGTTTCGTACCGATTAACATAGAAACAGTTTTTGAACAGTTTACTTTCAACTTATTATGATTCATCCATACACGCTTAATTTCTGTAATTCTTCATAAAGTACATGTTCTATCATTTTGGGATCTCTATTTGAAAAGTAGATGACATTGTCGTCTGCATAGAAATGTTTCGAACATTTATCAAAGCAGTTTGGCAAATCGTTTATGAATAACAAAAACAATTGTATTATTCAAGAAGACAAGCAAATCTAATGCTGGCGTTCATCACAGCAACTGTGCAAGTCCTTGTACATACCATGGCAGCTAGCTGTCAGACGATCCTCTGAATATGACAGGGTACCTTTAGGCTATAAGAACATTGCACACTCAGGAACCAAGATAAAATGCGATTCCTCGCCGGAGTAAAATCACAGGCCCAACTATTAGACAGGCAAGATGCTCTTCCGCTTTTAAGATTGTCACACTTTTGTATAACTATACCTTGGTCATCGAGAGTGACGCTGGGGCGTTACAGCAGATGGCTGAAGCTGGTTTTCCTCGATAGAGGTGTTGCTGTCTTTTTACCTTAGCTTCTTTGTTCTCGTTTTGCAATCAACAAGAATTTCATTATTTACGAGGTCAGGCGATGGACGAACGAAGAGTCCCGGAATCTTCGTGATCCTGGTCACGCTATAAGCTCAAGACGAAAACAGAACATCAAACCGGAGGGAGAGTTAGCACGAAGTCTCAGCAATAATAGATTACTTTTAATACTTAGATGTCGGCAAATCGGGTTTCCAGTTTCCATGCACACCCGTGAAATTAATTTCCCCCTCTTTTTATACTGATCGCACGTCAGGCACGAACGCTGGGAAGAGATGAGGCTGTTTTGTTTTGTTCTGATTCCGCTTCTACTTTTGTTCTTATTGGGTTTATAAGTGAGGCTTTCTCCTTGTACGAATCATATTTAGAGGAAAAGATTATCTTTTCATAATATGAGTGAGTGTTCTGTTATTATCATTTGAGAGAAAAAAAAAGTGATAATTCAGATTGTGACCATGCTGCAACTTCACAGCTGCTTTCTGTTGTGATGGCAACGTAGAAATGCAAAATTACCATTCCAAAATATACTCTCTAAAAAAAATCGAGTGAAAATTTTCACTCTTGAAGGAGTGAATACAAAAAAAGAGTGAATTTAGAGTGAAATTGGAGTGAATTTCAAGTGAAAATTTTCATTTTCACTCATTTTGGAGTGACCTCAGGGATCACTCGAAGATTTTGGAGTGATCCCTGGCGTCACTCTAAAACGAGTGAAAATGAACATTTTCACTCAAAATTCACTCCAATTTCACTCTAAATTCACTCTTTTTTGTATTCACTCCTTCAAGAGTGAAAATTTTCACTCGACTTTTTTTAGAGAGTAATCTTGACATTATAATTATGTATATATATTTTCTATGTACAACCCACGTTGAGAATCAATCACATCATGGTTGTTTTGTCTAATTTCCATATTGTTCTTGTGACTGATTTCACCATTTCGTGAAAACATTTGAACATAAGCACTTTTTCACATCTTTTGATACATTTTTCGGTCAGATTTTGATGAAACTTCTTTTTCTTTAAAATTGTTTGTTTCGATACTGCTTCTTCTGTGAAGTTACGTTGGATATAAAGCTTTGTTTCACTAGATCTCTTTACTCTCAAGTCTGTAAACGATTTAGCTTCATATAATAGTACTTGAATTTGGTTCATGAAACTTATCACTGTTCTATTGCCGACATATTTTCCACATTCATTTTGTGCCAGAAACATCACAATCCCCCGCGCTCTCGGAAGATGTAAATTTCTTTGAGATGTTTTCTAGATTCTACATTCCTAAAACTCCTGAAATCCAAGCCATGTTTGGTTCTGTTGGGACAGAGAGGAATCATTGTAACCCTCTCTCGCTTCCCTACTTTCTGAATATTTTTGTCTGACGCAGATAATCTCTCCGAAGTTGAAACACATGAATGAGAAGAGCAAATCCAAGAAATTCATGTCAGTCATTCCCCAAGGTCACCGTGCGGGGGCGCCAAACGTTGAAAAATATGATAGCATGTTATCCCCCTTGAGATCAACAGGAAATTAATGCCATGCTATTGGCTTCCATTCTCAAATGAAATACACATGTAGTCACATTTCCCAAGATAAGCGTGCTTCTTAAACTCACTTTCTGTGAGGATGAAACATTATAGAATATGTGTGCATCCATACATTGAGATGCGATAATTATGATTGATATTGTGGTATTGTATATCAACACAGGCTGTTTTGAGGAGCTCACGTTACAAATGAGCTAATGACATCCGTCTGATGAAATAGTATCTGTTTCATTTTGCATAAAGTCACTAGACTTATATTTTCATTGAATGAAATCATTTTTTCCCCAGAAGCGAAAGTCTCTTTTTGTGATGGAAAATGTTGTCATACATTTTAATGTCACAAGAAGACTGTGAATCATGACCTTGATGTTTGTACCTGGAGACCCAGAATTCCAAGCCCCATGGGATTTGTTGTTATTGTTGTTGTTTTTGGTTTGGTTTGGTTTTGCTTTTTGGGGTTTTTTTTGGCATCGGAGAAAAAAATCACTCTGTCATGTTAAGCCCTAGCACACTAAAACATAGCATGCCAGAATGAAATCTTAGAGAGCACTGCCCGTATTAAGCTACTCTATTTGACGTTACTTAATCACAATTGTTAGATCAACGCTTTCAATTCTTGCAGAAATACACACAAACGTAGCACATACACACACATACATGCAGAAATTTTGGCATATTTTGTGCTACTTTTGGCTAGTGCGAACACCAAAACCTGCAAAAATATCTTAACAATTTTATCTAGACATTTTGAATGGGTTGACAATTGCACAGCACAAAGTCAAGAACCTGCAAATATGTTTTTGAGCCACCAAGGGTGAAAAATTTAATCATGCAAAAATATTGACTTTTATGGTAAATGATCATATGTATGTCTCTGTTCTTATCCTTGTCTTTCTGTGTCTGTGCCTTGTATTCTTGTATACAGGTACACGTGTAGTACAATGTATTGCATATTATATTCATTTTTGTTAAGGGCCCACTCGCCACAAGTTCTTTACTTCTAGAGATGTGCCCCCAAGCATGTTTAAAATCACTGAAATGTTATCTGTACTTTTGTGTATTGTTTGCTGGAAATAAATGTCAATAAAACCTGAAGCTTGAAGCCTGTTGTTAGTGGTGTTCATATCATGTGTAATGCTTCATCTGTACTCTGAATCCAAGATCTTCTATGTATATATCGATTGTACACTGCGTTTCAAATTTATCAACACTGTCTCATCATGTATACGGCTACATGACTGAAAACACACGCAATGTAAAGCATATCTCAAGTTTCGTAGTATGACCACAAACATCCACTTTATTTCAGCATCAATTCTACATTTGTTAGAGCACAGAACAACAAAACTGTAACCACTGTAGGCTCTTGGTGCAGCCTTGAAGGACAGTTCTACCGCACAATTTAGTGTCTGTGATACATACCGGTACTGTTACATCCTTGTAAGGGCTTCTCTTTCCTGACACACAGACTATCTTGCATTCAGCACCTCACTGTCCTTCACAGAATGATCATCTCTATACACCACTATGTTCATATATTGATGATTTGTGTTTTCCCTTCAGGACAGATGCTCTTCAGTCTTTTTTACAGCACAGTTGCTTCTCACAACCCAGCCGTACATCTTTGCGATCCATCACATCATGGTTATGAGCTTCTTAATCTTTCCCATCACACTGTGGACCCTGTGCCAAGGACGTTTTCTCCTAGACAGATCGACAGCACACAATACACTCAGCCCTAGTTTTCCAAGCTGACATTGTACCAACAGGCATTACACACAAGCTTTTCCTCATGCCTTAGCTACTCATTTAAACCTAGACAAATCGTCTGGCGTTCATTGCACAGAGTATAAAATTGCATTGCTGTTACTTTGAAAATGCTCCTCCCCAACGCGATTCCTTACCTATCCCCCAATTGAGTCAGATATTGGTTTCAATTTGATCATACACTCATGTTTGTGGTACTTCTCTTCCAGATTTGACTGAATACATTGAGCGACAACAGCTTGTGCATTACTGTCTGAACTTCATGATATACATGGGTAGTATTCAACAACAGATAGTAAGCTGTGATTTACACATTTGTGGTGCATCACCATGTTACCTGTATAAAGTTGGAGATTATAATAGAAAAAAATGAACATGACAGCTGACTTTAGCAATATAACCTTTACAGTTTTCCAACTTTCAATTCCTTTTAAAAATATTTTCCATGTAGTGAAGTGTATGGCTTTCATGATGGCTTTCGTGATGATGCATTATATTCATTCATAGTCCAAAAAAGCGAATAAACTTGTATTCATCACAATGATGTTTCCTTCCCATCTATGAAGAGCAAGTTACATAGCTAGTATGCACATTAAGATCATTTCTGTGAGAAATCATGGACTTTTCATCATGTAGCTCTAGACTATCCTTTCAATTGTCAACACGATTAATCAACATTTGGCAAAGCTGCATTGTCATATGACAGTACATTACTATCCAAATTGTTTGCAAAGCTAACATACTTTTCAATGTTCTTTTCCAAGTTCAACACTTTTATTCTATTGCTGTTGTGTGTTTTTTTTTTCCTGAAATGTGTTTGAGGTATATGTCTCCTTTCTGTGGCATATGAGACAACCTTAAACAAAAAATTGATGATGCGACCCATGATGTGCGACTCTACTTCCGTGGCAAACTGTTAAAACTTAGCCCATGGCAGCTCCTAATCGTGGTGTACTACTCTTAACAAGCTTCCGCAAGCCAGGAAGAAGTGACACAGAGGGAGCTTATCGCAAAGTCAATTGGTTGGGGGCTGGGGGTGTGGCTGAAGTCATTGATTACCATCTGATTTGGGATGGGGGAAGGGGGGGGGGAGGGAGGGGAGGAGCATCCTCTTCATCACCTATTGTCGGCAGGTAAGTAGGTCTTCTTCTCGATCTCGCGCACCAGTCTCCGGCCGTAGAAGTCCCTGTACTCCTCCGGGAGCTCTTCGAGGGACTTGATGGCACGCTGAATGATCTGCAGGGCCTTGCTGGCCGCCAACGGGTCCTTGTTGCCGTAGGTGTCCTTATTGTCATAGCAACCTGCGTCGAGGTGGCGCCAGAAGACATTGACAGCCACGCTGAAGTCCAGGGATACCACATTGTGGAACCACAGTGCTGTAATCACAAAAACAGGAAACTATGAGCTCTGTAGCATGATATTTTTTATCAGAAGAAAACATAGACCAAATATGTGCATATGACCAAAGATCAAAGAAAAGACTTCTTCTACATTGGCTGCTGAAGCTAAGGTAGGCTCAGTCCTATTATTCAAAGTATGCCAGAGCAAACCAGAGTCATCGAAAGTGGTTCAGATTGTACCGGGAGTTTGGACTGAGTGCTCCCAAAGCACTCCGTTGCCAGAGCGAACGTAGTAAGGAAGCTTTCACTGGTGGACCACCTCACAATGAGATCAAGAGGGGGTCAGAGCAAACCATTCTGTGTCACGAAATGGGACTGAAAGCAACTGTGTCAGAGCAAAGCCATGCTACATTGAATTTGAACACTATTTAACTGACATACTATAAAAATGGATATTTCTGTGAATAATTTTTCGCACTCTACTGAGTAAGATGAATTTTGCATGTGTTTATTTCACATAATCAAGAGATTACAAATGGATCATTTGTCATAGTACATAACCATGAGAGTATGTTTTTGTTTGTATGCAAACTTGCACATACAATGTATGTGTTTGTTTGTTGTTGTTGTTGTTAACCCATTGAGGACGAGTCCCAAATATACTCGGGCAGGTGTCTATGGGGAAATGCGTTTTGTAGCAAAATCAAAAAGTCCTCAATGGGTTAATGTTGTTGTTGTTGTTTTCCTGAAAAGAAAACCAAGGAAAAATGCTAGCGAATCTGTCATGTTTGCAAACCTGGAATGAAGAGGATATCCCCAGGCTGGAGTCTGCAGTGGTAGGGTGTGGCAAACCTGAAGTCCGGAAATTCCTCGTAGTCTGGACTGTCAAGGTCACTTATGGCCGATTTATCTCCTGCAAATTAGTAGAAATTCAAGCAAACATCATCCAGTTTAAAATCTGGTGTAGAAGAATGTTGAACTCATACATGATTGATGGTATACCCTACTAATTGAACCTGTTTTTCAATTATTGTGAAATTGTATATCATGTAAACTTTAAATCTTACAAATGAAAAAAAAAAGAAAGAAAACAAGAAGATTTTTTAAACTCTCTCTGAAACAGAAACATAAATGAGATTGCTTTTATAAATGAAACACTTGTACTATGTTATAGCTAACATCACCAATTTGTTTGCTAAGTTCCAGCAATTGACTGACTTGGCAGTGTGCTAAGATTGTAATGTATGAAGTATTACAAGCTCTGATGTCCATTCTAGCATAAATCCTGACTGATAAAAAAAAAAGAACTTTTGACATTTAGCAAAAGCCTGAGCAATTTAGTATTATCTTAAAGCCGTCTATCCTATTCTTGAGTAAATGGGGTGGGATTTGATCGCTCATCCTCACCTGTGAGGTAAAGATAATTGGCATCCTGGGGACTAAATAAAATGACCCTCTTGTGGCCTCTGACCTGGATTAGAACATTGTCCATAACCTGCAAAGAGAATTGATAGAGATGGGGGAGGGGGTAGAAATGAGATGACTTTCAAATATTTACCGCTGAGTATACAGACATATGTTAGTTATGAGGGAGAGTCGTACAGGTATATTCATTTCACATCAAGTTACGTACATCATAGTGTGTCCACAGTTGCAGATTGGCCGAGCCCACCCGGAGCACACTGGAAAAGAACTGCTCAGGGGTGAAGAACTCAGGAATAGTGAGGTCAGCTGCCAGGGCAGGGAACTGTATCTTGATATCGGCAATGCCCTGCATTGAACCAAACCAAAAAAAAACCAACAAAATGAAGAATCTTAAAACCAAGCGAAAAATCATACAAGAACAAAAGCCCTAAACAACAAACAAGAAATCATGTGGATGTAAACAAGTGCTTGTACATCACAGAAGATCAAAAACAGCGATATGGAATTAGAATGATGCATTTTATCGGAAGCATGACAACATGTTATGTTACAATCTGAAACACTGATCTATTGTGATAGATTTTCATCCCTGATAAGTCCTTCTAGCTTCTATTTTGCATACACTTTCTAATACCTAAAACAGCAATTCAAAAGTTGCTACTGAACCCAGTTGCATTAAAAACAACTTGACTGAAGAATTTCATCAATTTGAAATTCAAAGGTTGTTATGAAAATCAGGTGTCAACAACCAGGGTAGGTCTACACTGGGTGATTTCAAGTTCGGTGCTAGTGCTAGTGCTAATGCTATCTCAGCACTAGCACCGGCGATAAAACCGAACTTGAAATCACGTCGGTGTTGGGAGTTGACCTCAAAATTATGACGTATTTCCGGTTGCTGGTGCTGGGCTCGGTGTTGAATGTCGTCTGCTGAACCGAGCTCCGCCGATTGTGTTAGCGATTTACGTGCTTTTTCGCCATTGACTAACACTAGCCCCTAGGGATTAACATTTTCGTCATTTCAAGTTCGGTGCTGGTGTTAGCGTTGCCGTGGGAGACTCATATTCACGTCCATAATAGATGCACGATTTTACGTGCAAAGTCTATGCTAATGCAGTTGTCGCCCACGTAAAAAGAACACGAACACTCTAGACCCAGCTATATAAATCTGAGTCTGTGAGCAAAATTAAGATAGTTATATTTTGGGGAATGGATGAAATTTGTGGCATTTTAATCCGTCTTTCTCACTATGTGTCTTAAACTAAGCAGTTTTGTCTACATCTTTTAATATTTGACTGTAATCACGCGCCATCACTTTTTTCGTCGCGCAATTCCCGCGGAGCTCGCGGTGCTGTGATTCCAACACCTAGTGCTGTGATTCCAACACCTAGTGCTGGTGATCGATAATTTTGATCGGTATCGCCTCGTTAATCTGACCGTCAGTGTTGGAGCTCGATTTAGTGCTGTTATTTGGGGGCTAGCACTAGCACTAGCACCGAACTTGAAATCACCCACTGAATGGTACATGCATCAAATGCAATATTCATTTTTTTTTTTTCCATCTTGGCCAGGATGGTCCCACTTCTAACATCTGAGAGCCAAACAAACAAATTACCTCAAGGTGGAGGAGAAAAAAAGGCAAGGTGTCTCACCTTCCGTGGATCTTCCCCAAGTGATCTGAGGTAATACAGTTCATCCTGTGGTCAAAACAATGTCAATTCATGGAGCAAAGTTACACAAATAAAAGCAGCAACACCAAAAACAGTCATATGACAAGCTTCACTTGGGAGCACAACATTAGTTTTAAAAGAAAATGAACTCTTAAGTTAAACTGTACAAATCAATATGGAATAATGACATCTGGAATTTTTTACTCTAGGGTTAAAGGATTTGTAATATACCAACATCCCTCTTCTTAGTTTCTGCTACATTTCACCTTTCTTACAGACAATGAAAGAGTCAAAACAACAGAAATTTCTCACCTTGTCGAAAAAATATTCATCTTGAGAGTTTTTTGAGCATCGATGAACAAGTTCGGCAAATGGAAGACTCCTGGAACAAGAATAAATAAGGAACCAAACATGAATTTGATTTGCTTACTGCAATCTACAAATACACAGAAACATAGTGAATCATATTCATTTACTGTAAAACTGGAAATTTTCGCTTGAGTAATTTTTCACACTCAGCTGGGTAAAAAGAAAAAAAAAGTGTGTGTTTCATTCTGCGCAATCAAAACAGTAAATAGTATTACATATAGCGAACAACAAAAAGTGCATGCTTTTATTTTTTCATTTTTCACTGCAGTTTCTGGTCATGCAAAATATGCAAAATTTCCACACTATAAAATTTCCACATCTACAGTATGTAAAAATTATTTCTATAATTTTACCCATTGAAGTGAGAGGAACAAAAATCTCATAAATTATTCTACAAACTTGTAGGGGAAACATGAGTCAGATGCTTGCTGGTCGTTAATTGACTTCATGTTCATGTTCATGTAGCAGCTTAGAAAAGAAGAGGCCAAATATGACAAGAGCTCTATAGAGCATGCAAGAACTTATGAAGTAATCACATCAGAAATGCTTATACTGCAACAATCGGGTTCCATTAATGACTTGGCAATTGATGCAAAGCACATTCACAATCTTTTTGTTTTTTAAAGAAATCTTCTTTATTGGTTATGACAAAACAATTTGGCAGTGTGAGCTATGATTAGATGAATGTCAATTCAGATAGTTTACAGAAAGAGGCCTATCACCATTATGAAGTGAAAATCCTCTTTTGGAGATCCATCATATTACCGTATCTGTCACAGAAAGACTGATTGACGACTGGTTGAAATTGTCTAATAGTATTGCAATTACAAAGAACATGGTTCGCCGAAGTTTGCCTCTTTCATCTTCAAATCTCTTTCAGCTTTGATTCCTCAACAAAATGAAGAGCAATTTAACGTGTTGATATTCTTATTAAACAGGGAATAATTTTCAAACTCAAATTTGATTAGCAATTTCAGCTGATGAAAAATATCTGCAATGATATCGTGTACATTTCTATGTAAGAAAACTGCTATACAAAAGTTAGTTTGTGTAGCAGTAGTGTGAAAATGCATAGCAAATTGTGATGCGATACCAGGAAAATTATTCCCTGCGAAATAATACTATAGATATAGCATGTATCTGTTTGAGATCCTAAAGAAAGCCACAGGTGCCTTACTTATTGGATATTCAAGCCACAAACTATAAAATTCCACCATTATCGGCACACAAGCTTGAGACCATGGAATGTGCTTTGTATTAATTGCCAAGTCTAATTTGTGCATACAAATCTGGGGGTATGCAATTCCCCTACAAGTTACCTGTACGCATAGTTCTTGGTAATGAAGTCCATCTTAGGGGTGGGGCTGACATGAATCTTGACTTCTCTGTCTCCACCCTGCTCTGCCAGGTAGTCAGGGGTCCACTTTGCCGAGCAAGGCCCAATGTCTACTCCCCGAAGAATGGCTGGCTTCCTCTGCATGAAAAAGGGATCACAGAAAGTTGATAAGGAACAAAGAATGGCTAGATGGAATATGCGCCATCCTAACTGTTTTCATCCAAAACATGTGTTTCTACTGTTTCTTTTTCCATTCTATATATACACTGTTGTATCATTATAAGTATATCACAAATGTGTACCTTGCCATTACAAGGGTTCCTAGCTTGCAATCCTTTACAAAACACTACAGTTAAACCAAAAATATAAACTTGAGATACAGATAAGAGAATCAATCAATCTAGCACTCAAAAAAATATAACCATTTTCACCTCAGGATAAATGACTCCAAGAAACTCTTCTCTTCCAACGCCACTGAAGACTGGGACATCTTTTCCAATGAGTTCTGATGCCATCTGGAATACGATTTAGTGCTGGGTTGACCTAGGGGTTAGAAGACGAAGTGTAGAACATTTCATAATCATATAATCACGACTAAAAATATAAATTTTGTAGTTTCCCATCATTTATGACCACCTAGAGTAAAACCACCAGTTTTTGGACACTTAAGCTTTTCTGCAATATTTGTTCAACTCAAATAATATTATATCTGCAACAATGTATGTTAAACATATCTGAAACTACTTTTTCTCAATGTTGATTTTGTTAAATACAACATAAAATATCACAAAATCCCAAAATATTATTACCATGATAATCCCCCAGAATCCGTCCTGCCTTTTCAGAATTCGGACGTGCGCTATGTGTGTTCAATGTCAATGCACGTACAAGGCCGCTGAAAAATGCACCATGCCATATCTGCGGCGCCCGTTGGTGTCTCAATTCTGGCAAGTCAGCACTTGCATTCAACCTCTGTACATTTAGTCACTACATATACAATGTATACGCACGTACAGATGAATATATGGAGATTTTGTTTTTCTTTTGTGTTTTTGAGGATACTGTATCACACTCTGAGCTTACGATAAGCGAAAAATCTCGCAACAGATTGGCATATTTTTCAATTTTTAGCTCTTTTTCGGTGACCCTGATTCTTAACAAGGGACTTGATTTGCATGCACTTTGGAGAAGTTGCACCAATTCTGCATTTTTGATGGTGAAATTTGGGATTTTAGATGGATTTTTTGAGGTGACTATTAAACTCACTTTCCTCGGCTGCCCTTTCCTCTTGTGATCAACAATGTCAGTACAGTATGTGAAGCGATGTGATATGCGCGTGTTGTGACGATAAAATTTGCTGGCTCATGTGACAAGTGATAGGTGTCCGGATTCTGGAGCCCAGCCGAAAACTGGGGGTTTGAATTATTCTATCCGAGTATCTCCTTCTTTGCTCATTTTCCAAATAAAATTTAATAACTTATCTCCTATTAGTCCGAATTTCACCTAAAACTATCTTGTCATGATTCTCACAATCTTAACTAGAGTCTACTTAGTCAAACATAAAGAACACGTCATTCATAGCATGGCAGTGTCATGAGCAGTACCTGTTTGACCCTCCTTGCGCTTGCAATTTAGGTTTCGTAATGTCTATGAATTAAATGACATGTTGAATAGATTTACGTTACTTGTACAACTACTCGGGGAAGCTTGCTACATCATATTTTCTGATAGATGGGACTACACAATACGCGGATACGTTACAGGACGTCCTCGGATCCTCGCTCAAGCAAAGTAGCTAGTAGTAGTAAATCGAACAGTACTGAACACCGTATCCATGTTTCCCCAATAAAAATGAATAAATATCATTTTTACCTTTGTAACGCAGTTTGATGCAGTGTTCTGTCTCTTCCTATTCCGTGAGCGAATGTAGGCCTACAACTTGCTGCAAACCAAAGACAAAGTCAATCTTCAAAGTGGGCTAGTCAAGATAAACAGCGCCCTCTAATTCAGATCTTAGTAGACTGAAAGTAGGATTCTGTGAGCGAAATAAGATCTCGATTTACGAGTAGATCTTAAACCAGTTCTGGTCGAGGTGAGGATTTAGCTTTTACCGTTATGCGAGATATTCAGAAACCACTCTATTAGATGTCAGAGAGCATGCAATTCTAAAGGGTATCAAAAGTTTATTTGATGAAAATCGGTTTTGAAATGGCTTAGATATCCAAAAACAAGGTGAAACAAAGAGATCCTAATAAAGTTGTGGCCTGTCGCCTTTTATTATTATCACTTTTTTGGATATCTCAGCCATTTCAAAACCGATTTTCATCAAATAAACGTTGAATCCTTCTTAAAATTACATGCTCTTTCATATTTCATAAGAGGTTTCTCATTATCTCACTTAGAAATGTTCAAAACATGAATCCCTTACCCCAACCAGTACTGTACAGTCCCTATAAAACTTATCCTGTGATGGTGACGAAGGAAAATACTGTGCATGTCCCTTGCAAAACATCACGGACACACTAATGTATCGTTGAAAGTATAAACTTGAATAACGTGTGTGTGTGTCTCACATTTCAGACGCTCATCACACACAATCATGTCGTTTTCTCATCTTACATAACAAGAGATGTGGAAGCTCTTTGTCATAAAGCACAATTTAAAGCAGCAATATTATTTGCAATACATCTCCTCAGTGAATGCTTGAGCAAAATCAGTCAATCAGTCTCGGCGACATCATTGCAGGATAAGACGACTACTACAGTTCATGACGTCATTTTATGCTACTGAACATAAAGAAAATAATTATATATAAAAGGAAAATTCCACAAAATCTCATTCTTCATGAAAATCACACATTCTATGGTCTTGTTCTGATATACGTTAGGAGTGATATTATCATACCCCTTACTTTTAAAGTTACGTCAGATGTTATTTTATTTTGCCAGAAAACTGAAAATATGCTGAATTAAAATATTTTCTTTATCTCGTCTATCAGACGTCATGAAGTGTATTATAGTCTCCACATCAAGCGAAACTTTGAAAATTCGTAAGTTTTGAATCGATTGCCCGAGTTTTGTTCAAATTTCACTTGTTCAATTAAAGTTCCTGCTTTCACTCATCCGCATTTAATGTTTGGGATTTGGTTTCCTTTATAACCTTACTAAACAAAACAAAAACAAAACAAAACAAAACAAAACAAATAAACAAACAAACAAAAACGAAAATGATTAACATGAGAAATGTTGGTAAGGCAGGACG
This sequence comes from Diadema setosum, assembly GCA_033980235.1. Classification (NCBI taxonomy): domain Eukaryota; kingdom Metazoa; phylum Echinodermata; class Echinoidea; order Diadematoida; family Diadematidae; genus Diadema; species Diadema setosum. The sequence goes on from CM067080.1 coordinate 6,016,081, forward strand.
GTGTCGTAAGACAAGACGGACGGTGTCGAAATACATGACGAAAACTTTTTAAAAGTACAATGTCACTGCATAATGATATTCAAAAGTTTTGTGACGAAAAGAATGACAACACTAGGCAAAGAATTTGTAGGGGGTTCCTTCAAAGTTGGAGCTATCAATATGAAAGTGGACATTTTATTCAATCTCATTGTTTAGACATTTTTTTTTTCCACGCAATAATGACATCACTCGATATTTTATTAACCACTTTGTATGCAAATTACATAAGGCGATGATGCTTGCACGTGGGCGATAGAGCATTTGAATCTTTCACTTAAGAACATGACATTCATAATCTTCTCTACAACAACAACAACAATCAAATAAAGAGCAACCGATATCCTTCGCATCACAATTATGTTTGTTTTGTTGCACCGTCTTTCAAGGAACAATGGCTTTCTGCGTAAGGGTTGCAATCATATTATTGCTTACTGTCGAACTCCACAACTCTTTCTTTCTTTTTTTTTCTGACCGATTTGAACCCCCAGCACTTTGTTCGTCTTCTGTTACTACATTGTGTGCAACTGAACTTTGAGGCACCAGCCATGTTAATAACACGTGGGTCTTTCTGGTCTCATGTCTTTAAACTCAGCAAACCACGAAAAATATAGTTTTAGAGAGATAGAGAGAGGGGAATTTGGAAAGAGAGGTGGGAGGGACAGGGGGTTCGGATGAGCATTAGAGCTGCAACTTGCTCATTCATTTCCAAAAATTCATGTGAGGTCAAATACCCCCGAAATCGTCCACGAGCGAGAGTAGGAAGAGGTTTGTGGGAGATGGCGGTCAATTAAAACCTTCTGGAGTTGACATGTGCTGCTGGAATTCCCCCAAGCAGTGTTTCGTTATAGAGGCTTGCTCTCATTGGGGAAAAAAAAGAGGACAAAAAGGGTTATCATACATTACATCACTAGGTCTACCAGACACTAAAATCGAAAGTTCGTAAGATCTGATGAAAATGACGTGTTTTGTTTTTGTTTTTTACGTGTCTCCCCGTTCAACAATCGAACGCTTTTGAATTTCCCCATGTAACCTATACATGGACGCTTATAAGATAATCATCTCTCAATTATAGGAGTGTCGCCTGTATTACGAGGACAAAAATCAAATCGTGGTGTAATCATTTGGATCTAATAATATTTCAAGACCATTTTTAAAAGTGGAATGTTTATCTGAAAGAATCGTGCCCATACGTTGACAAGCAAAAACTTTTATAGATGCCTCCATACTTTCACATGATGTATGACATTTCAATATTTCAATTCTAAAAATGGACTGATAGATAATTAAGTGTTATTCTGAATTATCATTGATAAGAGTCCGTTCAATTGTGAAGGATATTATATATATATATATATATATATATATATATATATATAGGCCTATTTCATGAATTGTTTTTCAAATTGCTCAATAACATGAATTGACATGCCTAGGCCTACTTTGTATTATGTATTCCCTTTTATTGAGGGAAGTAAAATGAAGTGAATTCAAATTGAATTTGAATTTTTTATTCAACTTTTTAAATTGTGTTTCCTTTGACTTCCTCTCTTCCTTGCCTAGTTGTTATCAAAAAATGATAAAAAGTAATAAAGTTGAATGAATGGTGAGTCTGATTCTGCACTAAAAGTCTCGGGACCTCATTCACCCCTATACTCTGAAAATCTCACGCACTGAAGTAAAACAAGGGGGATACAAAACATAGATATTATTAGGCCTACAATACGCTAATCGAATATTGTAATTATGAGCAGGATAATATTAAATCAAAGAAATGGTTCGTTACATTTGGACAAAGATAAGTGATAATATATTGCAGAACTAAAGTGTCAAACATTTTCGCAAAACAAACTGTAAATAATGCCCTTTTCATTTTTTTAATGATGATATAAGATGTTCCATAGTTAATTTCTTTATTATTTATTACAACTGTGTAGGCCTACAATTCAAAGCTTTATCTATGGACATAAACACTCCTTATAGAATTAAATGTATGCAATAAAAGATATCAAACTTATAGTAGGCCCTATGATTTCTTCGAAGCACCTGTACCAATATCTGCCAAACGATACCCCAAAATGGAATGTTAAATTTACCATTTTTGTTAATCAACTTTGATAAAAACAATTCAAAACAAAACAAAAGGAAGAAGAGAACCAAGTATGAAGACCCCATCAGAGTTTAATTGATTAATTTATCATTTCTTTTTTTTTTTCTTCTTAAATAAAGATAGAAACTTTTGTTGCCCCCTCCCCTTGAGAGATAAGCTCCCTTATGGGAAAATCAAACAATCACAATGTGTGCATTAAACCAATAGCTCCTTGATTAAACGCAAGAAAGATATAAAAATGGATAACACTGAAAACAATGCAATATATTTTGCAATGAAATTCTGTTTCTTTCTCTAAAATGAATAGCAATACTTCCGATCAAATGAACAAAAGGAAAGCGCACAGAACAAAACAAAGAAAACTCTTCAATACTGTAAACCTGTATGATCTGCGAAATAAAATATGTGCTGAAACATCGCTGTGAATAGGTGTCTGCAATCATTACAATGACATGGTGTTCTATGACGTGGACGTTGGCCTAAAGAAGGGCTAAGTAACAATGGTCAATAGAAGGGGTAACTTTTCAAGTAAATGGACCTAGGGTTTTCCTGAGCTCAGAAATCACAAACAAACAAACAAACAAACAAAAACTCACGGCCACGAACTGACGCATCAGTTTGCTACGCTGGGATCTTCAAGGAGCAGCAGAGTCACTCTGATGAGCGTCCCTGGCTATTAGCACCGGCCTGTATTGGTCATCGGCAATCAGCGTGTGTGTGTTTGTGTGTGTGTGCGTGTATTAGTGTGTACCCGGACTGAGCGTTGCATGCTATGCGGATATACAATACACGGCGATTTTGCACGTCAGTGCTATGGGCTACATGGTAAAAGCACTCCACCGAACGAAAGAGAGCAGAAAACCTCGGAATTTTGGGTGGAGTCGCCTGTTTCTCATAGGAATATACCTGTCTTCACATTACAAACACATCATGTCCAAAGTGAGTATTCGTATAAGAGTAATGGTGACATTATTTTTCAAGAAAATGACTTCTAGACGTCTGAATTTGCATTCAAAAGGTGCGATTACTGGTAAATTTACGTACAGTGCACTGGGACTTCATACATGTATGCTGCTGGCGTAGACTAACGAATCACTGCCCCATGTGCGCGCCGGAGCAGCGGGCTGGCAGAGAAGCTAGTTTACGCTGTCTCACTACTTTCCAGTAGGGGCCTACTGCAGAAAACCGTCACCTGTTCATTAGTGAATTAAATGTTTCAACATAAATTGAGTAATGTCTAAGTGGAAGGATTTCTTCTATTTCTGTTTTCATGCGTCATGAAGTGAAGGGTAATATTGAGAGCGTCATAAAATCATAAAACCAATAAAAACCAACAATCAACATGACATGTCAGACGTGCGTGAAGTCGCACTGTTTTGTGTTGCATGTCATCAACTTCATAATCATTATTTTCATTGAAGCTCTTCCTTTGAAAAATACTTGTAGGTTACATATTGAGACTTGGAGTTGGAGACTGAATGATGCTGCTAGTTCTGGCTTTTTTTTTTTTCAGTCGATCGGTCTATTTTTTTTTTGTTTTTTTTTGTCACTCTATTATGGCAATATGCCTACAGTGAAGTATGCATATGATGGGGATATTATCAGTCTCAATAATATACTCTTGCCAGAGTCAAGAGACAATTTCTTAAATCCATGCTCATACTCTAATGTTAGACTTTAACGTAGTGTGTGTGAAATGAGAGCTTGCAAATATGAACCTAAATTGTATAAATAATAGAGTTTTACTCCAGCAGGGAGAACCAAAAATCTAATTTATGACATTATGTTTGAGTGCAAGTGTTAATACTTTCATGCAAATCCAAGGCAAAGCACAAAACACTATTAGCTACTACACAGCCCAGTCGTGCTCCGCATGGCATTTCATCGGGCTAACAAAGCACCAATGTGTATGGCCATGGTTAAGGAGGGACTAGACGCAGCATTGAATGTGTAATGCTGTTGCCATAAAGTCTCTGATGTGGTCATCGTCATCACATCTCCATTGTCTTAGATCACAATGCATGATTGTGAATCAGCATTGTACAGTAAGTCAGTAGGTTATCATAATATTAATGCTTTTTATTTTGTAGTAGCATGTACGTGTAATTTGCCTAGTTCTGTTTGATGATGATGATGGTGACTCTTCTAGGTAGGTAGGGACAATCAGATTCAGTCAGTCTGGTGCACCTTATTATGGCTGAAGATTCAGCCTTAGAAGATCACGAAGCACCAACTGACTGGCACACAACTACTACACAATTATATGCTACCTGGCCTTGAGTTGCTACTGTACACGTAGCCACTTACCACGTGCAACTTGTAATTGCAAGAAACCATGTTCCAAAATAGGTGGAAAATGTTTTGAGTACACTTGTAAGTCAACGAAAGGGAAAAAAGCCAAATACAGATCGTCATGACTAACTCTGATACAAAGTACCCTTTTATTTGCCTCTTTTTGCATATCTGTCTCATATTTAGGATGGCATGTAAAAGAATTTGTAGTCTTTATAATATATTGCAGTCAAATCCGAAAGGGTAAAATGGAACTACTTCAATGCCCTGTGGAGTAATGGAATGAGTGTTCAAGAATGCACAATATTACTGTAAGGGAGTCAACAACAAAAAATGAGTATTTACAGCTGTATACAGTTGTATGTTGTATGCATAATATTGGATCTAGACCCATGCTCTGCACAGTTAATGACTAGCCATGAAAAGTTACAGAAAACAACAATAATATGTACCATTCTAACAATGAACTCTGATATTTGATGATAAGAAATATGGAGACACATTGATGTCTTGAGATGACATTTATTATTTTTCATTTGAACAAAGATACTCTGGTTGGGAGGTACAACGTAGTACAACATGTAGCTAGATAATGGCACTTTATTTTTAAAGTTCTTTGTGTCTACCCAGGGAAGTGTGTTAAATTTGTTTATGTTTTTTTTTCTTAGCTGTTCCTAAATTATCTGGCATCTGTGAAACTGGTAAATAGTTCATTCGAAAGCAAACCAAGAGTGTTTATATCACTGTCAGCAGAGACCAATTTTGATTATCTCTGTAAGGTGTGAGGATGTGTTGAATTAAAGGGATAGTACAATATTGGTGGAGATGAGAATTGGGCTTTTAACTTTTTGCAAGATACCAAGAAAACACTTATGATATAGTACAGAACATACCATTTTAAGAGGAATTCAAAGTTTATTTGTTGAAAATCGGGTTTGGAATAACTGAAACATCCAAAAACAAAGCAGAACAAAGCAATTGTAATAAAATGTGGGTCCCACACTTTGTTAGAATCGCTCTTTTTTGGATATCTCAGCCATTTCAAAACCAATTTTCACCAAATAAATGTTGAATTCCTCATACAATTACATGCTCTTTCACATTTCATATGAGGTTTCTCATTATCTCACCAAAAAAAAAAAAAAAATGTTAGAAACCTGAAATTAGGTCTCAACCAAAACTGTACAATCCCTTTAAAGATGTTTAAAAACATAACGTTTCCCCCCACTTGCCTGGTCAGGCAAGCAGATTTTTTTCTTTGTTGCAGAACACTTACCTGAACATGAATTGTACAACACGTGTACTTGTCCAAAAAGAAAGTCAATAAATGTAAGAAAATGATATAGAAAATCACTTAGTCAAGGGCTTAATAAAACCATGGAGCTACAAGGTACAAGTAGCTCCATGATTAAACACAATCATTTGTATGAAACAGCATGTGTTACTTCACACACTTATGAATATTGGTGTACCTGTACACAAACTTGGTTTGATTGAGTGTTGGTATTGCATTGCATTGAGGCTTCTTCATGTGTATGTAAGTTTTGGAAAGTTACTGAAATTAAATTGAAGTGCGTTGCATCACTTAAATAGTCATTATCTTTTGGCTTCTTTATGGTTGACTTTGTGGGTTTGTTAAAGGGGATAAAGTGAAAAAAGGATGGCTTCAAAACTTTATGCTTCCCAAAGTTTGGCAAGCATTTTTTTTTCTCTCATTGTTCCAAAATACTTGCTGACTTTGATTGTTAACTTACCCAAGGCAGACGGGCAAGCACCTATGTAGCACCATGTGAAATGCAGGTTTAATGATCTAAAAACAAAATACAAAAAAACAAACAAACAAACAACAAACAAAAACAAACAAACAAACAGTGTTTACAGTACCTGAGTTTAGTTTTATTTTCCATTTAGTTTTTTTTTTTCTTTAGGCCAATGCTATTAAAAAGTAGCTCTAAACCTAAATTCACAAACCATCTCATTCAAACAAAAATTTTAGTTCAACTCTTCCTAAACCTACTATACACACACGTTGTATGTAGGGTCAGGTCTGAATGAATGTATTATACACAGAATACTGTAAAACGAGGAATGTTTGTGTGCATTTTAATTTCGCGAATTTCGCGAGCGCCAAGATTCGCGAAATTAAAATGCACGCGAAAGTTCTTGTCTACACTATATGCATTGAATGCCAGTGGCAGTTTGCGAAAATTTCATGCCGCAAAAAAGGCCATCAGCTCCAATTCGCAAAAAATTCATGCCGCGAATATATCATGTTTTACAGTACACAATACACACACACAAAAAAAAGAAATTTACTGACAGAGTTTGCATTCGTTCGTGTTACAAGTGCAAAGGAAAATTATCCAATTTGTGGTTAGATGTGGATGTATGATTGATTAAAATATGTACATTGCACATCACACTCATGTGATGAATAATATTTGGGCTATTCCGTATGGGAAGGGCAAAAACAGCAAAATTCAAAGTTAAGTAAATGCTCAGAAATTTCAGTTTCCCGTACAGACGGATTGTTGTATTTACGGAAACAAAAAACCCTTTACCAATAACTTTCCTCGTTTTTGTTGTACACACTTTTGAAGTTGGAAGACTATTTATTGTATTCATCTAAAATTTTACAATATTAAATGAAAATTTTAAATGAAACAACTTAAATATCTCTCTGCTTTATCCATACTTCCACATCTTTATTCCTATGCTTCAACAATCACATTTAATGAAGCATTCAGTCACTCTCGTTATGATATTTTTTGGAGAAATTTTCAAAATCTACTGACAAATTGACGTAATTCCGTTACCATAAAATTGAAAAAAGTTTTCTCCTGAACAAACTAATCACTGATTTTTTTCTCCCCTAGTAAATTTTTTCTCTACTTGTGACTCCCTGAAAAGTCACAAAACATTTTGTGAAATACCTCCTTCAGTTCTTCTGTAATTGTGGTAACGGAATTACATGGTAACGGAATTACACGCACATCTAATATGGAAGAGAATGACATATCCTACTTTCGTGCCAATATGTATGTGAACTGTCAATGAAATAGCTTCAGGGCATTATTATTGAGCTTAACAGTGTTAGTGATTGGCAGTAAAGGAGTGAAAGTTGAAATATGGTATGATACACTGACATGACTCAGCATACAGTGTAGCTGGATGCCTCTGACAGTGAGTCCTGACATCAGGGTACACGCTTGACAAGACTTCTTGTGCTGAAAGTCTCCTCCCTTCCTTCACCTTCTCTCATGTACAAGAACTACATGTATACATGGAGACTGTGCTAACTGATAACTTTATAAGGTTTGCTACAGATATTCATTCTCAAATGTTAAAAATCATACTGAATTCTGAGATATCAATGTATATTTTCTTGCTAAAAAGTCTCATGGTTTCATACAAAATCTAAGTATAGTGATGAGGGACTATTGAATGGGTGTGATGCAGCATAAATTGAACAAAGGTTACAAAGAAGAGGAAGGACATAAAATTTCTTTAAAAGGAAAAGAGAGCACTGCTACTGACAGAATGAAATGAACAGGATCATTTTTGTGAGGAAAGATCAAGAATTTAAGAGAAGGATCATACACAATGTGATAGAAGTCATAACTTGACACGGGATGCCCACTGAATGTGACATCTTGATCTTTCTGTATGCTAAAGGCTTTATTATCACCAAGTCGATAGTCTGACCTCTTATTGAACATGTCCTGTTTTCATCCTCAAGTACTTTATCTTTAATGGTAAGTATATGACTATTACCTTCTTTCATTTGTTTCTTAGATCTTTCCTCCACAGAGACATGTATTTTGATTTTCATGCCCATTTGATACAGAGCATCTGCTACCCTTTGAAATTTGTTCTTTAATCCTTTCTTTTTAAAAGGAATAAAGACAAAAACACCATTTGTGATGAACATTTACCCAGTCAGTAATTGTGATACAGCTCTATAATGTAACATTTAGGCCTATACTTTCCAATCCTAAGAAGATTTCAAATATTAAAGTCAATGGGCTTCTGCTTCTACCTTTACTCTTCATGTTACCATTTGCTGTACAATCCAGTTTCCTTTCATACAAGTGCCATTACAGTGTATTTTATAATTTGCTTTCAGGCAGTCAAAATACAACTTACTGCAAAAGAGAAGATGCACACTTCTTGTGAGTAAATATATGGCAACACTCAAGATGAGAAAATAGACAAAGTCAAAGAAGAAAGACAGAGACAGGAAACTTGTAGGAGAATTACACGCCAAGTCATGATTGTGTTTCTAAAGACATCATTTGGAAATTTTGTGTGGTCAGAAGTAAATACTAACATTATTCACAGGTAAATCTAACTCTAACACAGTGAGCTGCAGATGGATAAAAGAGGCCCTCTTACCTTTCTATGAATTAACAGAATTTGGTGGACTCACTATAATGGTTCAAAAAGTTGTAATTTGTTAAAGTTATTTTGCAGTTTTCTATTTCCTTTTAGTTTAGTTCATTTTATTTTGGTGGGCTTAAGTAGAACTTACACTGTAAGGGATTTATTAAATTATGCACTACATTATATACCAGGGGGCAACTTCAGCTATTAGTAAAAATATAAATGTCACAAGTTTTTAGTGATTAATATATGCCACAACATATCGATAATAATGATTAAGCACTGGTGCAGTACCATAATCATATAAGAAAATTTTCTTTTCTATTTATGATTGAATTGTAATTTGTTATATTTGTCATTGAACCACAACTGCATCTTTTCACTTAACAAATTAAAAGTTTCAAGCATCTTTAGTGTTCATCCTTAATATTAAACATTGTGTTCAATGATGGGGCTGCACACTGTGCTCTCGCACTGTAAATTGGCACTTTATGATTTAGATTTAAATTCAGTGTCAATCCGGACAGTTTTTTATTATTTTCTTATGCATGTGCACATAATATTTATGTAGAATACTTGTAAGTAATTCACAAATATTGTCAATTATTGGCATATTTAGGAAGAAGAAAACAGAGAAATCTGTCTTGCATGATATCAACAAAAGAAATACAAGAAAATTTGAGTATTGTTGACTGGATTTATAGAATTGTACTTGTGTAGGGCTATTCTAGCGTAATTCCGTTACCATGTGTCTTAGATGTCATTTACCTGCAGAGTGTGAAATTCTTAACTTGAAAGTAGACAAATTTTGATGGATGTGGTACTTAGAAGTTACGAGATCTTGATTGACATAGTTACAACTTCAAATCACAGTCGTTAGCATGAACATTTTATGTTTTTTGACAATAAAAACTCATTTGGCACCTACACACTTGTAGCAGTTCAAGGTCAAAGGCTAGAGAGTACTTATTTAGTGGTTATATTATAGCTAAAGGCATAAACAATCTTTATCAAGACATTTCAGAATACACGAGTACCAAGAATGTGTATTTTTTCCAGTGTATTTCAGAAGGAGTAATTCCGTTACCATTTGTGTAATTCCGTTACCACTGACTTTACAGGGAAAACGCGTGCTGCTTGGAAAATGTGATGAAATATTTGAAAAACAATACAACCGAATTGAAGTCAACACAATCAAAGATGAAATCAGATAACAACCTACAGTGTATGTGTTATAGATTTCAGAGAAACAACTCCCAAAGTCAGAGTTGAAGTTGTGACTAAATTCTCTGGTAATTCCGTTACCATCGCACATAGACCTCCTTTGTAACCAACCAAGTGAGAACATTTAACAAATTTGTATTTGGGGTGATAGTGTGAGTACCTCTGCATCTTTTAAATGTATCAAGAGAAGGCAAAGTAATCAATCCTGTATATAGGGTGAAAGAATATGAGCCAAAATTCTCTGATTTGTAATTCCGTTACCACGGAATTGCCCATTTGCCTTTTTTTTTAATTGCTAGCTTTAAAACTAATAGAGACCTGTTTATAAACTCATTCGTGCACAGTAAGGAGGTACCCTGAAAATGTAATAAGTTTTGTGTCATAATCTCATGTATATTCCTTGTTTTGCTGATGACTTGCTTTATAGAGTGTTTAGAAGTAAAAGAGAAATGGAATGTGTTTTTTTTTTTTAAATAAAAGTGTCTAAATTTAGTGTGCATACCCCACCTTCGTTAAAAGGCTGGAAGTAACACCATCTAATGACTGGTGCCCAGAGTCTTGCAGATAATTGTTTTTTCAACATTTCCCAACACAAAACACAGGAATGCCCATCCTCCTTTTGTCGTTGCAGATTATGTCCTCTCGAGTCAGCGCAGCATCCTGCCCAGCTTTGAATCACCAAATCTAATTAGACCAGCCTGGCCAAATAGGACAGGAGACACCAGCTTGAAAAGGGGTGAGAGGGTGAGGGGGAGAGAGTTCTGACGCAAGTGGAGTGAGCAGAGGCACGATAACCGGAGGCACAGCTCACGCCGCACGACGGTCACCCTCACAGCAGTTGCGCAGAAAGTCGGGCGTTCAGGCATCGTTAAGAAGGCAGTGAAGAGACGAGATCAGCCAGACGCGGGAAAGAGAGAGAGAGAGAGAGAGCGCCGGTTCTACTCATGCCCTCCAGCCGCCGTGCTACGATTTGCGAGACTGTCTGACTCAGTTTGATGGGCACGCTCAATAAGCACAGAGCAACAGGTCCTTGCTTTGCTGAGCAGTGTCTGAGTTGTACTTGACCTTATAGCGCTTGCTTGTTCTTATGATGTGACAGCATATCAAAAAGGTAAGATTTCTGATGACAAAATGATGTTTAATTTTTTTTTATCAATATCTGTTTGCTATTACAAATGAATAACTTTTTATTCTTTTAGTCTATTCAATTCTATGAAATTTTTATTGAGTTTCATTTTTTTCTTTGAGATTAGTGAAATTTTTTACTCTATATGATTAACTTTCCAGGTTTGATGGGACCATTTGAATGAATCAATATTTTTTTTCCTTTATTGCTAAAAACACTGGACATTCTTTTATAAAATGAAAGTAGTGCCTGTTTGATCATTTTTGGGGGTTATCTTTGTAGTAGTCTCATCATTACTACACAGCTATAAGTAAAGTTTTAGAGCAGGCAAAATACATTTGTGCATTAAAAAGAACATACCCTTTTACATGTATATGGGTGAATAAGCAATCGATGGCTAATATCCAAATTTTCATCTCAATTGTCATGCTCCGGGGGCTTGGCTCTTCAGAGGAGTGTTCAAAACATTGCGTCATGTCGTCTTTAACTTGAGTGGTGTGAAAGTATGTGGTCATGTGGCGTGATTAATAAGCAGCCCATGATTCAGTCCTACTGCCTTGTAAATTACACTATAATGCTCGATGCCTATTAGTGAGAGATTAGTCGGTGACAGGGGATGGCTTTGTGTCTGTTTTATCTCTCCCACCAAACCAGGATACGCCACCGGTCTTAGCGTCACCTTGCCCTCTTTGTTTTGACATTCTGCCCCGCTCGCGCTCACACACTTTGACTCATGCCTGTGGTCCCGAAGTCACTCCGACGCAACGGAGACATGAGCTCCCATGCCCGCAACCGCAACCGACCTGCCCCGCCCGAAAGGCGGTTTCGCGGCAATGTGACAAATCCCGCGTACATCACCCAGGTCAGCCAATCGCAGTATCGGGTCTCCCCGGCCGAGGCGCTTACCAAGATGAAGATGCTTGAGCATTGTGACAGAGCAGTCATCAATCCCATGTTCCATCGTCCGTCCTCCGATCTTCCATCCAACGATCCAGTAAGTGCCTCTCAAGAATCATTATCCTCTTGAAACATTGAGTGAAGAATATTAATAAGACTGTATTAGGCTAATGCAGCATCTATATTACTATTAGTCTATCATGGCGTAATTTGAGTAAGTACCCATACAAACCTTCAAGTAACACATAGTACCCATACAATTCATTATACCATCTCGATGTGAATACATGTAACAAGGATGGATAACACAATGATTTCTTGGATAAAGTAATCAGCAACGATACACAATGATGTTTAAAGTGGTACATTGGACCCTGATTAATGAAAATTATGCTAATTTTCCTCAGCATTTAAACGGTAAAGAAACAGAATTAGGCATAGATGTACACGTGTACATTATGTATATTAAAACTGTTGTGTTGAGAATTCATTTCTAGTCAGGTACCATCCACCTGGGGCATGTACATTGCAAGATCACAAATTTTGAGTTAGATTTATTAATTTTTAATTTGGTAATCAATATTCTGTAGTCAGAAAAAGAAAGCTATCCATGACAAAGATGAATTTTGGGTGAAATAGGTTTTGGCAAATGATTCCAAATGTTAATGCAAACTTTTTTTTTTCAAATCAAATTTATTAACTTTCATTTGGTAATAGATGCAAACAGGATGGAATGGATGTCAATGTCTCAATGATTGAATACGAGATGGTGCATGTACATGTAGATGTTTTATACTGAGAGAGAAAAGCAAACAATGAAAAGGGGGTTTCTGCTGTGTTTTTGACATCTGCGTGCATTATCTTTTCTGGTATCAATCTCATATTTAGTTAGACTTGACACTTTCATTTGTGGTTTATTGCCATGCACTTTGCAAAGGAGACTTTGCAACGAAGTGATAAGATATTTTATAATGGAACAAAGCTTAGAGATTTGAACCTGTTGATATGTTGTATCACTTAAGGACTCTCCCTGCCCCCCTCCCATAGGGGGAAAAAAGAGAAAAGTACAGAAAGGCATTTTAAAAGTTTTTAAACCTGTAGAAGGCATTGAGTATGACAGAGCAGCTACTGGTGTTCTGGTAAAAAAATCTAACTAGATGCAAAATTGTGATACAGTGTAGATTATCAATATATCAAAACAACACACATTTTGTATTGTACTATGTATTTATCTCTTTGAAAAGACAGCTGAAATTCACCCCCCCCCCCCATCACATCAAACTCATTAACCCAATGTATCTAAAAATGTTGCAAAGTACAACTGTATATGAATATCCCCCCAAAAAAGAGAAAGACAAGGGGGAATTTTAAGATTTCAAACAAATAGAAGTCATTGAGTGTGGCAGAGCAGCTACTAATATTTTGGTCACAAATCTACCCATGCAAAATTCCTCCATATCATGCATGATAGATTGTAATCATAAGAACAACACACATTTTGTTTAATGCTTTTGTATGAAAATCTTTCTGTAAAAAAGAGAGTTAAAAATCACTTCAAATCCATTAAAAATTGTTTGCCAAGTACAATGTATGAAGTGTGGGAATAGGTGAAAGAGCTTCTAACAGCTCTCTTTCTCTGGTCTCACATGGCCGAGAAAATATGATTTTTCCCTTGGCGGCATGAATGATGCATGATGCTGTGAATGCGTGTGTCAGAGTCACAGCGATCTGAGAGATTTGATCTGGCGAAACAGAGAGAGAGGGTATGGTGGTAACAGTATATGCACTCAGGACACTACCCTCCAACACCTCCGTATGACAGATCGCAATCTCTTTGTGTCCAGGGAACACAAAGAAAACAGTATGCCGCCCACAATGCTCTGCTTGTTATTTTTGGTCTACTTGCAACTACTTGACCCGCTGATTTTGGAAACACAATTTGCAAGTGAATTTATGCATTTCTTGTTTATGCCACACTTTGCAAGATCTTCGTCTTGATAGCTGCGAAGGTATGCTGAAAAAGCATTACATTTTCATAATCTAGAGTGGCACATGACAAAACATGCACTGTCTATTTAAGATGTACATGAAATATAGTTTGATGCATTTCTTAGATCAATTTGCTGTGATACAAGCAATCATGGCTACACAGTATGTACAGTTGTACATGACTGTGCACCACATAACAAATATCTTTAATATGCCAATTTACTGTACCAATAAGAAGTGTTTTGGATGTACTTCAAATGACTCAGAATTCTCTGAGCATTTCATGCATACTGAGCATGGGATTAGTTTGGAGGGTAGTTTATAATCTCCGAAAGAACAGAACATAATCTCCAGATTTCAAGGAAAAATATCTCACAGTTATCATGAATCGGGCCCTGTCCTCTCCGGGGAGCATGACGTAAGGCGTCCGCAGTATGTTTTGAGTTCGAACCCTTTTCTCCTTTGGGGAGGAAAAGAGCTGATATCACATCATTGATGAGATAAAGGGAGCTTTACCCACCTCCCCAAGCTAATTTGTATTTCACTTAACCCCTCTAGTGCCGTAGAAGAATGTAAAGCGTGAACGATGTCCGTGGAACAGTGGGGTGCTGATTCCGGGAGGGTTAAATCCAGTGCGTGCTTCAACTGGGCCCTGGTGTCGGAAAGGAGCGGGGAGAGGGGGTTATCCTGTGCTGATAGGGCAGCCCTGTGGGCTGGGACGCTGGGTGGAAATTTGCCACCTCCCTTGGAGCTCTCCATGAGTGTTACTTTTCAGCACCAATGACAGATCATAGAAGAGTGAAAACAAACAATGAGAGAGGGGAGTGGGAGTGCTAAGATCTCATCTTTCTAACACCTCTCATTCTGTTATTGTCTTGTGTCCCAGGCACTTTATCGGTCGATAAAACAGGAATTAGGTTATTAAGTCAGGAGGGTTTGTAATCGAGGTAAAGAATACAAACGTATTGTGACCGTCGATACTGGATGATAGGGACTGCAGAGGTATGGAATCACTTCGGTGGAATACTGCAGCCCACGTTGGTGATGCAGCCATGACGAGCTACCGGACAATAAGTCTGTCATCGACCAAATTTGTTGATCCTGATTTTTTTTAGGCTGAGCCCCAACTGCTGATAATTCTCTATCTGCAGGGCATACATGCGGATTTGATGACTGGTTTTACTGCTCGACCAGCTATGTGTCTTGCCCCATGTGGACGATTTCTACCCTACAGTCTGAATGTGCGAGATAAACTGCATTAAAAAAAAAAAAGGTGGGTTGGGGGGGGGGAGGCTTTGAGTGTCGAAGTATTTTGGTATTGTATCTTACCCTATTTGTAGCGCATGTTTCACAAATGATTTGACATTATTTTATTCCACAACATACCACAATCTTAGCTCTTCTATGGTTAGCTGTGCCACAACTTAGCAACTATGAGCACTTTGGTTGCCATGGCAACTAGATTGTTTCATACCAATCACTGCATGATGACATATTAAAGTGGGCTACAGAACCAGTAAAGCTCACGGTGTTACCATGGGTACACTGTAAATGAGAGTTGTATGTACAAGCATTCATATGCATAGTTTTTATGAAATAAAATAAACATCACATAAAGGATCATCTGCTAGCTTTGATAACAAATGTTGAATAAAAAGCAACAACAAAAAGTTTCTTTACACCGTTTTTCCATGTTTGTCTGACTGGTACATTTTGTTTTGTTGTATATATAGCAGCCTGTAGGGAATGAAAGGCCTACATGTATTAAAATAACTATGCCTCTTGTTATCAATTCATTTTTTGAACTGAGAGTCTTTGAGATAAGCTGGTACAGTACAATGTATGATTGGCCAAATATTTGGGATGTTGAAAACAAATTATACAGCTGTACTTTGCATGGAATGACAGTGTGGCAATTCCCAAAATTTTGTGTTGTGAAATAGGCCATTGCGCCAATTTGTGAATATTTCATGCTGCGAATGTTTCCGGTTTTACAGTCTGGTAGTGGTACATATGAATTGTCCTTGAAAAAAAATCACAAAAATTTATCATAGACCATATATAGCTTGAAAAAAAAAATCAAGTCAGAAATGAATGCTAGTTATTTTAGAGAAGAAGAAACAGGAGAAAGTCTAGAGAAAAAAGGGGAGGGAGGGAAAAAGGAGAGATGAGAGAGAGAAAGATTGTATGATAGGGGTAGGCAGGCCACTGAACAGAAAAGAGAGAATGGGAGCAAGAGAAAAGATGGAAAAAAAAGAATACTTCTGGTTGAATTTCAAGCAGATGTTGTTGGTTTGTTCATTTACTTGTTTGACTTATTTGGCGGTATTTTTTTTTTCTGCTTTCATACAAGCATCCATTGTTCATTTCACACTGTGTCTCTCAGCTGTCAGTGATTGTAAGAATTGTCTGAGCTGCATGTTGAAGTGTCAGGATCTGACGGCCGACTGTCAAACGATGATCAATGACAGGCCTTCAATTGGTGGATCGAAAGACAAAAAACAACAACAACAGAGAAACTGAATTCCCCCGCTGTGTTAGGATTTACACGGTGCAAAGCCACGTTTGTAGGTTAATGCATTGCGAGGAAATCTGTGCGATTGTCGATACTAATTTCTGTCGAGAGCGTGGCCACCAACGGAGCCAACCTGATGACTTTGTTTAAACCCTGCCAAGTTGATCTCCTAATCTGACTTAATCCTGTATTTCTGCTCGACGATTTGATACTCCTCATTGCTAATCCCTCTCCCCTTCCTCTCACCAACCTTGCAGAGGTACATGACAAATCATGGAGTCATAGCCGAGAGTGGTTTCGGTGCGGTAGACACTGCTCTTGGAGTTGGATCGATATGAGAGGGGTGGGCGGATATTAACCCACAGGCACAGAAACAATTCCAAGCTTTATAAACCATAGATCGAAGCAGGCAAACCATCTGGATAATTTACCTGTCAGCATTTGAGGGAGACTAGCTTCGGACATTCACATAATACAGTGATATATATCGCATACTGAAGTTAATCTGAGCTGACCACACCACACTAGCCGCAAGGCCAGAAAGCATTGTGGCTCGTAATCCAGAAGGAACAGAGCAGATGAAGACAAACCAGGAAACTTTAGGATTTTGTAACATTCAGGTTGGACTGGGAACATTGCAAAGCAGTATAATAACACTGGTGATTTTTTTATTCTGTCTTCCTTTGTATTAAAAGTCAAAGCATGTCCCTGCAGTGGAGCGACATTGTCTTGACAAATGCTGTGTGCCTGCCAAGGTAGTTGCAGGTGTTGTACTGCTCAGCTATTGAAATGAGCATCACTGATCTGTTGTTACCTTTCAGTTCATGCAGATTTCCAGCTGTAGTTAGATTTTAAAAAAAAATTGTTAATTGCTCAAGTTCATTTTGAAGTACTTTCGTACCCCCCCCCTTTTACAGTATGTAATGATATCTGCTTGAAATACATGTACATTCAATCGTGTCTATAGCAGCTACCCAAGGGAGACAAAAAAGTGCCCTTTATAAACAGGTGGCAGGTGGCTGCTAAATACAGAGTCTTCAGTGTGGTTTTCTCGGTGGGAGGGGGGATTTTGAAGTGGTCATATACGGCAGGTGGCTGCTGTAGGCAGGTTTGACTGCACCGGATAGGAAATGACCAGTTTCTCCATCCTTTGTCAGTTTATGTCCTGTTTTGCAACATTGAGTACCGGTACCTGTCTGTTGTTATTCATAGACTTCATGATGAATTAAAAAATAATAATAATGCATGGGACTAAAGGAATAAGTCTACTCATTGCAGCATGAATTGACCAGTAGAAGTTTGCAAAGTTGTAAATGAAGTTTGGCCTGACTTGTAAATAGAGACTCTCCCCCTCATGCATTCACCAATGCTGCAACGAGGTCTCTTGAATAGAGTATTAAACAGTAAGTTTGATGGGGGCTGGGGAATGAAGTTTTCTGCATTAGATCTACAAAATAGAACACATAGATTGTGTGTGACTCCTTGAGAAACGTGGGTTTATATGACGACAATTTCCATCAGAAACGCCGATATGATGCAAGCTATTACGCTTGACATCTGAAGGGGGGTGTTTCCTTTGAGTTGTAGGCAGCGGCTGGCTTGCAGTGACATCATGAACGTGGTGATGGCATCTACAGTCAAGCCTTGAAAATTATGGCTCCACTGTCTATACATGACCCAGATTCAAAATTAAGTTACTGCAAACAGACCCCAAATTTGCGACCGCAGACAGGTTCTGAGGTTCAAAACAAGGTACGAAGTAGTATTTCGTTACAGCGCACTTGTCGAGGGCCAAAGTTGGGACTGTTGTTATCATTTCTTCTTTATCATAAGATTGCCTCCCTCGTTCGTATTCGCAGGTTGGGATCGAATTACCAGGAATTCTGGAGAGTGGCAGGTTGGCTCTCATTAAGCAAATCCAGGTTAATCCCGAAACCAAGATCTCTGCCGCGTGCGTCGATGTGCACCGGGCCGAACAAATTCTCTGTTTCCTCTTGTTTGCATCCGTCTGGTCAATTTAGATTGACAGATCTGCTTGGAAGAAGTTGACCAGGAGGAAGGGGGGGGGGGGGGAGGGGAGGGGAGGGAAGTAGGAGAGAACATAACATCAATCTTGTCTGTCCCTTGATGTTTCTTCAAGAATATCATCTTCCCCTCCCCCCTCCTCTTTCCCTCTCGGCCTGAGTGTGGACCTCACGTAATGCTGCTCTGATTCTGGTCTGCGCTCAGTCGAGGAAGGAAATTCGGTAGAACCGTCTCAAATCCACAGTGGCGGCAAGCTCTCTGTCTGTGAACTCCTCACATGGTATTCGAAGGAGTAATCCTGATGTATCCTCCAATTTGGGTCAGTTTCTGCTTGTAAAAGCAACTGTTAAAGTTAATTCAATTACAACTAGAAGCAACTAGAAAATCTTGACCCCCGCATTCCCGATCAGTTTGTACAAAATATCTAAAGGCGTCCCTGCGCCATATCTGCTGTTCAAATTTAGACCTATTAACCAAGGTCAGTAGCTTAAAAACTTACATTGATGGTACTTGGATCATGCATTGCTTTTGTCTTGTTTTTAGTGTGACAGATTGCAAGGATCAAGAATTTTAATGAAATTTTGAAGTGATGAAATCCACCAGTAATTTGTAGTAATTTGAAGTACATGTACCATGCATTCTAATCTGGACCACTACATACAAAAGCCAGTTTATGAGAATAATGATGACAGTGATGATAATAATAGTAATAATCTTAATAATAATAATAACAATAGCAATAATAATATAATGATAGAAACTATGATGACAGTAATAATAATAATGATAATAATAAAAAAAGTCAATAATAATAATTGTAATAATAATAATGATAATGGTAATAATATTGATGATGACAATGATTGTGATGAATATATTAGTTGTACTTTAAAAGAATTAAGCAGACATAGTTTTGAGAAAATAAGCTTTGGATGATAGTGTACAATATGCAGGGCTCCCCTCATGCATACATGAGATAATAAAGCATTTTATTAAAACACTGGATTATTGAAAACAGAGATGACATGTTGTAATAAGAATAAAAAAGTTGAACTTTCCAATACAGGATTACTCACTTCAGACAGGAGGATGCTAAAATAGAATATCAATCTTTTGATATTTTAAAAGTAAATTAGGATGCTACAAATGTATATTAATTTTTTAGACAAATCACTTTACTGTAGTCTCATTCTTGGCTTTGTGACCTTATCGGAGGGGTCACATGTGTTGATGTTTGTGCCCTGAAACTTTTTTTGGTCTTTTTTCATGAGTGTACACGTAGCTGGTATTTTTACCCAGCTTGGAGCATTCATGTACAGGACATGATATAAAGTGTTTTTTCATCGATTCCACATTGAATGTCTTGCATGTTCTTCATCAGCACGGGAGATGAAGAATCTAGGACAGGGGAAGGCAGGCGCATCCAAGTACAGTCCGAGCTCTCGGATTGGCATCGACGCGAGGCAGTTGGTATGTGTTTTCTAGTGTTCTACAGGATCAGGACCAGATGCTTATCCCTCTAGACTGAAGGTGGGAGAGGTGTGGCATTGTTCAAGTTTCTAGCGGTCTGCTCGTAGTCATCCCAATCTGATGTCAAAAGTTGACAATGCAATGTGACGTATTCTGGACCTTTCGAGGGGGGGGGGGGGGGGATGGGGAATGGAGTGGGGGCTTTGCACAATTTGTATGCCATTTGCAACCAAATGTGCTTGTACCTGCGGGGACTTAGAGTGCGGATATTTTAAATGTTGAGTTGGCTTTGATATAATTGGCAGTGATGTTTCGCGGCATGTCCAGATGCGGTGCAGCGAATATCTCGCTTGCCCACACCTTCGCTTCCCGCGGGGTGCGAACAGTGCTTTCAGAGTCCTATCTTGCTCCTTTGTCCCAAGCATGGATAGGACGCAAGTACAGCTGCCCCGAGGTGCCTTAGCCCTTGTGTGGATTAGCAAAGAAAACTCCAGTGCAACCATTAGCAATCCAGTCTCGGTTTCGTTCCGAGCATTCAATTGTCACTTTGCCTTTCCTACGAGTCCGATGATGAACATCTTTTGACTTCCTAATCAAGTTAAGAGTTAACGCCTCTGTCTCTCTTCTGTTTTTTTGCCCTCCTCTCTCCCTCCTGTGTTGAGCACAAGTGTGTGAGTGTTCCTTTGGAGGCACAACTGTTTATTCTGCGTAATATCGTTGTGCAATCAAATATTTTGACATTTCATCCAACACCTAGTGAGTTATTACATGAAAGAAATACAGGGGGTTCCCCCTTGATACCCTGCTCAAAGAATTTGCACACAGACAGACAGACATACCGACAAACTCACTCATATGCACTGCCACAAAGTGAAAGCATCGTGGTCTTGATTTTATAAGAATACGATGATGAAATGATTGGCATCTTAGTATACTGAAACATTTCTTTGGCCAAAGAAATGTTTTGGTATTAATTGTTATTTTGTATTCAATTAATGAACTTTTGATTCCATTTATTGTAATAAATACTGTACAGATGTGCTCTCTGATAGCAGGATGAAGTCTCGGTGAAGATCATTAGAAATGAGGCTGTACTGAAGCACAGACCCCAATTCTCCTGCTTTCGGCGGGAGATCTGCTCCTTGAGGAAGGTTTTGCAAAATTTGCCGCTCATCCACTGGAGTTTGAATTTCTTCTGCTCAAGCTGTATTTTTTCCTACCAAACTGTAGTTTTTGTCATGTTTTAGTTTATAGGGTAAGATACATGTAGTACCAGAGAACATATGATTTATAACCCTAGAACTCCCAGGGCCCTGGACCCTGGCGGCAGTGGATGCCATGCTTCGCACTCCTGATGCATGCTATACACACACACACATGTACATACATGTACATTGTAGTCCTGTGTGCATACGTGGCCATGGTTCGGGCAATCAGAGTCTCCAGCGTGTGAGAGGGTCCAAGCAGGGGAACCACCAGTTTAAGAGATGCATGTGTTGGAGTCTCTGCTGATGTTCAAATCTGTATACTGTATACGCCGAATATTTCGTGAGGTTTTTATTTTCGCGAATTTCATGAGTCAGCTACTGTTCGCGAATTTAAAAACACACAAAAATATTGACTCTGATCCTGGTATGAATGCGACGTACGCGTACACATTTCTCCGTTCAGTACAGGACTTCACAATCGCGAATTTAACCACTCACGAAATTGTAGGGAAGTCTCGATTCGCGAAAATTTAGACTCGCGAAATATATGGCATATACAGTACTATAATCCCCTCCTTACCCCTCAAAAAACAAGAGCTAAAACTAGAACAGAACCATGACCATCACCAAAAAAAAAAAAAAAAAAGAAAACAAATCTGTAAATTTAAATCAGAAACAACTACAGGTATCGTCAAAAAGGTGAACTCAAATTTTGAAACAACGGCCACAACAGCATCATGCTCATATTCCTGTTTGGCCGGAAAGCCGAACAAATTTACGTCAAAGCAGTCCAGACAGTCACGGAAGACCAGGCTTCGTTTTTTCCTAATAAGTTTTAATCTCCAGTCCCCTTTACCCTGCTACCCTGTTACCCCTTGGGATGACATGCAACCCCATTATTTGTTCCTGGTGCCAGGGTCAATTAATTCATAATAATTGCAGTGAAACGGAGGAGACCGCATGACAGATCTCGGGCATCGACAATCTGCAAGTTCTGAGTTGCTCTGCGTTCTGTCAGGGGGAGGAAATTACGAGTACACCCTCTCTTTCCTCTGTAGTCATTTTAAAGTTTGTTCACTGTTCATGCAAAGTGCCTATTGTATCTTCGAGCCTCTGAGATGGCCTCATGTTGACGTTTCTTTACCCTGCCTTTTTGAATACAGAACTTTTCTTCCATATATTTCCCTTTAAATTGAACCTTGATCCTACTTCACTGCCAATTTAAATTAAATGTGATTCTTCATGCAGGCCATCATCTTTCATCACATATTGATATTGCAATCCACGCAAAGCAAAAATGAACAATAAGATTACTTATATTTATGCAATTCAACATCTTTCATTAGGGAATGTTTGAAGCATTTAACAGTCCTGCTAAGTCTTTTTAACGTAGGAGTGTTTAAAGATGTCATTCTTTAGGTTGCTTGTGATTGGAGCACGGACTTCTTTAAACAATGACAAGATCCTGCAGTTTGTGAACAGAACTTCCATGTATACGACGATCATATTTTGATGACAACATCAAAGTGTGCTCTTTAAATGTGATTTATATAATCCATGATTATGAGGATGCATCGGTGATTGAAATAGCATAATAAATTCCTACAAGTTATGTGATGAGGTACTCAGTATGCATTCAGCCTGAGAGTTAACTTCCTTTAAAATTCTATCCAGGTGCTCCTCTGGGAGGCACCTTCCTCTATAAAACGCTTCCGTGAGAGACATACAAGGGTGTAGTACTATAACTAAGAAAAATAATCATCATAAAAAGAAGAGATGAAAATAAAGATACAGAGCAGGCTGAGTGTGAGCTATGGTCTGAGGGGTAAGAAAGGAAACATCTTTACTGCCCGGAATCATAAATTAGCACCCTATGTAGGTGTCTGTCGGCCAACATAAAGTAGATTGAGCAGACCTACCAAGTCTCGCACATCAGGGGTCTTTCTCACTCTTAAGCCCCATTTTAACAGAGCATTTCAAACTAGAGTTATAATACCGCAGCACCGTCAGGGTAATCTTTTTTCACCCTGCCTGTTAAAACAGTTGTTGCTCAGACGTTTTAGTGGCAACTTTTGCTTTTTGCTTTTGTAACCTTGTGCTATTTTATTGTCCGAGGCGAGGAATTTTGTTCTCTGGATGTTGTCGCAACGTTGCCATAGTAAGGTTTGTTAAAACAGGGCTTCACATGCTTGACAAGCTTTTCCTCATGTCTCATTCCCAAAACAAACGTACAAATGTAATGCACAAACAAAATATGATTTCCAATCATCAAAAAGTCACATTTTTAGGCTATGTTTCGTTCGTTTGTTTTTTTTTAATCAGAATAAGTCAAAGCATTTAATATGCACCAGATCGCTCACTCTCCAAATTTCAAAATGCTATAAAAGCTCTTTACTATGCAACATACACTGTATCATTGCACATTAAAAGCCACCTGTAATAGCCTGTTTATCTTGAATGTGCTTGTGACAATATGAAAACATGAGTACTAGGACTAGTCACCAGGAAGAAATGCCACACACCCTGCAGTATTTAGATCTGCATTTCTTCTGACAAAAGGACTCGAACCTAAAGAAAGTAAATTGCAGAATGACTTTCCTGGTGTAAACCTCTTGTTTTTGTGCAAGACCTGTTTGGCTTTCACTTCATGTTTGTGCCAAGTTTGTGGCGCATGATTCCTTTGCTGTGTTTAAAGGGGTATTCTGGTGGAAGAGAAAAGACAAAAGCACAAATATCCACCTGAGGTTGTGTCATGCTTGAGATTGATGTCAACAAATCTTCAACTTTCTGTGCATGCTGTTTCAGTGTGTTTGCCTACTGTCATACATTGTACTTATGATCAGTTTAATTTTATATGGAAACTTCATTGTAACCAAAGTTGCTTGGACTGCCGATTTTACCTCGTTATAAATGATACCTTGTAAACGTACTAAAAAGGAAATCAACTTAATACAGCAATGGATCGGAACCACCGAATTCGCCTCATTTGAAGCGGTACTGTCATCATAAGCAAGCTCACTATTATAAGAAGGTTTCCTCACATTTGTACTTGAAGTACTATGTTCCTGCTGTGCTAGCAGGGAGGTGGGATCGACCTCCCTGGTGCTAGTCTCTCCTACACAGCTTTTGCTTCAATGAAAAAGCAACAAGCACAATCACAAGAGGCATCAAGTTTCTTTTCCCAGGTAACTTTACAGTGGTGAGAGTTGTTGAATTGCTATCTGATGTACAATGTATAATTTTGGGTAGGCTCTACTGCTTGTATTGTGGATACATGATATGATCAAAGTCTCGGGTCAAGAATTCGTCTGTGTGTCCCATTATGGAGTGGAATAATATCACCAAACTGTGATTTATCTCTTATACTTTCCTCCATTGAAGATGATAAAAACTTTAGCGGAAATAGAGAAGCTGTAAAGTTGAGTTTGTTGGTCTGTTGCCAAGTTTCATATTTTTGTTTTGTTTTTGTTTTTGTTTTGTAATGTTCACAATGTGCCAATGGAATTCATTGTGCAAAGGAGTCCAAACCCGATCCTGTATAAAGGAACGGCATCACCTGAACAGGTGCTCACAAAATGTTGACTGCATTGTCGATCGCTAAGCACTCCTTTATTCGTTTTATAAGGTGTCTGTCATTGTTGGAGGTGGGGGGGGGGGGGGAATGATTCATCCTAATTGAAGCCGACTTCAAGGTGCAAATCTACCTTGTCATGGCTGCTTTCACTGCAACATCAACTCGGGCCCTGTGGGTTACAATCAAAGCCAATGTCATTGACCTTGCCGAGATCAACAATCTTCTTCAAAGCGAGGGATGTAGGTCAGTTCTTTAGATGTTTGTGCCCTTCCTCCTCTTATCCCCCCCCCTCTCCCTCTCATTCTTGCTCCCCCCCCCCCCCCCCCGCCCTTTCTTCTCTAACTGACACTATCTTGGGTGTACTCTAATGAAGAAGGGGTGTTCAGTTTTTATGGCATGATTCAGGCATTTCCAGTACATTGTCAGTTTTTGAATAAATAGAGTGCTTTGATTCAGAACCTTTCTAATAGCATGATCATTTCAATCAAACCAAAAAGGACAATAGTGCTTACATTAAATAACCATATTTTTGGTGAAATGATCGCACTTCCAAATTTTGATATATTTGATCTTCACCATTTACAGGAGAGTCCACTTAATATACATTTAATGATTATGCTGGTGTCTTGTCTTGTTGATCATTAAAGTTTCATCTCTGTGCCTGTTGTTTTCATGAACAGGGTGGTTTTGGTATAAACTTGAAAAATGCTGTACTTTGGAGTTGGAATCATGGACATGTGTTCAACTTTGGTCTGTGAACTAAGCCGAGTCTATAAAAGGTTTCACTTTTTTGAAGCTGAACGTTGAGGACTTGAAACTCAGTTAAGCCAAAGAGGAGCGGATTGTCATCACGTGCATCCTGGCGTTATCAACCGTATCGTTGTAAACACATCCACATGGTGATCTTTCGGGCAATTCTGGAAATAGAGGAAAACCGAATTACGGCATCTCCTTTGCCATTGATTGTATTAATACTTGAGTTGTGTCGCTGTGCATTTTTGGGGGAATTCTTTTTTCACTCCCTGTATGGAAGTGAAACGGCCTTAACTACAGTTTTGATGAATGGCAGGTGGTTGTTAGCAGTTGTTAGATCCTAGCCAATCTAACCCAATATCATTTGCAGCTGGCGTAGACTGCATCCAGCAAGATGTATGCTGTACTCGGCCCTTTTCCCCCTGAACTTGCTGGAAAGACTGCTCCTGTCAGAAACGTTTAAAACTGTATCGGTAAATGCTTTTTAATGTGCCTCTCATGTACTGTCCCCAGGCGACAGCAAAGCAGCAAAACAAACAAACCACGTTTCTGCCTGTGTGAATGCCCTTTTCTTTTTCTTTTTTTTTCCATTTAAACGGGGCAGAAAAAATTAAAAGTTCTAGTACAATAGTAAAGAATAGTAGGATTAATCATGAAATTATGAGTGATTTGACTGTACAAGTTGATACTTGTAAATCCATTTGACTCTTACTGTGTCACAGTGTAAACCCCCATGTGCCACATTATTCTGAAACAGTAACTCATGAGCGCTTTCGGCTTTGAAAAACATAATTTTTTTCAAAGCCCAGTAATTTCTAAGAATTAATGCTAGAAATGCAGTAAGTGCTGCAAAGTTCTAGAAAAAACTGCAATCTGTGATGTAACTTTTATCGCAAAACTTTGACTTTTTTGTTCTTGCAGATAGCCAGCATAAAAAAAAAAACAACATACCCCTAAAACATGTATACAACTGTATTGCAAAATTGTATTCTTGGTTGTATTTGCACTGTATACCTGTGCTGTTGAATAGGTCCAGGAGGCATGACCTTTTAAAGACACTACAAGTGTACCTTGACAGAAAAACTAGAATTTACAGAATTGATCACAATTTTTGAAATAATCAAATTTGTTGTGCAACTTGTTGGAGAAGATCAGAATCAGAAGTAAGCAACTCCTAGTGAATAAAATTAATTTTACTCAATAGTTCTGTTGAATTGTCGAACATACATTGTACTGCTCGATGTAAAGTGCCTTGTTTGTTGAAGCATCATAGCTGGGTGTGGCATTCATGTGTAATGAGGATATTTTCCTTTTGCTTGGATGTCTTCCAGTGTGTCATAGAAGGTGAAGGTCTATAGTAGCATGATACTTTTATCTCATTTATAGGATTGCAAACCCACTAGCCAGCTTGCCAGGGGCAGCTAAATCTTCCTGTAGGGCAAGCAGTATGAA
Source organism: Diadema setosum (assembly GCA_033980235.1). Taxonomy (NCBI): domain Eukaryota; kingdom Metazoa; phylum Echinodermata; class Echinoidea; order Diadematoida; family Diadematidae; genus Diadema; species Diadema setosum. The sequence continues at coordinate 6,043,135 of CM067080.1, forward strand.
AAGTCATAGGGTCCTCCCCCAAATGAACATTTGGGTAGGTGGGAGAAAGCATTTTACATTTTACCGGTATGTAATGCCATGTTGTTAGTATGAACAGTTAGAAAAAACCTGAAAAACTAGTAGGCATATTGCCTTCTGCTGGTCGTAGCAAGGTAACAGATGAAATGGCTTGTGAGTCAGCGGCTGGACCGTTAATCAGGTGTGACTGTGTCTTTTGAGATACTTATGAGGATCCAAATTGGTTCTGTCATGAGTTGATATGAGCAGGTCGTCCCTTGTGGACCAGAGAAGTTCTCTGCCAAGTTTACATGCATTGTTTGTTGGGTTCACCACTGTGTGGACTGCAGAATTTCAGTCGTGATATTAAATATCATTAAATTTAAATGATGTTTCTAAGACAGGTATGAACCGAAAAAGGGTGTATTGCTCAGAATGTGAGTTGCTTCCCAACAACCCTCATCCATGATCTCTGAGCATCTCTTTCACGAGTAGAAACTTGGCGTCAGATTTTATTGCATGTAAAATTGAACTGCATCCAAGTCTTGCATTTGTTTGTTTGTTTGCTTGTTTGTTTGTTTCATTTCCATCTGAGAAGATGGCTGGCTAGCCCGTATTCAGCTGCAATAGCTGGTCTTCCATAGGGTCCAGTTGGGATGTTAGGTGGGACCACTTGAGACTGGGTTAGACACCCTACATTCTGGTTTCATAATTTAACCACGAAGATACTGAAGTGTGACAATCATTTTTTTTATTATGATTTATAGTGCAGGTCTGTTTGATGACACTTCAATTATAATCAAGTGAACCTGGATGAGGGTTGAGCAATCACTGGGTGAAGATCTAGAGACCAGGTCTTGTGCAAACTCTCACACTTTTGTATAGTGAGGAAGCTTTTCAAAGCAAACGAGAGAAGACTTTTTGCAACAATGCTTTGTGTTTGATGAAGGGGCATGTCCATGTTGACATCTGCTCCGAGTGTGTCCGTGCTAGTCTTGTCTCACAGACTCTCTTGCATCTCATGCACGTTGAGCGTTAACCTACTGAGGACCACCAGCTTAAAATGCTGTAGATGGTGTACGCAAATGCGTTGCCAAGGGGTCTGAGAGAGTTAGAGGACCGCGGTAAAAAACTCCTCGTGGATGCACAGAGATAATTTGGGAGTCTGTTCTACAAAGTGTAGGTAATGTCAAGTCGTGGGCAAACATGTGATGTTGTCATGATTATAGGCACACGACTCATGATGGGCTGCATGTCATAGAGGCCAAGTTTGCTCATTTCATATTCAGTCACGCTGAGCGGAGGGTGAGCCTGCTCTATAGCGGCATAACACGAGTGTTCCAGATTGATCAGAAAGATCTTGATCATCTGATTGTCATACCCATCTTTTGTTGTCTGTTGATTATTTCGTGCATACCCGTTACTCTCCAGATTTTACAATCGTGCCCTTTTCACCAGTGTAAAAGACTGCTACTAATTATAGAAAGCACCCACTTATTAGGAAGTCACAAAACAGATACCGGTAGACCTGTGTGTGGTTGCTATTTAAAGAACTGAATTGTTCGGCGTGACACCGCCCTTTTTTGTTGTCGTCGAGCGCTGAGAAGAATGAGGAAAAACACCAATGCTCTAAAATCACTCAGGTGAAAGTAAAACGTGGGCGGTAACCTTCCTTGGTAGACATCCTGGCCATTCCTTGTGTGTGAGAATCACTGATAGATGAATTCCCTTCACTGGGGAAATGGAGGAAGGGGAGAATTGGATGATAAAACCATGTCTTCATGCATGTGTTTGAATCCACTGAAAAACTGGTGTGTCTGGTGTTTGTGAGGGAGGCAGACTTTCACTTTTATAGCTCTCTTTCATTAAGTATTTTCCTTCTTTTTCTCTCCTTTTTTTTTTTTTTTTTACTTGTCTCAGAAATTCCATGAATTCACATAAAGAATAGGAACTTTTTCTTCCAAGGATTGGTATTTAAACCAATTCCTTGATATATCGTTATCTCTATTTATTTCTACATTAACATGTAAAATATATCATATCTTAATTTACATATATCTATGTTTATATACATCTGTATTCGTGTGTGTATGTAGGTCTATTTCTCAAATTACTTAGATTGAAAGTGAAATTGGATGTTATTTGTGAGGAATCAAATGTTTGTATCATACTCAGTTTTAATGATATATAAAGCCTCAATTTCCATATGTGAGTATGGCTTTTTGCAGGAGGCATTCTTGCAAACACATAGGTGTCTTGCTTCAACAAACACATATTCCACAGAGAAATCACTATTCATTTATTTCAAGGTGTAATTTCAACAGAAAAACATGCAGGCTCTGTAGAGATACATTACCATCCTCACTTATGTGATTACAATTCTAACTTAAAAAAAAATCTCTCTCTCCCTTTATTTCTCTGCAGAAAATCAATGAATTCATAAGCGTGGACAAGGCGGTCATCAACCTCTTTTTTGGGAGGGGCGTGCCAGACTACAACAAGATAAAAGCATCGCAGAATGAAGACACCAGGAGTAACATACACACCCCACCAGACAAGTAAGTCCTTCCATTCAACTTTTGAAGAGGTATTTTTTTCTTTTTCTTTTTTTTTTGATATTATAAATGACCCTTCCACATCAACAAGAGAACATGGCATGAGTTTGGATTCAACTTCCATGGCCACTGGGCAAGGCAATTTTGAATATTTGTAAAGCAAGCAACCGTAGGACCAATAGTTCTTTTAAGATCCATCTTAAGAACAAGGCAATGATGCTTTAAACTTTGTCACCTATTAAAGTTACTGCCACTCTGCTGTCAAGGGACTTGAACTAGGGACTTCAAGATTGAGCGCCTCTGGCTCTCAAGGGGTCGTTTCCAAAGTATGATTTTAATTTGAGTAAAATTCCTGCAGGTCTGGTGCCATTTGTTGTCTGGTTTATTCACATATTTTTCCTTTTATTGGGGGGGGGGGGGACTCCTACTGGTAAAAATTCTCTGGTCTAGTCACCCTCCCCACCTTGGCACACACGAGGAAGAAGGATACATGGTCATTGTTGTTGATGATGACCACAGAGCAGAGACATGGTGTGCTTGGGCACTACTTAATACCAAACCTGGTATCAGAGCAGAGCCCAAGGATTTTTTATTTTTTTTTGCTTTTTCTGCAGGAGTTTCTACTGATGTAATCATCAAATCAAATAGCTCATTTTTTTTCTTTTCTTTTAGCAAACTCTGTTTTTGCCATAGTAAATGGTCCCTATGGAATAGCAAAACAAAACAGAAAACATGGTGGTGAAAGAAGATGGGATTTGCACTGCTGTTATATTTTTAAAAACCGTGCATCTTTAGTATAGACGATGACATGTGAACCTTTCAGCACTGAGGCATCTATTGTGGCCTAGATAATGACATTGCCTTTCAGAAAAGATGAATGTGCTCCCCCTCCCCCAAAATGGAAAAAAGAAAGAAAAGAAAAGTATGGAGAAAAAAACAGCAACAAACAAACCAGGATGTCATTGTTAGTTGATGATACTAGCTGCAAATCCAAGCTGATTCTTCACATTTTCTGCTTGATTTAAGTTACAGCTCGAGCAATCTAATGCAAGTCTTTACCCGCGAGAAGTCCCCGCGACCAGAAATCGGCTCGTTTTACGGCACACCGAGGTATTCCTCGCTGCTTGCCGCAAGTCTCCGAGTAACAATTACCCGCGGCCGCAGGAGGAAATTACTCTGAATTAGTCAGGATTTCGATTGACGAAATATCCTGAGGGAGAATGGTCGCATTCCCCTCCCCCTCCTAATCCGGCATCATACACCAACATCTCCAAGACAACAACATTAGATGCGAAATCCATAATTTTCACCCATCCTAACCTTCCAATTAAGATCATTTCCTTCCCTTGGACCTGATGGAAGATGGAAACATTTAAGAACTCGTCAAATCATAACAATGACAGCAGCAAAAAAAAAAAAAAAAAAAAAAAAGGGAGAGAAAGAAAATTGAGTATCAGTCATCACAATAATTGGTTGTTCAACTATGATAAGCAGTTCGTTGAACTGTGATGATTATGGAGTTAGTGTGTGTGTGTGCCTGTGTTCAACATACAAACTTAAGACAATAATGGGATGTGTGTTTTGTATGCACAATGAAAACACATGACATCTTTTAAAACCATTTTCAAATACTTGTTTTTCTATGTGTGGCAGTTTATCAATTTTTAAAGCTATTTGTTTTCAACATACCTTTTACCAACCTCAAAGAAATATCATTAGCTTTTTTGTTTGTTTATTTTTTTTGGAAACAGGGTTTTATTCAGATTAAATGATTTTGCAGTAGGTGTGCTCATTATAGTTTCTGCTACTAGGCAATATATTTTCCAAATTCCTTTTTTTTTTATTGATTTTTCCTCTATGATCTTGTATTTGATATTTACATTTCACATATTTTTTTTTTTTCATTTGCGATGGCAAATGACTAAGTTTCAAAGTGCATCATACAATTTTGAGCTGTGTCAATTACTGTAGCAATTGTGCCGTCAAGCAAGTAATCTGGGTCCTTTATTGCCTAGATCGCCAATAAAGCTGTCATGTTTGATGAACAGTGAGACATTTGGCAGCTTACACACCTTCTTTTCTTTCCAGGGTGAGGCTGATGAATCTTGTTGCCTCCCGGCTGCAGTAAATGTGTTTTATTGGTGAATTCCCTCATTTCTTTTTCCTCCATGTGTATCACGAATAGTGATCCAGAAAGACAAAGGGTTTTTTGATATCAAAGGTATCCCCCCTTTTTGTTGTTGCTTTTTACGATGCCCCGCGCGCAGTGATAAAAATGCGTCGGAGTCCCCGAGTTAATGGAATACTTGTTTATTTGCGGCGGAGGTACTTCTGTTGAGGGACTCTATCGGTAGCAGTGGGCGTAACTGGGAGGTGACAGGAAAGAGTTTGGTGGGGCCAAGTCTTGCTCTCGCCACGGACTCTCGGCGGGCGGCTGTGCTGAGTGATGTTGTCACTCTGACAGTTTTCTTGGGACACACGTGCCCCTCGTCCACGAGAAGCCCCGCTGTCCGGCCAGGAACCCAGAAGTACGGAGAGGAAGTGAAGGAATGAAAAGCGATCCCTCCCGCTCGCACTCCGGAAAAGTATGTGAATGATTGACTATTGACCCCTTGTGGCTCATCCTAGGTGACTAGGAGAAAGAGTCAGTGGAGGATTTTAGCTTGGGGTATTGGGTCACACAAAAGACAAAAAGTAGATGAAGGGTCTGTTGATAAGTTGTTGTTTTTTTTTGTGGTAAATTTCTATCATGCATAAACAGAGACTAGTCAGAGAATTGTAAAGATACTGGATAACCTGAGCTTGAGCTGTAGGGGACTTCAAGATTTTTTTGTTTTTTTGTTATTACTTTCAACTCATACACTTCACTTAAAGTTGTATGTAGAATCTGTGTGTTTTTTTTTTTTTTGTCTGTTTATAACACAGATTCGGAAGAAATTTTTGCCCATTTATAACACACATGAACACATCAAAGTTCTATTATGAAGAATATGTCAACATGAAGATAGATATCATGGTCTGAGTTCAGTTCATCTGCACAATCTAGAATGTTTAAAAAAAATTTGATAGAGAAGCTGCAAAATGCAACCAGTCTTGTTTATCAGTTGGTGAAATCTGCACACGTTGGATGTTGTTCAGACTTTGCAAATCTTATCCGGACTGATCATACTACAAAAGGGAACCAACAGGAAGTGAACACCCAAATATGACCCCAGCATGACACCGGGAGTGTCCTATTTCTGGCCCATGATTTCAAATAAGCAAGTCGCTGCGCTGCTGCCAATGCCTGTGTGCGGGTTTTTATGTGGGTGTGACTGTGAAGAGAGCCTTCCGCTACCAGACGGTGGCATAGCACTTTTTGGGTGGGTCCTCACAATTAATATCAAAGAGTTCTAGCCTTTCTGCAAGAGTCTAATTTACGACAGTGTTTAATGCACGGCAATAGATTAGCTGTATGCTGTTGTGCAGACATAAAACAGCCTCGTAAAGGATATTCGTAATCAGCGTTCTTCTCATCTAAGACTTGACAAAAGTGCAAACAGGATTGGAGGTCAGATCCGAGGACTGTGAGGTATTAAAGTAAGATTGTTGTTCACGAGGAAGATGACGAAAAAGAGCAAAGGGGCAAGCAACAAACAAGAACAGACATCTGACCAAGATTGCGACGTGAACCGTATATGTGAGGACAGATGCGCAAAGTGCTGCTGAGCTGGGGCAATATCCCTTTAATCTAATATAGCCCATCACACCCAGGCGGTGCTTCGTGGCCCGTGAAGGGATGAGTGTAGGGGGACGAGTGTGCCTGCCGCCACCGGACTTCTGGTGGTTTGGGGCAAACAAGAGTCCAGCGTTCATTTCCCTTAGGTCATAGAGAGAGAGAAACGTCCGTTTGTGACGTCCCTGTTGGCAAAGAGGGAATACACAGATTTAACCATTGATCTCCTATTGCAAAATTTTTGTCAGTATGCCATGGCAGTAGTGTCATAGAGATATTTACAAGCACTTCAAGTGCTCCTAAAGGGCATCGCTGACAACTAGGACGTCTGCACGATGTTTGTCTTCAGGACATACACTGTTTTAGCGCTAATGCTTGCAAATGAGGTGGTTTCAAGCAGAGAAGTGTATCCTGTATGGTAGTTGATCATAGAGTGGTAAAATTTCTTCATTGAAAAGAGAAAATATCCGCAAAAACTATACAAATAAATTTGTCAATGAACAAGCCAATTTGAATGCACATCAGATTTACTTTCAGCTTGTTGAATCCCGTCTTTCTTTTTTCATTTATCATCAAACATTTCTGGCCCTCTTTTTTTTTTTTTTTTTAGTATTTTTATAAGTGTTGATGAATGAAAAGAAAGTGTTACTATTACCAATAGATTTTTCCCAGATTTTGTTTCTTTTTCAAAAGTGTACTGTCAGAACGATTTGTAGGGGTTGCCAATATGTGAATGTACTAAACATGATGCTGTGAGCTACAACTGTATGTAGGCTTTCAAAAAAATCCACTACACAAAAACAGGAAATGTATTTAGCTTCAAGAGGGCACTATAGTCATGTGATGGGGTCAAATTCTTTGGATGGATACTTTTACATACATGTTTACTCTGAAGGAGTGACAATGTTGCATTCACACACCTATTACCCTTTAAAAAATCCTTGTACTTTTGAACGTTTGATGTTTTGTTTTGTTTTTAGACTGTAGGGAATTGATTTCAATTTGCCAGGCTTTGATGTTTTAAAATTATTTCTTGATGATGGATTGTTGATGAAACAAGTTTGTCAACTCCTTACTCTATTTCATGTGATATCTGTTGGGTGTGAAAAAGAAGGAAATAGGGGTATATGAAGTGTTGATGCCTTTAGCTCGTGTCGCATTAGGCAATCATAAGTTGGCGGGGGGTAAATGTGTGATGTGAAACTGCAGATTCTTCGTAAAACTTCAGGACGGGGATTATGTCATTATCGGAGCTGTCATATAGAGGGTAGAATAATTGGCACACACCCATTTTTTCAATGTGACAACAGATTATTTGCCCGATTACCAAATCCAACGCAAGCTCGCTTGTGAAAAAAAAAGAAGCTTTCGTGTATACTTCAATTTGTGCCTTCATCACCTCTGTTCAATGCTTTTGAACCTTAAAATGGTGATACATTGTACATATGATTGTAGCGTCATTAGTAATATCATCTGTATTCTTTTTTTTTTTATAACCATCACAAAATTACCGTTAAATGCTGCTGCCCATTCATGGCTTATTTTCCTCTATTATTTTCATTTTTGTCATCATTTTCATCATTATTATGATTGTGGGTTATTTCAAAGTTATTGAATACGTACACATGTAAATGTATACTGAATATGAGCTCATATGCTATTTCTAGTTTGCAAGTTCAATAGGAAGTATCACTAGGCTTCACATTTACTGCAAATGCTACATGGCTGGTCACTTGTGTCTTACCCTACATTACATGTAACGGCCCCCCAAAAAGAGTCAAACCCTGTCATAATTTTAGTCCAAAGTGCCCCATAATGAACCCCTATTAAAGGAAATGATGGCCATTTTCTTCTCAAGATTGTCACACAGATGAAACAGGTACATGTACAACTTGTACAACCAATGTTTCATGCCGGTATGTTGTACAAGTATACACATTTAATCCCTCGAATGTATCACACGTTCTCGCGTGGTTTATAGCAGGCCAGGTGAACTTGGATGGGTCCCAGCTGTGCTCTAAATCTGATGTTGTACAACGTAACCAAAGTTTGCCGCATCATTAGGGAGCACTGGATGTCAAAGTAAATCATGCGATTAGCCACTAATTGATCGCTTCCAATAGGGCCCGCCGGTGCAAGCTATACCGGTGGTGAGACAACGTTTACCCGGTGTATTTGTGACTCGCGTGTCAGCGAGGCTTTACTCGAAGTGCCGGGTAGGGGAGGGGGAAAGGCGAAGGTAAGTATAAAGGAAAAGACAAACCACATTTATAGAAGTCAAGGGCAAGAATAGTTCATTTCTGGCAAAGAAAAAAAAAACCCTCACATGCATTTAATTAGCTGTGGGAGATTATTTCATGTGATATCATGCCCTTGTTTTTTGTAGTCTGTAAAGTAAGTGTATGGTTAAGGAGCTACTGCATCTCTGAAGAAAGCAGTGATAGGAACCACAAGGTGGGGTATAGAGTTGGAACCTAAAAGGCTGGCTATGTTCAAGTGCATTCTTCTGGGGAGCATGGTCAACTTTTTCTGTTCATTAACAACAACAACAACAACATCAACAATAACAACAAAATGGTCAACTTTTGTATTTTTTTTTTAATCTGTGTCCATTCAAAGTCCTCAGTACGATCACATTATCTAGATCATGGGCAATTACTGGTAATTCTGCTCTCTCTATCTCTCTTTTACCCTCTGTCTGTATACATATATGTGCATATTCACACACACATGCACATACACACATGCTTGCATCTATTGCGATACAATGTTTAGTGAGTAAGGACATTCTCTGAAATCTTGATAACATGCTGTTTGTTTAATACATATATAGTACTGCAATCCATTTGGATGATAATTGCAGGTCTTATCATCCCTGTTAATATCAAAATACAGAGATTTACATTCCCTTACTTAAGTATAATTCAAGAAAACTAGATGAACTTCAAAGTATTGAAAGTATTCCAAGTATTGAAATAGTAAAAGCATGTTATGAATGTGTAGCAGAGCATTTCAAAATTATATATCTTATTGGGGGTTGTTACTGGAAAGTTATAGGTCACAATTGAAAGATAAATTCCAAAGCATGTACAAGGTTTTATATTCTTGCAACTAAACCTACAGTTTGTAATATTTAAGTATGCCTGATACAGATTTGAACTGTTAAAGAAAATAGGCAGTGAAAAGAAAATTATTATGTTAATGGGTTTTTTTTTTTTTAGTTGAGTTCAAAACTGAAGACCCAATTATGAGATTGTTTAAGTATTGACCTTGAATATTTAGAAACAAGACTAGCTCACACGCAAGGGCAAAAAGCACCAAATAGCTTCATTAGATTAGGATCATGGTCTGAAATAAAATGTGATGCTTTTAAGAGATAAAAAGCCTAATTCTTGTTGTAGTAGGTGCTCCTGCACAACATTAGCAGGCTGTATTACTGTGGAGAGTGGAGACATGATGGTTGATGTTATGATGTTGATAAAATTGTGTTTCCTTTGGGTTAAAGGGATAGAATAGTTCCAGTTGAGATGGGGCTTCAGGTTTCCAACCTTTTTTGGTAAGATAATGAGAAACCTCTCATGAAATATGAAAGAATATATAATTCTCAGAGGAATTCAAAATTAATTTGATGAAAATTGGTTTTGAAACGGCTGAGATATCCAAAAACAAAGAGATCGGGTAAGGTTGGACCCACCTTTTATTCAGACTATTTTGTTTTATTTTGTTTTTGGATATCTCAGCCATTTCAAAAGTGATATCAATCAAATCAATTTTAAATTCCTCTTATAATTGTATGCTCTTTCATATTTCATAAGTGGTTTCTAATTATGTTGCAAGAAGTTAAATCGGAATCCCCCATCTCAATGAAAATGGTACCTTTCCTTTAAGTATGCTTGCTAACAGATTTGAACTTAAGAAAGCAGGCATTGGAAGGAAAATGTTTATGCTAACGTTTTCTTTTTAGATGAGTTTAAAAATAAGATTGCTTTCCAAATTGGTAGTGACATATTTTGAAACTAGATGAGAGCACATGCCAGAGCAAAAAGCAACAAATAGCGTCATTAGATTAGGATCATGGTCTGAAATAGAATGTGATGCTTTTAAGAGATAGAAAACCTCATTCTTCTTGTAGCTGGTGCTCCCACACAACATTAGCAGGCTATATTGCTGTGGAGAGCAGAGGCATATAGTTGACTTTATGATATTGATTATCATGTTTCCTTTAGGTTAAGAAAATAAAAATGCAAACAGGCATCGTGGCCTGGTACAAAAGTGTTCTTTGACTTCCAGAACTTGTTGCTTATTTCGTTTTATTCTTTGTCTTTCTTTACCTGTGCATTGACCTTCAAGATATCGCCTCACATTAGAAACCTGACAGGCGATGAGAAGAATGTTGACAGATAGGGAAACTGTCACTTACAAGTCGCTCAAATGTGATCCGTGCTCGCGAGCGGCTCGTTTCGCTCCCCTAATTAGAGCCGGCACTCTCCAGAATGACATTGCACTGTTTTTTCCTGCCCCGCGAATCCCCTCCGAATCCCGTCTATCGTCGCCGAACACATGCATTCTGGAATTAAACCGCCGTTTAATTGGCGGTTTGTATTTCTCGTCGAGGAAGGGCTGAATTTCTCGCTTGCGGCTTCTCGTCATTGTTGCGAAAGTTGCGTCTTCCTCATCCAACAGCTTGTTGATTTCAATGCTTGTGTACACAGCTCAGCCCTTTTCTTTATTTCTACATTATTTTATTCATTGGCTCCTCTCCACTGTACCCCTAATTACACTTTGTAGTAGATATCCCTTGTCAAAATAGAATCCAGCATCAAAGCTTTTATAGAAACATGCTAGAGGAAGAATTAATCAACTTTTTTTTTTCCCCCACAACTTTTTCTTTGATCAATCAACTCACACATGTTGCATGTACAGTAGTTTAAAGAGATAGAATTGTTCTGGTTGACATAGGGCTTCAGGTTTCCAATTCTTTTGTCAGATAATGAGAAACCTCATATAAAATATGAAAGAGCATGCAAATGTTAGAGGAATTCATTTGGTTTATTTGAGGAAAATTGGTTTTGAAATGGCTGAGATATCCAGAAACAGTAAGGTCCTATTATTATAAAGTGGAACACACCTTTTTTGAGGACCACTTTGTTTTACTTTGTTTTTTGATACCTCAGCCATTTCAAAACTTTATTGTGTACCATTCAAAAAACTTATTAAAAGGTACTATTGAAATAAGTGCATTTTGTATTCAAGAATGGATTAAACCGAGGATGATGTTTGGAAACTAAATGAAGTGACAGTAATATTCATTTACAATATTTGAAGTATAACGTATTCAATTGCTCTTCCTTTCTACATGCTGAGTGAGAACTTCGGGTATATAGCATCTTTGCTTGAGGGGAGAGTTTAACCTTGTTTAATTTGTAAATGTCTACTCATCAATGTGGGATGACAACAAGTAAGACTATTCACAGATTTTTTTTTTTTTCAAGGTAACATACACATACTTGTGATTGAATTGTATTCTCTTGCATACATTAAAGTGAAAATCCATTTCAAGACAAAGCAAAGTCAAATGAACAGTCAGCATAATATCATGAAAATCAGACATAAAGGTTACTGTAGTGGTGAAGTTGTACCATGCTTTACTCTTTACTGGCACAGTGATATTGGCACTTTATCTATTTATTTGTTTATTCATTCAGTTTTCTTTACCCAGGGTAGAGTGTAGCCCCATCAGTGGTTTGCACACTGTTATCCTAGGGGGCCCTGCAACAGAATGACAAAATATAACAGTTCAACATACACAAAATAACAAATCAAGGACATCCCTTTTTACATCGTAACATCAACACAATATCAATACTCGAAATGTATAATTGCAAAATTAATCTTTGGCGATAATAATACACAAGCTCACATTGTTTGAAGAAAAAGATAATACCTTAACATTATACAAGAATATAAAAAATAACCGAATTCTACCCGAAGTGAGATATGTATGCTGTTACGAATGCTTGAAGGGAGGTGGCGTTTCGGACTTCAGAGGGGAGCTGATCCCAAATACATGATGCATAGTGTGAAAATGATTTTTTTCCTGCTTGAGTTTTAACTTGTGGAATTATTAGACCATTATTACTTGCGTTTCATGTACTAAAAGAATGTGTGTTACCAAGGGGTGTAGTGAGTTCTCGCACATATTCAGGCATGTTGCCATGAAGTGTATAATGTAAGTTAAACTGAGTGATGATGTCACCCCTTTACAAATCTCCCATTTGCTTGTGCACTAATCTTCATCTTCCCTTTCATTTTTTTAAACAAAATCTGGACAACTAGACATTATTTCTTTAACATAAAATTGTTTCTTGAAACTTTCTTTAACATAAGATTGTTTCTCGAAAGTGAGGTCTATTGACCGCAGGTATCAAATCGGCTCACATTGCAAGACCACTGACCGTCAAGAAAAAAACAGGATGAAGAATAAGATGAAGATAAAGCCATTCCTGTGTCGATCACACCTATTGAGGTTAAAGGGGGAAACCACAGTACAGAAAGAAAGAAAGACACACCTTTCCCTCACAGACTACGGTGATGATATGATTATCCTTGAAACACCAAACCCCGTGCCAACTCTGATCTTATCAGGAGGAAAGGCTCTCTTGGCGCATACATGTAATTATGCGATCTGGGTTAATCAATTTAGAAAATGCCAGCTTGGATATTCCGGGCAGTTATAGCAATTTCCCTGCAGACAGGATTCTGAGGCCCTGCTACAGAAAAGAAAGAGAAAAAAAATGAAAAATTGGAGAGGAAAAAAAGATTTGCAAAACTTCCTTTGATCGCAGAAAACCGAATTTGGTGCAGTCTTCAACTTCCTTTCAGTGGCGCATCCATTTCTTTTGAAAAGTTGCATTCAATATGTGTAGGTTTCAGAGAATTATGCTTCACTTCAGCTGTGAATTTAGGCATGAGAGGTTTTTACGGTTATCTTTGGTTGATAATTGATTGAATAAGTTTAATCATATCCTCCTCAGTATGGTGCATGCGTACCTGACTCAACTTGCCTCATGGTTTGTACCACCGAGTTGGTTATGAAATCTAAACTTGCAGTTTGTTCCCATACTAGAATTTGTTCACCCCCACAGAGATGACAGAAATGTATTGATATTGATAGTCAAATGGATTCCCCATCTTTCCTGGTAAACGGTCTACTAGTCATTTCTACTTGGCACACTGTGTTTCCATTTGAAAATCATGTATTTGCACACACAGAGTATCCTGAACGTGGGGAGTTTTGATAAAAGGTCACAGTCGCCCTTCAACTTGCTGTGTAGCATTATTGTCAAATTTATGTTTGAAGGTCAATCAGGAGAATGAATGGATGGCCAGTGTTGAAAGTACATGAACTAGTGAAATCAGAACAAAATTTGGTCATTATATTATTCATGCTTTTGTTGGAAAGTTTCATGTGAGATAAAAAATAATTTTGATTTGTAGCTTGTGAAGCAATGCTTTCTGAAGATCAGTGAGATTGTTTCCCTGTAGTAAATGAGGGGAACAGTGGTCTAAACTCAATTGTCATAATATTCTTATGCTAACTTGTTAAGGAAGAGCTGATTTTACTTTAACACTCGTTTCCCATAGACAACTGCCAGAGTGTACTTTGGACTAGTCTTCACCGGGTAAAGGAAAATATACTGTACAGGATAAATTTCATTATTTTTACTGTGAAGCAAGTCAAAGCTATTGCTGACAAGTTGAGAAATATTCTTATGAGTGAAAAGTATTTTTGATCTTTTGTGAATTTTTGAATTCTTTTTGGACACCTTTTTGAAGTCATGCATTTAAAGAAAGCTAATCCCTCAAAATCTAGCTGTGAATCATGATATGTCAATCAGGGACAGCTTGAGAAAACTTCTATCGATGGGTCAACCAGATATTCAATTCTAACTCTCCTATCCTTTTGCACTCTTGCATTTTCCCCTTTATACAGCTGGGTGGATCAGTACCCACTCCACAGTGCTGCCTACGAGGGTAACGCCAACGCCGTGAGGCAGCTCCTCCACATGGGCTACCCGGCTGACCAGCCAGACGTTCACCTGTGGGTTCCTCTCCACTATGCCTGCTGGTAAGATGCGGCTCCTTCCGAGACACAGCTCTTGTGACATCTTGAAAGCCCCATCCCCTTCCCTTTCCCTCTTCAGCCAGTAATTTTCTTCCTCATCTTGTAAAGACCCGGTAGTGTGGCAACACCATGGAGTGCGAATGCTGGCCCAGTTCAGTTGTAATACCAAGTATAGTCGACAATCCCCGTAACGAATTGTCCACAGCTTTGTCACTGATCTCTGGGCAAGTACACACACAGCCGTAGAACCTCAACTGGAGTCAACTGTTACCGATGAGCATACGCTTTGATGCTTATATTTGCTGACCGGTGCTATTTGTGGTGTCTGAATGTACCCCTGTGGGCAGGGAATGAATGGGGCCACCCATGATTCCCCACGCTACCGTGTGTTTGTATACACTTGCTAAGTTGAAACAGGAGGATCAACAGGTAGTACGTCTATAACTAAGGTCTGACTTTAATAATTGATACTTATTAGATCTAACCAATTGACACTTTGGGTGCATTATTATTTCAATTCTAGTGTAGAATTTAGGTTGAAATAACTGTCAGGGATATTTGGGCAGTTGATAAAACTCAAAGCTGTTTTGAAAAATGGAGTCAGAAATGACTTTCTGAAATGCCAAAAAAAGAGCAATCATAAACACATTTCTGTGGAGTTTTGATAGTTTTGTCAAATCATATCCATGTGTGATTGATATTGTCATTTATTTGACCTTTTTTTTTACCAGTGCCAAAAAAAGAAGTTTCATGAGTATTTTTGGAGGCACAATTTTGTACAGAAATACTCATAAACAAGTGAAAATCATTGAACAAATTAGACAAGATAAAAGTTATTCATGCAGAAGTTCTGCTTTTGCAGTACACCATCCAAGTTTAAGAGAAATACTTATTTGGAAGTCTTTGTTAGCCCTTTAAGGGATGATAGTTTGATATGCCATTGACATTTCTTGAGCAGTGCAGGTGTTTGTGGTAATGGGAGAGGTGAAGGCAGCTGATAGTAAGCAGGTGGAATTTGACATGAAGCGACAGAATATGCCACATCGTAGCAACTGTTAGCATCACTTCATTTAACATACAGCTATGTGATGAGGCTATTACAATTTAGCCAGGGGCATACTGTACATTGAGATAGGTAGCCCACAAATGAGTTCAATCTGACATGCATGGACAGTTCTCGGCTACAGAGAATATGTAAGTTGCGACAACAGCCATTTTATAGATTACATGTCGCTTCGTTTTGACATTTGAAAGATGTGGCCGCACTTCGGCTGTCCGAGCAAACTCAATTTGCTACCCAACCGCTCGATCACGGGTGTCACGTGTTCAAATGAAAACACATGTTCTCACATGGTGTGTGCCCATGCAGCGGGTATTGCAGGGACTCCTTTTGACAAGTCCCTAACTGGTGTTTGTAGGGTGTGACAGATCATAGGTATGTTATGCACTAGAGAAAACACTGACTCATCATTAACAGACTATCAAACAATCATGGTTTTGTACGAATTGTGGATACAATACTATGTAGGGATTGTATTGATAGTAGGCTTATGTCTTCAATCGTTGCTTTTCAGCATGAGTTTAATAGCTATGGGGTGTGTGCATAGTGATATAGTGTGTGGGTTAGTGAAATACTCAGCGATTGGTTGAAGTTAGTCAGACCTTCTTTGTTATTTGCCCATGGGTACAACATTCTGTTTATATGTTTTCCCATGAGAAAATGATTTTGTATTAACAAATGACAACTGTCATACCAAGCATTGAAATGGTAATGGTTTATTGTAGTTAGTATAAGGTTCAGCAGATTTTTTTTATTTTTTAACAAGCTGAAGGTATGTATGTCAGAACACTTTGACTTAGACTTGTATTACAAAGATTTATTATCACCATCATTGTCAGGAATACACAGAATGCATTAAACTTTAGGCTCTACAAAGCTACTGTAGGGAGATACCTGTTTAACAACATGTCTCTCAATAATATTTCAAAACCCTTTGGATGGAACATTCTTGTGTGTTCCATACCAACCCCTCCAGTCATGGTCTTATGTTGGATGATTTCTAAAAAGGTGACAGGGAGGAGGAGGAAGAGGAGGATGTGTCAAGCGGAAGTCAATGAGTCAATTTAGATATAAACCGTGACACATAGAGAAAACATGAATAGGATTCCAATTGTTTAATCATGAATAATGATGTAACATCAGGTTCTGACGAGAGTCGAAGTTGCAGTGTTGTACTCTCGTAGAAGCTGGAAGAAGTATCGAAGGGACTTTTGCAATTTCTCAAGGTCTGTAAGAAAGCAGTCATTGTTTTGGACTGAAATTCAGCCCTCGCTGCACAGATAGTAGAATGCCATCTTTTGGACGAGGCTTGGCAGATGAGACAACTCACACAGGAGGGATCTGCCGTCTGTATTGCCCGCCAGACCCTCGGCCAAATCAGTCAATCAGAAACCTGAAGCATCATCCCACACACCCTTTCAATTCATTGTGACTCATGACACCTAGTTTCCTAGAGCACCCCACCCCCTACCCATCCCTCCCTCTCCCCCACCCCACCCCTATTCAACATCATTCAGTAGAATGCAAGCATGCATGCATGCCACAAGGGTATTGTCATAAGTGGGTCATATTTTTTTCTTCGCCTCCTCACATCTGTGAAGTAGACTGGCCACCTGACAACTTTAATTTCATGCCAGGCACTAACAGAAAGAAAGAAACAAGCAACACTATGAGAAAGCATATAATGTTGATAACAAAGGAGATAAAACGATGTTCGCAGTTTTGTCTGGACAGTGTGACTGGCAAATTTGAAATATGGATGATGTCGGTTTTGAATTGGCAGCCTATATGACAAGATACTGTATACTCTGTTATTTTTGCATACAGATATTTTCGCAAACAAGGAGGTCATGGACATTTTCACGAGATGTAGTTTTCGCGAATTGACTCCGAAGCCTTCATAAAAGTGTACTATTACCTTTAATAGCGCATGGTTACATTTTCGCGTTTTGTTAAATTTACGGTCCAACTGTGATTCGCAAAATTCGTGAAAATCAAACCCTCGCCAAAATAAAAGCTTTATCAATACAGTAATGCACCAAACTATTCCCCAATGTCTAACCTAATTCACCTTTATACAGAAACATATTTTGTATTTGGTCAGTATTTAAGTGTACAAATGAAAATGAGAGTTGCTACTTTGTATGCAAATCTGCTTCATTCGTCTTGAAGACCTTGTGCCAGGTCGATAATGATATTCTTTTCATCCTAATCTTTTAAACATTTGACCTTTTGGGGGGTAAATTTTCCCAGATCTGGCACTTGTGTTGATGGATATCATTGATGTCAATTATAATAACTTCATGAGATATTTTCAAGGATGTGATGTATATACACACAATACATATATGGGATTTCTTAGTCATCTGCCAATCTCATTTATAAATCACTATGCCTAATTTTGATGTCATTCTTTTTTCATTTCTAATCTTTTTCTAAAATAGTAAAATGTTTGTTACAATGTGATGAAAATACAATTATGGCTTCACAACAGAATGTAAGATCATACATGAAGTACTTCTACGATATATTCTGTCTTTGAGAAGAGAACTGAAGCAGTGATGACACATCATTGAATGATGTCATCTGCCATAGAAAATGTGAACCTTTCTCCTTGCTTTCTGACCCAATTCGGGTATTTAAGTCTCCCATCTAAAGGTATCTTACTTCTTTGTCCTCTGGTTTTTTCAAAGAGAATAATATAAAGTACATTAAATTATAACCAGATGATACAGTGTATCTGTCCTTGACAGATAACTGGCGTGTGGTCACACCACAAGGGACATCCCCTTTTCTTCTCCGCCCCTTTTCCCTCCCTCTTCCTCCCTTTCCCCTCTCTGTTGCCCCCCTCCCTCCCCCCTCCAACTCTCCCAGAGAGAAATGACGGGTTAGGTGTTAACAGAGGGCTATCAGCTTGTAGCAGGTTGTTATCTTTCATTCCACACCTGCCACTCTCACTGGTGTCTCTGGGGGAAGGAGTCAAGTTCGCTGAGATAGAGGGATAGTGTTTTAAGACAACAATCCCAAATTCACATTGGACTCATTCCCCCCCCCCCCCCCCCCCCATTGCTGCATTGCAGGGACAGTCACCAGAACTCCTATCTGTTTTTATGACGGACTGTCCACGAGCTGCAGGGAAAATCAGGGCTTTGGAGTGAGACCTGCCATTTGCAACCAGACGTCACGCACGTGCAGATTTGATGAATACAGCTGGGTGCCACCGTTTAGGGCCCAGGGTCACTCTCCCCTCCAAATTTTGTCCCCCGACCGAAGTGCTTCATGGGGGGGGGGGGGGGGGGGGGGAATGGGACAAGTCCCAATGAACATCCACGCTATGGTTTTGGAGGGAAAGTCCTGCAGTGTAGGACTTTCCCCACGACATTTGGACCTACAGGTCTGCAACATTAGGAGATCCTCTCTTACCTGTCATGAGATTGCTGTGCATGCTTGCATTTACGATATAGTCGTACGCAATTGGACAAACAGACATACGCTCAAATGCACTCGAATATCAGGCACATGGCTATTCATGGCCAGAATCAAGCAGTTCCGTCTCTTGTGGCTGTATCTTCATGATTAATGTCTGGAGGTGTATTTCCTATGTAACATGCACATGGTTATGGACATAGCAGGTTTTGAGAATGCCATGAAATGCAAACTGAAGTGCAAGTCAGCAAATATGCATACATCTTTAGCTAGTAAGTTCTCCAACAATGTGGAAGCAATTTCTTGATGCAACACTGGGAAATTTGAGATGTCAATTTTCACTGTTCCCTGTTGAACCAGCTGATCATTTTTCTTCTATCACAAATCAGTTATTACAACTTTTTCTCAGTGAAGGAATTTATCTCAAGAATGTTTGGTGCAAAGCACATACAACATTCATTTCATTGCAAAAAAAAAAAAAAAAATTGTCGGTGGCCAGCTGTGATGCATGTATTAATGATTAGTTTTACATTATACTAGATAAATGAAGCCACAATGTCGAACGAAATAAAGGAATAGACCTTTTGTGCTTTGTAATAAATTGTATTCAGATTTTTGTTGTTTTCTTTATACTGTGTCATACTCAAATGACATCAGAGGAAGTGGCATTCTTCATGAAAATGACCCCCCCCCCCAAAAAAAAAGAAGAAATAATAATAATCAGGTTAAACTTTGGCAAGAGAATCTCTGATTGAACCCAGCTTCCTCCCGCTTCCTAAATTCCTAGTATGGGGACCAAATTGTTGGTCTTTACCGCGGAAGCAGACATGGCCACAGATACTTAGGTTTGCCTTTTTGGAAATCAAAATTACAATTTGCAAAGTTTCATTGTTACTTTTACAGTGCTTCCATAGAAGAACTATCTAAACACATTTTTTTTTTTTCAGGGATACCTACGATAGCATGAAAAGTTCTGAAAGCCAAAATGTTCTGTAATTGGATCATTTCCTTTGTAAAGCAATGTTGTATCTTTCATCCATCATGTTCATCTGTACCTTCATAGATCTATCGTTTACTGGATATTTGTTCTTCAACTGTATTTTGTGTTTATCATTGCTTCTTATGTGTGTCCCTTTTTTATGCCTCCGCCATGAAGTGGTGCTGGAGGCATTATTCAATCATGTGCAGTTAAGAATAGTTGTAGTCACCATGGCAACAATTTAGCTATAAACAGTCAGCTTTGAGCATCTAATGTTTGCTGCTGTAGTGCTTGCAAAGTTAAAACTCTTTGCTATAGGTTTTAGTTTACACACATAATGAATACTCTTGGACATGGCAGAGTACTGTATACGCGATATATTTAGCAAGTCTAAATTTTCACGAATCGGGACTTCCTGACAATTTCGCGAGTGGTTAAATTCGTGATGGTGGAGTATTGACCTGAACGGAGAAATGTGCATACCAATACGTCACATTCATATTGAGATCAGAGTCAATTTTTTCGTGTGTCTTTTTAATTTTGCGAATAGCACCTGCTTTGCAAAATTCGCGCAAATAAAAACCTCATGAAATATTCGGCGAATACAGTATACAGAGCACATTTTGTGCAGTGGCAGTCATGACCGTGAAAGTACCGTGCCCTCTGTGAGACGCAGACACAATTGATATTGATGTCTGCACCATCACAAAACCTATTCTGTCAAAATGAGATGCCCTGACACATCGTCATGGCAAGCTTCGCTTTTTCACCCTTCATTCATTTGGCAACTGACATACTGTACAGACCATACGGGTAGGGGCGGGATGGAGGATTTGATTGGGATCCACAGAGACTCATATTTTTCACGTCGTGTGTGATACAAGTTCTCCGTCGTACTTGACGTGTGATAGAAACAAGCTTGATCTTGACGGGTCTTATACTTCACACGTATTACCTTTTGCCACA
This sequence comes from Diadema setosum, assembly GCA_033980235.1. Lineage (NCBI taxonomy): Eukaryota > Metazoa > Echinodermata > Echinoidea > Diadematoida > Diadematidae > Diadema > Diadema setosum. The sequence goes on from CM067080.1 coordinate 6,063,958, forward strand.
GAGTTTTCTATCCCCCCATCCCCATGAAAGTCTGTGTTGTTATTTTTTTGTTTTTGTTTTTATTGTTTCCTTTCTACCTCGTTGTGATAATCCAAGTTCTTTCCATGGTATTATGTGTTACCCTTTTTTATTGCTTGTCACTCTAAAACCACTAAGTACGACATTGCCAAGGACATGACTGTCATGATGAAACACACCTGTACACCTGCACACCTGTGGCAGATAAGCCTGACTATGCGGTTGTTTTGCAGTTATGCAGTTACTCAATAGGTGCATTCACACTGACGATAAAATACCGCAATATATTGCATGCCAGGTATTGTGTGATGTGCACACAGACATTGCAAAATACTGTGGTATTTAGCATTGTAATTCAAACTTTGCACAAAAACTGGCAGACAAGTGTGAATCTTGTCAAGAAATACCACCGATTGTACAGCCGTGTATTTCTAATGTTTTGTTTTGATGTTTTTTTTCCCTGTTGGATACTACATGCACATTGTTAGCCAGAAATATGGTATTTTGTAAATGAAAATGATACCATGTGAATTACTGCAGTACTGTAAAAGTGGATATTTTTGCACGAGTAATTTTTTGCGCTCGGCTAGATATGATGGATTTTGCATGATTTTGATTCTGCGGAATCAGGACATTAACTACTGGAACATATGGCATGCAAAAATGTTCGCGTGCTTTTATTTTCACGCCAGCGTTTGGTTGCGCAAAATGCACAAAAATTTCCACTTTTACAGTTGTATATTTATACCGTTGTGATATTTCGCCAATAAGAACGATGCCATCAAATTTCCATGGTGTTTAATGCCTCGTTAATTCTTATCTGAATGTTTCTAATATTAGCAAGAACATACCTCTACCACACAAGATTCATGTAAAAAAAAAAAGGACTTACTAAGCAAGTTGCTTCAAAATGTGATCAATAAACAAAGCATGTGTTCCTCTTGTTTTTTTTTTTTCATCTCTTCACAGGAATGGCCATGTGGAAGCAGTAAAGACACTATTGCTAGATCCCAACTGTTCACCAAACACAGAGTGAGTACAAAACAACTTGAGTTATACAACCAGCATCAAAAACTTCTTATAAATTTCTTCGCCATGCAAAATGTATAAAAAACATACATACAGACACACACACAACAACAACAACAACAACAACACTTATGTACTGTAATCATATAATCTTGCTGTTATGGCAAATTCTATCCTGTTTGAGAAACATGTGTGGGCAGTGTGCAAGGGATGAAAGTATAAATTGTTTTGACAACGTAAGAGTAAACAATTCAAGAATTTCTTTTATATCATAGGTAAAAATTCAAAACTGTTGTTAAAAGTACAAAAAAAGAAAGAAAGTCTGAAATGTGTTTTACTGAGGGTTATGTGAACACTTCAACATTTGCTGTGCATCTTAGCCCAACAGGTCTTAATCCTGGAGTCGGGAAACGTACTCTTCTTTCCTCCTTTTTTTTTTTTTTTGTCGTTCTGCCTGAATGTTATTATAGTTGCGGTTTTATGTTTGTCTGCAGTATCCTGTCTATGAAGAGATGTCGTCTTTAGCCACGGGCAGAACAAAATCTCAGAAATCTCCCGAAAATTTGGACACGATGTATTGTTCGGTCTGGAGAGGAAACGTTAGTGGGTGGCGAGAGATCATAACGCAAATAGTTTCGACAACATTAATCTCCACAAATGACAAAATATCATCCAGCGCCTCAGAAATCCGTTCCATTTATGTGTTCAAGCCGTGTGCAGGGTGCATTTGCCAGTGCGAAGTACGTCTAGTTTCTGTCAAATCTGGAAATCAACAAATGCGTTTCAGGTTCTTCTTGCGATAGGGGATACACTTTGGTCAAAATCCGGGTCTCCCCTCGGCAGCCAAGATACACTCGTAGGACATGATTATTGATGAGAAACAATAGTCGTAATTTCTGAGGGGAAGGGATAAAATAACGCTCTACACCTGCAAAGTACTGAGCAAAATGAAATGATGCTGTCGGAAAATGAGCGTGACAAAAGGAAATGTCACTGCCAATCAGCCGATGCAAACTCAGACAACATATTGAATTTGTGACAAAAAACAAAACAGAACAAACTATAAACTAATCCCAAATATTAGTTGTTGGGCAGCCAGCCGATCTGCCTGTCAGTAAAACTGTTCCCACAAGACTCTGTAATTCCTGTTAACTTTATGTGTGTTCCTGTGGGATCCTCCAGGCCAAGGGTTAAAGGGATAGTTCAGACCTGGTCTATGTTAAAATAGGGGAAAAAATGATGGTAGCTCACCACTTTCCATTTCTATCCTATCTGTTGTCTCCACTCAAAAAAAAAAAGAAAAAAAAAAGAAAGAAGATGAAAACGACTTTGGATGCTTACATGCATTCATAAAACTAGTGATTTTATGGTGACTGTGCCAATAAACGATCAAGTTTGCAGTCCCAGCCATCCTTGGTAGATGGAGAATTAGTGACTTTGTTTCTGTTCATTTAATTCATGCAAAGTGTAAGTAGCAGTTGGCGTACAGTATTTCGTTACCGTCTGTGCTAAACTGCACAAGAGTGACTTTCTCCTTGATACGAAAACGAGGAAATGTCAACTCAAGAAAACCAGGAAAAAGAATGAAAGTGATGGTGCACAGACGTCCATGCTTCAATAGCAGTATGTGGTAGTTTCCTCAAGTTTACTACCTGTCGTATTCTTCATCATAAGTGTCTAAACAAAAAAAATTTAATAACCCTTGTGTATGGGATTGATGTATCACTTATAAGTTTGTCACATATTGTCCTTTTTTTTTGTCACATATTGTTCTTGTAGAAAAAGACTTGCATCACGTCACTTGCATCACAGTGAATTTGAACTTGATGATAGTAGTACTCCTCAGAGTCTCAAAACAGTAAATCAGTGAAAATCAAATCAAATCAAATCAAGTTAAGTCAAGTCATCCATTATACATTGTACATGCATGGGCTTTTGATTTGATACCCTGGCTGTGTTTCCTTTTTCTTTCTAGCCTGTCTGAGGAAAACATGATAAGAGTAATATCTGATAGCACTGTCAATCATAATTTTCTCTGACAATGTCTTCTGTGGTTTCCTTTTGTTTTCTATCTCTCTCTCTCTCAGAAACGACAGTGGGTCAGCGCCGCTCCATTTCTCGGCTTTCAAGGGTCACTCGGAGGTCGTACGGCTGCTCCTCAATCACCGAGATATTGACAAGGTACAGCTGCAAACTTTTTCCTGGTGATATGGGATGATCAGTCTTGTCTTGTCTTTGCTGTGTTTCTCTATTCCTTCACAGTGACAGGAACAGGGACAGGACTTCATGGGGGGGGGGGGAGGGGGGAGGAGTATGGCCAGCAGAACCTCATGGGAATGACAAATGGCAAAAATAAAGACAATGGAAAAAAAAAATAGATTGAATGATATGTGTTAGCTCTATTTGTCCTGTGTCTTTCAGGTATGAAATTGATGCTACTTTTTTCACTTGAAATTTATAAGATGGGCTCATTCATATATCATCGGTTGAGAAAGATAAGGGTATGAAGGCGTTGCCAACGCCATAAGGTTAGTGGCACTTAAGCAGAACCGAATGCGAATGACAAAGGGCAAAAATAAAGACAAAAGAAAAACAATGAGAATGAATGATATGTGTTAGCTCTATTTGTCCTGTGTCCTTCAGGTATGAAATTGATGTGACTTTTTGTCACTTGAAATTTATGAAATGGGCTCATTCATATATTATCAATGCCATAGGGTTAGTGGTACTTAACGCCCCTATCTTTCTCAACTGACGATATTGACAGTCGTACATTTTTTTTCTACTTTTTCTAGTTTGAAAGAATAATGAATAGACTTCATCATTACATGCTCCATTTACATTCTATTCATCAATGCACTAATTTTTCTGTATATTGCTTATACATTTGTTCATCTCTTCATTTCTGTTTTGGGAGCATTTTGGAAGTTTATTGGTCCAAAGTAGGGGAGAGAGGAGGAACTTTCTTTTTATTCACATTTTTGTTGTTATTTCCTGCTCCTTTTTATGGTGGATTTTCCATTTCCAGCTGGTTGTGAACAAGGAGGGAAGAACACCATTACAACTTTGCGAGGAGTCAAGACAGAATGACTGGGAAACAACCATCAAGTTACTTAAAGAGGCTGCAAGGAAGCCGGTAAGTGATGCATTGCTGCAGAGATGAGGAATTTATGGGATTAATGTTTCTGACATATGAGATTACGATGGTGCCGACTATATGTTGATTGTAACAGATATTATTGTGGTGTCAAGAGTTGATGGTGATGTCAAGATTTGATGATGATGTCAAGAGTTGATGATGATGTCAAGAGTTGATGATGATGCCAAGAGTTGATGATGATGTCAAGAGTTGATGATGATGACAGCAAAGATGATGTTGCAAGAAATTATGTTTTTGTAGCTACTGCAGAAAAAAGGGAGGAGGACGAGGAGGATACGTAATATGCTAATGATGATACCAACAAGTCATTACAGATTGTGCAGACTACAATAGTAGATGGACGTACATACGCTTGTCATATAGTGCAAATGATAATAATCATGTGGAGTAGTCATATTTTGTATGTTTGTGTAGAAAGCAAGAGTTATTCTCCGTAACCATTCTGTGATACATTTGTTTGAAATAGAGATTCAATCTTCACTATGTTGCAGGACAGTATATTATCTTAGCATTTATGGTGGAATTTTGTCATTGTTTAATCCTTACTGTGCTATGTTCACTAATTGGCATGCACACTAGAGTGTTTTCCTTGCCGATTGGCATAGATGTCTGGAAATTAATTATCAGTGAATAAAGATTACCTAATCTGCCTAATTCCTGTTGTGTCACTATGGCCTTCCTGCTTCCTAAATTGAGGCACATTCTTGCCTCTTTTGAGTGGGTTTGCTATCTTTACAACTAGATCAGATTTTGATGCATTACTGAATGCTGATGAAAAAGCTAGCAAAATATCAAAAAGCTAATTGTGTGGATACATTAGAAAAGATTAATTCTTGTGTTGTTAAAGGAAAATCAAGTTAGGTGCAGTCAGTCATTGCTACAAGCATATGATATTGGACCTTTTGACCTCTTACCTTTGACTCTGACAACCCTAACATGTATACATGTTCTCATTCTCTGTATCTCTAACAGCCTCACAAGATTGATGTTCATTTGATGGACCTGGATGGGTCCCATGTGGTGTTAGATCTGAACTGTGGAAGCAATACTAGCATTGGGGACCTGGTACAGGTAAAGTATTGGCAACAGACAGCAATGTGTTAGAGGTCTAGGTACAAGCATCTTTTATGGTTGGGCCCATCAGACATCTGATGTTCTTTCTTTATATTTCCTGGGGGGGAAAAAAGTATTTTATTGACTCTTATTTTCAGACTGCAATTTTTATTGGAGTGCTGTCAGAACAAAATAGTGTACATCATTTATTTCAAAGATGTGTTGTCCATAGATGCTTATAAAGAGATACAAATTCTGCAAGGCAAGTAAATAGATTATTTGTGTGACTTTGAATTCTTTTTGACAATTTGCTGAAGACTGTAATTTGTCTTTCAGCTGGTTTAATGTAGGACACATGAAATTATAACTTGAAAACAAGGATTGCATAAATATGAAATAAGTTTTTCAATATTATCTCGTAAAGGAAAATTTATGGTACTAATAAAGAGAGTCGTGTAAAGCTGGGGTGTTCATACACCATACATTGTCTTGGTGAAACCTTGTGCTTATCAATCTATTGTCCTGTACAGAAAAATCTCCTTTAATACATCTTCATTTTGCAATAAAAAAAGAGAACATATCTATGAATGCAGTCACAAATTATCTTTTGCTCTCATGTTTTGAGCTAGAACGAACTATTTTGCAGACAAATTGTAAAGCTCAAAGAAATCTTGATGGAAAGTAGTCACATATGTATCTGATATTTTTATGTTTTTTCCATCATCTTTCTCACTCTTCCAGCAACTCCAGCTACCGCGGGGTGGACATCACATATTTGCCGTGTGGATAGCATCACAGAATTTGCGTAAGTTTGGTCTCTTTGTGATGAGGTTCATGTATACTACGGTGTGGTGTTCACTGTAAATATCTTTCAGTGCGTCCACTACAAATATCTGTGCTGTAAAGTAGAATTAGTATTTGTAGTTGCAAATTGTTCATGTGCAGTGCTAATTGGTGGCTGAATAAAAAATAGAGTTTCACACTTTGGTTTTTGTCAATCCATTTCCCATATAGTAAGATATTCTCAGAGAGCTTTTCAGTTATTGTCCTCAGTGAAGCCTATAGATGCACTGTAGATGCATAGTCAGATGAGTAAAGAGAGAGAGTAGCAGATTAATAGTAGGTTTACATACATAGATACATCCATGCCATATTATCACACACTGACCTGTCACAGTTACATACTTACACGTATACATTTAGACATACATGCATGATTGTGCATTCGTAAAGAAGTTGACGATTGTCCATTTCCACATAAGGTATAGCAGAGCTTTAAAGGCAAATTTTCAACTGCAAACAAGCCTCATATTTGAATGCTCTCACTGTGTTCCAGTAGTTGAAATTTCATTGCTGTAGATATTTGCAAATTGTCAAAAAAGATCATAGTATTCTAATCCTGAGTCCTGTTTTCAAATGAGGTGATTGGAAGATGCAGAACAGCTGAGAGCAGATCAAATATTTTTAGAAATACTCTCACTTTCACATCACTAGACTCGTAGTACACTTGCCCTCTGTTTGGGCATAACTGGGTGAGCTTATCTTGGAAACCAATTTGGTGATGGTCTATGAGGGTTTTGCAGAAATGGGCCACTTCCTTTTGCTTGTTGTAAAGTCCGGACCCTTCCGACTGCTTGGTATATCGCATTGCTTAGATATGAATATTTCTCCCAGTCCGTTCACCCTGGCAACCATTGTCATTCCTCCCCATCCAGATCTGCAGATGAGACCTGAACACAAGCCGGTCCTGCACCTCAAGCAGTGGGACTCCATCATCAGACAACTCACCAACTACAACCCGGATACGGAGCGTCCTCTCCTCTACCTCAGGAGAGACGCTCTGCTCACGGTCGAGGATGAACGTGCAGTAAGTGCGAGCTGCTATCTCCCTTAGTCACGTGGAATCGATTATGGTATAAGCTGCTATTTTCATGTACAGATATTTTTGCGAATGAGGAGATCACAGATATTTTCGCAAGATTTTATTTTTGCGAACTGACACCGACACTATTGTTAAAGCACTAATACCCCAGCATGTGGCGACATTTTCACATGTTGTTAAATTCACAATCCCACTGTGATTTGCGAAATTCACGAAATTTAAACTCGTGAAAATAACAGCTTATACAGTATTTCTTTCTGGCACTTCTCCTCCAGTTTTATGGAGTAAGTAGCTTGCTGCGTTGATAGTAGAAAACCACAATAGGCCATACAACAACACAATGTCCTTAACCCTATTCTAACTGGGCTATTTGAGACCAAGTTTTTACTGGGGGGGGGTCAATTTGACCCCCCCTTCAGATCTCGGCCGCCGATCACGCGATCGCCGCAAAATTTTGCCTGAACATAGAGCCGGATGTCAACTACAAGATTACATGGTCATACAACAGAAAAATTTAGATTTCATATTTTTTAATAAATTAATTATGCAAATTAACGCATGAAATCATATTTTCACCTATAACTCCATCAAAAAGACTGAAGGATTATTAATTTTTTGTGTCAGAGTTCCTCAAGACACATCAAACAATTTTCTAGTAAAAAAATAGCGCAATCAAAATCATTTTCTTTTGTTTTTTATTGTTTTGTTAATTTCTTATGTATTTTATTGTTTTTTCGATCTTTTGTTTTCTATTGTTTTTTTGCCAAAATTTGTTGGAGGCACTTTTTCAAGCTTATCTACATTAGAATTGATTTATTTCAATGGTTAAAAGTTGAAATAATCTAATTTATATCAATTAAACAAAAAAACACAGTTTGCATTGGATTTGCACACGAAATCATGAATTCGAGCGTTTTTCGGGTTGACATGCATATGCAAAACGTTGCATAACTGCAGAACGGTGTACCCGGATGTCGCAAATTTGGTCTCAAAATATGCGGGAGACTCAAATGAAAAAAGTCATGAAACGACGCGGCAAAATCTTTGCGCGTTGCGGAATCGTTGCGCGAAACGTCGAGGGGGGGGGGTCAATTTGACCCCCCCCCCAGTTAGAATAGGGTTAATGTGTGTTGAGTGATTATGACTCACGATCATGTGACCGAGACGAAAGCTGACATTTCGCTTTTGTAGCATCAAGATTCCCAGGCTGTTCATCCTGTTAGTCATTCACCAAAACTTGGCTATTTTCGGTCCGTTTATTATCATACACCATTCATGTATTAATCTAAGCCCGTCATTAAATATGTGCCGAGAATATGGTTGTTGTTGCTGCCAAAAGTAAATGTCAGGCAAATACCTTGGTGGTTCAAAGAACAACAACAACAAACATCTCAGTAATTTGGTAGAACATGAATCACGTTGTGTGTGCTCTGTCTTTCCTGTTGCCTAGATACGGGACCCACAGGCAATAAAGATGCTCTTTGACGAGTGCCTCCTGAACGTCCTGAAGGGGATGTATCCCTCCACGGACACCGACGCCATCACGCTGGCGGGTATCTACATGCAGATCACGTACGGCGATCATGACGCTAAGAGGCATCGTGCCGGATTCCTCAAGTAAGTCCCCAAGCTCCCAGCGCTGATGGAAAGGTCAAATTTGTTTTGTTTTGCTTTATCTGTTGTTCTTGCTGTGTTTTGCAGGTATTTTATATATTTTGCTGTCTTATCAGTAAAAAGAAACTGTTTGCATTCACATCCTGTGCGCAAGATATATACTTAAAGAAAGTTTCTAGTCCGTGCACTTTTGTTATGGGTAACAATACAGCTGATGCGTAACATTTCTTTCATACATATGTGCAAAAGAAGTAAAAGTATATATTTTCCAGTTCACACTTACTTCTTAGAAACTCATTCCAAGTATTGTATAAACACTTATCCATGATTCTTCATAAATGGTTACAGTTTTCTTTGGACCTAGGGTACTAAAAAGAAAGAAATAAAGGAAAAAAAACAAACCCTGAGAGATTATTTTCTGTGCATTTGCCATTTTACTGATAATTGATGCATTGGCACTCCTCTTCATTCTAATCCTTTACATTCTTTATTCCTCATCTCGAATCGCAGTAATATTAACCTGAGGCATTTCATCCCCGGCATCAAGCTCGAAGCCAAGGGTCAGGGGTCAAGGGGCATCAACTGGGCGCAGAAGATCGTCAACGAGCACCGGAACGTCACGCAGAAGGGAATTCGCGACGTCACGGTGAGGGTCTCATGATCCGCTGTGGCGTATAGCGGACCTACTATAGTCTAGACCAGGAGGCCTTCTCATAAAAGACCGTGCCATAATAATTGCAATGTGGAATAATTATTACACTTACCATGGCAATAAACTGAAATTTTCACTTTTAAGTGGTTGATTTGTGACTTCCACCATGGAGACAGCAAGTTGCAATAACATAGCCAAGTGTTTTGAAGAAAATTGCGTGAGGTGTATACAGTGCCGGTTTTAATTTTCTTGAAACAGAAGAAACAAAAAGAAAAAAAATGAAATGAAACCCGAAGTAGCATCAGACAAGTAGCATCAGAAGTATTCTTCCCCAAGTTATATTGTTTCTATGCAGATTCCCCTCTTTTTCTGTGTGTGTGTGATCCACGCCTTCTGGAACAGTACACATTTGTACAAAATAGCTTTATGGAGTTTTCCAGAAGTATGGTGTATCCAGAAACTCATAGAATACGTTTGTGTTTTAATCATTTTGTCAGATATAAATTCTGCCATTGTCGTCACTGCCAGCAATAATTTGTTTCATATTTTTTGAGTTGTAGAAATTTGTTTTAGTATATTGCCTTCAGATTTTAGGAGCAAATAGCTTTATTGGTTTAATCGATTGGATTATTTACTGCTGCCAGTGCATCAGGAGTGATGCCATTTCTTGTGTAATTGATTTGCTAGACTGTTATCTGTTCTTAGTATTGTTATATTTGACATTGCATTTTTGGCAAAGATTTTTCTTCTTTCTTTTTAATTCTAAAATTGTGGAATTCTTGTCTCTGCAGAAGCTTCAAATGATGTACTTGGAGCTCTGCCGGTCTTTCCCGGTCTATGGGTCGGCGTTCTTCTTCGGTTCAGCCCAGCTCGGTGGGAGTCGGAGAGGTCAAGGAGGGTCGCAGAGGTCACCTGCTGTCTTTGTAGGGGTCAACTCAAGAGGGATACATCTTATCAATGCAATAAGCAAGGTATAAATGTCTACAAAAGAGGTCTGTTGATGATATGTTTTTGGAAATTGTGACAAGAGAAAGTGTGTAGTTTTGTTTGAATTGCTGAATGGCAAAGAACAGCTTGGAAATCCCGTACTGATAGTTCTACTGTCTTGCAAACAAGTTTTGCCCAATGAATTGGCCATGTTATGTAATACTACCTCTCCTAACAAACAGAACAATGTCAAAAGAGACTCAACTGAATGAAAACAGATGAAACTAGAAAAGCGCTCTGAGAGCGCAGACCTCCGCCAAGCAGCTACAGCCTGTACTTTCCAAAGATCATTTTGCTCTTCCCAAAGAGATTTTAAAAGCTCTTTGTGCTCTTCCATAGAGATCAGTGATTTCCACCCATAGGTATGCATGCTGAAAAATCGCCCGATTTCCTAATATAGAAGCCTTTCTTACGTCATAAACCCTCAGCTGCATGGCGTGCCTCGCCCTAGCAGAAACTAGAGCACGCGCTTAAGTGCGTGCATGCAAACCTCAAATACGCGCAGCCTGAACTCCCAAGTTTATTGACCCTACCTGCCAAAATATCAAAAATCCTTCATAAAAAATAAAATTTAATCATCTGTTACTTGTATCATTCTAAACATTTCCTGCAAGTTTCATCCAAATCCGTTAAATACTTTTTGAGTCATTGTGCACACGGACAAACACACAATAAAAGAACGAACAAACAAACCAACGGTAACGAAAACATAACCTCCTCCCTTGGCAGAGGTAATAAAGTGAAACACAGTACAGCAAATGAAAGTGAAGGAAAATTTACATTCTGTTGTGATAATGTGCAAAAATAGGATCTTGTAATCGTGACTGATTTTGGTCAGTGCTATGGAAAAGTGTCTGATTTATTTCAGATGAGAGCGTATAATTTTTTGTATACCCATAAACTACACATTTAAGGAAATGTGATATATACTATCCGGAGAAAAGCTATAATATCTGATAATTGAATGATGTAACAATGAGTGAATGCTTGAACAAAGACTTACGCTCATCATAGACTCTTCCTCTTAAGCAATCTGTCAGATAAAAATGAAGTCAATTCTTTGCGTCCATCTTCCACAGACCATGATCCTGAGCGTGGGCTACAAGCAAGGGCTGACCTGGGAGGTGTCCAGTGACATGCTCACCCTCACGCTGCTCATACAGGATGGCAACGGGTATCGGACGCTCCCTGTGAAGACAAAACAGGTACAATTATCCCCCTCTCCTACCAGCCCCTCCCCCCCCCCCCAAAAAAAAAAAAAAAAAAAAGAGAGAAGATGAAAAATATATACATATTAGGACAGTCAGTGATGGGAAAAGAAACCCTTGACTAATCTAATTTTCATATGTTGTAAATAGTGATAGTCACCACTTCATGATAACATATGAAACTTTACGCTTTCTCATGTGAAACTTCATAATGATAGATCCTTCTTTGTGTTTGTCCTATTGTAATGACATTGAAACTGTCTCTCTCTCTCTCTCTCTTTTTTTTGTGGGGGGGGGGGGGGAGGGGGTATAATACTCCATTCATCGAAGAAAACTCGATGTAAAATGTGCTTTATTCTTTAAATAGGCTTATGAGATGATATTGAGTCCACGCTTAGAACACTTGTTTAGAACTAAGTCGATAATTGGTGGCCCACGATGGCAGAAATATAGTGATAATAATTACAACATAGACATTTATAACGCACAACATATCCACTCAAAAGTGCTCAAGGCGCTCACAAATAATGTTTATAACCAAATACACTTCTACCCAACTGGTGACATATTCACGGAGATCCACTCAAGTATGTCAGTAACAAATGGAAGGGATCAACTGAAGATGCAGTGTGATTGTTTTGTGCACAGGTAAGATAACGATTGAGTCCCTGTTTTGTAGACCATGTGTAGAGAAGGTAATCACATGTGAAATTCCTCCAATTCCTCTCTCTCTCTAGGCGGCGATCATCAGCAACCTTGCCAACAAGCTGTCGGGCCGGCTCGCCGCCGAGGACCAGCCATCGACGAGCAGGGCTAACAGCCTACAGAGGCACTGAGGCAGCCAGGTCGTGGTAGCAGGCATGTAACAAGACTCTCCTCGGCAGAATTGGATTCCCCGCTTCCCCGTTTCCAAAGCGTCCAAAAAGAGTTCATGCTGATGTGTCCAAAAGAAAAAGGAGTGGCTCTCCATAGACCACTTCTGTCCGTGGGACACTTGTGCATGACTTTCGTTTGCTCTGAGGAACATTCGCTGCTCGCTAGCAGAAACTGCATACGAATGCTCTCTTTGCTGAAGATTATTTTTTCGTCCAGCCTCGTGAGCTGTGGACTGAGGCTCCTGACTTTGTCCACTTCACTTCTTACCCGACCCAGCCACGGAGATGAGCTGTTTAATAGCGAGGGATGGAGATTGTGAAGTGCTTACAAGAAAGCAAGGACTGCATAACTTGCAGTGAACCAGCCAATGGCACCGTAGTTTATTTGTGATGCATTAACAACAGTAACGCGTGCCATGGGAAAGTTTTGCGGCTGCTGATCAAGGGCCTGACTCTTTATGCTAACCACCGTTTAGCTGTGGTAGTTATAATTCTCTTGACCAGGATATTAGTTGCGGCACGAAGATGCTGTCTGTGTACTATCTACATGTACCTCATAGTCCCCTGCATCTGCATGTGATGTAGCAGTAGATAACAGCTTTTTTTTGCATGTGAACACGGCAAGATGAATATTTTCAAGGGGGCCTGGCATGGCCATCTGTGGTATTTACTTCCCCTTGCCATAAGGCTTGCTGACAAGGGCCGCAAAATGTGTTCACACATGGTGTAATCAAAATTGTTTTTAATTGGAAGCCATCAAGAAAATGGAAAAGAAAAATAGGATAGGCCAATTACACAAATTTTCCAGTTTTGTTTTAAGGGTGTTTGCAAAATTTTCATCAACATGAAAATGCTATTAGTCACAGAAATTTGTTTCATAATATCCTAGAGTCAGTATCACTAATAATGGAGTTTATATTTTTGATGATTTTCAACTGCTCCTTTGCAGTCACTTTCAATGGAAGACAAATTACTTAAAACAGATCCTTTCCCATTCCTTATCAGTGTGATAAACCAGCAGATGGGCTCTTATATTATGTTTTCCCTTACCATACCAGTTACAAAATCTATTGATATAATTATATAAGTCATAGTATTTGTTAATGTTTTCTTTAGTGAACATGTGCTGCGTATTCACTCTGGTAAAAGAGCATTGAAACAACACCTAGTAAACAGTAGCAAAATTTAGGACGATGAAAAGCTTTGTGCAAGATATTTACAAGACTTTTACAAGATTTTTATCAGGAATAACAGTATCTGTTTAGTTGGTAGATAGTTGGTAGATCATATCTTCACTATTGAACATCTCCCTCATTTTCCCTAGTCTGTGAGCAAGCAAAATTATATCCCCTCCCATGATGTTCATGGGTTGAAATTCTTTGCGTATTTCCCGATAGATACCAGTAATGTAGACTACGTTATGTGAAGAACTCTTACACTACTACGCTTGATTGTCATTACCTCAAGGACCTGGCCAATACTGGTATATATACAAATAGTATTAAGTCAGCTTTTGCGCTGTTCTCTCGTTGCTTTGCTAGAGTGTGTGAGAGAAAGCGAAATAGAGAGAAATAGTGAGTGAGAGAGAGAGAAACGGACCGACAAGGAGTTGGACTGTCGCCGTAAGGCATTTCACATTTTGTCAGTATCAGTACTCAGAAAGTCACAATCGTTCTCGTTCGCGTTGGTATTGTATTTTATTTTTGTGTGTATGTGTGTTGATGTTATCTCTTTGGGGTGGGTCATGAGACAAATTGAAAGTGAGCACTCGAGGTTCTTGGCCTCTTGCTCGCATTCCGGTGGGGTGTTCCTTTCCACACCGTGACTCACGTCCGTACCCCCAGATCGAAGATCTGATGAAAGAAAGGGCCCCTACTGTGCTTCAAACTGTTAACGTGGACTGTTTCTCACACACCCCCTTGGCTACAATTTTCAGTCGTCAGCTTGGAGCTTTTGCCTCCGTGCGACCTGTTTAGATGTGTCACTACTTTAAGGCAGAGAACTGAGGAAATGAAACAAAGAAAAAGACACAGATATTATATTATGTTTGTTTCTTTGTTTTGGCAAAATTCTGTAATGTACTAGCTGAATGGATGAAATGGAAAGATTTAAAAAAAAAAAAATGAGTTCCAATAAGATGTGTGCAAAAAGGCCATGATATTTCAAAGAGTTATCAGTGCTGTAGAGATACGTCCATATTCAGTGAAACACTCATGATTCGGCATCAGGAAGTTTTGTGTCAACTTTCTGGTCCAAGAAACAGACATTCGCTTATAGATATAGTGGAATGAATATGATTTGCTGACAGTGATAATCCTTAGTCCGTAATAGCATTGAAGTACAACATATCTCAACTTGTGATTGGTCTTTTCAGAACAGGGGCAGAAAAAGCAGTTCATTATAGTTTGTAAGAAATTGAAGATGAAATAAAAGAAGAAGAAATGGTTGCAATGATTTGCCACTTTGCTTATAGAAGGAAGGACATCTAATAGAGTGTCGTGTGATAAGAGTTTGAACAGATCTTTGTATATTTTGCAATACATTATTTGATGTTGGTATTTAGTAGGAGAGAAGAGAGCTAATTTTACATGTGTCTGTATATATTTGCAATGTATGATATATTTATGAATTTAGCAATAGTACTAGTCGTAGAAGTAGGGGGAAAAAATGTAGCTAGTAAATCACATTGGCTGGGTGAAATGATTGTAGTTGAGGCTGAACTTTGTTTTTCTTCGAATCGCTCTAAACAACTCTGTGGCAGTGCATGCTCTTGTGCTAGTTGCCTATGTAAATTTCTTGCAAAAGTTCGAACAGTTAGTGACGCGATATAAGACACTCTGCATCATGGGCAGGTGCTCTAACAATTTGTGGTAAACGCCGAATAAATTTGAAAACCATGTATCAGGTGTGAAGACACTATTTTTTTTACTCAGCATCAAACCAACAGCGTGCAACCACGTCGTCATGAAATTTGAGAGACTCTTGGCAAAGACAGTTCCATTCTATCCCAAAATTGAAGTGGCATCTACCACACAGATGAAGCTGTTCATGACACAGAGCTTCATTCATAAGCTTTCTGTGTTCAGTACTTCCATAGCCTTTTGTTGTTCTGTTCTGTTGTTGCTCTCAGTTATCTTTCTTTTGTGTTTGTTGTGGGTTTTTTTTTTCCAGCAAACTCATCAAGTGTGAGTTTGAGTTTAAGTTTATTAAAATCATACACTGGTATAGAAGTCTGCTTTTAGCTGGACAGCTGTTTTTCTGCAAGGTCGTGTTTTATTTTTATCAACAGGATATATATACATTGAAAACTGTATTTATTTTATCCCAGCCACCCCAAACTGCTTCCAGCATGTTTTGATAGAATATTGTGCAGTGCAACGTACATTTTCCACTTCTACTCTCAAGCCCTGGTTCAAGTATTATTATCAGGATATCTCGAAACATTCATGTGTGTTGAGTGATTTGCTGAAGCAAGGAACTGATTTTATTCTCTATATGTTTGTACTTGTGATGGTTAAGAATTCATATTGTGAAATTTATGTTGCATTTTCTGGTTGTTGTTGGTTTTTTTTTTTTCACAGAAATCCTTGTGCGACTGTAAATGTGCCATACTGAACTTTTTTGGTTAGAGAATGTTTTGATTCTTGCAGTTGTGACAATCACTTCTATTTATCATATTCAATAGATCAACTCGTAATGAATGTATTCAACTTAGGGATCATAGTTTGATGTTTTATGAGTTGTAGAAATTCTTGACACTTTTTCTGTCCCTTGTAGAATCTTTGGAGGCTCGATAGAAGCACAATCTACTTCTTTATTAATTATTCTTTCAGTCATAAAACTTTTTGAGGATTTGACACAACTGGATTAAATGGACAGATCTAAAGAGGGAATTTCACACTGAGAAATCTTTGGAAATAACATTTTTTTTTTTCAGTTGATGCAAATAATTTTGAGTTGCCCACAAATTCAAATTAACTTTATTTCACTGATGGTCCGAATATATTCCCATGCAGTGAGAAGGGCAGTTCTTCCCATTATTATCAGCAGCAGAACATTTTAGAATCAAATCAAGCCACAAGGAAACAAGTCCCCTCTCGTATCCTTACGGAAATGATACTTAACTTTCACTGAAGAATAATGAGACATGCACACTGAACAATGTCAACTTCTTTATGTGTCCGTAGCAAGGTGATTTCTAAGGTTATAATCTCATTTTCAGCTTGTCCCTATGTGTACCAAAAAATAAACAGATTTTCATGAGAAGCTAGCACCTATGGAATTGGACGGCAAACTGTCTGAGCTTGTGACTGTACTGCTGAAATTAATCTCTGAATTTTGTGTTGTGTGCTTTCGATGCCGACAGCATCTCCAAGTCATTTGTGACAAATAGAATATCCTTTTAGAATGAATGATTTTGTCGAAATCAAGTGCAGTGATGGAATTACTAGTAATTCATTCCTGCAGATATAAAATCTGGATTTAAATTTCTCATTAATTACTTTCTGAATCACTGTATTAATGCAATATCATTTGAGAGATAATTATAGCTTGAAAGTAAACTATTTTAAATGTGTATTTATTCATTTATTCTCTAACCTGTCTCCCCGTTATATTGTTTTTGTAAAACATAGACTCACTCTTTGCCAAATGAACTACTTTTCTGTTTTGTTAAATTTTCTTTGTTTTATTTTTCATGACAAGGTGTTTAAGATTTCTGGGGAAAAAAAGAGACTAATTTGGTACTCCTCCTACATTGCACATATTATTTTCTGTTACATTTTGCCCAGTATGCAGTATTTTAACTCCAGTTGAATGGGGTCAGATCATCAGAAAAAAAAAAGAGAGGGAAAAAAATGAAGAGTGTGTGTTGCTAGTGGTGTGTTTTGCAATGCCATCATTTACAGTCATCCATATCTGAGTCTTTGTACATGTATCAGCTGTTCTTGTAAAAACAAGATATTCTATGTTTGATGTAATACAATTGTCATAAATTTTGTGAATTTGAGAGTTGCCAAGTTGGTGGTTGATGGAATTACTTGCAATTGTGATTTTATGTCTCTGCCCAGAAGGTAACCAGGGATGTTCATCTTCTGTAGAAAAAAGAAAAAAAAAATACTAGGCTTTGTACTACTTGAAAGAACTTGTGATATATCTCCTGAATGTTGCAAGGATGAAGTGACCAGGGTGTGTGTATATATATGATTCTTATTTTGGATAAAGTAATCGAGGAATAAAGTGAAGGGAGGTGCTCCTTGTTTTGCTCTTTTAGTAGCGCTTTTTACATGGAAATCTGTCTTGCTCCCTGTGGCAATTATTCGTTTTGCCTTTTTATGAATGTGTTGAATGATGACAATCTGATATATCATATGACAAAACAAACAAACAAACAAACAAACAAACAAACAAATAAATAAACTAGAAGCACTTGAAAGATGCAAACCCTAGCATAGGCCAAAAGTGAGTAATGTTAGGGTAAGAACTGTGAACACATCCTGAAAAAAATGCTGAATCTAGATCGTGAATCACCACTAAACTGATTCACCACTAAACTCTAATCATATGTTTGTTTCTCTTACCACATTAGACCCAACAAAAAGAAAGCAAGAATCATAGGAAAGCAATTATAAATTTTGAAATCATATTGCCAACAGACACACACACAAACAAAACAAACAAAAAACATTGGCAAAAACATGACCATCTTGGCAGAGGTAACAATGATGTGGCATTGCTCCAAATCATGTCTTCAGGAGCACTTACTTGTGATAGATCATGAACTCATATCGGAAAGTATGATTTTCATAAGCTGCCTTGAGTATAGAGACAATATTTGGTAACTGCGATGAAAGTGATATATTTGGACTAAAAGTGGATTTGCTAGTTTAGAATGAGGAGGGTCCTGCCACAACATTTTTTTTTAAATTTCTTTTTGATTTTGTTCATATTATGACTGCTTTGCCCTTGTAGATATTGAATAACCTTGTAATGCTCAATTTAATATATGCTGTGAGTGTGCCTAGAGTCATTGTGAGTGTATATATGGTATTGGTGTTGGTCTGTTCATGTGTGTTTGTGTAACTTGTGTGTGTATTAGCAGAGAAGTCTCACCTTCACCGGGTATGGGTATAGGTGAAGGTGTTTATTTCTAGTAGAAGATGTGTGGGTGTATGTGTGAATACATTGTACCGGTATCAATATATTTTTATGGAGACTATAAATATGTTTGTTTTTAGGTGTTCATGTCTATGCATATGTCCATATAACTATACACAGCCCAGTCGCTCGGTGTCTGGTCGGGCTAATGTTCATACATCTTCTCTGTATTTATGGCTCCTGAAGTATGAAAGTGGTTGTTATTGCCATTTTGTATTTCTCAATACACTGTTACTTATTACCGGTACCAGTTCAGAGAAAAATTAGAAAGTGCTGTGTAAACACTACAATAGAGGAGAAAGAGTAAAATAAGTAAATCAGTCAGTCACCCCAACGATAAAGCAAGAAAAAATATATGTAATATAATTATGTCTTGTTTTCAAATGTGTAGTGCAATATATAGCAGTACATTGTATAATTGATATGTTACAATCTTACATGTCTGGAAGTATCATAGGGCCTTCTGAAGAAATAAAGATAACAGAGAATAGATCCATTACCAGTTTGAATGCTTGCATGTAGGCCTGCACTTTGTAGCAGATGTTGGAGTAGCAATTAGTCGCGAAGGAGACTTTGCAAATCACTGATCAATGCTATAAAAACATATCAATTATATATAGGAACATGAAAAAAAGTAATTAATAACCCAGAAATTCAGAAGGGGCAATGGTTTGAAAAGGGGTGACGTAAATAAATGATTATCGTGCAAAATGATTCTAATCACGACTTTGGCTTCATGAATTCTAAAGATCTTAATTTAATGCTGAAACTTAATTCTAAATGGTTTTCATATCATATTATCATATTATCATATAGCAGGGGTCCAAGATTTACCGGTACCGCGGTACCTGTGTAGCACGATGCGCATGCAAGCGACTTTGAAGATTCCCGCTTCTGCGCATGTGCATGATCCCTAACAACGCGACGATACGGTAAATACCGATTGTGTTACGACGGACACGTCGCGCGTCCGTCGACGATCGAGCAAACACATTTAAGGTACTATGAAATTGTCGACACGCACGGAAATTGTATCACTACCGTACGCGCAGTTTGTTGGTTAATTATTTTGGACAAATTTTCTTTATTCCTGACATTCTTCATTGGGTAAGTTTTCTGTATGTTCTAACTGTTAGAGCATGATTATGATATCATTCTCTCGCTGCATTCTTACTTTTGTTGATTTTGGGCGTTTTTGTGATGCCCAGCTATTTAGAATTTATAGTAAATCTTACGATCATGGCATCTACCGCTGCTGCACCCCGTGTTTCCACGCCACCTCTGGCAGGTCTGTGCCCCGCTGGAGCCGGGGATTGAGGGTACTAGGCGTCCGTCTACACACGATCATATGCTGTACGCGCAGCTCGGGTGTACACTGCACTGGCAATGATATGAAGAAATGACAGCTCTGACATTACTTATCTAAAATAATTTTGGGGGATATCTTTTGTTTCATCATGCACGTGCGTGCGTAATAATGATTTACTTTATTATGACGTTTTAATTATGTTGTCATAACGGCCGTAAGAAGAACAAGCTGGCTAGAGATTGGACTGCACTGTGACGACGGGTGCTGAATTGGCACACGAAATAAAAAACGGCACACTTGGATTGGGCCCAGCTGATCAGACAGACAGTCGGAATATACAAACCCGAAACAAGTTCTGTTCCAAACATTACTCAGCTCAGAACCAGATCAGTCTCTACAGACAGACATAGTCTAAGTTGGATATTGAGCATTAGATAATGCTCAGAATTGCTATTGTATTTGACTCTTGAGGAAACGGATATCTGCAGCGCAGTGCAGCAAGGAAATAGCACGAGGGACGAGCAAGCACGAAGCTCGATCCCTAATTTTACATGTAGCACAGAACTGCCAAGTAACAGAGACAGAGCATACAACATCTAATAATGTAAAACAGCTTTTGATTGCAGAGTTTTAGCAGACAGCTTCTGCCTGGCTTGGCTCTCTTTGTGGTTTACCAACCAACACGCTTCCACTGAAAGAAGATTGGCAAACTGAAAATCCTAAAAGCTATGAAAATGCGGGGCAAACGAGAAGGGAGGGGAGGTTCCAAATCAAGTCAACCCTCCAATGACGGTGGGGCAGATGACTCAGATGAGTTCCAAGTGGAAGATGATTATTCATTGGCAGCGAGTCCGGTTTACAGAGAAAATACTGCAACTCCAAAGATGGTATATGTTAGAATCTACACAGCATTTACCGGCTGTTGTAGACTAGCTACAATTTATAGGGCCTAGATCTAAATCAGATTCTAGAAGGCCACCTAGATATCGTTCTTAAGACTTTGCAAGAAATTTGTTTACCAGTAGTTGTGCCATATATATATGCCACAGATTGTTGGAGAGTGTAGGTTACCTATTGACTAGTGTCTATATTGTGTATTGAATATGTCGCTTTTTTTTTTCTTGCTTTTTTTTTGTGCTGTGAATTCTGTACTCGGGGGATAAAATTTCGAGCAAAAATGCCACAAAATTCACAAAGTCCTAAAAATTAAGAATTTTGCAAAATTATGTGAATTCTGTTCACTCAGATTTTTGAAAGAAACTTCAAGTTCACCCCTTTACAAAAGTTGTCATTTAGAGCAGTGCAAAGATGCATAAAAAAAAATTCAGACATGATTTTCATAATGAAATAATTGACATCTTTATATTGTATGGTCAAAGGTCTAACATGAACATTTCAAACAATTTATGCGATAAAGTCTTAGCTGATAAATCAAACTCTAACTCTGAGGTGAAATGTGATTTTTTTGTTTGATTTTTTTTTTTTATCATTTGAACTACATTTTTGTGTCACATTTTTGGTGACTTTGGCCCATACAATGCTCAGTAAGGCGAGTCTGTGAAGTCCTACACCGTATATGCACTGAATGTCATTATTATGTGTGGAATTACTATACTGTCCGGTAATACCATATCTGTATATTCCCATCTATGCACTGGAGCTGATGTGCCTGTTGATATTATTCATTCTGTCAATAAACTTTATCGCCATCATTGTGTACTATTTTTTATGTCTTCCACCAAGAAACAAGCTCATTTACTCATGAATGTTAACTTAACAGGAACTCTGACTAGTTTCAGCAGTTACACTCTGTGTGTTGATAGTCCTGAAACTTTCATTTGCAATTACAATGTACATAATGTACTAATTAATGCTAGCCCTGTTCATATTGAATTGAAGTGCAAACAGAAGATTTCATCAGTTAAATGTGTGTTCATATGCATTGTGGAATATATTTTAAATCGTGTTCTCTTTTCCAATACCAATTGACAGGGTATACTGAAGTTCAGCAGCACTTCACTCATGAGTAAGCGAAGCAGTAAAGTCCGCGTCTATGTACGCACCCGGCCCACAGCCAAATTTGCCCAGGACATGATCGAAATCGTTCCTGACACAAAGGTAATGAAACAAATTTTGTACTGCATCTATATGTATGTTTTTGCAGTATGTGTACAGGTGCATTTGTCTTGTACTGGTGTTAGCTTTCCACCCGAGTGCAACTTTGTTATTTTGTTGAATTTTCTCCTCTTTCCTAGTTGATAAAGCATTTCAAATTACGTACGATGACAAAATTTTATTCAATTGGTGATTGATTGAGAAGCACAAGGCCAGTGAAATCATAGTCAGATAGAGCACAAATTGAATCAGAAAGTCTACAACAAATAGTTTGAGATGAGTGGGTAACACTAATAAATATTGTTCTTTTTAATTTTATTATTTGATGAGAAGATTTAACTGATTATGCCTATTACGTTGGCAGATGCTAGGTGGTTTATAATATTGACCCATTGTATTATGTTATTGACTTCCAGACCATAAATATCCACGCTCGCAAGGATGTCCGCAGAGGAGTGGTCAACAACCAGCTCCTGGACTGGTCCTTCAAGATGGACGGCATCCTCCACAATGCCAGCCAGGACCAGGTCTATGAGGAAGTAGCCTCACCTCTCATCACCCAGCTCCTGGATGGTTACAATGGTGAGTGTCCCTACTCTCTGCGTGTCCTGGCAACCACAGAATGTTATTTGATATCATCCTTGTGAGACATTTTTTTTTCTGGTCAAATAGGAAGCCTCACCGCCCCCAAAATATTATAATAATAACTGAAATAGAAAGTAAAGTAAAAAAAAAAAAAAAAAAAAAAATCTTGGATAGAAAGCAAACTAAACTGTAAGTGTAAGAAAATTACAAATACCAAAATACTAGCATGCTGTTTGATCTCATGGTTGTGAGACATTTTTTTCCGGTCAAATAGGAAGCCTCCCCCTTTTTTTTTTACCAGAAAACTATAATAATAACTAAGATAAAAAGTGAAATAATTAAAAAAAAAATTGCTTGGATAGAAACATAACTACATTGTAAACTGGAAGTACAAGAAAATTACAAATACGAAAATTGTTCAACCTATTATGTGACATGAGCTACCTTTCTTGATTTCATTTTTTTCTTGAATATATTCAAACTGGAGCCCAGGGATAATACATCAAGATTGTGCATGCATTTTAAAAAAACAGCTGTTTTGACTTTCTTTTTAACTTAGCTTTGAGCAGTTGTGTTTTGCTCTTTTTTTCTCCCAGAGTTTCATGTATTTCTTTGATCATTTCCCAGATGTTATTTTGTTCATACCATAGTAATGTATGTTTCCCTCTGTGACACCTAGGAACCTTGATGTGTTATGGACAGACAGGGGCAGGCAAGACATACACCATGACTGGGGCCACCGAGAACTACAAGCAGAGGGGAATCATTCCCCGGGCAATATCGCAGGTAGGTGTTCCATGCATGTATGTTCTATCTTGTTTACACAAGGGGGAAATGGTTATAAATGGTGTCTCCCGTTTCCTTATGTTAAAATGCTCACAGGAATATTGAAATGGGCAAGAATGAACCAGGACCGTCGCCTTTACCAACCAAAAAAGCTACACAAGTGATGGCAACTATGCTTTGATGAGTCCCCTTTAAAAAGACAATAAGGTACACTGTAGGTAGGCTCTTTTGGTGATACATTGCAAACTATTCCCACCATGGGGAACAATAACAAACACTAGTGCACTTACACAAGAAAGGAATTGGTTCTAGGGACAGCTAAATGCTGTTTTCGTTATTTGTTGTGTGTTTTTTTTTTTTGTCTGCACTTGAAATTAAAGTCATTCTTGGGATGTAATATGGTTAGAATAGCCAGACAAAAGTGGAAAAAGTTCATTCAAAACCATATACAAATCGTCTGTACTGTATTTCAAAACATGGTTTGCTTCCAATGTTCATGTTTACAAAGTGCAACCATGACTGTTAATTACTGATTTGTTCCTTTTGTCAATAGTAATATGAAATGGAATCGGGCATTCATCAAAGCAAGGGAAAATAACAGTCTTAACTTGCGGGAGTTGCCTGAATAGAAGTGCAGAGCCTTACAAATGTCACTTGATGACATAGACAAACCTGATATCATTGCTTTTAGATGAAGGAAGATATGTTACATCCCAAACAAAAGCTGCTCTTGAGCCTTGTAATTACCAGCTGTATCCCATTACAGTGCACAGTATGCTTGATGTGTCCATTTAGGTGGCTTGGTTAGTTTCAGATAGGCAGAGCGGGCATGATAGTTCTTGAGCCTTTAAAAAGTGTTCACAAACATTTACTAGCATGATGGTTATTGGTAAGAATGAAAGACAGCGATTCAGGAAAAAGTTACGATTGCAATCAGTTGTTACCAGGGTGACTGCAGTGATTGCAAAAAAAAAAAAGTTCCTTGGAATGCACTCAGATATGCCACAAACCTTCTCACACATTATGACATTCTTTTAATCCGTTGAGGACGGTTTAATTTTGCTACGAAACACATTTCCCATAGACGCTTGCCCGAGTATACTCGGGACTCGTCCTCAACAGGTTAAAAATGCATGTTTCACAAGTTCATAAAGCCTGAGGAGACATCCTTCATATGCTTTGATTTGTGGATTGATAGACTTGAATACTGATATGCCATATATTTAGTGAGTCTAATTTTTCAGTCATGATCGCAGAGTCAGTATTATAATGCCTTTTGTTAATGTACTGTGTACTGCACGCACGCATGTCACATTCATGTTGGGATCAGAGGTAATGATATTTTTTTGTGTTGTAACTTTGCGAATAGCACCCAACTTGCGAAATTTGCCAAAATAAATCCACCACAAAGTATATGGCTTATACAGTCTATATTATTGTTACCATCAATTCTTTGTCATCATTTCACGGTTATTCATACTCCCTGCTGGTCTACAGGTCTACAA
This sequence comes from Diadema setosum, assembly GCA_033980235.1. Taxonomy (NCBI): domain Eukaryota; kingdom Metazoa; phylum Echinodermata; class Echinoidea; order Diadematoida; family Diadematidae; genus Diadema; species Diadema setosum. Next base: position 6,088,892 of record CM067080.1, read on the forward strand.
GGAGATTGAGGAAAGGCCTGAGCAAGCCATCACTGTGCGGATCAGCTACCTGGAGATCTACAACGAGACCATGTTCGACCTCCTCTCCACCCTGCCCTACAGCATCCAAGGCTTGCCTAACATGACCATCACCGAGGACGAGTACGGCATCAACATCAAGGGTCTCGGCGTCCATCTGGCCCACAACGAAGAGGAGGCCCTGAATCTCCTATTTGAGGTGTGTGCAGGAATGTAGAATGTTAGTAGCTGCTTTCTCCTCCCCGACATGATCTTCTACATGTGGGGCCAAATGCCGTTGGCGTTTGTAAAGTGAGGGAGGGAGGAGTGATTGGGATTTAAACCTGCATCACCTACTGCTTACCGTAGGTGATGTGGCTTCAAATCCCAGACTAATTCCTTCTCTTTCTCTTGTTCATGATGATACAGATCGAGCATACAATCTAATTCATGAAGAGTAACAGCAAAAACAAAGAAAATAAAAAAAGCAATTTCTCTTCATTCTTATTTTACATTTGTTTCTTTGTTGGTTTTACTTTTATGAATGTTCTTTGTTCTGACTGTTTGATTTCACTCTATTCATTATATAGTGAACTTGAATATGCAGTGCAGCTTCTCCGTTGTGCAACCATTATCATACTTCTTTGCGTTGTTTTGATCGCAGGGCGAGACAAACCGCGCCATCGCAGCCCACTCCCTCAACAGTGTCTCTTCCCGCTCCCACTGCATCTTCACCATCCACGTGGAGTCGCGCTCGCGGACAGAGTCCAACGCCAAGTACATCCGCAGCAAACTCAACCTCGTGGACCTGGCTGGCTCAGAGAGACTCAGCAAGACTGGAGTGAGTCATGGAAACATTTTTTTCCTGCTTCTTCTCCTTTTATTGCTATATGTGTCATGGTGGTGGGAACGATACAGAAAATCCTCACATGCAGTATCAATGCCAGATGGGGGAAAATGAAAACTTTTCTGAAATCAAGGGAAAACAGTGGTGTTTGTTGTAAGTTTGCGAGGGGCATTGCCGTTGTGAAACTACCCTGTAGGTGGTCCTAGTGCACCAAGAAATTGACTTCCTTTAGTATTTTTTGTTTTGCTTTGAAGATGCTCTTCCTGTGTGGTGTGTTATCTATCCAGGAGCATATCTAAATGCTGTTAAAAGAATAAGAAAGAAGAGGGGGGGAAAAAAAGGAGACAAGAAGATGTACAGATTTGTTGCTGATCGATTTTACTAAGTAGGTGGCCTGCACTGAGTGCAGGTCGATTCTGTCAGATGCAATTAGTGTATAGCAAAGTTTTATGATCTGCCTCTCGTCAGTTTATTAGATAGGGGTGGGAAATCAGTGGAAGAAAAAAGATGTTTCAAGGGAATGATGTTGCCTACAAATTCCAAAGTATTGTCATATGCTGAAGAAGAGAGCAAAAATGGAGCAGTTTTTTATTGAGTTGAACACTTCAGGAGCGTGATGCTACGTCATTTTTGTGTCGGTTTCGAAGGGGTTGGGGAGGCTGAAGGGTTAGGGGGACTAAAGCAGGATAAACCACGGAAAAGCAGTTCATTGATGTGATTCTTTGTTCTTTATCTCTCCCATCCAGTCTGAGGGAAAGACCCAACAAGAAGCCGTATACATCAACAAGTCGCTGACGTTCTTGGAGCAGACCACCATCGCTCTGGCCGACAGAAAGAGGGAGCACATTCCCTACCGACAGACAAAGTTGACTCACTGCCTGAAAGACTCCATTGGTTAGAATGCATAGTTTTCTTCTTCTTCTTCTTCTTCTTTTTTTTTTTAACTGAAAGCTTCTCATCCACAATTGATTAGTAAAAAAAAAAAAAAAAAAAAAAAAAAACAGAGATCTTTGAGAAAAACAAACATAAAAACAGCAAACAGAAAAGTGTGCTTCATATGTTGAAGTTCACCCATTTCTAATTCTCTCCCAGTTACTTACATTGTATGTGAGCAGTATTTCTTTTTTTTTTCTTTTCCTTTTGTCTCTTTCTGCTTTCATTTTATATTGATTGATTATTTGCATTGCTGCAGATATTACAAGTGACAAATTATGATATGATGCTCCCTCTGATCAGATTGGTTTATAATCTGAATTTTTTGTCAGAAACTGTCCTTGGGAGTATTGCAATTAGATGTTCCTTTTGATCAAGCTGATTTTCTCTTCTTTTTTTTTGTCAAAACTTTACCAAGGAATATGTATTATCATATTAATAATAAAGAATGTTGTTTTGACTAGTGGATTTTTTTTATTTTTTATAAAAAGGTGGCAATTGCATCACAATTAAAATGATTGGCCAGTGTTTCTGGGAAAAAACCTACCCAAAACTAATGGATTACGTCATGATGTTCCCTTTGAACAAAATAATTTATATCTACTGAAATATTTGCCAAAACTTCAGCCAGAAGTACTGTAAAAAATGCAAATTTTCAAGCAAGTAATTTTTCACACTCGGTTTGGTAAGATAAATTTTGCTGGTTTTGATTCTGCGTATTCAAACTTTTGAACAGTATTACACACAACAATAAAAAAAAAAATGTGTTTATATTTTTGCGCTTGTTTCATGTTGTGCAAAATGTGCGAAAATTTCCACTTTTACAGTACCCTATGTACTATTATACAGGTGTTGCAGAATGCTGACTTAACATTTTATCTTTGGAAAAAAAAAATGCTTTTCTCACAGGTGGTAATTGCAACACAATGATGATAGCCAACATCTGGGGCGAGGCCAAGCAGATAGAGGAGACGATCTCCACGCTGAGGTTCGCCACTCGCATGATGTGCATCGCCATCGACCCTGCCGTGAACGAGTTCTTCGACCCCGCTCTGCTGGTGAAGAAGCTGGAGAAGGAGATCAAGCACCTTAAACATGAGCTGGCCATGCATGACACCCTGGTGAGTGGGCTTCCAAGCTAGTCTCTCCCTGTCACTGCAAGCATTTCTAGAAGTTTCAATAAGAATTCAATAATTCAATTCATGATTTTCTTCCTTGAATTGCTATTGCAACTGATAAACAAATTGTTCCACATCAACGTAAATAAGCACCAAATTGATCTGTGTTTTAGTAGTAGCCATGACAAAAGAAATCATGGGCATAATATACTTGGGCAGGATTCAAACCTACAACCTCTTGATCTCGGGACAGGTGTCTTATCCACTACACCACCGAGCTTCCGCCCAACAGCCATTGCTGGTTTTAATCCCTGTAGTTTGCAGTGGGTACTGGGTAATTATCCGATTTCATGATTAATTCAGCGCTTGTTCACGTTGATGTAGGGCAATTGTTAATCATTTGCAAAGAATTTCAGAATTAGTTTCATTAGCCGCCCAATGATGCTCCAGGTGGGCTTGAAGATCGGAATACTCTCATCTCCGTGAATCAGCTAGATATTATAGAAACCATACAAATATAGGTGTGTCTAAAGGTGTTGTTCATCTGTGATGCGTTCATTTACAAAGTATTTTGCCGTCGCCATTCCACCTGTGCAGGCCAACCGAAGCCAGGTGACGTACGAGCCGCTGTCAGACACACAGCTGATGGAAATCAACAACCAGGTGAGGCGGTACCTGGACGGATCCCTGGACGAGATCGACATTGTCAACGTCCGGCAGATCCAGTCTATCTTTACCTCTTTCAAGACCATGGTCAGCCAGATGGAGAATGAGGTGGAGAGCCGTCTGCGCAACAAGTTCACCCTCATCGACCGCACAGACCCCAACGCCGTCGCCGCCGCCCAAAAGGTTAGCTTAAGACTGTGTTCGTTTTTATTTATATTATAGTTATTCTGTTTGCGTTTCTGTGCTTTGTAGGGTGTCAGAGAACCTTCATTTGCTATGAAACCAGAAAGTTGCGAGGTTTTGAATGAAGCTTTATTGCTTGAAGGATGGCTCAATGATATAATGTCTTTAATATCTGTTTTCAGCTGTGGGATGTTTGGCAGTTTACATTTTCAGGGAAATCTGATAATCAGATATAGAGAAAACCTATGGAATTTAATCGGGTATTTTACGACAAAATGAGGTCTTCGTGATTTGGAAAGCATATCAGACATAATGAAATATGGACAATTTCTTTTTGTCATGTTGACAAATAATAGTCACGAATTCCTCTTGAACCCTGTGCATCTTGCAGGTATAGACTGTGTGTGCTACACCACTCAAGGATGGATTATTCATACGAACTTATTATTTTCAAAGTTTGTATCTATAGGCTGCATGTCATACAATAGATCATTAGATACTTTGACCAGAGTATCATTTTGATGTAACAAATATAATAACATAATTTTCCTTCATGTATGATGTGGGTCACTTATACGAAGTCAAGGCGATCATTTCTGTGAAGTTTTTATTGTTTCATTCTCCTTGGTTCCCTCATGATGCTGACTCCCTACCATTCTGCTTGTGAACTCCTACCTTTGCAGGCTGGCGTTGTGTTCGATGAGGATGGTGGCGCCACCTATGTGGGAGAAGTGGACGGGCAGGGCTTCGGTATCGGGGTCGCTCCGGCGTCTTCCAAGCCGGCCCACTCCTCTGTGGTGTCAGCGAGGAAAGGAAGAGGGCGCAAGGCAAAGGATAGGGGCAGGTGTGTGTGAGGAATAGTACTTTGTGAAAGTCTGATGCCATATTGTTGCTACTTGAGTACCTAGTATTTCAAGACTTGGATGGATGTAGAAATGGAAGTTTATTTAGGAATATGCTTTGATGTGTATTTGCATGTTTACTTTGTTTTGTTTTGTTTCCTAACCAAATTATTGTGTTGTTGAATAAATTGTATTTCCCAATGAGACCCTCTTTGACTGTGAAGCTTGTTGAAATGATATGGACGTTATGATCAGCTAAATAGCAGAGCATATAACTGATGGACACGTGTTCAGGGCCCCGTTTTATCAAAAGATAAAAATTATTTTAAATTTCCTTACCACACAGACTGCCATAGACTTACAGTTAAAATCAAATATATAATCAATTTTAACTCTTCATAAAACTGGGCCCTGGAGATGTAATTCAGCCTCTGGCTTTGAAAGAATGCTATGCTGTGTGAATATCATTTTGGGAATACCTGCATGACCTGAAATTCATAAGTAAATATATACCATTCAAGAACATGTGAAAGTGATAGTCATTTGATAAATCAGTCAGTTCTTGTTTGTATGTGTTTCATTCAAACAAATATATCTTCCAAAAATGAAAGAGCAACAGACCCCTATGGAAGTCACTTCAGTGACCTATATTCAATTGATCTTCTGGTCTATTTGTAGTAAGGAATCCATCTTCTTTTGTAAACATTTTTCCCCCCATATTTCCAGCCCTCAGCCAAAAGGAGCTTCAAGTCCATCTCCAAGCATCGAGCGGGCGTCGCCTGTCAGGGGTGGCAACGTTGGTCTGGACACCAGAGAGTCGGCGGTTCGGACGGAGACTGGGTCGGCCACCGGCTCCCAGGGCCCCACCTCGGACGGCCAGGGCCAGGCCCGGCCCAACACCCCGCCCCTCCGCACCGTGGCGTTTGAGGAGTTCAAGCATGAGAAGGGCAGTGAGATCAACAGGATATTGATGGAAAATAAAGGTACCTGCACCATCCTCTTTTGTGATTCTTCTCTCTCAATCCCTTTGATAAGTTAGAAACATGGTTTTCGAAAAGTAGAAATATCATATATTTTTATATTTTCATCAAGAAGAAACGCCCTGTATGTATACTTTTAAAAAGTAGAAATACCTTATATTTTATATACTTTCAGTAAGTAGAAATTTCATGTATCTATATATATTTTCATGAAATAGAAATGCCATATATTTCATCCTTTCATTATGTAGAAATATCACACGTGTATATACTTTCAAAGAGTAAAATTAGCATACATGTATATGCTTTCAAAAAGTAAAAATATCTTAATACATGTGTATATTTATTGACATCTGGACCTTTCTGAACAAAATATCATGACATCTCTTGCTCACCTGTTCAGTGCTTCAGATGAGTGAATTTATGTATTTGATAAAAGGTGATATATAAAACAAAAAGAGAGGAGGATTAGTATTTGAAGTATTATATACTCTCAAATTTTCACATTGTAAACACTTCCTCAATGTGCCATTTTTTCTTCTCTTCTTTGTGCAATTGCTGGATAGATATACTGAAGTCCAAGCGGAAGCATTGCCGAGATCTGGCCAAGACTATCAACATGACCAAGCAGGAGATTGACGTCACAAGGACGGCCATCGACAAACTCAGGCAGGAGAAGGCAGAACAAGGTCAGAATTTTTTCTCAAGAACTCCCTTTCTGGTTCATATCTGTTCGATTTGATTTCAGAAGTAATCTTCTTGTGCTCTCTGTGTAGTTCTCCTTTTGTGGTGTGTCCAACCTTCCAAACTTCCTGAATGCAAATTTTATGCAGCATTTATTTTCTGTGTGTCTGTATTAGTAATTGGAATGTTCTCTGGTTTTCTGCATTTCATGTTGAGTGTAGTTGAGTTTGCAATCAAGAACCATATCTGTCAGTGTTATTGATCATGTGGCAAAGAATATGAAAATGGAAAGGGTGTAGAATGGTTTTGTTCCATTTGTATCTAAAAGATTTATTACATATATCAGTTCAAAGGGAAAATGTCAATTTTGAAACCAGTGTTTTGGTATTTTCAATTGGAAATAGATGTTGCTTTGAATTTCCTTTCATATTTTTTCATAATGATGTTCTGAGACCTCCACTAAAATGAATGTTTTAATGTGTCATACAGAAATCCTCAATTCAGATTTTGTAAAGTAAGAGCTTGGTAAAGGTATCAAGACTTTGAATAATGTGCAAATGAGAAACCATTACACTCTTGTGATTTTTTTTTGTGTGTGTAATTTTCTAGGGGAGTTTGTGAACGAGGAGGGAGAGACAGTGATCAGTGAGGAAGAGTTCCAGATGATCAAAAAGCTGAAGGAGCTCAAGGCCTCGTACCGCAGTGACTACGAGGAACTCCGCCAGGTCAAGTCCGAGATCCAGTACTGCCAGAAGCTGGTGGACCAGTGCAGGCAACGTCTCGTCACGGGTGAGTTTGGAATTTCACGCAATTGTTATTTTCTTTTATTATTCAAGATTGGCTGCTTGCTAGTTGTAGAGAGTAAAGTCATGTGAAACTTTTCAAAATTGTCTGAAATTTTACGTTTCTATAGCATTTTTTTTTTAAATACAAAAATGCTGTTTGGAAATGCAAAGGTTTATTAACCTCAATTGATACTGACTTGGTGTCCTAGAAAAAATAGGCTATGTGTAAAGCTCATCCTACAGTACATTCTGATAGCAGAAGTACATATGGTAATATTTTGGAACATTAAAGGCAGAATATCACAATGATATTTTCTTGAGTGCAGAGACTTGAAATTGCTAGTGATTTCTAGGTTTTCCAATATTCTCTTCCCCTATTGGAATGACTTCAAAAATATGGTATTTAAGGAATATTATTAGAAACGTTCTCTGAATGGAATATTTGTCCTCAGAGTACTATAGGTGAGGTTTGATATCTTTCCTCCCACTCTCATTCCAGAATTTGACAACTGGTACTCGGAGTGCTTCTTGAGCGCCGAGGAGGGACAGAGCAGTTCTGGGGCAGGCATTGGAGTCAGACCAGGAACTATGTATGACATGGTGAGTGGAATGTGAAGGGCCCGCCCAGATTCACCTTGACTAAGGCTGGGTTCATTGTACCACATGGATTTTGTGAGACCAGAGAGAACTTTTCGAGGCAGAATTGTTTTCTGCAAAGTTACGATTAGCAGTATGTTACTGTATCAAATACTGATGAGGGAGAGGTAGAGGATGTATGATATTATGGAATGAGTTCAGGTTTCATGCTAAAGGTGTTTATGTTGTCTCTGTTAATAAAATTATTTCTCGCACGGTATTGCAGACCAGGATGGCTGCGTTGCAAAAGAATCCTTGTGTAATGCCCTGCTCATGCTACAATGAACACGGTTACAATGAAATTTCATTACAACGTAGTAAAGATGTCTCAAAATTATTATCACTACAAAGTCTATGGTGCAAATGTTCCTTTTGTTATAACAAAATTTCAATGTAACAAAAGAAAACTGCTGATCCCGAAGTCTTCATTGTAACTGGAGTCACCTGTATTACAAGTCAGTGTACAAAGTGTTCGAAATTCATTCTACAAATAGAAGAGACCATAACAGGCTTGTGAAATTAAACTATCATGGTTTTCTGTATCTGAAATGTAATGAATAAAGTTAGTGATGTCTGTCCCAAAACGTGAATATACCAGAGATAGATTAATTTTTTTTTATCTCTCTTTTTCTGCTTTCTCCTGCAGCCGGAGGATGAAGGAGAGAAGTTTGAGCGCCTGCAGTCTGAGCTGCTCATGGAGAACCCTGACTCTGCCTCATTCTACAACGCCAAGATGAGGACGGACAGACGGGTGAGTTAAGAGCCTCTTCTTCAATCTAATCGCCATTTCACCCCAAACTCAGTCTGGGGAATATTGATTTCCTGTCATTTGTGGGTCTACCGTGTGTTTTGATGAATGTTTGTATTGTTTCCACTACTTTACGATAAGTCTCACTTTGAAATGAACAGAAAGGAAGAAGAACAAAATATACCAAACTTATGCGTTCAGTTTTTTTTTAGCCAAGAGGCAGGCTGCTGTTAGTCCTGTATGAGGTTTGGTTCTTATAATCGCACAGGAATATGATTACATTTAAATAAAGTGACTATGAAAGTATTAGGTATCATGCTGTTTGCACAGGGTTACTTCTGATTCAGTGATAATTTTTAATATTTTTACAACATATATCTCTGTAGCAGCTAATAAACTTTACTTTATGGACATTCATTCATTCAATCCCACAAAAATGTTTTGATCAGTGATTTTCTTTTTCTTCCACACTTGCTGATAACAAAATTAGCACTTTAAAAAAAGGTGTGAAAATAGCTGGCTAATCATAGTATTCTTATTAAACAGGAACAATAAACAGTTAAAAACGAGACAATTTTGTTCTTTGCAGGAGGAGATTTGTAAGAGTATCATTTGCAATATGTGGATCCTTCAATCATCTCATAAAACCTGCTGAAGTATACATTGATATTGACATATGATTCTTCTTTCTTCCTTTTGTTATTTTTTCCACTTGCAGCAAATTTTGGAGCAAACCATGCAGCAGCCGCAGCCCCAAGTGTCATCCAATCGCAAGCGCTCGGTCACATCGCCGACCGTCACCGTTCGCAATCAACCTCCCACCATGATGACTGTCCAAAACTAGTGCAAACGCAAAGAACAAGTCTTTTTTTTTCATAATCTTATGCTGTCAACTGTATGGATGATAAATTTCCAGATTGCATTTTGTAGCGATCACGTAAAGACAAAGACCACTGCTGTTTCCAGTTGATTTCAGCCAAAGAAGAGAAGTCCAAGCCAATTTCAGCTAAAGAAAAGTTTTCCATAGCCAGAATACCTTTGAAAGTTTTCAAACACACAGATCCAAAATGTCTTCTTGGATTCAAAGTTTGTGCACATTTTTACGAGATAGGCATCCGGCCTCTTTCGTGTTAACATAGGCCTTTCCAGACCGGCTGAACATTGCTATTGTAGCATCGCCCAAGCAAATGAGCCGACAGAATTATCAACCACGAGGTGTTTGCATACGATAATGCAAAATGCGTAATGGAAATGTGTAGTTTTACATTACTGTTGTAGAAATAATGTACGTGTATGCACTTGCCCATCCCATTATTATAGAGGGAGCAGGGTTCCCAAGCAACAGTCAATGACATCTTAATATTAAGAATGCTACTCTTTACTCAATCAGATTGTCAAGTCAACCTTGCTGGTGACGATACTGTCCCCGATGAGGTCATTCCATGTCTGGTTCATGTGGGACCTTATGCTTATGGCAAGAAATACAGTCATATTTCATCTTAAAAGAAAATATGCCGTAGATATGGAGGACAGCTTATCGTATACAGAAATGTATGTTCCAAGAATCAAATGTTTAATTTTTCTAGAATGTCAAATGAGCTTAGCTTTGTGGAGGCTAATTTTATGCCCAAAAACACAAGAACTCAAGAAGAAAAAAATAATTACAGATAATCAAAGCACATCTTCACAAATGGTCTGTGTATGCTGCATTTCTGTGGTTGTTTATAAAACTGAAAATATTGCTTTATACGTTGAAAGTACATACTAAGCTTAGTGGATATGAGATCAACATCATTCTTCTTTTTTTTTTAATCGTATTCATTATGTGTTCATCCTGTGTGCTGCCACTCGTCATGCAAAATGATATGACTACAATGACAGGAATATAACAGCATGGCCCAATCATATTATGTTGAACCAGCTATACCACTGCAGTACTTTATATGTGCAGTCACATACATACACCGTAAGTTGGTATGTCTCCTCGCAGAACATGTTGTGTTAACCACGAGAATATTATTGTGTAAACCCAGATGACATACAGTATTTTGATACATTCCAACATCAACAGTGATACAGAGTGTACCATGAAGCTATTAAGATACAAGGTACTTCCTTCACTGGGGTCAATTCTGTGTGGATGTAGGAAGTATTATTGACTTTTGGAATGCTTTGCTTCTGTGCTTGTTCACTTATAACTGAATTCAAAAGGAAACAAAATCTGGACACTATGATGAGAGATTGACACAAACAGGATTTTGACGTTATACAGAATCAATGTATCCAAGGCAGACACTGTTCTTATATGATTTGAGTTGATGGGCTGGTGCCGTACTTGTGCAAATTGCGGAGAATGTGATGCTATGTACAGAGAATGCAGAAATTGTATATATCTGAGAGGAACAAAATAGTGTATCTGTTGTATATTGTAATCACTCTTATTGTTTGATATTGAGATCAATATCATCCAGAGGAGTGTGATATATTTATTCCAAGCTGCTCTATTAAAGTGGCCAAAATTCACGAAGATAGTTTAACTCTAATCCATCAATAATGCAGATTTTTATGGCGTATAATGCAATGCGACCCAATGCGTGTGCCAACAGACGTCCAGTAACGAATGAACACTGCCACATGCATGTGAGATGTATGCCCTCTTATTGCGTTTGTTGGGTTGTTGTTTTGTTGTTTTGTTTGTTTGTTGTTGTTGTGTTTTTTTTTTTTGTTTTTTTTTGTTTTTTTTGGGGGGGGGGGGGTTGTTCGTAGACTAAATTCACAACATGGATTTGATTTAAACTATCTTTGTGAATTGCAGCCAGTGTGTGTAAATAATGTGAATAAGTGGAGTATACATTGTACTTGATATGTTATGAAATTGCCTAATCAACTTTTCAATTCAAGGTTATTTCTTCTTCTTTTTTTCTCACATATGCCTATGTCTACATGAATTTGTGTCAGCATAATCATGCAATATGTCCTTCCATTGATGCATTCACCTTGAAGTCAAGTTTTGTAGGCAGGCGGAATTTAACGATACGCTATGTTCACATTAAATGGCAAAAAGATACATCTAATGTATGTACTGCGTTCATGATTGTCCCTTGTGTTGAATTGAATAAGCTTGATTGTGTGAGAGCAATGATTTGTGTGTCTAATTGTCTTTCAGTATTGCCTGCAAGGAATCCAGATAGATGGGATGGCAAGACCTGAAAGTGATCTTAGAAGAGAGCTTATTCTGTACATAATTAAATAGGGGCCCATTAACCCGTTGAGGAAGGGCTGATTTTGCCACAACACGCATTTCCCATAAGACACCTGCCCGGATATACTCGGAACTCGTCCTCAACGGGTTAAAGGCTACTGCCCGAGTACCTGTATCCCTGGTTCTGGATAAGTGTATGAATGGCAACTAAATTCTATCCCACTGTACAGCTTCACTCATGACTGGAGTGGGGGAACAAAATCACCTCTAAGAAGAAGAAACATAATAAACTAGAGAGATGGTGAGAAAGAGGCAAAGTATTTTCTTGCACAAATTCATGTTATTAACCTATCATATCAACTACAAAAGACAACATTGTATGTAAATAGGTTGTATTTAGTGATATCAAATTCTGACACTAAACTAGTAATCAGTTTTCGTCCAGGAAAACAAACAACACACACACACACACACACGCACACACTCAAGCCAAATATATATCAAGGCTCTTTGTGCCACATACCAGTCATAGTTTTGTCTGTGCAGGTCTTCATTTCTTAGTTTGTAAGATAATTTATATTTTCTTTCTGACTACTACTGGGAGATGGGTATCTAATTCAATGGCACATACATTAAAGGGATGGTACAGTTTTGTCTGAGATGGAGCTTCAGGTTTCTAACATTTTTTTGTGTGAGATAATGAGAATCTTCTTGTGTAATGCAAAAGAGCATGCAATTCTAAGAGGAATTCACGGTTTATTTGATGAAAATTGGTTTTGAAATGGCCGAGAGATCCAAAAACAAAGAGGTCATAATAAAAGTTGGGACTCGCCTTTTATTAGCACCACTTTGTTTTACTTTAAGCTTGGTTATTTTGACCATTTTATAACTGATCTTCATCAAATAAACTTTGAATTCCTGTTAGAATAGTATGCTCTTTCATATTTCATAAGTGGTTTCTAATTACCTCACAAAAAGTTAAAATCTGAATCCCCAATCTCAACCTGAAATATACCATCCCTTTAACACAGAAGTTAGGGTGACTGCAAATCTATTGAAAATATCAAAATCTCTGGCAATGCAAGACGAAGTTAACATACCAAATTCTGATAATGACTTGATAAACTGGCATCACAAAAGTTGACGTATATTTCAGAGATACTTGAGGGAGTTTACAAGTTTCAAATGGCCAGTAATGAAGAAATTTAATGGTTGCATAGGAGGGACACTGATACATCCACCACAAATAAAAAAAGAAAGTATAACACTGTAGAAGTGGAAATTTTCGCGGTGTTGAAATTTGCGCGCATTTTGCGCAATCTGAAATCGGCGCGAAAATAAAAGCACGCGAATATTTTTGCTTGCCATATGTTCCTGTAGTTGATGTCTGGATTCCGCCGAATTAAAAACAAGCGAAACTCTTCTTACCCAGCCGAGCGCGAAAACTTAGTCACGCAAAAATATCAACTTTTACAGGACACTGTACTCCTTGCCTTCCCTTTTCTCTCTCTCTTTCTCTCCCTTTCTGTTTATTTCTCACTTTCTATCTCTTCCTTTCTTTTATACATCTATCTCTCCCGACACCAATACCATCATATGCTGTGTATCAAAATAAATACACAATCACAACAGAAGTAAAATGTATGGCATCTTTTTATGTACAGGCGCAGCTATCAAACATAAGAACAGTCTGTGTACAAACTTCTGTATACTCGTATACATTTGAGTGCATCTAACAATGCCCATTTATACTCATATTTCGCATGCAAGGAAAAATCATGAATGGCTTTCAATAGTGAGCTAGATACATATCATTAGCACATGTCATACACAGCAATTCAAGCATTTCTAGGAAGGCTATTACAGGCAGTATGCTTCATAAGTGTGAGGCCATTGCTTTTATTGTTCAGCACATTAACCCTTACTGTGTTTTGTTTGTCACTTGGCAAGCATTGCCATAGTTCTTTCTTTGACAATTCACACAGATGTTGGGAAACTTATTGTCACTGAAAAGAGATCACCATGCATCAAATCCCCTATGATGCCCAATAGAATCACCATGGCATTCCTGTTGGACTGAGGCAAATTGCTACACCTCAGTGAGCTCATGAACTTCACAGCAAGGTCAAGTTTGGATGGACTACTAAATGCTGACGAAAAAGCATGACAAGTTAAGCTACATATAAGTGTTTAATGCACATACTAGAGTTCAGTATACGGTGTATCTAATTAAACATTAGCTTACAACACAATAAACAGTTAAACTTTTAAACTTTTGAGGTAGGCAGGGCATATATGTCACCCCACTGCCCTTGATATTTTGAATATATGACAGATCTCTGACATATACAGACATGTACATTTCACTAATAAAACAAGGAAAAGTAGAAATTACGCGGTGCGTAATATATGTCCCCGCCGGAAGTAGCATTTTGTAACAAAATGTGCAATATAGGTAAAAAATCAAGGTCAAAGGTCAAAGAAGTCAAAGGTCAAAATTCTGTGTAGAAATTTTGAAGCCCTCACCTAGTGCCATCACATAAAGCAAACGGAATCGAAATCGGGTTAGAAATGGCGAAGGAGTAGCATTTTGTAGCAAAATGATGACATAAATGGTATCCCGGTGTACCAAATAAAAATCAGCCATTTTGTTGAATTATTTATTTTTTTAAAAAGGTTGTACCCTGGGTGCCAAAAAGAGGAAATTATTTTGGTGCTGGAGCTAGCGCGCGCTAGCCAGTGCACTGCACTGCACTAAAGCCCACACTAGTGGTATCACAGTGTGCCATGCATGCATAGTATAACATGCAGCGCCATGGGAATGACTATGTACACGCACACACAGTGCATGCATTTTTCTCTGGCTGTCCTCTAGTAGCTGTGAGGTGGCGCTACACAACGCGGTAACCCGGGGTACTACAGTACCCCGGGGTAACGCGTGATGCATCAAATGTACAATATAGGTCAAAGGTCAAGGTCAAAGGTCACAACTGAAATTCTGTGTATAAGTTTTAAAGCTCCCATGTAGTGCTATCATATAAAGCAAACAGAATCAAAATTGGCTCATAAATGACAGAGAAGTAGCAAATTGAACATTTTGATCACACACGGACGCACGGACGGACGCACGGACGGACGCACGGACGGACGCACGGACGGACGCACGGACGCACGGAGACACACACGTACGGAGCCCGTTTCATAGTCCCCTGCTCGAACTCGTTCGGCGGGGACAACAACTTAAACTCAGCATATTTCACTTCTCTACCATGAAACATTTAAACACAACTTACATGCAAATCTAATGGCACTTTAAGTATATGTAAAAGTACAGTTCTGTGATGGGCAATGTGAACAGTGCATGAAGGGGATTTGAATTGGTGTGAAACACACAAGGCCTTCAAAGTAAAAACACCATTCTGGTGTACTGTACCACATGAGCATTAACTAATCAAACACTGCACTTTTTGATATATGACAGATCAACCTAACAAATTTCACTTAGCTCAGAAATGCATCTGACATCAGTGAATCAATCAATTGATCAGGCTTTATTCTACAAATGACAAATCAACATTCATCTGCATGCAGAGCTCCTAATACATGTGTATTCATCAGAGATACGAAAACAACGTTGACTACCTGGCTGGGTATATGCATCGTCATTGGCTTTACAAGGGATATTAAATTGAACTGTTATCTTTCGTGCTATTCTCATTTTGCACACTGCAGTCAAGCACTAAGAAGCGTAACACATTACGCTATAAAGTGCATGCTATGAAGAATAAATGCATGATCACATGACCTGAATACATGTTTTTTTCATTGGCTAAAGTACAATGTACCTTGAGCACACCTCAACTAGTGTAGACAACAATGACATTCTTTCTTTCTTCTTCTTTTCTTCTGTAAATCCATGATTCTGATCCATCGTAGGATATACATATATGCCAGGAGCATACATCGAGATACACTGTCATTAAGAGTGAAAAGTTCAGGTTGTTTTACATTAACCCTATTCTAACTGGGGGGGGGGGGGGGGGGGGGGGGTCAAATTGACCCCCCCCCCTCGACGTTTCGCGCCATGATTCCGCAACGCGCAAAGATTTTGCCGCGTCGTTTCATGACTTTTTTCATTCGAGTCTCCCGCATATTTTGAGACCAAATTTGCGACGTCCGGGTACACCGTTCTGAAGTTATGCAATGTTTAGTATCTGCATGTCAACCCGAAAAACGCTTGAATTCATGATTTTGTGTGCAAATCCAATGCAAACTGTGTTTTTTTGTTTAATTGATATAAATTAGATTATTTCAACTTTTAACCATTGAAATAAATCAATTCTAATGTAGATAAGCTTGAAAAAGTGCCTCCAACAAATTTTGACAAAAAAACAATAGAAAACAAAAGATCGAAAAAAAAATAAAATACATAAGAAATTAACAAAACAATGAAAAACAAAAGAAAATGATTTTGATTGCACTATTTTTTTAATAGAAAATTGTTTGATGTGCCTTGAGGAACTCTGACACAAAAATTTGATAATCCTTCAGTCTTTTTGATGGAGTTATAGGTGAAATTATTATTTCATGCGTCAATTTGCATAATTAATTTATTAAAAAATATGAAATCAAAATAGAATAGGGTTAAGAGTCCTTCATGACGGCACGGTTTCATCTCATCATGTCTCCACTGTCTGAGCTGTCCGCATCTGTTGCTATGACGTCAACCACGGCCACATCCCCGTCCCGGGGCAGGGTGACTATCACCTCGGACGCATGCTCCATGGTCCATGCGTGGAAGTTCTCCTCGCCAAGCTCACGGTAGAGTTCATTTTGTCGCCTCTGTGAGCGGGCAACCTCTGCGTTCATCCTGTATGGATCAAGGAAAAAAAAATATCAACAAATATTGCCTTTTGCACCGTATAGCAATAGCAGGATGATTCATTCTGAAGCAAAATTTCCTTGACTGCACCTAAGCTGTTGAATCATGACTCAAACAACAGAAGTGTCAGTGACAGATTTTATATGGCATGAAATATGCCCATTGTTACATGTTCTTGTTGTTGTTAGCATTAATACCACCTGAATTTTTATTATCATTATCATTAGCATCATTATAATTAGGTACTGGTATCATATAATTATTATTATTATTTAATATCATGCATCATCATCATCAATTGGTATTATCATCATCACCATTGTAGCAGCGCTGTACTGCGTTACCATGGTGACCACAGTGCACTGCTCTGTCCTGAAAGTGAAAAATGTGCAAAACCCTCTTGCATCTTGTATTTACATTGATTTAGGGAAAGAGAAGGAAAGGCTGTTTAAAACTAGGACGGGTGCCTGATATTGTATTTGTACAGTTTTTTATTATGATATTGGCAGTAGAAGTGGGCACTGCAAAATGTCACACTGCAGCACAGCACCACAGCTGACAGTTGACCGCTCTGCCTGACCTTTTGATAAAGTACCCCTTGGCCCAAAGCCTCATTACCACTGACCATAACAAATCACCACCTCTTAGGGAAGAACACCGCCACTGACCCCTCACTCTTTAGTGTTTCCGGGGTCGTTTTTCTTCCAAGTTCAGGGCAAATAGATCTCATTGTGTGCATGAATAAGATGACAGGGAAATATACCAGTTGCTGTCTGATTGACGCGTCCTAATGCCAGGCAGCTAAAAACAAAATCTGACCCCAGACTGGACGGAGACTTCGTGTGCATCTTTGACCCCTGAAGAGGAAGTGAGTTTGACCACGACCTCCACTTCGCTGTCATGATCGAGCCATATAAAAACCCTGAAAACTCGGAATTAGCAGGGACTTTGAAATTGCCATTGACTGCTGATTATGCTGCCCGAGATCAGCTTGTCTAGCTGATTTTTCTCCTCAACTTCATGACTTTTGGCTGAAAACTGTGAGAGGACTTTGTTTCGTCAGGCAGTCCTTGTTTCTCCACAATATTTGGCTGAAAATTTGGAGAGGACTTTGTTTCGCCTGGCAGCCCTTGCTTTTCAGCCTATGCCTCGACAGCCTGGAAATAAGCATCTTTCCCCGGGAGGAGAACAGCATCGCAGCCCACAACCAGTCTATTACAACCGGCAATTAGAAACTGTTGACTTTGTATACACGTGTATAAGAGGATAATGTCCGCTCAATCTCTGCCGATGACTGTCACAATGCGGCATCTACATCATTTCAGGCAAATCTGACTCTTTGCTCCTTGCCACATTCATGCCGAGCATCCAGTCGACCGTCATCCCGTTCCCGTTTCATCTCGTTTTGGACCCGTCGTGTTTGAGCTTTTCGCCCCGATCTCGTCCGTCGCGCTCATCTTCGACGACGCCCTCCTCGCGAAGTGACGCACGCCATTCAAGGGATATTTAGCGGAACATTCCTGGACTTAACATAAACTGGAGATTTCGCGCCCTGATACACCGTGTTAGATTATTGGTGGTGAATGTTTATATCAATATTTGGAATTTCCTAATTCGGATAATATCTGTGGATCCACATTATTGAGCTTGATGTTGAACAAGTCAAGAGGGGTAATGTACGTTTGTTCAATTTATACTTAGTTGTAAGCATTATTCTGAACGCTAGAATAATATAAGATTTTTGTCTGTCACTACAACGCTATAAATGACAGCGTGTCGATACAGGCTTGACAGGTATGATCCTGATCGATTGTAAATAAAGTCCGTTCAATTGAGAAGGCCATTGCAAATGTAAACTGAACTGTCTCACATGTGTTTGCTTTAACCTCGTTGTCTCGTAAACAATTAAAAAAAAATAGGGGAATTGGTTATTGACCCTTGCGCGTGCAATTTAAGCAAAACAATAACAAGCACTCACACTATTACAACAATACCAGTTCTTCCTAAACCATCATCATATTAAATCAGCATTATCATTGCCATTATTAGGTGATCCGAGTATCCTCTCGGATCACCTATTGTATCTGTACGGATTCTTTCTTCTTCTTCTTCTTCTTTATTTCTTTCTCCTCAAATCTTGTGTATCGGTTAACTTAAAAAGTCCCCTACCTATCACTTTCAAACTTATACCATATATGTATCATGTCCTAAGGACGACAGATCTAGTGTATCAATGTGATCAGTTAAACGTGACGTCATTATGACGTCATTATCTGAAATCACGTTTACATCAATATCTCATTAATGGAATGGAATTTTTGAATGAAATTAAGATATCATATAGTTCAAGTCAAGGTCTATTGATATATTTCATAAAATTTAGTCACGTTCATACTAAACGAGCGCGTACGCGCGCGTTGAAATTTAAACATGCTCCAACCAACCTCAAAATTGTTTTGCACACGTTTCAGGTCATTTACTGCATTTCAAAAAAAATCGACGGACGCGTACGCGCGCGCGCATATACGCACGCAAAGCTCATATGCAATGGAAATTTCACGTTTTATCGCACGGATCGAATGTCTGAAATGTCAAGGAATATTTCTACCAAGTTTCAAGTCGATCCGATTCAATATGACGTCATACGGGCCCGTCAAAGTTGAAATTCCGCGCGCGCGTCAATGGCGATATGCAGTGCAACTATGCCAAAAAATTGCTAATTTTAGATCCGATTTTACTCGTCAGGATGGACGGTGACCCCCCATTTTCTTTACATATTTTGAAAGCTGATGAGTTGTACATGTCATTTCATGGGAGGGCAATGCTGACAAAATGATTAAAAGATATCAAATTTCTTAATAAAGTAAAAAAAGTAAATTTTCAAAATGACGTCATCAAATTTCAAGTTCACTCAAGCTTATCTCACTAGTCCTTTGTCAATTTTCACCCAGATTTCAGTATGTTGTAGCTTATTTTATGTTCTTTCAAACATAAAATTACAATATTTTGATTAGATAACAGTATCACCTCGTAAAAATGGATTGAATGTGATCTTGTCAAATTTGACCAGTTTACGTGTTATCTCTATGGGAGTGCAGTTTTTCTGGAAATGAAAATTGACATGACTATCTTTATCGAGCACTAGCTAACTTACCCTTCGGTGAATTTCTCCCAGATTTTAATATGTTGTAGCTGAGACTTTACGCTACCGTAAGTGTGCCCTTCGTTTTTTCATACGATGTCGGGATCACGTCAAAACTTTTGGTTGAAATTCAGGCTTATCTTCGATGTATTGAGATATTTCTTTCTTTCTGCAACTTTCTTTGCAATAACTCAAGAAAAACGGCCTCTATCACTTCCATATTTTGCACATGTTTAGTTCATGTCACGTCAATTATTTCATAAAATAACAACTACTTGATCGGACACCATCTTGGGTATGTAAATTAGGGTCAAAGGTCATAAGTGTTTCATCGAGTATCTTAGTGAATACATGTCCTATCTTTCCCATATTTTGCACACGCAAAGACCATGTTACAAGGATCATTTCACAAAATAATTACTTTTTACTCAGATGCCATCTTGTCTGTGCAAATTGAGGTCAAAGGTCATATGTACTTCTTTTTGTATCTTCGTTATGACGTGTTATCTCTATGGGAGGGAATTTTTTTTAATGTGAATATTGACATGATCGTCTTTATCGAGCACTAGCTAACTTACCCTTCGGTGATTTTCTCCCAGATTTTAATATGTTGTAGCTGAGACTTTACGCTACCGTAAGTGTGCCCTTCGTTTTTTCATACGATGTCGGAATCACGTCAAAACTTTTGGTTGAAATTCAGGCTTATCTTCGATGTATTGAGATATTTCTTTCTTTCTGCAACTTTCTTTGCAATAACTCAAGAAAAACGGCCTCTATCACTTCCATATTTTGCACATGTTTAGTTCATGTCACGTCAATTATTTCATAAAATAACAACTACTTGATCGGACACCATCTTGGGTATGTAAATTAGGGTCAAAGGTCATAAGTGTTTCATCGAGTATCTTAGTGAATACATGTCCTATCTTTCCCATATTTTGCACACGCAAAGACCATGTTACAAGGATCATTTCACAAAATAATTACTTTTTACTCAGATGCCATCTTGTCTGTGCAAATTGAGGTCAAAGGTCATATGTTCTTCTTTTTGTATCTTCGTTATGACGTGTTATCTCTATGGGAGGGAATTTTTTTAATGTGAATATTGACATGATCGTCTTAATCGAGCACTAGCTCACTTACCCTTTGGTGAATTTCTCCCAGATTTTCATATGTTCTAGCTGAGACTTTGCGCTATCATTAAATTTATTTCGTTATTTCATACGATGTCGGGATTACGATAAAAAACTTGGTTGAATTTAAAGCTTATCTTCTATGTATTGAGATATTTCTTTCTTTCTGCATCTTTCTTTGCAATAACTCAAGAAAAACACGCCCAATCACCCCCATATTTTCCACATGTTTAGTTCATGTCACGTACATTATTTCATAAAATAACAACTACTAGATCGGACAACATCTTGGGTATGTAAATTAGGGTCAAAGGTCATAAATGTTTCATCTTGTATCTTGGTGAATACCTGTCCTATCTTTCCCATATTTTTCACACGTATACACGATGTCGCGAGAATCATTTCACAAAATAACCACTATTTCATCAGATGCAATCTTGGGAGTGCAAAGGTGGGTCAAAGGTCATATGTACTTGTTGCTGTTTCTTCGTTATAGTGTATACAGAATTTGGTACCAAACATGGCAGATATGACTCCCTTTGCTAAATGAGAATGCAAACATCACACGGCCAATGTCTCTAAACACAGATGAAACTTGTATGGTCATGCCTATTGCGATCAGGACTCGAATCATTGATAAAAAAAATCGGATCACCTTAATTTGTCAGTGATGACAAATTACAATCTCTAGTTTTCATTTATCATTATCAACAAACATGTGTAAAATCATCTTGCAATATGTCACTGTAAAGTGTAAGCTTCCAGTCACTTAAAATTTAACTCGCACACAAATTCAGACTCGATCAATCAAATGTCAAAAATTTCATTCTTATTAAGGATCAATTCACTCCTAGCCTTGCCAGAATCTGACAAACACAAGGTCTAAACTGTTAAAAATGGAAGGCTAAAAACTGTACATGATGTACATTCTGTCTCTGTTTCATGGCATTCTCACCTTCTGCTTTCACTCAGGGCCCTTTCCATGAATTTATCTGCTCTCTCCTCTTCATCAGTGCTGGGATTAGCGACACCATTTCGCATCTGTCGGGCTTCCTGAAAAAACAAACAGATAGAAGAATTAAAAACACATGGTCATGGATAAAACTAGTAGTAGGCCCTAGGTCCTAGTGGTGGGTAGTCATTTGGGTCCATGTACAGTAGCTGTTATGTCTGTCCATGATCGAGCTGTGTTAAGGGATAAGGTTAACAAATTGCAATGCAAACTGCATGACAGTCCAGACTACTCTTATTAAAGGCATGGCAGTTAGGGTCGCCTCTACGTACAGACACAGCACAGCGACAGTCAATGAGGTACAATCATGATGTTCATCCTCCTCCCTGGCCTGGCCTGGTAAAGCTAGTGCTGTGTACTGAAGTAAGACTACCGTACTATTTACAAGTAACAAGTCAGTAGGTCCTATAGAATCTACGAACAAAGAAGCTGAAGAGAATAGGTTTGCATCATATAAATTACCCTTTGCTCAGCATAGTTTTGAGTCACAAAGTCTGCTAAAGATCGACTGCTCTGATTATCTTCTCCAGTTTCTCTGTCCTCGTTTGCGTCTCCGTTGGTACTACAGATCTTTCGTTCTTCTGCCATGTTTAAAGCTCTTCTGTGTCGCGGGTCCTCCTGTCGTACACCCCGGCACCGTGTGTAGCCGCGCAGCCGACTCCACACCACAGCTAGCTCTGGGGGATCGGAGCGAAGCGTCTTGGTACCATGGGTACGGATTGCTGCGAGTTTGGGCGATTCCACCTCAAAACTGCCCGGCCCTTGACGAAACGCGCCTGACCCTAGACAACTCGACCCGGTCAATGGCGGGCATTATTTTGATTAATTTATCTTTCAGTGAAGAAAACATCGCTTTAAAAATCAAAACGCCATTTATTGAATGACTCATGTAAAGATATGTATACACATATGCATTCCGAATTTATTCACATTATTATAGGCCTACTATACTAGTATAAACACAGACATACGGTGCATATACTGTACCCTATTGTTTGCATTTTACAGAACGGTGAAATTTTCATTAAATCGGACATTAAAAAGAGTAAAACAGTGTTAAAGCTTTTAGTTCACATAACTTTGGATTCCACATAGTAACATTAGTCAGATTCACCACTGTGCAAGGTAGCTATGTTAGAGTCTCAAAACTTAATCTTAACAACCATTCATTATAATTAACTTGCAATCAGTATGGAGATGGAACAATATCCCATTGATTTGAGACCGGCACTCTTCGAAGTATTCAAGTTTAGTGAGAAAAAAAATATGAAAGCGTTATAAGTGTCTGTCTCATGTGTGGGGCTTCTGGATTGCTCTAATAAGGACATGTGGGAATGAAGTTCCTCCAAATATTCAGTTTGAATAATTGAATGCATGAGACATCTTGCTTTAGGAGTCCACTAAACCAGGAAGGCGAGGCAGATACTCTTGTTGAGTGGAAAAATTCATTGATCCGTCCAAAAGTAGGATTTTTCTGAGGTTTCCGAGTTGATTTCGTGCAGTGTCATCTTTTCTTGTAAAATTTCAAGTTATTTGTGATCCAATACGAAGGCAATAACAAAATACAACAATGAAGATTACAAAAGATAATATCAGAGGACTTTTAAGAGGAAATCCTTGACCCGTCCGCTAGACTCGACAAAGTAGTCAGCTTCACGCATACATGATTTAAATATGAAAAAAAAAAAACCCACAAGAACTGATACCAAAACAGAACGAAATTAGAACTATACGCATGCATAATTCTACACAGGTGAACTGTTTAGCAACAGGTATTGCTACTCTACACTGCAAAAACATCGGTGATGGATTTAACACCATGGGTGTCAAATTTAACACCGATAAAGTGTCAATAGAGGACCACACCCACAGGTGTAAAAAAAAAACGTATGCTGTTTCAATTCAAATTCGATTCAAATTCAATTCAAATGATTTTATTTCCATGTAAAGTAATACAAAGCAATTGTGATGGTGTTGTCATAGTGTTCACCACTTCGTGGTATATTTGACACTAGCTGGTGATAATTCAATAATTACACCGCATGGTGTTAAATTGATATTGCTGATGTTAATGTAAATGGTATAACACCCGTCCAGCTTCAATAGGAGACCATACCAACTGGTGTTACTGTGTTAATATGTTCACACTTTATTTTTTCAAAAATCAAGTACTTCACTTGATCGGAAAATTCTTGATCGTCTTGTTTTTCAAAATCAACAAGAAGAACAGTAAGAAACTCTTCAAAAACAATTTTATATTTTGAAATGACACCTGAGGTGTTAATCTAACACCATAAATGAGCACCGGAAATTTAACACCAGCTCGGTGTTTCATAGTTATCACCGGCCTTTTATTGCAGTGTATGGAGTTATATCGCTACATTTAAATACTACAGTGAGCCGTTGCTTACTATACGTATATGGCATCGTTCTCATTCAGTATGTTATCATGTTCTGTTTTTTTTTCCCTGCTCAAGGACCACAATATAGACTCCACAAAATATGTGCATGGCACTATCGATTTATGTACAATGTGAAGTTATGGATTGCAGTTTCTTCACACATGAGACTACATGTATAATCTGTATCTATCTTTATTTAGCTCAGTTTTCTTATGCCGAAAAGACTATGGAATTTTCATGAAAATGAAGTTACCAAATTCGATCTATATTGTAGCTTTCATGTGTACTTGGATTTTTTTTTTTTTTTTTAAGTTGGTTGTATCCCTGAAAACCAAACCTTTGATAATCCAACTCTGTCGAGCTATCTGGTATTCAGGCCGTGATTGTCTAGGGTCGAGTACGCTGGAGGTCGAGTTGTCCAGGACCCATAACAGGAACGTATACACCCAAGGGAGTGTTCGAGTATGAATGATGTCACCAGCTCACTTTGCGCTAGTCTGCTTGTTTTTTTCTTCCCTAAGCTGAGGACTGTCTGTAAAAGGTAAGAAGGCATGAAGTCACCCTAATTTGCCGTCATAATTTGGTAAAATCCCCAGAGTTTCTAGTCGATTTGAGTTCTATGAATCTCCAAACACAAAACAGCTGGTGACGACAGAGGGTTGCTCGAGTTCAGGCTCTCGACTCGGGACTCGAGCCCATCGAATGGAATAGCGGCGAGTCTCCCGATACTCTAGCAACCAGCGGGTCTCGCTCTGTGCACTTCATATAAGTAGCGATGTACCACGGTACAGTGCACTTAGAATTACTCCAGTGTACAATTGTACTTGGTATGTCACCGTTCTTGGTTAGAGAGTGTGTACTTTCTATTATCAAAACCCCACTAGTATCAGTATCGGAACCTTCTACAAACAACATGTAAACATAAACTTGGTTCTTGATTAATGCCCCTCCGCCAAGCTCAATACAAGGGAGGAGGTTATGTTTCCGTTTGTTTGTTTGTTTGTGTGCAAAATAACTCAAAAAGTAGTTAACGGATTTGGATGAAACTTGCAGGGAACGTTAAGAATGATGCAAGTAACAGATGATTAAGTTTTGGTAGTGATCCGAGAATTTTGGGGGAATTTATGAAGGATTTTTGATATTTTTGCAGGTAGGGTCAATGAAGTTGGGAGTTCAGGCTGCGCGTATTTGAGGTTTGCTTGCGCGCACTAAAGTGCATGCTCTAGATTCTGCTAGGGCAAGGTGCACCGCGCAGCTTAGGGTTTATGATGTAACAAAGGCTCCTAGTCCTATATTGGGAAATCGGTCGATTTTTCAGCATGTATACCACCATATGGGTGGAAATCAGTGATCTCTATGGAAGAGCCCAAAGAGCTTTTCCCCAGTGGTGGAGAGGAGAAAAATCTCTTTGAGAAGAGCAAGATCATTGGTGAAAAGTAGCTGCTTGGCGGAGGTCTTCGCTCTCAGAGTGCTTTTCTAGTCTTGATTATGCATTGGCTTCGACTACCATTTCCAACGACGTGATCCCTGCCCTGCCTGATGATGCTCTTGCTAGTCAACGTGTGAAACATTGATTGGTGTCATTTAGGGCTGACCTTTTGCTTACTTAAATTGCTTGATGTTTTTTTCTTTTTGTTTTGTTTCAGATATCAACATGGACAGAAGTGCTGGTCATCTTCCCATTTCCGTCAAGGACAGGGTCTCCTCCCTGATGTGGATCAAAGTGGTTGCCGCGGGCAATGCTGGGGTTGGGAAAACCTGCATCATCAAGCATTTTTGTGAGGACAAGGTGAGTGAACATGGAATACATCTGCAGCAGTGACGGATCCAGATGGGGTGCCCTAGGGGCACCCCCGCACCCCCCCCCCCATTTTTACTGAACTTTTTTTTAATTGAATATTTTCACTGGATTTGATGCAATGTAGTTGCTTCCTCGCCACTGGTGCACCCCCCCCCCCCCCCCCATTTCTTTGATAATTGGATGGTTGAAACTCCACATATTAATTGTCGGGCAATATTTGATGTTATATGAAGCATTTTTATGTGACTTGGTAAGGATGCAGGAGAGAGCATCTACAGTATAATGTAACTATCATCCCTTAATTCCCTTTAGATGACAACTCTGGGTAGTTTCTGCTTAAAGTTATTTTGTACCTGTTGTACCTAAACCCCTCCCTCCCTCTCCAGTATAATAGAACAAGCTTTCTATTACATGCATCTATGTGTGTACATTGTAAATCTAATTTCCATAGCATAAGAAATGCATGTTCATATTTTTGATATATGCCAACTATCAAATCTTTCAATGTTGTACAAATTCATCAATTTTCAGTCTTCGTAGCAATTCTTGGAACAGTGTTAAGAATAATAACAATTATTATCCCTTTTTTTCTAGTTTGCCCCTGGATACCAACCCACAGTAGGAGTGGACTATGGCTTCAAGATTCAGAATGTGTCTAATATTGATTGTGAGTATCAAGAAAACAGTGTTTTTATGTCTTCCAATTCATATAATTGTGTTTCTACCGATTCAGACAATAACTTATCTATAGATCATTTATAAGTCATTTCAATCTGCTACCAACAAGACGGAACTCATGGTAATCAGGAGTGTTTGCAAAAAACAGTGATGCACATGTAACACATATCCTTAGGTACGCAGCCAGTGGCGTATCTAGGGAAAACGGCGCCCGGGGCAAGCGCGAAAATTGCGCCCCTAATTTCTGAAAAAGTGTTCAACCCCAACCCTATCCCGGGTAGGGACTTTAAAAAAAGTCCACATGATATGCTTTTCAAGCACTTAAAAGGGGTGTTTTGAGGGTGATTTAAATGTAATAAATTTGGATACATTTTGGCGAGCGAGCGTAGCGAGCGAGCCGAAAATTTTTGTATTTCAGCTTACAAAACATGGAATTCTTGTCATTTTTTGCTTATTAAATCTTACAATTCTTATCAAGATATAGTGACGACCTTATAGATAACGATTTATACCCAACAAACTGAGGACTTGAAAAAATACTCCAAATTAGTATGCGCGAGTGAGCCGAAATTTGTATATTTCCTCGTCATCATCACGTTTTGTTCTTATATTTTTTTTATTTGATAAAGTTTGGCGAGCGAGCGCAGCGAGCGAGCCGAAAAATTTTGTATTTCAGCTTTAAACAAAACATGAAATTCTTGTCAGTTTTTGCTTACTACATCTTACAATTCTAATCAAGATATATTGACGGCTTATAGATAACGATAGTATACCAAAAAACTGAGGACTTGATAAAATACTCCAAATTAGTACGCGCGAGCGAGCCGAAATTTGTATTTCGGCGTCATCATGACGTTTTGTTCTTATCTTTTTTTGAAAAATTTTTGGCGAGCGAGCCGAAAATTTTTGTATTTCAGCTTACAAAACATGAAATTGTTGTCATTTTTTTGCTTATTAAATCTTACAATTCTAATCAAGACATAGTGACGGCCTTATAACGATTTATACAAACAAACTGAGGACTTGAAATATACTCTAAATTAGTACGCGCGAGTGAGCCGAAATTTGTATATTTGGGCGTCATCATGACGTTTGTTCTTATCTTTCTTTTTTTTTTTTGATAAATTTTGGCGAGCGAGCGCAGTGAGCGAGCCGAAAATTTTTGTATTTCAGCTTACAAAATATGGAATTCTTGTCATTTTTTTTTGCTTATTAAATCTTACAATTCTAATCAAGATGTAGTGACGGCCTCATAGACAACGAATTACACCAACAAACTGAGGACTTTTTTTTTAGTATATAAATGTTGGCGAGCGACCCGAAAAAATTTTGTATATTTCATCTTACAAAACATGGACTTCTTGTGCGAACACAATTAAACATTTTCATTTTGTCCGCGTCATCATTTCTTGTTTTTATCTTGTTTGATTTGGTTTTCTGCCCCCCCCCCCCCTCCTTCTCCTTCCCCCCGTCTGGGCGAGTTTGTTGGTTTTTTTTTTTTCTTTCTTTCTTTTTCTTCTTCTTTTTTTTCCTTTCTTTTTCTTCTTTTTTTTTTCTTCGTCTTCTTCTTCTTTTTTTTTTCGTTTTTTCGTTTTTTGCGCCCCAAAGGAGTGGCGCCCGTGGCACGTGCCCCCCTTGCCCCCCCCTTAGATACGCCACTGTACGCAGCATGCATAATATTTTAATTAACCCATGCACATATTGACTGACATGCAGATATATTAATATGATGTACATCGTGTATATCAGCGGAAGATCATATCTGTGTAGGTTGTCTTTATTTCTCACTAATTTACACAGTTGCTCTTGAGATCCTGTGATTTAACAGCTGTATTTTGAATGTTTTACCCTTTTTTTTATTTTCATGTGTAATTACAGTGTCTTACATTTATTTTAGATAGCAGGTGTATTATGTCCTACTATTACACTTCATTTTTCTTTGTTTTTAATTACATTTCAAAGGAAAGGGAAACAAAATAAAACGAAAGGACGTAGAATGAAATTAAAGGAAAGGAAAGAAAGTAAGTGAAATGAAAGTAGAATGAATGACTATTTAAGGATATGGAATGAAAAGAAGCAAAGTGAAATTGAAATGAAATTAAACAAAACAAAATGAGAGTGCTGCCTCTTTGAAATGTTCTCTGATCTTCTTCATTTCATAGAGTTTATTTTCTTATCATCCTCTTACAGTGAGAGTGCACCTGTGGGACCTGTCAGGCCATCCAGACTACCAGGAGGTGCGCAGTGAACTCTACACCGACACCCAAGCCTGCTTCCTCGTCTTCGATGTCACCAACCGCCACTCCTTTGAGAACCTGGAGCTCTGGCTCCGAGAGCTGGCCAGATACAGTAACACTCAATGTCACACAGTCGTGGTGGCCAACAAGGTAAACAGGAGACAATGCTGAGATTTTGAAGAGTTTTATTGCAAAATGAGCTACAATGTAAGTGTCATTTTTAAACATTTTCAAAGTAAGTCCATCATCAGATAGAGCAAATTAAACCTTATCAGTAATACCCCACTTGTGACATAACAAGGAATATTCTAGAAGTTCTTATTAAAAATGTCCTGCCTGTATTTTCTTATGTTTTTCTTTGTTTTTTAGCAGCTTTAAACACAAATATCTCAACTAAACAAGAATGGAGTTAAGCTCATTTTGCAAAATAAAACCCTTCATTTCATGATATGGTATGCATGAAAAACAATGTTGCGGTTATAATAATTTTGAAACTTAGTTGGTAGTGATACTGGAATGATAGTAGACTTTTGACCTTAGATGGTACAACAAATTAAAAAAGTTGTCAGATAACATTTCATAGTTAAGGTCAGATTTTGAAAGACATGATTCTCACCTCTGTAATGATTTGTTAATCATCAAAATAGGATGTTCCTAACAACTGAAATATGTGACAGAAGGAGCCAAATCTAGGAATTTTACTGTTGAGAAAAGGGCTTTGAAGTCAAGGGTCTATTTATGTTTATCAAAATCCTGATCCATAGTTTCTCTTGTTTTTAAACCTATATGACAAAAGATACAGTTTTAGATAATGTGTGTCATATTTCATACACTACAGGGTCCTTCACACATCCATTTGTTAAAGTGTGAATCACAAAATCAAAAAGAAATGCTTTTGCAATTTATGTCCAGTATTATATGTGATTGTATGATTCTTATTTTTTAACTAACTTGCAGGTTGATATCAGAGGAAAGAGAGCTGTGTCTTCAGATGAAGCAATGCGTTGGGCTGCTGGGAAGAAATTGAGGTAGGTGAAAAGCTCACAGTGAAGAAATTACAAAATAGGTGGACTAGTATGCACAGAAGGGTGTTGTTTAAATGAAAGTATTTCATTTGCAATTTAGGAGGATGAGACTCGTTTTGATTTTCTTTTTGTTAAATTTGTTTGGGCATGCTAGTGAGAAGTGCAGAACTGGTTACAAAAATGGTCATCCTGAAGATTTCTAAAATGAATATCGCACTTCTAATGGCAGCGTTGTCATTGCTAGAGAATGGTTGGTATGTTGAGTTACAGATAGGCACAAACAGTGCTCCAATAACCATTGAATACTTTGTATAGATGCCATATCTTTTGCAATGAAAGTTAGTTTTTGCAGAGTTTGTGAGTTATTTGCTATATGTATAGAGTCAAGAGACATACATCATGCCAAACTATTGTCTCCAATGACACAAATGCAGTATACAGTGTCCATGCAAACATGGAGAGCATTGAAAAAGAATGATATTTTGATTTCCCATTCACTCACTGTGGTTTGCCAGTGCCATTTTAACCACTTGCAAAATGGTTGTACAAGTACTAAATTGTGAAATATCATCTTAAGCGGAATATATGAGGTATAACATATATGCCATATTTTTACCGAGTCTAATGCTTTATGAATTGAGACTTCTGACAATTTCGAGAGTGGTCAAATTCGTGGTTGTGGAATACAGTACTGAAGCAGAAATGTATACGTACACATCATATTCATGACAGGATCAGAGTTTATATTTTTGTGTGTTTTTAAATTCGGGAATAACATCCAACTAAAAAAAAAATAAAAACCCTGCGAAATATTTGGCATATACAGTGATATACAGCACTTTGTAACTCTTTGTGTGATTCTCTGGCATAGACACCTGGAATATGCCAACCTCTTGAGCTGCTGGATTGTTATGCATTTTTTTTTTGTCTTGTTTTGTTTTCTCGAAACAGATACTACGAGACCTCTGCTATGACGGGAGATGGGATTATGAAAATGTTCTGTGAGATTCTCCAGGCTGTCATGTATAAGCCTTCGTACACAGACATTCCTAGGTGACCCTCTGTCAAGGAACTCTAGTGTTGTTGCAGAAAACCGTTTCATTATCGGCGTGTACATGCCACCGGGAAACTATGCAGGGGCTCAATGACTCTCTTGGTGAAGGATGGATGCCATACTGTACATTATTGCACTTTAGAGGAACACTAGTTCATGCTTGTCATTGTTGTTGGGGTTTTTTTTTTAATGTGACCTGCTGGCAGGGTCCTTCCTATAACACTATTTCAACAATTATAGGAATGTAATGTGCAATAAGATTGTATTGTTCCAAAGTAGTCACAGACTGTGGAACAATTTGTGATATCACTGTGATGATTATGCAGTATCCAAAAAGAAACTCGTTGTGAATGGAGAATAGCTAGTGAAGAACTTTGTGCTGCTTTCTCAAAATATGGTAGGCAAGGCTATTTGTACTGTTGATTAATAACATGGGAGGCTCTGAGACTCAGAGAATTAGAGACTAGCAGTGTGAACACAACACCTAAAAAGCCCCATTTCATAAAAGATGATTGAATAGCAACTCCTGCTGGAGTGGCAACTTCCAATAGCAACAGCCAATCAGAAAGCTAGATTCTTGTCGTTACCATGGCAATTACCATTCCAGCAAGAGTTGCTGTCAGAATAACTTTTTTATGAGACCAGTGGGTAGAACTGTTTGTAGACCTGAACATAGGTGAATAAACCAACCAAAAGCAACAATAACAAAACAAAATCAACCTACCATAGATTACTAAGCCAGCAAACCTTTAAAGCAGCAGTCATTTCTCTCATGAAATTTCTCGTGAAATTAATTAATATCATGTCTGTCTTTGATCGACAGCATATTCAGGTAGTTCATTTACCTCTGCCTTGGTACATGTACATGTATTTACAAATTAAGTTTGTACTATGCAGGAACGGCGCAGTGTTTTCAAAAGTGTGGGGGCCCACTTCCGGGTTTCATGAGCTAACAAAGTGATGACACCTTATGTATTCCTTTGTATGGTGCACAAAAAGTGTGGGGGCCCGAGCCCCCACGGCCCCCACGGCTGTGCCGCCCCTGCTATGTGGCAGTTATTTGTGATGACACCCACTGAGACCTTCTGCCATGTCTATGGAGAAGAGAGACTATGGCCAATGAAATATACTCCCACTACTTTTATTAGGAGTAGCCTCATATTATATTAAACTGGTCTCATTCTCCCTTCTACTTTTGATGGATTCTCCTGCTCATCTTTGCACCTTGTTGTAGCTGAATGGTATTCTATTGGGTATGACATTTACAGAGTTCTTTAATTGCCATGAAAGGAATTTGAAAGAATATTCTGATGTTTATATTGTATATTTGAAGAGGTTTTTTTTTTGTTTTCCTGATTGCTAGGAAAGTAATTTGAGACTGTATTGACCTCATTGTATATTTGAATAATCATGCAAAATGTGCAAAAATTTACACTCAAAAAAAAAAAAAATCTGCTTTTTACGGTACAGTGTACATGGCATATTTCCTATGTGTCGTTTTTATCCCAGAAGCATGATTCTGAAAAGACTGAATTTGGCAAAAATTTGTCCACTATTCAGTAAAAGAGATAATACACATGTTATGTGTTTGTGTGTGTGTGTGTGTGCCAGTAAGAGTGGTTTGCATGCAGAAACTGCAGAATTGATCTGTATATTTCTTACATTTAA
Organism: Diadema setosum; assembly: GCA_033980235.1. Lineage (NCBI taxonomy): Eukaryota > Metazoa > Echinodermata > Echinoidea > Diadematoida > Diadematidae > Diadema > Diadema setosum. The sequence continues at coordinate 6,121,547 of CM067080.1, forward strand.
CATCATCGCTACTGTCCTTCATGCAAATCTAATCCTGAGAGATATGGTGAGCAATAAAGTTCTCTAATGTTTATGGTTGAAATTCCAAAAGTACATTGCAGTATCATCAAGTGCCATTAATATATTTTTCGAGTAGGGTTATTTCTTTTTCATACAATGTATTTTATCGTACAAATTAAATCATGGAAATATTGTATCTTTATTTGTACATTTTAAAAAGTATTATTAAAGTATGTACAGTCCGTTGTACATGTTCTTCCCAAGATCTCCATCTTATAGTGTCTATGTGATAAAAAATGTGTACAGAATATAATTTTCTTTTTTAATGACATACAGTTGTTAGTTTGTGTGTGGTTGTGAATGGATGCATAATACTTGTATGTGTGTATAGGCTGTACATTGTGTAGGGGCCTATGAGATAACTTACAATGTAGAATTGTTTTCATTATATATTTTATTTATTTTAAAAGACAAAAATCACAACAATGAATATGAACAATTGAACATTCTTAGAGTACATGAACATGGATAATCTACAGTTGTCAAAATGATCATGATTAACCCCAATTTGTTAAAATAGTACTCCACACATGTACTACTCCTACTATTACGTTACTAAAATAACTAATGATTGGTGTAAAAAAAAAGAAAAAAAGAAACATCCCCTCCCCGAAAAAAGCGATAAAAAAGGTGTAGCAAGCTCAGAATTAACTCTTACATGTGTACATCTCCTTGACATGTATAATACAGTGTAACAGCTACACATGTATGCATACATGTAAATATAAAATCACCATTTCTAAAATTGGACAGGGAATTCTTCTTTTTTTTTAAGCATAAGATATTCGATATCAATTTGATTTAAAGCAAATGAAGGGTAATTATTTTGAAATTTGCAAATACAGATACACAACAATGCATATATCATGAATTTATCATTTGCAATTAGATAAGTAGATAGACATGTAGATATAGACAAACAGTTTCACAAATTAAACACAGGGGGTTTTAAAAGTGTGAAAATGTCTTCTCATGTTCCAAAAATTAACTTCACTACTCAACAATCACAAAATAAATGGAATAATTCTTCATCAGATATACAAAGATTGTATCCTTTCATGATAATTACATGATAATGCAAAGATTTGTGTAATTAAAGAAAAAATGGATTCAAACTGGGCAAGTAAACTAGAGAGAACAGAAGCCAGAGCCTTCAAAAGAAAAAAAAAAGGAAAAGGAGAGAAAAGGGAAAAAGAGTTCCTTGGATTAAACAGCGATTTTGAAAAAAAAAAAAATACTAAAAAAAAAAAAGCAGCAAAAGGATTGGGTCTCATTGTGTCGAACGGGCTGCACGCCGCTACCTATTCACGGGCGCTATCCCGCTACTGCTCCACACGGGGACTTTTGCTTGCTGCGTTTCCGCCCTGGGCCGGTTCGTCCCTCCTTAGACGACCTGGTCGTCCGGTCCTCCGACCACACGACCATATCGATGCCGAGCTTAGCGTGGACGCCCGATCGCCATAGCGCAACGACGAACAGGACTCCCGCTCTCAAACGATCCTCCAACCCCGGCCTCCAGAGTAGCTGGATTACAGGCGCACGCCACAACGCCCGGCCGTTCAGCGGTGCGCACATAAAGTTCATATCTCTTCAATTCACGCCGCCATTCATTTTGTAGTGTACAAGCATGGTACAAGCGCACATAGCGTACGGAGCGTACGGAGCGCGCGTGTATAGTCTTTGATCCGTAATGAGGACTCTGCACCCGCGATAAATCTCGCCCGTATGACTGATCGGCGAACACGATTAAAGCAGGGGCGGATCCAGGAATTCTGTAAAGGGGGGGGGGGGGGGGGGGGGGGGGGGGGGGCAACTTAGATTTCTGGTGCCATTTTGGGGTTTCATTTCATTTCTTTTCTTTTTATTTCTTGTGTTTTTAACGAAAAATAAAGGGCGGGGGGGGGGGAGGGGGCATGCGTCGGTTGCGCCCCTTTATAGATCCGCCACTGATTAAAATGATGCAACAGTTTCGGGTTGAGACGAAGCTTCAGGTTTTTAACGTTTTTTGATGATTACTTTAGTTTTTTTTAGATAATGAGAAACCTGTTATGAAATAAGAAATAGCATATTCTAAAATGAATTCAAAGTTTAGATGATGAAATTGGTTTTGAAATGGCTCAGATATATCCCAAACAAAGCGATCCTAAAAAGGTGGGAGGCCTATCACTTAATTTGTTTTACTTTGTTGTGAATATCTCAACCGTTTCGAAACAAATTTTCATCAAATAAAGTTTGAATATCTATTAGAATTGTATGCTCTTGAACATTTCATAAGTGGTTTCTAAGTATCTCGAAAAACGTTAAAAGCTGAATCCTCCTCAACCAACTAGGGCTGCTATACATCCCTTTAAGTAGGCACATGCTACTGTAGGGTCTACCCGACGTCGCTGTGGTGACAAGTGCAACTTCTTAATTGCTGCTTTAATATTGTGTGATTATATTCGTGCTATACATTATGTTTGATGATAATCGAGGTTTTTATTTATGTGCGTATATCTATTAATTTATCTACCACCCATATTGCTCTGTATAGGCTCCAGAGATGTCAAGTTTCCCAACTGACTGGGAGTGAGAAAGGCTGCGATTAAATAGCGATTGAATTGGGAAGGAACCGAAAAGGAAGGGGCCTCGTGCGGGGATGGATTTCCTCATCCCGAGCTGTTTCATCTTGGAATGTGAAATTTTGCAATTTGGGCACGTACAATAGCTTTAAATAAAGTTTTTACTTGCATAGTTTCCATCTATTCATTATGGTGATTTTGCCAGTTATCATTTTGAACATTTTTGCCCCAAATTTTGATCACGGGTGAATGAGTCCACATATAGGGCCTAATATGACTGACATGACTGCAGTAGGCCTATTTAGGCTCCTAATGATTATGATGGCAGAATTTTTAGAGATCTCTTTGGATTATCTATTTAGAAAGGAGAATAGAAGAAACAGTGGCCTACAGATCTACCTGATAGATCTACTAAATCTACTTAGGCGCTGATCTATACGCCTGCCGCGCTCTTTATTCTTTTTTTTTTTCTGAGAGGCGTGAGAAAATGATTGCTGAGCAGGTGGACGTGAGGTTGCTGGGAGGTAAGATTCACGCCGTATAGGTGAGACTTCGCGGTCTGAGCTAGTCCCTAGTTGCTTTTTTGATCATTTTATTCAAGTTCATTGAAAAATGTAAACGTAGGTTACTAGTTATAATGGCCCGGCCATTGTAATATACTTTTGTTACTATTCCCTGTATTCAATTTCGCTAAGTGTATAATTCTCTTGTGTTCATAATCACAGTGCTGATTATTGATATCATTTTGATTTTTGCTTATTTCATGATTTTATCATCACCGAATTATTTTGGCATCCAAGATCATGAGCATTACTGCTAAATACTATTGATGATAATACATTTGTGGCAGTCATACTAATAAGTAATTATAGGTGTCACTCTCTTATGAAATTTCTGTCATCATTGCTGACCCAGACAGATTTTGCATGTTGCATGTTCATGGCTCTATTTTATTTCATTTCATTTATTGTAATTTGTTGTTGTTTTTTTAATGGGAGAATTTACTTGGTAAGAAACTTTGACCTCAATTCCATGATCTCCTACCACTGATCTCAGAAGGAGGTGGTTCCTATATACCTTCTGAGATATAAAAAGATTATTCTCTTCTAAGAATGAATCACACACACACACACACACACACACACACACAGAGAGAGAGAGAGAGAGAGAGAGAGAGAGAATGTAATACTTGTAATTGGATCAGACGTCACGTGTCTGACGTCATTGTCACGTGATGAAGAATGACTCTGATCATTTAGTTTAGGCGCCCATAAAAGTGAAAAGTATATGCCGTGCTGACGACAATTAGGGGGACTTTCTACTTATAGGGCCCACATTCTATTTGCCAAATTACTGCCGTTGTGTCTCTCAATAAATTGAAAACTATTAGCGCCTTCCTCTGGCTAAATAACTCTCTGAAAAACGCCTTTTCCATCCACTTCTGTTTCCGTTTCTGTAAGAAATCCAGGAAAATATTGGTGCAATGATATCACCACAAGTCCGTCTGTTCCTCCGTGCATTTACTTCTCACTCCTCCTTCTCTTTTTACATTTCCTTGTTGTTGTTGTTGTTGTTGTTGTTCTTCTTCTTCTTCTTCTTCTTCTTCTTCTTCTTCTTCTTCTTCTTCTTCTTCTTCTTCTTCTTCTTCTTCTTCTTCTTCTTCTTCTTCTTCTTCTTCTTCTTCTTCTTCTCCTCCTCCTTCTGCTGCTGCTGCTGCTACTGTATACCTGTACCAGCTGCTGCTAACTATATACTTCTAATTCTACCACTATATGTTTACTTCCACTCCTCGTCTTATTGTTTCTTCTTGTTGGTTCGATCTCTTCTCGGTTGTTTTCTTTGTCCTTTATCCATCACCCCCACCCCCCCCCCCCCAAAAAAAAAGAAGAACAAAGAAGTGAGAAACGACTTAATTAAAGAAAACAAAAAAGAAAAAGAAAAATATATCCCTGTACCCTGATAGGACGGACGCAGATACAAACGGTTAACCTTTGTCACAGATTCCATCTACAGAGGACTATATTCATGAAAAAAAAAATCGGGAGTATAGTAAACAATTTTCGTCTCCATAATCATTTTGACCTAACATGAAAGCAAAAAAAAAGAACAAGAAAAAAAAAGAAGAACAAGAAGAAGACGAAGAAAAAGTGCCACTTCATTCTCTTTTAAAGGAATTTCGTTCCGTTGTTCGGGTGAAATAGGAAAAATAAACCACATAAGTCGAGTGGAGTCAGAGACATCTCGACAAGTCGACAAATAAACCATTCTACGGTGTCGAGGCGTCACCCTACTCCAGACACCTGAAGCATCAACCGAGGTCAAGATTCAAGATCAATTCCAACACCACACCGATGCTCAAGTCAGTGGATATGTTTGTCGTTCTGCTCTCGCGTCTTCTTTCGTTTTTGTTTCGTGCCTTTACACAGTAAAACAAATAATCTCTCACACCCACGATGTCAAACATATTGTGACTCTAAAGCCACCAGGATTGTCCCGGAGATCAGGCATTAAATAAAAATATGTGTAATATAAACATACAACGTGATTGGAGCCGTCTTGCAGTGGTCGCGGTACTTCACATCCAACTCGAAAATTTTCTGAATGAAATCCCGCTGTCGCCTTGGCATGGAAAATTCAAGTGCATCGCTTTTGTGATTGTTTTATTTGTATTTTTCTTCATTATGCTGGTGAATCGGTTAATTTTTCAAAGGACCCTCGTTAAGAATGTTTACGTACAAATCTCGACTTTGAGGTTCACCGACGCTCTTGAACTGATGGTACTGGACATTCGAGTGCATGTATAGTTTGACATGTTATATTTAAGATTTTTTTTTTTTTTGCCATTGATAAAAACTCGGTAGGAGAAAAATAAATATAAGATGTTTGCAGCTCCTGAAATGTAAGAAGAGCGTGCGTCTTTTCAATATTATTTGATATCCAAACATCCCTATTATTGTCTCATGAATGGATTCAAAGAAAATAATGATAGGAGAAATGAGGGCAGAAAATATATGTAAATAATGCCGGTTGCTTGTGTTTGCTCCTTTTCAACACTTCTTGTACGATTTATTTAAGCTTACAATGCAGGACTGGTATAGCTTATAAAACCGATTGGAAGGGAACGTTAAAAAATGTGTATAATAATGTGGAAGATCCAATGAAGGAAATGGGATAAACTAAAGGAAGGAAGTTTGTGTAAATTCATAACTTTGAAATGATGGGAGAATAAGATATAGTCGCTTCCGTATATCCAACTAGATTTGTTCAGTTGTTGATTATAACAATGATATTGAGAGATGAGTTGTAATTATTAGTACTTTGGGGAATACAGGCGACTCGCATTATAACGAAGTCCTCGGGACCGGCAGTTTTCTTTACTTATATCGAAATTTTCTTCTAACCAAACAGTAAAAAGTATGTAAAGAGGGTATACATGATAATTTTGAGACCTGAATATCTCCTTCGTACTTACTTGAGACTTCTGCTGTGACATACTGACATATGTTTCGGATGATATGACATTATTATATCGTTCAGACCTTTAAGTAACAACAGTGATTCCATAAAACGTCTTCGTATATTATAGCACTTGAAAGTTTTGCGTTTCTTTATCTTTCCGTTCGCTGGGCAGAGGACTAATTCTTGTCAATGGAATACTGGTTCTGTGCATGAAACAGCACCAAAGGAATTTTTTTGCTGATTTTCTTTTTTTTTTCAGCACATAACTATAAGTATTCGCAAGATTCGTATTTCAGGATGGGTGAAATTGGTGCCATATTTCCTCAACAAGACCCTGTTTGTATTATAGATGAGACCTGAAAGTAACATGACCTACCACGATGAATTATTTTGAGATATCGGAAGGATGCCACATTAGATCGACTGCTCACTTAATGGGGTGATAACCGTTCCGGCAAATCTTATCAAAAACCATAAAAATCAGTTAGAGAGAGAGAGAGAGTCGAACATTTTCAGTATTAGCAACATTTTGTAATCATTGCAATACAAAATTCTCGACTTTTTCATACATATATTTTCCTTTTCCCGTTTTGGGGCTAATAGGGAGAAAGCTGCAAGAAACAGATGCCGAGGCAATACAGGCCTATTTGTCATAAACTGGTCTTTATTCTTGGCAAGTTTATACCAATAATTGTTCAAATTTTACCCCCTGTGTTGAGAAGGGAACACTCCTAGGTGCATTCAATGCATTATTATGATGGATATATCTTAGGATTTTTTTTTCTTTCGGAGTATAGAACAATCATTGACAATGTACCCAATCTTTGTTCTCACAGACGTGTGTGTGGGTTGAACCAATATTTGATATGATATATCACTCATCACTCAATCTCGACACTATAATCAACCAATTCTCTTCTTCTCCCACTCCCATCTCTCTCTCTCTCTCTCTCTCTCTCTCCCTTCTCATTCTCTCTCGATTTCTTTGCTTTCTTAATTGTTTTTCTCCTTTTCTGCGAAGGGGTCGTTTGAGGCCGTCGGTATAGCTTGTTCATAAGCGTCTAAGCACTTTGTCAAGGAGTACATGTAAAAAATCAGTCGAAGCACAAACATATAAGTTCTCTCTTTCTCCATTGTCCACACACCCACACACCCACACATGTAAAATAATTATTAGTTCCTTTCTAATATATAATATATATATATATATATATATATATATACATAGTGTATATTTTTATATTTATGTATATATATATTATGCATATGTATATATATATATATATATATATATATATATATATATATATATATATATCAAACATGTTTGTTTGTAAATGTATGAATATTTTTGTGCCCTTGTCAATTGTGCATTGTATTTTTTCCAAGTACTTACCTGCCAACAGTCCCAACTTAGAAATGTTTACTGTATGCTTTGATCTGTGAAGAAATAAAGTATGTTGAACTTGTACGCCTATACATACCATATACATACATTATGTATGTATATATATATATATATCATGGGGAAAATAAGAATTTTTTATGCATTACCAAATATAGTTATTTCTTAGTTGAACGTGTCTGTAGTGTAATTAAATTTTCAGAATTTTTGGAAGGCGAAGCATATTGCAAAATCAACATCGTGATTGTTATTCACACATGCCCAAACGTCAATATGTATTTATTTGCTTGTCTGTTCTTTATTTTTGATACTTTGGTTATTGGTTTTGGTTACACTTTATTTCTGTATCATTATTCTTTTGTTTTTCCAGGTATATACTTAAGTAGCAAATAGATACAATGTACAAAGTATGTACGCATGAAAAGAAAGAGGGTTTAAAGTCACACAGGAATTGTCGATTTCGTAATATCAGTGGCCAAGGTTAACGCCGTCTGTAATGAGGTAGGTAAGTAAACTACAGGCAGGTAGCAGTAATACACACTTAGATTACAAGTAAGAAGAAGAGAAACTTAATGAAATCGCCATCGCAAGCAGAGTTCAACTTGCATGGGACAAAGTCTTGATATCATACACGTTTCTTGTTTATGCGTGCAGTTTATCATTATTGTGAGTTCATAAGCACATCTATACACGTACATCGCATATATACAGCTATATGTGTGTCGTGTCGTGTGTAGAAGGAAACATCTATAGGGAGGGTAGATTCTTCTTTTCATGCACGGTCCAATCGTAAATAATTTGAGCGACTTTTCCCGCGGTCATCGCCCCCTAGCGCTTTGGTTTTGGCAAACTTCGTATGGAAGAAACAGAAAAAAGAACTGAACAAACACTGTCAGCAGCTTGTATAGGAGTTACAGAATTTATATAAGAGGGCAAATCTTATATTTAATATTTGATGATTACTGAATAATACGTATATTTTGTTTGATCAGGCCCGAGACTCATTCGAGGACGAGTTCTTGACCCGTTCGTTTCAACCAGAGTGCCATTTTATATAAGACATGACTATATGCCAAGACCACTGGGAAGAAGGGGGGGGGGGGGAGGGGTTGATATATAGACATCCCCTTGCAAGAAAGTGAAACACAATTTCTCGCGCCTGCATGCATAGTACTGCAAGCAGTGCGGATCTTCTGACACTTGTGCAAACACACACACGCACATATACGCAGACATTATTTTGTGTTTTTTTTTTCAGTAATCTTTATTTGATTTCTATAATTTTACGTGACAAAAATCCATCCTGAGTGTATGCAACAATATTCAATCACAATGATTAATCAAAAGAAAAACAATAAATCAATTCATAACCCGAGAATCATAACATGCATATAATAGTTAATACGAACTTAATCGTGTGCGTACACACAAAAGAAAAAGAAAAAGCACACGGACACGCACACACACACACACGCACACACACACACACACACACACACACACACACACACACACACACACAAATACCATTGTTCCATGGAGAAAACAAACTGTGTGTGAGGGAGTTCAACTATACATTACTTTAGATAAACTACGCCATATACATTATGCTCCTTTCTTTCTTTTACGAAGAATCATTAATATTGATCACCAAAACCGAAACTGATCTTTGATTCCATCAAGCGACCTGCCGTGCATTTGTATGTTAATTCCCCGATGAAAATTCCGTCCTGATGCAAAGCTCCTATAAATTTGCTCGTCTGACGTACAACAATGGGTCATTTATTGTGTAGAGATGATTATCAAAAAGGATACCTTAATTGAAACATTGCGACACGGCTAACTGCATTGCATACATTCATGATTTCTAAAAATAGGATTGACTCATTAAAGTAATCCGGAGAACTATGCAAGTATGCATAATCATATATGATTTGATTAAGTTATTTACAGCGTTGCGTGTCGACTCTAATTTCGATCTGTCTGCAAAGTGTTTGACGTCAATATCAAACGTGATTTGGAAAGTAATGAACCGCATTGTTTAATCCATGTTTCATGTTTTTATATTTTGTAACGGGCTTTGTGTACACAGGTGCGGACTTTTTGCTTTAAAAAGAAACTGCCACCTGGAAATAGATAAATACCATGTATGAAAACGCAGCACAGAAGAGCGAAAACAATGAAGAAAATAGAATCTTAACACACACACGCACACGCAACCTATACACACACACACACACACACACGCACAGTCATAGAGAGATACAAAAATGAAAGGAAAAACGAGGGGGGGGGGTGATAATGTTATTTGGAGAGGAGTCCGTTAATACTAGTGTCCTGACTCTTTATCCACGTGTCTCTTACAATGACAATCATCAATCACACAGGGTAATGTATCAATGTATCCGTCTCAATCACAGTTCCATCCATCATTTTCTGATTTTTGTTATTATTCTCCACTATTTCCTCACGTGTATGGTAACACGAAACCTCTCCTCTTTTGTCTATAACCAACTGCTCTCTCTCTCCCTCTTTGTGCTTATATATATATATATATATATATATATATATATATATTTATATGAATGTATAAAATGTAAATATATTTATAGGGGATGTATATAAACGTTTCCTTTTAAATTTTTGTGTCGCCTTGTTATTCTTTTTTCCTTAATCATTTTCCCTCTGGCTTTCCTTCTTTTTATTTTTTTTTTCTGTGTCGCTTACCTATAAAATACTAAGTGTGGGGGCACTGTGGCAGCGGGATAAGACTCCCGACTCCCGATCGAAGGACTCGAGTTCGAATCCCGCCCAGTGCTTACGTCCTTGGATAAGATGTTGTTGCCCATGATATGTCCCTCTCTCGACTAGTTGTATAAATGGATACCACAATATCGAGGTGTTGGAAAGCTTTAATTAGATTTAACTGTTCACATAACATGTTTTTTCTTTCAAGGGTTTCTGCAATCCTAACATTTTGAAATTACTGTCGCTCATGAGAACAATAAAGTTTTGAAATACAAACGATGTGTTTTGTCGTAAGATCTCTAGCAGAAGGTCGAAGCGACAGCCCCCCAGGCCAGCATACACACGTTTCACATTCGATTACAGTCTGCGACATGTGACCTTACGACGCGCACAATTTCCTCTCCGGCGCTGTAAATTAGGAGAGAGACCGATGTACATGATATAGTACGTCTGGCCTGGAGATAACAGCAGAGGAGCGATGAGAACCTAGTAAAAGGATATTCTTTACTGACGTATGCCCCTTTCCGTCGATCTCGTGTTTTCCTGCGAGCATCTCCCTTCTTTGAGCCTATGTCTTGAAGATGTTTTGTTGTCAGCAAATCATGAGAACATGAAGAAAACACTTGTAACATGGGCTGTGTCGATTTTTACGCATTGATTTTTGATCTTTGGTTTGTTTGTTTTTGTCCTTGAAACAAAAGCCTGCGAGTCATACTTGTCTTCTATTGGAAACCCCTTGTCCGATCTGTAATGATAATAATGATTAAATAAATGAATTAATAAAAAGGTGATATTTCTACAGCGCATTTTCTATGTACATATTCAAATTGGCTTAACAATGAACTGTTAATGAAGCAAGTGAGTATATTTACATTTTTGATTTATTCAATTTTATTCATTTATTATTATTATAATTCATTTATTTTTTAAAGATGTTCACGGATTGCTAATGGAAAAGAGTGTGGGAGTTGATTCCACTGTTTGGGAGCAGCTGGTGAAAATGATCTATAACCAAGTGTGGCCAGCATCTTAGAAGTGGGACGGTTAAGAGTGATACCTTGTGAGGAGCTTTAGCAATGAAAAGTCAAAATAACACCTCCAGTGATTGTGCATCGATACAGCTTTTGGCGGTGACTTTGACGCCTTTTTTGTTTGTTTGTTTGTTTGTTTCTTCTTTTTTTTTTACAGGGTTTCTATGAGTGACAAAGAAAAAGTCATAATTATTGTGTACAGATTCAACGGCGAAAACACACACACGATGCACCGTGTTGCAAATGCTATACACATCGACTATACTATGCCCCTCTCCCATTTTCGATTCGTTCCAGGCTTCAAACAAAAGTCAACAGGGGGCACAAAGTTGGGCACCGTGCCACACGAAAACATAACAGGAGCAAAGTAAAAAGAAAGAAAGAAAAGAATCTCCGACGGCCCAGTGAAAGTAGCCCTCATTCTTCTCCTTGCCCCTCCCTCTTCCGGCGGTCGTAATGAACACATGCTGATCAGGAGGTCGCCGTCAATCGTCATAATTATTATGTATCGATCCGGGCGGGGACCTGATACTCACGATACTAGTAATTGCACTTCAACACGTAGGAGTAGATGTTAAAGGAATGGTATAGTATTGGTTGAGATGGGGCTTCAGGTTTTCAATCTTTTTTTATGATAATCTTTTTAGATAATAAGAAACCTCATATCTAGTATGTAAGAGCATAGGTTAATCATGAGAGGAATTCAAAGTTTATTTGATGAAAATTGGTTTTGTAATGAGTATATATCCAAAGCAAAGCTATTCTGATAGAAGGTGGGACCCACCTTTTATTAAGGTCACTTTGTTGTACTTTGTTTTTGGATATCTCATCCATTTCAAAACCGCTTTTCATCAAATAAACTTTGAATTCCTCTTAGAATTGTTTGTTCTTTAACATTTTCATACAATATCTCTTAAAACGTTGAAGGAATCGTATAGTTTTTGGTGAGACCAAACTTCAGGTTTCTAACGTTAATTTTTTGGGTTAGATAATGAGAAACTTCTTTTGAAATATGAGTGAGCATGTAATTCCAAGAAGAATTCAACGTTTATTTGATGAAAATTGGTTTTGAAATGGCTGAGATACGCAAATAGAGCAATCCTAATAAAAATGTGGGACCAAAATTTTATTATAATCGCTTTATTTTACTTTGTTTTTGGATGTCTCAGCCATTCAAAATCTGATTTAATCTCATCAAATAAACTTTGAATTCGTCTTAGAATGTTATGCTCTGTATCATTTCATAAGTGGTTTCTTGGTAGGCCTATCTCACAAAAAGTTAAAAGCCCAATCCTCGCCTCCACCAATACTGTGCTATCCCTTTCAACGCTGAATCCTCATCTCAACCAATACTATACTATCACTTTAAGGGAGAGTAATGGTATATACACTGATAAGAATTTTGTTCAACACTCCTCGTATAATGTCTGCTCATATACTTCTACCTTTGATCTGTAGAATGATCAAGACTTCAATCTACTCGCTGCAGTATCCGGAAACTGTTACAGCGCCATCTATAGGGCTACACTCTCCTGTTCAAATACTGTTACATACATGCAGGTCAACTGAACGCCGAATGCCAAAATGCAATGACTAGGTTCTTTGACATTGATTATAGTTATTGTGATATATCAGTAGAATTGCTGGTTCTGTCGCTTGTGTTTGTGTGTCTGTGTGTCTGTGCGCATGTTTGTGAAACACGGCAAAGTATGGGAAGGCTCTAAGTACTGTCTGTCATACTGAATGACGTATCAAGATGACAATATGATCTCATTAAGTCCAAATATTACATATAGGCCTACCAAAAGAGATCATTACATGACACTTACATTCACATTACATTGCGGCATTACATTACATTGTATTACATTACATTACATTACATTACATTACATTACATTATATGATATTACATTACATTACATTAAATTACATCGCATCGCATCGCATTGCATCCCATTACGTTGCATTGCATTACATTACATTACATCACATTACATTAAATTACATTACATTACATTACATTACTATTACATTGCATTACATTACATCACATTACATTACATTATATCACATCACATCACATCACATCACATCACATCACACATCACATCACATCACATCACATCACATCACATCACATCACATCACATCACATCACATCACATCACATCAACCTGCGTTCTTTGACTTAATTCGACAAGATTCAATAATGTCGAAGTCTCTCACGCAATTTGTAAATTTCAACTCACTATAGACTAGGTTGTTTCGTATGCATGACGTGTTTTGATATCTCACCCTATGTAATGACATTGTGTGTTACTGAACCCTACTTTCCATTAAAAAAAGGCTGAAAATTAGTCGCTGCCTGATCAGAATGCTTTCAATGTGTTTGATGTTTTCCTAAAATGAAATACGTAACAACATGACTCTCCTCCAGAGAGTAGATTTAACCTTTACAAAAAAAAAAAAAATAAATAAATATATAATTCGGTTGGCAATACTGTGGATGACCAATTTCTTTATCTTTCAGCGGAACCGCTATCCCAGCAGAGAAAAACCGACCCAAATACATTAACTATCTCAAAACAAAATGACGGTTTCTGCGCTATACATCATGACGTCTTAAAACACCGTTATGATTAACCATCTCTGTGACGTAACTGTGGCTGAGGGTATGATTATTATAAAAGAACGCTTTCATTTAAAAAAAAAAAAATCAGATAACGTAGGAGTCACTCAATTGTTCTTCAAATCATCTGAAGTTTTATGAAAATGCAATATCTTTCGGTCTTTGAAAACACAAAATATTTTCCATGCGAAACTGTTCTGAATGTGTGTGTGTGTGTGTGTGTGTGTGTGTGTGTGTGTGTGTGTGTGTGTGTTTGTTTGTTTGTTTGTTTGTTTGCTTGCTTGTCCCGAACAGCCTTTTCTCCAGCAGTTGTTTTGTTGTCTAGTCTTGTCCTATGTTGTTCACGTCTATGATAGTAAGTGTATTTATCTGTGAATCTAATTCTCAATGGGCTTCCAGACTTCTTCCTCTTTTTTTTTCTCTCCTTTTGTATTTATGATGCTTCAATTAATCTTTCCATTGATGTTGTTATTCTAGAGGGGCCCACATCCTACAAGCTCTGTCTTTTTAGTGGGTCTCTCCATTTTTCGCACTTTAAGCAGTTATACATGTACTTAATTTCGATCACTTCTGTTTTTTTTACTACAATGTATAATTACTATAAGGTCCTCCTCAGTTGTTTTACATCCTTTTCGATACATAATGTTCTATTTACCTTATTCTCTGTTGTCAAAAGAAGTGTAACTTATATGTTGTGTCGAAAAATGAAAATAAACTTTGAATTGAATTGAATTGAATTGTTTGTTTGTGCGTTTGAAGATCATTGATTAACCTCTGGTATTGTCGTAATGAGGGTTCATAATTCGAATGTTGATATTCATTCATTTCATTTCATTTTTCCATATCCAACAAAATTTGAAAATACATGTAGGGCCTACATTTTTTTTTTACATAAGATATAAGTACATACACTTGACATCTATATGTCAACATTACAGAATATGATGAATGAAATATATGGATATACCATTGATAAGGTAAATAAGAAAAAGCACAAAAAGCATTCTGAAGATTTGAACCACGGAGATTAGTTGAAACTAGTGTCTGTATCTTTAAGTCAGTCACACCTGTATAATGGCAGAACCGTTTTAAAGGGATTGTTGCAATGATAGTTGTTGTTGGTAGTTTGCTGTAGAAAACGCACGTGTTTTTTGAACTTGGGTTTCTCCGTTTTGATAATCACTGAAATCAAGATACGTATCGAATACTCACGGCCGTGAATCTCTGGCTGAAATAGTCCGTTTGCTCTTTTGTCGACACTTCTCACGTATTATACTGAAGTCGTGATATGAGTTATTTTCATGACGTCATATATAAGTATTCTCGCTCGAAATAAATACAAGCATCAATAAATGTTTTTAATATGAATCTTATTCTCTATCTAATATTATGATTAACTTGAACTCATGCCTATGTTTCTGAAGACTGATCTATAGTCACCAGGTGTTCGCATAGTTCAAGAACTGCAATTCCCTTTGAATTATGTAGGTTGAATTATGGTAATTTGTAGAGAAAAATACTATCGCTTCGACAACAATGTTTAATATCTCCCTTCTAGATGCATTGGGCGACAGTTCGTTGACCCTTTTAAGAGAAGTAACAGCTTTTGTTTGTTTGCTTGTTTATATACGCATGTTTTGTTCTAAATCATCAGAGAACACGCCCTAAGTGCCACTCTGTTCATGCGTTTAGTGGCTTGATAAAGATTAATGGACCACGACTACATTATCTTCAGTGCATGCACCACGGCCCTTTGAAAAGGCGTCGTGTTATGAATGGGCGCGTGGGGGCAGCACAACGCTTTGTCAGCAAGATGTTTGACCGATTCCAGCGACACATCCAACGCGCTAAAAATACCGTTCTCCTAGCTGGGCGCACAACTATTGTTACCATAGCACAGATAACATATATTGACCTTTGTTTGCTGGACGTTCACATGCGTGGGAAGAAAATATTTTTGGTCAAAGAGTGAAAATTGGGTTCTAAAAAGTAAAGAATTAAGCCGAAAATTGAAAAAGGGTATTCATGCTACAGATAAGAAACTGTAAGCCTTTTGCACAATGAGACACAAATTGAAAAACTGAACGAATGTAGATTAAAGACAATAGCGCGTTTGTCACGAGTGAACCCACATACTCTGTGCTGAAGATACTTAGCAGACGATAAACTATTTCTGAGAGCAATTGACCCAATTTCATTAAAAAGAACATAGTTTCTCCACGAAACTTTGACGCCTACTAAAATTCTTCTTCGTGTTTTCTGGGGGCATAATCTGTTGAAATTGTCTTTTCAAAATGAACAGTCAATTTTGAAAAAAGGAGGCGGTTAATGGGGCCATTTCAACCAAAAAGTAAAGTGATTGCATATCACTTTGAAACACTTGTAATGAAATCTCAGTCATGCACATTTTACTTTTCTGTATTATTTTGATTAATGTTAACCAATCAGAGGAATGAACGAATATTTTATATATCGAACAAGTTTGGGGTGTTAGATTTCTTCGCCCACGATTAGAATTTCCCTTTTTTTTTGAAAACAAAAGAATTAAAAGGAAAAACGAACAAGGCACGTGCGCCCTTTAATTTGTTTTAAAAAACCATCTTTGTGAACCGATTGTTAATAGAAATGAAAATGGAAATTAGTGGCACCAGACACTGTCAGAAATATATATATATATATATATATATATATATATATATATATATATGTATATATATATACATATATATATATTTTTGCTACCGCCCCCGCCCCCTCTACGGAATTCCTGAATCCGCCCCTATTATACCGCATCATCTTCAGATAACGAAGGATCGGGGGGGGGGGGGGGCGTGGAGGAGAGAGAGGAGGAGAAGACAAGAGAAGCAAGAACAAGAAAAAGAAGCATCTTTGTTTTCACATGTTCCTCATTGTGGTCTTGTCAAAATTAGACAGTGGTATATAATAAATTCATTTTGCCAATACACAGCTGATGATCACGTACATGAAACTGGAATCAGACTTTATAATATTTTTTCCTTTTGGAATTGATAACGTCCCTATCCTTCATCCAAAGTCCAGCGCCACAAATATGTTCAGTTTGGCTTTAACGAAATGAACTCAAAATACCCCAGGAATTGTTAGAAATTTCATTCATAATCGGATCAGAAATACGAACATTACAGAATTCCAAAATGATGCATGTTCTCATAGAACAGTGAAATCAGGGGGGTGTTTCATCAACGCTTGTCAACGCCGACAACTGTCGGCGTTGACCAATTTCAGCAAAATCCTTGGTTTTGATTGGATGAGATGCTCTGGTCACTGACTGTTACTATGGTGATTCAAGTTATCAGCGCCGACAAACGTTGATGAAACACCCCCCAGAAGCAACCATGCACCTTAAAGGACAAGTTCACCATCATTAACATAAGGATTGAGAGAATGTAGCAATATTAGTAGAACACATCATTGAAAGTTTGAGGAAAATTGGACATTCCGTTCAAAAGTTATGAATTTTTGAAGTTTTTGTGCAGTCACCGCTGGATGAGAAGACTACTGCAGTGTATGATGTCACATGCGTACAACAATATAACGAAAATATAAAGAGAATTTCACAAAATTTCATCTTTTGAAAAAAGTATAAATTCCCTTGACTCGTTACTGACATATGTTATGGGTAATATTATTCCCATTGCCTTTAGAAAGAGGCAAGTCAAGTGCTCTTTTATTATAAGTGAAAATATGTTGAATTTTCTTCACATTTTCCTTATACTGTTGTACTCATATGACATCACGAGCCTTAGTAGTCTCCTCATCCAGCGGTTCCAACACACAAAAAAATTAAAAAATCATAACTTTTGCATCGATTGTCCAATTTCCCTCAAACTTTCGCTGATGTGTTCTACTAATATTGCTGCATTCTCTCAATCTTTATGTTTATGAAGGTGAACTTGTCCTTTAATATTATGATGTAGGCCTACATTTGATGAGGAGATGTGATAACACCTCACAGGTTTCTCAATGACTAACACTATTTTTCGTTGAATTTCACATATACCATAGGCAATTCTATGAAGACGTTGGCGGGTATTTTCCACTAAGTTTAAGGAGGGAAAGTGGGTTGTATTTTCTATGTTATATGGACCAAAAATATCATTTTGCTATAACTTAACTAAATGTTCAAAGTGATAGAGTTTTGAGTTTATGGCGTCTTCATCCTAGCTAATTTGCATCAGAATCTGCGCTTGTGCCATTCTGATATCACAATGCGGTAAAAAACATATGAAATTTTCAAACTCCATACCTATCTCATTTTGACTTCATCCTCGTGAAACTTCTACATTCTGAATAACTCTGTTTGTCTGATTTAACTTCATTAATTTGATTACTGTCATAATAGCTGACAATGACGTTGCATATTGTTAGTTGAAGGGGTGTTTAGTATAGCGTAACATACAAGTTGTCGTTTTCCCTTTGTGTTCTCGAATATTCACATACGGAGTCATACAATGTTAATGCTTTCGCATTTTGATTTCTTGATGAAAGGTTAACATTTTGGTTTGAATGTTACAATGCTGTCATAGCTGTCTCTCATTTTGAGCAATTACATCCATGGGAATAGACACATAAAACATAAACAGGTCCGGTGAATCGTTCCATGAAAAGTAGGGCATATTAGGTGTTATTAGGTATTACTCATAATTAGCCTTCCGAACTTGATTAAAAAAAAAATGATGCTAGCATGCACGGGAGCAGAACAAGTCATATTGGTGAAAATCCGCCTTCATCCTTTCTCAGCCTCCTGTATCACCGTAAATTTCAATTGTGGTTATTATAAACGGTTACAGCTCGTTATTCAGAATGTTCGTTAATCAGACAGGTCGTTAATCCAAAGATGCGTTATTCCGGAATAGGGATGATGTCCGTTTATTCCGAAGGTTCTATGCGAAAATGAAATAATATTCGTTATTACGAAGGTTCGCTATTCCGAAACAAACAAATTCCAAACAGACAAACACACAAGTTAATCCGAAAATGGAATATAGGGTTCGTTATTCCGAAGGTTCGATTGTCCGAAAATAAAATAAGGTATACGTTAATTAGAAATTGGGGAAAAAATGTGTATATAGTAACGACCCTTCAGAACTGCGAACCTTCGCAACAACGAACCTTTGGAATAACGAACTTTAACGGTTATTTCCAAGGTTCGTCACTCCTGATGTCTGCTGTTCAGGAAGCTCAATTGTCAAAAAAAGTGGATAGGGGTCCATCTGTCAAAAAATGACAAAGGGTTTCATAATCGAGATATGAATTGGGGTTTGTCAAACCGAAATTAAAACAGGCTTCCTTAATCCAAAAATGAAATAAGGGTCACTAAGAGCGACACTCCATTTGAGATATAGGCTCTTCAATGTATCTTGATGTGTATAAGTTTGCTTGTTTGTTTGTCTGTCTGTCTGTTTGTTGTTCTTGGAATAACAACCACGTGTGACTATTTTGGCCTTTGAGTGACTCTCAGCCCATTTATATACGTCTGTACTATAATGTTCCATCCTGATGATAATGATGATGATGAAAAGGAGGGTGAAGATGCAGTTGAAGACCTGTAAAAGAACTGGAAGAGGGAAGAGGGAATGAGGAGGAGGAGGGAAGAGGAACATACGAGGGAGGTGGAGAAAGAAATTCTACATTGGTTTTATCAACAATCCAAATAAGGAAGCACATCAATAACTTGAGTTTTTCGACAAATTCATTACTTACAAGCCAGAATCCAGACAAAATGAGGAAATACCAACAAATCAAATCGTTTTTGTTAGGAATAGCAAAAACACTTTAAAAAGAGTAATCTTTTTGAAGAGATATTGATTTGTATCATAACATGCTTTGCTGCCTATAAAATGATTTATCATTGAGAGTATAGCAAAATAGTTACCAAAGCTCAATATTGTCCTTTCTACAATACGGTATGTCTTGGTATATGAGCATTGCTCATCTATCAGTCAGAAGTTAATGCCATTATCGTTATACACATTTTGCACTTACAGTTTGAAATACCATTTGCACACCTACTTAATGGGGGTGCGGGGTGGGGCCTACTGCATGTGTAAAACGCCTTGACACCGTTTACACTGAGGACGGCGCCGAGCCTGGCCCAAGTTTGGTGTAACTGGTATATAACACGAGGGCGAGCGGTGTCCGATTTGGGACCACTTCTGGAGGTAGTCTCGACTGCTGCGGCTACAAAGCCCCAGCAATTCACGTTCATTACGCCACAAATGGTCTCTTTTGTAAGTATATCACAAACGCATCTGAATCCGAAATAAAAGCGAGGATGATCACCCATCCCCCGGCATTAATGTATCCTTAGGCACTTTTAGGTGGGATATTTTGAAGCTTTCCGAATAACCTTCCGTTTTCAAGTTTACTGTTCTTTTCATCGCAGCGTACTTCCAATTCACTAAAAATACTAGTTCAGTCCCTTCGATTTTTTTTTTCATGTGTGTGTGTTGGTATAAGCACAAACTTTTAACTTGTCGCTTCGAAGTTCAGAGCGAAGCGTGCTAATCGTTATGTTTGCATGTAGCGCGCCACGACGGCAGTATCGAGAAAGTCCAACTTGGCCCTCTGCCCGCTTCTCCATGTAAACGCATATAGGTTCCATGACACTTGAGCTTGCGACAATTGCTCTCATGGAATATCTGCACGCTTAGTCAAGCACAAATTCTGCCCACATACGTAACTCTAAACCAAATCCTAATCCTCACATCAAATTAAAAGGGTGATAGAGTATAAGTTGAGATGAGGATTCAGTTTTTAACTTACTTAGCTTTTCAAAGCTTATTTGATGAATATCGGTTTTGAAATGGCTTAGATGTCCAAAAAAAGTAAAACAAAGTGACCTTGTAAGAATCGCTTTGTTTTGAATATCTCAGGCATTTTAAAACTAATTTTCATTAATTAAACTTTGAATTCCTCTTGAATTATAATGCTCTTCCATATTTCATGAGAGGTTCTCAGCTCAAAAAAAAAAAAAATCATCATCATTAAAGAAAAAAAAAACTTAAAACCCTATCACAACCATAACCCTAACCCTTAAACCTTAAAGAAAATAAGACCGGAACAATTATCGCAGGAACAACAATGTCGTGTCACCAGACGCAGAAAACTGCGCGTTCGAGCCCCTCCAGGCCTAGGTGAAAACGGGATGAGAGACTTCGAACTCTGGAATGTCTCTCTGACATTCCAGAACCGTGTCCATGATACCATACTCACCAATCTGCTCACAGCGATGTCACAAACTCATAGAAAATCACCAATTTGTGCAGACATTACTCCTCCGAGTCCGAGGTGTATGCAATAATTTGATAACATTAACCCCCCCCCCCCATAATAATGATACTACTACTACTGCTACTAACACTACTAACACTGCTACTGCTTCTGATGAAGATGATAATGATAATAACAATGATGATGATAATAATAATAATACCAAAAACATTATTACAATAGTATAATGATAATAACAAAGATAGCAATAATGATATTTATGATAACAATAATAAATAACATAATGATAGTGGTAATGGTAATGATATACAAATATACTTTGCCTTGAGAGTTTCTGGTTAAAACTATGGGCAGAGGTGACTCCAAAAGAACTATTCCCTGAGGGGCGGAGCCCCGAAGGGAATATTTCTTTTGGAGCACCGAGGCTGGTAGTTTTAACCAGAATCTCGAAGTTAGGCAAAGTAGGATATTCGTTTTATATTTTGGATAAAAAATTTGAACAAATGAAGGGGAAATGGAAAAAATGCGAAGAGAGAAGTCCTTAGGTGGATGTTGTGAAGGGACCATACACTGACCCTAAAGAAGCAGCTTACGATGTCAGAACTGCTTTATGACGTTACAATAATGTTTTGCTCGAAATCGTTACATTTGACAAAGTGACGGTAAGAAGCATTACTCATTGCCAAAATTGCTTTGTGGCGTCACAATTGTTTTGTTAGAAATTATTGTTACATTTCACAGAGTGACGGTACGAAGCAGTGCGTAATGTTAAAATTGCTTCGTGACGTCACAATTGTTTTGATAGGATTTGTTACATTTGACAAAGTGACGGTAAGAAGGAGTGCGTAATGTCAGAATTGCTTTGTGACGTCACAATTCTTTTGTTAGAAATTGTTACATTTCACAGAGTGACGGTACGAAGCAGCAGTGCGCAATGTCAGAACTGCTTTGTGACGTCACAATTGTTTTGATAGAAATTGTTACATTTGACAAAGTGACGGTAAGAAGGAGTGCTTAATGACATAACTGCTTTGTGACGTCACAATTGTTTTGTCAGAAATTGTTACATTTCACAGAGTGACTGTACGAAGCAGTGCGCAATGTCAAAACTGCTTTGTGACGTCACAATTGTTTCGCTAGAAATAATAATGTAAGAAGCATTGCGCAATGTCAAAATTGCTTTGTGGCGTCACAATTGTTTTGTTACATTTGTTACATTTCGCAGAGTGACGGTAGGACGCAAGCGCGATGTCTCAATTGCTTTGTGATGTCACAATTTTTTGTATAAAATTGTTACATTTCACAGAGTGACAGTAAAACGCTGCGCACAATTTCAGAATTGCTTTGCGACATTATATTGCAAATAGCGTACTATTTGCAAAATGTCGTCATGAAGTGACGTCTTTTCGCAAATTGTATTTTTTTGGAGTGTCAAACATCAAACATGCCAATATTTTGACAGCTGAAAATACACATAATGACATGAAGCTCTTTCAACCAATCACTAGAGCAGAATTTTTTTATCCAAAATGTGATGATAACTATAACTACAATAGTAATGATAGTAATATAAATAATGGTCTTCTTTATCCATGGTAATGTAGTTGCCTCTGCAGTGTTGCTACTGCTCTACCAGAGGGCCCTGCCATCATTATTACCCTGGCATTCGCAGGCACACATTTATGCACCTGGGTTAAGAGGGACATGACCAGATGGTGGGTAAATCATCCTGTCCAAGAATGTGGGTACTTGATGGGATTCGAACTCGCAACCTGTAATTTAAAGTCAAGAGTCTTATCACTATTCCACTATACGTAGTGTGCCTACTCGCTTTTCTTCATAGTGCCCAATTTGCAACAAATTATTTCTTCAACGATGAAGTATCCATGAAATGATAATTAAATGGAAAGTGAACAAAGTAAAAATTATATTTCATAATGATGAGAAATATGATAATTCTGAAATCGTAGTGCTGTCTGTCTGACCAGGAAATGATCAGGAGCCATAATCCGTTTGTTTATGGCATACCGGCATACGGTATAATGCAAACAGTGGCAGTCACATTCATCAATCAGAGTGCTATCAAGCCATAGTGCGATTTACACAGCAAACAACAGTTGGTAGAGGGTGGTCCAAACACCAACTTGGAAGTTTGCTAGGGAACAAACACGGTAGAGATATTGAAAACAGGACACCTCTTCAGTAAAATATATCTCAATGGGACACACGTACACCTATACACACGCACACTTAAACACACACGCACACACGCACACGCGCACACACACATTCACTTATCTAACTGCGTGTTGCAAACCCACGAGTGAGCAAACAGGTCTCACCATAGTCATCACATCACAGTCCATCCTGCTGTACAGCTCTTTGAAGTCCTAGCTCTATTCCTATTGAATTGTATAGCCCAAGATAGTAAAAATAGGCACCATGGGTGGACGTATGACACAACTCATGACTCCTCCATTTCATTGCAGTGCATTTACAAGCCTGCAATGTATACCTCCTGCTGATGACAAATATATAGCTGTTGAAAAGTGCATCCTTTAGAATCCGACGGTATTCCAGCGTTAAAGATCCATGCAATTTTACAACACGATAATAGCCACATTGCAGACTGGTTGCGGAATTTCGGTTTTCGCACACCACACCCCCTCGAAGGTCGTAAGAAATACGATGACGGCGCAACGACGAAGTCGTATGAGAACATTTCTGAGGTAAAATGAGAACCCTCGAAGCTCTTGAGGTAGTGGACGCTTTTGGCGTAGTGGAAGTCTTGGGCAACTATACACCTCCAGAATTCGCCGAAGAAGAACCATGCACGGCGGAAAGCATGTTGATGGAGCTGCTGTTCTGTAGAATGAAGAGTATTATACAGAATACAAGACAAGCAAGTCATCTTCTGCAGCTTGGAGAGGCGCGTATTTTCGTGTGTCCCGTAACATCGAGGGATGGATTAGAAATGGTAGGAGCTGGACCCTGGTTTGGAGTGATACGTCTTTCTTTCTTTCTCTCTCCCTCTCGTTCTCGCCTCATTCAAAGTAGTATAGCCTCCAGTTTTAATATAAACACTGTAATGTAGATCTCCTCTTGTAGTGTATGAAAATCCTGTACACATCTAACACACACACACACACACACACACACACTCACACGCACCTCCAAACCCTAGGCCCAAGACTCGGCCTGTCTCTGTTGCCATAGCGATGCATTTGCGTCAATCGAAGAGGTACGATGAGGCCAGGGACGCTTTTTCGTTTATAGCTTCTTCCTTTTTTCCCCCTCTCCCTAGCTCGTACCCCGGGAAGGACTCCAAAGGATGCTATTAAGGGACGGGGCAGTTTAATTTAGACTGCATATACGTTGGAGGCTCTACATCCCATGTACATTATAAAGCTGGTGCAATTATTTCATTGTATAGGGGAATAATGGTATACTATACCTTATTCGATACTCTTGAAATTCACATGTACGAAAACACACAAACACACACACACAAACACACACACAACATATGAATAAAATATACCTCGCTACAGCTATGTGACAGTTTTGTCACATAGCTGTAACGATAGCTACAGCAATGTCGTTACCGCAGTCACAGTACACAATACCAGAAGAATTCAATCATAATTGCATAAAAAGTACAGAATCATTAACAGCTAATACCTGAGCTAAGACCTGAGCTTTTTCTGGTCTCCTCCTGGAACACGAAATATCTGGAGTGTCTCCTTTTACGGTCTTGCTCAAATTCTCAAACTGTAGCACGAAATGATAGCATCTTCCATCGAAAGTCTCTGCTGGCATCTAATGTTCTTGCTGGAATGATCCCACTAATGCTTGCGAATTGGATCCCAGGTATTGATACGTATTTGGTAAGAACAGGTGAATTGAATGGCTCAACACATTCACAGCGTCTAGAAGATAATGTAAAAACATACATTGCCAATCGAATGGGTCGTTACGTGGTGGCCTGAGCGAGAGGGTTGGGGGAGGAACCCGTCACTTTACCGAACCTCGATGTCTATGCGACATATGAAACTATTAGATTAGTCTATACTGCATCCGCTTGACCTTACTCTCCATCTCCCACACCTAGTTATGGCTTTGAACCATCTTAAGCACTTCGGAAGATCATTTGCCCAAAGTTGCCTTCACTGTTGATTACAGCGGCTCCACCAGCTTTAGTGGTAGCGGCTCCACCAGCTTTACGTGAAGGGATGCCTCGTATAGACTTACTGAAGTCGAGGAATCAGTTTTTGGAGAAGATGAAGTCACCAAGTGAACATTCCAGAGACGCTTACGTCGTACTCGAGTATCTGGTGTTTCCCACCCCCAGCTGGCATCAGGCTTCGAGTTGAAAACCTTGTGGAGTCAGCTAACCAGGCGGGGTCATGCTACGAGCTCGACATCCACGAGTCATACAGCTCACGAGTTCGACATTGAAAAAAGGTCCATAAGTCACAGTCCACGAGTCATACAGCCCATGAAACAAGGCAGAAAAGACACCAGCTCGACACAAGACAGATAAGGTCCATACGATCCACACTATAGGAAAATAAGGCCCACGAGCTCAATACTAGGCAAAAAGGCCCACGAGACTGACACTGCATACATTAAGCTCCATGATGTAATATCGGTCTAGTGGGCCTTATTTGCCTAGTGTCGAGCTGGTGGACCGTATTGCCCCTGGGCCTATTTTACAGGATATCGAGGTCATGGGCCTTGTGCACTTAGTGTCTAGGTCGTGGGCTGAATGACTCATGGACTGTTTAACTCGTGGGCTGTATAACTCTTGGAATGTATGGCTCGTGGATGTCGAGCTCGTGACGCGCACCCAGCCAGGTTACATTGAATTCCAGTGCCGTAGGCTCGTGAAGCTTAACTGGAATCGTGTTGTGTGTAATCATCTAGTAAGAGGCGAAAGACTCTGTCCCTCAGATAGGACATAAAATGGAGGTCCTGTGTGTGAGAGAGTCACAACTCATGCAAGAAAAACATCCCGTTTAATTTATTCATTGCAAAGAGCAGGGAGTTTAACCCGGTTAAGTGGTCCCGTCTCACATCCAACTGGACCCCATGGAAGGCCAGCTATTGCAGCTTAATATGGGCTATTCAGCCATCTTCTCAGATCGAAATGAAACAGAAAAACCCCCACAAAAAACAAGCAAGCAAGCACGCAAGCAAGCAAACAAACAAACCTTTTAAATTCATACGGGCGAGTCTTGCAAACACCATTAATATTGAAGCCATATCATTGTTACTTCAAAGTCATGGTATCGAAAAAATCAATGTTATCAAGAATCTAAGAAAGGCGTCGCACGTCCCTGATTGCGTTTCAGTTGTGAGGCTTCCATGAACATTTTAAAAACATCAAGAGGGAAAAGCTTAGAGTTGATTTACCTGGATACCAAATATTAGAATCCTGTATTTGCGTGTTTATTGTTGTTGTTTATCTTATCTTATCTTAAATTCTTTCAAAACTTTTATTTCAACATTCGCGATCACGAGAATTCTTAAACAGATGAAATGCCTGTAATTGTAGTCATGGCAACGTTAATATAACCTCTACTATGACCCACTAAATCCCCATTCGTAGTGGGAATTCATGTACATTATGCAAATCTCCTTCCAGTCGATCAGAATAAGATCTTGCTCGCTCAACATGGCAATAAACAGTAATGGCGAAGTTAGCAGGAATCGTAGTATGTATTGTACTGACAGCCACATAAACTGAGTCAGCTGTTGCTACGTCGGCACAGACAGACGAAATATTAATACAACTACGAATGTATTTGAACACATTAAACTCAATACAAATAATCTTCTCAAACTTCATCAATGTCCCTTCAAATAATATGGCTGTCAAAAGGTTCTAGAGCAACAAAATGTTTACCTTTATACCGACAATAAAACCTTTGTCAGCAAATCTATTCTTTTGACTTCTTAAATTGACTATAATGTTTTTCTCTTTTTTAAAAGCAATTTTAAGATTTCATTAAAAACACTGTCAAGGATAGTTGTCAGTCATTCTGTTAATAGTCAGTGATAACATTGAACAGAATACTATTGGATATCTCAGGCTCTATATTATCATCGCCATATTTGTTAATATCAATATGATTATCATTATTATCATAACTATATCCACTATGTTGCATGATCATAAGTATTGTTACTGTCATTTGTTTCTAGCAAATTTAAGAAAATATATCACAAGTCACTATAGATCAGCGTCCACTGCTTCGGAAGTTTAGTTAGATCATGATTAAAACAAAGAAGTTCAAGTTGTGCTATTTCATCTCCAAAAAAAAAAAAATGAGTGTACAATGAAATGTTTTCGTATACAAACAATGTCACGAAATCAATACAACAATGTTATGAACATAATAACATGTAATAAAGACGCAGGTAATTGTTCACAGAGATACAAATACATTAATGCTACATATTTATGGTAAACTCCGAAACAAAATTATTGGATATGTAGGGGACTGCTGAAGAGCAGAGCTCGTAATATGCAGTCCCCTCATAAAAAAGGGGAAAAATCAAATGGTAAAACTAAGTTAGCTCTCTTCCTGGCAGAGTCCCTTTATATGTATCAGGTGAACGACCAGAAGTGCGATAGGAGGCGTGTCTGGTAACTATAGAGACAATAACTATAGTGACCACCACCAATAAACGCTCCTCGTTATGTACTCTCTTTGGTATATGACTGTATGACAGTGATTTCGAAACTCGCGATCTCATAACAGGGCTGCCCCTCCTTATTTAATCATAACAGAGTTACCGGAAAAATATCGATGCTGTTGTATTTTTTTTTTCATTTTTTTTTTACCATATCAATGGATTCTCTTAACCACTGTAAACAAATACAAATTTCATCCATTTTGCGCTGTTCTTTCTTATCTATATGTGGGTGGATTAAGACACACCACCAGAGTCATCATCTTCACCTCTTCAAAGATGGCTTCCTGTTATTGTCGAAGAATTGTGGCCATTGACGTAAGATGGACAAAAATAAAAGAAGAAACATTATTTAGGAAAAATAAAAGAAGAAACCTTATTTAGGATAAGGTTGAACCAACTATGGCTTCTGCGTGGTAACACCTTCGCTTACTTCAGGAAGACATACGTCAATGCGGAAATTAATTCCGAGAAACAAAATAATATGGCTTCCCAATTATGCATATAAGCGTGACGAAGCCGCATGTGAAACATCATATTCTTGTAGTATATCATTGGTTTTCCGGTCCAATTTCACCAGAGATGAATTCAAATTCACGAAATGCATACAAGTTGAGGGAAACTTTGTAAACTTTGCAAACTTTGCAAACTTTCTGCTGTTCTCGCTGTTAATTTTCACTCTTCGAGCATACAATTTGGTTTGATACCGTTCCTTTTAAATCTTATTGTCTTTCCATCTAATGGACAATAATAGTCATTCAATAATTCAACGACGCGAAGTTGTTATACAATATCTCGCGCCGGTGGGATATAGACGGTCAATCTTATCCAAAGTACCAATTTTTGTTTCATTCATATTGGCATACACTTTCGCATTGTGAACGTTCGACTTCAATTACCACAAACAAAAGTTCTGAAGATGTGTGTAATATCTGCCGCATGCATTCTTTAAGTCATACAATTCATCCCTTTTCACTGTCTTTGATTACGCAATTGCCTTTTCGCTTCCGAAGTTTCATCGTCAAAGTTTAATTTAATAATGTGTTATATATTTCTTTTCTTTCTAATGAAGCTTTTCTCTCAGTTTCTTTTCATTCTCTAACAGTATGAGGTTACAAAACGGTTGCAACTCATAATTTTATGCAAGTCCACATCCATTTTCACACTTTGAGCCCCACCCCTTGGTAAACTTGGAACTCTCACCTTGTCCACGTATACGTTGCCGCAATCGACCAAGTCGGAGACCTGTTTTTCATAAGTAATCTTGCTGGTTGTCAAATGCTTCGGCCAACCTAGCTCGGTCCGCATTATTTTGATATATTCATCTACTTTTCTCGAACTGTCGCCATAGTCGTGTATAAATTATTAATATAATAACGTGTGAAAGTGGAGTTACTTACGAGCTGTTACTTCGATGACGGTTTGTCAAGAGTATACATGGATATTTTCAAAACTTACAGAGCTGGCTTGGCTGAAGCATGATATGATTCAAATGAAACTTTAAAAATAAACTTGAAATCAAACTTTGAAATGATGTGAAAAAAAAGTGAATATGGCGTGAAAAAGTGCCGTAGGAGTTACGTAGAACTACAAAAGTTTTTATGTTAAATCGAATTCGAACGTTCAACTTTAGTGTGAAGGTGTGTGCCTGGTCTTAACATTGAAATTGGTAGATATTTGGAAGGAAATTTTAACGTCTATCCAGCTGGCGTGATTTGAAAAACTTTGCATTTTTAAATTAAATTAAATTAAATTAAATTAAATGAATTCCTTCTTTAAATGAAATACGATCCAAAAGGAATGATATAAAAAGAAATTGAATGATAAGAAAAGACAAATCAGAAACACAAGTCATGCAGTATCAGCAAATATGGAGTTATGAATTATTGTTTGGTTGTTTGTTAAAATCAGTCGTATTCATCAATATTCTCTTTACGCAAGCCTTCCAGTGCCCAGCATATTAAATGATTTACCAAGCTTCCTTCAACACAAGAGCGTAAGTTGTTATTTCGATGAAGTTACTGCTGGTATGTATGGCTTCTGAAGTCATATTACGCCCGGCACATAACGTTTCATTAAGAGCGACTGGGTCTCAATTAATTGCTTACCTATGGAAACTGCTGTCGGAAGCCCAGAAGTATATCACATTCTTGCACAGTTCACTTTATTCGAGGAGAGTCCATGCACTCAGGCACCCTAACAAGAAAAACAAAGTGATCAAGTTAGAAGATTTGACACGAACGCAGTTATACAAGTACGAGAGCGATCACACGAATCGCGCTGACACATGCAGAGCGAATTTTAGAGTAACGACACTCACTGTATAAACATTTTAACAGATGAGACCGTTAGAACGGACCTTAATGTCTTAATCAGAGATTTCGATTTCTTGCGGTGATTTCTTGCCACAGTGTAAATCCGAAATGTGTGCCCGCCAATACGACAGGACGGAGCAATATCTGGCAACCATTGTGAAGCAGACAAGAATAATTCGAGTTAAAGTCAATTACATGAGAAGAATTATAATAATTATGTTCTTATTTATCTGTTGAAGTCTTGTTTGTGTGTTATCACTCCTGTTTCAGAGGGCCCAGTGGGCATTGCCAGGTACAGAGCCTACTTATTTTTACACCTGGGAGGAGAGTTACGTTCGTTAATCGGAAAAAGAAATACAGTTCATCATTCCGATGGTTCGTTAATGCCAAAATGAAAAAAAAATCGTTATTACGAAGGTTCGTTAATCCCAAAATGAAGTAAAGTTCCTTGTTCCGATGGTTCTTTAATCCGAAAGTGAAAAAAAGGTTCGTTTTTCGAAGTTTCGTTAATACGAAAGTGAAGTAATGTACGTAATTCATAAGGTTCGTTATAGCCCTCAACTTCTTTTCATTTTCGGATTAACGAACTTTAAATTGTAATTACGGAATAACGAACCTTCGAGAAAAAAAAAACAGAACACCGCCCGAGGGGGACAGCGCAGGTCAAAAATCACACGTGGTGGGATTCGTATGAGGAACCTGTTTGAAAGTCAAGAGTCCGGTAATGGTGAGTAGGATGACACTATTGAATAGCAACAGAGCTTTAAAGGAGACCTCCGGATGATTTTCAGATTTTTACATTTGACCAACTATATTAGTCATACTGAGGACAGAATTTCAGAATTTGTAATAAATGGGATGAAGAATAAGAACATTTTCAAAATTTAGAACAAATTGCAATGAACTAGGATGATGACATGGCAGAGTCACCATAAGAATGTATGAGTTGGGGCTCAAGGAAGCAGAACAAAAGATTAAGAAGGCATGCATCGATTATACACAGGTGAACTCGCAAGCAAGCGGTATTGCAATGGAATTACACTGCTACATCTCTGAAATATGTGAGCCTCCTATGTCATCATCCTTGTTCAGTGTAATTTGTTTAAGGCTTTTCAAAGTATTGTTTCTCTGCACAAGAACCACAATAAATTCCACAAATCTATACATGGAGTTGTCGAGTTATTTACGACATGGTGTGAAATTATAAAAATCGTCTGGAATGTCCCTTTAATCTTTCTTAGGGGAGTAGGCCTACCAAACAACACAGAACGACACGTAACTGTAATTTGGTCCATCATCATATGATCATCAATATCATTGAGGTCAGTTAGTTTCATAAGTATAACAGCACAATAATATTTGTTGTGCAAGTCCATTATCATTGTTACGTGTTAAATACGTGATCCAGGGCGTTAAGTTGCCACTATAAAGCCTTTAGTGTTAGAGGCACCTTAACGCCCTCCTCATTCTCCACCTACGATATACTCCCTTGCTCTGGGCCCCTAAGATCTCACTCTAACCAGCCTTACTTGTGCTCCTCATCCATGTCAACACGTCACTGTTCTCCATTTCGCTCTCCTGCCTCCGGTTTCCATTTTACCCCTCCCCCCCTCCTCCGCCACCCCGTCTGTCTTTCGTTTTTCTGCTTAACCTGTGTCTTTGCCCCCTCCTCCTTTTTTGGTCCATTTCTTCTCTATATTTACTAGATCTCTTACCTTTTTTTCTGCATTATTTCTCTTATCTATTCATTTTTTATTTCTTTTTTTTTAACCTGAAGAAGACATCTAGATTCTCCACCGTCTTCTTTGGACTGCTTTCAGCATAAGCCAAAGAGCGATTTACGTGAGCAAAGGAATCCCATTCTTAGGTCTTGTTTACTAGACAGCTGTTTATTCACCATGGTCAATTACACTTCACACAACTTACAAAATTTCAGACCAATGGTAAACGACACCAAAACAAGGAAAATCGCTGCTTACGTGACGTCAGAAATCAGTCTGTATGTCTTCTGACATAAAAAAGAAAAAGAATAGAAAAAAAAAAGACGCCTGTATA
This sequence comes from Diadema setosum, assembly GCA_033980235.1. NCBI lineage: Eukaryota > Metazoa > Echinodermata > Echinoidea > Diadematoida > Diadematidae > Diadema > Diadema setosum. The sequence continues at coordinate 6,153,784 of CM067080.1, forward strand.
AAATACGCTTTACCTGAGAGACCAAACAAAACCCCATCAAGGCTTCATGCTGACATTTAACATGTGCTAACCTCTGGTTAACACGTCACGATCCACATTGGTTTTAATTGAATATCATGTAGATATCACTCACTACCATCTGGATTCAATACTATGGCTTCCCGCCTAATTTCGCACTTAATAAAGGGCGTACATCCCTGACGTATCTTCCAGTGTCTTCTGAAGCAAGTAAACACAACAGCCCTCCACGGGGTTTGGCCTGGCCACTCTGATTGGATACTTCGCTGACCAATCAGCTGGCACGATACCCCATTGGTCTAGCCAATCAGGGCATTATGTTTTCCCATGCTTGTCACGCTAGCCAACTCTGTATACACACTTTAATGTTTTCGAAACTATTGTTCAGACCGCCTGTTCCGCGTTATCCAATTTTCACATGACATAAAATTTCAAAGGAATAGTATAGTTTTGGTTGAGATGGGGGTTCAGGTTTTAACTTTTTGCGAGATAAATAGAAACCTTTTATGTTGAAAATAAAGGAACATACAATCTTAATTCTTATTCTAAGAGCAATTAAAAGTTTATTTGATGAAAATCAGTTTTGAAATTGCTGGGATTTCCAAAACAAAGTAAAGCAAAGTGGTCCTAATAAAAGATGGGTCTCACTTTTTATTAGGACTTCTTTCTTTTTGGAAAACTATACTATCCCTTTAAGAGAAATTAACAAGCAAGTGGCGAAGACTTCAAATGTTCATTTTTGTTGTCGTTGTTGAGTGCTTAACAATTTATATTATATTTTTATGGACAAAAGCTAGATTGTTCTAAAGAATTTACTCGAAGAAGGCGTAGGTACCACATGATCAATATTTGATTTAAACACACACACACGCACGCACGCACACACACACACACACACACATAACGATACACACGGGCACTATCATTTGTATTTGTGCACAATAGTCATGATTTACAATGTTTGTACATGACGTGGAGATTCTGTGTGCGTGTGTTTCTGATTGTTTTATTTTTTCACGTTCTTTCTAAGTGGCTAATACCTCCTTTCTCTTTCTTTCTCTCTTTCTCTGTGAGAGAGACATCATTGACTTTTCAGTAAGTTTCTCCCGCTATTCACCTTGTCCCAATCTCCTCGCGTAATTTAAATTGTTGGACCAACAGACCAACAACGCGAACGGCATTGAAGCAACAACACCAAAACATTGCTGACGTGAATAAACGTCATCAGTCTGTATGGCTTCTTAAGTGAACCAAAAAAAAAAAAAAAAGGGGGGGGGGAAAAGAAACTCAAACAAAAACAGCAAGGACATGCAAACACATATCACGTGCTATAACTTCTCATTAACACTTCGTGATCTACTGCGGTATTGTTTATTGAGTGGATATCACTGATGGTCATCTGGATTTACTACAATGGCCTTTTGCCTTGTGGATGAAGCAGTATATGCAGCCGTGACTTTTTTCCCCTCCAGCGTCTCCTAAAGCATGCAAACACACCAGCTCTACGCAGAATTTGACCTACCCACGCTGATTGGATACTTCATTGGCCAACCAGGGAGCATAATACGGAACTGGATTGACCAATCAGAACATTGGAAATGGCAGTAAGGTTTCCTCTACTTACTCGTACTTTTTACTGACCCGGTTGTACAAGCGTGCCCTCTGACCGTTTGTCGCGCGAAACCTATTTTCACTTAAAAACAGACAAAGAAACAAACTTTGCAAAAAAAAAAAAGGAACGAAAGGCATCATTTTTTTTTCTGATTTTTGAATGAATGTAGCTTACACTCTTATGAAACGAACTCTTGTTACTCAAGAATATCCTTGAAGCGGTTTTCAAACGAAGGAGATTCCTATGTGAGTGACGCCGAGAGTGACGTCAGCAATCTGTCTGTATGGCTTCCGAAATTAACAAAAAATGAGAGGTAAACACGATTCTAAACTTGACTATTTTTTACTTGAGAAGCCAAGCAAAAAACCAACAATTAGCGATACATGAGAACATTTATCACCCGCTAACGTCTCATTAACACGTAACGATTCACATTGGTATTGGTCTTAAAGTAGATATCACTAATGGTCATCTGGATTGACCACAACGACCTCCTGAATAATTTTGTGCATGAACCGGCATGCAGGCCTAAATACCCATCAGAGTCCATGTCTTTTTCTCCCAGGCAAGTGAACACACCAGCTCTCCATAGAGTTCGGCCCGCCAACGCTGATTGGGTACTTAGCAATCTATCTTACAATATTACGGAGAAAAGTTTTGTTATTCAAGTGCACGATAGAAGCGGGTGCAGTTTTGTTATGACTACCTCAAGAGTAACATATGAAAAATTACAACAACTACAACAACAACAACAACAACTACAACAACATGAACAACAACAACAACAAGAACAACAACAGCAACAACAGCAGCAACAGCAGCACCACCACCACCAACAACAACAACAGCAAACGCACCTGTACAAAGTAAGATCAGTATAGTATGCAGGACGTTTCTGTGTTTACTATCTGTCATAATCTATAAAAGTTCATGCATACAATATCATGTAACACGTTCATGCATGTGTTCCAATGCCTATGTACATGCGTTTGAGTGTTTTTGTGTTGTATTGTCTCATGTTTCTCACTGTTTACCACCTATTTCTCCCCAAGGTACCTAGCCTGCACATATACCTATTGGCTTTCCTACGATCACTATTCCCCTTGACAAAATCTCCACACGCCTTCTAAATTTCGGACCAACAACGCATGCAAACTGCTTTGCAGCAATAACAACAACACATTGCCTACGTCAATGACGTCAGCAATCTGTCTGTATGGCTTCTCAAATCAACAAAAACAACAACAACAAATAAAAAGGAAATATAGAGAAGCCAACCCCCCCCCCCCCCAACAACAACAATTATGGATTCATGCGGACACTTATCACGTGCTAACCTCTCATTAACACGACCAATCTACATTGGTATTGATTCAGTATAGACATCACTGCTGATCAGTTACTTCAAGGGTCTCCGGCTTAATGTCATGCATGAGCTGGCATTGTGCATCTACGACTTGCATTCTCATTGTCATCTATACAGCAAGTGAACACACCGGGACCACGTTTCGTAAAAGAATGCTGTACACTATGATAAGAACTCGTGAAGAAATGGCAACAAGCCAGTTCGAACTTTCACTTTGCGCATGAGCAGAAAAAGGTCATTCGTACCATCACTGAGATTAGCATTTGTGATGGAATGGTTATTTATGCAATCCTTATAAATGGTGCTTGCCAGCACATCTACCTGACAGAAAAATCGGTATTTGACAATATTAATAGAAAGAGATTGTTAATACATTCAGTGCAAAGTAATGAAATGAATGCTTTTCCCATTGTGCTATTTGACGGATCATTCTGGCCATCTGGACTACACAAGTTCATTCTTTGTTTGAACAGGATTGATGAATTGTTACGTAAAGCTTATGCGCTGAAAACGAGTGCAGTGCCCCTAACCGACTGAGAAAAAAGAAAGGTCATTTTTACCAATGTGCCCATGAGCTAACTCCGAATTGGCTTATTGTCATGATGATGACAAGAATCCAGCTTCCTGATTGGCCGTTTCTCTTGGAAGTTGCCATTCTAGCATGAGTTGTGATCCTTTATACCATTCTCCATCATGTCCATACAGTTTGGATTTGGCTACACTGATTGGACAATCAGTCGGCAATTTTCACGTCTGGACTATCCAGTCAGGGCCCTATTTTATGAAGAGTTATAATCGATTATAAAGTTGATTTCTATTATAAGTCTGTGGCAGCCTGTGTGTTAAGGAAATTTATAATCGATTATATCTTTTGATAAAGTGGGGCCCAGGACGATAAAATTGGCATTATGATTTCATCATCTACCTGCCTAGTAATGTAACTGGCCAGTCTGTACACATGTGCTTTCGAAACCTTTCGAAAATTTCACTTCAAAAGAAAATCTCTAAGAAGATTAACAAAGACTTTGAATATATTTTTTAATCCTTAACAATCTATCTTATAATTTTATTGAGAAAAAAAATGGTGCCTAAGACTATACTTGAAAGGGCAGCATTATTGTGACGACTATATCATGAATAAGATTTGAAAATGGGAACACCACCAGACCACCACGAGCAACAAATTCATACAACGGCGTACACAGATATACAGACGAGATAGACGAACGGTGCTTCCGTGTATTGTACTATCTATATGTGTGTACATATTCTTTGTTCATGCGTGATGTGCTGCTATGTGCGTTTGAGTGTTCCTATGCTCTACTTATCATTTTTTGTTTGTTTGTTTTTTACTTTCAGTTGTTTTTATTTCTCTACTTGTGCAAATGAAATCATTATGACAAATCAGCAACGTTCTCAACAAAATATGAATTAGAGTACTTAAAAGAAATACAATTCATTATGTGTGTATATACATGAACATCCATTTTCATCGTATCTGAGAGTATAGGTGCAGAAAACCATCATCCGTATAGCAGTTTGCATGACTGTGATAACTATAAAATGTATATTTTTTTCATGGGCCTACACATGATTAATGATTATTTCCTTTAAGTACTCTTAAAGTACTCAGATTTATATTTCAATGAGAAAGTTGTTGTTGTGTCATAATGATTTCATGTACAAGTGGAAAAAACTGAAACTGATAACTGAAACTAAAACATTGGCATGGTAGAACATAATGCATAGAAACGTTCAAAACTCACGTGTACACAATATCTGGGCACATGCATGAAGACTTGTAATAATAATAACTAAAATTCAAAATGGGTTGCTTTATTTTACATTCATTTCAGGCCAATGCATATCTCTACCGGGCCACCAAAATTTCAGAACTAAAGATTTTAGTGGTCCGTGCATGCAACTAGAAGGAAAAGTTAATGTCAAACCCTGGGCAATATGATTTGTAATGAGAACGTGAGTCAGTACATAACCTATATTCCTGATTTGAGTGATAAATTGCGAGAAGAACTTACGGTTTGCCATGTGTGTATATCAGTGATTTTAAAAGTTTTTAAGCCACGAAACAAGCATTCAGCGTGTTCTAAGAAACGAGAACCTTCCAGAGATAAGTCTTACGGCACGTTTCTGTAATGACAATATATTTAGAATCTATGTTGCTGTTACCGCAGTTTCCCCAAATAGGTGATATGAGGCAGAGTCGCCAGATCCCAACGGAACAAAAAGTAATGTGAGAAATCACCAAATATCATTTAAAAGGTGTAGTTTAGGCTTCAATTTAAAGACAACGTATGTCAATAAACCCGCAAACACCCTGCATATTGCATTGCGCGAGTCTCGGTTAATCAATGACCTCTAACCGAGTCTCGCAATTTACGGCGCGCCGTAGTCACACACACACTAAATAAGGCTAATGCAAAAGGTGTACGCATGAGAGTGAAAAAAAGACGCACAGGTTATTGCTTCTACAGGAAATTGCAATGTAAGTGTACTAACATTACATACGCCTATAAGGGGAGAATTTTTGGCGAAATGCATTTTTGTTTTCATTTAAAATTGTGATTATTTTCCATTGCTCTCAAAACCACTAAAAATTGCCAAAAATCACCAAATTTTGATTTGGTTGCAAGGCTATAGTATAAAATTTTGTCACCGAACTATTCAAAAAATTCAAGTGGGAGTTTCTTTGTTCATTTTGTCTTCCTCTACAAATTAAATCTGTTAAGATCGCAACTGCTGATCTGTAAATTAACAAACATGTCGGAAAAAAGGAACCAGTGGGACTCGAAGCTGTCATCTACAGTAGATGACAGGTTCGAGTCCCACTGGTTCTGCGATCTTAATAAATTTAATTTGTAGAGGGAGACAAAGTGAAGAAAATCGCACCTGAACCTTCACCCCTCTGAATGATATCTTTCTTCCTTTATTTAAAAAAATTGCCAAATTTCACCCTTTTTGGTTACGGAAATTACCATTTGGCAAAGCTGAGGATGAGGTTTCAATTATTATGAGTGCATTATGTTCTATCTGTCTACCTCCTACCTCTCTCTCTCTCTCTCTCTCTCTCTCTCCGAGGACCTATTCTATACAGCCTTGCTAGCCTCTGAGAGTTCCTCCCACCTCTAGCCTTGTCTTAGTCTTCTTCACACACAAACAAAATTTCAGACAAAAATCGTCAACGAAAACAACAACAAAATTTTGGAAATTGGTATGTGAATGACGTCAGCATATACGTGTGGCTTCTAAAATCAACAACATTTTTATGTAAAAGCCGAGTGGAGGCGTTACTTGAGAAGCCAAACAAAACCAACGGGTCTTCACACGCTAACCTCTCATTAACACGTTGACTCCCCTGTTTTTTATCGTTTATATTGTAGATATCACTCACTTTTATGTGGATTCATGGGAATGAGATCCTTCCTCATTTCTTGCTTGATTATTAAGAATTTTGAAGGCACGACTTCTCTCCTAGCGTCTTTTAGAGCCGGTGAATACACCACCTCTCCATGAAGTTTGGGTGCAGCCGCTGATTGGATACTCACTGACCAATCAGACTGCAAGATACACGACTATAGACCAGTCAATCAAGGAAATGAAATTTACATTATGGTATCCACTGCCTGTACATCAAAGTAGTTTTGACATGTACTAGCCAGTATGTACACGCCCCCTTTCGAAGCTTGTTCAGACCGTCTTTCATGCGTCAACCACTTTTCATGTAGAAAGATAAACTTTAGCGAAATTAACGAAGACTTTGAATTTGTGATAAATGCTTAAGAATTTATCTTAAAATTTTATAGAAGAAAGTCTTGTTATTAAGGAATATACTTGAAAGGGGCGCAGTATTGTTACGACCCCCTACATTGTGAATAAGATTGAAAAAAAAAATGCAAACAATAAAAAGCACATACGACAATGTACACAGATAGACGAGATAGATCAATGATGCTTGCGTGTATAGTACTATCTTTGTGTGTACATTAATACTTTCTTCATACATGTGTTCCCATGTACATGCGTTCGAGTGTCTCTATGTTCTACCTTGCCCATTTTCAATTTCAGATCTTAGCTTCAGTTTGTGTCAATTATTCCACTTGTGCAAATGAAATAAAGGACGTTCTCATCAGAATATAAACAAGAATGCTTAAAGAGTGTAGACTTAGATGTAAATAGTTGAAAATATGCGTATGAATACAAGAACATACATTCTATTGTATCTTAAGGTACAGGTTGAGAAAACAGCCATCAGTAAACTTGACTGGGATAACTGACACTGGGCAATATGGTAGGACCTATCCTTTAATTCTCTTTCTAGATAGTAAAAGTACAGGTACATAGGTATACAATAATGGTATAGGTATGATTTGCGATATGAAAATGAATCAGTAAGCTATATTGCTGATTTGAGTGATACATTGCGAGAAGAAATTTTTGTAAGACAAATATTGAAGAGGAGGACTGAGTGTCAGATCATCAGACAATAAGTTCCAAGCGACAGGTCTATGGTGTCCTACATTTTTTCCTATAATATGTTTAGGATTTTCTAACGTGTTGGATACAATTATAGATGAATACTAAAGTTTTTAATGAACGTATCTTTCAACAAGTATTTTATACGTGAATATTGAGGTTCTGCCATGATGTGTGGATATCAGTGATTCTGAAAGTCTTTAAGTCATGAAACAAGCATTCAGTGTGTGCTAAGAAAATAGAGAGCCATGCAAAGAAAAGTCTTGGGACTGTTTCTATAATGACAATATAGAATTCATTTTGCTGATACCGCAGTTTCCCCATACAATAGTACAGTATATATTAGGTTACAATTATCATGAGTGCATTACGTATCTCTTAACCTCCTATTTCTCTCCCCTATTTCTCTCTCCAGAGGTACCTATTCTATACAATCTTGTTTATCTTTTCAAAAAGGCCCTCCCACTTCAACACGTCTTGTCTTAATCTCCACACGCGCAAATAAAATTTCGGATCAAAAACATAAAACAACAATAGCAACAAGAGAAGAAAACAAAAACAGGAGAGAATGCTACGTGAATGACGTCAACAATCTGTCTGCATGGTTTCTGAAATCAACAACATTTTATGTAAAAAAAAAAATGAAGAAAAACTGGACGCTTTGCGTGAGAAGCCAAACAAGAACCAATAAGGTTACAAGGGCTTACCTCTGATTAACACGTCATGAGTCACCCTGCTGTAGTTGTTGTTGTTGTTTTTTGTTTATCTTGTAGATATCACTCACTATCATGTGGATTCACTACAATGACATCCCTCCTAATTTCTTGCTTGATTACCTAAATGCATGACTTCTCTCCGATGTGTTCTAAGGCCAGTGAACACATCTTTCCATAAAGTTTGGCTTGCAGCCGCTGACTGGATACTTCATTGACCAATCAGCACGCAAGATACACAACTAGGCCAGCCAATCAGGACAATGAAATTGGGATTAGGTTTTCCGCTGCTTGCCTATACTAGGCCCCTATTTTACCTGACCAATTTTGAAAACTTTTCAGACCGTCTGGTCCACATCAACCAATATTCACTTACACAGTTCGTGACGTCAGGTATATAGTGCGATATAACGAAAACATAAAGATAATTCCACGAAATGTCCTTAAAAAAAGAAAGGTGCGCATTCCCTTGACTTGTTATCGGCGTAGGTAGAGGGCGTTACGGATATTTTCCCCTATCTGAAAGAGGTACGTCCAGTGTTCTTTAAGTATACTAGAAAAGTGAAAATGTGTTAAATTTTCTCAGTGTTTTCTTTCTATATCGTTCATATAAGACGTCACAAAGTATTGGAGTCTTTTTATCGAGCGATTGCTCCAACAAAACGTAAACAAAAATTATAACTTTTGTCAGAATTTCCGCAAACTTCGCTCATGAGTTCTACTGACATTGCTGCATTCCCATGTGTATTTCCATTCTCTTGTAAATAAATAATCTTTCGAGAAAGTAACGACGATTTTATATAATCTCAAATTTCTGTTGAATGCTCAACAATGTGTCTTATATTTTACCGAGAAAGTCTTCAATAAGGCTAAATACATTATCCATTACGAAGAGTACAACGCTTACAAATAATTTCGTTTGTCTCGCAGTCGTTGGTCAACAAGGAATTGCTATTCTGTCAGAACGTGCAGAATGGCGATGAATGAAAGTACCTTCCAGGGAACATTGCTTATGAATATGATAAATAGATACATGGTTAACCCTTAGTTGTAAAGACCACTCTATAATCTAGTTTATATTGAACCGTTATGGATTGGCGAATCGGACCACAGATTCTGGTTCACGTCCCGCCAGCAGCAATGGTTGTGCCCCATAAGGCAATAAGGCGTACATTGCCGAGTCCGTTTTGGGGGACTTAAAACCATCATGGCTACTATACGTCGACTAAAATTCGTAATAAACAAAAATAATCGAAACTTTTTTTGATAACAATAGAAAAAAAAAATACACCCCAAAAAACCCCAAACAAACAAAGTCAGCCAAAAAGTTTATGGACTAGATAATATCAACCAATCGATCAAGATTTTAAAGTTGTTATACAACTTAGTACGTAAAGGTTATGGAAGTGCGGATAACACCATTTTTTCATCATTCAAATTTGTTTTGGAGCATTCTTTCTTAGGCCAACAGATCAAACTTCGCAACTGAAAGCTGCTTTTCTTTTTCATATCACCTATCTCATGACTATCATTAACAAGTACGACTGAAGAGTTTTGATGCAAAAGCGATATATCCTTTTTTTTAACCAGTTTGAGATATTTGAGTTTGAAGTTGCTGAAAAACAATACATTCTATGATAATAACCATTTTAATATCTTCAAAATATTTCTTGTTATGTAATGAATGCAATCTTATTCAAATGCTTTAGTTTTTCTATATTCAATGATGACCTTACTTAAAAAGAAATGAAAATGGCATATACCATTGTTCTTCCATTCAAATTCTTCAACTGCATTTTATTTCATTTTGTCGCTTATAGGATATACACGTTTTTCGAGCAGTCATATTTGCAAAGATATCAATAAACTGTCAATTTGTATCTCTAAATTTCGAGGAATATCCACCAAGTTTGGAAAACTGAGATACAATGTAGCGAGATATACAGATATCTTTCGCATTACCGTTATAATTCCCGCGTTCAAACTTGTTCCGGAGCATTCACGTTTGCATTCGCATGACTGCGGGCTTTCTTACATCATGCATAATTACCGTCACCAAGTATCTGCCTCGCTTTCATAATTTGTACCAGCCGCTCGGATGCGAATATCTTTCTCGCTTTTTCTTTTACTTGGCCACAGGTAAATATTTCTGTATATTGTAATATTGCATTGATCTCATCTTGATCCTGATGAGAAAATGTCGTATCAGCATAAGTGTATTCTTCAATTTTTCATAATCTCCTTCTTATGTAACGCTTGAACTATCCGCGTGTCTCCTTGAGGATAACATGGCGCAAATGTGAATGAAATCTGGATATGCGTGTACTGATGGCGAACTGAACATTGTTGCAATGGAGGATGAATGGTGTGTTCACAGTCAAATCGCATGCTTCTCAAGATGTCTTCAGAACAAAGGCTGGTGTATCAGCTATAACTGTGTAGTGTAAACTTTGAATGACTTAAAATATGTTTTCACATCTGTAACTTTAATCATCCCGTTTTCAGTAAGTCAATGCGAAATTAAATGAACTAATTACGAACTCGAATGCCCGCTTACAACTTAAAATGTTTAAGCATACACTCTTCATAAATTCCACGGCTTGGACGCTTTTGGCGACCATTCGATTTGAATGATATCAAGCCTTATTCCGTGACAGAAACGAAATACAAAGTGCCCAGCTTGAACATGTTGAAGACTCTATCTTATTCTGCCAATTTGAATGACCAAGATATCAATTTTACGAACACTTACCAAATGACAGCAAAAATCCCTTTGAAAATTCTGGGTTTTTAGACATATTGTCATATTCCATTCCATTCTACTTGTTTGAATCCTTGTAAGGAAAGTTATGAGTTTATCAAAATGTTCTTTGATTTTCAAACATTTCCTGTTCTCTGATGCTTAATTTCACATCTATCTTATGGCTGTGGTAAACACACAAACATACTTTTAAACGATACGAAAGTGAGTGAAATGAATACGAATTCAAATACCACGAGCTAATTCCAAAGCCTGCAAAAGCCATTTTCTAAGAATTTTCCGAATTTTGACTGTCATCGACAGAGGATGGCAACTGAAAGGTAAATTGAATTCAACCTTGAAGGAATAGGTTCATGTTATAGAACTAAAAACTTTTGCGAATCTGAATGACTGTTTTTTTTTTCAGTTCAACGTCATGACCACCAAAACATGTATCTATCTATCTATCTATCTATCTATCTATCTATCTATCTATCTACCTATATCAATAATTACGCAGTAGTATATCTCATTAAGCAATAGAACCATCATTCCCTTCAAAAGCTGCTTGGCAAATGGACTAAGCTGTGATGTGGATTTCGACTTTACCACGTCTGAAATAGATTACACGAATAATTACGATATTAAAAAGCGTTCACCTTGAAGTATACGAATAGAAGTGCCGAATATGGCAAGATCTAAAACAGTAAGACATTGTGATCAGAAATTATTAAACATACCACTAGAATTATAGATAAGCGACGAGAATAAATCTTTATTTCTCTCTTCAGAATTGTTATCATATTCTATATCAGCAGTAGATCGGAAACTATCTGACAAAAATAACGATCATACTAATGGGTCGGAAGCGTGCAGATACCGGAATTCAGAGTAGAAGAATATTTGAAAAGTTTAAAAAAAGGAGCAATATTTCAGCGATTATTCGTGGGACAGTTTATAGCACCGAAGCTGTAAAACGTTTGGACTATATTTGGAGTGTTCTCTGGGGCACACAACTTCGCAGCAGGTTTTTGTCAAATCCTGTCGTCGAAATAAAATCTCCAACCACGAAAAATCCTTAAAATATCCTTTGCTATAGCAACGAGATATTTCTGTGGATCTAATCGGGCAGTGACGTTTGTACGCGCGTGTGCGCACGGGAAAAAGAAGGTAGGATATCCAACTCAAGACCAGCTGCATTTTGGTGGGGTGCGATTGCTTTGCCTTTTTATCCCCTCTCCCTCTCTTTCTGTCTTTCTTTCTCTCTCTCTCTCTCTCTCTCTCTCTCTGCGTAGACCCTGGGAGTTTGCTTTCGTTGATTCTTGTATGCTTATAGTTGCCCCAATGCTGTGTAGCCAGAGAATCCGAGCTCGGGTGGATAAGCTATATCAGGCTCTTGCGCGTACGGGCCCACGAGCCGGCAGAGCTTGTAATCTCGCCTTCCTCCCATCAATTACAGCCCCTTCCTTAGTACGTCAATGCGAACCGCTCCTCCATATTCAGCACACGCAGATGATTATAAAACGGGATATTCGTGATACATCATACCCCTCTGCTTCCATGGCGACCGTGTCCTCTTGGGAACACGTGAGAGCTTTCCCCCCTCGCTCGGGCAAATCTCTCACCGCAAGAGAGGGAGAGAAGCTCGATCTCGGCGAGTATCGGCGAAAGCCGGCCAGGCGCTTACGACTCATTAATATGTGAATGCAGTTTGTGGCAGCGCGTACGTTAGCATGGGGCTTATCACCGCGAAACGGGCCGTCCGATATTAGATTTGCTGACGTCAGTTGATGACGCGTTAGGCCCTAGGATACGGTAATATCGGGGTGAGGCTATCAACTACTGACGTAGTCACTGACGCACACATGGTCGCTCCGACATCAGCATTTGTCGCAAGTAGAGTCTGGCTCACGTCAGTACGCCGCATCGCGGACAACGCTTACACCCGTTTACGACCGTCTCCCGTAACCGTACGTTTGCTCTATATCCGGTCAGCTATCTTTTTACGGGGGGTAGATATATGAAAAATTATTCGTAAACAAGCTTTTTGTTAAAATAAAGCAATATCACAAAGGGTCGCGCCTAGATCCCGCCCCCTTTACGACGCTATAGTAACTTTTTGATGTTGCCACCATTTACTCTCCAAACCGGCACAATGGTAGGACAGGGTTGTATTCAACGTGGTTCACCTGCACTTAAACGTGTGCCTTCGCTGCCCATCGGCACCAAAGGACTTAAATCAGTCACCAGCTCCGCCCGAAGAAGACCACAATGTGAAAAGGTAAGCTGAAAAAACACCCATGTCCTTTCTCTCTCCCCTGCCTGGTGAATGGCGATAACTGAATGTTTGACTGGCTTTGCCTAACTACGGGCTCTAGCGTCCATTCTCGATCTCTGTACAGGTTTTGGTGTTTGTGTGTTTGTGTGTGATATTGTTGTTGTTATCATTCTTGTTGTGCTGCTGGTGTATAGCAGGACAAGTTACGTGTATGTAGTGTTTTTTTTTTTCCACGGACGCTGTTGTTTACGCGACATGTGGTAGTAAGGCCACATGGCTTCCTTTGTGAAGCGCGAAACGATATCTAACGATCGCGAGCCAGACAAAAGGCGCGAAAAAAGGCGACTCGAGCTTCATTCAAATGGTACACTGTCAGGCGTTGAACCAGGCATCACTGGGGCAATATTTCCTCGGTACAAGCGCGATGCCTTTAAAAACCACGGTCAACCCAGATGCAGATGTTAATACGTCGATATACCCAGCTGAATGTATTCGAATTTTCACCTCCCTCTTATTGTACGTAAGAATCCTCAGTTCTCCGAGATTGAAGCTCCATGGGAGAGCTTAACAATATGAATCCAGTGAGGTTTGTGGGAGCACGAGCAAGAGAAGTCTGAAGTTATGAATATTAATAGAAAGGGATTGATGTTAACCTCATGACAGGCCAAAGTTGACATATCAAACAAGATCACAATGTAGATACGCATTGGAACAAGGAGGTCCTAGGTGAGGTACCTACTTGCCTGGACGATGTATCTTCTAGCATGTTAAATCTTACGCTTCGCAGTACTTAAACCTCACACATTCAAACGGACACGACAATTTGACATTGAAACAAGGAAGGAACATGAATGGTGAGCTGAGTTTGTAAACTTTAACTTTCTGTAAATGCTTGAAAAGCAGTATTGTCTTTAAACCTATCATTTCTTGACACACCCTGGTTCCCTGTGAAGATAAAATGGGTTTCAGGAAGCTGTGAGTAACGGGCTCTCAGGAGGGGTCGGCTGAACACAATTTTTTGTACTTTGGTAAAGGTTCCATGGGCGGATTCGCTGAGATGGTATTTGCATCAACATTGCTGGAATACCAGCCCAGTGCTTTGACAACATCCAGACATTTTTCTCCTTCTACTCTCTCTCTCTCTCTCTCTCTCTCTCTTCTCTTTCGTTCTCTCTTTCTTTTTCCCGCTCTCGCTCTCCCGTGCATTTTTATTTCTGACCATCTGTCGAAATGGTTGTGGTCAAAGGAGAAAGACAAACCATTACGAGTGAAAGAGATGTTCAGACTTTAAAAAAAGCACTGTAAAAACAGCAACAAGAACACCAAGGGGTTGCAACATGACGTAGGACACATGCTCATAAAACACACACACACACACATACACACACTCACACACAATGAAAACAGGGCATTCGATCCCGCTACTTCACTGCGTTATACATCTTAAGAAGATAGCACGTCGCCCGTGCGGTCAGTGACGTCACGGTCATTGTCCGCGTGCCCTCCAAATTCAAGTAGAGACAATACCCTCATTGATGAAACGCGTTGATAATGAATATGACCTCAGATGTATATATTTTTCTATGTTTCTCTATCACTGTCTTTACGTTCTTCTCTCTCTCTCTCATTTTCCCTTCCACAGCTACACACGCTCATTTATGCTTGCACTGCAATGAAATAGTGTGATTATCCACAGTTGTTAGGAGCTTACCGAGTTTACTTTCCAGCATATCTTCCATTTTTTCCCCATATTGCATCACAGACGCCGCTGAGTCAGAGTCTAATCGTATGTACCAATGGTAAGGACCATCGTGCATAGGGTATACTACAATACCAACGCATCAAATGCCGATTGTATCAGTCACTCATTAATTAGGCAAAGCCCATGCTATACTCAAGCTCATACACACAGACACTGGCACATGCCTAATCAGTAACAGTTTGCAGTCATGCGATACAATCATTTTGTACAAATTTCACACATTTCTACTTCACTGCGTCTTATAACAAAACAAAATGGAGATCTTTGAATCACTGGAATTTGCGAGGCGCTGCACGATAAGACAAAAACAGAACGACTTTCGGCATCGATGGCCTTCGCACGTTAGTGTGCAAACAAGCAGTATCAGTACATGATGACGCAAGACTGTGACGTCGTACATTTCGTCATGGGAACACATGTGGGGCTTCTTGCATCTACGTGAGATCTTAGAAACAGATCTTCAACGCTCACTTGCGCCCAGCTTTCGTTGGATCAGACTGGGTAGATTTTATTTTTCTCATGTGGTATCAGAGAATTTGTACTGTAACTGGGGAAACAAACCATACAGCTAGCTATGTCAAATTAATCTCTTGTTAAAATCCAACTTAATTCTGTCAACAACATCTAGAAAAATCAAAATCACATTACGTTAGTGATAGGGCATCTTCATCGTCGACATAACTTAAGCTGACTTTGAGTTCTATTCTCCATGGGGCAGTATGGAATGTAATGTAATGTAATCATCGTTGCGCAGATTTAGAATCATTTACCTACAATATTCCACGATATTATGAGAAAGTTAAAGAGTTAGAGAGCAGACTTATGCAGTATTGTTGATTATTTGAAGTAGTTAAAGAGGCTAGTTGAAAATGAGGTTATTATGTAAAAATGAGGGTCGAGTGAGTGCATCCATACGAGGACAAGCATGTCAAAGTGAAGACCTACTAGGATGACGTCTCTTGGTAGGTTTTCTTTACTACGTCGGAAGGGAAGACATACAATCGTGAAGTTGAGATGTCATTCCAACCATTACTTGCAACCTAGATCTTGAGTTTGGTAAAACTCATAAAGAGAACTTAAAAGTCACTCCATCTGAGAGGGTGTGGTCTGTTCAAGAGAGAGAAGAGATTTTGGTATAAAGGGAAGCGGGACCTTTCCCAGGCTTTTCACAGTGGCCCAGGACTGCCATACCCGTAACGTCATCCCACAGGTCGGTGGTATACAAGGCATCATTAACATTGACAACTTGCTTGCATGCAAAGTCAGTGATATTCTATTAGACGGCGATCTAGACAGGGGGTTAACTTTACATTTGTACTGGCTACATTTTTGTTTCTTTTCTTTTCTTCTTCTTCTTCTGCTTCTTCTTTTTCTTCCTTCTTGGCGCGGTTTGGTAACATATCTGTCTATATCACTCTAATGGTGATTAGTTGACCTTTTCTCGAGTCTCTGACATTTCGCCATTTTTATGTGGGAGCAAAGCTTTAATAGCTTATCTAAAAGCACTTTCGCCTGATCAAACAGACGAGGACCCAAAATGCCCTGGAGATCTTTTAGTCAATAGCCAAAGCTTGTAAAAATGTGGTGTTTATTAATCTCGTATCGATCGTCTGATGAGAGTTGTTACAGTTCGGTTTAATGAACAGGGGCGAATACAACGCCGATAGTCTGCGATTCAGGACTCGAGCACAATGCCGCATTGTACAGGGAAACATTTAGCGCGGCTCTCGTTTGAATTGTTAACTCTTGCTCTTGCTGACACTTGATCAACGTGGTCTAGCAGTCAGCGAGAGTTCACAGTATGTTGACATTCTGTCTAATGCCATGCACCGTTGTCTTCCACCTGCTAAATTCCTAAACGTCCCTGGCGGGAAGTTGCAATTAGACCGAGGTAAAGTGGGGAAGTCGTCATGGGGTAAAAAGTACGCTTAAAACAATTCGACAGAGACACAGGTCCACAGTGTCACTGATTGTGACTGAGAGGGAAGTCGGCTGATTGGCAACGTATCGGGAGGTGATGGGTACGAAAACACTGATGCTCTTTCGAAAATGTCACAAAAGATCGCACTGCTGGCTTCTGGCATTTACCCCGATCTCCACTCTTAGCAAACATTCCTCGCTGCGACGGCATTTTGGTGGTGACATTATAGACGCTATACCCAGCAGACTGGGACCCTGTCTTCGTGGAGTGGAAATGTCACGGTTAATGCATGTGGCCCCGTGTCATCGTTGGACTGGTATTAGCTGGAGGAAGAGGAGAAGGGGTTTGGGCGGCAGTCTGACGAGCTAACCCCCTCTGCTCTAACCCTGGTGGCATTTTGGCGGAGCGTCGAGCAGCACTTTCAGATCGCAGCTTCGGGGCAGAGAAAATAGACAACTGCGTTGGTTTGGCCTGCCTCAGCCCTCAAAAGCAGACTTTTGGTGGATTCGGTAGGGAGGAATATTTGGGGCCACGGAGAAGACATAAAGTATTTGCGGAGTGAAAACGGGCACAAGTTCGCCCGGTTGCGTCGCCTTACATTCGCTGGAGCAGACAGACGCAAAAACGAAGCTTGCAGATGCTGTTGAGAACAATTTCATTGCAAGATGTGCTTTGGAACCAGGAAAATATATTGGAATCAGGAAAATATATTTTTGGGGGTTGGAAGTGTGATATAAGCAGACTGTCGAATTTGTGAGTGTGCCAAACCACATGCGGATGGTCATCACGACATTCAGTGTGCTATGTTTGTGAGACCATCACAAACACGTGTCATACGTGCTGTAGAGAATGTGTGGTGATGTTGAAAGCGCTGGATCCTTTCAGAAACGTATCATTTGTATCATCGCCTCATGTTCACCTAATTTACTGCATCAGATAAACCAAGTCAGCTTGAAGAATTGTCTTCTTTCGTAAGGCTATTTATTTGTAATACTAACATCATCTATTTCTGTTCCCATTGCATGTACTAACAGAATCCATGCTGACGATACTGGTATTCATTCAGCATCTGCTATGAAACATGTTTTTCACCTGTACTGTTTCCTTTTTGACAGGTACACATGTGGAATATAATGACCCATATCGAAATGGAATACTTTGGAGCTTACGACGACCATGGATGACCTTTATTCAAAGGCGGTGGTGAACCGAGTATGTTGAAACCAGTGGAAGTTCCCGCATTTCTGTGAGCACAAATGTCTCGACGTGGTGCAAAGATAAGTGGGATGTGTGCTGGACTACAACTGAAAGGAGATATACGTCAAGTAAAAAACCAGGATTTAAGCAATTAAATTCGATTGAGTGCACATTCTTCGCGGCTAATGAACGATCTTACGCTGGATATGATGGATAATGCTGTTTGAGGAACAGATAATAACCCCTAACGTTAAGGATGAGACAACTACATCAACTGTAAATAGTGCGACTGTGTTTGAACGTAAACATTGAGCACAGTGTCAGCTGAAGTGGTTTTCTGACTTCACACCCCTGGCTTAAAGAAATATGGAATATATATTGTATACATCTATAGCCACCCTTTCTCATATTCCCTTTCGCAAACCACAGTCATAGCAACGAAAGGTACATTCAAATATTTTCAACCCCTGGATGAAATAGAGAGGAAAAGAGAAAGAGTTTTTTTCCCCCTTCATCATCTGTCGTTACGCAGTGGTGGATGAATAAGACATACTGGAGCACACTGCTATGAATGAATGAAGCAATACGGAGTAGCCGTAGAATGACGTCACGAAAGAGACAGACTTGTTGTAAGCCAACCCAGGCACATGGCTTGCAACCCTGGGCGCGTGATGTGGGCGTTCCTCTAGCAGCGACTATGGTAAGCCACAATACAATCAATTTTTCCCTTTTCTATCATCTTTATCCCTTATTTCATCGTCTTCGCGCATGTCGTAACATTCACGTTGTATGCCATCACTCCGTGCTCTAATCTCGTGTGTAGTGATCTAAGCTGCCATATATTTGTGAGTGACGTGCCAGTAAAGTAGTCGTTTTCATTTTTTTTCCTTGATGGACTGAAAACGTAGAATCAGTATCAGTATCAATCACATTCATTGTTACAATTGCATGTTTCATTTGCACGTGCATGTTGATTGCGCACTTAGCTGCAGTTATGGCGTTTTCTTTTCTTCCTAATCAAAGGCATTAAAGCTCTTTTAAAAGAACCCATCTTAAAGGGATCGTATAGTTCTGGTTGAGATAGGCTTCAGGTTTCCAGCTTTTTGTGAGATAATGGGAAAACCTTTACAATACCATTCATTAGCTTTCATGAAATATGAAAGAGAATGCAATTCTCAGATGAATTCAAAATTTACTTGATAAAGATTGGTTTTGAAATAGCTGAGAAATCAAAAAACGAAAACAAAAAACAAAGAGGTCCCATTTTTTTTTCAAATAAACTTTGAATTCCTCATATAAAATTGTGTGTTTGATAGTTCATAAGTGTTTTTAATATTGTCAAAGTTAAAATCCGAATCCCCATCTCAACCAAAACTATACCATCCCTTTAATGCTGCTTATAAAACATTTATGCACTCTGTCGGAGGAAGGGGATGAGAGATGCGAATCAACATTGTAAGTGGAGACTGTTATATAATAGCCACACCTCGCTGGCTGCTGAAGGATCTGGTAAACTTGAATGAAAACTTTCTGTGACATTTCAACATTGAATCAAATAAAAAAGCAAACGGAGAAGAAAAGAGAGGTAGCAATTGAGCGAAGATAGATAGATTGATAAATAGATAGAAAGAGAGAGGGAGAGGGAGAGAACGGGCGCTTTTAGCAATTCTAGCTTTCAATTACAGTACTCGTAGACTGCATGAAACTTATCATTAGGGAAAAGAGATGTAAAAATATTGATTGAAACTGACCTTGAAAGTTCGAAGGTGTACGATAATGGACTATGAACGAAAGTTCAGGTGACACTATGATTTTATGATACATATAAACAAACAGACACACACCCACACGCACACACACATATGTATATATATATATATATATATATATATATATATATGCGTGTGTGTGTGTGTGTGTGTGTATGTGTACGAGAGGCTACTGCATGGTGTATCAGACACAAGCAGTCATTATAGGGTGAACATGTTTTATCTCAAAATCCAAAATTCAGGCTCTCACACCCATTTCCAATCCGATATTCCTGGTATGTCTGTATTGCATGTGTTTCTTATTTATTACCTATACACATTTATGATATAATATATATCTGTTTCTTCTTTTTTTTTTCAACTAACACTCCCAACAGCTCCGTCGGTGTTGTGTATGTGTTAATTGTTATGTGTAGGTTGGAGGATGTATATTTTGAAATTCGAGATCTACCTGTTGGTTCTGTATCGTATATGCTGTGTATGTTTAAACATATATATATATATATATATATATATATATATATATATATATATATATGTGTGTGTGTGTGTGTGTGTGTGTGTGTGTGCTTATGTGTGTATGTATATAGGCCATGATCCATGTGTAACATTACATTATACTTTGTTACGTTAAATCAATCACATGTAATTACATGTGTACTGTGAAAGCAAAAAAAAAAAAGACAAACAAATGACCAAATAAACAACAACAACAACAAAACAACAACAACAACCCCTACACTATCTTTGCTGGCATTACGAAACCCACAACAATTGTTATTTTCTCCCATTCATTTTTCATTGTTTTTTTCTTCCGCACCCGTATCAGTTGAATATCTCCAAAACAATGATGATAGAAAAAATACGTCTGTCACCAGAATTTAGTGATTGGAAAGCAAGCTGTCGAATAGGGTTTTGAGGTGGGAGATATAAGCGGAGGAGGTACACCAGCTTCTGTGAAAATGATGGGTCTGAGGTCGGCGACATCCAAAATGATGCCGTCGATGAGTCAAACCTGCACACCTCTCTAATATTCACCTTTTGTCCCTCCCACCCCAAAGTTTCATCACTATGACATTTAGAAGATAACAAAGGAGAAAATCTATGTCCAAATAATGACCGTTAAGGGGTTGGCGAATTACCAAAGTTTATGCACTCGAAGTAGAGTGATATATGGCATTACAATTCTAGAGGTTTTTTCTTTCTTTTCACATCAGTATGAATTCTCGCTCAAACTGCTAATGTCAGTAGACCAATTTTGTGTGTCATTGTCCCCAATATCTGAATTGAAGAATAGAAATGTGAAGGTTCGTTCACAAAACCTTCAAATGGCGTCGAAGTTTCTACCTAGTTCTACTCTTGTTTTCTTACTCGTCGTTCTTTTCGAAGTCTCGTGGACATTATTTACGTAATATTGGCGTGTGTTTTGCGCAATCAGGGACCTGTTTTGATCCCTTTCAAATGTTTTCTCAGTTCATTCTGCTCAGGCACTTGTTCTAACATCGCGTCTCGCTTTATTTTCACTGGAGAAAACGCAACACTCTGGGAGGGAGCTAGTTAATCTATAAAATTGTAATCAGAGACCATTTCATTATTGAGTAATGCGAATGCTTGTGCGTGTGTTTGCGTCCGCACCGCCAGATGCATACGTACGTATCGAATTAGCATAACAACGTCTACGTCACTGCCCCCAATCATGTCTTCGCGCGCTATTAATAGAGCGCTGCACACGACACACCGCTCTAGCTTGCCGCTGGCGAGAGCTATCATCAGCTCTCACCCATACGACGCACGGAGATGGGTTATGACGTCATGGAATCGATACACACGCAGAGCATTAAGAAGCGCACTCGCCACGACGATGATAAGAATACATCACAGGGGCATGCAGATGGGTGGTGCTTCTCTCGTCTTTGTTTAGAAGTTCAAAAATAGTAGAAAAAAAGATTATGAATAGAAGTACAGGGCTTCAGTAGAAATGTTAGCTCATTCACCAAGCCCTGGTCCCCGGGCGTTCATGGCGAAGAGATACATGATGAGTTCTAAATGCTGGCTGCCCTAGATAATGCCAATGTCACTGCTTTGCTATACGCTATTACATAATTTGACTTTGTTGAATGATTCTGAGAATTTCTGTGTAATGTCTTAGTGCTTACTGGCACGGATTAAATAGGCAAAATTGAGGAGAAACATACCCGCTAACTTCTTACGTTATCTGATAATATTTAAAAAGAAGACCGGGTCAAAATGAGATCTGATCTTACCCTTCACCAGGTGAATCAGATCTTAAGTAATTCCTTTAATCATGTTCCAAACTCTCCTTTGTTTTGTTTTGTTTTTCTGTCGGCGCTGAATAACTTACGATTTGCAGGATACATTTCGGTTGACTTCGAGCAATTCGAAACGTTTCTTCTGAGAGAATAGATAGACGAAAACGAATCAGTAAGTCACTGGTGATGATAAAATAAATTACACAGCAGGTTGATTCACCAAGTTATGAGCCCAACCTTTGTGATATTCAAACACCCCCAAAATCTATAGAGCAGAAAGAGAGGGGAATAAATACAGAAGGTTAAACAAAGTAAAAGAGGGTTACCTTTTACAATTCAACAAAAGATTAGAGCTGTAACCGATTGACTACTCATGGTCACCAGTCGAATATAAAATACTATATGACCCCCTCATCCACAGGGGAGAAAACGTGGTTGATCCACACGTGTAACTGGCCGAACTGACGCCAAAATGCTTTTATGTGCCGACGCAGGCGTTAAATAGGAGAGGTTTGATATCATACCTGCATGTAGGTCACTTACGACATCTCGTGCCAAGGCGTTTTGGCGCGCTCAGCCCGGCCTTCATTATGACATCGAATGGGCAAATTATCAGCTTGACATTTCGTAGGACCGCAGATACAAGGTCGTTTCTACAGGTAGTAAAAATACATAAATTTATGAAGAACGATGTTCGTAAACAGCTTTTATTCTGAGTTGGGAGAAAATGACCTCTCTCCCTCTCTCTCTTTCTCTTTCTATCTCTCTCTCGCTCCTTCTGACTTTTAGAAACCACATGCCGCGAAATATTCGCTCGCGCTCGATGCCACGAGTGCACGAGAGAATACAGAGTTTAAAAAGGGAGCTAAAGAATCAAACATTACATAAAGCAACAGATGTATAAAGCGCAAGAAATACTATCCATACCTCTCAGAGAATATATCATCGTCAGCACTGAAGTATTACGGGCGATGATAAGTCAATGTCAAAAACCCTTTCGTCATATATCTTCGGGATTACGTGGAACAAACAAACCTCGGAGAATCTGTCAAAGATAATCCCATGCAGTGTGAATCACATGCGAGGTCTTCTTGTTCTTTATTGAGCAACGCGCACGTCTGACTCACTGTCGCTGCATGAGTTCGTCTAAGGTGGCAAAGACCAGCTTGGAAAAGAATAATCACGGAATTACATTCAAGGAAAGACTTGGTTTTTGTTAATTAACCCTCGCGTAGGGGAAGCACGGTTTGTCTAGATACGGTGCCCGGAACCGCTCTGAACTTACAGCTTGACTGAACTCACAGCTTTTGTTTAGGGAAGCTGAGTGAAAAATGATACACGGACAACAAGATGGTCCCCTATTTAGTACTGCCGCTCGGCTTAAATTGAACAGTTCCATCCGTTTCCAAAATTGGTGCCAGGTCCTACTATTTTAGGACCAGGCTAGCCCGCGGTTGCCACCAAAGTCAACCTGGACAGTTACGATGGGGGCGATAGGTGGGCTAAGTTTGGAACAAAGCGGAACCCTGAGGTCTCATCACGTGACTTCGAGCAGTCTCGTGACGTCATCAAACTGTGTGACTGAGTAATTCACTAGACTTGAGGAAGTTTTGATGCAGGCAGTCATGAACCCACTCTATCAGCCAATCAGATCACGGGAAGTCTAAAACTCCTCTCGTCTCGCAGCGATTAGACACGTAATGGAGGGCACTATTTTAAAACCTTGTTTTTCTTTCCTTGCCCCTCTCTCTACTAACACAGGGTAGCTGGCTTTCCACTCGTTCCCCCCTTTCTCACCGGATAAGAGATAGGAGGGGGGAAATAGTTAGGGCGATGACGTACTGGGGACTTGTTCTGAACTACTTCGAGACTTACAAAAACTTCCAGTGGGCTATGCGCGTGATATGCCTACCTTCTCCTCACCCATCGTCTCTCCCCGGAACCACATCAGCTCATAGAGGCGGGGATATACCCGTATAAATTTAGCGGTGCTCCTTATTCAGGTGCTAGAATACTTCGGGATTTTTCTCTCGCCTAACGCCTCTTAAAAAATTGAGGCCTGTAATTTGATGGACCTGTTTTATGAGATTTTCCTGCGAGAATATTGTCATGTATTGTCATCGCGCGGATAATGTGTATCACGCGCAAGCGGAACTTCCGTACATGACTTATTTGGCGTGGTCGACAGCACTAGATAATTATGATTGGTATGACTGGTCACTCTTCGATGAGTCATATTACGTAACAGGTGGGCAATATTGTTTGTTTATTCTTACGTAATGCATGTCAGGTATTTGTTTATTCGCTTCTGCTTTTTCTGTTTTATTTGTAAATGTACACAAAGCTTGAGTTTACACTTTAGCTGCATTAAAATGTTTACGATTTTTGTTAGCTATCGCGAACTCACACGAACACTTTTTTTTAACGGTTTGTTATGATCTACTATCGCGCATGCATAGAGAAAGCATTTTCACTTCTACATACCTTTTGTTTTGCTTTCGACAATTAGATGATTGCCTTTTTCATTCAACTAATAGTGCAATTGCTTGGCAACCCTTTTCCCACTTGATTCATTTTGATCATCTTGAATGTTAGCTTTTCCGCGTATTGTTAGCCAATTCGAGACCTCATACGTATCGATTCGTCCCACGTATAGAATCACTCACTACCCTATTTCAAGCTTCTTACTATATTCATTAGAAGTGATATCGAAATGCTTTCTTAAATGTTCTTGAAGCTGTTAATTTACGCATTTTTAATTGATCGATCTGTCCGAAAATTTGTATTCTTCTTCTGCTCCTAAAATTGGGCTGGCGAATTTGTTTCACAGAAAGAAACCATACAACAAAATGCAAAGGTGATTCATTTTAATGAAATACAATACTATTACTGTTTTATCTTAAGATGGAACTCAAACTGTTTTTGTAAGGCACATAATCCCATGCGGTCCACATTATAAAACGGAGTGTTACTATAGAATCTACGTTTAATAATCATGATTTTCTTTTCGTCCACGCAAAAATAATTATCTTCCTTCATTTTCCCGGCATTTAACATAGAACAAGTATTATTTCTTTCCATTTTTATCATGATAGTAAAAGTTGAATGTATACGTAGGGTGGATCTTTGCATTGTTATCGTATTTTGCAAGGCAGTTAATTTGCAATGCTTACGTCTAGATGAATATTGATTACGTAATACAAACATTTGTTTTCCATAACAGGTTATGTGTTCTGATATTTCCATTTCATGCCTAAAACAAAGCACGAATTATAGACCTTCATTCATGCTTAAGTGTTTACAGTCACTTGCCAATTGAAATTATGAAATGAAATTGTTTTCATACGAGATTGTGCTGCTTTTTCTGTTCCACAAGGTTTTCTTTCATTTTTTTTATTTTTTATTTGCATGAATTAGCAAGTAGAAGCCCCCTCCCTAACAGATTCTTCCTCATTTTGAAATACACTCACCACACACTTAACAGACAGACACGTATACACACATGCATTACGCAGGTACGCACACACTCACACACACACACACACCTACACACAAACTCGAGTCAGGTCTGTTCCCACCCTTTAAACATAAACTGCAGGGTATGCAGAGGGCAAGCGATGCACTGAGATTTACATTACACGACCCGTGGCGCCGCATAATGCATGCATAGGCCGCCACGATGTGGTATGAAAACACGCACGTTCTATGTGAGTTGTGTGTGCGTCTCAGGGTTCGGCATGTTGAACGAAAGGCAGGTGCCGTGGCCCATGTATATAATGTGTGTGTGTGCGCGTGTGTGTGCGTGTGTGTATGGTTGTGTGTGTGCCTGTGTGTGTGTGTGTGTGCTTGTGTGTGTGTGTCTGTGTGTGCGTGCGTGTGCATTGTCCGTGCCTTATGTGCGTGTGTGTGTGACCTGCGTAATGCTTGAATGCCTGTGTGTTACATCCAATACACCACGTGCCACGTACTACAGTATCTCTCTGGCGGCTTTCTCTCTCTCTCTCTCTATCTTTCTCTCAATCTATCTCTCCCTCTATCTATCTCTTGATATCTCGCATTGTTATTCTATTGCTGGTCTTGAAATCTGCAGAAGATATGGAAGTACTGTGGTCATCTGGAACCTGTAATATTATGACAGACCACCCCGATTTCATTATAGATATTAGTTTCATGCAGTGAATTAATGTGATCTTGCCAATGGTAGAGTCGCAGGGAATAAAACAACAGTCGTTGATAAACTGAAGAGAACATGCATGCAAAATAGAGACTTTTTTGCCACTGAACTTCAAAATTGCTCTGAGTGACGATTACTATATATATGTAGGATTATAGCAGTATCAGTTTTAGAATAGAAATGAAAATGAACATTTCGGTGAAATATATTTTCTGATGGAATATTTGGAGAACCAGGTCACCAGGATTATTGCTTTATATTTGTAAAAACTCCGTTTGGGACGGCGAGACATCGGTTTTAGCGTCGCTAATCGCATGCTAATAAAATCCAGTCCGCATATAGCTCAGTCGACGTTGAATAATTACTCAAATTTCTGGTTGGTCGCAAGCAGACCGTGTGACGTCACACGGCTGTCGTTCAGAGCCGATCCCGTCTGCTTGCCGTGCACGGGAGAAGCAATTAGATCGGTGCGCGCTGATTGGCTGGCGGCGATATTAAGGAATGCATGACGACAATTCTCGCTCGCGATGACGTTGTTCGGGGCGCCTTTTGGGGGGTCTTCGTATTTTTCTCGTCAACCACGGCGATGAATTGCCTTCTATACATATACACGGCGATGTATTGATATAGGCCCGGAGTTGCAGGCCGCTAAGCTTGGGAGAAGCGTCGTTGATTGCGAGCCCGCGTTTTCTGCTACCACGGCTGGCTACAAGTGAGCCCCGCACCTTTAGCACTGCGATACTCTACTCGTATCAGCCTGTGTTGTGTGGTCTGGAGGGATCCTCGTAGCCCAGCCGCGCGGCTTTTCAGGGAGGTGAATCCACGTCCCTGTTTGCTAGCAGTTTGGTGGGTGGGCTGGATCAGCACTTCCAAGCCCTGCTCTTCGATTGGCTACTCGATTGTCCTCAAAATTTCAAACCTTGGAAGCGGGCCATTTGCCGCTCGTATATGGCGAGTTCCATGCACGTGCTACTTCCAACGTCACAGCTGAGTTTTGGGACATTCTTGAGCGACGAGTCCGAGGAACAGTGGGCAACAGTGGACCGAACCAGCACGAGGCGTTCGGGTGAGATTATTAACCCTTCCGCGAATTCCATGTCAGGTTGTTACAAAATGGGCCCAAGCTAATTTGTCCCGTTAATTAATTAATCGTATTGCTTCTGGACGCTGCAAAATATTGTTGTGTCTGTTGTGTATCCTAGGGCATGTGAGTTTAAATGTCCACATCTGTTGAGCATCCAGTTACTGCTTGTTATAAAAAAATGCCTCTACAAAATCCTTATCCATGATCAAGTTTGTTCGTGTATTTTGTCTTATTTTCAGCTACTTTCTACCTGTGCTTTTTTCCCCTCCCCCTTGTGTGCTGGTGTTGCCTTGCTTAAAAAAAAAGAGTGATGCTATAGCCAAAGCTGAACATTACCAGGGTCCTATGTTGTCAGCATTTAAGCAAAGAATGGGATCTGGCACCAATTTGCATGGAGTTCTCCCGAAGGTCAGAGGATCACTGCACTAGGAGCAATTCTCAGTTGATGGCTCTTAACCTGCCCCCATCCAAACTCTCCCCCGCGGAAGTCTTCCTGCGAGACAGGGGGTTCCTGGAGGGATGATCGACATTTGTTTACTCCCTGACGACGGCATGGCCAGATTAGACTTTCCAAATTTTTTAATATATGTCCACTTTGTGGCAATCTTTGCTAGTCCATGCACAGCACGAGCTTCAAAAGACACCGCGTACTCAATAAAAATGCGTCTACGGTAGAGAGAAGGAGAGAAGGAAAGTGCAGTCACAGCTGCGGACATATTTAGCTCCCCCTCCTATACATGCGGGGCAACCCGGTCAGTGCATTGCTCATAATGCGGTGGAGCGCCCGGCAGAATATTGTGCGCTGTAGGAGAAAGTGATTGTATACCGCTCTCTACACTGTGTACCGGGGCCCCGCTATGAGTGTGTATGTGTGGTATGTGTGTGTGTTGTGTATGTATGTATGTGTGTTGTGAGTGTGTGCGTGTGTGTGTGTGTGTACACATGTGTGACGATGCATTCGCTTGTGTATGCGTGCGGGTGGGAGTGTGTGCTGACGTGTGTTTGTGTGTGTTGATGTATATTGAAGATGATGTTTATCGGAGGCCAATATTATAGATGGAAGTGGGCTCCCTAAGATTGGATCTGGTAGCCGGGGATGTGTAGGCGGGTATTTTCTCGACGAGCCTCAATATGAAGGAATGCTGCCTTTTCTAGGGCACTTGGGATGTGCAGACATTGAACGTGTGTAATGCTTCAACAATTACATCTTTTACTCCACTCTATATTAAAGATAGACGTTTAAGTGTGGAGCTACAAAGAGAATAGTTTAAGTGTAGATCGTGTCAGAGTAATATAAGTGATGTTTGTTTATACGACGGTAATGAATCAGATTCTACTACAGGAAAAATTATTGTCGAACTCTTCTACTACGAATGCTACTTTAATCTTCATTTACTCATGCAATTTGTTTAACTTTAATTATGTAAGGAAGCTGATGCAATGAGTGTATTTTTTTACCTTTTATGTGCAGCATTTGCTTCTATTTGAGTGAACTTGTATTTTTTTAAATAATTATTTTGATAGTGTGCAAAGATTAGGAGTGACGGCGAAAATATTACTCTCATCACTTATTGCGAAGGAGCCTTTCTCGACTCTTGGCACATGGAGAAAACGATTTCTTACACAGGGAATAATCTCAGCCCCGGAGCTGCCGGTGATGGATAGGCCAATATTTGAGCACTTTAATCCCATGTCACGTGATTCCCAACCATCCCGTGCGCTGTTTTGGATCTAGGAGGTAAAAGCGCGGGACGGCGCGCACGGGCGAGGATATATAAATCCGCGATGTTTTCATCGCCTGCGATGTGTCACATATATGAATCAACTGATATTTCCTTCGCAACTTTTTTTTCTGCTCATAGACGTGGAATATTGACAGTGCTGATCGTCCGCAAGGGAAAGGAAATATAGGAGTGTGAGACGGGACCCTATCCCGGGACTGCCACCATAATGAGACGCCGTCGAGCGGGGGTTTAAGAGCGATGCATTAAGATCAGTAGGCAGCTGTTGTGACATATCTGTTTCTTTCATTGCCGGGTCGCGGGCTGCCACCCCAGCTCGTCAACACGTCTGCCGGCACTTGCCGGAACACAGCGTGATATATATGGTGCTACCCAACTTTGGCAAACTGAAAGCAAGTATACATAGCATCCAAATCTGAGATAGAGACATTTCTTTTTATTGGGACGTATAGCATGCCTGACTCAGATGCAGCTTTTGAAAAAGAAACACTGAAATCCCATTGCACTGGTGCCTGCGGTTACGACAGAGAAATTTCGGCCGTTTTGTAGCAAGCAAGCAAGCAAACAAACAAAAACAAAAACAAAAACAAAAATCACCTGAATCACTTTCCTCCTTTTGCCAAAGAAGGGCGGTAGCCTTCTCCTTAACGGGAAAACTTAAATTTGTTAACGCTTGGCTTCATATTACCAGTTATATAGGTCAGGGTCTCCTTATATCAGTGCTAGCGTTTCAGAGCGAATCCAAACTTTGCATATTTCCCTCCTCAGAATCTAATTCGAAGTTAATTACTAGCACCAATAGTATAAAGTCGCTTTCCAGATTGGCGAAACCCATATTTGCTCTCCCGTGGCGTTCTGGTCTATCTCACTGTGAAATCTAACGCATGATTTAGCATGCTGAATCAAATTAGTCAAGATTGAGATGGGTACATGAAAAGATGGGTTTTCATTCAATGTCTCGCAGTAAATATTTCAGTAGGGTTTGTTTGCTTTGAGAAGCCAGGCATTACAAATTAAAGAGCAGAAAATGCGTCAACTAAACTTTTGAGTCAGCGCGCAGAACGGCGGAATATCCGGACATCCCTTCGTAGGATTTCTTGCAATTTTTCTTCCAGACTCCATCTCGTCTGCAACTTGCCAATTCTCTCGCTACCCGCGATTATCATGAAAATGTACTTTGTACATTTTATACCGATGCCAAGAGTGTGGTAATCCGGGGGAAACCGACCATTTGCGTTGAGATCAGTCGTTCAGATTCCTCGTTAACGTACATCCACGCTCGGCCGTGGCAATTAGGAAGTATAAATGAAACTGGTTAGCTACGCCAGTCTTCAGCCCCCTATCAGGCCGTAAACTTGGCGTCGACATGATGGGGAGCTGTCTTTAACCCCTACTTTTCAGTGTTATATTTTGAAATGACAGTTGATACTCGAACTCTGCGAAGCATGGTTATACAGTTTTGTTCGAAAAAAAACACCACCAACAACAAAATGAGACGCATGCGCACACATACGAACACAAAAAGATTCACGAGGTAATGGTTTTGGAATATATACACCTATATCCCCATCTGCAAAAAATCTTTGGCTATTTGCTAGCATACTTCCCAGAGATTCTCACGGCTCACGAGGGTGCATTGATTACGCATTTCGCGCAGAACATGATGCAAACTATGATTAAGAATCTCCATATTTGTCTACTTTTTAAGATAAAGCAATTACACAAAGTAACTAAAATCACAACTATTCGTTCACCCTGTCCGAAGATGCAATCATCAGCCCAAAGAATGGGCTTGATGTGTCCCCCCCCCCCCCCCAATTTGGATGTGCATGCCAAAATGAATGAAGAGTTCAGTATGGATGTGATGCAAGAGTCTGTAAGCAGTCTAACAGTAATATCGCCCGAGGGGGTAAACATGGATCGAGTCACTCCTAATCACCCCTCTCCGCTAAAGTTTTTTTTTTGTTTTGTTTTTGATCAATTAATCTACAAATTTTTGTTGGACGCCACAATCATTGCAATAATCATGAATTATGATATCACTCGGGAAAATAAGTCTATATGTTGATCTGAACTTTTCAAAATTATTCCACCACTTTTGACATTATCGAGTCAATAAACAAAAATGACTTCGATAATGAGCACTTTTGAAACATCACTTTGTTGGTCATTATACCGCAACGAAGGATGCATGAAATCGCCCAGGTTAACTCAAAACAACGTGGAATGTAGGACAGTGAAAAGAGCAACCTGAAGATGGAGGGGGGGGGGGGGGGAGCTGGAACCCCGCCAAACATTTAAATCTACTTTTACTTGAATTTAATAAAAGGCAAGGCATACTTACCACTACGGTATGCAATCCACACGCGTGATCAGGCCATGGCTGGATTTCAATTGCCATGTCGTGCAACCTTTAGTACCCTCCATTTGTCTTAGGTTCGCCGCCATTCTTTGTGCATGGATGTGTAGGAAGTATACTTTGATGACTTAATTTGATTTGATTGGTGCACTCTGTGGTAGAGCAATCTTGCGACTTTGCAGTAATATAGATTGTATGTTCATCTCCCAACACGTGTAAAGAATTCTTACCTATAATGTGAAGACAATACAGTCTGTGAAAATAACAAAGGAATCAGACGGTCGTCGTCGTCGTTGTTGTTGTTATAGGCATTGATCGTTATTTCGTCATTTTCTGCAAATCTACAGCTGAAAGAGAGTAACCCACTATATACAACATAATTAGACCGAAGCTGAAAAGCTTCATAATGTATGTCTCAACTATACGCCAACGCCTAATCTTTTACAGGCTTCATGCTAGTGCCATTACCAGAGATAAACATAATCATATCATTTCAGGTAGTACGCACTCTTTTGGGAGGGTTTTTTTTTTCTTTTCCCACGATATCACGTGGAGTTTCGCTTTATAATGCAAAAAAAAAAAAAATCCAACAGCAAATGGTTTGCATTTGTGTCAAATTATTGTAGTCCGAAAGTAATAGCTGATAGCAAAAGATCGAATGTCACTCAAAAGTTTATTTTCCAACTTTTCCCCTCCTCCTCCCTCTCACTTTCGACCCCAATCCCCCCTCTTTCTCTTTCTTTGTGAGAATAATACCAGTGCAAAATATATGCCTCCAGTAATCTGTGGTAGATATAAACTTCTTAAACCAGTGCCATAGAGCCCAACTTTTGTATAAGCTGCCTATATCTATCTATCTATCTATCTATCTATCTATCTATCTATCTATCTATCTATCTATTTATCTATCTATCTATCTATCTATCTATCTATCTATCTATCTATCTATCTATTTATCTATCTATCTATCTATCTATCTATCTATCTATCTATCTATCTTATCTATCTATCTATCTATCTATCTATTTATCTATCTCTCCCTCTCTATCATCTGTTTATCTCGCTCTTCTATCTCTACTCCTTCTCTCTCTCTCTCCCTTTCTTTCTTTTTTCTCTGTATTTATTTTTTTTTTCAAAACATGATATGAAGGCTAGAAATGCGTGAAGTCGTAAACAAAAATGTTGTTGACGTTCTGTAAAATGCCGGCAAATCTTAAAGGTCTTCAGCAAGTATAGGGCTTCAAAATATTGCTAGACGCGTATATGGATTACGTCTTCTTTGTTCATTCTTCAACGTGTTAATGCATCAAAGTGCGAAGCTCATACTCATTTTACCTTCCCAAGTTAATGACATATCTGTTATGTATACGAATATGGCTTCCCCATATACTTCACTCGCTGCAGTCAGCCGTGCACACTCACGGTCTTCACGAAACACGCGCGAGTTAGCATTGCCGCTTGCAAGGGTAACAAGATTGATACGGATATTTTGATTTTACCACGTCCAAAATTTAAACATGCAGCTGGCTTTTTTGTGTGTGTGTGTGTGTTTGTTTTTGGTGATACGGACGCATTAGAAAAAAAAACACCTTTCAAATTTTGTACCCATGCATTAGAGCTGATATGGCTTTTCTGGATTATGGTATTGTCAAACTTACGTTAACTTTGTTCTCGACCTCTGCGGAAAATCAGTTGTACGATCATTTATTGTGATCACATCTAGATAGGGTTGTGTCTAGCAGTGTCAATTATTGTTTTATGTTGTTTATCTACTACTCCAGTTTTGTTGTTTCAAATGAAAAAAAATCAACATGAAAATGTAAAATTGACTAAACAAAACAAACAAAATAATAGGTGAATGCATTTCGGCTGTCATGTGCCTGTCACGCGTTTGCCGTTTAATGAACACGGGTTACGGAAAATGTATTAAATAGATACAAAAGTATATAGATAAAACGATAAAAATAATATAAAACATATGAAGAGTTTGTTTGCAAAAACCGATAAGTCCATTTTTGAAGATTTTGAAGTACGGTCTCTGTCATAAAGTACAAAATAATACCTTTTAAATGATATATTGGTCACTACATATAAAGGTACATTTTTGAAGTTATGATCAAAAGAAGCAAATATTTTCTTACTATTCTCTTTATTTTTCTTGACCTTTAATCGCAAATATCTCCATTTGGCAAATATGGACTTATCGGTTTTTGCGAACAAACTCTTCATATATGTATAGCCAAACTTCTATCACAACATTACCTTTTTTTTCAACAATATCATGTCTCCACTGCAACCTCGAAAATGTCGCCGTTAACTCTTTGGATGTGATGCGTTGAAATCTATTATGAATCGCAGCGGGATTTAGCTCCCATACCAGGCCGGTACGGATCAAAGTCTACGTACGCCCTGATGTCTTCACACGCATGTGTTATTACATCTTTATCACGCTCATCCCTTCAAAATCAAAATTCTCATCCTTCTATCCTGTTATATTACGAGTGGCACAAGCACCTTCTGTTGTAATGTTCTGCTATGTTCAGACGGGGACCATGCACCTATAGCCGGACATCATCGAGGGAAGCGTGGTCATGGTGGTGATAGAAACGCTCTCAGAAAAGTGTACGAATCTATTTCGAGGAATAAAGTTATACTTTTTGAACGGATCGTCCGATTTTCCACAAAATTCACCTGCATTCACTCAATTCACAAACAAAGTTGGGTTTTATCCCCCTTAGAGGTTAGAGATATGCACTTATTGTCTTTTAGCATCTGGAAAACAACATATAGGTGAATATTTTGAGGAGAAAAAAAGAATACCAACCGTCATGACCGTTAGCGGCCATTCCCACGTCTTGCTTGTCTATTCATATGCAATGCAAATGATTTAAGGTGATATTGACACTCTGACAGAGCTATATAAGGTCACATGTAAACAACAAACATTAGAAATTGTAAGGCTTCATGAAAGAAGAAGCTATCAAAGAAAAGGTGTTTCATTAGTAGACAAGAGACCAAAATCACGAGACGCCTGTATGTTTACAGACAACGTATTCAGTATCTCAAGCTTCAATACTTATTTTCATATAGTATGATTCTAGTAATATTAGTATTTTACCAACACAGTGTTGTAGCTTTATAGTATAAGGTGCATTTACAAGCCTGCAAAATATAAACAGTGGGAAGGCTTTTATTATTTTCTCACACGACTCAGCTGAGTTTATTGTATGGCTTCGTTCTGTCTGTTTTGAGAGTTTCCCAGTCAAAACTGATGGCAAGAAGCCATAGTGGAGAACTGCAAGTTGTCAAAAGCATTTTACCTGCAAGTATATAGCCATTTTTGGTGCAAGTGCCAGCGATGATACCTCGAACTATATATGGATATAAGATTCATTATATGCAATCTGGACATCAACTATACATATCATGTGCTTTATCTCAACTCTAAATCTAAATGATAGGAGGAACATTCCGAGGTATCATAGAAAACATAACCCATTCCTTATCTAAATGGTTGTTGATGAACATCGAAGATTCGCTTAACCAGTTCTGAAGAGAAATGTAACCGAGACTGATTTGGAAGGAGGAAGAACGCAAACTCCTTGTAATTACCTCGTCTTGTGAATCACTGGAAAAGGCACACAGACTAAGACATAGTACCTGAAAGCCCTGGTCATCATGTCAATTGAAAGTACTTCTATAGCACGCATATCATTTTAGGTGTGATACTGTCTCCACCTCCCGTAGTTTTGCTCCCTTTCCTGTATCTTCCATAGGGTGATACTGTGCCACGATCGGTCCTGCAGGACAGCTTCGCACTTTCGTGGATTTCCGTAATCTGAAACGCCGTTATGAACAAAAGTGCAGAATGCGTATGATTTTAATGGCGTCATGTTGCTTCAATTCCTGTCAAGTTTCCCAGACCTATGGGTAAACCACGCAGTATAGCCTTATTTACATGTTTTGTGAGAGTGACAACAAGTGGCAGCGATGGCAGACTTTACGTCTTCAGTAACCTTTTGCACAACCTCTCACGTTAGTGATATCAAAAGACCAATGGCACAGACTCTTGAAGTCATACCTGAAGCCGTACAAATTTATGTGCGAATCCTTCGTGTCATTCGTACACCCTCCCTCTTGTTCATTCCTAATTAGCCTCTTCTCTCATCGAGATATCGTGGTCGATGTTTTTGTTGTGGTTAGCTTTGCTTTGAGTATAAAAAGGGATTCTCCTCCACCGATTTCCTCATTCTGGTGGAATCTTTGCTGCCTGAACTGGAAATCTCGACTCTGTCTTTTCGTCTGCCCCGCATGCGATGTTTGGTTTCATGCATCACCCAGCCAGTGGCAGCAGTACCAGTGTGAACAAGTGTGTTTGCCCGCTCTTTGGTATGTTTCTTGGTAGCTTTTTTTTTTTTTTTACTAACTACCCTAAATATTGCTTGACCAGTGAAACGCCCCATTCTAGACATTTCATTAGGCTTGCCAGTGTGCAAAAGGTATATCTGACTCACGGTCACTGCGAAATGCACTCCAACCAAACGTTTTCCTTTGTTTTGTATTTCTTTTTTTTATTTTGCTAGGAGGGAGAAATTTATGCCTGAGCTCACTACCATTCCTTCACTGTGTTATCTGGTGCCTCATGGTATAGGCCCTACACAATTTTGGTTAGACGTTGACCTTTCTCTCTCTCTCTGCCTTACTAGT
This sequence comes from Diadema setosum, assembly GCA_033980235.1. NCBI lineage: Eukaryota > Metazoa > Echinodermata > Echinoidea > Diadematoida > Diadematidae > Diadema > Diadema setosum. The sequence continues at coordinate 6,189,987 of CM067080.1, forward strand.
ATGTAGCTCTTATTCGATATCTTAGTCTTTCTAATGTTGATTCTTTTTTTTTTTCGTTAAAGCTGGTACACAAATTCGAAAAAAAAAATATCCCCATCAAATAGCAAATGCAGGGTATGAATTTATTCGTTTGTCAACAAATTGCATACCAATTATTATGATGTCTGAGTATTAGATAGCGCATGAAGCTCCGATGCCCACTGTTGCGCCTCGAATCTCATACGTTTAAGCTGTTTTTATCAGTTGGTAAGTACTTCTCGCAAGAAATGGAAAATAGGGTCATTGATGGCTAGGGTAAATGATATTGAGAGCAAAGAAAATAACGAACTACCATCAGTTATTGATAAGGATATACCTTGTTCGATTTTATTCGATTTTACTGAATGCATAGTTTGCTCTTTTGTAAGCCCATCGTAGAACGTAGCTTGCTTCAGGCTCTGTGCAGGGGATGTTGACGATCAAGTATAAAAGTGATTTATCAAATGGTTATCTTTTAATCCGGACGGAATCCTTATCAGAATATAATGTTAAGAACCTTTACTCTAATAAAGTAACAATTTGTAAATCACTACGTGGTTTAGTGATTCGTTTGATTTCCCTTGTTTGGCCAGCTTGAGACAAGTATATCTTGCTTAGTTGAATTTATCATTGCTTTTGATTGATTAATACGAAACAATACCTTACAGCCGTCACAATCAAACTATATCACTCTTTACTTTGTGATGTCATAAGAACTGTAAATTCGTTCGCTTGAACTCACGAAACTTCTCGAAGTTTCTTGTGAAGAGCTGAAAGAGGGTACAAGTGCAGGCTTCATTCCTTACTGATTACGTCACGCAAAACATGAAGAGGAGAAAGTCTGTATTTACATTCTCGAAATGCCAAAATGTCATTCAAAACATAAAGGATATGCTTCACCCACGCCTTGGGTATCGTACGTTGTATAGCAAGCAAATGGCATAGGTGACCCAAGAAAACGTACATCATAAATAGAACAAGTCTAATGCCAATGTTATGTTGATATTCACTTATTCATTGTTGTTGTTGTTGTCGTTGCTGGCAGTACATCTACTCGGAGATCGTGCATTACTTATCTTTTTTTTTTTTTAAATGCTATCAACTCTTCGTGTCCTTAATTCATAATGTTGGACATTGTCGTTTATGGGTACTGACATGTCAGGCAAGAATTGTTCTATAAAGTACATGTGATATGGAAAATCTGCCACACCTGGTTATAGACTTTGATGTTTTCTATAGTTTGCATAGCGCTCGATTTTAAAACTGACTACATTATATACTTTGACGGCTATGGAGTGATATGAGCTTTTGAAATCCAAGTGCTTGATGTTTTTGGTGAAAGCTGGCTCCAATTCCCACAGCTGAAGACAGTTTTCACAGTACATACGAATTCCCTAAAATCCCACTCCCCCAATCTGTCATTCAAGTATCATTAGTTTCTTTGGTTGGGTAGTTGCACTTTCGCTGCATTCCCCATCACATGCAGTTTACATCAAATTGTTGTGGGTTATTGGAGGGCTGACATGCTTCTGTCTTTCTTTAAGGACGCAGTAGTTTTCTGCCATCAATGAAATATTAGAACTCTCATAATTAAAAGACTTTAAGTAAGGATTCATTGTACAATACAAAATAGAGGCGTACGGTTCTGAAACTCAATGCACGCTGTCATAAGAATGGTAGTCTCACAAAATCATATATTCGCACCTGAAATAAACGTAGTATAACCATTTGATCATACCACAGTTCTGCTTTAATCTGTGGCATCCCGATCTTGTGCTTAAAACCGGACAAATTTTCATCGAAACTAGTTTGTTTACAGGGACATTTCCTGTCAATACTTTTTTTTCTATCTCTTTTCATTTCTCTCTTTTAGTAGTCCATAATATAGCAGTCTAACTTCTCATACAGAGGGAGAGAGAAAACTAAGCTTCGTACCCATATTGTTATATCACCAACTTTGCGAGCTGGATGCGTTTAGCAGCTGGTAATTGCAATTACATCTCGTGTCATACATAATATACACCGAAGCATCTCCTACGGAGTGGGGATGAGGGGGGAAAACACACACCAGTGCTACGTGGTCATTCCACGGAGCGGATCATCGCGCTGATAATGAGGTCGTCTCCTTTAACGTTGTCTGGTTTCACGGAGCAATTAATTATGTGGTATATTTGTTTTTTTACACTGCAGAAGTGGAGAAAATATCGCCGTGTTTACAAACACGCCACCAGTGAATCTGGTCAACAAGTAATTTTGCAGTTGTTTTTTGTTTATTAGAGCGATTGGATTTTTATTCGGTGTATGTGTGTTAGCTGAAAGAGCATCTATGTCCATTCATGGATAAATAAGACAGACGTGAGTTTGTTTCTTTGTTAGCCCAAGGGTTTGAACTTCTTCTAGTCTAGATACTGTTCCAAGGAGAGGTACTTTGTTTAAAGTACCAAAGGTTAGTCTACATTGTTGCTTTTTAATGACGACAGCACACAGTTGTGGTTTGAAATACCCCTCAGAAATGTCATTAGTCTGGGCATTGTCTATCATGCATTGCGTAAATACCATGTGCATGATGAAGGCAAGGGAATTTGGTGTTCACGTTCGAATTTCTTAAGACTGGGTAAAGCGCATTATGTGGCGTACAACTACGGTTGTGTTATGTATACCTTTCGTTCCCGCGCTCGCGCTGATTTTATTTCTTCCTCTCTCTCTCCCCCTCTCATTGCCTTTCTCGCTTTTTTTCACGATCTCCGTAGAGCTGGCAGTGAGATATATTTAGCGCGGCTATTTGTGGAGACGCGCTGCAGCAGCGTCGATTCTGACGTCATACGAGGGTAACCCTCGAACCCTTGTGACGTCAACGCGAACGACTTACACGCGCAAGCCTATGCGATGCGTTGTCCCAGGTCCGCGCTAAGCTCGGCGTACACAGGCTCGCTGCTGATGTCATAACGTCGACAGTCTACGTGAGGCAGCTTCAAAGCTCGGGGTTTATACTTTTGTAGAGGGACGGAGTTGCTGTCACTCTCGCCTATTCGGCCAGCCGGTAACATCTCGTACTTCAGTCCCTGTCCGTTTAGGATTGAGGAGGGAGTTCGAATGTGTCGGTTTACCAGCAAGAATTATTCATAATTTTCTGCCGCATCTGGCGTGATTAGTCCTTTTTCATTTGCATCCGCCGTGGTGTTTTGGAGATCTGCTTCTTCGGGAACCGTCCTTCGCGAGAAGTTCTTCCTCGAAAAAGTCCAGACGCCCTGGTTCAAGGTGTATATACCTTCTTTTCTCTCTATCTCGGATCCCGATCTGTTTACTTCCTGAGTATACAGGTAAGGAAGTCCTGTGTTATAGCAAGTATTTTCTCTCGTCTTTCCAAATTGTCTTGGTGGAAAATACTCTTGTTTGCCTGTGTGAGGACGACTGGTTTTTAATTCCAGAGGTTTGTAAATCATACTTTGTGTGAATTTCTTTGTGGAAATCCCTCTGTCTCATTATTTCTGGTGCGATATTAGTCTGGCATGTAGAAGGTGATGACCATATTATATTCTTCTCTTGTCTAAAGTTATAGTTACGTGGATCAACGATTCAACTGTTTGTAATTCACAAAATCAATCAAGTACTCATTTTATCACAACTATAAAAAAAGGATGTACATTGCTATATGTCTGGTTAAGAAATGGGTTACATGTAATTTGTATGTCAAAGGTGGTACTTTTCTTTTATGCAATGACATATTTTACGAAACACTTTTACGTATTTCTTTTTTAAAAGCTGTGGTCAAACACATCATTCTTATGATTTTAAAATGCTTTGATGAATTGTTGTCTCGCGTTATGATACTTTCTAAATGTATACCTGAAAATATTTAGAGCTGAAATTTATTGATTATAACAAGTTAGTGTTCTGAATTCCCCGTCACAATATTCATTGACTAAAAGAATCACAACGTTTAAGCAACTTTGATCAATCTCTGTTGAAGGAAAATATGTTTTTTTATGGCAATTTTGAAGACTCTTTCTTGACTCAATTTTTAAAGATGCTTAGATGTGATGAGGACTTACTGATGAGTGTAAGACCGAGCTCTGTGAAAATATACTAATTGTTCATCATAACACATTTCTTTGGTATTTGATATTTTATGCAGGGACTTAGGTGTACATGAAATATATAATTCATATAGTTATACTGTCATAAAACCATGTTCATGCACATACATACTGTAGGATTATGAAAACATACAAACGAATATAGTATATGATACGTTAAAATACGACAGATTATGAATTGTAAACATGTAAACATAACCATATGTGCTTTTTTTACACGCTCTCTCTCTCACACACACACACACACACACACACACACACACACCCACACAAACCTACACACACTCACATACACAAACACACACAAACACACACACACACACACACATATATATACACACACACGCATAGACAAATGCATGAGAGGGAATAGGGGGATATCGCGTTGTACAACACCGTGTTAAAGTTGGTGTATAGGGCCCCCCATCCAAAGCTTGCTGCGCATACTTGGAATATTTCTCCCGGCTAATTGAACGTGGCGTGCGGTGGCCGTCGGCGCATAGGCTTGGTTTATTGGTAGGTCCGCCACACGGACACTGTTTACTATAATGCAATTAATCATTTACATGAGACACTGATGTGCCATGTATGCGATGATTTTTCATATTGCAGCGAAACTCGCTCCCCTGTCTGATCTCTGGCCATGTTGATCAGCGCACCTACCCACTCTGTACATGTTCTTATATACTCGCGATAATAATATTGAGATTGTTCGTTCATGTAGGCCTATATATGAAACCTAATCTCTCTCTGTGTATGCGTGTGTGTATACATGTGTAATGACATATTATGTTTGTGTCTGTTCGTGGTTGCGTTCAAGTATACGAATATTCATAATTAGGAATCTATCATGCAATCCGCAAACTACATGGAATATGAGTTAAGAAAATACTCTTATCGTGCAGCAAGCATACGTCGTTATTCTCTATTTATGATGATGTACACTCTTGAAAGACATGAATTATAGCTTATATTCCAGTATCGCGCAGGAATTAATGTCTTCAATAGAACATTATTTATAAGACAACGTTTGTTCATATATCGTTGCTTTGATTACTGCATATATTGCATATATCATAGACCCGCGTTTACAACCGCGCTCTCCAAAGAAGAGAAACAGCCCAAAAGCATCACGTATAGGGAATGCTAATATTGTACGGGCTTGGACTGAAGCTGAACTGCACATGAACAATCTAATTATGAGCTTAGTCCCTCGCCCAGTCATATCGCAAAATGGTTTGGGGATTAAGCCTTGGCAGATAGGATTCCATCGAATCATTCCTGCAGATATTGGAGGGAGAAAAATAGAAATAGGCTCTCTGATGGTGTGATGTCGTAGTACATATTAGGAGAATGGAAAAGAGAGCAGCTAACTTAGTGTATGTGTTTTTTTAATGCAGCCGGTTAAAGCAGGTCACTATAGATGCAAAGTTATGGATCGACGTTTATGAATATTCGTGCAAACACTTAACCCACCTTTATTTCCCCAAATCCTTATACCTGTTTAGGAACGCCATTAGATTAGCACACAACACGGGGTCGCACCGTGTTGGTTTGCGTAGGCAACAGTGTATGCACTGCATACATCATATTGGTCCCCTCTTCAATGTAAGCCCGTTTAGAGTGTTTGATCATTTTTCTTCACTTCATAAAGAAAAAAAAAAGAGTGAAAAAAAATCCGCTGGCGACCTGTGCATAAATATGTCCATCTCTTGTCCCGATGTGATTTGCCGCCCGAAATCTCGGCGATTTCAAGGGTTTGTCAAACGCAAGAGCCAAAGCAACGTTTACATCCAACATCAACCCATCCATCATCGCGGGAGAGCGAGAGAGAAGAAGAAGAAGAGAGAGAGATATGAAAGAAAAGTGTAATAGAACGACAATTTGTATGTGTGTGTCTGTGTGTGTGAGAAAGAGAGAATTAATGAGAGAGAGGGGGATAGAGGGAAGTGTCGCCACTTGGAGCAAAGTTTATGAATGTGTGCACTCTTGCCAATTCACAACCCGATCTACCTACGCACTCTGAAGCTATGGATGTTGTTGAGAGAGAAAAAAATATATATATTTCTCCTCTTTCATTCATGCCCAATTTCTTCTGGATGCCTCTATTATAATCGGGAGGTATCTATGGAAGACGCGCTGCCTAGGGCAGACATCTTCTTTTGGCGCGTAGTGAATTGGCGGGCAATTATGTGTTTCAGCTATCGCCTGATTGGGCTTATTGATCAGAATCCTGAATGTATATTCCAAATTTGACATCCATATACGTCTGTGACACAATCCCAATAACTGTATGGTCTGTACTATTTTTGCCGTGCGCTCTGTCATAGATACATGCATAAAAGTGGCAAATGGAACAAGCGCTGTCCACTGAACTGACGTGATGTCTGATTAAAATTGGATTTCGTATTTTGATCGGCGAAGAAGAAATAACATACACACCTGTGTCATAACAAAACGAATAAAAGACAATAGAGACTTGAAATGTGCTGACGAGTTAGACCTGCGTCAGTCGTTTTGTTTTCAGCTCTCTCAATTACCGCTAAGAATACATGCCTGTGAATGAAAACACTTGAATAGCGTATAGCTGCTTTGTATGTCTCGCGTCAACTATAGCTCGCTGCGCCCACGTCACTACTGAATGCTAAATCAGTTTTTCGGATCTCGGCGCGTTTTTTCCTCTGCTATTTACGTCTTTCGAACGAACGCATTTAGCAGTCTTTTTCTGCGAATGCACCTGATATAGCCACTTCTTCATTCATCTCGGCTGCGTTTTCGTCGGCGTTGCAACAGCTCTCACCCTCTCTTCCCCTCTTTCTCTCCATCTCCCTCTTTATCTTTTTTTTTCTCTCTCCTCTATCTCTCTTCTACCATCTTGGCATAACCAGTCTGATTGTCTTCTCCACTGACTTGGAAACTAGATGCCAGTTCATTCCCAGTGCATCTATGGCAGGCCACCTGGTAAAAGCCGCCGCGAACCCTCGTTAAATACTTTGCTATGAAAGTTTGTCGTGAATATTGGAGACTGCGAAATTGTTTCGGAATTTCATGATTGCACAATAAAATGGTGCTGAAAGAACACTTCACAAAATAACGAAAAATGAAAAGACACTCTCAGAGAAAATCGAATGAACCTCGGAAAAAAACAAAAACATTTCACAAATTTCAGTGACCCGTTTTAGAAAGTCATTCTTTTTCTTGTCCTGTATTTTAATGAAAGTTGGAGAAATCAATAGATTATCAAAATAATAATATGACTGGATGCTTCATTTGGATTGATCCATTGTATGGTATATCACACAGCCCTTGTAATCCGAATGGAATTCGCCTTCGGAGAAAGACTAAGCATTTAAATCTCGTTCTGTAAGGTTTCAAGTAATTTTATCAACGGAAAGGAAACATGAATAAATGATATAAAATACATATTGATATTCCCACCTCTCTCATCACAATGATTGTCGCATGGGTTTTTTTTTTCTTTATGACTTGCCCGTTTCAATTTCAGCTCATGACATTGTGTACTCCTTTTGAATAACACGGGGTGATCAGAGATTGAGTACGTGGACATGTGCTTTAATGTACACCCACCTCTGTGCATACAAACATCATGCAGGTTATTAACGGAACCAGACGTTCTCGAAGTGCATGCCGGGAACTTCACGCGGATTCGGTGCTTATAAAGATTGTCGTCTCAGCCCGCGCGGACGCCAAGTGATAGTCCCGCGCGCACCGAATCCCCACCACTTCGGCTCAAATCGCCGCTGCAACTCAGAGGGCCAGCTGTGGCTCCGAGCACTACTCCGTCAGGGATTTCTTCTCGGCTTGCCCCTCAAACCCCCGATCCCCAAACGGCTTCACGCGGGGGCGCCATCAAGGGAACGTACGGTTACCCGAGATTGACCATGATGTTAGTGGGCGCACCCACCGCCTTTGGGGCCGGCTATCCCCATTCCACTGGCTACCAGTACCAGACGTACAACTTTGACTTCAGCGATTACGACGCCTACTCAGGTGCCTAACTTACTTCACCATCAGTACTCTGTGTTAGGTGTTTTACCAAACTTGTTTAGTGATCCCTCCTTGGTCTTCACCAAATCAATGCTCAAGTCCAGTACTAGTAGTCCATTTTGAACACTATTGTCGGTTTCCGTACGCGTGTGCGTGTGTATGTGTGTGTGTGTATGTATGTTTGCAAGTCATAGGTGGTAATACTGCGCTCCAATACCTCACCAAGGTGGCTATTCGTTTCATCACACTAGCAGTACACAATCACTTGCTCATCATTTTCCTCTTCTGTGCAATGGCTTTCTTTTAATTCGCTGTTTTCATCCATGGATCATCTTTGCGCGGGGTGGATGGGGGGGGGGGGGAGGGTTAATGTCGTTTTTACGGGTTGGGGCGGGGTACATTTACGCTTACAATCAATTAGTGGCGTGGTCCTTTTTGCGAAATTATCAAGATTCTATCAAGGGCTTCGATATGCCAGTTTGTAGTAGGGGTGAGTTTGGGACTTCTTGTAGTGATTAGGGTGGTTGCCCTCCCACGATCGTTCCCCTTTCCCCCATGTTTGTCAACTAATATGACCCCATGACTAAATGTTGTGACCCAAACCACGCTATAAACCAACAACAAAAACTCATTCTTTTCTTTACATCTTTAGCTCACGCTTTTGTATGCTCTGTGAATGATTCGCATGCAGAATGTATAAGCTTCGCCTATAGTGGTCATGTTGTGCATGTTACTTGAAAAGTGTTTCAGTTTTTCTTTCATGATCTCTTTCTGTTTGTGCAAAGTAGTCTGTGTCTGATGACTACTCATTCATCCATTGTCGTTATGATTTTGTATGCAGATGTCTTTGACTTGATGTTAGGATTTCGGACTTGAAACCCTTGCACAATGCACACATTGTAACTTCAAACAAGACATTTGTAAACCGATATGGCAATGTTATTATGAAATGTTTTATGGCATCCACTTTGTGATCTATATGTCATATTCACTTTTCTCATCAACATTTTTTTTCTCTCTTTCTGTCAGGCTACGTTGAGCCGAACGCGGGTTCGTCCCAGTACAGTGTACTGGAAACCAAGTTGCTTGAGAGCCTCCCAAGTTCGCAGCAGCCAGAGGGCAGCCCTGTAAGTCCGCCGATCAGCGCCGACTCGACGCTTGCCTCGCAACAGCAGCAGCATCACCACCAGTCGCCGCCCCACCACCAGGCGACGCAGCCGCCACCTCCTCCACCGGTGCAGCACCCGCAGCCGCAAACCTCCCCTCCTCTGCCGCAGGCCTCGCAGCAACAAGCACAGAGAGTTGCAGCAGCGGCGGCGGCAGCAGCGGCGCAGAACCACCAGCAGCACACGCCTCACCAGTCCCCACAGAGACAGTCCCCCGTTACCCCAATGCCGGCCAGTATGCCAACATATACCCCAAAGCAGGACGCATCCTCACCGCCGTGTATTGTACAAACGCCTGAATCCTTTTCTCCAAACTACACCAGTACGCCCTCGTGCACTACCACCAGCAGCAGACTACCCAATTTCCAGGACTGTTTCGGGCCTCCAGGTTTGAGGCCCAGCTACGAAGACCCCTCGCCAGACTTTCCGCCATTCAGCTCAATGACTGAGTTTCTGCCCAGCGCGACGCAGACCGAATCGTACGACCGTGAGGCTTACCAGCTCCCAACAATCCCCTCCATGTCGGATCACATACCATACCAACACACCTATAGCCCAACTATATCTTGCCCTACATCCGTTACCACATCCCACAGCACCTACTCCCCCGTAGCTCAGCCGAACGATTACTACGAGAGCCCTTTCCCCCACGATGTCTCTCCTATCCATGCCGTAGACTCGAGCGTCCCTCCCCACTTTGTATGGGGTCACACACAGGACAGTCAGCTTCCCACATGTACGGAGTCGTCGATCCTGGAGGGCAAGCACCACCACTACCCAATGCCACCGAATCCGCCCATTGGGTCGCAGCACACCATCATGGCAGTCGCGAGAAAGTCCAGTCCCATCATGTCCCTGTCGCCGGAAGGACCCATGATCACCCCGCCTAGGACGCCCTCACAAGAAGGGATGTGCGCGGTGTGCGGAGACAGCGCGGCGTGTCAACATTATGGCGTCCGAACGTGCGAGGGATGCAAGGGATTTTTCAAGGTATGTTCCACCCTGTCTTGTCTAAAAACACGCTATTATGACAGTTTCTCTTACATAAATAAACCCATACATGACATCATGAATATGTTTACAAATTTATTGAAATCGTTGATTCAAATTGCATCCCTGGTAAATGTCAGGAGAATATTTAGAATATGTCATAAGAAACATCAACAATGTTTCGAGATACAGGCTGCAATTGAAGGTGTCAGAAACCTGCAATCTATCGTCTGTAAACGCTGCTTGAACTCTCTTAATACGTGAGCAATTAGAGCGAACAGCCAAACAGGAGATCCCATAATGTAGGATTATCCAGCAAACGGCGAGAAAGACTGGTATGTCGTCATTCTTTACCCGAAACACCCAAGAGCATGAATATATGGTCCTGTAGAGGAAATAACAAGTCTAGGAATCCCCAGCGGAGATTCGTAACGCTCCTTCGCGGTTTTTTTCCACGACGTGTATCTGGTTACTGACGTCATGATTCGCGGCAGTGGCTCAATTGAACGGTTCCGGAGAGGCAAGTCGTGCCTGCCCTGGCACCGTGCCACCTTGGCAGGGCCTACCGTCTTCTGAGCCGACAGTTATGCCGCCGGGAGAGGGGATCGGAAGGGTAAGAACAGGAAGTGGCAATCTCGGCGCTCCTGACGGATGACACAACGTTGCCAGGGCAACAGAGCTACAGACCCAAACCAAAACACTCGCCCCGACGCTTCAGGACACTGCTCAAGATTACAACCACTAAATTCAGGATGTCAGTACGCTGACGTCCCCAGCAAATTCCAGATACGACATTTGTATACAATGTTTGGCTCTTAAGTTCTGGCTAATCTTAGACCGTTTGAACAGCCTGTGTCCGCTTGAACAGAAAATAATGTATAATTTGTCTGACACCAAAGTCAGCCCCCCCCCCAAAAAAAAAAAAAAAAAAATGAAGAAGTGAGATGTATCACAAATTTTGAAAGAAGTTCCAAGTTCTTAGCATCATATATATCTTCGTAGCTTTTTATATATTAAAGTTTTCTGTTTGTGTATCTTTGCGTCCATTCTTGCAGAGGACAGTACAGAAAAACGCCAAGTACGTGTGTCTGGCCAACAAGAATTGTACGGTCGACAAGAGGAGGCGAAATCGTTGCCAGTACTGTCGGTTTCAGAAGTGTCTAGCGGTGGGCATGGTCAAAGAAGGTGAGTTACGTAATATAAAGGTAGTAAATACTCCACATTCAACACTAATTTGTCTCTCACCTTTCTAATGGAGAGAGTTAGTACGTGCAATAACCTATCTGGACTTGAAACCAAGGTAGCAGGTTGATATCGTGTCCTTTCGTATACATGCATACAAGTCTTTGAGTAGTGCTGTCTGCAAAGATGAATGATAAAGAAGAAAGAAAGCAAAATGCAAAAAAAAAGTGACCACCAACAAAACGTTTTAACAATGTTATCAAGTCATAATATTTAGGTAACATTCTATAGTCATGTTCCCGCGCTGTACTCAACATCAGCAAAATAATACTGAACAAGAATGAAAATACCTAAAATACAGATGCCAATGTCGTGTGAATGAAAGTCTTTGATTATTCATTTCTTTTTGCCCGATAGTTGTTCGAACCGATAACCTGCGCGGGCGCCGGGGACGATTGCCAACGAAGCAGCGGAACGCGCAGGACCTCTCCCCACCGTCACCGCCGGTCAGTCTCATCACAGCACTGGTCAGAGCCCATGTGGATGCCTCACCAGCAAAGGCTAATCGAGATTACAGTTCGGTAAGTCTATTCACTTTTTTTCTCCCTTACTTCGTAGCAGCAAGGGGGGGGGGGGGGGGGGGGCACTCTCAGTACCACTACCCCAAAATTTCAAAATGTGATCCTCTTTGTATTCCATAGCCTCGTTTTAAGTCACGATGAGGTAAAAGGCTTTGAAGCCGTCTCTTTAATCGAACTATAATTACGACCACCGTGCAACAATTCTAATAATATCTGTATTTAGAGTTTTGACGTCATCGGGCGGCAAACATCATTGATGCCCCAAAATATGATATTTGGCACAAGAAAATGTCATCCTGTTGAATGTCAAAAGTGCCAGCGAGAGTACATGTTGTGCCGTGGGGAGAGACATGTTTACACACGAGCTGGTCGTGCTCCAAAGAGACACGCTTCCGTTCCAGCAGAAAGTATTCTTAGCATCATGAGGAATGTCCTCATGTGAACAAGTCACGTTCTGCCTTCCAAAGAAAAAAAAAATCAGTGATGCTCACCGCCTCCCTCCGAGACTATCAAAGAACCATTAATATTTGAATAATTTTCATGTATGAGCGGCATTGCGGTCGCCTTGCCTAGACTGGGACCGGAAGAGAAAGGAAATACCATAGATGGGGCGGCCGAACAACGTTCACTTCCAATTATTAAGCCGCGAGGCACCCTCGCACGCACTGATGAAGTGATAAATCTCTTGCCTTGATATGACGTCAATGTCCGCCGGTGTGACGTCAATCGTTTCACTTGGAGGGAGAGAGGAAACGAAAATAAACACAGATGCCGCATCGCTCCCTTGCCAAACGAGAGGGAGGGGGGGGGGCGAATTTGTCATGACGTCACACCGCAATCAATTTCGCTTGGCAAAGCCTCTGAAGGGAGGAACGACTGCTCTCAGGAAAGTCGGCCAAGCGAATGACGAGCGGGTATCGAGACATTTTTAGGTCGTAGATAAAAGATTAATCAAGTGTTCCGTGTCCGCCGCACTTGGGACGTTGTGGAATTACACAAGCCTTCCTCTCCCGTCGCATCTCACCGAGCCTCTCCTCCCGTAAATCTCTCTCTCCTCCGCAGTTCCGACTACCGGGTGACGTCATTACACCGCCACCGGACAACGAGCAGCTGCAACTCTTCTACGACAACTTCTGCTCCTCAATTGACGTCATCAGGTCATGGGCGGAGCGTATACCCGGCTTCAGCGACCTATGCAAAGACGATCAAGACTTGCTATTTCAGTCGTCCTGTCTGGAACTCTTTGTACTTAAGATGGCGTACAGGTAAATGCGACTTAAGTCTTCTCTGATGCACACTTTGGGACTCGACTAAATTTATCGACAGCTTATCTGGAAAGCAATTATCAATGAAACATATTTCAAATTAAAGCAAAGTTTTATGCAATGATTACTTATGCTGCTTTGCACCAACGAACCATTCAGAGTAACGTCGAAAACTTAACTGGTATTTATTATCTCAATATTAGATTATTCTTCTTAACCCACTCGCTAACCAGCAATCTTTTTTTTTTTTCAAGCAGTCCTACTTGTACTAGGGAATTTTAAATTCTAATGTTGTATTTTCTAGAGTATTGGTAGACAATGTTCAGTGCTCTTGTCATCAGTGGCGGCTTAGAGATGATGAACACTGACCCACTTGCCCCCTCCTTCTACAATCTATTTCGCGCAGGCTGAATCCTGAAGATCCGTACGTCGTCTTCTGCAATGGCAACGTGCTACACAATCAGCAGTGCGAACGCGGATTCGGCGAGTGGCTAGATGACATCCGGGCATTTTCAAAAGTACTGTCGTCACTGGAGATCGACATCTCATCTTTCGCCTGCCTATCGTCACTTGTCCTTGTCACAGGTAAGACGATTGGGACAGAAAAGGGGGCGGGGCAAAGGTCACGTGATCGAATGTTGCCTTCCTCCTCCTTACTAAGGGCGGCTGCTGCTGCTGAAATAAAAACAACAACAACAACAACAGCAACACGGCCTAACTGCTCCTATGTGGTTGATACACGATAGCCACATTTTCCACTAGAGAGTACCTTTTCTTTATTTCGGTGTAACCAGTATTGTGAGCTAATGTCTAATAACTCAATTCGATTTAATTCAATTCAATTCAATTCAATTCAGTTCAATTCAATTCAATTCGATTCAATTCAATTCAATTCAATTCAATTCAATGTCCGATAAAACACCATAACCATAGCTATACCACCACCAACAATAAAAAACAAACATCAGCTATTATAAGCACATATTTCTCTTAGCTATGTTGATCGTCCGATCTCTGAAGCCAACTGTCTGGCCATTGAAGATCAAGGGGAAGCCATTTTCTTGGGCGAGCAGTCTTGAAGAAAGGGATTCTTGTTTTTCTTATCTTGGGAGTTGGTTCATGTCCACTGTTTGTCATCTCCATCTCTTGATGACTAATACATTGACAGAATTAGTTATAGCGAAGCCATGTACAGACATCTCCCAAGAATAGAATTCGGAGGCTTGTTTGGCATTCAACTATTTTGCATTTTATGTGGCAAAACAACGTACAAAGCTCGATTGCCATAGCTGTTATGTTTTTGACGTTTCTGCCAGAGAGTTATGTTTGTCACCGTGGAGAAAGAGAGCAAGAGTGATGCGAATGAGTGAAAAAGAAGAAATTCGAACATGGATAATTTCGACTTGTTAACTGCAGATGATGCCGAAAACCCTTGAAGAAATTTTATTTTACTTTAGGAATTGCTCATCGTGGTAGTGACTAGGAAGTGTTGAATAAGCATTGTTTCTCGTGACAGGGGAGAGGGGTAATGCGTTTTAACTGAAGTAAACTGAAAGGTATAACTGTGCTTGAACTTTCAACAATATTTTCTTTTTCATAAGCAGAAAGAAAAATATCGCTTTACCTTCATCCATCTGTTTTTTGTTTTTAATTGTTTCTTCAGAACGCCATGGCCTCAAGGAACCGGAGAAAGTCAGCCAGCTGCAAAACAAAATCATCAGCTGCCTGAATGACCACGTGACCTACAACACCAGTGCGCAGACGCGCGCCAACTTCCTCTCGCGTATGCTAATGCAGTTACCGGAACTTCGCGTCCTCAGCAAAAAGGGTCGCCAGCGGTTGTGCGCCCTCAAGGTTGAGGGAGCCGCACCCGTGCCGGGAACCATCGAGAAAACCTACGAGCCGAACTTGCCTTACTAAAACTTCGGGGTATCAAATGAGTGAAAACAGAGCACTTTATATATCGTATTAGATTACAAAATGATAGTGTTATTGCTTCTAAACACATGATTATACAAACCTGTGATTGTCACATGTCATTACTTTTTTTTTCTAATCGAAATTGATACTTTTTTAAGTTTTTTCATTCAATATTGTTAAATTTTTAGTACCAACGTGGAAAAAAAAAATGGTGTCCTCAAATCATATAACCATAGATTGTCTGTTCTGATTGGCGAGGAACAACCAGGCTTTATGCAAATTGTTATAATATGCTAACTGCCATGCACAGTCTGGTGATCTCGTATCAATGTTGTGTGTACCAATTATTTTTTTTTTCTGGTATGTGTGTGTGTGCGTGTGTGTGAGATGGTGTGTTTGTGTGTGTGCAAACGTATATTTTGTGAAAAGGAGTATACAAAGTGTGTGTCTCGGCGTGTGCGTGTGTGTATAGTTTGGCGTCATACGGTAGTATTGTTTTTTTTTCTTTTTTCTTTTTAGAAGTTTTCTCTGTTATTTCTGGATGAATGATGCAGCATCGCAATGAGTGGCTCTATTCTGAGCACACCGGATAATTAAACCTTATTGACAGGGAGAAAAAGAAATCGGGTATTCGCAATATGAAATTGAAGCGCGGATGAAAAGCAGATGGCCAGAAATGGTCACGAAATGTATTCAGGGCGCTAAAATCTCATGGAAATGTCTGAAACGTCTCCAGTGCAATCTTAAAGCGAATTAGAAGTTGAAGTATTTCCGTACAGGTGAAAGGGTTTTGCGGCGTGTGACGTTGAGGGGAGCATATTGGAGAATATGCCGGACATGATTATTGGTACGAGAGCATTCCGTCTCCCGCGATTCGAACTAACAGCGGAGACAATAGCTGAAGTTTTGAATGTGATTGAAATTGAAATGCAGGTTACAAAGAGGTCTTTCAGAAAGGAATATAAGAGTTTATATGACAGTATAGTATCGTAGCACATGGTGCATAGAATATATCAAAACGTCTAATATGGTGATTTTATATTTTAAAAAAGAAGCATCGCTGCATTACAGTGCTAACTTAATTCGAGTAGAACGATACATTTTCTCATTGTCTATCGTAAAAATCGACAGTCAGCTTTTTCTGAAACTGATAGTACATTGTCCTGGTCGACGTTAAGGCTCAGAAAAGTAGATAGCAGCTGATTCGTCTGCTTTGCTTACAGAGTTAAAATCACTTATAAGATGACGAATGATCTTTTATTTTAAGTGTTGCCGATTTGCAGCTGTTTGTATTGTACACTTTATAGATCGCACGACAGGAAATTGGTCTTAAAAATACTCTGAGCTGTTGGAAAAAAGAGAGATCCAGTAGTACATTAATATGTCTGCACGTTTTTTCTGCAAGAGATCTGATTATGTTGTATGTAGTTTTGTACATGTCGATTTTGTTGCTGATAGAAAACAATCTGACTGACTAAGACTGACACCAAAGGATTTGAGTTTTTAGAAACATTTAGATGTGCCAGATATATGAATAGTTCTTATAATTCATGTGATCACTGTATGATATTTGCAAATGCATCTCTACCGGGAACCGAGTTGTACATATGGGAATACATGAGGTCATATAGACATACGGGAATGAGCTGTGAGAATGTAGATAATTTTATAGAAGGTATTCTCAGTAAAGATATTGCAGTACACACAAAAAACAACGTTCTTTATGCTACAAACACTGAAATGTGCGTATTATATCTATAAGAATGGTACATTAATATACATTGTATACCTGAAAAAAAAAACTTTGTTACCGTTTTGTTTACGAAAAAATCTTTGTTCACCGAAATCTGATAATGATAATTTTGACAAGAAAATTGTAAACATTGCACGAATATACAAATCTGAATTGTTGGTGGAAAAATACTGCCAAGCTTTTGTCATTAAATTCTTACTGGTTCTGTAGGATAGTGATTTTATACAATTTTGCTATGAAGAGAACGAGAGAGAGAAAAAAAAAGTTGCAGTCTTTTTACATTGTCGCTTAAGTGAACACGTATGGTGGATGTTACAAAAATTATATAATCATGATACATTATTTAGATAAAAATTTGTATGAGTGTTTTGATAATTCGACTAGTTGTCAATTGTTTGTAAACACTTGGACGTGGGAATTTTCCCAGCGAAGGACAAAAAAAAAAATGGGTGAGAAAGTCAAAGTCGTAAAAATGACACCTCTAGCGGTTGCCATTCTTGCATGATTGAACATTCGCTGCTGGAATAAAAAAAAGAATGATACATGAAATCGTTTCGGCGTTTATACATTCTAGGTTTAGATTCTAATCACTCTAGCCATCGTGTCTTTGCCACATACTATCATGTCTTACATTCATGTTTGCACGTGTTTATACCGGTAGAACCTGCATTTAGATTATATGATTGCGTAATACTGGTCATACTCGTCCTAAGGCAGCTTTATCATTTTCTAAAGCTACTCTCATTCTTTTGAGAGTGAACACAAACACACACAAAAAAGAATACTGTGAAAACTGCCAAATTTGTATTCGCGTTGAAAAAGGTCACTCTGAAAGCAGAAGAAGGA
The DNA here is from genome assembly GCA_033980235.1 of Diadema setosum. Taxonomy (NCBI): domain Eukaryota; kingdom Metazoa; phylum Echinodermata; class Echinoidea; order Diadematoida; family Diadematidae; genus Diadema; species Diadema setosum. Next base: position 6,207,813 of record CM067080.1, read on the forward strand.
GAAGAAGAAAAAGAAAAAAAACAAAATCCGAACAGTGACATCGGTATATATTTTTGTATTATGGTGAATTTGTCCAAAAATTTGCTGTGCAAATTTGCGCAAAATGTTGCACCTTCAATTTTCACACATCTTAGAACTGGGTAGCGTTTTGATGTGATTCTTTTTTTTTTTCTTTTTATCGACACTTGTTCTTTTTTTCTTCACGTTTTGTTTGAGACAGTACAAATGCACAATGAAATACTGCATCACAGATTACACAATCGTCACTGACATTTGTGGTGAATCTAACAGCTAGATTGTTTTGGTGGTTAATTGTTGCGCTGGGGGAAAAATCTAAAGTGAATTATTTTCCTAAGTTTGACTTTGATATTTTTCTACACACTTTAAATGTTTCCGCTATGTGATCGTGTTCGATTTGTCAAATTGTGATAGTTGCTTCTCCTTTCGGAGACTATTTGTATGTTTATTACTAATTCTGAAAGTGAATCGTCATATGAAAAAAATCTAGTGCAATTGTCAACCCAGTTTTGTATTGAAAGATGTGTGCAAAAAGCACGATTATATGGAGTCTTATAGTTAAAAATGAAAAAAAAAGCAGAATGAATTTATTATTTTTCTACGTATTAGTGTGCCGGTATTGTGTACTTATAGCGTTCATTCATGAACGGATATCACAGTTATATTTATTTATTGCTCATATTATAAACGCGGCAAGCCCCTTAATAAGATAACATTATCATTTTCTCCATTTTTTTTTTTGTTAATTGATCGCCCACAGTATTTTACTCTTCAAAACTTAAACAGAATGTACTTAAACAACACTGTCTGCCGGCTCGTCTCTCGTCGACATAGGGATGTTTTGAGAAGTCGAGAATGTTGATGCTGTCTTCATAGATATATAAATGTGTTTTAAATGTAACGAATACCTTGTCTGATAACTTAAAATCACTGAATGGAGGCCGGAATCAAGACGTGGTTTCTTTTACGTTGCTCGGTAGAGGACAATGTGTTTTATGCTAACCTTTTTCATTTGCGTGACTCCTCACGACTCACGCTGTGGGCTTGTTGCTATGTTGATTGAAATACCTACAAGTACTGTTAGGCTAACGCTCTGAGTGTATATGTTCTTCAAAGTTTTATATGACGTTCTACGACGTAAACGCTAAATAAAAACGTCCACTGACACGAAAACACGGTTCCCGATTTGCCGCCATTTTGATTTGCATTTACTCCATAAAGTGCCGAGAGAGATGAGGACTGGTGCTGAGTGTGCGTTCTTTGATGCTGTATTTATAGTGCAGGACTTATCAAAATCCCAGCAGCAGCATTATTATGCATATACATAACAGTATACATTTACTTACACACACACACACACGCATAAATATGTAATATATAGTATATGAAAATATACATTATACTATGTATGTATATATATATATATATATTATATGTATATATAAATATAAATATATATATATATATATATATATATATATACATAAGTATATATATAAAATATATATATATATATATGAATGTATATATATGTGTATATATAGAGCATATTATGATACCTATGATATCAATATGATAACAATATCCGTGTGATTCTCTTAAAGCGAGAGATAGATATATAGATAAGTAGACAAGCAAGCAGTCGTTAGTATAATCGAGAGGATATAGGAGTTAAACATAAATCCCGGTGTAGCAGTGCTAGGCTCCCGATTTTTTTTTTTAATTCAAGTCAATCTGAACATATCTGGAGGTTAACTTCATGAGTATATAATAGTATAACAGACAAATACATACGTTAAATATATCAATCACAGTCTTGTAATACAATCCTCTTAAAAGTAATAAGATATAACATGTATGTATATATATATATATATATATATATATATCTTATTACTTTTAAGAGGATTGTATTACAAGACTGTGATTGATATATTTAACGTATGTATTTGTCTGTTATACTGTTATATGTATGTATATATATATATATATATATATGTATATATATATACACACACATATATATATATATATATATGTGTGTGTTTGTGTGTGTGTGTGTGTGTGTGTGTGTGTGTGTGTCTTGTAATGTTAAATAGCCGAAGAGAATGAGTTGAAATGAAATTCCACATACAAAAATGATTTTCTTTTATCAACCATATAGAAATGGACTTTCCCATAGACTCGCAATGAAAAAACAAAACGCATTTTTTTTTGTTAGTTAAGTGACAAATAAAAGGTGTTTTCGTTTACGTTCATATAAAATGTGAGGCAATGCTGATTTAAAAAAAAAAAGAAGATAAGAAATTACTATTTCTTTTTCTCATGGTGGAGGTGGTTTGGCAGGCTGGACCATGAAGTGATGCGTTACTCGACTTTAAATTATCGTCTTATCGTTGGGTATTCAGTTGCATTTCACTTTCAGTTTGTTTTATTTCTCCACTTGTACAAGTCCTTATGACAAAATCAACAATTCATCACATCAAAATCTAAACAAGAGTGCTAAAAAATAGACATACTTACATAATGTACGTACATTTATTCTATCGTATCTTAAGGTATATACAGGTGGAGGAGACTGTTATCGATAAGCAATTCACTTCGTTGGGATGACGGCCTATGGCCGATATGATTTCTTACATTTCTCTCTTATTTTTAACTGAAGGAACAAAACACATACACACATGATGCAGCCATATAGATAAACAACTTGAAATTACGTGTATTTTTATCGTTTTACCGAGAAGGACAAGTTTACACGAAGGAAATAAACAAGACAGAGACAATTTTCAGGGACAAAGAAGGGAATACCTAAATAGGAATATTTAATGGCTTCCCTGAGTGGAAAGGCGCCAAATGGCTTTTTCGACACCAAATGTTCAGTGTTGCATGTCCATGTAATATTTTTCTACCTCTTTTTGTTAATGTTATCTAACGTATCTACATTCCATTTCATCTTTTTTTTAATCATAAACAAAATTGACGCCTCTCAAGCCCCCCTCCCCCCCCCCCAAAAAAAAAAAAAAAAATCTCTGAATTTGATGACATTCACGTGCTTTGCAAAATTTGCAACGATACTGCCCCTTGAACAGAGTCCCGAATAAGCAGTATTAGCGTATCAACTTATTACCCCCTCCCCGGCTAAATATAGTGATAAGGTTAGATTAAAGATTAGGGTTAGGGTTAGGTTTAGAGTTAGAGTTTGGGTTATGGTTAGGATTAGGTTCAGGATTAAGATTACATTTAGGGTAAGGAGGGTCTGGGGTAATTGTTCAGGGGATAATTACCCCAGATCCAGTATTTGATGTTTCTATATTCCTTTGATTTTAATGACGATTGCAAATTCATTGAATCTTCAGTCCCTTCGTTTTCCTTAGTAACATTTTGTTTGATTGTTTGTTTTTTAACCTCAGCGGCTCACCCTGGAGCCACATCCGATCCTTCCATGCTGAAGGACAGGCCACGGTCAACATGGGATTCCCGACATGGAGAGCCCGGCCATCCCGACCAAACCCTACGTCACATCGTGGAGGACTACCACCTTCGAAAGTTTCCAGGAGGGCTTATACAGAAGTTGTCAAACCAAGTGATGCTGTCCTGAACTCGATCAGCTGGTTCAACATAAACATGAATTACCTACCGTTTGTATTGCATCATATAAGATAGAAGAATGGTAGGCCTACCTCAGCCATCAGAATCATTGCCGTCTTTACAATGACCCACGTGACTCCACTCCCCCTTGAGAGCATTCCAGTCGGGTTGTCAGATGACAGTGCTGTTATGACGTCATGCCAACTCCAGCAACGTCATCATCGTTCAATGTTCAATCGTTCAATTTCCAGCAGAGAATGCACATCGCGACACATGCATTGGTAAACAGTTATTACAAATGAGTGAAGGAGGGACGAAATAAACCAAATCATCGATTACTCACAAACATTGAAATTGTAAATCAATATTAGATTCCATGGGAAAGTGATGCTATCTATAGCGCACACTAAATGTTCAATGTTGTCATGCTCGGAGATTTAGCTCGTCACTGTCCACAGCATGAAGTGTGAAAAACTGCTGCTGCTGGACAGGTGTCTAAAGGGGTTGTTAAAAATAACTTTGAAGTCTCTACACAGCATTCCCCCCTCCCCCGCCAAAAAAAAAAAAAAAAAAAAAAAAATGCATTCAGATTTCCGCATTGATAACTTTCAAAATGATTAAACCTCTGAATGCTGTTTCAGGGTATGAAACTATAACAGTGTACGTGAGAAACTATAACGTTCTACCTACATCTTGCAAAAAGTCCCATTCAGTTTGCTTAAGTGGTCACAGAAAAATGTGGAACATTGTGAAGCATGTCATGGGTCTGTTTCTTCCAGGTTTAGCGCTTGGATGCTCTTGGCGGCCATATGAATGAAAATATTTTTGCTCACAACTGACAGGACAACTAACAAATGAATTCAAATTCTGTGCATAATATCATATCAGCATGTAAATATATATGAATATGTAAATAATGTATTGCTCATGATTATCTTGAAGAAAGAGAAAAGGAAGAAAAGGAAAACAAAACAGATAATAAAAAGCCAAAAAGGAGGAAGAGCTCAATCTAATCTTCCGTGAGTTAATAATTCAATATCTTTCCTTAAAGGAGACATCCGGATGATTTTCAGACTTTTACATTTGAACAAAATCAGTTATGAGTACGCAGAGTTTCAGAATTTATAGTGACTGGGATGAGGAATAAGAATGTTTTCAAAATCTATAACAAATCACGATGAACAAGGATGATGACATGGCAACCTCACCATAAGATTGCATGAGTTGGGGCTCAAAGGAGCAGAACAAAAGAAGAAGGTATGCAAAGATTCTACACAGATGAACTTGTCCGGCAAACGGTAAGGAATTACAATGCTACATGCCTAAAATATGTGAGCCTCCTACGTCATCAAAATTGTTCAGTGTGATTTGTCTAAGATTTCTTAGAGTACTGGTTTCTCTGCTCAAGGACTACAACAAATTCCACAAATCTATACGTGGAGCTGTCGATTTATGTACTACATGATGTGAAATTATGAATATCGTCTGCAATGCCCTTTGAAAATCATTCACTTTTTCACACCTTACAAACGCTTGAAAACTAAGGAAAAAAAACTCCTTCCTTTTTAATGTAACGACTTATTCATTTCGTTAGTTGAAAATGAAAACAAACAAGCAGTCACTCTTAAAAAAAAACTATTTTTGGTTGTTGTAATAACATAATGAACAACTGCGTGTTTGTAAGGTGTGAACACAATGGACAAAGCTTGGAGGGAAGTGATTCCTGACATGCTCTACAAAGATCCCCATTTTCTCTGTGACCACTGAAGTAAATCGGATGAGGTTTTCTGTAAGATGGAGGTAATGAGTTATAGTTTCATATATCAAAATTTCATTATGATTGATTCATTGTTTTTAAAGTTATATTTGCAAAAAGTCCGATTGTATATTGGGGGACATTACGGTATAATCATCATCCCTCAATCATCCTAAGAATAGACACATGTATTTTATTTAATTTCATTTCATCTACTAAGTTCCTACAAATTATATTCGTGACAAACATCTACAGATCGAACAATATCGAAAATAGTAATTAATAATCTATGAATATAAAACGAATCTTACATAGATTATTTTTATATATAGAAATACATATTTTGTATTTTCATAAATCAGTTATTTTCTCAAGTATCTTAAAAAGGATGCACTAAGGATAATAATATGTCTTCAAACGTCCTGTTTCTCCTTTTCCTTATCTATATGTGCACCAATATAACCTATCGGTCTGTTTATTGCTGCCCGACCATATCACCAGACATGAAAATGAAGAGTTTGTTCGCAAAAAAAAAAACCCCGATAAGTCCCTATTTTCCAAAAGGGGATATTTGCGATTAAAGGTAAAAAAAATAATAATAAAATAAAATAAAGAGAATAATAAGAAAATTTTTGCTTCTTTTGACCATAACTTCAAAAATGTACCTATGTAGTGACCAATATATCATAAAAGGGATTATTGTGTACTTTATGACAGAGACCGTACTTCAAAATCTTCAGAAATGGACTTATCGGTTTTAGTGAACAGACTCTTCAAATGTAAAATACTGGCCTACAAATAGTGTAGCCAGAAACACAAGAAGAAATAGAATAATCCTGCATACATTTTCAAAAGAGGGCGCTATTTCAGTTACCCCGAAACTTTAGAGACTGGTATTTCAAACTCTCTTATACATGAATGAATAATATCGTACATTTTTTTCACTTGTTTGTTATCTTCTTTCCCTTTTCTTATAATTTCTTAATCTTTAATTGTTTATATACATGGCATTCATATAGTAGTATGGTTTTAACGCTCAATTTTTTAGAAAACATTTTACAGAAAATACAAATGAAATTCGCCGAATGTGATCACTTTTCATCGCTGTCATCATAAAGGTCTGGAGTGAAAGTGCAACGTTCTTGATGCTGATACTTATTATCATTATAATTTTAATTCTGCGCAGTCACGAAACATAGCGGGACACTAGCCCTCCTTTTTCATAGGGACTCACTTGTTGAAAGACAAAAAACGTGCTTCAGTTAAAAGATACGATGAGCATGAGCTCAAAGCGGGTTAAGTAAGCGCCATTTTAAAATAATTTATTCTAAAGTAAGTCTATCATAAGCCAGAGCAAAGTAACAACTTTCCAGAGAAACCTCACTTGTTCAAATATCTCAAATTAACATGAATGGAGTTAACTCGTTCTGCAATCAAACTCTTCAGAACAATATGTGACAGAACGCTGCATGTCCAAAGATTATTATGTTGTTGTGTTTTAAAAAAAGAAGAAAGAGAGAAAAATTGGGACCCTATACAACAAATAATTTGCCCCAGACAATACCTTAATACTAACATAAAACAAACATAATCAATCTTAGAGGTATTAAACAAGAATATTCGATATACCATAATGTCTCCACGAGGGAACTCATAACGTCTCCACGACGGAGCTCATAATGGATGTCTCCGCAAAGGAGCAGAGATTGTTATGCGAATGTCAAGACATTGCTTCTCGTGCAGGCCAGAACAATGTTTACTAATTTTCCTAATCTTCACTATATATTTCTCCTGAAGTAAAACTAGACTGAAAAAACAAAACAAAACAAAAGCGTGTGAAAACGAAAGATGTAGTATTCAGTATGCTCAAACACGTGATATTATACGTTCATGCCTTCTCTTCATGAATTTCCTTTTCTAACGAGACATCGGTTCCGTATAATTTTGTGATAATTTCTTTTGTGATTACTTTTAATTACTTTTGTGACGATTTTTTTTTATTATTAAATAAGAAGTCATGTACATATTTTATTTTGCGGAAATAAAATCAATCAGTCAGTCAATAAATCGGTTCCATATAGTTAATAAAGTAACTTATGCATTTTATAGTTTGCTGGGTCAAAAATGTATACAGGGACCTCTTCCCCATCAATGCCGTTGATCTTTAAATATTTCTCTCCTTTACGACCATGACATTGAAATGAAACTCTTCAGTGTTATTCAAAGCTTTCATAAAAAACACACACACACAAAAAACCCCCAAAACAAAACAAAAAACAAACAAACAAGGAGATAACAACTAATTCCTACATCACTCGATCGGGAACTCTCATTCACAATGCTTCGAAAAGAGGCTATGTATAAATTCAGTGGTTCAATGCGAACTGTCAGAGGTAAAAAATATCACCATATAAAAGAAATGAATGCTAGGACAGTACGTATACACTGTAGTGTGAGAGGTAAAAACTCCAGATGTCCAAGTGGAAGAGGTACAGTCTTCAGAGATTAAAAAAGTCAAAAGTAAACATGTCAGCAGCACAAATGTGAAAGTTAAGGCAAATTACGTACCCTCCAGATGTCCAAGTGGAAGAGGTACAGTCTTCAGATTAAAATGTCAAAAGTAAACATGTCAGCAGCACAAATGTGAAAGTTAAGGCAAATTACGTAAGAGGTGAAGCGGTCAGAGGTAAAAGCCGCAAGCGTTGTTTAAGAAAAATAAGTAAAAGCAAAATATGTTAGATTTCAAAAGGTCAAGATGATTAGCAGAGGTAAACATGTCAGATATGAGAAATGTGACATAATTGTGATAGAGCTGTACAAGGAATGTACACATTGCTCAAGTAGGTAAAAAGACGTGTTATCACGAAAACATTTCTATATAAATACATTGTTATGATAATCAGGAGTTTAAAAAGATACAAAATGCATGATGCTGCCTATATCCTAACGTCGATAAAACGAGACCACGCACTATACACATATATTTCGCGCACGCACAAACATGATTACATGCACACACACACAATACACACGCACACACGATATTCATGAAATTTTATAGTTAGGCAGGGGCGGATCCAGGGAGGACCACAAACGGCGCACGCCCCCCCCCCCTTTATTTTTTGTTGAAACAAAAGAAATAAACAGAAAAAAATGGGGGGAGGGGTGCGTGCGCCCCCCCCCCCTTTATTTTTGTAAACACGCCCCCTCTTTACGAAATTCCTGGATCCGCCTCTGTTAGGCCTATTTATATGTGCGTTTAATCGTGTGTGTGTGTCACTATATTATGTGTGTGTGTGTGTGTGTGTGTGTGTGTATGTGTGTGTGTGTGTGTGTGTGCGTGCGTATGCGTGTGTGTATATGTATACAATGCATGCATGCTTCGATCTGAACCCGGAGGAAAATAAAAATAGGGGGCGGTATTGCGGTTTTAGTAAATGCCAATAGGCCTATTTATGCACGACATGGCATGAGGTTGTCATACGACTTGCACAGAAGAATCACTTCGTGGATTCGTGATCACACATCGATTCTCTCTCGGTCACGTCACGCCTGGCGAGTAACAATTAAAGAAAAAAAATCAAGAGACGATAGGAACTAGCAATTTAAGTGTGGCCATGTTGTGACAGTTGGAAGGAATCACATGGTCACAACTCCAGTTTTTGGAGATTCCACAACAGACATGCTCACAATGCAACTCTCATGTTTTTTGAGCCACACGCATGCAAGGCCATGAGTTTTGGTCGCGAACTTTGATTATGACGTCATTAATCCCCTGCAAACACTCCCTTCATAACACAGAGTATGATTCGTGCACTGTTTTCCGTAATACAGATTTGAAATAAATTACTATTACGTATCTTGTGATAGATGTTCTAATCAGTCCTTAAAGGGAAAATATACTATTGGTGGAGATGAGGATTTTTTGCGAGATACCAAGAAAACACGTATGAAATAGCACAGAGCATGTCATTCTAAGAGGAATTCAAAGTTTATTTGATGAAAGTCGGTTTTGGAATGGCTGAGATACCCCAATTAAACAAGGTACCGGTAACACAAAGCTGTACGTCGTCATAAAAGATGGGCCCACCTTTGATTAAAGGATTGTTTATTTTGAATATTCATTCAGTCATTTCAAAGCCAATTTCCATCAAATAAACACTGAATTCCTCTTGGAATTACAAGCTCTTTCATATTTCATAAGAGGTTTCTCATTATCTCACCAAAAATGTTAGAAACCTGAAGTTTGGCCTCAACCAAAACTATACGACCCCTTTAAAGATCGAAGTGAATTGAAGTGAAGTGAAGTGAAGTGAAGTGAAGTGTAGTGAAGTGAAGTGAAGTGAAGTGAAGTGAAGTGAAGTGAAGTGAAGTGAAGTGAAGTGAAGTGAAGTGAAGTGAAGAGATGTGTTCAATCAGGGAGGTGGAAGAGATCTCTTCCTCCTCCCTGGTTCAATGGCAATACCAACGTGTGATGTCATAACTTTTCATCGCCATGGAAACTACTTCTAAACAAGCTCACCTAGTTCCAACCGCAGCTATAGCAAAATACTGTGACATCATCACTTCGATAGGTCTACTTTATATAAAAATCAATTCTAATTCGATTCAATCATTCTTTATTACTGATGAGTACAATGATGATAGTTGAAATGGTGAAGATGATGATGCTGAAAATAATTATAAGACGAAAAGTATATAAATGATGGTAATAATGATAATGATGACGATGATAATGATGATAATCATAAATAATTCAATTCATTCAATTCATTTATTCATTTCATTCTCATTTTCTTTCCAACAAAACATAACACAAGGTAAATCAAAAAATCCATCATAAGCATATAATACAGTACAAAGTGTGAATGATTAACGATAACAACAAACTAATAGAGATGAATCATGTATACATACTGGAAAATACAAAGTTATATTTTGAGGAGAAAAAAGAGAACTGAGAGGTCCACTAAAAAGCAGTGCTTGTAGATTGTGGACCACTCAAGAATTTCTTCCAAAAATACTTGCTTCACATCAGTAAAATTACAAATACATTACACAAAAACGATTTAGACAAAATGGAACAAACAGCAGAGACACAACAATATGACATGACTAAACTAAGGAGATACAATTGAACGGAATAGAACAAAAACAAAGTTAAAGGAAGAAAGGAAAAGGAAGAAAGAGAGAGAGAGAGAGAAATGAGAGAGAGGGTGAGAAAAGAGAGAGAATGCCTACACGCTGAACAAGAGAAACGAAAGAGAATTGATGAGGTGCTTCGAACAGCTGGTGACTGCACGCAACTGTGTAAAAATTATGCAAATAACATGCCGTATTTCATTGCCTAGTAGTAGTAATGCCGTTTTCACTGCGTAATGATGAATTCAATAACCGATGATGACGCTCATGTTTGCTGTAACCTGTATAGGTAATGAAAATAAATATCTCAGCCAGAATTTAACCAAAAAAAAAAAAAAGATTTCAAATTACGCTTAAAAATGTATAACGATGAAGAATTTATTATTTCAGGACTTAATGAATTCCAAAATTTAGGGCCGATGTATATAAATGTGTTCTGAGCTAATAAGTTTCTCAAAAGGGGTAGATGAAACTCATTAGACCTCCTAGTAGGATAAAGATTGATTTCATGGAAACATTGAATTTAAAATATTGGGAAGAGCATTTGTGTTATAATTGAACATGAACTGGCCCAGTAAATACTGATAATAATAAAAAAAATTAAAAGATGAAGTAGCAATATTCTAATAATGAGAGAAATGAACATTATGACAGTAGTAACTATAGAAAGAAGAGGAATAAAAAGAAGAACTGGTAATTCGTCTCTAAGATCACCAATCATTTGTTTGGTCAAATTCTTACAGTTTTGTCCAAATTTTTGTCTTCTTTCTTGATGTAAAGCAAACTTCGCGTTGTCTAATGTAGGCATAGATCGATCTATACAGTTTTGATTTATTTTGTAATCATTATCAGTATGAAATTGAGCGAATTTTCACCATATTGTCTAGAACCGCAGACTAAGTTTGTCACATGTATATTACGTTTTTAATGGTGTACCCTGCCGTGGCCCACGATGGAAGACCGTAAAAAACAACACACACAGAAAAACGCAGCAAGTGGAACACTGATCACTCGCTTTCAACGTGAGTGGCGCTGGACCACTGCACTGGACGTCCAGCAACGGAGCATTTACTAGTACTTTGAGCTACTGCGGCGGCGCGGTGATGAAGTAAGACAGCTGATGGTCTCGCCCAGTACAGGCCAATGCATTCGCGACGGACATCGTAAGTAAATATGTAGGAAATATGTTCTTCAAACGCGTATTTCAATTGTATTACAATATTTGCTTCTACTTTCCGTTCTGATCGCAATGTTTTGTGCCAGATATGTTGTGTTTAGGATGATATGTATTTGACAAATCCATAAATTTAGGCACTGCTGCTGGTAGGATCTCTTAACCTAGTCAGCGAGGCGAGGACCCTGGCAATGAAACACCGGGTGGGACCGACAGCACCAGCCAGCCAGGCGATTATTCCATGGCCTTTTTAATTGTGTTTAACAATACATTTAGCGAGCATACCTGCTTGCTCCTCACAGTCTTTATTGTTACCCTATTTCAGTTAATAAAATGTGTGTAAGCAACATTTAGGTGATGCGTGATTGGAGACATTCCGATCAACCACATCTCGAGTTGCAGTTCACATTGCACCCTAGTTTGACCACAGCCCAGTGCAGTGTTTGACGGGGGTTGACGCGAAAGTTAATGAACGGGACTGTACTAACACGACTAAGGGCCTGATAGTGATGATACCGCCTTGATTGTGTTTATACTTGGGTGTTGGAAACGATGTTCGAGACTGGAAGCAAAGCTTATTTGTCCCTCGTTACTGTTCTAGTGCTGTCCCGCCTCAGGTAGGGTTCATACTTGATTGGGTTGTTTTTCCAATGTCTTTCTGGGAAGACTTGAATTGGTTTATCGTGGTAGCACTGACTTGTCTACTCACTCGGGTAAGCAACTGGTTAAGACATTCTTCCAATGCAGTTTTATCATTATCTTATTGTGCTTATTGAGAAAGCAGACTGCCTCAGCTCAGACATACTTTACTTAATCCATCGATGCTAGTAGGTCTGGGCCTGTTCATCAATCGATGATCCCAGACATGAATCAAATGGAAATGTTGTTTGACAAAGGTGAGATTGTGACCTCTTGACTGTTGTTGAGCCACTGGCCAACTGGAAAAATTGTGAAAGTTTTACTCTGTCGAAACCTTTCAGGATTTTGAACATACTGTATCAAGTCAACTCTCTCTCTTGATCTGTCTTCTCTTGTGTTGGGGTAGATCTAGTTTGTGGTTTCAGCAGATTGCTGAATAATGCTACACTTGCACTTTGTGATGTTTATTATTCATATGAGTGGGCATAAAACGGGACTAGTTTTTCTTGACATGCATATCAGTTAAGCAAAACAAAAAGCCTTTAATTGTGGCTTGTCACATAGTATTAGTACTAGTAGCAGACATGTATCTACTACTCTAGCTCACACATCGGATCGATTTTGCACATTCTTTAATGTAACATGTAACTCTCTGCCGAACATGAACTAAGCTTGAATCTATTGTTAGACCTTTTGGATGTAGTGGCATACCCCAGTACCTTCTTCAAACAAAATGCACTGAAGAATAATAAATATGACATGAGAGCAAGAAACTGGTACCTCTTAAAAGCGGTCAACAATCCAGGCCACATTTTTCCTAGCGTGACCAGACCGCTGTGCAAACAGCGGTCTGACATGTACATGTACTAGTGTTTAAACATTGTAAACGACCGTCGCCTTTGACGGCAAGACCACAAAAATGTCTTTTATTTTGTTTGATTTTAACAGTAATACCACCCACCTATATCGTATTTTGCTGATGGTTGAGTTGAATTTGGTGTTTTGTTGGTATCCAAACCTTATTGTTGAATTTTTCGGAGTAGATTGTGCGATGATTCACAAAATCAACGAACTACCACGAACGCTCAACCGACCCGAGGTACCATGGTAGCATTTTACGTACGCCCGTGCGTTTCTTGTGTTACATAAAGCTTGTCGTCTTCTACGTACGTTCTGCGTGTGCTACTCTCATGATTTGATGTCACTTCCGCTCTGACTAGCTACGTTGTAGTATAGGAGAGTGATTGCTATTCAATAACACGCAGAAGATGTGAGTGAAGCAATACGGACGCTTACAGACTTGAATTAAAGGACGGATTTCGGTGGGTTTTTGACGTAATTAAAAAAGATACGCATACCGATTATTGAATGATTATCATAGATTACGGGGATTCCTTATATTTTAGTTTTCCACGATTAATAAAGATATTCATGAAGGAAACGTACACCCACCGCTGAAATTAACAACGTCTGCAAAGGAGTAGAGGTGCAGCCGCTGTCGCTTCGCGACAGCGGTTGCGTGTAGTTACATTTTTCCCAAACCCAAAACTTCTAATCCTGGTTATTAAACTTGTCTGAATGCAGTGGATCTATCACATAAATTTGCCTTGGTTCAAGAGAAATATTATGTCTCTCTATGTATTTGTCTTTGACATTGCTATCCATTAATGGGTATACCCATAGCAAATGCTCATGTGTGTGATGGAACAAGATTCAGCACAAGGTGAAAGATGGGGCACTCTATTCAATGAGGTGAAGCGTAGTTGAATACTGCGCCTCATCTTTTTCCAAATGCAAAATCATTCAGAACCTGAACAGCACTTTGTGATTGTACCTGCTTTATAGTTCCTAAACATTCTTGCAGGGTTATTTATGGGTGTCCTGTTTCTCTTCTCAATTTTCTGATCTTCTCCCTCTTCTCCTATTTTTTTTTTGTCCTCCACAGGGGGTTTAGGGAGTAAGCATGGTGCTTAGCCATCGGTTGAAGCGGCTCTTGGCAGGGGGCGCCCTTCTAGGGGCCGGAGCAGTCACTGCGGGCTATGTTGTCTCCCACAGCAATCAGAAGAAATTGGCTCAGGTAAGGAGTAACCCTGTCAGTTGAGATACATTTGAGGAGTTTGAATACAAAACAAGTTAACTCCATTCATGTTAATTTGAGATATTTGTGATTAAAGCTGCTGGACTTAACATTAAAATGTTTAAAAATTGTGCCTAACCCATTTCGCAATTAAACTCTTTCTGGAAAAGTGAATATTTTCGTGCTCGGCCAGGTAAGATGTATTTTGCGTGTTTTTGATTCTGCGGTATCAAGACATAAGTTGTGTTACATGTAGCAAGCAAAAGTATTTGTGTGCTTTTATTTTTGCGCTACTTTCTGGTCATGAAAATTTCCACTAAATTAACAATAATTTTAGTTTGTGAAAAGACACCTTGAGCCAAACTTCTTGGCTTATAAATGTTTGCAGCTAGAAATTTACTAAGAATTTTCAAAAAGCTTTCCATTTCTGTACTAGAATGAATAGATGCACATTTTTATTTTAGAACAAACTGTAGGTAAAGGGCTTCCTGATATTTGCAGTTCACATACAATGTAGTAACTATCCTGTATCTGTATGTCTATTAAATAAAAGCAGACCTAAGAGAGGTTTGTGACAATTTTTTTTTTGTTCAAATCTGTGACTGACAGAATCGCCAAGCTCAAGTGGTGGCGGCGGAGCTGCGCAACGTCCACTACATCTCTTCCCTCCCAACGAGGGAACAGCAAGTGCAGTCGCTACAGAGCACTCATGAGTATGACGTCCTGGTGATAGGGGGCGGGGCCACGGGGTGTGGTGTGGCCCTTGATGCTGTCAGTAGAGGTGAGTGACTTGATTTGGAATAAAGAGCCTGCACTTGGGCATTATTTTCTCCGCCAAGGAAGGAGGAGGTTAAGTGATCATCACCGTTGGTTTGTCTACTTGCAAAATAGCCCAAAAAGTTGTGAACAGATTTGAGTGAAACTTGCAGGGAAAATTGATAATGACACAAGGAATGGATGATTCAATTTTGGTAGTGATCCAAGAATTTTTATGGATTTTTGGTCTTTTTTGCCAATACGGTCAATGAACTTTGAAGCTCAAGCTGCGCGTATTTAAGGTCTGCATACGTGCTCTAAAGCTCATGCTCTGCTTTGGCGAGGCACCGCGTAGCTGGAAGCAGATGACGTAAACAAAAGGCTTCTTTATTGGGAAATTAGGCAATTTTCAGCATGCATGAATGATTAATGGGTTGAAATAAGCTGCGTGGCAGAGTTCTGCGCTCTATTAGTGCTTTATTCTCTGCTTGTAGTGGTGTAGACATTCATCTTATCAATGGCCCTCATGACCAGTTACTCTCTGTCATGTAGTGAAAATGTAGAAGGGGCTCCTCCTAATCACTTGTCAGTCCTTTTCAGAACTTCCCTCTGTTATTATTTTTTTAATGCATATATTTGTTATGCTTTTTCTATCTATCTAATCTAATCTACCCCTTTATTCAAAACAGAATATGTTCATGTTGCATGAGTATGTTTTTTGATCTGCAAAAGTTGACAGTCTTGCCTTTTATAGAACCATCTTAGATGGGAATAACTACATGTACTTTGTGCATCAATGCCTTAGCCATGTAGTTGTATTGTGTGGAAAAGTATTACATTTTCCAGATGTCAGTCCTCGTGTAATGTTAAAGAAGAGCCTTCCTTTACATTTAGGTTCTGTTCATGTAGTAAGATGAACAGCATTGGATTTGTTTTTGCTTGCCTGGCCCTTAACAAAATTGTAGCCTTCCTGTTTAAATATCAACTGTCCTGGCCTTAAATGGTACTGCAAGTGCTTCTTTTATATATATATTTTTTTTCATTTATCATCTCTTTTTATGAGACTGCTAATCTTTCATTTGTTCTTGATGTGATAGCTTGTGAATCAAATTTGGGAACAAAAGCAAATTAACCATAGATTTAGCATTCTTTGTGATGGGCATGTGTGTGTCTCTATATATATGTACTTTTTGCATGTTGATTTGAGTGTAATCAGTGCAAGCATTCTATTCCTCCTTGATATAATATGTATATTTTTTTTTAAATATTCCTCATTCAGATACCATGTGAATTATTTTTGGCTAAGAAGACCCTGTTATAAAACATATTATTCTTGATAACATTTCAATTCAAGGGTTTAGGAGGAAGTGTGTTTTTTATGAAGGAGCAAATAATCACATTTGTTGTTCAGATGTACAGCCATATTTTATAATATCACTGGCCTTGTGGAATGATGTTTTTCCCAACTTAAAGAATAGAGGCCTTAATTTCAAGCTTTTGTGATTTCCACAAGACTGTACATAAAAAGAAATCGCCTTGCATTCAACAGCAGCACAACCTTTGTGAAAACAAGAACATATAACCCCCATGCTTGATGGGGTCATTCAGGGTTTCTTGTTCACAAATGTAGAGCAGGCAAGAAACTAAAGCAAGAACCAACTATTACAGGAGAATTTTTGTTTTCACACTCGTGGTATCTTATCATCTGTATGACCTGAGATTGAAACCACTTTGCAGGATCCCTTCTACTCATGAATCATTCATGAGGTGCAAAACATCTAGGATGAATGACTCACAATGTTTAAAGTGAAATTACAGTTCTCTTATGCATGCTGAACTGTTGATTTTTTGCTGTAAATGCACACAGATGTGTACGATGTTGCAATAGCACTGTAGTAACACAATTTCAGTAGGGTAACCACGAAAATGAGAAATATTGCCAAAGAATTTCCTCTGGAAGTACTAGAATCTCAGAGTTTACATGATCCTGCTGCGGAATTTTCTATGATTGATTATCAATTTTTTATAATCAACAAATAGGTCCACAACAGCATCCACTGAATTGCATGCAGCTTGTTTGAAAATATGATTGCTAGAACCACAATTGATCATCATGTAGCAGTTTATCTGCCTACTACCGGTACTCAATGGGGAGGGCGCTTCAGGAATAAAAGTCGTGTACTAAGTATGATCAAAATGATTTTACACCTTTGATTTCTAAATGCTCCAAAACAACTCAATATCCTGGTAAATCACGTCAGCCAGGCCGGTCAGACAGATGCTTTTAATAATCAAGTTATGCATAATCATCCCTGGACTTTAATTCATCTTGAAACCTCTTTTACATTGAAACATACATTGTACTTGAATGCTAACAAAGTCAAAACTTCACCATAATTCACATTCTTGTCATTGTATCTCAAGTGTTTCAATTTTTGGCAAAAAAGACCCCCCCCCAAAAAAAAAAAAAAAAAAAAAAAAAATCACATCTTATTTTTTTTTTCTGTGCAGGTCTGAAGACGGCACTGGTAGAGAAGTATGACATCTCAAGCGGAACGAGCAGCCGGAGCACCAAGCTCATTCATGGTGGAGTGCGTTATCTCCAGAAAGCCATTCTAGGACTTGACTATGATCAGGTAAAACCTTTAATAACTGCAACAATGGAGGCTATGTCTTTGTGTTCTGTGGTGTGACGATACATGACAAGCTCAGTATGTATGTCTGTTTTTTTTTTTTGAAATTCACATTTCTTTTATGATTTTAGATATATTTCAAATGTACATATCAAATATGCCTGCCTATCTGTCTGGCTGTTTGTCAGTATGTACTGTATGTGTATGTATATATGTATGTATGTGTGTGTATGTGTATGTGAGTGTGTGTATGTATGTATGTGTACATATTTCTGCTTTTCATGTAGTAATAGTCAGGTATTGATTGTTGCGTGTTGTCATCTTGACTTGTGTGCTCGTAAAGTCTTGCCATGATTGTTTGGTGTTCCTGGAAATGAAATGGAAAGATGAAACAAAGAAATGAATGAATGAATGACTAAAATAATTAGTGAGTGACTGAATGAATAGATCAGTGATTACAGACAGATGAAAAAAAAGAAGAAACAAATGTTATGTTTGAACAGTATAATTTGAAATGATACATTTACATAATGTTTTGTTTCTTTGGCTAAAATCGATGACATAGTTATATGAATCCATGGTGGTATTATACAGCTTTACCTGTAGACGTATTGTTTCATCGACTTATGAATGTTCATTCTATTTCTACCCCTCCTGTCAGTATGAGTAATCATATGTTGTCACACATTGATTTCATTTGCCATTGAATTTTGGTTAAAGAACAAACAGAGAATGAGTACTGTAAATGTCAATGGTCAATTCCACCGAAAGGTTGCATTTTATGAAAATCAAACTATTAACTATAGATGACTAATGAAGCTTAATTAGATGATCTGGTATTGTTTACTCAAAGCAGCCTTTCACAACGGATATTTTGGTACCTCATTTGAGAACATCGATGAACGTGGAGAGGAGTTATGTCCGAAAAACCTTCATTTTTCATGAAAATTGCCAATTTTTTCAGAAATTATGTATCATTTCTGATACACTATCATGACCGTAATACAGCTTGTGTAATTCTCAGATGGCTTATTTTCTGAATGTTCTTTGGTCATAGATTGGTTTTATGATGTTCTAGAACTTGTTCCGGCATCAGTAAATATTATTCTCTCAATCTCAAAATGTGGTAGTTGATAGCGTCCCATAAGTCACGTTTTTGTGTCCCATCAGTCACACTGGTTTTCCCTATCCTGCTACTGTACCAATGAGTAGATATTCATACCACTTGGCTCAGGGTAAGCACCAACTCTTTGCTACATTCAGGAAAGAAAATATCTTTCCAGAGACTCTGTGTGTAAGAATATTTTAGAACTTACTTTCCCATGTGAAAAACGGTGGTCCTCAGATGTCCCATAAGTCACGACAGCAAGTTTTCGTTGCTGTATGTAATGCAATGATACTTTTCAAACTAAGTATGGTGTTTTCATAAACTGTGATATGATAGATCTAACCATGAACTGAGAAAAATGCATTTGATGCAACTATTTTCTCAAAATACTGGTTTGAAATTGCCGAAAATTGTCACTTTGTCCCATAAGTCACAACGGAATTGACCCAATGTTTTTTGCATGATTATGATTATTATGATTATTTTTTATTGTGCTGAGCAGCTCAAAAACACATTAGCGGTTCTTGAATTTGCACCGCGCAATTGCTCTATACTCATATGTCTTCATCCATTCACAGAAAAGTCATGTACCGTAAATTGATGCTACCCTATCCATGTGAATATGCAGCCAGCACAAAAGAAGTTCTATTAGTACTGCACACACACACATGCTCTCAAATGAATACCCCTAGGGCGCGCACAGACACACACACACACACACACACTTGACTTGTACCAGGGATGCACCACTGATGATGCCCTCAATTCGACCTGTTCAAAATGTGCAGAGAAAATTGTGGAGAAATTTTCACTGGGTTTAGACTTTGTGCTAGCCAAAAAAGTATGAAATACATGAAAACTAATGTATGCATTTTTTTTTTTTGGCGTTTACAGTGTGTCAGAGTTACATCTAAAGTTACTGTATCTTACATGTACAGTCCTCAGTTGATTGGAAACTAAGGTGTCCTGTACAAATTCTGTTTAGACTTCACATCTTGAGGTGGAACTGGTTAAGGCACTGGAATACAATTAGTCTTTTGTGCATTTGTGTCTGTTTTCTGTGTGTCTGTGTCTTTATGTCTGTTTTTGTTTCTGTGTAACCAGTCATTCTGCTTGCATCCTGTATGCACATCTGCCTGTATGAAGTTACCATTTTCTACACCCCTCTTGCTTACAGTACAAGTTGGTGAAGGAGGCATTACACGAAAGAGCCAATCTCCTGGACATTGCACCCCATTTATCCTACCCACTGCCCATCATGCTGCCAGTATACAAGTGAGTTAATTTCATATTTCTGCATCTGTCATTTTCATTGCCATAGTATTACTGTTAAAGGTCCTGTTTACCTTTGGGAGCAGTGATTTAAAAAATGTTTAAGATGTCACTTTTGATGCATATGTGTAGGTCAGTTGTATCACAAAACATCCTACTGTGTAAAATTTTTGCAATAAAGCCGAAAATGTAAGGAGATATCACTATTTTTCTCATTAAACCATAACTGTAGACGGTTTAGTCTGCATACTTGCCAACTAGTAAGATTTTATCAGATTCAGTAAGATTTTTTACACTAAAAATAGCAAAATCAGATTTTCTGTCAGAGAAATCAGATTTTTAAAAAATATTTAGATATATCTTTCATGTATATTATCTGAAGATTTGACCGAAAGTAAGATTTTTAACTTCAGTTTGCATATAAAATAAGATTTTTGCAATCCACGAGTAAGATATTTCATTTTGAAATGTTGGCAGGTATGAGTCTGGAAACATTTTTATTATAGATGTTGTTCACATTTTGTACATTTAACAATACTGAACATTGATTATACTGGTTCAAATTTTTGCAGTGGTTGTTTCTATCCCTGACTCACATTTTAGAGAGTTGAAGCACTAATGCTGGGTTTTTGTTTCATCTGTAAATGGTAAATTATGCCTTTAAACAGCATTGGTACTATTATACGGGTGCTGTTCGTTATTCCGAAGGTTCGATATTCCGAAGGTTCGATATTCCGAAGGTTCGTTATTCTGAAGGTTTGTTAATCCAAAACACACAAATTCCCTATACCTAGAGGTTCGTTAATCCGAAAATGAAAAAGGGTTGGTTAATCCGAACATTTGTGGCGTAATTCCGAAGATTTGTTAATCCGAAAATGAAATTCGGAAAAAAGAACATTCGGAATAACAAATCTTCGGACTGAAGAGCTTTCGGAATAACGAACCTTCGGAATAACGAGCTGTAACCCTATTATACAGTCAAACCTGTCTTAACGACCACTTGTCTATAGAGTCCACTGAAAGATCCCTTGCATGAAATTGCAGTCTTACAGACACTTTATATAGCGGTCACCTGCCTAATGCTGCCAGCGGCCTCTCATTTTGCATTCTGTGGCGAATATCTAACTGCGTGTAGCGGCCACAAAAATTTAGCTGAACCAAATCAGCCATGAATATGTTGGCTTTTACGTTCATTGTGTGAATTCTACCGGGTCCAAGCTCAGTCACTATCACACAGACATGATTGACAAATACAGCTCTTCACCATAAAAGCCGTCTTACCACTAACTTGACCAGATCTAGGCTTCAGTAATGCTGCCCTGAATACATGCTACAAAGGTAAAGACAGCTCTTAATAACATCCTTGAATTTTACCAAAATGCTGACTAATTCATGATTGAAATCCCTCTAAATAAGGACAATAGGATGCTTGTCTGGGTATTGCTTGTTGTTTATGTCAGCCTTGCACATTATTGATCCCCTTGAACTCGCTCTTGAACTCCATTCATGCAAAACCGGTATGAACCAGTTCCTTGGGCTCAAAATGCTATTTTACAGATCAAAAGAACAGAAGTAGGCCAAAAGAAAATTTTAAATGAAGTGAATTGTACAAAAAAATCCCCATATTATAGCTGCTCTTGCTAATGTATTTGTGGGTTTTTTTAAAAGAATAATGCTGTATTTTATGTTATTATACTATACAAGTATTGAAATTCTAAATGACTGCTAACCTGTCAATAGTGGCCACTTTTGTCATTTCCCTTTTGTGGCCATTATAGACAGGCTTGACGGTAGATGTAGAAATAGAGAAATAGGAACAGTAATGATACTAGTAATAATATCTATTGATTAACCCTAATCAGACTGGGGGGGGGGCGGAATCCGCCCCCCCCCCCCTCGACGTTTCACGCAATATCTTCGCAACGCGATAAGCTCCCGCCGCGATGTTTCATGACTTTTTTCTTTCAAGTATCGCGCAACTTTTGAGACCCAAATTGTTGCGCCCGCGCGTACCGTTTTGACGCGGCGCCCGTTCGAAAAAAATTTGTCAACCCCAAAATTGCTCCAAAACGTGATTTTGTGTACAAATCCAATGCAAATTGTGTTTTTTCAATTAATTCACATAAAAATTCATATCTTCACTTAGAATGGCCAAAATTAATTTATTTTAGCATAATAGTGCTTCGAAAAATGTCTGTGACAAATTTTGCCCAAAAAACAAACAAAAACAAAAGGTCAAAAAACAAAGAAATACATAAGAAATTCAAAAAACAATAAAATACATAAGAAATTAATTTCGATACAGATTTTTTTTTATCCTATGTCTCAGAAGAATCGTACAAGAAACATTTTTAAAAAGAAATTAGCTTAATTGGAGCATAAATAAGTGATTTAGAGCCCAAAACTGATTTTATGCATAAATTACAATAATTAATTAATATAAAATATAAGAAAAATTTTTCGGACAAATCAACCATACATTTTGACAGAATACGTCTCGGGCGTCGCGTGTGCCGATTTTCGGCGCAATCGCGCGTTCCATAGGCGAGATCTGAAGGGGGGGCAGAATCCGCCCCCCCCCCCCCCCCCCAGATATAGCATAGCCAAAAAAGCCCAGCCTGATTAGGGTTAATTCTTAAAAAAAAAATGAACTATGATGATGATGATACTGCTTCTACTACTACTACTACTACTACTGATAATAATAATAATGACAATATGATAATAATAATAGTGATAATGATGGTGGTGGTGATACTCATGATAATGATATTGATAATGATAAAGATAATGATAAGAAACAGAAAAAGAAGAAAAAAAAAAAGAAAAAGAAGAGAGGAGAAGAAGAATGGTAATGATGATATTGTGATAATGGTAATGATGATATTGTTATAATGGTAATGAGCTGTATGACTTTAAATGAAATGGATGTCAAATCACTTGATCACTTTAGAGGAATCAGATTTGTGCGTCCTATGAAAGCTTGCTCAGTAGTCGGGGGAAGAAAAATGTGTCCAAACAAAAGCACAGAAACATTCAAACACACATTATATACACTTGCGCACACAAAAGCATAAATGACAGGGCAGCCATGGGCAGCTCAGGGGGCCACATGGTTTGAGGTCAAGAACTAATGGGTTAAACACATGCCAGTTGAATAGTCTAGCATGTCAAGACCAAGTGCTGTGGCATGCAAAAATTTGCCGCCTTTTGATAGTCTCTCAATAGGACAACAAGACATTATATTTCTTTGATAGTGTATAAGTTTGTGAATCCACCCTTCCAGGGGCCTGTTGCATAAAACATTTAAAAAAAAGGCATGTAAGAACTGAAAACTTAGTTCATGTATAATTCCGCCAAAAAAGAAGAAGAGAAAACTCTCTTTACAAAGTATCCTGAGCCTTCATCTGATGGTAATCATTTGTTGCTTGAATGATTTTGAATAATGAGATGAACATGTGTTTGAATGAGACATGGTATAAATACATAATTGTAAACAGTAAGCTTTTGTCATTTGATGGGGCATGAGGTCAAAGGTTGCAAGTTCAAGGATCCAATTGTGTGAATTTCATTGTAGAGAGAGTCTTTCTTGATCAGTTATGTCAATTTTGCAATAACTTGTTGTCTTGTAGGCTATTTGAATACTATATTAGTGCTCCTTCTAAGAATTTTTCCTGATTGTGATACAAACTTCCCTGGGCCAATTTCTTTGTCTCTGTGGTCGGAATTCACAAAAGTTGTTTAAATTTAGACCATGGTTTATGCAAATTTCTTGTGCGTAAATATGCCTAATAGATTGCGTATGCTGACAGATGTCCAGAAACAATATGCATGTTGATACACACATGTAAAAGGTATGCCTATTTCACACTTACGGACTAATGGACTAAATTTAAACCGTGGTCTAAATTCAAATCATGGTATAGATTCAAACCACCTTCATGAAATTGGGCCTAAATGAGTTTATATCCCAAGTGACTCTCACAGCATCCCTTCATAAATTACCGCTCTTCCTGGTGTTCTATCAAACAGCTTCCTGGCTGGCAGACCAAGCCAATATACTGTAGGACAGTATGCATACTGCAGTGTCAGTTCTTGTGTTTTTGTTTTTGTTTTTTCTTTTGTTTTCATTGTGTTGTTGTTTTTTCATTCTTTTTCCCTTTTATGAAGATAATGTTCTGGAAAAAGAAGTGAAGAAAACAATGAAGTGTATTACATGTAGTAGTAATTCCAAACCCTTCTCCCCATGAGACAAATTTATGATGAGAAACAAATGACAAAAATTTAAATAAATAAATAAATAAATAAATAAATAAATAAATAAATAAATAAATAAATAAATAAATAAATAAATAAATAAATAAATAAATAAATAAATAAATAAATAAATAAATAAATAAATAAATAAATAAATAAATAAATAAATAAATAAATAAATAAATAAATAAATAAATAAACATAGACAAACCTGCACAACATTTGTATCATCAAGTACATGAGTCTTAACCTCTCCTTCCTACACCTTCCACCCTTCCTCCCCAATTTGCCTCAGACCTCTCAGTTAGGAATTGCATGAATGATCTCAGCTAACATAGTGCTTAAAATATTACAGTTGAATTCTCAAACTGATATTAGTGAGTTTGTAGTGTAGTAGCCATGGCTCTTGACTTGAGCAAGCCACGTTGAATGTACTAACCTGTGCCTGATGGATACATTTTCTACGGATACATCATTGGATATATATACATATTCTGTTGCTATTGTTTCGCAAGCATGTGTATACAATGTACATACAGTAACGTTGTTCCCACGGAAGCAGAGCAGTTTTGTTACAACTATTCTGTATTGATACGGACTTACGAACATCATATTCGCTGGTCAGCACAGTACTACAATACTTGTTGTAGTGATCACACCCTGTTTTGTTTTGACTGTGTTTGAAATGTCTTGTACATGTTACAAGTATATGTTATTAAAAATTGTTCAATAAAAAAAAAACTAGAAAAGCACTCGTAGAGCGCAGACCTCCGCCACGCCAACAACTAATTTCCACCCATACATGCATAAAATTTCCCAATATAGAAGCTTTTGTTGCGTCATCAGCCTCCAGCTGCGCAGTGCCTTGCCCGAGCAGAGCACGCACTTTAGAGCACATATACCACTAGTGCGCGCAGCTTGAACTCCCAAGTTCATTGACCTTAAATGCCAAAAGATTTTTAAAAAATGCTGCAAAAATCCATTGTCCTTTTTGTGTCATTATCAACTTTTCCAGCAAGTTTCATTCAATCCGTTCACAACTTTTTGAGTTATTTTGCGAACAGACAAACCAACGCCAATGATCAATTAACCTCCTCCTTCCTTGGTGGAGGTTATAATAAAGTTAGGGAAATGGTAATTAAGGAAGCTGGCTTTTCATGTGTTTTTTCATCCCGAGATTCATTTTTTGGCAAAATGCACTCGTTCAAGACTTTCACTGGCTTGCTCCTGTGACATCTAGGCTTGTGTAGAATAAAATTCAGCTGACTAGAGAGCTGTTCTTTACCTCTGTCTTTTTAGAGCGCTTCCTGTATTTTGGGCAGATGGCGAATGTATCAGCTGAATGATGAATACTACATGTGCTTGCCATTTTTGAGAGCTGGCTGGGTTTTCCCTTCTTACAATCTCCTTTTCTTCATGCAATCTTTAAGTGTGCAACAGGCAGTCTGGACAGTTGCAGGAAATGATCTTTAAATCTGTTTTGTGTTTTAAGAGCTGGTTGGCCCAGGAACCCCCATTTCATTGTACAGGCTGTCCAAAGTCCCTGGCGCAGGAAGCAATGGTATAGTTTTGGTGGAGATGAGGATCGAGCTTTTTACTTTTTGTGAGATACATGTTGTACTAAAAAACCACTTACATGTATGAAATATTACAGAGCATACTATTCTAAGAGGAATTCAAAGTTTATTTGATGAAAGTCAGTTTTGAAATGGCTAAGATGTATAGATCCAAAAACAAAGTAAAACAAATTGCTCCTAACGGTAGCTGCAGGTCCCACCTTTAATTACAAGTGTTCTGTTTTGGATATTTCAGCCATTTCAAAACCAATTTTCATCAAATAAACATTGAATTCCTCTTGGAATGACATGCTCTCTCACATTTCATAAGAGGTTTCAAATTATCTCACAAAGATAGAAACGTGAAGCCAGGTCTCAACCAAAACTATACCATGCCTTTTAAACTCATGCACCAATGTTGCACCTAATAATAGCAAACCTATACCTGGAGTAATGACATGGCAGTGATCTATATTCACATTTACCTCAGTTATGTGACATTTCATTTCAGTTTATTTCAGCATTACAGCATCATTTATTCAATTTTACTATCCAAAGGTAAACATGACGATCATTATGGGTGCCCCCCCCCCCAAAAAAAAAAAACCTCCCCCAAAGTAAAACACAAGACTGCATGACAGCTGGCACGGAGATATTAAATATGACATCAAATTTTATGTGAACAGTTTGTGAAGATATGAAGAGGTATGAGTTGACACAGGCAAGAGATAAGGGATTCAGGTGCTCTCTACAGAATTGTGACACGAAACTTGCTCCTTCAACAATTGCTCTAGTCTTATTTTCCCCAAGGATGTCAGGGTTAGGGTTAGGGTTGTGATAGGGTTTTAGGCTGATACACTGTATGAGGATTAGGATTAGGGTTCGGTTTATGTTTGTGGATATAGTTTATGCTCGGCTTAGCGTGCTGATAATGGGAGCAGTTGTCGCAGGAACAAACATCATGGAACCCTACAGGACATGCAGCTCAAATTGTTTCTTAAATGGCTTTGAGAATGTTGAGATCATTTTGATTGTGTAGTAAAGGAATCATTTTCTTTTTGTACTCTCTGAGGTAATTATCAGCACAGTAATATACATGTATGTATCAAGATATGTAGCAATTATGTGTTAATATAGAAAAATTTGTCTGTAAAATTGGTATGGTGTAGATTGTAGTGAAGCATTATGTTGGTCTGTGTAGTTGTAGGTCTGATACTTCAAACAATTTGTTTCAACCAGTGATTAGAGCTCTTGAGTCAGGATCAAATGTGTGATTTTTGTCATTTCGACATTGTTTATCATTTCCTTCAAAACCCAAGTGGAAAGGTCTTTCCTACATGTAATAGGCCTATAATGGGATGAATGTGATTGTGGCGATCTCATTCATATTTTTAGCAACGTAGGCATGCGTAATCATGTGATTTAACTGATGTTTTACCTGACTGTCAAGAATGAACGTTCATATTTTAATTAAAGTGAAGAACCAAGTTGGACTTCATTTGTGGCTTTCAGTCCCCTTGGGAGGTCTAGGCAATGAGGCTTAAGCCCCTTGCCTTGGGGCACAATTACTGCTGTCAGGTGACTTGAACCTGGGACCTTGTCATTGATGGTCCATGGTATATTCCACAGAACCACAGTAGCTCCTCTATATAATGCAAAATCTAAAGTGCCCTCAAATATTATACAGGAAAACACCAAGGTGGTCATTGGAACACAGATTTGATCTCTACCGCATTTTGATTGTAGCTAAGCAGAGACCACCTAAATACAGTACTGGGAAATCTGAACCACAGACTTCACCTTGTAAAAGTATTGAGGCAGTTTCTCATTATAAGCAAGCTTGTTACTCTCGCGGGGTTCCCCTGTACTGTATTTTTTTAATTATCAGCACGAGTCCATGGCTTGGTACACTCTATATGACTTTACATAGAATTTGGTTGCTTTAAATAGAAGTGACTTTGTGAGAGTATTACTGAATTTTAACGAGCTATTTTTACAATGCTTCTTTTGCAGTGAAAAGAACTTTATCTACATGTATGTATATGACAGATGAATATAACCTATATTAGTCTATCACTTAGCATTATCAATCAGATCCTTTCTTAAACAGAGTGAGTATATGACCAGTGTCTGAAAGTTTTGATTTTAAAGCCATAGATAGTTTGAAGCTTGCTCATTCCTTTCTGTTTTGTGTTTTGTTTTTCCCTTCAAGACTGTGGCAGCTCCCATACTACTGGGCGGGTATCAAGATGTACGACCTTGTCGCAGGCCGGCAGAACCTACGCGCCAGCTACTACCTTTCCAAGGAGCGTGCGCTGGAGCGCTTCCCGATGCTGAAGAGAGACAAGCTGGTCGGGGCCATAGTCTACTATGATGGTGAGTCAGTGACAATGATGGTCAATAATTGTATAATATTGGATGGCAGTAAATGGGATACCATTATGTTGCATGAGTTACGGCAAATATTGCATGAACTGAAGATGAATACAATATATACGGGTGCAATATTCCCTGGTAATCCATTAAATGAAGCCATCCAATATTATTATTATTATCGACTTGTAATCATTATAGAGAAGGCAAAGTCTAAAAAGTAGGTCCTACAGTGTAGTTATAAATTAGAATTTGAAGTAGACTCTGCACTTCAGAGAAGAAAAAAAAAAATGACTTGCACTTGAAGCAAGAGTTTGTGCACTTCGCAAGCATTTGCGCACTCTCCAAGTATTTGCACAGCATATGAAACAAAATACAGTGTGTCATTGCACGGTCATAAAGAAATCATGGGGCATTAATACACTATCCTATATGTTTCTCCAAGTATGCTTTGATATTGCACACAATGAAACTAAAGTGGACCAAAATATAATGTTCTTAAAGCGTCACTGAAATGCTTTATATACGGTCTGTAGATGATAATGATTTATTTGAGGAAAGAGGACTCATACACCAACCTTCATATTTGTAAGGAAGTACAAAGGGCGTTAGGATTGGAGTGTTTGATATCTGAGTAGCATTTGTCAAAATTTAACCCAGTTTGCATGAGTAATTACGATAAGTATAAGGTGTTGGAGTGCTTGTCAAATGTCTGCGAATTTGTGATAGGTTTAATGACTATTCTCATTTGCTTCGCAGTGAGTGAAAGTGTGTTTTACAGGACTGGTAATGATCACTGAGGTGTGAACATACCATGAGCGCTGAGCCGTATTTTGCCATAATGACTTGCCATTGTCGGGCTTAGTGAACCCATTTTCCTTAGAGACCAGGAGTGT
Source organism: Diadema setosum (assembly GCA_033980235.1). NCBI lineage: Eukaryota > Metazoa > Echinodermata > Echinoidea > Diadematoida > Diadematidae > Diadema > Diadema setosum. The sequence continues at coordinate 6,237,061 of CM067080.1, forward strand.
TCAAGCAGCTCTCCTTTAAAAATCATTTAGAGAGTGAGAGAGAGAGAGAGAGAGAGAGAGAGAGAGAGAGTGTGTGTGTGTGTGTGTGTGTGTGTGTGTGTGTGTGTGTGTGAGAGCAAGCGAGAGGGAGAGTGTGCAAGAGTATTGTCTGAAATATTGATGGGTGTGGGTGTGGCCAACCCAACTGAAGCGTGAATGAACTGTCCATGGGATATTGCATACCACTGTTGTTGTTTTGCCTTGACACTAGCTGGTATGCCATAAAAGTTAATCAGATTCTTTTCTCATCAAGAAACAAGCAAATGGCCAAAGTTTCCCATAAAGATGAGGATAAAGTAAAAGAAAGAGCCAAAAGAAATGATTTTCATTTTGCCTCATTACAGAACAGAATGATATTTTAAGCTTGAATTGCCAACATTTTGCTTTGATGCCACATACAGTCTTCAAGCAAGAATTTGATGGTAACAGTGTTTTTTTTTTATTTGTTTGTTTGAAAGCAAATCTTTATGTAAGCCAATGAAACACTTGTCTGTCAAGGAGAATTCACGCCATCATGTTAGATCATAAATGAAGAAAATGTAAAATAAATAAGGTTCATTCCACAATGCACATTACACAATGAGTTTATTCAACTGAAAAGAATGTTTGCTGAAACATGAATCTGTGCTATCTCCTTGAACTGAAATAAAAATAGCTACAGGAAATCTATTAGCAAAGTTATGGTCATGGAATGTGAACAAAATTCCATTAATTGTCCCAGATTCCAACATCATATGAGTAATTTGAAACTAAAGGTGAAATTCGGTGCTTAACCAATTGAGGACAAGTCCCGAGTATACTCGGGCAAGTGTCTATGGGAAATGCGTATTGTAGCAAAATCAGCCCCTTGTCAATGGATTCATTGAAAGGCAAGGTGGTTTTGACGTACAGCATCCCAAAATGCATGCGTGATTATACAACACCTAATTAGAATGTAGCTATCTGATTGGTCGATTACCCATCACGTGACATTTACTTAAAAGTTTCATTGCATGCTGTGGCTGCCAGCCGTGCAAATTATCGCATGGCTGACGTCACCCATTTCCATTGACTCCCATGTTAAACTCACGATTGACCCCCAAGTTTTTGTTCCATCGCACGGCTCTGATGTCACAAAGCGTAAGCAAACATTTGCTGCGCGCACTCAACAAGTACAAGCATGTACTTTCGTCACTCATTTTTGTTAACAACTTCAACCGATCGGCTTCGTGTATGTACGTACACGGTGACTGTGACTGTACGGCTACTCATTCGTCTTTCACGGAAAATGGTTGCCATTTTTGTGCTGAATTCAAGAATCTGTGTGAACCACATCTGTTGACATTCGAGGTGTTGTATAAAACAAATAGTGCATGGTCTTTACTCGTGCAATGTAACAAGATTTCGCACACGATGAAAGATGAGGCGCATTATTCAACTTGGCTTTGCCTCATTGAATAGAGTGCCTCTATCTTTCACCTCGTGCGAAATCTTGTACCATCACACTCGCGACCATGGTATAATATCTATGTCTCTTATCTTCTCATCCCCAGGCCAGCACAACGACGCCAGGATGAACATCGCGATAGCCTTGACGGCGGCACGTATGGGCGCCACCATTGCCAACCACACCGAGGTGCTCGATCTCATCAAATTCAAAAACGAGAAAGGGGAGGAGGAGGTGCGGGGGGCCAGGTTACGAGACAGGGTCACAGGTCAGTCACTCTGGCTTGTTTGTTTGTTTGTTTGTTTGTCTCTCTGCTTGTTTTTGTATGTTGGTATTTATTTTATGTGTGTGTGAGAGAGAAAGTGTATATAATTTATGCATACAAATGTGTGTGTGTGTGCCTGTATGTATGTAAAGACATTGTATATACATGTATGTGGTATACATTTAATGAGTTATGTATGTATGTACATTTGTCTTGTAAGACATGGAACATTCAACATAACACTTTCACGAATTGGTGCTAACTGCATTTTTCATGGCACAAAACTTTCGTGAATTACCACTGGCATTCAATGCATTGTGCAGACTAACACTTTGGCTCGCATTTTACTCTAGTGAATCTTGGCTCCTTGCAAAATTCATAAAAATGTCTGATATAGAGTATGTTTGTATGTATGTGTGTATGTATGTACATCTATGTGTAGTATAAAGTACATAACATTTCAAAAATATAAAATATTAGCTGAAAAGGTACAGCAACAGTATTGCAATCTGAGAATATGTATACATGTATGAATGCTTTTGTATTCAAGTGCACTCGGATGTAGGCGTGTATTTACTTTGTTCTTTAAGGGATCTGTGTGATAATTGATCTTGCAATCTGTGATAATTCTTCTTCTTCTTCTTCTTGGTTACTGTCCAACACCCCTTAGTAGGGGTCAACCGGACAGTGTAGTGCAGAATGCTAACCCTCGCATTCTGCGCTACATTACTCAGTATGTGTTAGAATATATGCATGTTACAAGTGGCCACTGTACTATTATTATTATTATTATTATTATTATTATTTTTATTATTATCGTATTATTATTATTATTATTATTATTATTATTATCATTATTATTATTATAATTATTATTATTATTATTATTATTATTATTATTATTATTATCATTATTATTATTATTATTATTATTATTATTATTATTATTATTATTATTATTATTATTATTATTAATATAAGTTTGTATATTCCCCTTTAACCATCTTTATTAGGCAAAGAGTACAGTGTTCTGGCCAAGAGTGTGATAAATGCCACGGGGCCCTTCACTGACAGCATCCGACAAATGGCTGACCCAAGCTGCCCAAAAATCTGCCAACCGAGTTCAGGAGTTCATATAGTACTTCCGGACTATTACAGGTGAGCCAAGATGGTTGTTTTTGTCCCCGCCGAACGAGTTCGAGCAGGGGACTATGAAACGGGCTCCATACGTGTGTGTGTCTGTGTGTCCGTGTGTCCGTGTGTCCGTCCGTGCGTCCGTGCGTCCGTGTGTGATCAAAATGTTCAAAATGCTACTCCTTCGCCATTTCTAACCCGATTTTGATTCTGTTTGCTTTATATGATAGCACTACATGGGAGCTTTGAAACTTCTATACAGAATTTCAGTTGTGACCTTTGACCTTGACCTTTGACCTATATTGTACATTTTGCTTCAAAATGCTACTCCTTCGCCATTTTTAACCCGATTTTGATTCCGTTTGCTTTATATGATGGCACTAGGTGAGGGCTTCAAAACTTCTACACAGAATTTTGACCTTTGACTTCTTTGACCTTTGACCTTGATTTTTGACCTATATTGTACATTGCCTACAAAATGCTACTCCTTCGCCATTTGTAACCCGATTTTGATTCCGTTTGCTTTATGTGATGGCACTAGGTGAGGGCTTCAAAACTTCTACACAGAATTTTGACCTTTGACTTCTTTGACCTTTGACCTTGATTTTTGACCTGTATTGTACATTTTGCTACCAAATGTTAGTACTCCTTCGCCATTTCTAACCCGATTTCGATTCCGTTTGCTTTATGTGATGGCACTAGGTGAGGGCTTCAAAACTTCTACACAGAATTTTGACCTTTGACTTCTTTGACCTTTGACCTTGATTTTTTTTACCTATATTGTACATTGGCTACAAAATGCTACTCCTTCGTCATTTCTAACCCGATTTCGATTCCGTTTGCTTTATGTGATGGCACTAGGTGAGGGCTTCAAAACTTCTTCATAGAATTTTGACCCTTGACTTCTTTCACCTTTGACCTTGATCTTTTTACCTATATTGTACATTTTGCTACTAAATGCTACTTCCGGCGGGGACATATTTTACGCACCGCGTAATTTCTACTTTTCCTTGTTTTCTTTCAAGGTGTGTGGTTATTTTCTCATGGTTTTGAGAAATATGACTTATAACAAAGAAATTGTCAAATGATGGTGAAATTTTGAATTTGATGTTGTTGTGTCCGCTTTTTATCTCAAATACCCCCCAAAATTTTCCTGTCAAATTGTGTCAGCCAGAAAAAAAAATTCTTGGTAGACTTTTTTTGATATAATATTTCCAAGCAAATTCCAAATACTGGGGTTATTTTGAGCCCTTCTGATAATTATGTCTTACCTTAAATTGTCTATTATTATTATCCCCCTTTCTCTGTAGCCCGGAGGCGATGGGCCTCCTTGACCCGTCCACCAGCGACGGACGGGTCATCTTCTTCCTGCCATGGGAGAACTTCACGCTGGCCGGCACGACGGACAGGCCCTGCCAGATTTCCCACAGCCCCTCGCCCTCGGAGGCAGACATCCAGTTCATCCTGCGTGAAATTAAGGACTACCTCAGTAGAGATGTCACAGGTACGTACGAATGATTGCCTTGCGTGACTTGTGTGCGTTGATGATTATTAATGGCACGGCCATTTGGGTAGTTATATTGTAGTCATAGTGGTTGTTGCAGTAATAGTTGTTGTAATGGTAAAAGTAGTAGAAATAGTTGTAACAATAGCAATGTTAGAAACAGTAGTTGTGGTGGTGGTGGTGGTGGTAGTAGTAGTAGTAGTAGTACCAGTAGTAGTTGTAGTAGTAGCAGTAGTAGTAGTAGTAGTAGTAGTAGTAGTAGTAGTAGTAGTAGTAGTAGTAGTAGTAGTACTAGTAACAGTAGCAGTTGTAGTAGCAATTGTAGAAGATGTAGGAGTAGCAGTTGTAGTAGTAGTAGTAGTAGTAGTAGTAGTAGTGGTAGTAGTAGTAGTAGTAGTAGTAGTAGTAGTGGTAGTAGTAGTAATAGTAGTAGTAGGAAAAGTAGAAGTCATAGTTTTAAGACATGGTAGTAGGCACAATAGTATCAATTGATTATCATATGTGCAGGTTTCATAATTAAAATAATGTGGAAATAAAATGGAATATGAGTTGAAATACACCTTTTCTCTTAGTATTAGTTCCTTCAAGAAACAGTATTTCGCACTGAAAAACACAGAGATAATCGCGTGGCAGTCCATGTCTGGATGATAGCGAGATCCTGATAGGTGCTGGCCGAATAACCCCGGTTGGACTGTACACGACAAATTTACAGGTGTGTGTGTTTTTTTTTTTTCTTCCACACAGTGAGACGAGGCGATGTCATGGCAGCATGGAGTGGCATCCGGCCGCTGGTTACCAACCCAAACTCGACCAACACCGAGTCGATATCCAGGAACCATGTCATTGACGTGTCACCGAACAAGATGGTCACAATTGCAGGTATGCTGACTCAAGAATTCAGAATATTGCACACTTTTGGCACCATAAGATGTTTGCATTTCATCCTCCCAAACTTGCAAGTGATTCTTGGAAAGTGCTTGTCACTGTTTGTTTTTCTTTGAAGCTGTCAGTTGTCATTGCAAATATAATGCAAATGAGAAAAACAAACTGAAAAAGGGGGATTATAGTTGTATAGGTGTGTATCTTGTGTTGCAGTGTTTGCTCTGATGTACCTTTTAACCTATGGATGCATCATTTTATGCCACCTCAATCCCATCATCAAATACTCCAGTTGCTACTCTTATAAGAGTTGTTACCTCTTAGTACTCTGAAACTTGTGGCAGGTTCTGCCTTCCTAACAACCAGGGGCATTATCTCACTTTCTGAAACACTATCTGGTATTCTGTTATTGAATCCAGCCACTATTACATTTTTGCTTTCTCTGGAGTAACCATTTATGAGTCGGGGGAAGGGGGGGGGGGAAGAATTTTTGCGAATAACGTCTAGATTCTTTAGCTGTGTAGGTAATTGCATGGAGATCGGTGATAAAGGCTGTACACAATTCGTTACGGGGATCCTGGAAATATATCCGAGCCGGGCCAGCCTTGCCACTCCATGGTATCCCCATGCTACGGAGTCTCTAAGTGCCGTAGTGGGACTTGAATCCTAGACCTCTTTACTGAATGCAGAGTAGGTAAACCACTTGACCCTTACGCCTCTGTTTATAGGGCAGTGGTCTATGGCTGTACATTTTCTGCACGATGTATTCAGTTCCATCCGTGCGCTCATTTCATCACGACAGGTGGAAAGTGGACGACGTACAGGAGTATGGCTATCGATGCAGTGGACGCTGCCATCGAGGCGTGCGGTCTGGAGCCAAGGAACGGGTCACTGACTGAGGGGCTGCTCCTTGAGGGGGCCCACGGCTGGACCCCTACAATGTTCATCCGCCTCATCCAGGACTTTGGTTTGGAGAATGAGGTAAAGGTTTACTGTTTTTTTTTCCCCCTGTGTTAAAAGAAAATGAAACCGAAATATATATGTGAATTGAGGGATGCAGCAAAATCAGTAGAACACAGTGGAGTTTGATGAAAACAGCGTTTTAACCTGTTGAAGATGGGCTGATTTTGCTACAACACGCATTACCCATAGACACTTGCACGAGTATACTCGGGACCAGTCTTCAACGGGTTAAAGAAGATACACATTTTTATAAAGAAAGTTCAACATATTTACACTTTTATAGCATAATGAAAGAGCGCTTGACATACCTCTTTCAGAAAACAAGGGACTGATATTATCCTTTAATAGCAAATGTCAGTTTAATTTGATGGAACGTGTACTGTTCATTAAAAAAAAAATAGATTTAGTGGAATTCTCTTCATGTTTTCTTTATATTAATCTACATGTGTGACATCACAAACTGGAACAGTCTTCTCATCCAGCAGTGACTGCACGGAAATTTAAAGTGTCATAGATATAAACAGATTTTCTGATTTTCCTCAAACTTCACTGATGTATTCTACTAATATTGCTGCATTCACTCAATCCGCATGCATATTTGGGTTTCATTCCCTTTGATTACAGAACGAGTGATTATATTCAATTGCGGAATCACAGATTCTACCACTTGAGTTAAAGGAACAGCAACAAAAGATGCTACATTCCACATCAGTAAACCTAAGCACTAATCAAAGCGTGAGCACTAGGGTAAAAAGTCTGTTCAAAAGAGGGGTGTGTTTGTGAATCATTTAGACACTAATCTGGAGCCTGTTACATAAAACTTTTTATCTGAAAAAATTCAGGTATTTATAAACTGAGTTTTTTTTTCCTGTGTTGCAAAATCAATGGCACAATTATACTAACTGAGTTTTCAGTTCTTGCCAAGAGTTTTTCTTGATTAAAATGTTTTGTGCAAAAGGCCCTTGTGGTTCAAATCTTGAGGAAAAGATTCCAGACGGACAAGTAATAATGATATGATAATAATATATCAATTTATAAAGCGCAAAACCTATAGACATATATTCTTCTGCGCTGTGTGCTTGATAATAACGAACAGTTAAATGAAAAGTATGCACGACCAGGGGTGGTATTCTGTAAGGATCCTAGGACAGCTCTCGCTCCTAAATACGCGATTGGTATTCTGTAACACCGCGCGTAGGAGGAGAAATAGGATAGTGACGTCAGCGATCCTTATTTCTCTCCCAGTTTAGGATAGGGGCGTTACTTGATATGTTAATTAGATGTAATTAGATGTTAATGAGATCTTAAGATAAGTGGTATTCTGTAAGCACAAGTAGGATCAAGTTTAGGAATAAAAATAAGGATAGCCTTTAGGCAATCTTTCTGGCGCTTTGTGCCGGGCTATATTGCGTATATAGGCCTACTGATGACCTGCTGTCTCTTATTTTGTATGTTCATGAACAAGAAAATGAATACATGAATCGTATCACAGAGTTATCTGTTCCTCTCATACTGAGGATTCTAAAACTGCAGTCTATAATGTTCGAAACAATTGTATTCTTTATCTAGCTGGTATGTGTTTATTTGTTTGTTGTTCGCCATTTTCAATTCAATTCACACTTCATTTTATTCGGCACAAAATAAATCAAAAGTACATTATGTACACAATAACAACAAAAGATATTATTATAATAATTATTAATATTGTAATAATGATAATAACGATTATTATTATTATCATTATTAATATTATAATTATAATTATTATTATTATTATTATTATTATTATTATTATTATTATTATTATTATTATTATTATTATTATTATTATTATTATTATTATTATTATTATTATTATTATTATTATTATTATTATTATTATTATTATTATTATTATTATTATTATTATTATTATTATTATTATTATTATTATTATTATTATTATTATTATTATTATTATTATTATTATTATTATTATTATTATTATTATTATTATTATTATTGTCATTATTGTTGTTATCATTATTATTATGCTCAACGTCGGCCCGAACGTCATGCGGACGCAGTGCAAGTAGCCTACCTTCGCCGCCCACATTACGTGACCCTCGAAGTCGTTGCTATGAAGATCTAGTAACCAGAGAAAAAGAAACGTACGCAGTGCGCTTCTAGGTCGCGTGAAGAATAAAGCAGGGCCGGCGGAACGTTTTTAAAAGCGTGGGGGCCTACTTCCGGGTTTCATGAGCTAACAAGAAGAAGAAGAAGAAGAAGAAGAAGAAAAAAAAAAGGTCCTCAGCTCCTCTCTCCCTTTCCATTTCTGGGTTTCCTCAGCTGACAAGTGAATAAAAAAAAAAAAAAAAAGGTCTAAAAGGTTTAAGACGTACGTAGTGTGTGACAGTCCATGTGCATGGGTTAACTTTTTTTTTTCTTCCAAAATGTAGTGAACTTACGTGTTTATACGGTTACAGCTCGTTATTCCGAAGGTTCGTTATTCCGAATTTCATTTTCGAATTAACAAATCTTCAGAATAACGAACCTTCGAAATAACGCCACAAGAAATGTTCGGATTAACGAACCCTTTTTCATTTTCGGATTAACGAACCTCTAGGTATAGGGAATTTGTTTCGGATTAACGAACCTTCGGAATAACGAAGCTTCGGAATAGCGAACCTTCGGAATAACGAACAGCACCCGTTTATACAAGGATTTCATGGAGCTATAGTAGTTCCATGTTTAAATCTTTGTTTAATCTATCAGTAATCTCCTTTATTTATTCTGATATCATTGCCCTGCATGTAAGTCTATACTGCCATAAAGACAGGGGAGAGCTAGCGGGGTGAATTAAGTGGGACAAAAATTGTGATTTGATGAAGTTTTTCGAATAACTTTCTGATATTTAGAATGGGGCACACATGTATCGGACCCAAAGACTTTTGATACTAGCCACACAGCGGGTTGCTACGCTATATTCCTATACTTGTCGTATTTGTGTTATCATTGTTTTGTTTTTTGTTTTTCCTGGGAGAAGTGGAACATTGGTTCGGTTTAAGTGGGACAAACAATAACAATAAGCAAGACATTATTACAAGCATATCAATCATAGAATATTGTGAGCGCATGTGTGTGTGTGTGTGTGTGTGTGTGTGTGTGTATGTGTGTGCATCTATCATTATTTTTTTATATTTATTTAAGAAAATCTTATATATTTTATAATAACTTTGAATTAAGGGCGAAGTTTTGGCATGCAGTGATAATATCCCAGTTTATCCCAACATCCTCCAAAAGTTCGAAATTTCTGCAAAAACTTTAAAAGCAAATTAATGGAAATCGTAAGGTCACATTTATTATGTTGGGCTAGCCTAAGTGCGTGCTAAAGCTTTGATAATCAAAATTGTATTCTTAACTGTAAAATTAGACTGACAATCATGTCATTTTTAACTCCTCGCACAGTAGAGCTGCGTGAAGCGCGTGTTTGAGCAATGTAGATCTTGGGCGCGCATTGCGTAAAATTGGCCAGATGATTGGCTTATAGATACTGCGTCGGGTGTGTCCTGTCTTTCCTCATTAATATTCATTATTCATAAATGACTGTCCTAGGATAGGCTTAGGACAGGCTTACAGAATACCGATTTTGCCTGTCCTAAGGGTATCCTATTTTCTGTCCTACGCGTGCTCCTAGGATCGAAATAAGGATCGCGCTTACAGAATACCACCCCAGGTCTGTATTTTCTTATGGCGTCCACAATGCCATGCCTGCAGTGCACAACACATCAAATTGGGCATTGAATCAGTTTATCCGGCGTGCCCTACTTTTTTTTTTCTTTCTCTCTGCCCTTCAAGAGAGAGGAGGACAAAACAACAACAACCACAACACAGATGCCACACTGGCGTATTTTCATGCTTCTAAGCCAGCCAGGGTGTGCCGCCTTTTAAAATTACTAGACCGCGTCTTTCTAAAGTGACTGTTTTGTGAGCTGCTACAAGTACCTGTGTTGATGCCACACATTCCCTAGTGGTTTGGTGGAATGTCGTGCTATTTTTTTTTTTTTCAAAGGAAATCAAACCAGACTTATGTAATAAAAGCCAGTAAAATTGGACAGCATAATGTGTGTGTGTGTGTGTGTGGGGGGGGGGGGGGGGGTGGCAGCAGAGTGAGTAAGAGAGAGAGAGAAAAAAAAAGAGAGAAAGGTTTAAAAAAAACAACAAACAAACCTTGAGAGAAGCTGACCTCCCTGTCTAGTGGTTTCAGTATTCAGGGCGTTGTCTGCTTGTGACTTAAACCAATCATTGTGTTTCAGTTCTTGACTTGGCCTTGAAATCTAGCAAATGAACATGTGAACATACCTACGGACACACACACACACACACACACACACACACACACACACACACACACACATGTGCTTGGATTTTTCCCAAATATTTACCTGTATTCTGCTACTGTAAACACTCGTGTATAAGGTGCACTGTTTTTGTCCTAAAAATGTTGAAAGTGTTGGGTTGTGCCTTATAGTTTCGCGTATTAGTTTCATGACAGAGCAGTGTTTTCCATAGAAAATGTACACAAAATCACAAAATTGTGCCCGTTTTGGGGTGACATGTGGTTACAAAAGTATGCACAGACATTGCAAATTTAGTCTCAAAAGTTGCGCAAGACTTCACTTGAACAAAGAAAGTCAAGAAGCCTCATGACGAGGCTTTCTCACGTTACAGAATTATAGCGCAAAACGTTGAAGGGGGGGGGGGGGCGGAGCTGTGAGTATACTCGGGCTGGTGTCTATGGGAAATGCATGCTTTATCAAATCAGTCCATCCCAACGGGTTGAAAGAAGAATGAAGTTCATTATGTGCATTTCTAGCATTTACTGTATCCCTGACAACAAATGCTCCTGACAGAAAGAAACAAAGTAAAGTGATAGTAAAATGGAACAGAATGTGTGCCTTTTAGAAACAGAAACATGGCAACTGTGGAATTAAAATAATACATGCACCAGTATTGCATGAGTGACTACTGTCAGTAATAACTTCTGATGCTAGCTGTTCACATTATGGTTGGAAAATGCCTCAAAATTTGACATATAATATGCGTTTGCGTGTGAAACACTTTCAGTGCACTCTAGGCAATTTATTCTAAGTACACTTATAAATGGACGATACTCATATCACAGAAGTGTTAAACTGAAAAGAGATCAATGATAATTTTAATGAGTAAATGGCTCTGCTATAGTTTTTGATAAAAAGAAGGGTGCTTAGATTAATTGATTGATTTTATATCCACAGAATAAGATATGTACATCACTTCTTATTGAATAATCCAAAGAAATTATCACAAAAGTACATGAAACTGCGGCTGGATGGTCCTACTCTGCTCCGCCCTCATGGTGGAGCTGTTCTACAGAGGGTTCCAGATCCTGCACGAGGGACACATACTTGATGATTAATTATTTTTGGTGTTATGTGTTTTTGTTGTTTATTTTTCTTTCTTTTTTTTCAAGAAAGAACATATATAACTCTGCATCAAATTGATATGTGGGCCCAGACTTGACAAATGTTTCTCTTCTATCTTTTTTTTTTTTTTTTCATGATGATAATGAATTATTGTTTGTAGTACATTCACTCATGTATTTCAAATCATATGTTCAGGTTGCCCAACATCTGGCCAACACGTATGGAGACAAGGCGGTAGAGGTGGCGCGAATGGCCAGCTTGACCGGCAAGCGGTGGCCAGTGGTGGGCAAGCGACTGGTAGAAGACTTCCCCTACATTGAAGCGGAGGTATGGGTCTCAGTTCAATTCAAATTTTATTTCCGATATCTTACAGATTCTTTCAAGTACAATGATTACCACACAAAAAAAAAAGAAGAAATAAATGTGATACCAAATGAAATACGAAATATCCTACTTGTGTGTAATAATTTTGTGAAAAAAAAGGAGAAGTATTGGCGAACTGAGAAGCCTCTTATAAGAATATCAATTAAGCCCCAAGTATGCTATATTTTGAAAAAAAGAAAAAAAATGGTTTTTCTTCATTTTGGTTTGTTCCTGTTGTAGAACAGTGATCTATAATGCTTGTTTATGAGAATAGGCCATTTACATCAAATGGGTTTTTAAGTTAATGTTGGTGATGAAGTAACTGTGTAATAAGTTCAGTTGTTCATACCAACATTATTGTGGAGTAATCAGATGGAATCAGAATGTTTCATTTGCAGTATATGAGACAGAGGTAGACAAAAGAGAGAAATAGATGGATAGAGAGAGAGAGAGGAAAAGATTTAGTGAAAGTGTGTGAGAGAAAGTGAGAAGGTTTAGAGATGATGTAGACTTTAATGAATAATTAAACTTGTGAATATGCAGTAGGCAAGGAATTCTGATGTTCCACTGTCATTGGCTGTATCCAGCTGCCTATGATATGTCTTGCTGATTTTATCAAAGTATCTTCCTTTTTCTATTTCTTTCTAAAACAAACAAACAATCAAATAGGTCATCTACGCCGTCAAAGAGTATGCCTGCAAAGCGGTGGACGTGCTGGCCCGCCGGACACGCCTGGCCTTTCTCAACGTCCAGGCAGCAGAAGAGGCGCTGCCGAGAGTCGTGGAGATCATGGCCAAGGAGCTCAACTGGAGCAAGATGAAACAGGAGGTAGGATGGGGCAGAATGAGAGATAATGCAAAAATTGTTATTTTCACATGCAGATAATTTTGCGAATGAGTAGCTCATAAACTTTTTCACGAGAATTCACGAAAATTAAGCAATTGCAAGAATAGCAGCTTTTGCAGTATGCATCAGATGGGGTGGGGGGGGGGGGGGGTGGGTGAGCAGGGGGTAAAATGGTTATTGTGTTAGAACAAGACTTGCTGCATGTTAACCCAGAGGTCTGTGGCACATTATCCCCAGGTACTTGGGTTAGGTTGATACACTTTATACAAGTCGTCTTTTACAAAGTCTTGTGATATAACAGAGTAGGCCTTGTTTTGTTTTTTTGTCAGTGTTTTGAGAGGTGTTTGTCTCTGAAAACACATAGTATATAGTCATCATTTGGTAGACTTTATTACATTTAAGTGCTATGCAGGTACATAGAAAGTGAGATTCATGTTTGAACAAGCAAAGTGTCCGAATAGTAAATTGAAATAGACATGTTAAAGAGATGTTCCAAATCAGTGTTAAGTTTAGGATGATTCCATTGTTGCCTTGATTTGTTTTCTACACTTGTAATTGTAGGACACTTCATATTCCTGTATGATTTAAAAATGAAATCAGCATAAAGTTATTGAAAAGTTACTTCAAAACTGCTGGGTTCAAGTACTGTACATGCTGAATAGTGCATTGTTCCACAGTTGCTGATTTTGTTCTGAGATGTTTCATGCTTGTTTGGGTGAGTCTGTATTGCAGACACCATCTTCATCATCATCAGCATTTTTGTTGTAATCATCACTATCACAATTGATATCATGAAGCTGGTATCATTGTAATCGTTATCATTGTTATTATGTTCCTCTGTGTCATTATCCATATCATTGTCATCATCATCATCATCATTTCTTTTCATTATAATTGCCATCAATTTTTATCATCATCATCATATCATCATCCAATGCTTTCATCATCAGTTTCATTATCTCTGACATCAACCATAGTAGTCATTTTAAAAATCATGATCATCATCATCATTATCATCATCACTTGATTTGATTAAGGGATCATCCCATCGAACCTGTCCTCACCCCAATGCACGCCTTTTTCTCTCCCTCAAGATGGAACTCGCGGATGGCCGACGCTTCCTCAACCAGGAGATGGGGTACAACTGCCGCACCTCGCTCATGACCGTGCCCATCAACTTCACGGACCATGAGCGGGAGAAGTACACCCAACGCTTCCAGACATTGGACAAGCAGAAGAAGGGCTACATCACCCCCAATGACCTACGACAGTTCTTGGAGGTGGGTTGGTCTTCTTGACATAGTTACCTGCCTTTTCTCTCAATCTTGATTTTCTAAACATTTGCAGCAGCTTCAGATACAATGTTGTCAATCCTGGCCACTTGTCGTATTCATTTATGGTGATAGTGAATCTGTTGTGTGACTTCTTGTTAAATATTCAAAGGATTATTTTGTCATGTGTTGTTTTATTTATTATTTTTATGCCTCCGCCACGAAGTGGTGCCGGAGGCATTATGTTTTCGGGTTGTCCGTCCGTCCGTACGTACGTCCGTACGTCTGTACGTCCGTACGTCCGTACGTCCGTACGTCCGTCCGCTTTCGTTTACGTGATAACTTGAGTAATATTTACTGGAATTTTACCAAACTTGGTCCAAGTATGAAGTATGATGGGGCAACGATTTGATAAGATTTTGGGTGAAATCGGCTAAAGGTCAAAGGTCAAAGGTCAAGGTCAAATCATGAAATTGTATCCGTTTACGCGATAACTCAAGACTGTATGGAGCAAATTTCACCAAACTTTGTTGGAGGATGATGTATGATGGGACAATTACTTGATTAGTTTTTCAGTGAAATCGGACAGAGGTCAAAGGTCAAAGATCAAGGTCAAATCCTAAAATTTATCTGTTTATGTGATAACTCAAAACTGGATGAAGCAGCTTTCACCAAACTTGGTCCAAGGATGATGTATGATGGTACAATTAGTTGAGTAGATTCTAGTGACATTGACAAGAGGTCAAAGGTCAAAAGGTCAAGGTCAAATGCTAAAAATGTTGCTATTTCCCCCATATCTATGCAATGCCTGCAGTTATTTTCTTGAAACTTAGTGTAGACATGTACTACTGCGTAAGGATTCTCCAGAGAGAGTTTCATGTCATAAGGTCAAAGGTCAAAAGGTCAAAGGTTAGGTGAAAATGTTGCAATATCACTTTTCTCGCAAATGGTTCAATGTATCTTCATGGAACATGGTACATATGCATGCACTGACTGGCAGGGATTATCTAGGGAATTTAGGGGTCATGGGTCAATAGTCAGGGGTTCAAAGGTCAAGGTCAACTCCTCAAAATGTTACTACTGTATTTCCCTCATACATGTATACTAGTATATGCAATGATTGCATTATTAGTTTTAAAAGTGTTTAATATATGTACATGTATTACTTGATGGAGATTCTCTTGGAAATTTCCAGCCAGAAGGTCAAAGGTCATAGGTTAAGGGTCAAAGGTCAGGTTTAAATGAAAAAAAAAATATTTTGTACTGTAATTACACTCTTTCTTCATACCTTGAAAATTATACTCAATGCATAAACTTATAATAAGGTCGGTCAGAAGTCAAGTAAAAATTTTCAATTCCCCAAATATTTGTACCTGCACTCTTTAATAGACAATTATAGCAAACCCAGTTCGTGGAAAGTGAACATTTAAGATATTTCTGACAAACTTGTTATTTCGATATTTTGCCAGTTATGTGAAACTGTCATCACACATTGTCAAGACATTGTACTATACACCTATTGGGAGAATCATGCATTATGGCGGAGGCATCAGTCGCCGTAGCGACATTTCTAGTTTCTATTCTGGAAATATTGCGTAACCCGTTGAAGACTAATCCTGTGTATACTTGGGCAGGTGTCTATGGGAAATGTGTGTTGTAGTGAAATCAGTCCATGCTCCATGGGTTAAGATGCAATGCTGTCATAAAAGTTTGTGATGATGAGATTGCGGTGACATGTGGTTATGAATAGACGAAGATGAAGCATTATAAGGTGCTATGTTACTTGTGTTGTGCTGCAGAGTGTTGGTGATGATTTGACAGAGGATCAACTACGCAGCATGATGAACGAGGTCGACTGCAACAAGAATGGCAGAGTGGAGCTCACTGAATTCCTCCAAGTAAGTTTTTTTTTCTCTTAAAAGTTTGTAGATGTGACATTCTGACACAACCACAGCCTTCCTTCTTTGTATAGCATGTATGACCTTGCCCTAGAAAAAAACTACATGCACAGAAAAATTACAGCTGGGTTGAATTGTGAGAGATGGGATTCAAGACTTCTAAACTGATACATAACTCATATAAACATTGAATGTTCCCAACACCAAGAATAGGCGACAGAAAATCGAACCTGATGGGAATGACACTTTAGAAAAACAGAGGGCTTTGAAGTAGAGTGTCCATCAAAGCATGTGGACACTCTTTAGTGAGCATGGCATATGTAAAAGGGGATTAAAAAAAGGGATTGAAATCTCAGTGGCACTCACTGTAATGATAATGTCCATTGTAGTAATGATGATGATTGTTGGGTTGCCTGAATCTAGACCTGCTCGTGAAGCATGATACTTTTTATGCAAGTCATCACTCTTTCTGAATTTAAAGGACAAGTTCACCTTCATTAACATAAGGATTGAGAGAATGTAGCAATATTAGTAGAACACATCACTGAAAGTTTGAGGAAAATCGGACATTCCGTTCAAAAGTTATGAATTTTTGAAGTTTTTGTGCAGTCACCGCTGGATGAGAAGACTACTGCAGTGTATGATGTCACATGTGTACAACAATATAAGGAAAATATAAAGAGAATTTCACAAAATTTCATCTTTTGAAAAAAGTACACATTCCCTTGCCTCGTTACTGACATATGTTATGGGTAATATTATTCCCATTGCCTTTAGAAAGAGGCAAGTCAAATGCTCTTTTATTATGCGAAAAAAGTGAAAATATGTTGAATTTTCTTTACATTTTCTTTATACTGTTGTACTCGTAGGACATCACGAGCCTTAGTACGGGGTAATCTCCTCATCCAGCGGTTCCAACACAAAAGTTTTAAAAATTCATAACTTTTGCATCGATTGTCCAATTTTCCTCAAACGTTCACTGATGTGTTCTACTAATATTGCTGCATTCTCTTAATCCCTATGTTAATGAGGGTGAACTTGTCCTTTAAAATATACCGCTATGAACTATTGGCTCAAGTGAGCTATTGCGTTCATTTTTTAAAAAAATGAAACACATTTGATGAACATTTCTTCTCATAAATGTTTTGCTATTGTTCCTCAAGCTGCTTAGCACAGTCAATATACATGAGGTGACCATTCTCAAGAAATCAATCCATTGCCAAAGATATGAAGAGACATACATCTATACCACAGGACATTATTATATTTGTGCCTAGATTATTTAAAGGTTGAGTATGCTGGTCAGCATATTAGTATAAGATTTTTTTTTTTTTTTTTTATGTTGTAAGTGAAATAGGTTTGTTTGAAATGTTCATACTTCTCTTTTTCCCTGCAGCTCATGAGTGCAATAAAAACCGGAGCCATGGCCAACATCCGCCTCGAGCTGGCGCTGAGCAAGTGGGAGC
This sequence comes from Diadema setosum, assembly GCA_033980235.1. Classification (NCBI taxonomy): domain Eukaryota; kingdom Metazoa; phylum Echinodermata; class Echinoidea; order Diadematoida; family Diadematidae; genus Diadema; species Diadema setosum. The sequence continues at coordinate 6,254,559 of CM067080.1, forward strand.
GCAAGCACATCCCGACGTACCGCAGTGGAGGTGGAGTATAAACAAACAAACAAACAAACAAATACTCAAACACCGAGGTCGCTTGACTGTGTGTGTGTGTGGCACCTATCCATATCCTGATTTGACGTGGCCGCATGGGTTGCCCCCGGAGTGTCTGCATCATCCAAGTACCCGACATCTGGGTCTCCACCCATCTCTAACCGGCACTTTATAACACCAATGTTTATCAAAGTACCCACAGTGTAATATTGTGGGAGAGTAGGAGGGTGAACTAATGTATCAAAATGATTATATCATAGACATCCCCACCTACCCTTCTGCTATCATTCTCGATTAAGTAACTAACTGCTCAGGTAACCTGTTCCTACTAGATGCATCTCGAAGCTTGGAATCTTGGGCAAACGATATCAGTTCTTGATATTTTGGGCAAGCCGTGGGCAGGCTTTCTATTTCTGTTAGAAACCACCTTAGTTATAGTATCAGATGGCTTGCCTAGAATTTGAATACCAGTATGCTAGGAAAACCAGACTGTCACAGTCTGTGCTTGGCTTTGCTAACTGCAAACTTGTCATAGTGAAATGCACACATACACAAACACACACATGCTCTCTCTCTCTCTCTCTCTCTCTATCTCTTTCTGTACATGTGATGTGTATATTCATATATCTCTCACATTCTTCTCTTTAACCTCTTCTACCATTGTTTATATTCAACCCCCTTTCACTTTCTGTTACATATTCCTTTCATAAAAGTGAGTGTGTGTGTGTGTGAAAACTTAGTGCACTCACTTTCAAAACTCAAATCGAAATTTGTACTCGTGCCAATTGCTGTCGTGATGTATCTGTGTTGAGTACTCTGTTTCTGTCTGTGTAGAGTAAAAAAACAGAAAAGCGTATGCTTATAGAAAACCAAAAGGAAACTGCTGAGCGGTGTCAAAAGACGGTTGTAACAGATAAAGGGCAACTAATTCCAGATATAAGGCTGAGTCTGTGGTATAAACTCTCGTAGAGTATTCCAGACATTTGGTGTAACATAGATTTGACACAGGTGAGCGCTGAGGTGTACTTAGGTGTAAAGTAATGTGAAGAGGTGTACTCTCCATCTGTGTAACTGTCTCCGTGTAATGTGTATCAGATAACATGTGGTGTCAGGTACAGATTTTCCTGAAAGCAACTAAAAAACTTTGCTTTTAATGACAAAAGGATATGATAATTTTTATTATTCTTTTATGATAATGCGCGGAGCGATATACAAATGGAAGATGAGCAGAATTTAGGCTTTCATTTTGTACGTTTCTTGCCACTTGGTCTGCAGTACCCTTGCATGGTCTCCAAAGACTTCTCAGGTTTTGTGTTTGTGGAGATGCAAAAGGGGTTAACACCCCACCCCCACCCCCACTCCACCCCGACCCCAGTTACCATGGCCTTGAAGTGAAATGTTCTTTTTCGACATCACAAAGTTGACTCATGTGGTAAATCTTTATCCCCCTTGTGTTTGGAAATATTTCTTGCCCATTGCAGGCATGTGGACTGATTACTACATATCCTTTGAGTTTTGTCCCGTAATTGTAAGGCCTTCGCAGGGAAAGTATGTCATTGTATGCACTGATATTTCCAATAGAAACATTTTTTGCTAGTGGCAGTTAATTGGACACTTTCACAAAGTGTTGATTTTGTGCTGTGTGGTCTTCTCATTTTATCAAAATTAATGATATGAGGAAAATGTGAATTCTCAGGCAAACTGCTTTGTCAAAACATAGCTTGAAATGAGATCAAAGCTCTCAGAAGAAAGTACTAATATTTTGGGATAGGGGCTCAGCTTCTTCTTCTTCTTCCTCTTCCGTAAGAGTGACCACAATCAACTTGCTGATTATTCTGTCACTTTCGGGGAGGTCTAAGTTGTACAAGTCTTCAAAGGGTTCACGTAGTTGCCGTAGTAATCATCATCCAATGAATAAATAAGTAACCAATAAACTGACAAGTCCATCAATAATAGTAATAATAATAATAACAATAATGATAAAAAAGAAAAGAAAAGAGTGCTAAGCAACTACTCCTGGGCAGAGGCTCGTGACACAAATGTGTCGATGGTATTGGCCTCGACCACTTCCTGGGGTAATCTGTTCCAGTCTTTGACGGTTCTTGGTAAGAAGGAGTTTTGGTGATAGAGAGTTTGGCTGGGCGGGACCAGGTATTGGTGGCTGTGAGTTCTTCTTGGACGTGTAGGGAGTGGCTGAAGCTGTTCTTTAATCATGTTGACATGTTGACATGTCAAGTTTCTAACATTTTTGGGGTGAGATAATGAGAAACCTCTACTTGTAGTAGTCACTTGATATTGCAACACTAGTATACTGGCCTGGGACAGTGTGTGCAGGGAATTTTTTTTTTTCCATTTCTGTCAATATTTTTCGAAGTGTTGTTGTTCTTGCGATCGAGACCCTATTTGTGATCTAGAGCCTATTTGTGGAAATCACAAAAATGAAAGCACCATGAAAATTTTGGTGCATTCAGTATGTCCCAGAGGTTTCTTGCCCACTGTCAGCTCATAGAATAATTACGATTCTACAGCTAGGGTCTCCTGCTTTGCGATGTCAGTGAATTTTTGTGTATCAGGAGCGTTCCATTTCAGCCACTTCTCCATGTTTTGTTTTTTGTCCAGAACTTCATGATTAAAGAGATTGTACAGGTATAGTTTTGGTTGAGACCTAATTTCAAGTTTCTAACATTTTTGGGGTGAGATAATGAGAAACCTCTTTTGAAATATGAAAGAGCATGTAATTCCATGAGGAATTCAAAGTTTATTTGATGAAAATTGATTTTGAAATGGCTGAGATATCCAAAACAGAGCAATTCTTATAAAGTGTGGTGAGACCCACCTTTTATTACGATCATTTTGTTTTACTTTGTTTTTGGATGTTTCAGTCATTCCAAACCCGATTTTCATCAAATGAAGTTTGAATTCCTCTTAAAATGGTATGCTCTGTACTATTTCATAAGTATTTTCTTGGTATCTCGCAAAAAGTTAAAAGCCCAGTTCTCATCTCCACCAATACTCTACCATCCCTTTAAGTTGTTCCTTACAAGAACCAGTTTTGTCAAGTATTTTAATCCTATGGAAAATTGTTGCATCTCAGAGTCTACGGGTTAACGTTACTCAGTCACCACAATGGGCGGGTTTGCAGTGCACTCAGGTCTGGAGTTGGCTATTTGAAACAAATTGTGATACTGTCGTATCAAATTATGCAGTGGTAGTTTGTAGGCTTATGCTACTAGTAACTGCAAGTATTGCTGAAGAAGGAAAAAAGCAAAGAAAAAAAAAAGATGTGACAACAAGATCAAAAGTTTAGGAGGAGAAATTCCTTTTGTAGGAATGTACAGTCATTACTTAGATGACCTCAAGGGAAATGTATGTGCAAATCTATTGCCTAGAATAGAAGGGAAAGGAGAACGTTGGATGGGATGGAAGTATTATTGCAGACATGTGTAAATTTCATAGCAACATGAATGTCGGACTCTGTCCAAGTTTTTGTGCATTGTAGTGTAAATAGTTGTGATGTAGCAAAGTTAGTACTAGTAAGCAAATGTAGATTAAAGGATTTAGCAACAAAGTGCTCAGGAGGTGGGGTGGCGATGGGGGGGGGGGGGGGAAGGGAAACTGTAGAATCCTACCTGAATTCCACAATTTGCGTAAGGGGTAGTGTGTAGACAGATGTTGCACATTTGATGTGTTTTGTGGAAATGATCAGCAATGATGAGGATTGTTTTTGTTGTGTGTTTTTTTTTTTCTGGCTTTAAGTCTCAGATTCCATGTGATTAGAAACCTACTCAATCTCTTTAATTCTAGTTCTTATGATCATTTCACATTCACAAGAACCAAAATTAAAGAATCTCCTATTTTAACGTTAAAATTGTGTCATATCATTGTCCGTGAATATTAATGCAACTACCTCTAAGGCCTTGAATGCAACCAAACATGTGGAGCAGAAAATTCCTTGGCAACTTGATATAATGTCAGGAAGTTGTGGAGACCATCCTGAAAGCAAAAGTATGGCAAAATGGCATCAAAACAGCCTCAGTCCTCAGTGACTTTGCTATCATAAACTTGTGATAAGTCATTGCATGACTGTCAAAGATTTGACTCATTCCATGAACTTATAGTCATTACCTTGATTGAATTACATGCGAATTTGTTTCCTCGGAGTTACATTTCGTCTGATGCAAACACAGACTTGATTACCATAATCTGCTATTCCTAGGGCAGGGGCCAAAGTTAGGAAAGTTGACATGGTGAGTTTGGAAGTTAATATGAGTGAGTGGACTAACAGTAAGTCGACATTTATTCTGAGACTTTCCTCCTTTCAACTGTTCAACTGCATACAAAGTGCTTTTCAGATGAGGATTTTGTTATTTTGTGTGGTCCCGGACTTGTGTATATGATGAAACCTGTCCCCATAGCAACCCAACTGTGGCAGTCATGGGATTTGTTTGTCCACTGAAAACCCCCTCTGAAAGCAGTTATGTGGTGATGACTACATTGTTCAGCCACTTTTCCATAGTGTCCACCTGTCTATAAGGGCCATCCTGTCTTATTTTCCTGAAAAGGTTTGCTGAGAACAAGTTCACCATATTTGGTCCTAAGGAGCAAATTCTAGAGGAAGTTAAAAAGAAATTAACCAGCCGACTCTGAACAATGTTCCATCCATCTTTTTTTTTTTTATACAAATGATGAATTCAAAAGAATATGCCATATGCAGAATGAGTTTAAGTACTGAATCTTATCTTTGACCTTGAAAATGACAGGGAAAACATTGTTCAAAACATCCTTTGATCTAAATATTTTCTTGGAATGTGTAATGGCATGTTGTTTGAATTCTTTTATTACTAGTGCTTTTGCCTTTCAAGTGTATTATAGGCATTTGAATTTGTTTGTATTTGAGATGCTCTTTTGATTTTGATTGGAATGCAATATATCAAATGATTTGTGTGTAACATCAAACTTGGAACTTTGTGCAACATGCACATCAAACCTGTGCTGTGCTTGGTTGTAAATTTTGTGAGGCATATCTGTCATAACTCATAAGGTATATCTTTCAATCATATTGCCTTGTAATTGTGCTTATCTATTTTTCAGTCACCACAACAGTCAAAACATGTTAGGTCATGACACTTTCCTATATATCCGTAAAGAAGTTATGGGGCTTCTTTGAGGTAACAAGGGATATACATACATATTCAAAGAAATTTGTAGATAAGCCAAGGTGCAAGCTATTTGTAAAATGTAAGGATATATTTTATTGTGCTGGTAAATTGATGACATTGTTCGTCTCAGAATCTTGGGAAAAGTTGTACTAGACTCAGTTGAGTGACTTACAATGCCATAACACTCAAAACAATTGTAAAAGTGGCAATGATTGGCAGTGTTGAAGAAGCAAATATCATTTAGTATCACTAGTACAGGAATGAGTCGGTCAGCAGTTGCCTTTTGTTTGATAACGATTTTATCAGCATTTCGAGTGCTACACTTCATTTAACACCACACTCTTATTTGTAGCAGGACTGAAAATAATATTGACCATGTGATGAGGTGTAATATATTTCTGCATTTTGACAAAGACCTGTAAAAGTTAAAGAACAATTTTTTTTTTCAACGTTTCTTCATACTGGCCAATGAGAATATGTCATACATGTGTCAAAGTGCTAAAAGTAGTGATAAAATAAGAGTGTAAACTCAGTAGAACTTTGCTGTTTGCTGGTATGAAATAACATCTCCTCAATGCCAAAATCATAGAAAGTAGGTACTAATGTGCATATATATACCAAATTGAATAACTAAATGTCACAAACTTCTTGGCTTTGTTTTCCCCTTTTTTTTTCAAATGTGTGTATTCAGTTTTGAATGCAAATAAATGGTTGTATCCTCTGCCTGTTCAATACCTATGCTATGTATTAACTACCATATCCATTATGCATCATGCGGTGTTGGTTTACTATGCATCATATCACAACTTGTAAGAATACGTCACTAATTTATTTGTTTGTATAACATGATACTCGGTATATTTCTCACTTCTGAGAGTAAGACATTTTCATAATGTAGTCAAATTGATGTACTCTGTTCGCTTGGAAGATGCTCGGGTATGTGTTATGTGATATCCCTAATTTTCATGATTGTCATTTTTTGGATGACACATGATTCTTTTCAGCCATCGATATTGTTGTAGACATTATCATTTCTCCCTCAGATGACTCAGAATATAGTCCGGGAAATCTTTTTAAGAATTCAAACCTGTGTTATTGAACTTTTGATCACATACTTGTTTTGCTTGAGAGTTTTAATATTTATCTTTCCTTATTTTTTTTTTAAAGATAACATATGTAAACTAATTTGTCCAGAGTTTGAATACATTATGAAAAATGTTCTTATTTATGGAAGCCTGTATAGTTTACCCAGTCTTTGTAAAGCCTTAGTTTCTTTGTAACATGTAAAAGTAAACGATATGGGTGTGTAGTGATAGGCTAGCACTGAAATAGAGCCGAAACAAGTATTGTCTTTCTAGCCCAGCATACAGAATAGTCTGAATGCTGTTGTGGTTTTTGCTTTAAAGTTTATGAATGTATCATTTTCTCTGTGTTAAATTTGCAATGTTAACACACCCACTGAAGGAGCAGAAGACCATTTGACTCAAAGTCAACGGAGCTAAAAGTTCCATTCCACACCGTATTCATGTTGGCTTTAATGAATAGACTACAATCCAGCAAACCAAACTGTCAAAAAAATGAGAAAAGTTTCATCAAAACTGGATGTAAATGAAGAAAGTTATGGAATTCTGTAGTTTCACATGCCTTCATGAAACAGTTGGAATGTTTGGAGCAACTATGTACATGCAAATTAGATGAGGTAGTGATGATGTCATGACCTCACAAGTCTCATTGGTCAGCATCATCGATGATACACACTGGATATAGCAACAGCGCCATCATCATGAAGCCAGTGACAGCATCTGAAACGTAGATCTAGAAGTACTCCCCAAAAAACAAATTGCTCCATTTACACGCATGTCATTGAGTATATTTCAGGGGCAGATTCAGTAATTCTGAAGGGGGGGGGGGTCCAAAAATATATCTGGTGCCACTTCTGGGTTTCATCGGCTGACAAGCAAAAAAAAAACAAACAAACAAAACAAAATGGCTTCAGTGTAATTTTCTGCTGCCACTACAATCAGCTGACAAAGATGGTCTCTTAAATGATTAAAGGGAGGCACCTGCACCCCCTTTCATTTTTTCTTTTTATTTCTTTTCTTAAAAAGAAAATAGGGGGTGGGGGACGCCCGATCCGCTTATGTTTTTAGCACTTTAGATATCTCAGAAAGTATAATTATGGTATCGAGAGTTTCATTTGATGGAATGAAAAGGTAGCTTTTTTTTTTTTTTTTTTTTTAAAGCTATTCATTCTCATATCCAATAATGAATGGGAGTAGGTTTAGCTGCTTTCGCTGGCTTTAAGGGCTTGCATGCAGCAATGTACAGCGTGTACGTATCAATGATCTATGGTGTTCACTCAACTACAACTGTACTATTTTTGGACATAAATTAAAAATAAAACTTTTTTTTTAATCCTTTGCCTCAATTTTTTATATTTTTTTATATTTCAATAATCTGGCAAAGATGACTTTATAGGGAAAGGATCATAGTCCTTGAATCATCTGAGGAAAGCATGCTATTTATATATTTTTTTTTTTAATGCACAAATCAGTTGGAAAAGTGTGAGTTAATGACTGTCAACTGAATCAATTACCAGTAATTTGTGTGGTTGCTAGCATGTGAACTCTAAAGATTCCCCTTTTGTTCTGTAAGCCCAGTTTTGATGAAAACAAATTCTACCATTTGTTTTGTACAAGCGTGCTCTATTTATCAAAGACAACTTGAAATTGGGATTGGAAAATTTTGCACTTTAAAGAACAAGTTCACCTTTGTAGACATGTGGATTGAGTGAATGCAGCAATATTAGTAGAACACATCAGGGAAAGTTTCAGGAAAATTGGACAATCCGCTCAGAGTTATGAATTTTCAAAGTTTCTACTCAATCACTGCTGGATGAGAAGACTTCTACAATTTGTGATGTCACAGGTCATGTGTGGAATGATATAAGAAAATATAAAGAAAATTCAACATATTTTCAAAAAAAAAGAGGACACTTGACTTGCTTCTTTCAGAAGGCAGAGGAACTAATCCTGCTAAGTACCCTTAACATACACCAGTGACAAGTCAAGATGTGCACTTTTTCACAAAAAAAATGACATTCTCTTTATATTTTTCGTAATAAAAATGTTCTACACATGTGACATCATAGTAGTCTTCTCATCCAGCAGTAATTGTGCAGAAACTTCAAAAAATTCATAACTTTTGAACAACATGGCTTATACTAATATTGCTGCATTCGCTTAATCCACATGTATATATGAAGATGGACTCGTACTTTATTGACCTCTTGTTCCTCAAATTGACGATTATTACATTTGACAGTGAGTCAGTAACGCACAAAAATGCTTATTGATATGCATGTCTGATGATATATATTGATATTGTGCTGTTTTCCTTTTTTATAACATAATTATACAGTGTGTGTATATATAATCATATACAAAATGTTTCTTATTTCAATACATGTGCACCATTGCATTGTGACTACTGCATTGAAAATGTAAACCCTTTTCTTGTGTGTCATTATTTAAGTTGAAGTGTGCACCATGCTATGAAACATCTACTGGTGTGAGGTAATGGAACCTATTGCCAACAAAGTGATGTGTATGAATTTAATTAAAAAAAAATAAATAAAATAAAAAAAAATGAAATGAATAAAATGAGATGTGAGCTATAAAGAGGAATTGAAGTTGTGGGTAATTTTTGTAGACAAAGAGATCATTTGATTCACAGAATTGCGTGAAAGTGTAGTCCAGAGAAGTGCTCGGGAAGTACTTTGAAAAGAAATTGCCAGATTCACTTTTATTGCATTATTTTTAAATTTATTTGGGCCTCCGCTCCACAGGTGACCAGAATTTAACTTGCATATAGTTAATTTTCGGGCTTTTAATTCCGCTAGGTATAATTCCCATAATGATGTTGTTTGGCGAAATGGATATGAATGAATGGGGAAAAATTCTTTTGTGTAGGTAGGGTTAAAGGTCAAAGGTCAATATTCTCGGTCTCGGTGGTCAAGGTCAATGAGCTCTATGAAAACGTAATTAATGAAGTTCCCTGTTCTTATAATAGGGCAGACAAAGTGACCCAAGGCGTCCTAGTCTTTAAGCCATATGTAGTCGAATTGGTCAAGTTTAAATGGCGGTAAGGGATAATTAATTGATTAGATTTTTTTTTTTTTTTTTTTTTTGAGGGGGGACTTTTGAGATATGCAATGCATAAAGAAAGATACACATGGTCTGATAAGTTGGTGACATTATTTTGACTAAATATTGAAAATTTTGCGGGGTTGGGGCTTATCAAAAACAGGATCTACATCAATCAACGCGAAAGAGCGAGCGCAAGTTTTCTATCTCCTTGATAGTACTATAGTAGTCAATTTATATACATTCGTCAGGACGAGACTCATCTAGTTTAAAGTTACTACACGAAAGGCTTTCTCAAAGACACCGATTAATGACAAAATATGTGAAACTGACTTTTGCACCCAGCGCACATGCAAGGAATTAACATGTTTGTTTTATATTTTTGCATTAACATTAAAAGATTACTTTGTTCTATTTCTTGCGTTCGATTTCTGTACACTTTACCCCCGTCCTCTTGATTTAAAATGCATTCCTATTTTTCTTTTACTGTCGTCCTCGTCGACGTCGTTGTCGTCTTTGTTACCATCCATTTTCTTTTGATTATTTTTGTGTGCTTTCAGGAGGAGCGTAGAAGTTTGATGTGACCCCGGCAGCAAACGAGATCAGAATTCTGTCCGCGTTAAATGCGTGGACATCAGTAGCAGCAGGCTACGTTGGAGACGTTGGATTGAATCTATTACTCTAGAACGTCGCATCTCGCACAAAGCAACCTCTGAAGTTTGATGTTTCCGCCGATAGCTTTGATGTCGTAGTATGACTGCGTAATCTTTGTCGGTCGTCCTTTTTTGTTTCAAGCATGTTTCAGAGCGTGCAAGTCTCTCCGATTCCCAGGAGAGTCTCCCTAAAGAACAGAAAAAAAAAATCCTACCTCTTTCCGTCACAACAAACTGAAAATCTGAAAAGCCCCGGGCCCCTAGTTTTGGTAAAACACACGTATTTTGCTTATTGTATCGAGATTGCATTAGGGCCTAACACTCATTTAGCTCACGATTGCTCTTTGGTAGCTAACTGATTTTGGTGTCTGGATGTTGGCAGCCCCAATGTTGCTTGTTCATCACTGGACAATAAGGTAGTATCATTGTGTGATGCACCATGCTAAATGTAATTCATCTCCTAGACTATTTCAGCCAGATAGTTTCAACAAAGTAATAACGGCTGTGTTATAGTGGTATACTGCCCTACTTTTGACAAAAGGAAGCAAGTGACATTTTTTCCCAAATTGACTTTTTCACTTTCTGATACGTTTAAGGCATTCTTAACCTGTTTGTACAATAGTAATGTCATTGGCTTTTCTATTATGACATATTGATAGGTCAAAAAGGAAGACATTGTACACATAATCGTGTGAGAGATAAACACGGTTTAGCTACAGGTATTTACTACAAAACTCCCTATTGTCACGTGCTTCCTTTTGTCACATTAGGGCAGTATAGTGCTTGACCCGATATACCGCATTAACTCGTGTTCACGCGGAACAGAATACACTGTACTAATGCCGTACGTGAGATGTTGATATATGTACACAAACAACCGGACACATTACACACACATTTACCTTAATTCTCATGGCAGTCTCCAGCTGAATGGATCTAGAGTTCAATACTGGTAACCATGGCAACAGCATTGACTTAGATTACCACAGTTGTATAACAAAACAGAGAGCAGTGCATTGCATCGCCAGGAAACGTGTGGTGTGCGCTTGCAGGTTGATATTGAAAATTGTAATTAGCACTATAAAATACACTTTCTTTTTTTTTCTTTTTTTTTTATAGCAATTCTATGTTTCACATAGGCCTACATTATGCCTGTCGGGCCCTTTGTCAGATGACGGTTTCGCTGAATTCCTATCAGCGTGCTTCTGGTCATAATTATATTTTTTGATATATTTTATGAACTCATACGGGTAAAAGTAATGCCATTCTCTTTGTAGTCTAAACCTTGTTCGAAAATTTTATAGATTAATGACTACATGAGAAAAAAAAAGACTAGACATATGTATGAATACGAATGTAGGCCTACTTGTATACTGTAGGCCTCTACCTATTCACACACACTCGGGTACGCACACACATTTATTTTATTTATAATACACATACACACGCATAATTATAATGGTTCGTGGATGACATTATTTGTTACTGCGACAATTCATTGCTCCCATGGAATATCTGCACGCTATTAAAGCCAAACATAAATTCTACCCACAAACATATAACCCTTACCCACATCCTATTATCCTCACTTCAGTCCGAACCTAGAGCACTATCACAACCCTTACCCTAACCCTAATCCAAGTTGGAGAAAAAAAAATATAAGACCGGAGCAATTGTCACAGGAGCAAAATGTCTTGTCACCAATTATAATACTTTCATTCATATTTCATTTCATTTAATTTATTTCATTCTTTCTTTCTTTTCGGCAAACATAACACGAAATGAATCAGAAGATATAACATAGGCATGAATTCGACTTTACATGGTAGATAATAGTTAACAAATACAAAATTATACATGCATACCCGCAAAATATAAAGTTATGTCTGGAGAAAAAAAAAGAAAGAATTGAGATGTCCACTGAAAAGCATGCTTGTAAATTGTGGACCACTCAAAGGATTCTTCATGTGAATATATTTGTTTACAAAGACAGGACAGAACAAGACAGGAGAAACACACGACATTACATGACTTGACTGAAGGGTATACCGTTGAAAGTAATAAAACACAAAAGAATAATTGAAAGAAAGGAAAGAAAGAAAAAGAAACATGAAAGGAAAAGCCAACACGCTGAACATCGGGATCGAAAGAGGGAATTGAGGTGCTTCAGAGCTCGAGCATTGCGTATCACCGAGACCTTTGTCTTTTCTTTATCATCTCAGGATCAACATTGAAAGACCATGCAGAATAGACCACTTCCACAAACTCAGGAAAGTTTAGTAACTTTGCTATAGTACATAGTTTGAATATTATTATTATTATTATTATTATTATTATTATTATTATTATTATTATTATTATTATTATTATTATTATTATTATTATTATATTGTCCTTCCTTTTGTTATCACCATAACTTTAGTGATCTTTATATAAGCAGAGTAGTTTAACCTTCCAAACTTGGCGAGAAACTTTTCTCCCTATCTTCTTCATTAGGCATTTGACTGCACACAATTAATTCACCTTGCTTTCACTGTGCACCGTTATGAAGTGGCACTTTAATCACAGCACATATCGTAACCAAGCACATGGACATTATGATAACACGTGATTTTTATTCGTCCGAATATTGAAGTGAAACTCTGCTTGATCTACGTCAAGCCTTGCTTTATATTTGTCAATGAAAAGAATAAAAGAAAAAAAAAAGAGCACAATATATCCACAAAATACGTGTATAGTGGTTATCAGTCAGCGCTTGTCATCTTCACTGGAACTGTACTAACATTTCATATTTCACTACAATAAATCTTATTCAAATTTTGACAAAAATGTAACCAAAGTGTGATGGGTGGGGGTGGGGACGTTGCGGAACATGACAAAAGAGCTGGTATTCGTCCTTCAAGTTCAAACATTACCTAGTACCACTGTGCCCTTTTGCTTCACATTAAACTTATCTTCTTTTTTTGGGGGGGGGGGGCGGAGGGGAGGAGGGGAGGAGTGTTGTGTGCTTTTTTTTTGTGTCTCCTTGTCTACAGAAAGAAAATAATAGTAGTAACGTCACTTACGGAACTCGTTAACTTGTGAACGCTTGGTATCAGTGAGGCTGTAGGCGTACTGTAACAGGCTGACGGCACAGCATGCAGAGAATGGATGTGCTTGGATGAAACTTTTGATATGGTTTTGATACCGTGTAAAAAAAGAAAAACATAATACAGTATCAGCATTACCTTGTCGTCAGCAGGAAAAGGCGGCTCACATCCTGATGCTACACTCGTGATAGGTTGATGCATCATGCATGTGTGAACACATGATTTGCAAGCTATTTAATGCGATACACGTCTCAAAATTTAAGTTTTGATATTGCTCGTAGTTTGCACATGATTGCATATCACTGAATTAACAATTAATCATCTTCTTTTTTTTTCTATGATGACTTGTCTTCTTTCGTTGTCGTGATCTATCAGTACCAAAAAATAATACGTTTTCTCTCGTTTTCATTTTTTTCGTGCTCATTTTAGATATTTTGAATAGAAGTGTTTTACGTCTATTGTTCGTGACTATGATGTTGGCCTTGTTGCATTTTGAACATAGCATTTGTAGTTCAAAATGTAATATAAATCGTTACAGGGTATTTATGTTACTGTGTGATTCATTTATAGTTTAAAGTATAGTTAAGTATATGCAAGCTACTTTTCGCGTGGAGATTATATAGTTATGAAATGGGGTGTTATTAATTTGATAAATCTTTAATATGCATACATGCTTTAGTGAGACTTTCGCGTCATCACTGATTGTGTCATGTATGGCGTCACTACTGTATCGACGTCGATACACTGTAAACATGTGGGAAATCCCAATCACATGTACATGCATGTACAACCTTTACTGTACCATTGAAGAGAGTGTGCATTCTTCTTGTACTTGCCTTGAATAACAATTTTATCGCAAACATGGCACGGTGACTGCACATCATTTTGACGTTATGTGTAGTAGAACCATTTCAGTGCTCTTCTTTAGTGAAAATAATGTATGTTCCCTATATATGGACACGTGGACATCAGCAAGGATAATGATACATTTTCGTTGTATGCACAAGTAATTCTATGTACAGTAGTTTTAATATCAGACACGTACATACCGCCCCGAAGTGGATAAATAGGACAGAAGTTATTTAATGTGACAAAAACAAATTCTTTATGTCGGCTAACCATTATTTATGCCAGAAATACCCCACGAAAAGGCGAAGGTACTCTGTTTGATTGTTTGTAGACTTTTTTTTTTTTTTTTTTTTACTTTTTGGACTTGTTGGGAGACTTTTGGTTCATTAACGTACATGTATTCAGGTGTAGGAAGTCGTTGAACGTGTTGCAAATGACGAATGAAAAACATCGTTATGTTCTAATTCACACATACCAGCTAATAGTAAACAATGATGATATTCATTAATAATGAATTGTTGGTGATATGATGGTAGTATGCTCTGGTGTGAAATCTTAAAACTAAGGTCAAAGAGCAGATGGTATGTTTTATGTATTCCTACACACCGTTGTACATGTATTCAGAATGAACATCTGTATGCCTATTTCACCTTAATATTCTTGTGATTGGTACTTACACTTTCAAGCGAACGAATTTACCACTACATACTACATTGCGAATGGTCTCATGTTTTTTCTGTGTAAAATGTACTTGTTTATGCATTTTGGAACATACCGTTTCCTGTCACTGTCTAATGCGCCAGGAATGTACATGTAGTACGATATTGAGTGAAGTTACCTTGGTTCATACTTGCAATAATTACGCGAGTTTAACAAACTAGAAAGGGAAAAATTGAATCAAATCATGGCCATTCTGCTTTGGATAGTTGAAGCCTACAGGTGTACATGATTGTAATGAAAAGTGTCTGCCATATCGCACACTTTTGTATTCCCATGGGCACCTTGGCGTGGTCACACTCCAAATTATGGAGAAAATTCACAGCAATGTAAACACTGAATAAGATGTAAATCACTGTGTAAAAATAAGTGTGATCATAGTAATTATTCATACATTGTTTATGAACCACTTTGTCTATATCGGATAGTTTTCCAACGAAGGATCAAGAATCAAACCATGAGTACAGCAACAGGTTAGCAGGTATACTTCAACTAGTGAACAATAATTGGACGTAATATCCCCTTCATCTCCCTGGCCCCTTCAACTATGTACATGTAGTACAACAGAGTTTACTGTACAGTCGCATGCATATTAATTTTGCATTTGATAATTCAGTAGATGTCTGTATATATACGCCGGGAGAAAATACTGTAACACCTTACTGCTTTCTTTTAATTGAGCTTTTATAGCAAAATTTCGTCAATGGAATACTTTCAGATACATGTGTTCTTTGGACAAGGGTCGTGAAATATGTGTCTTCTTGCTTGCAAAAGTGGACATTCGTATCAGTCATGTGCGGGATATGGCTACGACTAATGTCAGTGTTGGACGCAACGTCAGCCGGGTCGGAATTATCACTTATACAATGTGTACATTGTACGACAGTGCTGTCGTCTGCCAGTATTACAATAATGTATTTCTGTCAAATCTTCACTCATCAATTGTATTTATTTCATTTTGGGATGACACGTTTTAGTACAATTTTGTCCTGTATTCCTCTTCTTGGTGACGTAATAAAAGACTGTTATGACGTGCAAGTGATACATTGTATGATTATTGTATACGTATGCAAGTGTCGGTTTTTTTCCTCCCTCTGCACTAGAACACATGAAGCAGCGTCGAGGTCCCACCTGGGAGCATTGAGATACGGTGGCGTAGGGGGCGCTTCACGATGGGACGTTGTTCAAGTAGACCGTCGTTTTCCTCCGACTACTTTTTTCTTTTTTTTTATATTCATTCTTGAGGTCATCCACGAGGGTGTCGGATTTTACTTTGTGAATACATAAATACCCTATGTGCATGTTCACAATTAATTTTACAGGTTTGTTTTGACTTTGAGGTTATGTAGTCCAGTGCAATGTACACTTTTTTTTTTTTTATTTAGAATTGAATTGGTGGAAAAAGAAAGTTTTAATAAAGCAGAGCAGAGCACTTTAATGCACTATGAGTCTTAATCATGCATATCATTACAGCCATGTACACTATACATGCATGTTTTAGTCAACGCCTTTGAAGACTGAATTTTCTGAACACATTAAATTTTGCGAATTACGTGTACTGTAGTTCTCTGAAAGTGGCATGCAATGCTCTAATACGGGTATCTTCGGATCGTTTTATACTCATTAAAAGGAGTTGTTATACATTACGGAATACTAAGTATATCTGACGTCATATTACTTCTTCAGTGTTATTGAGTACAGGCACAGTACATGTATCGTGAATGAATGTGTCGGGTCGTGTGGATTGTAGGAGAACATTTGACATGTTAACTTGCGTCTTTCCCATCGTAGCATTTCTCTCTCACTGGAAGAACTAGGTCACACCAAACTTTTTGTTTGTTTGTTGTTTTCACTATGTACAATGTATGGTACACGTAGTACACTGGAACACTAACTTGTAATATATACATTAAAGGTACACTGTGTCCTGTTGAATATACATAATAATATAGTAACATATACGATGCATGATAACTCCACTTCTTTAAAACACGCAATTACACATGAAGGAGAAAGAGGACTATAAAAAATTTGGCCTTTAAAACATTTTTTATTTTTTCTTTAAAAAAGAATCACATACACACGAAGCTAACACCAGAGGCTAATACCAATAGGCGTTATACATTTTCAAAATACACTATTTATAGGGATCGTTATCACCGGGGTCATCCCACTAGACCGACACCCCCTGAGTCATACAGCCCACGAGTTCGACATTGAAAACAGGTTCATGAGTCATACAGCTCACGAGTCATACAGCCCATGAGTTCGACACTAGGCAAATAAAGCCCATGAGTTCGACACTAGGTAAAAACAGCCCACGAGTTCGACAGATACAACACGGCGCGTAATGTGTCGGTCTCGTGGGCTTGTTGGCTTATATATACACTGTAGTGTCGAACTCATGGGCTGTATGACTCGTGGGCTGTATGACTCGTGGGTGTCGGTCTCGTGACGTGCACCCGTTATCACCTCCACTACGAGACTATTTTTACATAAAACGTAACGACACTGAACACGTTCCTCTCGCAGTGTAAATGACCGAGTTTGCCTACAACATTCAGGAGTGTGTGAAAATAATACACGTATTGGTACTGATTGTCGATCATTTTTGCACACTTGGAAAGCGAAGTAATACGTGCCTTCACATTACAACATATTTATGCATTTCATCTAAATTCTGATTAGAACAGAGAAAATGAGTTTTCTTTATAGGCCTAGGCAATATCACTGCATAAAAGAAGTTTTTGTTTACAAGTTGTTGTTGTTGTTTTTTTTACACCATACATGCCTAAAACATGTGTATGTGAGAACATCACATCAGTGTATCGGAAAGTAAAGCTGCATAATCATCGGTACACACATCAAGGAATAACTGGGCACTATAATGTACAACTTGCAACGGACGTGGAAGCGTGCGCGTAAAGTGGCGCCCTTTTGTAAAGTGGGCGTGGCACTTGGGAAGCGAATTTAGTTGCTGCATTGCATGGACTGAAATGACTCGCATGGTATATTACTCCACATTATGTTTCACATCTGAATTACATTTTTTCAACAAAATCTTGCGACATAGCTTTATCGGAAAATCCAAAAGTGTTTTACACGCAGAGCACCAATTCGATTGATAAAGGCTCTATGAAATACAGTGTGTAACAGGTATCTCTACATTTTTATTTTCTCTTTTTCACCACGATGTAAACACAGATATCCCTTACAAAATACAATCATAAACTTTATCCATATCGTGGTTGTATACATTCACAACTAGCTGGCAGATATGTGTGGAATACAAATTACATGTGTACAGTGTGTCTGCACTGAGCTATGACCGAAGCTACATGCAGGAATACTGAATGATGTCAATGCAATAATGAAGTCACTTCGCAGATCTAGGGACCGATATACAGTAATCTCATATGGCCTTCCATTAAGCTACACTAGCAAAAGGTGCAGCGAACTACTAAAGTTGTACAAGTGTAATGCAAGAGCCTTTCTGTCGCTTTCTTTCACGGCAGCATCTCAGCACGTGACCAAATCAGCATGGCCGAGATCAGCAGATCACGTGGCCACGGAGGTCACAAATGCCACGGCCCCATACGCAGCAGATATGTAGGTAAGGTATTACTTTTTCGGACGCTTTACGTGAGAACCGCGATCGGTGCAGGTCTAATATTTATAGAGTCTTTGAACCAAAGTGTCTAAAGAGTTGGTCATCGTTATGGTGTTTGGCAGAACTGGGACAAACAAGCCTCCAGCGAAATTTATCACGTCAATTTTATCCAGACTTGAAGAGGAGAACGGCAACCTGTCCAAGGTAGAAGTAGATGAAGTGCTTCGTTTCGTGTGTGACGTAGCTGCCGAAGTTCCTACCCACAATGCAGTGCCAGGTCGGGTTGTACTTCTTGTCGAACTCCTTCTTGATGTAGGCGGCGATGTCCTTCTCGATGTTGAACTTGTCCATGGCCTGAGTGGCGCACTCAACGGCGTCCTGCTGCATGTCCTCCGACATGTCGGCGTTCTTGATCACGGCCTTGCGTTCAGACATGGTGGCTGGTCTTTAATATCTGCAAAAGATAATTAAAATGAGACCGAACGAAGAACGCAATTAGTTATGTGTCATGGGCTTTTATCCAGACAGTCTAATTAAGGGCGAAGTGTGACAGTACAGTACTTTATATCATCGCAGCGGTCAAATCAAACGCCATTGTATAATTTGTAGCTCAGAAACATATTCCAGATCATGCTTCATTTTAATACAACATAATACATGTCCTGGAATGATTCTTTCCACCCCCTCTCTCTTTGCATAGAGCCAAATTCTTTGAAAAAAAAAATGAATTAATAATAATAATAATAATAATAATAATAATAATAATAATAATAACAATAATACAGGGTATTTATAATGCGCCAATTCCACATAACTAATCAGCTCAAGGCGCAGTAGAAAAAGTGAGTATTACACAAACATGCACATGAAACTGAATGCCACAATAATGATGATGGAGAAAAAAAAATCATAACATGCAATTCTACTGAAAAACGGTTACGAATAAATGAGTCTTGTAGAGCCATTTTTTTCTAATAGGACAGAGACCATGAAAACGTTAAATTTCTTTCGAGAACTTCCCTTTTCATCCATCTTCCTAATCTCTTTACTACATGTATTCATAAGTTCTGTTCTGATTTTTTTTTTTGGTTCACTATTTAGAATATCCCACATATAATTTCACGTTTAATCTTTATATCTAAATGACAAGCAATAAGGTGGAGTACATTAAACCATGGACCCTACCACGTAGGGTCCATGATTAAACATATGATTTCTATGCAACAAAAAGTTTCGCTTGAACAGGAATAAATTATAAAGGGAAACTAGAGATTGTAATTTGTCATCACTGACAAATTAAGGTGATCCGATTTTTTTTTTATCATGGATTCGAGTCCTGATCGAAATAGGCATGACCATGCAGGTTTCACCTGTGTTCAGAGACATTGGCCGTGTGATGTTTGGATTCTCATTTAGAAAAGGGAGTCATATCTGCCATCTTTGGTACCAAATCTGTATACACTATAATGACAATACAGCAACAAGTACATATGACCTTTGACCCACATTTACACTCCAAAGATGGCATCTGAGGAAAAAGTAGTTATTTTGTGAAATAATTCTTGTGACATCGTCTATACGTGTGCAAAATATGGGAAAGATAGGACATGTATTCACCAAGATACAAGATGAAACATTTATGACCTTTGACCCTAATTTACATACCCAAGATGGTGTCTGATCAAGTAGTTGTTATTTCATGAAATAATGTACGTGACACGAACTAAACATGTGCAAAATATGGGGTTGATAGCCATTGCTGTTGTTGATCTATTGCACAGAAAGTAGACTTAAGAAAGAAAAATAAAGAAAAAACTAGAGATTGTAATTTGTCATCACTGACAAATTAAGGTGATCCGATTTTTTTTTAATCAATGAATCAAGTCCTGATCGCAATAGGCATGACCATGCAGGTTTCATCTGTGTTCAGAGATATTGGCCGTGTGATGTTTGGATTCTCATTTAGAAAAGGGAGTCATATCTGCCATCTTTGGTACCAAATCTGTATACACTATAACGAAGATACAGCAACAAGTACATATGACCTTTGACCCCACTTTGCACAACCTAGATGGCATCTGAGCAAAAAATGGTTATTTTGTGAAATGATTCTTGTAACATTATCTTTGCGTGTGCAAAATATGGGAAAGATAAGACATGTATTCACCAAGATATGCAGGATAAAACATTTGTGACCTTTGACCCTAATTTACATACCCAAGATGTTGTCCGATCAAGTAGTTGTTATTTTATGAAATAATGTACGTGACATGAACTAAACATGTGCACAATATGGGGATGATAGGGGCTGTTTTTCTTGAGTTATTGCAAAGAAAGTTGCAGAAACATAGAAATATCTTAGTACATCGAAAATAAGCTTAATTTCAACCAAGTATTTTAACATGATTCTGACATTAAATGAAAACACAAAGGGCATGTAACGATAGCGCAAAGTCTGAGTTACAACGTATTAAATTCTGAGAAAAATTCACCGAAGGGTATGTGAGCTAGTGCTCGATAAAGACAATCGTGTCAATATTAACATCTAGAAAAATTCCCTCCCATAGAGATAACACGTCATAACGAAGATACAGAAAAAAGTACATATGACCTTTCACCCCACTTTGCACACCCAAGATGGCATCTGAACAAAAAGTGATTATTTTATGAAATGATTCTTGTAACATGGTCTTTACGTGTGCAAAATATGGAAAAGATAGAACATGTATTCACCAAGATACAGGATGAAATATTTATGACCTTTGACCCTAATTTACATACACAAGATGGCGTCTGATCAAGTAGTTGTTATCTTATGAAATAATGTACGTGACATGAACTAAACATGTGCAAATTATGGTGGTGATAGGGTATGTTTTTCTTGAGCTATTGCAAAGAAAGTTGCAGAAAGAAAGAAATATTCCAATACATCGAAGATAAGCTTTAATTTCAACCAAGATTTTGGACATGATCCCGACACCGTATGAAAAAATAAATGGTACACTTACGATAGCCCAAAGTCTCAGCTACAACATATTGAAATCTGGGAGAAATTCACCGAAGCATAAGAGAGCTAGTGCTCGAAAAAGACAGTCATGTCAATTTTCATTTCCAGAAAAACTGCACTCCCATAGAGATAACACGGAAACTGGTCAAATTTGACAAGGTTACTTTCAATCCATTTTTACGAGGTGATGCCGTCATCCAATTAAAATTGTGTTATTACATTTATGGAAGACCATTAAATAAGCTACAACATACTGAAATTTGGGTGAAAATCGGTAAAGGATAAGAAAGATACGCTCGAGTAAACTTGAAATTTGATGACGTCATTTTGAAAATTTACATTTTTTATTTTATTAGGAAATTTGATACCTTTTAATCATTTTTTCAGCATCGCCAACCTATGCAATGACATGTACAACTCATCAGCTTTCAAAATATGTAAAGAAAATGGGGGGTCACCGTCCATCCTGACGAGTAAAATGGGATTTAAAATTGGCGGTTTTTTGGCATAGTCGCACTGTATATCGCCATTGACGCGCGCGCGGAATTTCAACTTTGACGGCCCCGTATGACGTCATATTGAGTCGGATTGACTTGAAACTTGGTAGAAATATTCATTGACATTTCAGACATCCGATCAAAGTAAAAAAACGGGAAATTTCTATTGCATATGAGCTATACGTGCGTATATGCGCGCGCGCGTACGCGTCCGTCCGATTTTTTCAATTTTTCAAAAAATGCTCTTAATGGTCTGAAACGTGTGCAAAAAAATTTTGAGCTCGATTGGAGCATACAAATAATTCAACGCGCGCGTACGCGCACGTTTTAAGAGTATAGATGAATTTTGAAAACATGAGTAGAATTAGCTTAATTTGAACTATATGTGACGTAAATTTCATTGAAAAATTCTATTCCATTAATGAGATATGCATGAAAATGTGTTTTCATATAATGACGTCATAGTGACGTCACGGTCGACTGATCACTATGATTTTACTTGCGCTGTCGTCTTTGAGACACGATACATATATGGTATAAGTTTGACATTGATTGGCAATGCACTTTCAGAGCTAACCTCTGCACAACTTTTGTCCAGAAATAAAGAAAGAAAGAAAGAATCCGTACAGATACAATAGGTGATCCGAGAGGATTCTCGGATCACCTAATGAAGTTATTTTATAGAAATTTGAAGAAGCATAAAAAAACTAGACTTGGAATTTGTCAACACTGACAAATTAGGTGATCCGATCTGTTCGTAAATCAACGATTTGAGTCTCCTGATCCCAATAGGCATGACCATACCGGTTTCATCTGTGTTTAGTGGACATTGGCCGTGTGATGTTTGGATTCTCATTTAGAAAAGGTAGTCAGAACTGACATCTATGGTACACAATTCCGTATACACTAACGAAGATACAGAATGAAGTATATTTGACCTTTGACCCCAATTTGCACAGACAAGATGGCATCTGAGCAAAAAGTGGTTATTTTGTGAAATGATCCTTGTAACATGGTCTTTACGTGTGCAAAATATGGGAAAGATAGGACATGTATTCACCAAGATACAGGATGATACATTTATGACCTTTGACCCTAATTTACATACCCAAGATGACGTCTGATCAAGTAGTTGTTATTTTATGAAATAATGTACGTGACATGAACTAAACATGTGCAAAATATGGGGGTGATAAGGCCTGTTTTTCTTGAGTTATTGTAAAGAAAGTTGCAGAAAGAAAGAAGTATCTCAATACATCGAAGATAAGCTTTAATTTCAACCACATTTTTTGACGTGGTCCCGACATCGTATCAAAAAATGAGGGCACACTTTCGATAGCCCAAAGTCTCAGCTACAACCTATTAAAATCTGGGAGAAATTCACTGAAGCATAAGTGAGCTAGTGCTCGATAAAGACAATCATGTCAATTTTCACATCTACAAAAATTCCCTCCCATAGAGATAACACGTCATAACGAAGATAAAGAAAGAAGTACATATGACCTTTGACCCCACTTTGCACAGCCAAGATGGCATCTGAGCAAAAAGTGGTTATTTTGTGAAATGATCCTTGTAACATGGTCTTTACGTGTGCAAAATATGGAAAAGATAAGACATGTATTCACCAAGATACAAGATGATACATTTATGACCTTTGACCCTAATTTACATACCCAAGATGACGTCTGATCAAGTAGTTGTTATTTTATGAAATATTGTACGTGACATGAACTAAACATGTGCAAAATATGGGGATGATAGGGGGTGTTTTTCTTGAGTTATTGCAGAGAAAGTTGCAGAAAGAAAGAAATATCTCAATACATCGAAGATAAGTTTGATTTCAACCAAGTTTTTTGACGTGATCTCGGCGTCGTATGAAAAATTGGAGAGAACTCTGACGACAGCTCAAAGTCTCAGCTATAACATACTAAAATCTGGGAGAAATTCACCAAAGAGTAAGTGAGCTAGTGCTCGATAAAGACCGTCATGTCAATTTTCATTTCCAGAAAAATTCCCTCCCATAGACATAACACGTAAACTGGTTAAATTTGACAAGGTTACATTATATCCATTTTCACGAGGTGAAGACATCATCCGATTAAAACTTTGATGAATAAAACTTAAAGAGTATTAAATTG
Organism: Diadema setosum; assembly: GCA_033980235.1. Classification (NCBI taxonomy): domain Eukaryota; kingdom Metazoa; phylum Echinodermata; class Echinoidea; order Diadematoida; family Diadematidae; genus Diadema; species Diadema setosum. The sequence continues at coordinate 6,278,462 of CM067080.1, forward strand.
GCTACAACATACTAAAATCTGGACGAAATTCACCGAAGGGTAAGTGAGCTAGTCGTCGATAAAGACAATCATGTCAATTTTCACATCTAGACAAATTCCCTCCCATAGAGATAATACGTCATAATGAAGATAAAGAAAGAAGTACATATGACCTTTGACCCTACTTTGCACAGACAAGATGGCGTCTGAGCAAAAAGTGGTTATTTTGTGAAATGATTCTTGTAACATGGTCTTTACGTATGCAAAATATGGGAAATATAGGACATGTATTCACCAAGATACAGGATGAAACATTTTTGACCTTTGACCCTAATTTACATACCCAAGAAGGTGCCCGATCAAGTAGTTGTTATTTTATGAAATAATGTAGGTGACATAAACTAAACATGTGCAAAATATTGGGCTGATAGAGCTTGTTTTTCTTGAGTTATTGCAAAGAAAGTTGCAGAAAGAAAGAAATATCTCAATACATCGAAGATAAGCTTTAATTTCAACCAAATTTTTTGACGTGATGCCGACGTCGTATGAAAAAACGAAGGACACACTCACGATAGCCCAAAGTCTCAGCTACAACATATTAAAATATGGGAGAAATTCAACGAAGCATAAGTGAGCTAGTGCTCGATAAAGATAGTCATGTCAGTTTTCATTTCCAGGAAAACTGCACTCCCATAGAGATAACACGTAAACTGGTCAAATTTGACAATGTTACTTTTAATCCCTTTTTACGAGGTGATGCCGTCATCCAATTAAAATGTTGTTATTATATGACTGAAAGACCATTTAATGAGCTACAACATATTGAAATTTGGATGAAAATCAACGAAAGAATAAGTGAGATATGCTTGAGTAAACTTAAAATTCGATGACGTCATTTTGAAAATTTACTTTTTTTACTTTATTAAGAAATTTGATATCTTTTCATCATTTTTCCATCATCGCCAACCCATGAAATGACATGTCCAACTCATCAGCTTTCAGAATATGTAAAAAAAATGGGGGGTCACCGTCCATCCTGACGAGTAAAATTGGATTTAAAATTGGCGGTTTTTTGCATTGTTGCGCTGTATATCGCCATTGACGCGCGCGCGGAATTTCAACTTTGACGGGCCCGTGTGACGTCATATTGAGTCAGATTGACGTGAAACTTGGTAGAAATGTTCCTTGACATTTCAGGCATCCGATAAATGTAAAAAAACGGGAAATTTCTATTGCATATGAGCTGTGCGTGCGTATATGCGCGCGCGCGTACGCGTCCGTCGAATTTTTTCAATTTTTCAAAAAATGCTCCAAATGGTCTGAAACGTGTGCAAAAAAATTTTGAGCTCGATTTGAGCATACAAATATTTCAACGCGCGCGTACGCGCACGTTTTAAGAGAAAATATGAATTTTGAGAATATGAGTAACATGCGCATAACTTGAAATGTATGTGACGTAAATTTCATTGAAAAATTCCATTCCATTAATGAGATATGAATGAAAATGTGTTTTCATATAATGACGTCATAGTGACGTCATGGTCGACTGATCACAATGATACACTAGAGATTGTAATTTGTCATCACTGACAAATTAAGGTGATCCGATTTTTTTTAATCAATGATTCAAGTCCTGATCGCAATAGGCATGACCATGCAGGTTTCATCTGTGTTCAGAGACATTGGCCGTGTGATGTTTGGATTCTCATTTAGAAAAGGGAGTCATATCTGCCATCTTTGGTACCAAATCTGTATGCACTATAACGAAGATACAGCAACAAGTACATATGACCTTTGACCCCACTTTGCACAACCTAGATGGCATCTGAGCAAAAAGTGGTTATTTTCTGAAATGATTCTTGTAACATTATCTTTGCGTGTGCAAAATATGGGAAAGATAAGACATGTATTCACCAAGATATACAGGATAAAACATTTGTGACCTTTGACCCTAATTTACACACCCAAGATGTTGTCCGATCAAGTAGTTGTTATTTTATGAAATAATGTACGTGACATGAACTAAACATGTGCACAATATGGGGATGATAGGGGCTGTTTTTCTTGAGTTATTGCAAAGAAAGTTGCAGAAACATAGAAATATCTTAGTACATCGAAAATAAGCTTAATTTCAACCAAGTATTTTAACATGATTCTGACATTAAATGAAAACACAAAGGGCACGTAACGATAGCGCAAAGTCTGAGTTACAACGTATTAAATTCTGAGAAAAATTCACTGAAGGGTATGTGAGCTAGTGCTCGATAAAGACAATCGTGTCAATATTAACATCTAGAAAAATTCCCTCCCATAGAGATAACACGTCATAACGAAGATACAGAAAAAAGTACATATGACCTTTCACCCCACTTTGCACACCCAAGATGGCATCTGAACAAAAAGTGATTATTTTATGAAATGATTCTTGTAACATGGTCTTTACGTGTGCAAAATATGGGAAAGATAGAACATGTATTCACCAAGATACAGGATGAAATATTTATGACCTTTGACCCTAATTTACATACACAAGATGGCGTCTGATCAAGGAGTTGTTATTTTATGAAATAATGTACGTGACATGAACTAAACATGTGCAAATTATGGTGGTGATAGGGTGTCTTTTTCTTGAGCTATTGCAAAGAAAGTTGCAGAAAGAAAGAAATATTCCAATACATCGAAGATAAGCTTTAATTTCAACCAAGTTTTTGGACATGATCCCGACACCGTATGAAAAAATAAATGGTACACTTACGATAGCCCAAAGTCTCAGCTACAACATATTAAAGTCTGGGAGAAATTCACCGAAGCATAAGGGAGCTAGTGCTCGAAAAAGACAGTCATGTCAATTTTCATTTCCAGAAAAACTGCACTCCCATAGAGATAACACGTAAACTGGTCAAATTTGACAAGGTTACTTTCAATCCATTTTTACGAGGTGATGCCGTCAGCCAATTAAAATTGTGTTATCACATTTATGAAAGACCATTAAATAAGCTACAACATACTGAAATTTGGGTGAAAATAGGTAAAGGATAAGAAAGATACGCTCGAGTAAACTTGAAATTTGATGACGTCATTTTGAAAATTTACATTTTTTATTTTTTTAAGAAATTTGATACCTTTTAATCATTTTTTCAGCATCGCCAACCTATGCAATGACATGTACAACTCATCAGCTTTCAAAATATGTAAAGAAAATGGGGGGTCACCGTCCATCCTGACGAGTAAAATCGAATTTAAAATTGGCGGTTTTTTGGCATAGTCGCACTGTATATCGCCATTGACGCGCGCGCGGAATTTCAACTTTGACGGGCCCGTATGACGTCATATTGAGTCGGATTGACTTGAAACTTGGTAGAAATATTCATTGACATTTCAGACATCCGATCAAAGTAAAAAAACGGGAAATTTCTATTGCATATGAGCTATACGTGCGTATATGCGCGCGCGCGTACGCGTCCGCCCGATTTTTTCAATTTTTCAAAAAATGCTCTAAATGGTCTGAAACGTGTGCAAAAAAATTTTGAGCTCGATTGGAGCATACAAATAATTCAACGCGCGCGTACGCGCACGTTTTAAGAGTATAGATGAATTTTGAAAACATGAGTAGAATTAGCTTAATTTGAACTATATGTGACGTAAATTTCATTGAAAAATTCTATTCCATTAATGAGATATGCATGAAAATGTGTTTTCATATAATGACGTCATAGTGACGTCACGGTCGACTGATCACTATGATTTTACTTGCGCTGTCGTCTTTGAGACACGATACATATATGGTATAAGTTTGACATTGATAGGCAATGCACTTTCAGAGCTAACCTCTGCACAACTTTTGTCCAGAAATAAAGAAAGAAAGAAAGAAAGAAAGAAAGAATCCGTACAGATACAATAGGTGATCCGAGAGGATTCTCGGATCACCTAAAAATCAGAAAAAGATAAAGTAAGGAAGGGAGAATAAGACTAACTAAAGAAAAAGAAGAAAAAAAAGTGTTAAAAAAAAGTGAAAAAAAATATTGGCAGGGGTGAGCCTCGAACCGGGGACCTTAGGATTACGAGTCGGATGCGCTGTGCACTGACCTATTTCATCCTCCATAGGCCCTGTGTATTAAGCAAAATGACGCTGCATCGAAGCCAAGTGCAAATTTTAGCCAAGTTTTTCGACGTGATGCCGACGTCGTATGAAAAAATAGAGGGCACACTTACGATAGCCCAAAGTCTTAGCTACAACATATTAAAATTTGGGAGAAATTCACCGAAGCATAAGTGAGCTAGTGGTCGAAAAAGATAGTCGTGTCAATTTTCATTTCCAGAAAAACTGCACTCCCATAGACATAACACGTAAACTGGTCAAATTTGACAAGATTACTTTCAATCCATTTTCACGAGGTGATGCCGTCATCCAATCAAAATGTTGTTATTATAATAATGAAAGACCATTTAATAAGCTACCACATACTGAAATCTGAATGAAAATTGGCGAAGGATTAGTGGGATACGTTCGAGTGAACTTGAAATTTGATGACGTCATTTTGAAAATTTACTTTTTTTATTTTATTAAGAAATTTGATATCTTTTCATCATTTTGCCAGCATCGCCAACCCATAAAATGACATGTACAACTCATCAGCTTTCAAAATATGTAAAGAAAATGGGGGGTCATCGTCCATCCTGACGAGTAAAATCGGATTTAAAATTGGCGTGTTTTTGGCATAGTTGCACTGTATATCGCCATTGACGCGCGCGCGGAATTTCAACTTTGACGGGCCCGTATGACGTCATATTAAATCGGATTGACTTGAAACTTGGCAGAAATATTCCTTGACATTTCAGGCATCCGATAAGTCTGAAAAAACGGGAAATTTCTATGACATATGAGCTGTGCGGGCGCATATGCGCGCGCGCGTACGCGTCCGTCCAATTTTTTCAATTTTTCAAAAAATGCTCTAAATGGTCTGAAACGTGTGCAAAAAAAATTTGAGCTCGATTGGAGTATGCAAATATTTCAACGCGCACGTACGCGCACGTTTTTAGAGAAAATATGAATTTTGAGAATATGAGTAGAATGCGCATAACTTGAAATATATGTGACGCAAATTTCATTGAAATATTCCATTCCATTAATTAGATATGATTGAGAATGTGTTTTCATTTAATGACGTCATAGTGACGTCACGGTCGACTGATCACAATGATGCATTAGATTTGTTGTCTTTAGGACATGATGCATACATGGTATAATTTTGAAATTGATAGGCAGAGGACTTTCTGAGCTAACCTCTGCACAACTTTTGGGGAGAAATAAAGAAACAAACAAAGAAGAAGAACTAGAGATTGTAATTTGTCATCACTGACAAATTAAGGTGATCCGATTTTTTTTTTTATCATGGATTCGAGTCCTGATCGAAATAGGCATGACCATGCAGGTTTCACCTGTGTTCAGAGACAATGGCCGTGTGATGTTTGGATTCTCATTTAGAAAAGGGAGTCATATCTGCCATCTTTGGTACCAAATCTGTATACACTATAATGAAAATACCGCAACAAGTACATATGACCTTTGACCCACATTTACACTCCCAAGATGGCATCTGAGGAAAAAGTAGTTATTTTGTGAAATAATTCTTGTGACATCGTCTATATGTGTGCAAAATATGGGAAAGATAGGACATGTATTCACCAAGATACAGCATGAAACATTTATGACCTTTGACCCTAATTTACATACCCAAGATGATGTCTGATCAAGTAGTTGTTATTTCATGAAATAATGTACGTGACACGAACTAAACATGTGCAAAATATGGGGTTGATAGCCATTGCTGTTGTTGATCTATTGCACAGAAAGTAGACTTAAGAAAGAAAAATAAAGAAAAAATGAAGTTATTTTATAGAAATTTGAAGAAGCATAAAAAAAAATCAGAAAAAGATAAAGTAAGGAAGGGAGAATAAGACTAACTAAAGAAAAAGAAGAAAAAAGTGTTAAAAAAAAGTGAAAAAAAATATTGGCAGGGGTGAGCCTCGAACCGGGGACCTTAGGATTACGAGTCGGATGCGCTATGCACTGACCTATTTCATCCTCCATAGGCCCTGTGTATTAAGCAAAATGACGCTGCATCGAAGCCAAGTGCAAATTTTAGCCAAGTTTTTCGACGTGATGCCGACGTCGTATGAAAAAATGGAGGGCACATTGACGATAGCCCAAAGTCTTAGCTACAACATATTAAAATTTGGGAGAAATTCACCGAAGCATAAGTGAGCTAGTGGTCGAAAAAGATAGTCGTGTCAATTTTCATTTCCAGAAAAACTGCACTCCCATAGACATAACACGTAAACTGGTCAAATTTGACAAGATTACTTTCAATCCATTTTCACGAGGTAATGCCGTCATCCAATCAAAATGTTGTTATTATATTAATGAAAGACCATTCAATAAGCTACCACATACTGAAATCTGAATGAAAATTGGCGAAGGATTAGTGGGATACCTTCGAGTGAACTTAAAATTTGATGACGTCATTTTGAAAATTTACTTTTTTTATTTTATTAAGAAATTTGATATCTTTTCATCACTTTGCCAGCATCGCCAACCCATAAAATGACATGTACAACTCATCAGCTTTCAAAATATGTAAAGAAAATAGGGGGTCATCGTCCATCCTGACGAGTAAAATCGGATTTAAAATTGGCGGTTTTTTGGCATAGTTGCACTGTATATCGCCATTGACGCGCGCGCGGAATTTCAACTTTGACGGGCCCGTATGACGTCATATTGAATCGGATTGACTTGAAACTTGGCAGAAATATTCCTTGACATTTCAGGCATCCGATAACTCTGAAAAAACGGGAAATTTCTATGACATATGAGCTGTGCGTGCGCATATGCGCGCGCGCGTACGCGTCCGTCCAATTTTTTCAATTTTTCAAAAAATGCTCTAAATGGTCTGAAACGTGTGCAAAAAAATTTTGAGCTCGATTGGAGTATGCAAATATTTCAACGCGCGCGTACGCGCACGTTTTTAGAGAAAATATGAATTTTGAGAATATGAGTAGAATGCGCATAACTTGAAATATATGTGACGCAAATTTCATTGAAAAATTCAATTCCATTAATTAGATATGATTGATAATGTGTTTTCATATAATGACGTCATAGTGACGTCACGGTCGACTGATCACAATGATACATTAGATTTGTTGTCTTTAGGACATGATGCATACATGGTATAATTTTGAAATTGATAGGCAGAGTACTTTCTGAACTAACCTCTGCACAACTTTTGGGGAGAAATAAAGAAATAAATAAAGAAGAATAAAGAATCAGTACAGATACAGAAGGTGATCCGAGAGGATACTCGGATCACCTAATAAAGAATCCGTACAGATACAGAAGGTGATCCGAGAGGATACTCGGATCACCTAATTAATATGCATGGGACATGTTGAGGGGAAAAAGGAACGATGCGTGTATATAGGGCTAATGTGTCACTAAACCTGGTGGGATGGGATTATACTCGCGGCTATGCCTCTTGTCAACGGAATACACTTGTTTAGTAACCTTTGTCGTTAAGTAAACGTACTGCCACGTTGACCGAAGTGAACAGTTTCTTTTGAGCCCATATTCTGAGTAAACATTGTGGATAAAACGAAACCGATCCAAGAACACTTATCTAGTTTGCCGTTCCCAAAGAAGAAAGACAAACTGATTGACAATTGAACGTTGCTTAGATCGACGGAATGTGGTAAATACAAAATCTTAGCGCGACTAGATATGAAAATGGGGGTAACTAAGTGGTGAATATGTCCACAATTGTCATGCAATATCTGCTTTTGATATTTGCTTCACGAAACGGTGCATTGTTTGTATACTGTTAGTGATGGCTCTACCACAAGATTATCATTCGGAATGCTCAGTACTAGTGACTCAGTGTTTGTTACTTGTGTTTGGTATGGCGATCTGCCTCTACAAACGGGAAATGCTCGCGAGGATAGAATAATAAGATCTAGGGCATTTATATTCGATACTAGTTCCATCATTCCATTTATATAATCTGATCCTCTTGTCTATAAAAACGCGAAATGCTCGTGAGGATATATGATATTAATTAGCACTTTATTTCCGTTATTTAATCTCCATCTGAAGCGACTCGTTATATGCCGTCTTCTGTAGTATAGGAAAGCAAGAAATTAAATCACAATATACATGTTTGAGCGACATATTTATGTATAGAGAGGGAGAGGAGAGGTAACAGAGAGGGATCGACAGAGGCAAAGTAGATACATGACGTAATCAGAGGTTTATACAAAGAGCAAGGGGAATACTACGGCACAATATATATTATGGCAGAAGTGACATAGAAAGATATCAAGTGATAAATACATAATATATTATTATTATTATTACACATCCTTTATATAAGTACATATATATACAAAAAAAGTCACCTACAGTATTTACAGCATTTAATAATGAAAGATTCAAAAGGTGAGAAGACGAACTGCATGAGACGGGTCAGAGAAAGAAAGGAAAGGAAATACATATAATATATTACGAAATGCAAGCGACCAGGAGAGACAGTCCGAGAGCAATAAAGAAATAGATTGAGGGAGAGAAGAAGAAAATGGAGAGACATAACCGGGCCTACTTAGTGTAACAGATAAATATGGATTTGGATTTATTTATTCAATACTCCATAAAAACCATATAAACAAACAGAGAAAATACACTACATATAAGTACAAATACATTACATTTAAATTCATGTCGTCAAATTTGTATAAAATAACTGATATGACTGCAACGGATACAAAATATAAACGTCAACATAAGAAATCATGAAGCATTAGGAACTAGACAGGAAGGCGGTGCCTTATATGAAGCCAAGTCCTTTAACATGTACCAAACGAATATCATATATATTACAAAGTTACAAACAGCAGCACAAAAAAAAAAAACATAGACACACAAACACATTAAACAAAAAGTATATGTATAGTCTTATCAAAAATATTTTCTATGATACATTTATTCTAAAGATTGCCTGTCACTTAAATACCGCTTAAGATGGGTTTTAAAAATCGTAAAAGTCTTTTATAAATATATTTAATATGGGAGATATTGAAGATGCGAGGATCGAGGTCATGTGAAGGTCCACGCTCGTTTAATTATGCGTAGTCTCCAACGTTGATGACAGTGGTTGCTACGCTGTAGTCATCAAAATAATAACCTGTATGATAATATGTTACAATTAGGGCAAGCCGCAAGGCTTACCTGCCTGGATAAGCTATCAGTGGCGACGCAAGCAAGAAACTGCCAGAGGTATATGCACTATAGCTATGAAAAAAAAAAAAAATGGTGCAGCTGTAACCTGCATTACATTAGTGCAGCGAATATAACACTCCATATGGCTGACTCATTCGACGGCCGCGGCGATACACGTGCTGCGCCCGACGGTTAACGGTTGCACTTGGCGTTGCTTCGAAAAAATACGCATTGAGCACAAGAAAATCAAGAAACCTTTCTTTAGAATACTCGCAAATAGTATACATGCGGACTAAAATCGACTCGCACCTTCTCGCGTCGTATGCGATGTAAAAATTGGGAGGCAAGTCAGTTCAAAATCCACTCATAAATATCGTCAGTCCGGGCTGCGATTCACGCATATCAAAATGGTATCACGGAAGTACAGTGTCGCACATTCATATATCTGGGGGTATAGTGTGCTTGTACTGGGCGCGAAACGCGCAATCGTTTTGTATTGGGCTTCTCTTCAAAAAAAAAAAAAAAACAACAACAACAAAACAAAACAAACAAACAAAACAAAACTCATTTGTGTGTGTATGTTCGGGGATGACATACAGAAAGAAACTAAGCGAGATAATATTGTTCTCGTCTGCGGAATATGGTGTAGCAAGCCATCACGGTGAGCAAACGATTCATCAAATCATTGACTGTACCATATAATATTTGTGCATGAGACAGCAGACGTCACTCAAAATGTGCATGTGCGCCAGGCGCGGAAGCCATACATGCAGGGGGAGAGAGGGGGAGAAGGAATATATTCGCCCGAGATGTGCAAATATATCCTATGTTTCAATGTCTTCCAATTGGTAGGATGGAAACGGGTTTGTCTTATACAGTAAGAAGAAAATGAATATCACTCAAACTCACCAGTGGCAGTACTGTGAAATGCAAGAAGAAACGGGCAGGTGGATGGCAGAAGCAAACTCGACGTTTCTGTTCGTTCTCAGGGGGATGAGATTCAAAGCTGGAATTCTCAGTGCGGAGGGGATCTGAAATCGACTGAATTGAATGCGGGGCCTGTGATTTGTGATTGTGCGCAGGATCTCGAAGAAGCCCTTTACAGCTTCGCGCTCCAGACTAACCCACTGATTGATGCGATTGGATACGTGCCGACACGCTCAAATCCGACTCCTTAGCAACCGCTCCAGCAAGATTGCTGCGAAACCGTCGCGCCATTGGTGGAATCGCCAGAACTGCCGTAGCTTGTAACCGTAGCTTGTAAGCAAACCCACATAATTCGCCTTGCGTCGTCTTGTGATCCGCTACCTGTCGATCTGAACAAGTGGTATGTTGTTCTCCGACGGAAAATATTGTCTTCTCTCCCTCCCCCCCCCCCCGTCCTTCCCGTCTCTCTCGTAACTGGGGGGGGGGGGGGGGGGGGGGAGGGGTGTTTCTCACATGAAATAATGTTTCTCTTTTTCAATCAAAGATCTACGGAGATGAGAAAGCTTGCTGATTTTTTGAAGATCATACATGAATGAATTTTACACTCTGTGATAGTTTAGAAATCGATGAGAAGATGGTAAGATAATTATTATATTCCCTATATATATATAGTGTATATCAACCCAGGCAACAAAATAATCTGGCATAAATTTGTACAAACGATAGTTTCATTCGGTGAAAACACATATCATGACCACCACACGACACGCACGTACACATCTACAGACAGACAAACAGACAGACACACACACAGACACACATGGATGCACAACTTTAAACAAATGATTAAGGAAATTGATATCTGAAGTATCGCTATTTACCTGTGATTTGTAAATGTGAAAACCCGCTATTCATTCCCTGCCCCCCACCCCCACCCCTCCCTCGTCATATTTCCCGAAGCTATGACCGACATTTTGTTGTTTTGTGCCTTGGTCCAAAGTTCATTTCAGACAATCGAATGCCGTGGGGACCTTTATCCATGATAAAATTCTTCTTGACGCTTTTGCATTTTCAAAGGGAAACACATTCTTTCCGTCCTTTTCTATTTCATTTTCTCAGTTCGTTTCTGCTGGCATAGAACAGGCTTTCTCATTTACTTCTATGTGACCTCGTTCTTATTACGCTACTACGATATCATTTCAACATTACGATCATCGTTCTTGCTGTCGATAGCATGATTGTTCTTATCATAACTTTCCACTTCGCTCCGACCCATATCTCTACACCGTGGATATCCCATAGTCTTACATCCATTAAGCCATCATGTCTGAACACATGTTCATAAACGGGTCACGACTTTGTCCGATATTTCTCTCCCAGGACAAACCTCCAATGCCAATGAAAAAATTCCAAACATCTCCCCCACCCCCTCAAGAAAAAAAGGGACAAAAAGATGAATTAAAAAAAGAGCAGGCAGGGAGAGAAAGAGAGAGAGACAGATGGAGATCGATTTTTTCAAACAGAATCTAGTGATCGTCGTAGCTTATAACCGAAGCTTATAACAGTGTCCCCCCCCCCCCCCCATCAACCGCATTTTCACTTCGAATGCTTTTGGGACAACTAGCTATACACCTTCATGCTTTGCCACATACGAAAGTTTGTTTGCTTCTATGACTACAAGTAAAACACGCCAACTGCGTGCAGTATAATGTTTACCTCACCGTCTCTCCCTCTCTCTCTCTCTCTCTCTCTCTCCTCTCTCTTACCCCCCCCCCCCCCCCTCTCCTTTTTATGTTATGACCGCACTGTTTGACGATGAATTTGCATTTAATGCCCTTGGAACGAATCCTCTCAAAACTCCCCAGGTAATTCCTCCCTTCTTCTTTTCCTCGTAAGTACATGCATGTTTGACTTACAAAACAAAACAAAACAATACATCAACATCAGTTGGCACCATGGAATGTGACTATATACCATGAATAACGAAACGGAAGAAATTGAAACCGGATAAGCGAGAACGAATTCGGGAAGTAATGCGAAATTTCACTCCACCTTCAGGTTAAAATTTACCAGAAGAATAATGTCAAACAAAGAGAATAGTTTTCTCTATAGGACCTACATGCGGGGTGGGGATGGAAGGTTATATTACTTACATGTGTTTTCGCAAAACTGAGATATCGGTCATACATATTGCACATTGCACACAAGGAGAGGTGTATAAGCTTATCACATAGGCAACATCATTTCTCATCAACGAAATATGCTAGAAAACGTCCCCAACTCAACCCCATCCCCCCCAAAAAAAAGATATATAATAAAGAGAGAAAAGAAAAAAATGCTGCAACTGTATATAGAACATATTGATGGGGAGGATAATATACTTTTCTTTCTTTCAAGACAAACTATAACTAATGAAGACGCAAACATGATTCTTGGAGCTCCGGATGAATTATCATCAATTCATCTATTTGGAATACGTGCAAACGGCATTGTCATGCTGATTACAGTTCGTTATTCCGAAGGTTCGTTATTCCGAAGGTTCGTTAATCGATCTGAATATGAAAAAAAAGATCACCAAAGGTTCGTTAATCCGAAAATGAAATAAGTTTTGTAATTCCGAAAATTCGTCAATGCGCACCTTCTTCTCATTTTCGGATTTACGAACCTTTAGAATAACGAACCTCAATACATTATAGGCTAAACAAATCTTCGGAATAACGCCTCAACTGTTCGGATTAACGAGCCCTTTTTCATTTTCGAATTAAGGAACATTGGTAGGTATCATAGGGAATTTGTGTGTTTCGGAATAACAAACATTATCAAATTTTTGGATCAAAGAACCTTAGCAATAACAAACATATCACCCGCCATACCGATATCATTGGTTCGTAAAATAAAGAACTTAAAAACTGAAGATATTTGGTCCATTTATGATAAACTGTCACTTTTCTATTTGTTGATCAAAATCAGAGTCTAATTTTGCCTTTTCAAAGAAAAAAATAATCGAAAACAAAAATCGGAAAAAGTGAAAACACCCGTGAATTTCCGAAGGTTCTGTCCTTTTAAATGATTATATTCCCGCTTGGGGGGGGGGGGGGGGGGTATTATTTACCTTAACCCTCATCCCCGGTTCCGAAGTCTCCCCACCCTCAAAAACGTTCAGCGTCGCACAGCGCGGAGCCTACATTGGAAAGACGAACATTTCGAATGCTTTGGAAGTTTTATCTTTCGTTTGTATTATACTAAACACGTAGGGGCCTACAGAGTCAAGTTTGACGCGTTTTAGCAAGTGCATTGTACTATTCACTGATGACGCAGAATATGGTATAGTATGGTTCGTTGGTTCAATGTTCGAGCCTCATGAACCGTGATGTCATAGTCATTCATCACCATGGAAACTGGTTCTAGACAACCTGACCACCTCGCCCAAGTGTTTATGCGCACACCCGTTTCCAACCCAAGCTATGACAAAAGACTATATACTTCGATACTCGATAGAATTCAATGCTTGAATGCCATTATGTTAACGACAATGATGTAGATCTTCATTTTTATGCGATTTGCAAAACCTATTCCACAATGTGCCACGAGCTATTTCACCGTAAGTGGCGCTATGCGCAATAGCTAATCGGAGCCTGAAGGGATCTGTCAAAGCTACTGCTAACCCAAACTGTTCGTTGTACCCGATAAAGATGTCTGTACCAGTACAGTCTGTTACAGTTCAATGCATATAAGCATCGATGAAGAAATTAATAGATTGTATTTGAGTAGGCCTAATTGCGTTGATGATTGTGTTGCTAATCTTAATCATAACAGATGATGCTATCAAAAATTGGCACATGGAACGTACTTACGAGGCAGAGTATATTATTTTCTGTACAACTGTAGTTGTACTAATTCACAAAATGCAGAAACTCGAACGTGGTGAGGGCCTACATGAAAAACAGACCTAATGTAAGACAGCTACGGAATCATTTAGTTTTTAATAGTCATGTATGAAGTAAGACTAATTAGTTGTTAGTTGCAACCACGTATTCAAATTGGCTGAGGAGATGTTCTCATTACCGGTACCTCAAATGTCTCCTGCTGAAGTATGCCCTTTTTCAATAAGTGTATTATTGGAGTCTTGTGAAACTTAGCAATGAAGACTTTAAGGGAAATTGCAATTTCTAAACATTGTACCACAGACATTTGAATAACATTGTACTTGATCCAATCAAAAAAACAAAAGATATTTGATGATGTAATCGACTCTTCCGATTTCCGATTTGACCTTCATACAAATCTTTACTCAGCATCTTATTCTTTTCTCTCTTTTTTTTTGTAACTTGTAAAGAAAGGAATTTGTAAAGAGAAGAATAAGATGTAGTACCATTTGCATCAAATCACTTTGGCATTCATACTGCAATAATGCAGCTATGGTTTTCTAGGGAAAAGGGTCTAGTTGCTAACTACTCAACCCACAAGATAGAATGCTGGTGCACGTATGTACACCTACAAACCAATGGGATAATTATGTTGTGAGGGGATGATGCTATTGGTTCTTCAAATTTGTTTTTATGGTTGTACCCGATACATTTGTTTGTTCATTTGTTTATTTGTGTAATTTTATAGGCACACTGTGCCTCGTAGGAAGAGTGTATCAAACATTGTACATGTATTGTATTATATTGTATTTTATTACACTGTATATTGTAGCATCATTTGACACACAAACCTATACAATTCAATAATTTTTTTATTCTATGCCAGATTATAATGAAACTTCTACAAACCATTCTGTTGGTGTGAATTTACTCTATTCATTAAGGCCAACTTGGAAAAAAAGGTGTGAAATCACATCTTAACTATGCAATTTGTATTTGTGGCACAAGCGTGTTGGTTCAACAGTTCATTACATGTACTTTCCAGAATGGAGCATAAACTTTGCGTTGGGATGTTGAATCATTCAAACATGAGCAGTGCACATACATATTATAACCATAAAAAAAAGACTAATACGTGTAATGCATAAATTCCCCCTCTCTGGTTTTGAAAAGCACAGTCTCCAGGAATTTTTGCACCTGTTACAAAATGGACGATATATGTACATGTATTTGATGTGGGTTTTTAATAACTACATGTCATATGTGTATGTCATGTTTCCTCTGTGACAAAATAACCAAAAGCATCCCACAACAGACTTCAGGCAATACTTGTTACTTGCTCAAACAACTCAAAAGATAAAAAAGGAAGATGCATGTATTAAAATGACAAATAACATCTACTTTATTCTGCGTCCCAATATCTTTTATCACTGATATACTGCAGCATACCAGTATATTTCACATCAAATGAAACAATACAGATTGAAGATATTAAAACAAAATAAGAGGAGAAATAAGAAGTGAAATAATAGGGAATGTCTTGCAATATAATTTGAAACTTCATTTATTCTTTATTCTTTTTTTTTCAACTGAATTACACCTTTTTTTTTGGTACTTTTCATGAATGAGTTTCTACATGGAAATTTAAGTTTTCTTCCAGAGTTTATGAAGGAATAACAATGTATTTATACAGTCCTGTAATATGTTAATTGTTGCATATTGCTACAGGATATGACCTCTGAAATCAGTCTGTTTTTTCTGCACCTTTCCATCACCTCAAATCATCCAAACTTGATATCATTACTTTTGAGGTATGATACATCAATTGTGACACCATTCAACATGTTCAGAGCACAAGCAGAGCCAAATAAACAGTCATTCAATGTACAAGATGTATAATTACATTACATTTCATTCAAATGAGAAGGACAAAAAGAAGAAGAAAGTCAAAAAATGCATCATGTATAATTGTCGGAAAATTTCCAAAATATAACAGAGTGAGAAAATAGTGAAGACATAGAGATGAATCAGAAATTGATGGCAATTTTGTGACAAATTTTGTGATAGAGTGCTCGTAAAATGAAAAGTCATGTTCTGTAAAAGTGGATATTTTCGGGCTAGGTATACATATATTTTTTTTTGTGCTTGGCCAGGTAAAATGAACTTTGTGTGTTTTTATTTCTGCAGAATCAAGACATTAATTTACTAGAGGACCATTTAACAAGCAAGAATATCTGCATGCCATTATTTTTGTGCTAGTTTCTGGTCGCGTGAAATGCGGGAAAACTTCCACTTTTACAGTGCGTTAATCAAAAGACAGGTAACATAGATCGGTGACAGGCATAGTTGTCCAAGTCCACTTTACACAAAGACTGAAGTTCTGTTCCTCTTTCTCTTTCTCTCTCTCTATGTAGTCCATTCAATTTTCAAAGTCATTACGGAGAGCCGACATGATTTCATATTTTGATCTTGTTCCTTTCTGCAAGTCCCTCCAGAGGGCTGACATCACCCTCCTCACGTTCTGCTCCGGATCCAAACAAACACACGAGGAGATGAAAAAATTTGGTGTTTTGGCATGTATGGCTGTATTCCTGCAATGCCCTGGCAAAAGATCTGCTCCTTTAACTGCGGGTGTACTTTCCCCAGATGTGCAGCATGAAGAC
The DNA here is from genome assembly GCA_033980235.1 of Diadema setosum. Lineage (NCBI taxonomy): Eukaryota > Metazoa > Echinodermata > Echinoidea > Diadematoida > Diadematidae > Diadema > Diadema setosum. Next base: position 6,295,165 of record CM067080.1, read on the forward strand.
GGAGGCAATGAAGATGAGGCTCATGACGAGAACTGGAACGGGCCCACTGAAAAAAAAAAACCCAAAACAAAAACAAACAAATAAATATTAATAATTATATTGTATGTGCCATATATTTTACAAACATAATACAAGTCATATTTCTCAAATTGCAAGACAATGCCGAGAGTGGTTGAATTCATGAGAAGTTATTGATATTCAACCTTAGAGATGATATACAGTACAGTCCATTTCTCAAATGGGAGGCAATATTTTTTGCAGGTTATTAATATTGCAAATATCAGTGGACTCTTGAAATTTGTGGAAATAAAATCACCACAATCCATCCTGTGTATAAACATACTGTAAAGCTAGAAACATTCGACGAGGTATGAAACTTTTGCAAATTGCCACTGGCATTTAATGCATTGTGTAGACAAGAACTTTTGTGGGCATTTTACTTTCGCGAACCTTGGCTTCTTGTGAAATTCGCAAAAGTTTCATGCACGTGAAAATCTCTGGTTGAATAGCATGCACTGCATATCTAGAAACAGATATTAAAAGGTACATACAATACATGTACATAAAAATATCATACATTATGACTGACTAAATAAATTGATCGACTAAAAAATTGACTGAATTACTAAAACAAGTAAATATGCTGCAAATCAAAGTTTGGAAATATAACCTGAGACATGCTCTGTACTTCAATTTATTGCTTATCAGCAAATTGATTTGATTTTCATCTAATAATCTTCCCATGAAAAGAATTCTTACTTAGGATCTTCTATGGTCTCATGAATATTTTTCAAAGTGTGCACGGCTCACTGTAATTCATTACCTTGAACAAACTGGCATGCACATAAGTGTAATGTCTTGCAAGATGCAGTGCACTCCCAATATAACAAACACGTTTATAACAAAATTCCGGTTACAACAAAGTAAAAAATTTAGGCCACAACATTATCCACTCTATGTATTTTTATTGTTCATTTCTTCGGTTATAACGAAAGAAAATTGCCGGTCCCGAGGACTTTGTTATAACGGCACTCCACTGTAATGGGTCCTCTGATGGAAAAATAGGAATTATGAGCACACTCACACTTTGAGTCCTGGGGAGTCCTCGGTGTAGAACCGCCACATGCCGCCACTGTTTCCTCCTGCAGCACGCCCTCTTGTGGTGGCACCCCCAGTTTTTCTGGTAAAAACACAAATAAACAAATAAATGAAGATGATAAATAACTGGCACATGCTGCCAGCAGAGGGGATAATAAACAACAAAACATGGAACAAACCAACTGGAAACAGGAGCCAGAATGTGCTTCATAAAATAGGCCAGATTACTTTTTAATGTATTCATGTTTCTGAATATGATTAAATCTTGACTAATTTAAGCATGTTCATACATGCTGTCTGCTTGTCAGGGAAATATGCATATATGTCATCAAGATTTGCATAAAAAATAATTATCTTGAATGTATCAGTAATACTAATCAAAAACTTACTGCGACAACAGAATGGATGCTTTCATAAATAGCCTTTCAATTTATATGTACATGGACAGCACATTAAAAAATCAAGTCTTTTTGCAGTTATTAGGTCAGTACAATGTCATAAAACAAGTATTTATGTTACATACCATCTCTTTGTTGAATATTGTTGTTGCTTTGAATATAGAAGATGCAAATATTTTATCAAATAATCACAGTTTAAGTCCTTCATCTCTTTAATGGACCTTGTCTATTTGCATATTAGTGAATGAAATCAACTCTGCAAAAGACAGTCACTGCGAGTAAGCAATCTTAAATTTCATATACATGTAACATAAAACGTTTGACATGCATGACTGTCACTATGGAAAGAGCTAAAAAGAAATCATAATATGTCAGCTTATTTCTGTTCAATGATGTTCTCACTTGAACTGGAAGTCTGACACCGAGCACGCTCGGATAGAGACCCAACTATATATGAGTTGTCAACCAATGCAAAATTCACTACATAACATGGGTCAGGCCATATCAGGGCAACTACCCTCGGCTAAATACCGTTCGGTGATAAGGTTAGAGTTAAGATTAGGGTTAGGGTTAGGTTTAGGGTTAGAGTTTGGGTTAAGGGTAAGGATTAGGTTCAGGATGAGGATTAGGATCAAGGGAAGGGTCTGGGGTAACTGCCCAGGTGGTAATTGCCCTTGAACTGGGCAAGGCATAGTTGAATAAATGTACAGGTATGTTGACCTACCTTTGTCTGACCTGTGACCCTCCACCTGATCTGGGCGAGACAGATTTGGAAGGAGCGCGTCCCCCTCCTCCTACTGAGGTTGAGCTTGGTGATGAAAGAGCCTGCACACACAAAAATAAGCAAATACTCTCTGATGAATGATAGAAGGTACAACATACAAATTTTGTACATGTCAATTCAAGGACATCCAACCAATAAAAAATTGCATTTTGTACGCATATTACTCACCGATATGGCACGATGTGAAAACACAACAAAACTAAGGATTGAGTTTCTTCAGTTTGTCTCCATCTACAAATGAAAATTTGTTAAGATCGCAACTGCTGATCTGTAAATTAACAAACATGTCAGAAAAAAGGAACCAGTGGGACTCGAACCTGTCATCTACTGCTTTGTAGAGGGAGACAAACTGAAGAAACTCAAACCTGAGCCTTCACCCCTCTGAATAATATATTTCTTTCACAACAAAACTACATAGACAATGAATGTCAGGGAAGGGTGAAATATCACTGACAAAATGTTAATGCAAAGTCTCATCAGTGATTCTTCTGTACCAATGCAATAAAAATGCACAAATCTAACATAAAAAACTTTGAAAATCTACAAAGTTGAAAAACATCTTCATATCAACTCTACCAAACTCTTCTTGTTATTTTCAGACTCTGAACTACATTCTGACAAATTTGTTTCTGAAACCACACTATTATTTGTCTGCCTTACTTTACAGCTGCACTTTGCTTCAATTCCACGATAAATAAAAACTTGAGGATGATGCCTGTTCATCAATCAAAGCCTGTGAAAGGGTGATCTAAAATAACATATAATGTACTAAATGTACCGGTACTTATACATTGCATTTGGAAGTGGGCGTAAAGTTAAACCAAATGTGTGTGCCCCGGCCTCAGTGTTCATACATTTTCTGTGACTTATCACATTGAAATTGTGATGCGGGAGAGGACAAAAATGTGTGTAGAAGTCACATAGCTTATTAACCTATAGCTATACCATGTACATGTAGTCTATACTGGCACATAAACAAGATCATTTTCATGGTTTTTATATTAGACCTGCACTTATCTAGCCTAGTCTATTCTTAGACAGTTTAAGTTGCCAAGATGACGGATACGCGGATTTAGGGCTGGGAGACTAACCATTCCCATGTCTACAATTACATTACTCAGCTGGACATCTGTAAACTAGATACATTTTGTAGATCTATTTTCATTGTCTGACCTGACACTGATCGCATAATTTATTTGCACAAAGGCTACACAAATCGACAATTCTGTTGCTGAAAAATTATTTCCTCAAATCAAGCCACGCGCCACGGCCATAAATAAATAAATACTGTTAGTCCAGTTTCATATTGTCCAAATATTTAAAACAAACACTCGAATCCATGTTAAATCACTAAAACCACACCGAATTTATCCCATCGTGGCCATTGATGGCCGATGGCATGGCTTGCTAAGCTTCAGCTCACCCCTCAGCACAATTGCAGAAAAGACATGACACGACACGTATGCACTACAACTTACACCAATTTGAACACATGGGACATACAGAGTAACAGCTGCTTGCAAGAACCCGTCTGTACTGAGAAGCATTCCGAAATAACATCGAATATACAACATCAAATACACCAATCCATTGGAGAATATAAATTTACACTCAATATTCTACACTGAACCAAAGAACATCTTACTGCATTCCTCCACACTTAAAACAAAAGGCCATATTTCTTACCATATCGGAGTTGTTTTCGGATGAAGCGTCACGACCACAAGCAAAGGAAATTGACACGTCGAGCCAATTTTATTTTCTCGTAGATGGCGCTCTCGAGATTGCGATTACTGTCCGTTCCCGATTGCGACAGTTCGTTTGTGATGGAGGATTGTAACTGAGCTAGTTTATCATTATTTAGTTATTTTACGGCCAGAATGTAGACTGGATAGTCATGTCTCACTATATACTGATTAGTATGTCTTTATATTCAGCATGTGCGGAATAATTAACAACTGGAATAGTCTAATATTGATTTTTGTGCTAATCAAGGGCAGGGTTTAATATGAATAGTTCATGACAGTGAGACGGACTGGACACTAGACAAAGTGGTATATTCATTATTAGCATGACCAGATGGAAATGATCAGTTTGGGTAAATTGTTGAGAGTAAAACTATATCAGTTGGGAGTACACCAATTGGGTATAGACGAGCATAGACCAATTGGGAGTAGACAAGTTGGGAGTAGACCAATTGGGAGTAGACCTATTGGGAGCTAGTAGACCAGTTGGGAGTAGACCAGTTGGGAGTAGACCAATTAGGAGTAGACCAGTTGGGAGTAGACCAATTGGGAGTAGACCAGTTGGGAGTAGACCAGTTGGCAGTAGACCAGTTGGGAGTAGACCAATTGGGAGTAGACCAATTGGGAGTAGACGAGATGGGTATAGACCATATTGGGTATGGACAAACTAGGGTTGGACGATATGATAACTAGACAAAGTGAATGTAGACTGAATGACTTGTAGACGAGGTGGGAGTAGACTAACTAGTAGTAGACAAAATAAATATTAGACGACATGGCAAATAGACATTGTGAGTGTAGACGATTTGGCTATTAGATCAATTGATTTGTAGACGAAATGCTCCTTAGACGAGTTGGGAATTAGACAATACGGGTAGTGGGCAAAGTGGCTATTAGACAATATGGGTACTGGACAAAACGAGATGTAGACCAAATGGGTATTAGACTAATCGGTAATAGACGATATGCCAGTAGACCAATTGGAAAATAGACAAAGTGGCTGTAGACGAGGTGACAATAAACCAACCATGTCACCAAACTGGACCCGGACTCCGAGTTCAGTGATCGTGAACAGAGGGTGTTGCAGCTTCGCAGTGAACAAAATGTCGGTACATGTATCTGCTCTTTGAACATACATTGCATCAAGCTTGAAATGTGGATTTTTGTATTAAATATATACAGTCTATGACCAAGTGAATTTGTCCACATTTGACTCACTGGCACAGAAAGGGATAAGGATACATGGAGATAGGATTTTTGACCCCTTATCAAAGGTTTTTTGGAAGGGGAACATAAGCAGCAAAACATCATGACGTCGGCCTACGTGGTGGCGAAATGTCCAGAGAGAAGATCCGAGGACCAGCCCAGCATGCTTTGTAGCAAAACATGCACAGTAAATAGGCCTAAGTTCGGGAAAATAGGCGGGCCAACACAAGAAAACCCGCACTAGAAAGCCTATCCTTATTTTGGAATTTTTTGGGGTTTTGAAACTATAATAAAAATGGAATCCTAATCTATTTCAGGATTGTTTGGGAAAGATTTGAAAGCTACTCCTAATCAAAAACATTTCGGGAGAAATACTGAAATACCTATTTCAACTATTTTCGGAATTTTCCCTCCGAATTGAGCCCCTGTACCCTTTCCCCGAAAAATCGGGAACGCGCTTGCGGTATGATGAGGCGTTAGACATGTCATATCTGTTAATCTTTCTCTCTCTCTCCCTCTCTCTCTCCCTCTCTCTCACTCTCTCTCTCTCTCTCTCTAATCCAAGGCTGGCGGAGCGTTTTTCAGACTGAGGGGGGGGGGGGGGGGCACTTCCGGGTTTCATGAACTAACAAGGGGAAGAAAGAGGCATTCAGCGCAACTTCTGGTGCCACTTCCGGGTTTCTTCAGCTGACAAGCAAGCAAGCAAGCAAAAAAAAAAAAAAAAAGGTCTTCAGTGCAAAAACATAGGGCCTAACCTTACCGCGCTCACACAAGGTCTCTATCTATTTCTTTCTAGTGCCACTTACGCACTTTCGGGGCAAAAAAAAAAAAAAAAAGTGGGGGGGGGGGGCAAAGTGATGACACCTTATGTATTCCTTTGTATGGTGCCAAAAAAAGGGGGCCTGGCCATATAATCAGTATTCATTTTATTCATTCATTTTGTGGTTTTCATATTTTATCGCTAGGAAAATTGAGCAAAAAAAGTTCTTGATCTGTAATTATCTCGAAACCGCTCGTTTTTTTTTCTGTTATTTCGTGCAGCGCCCCCATTGTGGAATGTGATAACATATGGTACACTTGTCTGTTTACTCCTTAGAGCTGTATACAGCTCTATGGTTTACTCGCACTTGCAGTTGACCGCCAATCATGTTATATTATTGTAAACAGCTGTAGGAGATGACTCTTGTAAATCTTTTTGGTCATTCGACCTGTCTTAATATTAACCGTCCCAGGCTGACATAGGCCTACCTGAAGAGGTTTATAAATACTCCTCCATGTTTGGATTTTCAACCCTGATAATTGTCACGGCACTGAAAAACAGCTCGACTCTCGAGCAGATGTAGGCCTATTGGAAACACCCTTTGTCTCAACATTTTATACGTCTTCCTCATCATTTCTCGAACACACGCACAACTAATCATCAACCAAAGTGATTCAAGAATTAATTTGAAATGATGTCAAACTATATATTTTATCCGGAGGACATCCAAATTGTATTCTCATCCGGAAGTATGAATGGCATATAATATCATAATTTTATTAGCCAGTGGTCAGAGGGATCGTTTGAGCGATGATCTCCCGATTTTATCCGATAAAGAAGTCGACCCAGCAGGGGCCTGTTCGGTTTCAGCACAATGCATTCGTCCAATGTGATCGGGGTCATGTGATGTGCCAGTGTCACAAAACACGTCACAAGTGTCTGGGCAATCAGCCAGCAGCACGCATGTTTACATACACACTCTGCCCACCATGCAGCTGAATGACAGACCGACTGTCGTCAGTCAACGACGACATCACTTGGGCTCAATGCAGTGAACACACGGACAAAATGGGGATTCTAATCTCAATTTCTGCCATAGGTAGCATTTTTATGGTAGCAACGTCTTGGTTGTACATTCTTTCTATCAATTACCCGTCGCAGTCGTCGAATTCAAGGTAGAATCTTCCTTTATCTTTATTCGGAGTACTTTGTCGCAAGAGTGCAGTATGTAGTAGTCCCGTGTACTTATAGCTATGTAGGGGTTGTAAGCAATTTTTGCAATTCAATTCAATTCATTATCATGGATAAGCCCATTTACCAATAGGTCTATACATCATTACATGCTCACAAGAAGATAAATTCACACTAGAAAGTCTCGAAAGGATGGTCACCGAATAGAAATATTGTATCAATCACAAATATACGTGATATCTTGCTACGTAAAAGAATGTTTGGAATCCGAAATAAAAAGAGTGAAACTCCTTCTCTAACACGTTAAAAAAAAAAAGAAAAAAAAAAGTAGATTTTAAGTGAAAATTGTAATTTATTGTATGTTGCCCTAGACTAGTGTAAAATAAAATCAGTTCGATTGCATAACAAGTCAGTTGCAGTTTCCACATCCGTCTTAATTCAAGATGTATTTGGGCGACAAAGTTTGTCTATAAACGTCCACCATAAGCATGATAAGGGATTGATTTGATAAGATATTTAAATTTTATTGGTAGCCGTGTAAATTACACTGAATTTGACAAAATTGTTACTAACTTTACTAGACCTATAATAATGCAGCCATCCAGGCTGCTGGGCATGCCACATTATATAGATGATGACTGGCGGGGGAGGGAACATACCGAATGTTCCACCCGAAGGGTTTGAAATGCTATTTGAGGTCGTCTCAGGACTTATAGCCTCCCGACCCGAAATAGCATTTCAAACCCTTAGGGTGGAACGTTTGGTACATGTTCCCGACAACAAAAGTCATCATCTGTTCTTTAATTTTATACGAGTTAGTCAAATACGTCAACGTCAACCACCAGCACAACGCACTCGATCGCTCGTGCAGAGCCAAAGTCACTGTGCGCGTGCGGGTCCTTCTGTCATTTGTTCCATGAAAATGTTTTCCCATGGGAGAACATTACAAAGAATGTTCTCCCATGGGCGAACATAACGAATGTTCCTCCATCACGTTACTGTGTTTAGCCAATCACTAACCGGTAATTGACTAACCCATTTAATATAAGACTGTAATTCATTTACCTAGTACAGTAGGGGCCTAAGCACAGCACAGCATACCGTCTATTTTGATGTCAAGGCAATGATGTTCGTGATGTACAAACGGCAAGGCACAGAGATATTTACAATTGTAGCAAGTGGGTGTAGATCTTTACACCCCCCCCCTCCTGCAGGTTGGACCCCTTGTGGGATTTGGGGGGGGGGGGGGGCATAATGAGAAAATGACATTGTCTGGTGTTGTGCTTCATGTAGAGTACTGTGATGTGAATAAATATTTTATTTCTTTGAATGCCATACAAAGATTCTGTTTAATAACAATCACTCTTCGTTTTTTTTTCCCCTAATTCAATGCAGTCATGTTGAACTCGGCTTTCCAAGTAACCTGGAGGAGTTGAAGGACACGGTTGACTTGCTCCAGCAGTACAAGAGTAATAACATTGCATACATCATGCTGCTATTCTGCAGTGCCTATTTGTACAAACAGACTTTTGCCATTCCTGGATCAGTGTTCATGGTAAGTCGTTTTAAGGGAAAGTTTTCACAAAATGTATGGTAGTGGAGTTAGTGAATGCAGAAAGCTTACTGAAATGCTTGGCAAAACTTAGAGTTTGATACAAAAAACAATTCAGAACAAAACAAAGAAGTCACTTTGTTTTACTTTGTTCTTGAATATCTCTGCCATTTCAAAACTGATTTTCATCAAATAAACTTTGAATTCCTCTTAGAATTGCATGCTAGAGTATGCAATTTAGTGATTTCTAATTATCTGGCAAAAAATTTTGATCTAAATTCCCCATCTCAACAAAAGCTATACCAATTTACCATCCCTCTAAGCTGTGCAATGAACATAGTCATTACCATTTATGCCTAGATTAGTGTTGACTTTCCGCAGACATTTCGCCTCTTCCAGTTAAACATTGTTATCGGGTTGTTTCACAATAATTTCGATATCGATTTCGAAGTTGATTTTTAAAGTTAAGATAAGTTAGAATTATAAGTTTTAAAGTTAAGATCAACTTAAAATTATAGTATGTCAGTGGTTTTTCTATTCAGTTTTATTTCATTTGTTTCACTAATTCACTTCAGTTGTTGCTGAAATTTACAGACAAATTTCTCTATCCCCCCCCTTTAAAAAAAAAAAAAAATGTGTATCAATGGCTGCATGTAAAAGTCACCAAAATGATTATTTTTATTTGGAAGTTAGAATATCATTGAAGACATACACGGCATACCCAAATTCTGAAATGAAACAATCCCCAGAAAATGTTGGATCATATGCAACCTCATTTCCACCTTGTGCCACCCTCAGAACCTACTGGGCGGTGCCCTCTTTGGTACGTGGCTGGCGTTTCCGCTGTGCTGCCTTCTCTCCGCCTGCGGGGCCACCTTCTGCTACCTCCTCTCTCATTTCTTTGGCAGAACCCTCATCATGACCTACTGTGCCGAACGGGTGAAGCCACTTCAGAAGCTCGTGAGTGATGTTCTGTGTGGGTCTAGCAGAGACTCCAACCCCAAGCACCTTCTGATCTGGAGATTCTCCTGCCCGAAACCCCTAGCAAACGGGAGACTCCAAGTAGATGTGTGCGAACCTCGAAGTTCCTAGGGTTCTAGATGTTCTCTGGTGCTATCTAAGGCTTATTTTTTCATCATACGTTAGCAATAAGTAAGAAATCCTTTCCACCGGGAGACACAGAGCCGGGGCGGGAGAAATCAAATCTCAAGCGGGAGAACAGGAGATTTTGCAAAAATGGGCTTTCGGCGGGAGATCTCCCGTCGAAAACGGGAGAGTTGGAGTCTCTGGTCTAGGGCAATTTCCCCCAGACCCTTCCCCTGACCCTAACCCTAATCCTTACCCTGAACCTAATCCTAATTCTAACTCAAACTCTAACCCGATCCCTAATCTTTACTCGAACCTTATCACTTAACCAGTATTTAGCTGAGGGGATATGGTCGGGGGGTGGGGGGGGGGGGGAGTAATATTGCCCTGATGTCTTTTGTGTTTGTGTGTTTGGTTATAGGGTCTGTTTGCCCATTAACCATTCAATCTTTATTTATCTGAAGGAATCAAAATTTTGCATGGGCATTACTGGCAAAATACATCTGTATAAGGTGAGAATTGACACAGACGTGTACACAACAGGCAAACCAACACAGATTACTTTTGATATAAATATATCAACATCACAATACGGATCAGTTATGTAACTTAATGAGTAAGGAAGCCGAGAAATTGACTTGAAAAAACAAACAAGCAAACAAAAGCCAAAACCAAGAGGCAGGCAAGGTGATGCTTGGTGCCTGATGGCTGTTTTCCATTGTCTGTCCCAATTCCCTATTCTCCATGTTATGTCCCATGTCTTTTATTTGTTATTGTCGCATTGTATGTAAGTCCTTGTTCAAAGCCCCGTCAATGTCAATGTCCATGTGTGTGTCCCTGTCTTTGTCTCTGTCCTTGTCTCTATCTCTGTTTTGCATCTTTATCTACAATCATAACTTCATCACTACAGTCAACCTTGTTTAAGTTGACCTTGCATAACTCAAATAATCCCTAAGTTGAAAGTCTTTTCAAGCCCTCTTCTCTTTATATTATACCCTCATTAGTCAAATTTTCTCTAAGTCTAAGCTATTTCTTTGGTCCAAGTAGATTCGTCTTAGGCGAGGTAGACTGTACATATCATTTCTATTCATTTATGTCAAGGGCACTAGCGACAAGTTTTTATGCCTCCGCAACGAAGTGGCCGGAGGCATTATGTTTTCGGGTCGTCCGTCCGTCCGTCCGTACGTCTGTACGTCCGTCCGTACGTCCGTCCGTACGTCCGTACGTCCGTCCGTCCCGTTTTGTTTTTGTCGATATCTCAAGAACCGTGTGGTGGTTTTACATCAAACTTGGTATGAGGGTATATCCTTGGGGGATAATACTTTGTGTGGATTTTAGGGTCACAGGGTCAAAGGTCAAAGGTCACAGGTTATTTTGTGGAAAAAAAAATTGAAATTTCATGTTTTTCTCCATATCTCGCAAATGGTTCAAGGTATCTTCATGGAACTTAGTATATATGCTTGTACCGACGGGCAGTGATTATCTAGGGAAGTTGGGGGTCATGGGTCAAAGGTCAAGGGGGTCAAAGGTCAAGGTCAACTCCTCAAAATAGCACTACTTTCTTTAAAATGCAATATGCCTGAAGGGTTGTTTTTTTTAAACTTGATGTATGGCATGTATTACCCAATATATATTTTTGGGGAATTGCCAAAAGGTCAAAGGTCAAAAGGTAAAAGGTCAAGTGAAAGTGCTAAATTGCACTTTTTCCTCCATATCTCGAAAGTAACTCAAGGTATCATGAAACTTACATATTTATGCATGTTCTACCTTACAGTGATTCTCTGTGGAACTGTGAGGTCAAAGGTCAAATGAAAGGTTTAGATAATGCTATTTTCCCATTTGATACTGAAATTATACTTTTTCTCAATACCTTAAAAATTACTCAATGCATAAACTTATAAAAGGGTCAAAAGTCAAGTAAAAATCATCAGTTCCCCAAATACCTGCTCTCTGACATTTTAATCATTCATCCAATTGAACCTAGTTCTAGGAAAGTGAACATTCAGCACATTTGTGTCAAACCTGTCATTTCAATATTTTGCCAATTGTGTGAAACTGTCATCACACATTGTCAAGACATTGTCAAGACATTGTACTATACTATATTAGGAGAACCATGCATTATGGCGGAGGCATATCAGTCGCCGTAGCGATATATCTAGTTTTCTTGTAAAGATATGCCCCCAGCATGTTAAAGATGATAGCATTGTTTTTCGTACATATGTATATTGTTTGCTGGAAATATATGTAACTGAACTAAACTGAACATACAAACGTGTAACTGAAAGCATTTGAGAAAGGAAGAAATGAGAGAAAAGGTGATAATGAAGAATAGCAGAACAGTCATCTGGGTATGAAAAAAAATCCATCATCGGTTAATTGCAATTACTTTTTAACAAGTATATGGCAGAGTATGCATCTTTGTCATGGTACATGTGGCAATTCACAATAGTATCATTACTGAATAATCACATTTAATTTCTTTCGTTTCTATCTCTCTCATTCTGTGCAGGTGCAAGACAACCTAGAAGGACTGTTTTTCTTCCTCCTCTTCCTGCGTCTCTTCCCCATGTCACCAAATTGGTTTCTCAACATGGCCTCTCCAATCTTGGACGTTCCTGTGCTCCAATTTTTCCTGTCTGTGTTTGTAGGTAAGATGCAGAAATATAGCATTATTCTTCTCCTCCTCTCCTCCGCCTTTTCCCCCTCTTCTTTGTGGTGATTGGGAAGGGGGTTTGCATATCATTTCATGCGTATGAAATGTCTTCATGGAGGTCCTTGCAGTAGCTGTAATTTCCTAGATGTGAATTAAAAGTGTAATTTTGTGCTTGAAATACATGTAGTATTTTCCCCCTTTTTTTCATGTTTGCACCAGAAGATGGAATGTAAGCAGGAATCAGCATGACATATGAGCCCTGTATAATGAAAGTTCTCAGTTGCTTATATGTGTGATAGGAAGCATAATTCAAGGTAAATATACATGCTGAACAAACTGTGTAAGCGGTTTTATTGCTGATTGATAGCAGAACTGAGTAGCCAGTGATAAACTGGAGGTGAATGTCAGAGTACTGTGAACATGTAGGGCCTACATTTCCACATATCGTGAAAGTGTGATGATCTGTAAGCTCATGAATGCATGGAACTTTTGAGTGGGTGCTCGTGTACATGTATGCATGTCTTTAAGGAATATGCTATAATGTGTAAACTTCTGTGGTTCTTGGTAACTCCGTATGGGCCATTTTTTGTTTTTCAAAATTTTGATTTTTTTTTTTGGTCCATTTAGGTCTTGCCTGTGCATACGCAAGAGTTAACCTTTCAATATAGAATCACTTTTTGAAAGTCATTTCCATTATTTTGTATGGTGTGTTAAGACCAAGATACGGTATATCAATGGATGAATGATGAAATGCAATTGTATTGCTAGTTCTGTAATTCAGTTTGTGGATCTTTTTAAGCATTAACTTGCCTTGTTATGTTATAAAAGGAAACAAATGTTTGATAAGTGTTGTCAATTGAAACGAGATTCTATGAGAATAGTAGTGAGAGCTCCAGATGATCATAAACGTTGCTTCGTGATGAAATTGCTGTGATTTCCACATTTACGCAATGTTTTTCTGCCCTCACGAATCATCATACAGGACTGATGCCATACAACTTTATATGTGTCCAAACGGGGTCGCTGCTCTCCGAAATCTCTTCAATAAGGGACGTTCTCACGACGACGACGATGCTGAAATTGGCAACAATGGCAGTTGTTGCTCTCCTACCGGGCATTTTATTCCGGAAACAGAAAGCCAAGATGAACTAAGAGGGTCGGTCTGTGTGTAAAACAGGGTTTTAATAAATGAATTAAATCATTCCACTTCTATGCAAAAGTCTAGTACCATTGAATGAGAATATACTGTGAAGGTGGCTTCACTTCTGATGTGTACTCTGGTGTAGACTTCTGGACATGTGTTGTTTGTATATTTTGGAGAAGAACAAAAATCAGGTATTTTGTAGATTGCTACTGAGACAAAAAGAATGAGGTGCCATTTTGTAACAACAGAAAACACAAAACCCATAAAATATGAAGCTGTTTTCTCAAAGCAAACTGTGCTTTAATTCTAAATGTCCCCACTGCCAAAAGAGGTTAGGGAAACACACAATTCCTGCACTTCATCTGAAATGTACCATGAAAAGCTTCATTATGGAAGTTTCTTGATCAGTTTTTGGCAGTAAGGCAAGTCTAGCCTAACCTGATTTGGTCTCTTTTCTCATGGTTTTTGACATCTCACATCTGTTGTGAGAAGGTCATACTAGACATTCTGCTAATAGAAAACGGGGGTCAAAGGTTAATCATGCCGTTTTTGTTTACAAAACTATGCACACTCAATTCTCTCTCAACATGGTCATGCTTCTATTTGTCTGTGCAGTAGGATGTTGTGTGCTGTCGATAAGTCCATTCCAAAGCCCTATGTAACTTTTGAATTGAATTGTTAATTAAAGCAAACTTGTATACTCTTATAATCTATGCACTTTTCAACCCGATCATGAAGATTGATGACCTTACAAATACCTCTATTAGACACGGCATGGAATATTTGGTATATGGTATGTGGTATTACTGAGAAACCAAGTATTTTTTGAACAGTTTTCTTTTTAGAAAACAATTGTAGAGTTCATCCATTCTTTACACAAGAAATCAGCTAAAATTACATTCTCACAAGACATCTTTCCTGTTACTGTTTTCAGGCCAGTGGGTTTTCATTCCCTTTGAATCTTCATTTTAAGGAGAAGCAAAGATTTCACAACATCATTGAATTCTTGACAGATAGCATTCACAACAATAGAAGCCCTGTAAAAATTCTTGTGAAATGACTGCAACTGAACAGAATTATGTATACTGTTACTTTAGCCTGTTACAAGCCTTCTTTAGGAGATGCGTTACAGGTAAAGAAATACAACATGAGTATAAAAAAGTGTATGTTTCCTCCATATGCCAGAGAAAAGAAAATAATCAAATTTGGAAGGTTGTGTAAATTCCAAGAAACTTACATTCAGGGACTTCTACAATTGTCCTACTTTGTAAATGACCCTGTGTAACATTCAGTTTGGCACAAGCCTTTTAAGGTAATGGTTATGTTATATGAAAGCTATGCAATTACAAAAAAAAAGTAGCATTTATTCTGCAAAATTTCATCTGGCTTGCAGGAAGTACCGGTACTGTCAATAACGAGAGTAATGTGCAATGTATGTTTCAACATGCAGGTACTTCATTATTATACACGGTTTAGTGTGTAGGTAAGGTCTGGGTTTCAGGGAGCAGTTTACATGAAGGTAAGTAGAATAGGAATGATGGCCTTCAATGTGTCTGTGCATTTTGCTGTTATCTCGCTAATGTGCTTGCCAATAATATACAAAGAAAACTCTTGTGTTTGTAATTTAATGTCAAAATTCAATACAGTGTGTACTTACATGGTGCCAATTGAGGTGATGTATGTTTGACAGGCTTTTTGACTCTTGAGTGAGCAAAAATCTTAAAGAGTTTCTATATGAGAGCAGGGTAGTGTAGTCAAATGTTGTGAAGATCTACAAATACTGGTAGTGTCAAAAGTATTAAGTTTTATGACAGCACTTTGTTTTGTAGAATAAACTGAAAATGTCCTTTTGTACTCAGGATTTGTATCATGAGAACACTCAGGAAGAAAGGACTGGGTATAACATGTTTTCTTCATCTCTCACACACGTACACAGTAATATATTTTTCTCAGACAAGCCATGAAGTGCTAGAACCCTGCCAGTAGAGAATTACCGTATAAATAAAGCTGTATCTTGTCATTTCATAGGCCATCTAGGGTTTGTTGCCTGTGCTGTTTATAATGCATACTGGTACAGTTCATCAACCAAATCTGTGTGTATCATATTATTCATTATTTATACAGAATGATAATAACACAATGTAACAGTGCTCTACTGTTACTTTTTATACACTTGCACAAATTATCAAATTCCCAGTGATAAGAGTCTTGTGCTGAAGTCCTGATGGAAAGCGGTTACACGCAAAATATTTCTGCATTATCATCAGTCAATTATTATGATTTAATAGTATGATTACAATGATTATTTCTCCTCTTTACACTTGGCAAGATAAAGGTAAATTGATGTGGCAGTTCTCTTTTGTTCTCCTGTATCTTTTTAGAATTTTTCATTTTTAAAGATAAACTGTCTGAAGTCTGTCACTAATTCATTTAATTAAATTTATTGCAATATGGTACCAAAGAGCATTAACTGTAATAAAAAAAAAGTACAGAGAGAGAGAAAACATGTTTTGTTTAATCCCGTTCTGTTGGTAACATGGAAACTGTATGACGTTGAAAATGAAAAGGTGAAAGATTGATTTTTGTCGTTGTGAATGATGAACTTTGTACAATGTTGTGTTATACTGCTTAGTGCTTATTCCGCAGTATTTTTCTTTTCTATTTTATTATTTTTTTTCCCCGTAGCTGCTGCGTGCCAATTCAAAATGATTAAAAAGAAAAATCCCTATTCTACCACAGGTGACATAGCAATTCAAACACTGATGTTTTGACTGTCTGCATATATTTCAGCTAATAGAGTCATCTGTTTTATTGCATGGGTCAATCAGAATACTTTGACTGTTATGCATACCTTCAACTTGAATTTGTCACGAGATATGGTCCTTTCCATCTTCGCTGTAGTTTCGGAGACAAGCCCTTCGTCTTTGCGGGGTTGAAATACCACACAAATTTCCCGACTTGTAAACCATCCTTTTTCGCTCTCTTGTCATTTCTGGTGTCTAGCTGCTTTAGCTAAATTCCCTCTGGCTCTTTGATGTGCTGTCCTCATATTCTTCCTCAGCTCGTGCGCATAGTTCGACTTCATTTTCAGGGTCACTTTGACAGGCCACATTGCCCCAGAGCACGATGTGGAACTTGTCATCATTTTGGAAGAGTTGAATCCGTTGCCTCTTGTATGTCGGCATCTGGACATAATCATTCATCTCTGAAATTTTTCCCTGAAGTGTGAATCTGGTCGTGCTTTGGGTGACATTCGAGGGCTGCTCCCACACCTCTGTCTCTGTTTCCTTTGGGGTAGCTGCAGACCGACCCATTCTCCCGGTTCCTCAGTCTCATGACTCTTCCGCAGTGGGCTTGTCCTCCGCCGCGGACTCCTGCTTCTGGGGGTCCTCCTATGAGGACTTCTCCTTTGAGGGCTCCTCCCTCTGCCCATAGGACTCTTTCCCGTTGGCATGTCACGGTGTGTCTTTTCATGGGCCCCGAGGTTGTCGATCCTGCCATAGCTGCGGTCGCATTCATGGCACTCAAAACGCCTCGGATGCCTATGCTGACTTTCGATGTGCCTCTGCAGACTCCGGTGGTGGCCAAAATACTTTTGACCTATGTAACACTTGAATTTCCGCCCACATTGAAACGTGGGAACCTGCATCAGAAAACCAAAAGAAAGGAACAACACTGGTTCCTTCAATTAAAATACCCAACCTAAGTATTATACATGTAAACCAAAAGGAACACAAATATCTCATTTATTCATCACATTTCAAGAACCAATCATTTTGGGCCATTCTCTGCCTTGGAGGGTTTCGATGTGGTGCAGGGATAGGCATTCACCTAGGTGCTGGGATGGGGACATCCGGTTCGGATTTTTCTTCAGGGGGTGTCGCTTCTGATTCGGTGTCTGATGACGTCGGAATCTCCTCTCTGATCTCTTGCTCTGTCTCACTCTTCTCGCCCGGAAGGTAGCTTGAGTCTACTACCGGCTCTTCGATCCAAGAATCTAATGGTTCCCCTTGATAAGGCTTCAAACGGTCTGAGTGAACAACTACCATTTTGCCATCGGGTTTCATTTGAAGTCTGTACACAACATCAGAGAGCTTATGTGTCATGAGATATGGTCCTTTCCATCTTCGCTGTAGTTTCGGAGACAAGCCCTTCGTCTTTGCGGGGTTGAAATACCACACGAATTTCCCGACTTGTAAACCATCCTTTTATGCATTCTTGTCATATGTCCTTTTCTGGTGTCTAGCTGCTTTAGCTAAATTCCCTCTGGCTCTTTGATGTGCTGCCCTCATATTCTTCCTAAGCTCCTGCGCATAGTCAGACTTCATTTTCAGGGTCAATTTTCTCGTCTTCTCTAGTCGTTTCCATAGTAAGATCAATGGGGAGACTTACCTAAAGACCTAACATCAACATATTCGGTGACTCTCCTGTGGACTCCTGGGGTGAGAATTGATAGCCAAATAAGGCCTGGGGAACTTGCTTGTCCCAGTCACATTGCCTTCTGGTCGGGTCGATCATCATAGACACCATGGATACGAGCGTGCGGTTGAACCTTTCTATGAACCCATCAGATTTCAGGTTATACGGCGTTGTGCGAGTTTTGTCGATTCCCAGGATAGAGCACATCTCCGCAAACACTTGAGATTTGGAATTTCGTCCTTGGTCCGAGTGCAATTCCTGAGGTACTACGAATCTGTATACAAATTCATGGACAAATTTCTCAGCCACATTGCCCCAGAGCATGACATGGATCTTGTCATCATTTTGGAAGAGTTGAATCCGTTGCCTCTTGTATGTCGGCGTCTTGACATCGAATAATCATTCATCTCTGAAATTTTTCCCTGAAGTGTGAATCTGGTCCTGCTGCCGCCTGTCCTCCCATGTGGTGAGGTTTCTCTGCTTGACGTGGTTGTGGTCGTCTGCTATGTGTTGGCATCCTTAAACCTGTTGATCGATGTCTTTTCCCACTCACGAGAAGAAGCGTGAGGTCCTCGGTGATGTTCAAACAACAGAGAGATAGGTCTCTTGTCCGTTAGGATACCGTTGTCAAATATGCTCGCAGTAGGTGTCTGTTCTCGTTCTCGTACCCTCAGAAATGCGACGGTTGATTGCTCCATTTCCAATCGTTCCAGCTTTCCGCGGAGGAGACGATTTTGTTCCAGCAGCAGTTGATTCTTATCTCGAGAGTGTTGCAGTTCTTCATCACCTCGCTGCACTTCTGCTGCCAGCATGTCAAGTTCTTCTTTAGGGTCTAGAGCTGAATTTTGGTTGGCCATTGCCAATTGTTTGTTTTTGGTGACAAGCGCCTGCAGAAAATGGAATGTAGCAACCTGATGAAACGATACAGTTATGATGGTGCCTGTTTACGGCGATTCAGGGGAAGTGCTCATAGCGACGAGATGTTGGCACCTGAAGGCGATGGAGTACCGGAGGCACCTGTGAGCTTGAGGATGCCCTGTAGGTAGAGTTAACTCCTGCAGAGGACGTCTATGGGTGAAGTTATAGCGCCTGAAGGTGACGTGTAGGTGAAGTGGCGCCTGCAAGTGACGAGTAGGTGAAGTGGCGCCTGCAGGTGACGTGTAGGTGAAGTGGCGCCTGCAAGTGACGTGTAGGTGAAGTGACTCTAGGCAAGCCTCATGGGAATACGTCTGACGAATACGATGTAGAGGTGAAGGCACCTTTGCGTACTGCGTAGGTGACAGCTCTAGGACTTTACGGCGTAGGTGAAGTGGCGCCTGCAAGTGACGAGTAGGTGAAGTGGCGCCTGCAGGTGACGTGTAGGTGAAGTGGCGCCTGCAAGTGACGTGTAGGTGAAGTGACTCTAGGCAAGCCTCATGGGAATACGTCTGACGAATACGATGTAGAGGTGAAGGCACCTTTGCGTACTGCGTAGGTGACAGCTCTAGGACTTTACGGCGACTTGTAGTTAACGCATTAGATTGCATATGTCAGTGATGGCGCCTTTAGGCGTCATGTAAATGAAGTGAAGTACGAAATTTGAATAAGATCGGAAAGTCTTGCAAACAATATGAACTAATACAGCAGTACAATCAAAATCCTTCAATATGCATGACAGATCCCACCGCTGCCGCCAAATGTAACACAACTGGGCCGTTGTGCGTTGATGTTGGGGCTCTCATGTCTTTGCATACATAGGAATCATTTTCTCTCATCACCGTGTTCATATGGAACAGAAAAGTAGTGATTACACTGGCATAGCCAAGGTAATTGAATTGCAATGACACAAGTGCCCGCTGACTCCCTTCACGCCTGTCCATCTCCAGACGTGGCTAGAACGCAACTGCCCTTTACTCAGTACACATGCATACAGACTTTTATTTGTAACGTGCACGTGACTTAACGCATGTCTCATACTTATCCAGATACTCGAACGTGCGTACACGCACCATCGTGACTTACATCGTGACATCACTTTGTTACAGTATCAATGGCAATTTGTTTATACACTGTATGAAAGTGTTCTGCTATCATGTGAGCATATTTTTATCGAACTTCTCTGAATGGTATTTGACTAACCCAGGCATTATAACAATGTGATCTACCACACTGTAATATATATTTTGTTGTGTTTAATCTCTGTAAACAGAATTTTCACATCCTGAGTACTTTTAGGAGACAGGAATACTTGAGAGTACAAAGCGCATTTTTCTTTCAAAAAAATATGTGATAAGTACTCTTTCCTTCTTACAAAAATCAAGTGGTCAGTAATCATAAGTACAATGTCGTATTTGACTCAGATGAAGGCAATTTATAGAGTTTACCACACCATAGAGCTGTATCATATTCAATATGTAATATTGTTTTTAAAATTATGTGACATTGTACTCTTTTACTTGAAATAAAAACAGTAATGATACACAAATATTTGGTCTCAAAAGGAAGTAGTTAATACGATGGAGACTGCACCATATTTGATTAAACCAAATGTGAGCTTTGACAAAACAAGGCAACATTGTGCTACAGTTTGAACCGTATACTTCATTTTATAAAAGCATAGTAATTATTCACAGCTTTGAAAACAAAAAACAAAAAACAACCATAGTCAGTTGCAGTTATATATCTTAACACAGAAATATATTGCATCCCTTATTTTTTTTTTTTTCTGTGGGGTAGATGCGTCCTCCTTTAAATAGTACTCCTCAGTACAGCATGATAACTTGAATGAGTAAGACATTCAGCCTTCTTGGTACACATTATACATGTATTTATCTATGCCACACTCATTCTGAAAACCATGGTCTATTGTATAAGTTTTTATTTTTGCGAGGGTTATATTTTCGTGAATTTCGTGAATCACTGCTTGACCGCTAATTTACCAACATGCAAAAATGTCGCCATGCACTAGGGTAATAGTGCACTCATGTTAGCATTGTGTCCATTCGTGAAAACAACATCCCACAAAAATGTCTCTGATCTCCTAATTTGCGAATATACATGTATTTGTATGCGAAAATAACAGCTTATACAGTAATTTTCAAGACCATGATTGCAATAATTATGCATGCCCTACTACAGGGTATAGTTATGGGCACTTCACAGACATTCTCACTGCAAAACATACAAACACACACACACACACTCCACTCCATGCCCAAAGGACTATGATCTCATAATTAAAGGGGCTGTACAGTACTGGTTGAGGTGGGGATTCATGTTTTGAACTTTCCTAAGTGAGATAATGAAAAACCTCTTATGAAATATTGAAAGAGCATGTAATTTTAAGAAGGATTCAACGTTTATTCGATGAAAATTGGTTTTCAAATGGCTGAGATATCCAAAAAAGTGATGATAATAAAAGACTACAGGCCACACCTTTTGTTAGGATCCCTTTGTTTCAACTTGGTTTTTGGATATCTCAGCCATTTCAAAACCGATTTTCATCAAATAAACTTTTGATATCCCTTACAATTGCATGCTTTCTGACATCTCATAGAGTGGTTTCTGAATATCTTGCAAAACGTTAAAAGCTAAATCCTCACCTCGACCAGAACCATACACAATCTTTAAGCCTGTCCCACTTTATATAAAATGCCCTTTCCCCGAACACAAACCAAGGATATCAAGCGCTCAGAAAAAGGAAGTGCAGAATGTTATGTTGGCAACAAACATGTCTCCAAGCAAATCGAAAACAGAGACTCTTGAAGTGGACTCACATTTAAAGAAAACTCATTTACCTGGTAAAACAAAAACAATTGAAACAAACAGACAAAGAAATCTTGCATCTTGACAGGCACACAATATCACCTTTTCATAAATTTTATTTAATCTATTTTTTGTGTTTTTGTTTTTTTCTCAAATACAAAACAACCTTTAGACAAATATCAAAGTTGGCTTTGATAAACAAATATGATTGCATTCCATTTGTTATAGTCAACTTGAAAATGGAACAAAATTGCACTTCAGACAACAACAACAACTAAATACACCTGTGCTATTCTCAGGGAATTTGAATTCTGATACCATGGAACCTCTTTATAAAGAGGTCAGGTATAACAAAACCCTCTAATATAACAAGGTGATTATGCAGGCTCAAAATCTATATATTTCATCATTTTTGTGACCCGACACAATGATACACTGGATATTATAAGGTATAATTATCATGAATTGTTGGTCCTCATTATCGATGAGATTTCCTGGTACAGTAGGGCCTATGCTGTTTCAACTGATGGCAGTTGTAAGCAAATGTAAGACCATGGTTTATCATTTCAAACATGGCAGTAAGCATTAATGGGGAATTACTCCCAATTATAGACATGTATACGGATTTAGGGAATGAACAATATTAGTAGAAAACATCAGTGAAGTTGGAGGAAAATTTCTTCTAAAAGTTATTAATTCTTAAAATTTTGGCATCACCATCCCTAGATAAGAAGGCTACACTGTTTACGTCATAGTAGTGGAGCAATTTCAGGAAAATATTTAAAGAAAATTCCACATTCTATTTTAGAATATTCTACATGTATTTTATTTAGCATAATAAAAGAGCACTTGACTCATAATGCTTCGGAAGGCAGAGGGTAATAATACTACCCTCAACATATATATCAGTCATAAGTTGAGGGAGTGAGTAGTATTTTTAATGAAAAATATGAAATGTTGCGGAATTCTCTATAGGCTATGCTAAACTTTATATAATTCCATAACTGACATCACAAATTGTTGTGGGCTTCTTATTCAGCAAATGAAAGAACACCTCATTGATGTAATCAATAGGCCTATTATGACAATTCAGAACTCTTGAAAATAGATTGTCCTATTTTCCTCAAACTTCACTGATGTGTTCTATTAATATTTTTGAATTCACTGAATCTGCATATATGTTTGGGGTAGATTCCCCTTTAATACAAAATGTACATCAGTTTTCACCATTTTCTCCACAACCATTCCGATCAGTGTGTATTTGTTATTATAAGTATTATAATAACAAATTGTAATAGCTACATATGCAGTCAATATATGCCACGAATATTGACATATTCATGAGAACCTATAATGAAACTGAGAGCTAACAGTTACTAGTAAGTGGTGTTTGATTAAGTTCATAGCCGATCTGACAGTTTGTTGCCTAGGATACTATGATATAATTTTAGTCACCCTGTGGTGACAGGGTGGCAAAAATAAGCACTTTACCTCATTGGTATCTGCTTGTTTGTTTTATTTCTATCTTAATTTTGTTTTAATTGCCGCATAATCTATTTGTTCCATTACACAGAACTGGAATTGGGTTCATACTTTGAAAAGACAGTCATTTTGAAAGTACATTTGAATGTTATTTGCATATCACATTCTTAAGCCTCAAAAGGGGGCCAACATACCGTTACACACAATACAGTCAGCAAGAGTAGTGACAGATTCTCTTGACCCTCAGCTAAATGATGTATATAAACTTGTTTTTTTTTTGGTTTTTTGTTTTGTTTTGTTTTTAATCCTGCACAGCTCAGAAGCCCACACTAAGAAAAGGAAAGGCAAATTATTTGGGATTTGCGTCATTGCTGACAAGAAGAAACAAACAAGAACAGCATTCATGGTCGACTTCAGCTGCTAATCTTTTCACACAGAGATCTCTGTGCTATCAAAGTGATCAATTTTAGAGAAAACCAGAGACTCCATTTCTCCCACTTTCAATGGGAGATCTGTCATGTTGGGACCATTTTCTCCAAATCTCCCTCCTTCCCACCTGAGTCTGAATTTCTCCTGTTCTAGCTATAAATGATCTCCCACCTAGAATTTCAATGTAGCTTTCTAAAGCCCAGCTGTAGTTTTGCCATATAAAATGTTCAAAAATAAAACTAAAATGGCACAAAGACAGCATAAACATTGTATAACCCCAGAGCTTCCAAAACCCTGAAGTGAGCCCAGAGTCCCGGCTGCATTAGCTTATTGACAAGACCCTCTCGCTGTATGATGGCTTTAACGGGCGAGCATGACAGTGCGAGGACCTTTTGAGATCTGGGGGGTGTTTCATCAACGTTTGTCGGTGCTGAAAACTTGAATCACCATAGTAACAGTCAGTGACCAGAGCATCTCAGCCAATCAACACCAAGGATTTCGCTGAAATTGGTCAGCGCCAACAGTTGTTGGCGCTGACAAGCGTTGATGAAACACCTCCCAGATTCATACATTATTATTCATGATGTAAGACATGTGATGTCAGAAGTGAAGGCTGAGACCCGTTTTAATAGTGATCTCACACGTAGAGGGTGTTGTGCTTTTCACTGGCAGCAGTCACATGTCGTTGAAGACGACTTGTCGTCATGAATCCAGCAGCATTTTCTCACAGTTTTGAACAAGCCCAATGTCATAAGTAGCCAAATTATGCAAATTATCAGAATTCAAACATTCATGAACTGATAGGCTGAAGTATGATAAATGAAAGTTATGTGTGAGTTTGAAATTTGTGTCAGAAAATGAGTCACTGTATATGAAGATTTGCTTGCTTGGTGTACGTCATTGCGCACATGTGGTATCAGCTGTCTGCTCCCAAAGCAATCGGCATAGTGTGAAGACATGGATAAGTTGTAAACATTGTAGATGTAACACGGGTGTGATGGAGAACATACAGTTACTGTAGCCCGAGTTCAAGTTCCCTCCTTGATAAACTCTTGTTTTCTGATGAAAAGGCCACCAGGCGATCACCCTTGAGCACCCGGCGTTTGTTTGGTAAACAAATCCCTTTCTTACCTGAGAGGTGTATGAACCTCATCTGGCATGGGTCAGCACAAGTTCTTCACTTTGCAGAACTGTGTTCATCAAGCCAAATGTGTTCTTCCCCTGCTCTCTACAGGTGTCATATCTCACAAGGTTAGGGACCTATTCTTGCACCCTCTCCCCCTTCTCCCTTTTTTTGTCGAGTGAACACCCCTTGCATCCCCTTACCCACCAGTAGGCTACGACTATACATTATATGAGAAAGTGCGCTGTTAGCTGTCGCATTTGCAACGAATCACGGCATTGCACAAAACTGGTGTAGTCGGCAGGATATTTTTTCATTCATCTTCACACCTCATTGGAGTGTTGGTACAAGAAATATGGCAGTTGACATGAGTGGATACGGACGAGTGCCTGCTAGCTTTTGAGAAGATGTCGACATCGACGGCGCAGTTATGAATTGGATACGGGACATGGACTATTTGCTGGCTGCTGCACCCCAGCCCACAGGTTTAGCATTTGCCACCATTGTCCGTAATCTAAGCAGGGAAGCGTGGCATCTGGTTCTGAACATCCCTCCGAGTGAGCGTACCCCAGAAGGCGCCTTCCATGAACTCAGACTGGAGTATGCAGGCAGCAGTTGCCATAGGTGTATATTGAGCGAGTCCAGCAACAACATGAGGAAGTCGGCTCTTTTGCAATCTCACTCGATGGCATACTATGCAATATAGAAGAGGCGCTATACGACGGCATACCAATGGGGGATAGAGATGCAAAACTGACCACGCAGTTTATGAGGGGCCTGCGTGATGAGGAGGTCCGGGCGAGCCTGTCACCAAGGCGGTCTCGACTCATGATGTTTCAAGCCCTGAAGGATGAGCTCCGTCACCTTGTCAGAGAGAGGGAAACCAGGCGACATCTTGGCCAGGCATGTCGAGGTGTCAACATCCAGCAAGGAAAGGTTTTGCAGAGCAAGACAGCCAGACTGTTCCTGCTAAAAAGACAATAGATGGGCAATATTACAGAGAGAAAATTCTGACTAAAGTTTATGAGCCACGTCTTTGGAACCCGAACGTCTGCCCAAATCCAGCAGATGTTATCTTTCAGCAAGATGGTGCCATGGCCCATACAGCTCAGCTTTCACAACAATGGTGCGAAGAGAAATTTCCCACTTATTGGAAGAAAGATGAATGGCCAGGCAACTCCCCTGACCTCAACATGATTGAGAAGTTATGGACTATCCTAAAAGATAAGGTTTATGAGCCTCCATACTACACGACATGTGAACAACTGGTACAACGTGTGCAACGATGCTGGAAAAATATCCCTCAATCACTTTTTACACTGTAAAATTTTAGGGTCGGGGTATTTACTTTCTGTACACTGTATATATCTGTGGACTGGAGGGACATTTTGCTAGAAACTGCCCTTCCCACATGACTGCCCATCCTTTAAACGGGTAAGGCCCACAGCGGTGGCTGTGGGCGCTAACAAGACCAACCCTAACCCTCCTGACTTGACTAGGACTGACAAAATCACAACACCATCGAATAGCATGACTTCAACGACTCCTACCCCTGCGACGAGGACAAATGACTTGGGTGTTATAGGGCCAGCCAACGAGACTGGTTATGATCAACGGCAAGGAGGTCAACGTGCTCATCGACTCGGGCTCACAGGTCACCACCGTATCCGAGGAGTTGGGGCGTACCCACCCTGGCCTGTGTGAACAACCCCTCCGGGCTGCTGACATATCTGTCTGGGGTGCCGACAACCACGAGGTGTACCAAGGTGTACTGAGGGTGATCGAGTCCAACTTATCAGTCTTGGGTTTCGAATACACAAAGGTCCCGACACTTGTGACAGCTACTACTGTAAAAGTGGTTTCTTTCCCGTAAAGATACTTTCGCGGCTTCCATCGGTGTCGATTTTTTCGCGTGTGTTTAAATTCACAGTCAGCAAAATCTGTGAATTCACAGTCGGCATGATGCATGATGTTAAATTCGTGGTTCAACCTCAAAGCGTGAAAATAAAACCACCGCGAAAGAAACCAATTTTACAGTACTATACTAAGTAAAAGCATGATGCCCCTTTGCTTGTCATAACTAATGTCATCAGAGCTTTGGAGGAGGACTGTGTGAGGGTACATGGAAGAGAGTCTTTCCTACATGCTGTAGGAGAGAACGACTCCATCTGGAAAGCAGCTTTCATGTGTCTGGGAATGGCAGACGTAAGTGGAAAGGGAGATTTCATCGGACGCATGACTCTGCGTGGGCCACCTGTCCAGCTGGTGCTGGGAGAGCAGAGGACTTTGAGGGGCCACGTGCATGGAAGGACACCATTTCCAGACTGCTGCACTCTGGTGGAACCAACTTCAGCTAATGGAGACCTGTATCGTTTTTGTGACAGTCTGAAATATCAGTGGCGTGCCCAACACCCTTACTTCCAATACCTCACTGGCCATACTCGGGGCTGTGAAGGAAATTGACAACATTGAGTTACTCAAAGAGCAGCACCAAACTAGCAGGCACCGAGCCAGGTGCCACGCACAGGCTGTGATACATCTTCAGCAATTCCTCGAGAGAAATGGCGATGTCTTTTCTCACCATTCGACCGACTTTGGCAATACAACTTCAATTACTCATCAGATTCCCCTTGACGACCCCGTCCCTTTCTGTCTTCCCTACCCGAGGATCCCACCAGCCCTCTATGAGGACATAAAAGACATGCTGAAAGAGATGAACGATGCCGGAGTTATAAGACCAAGCAGCAGCCCATATGCTTCCCCCATTGTCATTGCCAAGAAGAAAGATGGTAGTCTACATTCTGCATAGACTCCCTAAAGCTGAATGGTAAGACAGTGAGGGAGGAGGAAGCCTTGGACTCACTTGGTAAATACTTCAGTATGCTGGATCTCACATCGGGGTACTGGCAGGTAGAGGTCGATGAGCAAGACAAGGTGAAGACGGCATTCACAACTCCAATGGGTCTGTTTGAGTGCAACTGGATGCCGTTCGGACTTTAGAATGCTCCTGCCACATTCCAGACCATACAATCCCACTCAGTGACAGAGGGAGACCAGAAGGACCAGGAGACACGTGGCGGCCAGTCCACCATTTCAGCTGACGACGGCGAGGGACCATGGGCTCCGATGGATGACAGGCAGGAAGTGGTGATTGACATGCCAGCCGAAGATGTCATCATCAATCAACCAACTGCTGAGATGAGCGAGACGCTGCAGCCTGAGGACACGACTGTTCTCAGCGCAGACCAAGTAGAAGAGGACAGCCTACTCGGGGTACGCACTCGCAGGAATAGACAACCTGTGGAGCGTCTGCAGTACACGAGTCTGGGCAATATAAGCCAACTCACATCAATGCAAGATGCTTTTCAGGTTGCCTGCAGCATCGTTAGAAGTTTGACCACTCCAAATTTACATATCTAATGAGTCACAAATTTAATGGCTAAGTCTCTGGGGAAGGCGACTTTTTCAGTAGAGGGGGAGAGGTTTGGAGAGTAAAATCAGGGGTATACACAAATTTTCATTATATTTCGTTTTGAAATATTCCTCATTTTATAATTACACCTTTTATCAGTATTCGTTTGGCAGTATACAAAGAGTTCGCTATGAAGCATGTATTTGCATTGAAGACGACCACCTTACTGTATTTTCAGATGTGATCAGTAGACATATCAGTTCTACGTATTGCATTTGATATAATTTAAATTTGTAATTTGTTTATGATGAGGACATCATTCAATCATCATGGGAGGATGTAACACAGGTATGTTGGAGAACATAAAGTTGCTCTAGCCCTAGTTCAAGTTCCCTCCTTGGTAAACTCTTATGTTCTCTGATGAAAAGGCCACCAGGCGATCATCTTAGCATCCAGTGTTTGTTTAGTAAAAATCCCTTTCTTACCTAAGAGGTGAATGAAACTCATCTGGCGTGGGTCAGCGCAAGTTCTTCACTTTGCAGAACTGTGTTCATCAAGCCAGATATGTTCTTCCCCTGCTCTCTACAGGTGTCATATCTCGCAAGGTTAGGGACCTGTTCTTACATTGTCTCCCCTTTCCATTTTTGTTGTTGAGTGAACGCCCCCTGTATCTCCTTACCCACCAGCAGGCCATGACTATACACTATAGAAGCAAGTGTGCTGTCAGCTATCGTGTTTGCAACGAAACACGGGTGTTACATAATGAAAGAAGTTACGTATTCTAACTGTCAGGAGCCCTTTAACCCGTTGAGGACGGTTTGATTTTGCTACAACACGCATTTCCCATAGACACCTGCCCGAGTATACTCGGGACTCGTCCTCAACGGGTTAATGGGTGTTTGGCCTTGGTTCCAGTAATAGATACGATAAATAGTGAAAGGAGTTGTGTTAACAGTGCATATGCACCGAGTAGTGACTGGATACGTAGAACAGTCTAATGCAAGAAATTAGCTCAGGGTCAATAGTTCCATCTCATAGACAAAATAAGTAGCACAGTTGTAAGTGTACACTGTAGCAAGTTTAGTGATATTCAACCTCGCGTAAGTCGACACTGTGTAAGTCGACAACTCGCCCAAGTCGACATGGAAAAAAAAGTCCCGATTTTATTATTCCGATTTTGTTATTCCTTGAAAATTTCTTCGTATTAGTCGACATTTACAAGTCGACAACTCGCGTATGTCAACATGATTTTTGAGTGCCAAACATGCTGAAATACATGCAAATTCCCTCGCGTAAGTCGACATATTTTTTCCCCTCAACTTTGAATCGCAGTACTCTGAAGAACGATTGTTCTCACGCTCCGATTTGCAACAGAACAGCGCGATTTGTGCGGTTCTACATCTCTACATCAGGGAGCTTTAGATTTTGACGCATGGACGTTTGAGCCGACGCTTGCGCTGGACGTTCTCCTCTCCCTGCGTCGTGTGGAAAAGTAGCTTTAGATTACGCTGGGACGCAACGTATAAAAAATAAAATCGCACCCCCATATGATTAGTGCATGAAGAAGCTCTCTACGTCGCAAACTGTGCGGACCTGAAAATAGCCCAGTACGCATAGTGAAAAACTCAGGCGACGCAAGCTGAAAATAGATTGACTTTACGCGCGCTACTGCGCACGCTCAGAACATTTTTTTTCCTTTGAACATCCGCGCGTCTAAAATCTAAAGCTCCCTATCGGTCGAATAAGGGCATGAGATACTTTCTCCTTTCTTTCGCTAGTGTTTTGTTGTGTGTGTGTGTGTGTGTACACGCGCGTGTGTGTGTCGGGTAAGCGTTGTCTCGTACAGTGCAGGCGTACTCTGTGATCAGTGTGTATTTGTGCCGTTCTGAAGTTTTTGATTTCGGTTCAGTGAGAACATAGCGAGAAGAAGTGTGTTGTGTTATGTTCGTTTCGCACTATACACCCCTCCCTCATCACAGTAGAAGTAAAGGAAATGTTAGAGAAGAAAGTTGTGCATGGCAAATCGGAGTTTTATTCAGAGATGTTGGTTCAAGATTTTCACTCGAGCGAGTCGTTATTGCAAAAAAAACAACAACAACAAAACAGTTTTTTATACATTAGGCCATTTAAAAGAAGGGATTGCTTTTGTCAGTCGAAACCCAAGGGGGAGGGGGACAAACCACAGAAGGCTACCACTGACAGTGACCACAATGTTTTTGGACAATTTATACATTAGCGGTAGCCTCAGAAGTTAA
Source organism: Diadema setosum (assembly GCA_033980235.1). Taxonomy (NCBI): domain Eukaryota; kingdom Metazoa; phylum Echinodermata; class Echinoidea; order Diadematoida; family Diadematidae; genus Diadema; species Diadema setosum. The sequence continues at coordinate 6,325,649 of CM067080.1, forward strand.
AAGGTCAGGCAGTAGTAGAGAGAAGCGCCATCTTGATTTCGTCTAAAATAATTTTGAATGCGAAGAATTGCCGTGTCCGTCATAACATTGAGGATAGACACTCTGACGAGAGGAGGCTCACGAATAAGCATTTCAGAGAGTTTGCCGACAAAACAAAATAAAGTGTTGATTTGAAACAAGGAGGAGAGAGGGAGAAGGGAAGAGAGAGAGAGAGAAAGAAGCATTGAAAAGTTGAGATGCTACACCAGTAAGGGGCCTATAATCAAATAAACCAGTGTGCTATTCTTACGTAATCAGTTTTGGGGAAACAAGCTTTCCCTTGTTTGAATCGTTGTCGACACGAACAATGTACTGTACATGTACGTGAACCTGACCAATCAATCCTGTTGTGGATAGCGCATGATACACTTGTGAAGAACAAAGGCTTCGAGATGGCTACCAAGCGCAAATTGAAAACGAGATCTTACGAAGAGAAGTATGCTATCTTGAAATTCATGGAGGAAAATCCATCATGGAAAAGGAAAGACGTCGCAGAAAAATTTGAGATCAAGCATAACACCTTGTCGGACATAATAAAAAATCGTGACAAAATAGTTCGGGCCGTTGAGCAGCCAGGTGATGTTCTAACGGGCAAGAAACGTCAGATGAAGCAAGTGACTTTTGAGGACGTGGATGCTGCGCTGCTGGCATGGTTTCGGCAGAAGGACTCGCGGCCAGACCTCCGTCTTGATGGCGAAATGCTTCTCACAAAGGCAAAATATTTTGCCAATGAATTCGGCCATGATACTCAACCGACATCGAGCTGGATCGACCGTTTTAAGAAAAGACACGGCATCGGTCGGATCCAAAAGGCGGGGGAAGCTGCCGGTGTCAGCAATGAGATTGTTGACGAATGGAAAACGGGCAAACTTAAAGACATCTTGGAGCGCTTTGAGCCAAAAAACATCTATAATTGCGACGAGACGGGTCTTTTTTGGCAAATGCTGCCAGAGAAGCCGGTTGGCTTTGTGGGCCAAAGTTACCACGGCACCAAGCAATCGAAGATGCCCATCACAGTCCTCGTTTGCACCAACATGGACGGAAGTGATAAACTCCCGCGGTTCGTAATCGGGAAGAGTAAGCGTCCTCGAGCATTCAGAAATGTGCACCGTCTCCCAGTGACGTATGAGGCCAACAAAAAAGCCTGGATGATGGGGGACCTGTTTCAAGGTTGGCTTACGAAGCTGGATCGGACCATGGGCGCACAGGGATGGAGAATAGCGATGATCGTGGACAATTGTCCAGCTCATCCTAACATTGAGCTCGAAAATATCGAATTAGTGTTCCTCCCTGCAAACACAACAAGTGTCACCCAGCCAATGGACGGAGGGATCATTCGCAATCTGAAGTTACACTACTTGTACAGGCACATTTTGTCGTTCTGACGCCTTGTTGCTGCTGAACATGACACTCCATTCCAGTGGAACTTGCTTGATGCAATCCTTGCCGTCAGATCTGCCTGGGCCAAGGTGACAGCGGAAACCATTGCAAATGTCTACCGAAAGGTGGGTTTCGTAGTCCCTCCCACAGAGCAGGAGCAGCATGCCCTGGCTGACCACGATCCCGCTCCTGACGAGAACGTGCATGAGGTCGAGATCGAGCCAACGAGAGAATTCAGAGGCATTTGGGAGAGGCTATCTGATCTCTACAAAGATGTGCCACCACTTGAAGAGTACATCAGAGTCGATGACAATGAGCAGTGCTTCGAAGTACTGATGGATGATCAGATTGTTGGCATGGTGAAATCTGTTCCCAACGATGAGCCCGAGGAGGAAGAAACTACCAAGGAAATTGATAATGTGAAAGCCCCGCCAACTGTCAGCGAAGTTTGTAATGCGCTGGACGTCATTCGTCATTGCAACCTAACTGGCCAAACTCCCGACTACATTGGCACATTTGTGGACAAATTTGAGGCATACCTGATGAACGAACTACCTAAGGCTAAGCACAGCAAGCAAACATCCATAACTGATTATTTTTCGAGCAAGTGAGTGTCATACTGTATGCCGAGAGGTGAACATGTTATACATGTAGGATGGTACATGTACTTTCTCAATATCTCGTTCAACCAGCTTCTCCCTCATTTGAATTAAACTTGACACTTTGCATTGATGTTAGAGTTCAGAGTTAAATCTGATTTCAGATTCAACTACTTTGCCCACATCCATTTGATTGTCCGGCAATGCAAATACATTGAAATCGTCTTTATTGAACGGCTCTACACTGTAGTTGAATTCATTTAGGCATGTTAATGTATTAAAAGTTTCAGCTGTTTTTATTTCATTTATTTTTGCAAGTAGGGGCCTACTTTCACACATTTGACTTCATGTGAAGAGAAAATTACAGTGTATGACAATATTAAGTGTACGATTGCTTACATATTTTTTTTTGTACTTATCCGACTATATTGCTTCTGCTCACTTGCAAAATGTACTCATATGACAATTGAGCAAATGGGTTACTTTAAAAAAAAAGAATGAGCGTTTCTCGTGTTTGCGTTGATATTTACTCAAAATGTAAGGATGCATGTATTCCCGATCGCAAGTGCCTTTTTGTAATTTGATTGGTGTTACTTGTACACTGTACGTCCATGTATCAAATTAGGAGAAAGAATGTAAACGTATGGAAACAAGTGTTGTGTTCCAGCGATGTAAAGTTTATCCATAATTGGGAATTTATCGACATAACTATGACTTACTGAATACCACCGGAGTTGCACATTGTCGATTTGTGAAATTAATGGCTTATTATAGGCCTTCCATAATACATTGTACATGTAGATCCCTCTGACCGTAATAATGATTGCATTTTATTATTTATTTATTTTTTTTTTGGGGGGGGGGTTGATGTTCGACAGATGCGAGAAATGTTTGCAAGTGTCATGGTACATTGATTGTATGTTCATAACCAATGACTTATAGAGGGATGTTTATGATTTATGCTCCAACTGGATTTTTATTTGACAAATGCAGGTGTATTTTTTTGTCGTGTTGCATAGCAATGTTCTTGCATTTTAAGCCAATATCCAAAACATACATCTATCTGTTGACAGTCTGTAATGAGTATAATTTTATCAAAGGACATGAAATCACACTGTCTCTTTTGTTCACAAAATTTGCAGGCGTGTGTTTGTAACCACTTCTTCATTATTACTACACGATGTCTTTCCCCCCGCGTTTCGGTGACTGCAGGATTCTTAAGCACGCACGTGGGTTTATGCTTTCTCTGTCTTTCTTTCCACTGATTGGCCACAAGCTGTTCGCTCTCTCGCTGAATTCCCGCTCTCTCCACATCTCTCTGTTTCGCTATTGGTGCGTTGTCTCACTACTTGTAATCCGGCACAGGTCACCCACTCCAGTGTCCTTAATTTATGCACGAACTTGATGGTTGCTACGAGAATAGTGCTCACACAGGTCGTGATCGGGTAAAGGTATGGAAGGTTGGGGTGTGCGTGAATTTGTTTGTGTGCAGGCGTAAACAAACGATCCAATACATAAACACGCAAAATCAATGAGCACCTACTAGCACGACAGTCGACAGCGTCATGCGAGCCTGTATGTATTGTACAGATTGTCTTGCCACAGTATGCATGCGGTATGTACATTGTACTAGCGAGTAGCGACATTGAGAAGTTACGATCGCTCTTTTTATTTGATTGACCATAGAATAAAGTTGACATAATCCCGTACACATACTATTTTCTGTGGGACTTCTATTTTTTATTTTCATTTCATTTTATTATTACTATTAGCATTATTATTATTATTATTATTTTTTTTTGCTGTCGATTGGTGGTGCGGTGATAGTGCAGGTTGCACGGTCATGCCAGTACAATATGATTGTCATCAGCTGACTGCTTATGGTGGTGGTTGTGTGGTACAGAGCATGTACACTGTAAAAATACTGCAGTGTGTATGACGGCGGACACTTGTGCAGGCGGGAATGATCGAGCGATTGATGGTGGCGAGATAGTTGTGTACATGTAGTCATTAATGTGTTTGATGAGATCATCGATATTCAGTACAAGCATGTCAAGGACTTTCACATTTCCCTCTACATATCAGAGTAAAGGAGCTCCTACAATACATCCGCCAGGTAAACCACAACGATCAACAAAACAAACTACCGCATGTCTGGCTGTAGGCCTATAACGTATAACGTAAGACTGTACCAGTACACCTTGTGATGAGGGGACGGGACATGGGGAAAAAAATACTTAGTATTAGTCGACTTTTTGCCGACTTACGCGTAAGTCGACGCGATTTTTTCAGTCCCGAAAATGTCGACTTACGCGAGGTTGACTGTATTCACATACAGGAGAGTTTGAGCCATCAGAGACAGTGGTCAGCTGAGATGGATGACACCAAACTGGAGAATGTGGATGACATCAATTCAGAAAGACTCTGCAAGCCAGAGGGATCAGTTCAACCGTTTCGACCAGTTCCACATTAATAGGACGAAGGCAAAGAGAGCTGCCTAAGCAGTGGAGATTGCTTCTCTTGACGCGCAGCAAGAGATTGAACTTGAAGAACTGATACTCGAGCAAAGGAAAAATGCTCTGCTGCTTAGAGCCAAGCTGAAGGTAGCCAAGGCAGAGGAAGCGGTCTACAAGCAGCATTTTGACAATAATGCTTCGAGTATTAGCATTTCGACTCTTCCTCTGAGCCTGGTGGACATGGCAACGTCATTGTCATTGTTGAGTTTCAGCTTACCATGGTCAAAACTGTATCCACAGATGAATCAGCTGAATTCTCAGATAACAAGTCAGCATCTTAGAAACCTATGACAATGACATCAGCAGTAGATAGTGCTGCAGCCAGCTCTGGTAATGATACTGCCATTTCGTGTCCTGTGGAACCTCAGCCAACCTCTGACTACTAGTATGATGGACCATCACATCCTTCATCATCTAACAGCAGGGTCAGAAAAACAACACCAACAACTGTTGGAGACTATCACGATTTCCAGTGCTAACATTATGACATTTGATGGCAACCCGTTGAAGTTCTTTGAGTTTATTAAGTCTTTCGACAACATCGTTGGTAATTCATCCCTGGATAACAACAGCAAGCTACTGAAGTTGTACCACCTAAGTACTGGGCCAGCTAAAGACATCATTCAGTGTTGTCTTATGATGCATCCAGATGATGGCTACCTCCATGCCAGAACGCTGCTTGCAGACCACTTTGGCAACAAATACAAAGTCAGTGATGCCTGGATTAAGAAGGTAACAGAGGGTTGTGCTGTCCAGAACAGTCCTAAACATCTGAGGGATTTTGCTGATCAGCTGAAGACTTGTGCCGAGACATTAACAGCCCATGACATCTCCAGATGGTAGAAAGAGCTGTCAGACCTGTGCTCTTATGGACTCCGGACCAACCAACTCCTTCTGTCTTCAAGAACTTGCAGATGGACTGCACGTCAGAGGGAAGCACAGAGTTATTTCAATGTCTACTTTGGAAAGATCCAACAGCACAATGAGATGTGAAGCTGTCATCCTGAGGGTCAAGGGAATCACAGCAGACCAAGAGATGAAGGTTGAATGTCTCACTCGTCCAACTTTGAACATCAGTGTAGCGAATATGGCCAAAGAAGAGGACATCTCGAGATACCAACACCTCTCGGGTCTTGACATTCCTTTCATCGATGGCAAGCAAGTGACCATGCTTATTGGACAAAATGCGCCTGAGGCTCTGATGCTTCTTGAAATAAAGGCAGCTGCTCCTTATGAAGTTTATGCAGTAAGGACAATGCTTGGATGGACATTAAATGGACCACTTCAAGAGGGGAATGATTTACAGCGTTTCAAAGCTTCATCCAGTTTTGTCTCTGATGCTGGCTACATGGCACTAGAAGAACAGAAGACCAAGTTCTAAAAGCATGAAAGGATCGACTTTCTTCACAATGATGAAAGGAGAATGTCTGTTCATGACAACAATGCCGTAAAGACCTGGGAAGAAAAGATCTCCAGAGATGACGATCATTACAAATTTCCCATTCGATTTAGGAGAAAGCAACACTTCTAAAGGAGTCAGTATCAGATGAGCTAGAGACGAAAACAGCCAAAGGAAATGCTGGTACATTCAATACCATGACACAGGAGAATGCAATGGCAAACTTGCTCAACTACTATTCTTCATGGTGAAAATTGATGAGGGCTGTGTGCTGGATGTTAAAGTTCACCAGATAGCTGAAAAAGAAAGGACAGAAATGTGTGAAAATAGGATCAGAATTTCAGAAAGATCATTCTTTAACAGTGATCTAAAGGAGGCAGAGCTGCAGATCCTACAGTTAATCATACAGAAAAGAAGTGCAACTCCTGTCAGAAGCAGATGGGATGGTAAAGAGATCGAGCCAGATCTACAAGGATGGAGGACGGCCTACTCAGAGTGGGTGGAAATCTTCGTAGATCATCACATCAATTCATGCAAACCACCCCGTCATCCTTTCCAGAGGAAGTCATGTATCAGACGTGATCCTGCGTGAGGTACATGAGAGATCAGGTCATGTGGGTAGAAACCAAATCTTGGCAGTTCTTCATGAGAAGTATTGGCTTCCCAAGGCTGGTGCTGCTGTCTTGAGAATGTTAAGCAGATGGGTTCCTTGTGTAAGTTTGAGGAGTTTTCCTTCTTCCTTGGACCTTTCTTTCTCTCTCTCTCTTCAATCATCCCATGGATGCTTCTTAGCACCTGACAACAAAGGGTGCGTTCGAGCGCTCTAAAGCGAACCAAAGCGAACTGAACTAAAGCGTACCGTACCGTACTGTGCCAGTTTGGGAGCGTTCGAATGCTCTGTTGAGAAAGCGTACCTCTCGAGTTATTTTTAGAAAAGGTCACGCTTGTTTGTACCAAGAAGGTCATTCACCTTGCGCTTGACCTACTTACAGCTGTCCCGAACAAAGACAATGATGTCTTTGCATTGTGACGTATGCGCATGTACGCGCATGCTTTACAGCGAACTTTTGGTACGCTTTGGTACGCTTTTGGAGCACATCGGGAAGTGATCCACTTTTGGCTCGGTGCAGTACGGTACGGTACACTTTAGGAGCGTTCGAACGCTCCTGTAGCGCAGTACGGTATGGTACAGTTCACTTTACGAGAGCGCTCGAACGCACCCTATGAGACCACTATGAGTTCTGTGGCCCTAGTTTTGGAGAAGGTTTATACGAGGAGGGAGATAATCACCAGTGGTGACTTATGTTGGGCAGTCATACCAGGTCTAAGGTCATACTGATAAGAAAGGAATTTGGTTTGGGAGGCTGGAATAGAGAGAGAGTAGAATAATAAATAGACAGTGTAGCATGGAATAGAGGAGAATATACAGCACAGGAGGAAACATATGGTAGCATCAGTATACTACAAGTTCAGTCTCCTCCAGTGTTTGAAGCAGGGAAGAAGTGCTCCTGAGGGTGGCTCAATTGTATATATCTGGACATGAGGTGTATTTTCTTTATATTTTCCCTTATTGTTTCAGGAGAACATTTTGAGTGCTGTAGCAGATGTATATATATTCATGTGAAACTATTAAGAAACTGGACGCTTTCCTGCTTGAAATCTTATCTATATTCATGTGGAACTATTAAGAAACTGGGCGCTTTCCTGATTAAAATCTTTAGTAATCAACAACTTGAATTTGTTCAAATTTATATTATATATCCTCGGACGCTTACCCGGTTAACATGTCATGTTGACAGTAAGTTTAGTGTGTTGGAATCGCCATTATGATTGAACGCTCTCCTGTTTAAAGTGCTACTTGGGCAATAATTAAGTTAAACAACTTCAGATTCGCATCGTAGTTGAGAGTCTTGGCCACCTGGATTCTTCCTTCTATTTACCTATATTTATCTGTGAAATTGCTTCGAGGCTGGACGCTCTGCTGCTTCGGATACCTGATTTGGAGGCTATGACGTTTTGAATTAAGAAAAAGGAGCAGATCATGTTGGATCACACGACGTCCACCATTTAATTTCTTCTTGTCTGCGGCATGGGACAACACCCACCAGCTCAACACCGAATGTAACTTTCAATGGGAAGGAACTCCATCGCCCATGCGTTTAATATATATAACGGAACCTAACTCCATACTCTTTCTGGTTAACTTTCGGCATAAATTTTTAAATTCTCGTTTTCCTCTGTGCGTTTACGAGCCCATTGACTGTCTTTTCATCCCAAGTATTTTATGTGATAGCGGAGCGCTCCGGTAAAGTAAGTGTTTTTTTTATTTTTTTGTTGCAGCAATTAATCCAGTTTCAAGTTTGTCTATAAATACTGTTGTTTGTTGCTTTCCGTATTCATATTTACCTAGAATAAACCTGTGGTAGCTTTTCACCATGAACAGTAGACAATTCACTTGTCGTTCTTTGACAACCGCTTGACTAATGTACGATTAACCCACAGCTTACACTTGCAGAACACAGAGAGCAAAGATATGCAGCAATTCAGGTAGCAAAAATTGGTAATTCAAAAGGCTGACATAAGCATGCAGATCAGATCTCAAAAGGCCCTTGCACTGTCGCGCTTGGCTGGGCTAGCTTTGTTTGCCCCCCATTCGCTCACCACCATACAGCGGAGGGCCTTGGCAAAAGGGTACTGTTTAATGGGATAATTTGCTTTGAGCTCATGATTTGCACTACGATAGCGTAAAAATTTGTACATGTCTGCGCAATCAGAGTCTCCAGTGTGCTTGGGGGTCCAGGTGGGAGAATCTCAAGTTTAAAAGATGCTTGAGTTTGGAATCTCTGGAAAATAATACATAAAAGTGATAAACATTTCATAGATGAAAACTGGCAGGGGAAGGAATATATTAAGTATTCCATCTGAACACTCTGACATGCCACTGAAAGAGGTTAGATGCCCCTGGGATGACGTTTAGATGCCTTTAATAAACCTCCATGACAGAGCACTTCAAGCCTCATCAATTAGTTTGATTTGCCAGTTGTTGGCATATATATATTTTTTTCCCATGAAAAATAATATATAAAACTGTAAAAATACCAAAATAACACATATAAAATAGCTCCTGTATTGCATAATAAAATTTATCAAGTCACTAACCAGTATTTGGCAAACCCAAATACTATCTCACATCACATCACAAGCTGGGCTACTATTAACCTGTTGAGGATTGACTGATTCTGATTTTGCTATAACACACATTTTCCATAGACACCTGCCAGAGTATTCTTGGGACTCGTCTATAACGAGTAAAAAGCCTTGAACCAGTATTCACAAGTTCATCCGTCCTATGACTTGTCAAAGAAATGGCTTACTATTGGAATTTCAGCTGCAATATCATACTTGCAAAGTTATTTTCTTCCACAAATTCCCTCTTATGCTGGGCCATAATGTATAGGTAGGCTTACCCACCCTGGAGCAATCCTACACAAAAGTATTCCCGTGGAATAACAGGAATCTTGAGGTCATGTACATGATTACCCCTACTCAGTGAAATCACAAAAAGGTGGTTTAAAATTTAGGTCATGGTTCATGAACAATTTCTGTGCATAAATATGAAATAGCCCACAGGTTATCAGCAAATAACAGGCATACCTTACCTCTACATGTAGGCGCGGACGATATATAATCTCTTGTTTGCATAATACATGATAACTCACCTCTAAGAAGTAACAATGGAGTAAATCTAAAGCATTTGGAATTCTGGGCCTTTCTCACAAAACATTTGTGTTGCTTGTTGCACAGAGCTCGACAGCAGATGCACCAAGTGACAAACAGAACATGGAAAGGGTTAATTTAGCGCAGTACCATACACATTAGACCTACTACCAAGAACAACCAATATACCGTATGTCCCCCCAAAAAAATTGCAACGGTACCCTCCGCAATGATAACTTTAAAAATAGTGAATCAATCCAAATACAATTTCAGGTTATGAAACTATTATTCATTGCCCACATCTTACAGAAAATCCCATTCCATTTGCTTCAGTGTTCAAAGAGAAATGAGGAATTTTGTAGAGCATGTCAGGAATTCCTTGCCTCCAAGTTCTGTCTATTGTGTTTACACATTAATGTGCAGTTCCAAGAGCATTCAAGTGCTAAACTTCGAAGAATCAGACTCATGACATGCTTTACAACAATCCACATTACTCTGTGCCCGCTCAACCAAACTGAATGGGGTTTTCTGCAAAATGGAGGTAAGATGTTATATTTTAAGACCCTGAAGTAGCATTTGGTCAGTTTAATCATATTGGGTGTTATCAATGTTAAAATCTGATTGTAATTTTGTTGGGGGGACATAGTGTACAGAGAAATAGAAGGTCAAATGGACAGACCACGACATTGTGGGGAAAGCGCTGTGGTATTAATTGCACTGTCAGCTCGAAGCGTGCTCCATACGACTTCCTTCGCGTGCTCTCCGCGTCTGCGACCTTGTCACCCTCCTTGTCACTGAAGGTGCTTGTGCTTTTGTTTTATCACTGTCATAATCATCGACAAGAGATGGCACCCTCGTTGAAACTGGGGATAATGGCACTTCTGGCACCATATCTATGCCCTGAGAGAGAAGATGAGAGAAAAAATTAAATGACAACCTAACACTGAGACACATCAGATTACACTATAGACATTTACTTTGATTTACTTTTATTTGATACGGTACTAAATTTACTAGTGTATTCACCTGCCTTTGTCGCAGCACTTGTATTCATTTGTCCTTTCTTCATTATATCAAGAAACAAGCTCTAATTTTCCACAAACATCTTCACCCTCTCCTGTTTCTAAGAATTTAAGATGCATGAAAATACAGATGCTTAATCATGATAACGATATTGCCATGACATGCTTCTTTGAACCAATACACAGTTTGTCAATCGGGATGAATAATGACAGGATGACCCAACTCCTGATTCTGAGGTATACAACTTGACACATACAATTGTACATTCAATCCTATTACCATGGTTCCACAAATGTCTGGATACATGTGCATGCAGAGTTGGTGCCCACAAAACCACAGAAGTTCTGTTTTAACTGAAATTATGAACACTTTGGGAAATTGAGACCAAAAACTATCTTGGCATTATGATGAATGACATCAAATGCCAAGACATCTGGTCTGTTTTCTTTGCAAGCTTAGTGTAATTATTTCGGCAATAAAATGCTGTAATGGTTAAATGGTTCCTAGGGCATTATTGCTAATATGACCTCAATTCTTTGGAAGATGTCCCCTGTCCCCACTTTGTAAAATGAGGGCCTGCTACAATCAACAATAAAATACTGGCAGGACATTGACCCAAATATTGACACACATTTTCATTCACTTGATGCCTACATTCAAATACATTTCTGCAATGTCGATGAAGGACAATTGCTCATTTACAATCAGTTGCAACATTTCAGCAATGTTGTGCGTATGTGCACATTTTCGTTTAAGGTGCATCTGTGTTATGTTTCAGGAGCATGGCACCCTCACCGTTCGAGGAAGGAACCACTCCAGAAAGCAGTAGAGGATGAAGTTGATGGCTGCGATGAGGATGAAAAACTTCCCCGCCCATATCCCACACTTGGAGTAGCAGTGTAGCCTCTCTCCCACACTCAGTTTAGGATCATCCACTATGCTGTCATACACCTGTTATCGACAAAGAGACGAATATCCATATGGATCAAATAGAAAGCAAGTGCATCCTGCCCATGCACAGCCACTTTACAATTTCAATTGGTTCCACACAAACACCTATACGATATAAGTTGGTCCAATAAAAACACCATCAGGATTTCTCTTGGTTTTAAAGGAAACAACTATAGATTCTGATATTTCCTCATAGAGACACTTGAAGGATTTACACTGGTCTTATAAAAAACACCTGTAAGATTTCCATTGGTCCCATGGAAACACAGGATTTATATCGAGGTTCCATAGAAACATCTATAGGTTTTTTTTATTAAACCTATACAAGCACCAATAAGATTTAGATTGGTCCTATAGAAACACCTGTAGCACTTATATTGGTCCCATAGAAACACCTACACGACTTTTATAGGTCCCACAGAAACACCTATTTAATTTCTTTTAGTCACATAAGAATACCAATAGCATTCCTATTTGTCCAAACATGTAATTTGCAGACAGCATTTTATTTTATTCCGCTATCATATTGAAACAGACATAGAAGTTCTATGTAGGCCATTATATACTTTGTTTAATGATGAAAGCATACAAACAAGTGATACATGTATGTACATAATTATGTCATACATTGTAAGGCTTGCCTGAAACCTCATTGAGATACAATGTACTAGAATTTAGCTTCACTGTGATGAATGCTTCCAGCAAAATAAAAGGGAGAGGTAAAGCAGATGATTCAAATGGCATGCCACACACTGAAAGCTTAAGGCTGCGTTCATGCGAAACTAGAATTGTGTTTCTAAACACGCTTAGTCGCTAAACGTGTTTAGTTGCGTTGCGTTCATGCAATTTTTCCATCTAAACGCGTTTCAAAACACCGATTTGAAACGCGGAAAAAAGGGCGTTTTGAATCATTATTCTGCCAGAATCACGATCGCAGAAACCGCATGAAGGCAACCGTGATTTTAATCATGATTCTATGACGTCATTGTGCGCTGTGCGCATGTATGTCTCATGGGGTATCCCACAGCTTCTTGTTCTGTTTGCTTGCTTATGTACGTCTTATGAATCGTGTGTTTCGGTACCATACTTGCACTTGTTTGTTTACATCAACGCCATACACCGATTCTATGCTAGTATCTAACGTTAACTGTTTAATATAATAATACATGTAGGTCCTACATGTAATTACTCTCCGATTGAGTTGATAAAAGTAATGGCTGCAGTGCTGTGTCTACCAAGGTAAACAATTGGAGAGACGAAGAATTAGGATTATTCCTTGATCTGTTCCTCGATCTGTGGGCAGAGCCTGAATGCCACAGCTTATCGGAAAGTATTCACTGAAATAAAAACGTAAAGGCCTGTACAGTTGGAATAAGGAGGTCTGGCTCGAGTTGTAGAGACAAGGTCAAACTGCGCAGTGCGCTGTCTGGCTCGAGTTGTAGAGACAAGGTCAAACTGCGCAGTGCGCTGCGCAATGGCAAAGGATGAGCTGAGCCAGAATCAGCGTTGCGAAAGCCCGCATGAACGCTCTTCCGCTGAGACCGTGATTTGAAACACTGTTTTGAATCATGATTCATGTTTGTGATTCTGGCTACGAAATCAGCATGAACGCGGCCTCACTCCGATATCATTTAAAGACAACTCAAATCTTTGTCCTTTCCAATTTCACATTCACACTCTTGCTCCATAAGTGAGCATACATCATGCCTTACCCTTTCTGTTCTCTCAGCTACATTCTGCCATGCGTAGACATGTGCCATGCGTTGGTAGACTTCCTCCGGGCTGTGGTAGCTCCCTTGCCTGTGCCTCTCAATCGCCTTCTCCAGGGCATTGACTATTCCTGCATGACACAATGAGGGTAATACTCAGTATCTTACATCACAATTTTTTTTTAAAGTTTAATTCTTTAAGAAGTGTTTTCACTTAAAGGAGTGGTATAATGGGATTGAATGGGCATCCATGGTTAAAATATCACTTGATATACTAGATGGTAAAGGCATACCTGTACCTTATGCCAGGCTTGAAAGAATAGTGTACATCTCTTCAATACCTTCCCATGACAATTTACAATCAAAAGCCTATTTGTTTCACTTCATCTTGTCTTGTTACCTCCGCCAAGGGAGGAGTGTTTTCATTACTGTTAGTTTGTTTGTCTGTGCGCAAAATAACTCAAAATGTTGTGAATGGATTTGGATGAAACTTGCAGGAAAGGTTGAGAACGACACAAGGAACAGGTGATTAAATTTTGGTAGTTATCTGGAAGTATTTATGGATTTTATGAAGGATCTTCAATATTTGACAGGTAGGGTCAATGAACTTGGAAGTTCAGGCTGCAAATTTTGAAGATTTTCATACAAGCACTATAGTGCATGCTCCAGTTTTCGTAAGGGCGTGGTGCGCCGCACAGCTGGGGGTTGATGACGTAACAAAAGGCTTCTATATTGGGAAAGTGGGGAATTTTCAACATGCATACACCTTGTACGTATGGGTGGAAATCACTGATCTCAAGATCATTGGTGTAAAGTACAGCTGATTGGCAGAGATCTGCGCTCTCAGAGTGCTTCACTAGTTTTCTATGTTTTTTGTTTTGTTTTTTGTTTTTGTCTTATCTTGGTATTTTCTGTGACAGTGTGCAGTCAAAAAACAGTCTCACCTTTGACACTTGGCTCTGTCAGTATGATGAGATCCGGTGGAAGGACCTCAGGGACTCCTCCAACTTTGGTACTCACAACCTGAAGTCTGTGGATAAAATGAACCAGTGATTTACACTCACTATCAGCCTTAAAGAAGACTAGAGCAGTTGATGTACATGTATTACATAGATTGTTAATGTAATCATGCATACACAGTACCCATACAGGCCCTAGTGTAAATGGACTCAAATGATTGCAAAGTAATATTGCAGGAGGAGCACCTTGGGTCTAATGTGTGCCGATATGATGAAAACGACTTCACAATCCAACCCCATGGCCTCAATATCCAGGAGGGAAATGACCAACACTTTTTTTTTTTTATTCTTTGTGCTTTTTTCTTATTGCACACCTTTTATTCCCAATTGATTCCTTCCTCTTGTCAGAGTCTCTTGCTGTTGCTATTTCACTCTTTTCCTTTCTTTATTCCTCTGTTGTTCCTCATCTTGTTTGAGGTTGCCTCCCTATTCATCCTTATCCTTCAAAGGTTGCCCCCATGGTCCTTGTGATCATCACTGACCCTCCTCTGCCTTTTGTCTGTCTACCCTCCTTCAATCCCCCTCCCTTCACCTGTTGGGCTCTTTGCCCATGACCTCCTACCCTCTCCTTTTGTTTTCTTTGTTCTGTGTCCCTTGCCCTCCCCTGACTGTTCTTGTTGTGTGTGATTGCTGTCCCTGCCTGTTTGTCATTTTGCCTCCGACGAAAATTCTGCTAGGATTGAAAGCTCAGGCCCCTTTTGACTCCATGATTAAACTAGAAATGTCGCTTTGGCGACTGGTATGCCTCCGCCATAATGCATGATTTTCCCAATAGGTCTAGATAGTACATGTGGACACTGTGTGATTACATTTTCACAAAATTGGCAAAATATTGGAATGACAAGTTTGTAACAAATGTGTTGAATGTTCACCTTCCTTGACGTAGGTTTAATTGGATGAATAGGAGATCATGTATCTAGGGATTTAAGGACTTTAACTTGACTTTGACCCATTCATACATTTAGGCATTGAGTAATTTTCAAGGTACAGGTGTGGAGAAAAAGTGCAATTTCTGAATTGAATAGTAAATTGTTACCATTTTCATCTGGTCCTTGACCCTAAAATTCATAACATAATTACTTTCAGGTAGAAAATGCATAATATGTACTAAGTTTCAAGGTAACTTGAGCCACTTCCGAGATATGGAGGAAAAAGTTAGTTCAGCACTTTCACTTGATCTTTGACCTTTTGACCTTTGAGGCAAAAGAGAAAAAAAAAAACTTTCCAGAGAATTTTTATTAGGTTACACACGCATACACCAAGTGTAAAAAAATAACCCTGCTGGCATTGCATAAATATGAGGGTAATAGTAAAATTTTGAAGTCTTGCACTTGACCTTTGACCCCTGACCTTTGACCCCATGAACCCTACATTCTTTAGATAATCACTTTCAGTCAGTATACTATGTTCCATGAAGATATCTTGAACAATTTTCCAAGGTACGGAGAAAAAAAGGAAGTTTTAATATTTTTACTTGACCTTTTGACATTTGACCTTTGACCTCATGACCCAAACTTTCACCAGAGAATCTTAATTGGGTAATACATGTATACACTAAGTTTCAAGAAAATATCTTCAGGCATTCAATAGATATGGTGGAAATAGTAAAATTTTATGTATTTGACCCTGACCTTTTGACCTTTGACCTTTGACCTCATGACCCAAACTTTCACTAGAGAATCTTAATTAGGTAATACATGTATACACTAAGTTTCAAGAAAATCTCTTCAGGCATTCAATAGATATGGTGGAAATAGTGAAATTTTATGTATGTTACCCTGACCTTTTGACCTTTGACCTTTGACCTCATGACCCAAACTTTCACCAGAGAATCTTAATTGGGTAATACATGTATACACTAAGTTTCAAGAAAATATCTTCAGGCATTCAATAGATATGGTGGAAATAGTGAAATTTTATGTATTTGACCTTGACCTTTTGACCTTTGACCTTGAGCATGTGCACCCAAAAGTTGATAGGCACAACTTCACCCCCTAATACACATACATGCCAAGTTTCATTAGGATACCTCAACAGCTTTCGATAGTTACCTTGTCCACAAAATTCATTACGGACGGACGGAAGGACGGACGGACGGACAACCCAAAAACATAATGCCTCCGGCACCACTTTGTGGCGGAGGCATAAAAATGTTACATTATACAACCTTAACTGCTATCACATTTGAAGTTTTAGAGCTGATGCTACAGATGCTTCAGTGGCTGTTATACACAGGTTTGACTGTACTTGTCTACTGCAAAGGCCCTCCCTCAATATTCAATATTCTACCAAGGCTTGAGAACATACCCGCAAAGAGTGGCCTCCACGATGGCAATGCAGAAGGCTTCGGTCAGGGATGCATTGATGAATATATCCCCTTGGTTCAAGACCTGTGAGAGATGTTGGGAATTTCATAGGGGCAGGGTGGGGGAGGTGGACAGAAAAGTTTACTGACCGGGTGAAAAATGATATGTACTATCTTCCTTCAAACATCAGTTTCAATCAAACACAATCAATGGCTGCTGGAAAATGGTTGCAAATGTTACATGTATAATGCAGTGTGTTCCGAGAACATGCCCCCTGTGCTAATGTAATTATTAGTCTGTTGCTACATGTGAATTACGCTGGTTTCTGCAATGCATATTATGTACATTTCATCTGTATTTGCCATTGGTTCAAAACCCTGTATGTAACTGTTTTTGTATGTTATATGCATCACAGGGAAATTTTCGAAAGTCATAAGTCTCTTATTAGCTACCACACAAATCTTTGCTGAATTTTTTTCCCCCAATGGATAAAAAAAAAATCAACATGTATATATCCTTTGCCTCAAATTATTTTAGAATTGTCATAATGTTTTTTTTTTGTTTATTTTTTTAAAGGGAATCACAAATTACTTATTACTGAGCAAAAACCCCCAAAACCAAACACTTAATTTCTACAATGATTTAGAGAACTACCTGGAGACTTACAAAGGGATGACATCATCACTGCAGTTTGGTGAAAAATCATGGAGAACTTTAAATTCCACACTTTTCTTACTTTTTCAGTCTAATTTTTCAAAGATATTTTCTCAGTTGTGGGTGTTTGACTTTACTCCATTTAATGAATTGATGTGAACACGGAGCGGAGTTTCCCTTTGAGATTTTTGTCTCCAAGCACAGCCAGAGAGAGACATTCACAGTGGGTGATGAATTGATTGAATTATATAATATTAACTTTCTAGCAATGCCTTCACAGTGGGTTCATATTTGACCTAACAATTCTTTTCTGTGCACTGCAAAGTGGAATCTATGTGAGACCGGTGTATCGAACTCACGTTCTTGACGTTGGAATGTTCGACGGCTCCGAGCATGGTCACTCTCTCCTGGAGCTGGTGTTTTTCTCTCACCTCCTCAATGTCGATCCTCTTTGGTCCATCACCACCTTAAAAAAAATAACAACAATACAGTGCACCCCTGTTATAATGAACACGTTTATAACAAAATTCTTGATACAATGAAGTAAAAATTCATGCCCCCAAATTATCATCTACATATCTTTGTATACTTTGCTATACTGTTTGCCTACAAGACATTTCATCATAATCCAAAAAAAAACAAACAAAAAACAAACCAAACAAACAAACAAAGAAACAAAAAATGCCAGTCCAGAGGACTTCGTTACAACAAGAATCGCCTGTGATACACGAAGGCAAAACATTGCACCATTTCCTAGGCTGTATGACTTTTATGAATGTCACGACATTACAGAGAAACAATTCCATGTCCTTGTCAACTTTATCGGAATGTTCATTTTGTAGGTGTGTGAGTGTGACTCTGTGAGAGGGTTTGAAAGAGTTTGACATATCCCCTAACCTCTCAATGCTAACACTTAACTTTCCTTTTTCCTTTTTTCTTCTTCTGTTTTGGTGGTGGGCAGAGGAAAAATTGTTGGTAAAGTCTATGCTTCAAATTATTCATTTGTACTATATCTCTTGATACTTATTTTGAGCAGAATATTCTCATGGTGCACTGTGCACAAAACAATGTACATTAGTTTATGTTTACTGCATACACACTAATGCCATGACACAAGACTTGAAGTTTCAATAGTGATTTCCATCTTTGCACATCCTCCAGTGAATCTACTTATTGTCAACACTGTCTTGCTCCTGGGGCTGCCACCTTAAGGAAAATCAAAATTTTGCAACAGTTTCACCTACTTGTTGAAAGTTTCTTCACGTTGTTTCAGGAAAAAGACTTTTTTTCACCACAAAAATGCCATGATTAGCTGTGGTCACAATACACATTCATCAAAGAAAACTAATTAAAGAGGAAATCCACTCCAAATATGAGATAGTCTGATAAACAGAGTAAAATCTTATGAGTTCAGTGGCAAAAATTTGACTAAAATTGGACGACAAATAAGGAAGTTATGACATTTTGAAATTTTGCTAACTTCTGCAAAACAGTTCTTGTACAGTGGATATGAATATGCAAATGAGTGAGCTAACCATGTCATACCCTCACAATTTTCCACTGATCATGTGGAAAAAAATGATGAAAATTCAATGCTTCTGCCATTGAAGTCTGAAACATGATGATATTCCTGGTTGAATAAATTCAGAATAGTAATCAGTCAGATATACGAGGATTTGAACCTCAGGCATAATTGTGTTTGAATGAAAAACAGGAAATTTCAAAATTTTATGTACAAACTACAGCTGTATATGGTAAGTTGTGAGGGAATAACATGCTCACTTTGCCATTTGCATATTCACATTGACCATTCAAGAACCGTTTCCCCCCAAAATAGCAAAACTTCAAAATGTCGTAACTTTCTTATTTTTCATCTGATTCCGATCAAAATTATATGAGTTGAACTCATAATATATCACTCTTTCTTATCAGACTAACTTGTATTTGGACTGGATTTCCCCTTTAAATGCAGTGAAAGCATGCCAAGTGCCTACCTATCAAGAAATCCACATCACTGTGTCTCTGGCAGATGATGGGAATGATGCCAGCAAGAAGGTCCATTCCTTTCCTGTAGACAAGACGACTGACGACTACGATGGTAACTAAAACAAAAGAACAAAACATACATGAACAAAAAGTGTGCATTGTAGTTGATGCTATGTGCTCGAATGGAACGAGTATGACATGAAAAAGTACTATCAAACATTGCATATGTATGTACATATATGTGCACTGACACACATACACCGTACATACACAGATAAACACAAACACACCCAAACATATTTTCTTGTCTCTATTATCTCAGGATATGTATTTCACATCTCCCTCCTTCTTCTTCTGGTTTTGCCCATGACCTTCACTTCTGAAGATTATCATAGGCATCCCCAAACTACGGGTAGGTTGCGGGTCAGTTGCATCAGTGCAAGAGAATGGCTTGTGTGTGAACAAAAAACATGATGGGGGTCCACCTCTTCATTTGATGTTATTTTTCTCACCTTTCAATTATTATCTAGGAAAAGTACTCTAGCTATCTTTAGATTTCTCCCAAAACATCATTCTATGACTGGCTGTCTGGTAGACTGTCTGTCTGTTTGCCTATCTGTCTGTCTGTCTAAGTATTTGTATGTCTTTTTGTGTCCGTCACTCTCTATTCCTCTGACTCACTTCTGTCCTGTCTCCTCTTGGATGTATCTGGTTTGAAAACTGTGGGATCCACTGCGTTTGAGATGACCGAGACCAGCCTTGGGGGCATTGACGCCCTCAACACTGTGTTCTCTTTACTGCAAATGAACAGAAAAACATGAAAAGACACAATAAAGGAAATACTGTATACACCAAATATTGTGCGAGGTTTTTATTTTTGTGAATTTCGCGAGTCAGGTGGTATTCGCGAAATTCAAAACCAGTTACACGCGAAAATATTGACTCTGATCCCGATATGAATGTGATGTACGAGTATACATTTCCCCGTTCAGTACAGGACTCCACGATCGCGAATTTAACCACTCGCGAAATCGTCAGGAAGTCTCGATTCGCAAAAATTTTAATAGACTTGCTAAATATATGGCGTATACAGTATATCATCCCAGTTCACAACAACTTCCAAAAGGTGCAGTGTATCTGAACATACAAAATATGTTGGGAAACATTTATAGAATACATAAAGAAAATGTTATAAAGTCTTATACGCTTTCAAAAATGTGATAATAGTCCCTTTAAAGTTTGCTAATCAGATGAGGCAATAAAACATACTGACTATTTTTGTTCCCTGGATGCTTGTTTGCATGTTAAACAGATGTGAAAATCATTCCTTTGTCTACCATCTATGATTCCTCATTAAACGGTACTTGACAAATCACAAAAACTCTAGAACAACTGGATATGAGGGATATAAGTTCTGCTCCTGAATCCATTTCAAGATGGGAAAAGTTAACACAGATGCTCATCTCACCTTGTGTGTGAGACACAGATCACATGATTCACATCAGCCAATGAAAACTGCAGGATTGCGTTGGTGAGGATAGAGCTGGCGTCAGCAAAGCCAAAGAGGGAGTGGTCCGTGAAGACTGTCTTGAGGCCCATGGTCTTGGCATGGAACATGGCTTCATGGGCCATGGTTGAGAAAGACTGCATTCAACATGGACAAAAAAGCAATTAATCTACAAGCCAACTAAAGCAGATAAACATTTGAAGCTTTATATTACAGTATGTGCGGGCCTCGGTGACAAAGACGTGGATGACATCAAGTGCTCAGCAACATCTGTCAAAAAAAGCTGTGAGTGGTATTTCTATGAGATAAACATTTTCACCCTCACCCTTCCAAAGACAACCCTCATTTCAAATGAAAGAACAAATTACATCTCCATCTGCTGCATGTAAAGTACAGTCAAATGATGAAATGTGATAGCCATGATTGTGGTCTATGGTGAATCTATTAGCTGAAAAAAAAACCTGTGGTAGAATTTAATTCACAGAAAAATCATAATATGTAGGTGCACTGTGGTACATTAATTTGTTAGATTTCTTCATGGTAGATTACAGATTTAATTTCAGCTTGTGTTTTTAGTAGCAATACCCTCAACTGGGATAGCATTGATGAAAACAGTCATTGAACAAAGTAGACCCTGTACAACAAATACCTAGCATGACTTGTTTTGCACAAAGTTTGTGCATTCACAAAGTTCATTGATCGCTGTCTACTATCAAGTATATACCCGTTAAACGAATCCCGAGTATACTCGGGCAGGTGTCTATGTGTGTTATAGCAAAATCAAGTCGTCCTGAATGGGTCAATATCTTCCCCTGGGTAATCACAAATTACTCACTGAATGGCCATGAACAATTGTGATATTTTCTCTGATGAGAATGTTCCGGATCAGAGGAAGTGTTGTGAACAGCGTTGGCAGAATGCACTGGTTGTAGAAAGGTCCAAATGGCAAATAGTAGACCTAGAGCAAGTTGAAAGATCAAGGGAGTAGGATTCCAATATCAGGCATTATCTATATCATATTCTGAAATTAGTATTTATCACGACACTTATTCTCTGCCGGTAATACACAAACCACTGGTTAAACAACATATGTGAACTATCAATAGTTTCCACTAATTGCAACACTCTTTCTGTTGCTCTCCCTCTCTTTGTATTGGGCTTTAAATCTTTTTTAACATCGATGCAAATAACTGATATGGATCTTAAAAGATAAATTGCTAACATTAGCGTACAAGATGACAGAAAAAATGAACACATAAATGGGACAGTCAAAATGCTGGGAATTCCTGAACGGCTGATCGTAACTGTTTCCCTATTGTCAGTCCTCACATTTTGGTCAAAAGCGAAAACAAAAACAAAAACAAAAAAAATCCTGTGGTGAACCTTCATCTGACCTCTGCATTGACAGAACAAGACATAGAAATGTCTGTAATTATGTGCCTCTTTCACGTGAAGCAACAAGCAGAGGCATCATGACAAAACAACAAAACAAAACAACGACAAGAATAAGAACAACAACCACCAAAAACAACAATAACCAAAAACAAGAACAAAACACACACAAAAATAAACCAAACCTTGGATTATGCAACTACCCAAAATGGCTACTCACCTTGAGGTAGTTGGTAAGGTACCTGATACCGGTTCTTTCGCCATATGCATGGGTAATTACAATCACCTGGAAACAAGAAATTAAACAAGCCCATGATATCAGTCCCACAATGTGAAAAGTAACAGCTGTCAACATGTGAATGCTTCTAAGATTCATTCATCCTCACTATCAGATGTTAATTTCTTAATGATTTCACTTATTATGGCTTTGCAAAAAACATGTATTAAACAAAAATGAATGTATGTAGATTAGAATGATACTACAACACACCTGGTATGTGTATTTTTGGTAACATAATATAGTATCTTTTCTGTCTGAAAGCACATACTGGCACTGACATTTTTCATTTAATTTGCTAAGAAAAAAAGAGAGAAAGTCTGCTTCCTCCTCATCACCCCACCCCCCAAACTTTTTTTTTTTTCCCCATCCATATTCTTCTTCTTTAGATTGTGGATGCTGGAAACACAGAGGATAATGACATGATGATATGACAGACTGATGTCTTATTTCCTTTTTTTAGGCTCCCTAGAAATTATATTCATAAAACCAGCTTTGCAGATCATAGCTCTAAAAATAAAAACAACAAGAAAAACAACATCAAACAAACAACTAGAAATGTCGCTTTGGCGACTGGTATGCCTCCGCCATAATGCATGATTTTCCCAATAGGTCTAGATAGTACATGTGGACAATGTGTCATTACATTTTCACAAAATTGGCAAAATATTGAAATGACAAGTTTGTCACAAATGTGTTGAATGTTCACCTTCCTTGACCTAGGTTTAATTGGATGAATAGGAGAGCATGTATCTAGGGATTTAAGGACTTTAACTTGACTTTGACCCATTCATACATTTAGGCATTGAGTAATTTTCAAGGTACAGGTGTGGAGAAAAAGTGCAATTTCTGAATTGAATAGTAAATTGTTACCATTTTCATCTGGCCCTTGATCCTAAAATTCCTAAGATAATTACTTTCAGGTAGAACATGCATAATATGTACTAAGTTTCAAGATAACTTGAGCCACTTCCGAGATATGGAGGAAAAAGTTAGTTCAGCACTTTCACTTGATCTTTGACCTTTTGTCCTTTGAGGCAAAAAAAGAAGAAAAAAAAAACTTTCCAGAGAATTTCTATTAGGTTACACACGCATACACCAAGTGTAAAAAAAAATAACCCTGCTGGCATTGCATAAATATGAGGGTAATAGTAAAATTTTGAAGTCTTGCACTTGACCTTTGACCCCTGACCTATGACCCCATGAACCCTACATTCTCTAGATAATCACTTCCAGTCAGTACATGTACTATGTTCCATGAAGATACCTTGAACAATTTTCCAAGGTACGGAGAAAAAAAAGAAGTTTTAATATTTTTACTTGACCTTTTGACCTTTGACCTTTGACCTCATGACCCAAACTTTCACCAGAGAATCTTAATTGGGTAATACATGTATACACTAAGTTTCAAGAAAATATCTTCAGGCATTCAATAGATATGGTGGAAATAGTGAAATTTTATGTATTTGACCCTGACCTTTTGACCTTTGACCTCATGACCCAAACTTTCACCAGAGAATCTTAATTGGCTAATACATGTATACACTAAGTTTCAAGAAAATCTCTTCAGGCATTCAATAGATACAGTATGGTGGAAATAGTGAAATTTTATGTATTTGACCCTGACCTTTTGACCTCATGACCCAAACTTTCACCAGAGAATCTTTATTGGGTAATACATGTATACACTAAGTTTCAAGAAAATCTCTTCTGGCATTCAATAGATATGGTGGAAATAGTGAAATTTTATGTATTTGACCTTGACCTTTTGACCTTTGACCTTGAGCATGTGCACCCAAAAGTTGATAGGCACAACTTCACCCCCTAATACACATACATGCCAAGTTTCATTAGGATACCTCAACAGGTTTCGATAGTTACCTTGTCCACAAAATTCATTACGGACGGACGGAAGGACGGACGGAAGGACGGACGGACGGACGGACGGAAGGACGGACGGACGGACGGACGGACGGACGGACAACCCGAAAACATAATGCCTCCGGCACCACTTCGTGGCGGAGGCATAAAAAACAAAAACAAAGTAGAATAATAAAAAGAACTTGAATTTGAAAACTGAAAACGATTGGCCTGGACATGCAGTGTAGCAAACTCATATTAAAAGCAAACAAAGACTAGGATCCGCTGATTACATTTTAATACCTTGTGCCCTCTCTGAAGGAGACACTGCGACAGCTGGTATATGTGACTCTCAACACCCCCGGTGTTTGGGAAGAAGAAATCTGAAACCATGCTGAGAATGTGAAAGGAAGACATAAGAAAAGGAAGAGAGAAGGAGATACGAGACATATTTGAGACAAACTGGTTGACTATCATTTTGAAAAAAAAAAAAACCTAGCAGAATAATTGCTAGCATTATTATAAAAAAGGTGTTAGCATTTACAGATACGTATATGACCATGATGACAGTCAACATCAGGGTAAGGTTCAAGATGTAAGTAAATTTAGAAAGTTTGAAAGTGCAAACAATTCACTTTTACTCTCTCTCTTTTTTTTTAATGCCTTCACACATTTCTCCTCATTTCAGCTGTTCATTTCTTTACTCATCTTTAACCCCCTAAATTAATAATTTCCTTTTCAAATCTTCCTTCTGACGTCAACAAGCTCGAGCATATAGAATAGTCAGTGACTCACTGACACTGACAGGAAAGGGCGCAAGTGTACTCCAAAAGTGGAAATTTTTGCGGTGTTGAAATTTTCGTGGATTTCGCGCAACCAGAGCACAAGCACAAAAATAAAAGCATGCTAATATTTTTGCTTGCCATATGCTCCAATAGCTACTGTCTTCATTCCGTGGAATTAATAACACATAGCTCTTCTAACTGAACAAGTGGGCAATTCCACGGTAACTGACGTTACACGTAAGGATTTTCATGAAATTGTTTATGTTGTAGTTTTGTGAATGAAAGCACCCAGGGCTTGTAATTAGCATTGATGAATGAGTTCATGAGAATGAAGAAATAGGTAGAAAGTTTTTCTCTCAAACTGCATTCCTTATCACATAGCAAGTGAAAATGTGTCGGTAACTGACGTTACGTAAAAAGGACATGGGAAATAATGGTGTAGATTTAAATGGAAATATCTCATGTCCCTGACTTCTAAACTCTATGTGTTTTATATGGCAATATACCTAGGTTCTTAGGAACAGTTGTGCAAAATAATGTGCACTTTAGATATTTCCTTTTAGCACCATGCCAATTTCAGTGAAGGCATGACGGTAACTGACGTTACGTAACTGACGTTACGCTTACATTTGCCATAGGGTTTACACATGGAAAATCATGATTAGGAATAGTTTTGTGATATTTTATAATTCTGACCTTTCAGAGTGATTTGTTTGATATGGAATCATACCTTGGTTCATCAATTACAAATACCCAAATGAAATGAAACATTAGTCTATTTTCTTTGTGTTTAATGAAAACTTAAAGGGAAACATGTCAGTAACTGACGTTACGTAACTGACGTTACACATACTTTTGCTATGGGGTTTACAAAGAACTAATTTATTTAACAGGTTATACTGCTTCAGTATACCAGTAACAATCCCAGGCATTTTCTTAGCAACAAATTAAAACAAAATCTAAAGACACAAATGGGATGGGGTCCTTAGGGGGCAAGCTCCTCCCCCCCCCCTGCCATAGCACAGTTGAGCAAAAATAATGTAAATGCACCAGATGATATTTCTTGACATTTGTCTTAAGATTGAATGCTTATTCAACAGTTATGATTACACAGAGCCATTTAGATTCAGCAGTTCCAAGTATGAATATTGACATAACTAAGGATTTTTGTTGTTGTTGTTTTTTTTTTTAAGAGGAAAGTTTCTATTAAGAGTACCCCACCCATAATGCCCTGCAGTACTACACAAAACACAGATATTTTGTGTGTGAAAAAAATAATATTTCTTTCAGGTCATGGGGAGAAAACACATACAAATAAGAATATTCATAGGGCCTATATATGTATGAAATCTACTGTGATATATTCTTTCTTCTTTTCTTTATTTTACTCCTTCTCCCTCAAGGCATTGTTAGGGCCACAAAAAAAAAAAAAAAATGATCTCCATTATCAATAATGATTTAAATGGATAGTGTTACACTTTTAATATTTTTTCTGTGAAGAAGAATCATGCTTTTTTGGTCCAAAGGGTATTATTTGTTTATTCCTTGCTTGAAGGAATGTAATTGTTTTTCTTCTCCTTTTCACTGGTATATCAAGGCTTGCAAATACATCCCAGATACCAAGAAATAGAACTTTGCAATGAAAGAATTCTAAGATCAATATAAACGAATCTTCCTGTTCATAATTATCATGTATTACACAAATGTCCCTGCACGAATGAAATAAAGTAATCGACAAATATGAACAGTTTTTTATTTTACCTTAGAATCACCTCTCACTTTGAGCAACATCAGTGTTGAACGTTGACTGGTTGAGCAACATCAGTGTTAGTTTCAAACAGTAATGACAGTACATGCCTTATGTCAGGCCTGCTTATGTACCATTTCAAGATGTGCCATATTAACTAAACCACACATTTAAGTGCAAGCGAAGAAATATATCCGTTCCTGCATTTGCCTTTAGGTAGAAACTTCACTAATCTTCCAGAAAAAAAAAGAAAAATGCTAGCAAAAGTAGTCATTAGTAAAGATTATTAAACTGTTGGTATACAGCTGTACACAAGCTTTTTAATAGAAAAAGGTGGTTACCATGCAACCACATCATTGATTAGGCCTACAAATTTGGTAGCTTTAGTGACTGTGAATGTACTGTATAGTAATTTGAGTGCATTATATATTGCATGTGGTAAACCTAAACTTCCAGATGATTTAACCTTAAACTTGTGTTGAACAGAAAATGAAAAGCTCAACCCCCCCCCCCACACCAAAGAAAAAAAGAAAAATAAATAAATAAGATAAAATGAACACACAAAAAAATGTGTCCATGGACATACAGTGTACCATGGTGATGACATCATTCCCTATCAAAGTTCCCAAATGTATTGAAATGGCCTAAAGTAAAAACATTTGCCTAAGTTATAATTACTGACATGGTAACTGACGTTACATACTGGTATATGACGTTTCGGTAACTGACGTTACACATTTTGATGTGTTCATTTGACTCTCCAGTATGCCAAGTATCCTTATTTTCTGGTATAGAAAGGAAGGCATATGGGCATACATTAGAAATCCTAAGTTACATCATACAGCTCTCTTTCTTTGATGAATAAAGTTAAAAATTCCTTGTTTTTGGTAACTGACGTTACATCCATCATTGTCAAACTAATTAACAGTTTTTATAAAATTATTTAAAGCAACCAGCTTTTTCTTTCTATCATGTGGTATAAGACTTGTCTGGTAACTGCATACATATAAAAGATTGTTGTTTAGAGTACTAGTAAAGTGGATATACAGAGGGTAAATTATGTGACAATACACTCTTTCTTACCATTGAGTTATAGGCATATTTTGGCAGCCATTTTGAAAATCAAAATGGCCGCTTTTATTGAAAAGCATAATGATTCTTAAAACTTCAACTCAAGTATTGTCTGAAAATGTATGGTGTTTGAAACAAATATCATTTTGCATTTTCGGCATCTGTGTCCTACATACTGTGGACTTGCCCAAGTGCGAAAAACTAGGTCTAATTTGAATAGTCCCGCGAAAATATCCACTTTTACTTTAGTTTTACAGTGGCACTGGTAGTACTTTTGCTCAGGAAGTACAAGGTCGTAAATTTTCTAGGGTCGGGTCAGCTGTCAAGGCTCAGAGTGAGGACGGGAGAGAGAGGAAATGATAGATGCTACACGTATTACACACTATACTGGACTAACTACATTACACAGACCCAACCAGGCGTGGTGGAGCACCCCAATTTGCATCTCATTATCGCCCCGTTCTATTTGAATTTCCAACAGGCATCCACGGCTGCCCGAAACTGTGTGCATGAAAAAGTCAAATCTTTACCTTCTCCTTGTGCCGCTATGCGTGCCGCTAGTAAACTCAAACTTCCCACACTATCTAAGTTTTTAAAAACCTTCCTTTTGATGAAAAAATTATGAAATTTGCTGTACTAGAACTTGAGATATTAAAGCGTTTTGAAAATCACCTCTCGCAAAACATGCTCTCTGTTTTTTTCCGACTGGACTATGGCCGGGCTCCAATGTGTCCGAAATTGGCAACATAAGTTTATCAGGCCTCAATCCATATATGGTGAAAGTTTTCGCTTGGTTCCACTTGTACTTTTTGAGAAATCAACATGTTTCTACAGGGTTTGGAATAGAAAATTGTAGTAAGCGAAACAATTGAAAATGACGTCATTTCTTTTCCCGTAATATATTGGGCATGCGTGGTACGTGAGATTCAGGATTTCGTGCTCATTGTTGGTTTGCATGTGACGCAGTCAATTTTGCTGAGTGTCGCACGGCGGTGACTGCTGAGCTGCTGCCGCGCACGCTGCATGCAGCAAAGCATTGTGTGTGCTGTGACATGCAACGCTACAGTCACACGATTATATATACATGGGACCGACCTGTACGCTCTACGTTTGTGTCATTTTTGACATCACCTTCTGTTTTTTTCCGACACAACCATGGCCGGGAATATTACGGTATGACATTTAAAATGCGAGCAGATAAATAAATTTCGGTGTACTTTGTTCGAATGGCGCTTTGGTTCCGCAATCACACTTCGTGAATTTTAGGTTGATTCTCGAGGCATATTTTTGGTAATTTTGCTCGCCAGGTTTTCGCTAAAATTTCACATTTTATCATTGTCAAATCCTTGAATATGTTATATGTGCATATTCGGACATGTTTTCAAATTCAAACTAACTCAATTTTAATCCGAAAATAGGTTTCCTTAAATTGTTATTAGCTTGAGAAGTTGTTTACTTTTTCTCAACTACGCGAGCACATGTTGTTTACTTTATGCAAATGAGGCTCGGCTGCCGATGGATTTCTGCGAGATAATTGGGGTGCTCCACCGCGCCTGCAACGTCAAAACGATTTCTGCTACGTAACCGTCATCATCATACACTGATTACAGTGCATGGGACTACTAGATTGGTCAAAACATGTATTTCAGTACTTGGGACTGAACTACAAAAGTCTAACTAGCTGCTACTCACCACACGTTATGCTTCATTTCTCTCAACTGAACGTTCAGTCCGTGAAAGAAACGAATCTGGATGAAACTGTTCAATAAACTTTCAAGGCTGCAGCAAACCGTTTTATATTTTTTGCCGGCTTTCTTCTCTTTAGGGACATTTCGGGGCAGAGTGGTGGTGACCGTGACTCTTCGCTTTCCTTCCAGTTCCGGTGATGTGCGTGCGGTGTGCACATCAAACACAGCAAAAATTGTGAAAAGCAGCTGGAAAGTGGTAGAGCAACGAACATATGTTTTCTGTGGTTTGACCAAGAAGAGAGTGATTTTGAGCACGAGCATGGCTTCCCTCGAAGAACTTAAAGCGAAAATCGAACATCTTGAATCGGAACTTAAAATAGAAAGGGAACGAAATGAAAACCTGGCGGGAAGAGGGAGGATAGAAACGATGAGCGCCGAAGTTGTTGACAGCAATCCCTACAGGCAAGTCTGTGATTTCAGTCCCACGTGTTTAAAAGTGTGTGAGTGAGGAGAAAATGTGCTAAAGATAATTGGGTCTAGTGTAAAATCTATAGCCACTGTCAGTTATAGGTTAGTTTCTACTATGATCAGTGACCAGTGTTGAGTGCACGACTGGAGCACACTTTTCAAATGTAGCTTTAATTTGTTGACAGAAGATATTTGTAAATTTAGAGACAGTCCAGTGTGATCACGATGAAGAAGATGACCATCCATTGTCATTGATCCAATCTAGTAGTCTTTGATCACTCTTTTGGATCTACGTACTAGTTTCTTCTCCCATGAATGACATGATCCCAGAATTATAAACCCACAGACCCAGTTACCAGTAATAATGTGGGAAGGAGCAGTGCAGAGGAAGATATCATGCCAATGGATGATTTCCATCATATTGAGTGAAGGAAGGTATAAGACGCGGCACCCGCACCAAGGACAAAGGTTCGACCTCCCACCCATGCCAAGATTCGATGCTTCGACCATGCGCAAAAGCGTATAGGCTTCTACATGTAGCAGGTGGTCAAATTTTGGATGGCCTATGGTCCAATTGTGGCCATGGCAGGCATGGGCGGCTTGCTTTGACTATCTGAGAAAATTTTTGAAAATAGGGACATGTCAGTTTTCAAACCTGGAATGGATCATTTGCTAACATGACCAAGAAAAAAAAAAAGTTTTTGAAAATGAGGAGAGAAAAGGAGGCAAGTCATTACAAAAAGCTGTGATGGATGCTGGTTTTTTCCTTCAATTATCTATTTTTAATCTTTGACAGGCATATGCTTTTCATAATTTCTAAGTTTGATATGACTTGAATAGAATAAGAAGTAATTTTCCCTCCTTTATCTTTCAACAGTCGTCTGATGGCGCTCAAAAGGATGGGTATTGTTGACAATTATGAGGTAAGTACTGGTCATGATGTTTCAGTCAGAGTCTTATTTCTTAGTTTGTTTCTAAAGTGTGGCTCATGCATTCCTATAGTACACATTGTATGCAAAATGAAGATGCAAAATGCCCATCTCAGAATTATTTTCCTTTTTGCTTACCCCTGGTTTCCAGGTTGAACAATGTCATCACAGCATGAATATTTTAAGCAAGTTAGTCACTCTTCCTGGATGATCAAAAAAAAAAAAATAGCTCCAGGTCAATTTGTTTAGTAAGTGCTTTTTATCAATTGTTCACTGTTTTTGCGTAAAGCCAAACATAAAGGTGTAATGAAAACTGATGTGTAGCTACTTATCAATGGACATCTAAGAACTTCTCTGAAACCAAAAGACCATTACTACATTTTCTTTTGGTCAGTCAGTAGAAAGGATGCATGAAATTCCATGCATGATTCTGTATTTTGTCTGAAAAGTAGAGTCCTTGTTGAAGAAATAGTTCTAGCATAACAGAAGTGCTAACTGTTACCTTTTTTGGAGCATTTTGTACTGTGGTTTGTGTGTGTGTGTGTGTGTGTGTGTGTGTTTGTGTGAGGGGGGGGGGGGGTGTTTGTGTGTTTTGGACCAAAAATAATGCAGATTTCATGGAAAGTACTGTTTTTCCAAAATTGTCTTTCTTCACCATATACATGTATGTCTATTGCAGGAAAGGTTAAAACACTGTTCTTCCACGAAAAAAGTGACTTTTCCTCAGAATACTGAAGTCCTGTCTACAAGATCAGCATCCCTATTGTGAAACGATCACATCTTTAAACAATTCTCTCCCTTTTCAACAGCGGATCCGTGATTTCACTGTTGCTGTGGTCGGTGTGGGTGGTGTTGGCAGTGTGACAGCAGAGATGCTCACCCGATGTGGAGTCGGAAAGGTAGTGATGAGAAATTATAATGTGGCAATCACATAAACTTTGATTCAATGTCTATTAATGTGAGAGGACTAAGAATTACCAGTAGTTTCAATCAAGGGAAGTTTACATAAAAGATAAGACAAATGTTTTGAGTGAAGCAGTGTAAACTGGAAATAAGCAGTACACCAACAAGGATTGCTGAGGAAAAAAGACAAACTGCCAGAATGTTTACCTGAGTAGTAAGTCAATCATTATAGCCCTTGCATGGCCCAGAGAACCAATGTGGTCTTTTAGCTATGAAGTTCTCTTGGTTTTATCACTTTTACAAAGATTTATGGTGACTTTATGTCAATGGTTTGATGTCTTTAGTCTTTTAGGATGTGTAGAATGTGTGTGTGTGTGTGTGTGTGTGTGTGTGTATCTTTACCAGAGAGATATAGGAAAAAGCTGAATAATGTTGATGCTGACCACTGATGACCAATATTTCCACCATCATCTTTAATTAATGATAATTCTTATCATTATCATTATCATTAATAAGACTTTTATGGTTGATACACTTTTGATGTTGATAATAATGGGATCATTATTTCATGATTATTGTTATCATCATTATGTGTACAGTAGTCATTGCAGTGTTACTGTTATTTGGTTCATCTTCATTAATATTATCATTATTACAACAGATGTTCTTGGTTTCATGACTTCCTTTGCTCACAAAATGAAAACAAGATGGCTTCTACAGCATCTTTATTTTTTAATGTGGTGTATAACAACTCTGTGTGGTTCCTTTTCCTTTGCTTCAGCTGCTCCTTTTTGATTATGACAAGGTAGAGCTGGCCAACATGAATCGTCTCTTCTTTCAACCTCACCAAGCCGGGATGAGCAAAGTCCAGGCTGCCGAAAAAACACTCAGGTGAGACTTGGGTCAAGCCTGGTCAACCAAGGAGGAATGACCACATGGACATTCTCTTGAATGTGAAGACTTCTCTGTCCAGCTCGTTTTAAGAGATTGTACCACATTGCTGTTGATAAAGGGATGAATGTTTTAAATTGAATCGGACTGATGGAAATCAGTGAAATAAAGGGAACAGAGTCTGTAGATAGAAATTGAGCTAAATGATTAACTTGGGTAGTTGTAGCTGTTTGCATATCAATGTACTTGATGTAGTATATCCCTCACAAAAGAAAAGGAGAGTATGAAGGAAATGCATCTATAGGTATAATGGAAATAAGTGCTTTGAAGGGTTTAAATCATGGAGAAATGATATGGCCAGGAAGAAATAAAGAAACTGGTTAGCATATTTTATTATTATAATTATTATTTTTAATGATGGACAAAATGTTGCTGTCAGGAATGAGTACATGTAGGTGAAAATGCCTAAGCCTATTTTCAATGTTTATTTGTTTTTGCTTGTTGTGTTATTCACATGCCATAATGTTTTGATATCGAATATGTCATATTCTAATGCCATTCAGATGTGATCCAACTTCTGATTTTTACCATCAATGAGGCATCAATGAGACAAATGCATGAAAATATGGAGAACCCTATAGTCGCTAGTTTAGATAGCACAGTGTGTTGCATGAAAGATTACTTTTCTCTCTTCTTTTATAATTCTATTTTCTTTCAGAAACATCAATCCAGATGTGGAGTTTGAGACCCACAATTATAACATCACCACCATGGAAAACTTCAAGCACTTCATGAGCCGAATTCAGTGAGCTATTACTCCAATTTCTTTTACAACAAAATTAGTGGATATTATGACTAAATTTTTTATTTTCCTGACATTCCTTATTGCTAGAAATGTTTACATTTTATCTTTTTTTTTAATGTCTTATCTGATTATTAAGTGTGACCACATTATTTTAGCTCTTGGATTGTTATTTTTTGACTGTTCCGAGAGAACCCCAGTTTGAATGGATGAACGAGATGAAACTGTGCATGTACATGTAGCAATGATTGAATAACCACAGCACACAGCCAGAATGCTGACATAGGACGTTGAACAAAATGAACATGCACTTTGATGGGAAGATAAGAACTCTCCATGAGGCTGGGTCATTGAGCCTTTGAATTGACATTATCTGAGACCTGTTTCAGTTTCATACAGCTGAAAAGTATTATAATATGATGTGTATGTGATGTAATATTGTTTTACAAAGCAAAGATTAAGAGAGTTGTGTATAGAGCATATGCTGTCACCCACCTGTAAACGTAATGGCAAGGTTGTCTGAATATCCCATTTTAAAGTTTGTGCCATACATCCACTTAATTTACCCGCTTGATGCGCACAACAAATTTTTGCCAAGCAGGTTAGAAGGGGACTATTTAACGTGTCGGTTATCAACATGTTGTCTTTGTTAGCCTTCTCTAAAATTTATGTGATAAAGACTTGATTTCATATTCTGAATCGCACTGTTTGTAGGAATGGTGGATTAAAAGGAGGTTCGGTCAATCTAGTCCTGAGTTGCGTGGACAACTTTGAAGCGAGAATGGCCATAAATATGGTAAGTTCATCCTGCATAGCAAACATTCGATATGGTAGATTCCCAACTCTACACAATGCAAGTGGCAAGTGGAAAAAATGTGATTTTATGTTGTTGACTGAAAGTTTGTACATAAACCCAGCTGTGCAATCAATACATTGCTTGTCAGTAATGCCTTGTAGTCTATGGTCACAGGATTATGTGACTGTGTATTGAGAGGTTCTAGGAAGTTCCAAAGTATAGATTGTTTGTCCAATCACTTAGCACTATGTTTTACTCATGGTGTTATAATGTTAACGGATGGTACAGTATTGGTGGAGATGAGAATTGGGCTTTTAACTTTTTGCGAGATACCAAGAAAACACTTATGATATAGTACAGATCATACCATTTTGAGAGGAATTCAAAGTTTATTTGATGAAAATCGGGTTTGGAATGACTGAAATATTCAAAAACAAAGTAAAACAAAGCGATCGTAATAAAGTGTGGGTCCCACACTTTATTAGAATCGCTCTTTTTGGATATCTCAGCCATTTCAAAACCAATTTTCATCAAATAAATGCTGATTTCCTCATAGAATTACATGCTCTTTCATATTTCATAAGAGGTTTCTCATTATCTCACCAAAAAAATGATAGAAACCTGAAACCAGGTCTCAACCAAAACTATACGATCCCTTTAAGGTGTTACAGTACCCCCAACCATTCTGATTTGTATTATTTTAGCAAATATGATTTTGACAGTGATACTAACTAATGGAATGCTAATGATAATAATGATGTATTTCAATACGAAAGTCTACTGAGCGTCTTTTTTTAAAACTTATTTGGTATGTTTACTTTTGTGCAGTTGACTCGAGTCCTTTTTTGTTGTTGGTAAAGATAAATTTTCTTTTGTGAAAGAATTCAGACAATGCAGTTACGTCGCTCTAAAGCAGTATCAAAATGACACCTGTTCAGAAGATCTGACTAAATCTGCTGTATAAATTGGTCATTTCCAGGCATGCAACGAGCTGGGCCAGCACTGGATCGAGTCCGGAGTCAGTGAGAATGCTGTCTCGGGTCACATTCAACTCATCAAGCCTGGAGAAACAGCATGTTTTGCTGTGAGTGTGCCCTTGTTTTCCACTGCACCACTCTGTATCAAATCACATATTTCAGGCAGTCATCATGTAATCGGATTATCATCTACACCTACCTAATCCCCTCCACCACCCCTTCCCTCAAAGTATTAAGGAGATATGTTGGAGTTAAATTAGTTAGTCAGTCTCTTGATCCATTGCAATAAATGTTGCTATGCCAACTACTCCCTTAATGTGTTGGTGATTTAAGTGAAACTTGATATGCATAATAAGTGTGAGAAGTACAAAGTGTGTAAGGCATACTCTAGTCGTATATGGGGGCAAGGTGTTTACGAGGCAACTAGGAACCTTGGTTAAGATCTGTCCTGTCTAAAAGCTATATGTTTGAAGTATTGATCGTGATATTTCTAGCTTGATCTGTCTCAGTCTATGCTGCATTATTGTTTTGAGTATCTATACTAAATTATATGTAATAAATCCTGAAGCATGCTTTAAAACAATGAATGTTCGTGTGCATTTTAATTTCACGAATTTTGCAAGAGCCAAGATTCATGAAATTAAAATGCATGCAAAGTTCTCTTCTACATTGTATGAATTGAATACCAGTGGCAAGTCACAAAATTTTCATGCTGCCAAAAAGGCTGTCAGCTCCAATTTCGCGAAAATTTTGTGCCGCGAACATATCTTGTGTTACCGTAGCTTTGGTGGCGTTTTTCGTCATCGGAGGCTGACTTTCACAACATGTACACAATTCTTGCAGTGAAATGACAGAGTGTTGTCTTTTAGCTTATGTTGGAGTTTGATCACGTGCACTATCCTTCTAACACTTCATCCCAGTGTGCCCCTCCCCTCGTAGTGGCGGAAAACATTGATGAGAAGACGCTAAAGAGAGAGGGCGTGTGTGCAGCCAGTCTACCCACAACCATGGGTGTTGTAGCAGGTCTCCTTGTACAAAACACACTCAAGTAAGTCAAGATTTTTCTGTCTAGTTTCAGTAGTTTCTGTGGCATTGGTAGCCAATACATATTTAAAAGTTCAAATGCTGTTTTGTTGAAGTCCTCTCGATTTCAAAATTGTCTTAAGTGGAGGACTACATTGTACCTTGGATACACTGCCCCTCAAGTTTTAGATGTTGTGGACCTCTTTTTCAAACTTTCCAAAATTCCTAAAATTTAGTTCTGAAGATGACATCACATATCAGAAGAGAAGACGTGTACATCAAATCTATTAGAAGTGGAAAAATACATTGACTTATTCAAAATTTGACTTGCCCTATTAAAGTACTGCATTTATCAGTTTTAGTTCGGATATTCCTTGCAACAGTTGAGACTAAACCTCCTTGACTTTGACTAATTCATCGCAAAAGATACCTAGATTTTTGTTTTGACTTAGCAGAGAAGAGAGAACATAAGATCTACAAACACACTTGCATTATCTGTCTTTCTTAACCCCCCAACCTCGCACAGGTATCTACTAGAGTTTGGCAGTGTGACACACTACCTTGGCTACAGTGCCCTCCAAGACTTCTTCCCGACAATGTCCATGAAACCCAATCCAAATTGTGACGACAGCTTCTGCAAAAAGTGCCAAGAAGAGTACCAGGTATTGTTGAAAAGTTTCTTTGTGATTCTGTAACTGAAAAATAAATGGCAGTATCTGGAGCTAAAAAGCAAGTCTAAACCTGTTTAGTTAGAGCAAAAAGTTTCTTTGTAAGTATGTCTGTGCGGAATATGGCTCTCTCATGCTCACCAGAATACAGGTGTTTGCTGATAGAAAGCTAAACTGCATGTGAAATGTTTTATGGTTTGCAGTGTAATACATGTGTGAAAGTGAAAATGTCACATTATTCTGTTTCAATCTGTAGTGTCCAGACTTAATCATGCCAATGATAGTAACAAACCACATATTAGCAGGGTTTGTAGTAAACTCAAAGACTCTTGTAATTAATCCTATTTGACCAAACCTGTGATTGATCAAACAAAAGCTTAAACTTTTACAGTATCATTTCACTTCCATGCAGAGTGCCTCCTTATTGCTGGAGGATTAGCATACTGCTCAATGGTTCGTTCCCAATCTTGTTGCACAGTTGTTAGAAAAAGAGAGACATCGGGGCATTTTTCAAGATACAGAAAGGTTTAGCTCCATTCAATTTTAGTTCTGTAGAGTGCTGTAACATCTTGACTAAAAAGTCAAACAAAGAATACTTACTTACTTGGGTATACTTGGGTGTAGAGACTGGAAGCAAAGCTTATTTGTCCCTCATTACAGTTCTGTCCCGTCTCAGGTAGGGCTCATATTTGATTGGGTTATTTCTCCAGTGTCTTTCTAAGGATGACTTGAATTGGTTTATGGTGGTAGCGTTGATGACTTCCTTGGGTAGTGCATTTCAATTGTTAACATTTCTTATTGAGAAAGCAGACTGCCTCAGACTAGAGTGGATACGTTTGTTTGACAAGTTTGAGATCATGACCTCTCGTTGTTGAGCCGCTGGCCAACTGGAAGAATTTAGAGGGATCTACTCTGTCGAAGCCTTTCAGGATTTTGAACATCTGTATCAAGTCAGCCCTCTGTCTTCTGTAATCTAAAGTGGGAAGGTGCAGCTCTCTGAGTCTTTCTGGGTATGTCGTCTGTTTCAGTTCAGGAAGAAGCCTTGTTGCCCTTTGCTGGACTTTTTCTAGCATGTCCTCATCCCTCTTCAGTGTTGGGTGCCATACTGAGTTGCAGTATTCTAATGTTGGTCTCACAATTGTTTTGTAGAGTGAGAGAAAGCCCTTCTTCTGTAGAGTTGTAAAAGATCTCTTTATCATTCCCACTTTGATGTTGGCTCTTTTAGCAGCATCTGCTGTGTGTTTACTGAAAGACAAATTCTCTTGAAACAGCACCCCAGGTCTCTTTCTTCACTTCCACATGTAATTAAAATGGGATTTGTGTCAGTATCCAGTGTATAGTCATACCTGTGGTTTTTCCTTCCGTAGTGCACTACTTTGCACTTACTCTCGTTGAATGGCAGTTGCCATTTGTTAGACCACTTTGTTACTGCATGTCTGTCCCTGTGTAATAAGTCTGAGTCGATATTGGAGTCCACTATCCTGTATAACTTAGTATCATCTGCAAATAGTTTCACACTTGAATCAACTGTAGAAGGCAGGTCGTTTATGAAGATGATATTCGGCACGCCGTACGCCGGGGTACCGTTGTAACCCGGGGTACCGCGTTGTACAGCGCCATCTCATGCCCATTATTTTATAATGCGTATCCGAATTCAGATACGCCGATTCCGAATTTCGAAGTACACTTGCATGCATTAATTGTTGCATAATCACAAATAAGAAAACATTTTTGTGCATAATAATACTAAAAAATATTTTGACAAATTTTTTGGTAAGCCAGGGTACAGCGCTGAAAAAAAAATAATTAATTCAACAAAATGGCGAATTTTCATTTGGTACCCCAGGGTACCAAATATTGCATCAGATGTTGAACAAGGTTGGTCCCAGCACACTTCCCTGTGGTATGCCACTTGTCACAGGAATGAATTTTGACTCCTTTCCGTTGATCGTCACTTTTTGGGTCCTGTCTGTAAGGTAGTCATTAATCCAGGCGAGTAAGGTACCATCTATTCCGTATGATCTAAGTTTGCATATCAGATATGTTGTGAACGTTCAAAATTTGCATGGGATCAGGGAAGTCAGTATCTTTCACTCAAACAGAAATGTATTTGTAGAGATACATCAGTGTGTGGATTGTGTCTTTACAATGGTTGTAATGATAAAAAGAAACAATGAAAGTGGCAACTTGCATAATACACACTCCACCAGCTGTGATGTTACTGGCACTATTGAACCACAAGTGACTTCTCTGGAAGTAATTTCTTTTCATATTTTTCCTGCAGAAGCAGCAAGCTGCCAACCCAATCGTGGAGATAGAAGAGAAAGAGGAGGAGGAAGTCCTACACGAAGCCAATGAGTGGGGTGAGCTATGTGTATTTGTCATTGTAGGGGTCATGACCTGAGACATAGGTCAAAGTTGGAGAGCAAACTGGAATTGAGGAGAAAGAAACTTTAAATGAATGCCAGATATTTTGTAATTTAATTTGTGCTTATTGCAGTTTCATATCGCATTGGTATCTTTCAGGTATCGAGCTAGTATCTGAGACAAGTGTGGATGACCTATCAAGTAAACCTGCCCCCGAACTAGCATCTGGCATCTCGTATGCATATGACAAACCAGCTGAGGACTCTACGGTAAGGGCTATCTTCGCTGTCTGTAGTTAGTTATGCTGTATTGTTTTGCCCCTGTGTGATGTAGTTGTCTCCAATCACTGACTGCAGTATGAGAATGAGATTTCTACACTTCCTGGTATCCTTCTTTTTAATCCTCATTCAGTGTTGATTCTTCTATCTGTGTGGAGGAATCTTCCTTTACCCTTTTCACTCTTATGCATTTCCAGCAGGATAAAAGTGAGCATCTATGGGATGCTGTGATTCTTGCATTTTGGTTTATTGGCTATTAAACAGTGGGATAGAATAGAAATTGGCAGTTGATGGAAGAATTATTGGCAAACTTAAATTAATGCACCTTGTCACTTCTCTGCTGATAATGTTGAATGACTTTCTGCCTATCTATCTGTCTCCATTATATTCCATTTTGCTCTATATTTCTCTTCACCTATTCATATTACTTTTCTTCCAAGTATGATCCCTTCCAATATTCTTAGACTGTATCCAATCTTCCATGTATGTTTAAAAAATGTTTTGTCCAAACTACTAATTCTTGCATCGAGTTGTTTTTATTGCAAGTGATTGACAAATTGCCTTTCATCAACGGAAATATTGGGCTATCGGGCGGAAGCTTGATAGTCTAGTGGATATGACGCCTGTTTAGCAATCAGGAGGTCATGGGATCGAATCCCACTTGAGTGTATGCCCATGATTTTTTGTGATGGCTACTACTTCAAGCACTGAATAACTGGTGTCTATTTACGTCAATGAATAGCAATTTGTTAGTTACAAAAATGTTTTATGTTTATGCTTTCAATGGTATGCAGTCTCTTTATATTTCTTATGTCTTTTATGTCATCTCAAATCAAACTGCCTCTCTCTTTGTGTGTGTTGGGATGTATCTTTACCTTTGTGTCCGTAAATGTGTGTTTCATCTGTTTGTCTCTGATAGGCTTTTTCATTCTCTTTCTTCTAGTGACCTGCTTATACAATGTTTTCTATCACATGATCTTCAGTGTTGCCGTGACAGAATCCATTCTCCTTTCCTGATTATTTCCAGGTTGCTGATCCCGCGGGAGCCACAGCGGCCGAAGACGACGGAGAATCCCTGGAGGACCTCATGGCGAAGATGAAGAGCCTGTAACAATCATCTGTGTATTCCTTGCCTCTGTAAAAAAGATTGAGTTAAAGACACACTATATGCATCATATTATCGGTCACAAGAATGGAAACACTCTGCCACAGCCTTTTGCCATGTGCTGAACAGAATTACTCTGTGTAGATTATTCCCTTTCCATATTCCTTTTTTATTTTTTTTTTGGAAAATCGGTTCTTCTTATTATAGAAGGTGTTATTACTGCATGCCATTTGCTGTGCAAAAACACAGTGAAAATCAATATAAGCCCATTTGGATGTCAAAGAGAAAGGATATGACTTAAAGCAGACAAAACAATTTGTGATTATAACTGCAGTGGTTTTGAGAGCAAATCTGCAGGGTCCTGTTGCATAAAAGTTGAGATCAAACATAAGTCAGGAAATCAAGCGTAAGTCTCTGAATACTCAGTTCTGATTGGCTGATACCAGACTTATGTTTGATTGCAGCTTTTTATGCAACAGGACCCTGCAGGTGATCTGATTTTGTCTCAGGCTGGCTTTAAACACCTGCATTGTGGATTTAGCAATTCAAGAGAACAGTCTGTACCGACTGTAGAATAATAGAACATAGTTTTTTTCTCTTTGCATACATGCACCAGACAAAACTCTTGGTGTTTCCCCCTTCTTCTTGCTGCCTTCATTGCCTGCCTGACAGAAATCGAAAGCCCCCTGGCAAAGGCCGCATTTTCCATCATAGACTGCACAGTTGCAATCCTTGATAAGACCTCTAGTCGCATGGTTGCTTGCAGCAAGTTTCATATGACCAATTGTGTGGTTAATACATTGGCACTTTCTTTATTTGTACTTCAATTGCTGTATCTACCCGACAGTGGTAACAATTTATCATTTTTTGTTGTTGTTTGCATTAATGCTGATCGAAGAACATCATCTAAAATGAGTTCTTGAATTTGAACGAAGCTATCATTTCATAACATTTGCCTGTGATTATTATTTCATTATCATTTCTTTTTTTAGTAATTTTCATTTCTACAACCAACATTCCATATAAATGTTATCACTTCACATTGCATGCTATGAAATATTAAGGTCAACATGAACTGCTTTGTTCTGAGGTAGTGTATGCTTCAAGATGTAACAAAGCATGTGATTAACCAGTGAAAGAAAAATACCTGGTACTTTGAATAGATTACCAGGTATAGAATTATAATCCATCATTGGAAACGTTTGCTTCTTCAGGGGAAGTGGTCTTGATTTAAGCTCTTTTGCAATTATTGCTTAAAATTTGGAATCGTGTGGTAATAGAACAATCATGGTCAAAGTGTTATACTGAAGTGCATAAAGATAAAGTTTGCAAGCCAAAGACTTATAGGAGATGTTTCAAATGCATTCAAATATGAAAAAGGAAAGGAATTCCATGGAACACTGTCTGTTCTCTACCCAAAGCCTGTCAACAATTTGCGGTGACTGCCAATTTTTATAATGGGTGGAATTTGGTAAAGACAGGGAGGTTTTGACAAGACTGTTAGAGGACTGGTAAGAAACCTTTGAAACAATGTATCTCCTTTCTCATAAATATAAGTATGAATTTTAATTATGTGTTATATTTCCTATTGTTAAAGAGAGGAAAGTAACCCTTATCATGCAGGTCTGGTGAAGAAAAAGTATGAAATTAAAGGGAAGATATTATTGGTAAATGTGTATACACTTTAATAAATTACTGTGGATTTCAACTGTGCAGCTAATCTTCAAGCTGATGGATGTTTTTTTTCAAAGTCTTCCTGATTGTTATTTTTTGTTCAAAACATAAATAGTTCTCATTTTGTTAGCCCCCACTTTTTTGTCAAGTATTGATATCCTTTAACTGTGCATGTTCTCTGCAAATAACCTCTTTTCAGAAAAGAACCTTTGCGTTTGGTGGGTTGAGTATCAGATGTCACATAATCCCTATGCACATAGACATTTTCAGTCTTCTGAGTTGTATCAGTTTATCTGTATCTGCACAATCTGTTAAGTAGTTTATGTGCTGTTTTTAGAACCTAACGTACCAACCGTAGCTTGTGTATAATGTAGTTTTGCTGCGCAAATTTGGGACTGTGCAATTTTAGAATCCTTTTTTTTTATTTTTTTTTTTAGATGAGTGCTCATCATTAAAGTAGGCATTTGGCTGGCAAACTGTTCCTAATGACTGTCAGCTTAATCTTTCATTTGAGTGCTAAAAGCCTTTTAATATTCTGAGAACCCTAAGGTGTAAGAAAAGCCCTTTTCACATTTCTGTGAACTCATTCGATGTTCGTAATGTTTCCTGTATTTGAAATGAAGGGAAGCATCTGATCATCTGTTCATTATCATTAACCGGGTTAACCACTAGTTGTGTCTGGTCAAAATGGCTGTACACAAAGTTACATTTGATCTAATCCAAGCAATGCATGCTAATTTATATTTTATTTTTTAGTGAACAGAATATCATATAATATAGTAATCTATGACATGGAGGTCACCAAGCATATATGCTTCTGTTTTTTGTTTGTTTTTTCATGCTGGTAAAGGAAGTGAACACCAACAACTTTGAATACTGGTAGTCATTTAAGCATGATTATTATCTGTATCATTGACATTCTTATGTAGTATTCTAAGGATTTTATTTCTGTATTACATGTCAATGTGTACAAAGCTAAGATAACATTTAATGAATTTCAACTCTTAGAAAGAAAATAAAATGTTTTCATAGTACTGCAATGCATGGAACATCTTTTTTGCCAAATTGTTTGATTGTAGTTCCATGCATCATAAT
Organism: Diadema setosum; assembly: GCA_033980235.1. Lineage (NCBI taxonomy): Eukaryota > Metazoa > Echinodermata > Echinoidea > Diadematoida > Diadematidae > Diadema > Diadema setosum. The sequence goes on from CM067080.1 coordinate 6,369,250, forward strand.
TATGATAGTATTCAGCAATATACCCAAACCCCAAAGGTCCATTATGAAGACTCCAGTCACCTATCAATACATGAACAGTTTGTTTGCAAAAACCGATAAGTCCATATTTGCAATTAAAGGTCAAGAAAAATAAAGAGAATGATAAGAACATTTTTGCTTCTTTTGACCATAACTTGAAAAATGTACCTTTATATGTAGTGACCAATATATCATTTAAAAGGTATTATTTTGTACCTTATGACAGAGACCGTACTTCAAAATCTTCAAAAATGGACTTATCGGTTTTTGCGAACAAACTCTTCACATGTATGTTTTAATCTCTCTGATCTTTATCTTTGTGTTATTTGTTGGGCCAACTCAACTCTTTCTCTCTCTGTCTCTCTCTCTTTATTGGATCATTCAGTCACTATATACCAATGGTGTTTCATTTCTATCTTACTACTATATTGATCCCATTCAAACTCTGCATAAATCATATTTCTTTGTCTATCATAGAAGGGTACTATACACAAAACTGGTACGTACGAATATGAACATACAAGCTTTACTCATACTCCACTTGAATATGGAAATACCAAAAGCAAAACAAACAAACAAACAAACAAACAAACAAACAAACAAACAAACAAACAAACAAACAAATAAACACATCAACAAACTACAAACCAACAAAATGAACAAACAAATAAAAAAAACCAATCCTGTTTTGTATAAATAATGTGTAAACTTTACCAGAAGTTTCAATTTTTTTTTTCACACACAAACACACACACACACACACACACACACACACACACATACACAATCTTTTAAAAAGTGACCTTTCATGAGTCGTGTTTCAGTGTTTTTTTTGGTTTTTTTTTATACCCCAAACTCTTTATAGATTGAGTACTTAAATGTTAGCTGTTCTTGTCTTGTTGCCCCTTCCTGCTCTTGATTTGCATTCAGTTGTCCTCAGACAAAAGGGACTCTCTTGTTCTATTTCTTTTGTAGGCAATCCTGTGGTTTGGTTTTGTGGCCACAGGCATTATAGAGCTAGTCACCTGATAGTATCACATGAACAGATTGAACGCTCTGTTGGTTTGTGGCAGCAGCTTGCTGTTTGTGTGATGCTAGTCCTGAAAAGGAATACAGCATAGAAACAATGTGTGTGTGTGTGTGTGTGTGTGTGTGCATGTACATTGATGTACATAAGTATGTAGGCCCCTATTTTACATATAAAATAAATCTAAAAAAAAAAAATGAGTGCAGAAATAATGCCATTTTCAAAATTTCTAAAAAAGTAGGTCTTCATCAAATACAGAAAAATGAATTATTTTCAGTTTAAACTACACTAGTTACATAGCTATAACTAATTGAAGATATTAAAAAATTATCAAAATGTTGATGATTATAATAATGATGATGATAATAATAATAATAATAATAATAATAATAATAATAATAATAATAATAATAATAATGATAGTGATAATAATGATAATAATAATACATGTAATAATAATAACAATGATGATGATGATGATAATAATAATAATAATAATAATAATAATAATAATAATAATAATAATAATAATAATAATAATAATAATGGTTATTTATGCAGTACAATCTACAGAAGTGTTCAAAGTAGAATGGAAAATTCTACATGTATAAGCATAATCATATTCATGAAAAAAATATATCTCCTATTTATTTGTATATTTAGAACAGAGAAGCGCACGTACGCTAGCTCTGCAAAACTCCACAATCAGGATACTCGGGTCGTAAAACACAATCAAGTCCTCTTTTCGTCTTTGCGTCACTGAACGCTGACGACCCACCTGTCCCGTGTTATCATTTCTTTATCTGTTCGTAGATGGCGCTTGTCAAGTCATCGCCAAAATATCCTCCACATCATCGAATGTGCTACAAATTACTGTAATATGCTGGCAATTTCTGACGCACCTGAAGAACAATTTCATCTTCTGAAAGGATGCTGTGATTTATATTTATGGTAAGGTATGACGTAACCTATTTTCCAGTATGTTAGTTGTCTTAAAGTCCCTTGAATGTCCTTGAAAGATGCGTACGTACCGGTACAACAACCACGGTCGACTTCGGATGCTGGTGAAGCTGTACGACTGTTGTGTTAGTGTACTGTACTTCAGTAGGCCTACATACAAATAGGTAGATCTGTATAAGTGTAGTGTATTGAACGACTGTAGTGTTAGGCCTACTGCGTTTATGATTGATGAGTGCATTTGTGCCACGGTATTTTTCATGATAATAATACACAGCCAAGGTGGCAAAATCGTGAAATAGGCCCCACCGCAGTCAAGTGGCAGTGCGCGTGCACCCGTGCGTTAGCAAGCAAGGTTAGGTTAGGGTTAGGGTTTAGGGTTAGGTAGGGTTGTATTTATGGTTAAATTGGTCATTAAATTAGTCAAGGGACATTAGGGAGTCCTTCCGAGAATAAAAAGTAGAAGACCAAAGAAAAAAACGGGAGAAAGGGAGGACGAAAGATGCTATGCTGTGGAAATCGGCCCCACCGCCGTATGCATCTCGCGTAAACGCCGTTTGGTGGGGCCGCATTCACGAGTATTATACTGTGGAAGAAAGCCCCACCGCCGTGCTTATCTACCGATGAACGCCACACGGTGGGGCTGAATTCACGAGTATAAACAGGCGAGCCGCCGTAGTATTTGTACGGACACGCAGTGGTGGGGCCTATTTCACGAGTATGCCGCCAAGGTTGCCTACCATGATACATAACAGAGCTGTGTATGGTCCTGATCCTGGTAGTAGACAGTAGCTTGTAACGTAGGCTGTATAGCTGTAGCTACTGTACAGGTGTAGAGCCTTGGGTAAAGGGCACCGGTATTCGGTCAGGCACCGGTATTCAGTCACTTATCACTAGAGTAACTGCGTCAGTAAGCGTCCGTGCAGCCGTTCGCGGCAGGTACAACATACACGGTAATATACAGCTAAACACAGCATTGCACTGTCACATGCACACTACACATACACTAACAGTACACTAGCAATCAACAAAAACCAACCGATAAAATGGGCTCGATCTCTGACGAAAGTGAAATTTTCTCACCTAAATGACAACATATCGCATCCAAAATGAAATTTTCGGTACTTCTTAACATAACAGTTAAGAAACAATGGTCCAAGAAACTGGATTTTTTGTCGTTTTCTCGATGTTCAGGGATTTTGAAAACATATCCTCACGTAAAACAGAACTTTCGCGAGCCGATGTGGGCCGCCATTTTTTTCGGAAAATGGATGTTACCATCGAAAAAAAGTGAGGAAAACACGAGAAAGACATCAACAACACCGCCAGAATTGCGATCTTGTTTGCGGCCAATGCATGTGCGCACGCTATTTTCACGTGCTTTCGCAATGGGAAATGGCGCTTACGCAATGTTCGCGAGACATGTGAAGGCGTTCAGCCAAAGATCGCGGAGCACGCGCGTATTGCATAGGGATTGTACATCGTGCCGCAAGCAGAAATACTACGTCGCATATCGCCCTTATCGGCGAAAATTGTGCCGGGTTTTGCCCTGGTAAATCATGAAAACTGCGTTGGTCAATGGTAAATTTCTTTCATGAAAACAATTGCGTTAATGAATAATCTTGTCTATGATATATGAAATGGTTGAAAATAATTTGCCTGATTTGTTTACAAGTTGGAAAAACCCTCAACAATGCTTAAACTGCCGCAAACGGGATATTTTACTCTAGTCACCAGCCAGTAAGTTTAAACTGTCACAACACATGCAAATCACACTAATTCACATACTTGCACACTCATTCACAACAGGAAACTCCCTTAGCCCCCTCCAAAAATCCATCCAAAATCCCAAATTTTACCGTCAAAAGTGCAGAATCGGCGCTACTTTCCAAAAGCGGGCGCGGATAAGGCCCAGTTTTAAGAGTACGGGTCGCCGAAAAAGCGTTAAAAATCCAGAAATATGCCATTCCCTCGCGGGATTTTTCGCTTATCGCAAGCTTGGAGTGTAATGGTATCCTCAAAAATGCAAAAGAAAAACAAAATGTCCGTACAGTACGTGCCGATACAGTGTCCCAATGTACAAGGGTTGAATGCAAGTGCCGAGGCCCCAGTATTCGGTCGCCGCAACGTCCCCGATGCAATTTTGCGCCAACAAGGTAGCGCGCGCACACGTTTTTCAGCTGCCTTGAACACGCATTGACTTTGAACGTGCACATCGCGTGACCGAATACTGGAGCCGATGACTGTATACTGGGGAATTTTCAAGGTGAAATACTTCGCGATTTTGTGCAATTCTGTGAGATATTTAACGAAATGAAAGTTGAGATTAAAGAAATTTGATATATTTCACATACATTGCTGTAGATATGATGTATGTATGTATTATTTTAGTTTGAAAAATATTGCAAAAAAGATTAAGTGACCGGATACTGGGGATGTTACCCTACTACTTTTAACTACTGAGTACTACATTTTGTACTGTAACGTAGGGCCTACTGCGACCAGCAGCCCCACACGCATAGGCTAGCGTAATGGGGCTGCGGATTGTAACAAGTTAGCATTCAGGATCATGACAGGATAGTATCGCGGACAAATATCAACTTAAAATTGAACAATTTCTTCAATTTGAAGACTTACCAGTAAAGATGAAGTATTGACAACAGGGTTCGTGCAATGTTTGGTTCTGTCAATAGTCCCTTTCTGTTCAAATTTATGACATAATGTGACTCGGTCGAGAGGACCTTGGGAGAGCTACACTGAATTGACGGCCAGCGCATGCGCACAAATTTCAAATCCATTGACTGGATAAGATATCTGTGTGCGCATGCGCTGGCTGTCAATTCAATGTAGCTCTTCCAGTTGTAGTTGTAGTTGTAGACAGTGCTACAGGAATTTAACATTATACTGCAGAATATTTGCCAGTTGAGTACCTATTTGTTTAAAGTCGTCATCAATATTCAGGTTTCTTTAATACTTCATCTCGTATTACCACCCGCAGCCTTTGAACGACTAACCAGCACACTTTCTGCGGAGGTTGAGAGTGGGGAGCTTGATTATCACTTGCAGTTTCTCTCAGTAAGCGACAATTCATTCAGGCAAGATGCACAGTCAGAGGTAAGTATCCAACTTTTGACTCTGAAATATCACCGGTCATGATTGTAACACTGGTACAGTATGTGAATTCACTCATACACTGGAAGCCTGCTAAGCATGCTCTGAACACAGCACAACCATCTCACCTCTCTGGTAATGAACAATTGTATGCCTTCTATTTCATAAGTATAGAACTTGATGAGTTGGGACTGCAAAGACAATTTTGTGCATGTAGTTTAATTCACAACAAACTTAAAGTAACAGAATGATATTAAGTAGGTGACTGAGTGAGAAAATAATATTTTCTATTGTCAAGTTCAGAGCATTCACCAAAGAAAGCAATTTCATTCCTTGAAGATCAAATACATTCCATTCATATCATAGAGGTGATATTTTTTATGTTTTCAATTTTGTTAATATATTGATCAACTTTTAAATTTTGAGAACAATAACATACCTGTATAGTATGCTAATGTGACTAAAAAACAAACAAACAACTTTTACAAACAACCTTTTGCAAAAAAAAAAAAACACATTACGATAACATTTTGTGTCTCAGTGGACTTGACTTTAGAAAGAAAGTTACATGTGCTGTATGCACATTCGTTGCTGGTGTGTTGAAGGCATGTAATAACATCTATTCTTGTCTGGCATGACCTGTTCAAATGTGAAAAACTGACCTTTTAACAGCAGGTGTAATCATGTTTCTTTAACTTGGTGATAGCAATATTTGTAGCGGTGACAGAAATATTTCAGCTACAAATCTTTTTAAAGATAACATCTCTACATTTTACATTGTACTCTCTCTAGTAATTGACAAATGATGTGAGCTATAAAAAATGATGGCAAGTGGAATACATTGATAAGAAGTTTCTCTTCAAAGACATATTACTTAACAATGCTCAAAGTACAGTTCTATGTAGAACTATTTGAATAGGGTACAGAACATAATTCCGCTGCGTACAGCATTTTTGAAAATGATATAAAATGACATTTAAATCATTGTAAACATTTCTAAAGATGGTGCTAGAGATTAAACTGCACCATACATGTATGTTTACAGGTTATCTCATTCCATGTATCACATAAGCTACTAAATCATGTTATAAATTTATGTACGATAAACCGAACCTGTCAAATATGGTCATGACATTCTATAGCCCTGAGAGCCCGGAGGATGGACCCCTGGTGGAACGGTCAGTATCTCCTTTCCCTTGACCGCACCACGCACCATGCACGAAAAATATTGAGACCACTTGTTTTTGTTTTGCTGTGTACTGTAGCTCCTCACACAGCCATTAGCATTTGTTGGTGTGTGTGTGTTTTTTTTTTTTTCATTCACAATTTGGTTAATTTTAGGTGCACAAATTGTATTACAGTATTGTGTATGTGTATGCATGATGTGTACTGCATTCTTCATGGTGTAGAATTCTTGACTGTTCATTATTAAAGGGAGAGGTTATTGTTCTGTTCTATGACCATGTTACCAGTGTATATGTGGAATGCAAGATATCAACAAAATTTCACCACATACGACTAGGGATTTTGTTCATTTCTTTTGTTGTTTTTTTTACAGCTTTTTTTTTCCTACCCTTTTTAAAGAGTATTCAAGGATACTTTGGTAGCAAGAGGATATGGCAAAGACATTGAAGTGAATTCCAAAGGCAAATGCTCTTTTCTAGTAGTCTGAATTTTCTCTATCATATGCCGACACCCTTGTCTTTATTGCAAATGACAATGGCTTTAAATACACTGTATTGTTATACGCAAGTACTTTAGAACAGAAGTATTGTCCAATTGTTATTATTATGATTATTATTATTTTTTTTTTTTTTTGGGGGGGGGAGGGGATTCTATCTCACATTTTTAAAAGGATGACACATGTTATTATTTGGAGTTTATGCACCACCATTTGATGTGATATGTAATCAGCTGCATTGTGTTTTGTTTACTAATTGTGTTTGAGCAATGCTCACACACCCATCCTACACAAATGCTCATCCATACATAAGCGAAAAAAAAAGAAAAAGAAAGCTCCTTGAAATTGTTCAAGAGCAAGTGTATTGAACATAAAGACTTGAATAAGTTTAGTTTGTGAGCTAACAACATGTAGCAGGTATTATAATTCATCCCATATATATGTTTTAAGCATTTGTGGTTGACCTCTTTATCAAATGGATACTAGACTTTTCAGAACAATCCTCCTCCTTCCCCCCCCCCCCCCACTTCTCCTTATTGATAGTACATGGCTTTACATAGTGGGAATGTGGAATTTAGAGACCTAGGATAATACCTAAATTTGTGTCTAACTGGCTTGAGTTTGATCATTTGCTCAGTAGTAGTGCTCAGTAGTTACAAAATGTGTACTGCCAGATTGGTGTTTAAATTTTGATTAAATCTCATGGAAAAGGAAGTACATTGTACATTGTAATTTTAAAATGAAACTTGAGGACATACATACTTTACAATGTATGTGTGCATGCATTATCATTATTTATCTCTCTTTTTTTTTTCTTTTTCTTTTTTTTTTATTTAAGAAGTATCCTAATTGTCCCAGCATTATGATTCTTGGGAAGTATGATTTTTCATGGATGGGTTTTAAATCCCCCCTTAACGATACAATGTATGTCTCACTCGAATATCTAAAGCATGAGGTATTCAGTGGCCAAATTGAGACTGTTTTGGGAACCTCCTCCCCCCCCCCCCCCCCCCCCCCGTTACAAAGTGTTACTTTGTGAGGAATGTACATGTACAAGGTTATATTAACTGCAGTGTGGTACCTTCACAAGAAACGATACAGAATAGTCATCTTTATTCTAGATGCACTTTTAAGGTTCCAAAACCTTCATTGAATGTTTTGAACAACCCAGCAATGGAGCAAAATGGAGTAACATAATCATTACTCATTCTGCCAGACAGAACAAAAAAAAATTGGGATACTATTTTATCACTGAGCACTCCTTTTGTAGTAGATGGAAGTTTGGGAATAACGTTTTGTCACAATGCAAGTTAATATGAAAACATACCACAGTATTGATATTTTCTGTCGCAATTCAATGCTGAACCTCTTTACTCAATTTGTTGTACTGGTTTTACTCCATTGGTGTGTGCATTGAGCCTATTCATTGTCTGCATACATTGTAATTACCAAAGCAAAACGCTAAAGCCCATTTGTTTTTTGTTGCAGGGTACTTTGCGTTATTCTGTTTGTAGAATGCCATTATAGTAATATGGAGGTCAACTACTATGCCAATGATTGCTCCCTACCATAACAGTTTATAGTGTTTTCTTCATTTTCAGTTGAGGCTACTGGTTATTACGCATTATTCATGTCAAGCTACATGTACATTAGCAGTTTTGTGTGTGTGTGTGTGTGTGTGTGTGTGTGTGTGTGTTTATTGTTCATATTCTCATTCATTTATTTATTATTATTATTATTATTTTTTTAGTTTTGTGCTATTTTTGCTGCCAAACTGTTTTCATTTACTCACAAATAAAAAGACTCATAGATTGCAGTTGCTAACATGCAGACTTGCTGTGTTGGTGATATCATCAGACTTCTGCAGCCATAGTGTACACTGTAGATTGCAAGCAGTCCCCGCAATTGAGGCCGGGCTCGGCCGTGGCCGAGCCGCGGCCGAGCCCGGCCCCGCACTGTAAACGGGGTCTAATAGACCCACACGATCCACAAACTGTGGTCTTTGCTCAGTGCATGAGGTCAAAGGCGAACAGCCTATTGATGATTTACACACACAAACACACTGGTATAGAGGGTTTACTGTAGCTTTTCAAAATAGGTTCATTGTCACTGACTCTGCCACATGGTTGATCCTAAATAGGAGGAGCAGGTCAGTGACTTGATGGTACCATCACCAAACCTCAAGCTCCTACCCACTCCTTGTTTGCTCATTGTCAAGTGCTCTGTTTGCTAGTGTGTGAACTCTTGAGGCTTGGTATCATTTACGTGTACATGTTTATCATAGGGTGTTTATTGTTGGTTGTAGATGACATTCAAGATTGTTAATATTGTAATAACAAAGAGAAACAAGCTATTCCAAGCAATAACAAACCCTCATTATATGGTGTCTTGTCTGTAACTTTTTATTAGAAAGCTTTTTAAATCACATTGCACCATTATCTCCCATCTTTTATGGACACGGATGCTACAGAAGAATTGCATCTTTCAAAAACAATGAACGGTCAAAATTCTGAGTCTTTCATGCCACCATCTGTATCATTTTTATTGTACAAATAGTTTGCTGCAAGTTTAGTGTTTGTTTGCCTAGTTTGTATACTTGTAGTTTATTCTGGATAATAGAAATGATGCAAAATGTATCGTGGGCCTTAGCATTTCAATCATTAAATGCAAATTCCAGAGAAGTTTTAATCGAGATCCTACATGTATTTTATCAAGCTATCAAAAATTTATGGTACTACGTGTTTACTGCCATTGAAAATACACAAGTTGAGTCATAACGAGGTTTCTTATAAACAGATAGAACCTTGATTGATGTGATTTTGCAGGGTATTCTAAAGTTTGTTTTTTGTTTTTTAATTTTTGTACATACTGTTCAATACATATTCAACAGGATTAGGTGACTCAAATTGGCATCTATAATTTGCAAATTAATGAGATTGCATGCATGTGTGTTAACGTGTGTGTGTGTGTGTGTGTGTGTGTGTGTGTATATATGTGTTTCTGGTCTGTTTGTTTTTATCTCCTCCGCCAAGGGAGGAGGTTATGTTTTCGTTACCGTTGGTTTGTGTGTGTGTTTGTTTGTCCGTGTGCAAAATAACTCAAAAAGTAGTTAACGGATTGGGATGAAACTTGCAGGAAAGGTTGAGAATGACACGAGTAACAAACGATTAACTTTTGGTAGTGATCCGACAATTTTTGGGGAATTTATGAAGGATTTTTGATATTTTGGCAGGTAGGGTCAATGAATTTGGGAGTTCAGGCTGCGCGTATTTGAGGTTTGCATGCGCGCACTAAAGTGCGTGCTCTAGTTTCCGCTAGGGCGAGGCGCGCAGTGCAGCTGAGGGTTTTTGACATAACAAAGGCTTCTCTATATTGGGAAATCGGGCGGCTTTCAGCACATGGGTGGAAATCACTGATATCTCTATGGAAAAACAAGATCAGTGGTGGAAATGAGCTGCATGCTTGGCTGAGGTCTGCGCTCTCAGAGTGCTTTTCTAGTTAATATCTTACGTGTTCAGTAAGTGATTATCAGATGATACAATGAACTCTTGGTATTTAACATGCAATACTAGAGGTGCCAACTACAATTCTTTTCTGATATTTTGTAGATTTTTTTTTTCTTCATCAAGAAATGGGAAAAATGCTTTTGAAATAAAAAATATATTTATATTGTTAATTGATTTAGCATATACTACCATGTACAGTGTATTTTCCAGCCAAAGTGTTTTTTTTTTTGTCCTTTACATGTTTTTTGTTTCTTTTTTGTGTTCATTAGTATGTTTGTTATTGTTAATGAGAAGAGGTTACCAGTCCTCCTTAACTTCCTTGTACAAGCAATTTCAAATTGAAAATCAAGCCTCACTTACTTAATGCTCTAATGCACATTCTTATACCAGCATTTCTGCTTCATGTTAATTGAATTCTAGCACAAAGCTTCACTCAGTGTGTATGTTTGTGTGTGCTTGTGTGCAGTGCATGTATGTGTGTGTTTGTGTCTGTGTGTGTGTTTGTTTTCTTTGAAAGTGAGAATCCAGCGCACCATGAAGGAGGAGGTGTTGATATTGATGTGGTAATTTGAGCCCAGTAAAGCTTCACTGAACACTTGCATTGCAGAGAATGAATATTATTGAGTCAATTCAGGACCGGCTGACTATAAATTGAGTCCAAGCTGACATTACCATTTAATATCAAATTGAGCATGCAATATGGTACAAATATCTTACAATGCAAACAAATTTCATTCGTTTGGCATCTCCTTATAATAATGATAATGATGATGATGATAATAATAGTAATAACAATAATAATAATAATAATAATGATGATGATTATGATGATAATGATAATAATAATAATGATGATGATGATTATGATGATGATAATAATAATAATAATAGTAATAATGAAGGACATTCATATTGCACAGGTTCAATACTGTATATTCTACTGCACATTTCATGCATAATTAAAACCAGAGTAGCATTATTCAACAGATGAGTTTTGAACTGGTTGTAAACTGATCAACAGTAGCTGCTTGCCTTACAAACAGAGGGAGATTGTTCCATAATTTCGGTGCAGCATATAATTAAACAAGAACGCCACATCACCAAGGGCAGCTTTGATTTGTCACAGGGATATAGTTTGTGGTCCTGTGAACTTCAAAGATAGTAAAATGTTTGAGATGATGATGATTTTAAATCTACAAGTTCCTGTATGTAGATTGTTATAAAGAAAGAAGAAGATGTGAACTGCACGTGCATGGAATGTGAATTTTCTTCTTTCTGTAATGTTTGGTTAATGTAGAGTTCTCAAAGAATGTTAGTGTGATGGTGGCTCATGTACCTGTTGAGGTGTAAGCAGGTATACCTGAATATAAATCTGCCAGTATGAAAATATGTGTCAGAGGAGTCATTTGACTTATGGAGGTGAGTTTTCTCCTCTCTTAGACCCCACCCCCTCCCCCAGAAAAAAAAAAGGGAGAGGAAGGATGAGAAAGTTATAAGATATGTTAAACCCATGGTTAAAAGTTGGAGAATTTGCAGGTCATGAATATTATTGGAATCAATTCTGTGCTGCCATTTTATCTCCAGCTGTATTTGTGTTGTACATGTGCACAAGCTAAAGAAAGATCCATGCATACATACAATGTACTTGTAATACGTACATATACACACACACTTATGCTATCGTTAGTAATGATGACAAGGATGGCAGTGATAACACACATTAGTATATTACCCAATGTCATGTGCATGCAGTTGCTTACTTAAAAAATTATCTGTTTATCAAGTAACCATTTTTTTTTTTTTTTTTTTTCATTGGCAGGTCCTGGGATGGAGGCTACTCCTCCTCAGCCTATGACAAATATGTCCAGGAGCAGACTGGTCCCAAGAAATCAGTGAAAAACAGGTATTGTACAGGGTGTCCACTGATTTCTGTATATTCTTGCCTGGGGAAGTAAAAAAGAGAGGTTTGGCAAGCATCCATTTTGTCCCCGATTTTTCAATTCAATCTTTTCATTCATTTCTTTTTAATAGAACACAAATTAGCAAGGTACACAGATGAGATGATGAGACAGTGACATTAATTTCCAAAAATCATTTTTTAGAAAATGGGGTACCATCGACCTTGACCCCACCTTGGTCCCACAGCACCAATTCCCCCCCCCCCCCCCCCACTGAAAAATGCTCCACGGCCCCTGTCTACATCATTGTATTCAAAGTCCCTTGCACAGAAAGTTATGATTCCAAAAGATAGGCTGTGTTCACAGGTCTGAATAATCACTCTATGTCCCTTTCTTTAAAAATAGAAATTAAATGTTATGATATTCACTGCTTTGATAATGCTGAGCTTACCCATATAATTTTTGTTTGGTTTCTGCTGTCTATTTACCTGGTACAAATGCATGTTACATGAATCACAGCTGCATTGAATCGCAGGCGTGTGATAAGTACTCCTGCTGGAACAGTGACTGACAGTCTGGAATCCTTGTTACATTGATCACATTAAATCCGTCATTTCATGTGCAAACTAGAGTGTATATAATGTATAGATAATAGACTTAATCCCTCCCCCCCCCCCCCCCCAACATATGCTCTTCAATATAATTCTTCAGCAAGGGCGTACTCATAGATGCCAGTGTAGACATTATAATTAATTGCATTACAGCACTCCACATTGGCCCATTTTGCATGATAACGTGCTGTAGGCTACGGAGTGATAACATCTGGTTAGTACCACTGTATTCTTTTCCTCTCATTTAGATACTCTGTCTGGCCATTTTGTTTTTGTTTTTGTTTTTCCTTGTAATGCCTTTACCCTGAAGAATGCAGGAAGCAATTTTTTTTTTTCTTGGTTTAAATATGCATTCTTCCTTTCATCTGTCCTTCCATCCTAGATCTCATTTTTGCAATTGAAAGTAATAAGAATGTATGATAGATTTTCTTGTTATGTGCCCCAGATATACACGTACAGTGTACTACATGAGATGCAGATTGGCTGATTTGACTGGGGGCAAAAATCCCTCAAGGTCAAAGGTCAAATGTCGCTGAATGTTGGTTAAAAATAGCATTTGCTGATGCAGCTTCATCTAGAAATTGCCAGTGGTAATATGGGCAGGTAGACAGGACAGAAATGTATACGATAAAATTTTCCCTGAAGTAATGGGGTGACAGATCAAAGGTAATTGTACTTCTGTTTACAAAAGAAAAAAGAACAAAAGCAAAAACAAACACAAAACAAAAAGAAATAGAAAGAGTCAGTTTTATCCATTACCATTTTATAATTTACAGTTGCATGAGCCTGATGGTGGTAACAAGTGTAGGGTCACTAAACTTTGGTTTGAAATGTCACGATATACTCCAGCCATACATTTAGCTGGAAATGTCGTTGGTAATATTATGTGGTTAGAAGGAGAAAAGTGAATGAATGATTAATCACCTGAAGCAAATAGCAGAGGTTAAAGGTCAGAGTGTCAGATGATATGCAGATATTCATACATCATACATTGTATACCAGAAATCCGTCTTAACAAGCTTCACTTAAGTTTCCTACCCACTGTGGCTCCCATTGGTTGACTGACTTCTGTCAGCTGGGCTTGTCATTATGGTATTTCAGTAAGCATTTTATTTTACAGCAATATGTTCATCTTGTTGGCTCATGTTAAAAATCCTGGAATGCTGTATTAAAGAATCAATCACCTGTAGTTGTATTTACTGGGAGTGTGAAAAGTACTCTAATTGAATAAGATGACATTGCATAGTATCTTCCTTTTTTTTTTCTTTCTTCATCTTCAGAATATCATTTTATCATAATACTGTGCAGTGGGAAACCATGCCCAGTGTACATGTACCTTTTATATATCATCATCACAGGTACTTGCAAAGTATGTCTTTGTTTTCAGGAAAATGTTTGCTCTCGTGCTTTGTTTCCCTGTATTTGAAAACAACAACAACAACATCAAAGAAATGGTGATAGCCTACTCGGTACTGTAAAAGTGAAAATTTTTGTGCATTTTGCGCAACCAGAAACTAGCACGAAAATAAAAGCATTTCAAAATTTTTGCTTGCCATATGTTCCAGTAGTTGATGTCTTGATTCTGCAAAATTAAAAACATGCGAAACTCACCTTACCCGGCCGAGCGCAAAAAATTAGTCGCCGGAAAATATCCACTTTTACAGTATCATGTTTTGTCTTGACCAGAATGCAGCAGCAGTACTGGGTGACCAAACAGACGATGATCAAAAAGCTGGGGAGGAAGGAGGACGAGTTCGTCGTTGCAGGAGATGCCGAACTGGATGCCAAGCTGGAGGTTAGTGGAAAGCTTTCGCGTCTCAGACTCACACCTGTATCACTTTCATTAAATCCACCAGAAAAATAACAAAAGAGAAACATCATACATGTACAAAATATGTAATACATTCACTGTGACTTCATAATTTCATTAAAGGAGACATTCTGCTGTTTATGTTGGGCAACAGTTAGCCCAAGAAGGCTGCGATGATACCCTTTCTTCCACAATACTGCTTCAACTTGATCTCTATGTTTTTGTGCCCCCCCAACAATCATTGTTATATTCATAGTTTTCCGGCTCACATTCATATTGCAATATTTGATGGTAGTTTGTAGCAGCATGCAAGTCTGCAATCCCAATATGTATTGGGTATTGTTCAGTCAACCATTCAGTGTCAATGGTTGAAAGGTTCGCTGGAATTTGTGTTACATGACCACGACTGAACCAGGGTTGCAGTGCCGTGATTGATCGATGCATAAGCCTAAAAATCAGACAGGCAATAAGAAGATGTGTGTTGTTTGGTTTTAGAGGTAGATAAAACACAAATGACCATTAAGCAGATAAAAGAATAGGCAGACTCACATAGATGAATAGAAGCATTCCAGTTGTGCAATTACATGCAAATGAATAAAGAATGTAAATATGAAGCTTGTTTGATTGATATGCACCTGAATGTGGTGTAGAGAGAGGGTAAGAAAAATGAATTGAAATACAATACAATGTGTGAATAAATAAACAGATAAACCTTTTTTTTTAGAGCTAAATGACTGACTTTGTCATAATTGTACACTATTTGCAACATATATTTCTAGGTTTTCAAGTCCATTCAGAGCACATGTATGGAAATGCTGAGGATTCTCGAGAAGTATCAGGACAATCTGTGCGGTAAGTGACAACAAATCAATTAAATAAAGACCGAGAAATAAAGCAACCCATTGGCAAGGCACGTTCTGATGTAGTGCCAGTACATGCAGGTGAACCTAGAGAAACAAAATGGACATCAATATCTCGCATGGTTGTATCGATACTAGTGCTTCCTACTCTAGGTGACCTTGAGATGTGTTTGCAATTATGTGCACTTTTATCTCGTAACCAACCCCATTTTATCAAGAAAATCATAATTGCTCAGCAAGTGCTCAGTTTCTGTAGACAACTGAATGTAAGGACTACCATGCCTTTCTGTGTATGAATGTGTGCTTGTGTATATGTGGATGTGAGTGTGTTTTCCCCAACTTTGTTAATGTCCTTTGCTACAAAACAACTCAAATTAACAATTTTATTTTGATGTCATCTTTGTTACCCGGATACAGGACTGTCACAAGAGGAGGGGGCCATGGGGCGTTTTCTGAAGCAGAGTAGCAGCGTGGACAAGACACGGGCAGGCAAGATGATGGCCGCCGTCGGGAAGGCACAGACCAGCTCATCAGAACAGAGGTATCGCCCCGAGAGTCCCAACGTCCTCTCCTTTGTACCTCAGTCATATTTACTGTCGAGTTTTGTCATGATATTGAAGTAGACATATGACAACATCCTGGAGTTGGAGTGTGATTGTATTGCTGGTGAGGCTTTGGGAAGCACAAACAGGAAATCCTGATTTGAATCCTGTGCAGGGAAAACTTCCTCTTTGCAAGATGTGGTGACCGATGATATCCTACGGAAAAGGGATGCCTGATGTAAATGAGATGACAATGGCAGATCCCTCTGGATGGTCATTGCTAATGCTTAATGAGGCTACCTGGGGATTATCATGGAACTTCGCTGTATTTCTTTGTACTCCCTTCAGGTTGTGTGTGTGTGTGTGTGTTATGATTTAGAGGTACAAATGAAACAGCAATGCTTTGAAGGACTGGTCTACATATTATGTGTGCATTGAGTGATTGCAGCAACATTAGTAGAATGCATCAGTGAAAGTTTGTGAAGATTTGAAAATCAGATTTCCGTTCCAAAAGTTATGAATGTTTGAAGTTTCAGTGCCGCCATTGCTTGATGAGAAGAATACTACAGTTTCTGATGTTATATGTATGGATCGATATAAATAAATTAATTAAAGAAAATTCCACAAAATTATTATCTTTTTTTGTCCCCGCCGAACGAGTTCGAGCAGGGGACTATGAAACGGGCTCCGTACGTGTGTGTGTCCGTGTGTCCGTGTGTCCGTCTGTCCGTGTGTCCGTCCGTGTGTGCGTCCGTGTGTGATCAAAATGTTCAAAATGCTACTCCTTCGCCATTTCTAACCCGATTTTGATTCTGTTTGCTTTATATGATAGCACTACATGGGAGCTTTGAAACTTCTATACAGAATTTCAATTGTGACCTTTGACCTTGACCTTTGACCTATATTGTACATTTTGCTTCAAAATGCTACTCCTTCGCCATTTCTAACCCGATTTTGATTCTGTTTGCTTTATATGATGGCACTAGGTGAGGGCTTCAAAACTTCTACACAGAATTTTGACCTTTGACTTCTTTGACCTTTGACCTTGATTTTTGACCTATATTGTACATTTTGCTACAAAATGCTACTCCTTCGCCATTTGTAACCCGATTTCAATTCCGTTTGCTTTAAATGATGGCACTAGGTGAGGGCTTCAAAACTTCTACACAGAATTTTGACCTTTGACTTCTTTGACCTTTGACCTTGATTTTTGACCTATATTGTACATTTTGCTACAAAATGCTACTCCTTTGCCATTTGTAACCCGATTTCAATTCCGTTTGCTTTAAATGATGGCACTAGGTGAGGGCTTCAAAACTTCTACTCAGAATTTTGACCTTTGACTTCTTTGACCTTTGACCTTGATTTTTTTACCTATATTGTACATTGGCTACAAAATGCTACTGCTTCGCCATTTCTAACCCGATTTCGATTCCGTTTGCTTTATGTGATGGCACTAGGTGAGGGCTTCAAAACTTCTACATAGAATTTTGACCTTTGACTTCTTTGACCTTTGACCTTCATCTTTTTACCTATATTGTACATTTTGCTACTAAATGCTACTTCCGGCGGGGACATATATTACGCACCGCGTAATTTCTACTTTTCCTTGTTTTTTTTTTGGGGGGGGGGGTAAAAGTACACATTCCCTCAACTTGTTACTAATGTATGTTATTATTCCCCATGCCTTCTGAAACAGGTAAGTCAAGTGCTCTTTTATCATGCGAGAAAAGTGAAAATATGTTGAATTTTCTTTGTATCGTTCTATACGTGCGACATCCCAAAGTGTAGTAGTCTTCTCATCCGGCGATGGTATTACTGAAACTTAAAAAATTCATAACTTTTGAACAGGTTATCCAATTTTTCGGAAACTTTCAATGACGAGTTCTACTAATATTGCTGCATTCGTTCCATCCACACATACATGTATATTAAGGTGAACTTGTTCTTTCAAGGAATTTGTTGTCCAAAGTGACATTAAAATAGGAAGTATCATCATTTTGATTCTTCTTGAAACTTTTCTAAACACTTGGCAGGTATTATAGCCAGTGTGATCAAATATACAATGGACAACATGCCTCCCCCACCCCACCCCTCAACCCGGCACCCCAAGTTTGCTATATTCTCCTATGATAGGTAGTAGTCTGCAAGAATGTGTGGAACATGAACTTGTAATACTTTTTGTTCTAGATCTCTGCGTCTCTTCTTTGACATCCTTTGAATCGGGTAGTAATTGTGACATTAGATGACATTCCACACTTGTGTCATCAAAAACAGACTAGCATTGCGCC
Source organism: Diadema setosum (assembly GCA_033980235.1). Classification (NCBI taxonomy): domain Eukaryota; kingdom Metazoa; phylum Echinodermata; class Echinoidea; order Diadematoida; family Diadematidae; genus Diadema; species Diadema setosum. The sequence continues at coordinate 6,387,562 of CM067080.1, forward strand.
CTCCGTTGGCCAGGCTGTACCAGGAGATTGAGACATTCCGCTACCGGGCCATCTCGGACACCCTGATGACCATCAACCGTATGGAGGGGTCAAGGCTGGAGTACAGGGCGGCCCTGCTCTGGATGAAGGACATCTCGAAGGAGCTTGACCCAGACACGTACAAACAGTTAGAGAAGTTTAGAAAGGTACTGCACACAGGGGCGGCTCTACCGTATTGTCTACAAACATCACATTAATTCCCATATACCTCCCACACAAACATGGGATTTTGATTGTGAAAAAAAACTATATCCAAAAAGAATTGTTCTCACAGGAATGTCTTGTTTGTTTGTTGTTTTGTTTTCTTGGATGTTGCCTGCTGCCACTTTGGTAGATGGTATTATTGAGGGTTGCTAATATTGTTTGGAATGACTTTAAGTCATGTTGTCCAACTGGTGCTTCCTTGTTTTGTCATTTCGAGTAGAGTAAAGCCGAGGCAATAAAGTAGTAATTACTGTAAAGGTAATATTTGACATGACAGCTACCAATCATCTTTCATGTATTTGAAGGTAGTATTGATATTTCAATTAATGTATATGCCACATATTTAGCGAATCTAATTTTTCGTGAATCGGGACTTCCTGACAATTTCGCGAGGGGTTAAATTCACGATTGTGGAGTACAGTGCTGAACAGATAAATGTATACGTGCACGTCACATTCACGTCTGAATCACAGTTAAAATCTTCGGGCATTTTTAAATTCACAAATAGCATCCGATTTGCAAAATTCGGGAAGATAAAAACCTCGTGAAATATTCTGCATATGCAGTAGTCTTGTATGGCAGCGAGACCCTGATCTTGCTAATTTCATGCAAACATGTTGATGGAAAGGTACCTGACATCTTTGCTTCCACTCCCCCCCCCCCCAAAAAAAAAACCCAGGTCCAGGCCCAGGTGCGCTCCACCAAGGCGCGCTTCGAGCAGCTGAAGAACGACGTGTGCCAGAAGGTGGACCTGCTGGGGGCTAGCCGCTGCAACCTGTTCTCCCACACCCTGGCCTCCTACCAGAACACCCTCCTCCACTTCTGGGAGAAGACCTCCCGCACCATGGCGGCCGTCCAGGAGGGCTTCCGCGGCTACCAGCACTACGAGTTCAACATGCTGAAGGTAAGCGGACGTGGAGGTCCACACCTTTCGCCAGGCAGAAAAAGAAGGGGGTCACTCCCCCATCCCCCTCCCATTCCCCTACCCCATCTCCCCCTACCCCCTCTCCCTCACCCCTACCAACCAGCAAATAAAGTTCAGAGAATAAAGATTGTATCATGGTAGTGAGTCACCTATATCGCAGGTCTCTTAAAGGGGAAGGCTAGTAACTGATCAGTGGGAATCAGTGGAAATGCTGGGAGATGATTGTTCCAATCCTTATGGGATTCATTCAAGAGTTCATTGTATATCTATTGTTGTGTGAAAATGATTTGCTTCAGAATGGTCTCATATTCAAGTAATGTGCAGTTTAATGCTTCCAGGTTAGCGTCCCTGGTCAGTGACAGAGCATTAATCTGCACATTACTTGAATATGAGACCGTTTTGAAGCAAATCATTTTCACACAACAATAGATATACAATGAACTCTTGAATGAATCCCATAAGGATTGGAACAATCATCTCCCAGCATTTCCACTGATTCTCACTGATCAGTTACTAGCCTTCCCCTTTAAAGACAAGCTATATCACAGAACAAAACAAGCAAGTGAAATGGTCAAGTTGCATCAGGATTACTCAGCATTTGGTGCTGTGGGTTTGGTCTGAAATCATAAACCATAAATACATGAATCAGTGCACATTGTGTTTGAACTATCAAGCCAATATTTTTACGAATCGAAAAAAAAATATTACAGCAGAAGAGGTGAAATTGCTATTAGTAATGGGTAAGGAGTTCTTGTAACTTTCACCCTGTTTATTTTTACCTTCAATACATTATAGAACTGTGTACCTTTTTTGCTTAGGGCTAATATCTGTGAAAAATTTGGTGGCCTATTTTGTTTAGATTCAGGAGAACACAGGAAGGAAAAAATACCCCAGGTAGTTTTAGATTGTGAAAGAACCTTAATTTTGTACTTGTTAGGTTTGCGCGTAGTATACAAGTTAGTCTGGCTGAGTGTGAGTCTTGTGTTGTTGTTGTCGTTTTGTGATTACATGCTGTTGTACTTGCAGTGCAGTAGTTCTACCCCAATGGCTTACGTGTGTGTATGCGTGTGTGTGTTTGTCTAACACTCTGGTGAATAGCAAACCATAGTCTTTGTATTGAGACTCGATACATACACAATTCCTTTGTTCCCTGTGATTGATGTGACCCCTTTCTCATTGTTGTGTAATTTATGCTGCTAAATGTTTTCTTGTATATGTCATTAAGTTTTAGCTTCCAGCGCTTATCTCCTCCCCTAGTTTTATGATGTGTGTGTCTGTATGTGTGTATGTGTGTGCCGTTCTGTTCCCTGTCCCAGATATCTTCTGCTGTATGCTTCTTTGTGTGTTCCATCACATAGATTCAGTACTGTTAAAGGTACTGTTTGCCATTGGGAGCAGTGATTTGAAAAATGTTTAAGATATCACATTTGATGCATATGTGTAGGTCAGTTGTATCACAAAACATCCTATCGTATAAAAATTTTGCAATAAAACCTAAAATATAAGGACATATCACAATTTTTCTCAATAAACCATAACTGTAGACGTTTTAGTCTAGAAACATTTTTTTTTTCATAATTATTGCTCACATTTTGTATATTCAACAATACTTCACATATACTGATTCAAATCTTTACATTGGTTGTTTCTGTCCCTAACTCACATTTTAGAACTGCTTTGAAGCACTAAAGCTGGGTTTTTGTTTCATGTGCAAATGGTAAATCAAATTAAAAGCAAGCTGATATTGCTCATAGGTGCAATGTCGCAGTACACAAGGAAACAGTTCCTTTAAGTACTGAAGAAACAAGTCTTGTGCATCTTGATGTTTACACTACACCTACAAAGTGTTCTTTCAACACAACAGACAGGAAATCATGCGCAATGAAATATGAACACTTCCTTTAGGGCGTTGACAGTGTAGTTCTGTTTCTGACAAAGGATTATCACATTGAGAGAAGGTTGTTCTGTGTGTGATTAAAACATGCTAAATCTCAGACTTGCATTGCAAGTGTATTAAATGCTTGGTTAGTATCTCTCTCCTGAATCACATGTAGTTTCAAATACATTATTCAGTTCTGTGTGTGGGATTCACATGTAGTTACATTATTCAGTTCTTTGTGAGGGAATTGTGTTGAAACCAAAAGCGGCATGTAGCTCTCCCAAAAGAACTTTTGTCCATTTATCATTATTTTAGCTGTGCAAGTCAGTGTGTCTCCTTATGTTATTCATTTATTTATAATTTTATTAATATCATTATTATTATCATTTTTTAAAATTATTATTATTGTTATTTTTTTAATACTATTTTTTACTATTTACTGCCAAAGCAGTTATTTTCCAGTGCAATTGTTATGATATTGCGGCTTAAAGTATTAAACCAGTGTGGGTAATTGTATGCTCATGCTCACAAATAGATGTGCCTTTAATCTTCCAGTCACATGTGATGTAAACTGTAATATAGCTACATTGTGTCTGTTGCTCTTCAAGAGAAATCATTGGGGGAATAACTCTTCATGCTGGAGAAAGCTAGGTAATTCAAATCCTTGTTTAAGCAGGGAGGTGGAAAGAGACAGGTTCTCTTTCCACCTCCCTGGTTTAAGTCTGAACTTCTTGTCATTGATGGGCTTCATTTGCTGTAAAGTGCAATTGAAAGTTGCTGCAAAGAGTAGTAAATCCTCTTGATTTTAATATCAGCCATGTACCATTTGTGTAGGTACTTAGCTTTGATATTTACAATCATGTAATGAGATCTTTATGATCTCTTGTCTTCATCAACCAAAAATTTATGATAGCCATGCATAGACTGCTCGGGACATGCTTTCTTTCTTCTGAGTGCCTTCTACACTTCCTTGACCCTTGGTGTTCGTAGCAGTATTTGATCACAGAAACATTGTTTGGATGTATATGAAGGAAATGATGTTGTGAGGATTCCGTTACAATTTTCAGAATAAAATCTAAAATTCCTCGTGGCCCCAAGCAGTACACTTTTGCATTGTAATTCTATACAGTCCATGATGTCAAAGAAAAGAGATTTAACCCTTTAGCAACTGAAGATTCTGTACATAATGGCCTATTGTTCCCTAGAAGGTACAGCAATACTCCTCTAATTTCGACAACTTTATAAATGATGCAGAATAGATCACTGCATGTTTATTTTTGTCTATTATAAGTTATGTTCACTTGAAAGCCTATTAAGACTTCACCAAGAGAATTGTGTGTCACAGAAATAATTCTGACATACTTTTGTTGACCGGTGACCTCTTTCAAATTATGTTATTATATATTCTATATGAAAACAAAAATAGCAGAGCTGGAACTATAAAAAAAATAAGACGGGCAGTTTCGGGTGGTTCAGTTACTAATTGGTTAACCTGGTTGTCCAGTATAAGGGCAGTGCAATAAGATGCTATACTTCCGAGAAAAATGAAGAGTGGAAGTGGGATGATGTTTGCTGGAAATTGTTGGTGTGTTCCTTGCGGAATGTTCTCCCACTGAGGTTATCCCACTGAGTTTATCCTACCGAGTGGCTGTAATGTGTTACGAAGTACCCCATGTGCCATAGATACCCTGTACCCCGAACCCCACATTAACCCTCTAGTAGCCCCTCTTGTGAGTAGTTTGTCTCGTGGCCCTTTGTTCCGCTTCGTAGGAGTTGTCGGAAACGAGCAAACAACTCGCGGAGCTGACGGGCGCCAAGGATGTCGCCCCCGATTGGGACGCGGAAGAGGGATCCGACGAGCGCAGGAGCCGGGAGCGATTAAGATCAGATGTAAATTGTTTTGTCTGCTTTTACTGGGGAAAAAGTGTGTCATACAAAGCAAGCCTCATTCTATTTCATCCACCTGCATTGTTCACTACTCCTGTTTCATGGTCATATTGGTGGCGGTGTAATCATGCATTCTTTTAGCTTTGACTCCCTGCCCTTCGTTGTTTGATATTCTCCCTGTGGTTCCATGCATCCTGTCATATAGAACGTATACCATATGATATCAGGTGATCTTTCCCTATTATATCTTAGCCATGTCTTTTCCTATGTTTCGCTCATCCAATCTTGCACAATTTGTGTCATGTATGTCGTTAGTATTCATGTTGTGTGTTTTGTTTTGTCTGGTACTCTTGCTGCTCAGTAATCCTTTATTTCTCCTGTGGGTTTCTTTTGCTAGTAGTAACAGTTCAACATTTGCAATACTGTAAAAGTGGAAATTTTCACGGTGTTGAAATTTTCGCGCATTTCGCCCAACCAGAAACTAGCGCGAAAATAAAAACACGCTAATATTTTTGCTTGCCATACGTTCCTGTGCGTGATGTCTTGATTCCACGGAATTAAAAACACGCGAAACTCTCCTGACCCGGCCTAGCGCGAAAAATTAGTCACGCGAAAATATCCACTTTTACAGTAATATCTTGTCATGTACAGTATGTGTCTTCATATTTTTTCTCTGTCTGTATGAATGTTCCTACGTATAAAGTCTGTCATGCTGCATTTAATCACAATTACTGTCTTTAGTAGCATATAGCTTTCTTGTCTTTCTTAAATTTGTTGTCATGCTGGCAGTATATTGTTTAGAAGAAAGAACTTGTCCTTTCTATGCATAGCATCTGTCTTGGTGTAATTACTAAAATGATATCAATCCTGTACTAGTATTGCATTATCCAGCTCGTATAAATCACTGTGATGCACATTGTACAAATAAGGCACATTACACAGTGCATTTGTAAGAATTATCCACCTGATTGTTACTTCCAAAAAGTCAACACTGTGTGTTGTTTGTCTGATAAACAAATACCCTATACTGTGAAACGAGGAATGTTCGCGTGCATTTTAATTTTGCGAATTTTGCGAGCGCCAAGATTCGCGAAATTAAAATGCACGCAAAAGTTCTTGTCTACACTGTATGCATTGAATGCCAATGGCAGTTCGCGAAAATTTCATGCCGCAAAAAAGGCCGTCACCTCCAATTCGTGAAAAATTCATGCCGCGAATATATCATGTTTTACAGTATTGTGCCAATACTGCAGATAAAACTGTAGGGCATATCCTACATTTGTGTTTCTTCACATTATTTTGTACAGCTACGAAGCAATAATGAGAAATTAGAAAATCTTTGTGTTTACAAGAGAATGTTTGACTAGTGCATGAGTTGCATTTGGTCTCATTAGTTATTAGGCCACTCTCATATTCTGCATCATGCACAATCAGTCCTGTGCCCATATTTACTGAAAGCAATATTTGAGGATGGGAACATGTTAATGGCTAAACTCACCAACATGGCTATGTCTTATATGACTTTGATTTGTGTCGTTTATCTTCTTCTTCAAAAGCCACTGCCGTAATTGTAATAACTCGGACTTTGCTTCATGTCTTGGCCATTTAAAAGCAATTTGTCAAAGACCTGCCACTATTCAAACTTGCAAGGATGGCTAGAATGCGCTGATGCTTAAAATTTTAGTATCAGTGCCCCAGTGAAGAAGCTGGCTGTCATGTAATTTTAGCAAAATTTCTATTAAAGGCTGTTGAATGTGTCTTAGGCATTATTTCAACTGTAATATTTTGTTAAAATCAGTTCATCTAATTTCCAATTATTTTTACTGTATACTGTGTGATAATTTCTGAATCATATCTTTATGGAATGATTGATCCTTTCTTATTTAGTCTCTAGAATTTTTTTATCTCTCTCTCACTCTTTCTTTCTTTCTCTCTGTCTTAAAGGGACTGTACAGTACTGGTTGAGGTGGGGATTCATGTTTTATACATTCCTAAGTGAGATAATGAGAAACCTGTTATGAAATATGAAAGAGCATGTAATTCTAAGATGGATTCAACGTTTATTTGATGAAAATTGGTTTTCAAATGGCTGAGATATTAAAAAAAAGTGATAATAATAAAAGGCGACAGGCCACGCCTTTTATTAGGATCTCTTTGTTTCACCTTGTGTTCGGATATCTCGGCCATTTCAAAACCGATTTTCATCAAATAAACTTTTGATACCCCTTAGAATTGGATGCTCTTTGACATCTCATAGAGTGGTTTCTGAATATCTCACAAAATGTTAAAAGCTAAATCCTCACCTCGACCAGAACTGTACACACCCTTTAAGTCCTCTTTTTTTTTTTTGGGGGGGGGGGGGGGGAGGGGAAGCAGATGATCACTGCTTATGTAAATATACAACCTCACCTCATATTCTTCAGACCCCTGCCCCCTCAGCAAAACTTGTGCTGCCAAAAAAAGAACAACAATTTGTTTTCAATTGCCATGGTCACGATGTGAAATCCTGTCACCTACTTTCAAGTCCCCTTACAGTTACAACTGAACTGCGACGTGAAAGATGCATTGCGATATAGTATGCTCTTGTAGTAATCTTTTACTACACAAGTTCGAATTTGACATCTTATCGGTTGGAAACTGGCTGTGCTTTGCTTCACTAATCTGTTTTCTCTTTCCCTCTCTTTTTGGCATTACTGCAAGAAGGAATGTTGCCTGCTGAAATATTTCTTTTGCTTCTTGATATTCTTCTTTAAATACATATGCACCAATAGGGCAATCACTCACACACACAAATCTAAGAAAAGTTTTGATACCTCTTGTGATTGCTTGGTACATTGTAGATCATTGTCATTCAAAACCAGTAAATATAGAAGTACCAAGTGTGTATCCTGCACTAACAAGTCTCAGAAGCACCAATAAACTGATCTATTGAGTCTGGTAGAGCACACCTTTATTCATTGAATCTCTTGATAATATTTTGTGTGAAGGATTTGTTTCAGTGTTGATTAATACACATTTTAATGAGCAGTGACTCGTGGCTTTGTTGCTGTAATTCTATTTCTATTTCATAAGCACTAAGAGTATTCATTCTCACAGACTGATTGTTGTTGAATAACAGCATTAGTCATGATTGTACATTGCCATCTTACCTGTTTGTTTGTTTGTTTATCTATTTGTTGTGTACCTCTCATAGGATTTATATCCCTTCAAGCATTATTTACAATAGCTATGTTTGGAACTGAGGTCCAACCAAATAAAAATGATACATTCACAACAACTTACCCTGTATCAACAGTTAGATTCTACCACATACATGTACATATAAATGGCAACAACCAACCAATACCAAACTTGTACCACATACAAGAAGAGAGGACAATCGCATATCTGAATATTTACAACTGTATTTTCAAATTGACATCCATTCCAGCAACCATCGCATGATGCGCTAGGTGTGTTTTGGCTTTGATACACTTCACACTGGTCATTATCAGTAGTGAAAATTATGTAGTGACTTCATTCATCTTCTGCATCCGAACTGCAGGACCTCACACAAACAAGCAAACAGCTGGCAGAGGAGACTAACCCAAAACGGGGCAGGTCAAGCGTCGATGAGGCACAGGAGGTGACGGAAGAGAACAAGGCCAGGACAGATGAACAGGCTGCCAGGGAAAGGTGAGTTCTGCACCAACATTTTGGTTGTCATGGAAACAGCTCATGTCTAGGTCTTCTGTTGATTACGTTGTAACAAACTTGACTCAGATCTGAACGGTGAGTGGCGCTGCAGGACTAAAAGTCAGGTACACCAGCTTTTATTATAATTTCACTCTTATGATCTCAAAGTACTCCAAAGCAACTCATTGTCCTGACAAATTACATCAGCCAGACAAGTTTCCTGGTAGACCCTTTTGATATATTGCGAGCAAATTCAAAATGATGGAAAATGAATTCTGAGAACTATGTTTAATCTTTAATGTGATAATACCATACAACCCCAAATTACTACAATCTACAGACTGATTTCACTGAGTGATGATCCAGAGCATCCGATGGGGAACGGCGGCGCCCACCTAGACCCGACAGGCAACGGCCTCCATCCTCGGGCGGGGCAGGATTTCGCGGCGGACCTCCTTGGTGGGGACGAAGGCCTGTCGGAGCAGGAGAGAACAGCCTTCATGAACCTCATAGGGGGTCAGGATGGGAGTAAGGAGGAGTTTGGTAAGTTAGCCATAAAGATACAACCCTCTCGGTATAAGGGTATCAAACCCCCCGCGGCATTGCTTACAAGCAAGTCTCTATTAAACTTGGATGACCAATGTGTTCCCTGTGGCAACTAGAAAATGCTGTATAACAAATGATACCTCATCCCTCAAAATATGGACCACTCTTAAAGTGATGTAGATTATCATTCATCCAGTCGGAGTGTAACTCCGAAATTGTTATAAATCACGGAACTGGAAAGGGAACTTTTGTTGTGCCACGTTTCGCCAATTAACAATCAGCTTCTTCTGGCGTCCTTACAGTGGAAGAATGATCCTTACATGTGTGAAGTCGTCCTGGAATTTTGCGCACTGATGCGCGTTCAGCTTGTGAAAGACAGCTTGGAATCTTTCGGATCGCCCGGTCACACCTTAAAGAGACCAACCACTCATTCAATAACAACGATGTGTTGGTGCTTGACAGAGAGGCCCATTGGTTTGAACAAGGTGTAAAAAAATCAATTTGGGAAAGAGTGGAGGAACCCAGCCTCAACAGGAAGGGGGGCCTCCATTTCAACCTGAAAGATTCCGAGCCGTCTTTCATGCACTGTAAGCGCATGAGTGCATGAAATTCCTGCTTAACTTCATGCATACAAGGACCATTCTTCCACTGGAAGGATGCCAGAAGAAGCTGATTGTTAATCTGCAAAATGTCGCACGATGTAAGTTCCCTTTTCAGTTTCGTGATTTATAATAATAGTTTTGGATGGACGACACTCTTCTCAGACAGCTGTTTTTCTCCACGCACAGTCTGTCAGTGACAGAGCATTTCCCAAGAAGTTAACCATACTTTGTCACCTTCAAGTAAAATTTAAAGGCATCAGTGCTTTCAAGTAGTCCAGGAGGCATGATACAAACTGTGTATACTGTACTGCCCTTACTGTCATATCTACTACTCATTAGCACCCACCGCAAATGTGTGAGAAATCTTTCTGGAAGTTTCTGCTCGGTATGGAAAGAAGGAACAAGAAAGAAGTACTATGTAACCTGTTATTTTCGCATACAGATATTTCCGCAAATTAGGAGGTCACAGACATTTTCACAAGATGTTATTTTCGTGAGGTGACAACGATGCTATCGTAAATTCATTGTTATCCGAGTGCATGGCGACATTTTTCATGTTGTTAAATTCGCAATCCAACTGTGATGAGCAAAATTTGTGAAAATTGAACCCTCTTGAAAATAATAGCTTATGCAGTAGAATGGTAGTGATGAACTCAAGCTGTAAAATTATGTGTAATACAGATGTCATGTTGAATTTTCCCCTCTCCACTGTAGACCTTTTGCACCCTCTTGCATGTACAGTGTTTGAATTATAGCCGAGATGAAAATCAGTTTTAGACCAAATGAATGCTTAGTGCTTTTTAAAAAGAAAAAAGAAATATACCAAATTCTTATAAACCGCCATAACTTCCATCCCCCCCCCCCCCATTAACACCATAATAACAAACAAACAATTGTGAGGAAATATGTGGATCTTGTAACTGCAGGTGCCTTCACAGGGGCTGACCTGCTGTCTGGGAACAACGATGACCTCAAGGACGAGATGGACCTCCTGAACGAGATCCTCAACACGCCCTCCACCGTACCCGCAGACGAGACCACGTCCATGGGCGGGGCCCTGCCAGGAGACGGTAGCATAGGCGGACCCGGCGAGGCGGGGCAGAGCAGGGGCGGTTTCATGCCCTCGGACCTCCTGGAAATCACGTCGATGATGAGTGAGATGCCCACAGGTGAGGGAGTGGTAACAGTTCAGGGGGGGGGGGGGTGTTTCATAAAGCTGTTCTTAAAGTTACGAACGACTTACGAATGACTGGTGATCAATTCTGATGTGCTGTACTTATCAGAATTTCAATAATTCACCGCAAGAACTGATCACCAGTCGTTCTTCAGTCGTTTGTAACTTTAAGAACAGCTTTATGGAACACCCCCCTGGTTGTCATTGCTTAGCCATAGAGGCTTCTGGCAGCGTATCAGGGTCATGGGACCAGTTGGACTCAAGGGTGCTAATTTTCAGGTCCAAGCGTGAAATCAGACCCTGGCAGTTGATTTTTCAGACACCTCTGTATGCAGAATTGCTCTTTGTAGGTTAATTTGTGTTTTGATTCCCTCTAGTGCATTTAAGTAAAGTAGATCCTCTTATGTTGAAATTTTCTGTCTATCAACTTTTCAAGAACAGTAAGATGCGAAGCAGGTTTCCACTTTGGGGATACCTGCTTCGCATGACCATAAGGGGACCATTGCTACATCCAGAATTTGTTTCATGTCTATGATGTATGTATATGTTGTGTGGGTGTGCATGGATATGTACAAGTAGAGTTTACATTGAGGTGCTGTGGTCTTGGAAGCACTTATTACTGCTTTTAGATTTGTCGGTCTGCAGTTTCATATCCCCTCGGGGGAAATTATTTCTGAGTCAGTACAGAAATTGATAGCCCTTGTGTCACCATTCTTCAGGCTGGGATTAAAGAGGGAATGAATTACCAAAATTTCACGCCATATCTCTACAATGCCTGAAGGTATTTTCTTGAAATATAGTGTATATGTATATGTATTACCAGGTAAGGATTCTCTATAAAAAGTTTTAGGCCATGGGGTCAAATGTCAAAGGTCTAGTGAAAATGCTAAAATTTCACTCTTTCTCCATACCTCAAAAATGTTCATAATTTCATCATTGGCAGAATGATGCAAAATAGTAGAGACATTCCAGTCACCATTGCAGCATTTCTAGTATGTGTGTGTGTTGTCATCAAATGCACTACTAGTATTTTCAACTGACATTGCCCTCTCTTTCCCCAACCTTACCCACTTCTTCCTTCTCAGGTTCACCCGCCACCACTCCCCAGGGAGGCCCCAACGTTCCGCGACCGGCTCCACCCCAGTATTCCGACCTCTTTGCCGACCAGGCCACCACCGCTGCTGCCGCCGCCGCTGCTGCTGCCACAGCGGGTGCCGGGACGACGCCGGGTTCCACCAACAAGGTGGACTCGAGCAAGCCGCAGGCGTTCAAGAAGGGCCAGAAGACGGACATGTCTGCTTGGTTCAACCTCTTTGCGGATCTCGACCCTCTCGCCAACCCAGACGAGATCGGCAAGGAGGAAGGAAGCGAGGTGGAGAGCAGAAACTGTTAGTGCACCTCACCCGCATCGAACCATCATCTGACTATTTCATTTCACGGAAGCGTGGTGCCACATACACTTGACTCGTCTGCAATTCCCTAGCAGTTTGATGTCATATTGTTTCTTCTCTCAATTGTTCAGGATAGTCTCTGTCTGGACAAAGACAAAGAAAAAACAATCACACAAACTTATGAATTAGCAGCAAGTTTTATTCACTTTGTCTGACCGGTAGTGTGGTATTGGTAGCAATGATTGTGGTATAAAGATCTATGGTATTTGGGAATCATTTTGAATAGAAAACCATACCAGATTTTGGGGGGGATTTGGGGTGGGTCAATTATGATAATTGCATATGTATATGGATTTATGTTGTCAGGAATAAATGTGCACACCCAGATGCTCTTCAAAGTTGGACCTATAGATTATCGGCATTGCTTGCAAAGTTCTTGTGTAATGATGCTCAAAATAGTGTGAAAATGTTACAGTACTTTCTTCCCGCATAAGATCATTCATGTAATTTATAGATCTGCAAGAGTACTCCTCGTATCCTTGACCAAGACTGATGATATTCCTCGGTCATTTCGTTGTGTTCGTATCATTCCATCAGTACGCCGTCAAATCTTTCTCCCCATTCCTGAGATATGTATTCAAGAGAGAGACGAGGGCAAGTTGAGATCAAGTTGAAAATGTTAAACAGTGCTACCAGAACTTGAGAATAAAAGGGCCATGACGTGTTCCAAAACCAATAACAAATAGCGCACAATACCCCCCCCCCCTTGAAACAGACAAACAAGTCAGAGTAAAGCAAATGAACATACAAACAAACAAACAGACATGCAAACAAACCAGAAATGTTGCAGTCAACCATGCTTTATATGATTATGTCATTCTGGTGTCCTACCTCTGCAGTTTGTGGAAGTATCTGTCACACCGGTTCTCAGTGAATGTTTAACAGTGCTACCAGAGCTTGAGAATAAAAGGGATAACAATGTGCTCCAAAAGCAACTGCAAATAAAGTACAATTCTCTCCCCCCTTCACAAACAACGGAAGAAGTCCTGTCAGCAGGCGACAAAGCAAATGAACAAACAGACAACCGTACAAACAAGCAAACAAGAAATGGTGCAGTCAGCATTGCTTTAAGAATTATGTCATTTTTGCTTTTCACCCCTGCAGTTTTGGAAGTATCCATCACACTCATTCTCGGGTCTTCTCTAGTGCAGATTCTCCAGATTGTTCGACCCTGCCCCAGCTACATTGTATTTCTGCATAAACTTATACATTTTCTGTAAATGTGTGTCTTTTGTGTGGGTACCAACTTGTTTGTTTATGATCATATTACACATTCAAGCCTGTCATGCAAAGACAAGGAATATTTTTGTTTTTGCTAATCTTTAACAGACGTGCGAGTACATGATCACTGGTATGCCTTGTACACGTGGGGTAATTATATAAATATTCATTTGTGTCTCCTGTGTCTTTTACCCAGTGATTAAGTATAAGGTTTTCTTTTGATATGACTCATTTGTGAATGAGTTTTCACACAACTTCTTCAAACCTGCAATTGTCCTCTCATCCAAGTTCCAGCACCTCGACTTGTTCTTTTGCCCTTCATTAGAAATGTGTGCCCAATCTTTCTTCCACTCCTCTGTCGGAGCCTAACACCAAGCTTCTGTATTCTGCATCGAGTGAACTCACGCCGTCAGAAGGGGCATTTTTCACTCGCAGTATGCAGCGAGTTTCATGTCTGCAAGACTTTGCTCCTTTGTCCGCATCCGATGGAAATATCACCTGGTCCACTGTGCTGCAAAATTTCATCATCTTTTGAGCATGACTTGCGGTGGTGCATAGTGATTCATTTTCCTGATCCTCTGGTTGCTATTTTTATTTGCAATGTTTGGGAATTTTATGGAGGACATAAAAAGCTAGTGAGAGGTCTCATTGCTACATGAGTCACACTTGCTGTAAGTTTATATTTGTAATTCATTGTCCCCACTGGCAGAACAAAAACTTCTAAATTCTTGAAGTTTGATAATGAAGCAAAAAAGTGTTTAAGGATTTAAAAAATTGCAAGACAGCTTGCATATGTATGTTTTCACTGGTGATTATTTGTCCATATTAGCAAAACAAAAAACTCTAAGCTTCTTAGAGTTTACAAATCTGCAATATTACAGTGCAATTGTCACTAACCCTATTTACCTTTCTTGGTACCCTTGTACATGCTAATTGCAGGGAGATTTATTTATTTACTTTTTTTTTTTTTGGTTGATCCTCACCATTTCTTACCATGTAATGTTGCAAGCAAATAACACTTTGTCGTCCTCCTCCCTTCCACAGTACTCATCATTTAATAACCAACTGATATTTATTATATAAATGAAACTGAAGGGGGATATGAGTAATTCAAGCATACACCCAATATTCATTTCATTCTTGTTCTTCACAGTACTGTCCACTTTGGTTCTGTATCCCTGTTACTGTCTGTTTTGCAATCAGCGTATCAAGAGTGTATCGGGGGCATTTCTCCTCAGTTTCCACGCCAACATAGACTCAGGCCAGACTCAAGTGGTTGAGAAATGAAGGTGAAACTCGAGAACCTGCAGAGCTTAGCATAACATGCTAAGTACTTGCCACTCCAGCAGGTATCAAATTGTCGTCCAGTACGTGTGTGCAGGGATCAATGTGAACTGTAGGGCCTTAAACCTAGCAGCAGTGATATTTTGATTGGCAAAGAGCAATGCATACACTCTCCCTGTGACACTTTCTCATAAAGCAAAATCATGATATGGTTTCAGTCCTTGTTAAATATCAATCATCAAAGCAAAGCAGTGTTCTATTAGTCTGGGCAGGAAAAAAAAAAACAATATCTGTAATACTTGGGTCATACAAAACTGTCTATTCAATTACAGTAACTATAATTCCCTATGATCCACACTCTTGAGCAAAAGGAAATGGTTCAAATAAAGTTTGTCTATACACTGGGGTACACAGTTCCAAGTAAATCATAAAGAACAATCTCTTTTCTTATGTATAGAATGATAAGGAGGTTGTATTGGCTTTTAAACACCCTTCTTGCTCTCAAACCATATGACCAAATGCTGAACATGACCTTCTTGGAATTTGCCCCTTTTGAACTTTGTGCTGGGATTATTAATGCCGTCTTTACTCCATCACCTCCCATATCTATCCTGTCAAATTGGTCACTTTACACACAGACAGTACTGCGAATGTTGTTTTTATCACCTGACAAGTATAGTGCCTACAAGATTGCCCTTTACAAAGGTCCTCCCACACAGTATGCACCTTCAGAGCAGGAAGGATATATGTGTTTGTATAGAATGAATTATTGTTCACACAAGGTAGCTAAGGAAAACTTGATATTTAAATGCAACTGTGTTGAAGTGTATCTGAATTTTTGAAGAGGTTGGCAAAAAATAAGTGTAGTTGTAGAGGTTTTTTTTTTGTGTGTGTGGGCCATGTAATAACACCCTCTTTCTGCAAAAACGAATTCCCTTTATTCTTGAAATGTAGTTGGCTTGAATGAGGGCTATGGAAAAAATAAAGAAAACACTAGAAGAATAAGAGTCTGCTGTCACCGCGGCACTGACATGAGCTGTCCTTTCAAACAATGGGAGTCGACTTGGTGCTCTTCAGATGCGCATGGCTGTACAGATGGGCAATAACCGAATTAAATGGATTACCAATGGCTCATTGTGTGTAGTACAGTAATCTTGTATGCAGTTTTCCAGGAAACGCATTTGACTTTGTAGGGATTTTTTTTTTCTATCATGTTTTTTTGTGGGAGAAAAAGAATAGTAGAGTCTTCAGCTGCAACACCCAAAACACAGAACTTTCAAAAGGCCACCACTCTGTTGCAATCTTTTGTAATATTCCTGTTGATTGTCTTAACTTGCATGACATTGTAAGTCACTCGAAAGCAAAACTTGAGAAAGAAGTTTGGTGTGTGATTCATTTCAGTTTCGTACCAATGTTTTTTTCCTTAATTCTTTTAATTTAGGTCTATCAGATTTCAGCAGACTCTAGCAAAGTTTCTAATTGTTACGTGATCCATTGTGCCACTGTTCAACATTGCATGTTACTCACGTACAAGGAAGCGTATGGATGAGAATGTGCATTCTGTTAAAATAAGTAGTTTGTCCCTGTACGATATTATTTGCACGTACCACGAAAACTGGTTGCCAATGCCATGCAAAGTTTGGAAGAATGACATTATTATTATGAGGAAATGTAATGATGGGATTTTTTGTTTATTCTTCTATTTCTTTTTTCCCCCCATATTTGCAATACTCATGTAGCAGATACTCTCTCACATGCTACTATTTGAATGTGAAATACTACATGGAGCTATCAATCACAATAGCCAATACTTTTATGGGTCTTGTGAGAAATTTGTGTGAACTGGTTCAGTAGATATCATGGATATAATATTCAGGGCAGGACAAGGGGAGCAAAAATGCTTCAAAAATACAAATTGCACATGCCACATTGCCAATGCAAACTTTGCACTATTGGGGATTCAAGGACCTCTTTTTGTAACATTGATTTTGTTGTTTTGTTTCACAAGGATCCTGATAACCAAAATAGAGTATTGATATGATGGTGATGATGTATGTAGTAATGTATTTAGTTCACATGGGACATTTTTGTTCTTTTCCCCAGCATGTAGCTGAAGTGGACAGCATGAAGAGGAGCCGTGCACTGGCATCACATAATTGTATGAAGAGTTTTATTGCAAAATGAGCTAACTCCATTCTTGTTAAGTTGAGATATTTTGTGATTAAATCTGCAAAAAAAGAAGAAAATAATAAGAAAATACAGGATACTTGTAATCATAACTTCTCAAATATTCCTTGTTATGTCACAAGTAAGGTATTACTGGAAAGGTTTAATTTTGCTCTATCTGATGATGGACTTACTTCAGCTCATTTTGCAATAAAACTCTTTGTTATATAAAGCAACCATTGCTTCTGTCTGACAGGCAGAATGAGATATAATAACTTTACATACAGATAAGTTCTCCTAGATCACACAGAGTGTGCGATGTTGGAGATAGAAAAATGTAGATCAGTGGAGAATGATTATATTTTTGATTGACAGAATAGAATGTTGTTGGTTACGTTCTTTCAACTTCCTCTGTGACTATACAGTTCGTGTAGACTGAACATTGCATACTGTAAAACATGATATTTTAGCGGCATGAAATTTTGGCAAATTGGAGCTGATGGCCTTTTTCACGGCATGAAATTTTCGTGAAGTACCTCTGGCATTCAATGCATATAGTGTATACAAGAGCATTCGCGTGCATTTTAATTTCGTGAATCTTTGCTCTCGCGAAATTCGCGAAATTAAAATGCACGCGAACACTCCTTGTTTTACAGTATCTGAGAAGTTGACTCTGTTTGAATGTACTGTGCCAAGATGTTTGTGGAGCTTTCATTTGCTTTGTACACTTACTAGGGAAAACAACTACTGGTTTGCCAAGATTTTTCAGTGTTTGTTAAAACTATATGTGCAAACATGAGTGCAGTGTGTTTGCCGGCAAGAAGAAGATGTTCTCTATGCCTCCTAATTCAAGAGGAAGTATTCGATAAGAGTTGCTCGGATGTTTCTACGCCATTCTTGTCTGAAGGGATGATGCTTCTGAATACATGGTTAACCGATGTGATATTGTGTTGTTGTTTTTTTTTCCTGCTATTAATTTTGTTCAGATTTCTTTATCTCATTTGAGAGATTTTCCAGTCTTGACTGGCCCTTTAAGCCATGAATCCAAAGTTCCATGTTTTCCTAGAAGTCACAGGATTGTAATTGATGTTTTGGCAGATAAAGCAAAGGGATGACATGATGGTCGTTAGTGTAAAATTATCTCAGACAAATTTCCCATTTCCTGTTTTGATGTTGCACATTTAACAAAGTTTTCAGGTTAAAAAACAACATCAACAGTAACACAAACAAACTTGAGCTGTATGGGTTCCACACACTATCATCAGTGTCTGAAGTAGTACATATGTGAATTGAAGCAATGAAAATTGTGGTTGAAAATGATGATGTAATGCTTAAAGAAAAAGTGAACATTTGTGAGTGACCATGCCCTAGATTTTCCATCGACAGTACCGTATGTCCCCCCAAAAAAATTACGACTGGACCCTCCGCAATGATATCTTTAAAAATATTGAATCAGTGTAAATACAAATTCATGGTATGAAACTATAACTCATTGCCCACATCTTACAGAAAATCCCATTTGATTTGCTTCAGTGGTCAAAGAGAAAAGAGGAATTTTGTAGAGGATGTCGAGAATCTCTTCCCTCCAAGCTCCGTCTATTGTATTCACACACAAGATCATCGAAGTGCTAAACTTGGAAGAATCAGACTCGTGACATGCTTTACAACAATCCACATTTCTCTGTGACTGTTAACTAAATCGAATGGGGTTTTCTGCAAAATAGAGCTAAAATGTAATATTTTAAGACCCTGAAGTAGCATTTAGACAATTTAATTATATTGGGTGTTATCAATGCGAAAATCTGATTGTAATTTTTTCTGGGACATACTGTACTGTTAGAATAAACTGTATCAGAAACATTTCAATAGCATGGTGACATGAGTTCATAAGCTACACTGTAAAACATGATATATTTGTGGTATGAAATTTTCGTGAATTGGAACCAGTGGCCTTTTCCACAGCATGAAATTTTCACAAATTGCCAGTGGCATTCAGTGCATATTGTATTGTTAGCAAGAACTTTCACACACATCTTGAATTTGCAAATCTTGGCTCTCACAAAATTTGAATGCATGTGAACATTCCTTGTTTTACAGTATCTACATGTATGTAGATGGGGAAGAAGTACAGGTGTATCTGTTCATGTACTCTAGTGTGAAGGGTACCAGTACTTCATGGTTTGGGATATTTGCAGCCATTGTCATTTGCCCTGTGGGACGATGGCAAATTGAGGTAGACTGTAATGATTGTGTTCATATGTAGTGATTTCAGTTCAAAGTCCATTGTTTGTTTCCTGCGTGCATGACTGTGTCGCGCTGATGGGCGAGAGGAGGGCTGGTCACAAGTTAAACTTTGCTTAAAGGACAAGTCCACCTTCATATACATAAGGATTGAGATAATGCAGCAATATTAGTAGAACACATAGGTGAAAGTTTGAGGAAAACTGGACAATCCGTTCAACGAATATTTTAAGTATCTGTGTAGTCACTGCTGGAAGAGAAGACTACTACAGTGTATGATGTCACATGCGTACAACTATAGAAGGAATATAAAAAGAGAATTTCACAAAACTTTACTTTTTGAATAAAGTGCACATTTCTTCGACTTGCTACTGACATATTTCAAGGGTAATACTATTCCCCCTGCCTTCTGAAAGAGAGAAGTCGAGTGTTCTTTTGTTATGCGAGAAAAATGGAAATATGTTGAATTTTCTTTATTCTTTCTTTGTATCGTTGTACTCATGTGACATCACAAGCCATAGTAGTCTTTTCATCCAGCCGTGACTGAGCAGAAACTTCAAAAATTCAAAACTTTTTAACGGATTGTCTGATTTTGCTCAAACTCTCACTGAAGTGTTCTACTAATATTGCTGCATTCACTCAACCCACATGTCTATGAAGGTGAATTTGTCCTTTAACCCGAGTATACTCGGGTAGGTGTCCGTGGGAAATGCGTGTTGTAGCAAAATTAGTCCATCCTCAACAGGTTAATGACTGAAATGCATGGTCATCTGGTGACCCACAGCATATGATTTTAATCACGATCCATTTTATCATTGAAGGATTCTTGTCATTATTTTGTGGCTCGGTGTTGGCACAGTGAAGCATCTGTGAACATTTGGGATGGACGTTAGATTTTTAGAGTAGCAAGCAAGAAAAAGATCCAGGTATTATGAAGTCCAGCGTATTGTACAGTACTTTCCAATGCTGGAATGATATACAGTAGTGATGAACTTTTGATTGTTCCAAAACCAAGTTCACAAGATCAGGATAATGACAGCCATTTGAAGGAATGGCCATGGCGATAAAGCAATCAAATTAGATGAGTGTAAAACTTTGATCTTTTATGCAACCTCAAAGGAATGGAGACAAGTCTATATTGTACAGGGAAAGCAGAATTTATATCAATGTGAACAGTCCTTTCAGTAGTGCTGAATCGGAGCATTTTTATTTTTCAAGTGTGAATGGTGCCAGGTGGAATATCATACATTACAGCCTGTATTTGTAGGATGCAGTTTGCAAATCACAAAGTCAGGTTTGTTGTGATAGAAAACTTTCTTCAAAAGCAATGTATAGATTTTTTTTTTTCTCCTACAAATGTGGCCAAGATTGACAAGTTATATGTTGGGAGAGGAACAAAAAAAAGTCATCAAAGGGTGTGCAGTCCATATCTTCATAAAATGCTATTTTGTTGTGTTTCAAATCAATGTTTGATGGCCTTTTAGTATTGTTCTATGGTGTGTTCAGGCAAGGTGTCTGCATGCATTTTGAATAGCTGATGTATTAGAGGTGTATGATTTTGGGGGCTTTTGTGTTTGTAATCAAGGGGATGTGCATTGTTACGTCTTGGGATATTATGAGTCATATTGGAAATATGCCCTTATGAAAGTATTATATATTTTGTTTGTGCAATCTTACTGTAGTGAAGTTGTAGGGGAAGGAAAAAAAAGGTATTTGTGATAATCTCCTTGTTTTCTCTGTATATACTTGGTCCTGTGCCTGATGTAGAATAGGGTTAGCTATTGAAGCCATGCATCGGCTCAACCACGCTCAAGTATTTATTGGTTTCTAGGTTTCACTCTATGTTGCTAAACTGTATTCTACTTTACCTACTTTTCTTCAGAAGTGGCCATAAGTGAAACCCTTTATGACATTGGTTGTGACTGACTTTTTGTATAATTTTTCCTTTTTCTTATATACATTTTTTCTTCTTTGACTGCCTACTTGTGATACCCTATTAAGTGGCTTTTCATTGAGCGGGGAAATGCGAGGCCCTTTGTCTGCCGCACTTAATGTGCAAACATGTTCATGCACTCTTGAAGCTGTTGTGTAGATTCCGCTTATTGCCTCTTCCTATGAGAAAATAGTCATACAAAAACTCAGACTCCTATTGAAAGATAGGATTCCTCCCCCCCCCCCCCCTTTACCTTCTGAAATATTAGCAAATGATAGTGAAAAAATTATCTGATAAAGTTACGGCACCGAATCACAAAAATGCCATGTCTGGGACGTGGTTGGTGAAAAAGGCAGTGTAAAGGCGTATTATGAGCTGGGATGGGAAAAGAGCGTTTAAGAAAAAGATAAGGAGGCCTTTATGAATTGAAGTCGTGTGCAGACAAGAGAACTACTAAAATGCCAGTGAAAATGGGTTTGTTAAAAAAGTAGTCTTGTTATTTTCAGTACATTGACAGAGTCAAAACCTGTTGATCCTGTTTTCACAGAAAATGTTTCTCTGTTTTCCACTGCACCAACTGATGTTAATGGGGCCGCATTTAGAAGGTGGTGGAAATGGATGAATATAATGCTTTGCGAGATAAGTATTCATGTTTTAACAAGACCTTGTCCAGCAGTATCTAATCTCCATTGAATTAAATTATTACGCCGTAGACATTCTACCATTTTGACTGTGTTGCTTATACATGAAGTAAAATGAAAGTAGACCGTGCTACTTTCAATAAACACATTTGTACCAAAATACAGAGCTGGTAATTGTGGTATCCATGGTCAAAACCTAATGGTCCTGTTTCCACAAGAAACGTTTCTCTGTTGCAACGTACCATGCAACCCCTTGCACATTTTTGATTGTCAAAATTATTCATGAATGAGTCTTGACACGAGGCTATGTGTAATTGCTGCAGTGCCCTTACACCACATCCTGTCAATAAAGAGAATGGGAGAGAGAGAGAGAGAGAGGGAGAGAGAGAGAGAGAGATTGAGAGAGAAGGGGGATGAGAGCAGAGTGAGGGGTGGTTCATTATACAACTGTAGTTGAGCCTAGAGGAAAAAAAAAACAATGTACAGTATAGTTCATGATGTGTTAAAGAGACACTTTATTTTCAGCAACTTATGGTATATAGTTGTACATTGTACATTCCAGATGGATTATGTTTTGGGCGACTTGTTGCTGGCTTTGTTTTAATTTCTTTGTTTTCTTGAAACATGGGTGATGGTGGCCTGACTTAGCACATGACGTATGTTTCTCAGTCCAAAGCCATGAATAATGACATATGAGTCTAGTATAAACTGTGGCTGTGTTTATTCTTTTTCCCTTTATGTGAGAGTTGGTGTCCTTTTACATTTGGTTTTCTGTAAAGTATGTTGGGATGTCTAAAGAACATTCCCTTATAATATACAGTGCAGGTTTGCAACTCCAATGGTGGTCTTTAGTGTTGTACGTCAGCTATTATTTGCTGTTAAGAGTAGGTGTGTGCATGTAAATACCGACTTATTCTTTGCTACAGATGTGAGGGAAATTTAGTATTAAGTATGACAATTTTATTTTCTTTTGACAACCATACGATGCTCTGCAAAGAATATTGATGATGTAGAAGTTCTTTCTCTCTTTGTGTAAAGTCGATATTTCTGGTATTCCTTGTATGTACACATGTAGATTTTTCATTCCTCTCTCTCTCCCAAGCAGCTTTTTGATTCCCACACTATTTCGTGTCTCACTTGGTCTTATCTGTCACAGAAATTATGCATTGGAACAAAACTCCTTCTGTTAGAATGCGTAAAAATAGTCTGACAATTTGTCTGTACGTACTACATGTAGTTTGGTTTATATGAATCTATAATATTATATGTATATGAATACACATACATGTACTTTGAATACAGAGAAGGCATGAGGTGGAATAAATGAATGAAATTACAGTTTACAGAGGAAAAACAGAGTGAGTGTCTTATCCTTTTGAATATGCATTGGATGATGTCAATCATGAATATGCATGCTTCCCTTGTGGCATTAAAAATTAGAGTGCATGTCTCATCCTTTTGAATATGCATTGGGATGATGTCAGTCACGAATATGCATGCTTTCCCTTGTGGCTTTCCAAAAAAAAAAAAAAAGTGTGTGTCTTTTTTTTTTTTTTTTTTAATATGCAGTGGGGTGATGTCAGTCATGAATATGCATGCTTTCCCCTGTGTCATTAAAAAATGGAGTGAGTGTCCTATTCTTTTGAATATGCATTGGATGATGCCAGTCATGATCATGCATACTTTCCCTCGTGGCATTAAAAAGTAGAGTGTCTTATTCTTTTGAATATGCATTGGGATAATGTCAGTCATGAATACGCATGCTTTCCCTGGTAGCATCCAAGGAGAGGTATACCTTTACACTTGTAAAACTGGTGACCAACCTGCACAAGCCCCGAAGCGGTCATGGTCAGTGATCCGGTCAATGATTCAGGTGCTGAAGGGCATCGGAGCGAGGTTGCCAACTTATGACCTCTCTTTATCTTCACTTCACGGATTGATCCATTCATGGTCAGTCGTCTGTCGATGATTCAGTGTGCAAGGGTACTGGGGCAAAGTTGGCAAACTTATGACCCCTATTATCTCTGCCTTTCATTGACTACAAAGTTGATGTGACGTGAACAACAAAATAAAATATGAAAATACAAATTAATCATCAAAGATGGCAGCATTCCCATAGCAAATTGAGATTTAAAGATATTCACTTTTATTCCCCCCCCCCCTCCTTCCTTGAAGAAAAAGGACATTATACCTGAATAGTTTGTTATACAATCCCTTTTCAACGATTTTGGTGGGAGTGGTGCTATTCCCAGTACCCCCGGTTCCCTGGGGATCTATTCATCATGTCTCGTACCTGGTTACTTTGTGATTCGAGCCCACCGAACCACGAAGGTCTACCTTTTTACCTGTATGCCAGTTGCTTTCACGCGCACCCCTTTGAAGGCAGTAATACCAAGAAGGTTGCTTTGTGAACCATTTGTGTGTGGCGCTTGCATTGTGTGCATGTTATAGAGACAGGCACCATTGAAAGGGCAAGTGGCTGTGACTTAAGCATATGACATGATCAAAGCCGTCGTAATCCTTGCGATTCTATACACGTTGTCCCTGTGTACATATACTTGTGTGCCAAATGATCACATGACGAACTATCACAATCATGTGACAATATGTCTTTGTTCCACCTCATTGATGAGGTCACAGGTCAGTAGAGGATGAGCCATTAAGAGGCTTGAAATTAAATACTCTCAGAGCTGCCAAATTTCCCCGATTCCACAAGGGGCTTCCTAAACTCTGAAATAAAAGCTTCTGTCCTTGACAACAGACTATACAATAGCCTCCCTGATGCGGATATCATATTTGCCTATATCGAGAGCACATAACAATCAATTAATTTCCTGACTGGTCTTTGGCATCTTAGATTCAGTCTGTTAATGTTGGCTACCCTCTACTCTCCTAATGCATGTGTGTCAGTGTATACTTCTTATACTTGACTTGACAACTTATACATGTACTTGACAAGGACGTTTCAGACAAATTTATAGACAGGCAAACGTATGGTCTAGGGGTGCTAAATGCCAAGTGTATATACAGTACAATGTTTGTCTCTTTTATGTTGAGGGGAAGCTAGCATGTCCAAAGTTCATCCACTTGAACTGGGTTAAAGGATGACTAATAGGGAAATAGATAGATAGATGGATAGATAGATAGATGGATGGATAGATGGATAGATGGAAAGATAGATGGATAGATAGATGGATAGATGATAGATAGATGGATAGATGATAGATAGATGGATAGATGATAGATAGATAGATAGATAGATAGATAGATATGGATAGATGGATGATGACAGATAGATAGATAGATAGATAGATGGATAGATGGATAGATGGATAGATGATAGATGATAGATAGATAGATAAATAGGTAGGTAGGTAGATACGTAGAGTGACATTAATGGATTGACACACAGGTTAGAGTATTGAGAAAGAGACTTGTATACACCATACATATACACCTTGTGCATATACATGTATGCTTGTATCTGTTTCTCCACTCAATTTACACACATCTGTTTGTCTTTCTATCTCACTATATATCTTTCTATCCATCCATCTATAGTAGATATATAATATATATATATATATATGAAGAATTTGTTTGCAAAAACCGATAAGTCCATATTTGTCAAATGGAAATATTTGCAATTTAAGGTAAAGAAAAATAAAGAGAATAATAAAAAATTTTTGGCTTCTTTTGACCATAACTTCAAAAATATACCTTTATATGTAGTGACCAATATATCATTGAAAAGGTATTATTTTGTACTTTATGACAGAGATCGTAGTTCAAAATCTTCAAAAATGGACTTATCGGTTTTTGCAAACAAACCCTTCATGTATATATATGAAGAGTTTGTTTGCAAAAACCGATAAGTCCACTTGTCAAATGGAGATATTTGCAATTAAAGGTCAAGAAAAATAAAGAGAATAATAAGAAAATTTTTGCTTCTTTTGACCATAACTTCATAAGTATACCTTAATATGTAGTGACCAATATATCATTTAAAAGGTATTATTTTGTACTTTATGACAGAGACCGTACTTCAAAATCTTCAAAAATGGACTTATCGGTTTTTGCAAACAAACTCTTCATATATATATATATATATATATATATATATATATTTACATACATGTATATAGATATACTTAAAAACATATCTGGCTACATCTTGTGTATAAAATGCATTAACAATTTTTGTATGTAACATACATACATAAAATGAAAATATCTCTTCTTGAACTTGGTACAGGGTACCTGCCATTCAGGGGGAGGGACCTTTGTCATTTTTTTACCCCCTCCCCACACCACTACTGTACAATATGTACCTTTGATATTTATTACAGCTCCACTAATCAAACTCTGCCTGTTGTGTGATCCTGACCTCAGTGAACAAACTTGACATTTTCCCTACGCCAGCAAACACTAACTCGGCTATGGCCACACAGTCATGGTGCTGGAATGTGTCTGGCTTTCAAGGTACGATTAACTGTCAGAACTGTGTAGCCTCAGACTGTGGCTTGGTATTGTACCAGATGGTGCTATTTTTTTTTTTTTTTCTTTCAAATGGTGATCATTTCCAAGTATTGAGTGGGGAAAAGTCAACATTGCTATGCAACCAATATACATCTTCCATGATATTTTTGTATAACACTTTATATCTGAGTAAAACATAAGTAAAACATATTAACCCTAATAGGGCCGGGGGGGCGGAATCCGCCCCCCCTCGACGTTTCGCGCTATAATTATGTAACGCGAGAAGGCCTCGTCGCGAGGCTTCTTGACTTTCTTCGTTCAAGTCTCGCGCAACTTTTGAGACCAAATTTGCAACGTCCGCGCATACCTTTGCGAAGCCACGCCCATTTTTGTAACGGAATGTCGCCCCAAAACGGGCAAAATTTAGTGATTTTGTGTACATTTCCTATGGAAAACAGTGCTCTGTCATGAAAGTCATAAAAACATGATTATTTTTACAAAAAAGCCCGGCCCCTTTAGGGTTAAAGTATGTATGTATATTGTATGTATGTATGTATGTATGTATGCATAATTATGCCTGTATGTATATCTATATGAAGGTATTGAGTGTTTTTCACTTGACCATCAATGTGTAAATGCATATACACTGTATGTGGATAAATCAATGTATCAAATACATTGTATAATATCTATTTAAAACAGTGTGGTATGCAATATGAATTTATCCACCAAGGACCACGGAATCTAATTGAAATGTGAGACATATTTCTGAGCATCAGTCTCATCTCGAGTGTTGATACCTTGTACTGTAGTATTGAATGGTATGGCAAACTTTGTCATCACATTTAGTCCTTTCTCCGATATCTTCTGGCGACAATCGGGGGCCTAGAAACGCAGGAGTGCAAAGATGTTTTGCACACGTGTGGTACAGTGGACTCCCGTTATAACAAAGTCCTCGGGACAGGCAGTTTTCTTTCATTATATCAAAATTTTGTTATAACCGAACAAAAAAAAAAAAAAAAATACATAGAGTAGATAATGCTGCGGCCTGAATTGTTACTTTGTTGTAACCGGAATTTCGTTATAACCGAGTTTGTTAAAACGGGAGTGCACTGTAATGAGAAGAAGTTGAGCATTCCACAACATTGGGTCTCCGATGCTGGGATCCTTGTTCCAGTCTTCCCTATAGCCCCCTTCCACTTCAGTGGTTTTCATTTTCAAAAATTTAACATGTCGATTGACTTAAGCGGGAGTTTCTAACAAGCGAACTATATTTCCTCCTGTCACAAGAGTGCAATACCAATTTGTCTCCAAAGTAGCAAGATCACAAATTTTGCTTCTTGAAAATAGAAAAGGCAAAATGCAAAAGCACTGATTTCTTGTTGTACTGCTGTGGCTCCTAAGCTTGAGTTTAACCCCTTGCAAACCTGTGAAACACTATGCTTGTGCTTGTATTGGAGAGAGACCACACAAAAGAACAATAGCGTAATGCAAGTTTAGAGATAGTAAATCTTATTTTATTATACTCTTATAACTAGGAACACCTGAATCCCTACACAGAAAAAAACAGAAACACTCCAAGAGGACACAGATTAATTTTTGTTACAGAAATAACATGTACAAGTTGTATTAATATTTCATATACATCTATCTCTTTTCCCTCAACTCATTCTCCCTATGATAATGTACTAGTATGTGAAGTACCAACATTCTATCCACAAATAGGTACATTAAACCCTATAAATTTGAACAAAAAAACAATGCAAAATAACAGAGAAAGTATTGAAATTATTACATCACCTCCCTTGAAACATTTTTTGATGCAAAAACACATAACCAATTCCTACATAACTTCAATTTCTTCACTCTGAACAGAAAATAGTAGCATATGTGTATGCAATAACTCGCATATATATATTTCATATTAAATTCCTCAGACAGATTAGCAAATTTCCCTGAATGCTATGTAACAGCCACCTGTTAAGAATTTCATAGAAAAATACTTGTCTATAGTGTCCTAGATATTCCTTGTTTTACACTTTTAAAAAAAGAACAAAGACCCTAACAAAATACATACAACATTAAGAACATGCATTACTACAAGAAACTGTTTACACAGCACTACACTAATGGTCTGCCTCAAAATTTTTGACACAAGATCTCCCAGAAGGAAGTACTGACTGATTATAAAGAGTACTAAACAGTGGTATTAACGCCCTATTCTGAGTTGTACTGTGATCATCATGCACACTGGTGAAATGTAATTTAAGGGGCACCAGACAGACGACAATGGGCATGGGTAATTCCATGTCCATGTTATTCTGTGCTTAAAGTACAAGGGGGGGGGGGGGGGTTGGGGACTGAAAGTGCCATAACCTTGTTATACACTGTAAGACACTCGCATG
Organism: Diadema setosum; assembly: GCA_033980235.1. NCBI lineage: Eukaryota > Metazoa > Echinodermata > Echinoidea > Diadematoida > Diadematidae > Diadema > Diadema setosum. The sequence continues at coordinate 6,416,314 of CM067080.1, forward strand.
TAACCAAATGTAGAGTACATCAGCGATGTAATATTAAGTCAAAGCTATTAAAGCGTCTAACCGTGAGCATTAACCTATATATTTTCTTTCTTTTCTTTTCATCACAGTGACTTCATTTGACATGACTTGCTGTAATGGTTTTGTAGGTACTGTTTGGAATTCCAGTAGTGAAACATGATTTTATGTTTTACTTTGGTCAATTATGAAGCCTTTCTGTAGCAAGTGTTGCTGCCTGAAACAAATTTGTCATACTCGCCTTTTTTTTCCCCCTTGATGTAGATCAAAAGCTCATGCTGAAAATATTCTACAAAGTGAAATGTGTCCAACCGACTGGAACAACGTCTTGCACGTTTGTTGACGCACGACTTTACAACTAATTTTCTGCTCTGCATCACTTACACATCTCTTTACATTCCCTTTCTTTGCCAAGGACGAGTAATAAAAGTGTCTGGTGGATAGTAAGCGATGATCGCTATGAATAATGTATAATACATGCATGCTACATGGATGAACAGGTACAATAATCTCCACAGACAAGTGATTTATCACATTAGTAGAACTTTCTTTTGTTTTTTAGGCATTGCACTAGTTACTAACAAGTACCAGCAGCTGGTGATAGATACATGTATTGCAGTGCAATAATTACAAGCATGTGCTTAGTGTCTTTAGGCGATGGCCTTTCGGCTCGGTCTATACATATGATATACCGCGAGTGAACTTCAATTCAACCAACTCATAATGCATACCACTGTACAGAACTACTTATGAGAGAAGTTGTTATCTACAACGAAGTTGTCAAAGCGAACATGACACAATCATGTATGCAACCACCGGGAGGTGACACATTGAGAACTATTTCAATTGTTCTTCATGCTTAGGCAGCATCCAAGACACAACAATGGATCTTAGGCGACTAAACTAGCAAGCACTTGCCTCTTCGTTTAGCACAGACGTAAAATCAACTGCCATCAGAGACTTATCCAGCCATTGCTCTACTCATGCTAACCTTGAGATGAGGCTACAAATAATCTAGTGCTTCTTCCGTCCCACAATGCACCTCAGTGACCTAGTATTCCCCTCTTCCGCTCCATTAATGTAAAACTCTAATACTCATCATGTGCATTAGATTCAATGTCCAATGCCAATTTTCTGCACTTACTCCGAATTCATATAATTTCCTACTTACATACTGCAGGAGCAAAAAGAACACAGAAAAATTGCAGGATTAAAGATATGCCGGTAGATCATAGTCCCAGTAAGACTGGTAATCCTATCACATGCATGTTTCCCACAAACTCAACGCTTACCATATGACCTTCAACAAGGGACAAAAAGTTTGCAGGGGTATGAAATAAATCCTCGTAAAAAAGGCTTCAAAAGTGATTTTTTTTTTCCCCTACTATGAATGAGAAAGCATGCACTTTTATTAGTTCAAACAATGACAATGCAAATAATTTCTTCCTTAAAGGATGAAATGCTAAATTATTTCAAAAGATACGTGTAGTACATATATTATTACTTAGTGTTGACAAGTGGACAAAAAATAAATAGGTGGTGCCGACGGCTGCTATTTCATTTGAAAATGAAGTATGAATTACTACATGCAACATGATCGATGGTCAACCTCTTGTATCTACAATGTTCATTGCGTTTTGTGGTATGCAGGGTCTCCATTCCAAGATTCTTTTCTGGGATTTTATTTTGGCTTTGGTTTAAGCCCTTGTTGATACTCAATCGTTTTTAAATGAAAGGAGTGATACTTCTTTGGTAGAGTTATTTCTTCACAAACAAATTGGGATTCAACTAAACAAACGCTGGCTTGATCAAATATGCAGTAATTATTCAAAGCACAAAAAGTGTAAATAAATGAATAATCTGAAAAAAAAATAATTATGAAAGAGTCTTTGTCCTAGAATATCATGGCTATAAATATAATAAAGGAATGACAAATCATTAAAAAGCTCCAAAGGTCCCCACAAAATTTTTGCTTGAAAAACTTATATTTTCCTTCATTTCTCTGCAGCTTCTTCTTTCTCTGTCAGCTGCGAGGTTAGCTTTTTGTCAAGGCCCTCTCGCTGTAATGTGAAGAGAGCCTAGCCAAGTGGCGTTGCACAAGGGCCTTTTGAGATCTGCTTCACATCCTCTTTATAACCCTTTGAATTACTGAGTTTTGCTCCTTGATTTCGGTAGCAAAACTCAACCAGTCTGCGTGTCTGTCTGCCCCAGCCCGATTCGTATACGGCGAATGCCCGCCACAGACCTCCATGGGTGGTCTCAGTGATGCATGCGAACAGGCCAGATAACGCCTGTGGGGAGCACACCATTCCATTGGTCAACCAGAACCTGTTAATATGACTATTCAGTAGGGTTCATGTCTTACGAATAAAAATGTGTGAAGCAGATCTCAAAAGGCCCTCATGCTGTCGAACTCGGCTGGGCTCGCTTTATTCTCATGTTATAGCCATCTTACAGCGAGAGGGCCTTGACAAAAGGCTACTGCGAGGTCGAAGGTCAATCTCACACCACCTCGTACTCCGACTTGATTGCTCTCATGAGGCAGCAGGCGAAAATGATCCCAAACACCTGGAGGTGAAACGAAAGAAAGATTGACCGCGAAATTTAAAATCTATTTAATTACTTCTGGCACAGTAACATTTCCCAATACCTGCTAACTGTTGTAAAGTTGCACACAAGTGATGATTTAATTTTTTTTTTCTTTGATGGAAATAAACTATTAAATTGAAATCAAATCTCAAGGTGTAATCATGTAGAATATACCCTTAACTAAAAATCTTTATAAAAGCTTTTAAAGTCACAACAACCATTACATCACATTAGTTGGTTTGTTGTGTGAGGTTGTAAATATATATTCAATGTTTATATAAATAATAAATGACACATTGCATAAAATCAAACATCATATATGACAGGAAGATTTAAAAAAAAAAGGCATTATTCATAGCTCAACCATGTATTTAATGATTTCTATTAACCCATTGAGGACGAGTCCTGAGAATATCCGGGCAGGTGTCTATGGGAAATGCCTGCTACAGCAAAATCAGTCTGTCATCAAATGGTTAAACTCACCTCAATTACAGCAATTCCAATGGCCACCCCAGCAACGATCCCTATGTTGGTGATGAGCAAGTCCTTCAAGCTGTCATAGCAACCCTGGTGATGAAAGAGACAGAGAAAACAATCAATACACAATACATATTGTAGAAAGATCATTTCCTTGAAGTTCAAGCTGTGTAAAACAAAAATTACCCAGTAAAGAAGTCAAAATCATGGAAACAGAAGAAAAAGAAGGGACAGACTCTACAATTGATTTTAGATGGATATTAAAACAGATAGAAAGATTGCTTGATGGAAAAACATCCAGACTGAGAAACAGAAAGGAGAGAGAGAGAGAGAGAGAGAGAGAGAGAGAGAAGATAAAACACAATGGTTGTTGCATCTGTAATTGCAGAGCATGAGCAGACACACCAGGGGAGTGTTTCACCAAAAATTTAAGTTGATCTTAAATTTTACGATCAACTTAGAATTTATGGTAGGCCGTGTGTGACTTCAATAATATTCTAACTTTCATATAAAAATGAAACTTTTTGAGACTTTTTCATACAGGCAATTTACTAGCAAATTAAAGTTAGGGACAAAGAACTTATTCTGTAAATTTTGATAGCAATTTGAAATGGATTCTGAACAGATAAGATAAAACCAAGAAGAGAAACCAACGGCATACCATTGTTTTGAGTTGATCTTAACTTTTAAGTTCAACTTAAATTCTCAATGAAACACCCCCTGGTACTGGAGTAATCATCAATTAATTAATATCAAATCAGGTGGCCATAGTTACATGTAGATTTAAGCACCAACTTCAACATCAAACATTCATTATTGTATTACAAACGACATTTTGACATGATACCTCTGCATACATGCTGTACAAGACATTATTCACAGATAATAAACTGCACTGACTTCTAGAAAACAACCAAACACAAGACCACATGAAAAAAAAAATGGAAAGCTGACTAAACTATACCTCCCTCTGACTTTATCCCCCCCCCCCATTCCACAATAAATTTGCTCAGATTACCTTTCCATATATATCCAAAGATAGTTGTGGCCAAGACCCCATTTTATCAACAAAACTACCAAAACCAACCAAATTTAAGATGTTCTCCATTCTGTCCCGGTATCAATCCACTTTACAAATGCCATTTTGTATCCATTACAGACTGCTTTTGGAATTTGTGCTACTCGAAAAAATTCCTGCACATAGATGTTAATGCAGGGTTCCCAGCATTTCAAGAAAACAAAATTCCCCGATTTTTCCCCGATGAAGCAGCAAATATCCATGATAACTATTTCAACTCATTTCCAGTTTGACATCCAATTTTCATCCAGTTTCATCCAATGGATGTTGTTTTGATACGCAACAAAATATAAGAGTCTAAATGACTACTTTCGATTTTGGGGCCAATCAAAATTCCCTGACTTTTCCCTGATTTGAGGCATTTTTATCAAATTCCCTGACTTTTCCCTGACTGGAAAAAAGTAAAGTAATTTTCCCTGATTTCCCTGATGGGCTGGGAACCCCGTAATGGCAATCTCATTTCAATCCATGAATGTCAGACATAATCTCTTTGTTTTTTGCTTAAATCTTAATTTTCATTTGCAGTCGACTAGGCCATCTTTCACAATTGGCCACTCTGAACCTATTTTGGTGTTGTACTGTAGAAATGTAAATTCTGGTCAATATGTAAACAAACTCAAAAGCTTAAATATTGTCTGGTGGAACAAAGAAGAAAGAAAAGAAAAATTGTCTTCCTACGACAAACACTTGTCACAACACAGTCAATGTCCCATGAATGCAACCAAAAATAATACACAAATCCCTAGAATACACACTATGGCCATTACAGATAATAAATGTATCTCCAATGCAAGGATTAGCACCAGGCAGGCAAGTCCAATAATACCAAATACCCACTTGGGATGAATAGGCCAGGATATATATATATATATATATATATATATATATATAAATATATATATATATAAAGACGATGAAGACAAACAAGTTGACATAATGCATTAGAAACCAACTTCATTTATTTGTAAACCAAATTTTCGACCCTTGCACGGATCTTCCTCAGGGTAACCTTGTTTGTCTTCATGCTCTTATTCCAACACGCGGATAATAATACCATTGATATATATATATATATATATATATATATATATATATATATATATATACATATATATATATTACATATATAAATTATGAATAAAGGCATCTTTCCAAGAGTACACTATGCAACATTCAACAAATGGATTCAGTGAAAGAGATGGGTGCTATTCCACCATGCCTCTAGATCAGCATCATGTGATTATAATCCTTACATCTGTGTGGATGTTGAAGCTCGGGCTGCCGAGGTTGTTGCATCCCGCTCCCTGCTCGACGCAGCAGGACTCTGGCACAGTGTTCGGTTGACTCTGGTTCCAACCCAGCCAGTTCGTGTAGTTGTTCACACCACAACACTTAAGCTACACGCACAAACACATGTACGGGTACGCAAAAATGCAACGGACACAAATATCCAAAAGAAGAGAAGGGAGAAAAAAAACAGAGAGACATCCATGCATTACCACAAAGGGTACAATTCTTCACTGCCATAAAAGTTACTTTAAACTTACATTGGTGTAAATTCTGCGGCCAGCTGTTACAGGGTCGGGGGATATGTCCATGCTGCAGCCCTCTGTCTGATTCTTACAACACGACTTGGGCACCATGTAGTATTCAATGGTCATGTTAAAACCGAACCACTCAGTGTAGTTGGACACTCCGCAGCACTTCCGCTATTATTGGTCACCGGTGGTGATTAGGAGGCGAGTGCAATGAAGCATGGAGGTGCGGGCGGGGTGAGGATGAGGATGAGGATGAGGTGATGAGGATGAGGATGAGGATGAGGTGAGGATGTAAAACAGGAGAAATGAGGATGGAAACCGGAAGTGGGATGAGTGGATGCCAGTGAATTAGAGATTATACACCCCATGATTAGTGTAACACTTTCAGACACCACAGGTGTTAAAGTACCACAGGCACTACCTTGTAAGAAAAAATACTAGGATGTTAAATGCAGTTCACACTTAAGTAGCAAGATGGATGTTGACAGGAACAGTGCGTATTACAATATGACTTAAATATGAGTAATTCATACACTTAAAATGAGCTACCAGTATGAAGAGCCACAGAAAAGAATGGACATGATTATCATTACTACTACATGTACTTCAATGTCCTGTGATAAGCATTTGAAGAGTTTATTTGCAAAAACCGATAAGTCCATTTTTAAAGATTTTGAATTACGGTCTCTGTCATCAAGTACAAAATAATACCTTTTAAATGATATATTGGTCACTACATATAAAGGTATATTTTTGAAGTTATGGTCAAAAGAAGCACAAATTTTCTTATTATTCTCTTTTATTTTTCTCGACCTTTAATCGCAAATATCTCTATTTGGCAAATATGGACTTATCGGTTTTTGCAAACAAACTCTTCATTTGTTACTAGAAATATGAGTAATAACCTCATCAAATCAGACTGCTTTTCAATTTATCTGTCCCTCAACCTTCCCCTCAGGAAAATGCCCTTGATTTTGTTGTTGTGCAATTTAGATCTTCATATTACTGACTAAAGTGATAATGCTTACATAATGGATTTTAAATCATGACAGCGTAGTGTTTGTGCAAGTTGCACTTAGGCCTTGAATCTTTGGTCTTCCATCAAATTCAGATGGGATCCATTGACCCGAATTCACAAAGGTGGTACTATCTTATTCTTAGTTAAAACCATGGACAAAGACCACAGTTTTTTTTTATGGGGCACCAAGTATCGCATCGCCTATTTCGTCAACGACATGACCATTTCGTTAACAAAATGATCACATTTATGAAATGGCCATTTCGTCTATGAGATGTTGTCATTTCGTTACAAAATGATCATTTCGTCAATGAAATGACTGATTTCGTAACAAAATAGGCCATGTGACACTTGGCGCCCCATAAAAAAAAACTATGGTCTTTGTCGGTGGTTTAAACCATGGACAAGATTGTACTACCTTCGTGAATTCGGGCCATTATGCATAAATCATCACCATTACAATCATCAGTTATTCACTGGTATATAAAATATATCAATCAATGACACTTTGAAAGGATTGGTATACAATACATGTAATTTATATGAACAATGATTCATGGCTTCATGTTTTGTTGGTTGTGTGCAAGTTGCAGGAAAGCGTACGTGTAGTGTGCCCAGTCTGAAGCGAAATCATGTAAATAGCTATAAAAAGGGAAGGCCACTCTGACTCCTATGTAAATAGGAGGAAAAAAAAAATGGAGGAACAGGAGAGTTAAGTTTGAGCTAAATTTGACCAAAGCTATAAAAAAAGATGGATTTTTTTTTTTGAGTTGTGACCAATCAAGCACAACTTCGCAACTCTGTGATGTAGCCTACAAGTTCACTTTCCATGCTTTGCCCCATGCCAAAAATTCCATAAAATCTCTCTTTTTTCAGTATTGATGATGGAATATGTTTGTTTGTATTTTTGTTTGCATGCAGGGGTTGTATATACTGTATGTGACTCTATTATGAGTGCATGTAAAGATAGAAATTCACTTCACACGATTTTAAAAAAAAAAATTCATTTCACGCAAACTATTTTTTGGGGAGGAATTTCCCTTTACATGTTATGTGTGCAGTGGGCAACTATTTGGAAGAGAGATTTTATCTAAAAAATATAACTATGAGTAAAAGATGACTTTGTCACATGATTTCACATACAATGTACAGACTGTCATGAATTGCACCTTTGAACGCACTGATTTATGGCCATCATATGACGGTTAGATGGTATTGTAGTGAATCGAAACAGGCATGTGCCATCCATATATCTACCCCAACTTCCTGTAATAGCGTTCTCGCATCAGATATGAGAGTTTGAAGTACATGTATAACAACAGCCCTTCAGAAAACAAGCAAAGGCGAGAACATACTTCTTCTAGGTTATACAGTACTAGTGCTTTTATGACTATAAAAGCAATGTAGTGACAGTTGTTTGATGTATCGAATGTGAAGAAATGTGATCCATGTACTTTTACAGGCCAGACACATGTGATTTTAGAGGCTGATAATAGGATATTTTGAGAGCAGGGATGTGTAATGATGGGAACTGATGAAATAGGAGCCGGCATGACTGGCAAAACCTCAAGCATAATTGCTCAAAGTATGAAAGAAAGGGACAATAGTGGGCATGTTATGTTAGTACATCACCAGTTGGCGTCCTGAGATTGCGGTCTCTGGCGACCTCAAAATACCAGTCTTGGTCATGTGACCAGAATAATCCTTGCATAGACACCGTAGCTCCACTTCTTACCCTGCCTTTATCGTGTGCACACACGGGGAAATAGCAGGACATGTTCTCTCAAAAGGAAATGTGATTGAATGTAGAGCAGCCTGTCTTTAGAGATTTAGGGCAGATCAGGAGTCATAAAGAAAGCACTGTGGCATGAAAACGATGAATGCAACTTTATTGTGACCTTTCAGAGAGAATAAGAATATTGCGCACATTGTTTGCAATCATATGACAAAAAATAAAATAAATGATTTTCTATATGGAAGTGGAATGATGTACCTGCTGCTTATAATCATACATTGCATTTCATTTCATTTCATTTTACATGACAAATATGACTCGAAGGTAGTGCCACATGAATGCTGTGCTGCATACAAATTTCTTTCAATCTAATAAATTTTCAGTGTTTTGTCTGGTTTCGTGTTTGGCTTTTCTTTAAACCTCTGCCCTACTATCAATTCAATGACGCAACTCAATTCAATCTGTTGCTTCCTCTCGTGCCGCAATCATGGGAATGTTTTCCCCCACCGATTACTTCTCACTGTGATCTGATCAATGTGAATGAAAGTCCACTGTCCACCACACCATGCCGTACAAACTTACTTGTATGCCATACGAGTGGTTTGAAAGAAATGAGAAGTAAAGACAGAAGGAACAACAGATGGAAAATGACAATGCTATCATGACGTGCAATGCATCTTTTCCGCTCCTCCATTGTCTCTCTTGTACACAATGGTATCAATGCAATGGATTTTAGATATTCAGATCCTTCTTTTTCACGAAAGATGCAGCGAGGTGTTTTAATACCTTAATTTACCCATTGCACAATATATTACCATTTGTTTGCATGCATGACATGTGTACATCACAGCATATGCTGTTGGCGATTTACATAATGCTTGTTATATGATGAAAGCCCTTCAAACCTTTGGGGTCATCCGGGCAGACTTAAGGTTGAAACGAATACCAGTATGATACACACTCATAGATTTGGATTTACATGGATGTGTACACTATCATGGAAGTAATGATAATGATAATGATAATGAATAACATTTATATAGCGCTTAATACTGATGTTTCTAAGCGCATCAAATCGGGGAAAAATAATATATATAACGATAAAACAAAATACAGCATTATGTACATATTATGATAACGACAGCAACAACAACAACAGCAAAATTAAGGTTGTGTAAACAGATGAGTTTTCAACAATGACTTAAACCTATCAACATTTTCAGCGTTACGAATATAAAAAGGGAGTTCATTCCAAAGAAGTGGGGAAATAACTGAAAAGGCCCTATCACCATAACGTGTACAGGTGCGGGGACCACGTGATAATTGGAGAGCGGAGGAAGAACGAAGAGAACGGGTTGAAGTGGAGGAGCGGAAGGAAATTAAATCTTTAAGATAAGATGGGGCAAGATTATTACATATCTTGTAAACAATAAGGAGGATTTTAAAAGTGATACGTTGATGGATGGGGAGCCAGTGGAGGGATGTACCCAATGTTTGTGACATTCTTCAAACAGGACACTGTCTTGGCAGTGATTTCTTTTTCTTTTCTTTTTTTTCCCACAGTGCAGGGTTTTAAAAGAATCAGTGGAGGGATTTTAATCAGTGGATTGCATCTGATATTGCACACATTGGTACGGGCATGCGTGCAACATATAGTACGATGCAAAATATCGTCGCTGGGGTGACAAACCTCGTATCTCAAAATTGTCAAATGTTCAGGAGAGCGAAAAAACATGGCGGCCAAAGCACTATAGTGAATGGGAAAGCCTTCTCTTTGACATGTCATGGTGGCTTCATTTTTGGAGTAAGACAGTTAGGATTTGGCCAAGACATCACTTGACCCATTATTTGACCATTAAGCTAAAAAAAATTTTTTTTGACATTTTTGAGATGCGAGGTCTTGTCACCCCAACGACGATATACCATTATATTTCTCCCAATTTCTAGTATTGGTCTTCGGGCAACAAAATATGACCCCACCTGTCTCTATCTCTTCTCAAACCCTATCCCATCATTGTTGGAATAAAATCCTCTGATCGATTTCAAAATTGCAACTGAGCCTGGAAAATGGGATGGTAATCAACTACAATGCACATAGGCCTATACCACATTGTGTACGTATGTATAGTATATACAATCTACTGGTTTTATATACACACTATACATGTCACACAATATGTAGTTTCCAAGAAATCTTGACACAATGTACGTAACAAATGGGGGGGGGGGGGGGAGGCGGAGATCCAATAGAGGGGGGACTATTGTACAGCTATCAAAGGTTGGCAGCAAGTCTTTGGTATTTAGATGCATACAATGCACCAGTGAAGAGAGTTGCATTGCGAGGTCAAAAGATACTTTGAAGAGATTTGATTTGGTTAGGGTGAATTAAAAGACAGCCTTGGGCTTTTGCTGACCTGGAACTAAAGCATGCTACAATTATTATAGGCACCTTCACAGCAGATTTATAACACCAAGACTACGGTGAATCGGCCTTTACATTTCTTCACCGCCCCTCCGTGGAAGCCATCTTGAAATGGCTCAGGGGCTGATGGGTGGGTAATTGGAATGTTAAACATGGGGTTTTGCATGCACCCCACACCAAATGGAGCTACATGTATTAGAATGAGGGAAGTATGAAGCAGCCAAGGGATAGGTATCCAGTGCTAATAGCACAGGTTGTGAGATGGAAATTGAATGGTCTTGAGCATCTAGTAGTTTGTGCGTGTGTCATGTACGCTGAAAGTGCACGGAGTGGTCCATACAAACATTGAATGAGAGCTTTTCAGGAAAGGATGATTTCTTGATGAAGAAAGAGTATCGCTTGCCAAAGCTTGGAATGTTTGAACAAAAATACTTCACTGCTCCTTAGATCCAGGGAGCACTGACCTGGAAAAGGCCCATTCAGAGGAGGGGTTTGACTCCACGACGACCTTTAAGACAAACAATCTGACCTTTCATGTGTACTGTACATACGTACAGTATCTTTGGTTACAAACTCAGGAGCCAGATTATTTCTTCAAAATCTGCAAAGCGTCTTCATGCGATTCATGGACAATGTAAACAAAAACCAGAGCAATTTGATTGTTGCACACAGTCGACTATTCGGCAGTTGATGCCTCTGCTGCACACAATGACTACATGTACAATGTATATCTGCCATTCTGTGTTTTGAGCTACATTTTGAGTTGGGTATTATGATCTTGAGCACTGAGCAAAGATCAACTTTTCAATCTCTGCAGAAAGGAGGCATTTTCCAATTTATTTCTACCCAGAAGCATCAAATAAAAGTATTACTGGAATAACACCTAAATAGAATTTATGGACAGAAAATGACATTTAACCTCCATTTTCATAACTTTTTACTTGATGTTTGACTGCTGGTGTTTTAGGCAACAAATTATTGGCTTTTTAATACAGCTATCCTTCCTAGCACATGATAGTACCAATGAATGTTCCTAGCTGAAGTTGTGGTTCAAGAATCAAATTCTGAACCAGCGTACAGCGACCTTTCACCCGACCTTTAATTGGCTTTGTAAATCACCACTGCTCGTGGAAATAATTCACTAAATTCAATCATTACATCTAATGCAGTCCTGTCTGCCTATTTCCTTTTACCCTTCAAATCAAATCACAAAATTTGACATTTTATGACATCATAGATGAAAAATGCCATTTCTATCCAAAGTCTAGTGACCTTTGACTTTTGACCTTAAAAGGGACTTTGTCCCCAAATCTACTCTATACATCTACACCTCACATACGTAATGTACCTGGTCTACGCACCAAGAAAATCCATTCATCAAACAGGGCGGAGGCCTTTAAGAATAAAAACAAAGAAGCTCATAGACAAGCTGGATGCCGAATGCTACTTACGTTGGTCTGCATGTCGTCAAAGAGCTTCTGGGTCGACTCCGACTCGTTGTACTTGGGCATGAGTTCCTTCATATTCTTGTCCACAAGGTTATCAATGTCGTCACGGAGGACGTAACCGGCAATTCCAGCGGCAAGTTCCAAGATGAGCAGAATGACCATGATGGCCGCATACTACAGAGTGATTGGAAAAGAGGTAAACTCCAAAATCGTACGGCTTGAAAACCAAAACACTGTACTATCTTGGCAATACATTACATCATGTATGTACACTGGGACACCATCATTCCAACATCAAAATCAGTGAGATTCAAAAGAGTAGTCACAGAGATATTGTGTGTTACATGCTTCTCAGTAGGCAAAATATATAGTGTCCAAATTGGAGACATCTTCATTTTCTCTTCTCACAACATGAAGAGATATTATGAGTTTTCAGGAAGCCGCTTCCAAATATAGGGAGACTTGGCTGCAATTACATAATTTGCACTTTGGATACAAAATCTAGATAGGCTCCGTATCAAATATCAAAGTGATGATTGTGCCAGTATCATGGTTCAAACTCTTCTACGGGCTTAAAAAAATGACAATAGGTGCATTCTCATTAGAATTACCGAGGTATTAAAGGACAAGTTCACCTTCATATACATACAAGTTTGTGGATTGCGTTAAATGCATCAATAATAGTAGAATACATCAGTGAATATTTGTGGAAAATCTGACAATCCATTCAAATGCTATAAATTCTTTAAGCATCTGCACAGTTACTGCTGGGTGAGAAGACTACTACAGTGTATGATGTCACATGCGCACAAAAATATAAGGAAAATATAAAGAGAATTTCACAAAATGTTATCTTTTTTCAAAAAAGTGTACATTTTCTAAACCTGTCACTGGCGTAAGTTATGAAGTGTATTATCATTCCCCCTTCTGAAAGAGGGAAGTCAAGTGACCTTTTATTACTTGAGAAAAGAGGATATTGAATTTTCTTTATATCGTTGTACACATGTGACATCGCAAGCTGTAGTAGTCTTCTCATCCAGCAGCGACTACGCAAAAACTAAAAAATTCATAACTTTTGAATGGATGGTCGGATTTTCCTCAAACTCTCAATGATGTGTTCTATTTATTGCTGCATTCACTCAATCCACATGTCTATGAAGGTGGACTTGTCCTTCAAATACCTCAGTAATTTATTGACATTGTTTTCAAAATTGGCGGACCACGATAGATACTGTGGTATTTCAATTGGTACTGTTCTCATTCCTAAAATACTATGTTATCTCTGGCCCGAAAGTAACCTCTTTAAGGTGAGCAGTGCCCTACGCTATATCTCCTAGGGAAGATGACAGGAAAATACATATATTATGTCTGATCACGTGGGAAATACACTGCTCTATAGTGATTGGTATTTTGTGACACAATTCACACTCAAATCCCAGCTAGAAAATTTCTTCGTGTTGTCGTATCCGATTCAACACTTTCAAATAGATACAGCTGTATGTACATTATGTACATTAAACATGCGAGACTTGTCACAAAACTGGTGCCCCCAAAGCAGCCCTGTATGCTTCGGTGTAGAAGGCACCACCAATTTTAAAGAAGCTCAAAATCATTTTGTCATTACTGCCCCGCACAAAATGAGATCCTTGTGTCACTCACGGCTCCAAGCATGCAGTAGTTTTCCTTGATGGCTCCGCAGCAGCCGAAGAAGCCTGTGAGGAAGATGAACACGCCGATGCAGATGAGGGCGATCGGTATGGCCGTGCCCGTGTCGCCGGTGAAATCCACATACTCCTGGTAGACGGTGAGTGTCAGGGAACCCCCGACGATGATGCCGATGCCAAGAACCTTGATGCATGAAAAATAGAATAGAAAAACAAAGAAATGTCATACTTTTTATCACAAAAGACACCAATTTGACAACTTTTTCTCACCAGGAATATTTGGTTGTCCCCCCCCCCCCCACTTCCTATAAAGTGACTGTATTGATGGTTCATCACAACATCTGACTTGAAATGAAATAAATGTTCTCGAACTTCATACAGACTTCGATAAAAACTGCAAAATGCTTGCACAAAGTGCTTGGGTAATGCACATGTTCCTAGAGTACTTTTGGGCACTTGGACACTTAAAAGAAAATGAGAAATGACATTGCCAACTAACTGAATCCTTCCACTCATAGGAAACTATTTTGTGCTCAAAGGGAAGTACCTAGCAATCCTAAAATCCTTCCAACCCCGCCAACATCCTTGAATAGGAGCCGACTGATGTACAACAATGTAAAGTGTTTACTGTTTATTTCTTTATAGAGAGTGACCATGAATTCATTGTGCTCATATCCTTCCTACTAGAGTTGTTACATTTCTACAGTAAACATGTTTGCACTCATAGGGGCCCTTTAACGACATTATTTACCATATATGCAGATTAAATGAAATAAAACCCGGCTTTTATAGTGCCTTAAAACAGTTCTAAAATGTGACTTGGGGATAGAAACAATGTAAAAAATGTTAATCAGTAATTATTGTTAAAAGTGTTGTAAAACAAAGCGGCTGAATACTGCTTATCCAATAGTGGCCAGCCAATGCAGTAAAATGGAATCAAAAGGGGCCTGAACTTTTGATCTTAGCAGAATCTTCTGTGATTAAAGGTTATATACTGAAAACGTTTAAAGGTAGGGAATCCCATTTGCATGCCTTAATGAAGAGTTGTGTAAACACAGTGGTATGTTGAAGAGAGTATCATTTTAGAAACTCCCATAACGTATTGAAAGTGGAAGGTAACATTAAGTACATTTTTTTTTTTTTTTTTCGGGGCTCACCGTAAATTCCAGTACATTACTAGGCTACCTTTGCAGACCCATGCACTGCATGTGTGTCCATCATGTATATTTTGTGAATTAAGTTCATCCAAACTTACAAACATTTCTATATACATTCTTGCCACATGCCACACACTCTATATGTTATTACATCAGCTCTGATACTTTTAGATTTGTGTTCATCAGATTAAAAAATACAGAAGACTGCAACATAAAGGCTTAAGTGTGGCTGACACACAGAACTACTGAGTAGTTGAGTTTTGTCCATTATTCAAATTGTACATAACTGTTGACTTCCAAATTTCTAAGCAGTGGCCTACAAAACAAGTCCCCTGAGGTTCATATTTAATGTTTTGCTGCATTTTGGGAGTTCTGTAAAAGGTATCCCCTACCTTTAAAGAATAAACCATCTACAGTTATGGACTATTGAGAAAAATAGTGATATCTCCTTATCATAGACTTTGTTGCAAAATTTTTATATTGATTAGTACATGTTTTGTGATATAACTGACCTACATGTACACATATGCATCAAATGTGCTAACTCACATTTTTTTTAAAATAAATCACTGCTCGCAATGGTAAACAGTACCCTAAAAATGCAATGCTTGCAAGTTTTAAAGCTACAATAAATATTTGTAAAAAGAGAGAGAGAAAAAAACAAAACAACAACACTCACAATGTACATGTACAGAAAGTATTCAATGTGAATTTTCTCCGTTCACGAAAACATAATCGAGTCTCACAGGTTAGAGATTGGAGAGTTATACTGTATTATATTATCGATCAATGACTTGAGCTACAGGTTTGTACATCCGTCCACCCATCCTGTATCTATTCATCTATCCATTCAGCCTTCGTATCTCTACCATCTTTCCTCCCTTCCTCTTTCTTTCTCCGTCACTCACGGTCCCCTGCCGCCATCAATCAGCTACGGCGGTGAGACGTGCAAACTGAACGTTAGCACACCCAAAACACCGCCAGCCAGCCACGCAGTTACCATATGGGGCAGATGCAACAGATGGCGAGGGACGACTGCAAGGAGCTATTACATTGCATGGCGCCAACACTGCGCCCATTACCCCACCTCTCCCCACGGGGACCAGCGTGTCACATAAATTTTGATCACACATGTCATGAATTACCCATAAATTAACAACTTAATGGAAGGCAAGAGCATGCAATTACCACGGTGTGTTCACCGCTGCTTGCCTTCATACTGGGTACACTTGATTTACTGTACGTGTATAAAGCCATACTTGTAGAAAGCCTAACATCTCTATAATGCAATGTACTGATAAGCGATCAAGTATAGAGAGATATATATGTATCCCCTAAAAAGCTCACAAATAAAAGAATACAAATCATAACACTGGTCTTTATATGATCCCTTTGTTGAACTGATGTGGCTTTAATGCTTTTCATAATGCAACACAAAGATCAATTCAAAAAAATGTTCTCTCTTTAAAAGGTGTACACATACATGAATAAATAAGACAGTTTTGATCAATTTAGTCATTAGGTTCTTTCACTGCAGTGACATTTGGAGGGTTTTTCCAGATCATCTAAAATTGGAATAACCTGGTCTTTCTACCATCCCTGACCCCACCCTTCTCTCCCTCTTTCTCTCCTCTCTCTTCTTATCTTTGTCTGTCTGTCTGTCTGTCTATCCCTCTTTTTCTTGCTTTCTGTCATAAAAGGGAAGCACATAGCCATATGACACACATCATCTGTATGTTTACATTTTGTATGTCCCCAAACAAGGAAGGAGGTTGTCCCCTGCCCTCCACCGTACTGTGTGTTTACAGTCTGACTGTACATTGGTGTCACCTGTGGGCTATTTGCAGTGTGTACAATGCATATCCTCTGTTACAGCCATTGGCAAGTGTGCTTGCTCAGCCAATACGAATTGCATGCACTGTAAAAGACAGGACTTACTCCCTGTCACAGCCATCAACAAAACCAATGCGCAATCAAGTCTTTGGACAAGTGCCACCAAGCGAGCCAATGGCAGAAGAAAACACTTTACTGTATGTATGTATGTATGCAGTGTAGCTCTACACTGTATACAAGGGGGAAGTGCTACATTGTATATGTAAGCATGCACTGTACAGTACTGCCTTGTATGATCGTGTACAGGTACAATTTCTTATTCTAAACATATCAACTTTACAGAAGGCAATCACAGCAGAGTGAAGTGCTCAATAGCGGTGCTTGGCCAGAGCATACATAACATATCTGATATCACAAAATGCAAACACACTGTAGGTCCTACTGTCAGCTCACTAGATGCATGGCATTTTAAAAATGCATTCAGCATTTAAAGCTATGACCAAAAATTCCAAGACTCCTCTTTTAACTCTTTATGTGCCATGGTGGAAACCCCCTGTGTGCCACGTTATTCTGAGACACGAAGGTAGTCATGCTTCGAGAAAGAATTCGTTTTTTTTCCAGTTTGCATAACTTCTACAAATTTCTGTTAAAGTGGACACAATATTGAGAAAAGTTAAAGAGGAATGCCAAACTTTGCTCCGATATAAATTGTATGACAAATTTATTTTCGAGTTTTCTTTTGAATGACCAGTTGCTATGTTACTGTAAAGGCATAACTTTTGCACATAAGACCATGACAGAAACTTAGAATGTAAGTTTGTGTGTAAGTTTGTGCTTGGCCAGAGCATACATAACATATCTGATATCACAAAATGCAAACACATTGTAGGTCCTACTGTCAGCTCACTAGATGCATGGCATTTTAAAAATGCATTCAGCATTTAAAGCTATGACCAAAAATTCCAAGACTCCCCTTTTAACTCTTTATGTGCCATGGTGGAAACCCCCTGTGTGCCACGTTATTCTGAGACACGAAGGTAGTCATGCTTTGAGAAAGAATTCGTTTTTTTCCAGTTTGCATAACTTCTACAAATTTCTGTTAAAGTGGACACAATATTGAGCAAAGTTAAAGAGGAATGCCAAACTTTGCTCCGATATAAATTGTATGACAAATTTATTTTCGAGTTTTCTTTTGAATGACCAGTTGCTATGTTACTGTAAAGGCATAACTTTTGCACATAAGACCATGACAGAAACTTAGAATATACACGCAAATCTAGTTGTTAACACCGCTTGATAGTCAATCACCACATAGAATGCAAGCTGTATGTGAGAGGAACAAAAGCGCGAGAAACGCTTTCATCGTACTGCGGGATTAGCGATTTATCGATCGGTTTAAGCGGCTTTGTTTGATGAGCAGAATATGCGAAGTTGGCACGCAGTCGACCGAGTCGGACGTGCGAACGTGGCACATAAAGAGTTAATACACACTTCATCACACTAAATGTTTAGTCAAGCAGTCATATAATCATCCTCATCATCATCATCTTCTTCTCCTTTTATAACAAGAAAATCCAAAGAACATGTTTCACCCCGTACAATGTCAGGTAAAGAAACAGTATCATGTATTAAAGGACAAGTTCACCTTCACAGGCAATGTGGGTTGAGTGAATGCAGCAATATCAGTAGAACACATCAGTGAGAGTTTGAGGAAAATATGACAATCCATTCAGAAGTTATGAATTTTTGAAGTTTTGCTCAGTCACGGCTGGATGAAAAGACTACTACATTGTATAGCTTGTGATGTCACATGTGTACAACGATATAAAGACAGAATAAAGAAAATTCAACATATTTCCATTTTTCTCGCATAACAAAAGAACACTCTACTTCTCTCTTTCAGAAGGCAGGGGGAATAATCAGTAGCAAGTCGAAGAAATGTGCACTTTATTCAAAAAGTAAAGTGTTGTGAAATTTTCTTTTTATTTTCCTTTGTATCGTTGTACGCATGTGACATCATACACTGTAGTATTCTTCTCATCCAGCAGTGACTGGGCAGATAATTTAAAAAGCCATAACTTTTGAACGGATTGTCCAATTTTCCTCATACTTTCACTGATGTGTTCTACTAATATTGCTGCATTCTCTCAATCCTTATGTATGAAGGTGGACTTGTGTTTTGTTGCAGGGATCGCTCCGCTTCCCAGTTCTGTTTGTCCTGGACTTCTGTAGTGGTTGGGCTCTGTTATGTTTAAGAGGTTAGTTATCATTAGGTATGCAATAAAGGAAAATTGGTGAAGTTAGTGATCTTTGGATGAGTTTATTCCGTCTAGGCAGTTTCGCATACAATTGATATTTGTTGTACATTTCAAATATCTGCCACTGTATATATCTATTCTGTGTAAGTGACTTTATTGTTATTGTTTATTATTTTCATGTTTCATGATCCTGATAATTGTGAGAATCATTTGTAAATATTGTGATTTCCTTTGAAGTAATAAAAACAAAATTAAAAAAAAAAATGAAGGTGGACTTGTCATTTACAGTCATTGTACATTTGATCATCAAAAGCTTTCAAATTTCAACCTCACATCTTTGTACCAGCACGAAGCAATTTTCATACGACGCTGAGTCGAAAACAGATCAAAGAGTTTGAACTGCATGCCACATCATAAAATGGCTATGCGTACCGCTTGCTTGGGTTGTAAACACACTCAGCTACGCAATCATGTATGCTATCCCATGCTCCTTTGCTGGGGCAAAGTGGCTACAAAGTCGGTGAGGGCACTGCCAAATGGCTCGGACGGGAAAATAATGTCGAGCACCCATCACACTGCATGAGCACTCTGCCGCCAAAGCGCATTTCAAATAAAAAGGGGGGGGGGGGGGGTGATGCTTATGCGTGTGCAGCATCCATCATTTGTGGGCAAGTTGAGCGCTGCCGCTATGTGCAGGAGTAAAGCTTGTATAGTGTACATGGCACACTGCGCGGCTCTCAAGCAACAACAACAACAACAACAACAAATTAGGGCACAGCTAACTACAGGTAATGTCAAAAGTGCAAGAGGTGTATGTGTCCATAGGTATCTTTCTATGTGATGTAGCTAGAGAGATCAAAGAATCCTGAGTTTATCTGTAGCTAAATTCACTTCTAGTAGTCACTTGCTATATAATGCAATATTTGGTACCCTGGGGTACCAAATGAAAATTCGCCATTTTGTTGAATTAATTATTTTCTTTTTCAGCGCTGTACCCTGGCTTACCAAAAAATGTGTCAAAATATTTTTTAGTATTATTATGCACAAAAATGTTTTCTTATTTGTGATTATGCATCAATTTGTGCATGCAAGTGTACTTCGAAAAACACCTATGGTGCTAGTTCATTGCGACGACTTTGCCGTATCCGAATTCAGAATCGGCGTATCTGAATTCCGATACGCATTGTAAATAATGGGCATGAGATGGCGCTATACAACGCGGTACCCCAGGTTACAACGGTACCCCGTTGTACGGCGTGCCGAATCATATACAAATTGTAACATGAGCGTGCTTGCATGGGGCAATGTAGAGCATATTTTTGTTTTCATTAAAAAACAAACATTTTCACACTTGTTTATTTATTTTTTTTTGCAACTGAGAGCCTACCTACACATGAAATTTGCGGAAAGAAAACCATATGAAAATTTCAGCGAAATCAAATCCTCAGTAGTATTAAACTGTAAGGAATTTACTACTTTTTGGAGAATGGAATGAGAATGTGTTTGCATGTGGTTTTGCAGACTTACAGTACGTGTAATACTAACACAATCAAACCCACAAATAACTATAGAATATCCCCACAACCCCAAACCCCAATCCCATCCAAGCCTACATAATGTCTACTGACCAAAAGAAGATAAAAAAAAAAAAAAGGTTTTGATGGAGATACTATTGTCTAAAAATCCTGCTTCAAGAACACAAGAAGAACATAAACTGGAGATCTCTTAAATTTGGTAAAAAACAAACAAACAAACAAACAAAAAGTAACAACTACAATGTATACAAGGTGAATGCTGATACCGTACAGACTTGTACAGGAGAGCACTAGCATGATTCATGTGTAGAAACTCCTTGTCCTCACCTCCTCTTTCAATAGGGAGCTTTAGATTTTGACGCGCGGACGTTTGAGCCGACGCTTGCGCTGGACGTTCTCCTCCCCCTGCGTCGTGTGGAAAAGTAGCTTTAGATTACGCTGGGACGCAACGTATAAAAAATAAACTCGCGCCCCCATATGATCAGTGCATGAAGAAGCTCTCTACGTCGCAAACTGTGCGGACGTGAAAATAGCCCAGTACGCGTAGTAAACAACTCAGGTGACGCAAGCTAAAAATAGATTGACTTTACGCGCCCTACTGCGCACGCTCAGAACATGTTTTTTTTCCTTTGAACGTCCGCGCGTCTAAAATCTAAAGCTCCCTAATGAAAGCTGAACCGTACATCAACATGCTATCCTCTTGTACAGAAATAAAGTGACTGTGAATACTGTACATGTGTAATTCCTACCCGCAAGTGGGCGGGGGTTGGGGGTGGGGGGGGGGGAGAGGGGGAAGTAGAAGACAATCAAATTGACACTTTATTTCCTATGGCTGCCATGGCAAATCTAATTCTCCAAAGGGAAGGGTACTTGAATTGTCACGTATTGCTCATATGCCACAGTATAAAAGACTGAATGACAAAGCGAAATATAAGTTTGCTATCATTTCTTGTAAATGATGAACAGTACAGTGTCATAAAGACACCATCAAAGTGTACAAATTTCTGTTTAAAGGACAAGTCCACCTTCACACTGTATACGGTACATGTGGATTGAGCGAATGCAGCAATATTTACATGTAATAGTAGAACACATCAGTGAAAGTTTGGGAAAAATCTGACAATTCATTCCAAAGTTATGAATTTTTAAAATATCTGCACAGTCACTGCTGGATGAGAAGACTACTACAGTGTATGATGTCACAGGCGTACAATGCTATAAGGAAAATAAAAAGAGAATTTCACAAAACTTTACTTTTTGAAGAAAGTGCACATTTTTTCGACTTGTTACTGCCCTGCCTTCTGAAAGAGAGAAGTCGAGTGTTTTTTTGTTGTGCGAGAAAAGTGAAAATAAAATTATGTTGAATTTTCTTTATACTTTCTTTGAATCATTGTACACGTGACATCACAAGCTGTAGTAAAGCTGTAGTCGTCTCATCCAGCCATGACTGAGCAAAAACTTCAAAAATTCATAACTTTTGAATGGATTATCCGATTTTCCTCAGATTCTCACTGATGTGTTCTACTAATATTGCTGCATTCACTCAACCTCAATGTCTATGCAGGTGAACCTGTCCTTTAATGATGGCACATGAAGATTACAATAATATGTGCTACGTGATCACGGTTTTCATCAAGTTTTTTCTTGGTGATACTGACTGTATATACATGGTTGTATATCAACTCTAAAAACTGATCCACTGAGCAAATACACTGTATGTCTGGAGATGAATTGTACAAACTGCATGACCATTTTTTTTTCTTTTTCAGAGCAAATAATGATCTAGATACTCAAGTACATGACGTTGTGTTAGGATTGGCTACCAGCACATCGTGCATAAAATATATGCTCAGATTTTGGTCAAGGCAAAAACAAATACTACAAAAGGTACCTTGAGTACAGATTATGTCCAAAACTAATTGGAGAAATAAGAATTTGTCTTGCTGAACACTGAATTCATCTTGATGACTAGTATAATATACACACAAAGTACTGTAGACTCACAGTTGAATTACGCTGGTGTTAAATACCAGCACAATTTGTTGGCACCAATCTTTATTGGCTTAATACCATAGTAAAAGAAACAGTGCCAATTCATTTGGTATCATTCTCATTCACCAAACACCATGTCATGTTCCTGGCCTGAAAGTACACCTCTCCAAGCAATGTACACAGAGTCAAGAGACGTACATGTAACTGGCATGTTTGGGCTGTATCAAATTATATAGTGCGCTGCAGAGCACCGAAGGTTAGGCATTTTAAATAGAATGTCTGATTCAGCACTGCACCATGAAGAGATGTGGAAGTTTTGTGGCTGTGTTGATAGCTCAGAACAGACATACATGTACAAATACCAGTACCGATGATTTTGTTGTTGTTGTTGTGTGAATGCCTGTCATAGTGTGTGTACATCTGTACATGTACATTGTACATTGTACATGTACTGTAGCTGTCCCACTGTTCCATCCAAGCCTGGTTCCACTGTACATGGTCCTTTGAGTGATAGCATGCTGGTGCCTGCACAGCATAAAAATCAAATTCAAGAGCTCTTCAAAACCAAGTCTGTCTTAAAACTTTGCCCTCGAGCCGGAACTGTTGTATTCTACTGTAGTATTAATTAAACTGAGCCCGGTACACAATGTATGGGTACTGTACATCTTGTACAGTGTAGAACATACAGTACTCACAGTTTCCTCCACTTGAATACTTTTACATGTTTTACAACTCAATGAAACAAAACCTTCCCTGTGTAAAAAGCTTTTATCAATCACTTCACTACATAGACCAACCAGAATCCCCTGCCAAGCAAAGTAAAATGTATGTACAATGTATGGCTCTTGCTTTTAGTTTTTATGTGTGGGATAATTGCCTGTAACTTGTAAGGGGGGGGGGGGGGGGTTGTCGTGCCCAACAACTGAGGCTGTGTCAACTTTTTTTAACATTAGGCCTACTAATACAGCTGTACGAGCATGCAAATGTGTATGGGTGTGTGTGTAAACCTGTACACAGACAGATGGCTATAGTGGTCTTGCCACATCAGAACTGAAACCAAAATGAAATTTTCACAGCAAAAGTAGCGGAACTGACAGAGAAAGAGGGAAGACAAAATAGCATATTATATTTCTCTTCCCACCTCCCTGCTTTCAGTATGAGACTACTACCAGTATCGTTTGTTGTGCACTGCCATAGAGACTTGATTAAACCAGACACAAGATTTTCATATTTCTCTTTTCTTTTCTTTTTTACTAACTTTGTCAAATATGTATTTGCACTGCAGTTTGTGCTGAGAGCTTGTACAGCAGATCATGCCCGAGAAAGATCAACAGAGTGTCCATCAATCAACGCTTCATTAGGAAACAATCAATGATGCCAGTACCGCTAATGAGACGTGCACACATCCCAATTGAGGATTCCCAGGTAATGCCTTCTGTCAACGAACTCTGCATGGATGCCACTCTACCCTCCACAGCGAGTGCCACAAGTACATACAGATTTGTAGGGCCCCCCTTCAGAAACAGTGGAGCCATTAGCCCTTCATTATGCACACGCTGTCTTCACGCTGCTTGTGCAAGCTGGCCAGATGAGAGCACATGAAGTGGGCATCCCATCAAAAATACATTTTGCATTTTCAGCCAAACAGCGTCCAGCCTGCAGATTGCCCATAAATTTGATTGCCCCTGCACAGCAATCGGAACTTAACCTCACAGGGAGGCTCCCGTGGATAAAGGACGCACAGATCTTCTCCGCTTTGCTAGTGACAGCGCTGGGCATTTCGAACTCTTGTTTGGAGATTGTGGCGTACAAAATGAGAGTTGCAACCGATTGACCAATTGCTCTACATCGACATAAAATAATTTGTCAATTGCAATAGAATAGCTTGACGCAAGAATTCCATTAATTTGGAAAAATGAGTGTTTGTGCACTTCACCAACAATGTACGTGTACTCACACTGCTTTTTCAGGAGATCATGCACACATGTTGTGGCAAGATGACATTCCTGCCTAATATCTCAAACTTACACTGCATATTATATCAAGAGCATCTTAATAGAAAAATTGATTTTTTTTTTCTCTTTAATGGACAGAGTAAAATACTATTGTAAAGAGGATAGTTGATAAGGCTTTATGCAATGCATAGACAGAAAGAAAGAATGCCAGGAAAATGTAAAAGTTTCACACATTTTCATCTATAAATTATCAATCTTGGTTGCCAACAGACTGACATTGTATGAAAGTGCCTACACTGTACATACAGTACTATAGGAAGCTACTAGCCAGGTACTATTTTACTCTTGAATGATAATCTACATGTAGGTTGCTTTGTTTGCAATATCTGCTAGTAGACTGTACAAAACTCTCTCATACCGTCCAGCGCAACAGAGAGAGCACTGTACAGGTATGCACTGTTATTACAGAGCATATGCCTTTTGGTGCTCATATGTACATTAAATGCAAATAGGACCAGACAGAAAAAAAGACCCTATTTAATAGTCCAGGGTAAGGCCAAGTAAAAAAAGAAACTAGTTTCTCGTCCGGGTTTTTTGAGCAAGGCGATGAGGGAGGTCCTTACTATTTGATATCTTACTATTTTTTCGAGGATTGTCAAAATGAAAGTAATATGTGTTTCTTGTCCAGTAATTCTGAGAAAGGTAAATGAGAGAGGGCATTACTATTTTCTATATCCCAATTTATGAAATGAAATATCACTCTGGTGCGGTAGCTGTGTTATGAGAGACCAGCTCCCAAGTGTATGTCTTGCCTGCACTCTGTGCATTTTCAAACAAATATATATATGTACCATATTTGAAATGAAACTTCATGCATGCAGAAATACATTTGCCTTTTCTTTCCACTACAGATTTCAAGGGGAAATGACCATCTTAAAACTGGTATTTAGTGTTGTAATGGCATTTCTGATACCAGTGTACTTGCAATTCTGATGTATTGTGCTATTACAACTGTAATTGAAACAGGTATAAAACATGTCTTTCAACAAATGTACGACTGAAATAAATTCCATGATATTCAAAACACTGCTTTATTTATCATTGGTGTTTGTGACTTTTTGTGTCCACACAGCTGGTATGTATCTGTATTTCTTCACAGTACAATGTAGCACATTCAACTGGAAACTGGCTTGTGTACAATTGCAGATGGATGTCAAAGTGATACTGATATGGCATTATAGCATTAAACATTTAAAGATGTTTCTTCATGTTCTAAAAAGACATTTGATAATCACTCATCATTTGGATGATGAATGATTGTATACCACACTACAGATGATACGACTCACGGCCGTGTCCGTGAATTTACATCGTAAAGAAAAGTATCCCGCAGAAATAAGAGACAAACCAGAATCCGTGGAAAAGTTATTTATTTTGTAGATACACCCATTTAATAATTCTACATTTGCTGGAAAAGCGCATTCATTTTATCTTCAAAATATAACAATACATCGCCGTCAGATGCAACGTTACAGAGCAGAGTGTACGGGCCTCTACACAGCTACAGACACGCACACTTTGCCAATAAACGGTGCGGCACGGCCACTACCTTCCGACACTGCACGCACATGCACACAGTCACAATGACAGGAAAATGTATACAAACTCCATACAATCCTCACAAGCATTTGTACAGTAGAATTCATCCGCTTAAAATATGAGAAACGGGGAAAAATACGAACAATGCGCGGAATACGCGTGGAATATCAGCGATTGTTCGCAAAAATGTTGCCGCTATCGCGTTCACGACGTACCGAGTGCGCTGTACATCACAGCCCAGGCCCGCCCGGGCGCCTGCGGCCCGCCCATCCAACTACAGTTCGACTGCTTTGTGGAGCAGTGTGAAATGCATGCGTTATTACATACGCACTACAGAAGCTACAGCTGTACTACAGCTAATATATAGGACGCAAGGCGTAATTAGAAATGAGACATCACCATTGGTAGGTGAATATAATTGTCAATTTCTTTTTTCGGCGGCCGATAAAATAGTAAATATCAAAAAAGTCGATTCGGCAACTGAAAATCGATGCCGGCGGGGAGCGGACTGGGACGAGAATTATGAATTTCTTGGTATTTTCAGCACCATTTTGAAAATAGTAAATAGTACAAAAATCGATGCGGCGGCCAAAATCGATGCGCGCGAGGACGAGAAACTGGTTTCTTTTTTTACTTGGCCTAATTTAAGACAAATATTTTCTTTAACTGCATTCAAAAGAGGTATACATTGTACATTGTATTCAGACGGAGGCCATATACTTTGCACCAGTGCTCATTCATTTCATTTGTCTAATCGTATTGTTTCACATACAGGTTGTGTACCGATAGTTGCCCACACAAGTGGTGAATGGAATCCTTGTACAGTTTGCTTGTTACTGACAATGAGATGAAAAATGTAAAGTATGTACAAATGTATCCGTAGGTATCACAGCTACAAAAGACATGTGATGAAAGTAAACTTGCAGTCAATAGCTCACTGCATGCATCAGCAATGGGTGATTAGTAGACCTACAAAATCCATGTTACAACAGGGGTACAAACACTATGATTTCAGAGATGTTATATTTTCATTAATGGGGGGGGGGGGACTTTTAAAGGGCAATTCTAATTTCTTGAACTTTCCAGGCACCCCAACAACCCAAATGGTTTCATTAAAAATCAGACATGTCATATTTTTCAAACGGTTATTCTACTGTCTATAAGTGGACAACCATGTTTTATCTGTTGTACCCGTCTTCAAGAATGATACATGTGAGCGCGTGTTATGGTCACACCGAAAGACACTGTATGGAGAAGGAAGAATGTACAGTATTTATGTATGAAAGTACTCTCCATTTCTGTATTTCTATGATTGTCAAGCACAGCACAATACTCAAACTTTGTCAGCTACATGTTAATACCATGGTACATACATGTAATGTACAGTATGCAGTACCAGTACAAGTGCATTAAAGGATAAAACATGTTCGCCACATACATTGACCTTCTATAATACATTGTAATACTCTTTTGCTGCGTGGGCAACTAATGTAAAAGAAAAAAAAATTGGCGCAAAATGCTTGTGTGTTTTTGAACAAACTGAACTTTGGATATCATTAGAGTGGTACATACATAAAATGCAGCTTCACAATGACAGTATGTACAATTTATAAATTTGATGAGTACAGCAAACATCCACTGACTGTCCATGTACACTATTTCACAGCATGTTTGTAGCCACCAATTTATGCTCAAATCTGTAGCAAATCCCCACTGCTTTGGTGGAATCTGGCAAACAATCTTTTCAAAGGGAGATTATCGCAAATTCCTTCAGCGAGGGTAGCTATGGTGGTGCTTGCAGTAATATCTAAATGGACAACCCGGCACTCCCTGTGTGTTGTGTAGCACGCTGTCTGCACTGTCGCTGGTCCAGTGCTCCAGTACAAAGACTCTGTAGCTGCTGATGTTTGGGCACCCTTTGAATCTTTTTGAATGGTTCGAAAAATCCAGTATAAAGAGTATGGGCTCAAAAAGCTGTCACCTTTCTTTTCGTGTTTTTCTATCTTTCCTGCCATTTCTGGCACTGGTGGTGCTATCAAGCCCCCATTCATTGATCAATACAAGGCTGAGAATGGAGAAATACCATTCGCCATCTTTACAAAGGAGAAGGGAGTGGGATTATAAACCTGAAGGGCACACTATCTTTTTTATAGCCCTAATAAAACATGTCACACATAGCCATGTATAGGCACCTCAAATAGAGAAACTGCATTTTGAACAAATACTGTATAGTGACGGGAAGAACTGTGAGCATTCTGGTCGTTCAGACGCCTTGTGTACAGTCTGCTATAAATTTATGATCAAGCAGAGCAGGTGTAACTTTTAGGTTCAAACTACATGTATAATATGTACAGTGTACAATAGCAAGCAATGCCTTTGTCTATGGTTCTAATGGATTTCATTGAATACTTGCCGAACAAATACAAACCAGTCCCCCACCCCACGCACACACACACAAACAAAGAACACCAAACATTTGCAATGGTAAAATACAATGTACAGTGTACAGTATGTAGCAGCATTTTTATTGTAATCCTTCCTAACTACAGCTGGTGTGTATTTAAGTTTGCCAATGTTCACTGAGGGGTACCAGGGCATGCATGGCCAACAATTCTATCCGCCTATGAGTGCTGCATACTCAACAAAATACAGTGGGAGTTACATTGTACATACATTGTATAATGTCATGTCATGTCATGTAAAGCAGAGAGACGGAGAGAGAAACTGCCAACAATTCACAGTGGGTCAAAACATAAAAATACACCAATATAAAACTATGGGAACTTATTCTCCATTGTCTACGATACCGATAATTTGTAGTGTACCATTGTACAATTATGTAGTACTACTTGGTTGAGCCATATACCTACACGATATTGTTTAGGCCTATATCTTGTACTTTATTGTAGGAAAGAAAGACCTATTGAACACATTGTAATTTGCATGCATGTTTCCAGGTTAGCATGCCTGTACAATGACGGGGCGATTAAATTGCACATTACTTGAATGTGAGACCATTCTGAAGCAAATAATTCTCACACAACATTTACTCTTAAATGAATCCCACAAGGATTGGACCAATCATCCCCCAGCATTCCCACTGACCAGTTACTAGCCTATCCCTTTAAGAACAATAAAAAACGAGTGTTCTGGCAAGTACAATATTTACACAATGTGTATGTACAAATGTACACATGATCCAATGGACGTATCAACATGTGTACAAGTGGAAACTGTGAAATCACTTGCCTATGGGGATATATGTTGGACACCTGCCTAATCGGAGAAATGGGAAAACAGTTTACATCTTATTCATCAAGACGGTACTTACTTACATCTGTTGAACATTGCCATTGTGCATTGCTCTGGTTTCGGGAAATGGGCGGTGTAGAAATGACCTACATGTAAGGGAACTTTTTGCAAAGTGTTACATGCAGGCATACATTGTATTTACACAGGTTCCTTCCTGAAGGAAATACACGGTATGGATACTCAATCTGCTGAAGACTCTTTTGAGGTGAAACTACACTCAATGTTTAAGAAGTCCCTAACCCAAGTACATACAATGTACATAGAAACTAGCAGACAAAAAGGTTACAGTTGGAATTACATGTACCTTGTATGTAAAGGACTTTTTTTTCTGCAGGCCTTTCCAAAATGTCAATATGTTTTATGGTAAAGAATTTCTGAAAGTGAAACATTAAAATTCTCCGAAATAAAAAGTTTCAGATATCAACAAGAATGTGGAACTGTAGCATTTTGCTTGAACAGCCCTTTTTGCTGTACATTTCAGTTGTTACCGGTACACATCATCTTGACATGGGAGCTTGACATCACTGGCATCAAACTATACGATTGTGAAGTACTGGTACAGGGTACAAGTATACAGTGTATGTAATAAAATGGCATGGGTAGGCCTACTGGTAGTGGTATGCATTAAACCATGATAATTGACTATGAATTTGAAGCAAGAGCAATACACAGTACTGACAGAGACAGGATAACCAACATGTTTGCACTTTATAATAGCAGGTGGTTATGATTGCACACCTACTGAAATTCCCATGATTGAAAAAGATGGCAATCATTTTTTTTTTTCTCTCGATAACCAGCATTTTGCCGGTGTGGACAATCAATATTCACCCGAGATGTTTTTTTTTTTTTTTTTTTCTACACTGTTTTGTAAAACCTTTGCATAGTTTGTCTTAATAACAATCCCAGCAAAATGACTCAAATTCAGTGTTGCGGACAACATGACGTGGGATCACAATCAAAATCAATTTATATACCTGCAGGTCATGCCATCTGTTGATCCAAGTTCACAATTAGAACACTAATGACCACAAACGGACCCAACGAGGATGACGTACCATGATGTGGTACCATGATGAATGACAAAGCAATTATGCCATGTTGGAACTAAGTTAATGGAGGTGAAATATACTAATTTGCTGGTATTGCTGGTTGTCAGCCTGGCGTTACAGTGTATGTACACTGTAGGTGTGCTTCGTATTCGAAGTGGACTATCAATGTACAGCTGGAGTATGTACGTAAGATTAACTTTCACTTTAAATATTGATCTGCCTGTATAGATTCACTGAAAGCACTAATTATGTTACATTGTAGTTCAAATAAATGAAGGGAATTCTTGAAAGTGCTTGAGTAAGGGGAATGGAGTGGGAAGGAAGGAGAGGCATCTTGACTATCAGCATTCTTTACACTATTACAGTCAAGGACTTCAAAAACCCACTGGGGCCAACAACACAAATTTCTACTAAAGCAAGTATGTATATGCATCCATAGACAAATTGTGTCTTTGACCTGCACAAGCAGCTAACCGCAGACAATCTCTTGCCAAATCTTCCACAGGACACTAATTGACTCGTCAAAGATAAATTGACTTTATGGCTTTTGTCACATGATTTGCTTTCATAGCCAGTAGGCAAACTGTATAGCCAAAGGATAATCTGGTTATCTGATTGGGGACAGCGTTTTCTATCAGTAGGTACACAGGGCTTAATAGATAGCCATGGCTGTGTGAGTTTCCTCTCATTAAAATAAAAACAAAAACAAGCAAACAAAAACAGAGAAGAAAAAGCAAAATGTCGAAAGTCAGGCAAAATATGATAGGTCTTAATACTCAAGAGGGGGAAAGTATCAACTCTACATGTACTGTACAAGACAAGCAATAATTCAATACTTGTCCTAGAAATTAATGTATTAAACCTGAAGACGTACATAAGTGCCTTCAACTTTTACACACAGTTTGGCATAGTGCCATTGCTGTACATGTAGCTAGGTCATCACACTGCCATTGGATACATTGACATTGCAGGATATAAAAGTTTGCAAATTATGCTGTCACTATTGACAGATGAAAAACACATCACTTTATGAAATTGACTGAATGCTTTATTCTAAACATCACTTTCTATTTATTGGAATGGCACAACTACATGTACAACTGTATCAGTATACAATTGTACATGTACAAATTTTGTACCTCAATTGTCTGGACAGTCATGTGCAGTGTTCACTCAATCTTTTGAACATTACTACTGTAGGATGGTATTTCTTTTTATATCCTATTTTTATTAGAGCTTCTGACGTAAGATCAGATTCTACAATAGCATGCATGCATACAGGGTTAGATTGATCTGCATGTATGGAATTCAGAGTTTTCAACTGGAAATATTGTCAACATTTATACACAAAAGGCGCGGTCAGACTGGCAAAAGATCGACAGGTTTACGGTTTAAGATCGCAAAGTTTGGGCCATTGCAATATTGGTACGCGCGCAAGAAAGAGTGCGCCGTACGATGGCTAGTGATTGTGATGTACATGTAACAATGCACATCTGTACATTTCTATGACAATGCCCTTGCGCTTCGGAGACACCGCCCGCAAACAGATCAAGAAGTTTCGCAGGAAGTTTCGCGGGAAGTTTGCGGTCATACTGGCAAAACTTCGAGATCTTAAAGATCGCGATCTTGAACTTCTCTATCTTCTGCCAGTCTGACCGCACCTTAAGTGTAGGCCTAAGTGCCTAGAATGTGAAGCTATACTTTACATGGTGTACTTCTTCTATGTTTCTGTCCAACTAGACAGGGGGGTGTGCTGGTGTTTATAGCGTATAAATTGTTACAATACTGTGAAAAAAAAAAATGTAATAGACTTGGGGGGGGGGGGACATAATCCGAACATAATTTACTGCTAAACTAGGGAAGTCTTGCTGACAATCAATGACATTGGGATTGTCTTGATCTTCTCTCGCAGGTAAACTGACTTCCATCCAGCCACCTCCCTCCTCCTCCCCCCTCCTCCTTCGCCACACACACCCCTCCCAATTCCACAACTGACCCGCCCGCCATCGACTCGGGGATTGAATACCATAGGTCCATACGCTGGCGCAGTAGGGTCCTACTAGTTTCCAGATAGAAAACTTCTTCTTATAAGAATTGAGTGAAATTACACCAGTACGACCAGTCCAACGGGACTGTAAGGGTAGACCACAATTTTGTTAAAAGCATACTTACAAAAAATATGAAGTTGAAAAAGAACATCAAATACTTGATGCACTTTGCTCCGCCTTGAACTGCCATGGTTTGAGTGTGATTCTGCTCCTGTCTATGTTCCGCAATTTCACAGAAATTTGGTAGCGATAATTTCTCTCCTCCACCTGACGATTAAAACGAGTTTCCTCCGTAGTAGGCCCCTTTACGGTTGACGTTGCTCGTGGCGGGATCAATGTCACATAAAATGCTCACTATGAATATACAAAAATCCCTGAAACACGGAGAGATATCAATAACTTTTGACTTCCCAGATAGTCCCCCAGATACCACAGTGTAGTAGTATAAGTGTGGAGTATACCAGCGAGTTTCGGTTTACGTTTGCGCGGCGAGCTGTGTGTGTGTAGTGAACGTGGCGGCGGACGGGGCTGCGTACGTACGTGGGCGACGCATTCCGCCGGGGTTCGTTTCACGTGATATGTTACACACACGACGGGTACACAATAAACCACACACACACGTATACACACACGCACACATCCTATCAGGGAGGTACACGACTTCTAATTCTTCCATTGAAAACATGCAACAAGAATCTACAGGGAAAGCATTCAAAAAGTATAATAATGCTTCCAAACAGATCCTCGAACTACACGATGAATATACTGATGGAGATAAAATAAAATGAAAGCTAGAGGTTTAATCAATTTCGGGCTACTTTTATTTATTTATTTATTTTTTTAATTCATACTTTCAATCTCTCCTCATCTCCCCGCAGTACAGTGCATTGCATCTCAATTTATTTGTATGACGTCATTTACAAAAAAGTGTCCTGCCGTAAGCAGCTTACAGCTGCTGTCATGTCACGGAAGCAATCACATGCGCATTACGCATGGATGTTTAATGCCCTTAGTTATTGTTTTTGCTTGTTTCGGTACCACGAAATACCCCCTCTTAAAGAAAGGAGGAGTATTTCGTGGTATAAAAGTGTACTTAGCAATTATTGTCGGTGCTTCATATTGATGACAAACTGTCAAACATCGAAACATGACAAGAAAATTACGAGGATGCTTATTTCACGAAAGCGTCAGTAATATACTTATGACATTGTTTGGTAGTTGGCTTGTTTGCTAGCTTAAAAAAAAAAAATGAAAATGGTGGTATCGGTTGCGCGTAGAAGCAGTTTGAATCAACGTCATTTTACCAAATCCAGAGTCATTCAGTGCAGGTACAGGTAGGGACTGTTTATGACATGACATTCATAAATGTGCCTTGTTGAGGTTTTTGGCCCATATATTTTGATATCTCAGTATTGCGTCGCGTTTTATGATAATGATCTACATGAAAACAGAGATTCTCAAAATATCAGAGAATGAATAGGACTATAAGAAATTATTTCCAGAAAATATGTTGTTGTAGTGACCATGGTCTTCATACTTAGTCCAGCGCCGGACAATGGGACCAACAGTTACTGATTCATGAGTTCGACATCACAAAATTTGTTGAAGTTTTGTTTATTCATCATGATTTACATGATGTTTGACCCTATAAGAAAATAAGATTCAAGCGATGTGTGCGATCGTACAAAGAATCACGCGGTATGCTGTCAGTGGTTATTAATGATGTCACTACCTACTTCTCGTGACCGGTGATGATTAATGATATTTAAAGGACAAGTTCACCTTCATAGACATGTGGGTTTTGTGAAGGCAGCAATATTAGTAGAACACATCGGTGAGAGTTTGAGGAAAATCGGAAAATCCGTTCAGTTGAAAAGTTATGATTTTTTGAAGATTCTGCTCAGTCACGACTGGATGAGAAGACTTATATAGCTTGTGATGTCACAAACAAATTCAATATTTTTTTTTTTATTTTTCTCGCGTAACAAAAGAACACTCGATATATCTCTTTCAGAAGGC
Organism: Diadema setosum; assembly: GCA_033980235.1. Taxonomy (NCBI): domain Eukaryota; kingdom Metazoa; phylum Echinodermata; class Echinoidea; order Diadematoida; family Diadematidae; genus Diadema; species Diadema setosum. The sequence continues at coordinate 6,451,058 of CM067080.1, forward strand.
AAGGGGAAAAATATTACCCTTAACATACGTCAGTAACAAGTTGAAGAAATGTGCACTTTATTCAAAAAGTAAAGTTTTATGAAATACTCTTCATTTTCCTTATATCGTTGTACGCATGTGACATCATACACTGTTGTGTCGCAGATACTTAAACAATTCATAACTCAGTAAGTTTTGAACAGATTGTCAGATTTTCCCCAAACGTTCACTGATGTGTTCTACTAATATTGTTGCCTTCACTCAATCCACATGTCTATGAAGGTGGACTTGTCCTTTAAGTGTTTTAGCGAGCAGAGTAGTCTTCAATCTTTTTTTTTTCTTCTTCTTCTTCTTCTGCAGACTCGGGGGGGGGGGTGTTTCATAAAGCTGTTCGTAAAGTTACGAACGACTTGCGAGCGACTGGTGATCAGTTCTTGTGCTGAATTATATAAATTCTGATAAGTATAGCACATCAGAATTGATCACCAGTCGCACGTAAGTTGTTCGTATCTTTACGAACAGCTTTATGAAACGGCCAGTTGAAGACAAAAGCCGATTAATGGGTGGATGTAAGCATCATATAACATCGTAAACGGCCTTACCCGACCAATAACAATACTAGGTCATATTTTAACAAAAACTGACAAATGTGAACAGGAAAACAAAACCAAAACTAAACTGAAAAATACAAAACCAAAGAAAACATGCGTTACTGTACACATCAAATAAATTTGAATAGGAAATGGGAGCCATGGACAAGAATGGTCGCATGAGTGAGTATAATAATAAAATGCTTCGTATGATACTGTTCTAACATACTAGTAATATATAGGTTCTCATCTATCCGTTTATGCTTTTTCGTTTCCCATTTCTTGTATACTCGTGTGTGCATTGTAATCCAGTAAGTGTAGATAAAAGGCCCTCTTATACTGTTTGCTATACACCTTGCTTAAAATACTAGTAAGTACACGTACTCTTTATAATAAATATTTTGTCCGTCAGCAATATAAATACCTGTTACTTTTCTATTCACGACTGGATTTTGATATCAATTCAGTTGTCCTGATTGTCTTCAAGGGGAATACCGGACCAATTAAATATCTAGTTATAAGTCTTTGATAAAGAGTAAAATTGTTGAGCAACAGCAGTGAAAGTTTGATAAAAACCGGATAAGAATCAAGGAAGTTTCGAAATGAGGAAGTTTTGTTAATTTTCACTTAAAAGTATGCACTTCTTGAACAGTCAATCTGTATGATATGCGAATGAGGGAGTTAAAATATAGTTTATATGTTATTTTTTGTTACTTTGCCATATGGTTTGTTCACACTATGGATCTTGAAAACTATTCTTTTCTTTAAATTCTTTAATGCAATTACGTCCCAGTTTCAAGTATATCTGATTGACCATTATTTGGAAATCATTCAGCCATATGCTACTGTTTAGCACTTTTATCGCAAAAAAAAAACAAAAACAAAACAAAACAAAAACAAAACAACACCTGAATATTGAGTTTTGTGTATGTGTGTGTGTGTGTGTGTGTGCACGATCAGTGGAAAGTTGTGAGATAGATGCTGACATCATCCCTTATTTTGCATGTAGCCTATATTTATCAGTGGAAGATGGGGGGGGGGGGGGGGGGGGGAGGGCGCAACCGGCGCACGCCCCCTTTATTTTTCGTTAAAAACAAAAGAAATAAAAAGAAAAACAAATGAAATGAAACCCGGAAGTGGCACCAGAAATAATTAGTCACGCCCCCCCCCCCCCCCTTTACAGAATTACAGAGCTGCTTTGCAAAACTCTATTTCTCATCCCACTCCGATTCACTTTTGATAAAATTGGAGGATCTATAATATGGGGAGGTTTTAGGGAGTTTAACACCCCCCGCTCTTTGGGATACCAAGTGGAAAAAAAACAACAACAAACAAACAAACAAACAACCAAACCCAAACAAACCCTTCGTTTTTGTTTTTCGTTTTGTTTTGTTTCTGTTTTGCTGTTTTGCTTGTCAGCCAATTTGGGGAGAGAAGTGGCAGCAAAAAATGTAAAAACCTTTTCTTTTTTCCTTTTTTTTTTGATCATGACCCCCATCGTCATTGGATCACCCTGCCCCCCCCCCCCCCCCCACCCAACTTATAGAAAAAGCTATAGATCCATCGGCCCTCTGGTTGTGCTTGTCATTCCTTCCGTTAAGGGACAAACTTAATTGTAACTTGTGCGGAATTCCCCTTTAGGCCTATAAAGCAATGACTATAATACAATTGGGGTAACTGAAATTGACAAAAGTTTACGTCATTCCTTTTGTAGCTAGAATATAATTTCATTTAAGCGAATCGCAGGAGATTATGATACAGAGCTCCCATTAACTGTGAAACATAAGTTTCACAACTTCTTCTTTCTATAGGATTGCCGCATTGTACGTAGTTTAGTATAAGTACTTAATAGCCAGAAATAGATAGGCCTTTGTTTCTCCGTAATAGCCATAATCAATTTCTTTTTCTTTTCAATCACTCAGGCATCCCCGACGACATCAACAACACACACGGGAAAATCCATATTCACATTTTTACAATACATGTAGGGCCTACATGTAACCCATTGGATGCTAGCGCTAACTGATGTTGGATGTACATGCACGAGAGGGCGTTTTCACAACATACTAACTACAGGGGGCGCGGTGTGGAGAAGATTACTAGTACGATGTATAGTACTTAGTACACAGTACAGTACAAGCATTTGAAATTGGTCCCAATTTTCCTCTACTCGACCAGCGATCGTTTCCGTAGTGTAGTGGTTATCACGTGCGCCTCACACGCGCAAGGTCCCCGGTTCGACCCCGGGCGGAAACAATGTGATTTTTTTTTTCCCTTTTTAAACAGATTTTATACTTTTTTTTTCTTTTGCTCTTTTCCCTTACTTTATTCCACTTCTTTTAAATGTTATTATTTTCTACATTACTATCAGAAGTACAGTACCTCCTTGACTTTTCCGGGTGCGACGCAAATTTTTTCCTTTGAATTTAGCATTTCAATATATTAGAACTAATAAATTAGTGAGAGAAAATTCAATACCATGTACATGTGTATCATCTGCTTCGAACATGATATAATTCCTTGCAGAATACATGTAACTTCAAAATAATGACCATTAAGATTATATTGTTGTTTAAGACTGGGGCATCATTGCACTTGAACACCACCACCACCATCACCACCACCAACAAAAATAACAACAAAAACAAAGACCTATGAATAATTAATGATTTTGTGTAGGCACTGCATGGTAAATTGTGAAATACAGTGTACATGTATTGACATAACCAACTCACTCATTTGTATTACTCTTTTGACTGTTCAAAAACTGTTCTTTTTTTATATTAGCAAAACTTTGACATTACATAACTTCCTTAATTTTCACCTGATTTTGATCAAATTTTACTGTTGTGCTTAGAAAATTTTACTCCTTTTTTTACCAGACTGAATTCTATTAACTGGTCTGGAATTCCCATTTAAAGGCTCTCGTGCATGATAGAAACCTCAAGTCTCATGTCCATGATAACTTTTGCTGATGCGAATAGGTCCTCAAATCACAGAATTTGCACAGTGGACTCCCGTTATAACGAAGTCCTCGGGACCTGCGGTTTTCTTTTGTTAGATCGAAATTTTTTGTTATAACCTAACAAATAAAAAATAAAAATACATAGAGTGGATAATGTTGCGGCTTGAATTTTTGCTTGGTTGTAACCGTGTTCGTTATAATTGGAGTGCACTGCAATGTAATTCGCTTCTAGATTGAAATATGCATCAAAAACTTAATCATTTGATTTTTTTTTCCTGCATCAAGTTAGCTAAACCCCTTATAAGTCTCTCATACCTTTCATGGCATCATCAACGGTGGTCAATTGAAACAAGCATTGAACAACATCTTCATATTCCATATGGTATGCCTCTTGCAATGACCAATTGCACCAGCTCAAAAGAGTAGAGAGGCACATTATTACACAATACAATAAATTCAAGACATTTGTATTTTTTTGTATTGATTGAAGGTTTGTTTTTGTTTTTTAAATACAGTGTACTCACAATCTTGGAACATTTTCCACATAGCAATGATTACTACACTATATGAGACTCCCATCACCACAAACTTCTCAAGACAGGCAGTTTTTGTTGACTATATCAAATTTTAACAAAATTTCATCATAACCATGTCTGCTGTAACGGGATAATTCTGTATCATTATGAGGTGTAGTTCTACTCATTATGCGTCAGTGGTGTGAGCTTGTGCATTTAGTCATGAGTAGGTGCATACCACTAGGCACCATTTTGCTTATGTACTGTAAAACACAATAATATTTTTCGTGGCATGAAATTTTCGCAAATTGGAGCCAATGGCCTTTTTTTTTAGCATGAAATTCACGAGTTGCCTATAACAGTCACTGTATATAGTGAAAACAAGAACATTCGTGTGCATTTTAATTTCGCGGATCTTGTCTCTTGTGAAATTTGCGAAATAAAAGCGCATGCAAACATTCCTCATTTTACAATACAATGTATTTCAACTGACTTCACCGTTATTGACATCATGAGAGGCATGAGAGTTTATTTTTCTTTTAAGATGGAACTTCGTGGGTACAGAAATGAAATGAAAAATGATATAAATGTCTGCATACACATTTTAACCAAAATAATGCAGACTTTATGATTTGTAGACCTATGTACACATGCAGAGAAGTCATTATTCAAAGGATGTACATGCATATGGGGTTCTTTAAAAAGCTGCAGAAAAAAAGGTGCTGAACAATGTTCTTCACACTACTGTCGTAGATATGGTTATATTTGTATCTGGAGCAACTTTTGTTCATATAGATATGTTTAAATCCATATACACTGCACCTTAGGGTTAGTTTCCAAATACTGTTGCTGTGATAACTCAAGTGATTCATAGTTCTGATGACAAAAATGATTATGATGATGTTGATGGTACTATCCCTACTACTGTACATGTACTCCTACAACTACTACCTCTACGCCTGTTTCTTCTAGAAGTATAATGCTAATAGTGATGATAAATCTAAGTGCAATCAATGTTCCACACATAATGCATGATTGTTACACAGAAAGTAAATTTCTTTCTAAAATTTGAAGACATGTTGTAGATGAACACTCAACAGAGATCATTGACAAACTAGTCAAAGTTCAATAAACTATGGACAAATACAGCATTAATCAAAAGGCATTTTCTTCTTTATTGTGAGAAAAAATCGAGTGGAACAAAGAAACAAAACACACACACAAATAATATACAAGAGTACATGAGATGTCCTCGTAAGCTATTATTGTATTTTCGCAAAATGAAATTGTTTTGCACACATGAAAGCTACTATGTGCAGCAAACAATGACAAGATTTGGATAAGCTTTGAAATTCTTATGATGGACAAGCTTTGAAATTCTTATGATGGACAATAAGGGAATGAAACTACACTAATTGGGTGTACTTTAAAAAAACTGAATACATGGCGTAGCTAATATAACCATGTTGAAAAGCTTTAGTATGTCTGTGTTGAATGCTATTTTCCTAATATAACCATATTAATTCATGGTGTGTATCTGGACTGGGGGGGGGGGGGGGGGGCTCGGAGGCCCCCACTTTTTTTCCCACAATACATAGGAATACATGGGATGTAACCACTTTGCCCCCCCCCCCCCCCTATTTTTTTTTTTTATCCTGGAAGTGGTACCTGAAAAAAAATAATGTGGTTAAGCTTTTGCCAATTGCAAGTTGTACCAGAGCACTATTTTTTTTTTTTTTTTTTTGGGGGGGGGGGGGAGGTCAGGTGATGCACACTTGAAGTGGAAGCACAGGTAAGGCCTTTCTTCTCTTTTTTTTTGTGCTTGTCCAGCTGAAGAAACCCAGAAAGGGAATGAGAAAGTTTTTTTTTTTTTTTTGCTTGAAAGCTGAGGAAATCCAGAAGTGGCACCAGAAATATAAACTGCTCCCCCCACTTTTGAAAACGTGGCTCAAGCCGTGCACTGTTCCCAGCACCATACCATCCAAGACTGCTAGATTGTTATTTTTTTTTCCCTCAATTTTGTCAATTCTATTGTCCATAATTTGCGATAGATTATTTTGGTAGACAAGAAAAATTAGATAAACACTATATGTAATACAGTTTTATTGCAAATCTGAAATGTCTATTCCTTTAGGTTACTTCTGAAGTTTCATAGATGACAGATGCCAAAGATACTCTGAGAGACACAGTGGTTGAAAATGGGTTTTAGTTTTTGATAGAAAAACTTCTCCAATGCAAATATCAAAATTACAGCTATATTGCATCTGAATGTTCCGCAAAAAGACTGGAAGAAATTAACCTTTTTGATGGCTACTAGCAATTTGTGCAGGTAACATGTGAAACGAGCTCTAATTTGAAATCTCAAGGAACTGGCATATTAAGTATGTTGACCATGAAACATTTTACATATACTATAGTAAATAATCTATGATGAATAAGTTCATATCTATATATTCAAAGAGTACATTCCAAAGCACATACAATCTGCACTTAGGCAACTATCATCTCTTGATCAGTCCTTTCAAGTTGCTTTGCAGTCTTGCAATGTCCGCATCAAGCTTTGATAGGCCAACCTGAAACTGGGCTTCGTACTGAGTGGCGATGGAAGAAATTGTTGACTCGGACACGATGGAGCCAACCTCCGCTGAGTGAGACAGCGTGTGGCCAGCATCTGTTAGTCCTACATTGGCATATACATGTACATTCTCTGGTCTAGTGGTACCATTTGCTGCACTGGTCAGACCGCTTAAGTGAGTGGAAAATGGTTGCAATCTCTCCCGATCTGTTCTGCCATGTGGCCCTGCGAGCTCGGAAACGTTTCCAGTTCTCCACACACTGGCATCCTCGGAACGCCCCGCACCAACCATGGAGGTGGCTCGATGTGGACCAACCGATGGAGCCTCGAGCGCCCAGCGCTTCCCTTGGGCTACATCGGGTTTGGCAAAGCTGAGGTAGGAGGTGACGTCAGCATCGAAAGTGTCGTCTGCTCTGGACAAGCTTAGGCCTTCAGCTCGTGGACCGGGTCCAGTCCTAAAAGCAAAGTCATTCCTAACAGCTGTTGATCCTATTCCTGTCCCTCGCTCTACAGCGGCTTGAAAGTTTTCAGAACCTGCGACGGAGTTCCATCCCAGACTTGCAGGGCCAGTCCCTACATGCGGCTGCTGTAGAGCAGGAGGGGAAGGATCCTCCTCCAGTGTGCTTGAATTAGATAGTAATGACTGTGTGGAGTCTAATGTCTTTGGTGACCTTTGACCTGTGTAAGCATGTTGAGACTCTCTTTTGTTGAAAGCCAGCCCATATCTGAGAGATATAACAGGGAAATACACATAAACAAAGTGCTTTTGAACACAAAATCATCAGTTCTCCCAAACTAATGCACTATATATCATGGAAATGCTCTACAATGTGTAATATATATGACATTATAATGATCTGAAAGCTTAATACAAGTATGAACACTTTAGCATCAGAAAAAGAATACAAGTGTGTACTCATTATACATTACTATATTTTGGCAAATCTGTATCTAACCTATGTGATTGAGGAAGAAAAATATTCTCAACTGTGCTGAACAGTTTTACCAAGCTGTTTGTTAGTAGAGTTAACACATGTGCACACACACTCTCTCTTACACACACATGAAGTTCACACCCCAAATAAGACATACACACCTTACAAATTCATCATCATCCCACCAACAACAATTAATGAAGACAAATGTAATACATAGATGCAATGTCATCCTTGCAAAAAAACACACTCATTAACTAGATCGTCCTTTAAAAAAAAAAAAAAAAAATCTGCCATTACTTCCTCTTGTCAACCTTCACAATGAATGAACAAACTTACTGCTAACCTTCACTAAAATGCTAAGAGTGGACAAACCCTACTAAACTGGCATTACCCTACCAGCATTGTTTTAAAATTGTGTGGCCTGGGACACGGTGAAATGATACATATATGTTGTTGACTGATCCCCAGACAGTTTGTGAGAGATCCTTGCTGGTAGGCACACGTACTTCACAATATTTGAAACTGAGGCTGCACAAGGCTTTCCAAATGAGAAGAAGTCAGCAATATTCTGAAACCGGATTCAAGTATCCTGACTGACATAAACCTTTCTGATAATCAGTGATGAATTAGTCTAGCAGCCAGAAAGGGTCCCTGTACAACCCCCCTAAAACAAAATTCTACGATATGTTCGAAGATCGTCAGAACCTGTATTTTCCGAATCCGGTTGTCGCCAGCGGAAAAAAAGGTTGCGCGCGCGTCTTATTTGCATATTTCTAAGATGGCCGCCACCAGTTGCTAGGAGACGGATTATTTTTGAATAACTTTATTTAGGAATAACAAATTACCATAAAAATGGTATCATTTTGAAGAGAATTAAATTTCCTTCAAGCTGATACCCCATTTGATGGGATAAATAGTTGTTGTCATGAAATATTAAGGAAGGAATTATGTTTTTTAGCATTTTTCTAAAAAGATACGGAATTTGGTTATAATGTTCTTTTCCATACATCTAATATGCATTTACAAATAACATTTGAAATTTCCTAAAATTATCCCCCAAACATAGCTATTATCATGTGAAAACGGCTTTCCAATACACCAATTCCTTTAAAAGTTACACGACATTAAAGGGGATAAGGTTCAATAGGTTTTACAGCAATATTTAAGGGTTATAATGTCTCCGCGCGCAATTGCGTAGGTTCTGTATGTGGGGTTTGTTGTAGATCACTGCTATCTATTGATCAAATCTCATCGAAATCGGCGAAGAAAGAAAGAAAAATTACACTTTCTATTCCTTATATGAAATAAAAATGTTTTTTTTTTTCTATTCTGTGTTACCAAACTCAATCCATTCAGCTTCCCATATGAACAGTTTCTTGTCTTTTTGGATTCCCTCCAAAATCACAACTTATCTGATATTAAAAAGTTAAAGAAAAAAATTTGACGTGACAGTGTCCTCTTATTGGAAGATTAAAGTGAAAAAAAAAAAAAAGAAGAATCTTATGCTAAAAGCCCTAAGAAATAAAGAACTTGTTAAATGGCCTTTCAGAGTTTAAAATGAAACATGGCTATCTTATTTTTTCATAACAAAATGAAGGGAAGTATCTGTGTAGTTCATGTCGGCCCATACTGGGTTACTATTCTCCAGAAATGGTCCCCGTGCACCCCCCCCAAAAAAAAAATCTACGATGTGTTCGAAGATCGTCAGAACCTGTATTTTGCGAATCTGCTTGTCGCCAGCGGAAAAAAGGGTTGCGCGTGCGTCTAATTTGCATACTTCTAAGATGGCCGCCGCCCGTTGCTAGGATACGGATTATTTTTGAATAACTTTAGTTAAGAATATCAAATTACCATAAAAATGGTATCATATTAAAGAGAATTAGATTTCCTACAAGTTAATACCCCCCGTTTTATGTAATAAATAGTTGTTGTTATGAAATACTAAGGAAGGAAGGATTTTTTTTTTTACATTTTTCCCAAGAAATACAGATTTCAGTAATGTTTTTTCCATACATTTAATTTCTGTTTACAAATAACATCGGAATTTTCCTTAAGTTAAACCCCATAAATAAGTATTATTCTGTGAAAGCGGCTATTCAATACACCAATTTCTTTAAAAGTTACACGACATTAACGGGAAAAGGTTCAATACGGTTATACAGAAATTTAAGGGTAATGTCGACGGCCGCACTTGCGTAACGCGTGTAGTACTGTAATAATCATTGCAAGTATGAGATCCTATCACTTCTTACATCCAAATTATTGATTAAATATCATTAAATCTTGTGGAATATGAAAACAAATTAAATTTTTTATTCGCTATCACCTTTGATCTACTCAGCTTCACTTTTAGTTTACGTCTTTTTTCATCAAATAGAATGAAGGCCTTACGAGAGGTGTAATTTCATGACGGCCGAAACGGGCTTACCTGGATACGGGTTTCCAACATATCGATATTAATCAAACTCTCTTCATCAACTCTTATTCTTCTGATCATCTTCACACACATACTCACACCTCCAGTATCGTACACAGGCATTCATGCAGGGGAAATGAGCTCAGTCATGAATTTCGTGAATTTATTCAATACGCCATTAATGCATTCATGGAACATCAAACTCGAATGCTTTATTTAGATGTCGAAATAAGAGTTACATGTATACCGCACAAGCGAAATATTTCTCACCATGCTCTAGCATGAAATCAATTTATTTTTTTTAAGATAAGATCGCACATACGTGTTCTCATTCTTTGGTGGTTCGCCTGATGGTTTTTAAACATATTGCTCATACGTTTATTATTGCCAAGAAACTAATAGATAGATTACAAATACCAAGGAATGGCATTGATAAAAACGAATAGTTGCAAGTCAAATCCAGTCGCTTTCAAATTCTGTGGGTTTTTTTTTTATAAGAAATGATTTCATGCACTTAACTTTATTACATGGGTTGATTTAAATGCAATACAACGTAAACTTGGTTGTTAAATCCGTTAGGAGTGACTAATAATCAATATTATACAAAAATGAGAGAGAGAGAGAGAAAAAAAATGTTATGGTTAAGTAGACCTTAATGCATGGATCTATAAAACATGAGGGAAATGTCTGAGGGAACATTAACTATGCATGCGTGTATGTATGTATGTGTGCATGTATATACTATAACTATGTATATATAATATATCTATATCTATATATATATATATATATATATATATATATATCACGTTTATATTTATGCAGGTTTGTATACTTTTGTGTTGTGTGTGTTTGTGTTCAAGGATGTATGTGTATGACTAATGTGTTAAACATTAGACATATTCAGAGTGTAAATGTTTAACCACAACGAATACAATATTTTCATGTTTTCCACAGAAATTAGTTGCTAAAATGATTTGAAGTGCATCTGCTATAGGCGCAGCTGACGTGCAATCCACTTTTAGAGCGCATGTAAGTTCCGCTGGAATAACATTTTAACTCATGCATGAATTAAATACACCATCCAATGTTTTCAGATATCCATGCCCTACTCGTCCTTTTTAGATAGAGTAACTATAAATGTGCATTATCAATACCCAAAAGATTATTGACATTGCACGTTAAACACTTTCACTAGGTTGCCATTGTCGCGAGTCTCGATATGCTAATACATGTATACTATCTACCACAAATCGATTCTTAGTCTACGAGTGACCGTGGTGATCTTATCATGGCTTATCACATCTTGAGGTCTATGGTGGTAATCGTGTTGATCGTAGAAGAATTATTGGACTGTTCGAAAAATTACTACGATCAACACAATGTCTTTGACTGACATCAAGATTTGATTATCTGATGATCAGCACGATTAGTCCCCGAGTAAGACCACGATTTCGGGCGAATCGAGAAAGTGGACCCAGCTTAGTGAATTCCACGAGAGTGGTAACGTACCATAAGGATAATCAACACGACAGTTTCAATACCGTACATAATATTATCAATATTTACATATCTTCAAAGATTACTTCACCTATGTAATCTAGATTCTTTTGTATGCCTCCGCCAAGAAGTGGTGCCGGAGGCATTATGTTTTCGGGTTGTCCGTCCTTCCGTCCGTCCTTCTCTCCGTCCGTAATGAATTTTGCGGACAGCGTAACAAAAAAAAAAAAAAAAAAAAAAACTGAAATTTGGCATGTATGTGTATTGGGGGTGAAATTCTGCCTATCAACTTTTGGGTGCACATGCTCAAGGTCAAAAGTCAAAAGGTCGATGTCAAATGCTTAAAATTTCACTATTTCCCTCATATCTCTGCAATGCCTAAAGATATTTTCTTGAAACTTAGTGTATACAGGTATTATCCAATTAAATTCACTGGTAAAAGTTTGGGGTGATAAGGTTAAGGTCAAATGTGAAAAGGTCAAGTGAAAATGTTAAAATTTTACTTTTTTTCTCTGTATCTTGGATATTGTTCAAGGTATCTTCATGGAACATAGTATATATTATGCATGTACTGACTGGAAGTGATTATCTAGGGAATTTGGGGTTCATGGGGTCAAAGGTCAAGGGCAACACTTCAAAATTTTTACTATTTCCCTCATATCTATGCAATGCCAGCAGGACTTTTTTTTAAACTTGGTGTATGCATGTATAACCCAAAATAGAGATTCTCTGGCAATTTCTTTTTTTTTTTTTGCCAAAAAGGTCAAAGATCAAAGATCAAGAGAAAGTGCTGAACTTGCTTCTTCCTCCATGTCTCGGAAGTGGCTCATGGCATCTTGAAACTTAGTACATATTTATGCATGTTCTGCCTGACAGTGATTCTCTTATGAATTTTAGGGTCAAAGGCCAGATGAAAATGGTAACAATTTATTACTCAATACAAAAATTGCACTTTTTCTCCATACCTTGAAAATTACTTAATGCATAAACTTATGAAAGGGCCAAAGTCAAGTTTAAGTCCTAAAATCCCCAAATACATGCTCTCTTATTCATCCAATTAGACCTAGGTCAAGGAAGGTGACCATTTTGAATTTTGAATGGAAACAATGTCATTATCGTTTTCAAATTCCCAGTAACAGGGCATTTAATCTTGTTGCTTTCGCGTGGCCTTTCTTTCTATAATATACAAGAAGTAAATTTGTTATTGCTTTCAGCAATAACAAATTTGGGCCCGTTTATCTATATCATGACGAACCTCCGGAATAACGAACCTTTGGGGAAAAAAATGAACCTTGGGAATAATAAACTGTGACCAATATTGTTATATTGTACAAGCTTTAACGCCGACATCTATTAACCTACTATATTACTACTTTCACTCTTTGAAAGGAAACAACCAACGACACAACAGGAATGGAAACAATGTCATTATCGTTTTCAAATTCCCAGTAACAGGGCATTTAATCTTGTTACTTTCGCGTGGCCTTTCTTTCTATAATATACAAGAAGTAAATTTATTATTGCTTTCAGCAATAACAAATTTGGGCCCGTTTATCTATATCATGACGAACCTCCGGAATAACGAACCTTTGGGGGAAAAAAATGAACCTTCGGAATAATAAACTGTGACCAATATTGTTATATTGTACAAGCTTTAACGCCGACATCTATTAACCTACTACTACTTTCACTCTTTGAAAGGAAACACGCCAACAACAAACGACAAAACAGGAATGGAAACAATATCATTATTGTTTTCAAATTCCCAGTAACAGAGCATTAATCTTGTTACTTTCGCGTGGCCATTCTTTCTATAATATACAAGAAGTAAATTTGTTATTGCTTTCAGCCGGCAGCATAGCTTTCGATGGTTTGTGATATCATTGGAATTAAAACATTGAGCTCTCCATAGCTGACAATTATATTGTAAAGTAGTAGCCCGCCAAAGTTGGATTACCTTTTTTTTGATACGCACTGTATAACCTGAAAAAAAAAACAGATTTATTGGGTTTTTATCAATTGTACATTATAGCCACTCATATAATGATGTATTGTTTGAGTTAGTCTTCGTACACCACTTAATTACCAACTGCTAATAATAGTCGTAATCTTCGTTGTAATATTAAACTAGAAATGTCGCTATGACGACTGGTATGCCTCCGCCATAATGCATGATTCTCCTAATAGGTCTATAGTACATGTGGACAATGTGTGATTACATTTTCACAAAACTGGCAAAATATTGTAATGGCATGTTTGTCACAAATGTGTTGAATGGTCACCTTCCTTGACCTAGGTTTAATTGGATGAATAGGAGAGCATGTATTTCACTTGATCTTTGACCTTTGACCTATCGTAGATTTTTTTTTGGGGGGGGGGGTGCACGGGGACCATTTCTGAAGAATTTATGATGTAACCCAGTATGGGCCGACATGAACTACACAGATACTTCCCTTCATTTTGTTATGAAAAAATAAGATAGCCATGTTTCATTTTAAACTCTGAAAGGCCATTTAACAAGTTCTTTATTTCTTAGGGCTTTTAGCATAAGATTCTTCTTTTTTTTTCACTTTAATCTTCCAATAAGAGGAAACTGTCACGTAAATGTTTTTTCTTTAACTTTTTAATATCAGATAAGTTGTGATTAATTTCACGTTCTTCGAGGGAATCCAAAAAGACAAGAAACTGTTCATATGGGAAGCTGAATGGATTGAGTTTGGTAACACAGAATAGAAAAAAAAACATTTTTATTTCATATAAGGAATAGAAAGTGTAATTTTTCTTTCTTTCTTCGCCGATTTCGATGAGATTTGATCAATAGATAGCAGTGATCTACAACAAACCCCACATACAGAACCTACGCAATTGCGCGCGGAGACATTATATTCCTTAGATATTGCTGTAAAACCTATTGAACCATATCCCCTTTAATGTCGTGTAACTTTTAAAGGAATTGATGTATTGGAAAGCCGTTTTCACATGATAATAGCTATTTTGGGGGATAATTATAGGAAAATTCAAATGTTATTTGTAAATACATATTAAATGTATGGAAGAGAACATTATAACCAAATTCCGGATCTTTTTAGAAAAATGCTAAAAAACATAATTCCTTCCTTAATATTTCATGACAACATCTATTTATCCCATCACATGGGGTATCAGCTAGTAGGAAATTTAATTCTCTTCAAAATTATACCATTTTTATGGTAATTTGTTATTCCTAACTAAAGTTATTCAAAAATAATCCGTCTCCTAGCAACGGGCGGCGCCCATCTTAGAAATATGCAAATTAGACGCGCGCGCAACCTTTTTTTCCACTGGCGACAACCGGATTCGGAACATACAGGTTCTGACGATCTTCGAACATATCGTAGAATTTTGTTTTAGGGGGGGTGCACGGGGACCCTTTCTGGCTGCTAGACTAAATGTTTATTCATTTCAACAAACTGACTACACAAGGTAACTGGGCTAAAAATCAGCATTATTTTGGCATTACTATTCAATATCGCAATCATAGAAGGAAAGAATAAGACAGATTTTTTTGGTTTTGGGGCTTTTTTTGTGAGCTACGTGAAAACGTTGCACGACTTGCGCTGATAAGTCCATTCTACTTAAAATGACTGACCGAAGTTTGAATTGTATGTATACCGATTTTACTGTTTTTTCCCTATCAAAAATTGAACATGAAAGTCTTGCTCCATTCAACTGCAAACAACAGTGGAGCTTGAAATTGCATTTCCCATTATTGTTTGACTAAAATGTAACATTGGCCATGTGGCACCTTCAGGATTGATGAACGTGAGGTATGCTACAGGAATAGATATTGCACATAATTATGGTCTCATACAAGCCAATAGCAAAGATTCACCCCAGTCACTTTACAATTTTACACCAAAAATACTCAAATATAACAGCACTGCAGGAACACTAATGAAAAAGAAGGCCCAATATATTTTTTCTTTTTCTGTAAACATTTTTATTTGTGGTTGATGAGGGAGAATTTCCCTAAAAGATACATCCCATGGAGGTTGGGAGGTCTTTTCTTGATAAAAATTTGATATAATGATGGAATATTTGTTGGCTTTGATGCAGGAACAGTATTTGTATGCTATATATTGGCAATTCCTGAGTGAAGGAGCATGCAGTATTGATTTATGGACTCCTAAGCAGTGTTTGAATAGGAAGGGAAAAAAAAACTGAAACAAGATGACTCGATTGTGTACTGAACAGGAGAGGCATTGAATCTTCATTTGCATGCCTTAGATTTTATATATTTTCTAAAAAAATATTGTCATTTCGGGGACTGATACAGATTTGTTCATGTGGGTCCATCGCTTTAGAATAAATTGCATTTAATATTCGGGAAACTCACAATATTGACGTCTTCAAGGTGAACCAAAATCATTCTTCAAAATTTGTGTATAAGTAATATGATTCATTTTATATTGTTTGCCTTTTGTGCATTGTTCCCTATTCGCATAATTTTCCATTTTCACTTCTTTTAAGTGACTTGAGCATTTCTGTGGATATTGTGCTGTAAAAACAACCATTACTATCATTATTTCGAACTCATGCCTTTATATTATGTACAGTAAATGCAGATGTCAGACCTTACCCGTCTTCACCCATGTAAGAATTGGTAGTGCCCTCCGATGATCTGTGCTGGTCCAGCCACGATTCCAGGCGGGTTTGCTTGCTCTCGTCTGGAAGCGAGGTTTTGGGCGAGGGGTCCGGAACAACTGTGGATATAATCCGCTGCATATCCCTGAGGAGTATGAAGTCAATGGCACATATGCATAACACTATACAAGCTATCATCCATCTATCTATCTATCTATCTATCTATCTATCTATCTATCTATCTATCTATCTATCTATCTATCTATCTATCTATCTAATTTTCTGATCTGTTACCCAGGCATCCATCTATCTGTCTTCTGTATCTTGCTCCCTAAGGAACATCTTTATCTATCTATCTATCTATCTATCTATCTATCTATCTATCTATCTATCTATCTATCTATCTATCTATCTATCTATCTGTCTATCTCATCTTCTTATCAATTAGCCAGGTATCCATCAATCCATCTTCTCTATTTTACTTCTTGAAAAACATATTTTTGACCCCACGAAGCATCTTTCCATTTAAGCATCTTGGACGCTTTGTACATGATGGCCTACTTCTGTAAGGGATGCCGTGATAAGGGGGATGCCATTACCATGGCAACCAAGACGTCAATGCCCCACCTGGTCATATCCTGCAAGCGTTGGATCTCTCTGTCCCGCTGCTCCACGCTCAGCCGGAGTATCTCCTTCTCCCTCTCCTGAGACTCCACCTTGAGGGTCTCCGCCTCCAGTTCGGACCGGAGACGAGAGAGCTCCTGGCGGAGGTTGCTAGTCTCCAGCGTCCAGTCCTGCCTCTTTCTCTTGATGTTGGCATCCTGCGATGAAAGCAAACAAACAAAGATATAAATATATCAATATGAGCACAAATATGTACACACCTAGGTTTATTGATTTTTATCAATAATATTAGTTGTAAATTTGAAGGTGGAATGTCGTGGATGTCTTCTCCAGCACTGGAAACAATTTTAGTCATCAAATGTAAATGCCAGAATTTAGCAATCGCACAAAAGCTTTATAAAGTTCTGCTAATGTGATCTCTTTTAACTGGCATCATGCACACAGTGAGTACAGAATGCAAATAGTACTGTGAATTTTTCCAAGAAAATTGAAAAAAAAAAGCCAACAATCAAACAGCAAGCTTTTTTCTGCATGTCCCTTGGAAATAAGATACTTTTGACTGAGAACATTGCATCAAAAATTGTTGATAATCCTAGTTTCCACCCAAGCTTGTCAATAATTATGACTCAGTAATGCATGCGGTTGTGGGTGAGACATGCAATCTACCAAGTGCTGGAAACCACATTTTTATTTATTTATTTATTCATTCATTCATTCATTCATTTATTTATCTATTTATCTATTTATTCATTTATTTATTCATTCATTCATTCATTCATTCATTCATTCATGCATACATTCATTCATTCATTCATTCATTCATTCATTCATTCATTCATTCATTCATTCATTCATTCATTCACTTTTTAATTTTAATTTTTTTTTTTCAGGGGGGGGGGGGTAGGTTTGGTGCTGTATCTTTCAACTGTTTATTGCGACTATTTCAAATTATCTTCCTTTTAAATAAGCCCTGTATTGTCCATACATATTTGTTTCAATAGCGGAATTTTCAAAAGTCTCTTAATTGCTAAAGTTACTACTGCTTCTCAAATTGGCAAAACATTTAAGAAGCTCAAAGTTCCTGTTTCTCTCTAAAAGTGGTAAAAATAAAAATATCCATGCTGATTTTTGTGCAAATTTAATGAATTTATCCAGCCCCTATATCTCCTTCCAATTTTGTAAGGATAGTGAAATTCACAGTTGCCTATTCAATGATTACTAGACGATTTTGTGACACAAAACTCCCAAAGGACTAGTTTGATGTCGTTTAAAAGAGCAACGAGTAGAGGGAACGGTGGGTACCATTTTGTTGAAAACCTCTTGCATGCTGCGCTTTTCATCAGTGAGGCTCTTGATGGTAGCTCTCATCTCGTTGGCCGTAGCTTGCTGGCGGTCTGACTCTAGGTGGAGCTCTTCGACTTGTTTCTGCAGATTGACGTTCAGGGATTGCAGGGTAAGAACTGATGTGAGGAAAGAATGACAGAAGAAAGAGAAAGAGAGAGTGAGAAATGGAAGAGAAATGAGAGGAAATGACAAAAATTCAGTCATAATAAAATCCATTTACTGATTTTAATACCTCATTACAAATCTTGACATTAATCTCCTGAGCAGTTAACTTGTCTATTTGACTAGAAATTTCTTGAAATCTGAAGAGAGATGAAAAAAGTCTCAAGTTCACAAGCTCACAATAAAAAAGACAAAGAATGAAAGGCAAAAATAAGTCACAGGATCTGTTTTAAGTAAAATTTTATCGTAAATCATTACAAGTAATCATAATGTTTCTAAATCTGCACAGATAATGCTACTTGTTTTCTCATGTTTGGAATTATAATGATGCTTACATTACACCAAATTTGTCTAAAACTGCCCTGATTGAGTGAACCCTGATATTTGAGAGTTGGGAGGGGGTAAGGTAGTTGGAAGACAAAAGCCTATACATTTAAGAATTTAACTGGGGTGGGAAAGAATTACTTCTCATTACAAAATTCTATAATTTTCTTCTAACATTTGTTGAAACTAATGATATCTATTGGCTTGGAGTTCTGAAAATGCAATATGGTCACTGCAATCAAAAGAAGAATTTGTGAATCTTGAAAGGGCTTGCATTTGCCAGAAAAGCAAACTTGCATACCCCAAGAGAAAACTGAACATCATTGCAAATATGAAAATGAGCAAATGATGCTGATCCCTCATGGCATGCCCAAGGTGACTAGCAACAGTCAGCAAATGGTATCGATCAGGCACACTGTGCAATAAGCCTTAATGAATGAGTGCAGCTCTGACATCTAAATATTAGAAAAAAAAATGTTTTCCCACATAATTTGCTTTCTCTTGCTCTTCAGGCACAGCCAGAGTGTAAACAATTTCAGTTTCCCACAGGACTTGCTTCTGTAGCCTCGTATCAGGGAGGAACAGATCATTGTCACCCACCTTCGAAGCTGACGCCAGACTGGTCAGCTCCCTTCCCCTGGGCCTGCAATTCCAGCTGCCGGAGCTGCTGGCTGGCCAGCCGCAGCTTGCGCCTCAGCTGGCTGTTCTCGCTCCTCATTGGCTGGAGGGCCAGGCTGACCTCCGTCTGGAGGTCGCGACCCAGACTGGTGTATGGCAGTGTCTCCACGACCTCTTCCAGCTCGGACAGGAGGTCCTGGGTCTGCATATCGGCTGGACGTGACAGTTGAGAGAAAGTGATCCAGTATTTTTATTAACCTTTACTACACTTGTGGTGACAATCTGCCATATTTTCAAATTCACGAAATTCTTCTGTCAAGACGTTTTCATTGCAACTGATTGACAAATTGCCCCACATCAATGTAAATAATCTGCAATATACTGTTCTTAACCCTTTGAGGATGGGCTGATTTTGTTACAAGCCGCATACTGTATACGCCATATATTTCGCGAGTCTAAATTTTCGCGAATCGGGAATTCCCGACGATTTCGCGAGTGGTTAAATTCGCGATCGTGGAGTCCTGTAGTGAACGGAGAAGTGTACACGCGTATGTCACAATCACATCAGGATCAGAGTCAATATTTTCGCGTGTCTTTAATTTCGCGAATGGCACCTGACTCGCAAAAATAAAAACCTCGCGAAATATTCGGCGTATACAGTAGCCCATAGACATTAGCCCGAGTATACTCAGGACTAGTCTTCAACGAGTTAATGCTACTGTATACTTTGAACACAGAATACAGCTGTACTTCCTGTGATGTTATACCAGCACAACAACAACAACAAAAAGATTGAAGCAAGAAGTTTACTTCACTATGAGTAATGTACTGATCGGCAACAAATTTGAAAAAAAAAAAAATCAAAATTCATCAAATTCCACTAAAAAAGCGAGAAAAAAAAATCAATTGTGTCAAAACTTTTTTTTACAGTAGTGGCCGTTGGTACCTGTCGCCATGGTTGCAGTCCGCAGCTCTCTGGTAAGGTACTGGAGTGTCCGCACTTGATCCCACAATGCACTGCTGCCCTTCTCCCTGGTGACGGAGGCCCATGGGGGACGGGCGGTCTGGGGCGGGGTACAAACCTGGATTCCAACCTCATCTTTCCCCTCCCTCCTTGGAGAGGTACTCTGTCTTGGATTCGCTGGGAAAGGGGAACAAGAACAGGATAAAACCAGCTCAGAAACTAGGTGAAGCCAGCCAAAACGAGATTTATCACCAGGCCCTATGCGATACATAGAATATGATGTGTCTCTACAACTTCACTGACTTTTTTGATGTTTCAAACATGCATTTGCTTATCTGTACTATGTAAGTTAGACACTCTGTTACTTTAGACTACTTTTACAAAGAGATTTTAAACTGAAATGGCTTGCACACTGTTAGGCATGGAAGTCAATAGCAAAGCCACACAGCGAGTTGATTTGGGTCTGAGTGACAAACACCTTTACTCCCAATCTCAGCGTGCTTGTACTTAGAATGTATTGTCAGATGACAGGGTGGATGAGGAAGAGATTGGACTCAATTCTGTCAAACAATTGCCAAACTATTTTAGTTTGCTACCAGTGTGCTAATGTCTCTTACCTTTCTGATCTTTCCCTGCATCTAAAGGCTGCTGTTGATGGCAGTTTCTTGGCTGAACCGATTCCGGCTCCTCTGCGAGTTGATCTGCTATTCTCTGCATCTGGCTGACAACGGACACAGGGCTCTGATTGGCTGGCTGCTTGTCACATGACTGCCCAGTGTCTCTGACGGGGGGCTCGTGGTTCAAATCATTACTGCAGGTGGTAGGAGTGCTCTCCATACCAATCCCCACACCAGTAATTGGGTGTGGTTCCCTTCCTTGGAGGCCTTCAGTATGGTTAGCTATCTTTCTTTCCTTCTCAGACCCCACATGACTTACATTACCCCTGTATTCAGGTTGCAATGGTCTAGTCCCACACTGCATGCTACTACTCTCTTGGACTATTCCACTATTGTGAGGGTTGGGAGTACCTGAGTGAGGGATGGAGAGATTGCCACTGTGAGCTTGCTGGCTTCTGTTCATCTCCTGGAGTTTGCCCACAAGGTCCCGTAATATAGACTGGGTGGTTTTCTCTGAGCCTGGTTGACTGCCTGCTGTAGCGGACGATTGGCTGGTTCTGACATTTGACCTCTCTTGTGCTACTGCTCTACTTGGCTCAAAATCAACTTTTCCAGGTTCTGTTGGGTATCGCATTGCTATGTGCTGGTGTTCTTGACATTGAGGATGAACATGTCTCCATTGTGAAGTGACCTGAGCATGTTGCTGCAACTCATTTGCCCACTGTTGTCCATCCATTGGTGCCGAAACACCATTCCACTGTGGGCTGATCCATGGTTGGCGAGCTGCCATTTCGGCTGCTGTCTCCCCAGAAAAGGGCCTACTGGGAAATGCTGTTGGCATGTTATCCTTGGTTACATGAGAAGAGTGACCAACCAATGTGGGTTGCTGCAACATGGTGGGGTTCTGGCATGACAACCCGGCAACTGCTTGTGATGAGCTGATGCCACTTGGTGGCTGCATCATCTGGGGGTTTGTTGTAGCAACTTGTGGTTTGGATCCTGGTTGCTGAGGTGAATGCTGCCTTTGGATATGCCCATGGTGGCAAGTTGTTTGTGTAAAAGGTTGTCCCTCTGTGGCTGCAAGATTGTGCCCGCGGGAAGACTGGATCTGCTCTGACATTGGATTTTTCACGAGTGGCGGGTGTACCCTCGTCTTTTTTACCACTCCCTCGTTCAGAGTCCGGGGAGAGACTTCATAGGTCTCAACAAACTGTCTTGGCCCCCCAGGCTCCTGAGATTCTTGAGAATGGTGATGGTCATGGCGAGATGTTGGAACATTCTCCTTGTTTCCAACAGAGACCCTGGCTGGTACTCTTGGTACACCTCGCTGATGTCTGTCCTGGACCGGTGCTGCTCCGCCCGGTTCTCCTGGGCGCTTCCTTTTCTTGGCATCTTCACCTGCAGTCTCCCTCCTGGGCCTAGTTGGGGTGGAAGACACAAGTTGGTGGTTGAAAGGGGTAGAGCCTTTTCCTCCCAGCTTTTTCTGCTTTGTCTGTCCTGGTGAATGGATTACATAAATCATACAAGAGGTGTAAATGGAATGCAGTCTTTATTGGACATACAGACATATTCATATCCCTAGTCTGAACTGTGAATTTTCTTGCACTACAATCAGATATTATGGTCCAAAACTGAGGAATGATCTCGGAGTGGAAATAAGAAGATGTCCTTCTCTATCATGCTATCAGTGCAATCATGTTATTTCCATACTTTCCTCCTCATGATCCCCTCAGGGTGACCATTCAAAGACTGAATTTGACAATCGTTTATATGCAGTTTCAAACTTCTGCTTCCAATACTCCAAACACAATCCCTGCAAACTTAGAGCATGTGAATTCAAAAGCAGTATTTGGCAATATCAATAGAAAGAGATTGTTAATGCATTTAATGCAAAATAATGAAATGGATGCTTTCCCAAGGGTTAATTGACAGATCATTCTGGTAATCTGGTCTACACAAGTTTATGCTTTGTTTGAACAGGATTGATGAATCCCATAAATTGTTATGCAAAGCTTATGCATTATGTTGCTCTGAAAATGAGTGAAGCGCCCCTAACGACTGAGAAAAAAAGAAAGGTCATTCGTACCAATTTGCCCATGAGCTAACTCCGAACTGGCTTGTTTCAGTACACTGGAAGCACTGCATGATGCAACTCTACGCAGGCATAGTGTGAATGTCCCTTTACAATGACAATAAATGGCATTCCACTGCTACTCACGAAAAGTTGTAACTCTCCTTAAGCCTGATTTAATCTGGGGTGGACGGACATGCCCTTACCAGCTGTGGCATCCCTACGCTGTGATGAGTGCTCCGGTCTCCTCTGCTTCCCCACCTCTCTCGGCTTCTTTGTTCCTCTCTTCACCTGATCGGTGACTCTGGCTGCAGGGGGCGGCTTGGTCCTTGGTCTGCCAGCCTGCTTCTCAAGTTTGGTGGGTGCTTCATCTGCAAACATCAAAGAGCTGATGCCTTTCACACAGGTCATAGGTTTAGATTGAATAAAAAGCCAGATAATATTCCACAATACCCAAAATTTCTCATACACATACAAGACATCTTTGTAGTGAATAGAAAAAAAAATCAGTGCTAGATTTTTACACTCCAGTCTCTCTTTTTTTTGTTACAAACCAATGACATTTAGTATAATGTGCAAATGGAAAGCTGGATGGATCCCCTTCATTGACTTGTTGCACCAATAAGGGTCCCAGGTGGACCATTGCTGCCACTACCATTGACAATCTCTATTGACTGACCTGTAAATGCATCAACATGCATTGCAACTTGTTTGTAGTTCTGGATCTGATATAAACCAAAACAAAACAAAAACATCAGAGTTTTGAGTTCTGGCAGTTGGGAGACCTGCCCTAAGCCCCTATAAAGGCAACATATACCCTTTTTTGAGCAGTTTGCTTCTTCTTTTCTTTTTGAAATATCCCAGGCCTTAGAATAATTCCTCCCAAGTTTAGCTCAAGTCTGATTGTGTGGGTTTTAAAGGACAAAACAAAACACATTTAAAACACGGTCAATGGATGATGGATGTCATACCATGAATGGTCGTAAACAGACAAGAGGTGTCAACCATACATTGCATTTCACTCTGACTCACTTTAGCCTTCAGCTCTAGCAGGTTAGCTGAAACAGATGACGATGTTAGAATTCAAGTAATTCTATCAAATCCTCATCATTTCTAGGCAAATTCAATGTTTGGCTCACCATGGTCAGCATGATCCATGTCCAGCATGTTGGCCAAGAGGGCAGCACACCTGTCCAGTCCCCTGTGAGTGGTGACCACAGGGTCCTCTGTGTCTGTGGAGTAGAGGGAGTAACCAGAATTGACCGAGGATGGACTGGCGGGCCTCTTTGTACTATTCCTGGAGGATTTGTGACGGAAGACAAGAAAAGCAAAATGTCACACTTGCTCATGACTCTCATTTTCCATACACTGGTATTCTATCATTGTCTACCTCATGATTTTCAAAAGCAGGTCATACAAAATGAATATAAATGAATTACCGGTAGCTTTTCCTCCCAAGTTCAATACCTAGGGCCATAATACATGTACCCCTTCCTCTTACACCACAAACGTGATGTACCGGTAATATATCCTACCAATATACAATCGATCTTGCTTGATAGGCAGTTTTTTTGGGTTTTTTTCAGTTTATGGAAACTTTTATAATTTGAGTGACAAAAATGCTTGTTGAATGAAGGCGCCAGCGCTATATTCGTATTGTTGATAGTAGGTGAGTCAAACTGGATTAAACAAAATGATTAAAAAAAATATATTATTTTTCCCCCAAATTACAATAATCATGAAAACCGTTATCATAATAATGTAACATGGACATACAGAATACTTTCACTTACTCACCCTGCCTTTCGACTGATAGGCTTCCTCTCATTCAGTTGTCTTGGTTTAGCAAATTTTTGACTCTGGATCATGTGGGGAGAAATTGATAACAAATTTCAAATCAGTACTTGGCTGGGCTTGACATTAGTGGTGACAGGGTGGCTCAGGGCCACTAAAACTTGGTGTAGGGCCACTGAAACTTGGTGTAGGGCCACCACATTTATCTTCTGGTAGTCCAATCAGACAACTAAGATTCAAAATGGATTGTTATATTTGCTTTTATTTCAGGCCACCAAAATTTCAGATTTGAAGATTTTAGTGGCTAGACCAGACCCCCCCCCAAAAGACAACAACAACAACAACACAACAACAAACAAACAAACAAACAAACAAACAAACAAAAACAAACAAACAAATAGTGTCAAGCCCTGCTTGGTATATCAAATGAATAAAAGATCAGAAAAAAATGAAAAATGCTTGAAATACAAATTATACAAAATTCCATCACATTTGGAGCAGCCCAATGTCTTTAGTGAGAGCATTCAATTCAATTAGTATGCTGCTGCCACAACATCACACATACAATGTACATTCACATAGAAATTGAACACTGTTTAACATCTCTGAGTCTCTGAGCTACAAAATGTGAGTTGGTTCTTCTTCTTCCATTAAAGTACATCACTCTTAGTAGAGCATAGTCTACAAAAACACAACATTCTGGTACATGTACTATACTTGAAGAACAACTACAAAAAGAGTGCAAATATTATGTGATGACAAAAGACCTGCCTAACCCTGGACTGATGATAGACCTCTTGTAGTCTGATACACACAGAGCACTGATGCAAGATTCTTACCTTTCCCTTGTTCAAACCCGCTCTTGCAGCCATGTTCAACTATTTTTGAGGATCTATGACAGACAAACAGATGAAAAAGAAAGAAAGTATGGAACATGTCAAAAAGAAAGCAACAATGAAATTAAATACATGTACCATGTGTCATGCAATCAAATTGCATGGATCGCAAACTGCATTCTGGTGTTTTGTATATTTCTTTGGTACAAATCACACTGTCATCTGAGATTTTGGCATTAGTCATTCCTAATGTTCAACATTTGTACTTTGCAATCTGGTGACTACTTCTTGGAATATTTCAGTGACAGATAGGTAGTAATAGGGATTGTGCATATAATAGGGTAGATTATTGTGTGTCTATATATGCAAACGATCTTGCACATAGATTTCTAGCACATAATACGTGAATCTTTGAGTTTGAGTCCTATTTGAATGATAGGAGACAGAGGGTTCAGGTTGATTCCAGTATGTCCAAAGAGTTTGATGTACCCTGGGGTGTGCCCCAAGGCTCCTGCCTGGGTCCCCTTCTTTTTACTTTGTATGCTAGTAGGTTGTTCCATGAAATCCAACACAAATTCCCAGAAGTAATGTGTCATACCTATGCGGATGATACACAGCTGTACATCTTTTTCACCTACTGCAGCAGATGAGAATTATACTGTGTCCATTATAGAGCGATGTATTGTGCATCTTCACAAATGGTTATTATCCAACAATCTTCTACTCAATGATAAGAAAACCGAATTTGTAATATGTGGCACTCAACAGCAAGTTTCAAAATTACGCACTGAAAGCCTGAAAGTGATTGATGTTGATATTTATCCTGTTGATTCTGCACGGAATCTGGGAGTGTGGTTTGATTCACACCTAGCTTTTGACAGACATATCTCTGAAGTATGTAAAAATTCATTTTATCATTTGTTTAATATTGCACATATTCGGAAGCATTTGACACGGGAAAGTACTGAAAAAATCATCCATGCGTTTGTCACAAGCAGATTGGATTATTGTAACAGTTTATTTTATGGATTACCTGATAATCAGTTAGGTAAACTACAAAGGGTGCAAAATGCATGTGCTAGATTAGTTTGTAATTCTCCTCGTTTTTCTCATTGTAGTCCATTACTACGTGCATTACATTGGCTGCCTGTAAAGCAGAGAATCATATTTAAAACTCTGCTAATTGTATATAGAGCCATTCATGGTACAGCACCAGTGTACATACATGTACAGGAACTTGTAGAGTTAAAAACATAATTTCAAACATTTTATCATCTTCGAAGTTCACAGGATCAAACATTATTGAAATATCCATCGGGGAAATCAAAAGTTACTCTTGGTGACAGGGCATTTTTGTACGCTGCCCCAAAATTATGGAATAATTTCCCTTTGTTTGTAAGACAAGCAGTCACAATTAATGAGTTTAAGGCCAGGTTAAAAAGTCATCTCTTGAAGTAGTGTACATTCTGTTTGAATTTCTTGTATGCATGTCATTTTGTAATGCGCAGTAGAGTATATCATTATAGTAGCTGCCCAATATAAATGTCCTTTATTATTATTATTATATCTTGAACACAGATATTTCAGTGAAAGATTTCTCTTTACGAGACCATAATATGAATGTGTAGTAAAGGTTCTAGTAGAAAAAATCTGCTACACGAGTACTAGTGTAGATCATAGATGTTTTCATGACTATGTACATGTATTTTAAACAGTAGGCCCAAAGAGTATCTCCTTTTGTTCCAAGGTCAAGCCATGACAGGCATAAAATGTTCATGATGTCATACTAATGATACTATTACAAATCTATTATCAAAAGGCATAATTTACCGTTTGCAGAACCCCAGCATTAGTGCTTTAAAATAGTTCTAAAATGTGAGTCAAGATGGAAACAACCACTGTAAAAATTGTAATCCCTATCTAATCGATGTTAAGTATTGTTAAATACACAAATTGCGAACAATGGTTACAATAAAAATATTTCCAGTCTACATGTTGACTGTCTCTACTGCAGTTATGGTTTATTGAGAAAAATACTGATATATATCTCCTTTATATTTAAGGTTTTATTAAAAAAAATTTATATGGTAGGATGTTTTGTGATACAACAGACCTACACATGTGACATAAATTTATATATGCATCAAATGTGATATCTTGAACATTTTTGTATTAAATCACTGCTCTCAAAGCCAAAAGGTAAACTTTGACAGGACCTTTAATAACATCTTTGAGCATGTTGAGTGCAAGAGCCTTCTTTATCATACTCGGGTTAGAATATTCTAATTTCTTGTTGAATTTCTATAGACTAAGCTGTTAGTGTTACATCTATCTCAAGTTGTCAGCAGGTATAGGTACGAGGTTGCTGATCAGTGCTGACCACAACTGCCGGTCAGCTGAGTCAAGCAAGACCTAGAACAACTACACCATAAGTTGTTGTTCTACTCTTCTCCAACTTTTATTACAATACAAGTGCAAGTGGGGCCGATGCCACGATGGGGCGTGCATCAAACCAGTTTAAATTAGTTCAGCTTGTCAAACAAAATGAAAAACAACACCCAAAAAGAAATGTAAGGTGTCAATTATTTCAATTCAAATATTTTAAAGCCTTTACACTTACCATAGTATTGGCAGAATTTGACGAAGTAAGTATGACCCATTGCCTTGGCCTCACACTGCACTGTCTTTCTTGCAATTGCCCTCGCCTCTCTGCTGAGTCAGCCGGTTGTCATCGATCGCCTGCGCCGGGCTGATGTACTGACAAAAACATCAGTACATGGGACTACAATAATTCGAATAGCGAAGCTGCAACATATTATCTAAGTATTTCTAACAATTACCAGTTTATGAACGTAGAATATTAACGCAGCTGAACACCCACATTTAGGAAACGGTTGATTCCCTTCATTTGGTGTTATATTTGGAAAGAAATACAGAGTCGGGAACAAATGTTCGGAAACAAGTCGGTCTCGTCCATTGAATTTAGCCGCTCGTTGTTGTTGACAAATTGGAAGTAATTAAGCAAAAGAGGGCGCTAAATAGATTTCGCACTTTCATAACTCTGTCGGTCCGTCCGCTACGTCTTGTGTCGGGATATATAGGACAGGACGGTGATTTATAATAACTTTATTATTTTTATGATAATGTTTAAACAGGGTTCCTCAACCCACCGGATATTAAACAAAATAAATTTGGATAATCATAATAAGTGAGATGATGAGCATTATAGACACATTGTCCAATGAATAATGAAGATATGAACAGATAAGATAGATAGCTACATGGTTGGATAATAAGTGAATAAATGAAAAAAAAAAGCAAGACACAAATTCGGGATAAATGAACATTCCAATAAAAGATAATGCATACAATCAGAATGAAGTATATAATTCAAATATCTTTCATAGGTCATAGTCTTTGGAAAGCGAGTATGATTTTCCTTCACTTAAGTGTGCAGCATTTCACAGCATTCGCATTGAGAGAACATTGAACATAAATATAAGTTCAGACGAAATTTAATCGGAAAAGGTGTCCAGCCGTGCGCCATCGTGTGTTTGAAAATCGACACAATTGCGAGGTCAAGATTATCATTTTACCCCGAAGTGTCTCTCATGAAAGTACTAGTCAATAGCAGTTTATTGGTGGACCAGAACTAAATCTCCCACATTCCCAGCCTCCTCCAAATTATATAGCAGGAGTTATTATCAGGTTTACACTTTTGATTAAAATACATTTCTCTCTCAATTCTTTCCCATGGGAGTTCTTTTTCGCATCCACCCTTTTATTTTTTTTTTCTCGTACCTCACTACAGTCCCTGTCCTTCCGTGTCCATTAGAGCACTCCTAACTTCCAGCTCGCCGCCCTGCCTGCCCTTCGCCGTCACTGTTTGCAGCTTTCCTCACACTCTCCCTCTCTAATTCTCCTTCTGGCAGGGTCTTCTTTCGCTGAACAAGTGTTAGAGTCCTTTCAAGGACTGCATACGTATGGTGTCACGGCAAACCTTTCTTCCTCATAATACATACCATCCACACTCCCGTGGATACCACAACATAGCCAACTAGATGTCGTTCCTTTGTGTAATACATTATGGTCATCAATTGCAGGTACCAATAAATCAGATCAGATCAGATCAAATCAAATCAGATCAGATCAGATCAAATCAAATCAAAACAAATTAAGTCAAATCAAATCAAATCATAATACTCGTCCTTATCATCACTTTCGTCATCGGCTATATCTCCATTGTCGTGATCGCTCTCTTCCTCTTCCTCTTCTACTTCATCAAAACAAACATGTTTCACACGTTGTCGTGATCATCGACAACGTTATAATGTAATCTTGACTCTGTTATCGTTGTCCATATTGTTTTCGTCATCATCATTTAACGTCATCACCGGTCACGATCACCGCAAATCTTATATCCACAGTGCTTGTGATGATTCATTGTATTACTCTGATAATTGAGCATATCACAGGCATAGGAGCGCAAGAACCCCTATAACCTCGACGAACAAATTTTATTTGTAAGTAATCTTTAAAAGATATCATTCCCGTCTTACGAAGTCCCATGGTTTAATATGCTTTATTCCCCATTATCTGCCGTGATTGCAGCCATGTGAAATAGTCTCCGCTGGATGCAACACACCGCATTAAAGGTCATTCCCGTCTAATCAGAAGTCACGATAAGGAAGACATAAGACAACAACGACAAGCAAACCCTGGTTTCTCATAAGGACTTTTAAACATGACACTCTTGCATGAGGGTGATCAGACGCCCTATGTAGCGAATGGGGCCAATTATTTCCAGCAGCGTTATTCATTGTCATCATGTCATGCTTGACAGCGCTCCTGGACAAAATTGTCGTATGTTGCCATGGCAATGCCAATACATGACATTGTATTGATATATTATTGCCACACGCGGTCGGGGCGATGAAAAAGCTGTAGGGGAGACTAAGATGGTTTACCAGCGACGACATTTTTCATTTCCAAGATGCAGACAATTGCGCGACAGTCATATCAGGCATCATCTTCGCATCGCTGGAAGACCTTTATCATCTTACCTGCTGAGTTTTTGACTGCACACCCATAATTTCTGCAACACTATAAATGTAAAGGAAATCACAATAATAACAATAAACGTGCATTTATGCTATCATCCTCTACTTCTGTAACCAATAGCCCTAACGAGATTAGATTTGTAAGATTCGATAGTGGGGTTTTTATGATGTTTGCAGATAGGCCCTAATTAAATCCAAAGTTAATGGTACAGCACGTACGTGCAAAGTTTCGATTCCTTCAACTGTTTGCAATCTCCGGGAAATTTTCATTTATTTTGTTCAATTTTCTTCTCACGGAGCTTATCTAGAATATTGGCTATCACACTAAAAAAAAAATAATGATGTCGGATTAGTAAAGAACACTAGAGATTTGGCAAATTACAAATTGATGGACGTAGTTTTCTCTTGACTGTACCAAAGACACAAATACAAAGTGATATTTAGTATAGACTTTGCGAACTGAGCGATACAAAGGGATATTGTGCGAACAGGAAAATTTGCTCGCGGTGAACGCTTTAATGATAATAATTATGATAGGTTTATGCAGTGATAAGTATCAGGGGCTCAGGTGGATTCCATAATTGTATTGTTATCTCTTTCTCAGTCATTATTGCTCTCTCTCTCTCTCTCTCTCTCTCTCTCCTCTATATCCCCTCTCTCCCCTCTCTTTTCGTATGTTAATTTGTATCATATCATGTTGTAAAATATATTTTCATATCATACAATATAATACAAATATATTTATATATCACGTATACTCTCAGCCTAACCAATCAAACAATTACTTCAATATTATCTCAATCCCTTTCAAACAATGTAACCCTGTAGCCTGAAACAGTCATCTGTGATTCTTCGTAGCATCTTGGAACCTTCAATATGTCATCCCAAGTAATTTTGCCCAAATTCTCTGATAGTGCTGCCGCAGACCAAAAAGGCAATAAAGCAAAATTTGACGGAGTAGCCAATAAACACGGCTTCTACTTCGCGTCGCTCATGACATTCCCTCTGGCTGAATGTTATCATCTTGTGTATATATCAATTGGTTTGCGGCGAAAGAGAAATGAATCCTCCCCCTCTTTTTTTTTTCACGAAATGTCTTTCATCAATATCAGTATTAATTTCAGAACGGAAATGCCATAAACGTCTGCGTGGGTGAGACTCTGTATGTGTGCATGTGTGTGTCTGTGTTTGTGTCTGTCTGTCTCTCTGTCTGTCTTCGGGCTTATACTGCGTGTGTCATTTCAATGAAAATGTTGAATGTTTATACCTACGTTGTCTATATCATAGAGCTTCGTTGATTCAAGTACGAAAATAATGTTCTTAAATGTTATATCTGTACTCTGTAGCACGAGGGCATGCACGAATTTGCCTGTTGACGAATCTGGCTTTATTTGAATTAATGATTTTTGTTTGTAATTGTTTTTATTGCAACTGATTGATAAATTGCACTTCATCAACGTAAATAGGCACCGATTATTTATAGTATTCACTTACGTCGATGAGGGGGCAATTTGTCAAGCAGTTGCAATGAATCTGACTTTGTTGCATATAGGAGAAACTCATACATTATATGTTTTTCGATTTTGCAGACTACATTATACATTTTATACATTATACATTATACATTATATATATAGAACACATTATTTGTCATGGAGGAGAGTTATGGGTAAAGTTTTTAAAAGTACCCAAACATAACACCAAGTCGTGAAATTCAGTGGAGTAACTCTATAAGCATGTGTCTGGAAGATATCTTATGGTTATACGATAAGAATAAGATACGCAGTAAGTAAGAAATGAAAAAAGAGAGAAGCTGACGTAACATCTACGTAATTATTCCATTTATTCACTGTATGAGAACGTCAACATTCGTCTTGTCGAAATTGATTGATTATAAATCTTGTTAAACACAACTATGTATGGCAACACGGAGAAAAATTAATATGAAAATGACACTAAACACCTTAAGAAGTGACTAATCTTACTGGTGACACAATACGAAGATACCTTCTGTCGATCGTCACACGTTCACTCTAAAGATTGGTGTGTTCGCATTTCGCCCACAAATCACATGCTATAGGTAATACATACTCGAAAGTGCAACACGCAAATAGAATCAAACGTCATAACAAACATTGCAGGGACTGATTCTTAAATTGCATCTTCATTTTCTTCTATACACATCCACAAATTCGAGTAAAAGATTGTGTTTTGTAACATTTCAGTCTGGCGGGAATGTTCAGTCTCCTCCCCCACTGGATGCAGACTAAGCTTCTTTATGATACTGAGGATGTCAATGGAGTTTACATAATAGTGCAGTGGATATATTATCATCCTCATAAACTACAAAGAAAATCCTTGTCGCCAAACTTGCATCTTTGATTTTTTCTTCTTTATGCGATTCTGTAACATCTATTATCAACGTCTCTGGCAAGCGTTCCTTTTTAGGGTCAGGAGAAAACCATTGCTTCGACAGATGCAAAACATTGTTCGCACATTGATTGCTCATTATAATCCAATATTTTCTTTCATAGTTGAGTATACAATGCACATTTGCCGAGTAATTATAAGTTATTATGATTTTAATTGCAGACTTGCCCGCCATGAAAAGACAGATAAATGTTTAATGAATAATTACTCGATATAATATGTAAAAAAACAAAACAAAAACAAAAACCGATCTGAATGGGACTACATTCATCATAGAAAAAGGGAGAAGATCAGAAGAAGAAGAAAGAAAGAAAGAAAGAAAGAAAGAAAGAAGAAGAAGAAGAAGAAGAAAGAGAAATATGTCTTTCAATGATTATAACCAAACTCTTTTCCGAACTTGAAGAATGACTCTAATAACGTTTCATTCCCTATACCCTATACATGACTTTTCTCAAAGGCAAGAATGTGACATGATAACAATATTTGCATTGAATTCTTTTTATACAAATTCGTATTGTCTCATGTCTGCGATGCATCTTGAATCAGAATAGCAAAGTACAATAGAACTTGCACATATTCTCACGGACCTCTTTTCAGCACAAAACATGAAAAAATTTAGTCTTCATCGGATAATATTTGACATCTTCTATGACAGGTTTTGATCTTTCATGTGAGTTGAAGTAACTCGTGTCGTATACAAATCCAAACATTCCTCCTTCACAAGGCTACTCCGTATAATTACATTCCGTATGTACAATAATAAATTACGTCATCAGTAAGAAACTCCGTTCAATAACCTTCCCCTCTCTGTGTAATATACATCATTGTGTAAATCAAATCTCTATAAACAATACATAAATAAATAGATACAATTATTTACACATTGTACACAATAGCCATCTTTTCAACATCTCGTAAAACCTCAGTCGAAGGGTATTTTTAAAAAATAAATCTTTTTTTTTTTCTGATAAATCGCTGATGGAATGAGTTCAACTGTTCTCCGCGTGCTGCCTACATACCAACTTACCTTGACAACACCAAAGCTTACGAGAGTCGTCCATTACACTTGTCAGACATAGCAACACTTGACACGTTACTGGATTCTGCACTTTCATAATTCATACTTTTCCTATGGAAATGACCTTAAGGGCTGAATGGAGCACTAATTTGTCACCATATCGTACAATTCTGAGTGATCAACACCTATTGTAAAAATGGCCTTGGCCACGCAAACTAAGAACCATATCTCACAAAAAGTGTACATTTTTCCACGAATAACACACACACACACACACACACACACACACACACACACGCGCGCCCACACACAGAGACACATGCAAAGCAGAGAGAGGGGGGGGGGGGACGAGAAGGAGATGGGTGAAGGGTAGAAAAATGCAGACACACAGAGACACACTCAAGACCTGATGCGACAGCAGTGCATGCTGTTGAGCATAATCAGATAATAACACCTGAAAGGGATGGTATAGTATTGGTTAAATGAGGATTCAGCTTATAACTTTTTGCGAGATACATAGAAACCACTTTGTTTAAGAGCATACAATATTCTAGCAGGAATTCAAAGTTTATTTGGTGAAATGAGTTTTGAAATGGCAGAGATATCCAAAAACAGAATAAAACAAAGCGATACCTAATAAAAGGTGGTCCTATATATCTTTTATTATGATTGCTTTGTTTTGGATATCTCAGCCATTTAAAAACGAATTTTTATCAAATAAACTCTGAATTCTTCTTGTATTATGCTGTTTCATCTCATTATCTCAAAATATGATCATTAACAAAACGCTGGAAACTTGAATCCTCATCTCGACCAAAACTGTATCATCCCTTTAACCCTTGCCATTTCATATTGTCCACTCTTTCGTCCTTGCCACGCGACTCGGTGAAGTACGATTGCAATAATGACGGGATGCGAGGTCAACAGCGAATCTCTCTCGAGAGTCATTAGTTGATCTAATCGGAGATAGACTTGAAGAAAGTTGAATGAAAAAAAAAAACAAAAACAAACACGACTAACTCATTCTTAAGGACAAAGTCACATTCGAAGTCGTGAGGTCATGTCGCTAATAGGTACTGCGGTTGCTGTGGCACCTGCGAAAAACGATGAAACATACTAAGAACGATCAATTTGCTGTGACATAATTACAATAGATATAAAGCAAATTTACATATTTCGCGGAGACAGGGAAAGAGAGAGAGAGAGAGAGAGAGGGGGGGGGGGGGGGTTAGAGAAAAACAGAATACCCGACAATTGATCGTCAAGATGAAATGAATAGCGCCATATGCATTCCGTCGTGGAAATCATTTAGTTACAAATTTGCCGGTCTGGTATTATCATACATGCCTCCCCGTGGGAGTTCGTTGAACTTCTCAAACCTTTGCTCATAAACTTGCCCCGAGCTACAAAATTGATCACGTTGTGCCGCGGGACAAGATCGAGTTCTCCGTAAAACAGGATTTCGGAAATCCATATCACCGGAAAGATTTAACATTAGGAGTTAATGAAGTGAACGTTGAAACAAATCGTCTAGCGACGCAGACGTTCACCCTGACATGCCTGAGCTCAGAAGGTGAGTGGTGACGTCAGCATCTCTTCTTCTACACCATGAAACAAAAACCCCTGCTCTTTCTTTTATACTCCGCTCAAGAACACGAAGTAACAAGTGCGTGCGCTGTATTATGCGCTAAGAGCTTGAAGTACGTTTAAAGGGGCATTCCAGACGATTTTCATGTCACATAATGTGTAGGCCTACATAAATCAACAGCTCCATGTATAGATTTGCGGAATTTATCGTGATCTTTGAGCAGAGAAACCGATACTCTGAAAACACTGAACAATACTGATGACATGTAGGAGGCTCACAGATTTTAGAAATGTACCAGTCCAATTCCATTACAGTACCGCTTGCTTAACAAGTTCACCTGTGTAGAATCTATGCATGCCTTCTTCTTTTGTTTTGCTTCCTGTGCCCCAACTCATGCATCCTTAAGGTGAGGCTGCCATGTTATCATCCTTGTTTATTGGAATTTGTTATAAAGTTTGAAAACATTCCTCATCCCAATCACTATAAATTCGGAAATTCTGTTCGAAATGTAAAAGTCTGAAAATCATCCGGAGGTCTCCTTTGAATATGTTGTGTTGGCTTCCTTCAAATTGGAAAGGCGGGGAAGAAGACCGAAAATACAGCATAATTTGACAGATTTCGACGTCGATGATTTCAGGGCCACATCATTTAGATGGTGCGGTCTTTATCCCCTTGCCCCGTTGTCTGCTCCATGTGATTATATGAATAGATGAAGGGTTCTGGTTACGTGCTATGTGGTTGGCCGTTGACTGATGAGAGGTTGTGATGTGCGCAAAGAGAAATCAATCTAGTTCTCAGTCAGTGAATACAATGGAGACGAGATTCGCAGACTCGGGGAACCCGACGCAGGAAATGGAAAAGGAAATGGAAAAAGAAGTGGAGAATAAGAAGCTGATGATGACGATGATGATGTTGGAGAAGGAGAAGATGATGAAGAGGGAGAAGAACGGGAAGCAAGAGAGAGAAGAAAACTTTAGAAGAGAAAAACATCAGAGGAAAAAAAAGAGCAAAAGGCGGATTTGGAGAAGAAGGAGAAGGATTTGGAAAAGAGATGTACTAAAGAGAAAACGAAGAAAAGGATGATGGCGGAGGAAAGAAACCCAGGAGAAACAGAAAAAGAAGAAGGAGGAGGAGGAGGAGGAGGAGGAAGAGGGTAGGAGGAGGAGGAAGAGAAAAAGGAAGAAGAAGTAGTGGGTGGAGGAGAATAACGAGTAGGAGGAGACAAAAAGGGTAAAAGGACTATCAAATAGGATGGACAGAATGAGTAAGAAAAGTTGGAATGCTAGACGAGCACGGACAGGTTGGTGGCAAAAGTCTCGAATCCCACAAATTCGATTGCCTGATTCTATCGCATCTTTGGAGACTTCCAAGAAATGAATAACTTAAGACTCTCAAAATATCTGAACATACAATGGAGGGTGTAGGCAGGCACACCCGGCGATCATAATGAGAATTTTTATAAACGCTAGAAGTAATAAACTGGGCTGGAGATTATACTGGAGGAAAAAGGGGGAGGGGTTTAGAAGCTGGTGATGGACTACAAAATGTTATCACTAAGTTCGTCCAGTTTAACCGTCTCTCACCAATCATCTCCACGTGCCACTGGAACCGTATAGGCCTGCTATAAAAGGTCATTAGCTTTGAGGATGTGAAAAAAGAGCACGCATGCTACAATGACATCAATATATAGTGAAATCAATATACCCACAAGGTTTATTGGAGTCATAAGGGGAAGAGTTTCTTCGATAACCACATCAACTTTTTTTTTTTTTTTTTTTTTTTAATGCAGAATATCAATCCAACACATGGGAATAGTTATCCGGTACTATTTTTACTTCTAATCTGGGATGATTGGATTCATGACACAGGAAGATGCAAACTGACGCCGGGGTGACGTATTGCAAAAGAGTAGCATATTTTAAAGGGACACGATTCTGAGTGAGTAGGCGGCGGTGGTGATGGTGGACGAAGTGGGGGTGTACGGCAGAGAGCCGCGTGAAGCAGTTTTCCATCTCCTACGTTCAAACTGATGGGGAGTATTCACCGAATGCATTATACTGCATGCGAAGTCTACGCACTCACACGTGCCAATTTCAAATATAACTGCAATTAAGGCCAGCGACCACCACCACAACAACAACAAGGTTAAAATGGGAGAAAAAAAAAACCATGCACTATACGATTACTCTCAGCATGTAACTATGCGGAAATCGTGATCATTTTAAGTAACGAGAAAGGGTTAGGGGAAAGAAATAAGACGGACAATGGAACAGAAAAAAGACGAGAGAGAGAGAGAGAGAAACGGGAAAAAAGAAGAAGGGGAGACAAAAAGAAAGAGAAAGAGGGACAGAGAAGGAGGCAAGTGGAAGGGGAGGTTGGCGGGGAAGAGGGAAGAGAGAGAAATCTGCATTGGGAACGAAATAGACAAAGCTGCGAGAAAATCTAATGGTATAGAGTTCTAGCTGCAAGTCGTCTCGACAAAAATCTGTTGACGCAATATAGGATAATCTGAGGAACATGAGAGACACCATTTATTCATTAAGATCCTCTTTAACACTCATTTCAATGTATTCGTCTTCAGAGGGGAAGGGGGGGGGGGGTATAAAAGTATACCCCGAGTAATCTTATCCGCCCGATACGACCTGATGACAGCATTTCCCTCATTACAGTTTCGCTGAAATCTCGGCGCATTTCGCCAGTGGGCGTGCGAAGAAATAACGACAAGATAATGAATGCGATGCGTGTCGAGTAAACTAGTAGGCAGTGATGTCATAAGATAGAGCTAGGAGGTAAAGGAGAGGAAGATAAGAAGAAGAACACAAGGTGGAGGAAAAAAGAAAGGAGAAAGAGAGATTCAAAGCAAACGTAAATGTCATAGTTATGTCATGACAATTTGGAGAACTCAAAAGTATGAATAGAATATAACTATTCAGAGCAAGAAAGAGAAAAGAAAGAAAGAAAAAAGAGAGAAAAGAAGGGATACAGACAAACAGACAGATAGAGACACAGCTAACTTTTCCATAGTTTCGTATTTTTCATCTATTTGTCTGGATATGCTCAACAAAACCTTCCGAGAACATTGTAAATACGAGAGATATAATATTCTCTTATATAACGTGAGCTCATAGTTAACCTATCACCCATGCAAGGGCCAATAGGATGCTGTCGAGGCTAATAGACAATTAGAACCTCACGAGAAGAGGGAGAATATTACAGGGGTAGTGAGAAAAAAAATGAGAGAGTAATGCGAAAGAAATAGCCAAAGTGAAATATATGATATAATGATAAAAATAAAGTGAAATAAAAATACTATAATGAAGAGATGAGAGACAGAGACAAAATAAGAAAGAGAGATAAGGAGACTATACCGCGGGGAGAATGTGTTTGTTGCGTGTAAGTGATGTAAAGAGAATGGTGCACGGCGGAGATGGTGGTTGGAGATTGAATAAGAGCGGCAGAAGGAAGGAGGGGGAGGGGACGACATAATTATACTGGTTACAACCGACCATGACACAGAAACCTTTTCTCGTGTTTCAGCGACTGTGCCATGGACATTGGTCATTCTACTACCATCAATGACCAGGGAGATTAGACTAACTGTGTGCACAAGAGACAACCGTTGTTATGAATCTCAGCATAAAAATAGTATATGTACACAACCTATGAGGAACGGCTCTTGATCAGTAAAGAAATGTTTCAAGCATTACAATCATTTCACCAGTAGTTTCAGTTACTTTTGCTGTATGAACACATACTATGATACCGTTTCAATTACAGTGCCCAAGCGTTATCATGGGAGAAGCATCTACAGAATGGTTGAGGCCGAGCTGTTAAAAAAAAAATAACATCCAACCATTTCCGGTAATCGACAAAGAAACAAGTAAAACACTTTATGGTGAAGAAAATCCGAAACCATTACCATCATGACCGCACAGTTTGACGTTGGTTTATCTGAGGTACATGGAATTATTCTCCAGAGATGTCTTGATCTCGCTTGACAGAGCGGCAAAGCGGAGTAGCGGAAACATTGACGACGGAGTGGGGGGTTGGGTTTCATAGAAATCGTATTCAGCAACGGCAGTACTTCTGGTACGCGTTTCGAAGTAACGGGAGATCCAAGGTAATGAGCACATGATACACTGCTTCATGTCTCGTGGGTGAAAACAACCAGTCACATCGAGACAGAATGGATTATAGTGGGCTGTTGCAAGAGTTACGTTATAACAGAAGATTATTATAATGCTGAAAATGATGAGACAATGAAGAGGAAGAGAAGAAAAATGTTAAAAGCAGAAGAAGAAGGAGGAGGAGAAGGATTTATCAAAAATATTCGTGTATTTATCGGAACGATGTGTTTGACTTTGAGACAGATTATATTCACAAAACGGACCTTTGTCATTGTTTATGGATATTCCAAGGGTTTTATCGTGCGAAGGTCCTTTGAAAACATGCGTCACCCTGCAGTCTCTAAACATCGTCATTCATCCAGGCACTTGCGGGCAGTGAACAGTTGATCGAATACCAGTGAGCACCAAATCATTCTGTCTATGCTGTCGTGGGATGCAAGTATTCCCCATATAGCTAGGATGAGACAGGATGCACTTTGTTGTAGAGATTCTTGTTGGCCGAGTTGAATTCCTCAATATCCTCCAGCAGTCGTCGCATTTCTTTCCGCCTCAATTCTGCTTGCGTGGCCGCCTTGACGAGTACGCGGCCGACCTCGTTGTCGTAGCTCTTCTCCTCTGGCTCGGGCATCCGGGGCGTGGCGGGGCGGAACATGATGAAAGGCGCGTTTATCGTGAGTTTGTTCTCCATCTGCGACTCGTTCTCCTCCTCTGAGCGGGAGTTGATCTGCAACACGGGGATGGCATCCTCGCTGCTCCTCGACGATGTAGGTTGAGTGTGGTTGCCGTTATCGTCGTCGACGTCGTATTCGACGTCAGGGACGTCTTCGTTGGCCATGATCCTTGTGAAGTCTTTGATCGATGGCTCTGACTGCGAATGACTGAGACGAATCTGCGACAAGGTAACCCCAATGTCGGACCATTCGTCCGTGTCGCTTGTATCCTTGTTGCTAGAACCTGTCGACGAGCTCGCCTTCCCGATTGACATACCGCTGTCGCTGTTGCAGTAAGCACAGGGAACATCTGATCGCTGAGACGAAACTGTATGTGGCGTACCAATGGGAGCCTTGTAGCCGCTCGACTCTGAGTCGACGTCCCCCAAATCTCCCTCCCCTTTGTCGAACGGAACTTCAACTTTGATCGATCGCTTCACTGGGGCGAGCTCAAGACCAACGCCAGGTGGGTGGTCGGAGGAATTCGAGTGATCAAACCGGTACTTTGAAGATGACCTTCCCTTGCACAGGACGCCCTGCGTGTCGGGATGAATTCGTCCGAGAGACCGCGTATGACTCAGTGCAGACATGAGTGCCTCGTTCTCGCTACATGTTGACCGCGATCGAAGCCGCCCAAGACCATGGCCATGCGAACACGCAACGTTGTAGGATTTTAAATGCATACAGGTCTCTTCCTTTGGATCCACGTCTGATCTTTGCACTCGTGAGGGGAGTTGCATGGCCTTTTGGGAACGTGCAAAACGTTTCAAACCGGGAGGTTGGCTTCCTTTATCAAGATCAAAAGGCCCCTTGTCCAACGAAGTTTGTCTATGCGGAACGTTTTCATTTCTCTTAAATATCTTTCTGGGATGATGATCAGTGCGCGAGTCTTCCAATAGTCCCACACCTTGAACTGGGTGTATGGCTGGTACGTGCTTGTTGGACTTGTACATGGAGAGGCGTCCGGCTCGTGGCACGCTTGAAAAATCCGGGTTGGTCACGAACACGGGGAGGTTGAGCGAGAGATGGCGGGTGAGTCCAGGTCGGGGAAGCGGATGTGTCCTGTGGCGGGTGTGCTCGGTCTTGCTGCCGACTTGTGAACCGACAAACTGCCCATCTTTCTGCAGCTGTTCCTTCATCTCCTGCAGCTTGCTGAGATACTTGGCATTGTGGTCGCTGGTT
The DNA here is from genome assembly GCA_033980235.1 of Diadema setosum. Classification (NCBI taxonomy): domain Eukaryota; kingdom Metazoa; phylum Echinodermata; class Echinoidea; order Diadematoida; family Diadematidae; genus Diadema; species Diadema setosum. Next base: position 6,492,628 of record CM067080.1, read on the forward strand.
GTTCGAGGATCTTCGTACCACTTCTGTTTCTCTCCTTTCCTCGCCGCCCCGGATGGCTTCGAGGTTGATTTCTCAAGGCGATAGACGTTCTTCCCACGATTGTACGCCATTGCAGTCTTCCAGGAGCTCACCTCTGCGGAACAAACACAGACAAATTATTATTGGGGCCACTCAATATCACAACCAAAGAGTGTCTGACTTTTCGAATGCGACATTTTAGATACGGGTAAGCCATCATAATACTTCGTCACGAAGTACATGTATTCTACATTTATCGTAATGAACAAAATAATTTTGTCTTTTATTATTTTTGTATGTTTTTCATTTTGTTATTTTCTAGCCCATCTATCTCCTAATGTATTTCCTAGAAAATTTCACTTCGAAAGTGGAAACATTTCCCAGGAGTCTTTGCTCAGCTGCAAAAAGACATTCCTTATCAGCCTATTATAGATGGCTGAAATGGAGAGGTTGATGCCCAATGAGAAGAATAAAAACATTGGCCAGGAGTCTTTGCTCAGCTGCAAAAAAAAAAAAAAAAAAAACATTCTTCATCAGCCTATATAGATGGCTGGAATGGCGTGGTTGATGCCCAATGAGAAGAATAATGAAACAAGAACAACAAACCAGAGAAGATCTATCTTTCCCCCTTTTTTATTTGTTCACGACTTGGATGTTTGGCAAAATTCGAGAGCACAATATTGGAGAGCATCGTGTGCGGCAGTGATAAAGATCGCAACTTGACGGAGGTCAACGTCTCCAACAACTCCCCCCTTTTTTAATAGCGACGACAAGGATGAAAGCGCCATCATCTTGCCAAAAAAAAAACCCCCACAAAACATTTTAGTCTCTATAATGACCATGCCGCTAACTACGGCTGAAATCTTGACAATGTCATAATGTTTTGCAGCGTCGATACTGTATGGCACTCTTTTTTTCGGCATTCACGTCGAACGTATACTGACTGTATGAAGTATCAAGCCGCAATAACAACAAGGGTGTATTATTAATGAATATATATATAAATATATATATATATATATATATATATATATATATATATGTATATCTTCATTCAACGAGAAGAGTAATTACTAGTAAACGCAAAGATATATATATATATATATATATATATATATATATATATATTCATTCAAAGAGAAGAGTAATTACTAGTAAAAGCAAACGAATTCGTACATACTTGTAACTATACGGTCACTTTTTTTTCTAATGGCCCAATAAGTGTGTTTTCACTGCCTCTCCTAAAAATGACCAAAAAAAAAAAATCTTGAATTTGATATGATTTGAGTGTAAAGAGAGATCAAGGGGGCATTTCATGAAGCATATTGTCGACAAAGTTGTCGGACAAATTTTTGCTCTCAGCCAATCAAATGCAAGGATTTCAGTAGCTTGTAACAGTTTGTCAGAAAAATATCCGACCAAAACGCTTCATGAAATGCCCCCCAAATGACCTTTTTATTTTTTACCTCCTCTGCTCAGGATGTATTCTACCCATGTGTGAAACTGTTTTTATGTGTATTGATTTTTCATGTCAAAATTAGTAAAGAAATCAGTACCGTGGCAATACGTGAGAATAGGAACTACGTCCCTGTCCTCTATGATGACACAATTACAACCAAAGAGATTTTATATGGTAATCTCTTTGGTTACACCGCACTTACATTGTTATGGAAGGTGACGGGATGACGCACATTACACATTATTTACACCTACACATGTTTGTCACAAGCACCAACAAGAATTTGTCCTCGCGCTGTGTCTCAAAGATGTCTAAACTGACATTCGTCTATGTTTCACTTCTGATATACTTCAGTGTAGTATGTTCATATCTAACGCAGAAGTGCCGACTTTTTCCCCCGATGAGAATCTTACGCAAAATAGACTGATATTCACCATGCACTCTGGGAATGACATATTCTCATGGAGGTCTTAACGATTTTTTCATTTCACTTTTTTATTTTTGTTTATACTTTCCAGCAAATACGTCCAATTACATATATGGCAATATATAAACATATATGAAGATATACAGTAATATATATAAATATGCACACATACATTATATATCATGCAATATATACACACACAAGAACACAAGCCCATGGTCAAAGGCACACCAAACTGTCCCGAAATCAATAGTAATGATTAATGCCCTGAACCGCTATACAGTGATTTAGGGGGGGGGGAAGAATTATGAGAACTCCACTGATCCAAGCTACCCGTTTATACAGATCGTTGGCTTTGGATTATGTGATAATTTCCATGTAAAATACCACGACATTCACACAATTGCGCTTATGACTTATAACGTTCCAATCAAACTCTCGGAAAGATCATTGATCTTCAAGGGAGGAGTGAGAGACAGACAGGGTGAGAGAGGGAGAGAGAGAGAGAGATTGAGAGAGAGAGAGAGAAAGAGGATGACAACATCTAGCTGGTGTATAAAGTACGATGGTTGTTTACTCAGAGTGCGCCAATCCTGAGTTCTAAACGCTGAATATTTTGGAAATCCCCAGTGGAATGTGTCCCCATTTTTAACTCACCGTTGTTTGCGATTCGTAATCACCTTTTCGTCCCTCTTTACGCAGCCAGTGACACAAACACCGCTCAAATAATAAGAACGTTTCCCTTCTCGTCTGAAGTAAATATGCAGAAACGGTGCCAGCTTTTTTTCATAAAGAGAGAGAGAATCATGGTGCTTCGAGCAAAATTAATTTCGCAAAACATCAGACAGAGGTGATGAATGAGAACTCGAAAATTTCACAAAGACTGCCGACTTTGGGCTCTGTAGAAAGAAGAACAGCCGCCTCCCTTCGCGAAACATACAGATCGTGTGTAAGCAGCGAAACTGTCGCCTGCGCAGACAACACGCTCCACCCGTAGAATGGCGGGGAATACGGTGACGTGAATCCACATAAAAAATACCAGTGGGAGTCTTCTTCTGCGCAGACGCATTCAGTGTCTTGGTTTGATCAGGCAAGCTGTCACAGTCTTGGATTACTAGATTCGAGATTCTTCTCACACAAAGAGTCAGGGTAACCTCACACCGATTTCTGAAATGCTAATAAAAAAACAAGCAGTGCTCACTGAGTGAGACAACACGAAATGTGACAAAAATAGCGAACGAATGGCGATACCTGTGTGCATACGTGGACATTTGACACATCATTGTTCATTTAGCTTGAATATTCGATAGAGTAATCTTGTTTACGGGCATCAGCTTGACTTAAATTTTCGTTATTAAGAAATCAAAGAAACAGCCTAGTCAAATCACCTTTTTTTGTTCTTTACGCGGAAACGAACTGAAAAGTGTAAGGACAATCGATCCCAGTGCTACAGGCTCCTCTGAACAGAGTTGTCTGTCTTTCGGATAGTTTTCCTGCATCAACTCTTTAAATCCCAATTTTCGGCCGCTCAACTCCTTCGTTTTCCTCGTAGTTTCTTCATTCCTTCCTCCACCATCTCCTATCTATCAGTTTATCTATTTATCTGTCTCCTTGTCTTCGGAGATCCAACGCCTGAAAGGCCTAATCAACGTGATTACGAAGAGCTGATCGGCTAGCCGTCTGCCAAGAAAGATTTCACGAGTCGCGTGTACACGTGTGAGCCCTCAGGCGGCGTTCCGTGACGTCAGAGACTTTTTTGTGTGTGCATTTGTGGGATGATGTCTTCATTGATGGATTTATGAAAATTGGAAAGGTCTTGTGATCATCCTGCGTATAGACACTATAATGATGCTCCATATAGTCAATACAAGCAGGGCAATTAGTACACCTGAACTATTTTCTTTCTTTTTTTTTGGTGGGGGGGGGGGGGGAGTCAGCAAGGTGCAAAATAAAACAAACGTAAGTAGTCAAACATAATCATATTTAAACATATTAAAATAATCTTGTATATTTCAAAGACGGCTCAAACATTCGACAACGGAAGATTTGCTTGTGTATAGGACTGTCATATATTCAATGTATTATATACTTTCATGTGAATTGGACATAATCTCATGACAATAGGAATTGATACGTATATGCAACGTAAAATGATTCAGCAGGAGTCCGTTTTTTTCACTGCGTTTTCAATAATACTGTGGAGCCTGAATATTAATGAGTTTCAAACGTGGGATCTATTCCACAAAACTACCTGTGTGTGTGTGTGTGTGTGTGTGTGTGTGTGTGTGTATGTGTGTGTGTGTGTTTGTAATGTCGCGAGAAGAATATTTCCATGGGGAGAGTGTATTATGGAAAATATAATTGACTGTATTTCAGTTTGCTCAAATGACTTTTTTTATGTCAAGAAGATGATTTATTACGTCCTCGTCTTGTTTTAATATCACTTTGGAGGACATTAATATATTTTTCAATTCGTTCCTGAGTACTATAACACAATCCTCTCTACACTTCACGTGACTTCCTTGTCTTTGGAAAAGGTATCTAAGCAAGTCTTTGCAAGTCTGGCCTCTGGCGTCACTAAACCTTTTCTCTGACACAAAATGCCAGTATTATTCGGGCAAGAGTGGAAATGGTGAACGAAGTGATCAAACGGTCCTTGATTAAAAACCCTGTTTTGACGTTGTGTAATCGATGCACGAGTTATCGTGTGAAAGCTAACACGAGAGAGGAGGGAGAAAAAAAAAAGAAGAAGGGTGAGGGAAGGGAGGAAAGATCAGAGGGACCGAAGAAGAGGATGAGTAAAAGAGACAACGGCTTAGTTTAAAAAAAAAGATATAGTTAGACCCTCTCAGCTTCCGATGAAATCGTCATCATCGTCACTCATCCACTCCCCCCCCCCCCCCCCGTCATCATCCTCCCCCTTCTCCTCTTCCATTCAATCACCAATTCGATGCTGTCACCCTCCGGGGGTGATCACTCGTTACGTGTTCCTCTTCGTCCGATCCATCCCGCCTGGGATTGGCAATAAATGAATTGTAAACACATGCACGGCGGGACTGCTAGTGATGAGCCGTGTGCTCACGAGCCTTCTCCCGGTGCATGTCTCATGCGGAAGTTGAACCGGAATTCTAATGACACGACCCTAATTGCATCTACTTAATTCTTGCATTAAGTTCAATTCAAGTGCTATTTGTTTCAAATTTTTGGTTAAAATGTCAGTGTTGCTTATAAAAAAGGAAACGGAAAGCAGATTCACGAATTATGCAAAAAAGAAACCGTCAAAAACGTATTTTTTCTTTATTTATTATACAAGAGAGCAATTCATCAGGGGTCGAAATTTTGGCAGCGTTCCGACCTGGAGATGTTTTACGGTGATACTATAATATAATCAAGCTAAACGTTGTTATAAAACAAAATCCAGAGCGAATCGTTAGAAATTTGTCAGAAGTAATTAAGTTATTACCCCTTTCTTAAACCTAATGTACTGAAATATTTGCACCTTTTACAAGAAAAGAGCCCATATCCACTTCGGAAAATATTTGTATGGTCAAAATGACAAAACACCCCTCCTAGAAAAAAAAAATCACACCCAAAATAAACCATCCCCCAAAACCCCTATCAACAACAACAACAACAACAACAACGAGAACAACAGCCCGTATGAAAAAAAAAACCGATTCACATCAGAAAGTTGTAGTTTAGAGCAAGTTTGGAATTGCATAGCAGCTTTAAAAGCAGTCGCCACCTTCCCCGTATTAGGATTTTCTCTGTTTACTTTTCTAAGCTTCATACATAGCTGACTTGAAATGATTTAAATTGGAAAGATGGCAGATAGTGTAATGAAAGGTTGGGTACCATCGCCGAAATTGAAAAAAAAAAAAGAAGATGTGTACGCTTGTGAACTAGAATTACGTGCAGTTTGTTTGCTTTGATTTTTATTCTGTTTCTGATCACTATAGTACACAATCTTAAGCAGAGAGAAGAAAATAGCCAAATCACGGAGCCTTACATCCGCCAGGACTCGGAACAACACATGTGTTTGTTTGTTTGGTTTTTTCCGCTTCAGGAAAAGGAAAGGAAGACGAAAGTTCATGGATTATAGTTTGCATGCTTCAAGGAACAGCACTTGGAAACACGACCTTTTCTTCCCCCCGTGCAGCAAATTTTGCATCCTTCGCTTACCTTCACTATTACCTGGGCAAGTTGTATGGGAAATGTGAGGCTGAAATTCGAAGAACCCTAACATATAATAGAAAGAAGGATAAAGAAATCTACTACAATGGAAAATATTGCCTGAATGGCCTCAGAGGACCTCCAATACTTTATAAGGAAGAGAGAATCTAGAAGAGGGGAAATATTCACACCTCAATGCTCACATTTTCCCAATTTGACTTGGTAGGAGCTTGAAAATTTTCTTTATGAAATGCAAAACGGCTTCATCGTATCGTCTTCCATTGATTATGTCACATGCGGCCAGTGGCGACATCGAATTACGACGGTACTGTAAGACACGATGACAACAGAACATTTTCAACTTTAATGAGGAGGTGATGTGATTTTCAGTTGCGTCAGAGCAAACCTGGACCGATTTAATGACTCTTTATTCTAGTAATATGCGGTGTCTTTTTGATGAGAAATATGTAGTGAAGTCATATAGAATCTAAATAATCAATTGTATGTATAATGAGAACCTATGAATATATACATAAGTATATATATATATATATATATATATATATATATATATATATATATATATATATATGTGTGTGTGTGTGTGTGTGTGTGCATCTATATAGTAATTACATATTTAAATATATAAATATGTTAGAGTTTTAAAAGTATGACCATGTCGTCAGATAAATACAAAGCATTTCCAATGTTTCCTCACTTGTTGCATAACAAGGAATATTCTAGAAGTTATGATTTAAAAAACTATTATATTTTTTTATCATTTTCTCTAGATTCTCAGCAGGTTTATTCCCAAATTGACAGTGAATGGAGTCAGTCGTTTCGTGATCAAATTCTTCGTATATATATCATATTATATATATCATAATTATATACTAGTACATATTCATATAGAGGAACTAATATTTACCTCTGCCTCTCTTTGCACGATCATTCTTTTACCATCTGAGATGACGCCATAATAATTGATTATAAGATATCCTGAAAAGCAGTGATATACACCGGACACTTATCGTTTCTTTTGATTATTAGTACTACTAACTACTCATGAGGGGACTGCATTCTACAAGCTAGGCTTTTTAGCAGTTCCCTCTATTTCCGATATCTTTTACTTGATACGATTCAGTTACAATTTGCCCATGCATTTCCTTAAACTGCAAGTATGTTTTGTTTTGTTGCAAAAAAAAAAGAAGAAAGAAGACGGTCTGCTTTAATTTAACAAAGTCACATTGTATTCATTTTTTGTATATGCAAATATCATATTGTATTGTATTGTATACTTTTGTCGGAAATGAAATAAAATGAAATTAAATGGAATTTTTGCCATAATAGACTGGGAGGGGTGCGCACGCGCCCAAGGCTGCAGGCACATAACAAATAAATATGAATATTTGTTAATATTGCAAAATTGATACATGTATATGATATTTTCTTTGTCAGTATTAATCGTTGATATTATTTATTTTGTCATTCTGTATTAATGTTTTGTTCAATGCCCAGGCTTGTTTGGGTGACATGAGAAAATAAAACTTCAAACTTCAAAACTCCAATTACTCTCCAAAACTAACACAAACAAAAAGCAAATACAAAAGAAAAAAAAAACCGCAAGTTGAAATTCAAAATAGCTCACTTATCTCCCCCGCTTTGCTGTCTGCCATGTGAAGTGTAATAAAGAAAGCCCCTGCTGACACCTGTCCTGAATTTAAAACCTCCCACTTGATCAGCTGCGCGGTAAAAATATTTGTATCTGGTTTTTGCTGTACAAAGGTACTCAATTAACTCACTGGTTGTATGTTTTCCTCTTGCAGGTAACCTATTTAACTGAATTTTAATGCGTTTAAAGATCTATTCCACATACAATCAAGACAAAAAAAAAAAACCAATAAGAAACACAAAAGTATGAGTCCATCCTCAATAATATATATCAAAATATAAACTATGAATATATAATTTATTTTGTAAGCCTAAATTTATTATATAAACCCATATCATGACATGTCATTACATAACGACGATCGAAACAGCTGTTGCGCGCATGTGCAGAACACTATTTTTTGTCTATAATTAACGTCGTTTTATCGTTCGCGTCACAGATCTAAAACTCGCTATTATAACGTGTAAGGATAGATAGATGGAGAAAGAGAGAGAGAAAAAAAAGAAGAGAGAGAGAGAGAGAGGGCAAAGGAACTAATAGAGAGAAGTAGGGCATCACAAACAAGACAGATGCAGGGAAAATGAACTTATTTAGTTTAAAGCCCTTTTTGCCTTTTCCAAATGTCAGCGAAATGTCACGGGATGAGGCTTCGGCGTACAGCGTACTGGTTTCTTAACCCGCACAGAGACAGAAAATGCAATTTACCTCAAAGAAGTAGATCTGAACCAATATTTATAGGGTGGTATTCAGGAAAAATGTAAATACGCAAATTCCCGCCTCCCACAACATAGAGACACTAGAAGGTTTCCGTACAAAGAAGATCAAAACGAATAAACGTTGGCACGTTTGTCATACACTAGTCATATAAGCTAACTTACCTTCACAAAAAACAAGAGGAATCCAAATGTAGCTATTCTGTTGACCTTCTACGACCGCACATAAAAAATCGGACGTTTTCAAGTCGTTAGACTTTTTGATACGAGGTCATCTTTGAAGGATGAAAGAAGGTAAAATGAGAGTTCAGCGAGTGTTCAATAACACCATCATTTTCAAATGAGGGAATTCATTAAGGCCAACACAATCAGTGAATTTTAAGGGAAAACCTTACATTAGCTTACAGCCCACTGTCACTAACTGTTGCATGGCTAAACCAAGATATAAAACCAAGAAAAGATTATTATAAAAAAACGGTACAAAAAACCAGTCTATTTTTATATCATGGGTTGTTCCGATGCTATGGGGTTACTTTAGGCTCGTGTTGAGCGTTTAATTGGGACATTCTGAAAGCTTTGTTAAAGAGACTTCGAAAGGACGTATTGAATTGATCGCTCGTTCATCCATGTGATTTAGATTTTATTTGATATGATTTCGCGGGTGAATTATTATATAATAATTATGTATACATGCATTATTCTATGTGACATACGTTTTTCTCATAAAAAAAGACGATAAAATTAAGAGCAATTTATGGTACAGGTCTGCTCTGACGCAATTGACAATTATATCACCTCATTTATGTTGAAAATGTTTTGTTGTCATCGTGCTTTTTCCATATATGTATATATATATATGGGGGAGGGGTATTGTTAGATTTAATATCAACCCTTGTCGAGCCAATGCAGAACCTGTGACGTACCATAATGCACCAAAGCCGGAGAATAGGCGTGGTGTTTCCTTCGTAATGACGCTCATACATCAAACGAAATCTCTCTGTCCCATTTTATTTTTTTTTTTTTACTTCTAATCTTGTCGCCTCACAAGCAACAGTTCATGCATGATGTATGTCCCGAACTTGCAAGTTCATTTCTTTTTTCATTGATAGATTCTTCTTCTCCTTTCTCTTCCAGATAAACATTTAAAGTGGAACGCTATGTTCGTTATTCATGAGGATTCTAACTTTTGGTGTAAATACAAAACAAGTGACGGTTTCGTAAAAGTATGTAGAATGAAATAGATAAATATGGAGTATTTGAAAAAAAAATCAAATACCTTTCGCAATTTTACATTCCAATTATATTTGCACCTGAGAAATTTTAATCAAGGAGAATAATTTAATTCCCCAACTTGAATCTGTGTTAGAGAGGATGAGGTAGGGAAAATCTGTCAGTAATCCAATATATGAGATCTTTTAAGGTGTTCGTGGCTGATATTGTGGTCAAGGTGGACCTTGCCATCATTTTCGACAAAACTCTTACCTTCTCATACCTTGGCCTTCTGCGTTCCAACCGTACTGACATACTGCCTAATAATACCATGTTTACCTCATAACACCTCATCCGTAATAACACCAAAACATAATCATTTCCTAGTTGACCATTAGTACACGTGCGTCAAGAGGGACATGATAATGGACGAAGATGAATATATTCCATTTCCTGTCCACAATTGTCCAAGGATTAGAAGCAGTGAGGTGCAAGAAATAAACTCAAATTGACGATCAAAAGTGCAGAGCTCTTTTATCTATACTACTCTGCCCGGAAAGAAAAAGGGAGTGGGTGAGAGATAGATAGATAGATAGATAGATAGATAGATAGATAGATAGATAGATAGATAGATAGATAGATAGACAGATAGATAGTTAGACAGATAGACAGGTATAGAGATAGATAGATAGAGAGAGAGAGAGATAGAGATAGACGGATAGATATATATATAGATAGATAGATAGATAGATAGATAGATAGATAGATAGATAGATAGATATAGATAGATATAGATAGATGGATAGATAGATAAACAGATAAATAGAGAGAGGGAGAGATAGAGAGAGGGAGAGAGTAGGATACTGAACGGTATTCAGATTCCTTTTGACACACTTTGATTTCAATCTATTCTCCATCGCGTTCTTCCCATTTTCATTGCTTCTATTCTTCTCTATCGCAGTTTGTTCGCACTTCCGTTGCATCTCTCTGGTTGCCTTTCGTTTTCTTTCAAGTTCTATTCCTGTATCAACGCATACACACCTACTACTCTGTCTTACATTATACAACCGCGCAAAAAGCTGCGCAAAAAACATAAAACAAAAACAAAGTAAAGTAAACAAGAGACGAGTTGAAGTGACCAGCGAAAAGCCAACAACTAACAGGTAGGAATAGTGCGTATACTGAAAAGAAGAGAGTGATATGTCACAGATGTCCCTTAGCCAACCCAACTTGACCGATGGTTTAGGCTTTTTCCGGTCAGTATCTCCCAAGGTAACTATCGCATGATGCATACTATTCTAATACATTGCAAAATTATTATCTATAACGCAAATCTTTATGCATCAGGCGAATGACGTGAGAGAGGGGCGTAGGCGTAGGTTTCACATAAAGAAACAACGCATATAAAGCGAAATCAAGAGTGCCTTTTTACCCATTTTATTTTTGCGTCAGTGCACAAGCACAAACATGGGATAAGGTCCCCTCCCCCCTCCTACCCATCCCCCCCCCCTTTTCCCACCCTCTGTTCGGAGACGGTCATTCTCTGGGCTTGCAAGGATTTGATGAATATAAACGCATTCAGCACTTACAAAGACTTAAACAAACTTAAACTTAAACTTCCATCATCTAAAGATAGAATGATATTTCGCCGACAAAAGCAGCACATTTAAAAGAAGATTATCGTCTTTGACAGCAGCTAATAATAACATTCGTTTTGATGACGTGCGGAATTGATTTGTGACTGTCTGTCTCTTTTGATTGTACAATGTCCCAGACGTCATCGCGTTATGTAGCGAGGAACTGTCCTGAACTCAACTCAGATACAAATAAACAATCAGACAAATTCGAAAGAGAAGCCCTGCATCAGATTTCGAAGGTAACTGTCATCGCTGGAGGAAAGAGAGTGTATCATAGCATTCCATGTAAATTCTTTACTTCTTTCTTAATTTTTATTCAAATGCTTTAAGTATTCATGGTATTATCTGCGAAAAGTGTTTCTTCGTTACTGCTGATCTATCACGTTGACATGTGAAACCCCGAACGCGGGTTACAAAACGTTTCAGATCTGCTGCACACATGAAACGCCACAGACAATTTATCATTGCTATTATCTTTTTTTTTTCTTCAAAATTTGTTTTCGAGTACCGAGTACAATGTCGTTTCATTTTGCGGTGTAAATTTTCCGTTGAAAATTGAAAGGACATCATGTTCTTCGTCTATACACTTGCACATTACGGTGCTGTCTTTTGTGACTATATTGTATAGCATTGCGTTGACAAAACAGTGTTGATGTTTGTATAGTTGGAATTTCTGTCAACACTATCATTATGTTTTGACAAATGAATCCATTTCGGGTGGAATTCACGACCATTATTTAGTATGTATGTGATCTCCTGAAATGCTAAAACCCTTGAATACATGTAAATAATTCGTGTCATGATGAAGCAAGAAAAAAAAAATAAAGAAAAGCAAATAACATTTCCTCCGAGTGGGTTGGCTGGTCTCGCATGTCATTAACTACGCTTGAACGCTCGAAGGACCAAAATTAGCGCAAAATTACATTAATTATACGAACAGATGGACAAGCTTATTGTAAATCATACATCGCTAGGGGCCAAATACGGACATCAACGTGTTATAATAATCTATAAATCTATTTTAGTTCACGAGCATTAATCTGTGAGTAATTGCATTATCACACTCCTCGTCCTCAATGCAAGTTAGCTTTGCAAATCTGCTTTGTACGTGTGTAATGAGATCACTTCTTTCGTAGTATGACAGCTGAAAGAAAGGACTTTTCTCCCTGACTGCGTTTCCCCAAACTTCTTTCATTCTTTTCGCGAGCCCTCCTTCTGACGTCATACAATGTGCTCGGTGATCAGATTATTCTGTAATATTTTCCTCACGTCATTGTGTAGATAGCGTCTAGATCTGCGATGTGAACGTATAACGCGTTGATTAAAAAAAAAAAAAAAATGCGTGGCATAGCATTTGAAGATAATACAATTTCCGGCGATACCTTGGAATTCAAGTTCAGTGGGTTATTGATTTTTTTTTTCGGAGTCTGTCTGTGTCTTGTTTGGTCCACAACCTCAAAATATAATACATGTGTAGTAATGGAAGGGCAATATCATTACAGGGTCAGGTAAATGAATAGTGCGATATGTCAGTTCTTCAGACGAACTGGCAAACGATTTGACATTCCTTCCATTCGGTTTGGTAGAAACACTTATGAGTGAATGATTTCACTGAAATCACCGGCTGTCGTATCGCTTTTGTGTAGTGCTCGTATAAATGTCGATCAAAATGCGCTGCTTTTGCGATAGATTAAAATGATGTTCGACCGTGAGTTGGGGAAGAGCTGGGTCTCAATCGTCTGTCAATTCCATTGAAAAAAAGAAGAAAAGAAAATGTACTTTATAGATGGGCTTAGAACATGCTTTGATAATGTTAGGACAAATTAATTTTCGTCTTTTCAGTTACATATTACAGTTAACGACTGAATGGATAATGCTTTGAATATTGTTATAGAAATGTCTCAAGGAAAGCACGAGAAATATGACACGCTAACGAAGGCGCTGAAAACGCGACTCTCCGGTTTGCGAAATGCACACAGCACTGTGATTGACATGCAAACATAATGTCGAAGTAGTGCACTATTATGCTTGCCATAGTTACCACATCTACAGGAAATTTTACGGCGATGGGGGAAGATATCGATTTGTTTAAAAACAGGATGTTTCCTGCTCTAGCATTCTGACACCATACTTAGATATTATGTTCGGGTGTCTTTTGTTTTTATCATTATCTGCAAATCCGAAACGCAGAAAGTAAGTATAATAGGCCGTTTTGCAATAAACAGTTGCAGTACTTAAACATTGCTTCCTATCAATCTCATAAGTAAAGTATTATAAGAGTTCCTCGGAGTAAGCCCTCTATAGGAGTATTTATGGTGGGCAGACTTTCATTGAATTATCGAAGCTTCTCTGAAAGCTGAGCTGTATGAGAATTTACTGATCCTCTGTCTCAGTGCTTTCAGGCAAGCAAGATATAATGAACCTAAACGTTATAATGCCGATTGCCGATACCAAAATCTCAGGAGACTAGGTCTATAGGAAATTACAGCTGGAGGATCGACCTACAGTGAGGCAGGCATCTCTCATTTCTTAAGAGTGAAATTAGAACAGCAAAGTAATGTGATCTCCCGACTTGTTATTGATCTGAACACTACCGAAAAAAATCAATCGATTTGATCGATTAGTGTCGATAGGTCCAGTATTGTATTATAGTCTCGCATAGCAGAGTATTTAAATCAGGATATACTTACTGCTTACAATAACAGCGACATGAGACGAAATCACGAGATTTCAAATTTTCTTCGATCCATGAGAGATTTCGCCCTTAATATCCGGTGGTGCGAATATGTGCAAGAAAAAATATTACCCTCTTCCTGTGTTTGGCTCTTCTTAACTCATGCATACAAGGCACTAAAGTATACAGACGTTATATGTACTGCTCTGGAGGAAGTAGCAGCGGGAACACGTACTTCTGCTAGGTCATTCATAAGTAACACGCGACGTGCGACGTAAACCTGCATAAATCCGATTTTCGTGAAGTCGTCTGTGCAAATCCACCGTTAGCACAGCAAGCATGTTGCCCCCATAATACATAACATGACGCAAAGAGAACAATCGAGAGGGTTTGACTTTTCTTTGCCCGTTCTCTTGCCCCTTTCTTTGTAGTAAAAGGAAGAATAGACGAGTGTTTGTCTAACTGTCACTGACTGTAGTATGACTTCAATATCTCGAGACCTGGTATGATCTTGATCAACGCATATTGCACACAACCACAGACACATGTTTATATTATTAAGCTCCTACTTATCTCAGATCTCTAATCATTCCATACTGTTCTACTCGACCTGGACTACGTTCAAGTGCAGATAACACCTTACTCCATGTACCCAAAACTAACAGTAGAGCAGGGGACAATGCTTTTGTGACGGCTGCACCTCGATTGTGGAACGATCTACCTCGGTTCGTCCGCATTTCCTCATCACTTGATGTCTTCAAGAAGAATCTTAAGACTTTCCTTTTTTATGCTAATTTGTGACTGAATTTTGTTGTAAAGTGCTGTGAAACCAGTCATTGACTGTGTAAGAGCGCTATATAAATGATCCAATTGTATTGTATTGTATTGTATTATGTTGAATCCTCCTACATATTGTCCTAGAGCTGCAAAATGCATTCAGTTAATTGAAAGATTTGACATCAGATATTGTTAGAAAAGTAAACTTAATTGATTTGTGCATTTTAAAGAGGGTTAAACAGCCACTTGCTCCCTTGAATTGTGCTCATCGAACCTTAACAAAACAAAATAAAGAAAAAAAAAATGGGCGGTGAGTTGGCTCAGTCGGTAGCGCGTCTGCTTCACGATCACGCGGCCCGGTTTCGAACCCGAGTCTGGACTGAGCAATGTTGTGTGTAAGCATACCGTCCCCTCTAACAAGAGGCAAAACACTCTGTCCCTCGGATAGGACATAAAATGGAGGTCCCGTGTATGGGAGAGTCACAACTCATGCGCGTAAAAGATCCCGCTTCATTCATCCATCGCAAAGAGCAGGGTATTTAACCCGGTGAAGTGGTCCCACCTCACATCCAACTGGACCCCATGGAAGACCAGCTTAACGTAGCTGAATATGGGCTATACAGCCATCTTCTTAGATGGAAATGAACAAACAAACAAACAAATAAAAAAGTGGAAAGTGTTGGGGTAGGTTTGAGTCGATCAAAAATTGGATTATAAAACAACAAAAGCACTTTAACAAAGGCCAGAAAGAGAAGTTACCAAAATCTATCTATCTGTCTATCTATCTATCTATCTATCTATCTATCTATCTATCTATCTATCTATCTATCTATCTATCTATCTATCTATCTATCTATCATCTATCTATTTATTACGACAAAATAGTAACCTCCTACCCGTCAGGTCTGCACACTGATCCATTTTCTTTTTTCTACTGGTCCGACCTGTCTGTCGGACCAGTAGTTACCCAGTTTTTCATTTTTTTTTTTACTGGTCCATTCCTAAAAAGTTACTGATCCAACAGTGATTTCTACTGGTCAGGGACCGTTGGACCAGTGTCAGTGTGCAGCGTTAAATAATAGGTACCGATATCTATATGAATGCATATTATGTTTGCATTTATACAGTTTACCATTGGGAGCAGTGATTATGCATTTATACACACAAATTAAAGGTACAGTTTACCATCGGGAGCAGTGCATTATTTTAAAAATGTTCGAGATATCATACTTGATGCTTATCTGTAGATCAGTTATATCACAAAACATCCTACCATGCAAACAATTTGCAGTAAAGCCTAAAATATAAGAAAATACTACTATTTTTTTTCTCCAATAAACTATAACTGTAGACGGTTTGGTCTAGAAACATTTTTATTATACTACTGTTCAAATTTTGTATATTTAAAGGGGATGGCTAGTAACTGATCAGTGGGAATGCTGGGGGATGATTGTTGCCATCCTTGTGGGATTCATTTAAGAGTACATTATATATCTATTGTTGTGTACCAGCATGCTAACCTGGAAACATTAAACTGCACATTACTTGAATAGGAGACCATTCTGAAGCAAATAATTTTCACACAACAATGGATATATAATGTACTCTTAAATGAATCCCACAAGGATTGGAACAATCATCCCCCAGCATTCCCACTGATTCCCCCTGATCACTGACTAGCCATTCCCTTTAACGATACCTAACATTAATCATACTGATTTTTTACATTGGTTGTTTATATCCCTTACTCACATTTTAGAATTATCTTGAAGCACTAAAGCTGGGGTCTTTGTTTCATCTGCAAATGGTAAAAATGGCACTTTTAAAATGATGTGAAATATATACATAACGACATAACCATAAGGATGGAGACGCGTAGACTCACATGGAATACTTTAATGTAAGAGTAGATAGTGTTGGATGAGGGCAAAGAGAAAGAGGGGGGGGGGGGAGGGCAAAATGGAAAGTGAAAGAGGAGGAGAGAATATGATCCAAACAGGAGGGAAGGAAGAAGATGGAAAAGCATGTTGACTGCTTCTTGAGATTTACAAAAAAAAAAAAAAAAAAGAAAAAAGGAATTAGAATAGATGAAGAAGGAAAATGGAGAAAACAAAAAGAAATAGTGACTTCCCCACACCGGGTACTTGCGCGACAACCAATCAATACGAATCAAGTGCTTTTTCTCCGCCCCAGAGAGTAAACACACCGCCAGCCAGCCATCGGTTAGCCGCGGGCGAACGGCCGGGGACGCGGTAAACATCGCTGCGTATCAATACACCACTTCCTTACAATCCGTCTGGCGGAAGCTTACATAAGTACAAGCTTCGCGGTGTGTCCTGATGGCGTCACTGCTAACTTATCCCTCACAATCTGTAATCGTAATGTCAAAAGTCAAGAGGCGCTTCGATAGCTCTCGACGGAATTCCCGGATGAACTTTACCAGTGACTCCATTACCCTGAATTCGAAAAAAAAAAAAGAAAAAAGAAAAAGAAGAAACCCCTCAAAAACAAAAGACAAACGCTGCCCGGCTTTTTTTTTTTTTTTAGCATCTATCCAAGATATCCCTTAGCTGGGAAGTAAATTAACTTGATACATGTAGATATTTATGTATATGGACCCTATGCACCATCTTTTCCGCTATCAATTTTAGAAATACACAAACTGGAACACACAGACACGTCAAGCAAATGTCAAAAACAAAATGGTAAAATAGGGTAGAGTTGCATAGGAGCTACAAGTCCCGTAGCAAATATTTTTGAGTAGGCCTATACACGCGCGAGAATGTGATACCCATCTGCCCACGCCACTGACATTTTTTTTTTTGGGGGGGGGGGAGTTAGCACCGATGTAACGGAAGCAACTAACAGTCGAGCAAAAAAGAAAGAAAAAAAGTGTACCTGTGCTAACTTATCTTGTGATATACAGTTGCGGTATATACATTTAACTTTTATATAAATTTAACTGAAAATGACGCAGTTAGCTGCGAGTCTAAATATTATTACGTAATCCGACTGGTAATATAGAGATGATTGCAACAATGTTTGACAGTTCGCTTTAGCATGTTTAATGAGTAGAGCATTTTGAGGAAAATCCTCTTACACTTAATTTGGCAACAACTAATATAACTGAAGTTCCATTGCATCAGCTATCATCAGGGAGGTGAGACTAACCTCCCTATTATATCATGTTTGCTTTTATGATGTTGTTATGGGAGCGATTACAAGAATAGCTGTCTACAATATTCTATTAATATGCAGGCTGTTATTCTACTACAGAGAAAGCGTTCTTCAGTATGTATCATTAATTAATGGACCACTCCCTTCGCTTCCTTTTCCTCGTAAGCTATCTTACGTTCCATGAATAAGAAGTTATTTATTGCCTATAGAACTTGAAGAGAAACTGCAAAATACAACGCAAAATATAGATTCCACTCCATTCACATTTATAACTTCATCCAAGAGAGAAAACAGTGTAAGAGCTACAATGATACAGAACAGAAGAGTTATTACCATAAACAGGTAAAAAAAAAAAAACCCAGACAAACACCCACCAACCAATGTACAGCCTAACCTCGCTTTGTGAGAGAATTAAAGTCGCCTTTAATGAGAGGTTTTTTGTATTAGTTGTTTGTTATTATTATTATTATTATTATTATTATTATTATTATTATTATTATTATTACTATTATTATTATTATTATTATCATTATTATTATTATTATTATTATTATTATTATTATTATTATTATTATTATTATTATTATTATTATCATTATTATTATTATTATTATTATCATTATTATTATTGTTGTTGTTTCATGATTCTTTATGACACTTAAATACGAATCGCGATTTCCGGTGGAATGAAGACGTGCATGTTATACATGCTTACGAGCTGCGTGCTCGTTTTAAAACAGTAACAGCTGCAGTGAGCCGAGACAGTAAAAACCTCTGGGTGTAATCAGCATGTATTTTTACATTTCATTTTTCTTACTTTATCAAAATTGCTTTGAGCCTTGAGGGGAATGTAACTTACAAGGACTGCCTTTTAGTTTCCCTCCATTTTCAACATTATGCAGTAAATATCATGTATTGATTTGTCAAAACATGACAGTATTGACAGAAATTCCAGCTATACAAGCATCAACACTGTTTTGTCAACGGAATACTGCAATGCTATACAATAATTATAGTTAATCAAGTGCATGATAAATCATTTCAGCCTTGGTTTAGGAAACTATGTTGTTTCCTAATTGGTTTCATTTCACGATCCCGCGAAACAAAATGACAAAAGATAGCACCGTGCAAGTGTGTAGACCAATTTTCAACGGAAATGAATGATAATTTGACCTCTTCAAAAATGTCGAAAATGAAAATAAATGAAATGAAATGAGATTAAATGAATGTTTGCTAGAAGACCGTTATCTCGGAGGGGGGGGGGGGGGTGGTTGCTAGATTTCATGCATCTTTATAGTTAATCTCGCGTCTTGCGTAAGTTTGGTTAGTGTGGGATGAGAGTTCAACTCGAGATATTTTCTAGGACGTCATTTTTATTTTGTTTTTCCTGGGGTGGGGGTGGGGGAGGGGGGGGGGGGTGACCCTGCCGGGAAATGGGGACATGTGAGGATCTATCGCAGGGAAAAAGCATCATGATCACGCGCCTGATCATATTATTCATGAGCTTCCTGCCAAGTTCTTGTTGTTCGATCACAATGTACGCGGCATGTTACCCAAAGTAACTTTGTCATTGCGTAGGTTGACCTATATAAACTGCGATCACGTTGTTAACGTATACCCACAACGCACCTTAGGTTCTAACTACCTACATTGCATGCTGCTTGTTGCGTGCGCTTTTCACTCAATGACTACTAGATAGCGTTGATGATGTGGCACTGCATGCACGATCAAGAGAACAATCGGATAACTGAGATAAACCATAGTCTTATTAGTCCCCCCCCCAAAAAAAAAAAAGAAGAAGAAAGAAGAAAGAAGAAAGAAGAAGAAGAAGAAGAAGAGGAAGAAGAAGAAGAAGAAGAAGAAGAAGAAGAAGAAGAGTATAATAAAATCGTGATGGAGCGTTATACCATACCAGAACGAATTTTGTGCGAACTTATATGCAGCGCTCATAATAAAAAGATGGGATATAAGGGCTATTTACTATTTAGCATTGCACTTCCTTTTCAAATTTCATTTTATTTTCATCCTACTAATGTGATATTCATTAATCTTCTTTGTCGTTTAAAGTGCTTGAATAATGAATGGCATTAAACCGTGTAATTGTACAGGACGGTACTCTGGTCTATCTTACCTCCTTGTGAAAAAGGAATTTTGTGTTTACCCCTTGCTTCCCATGTCTGATTGAACATTTTACATTGCTTGTTTTTTTTTTTATAGTGCAGGTTTCTACAAATTGTACAATAATTTGACAACTAGTAAGGTAAATATTGTTTTGTTTTAGATAAAATGAATAGACGTAGAACTTGGTACGGTGCGTTTTTAAATTTAAAGCGTTTAATCTTCAAACTTATTCTAAACCTTTACCGGTAGTCCCTTACATCAATGTAAGTATTATCATACAGACTCTATAAGCGGCACTGTAGCTCTGGCGCTGTTGCGTCCAATTCCGTTTTGTGGCATGGTATGCAGGTCGCTCCGGCAGGCTCTGGATCCACATTTCAATGTGGTCCACAGTTTCTTGGCACAATTCACTTTCGCACGGTTTACGTTCACACGGTTCGCTTTAGGAGCGCGGTTCAGTCCGAACTCGAGATTGGCTCTCGGATATAGACAGCTATGGACCGCTCTGGATCGCTTTGAAAATAAAGTAGGGGTGATGAACGCACCCCAAGTGACATCGGGAATGACAGCAATTTAAAAGAAAGTAAGAAAGACGAATAGATCACTCCTACTGGAAATAACAGTGTCCCACAGTGTGTTCACAGTGTGTTCACATAGTCGACTTTGTGAAAACGCTTGAATTTAACAGTGTGAAGATGAATTGACACTGTGGTGTGGTTTTCACAGTGTTCATATAGTAATGCTTTGTTTCACACTGTGAATTGACGACTCACATTGTTCTCACACTGTTAAAACACTCGAATTTAACAGTGTGAAGAGATTTCACTCTGTGTTCACACTGTGTTCGCACTATGTTTGCACAATGTGTTTCACAATGTGCTATACTCATACTGTGGGACACTGTGTTCGTTCCAGCAGGGACGTTATAGTTCTTTTTGTTCTCCACAAGTTAGTTTGCTATGTCATAATTAGATTAGAGTAAGGACAAAAGAAAAAAATAATAATATCGAAAAACTGAGCAGACATCCGGGTTTTTTTTTGCCACTAGTCTAGAAGGTCGCTTCACCAAGCAAACGCGGCATCCACTTCTCACGTTCAGTGTACTTCAAGGGTTAGACTCTAAAACTTCAAAGGTTATTGTCTTCCTCTCTGCGTGTGTGTGTTTGTTTGTATTTGTGTGTGTTTTAACCATTGTACACTCCATTGGTGATAATCAAATAAACCACTTTTACGTCAAAATGCTTTATCAGATTAATCAAATTGCACTATGGCAGTTGGTTGAATCAGCATGTAGAGTTAGTTGAGCTGCAGATTCTTATCATTTTTCTCTTTTCTTGCTTAGAATCCATGGGGATGCAAAACTTGTAATATCCCAGAGAATGGTGGTCTAATTTCTCCTTTCTGTGTGTGTGTATGTGTGTGTGTGTGTGTGTGTGTGTGGGGGGGGGGGGTTATCATTAAAAGCCCACAAATCCATTTCCAGCCCTGCTTCTTCGACGTATTACTATCGTCGTAGTCGAATCGACGGACAAAAATTCTGTATGGTGATCAGGCACGTAATCCGGTTACCTTAATCGTGCCATAGCAATTAGAAGTGGTCTGTTTGGTGATAAGTTGGTGATTGTGATGGGTCTACAAGGCGAGTGTATTTCACTTGACGCATGACAGTGAGAAGAGTGACTTTTCAGAAAGGGCGGGAGGAAACATCTCGCAAGAGACTAGAAATACGTATTTCTCTCATCTCCCCGAGCTTGTGTTAGTTAATGACAGGACAGCGCTGCTTAAACCTTCTAGTTTACTTCGCTCCTTAACGAACATGCCTATGTGTAAAAATAACGTCCACATTGCCCATTCTAATCCTTAAAAGACGAATTGACATCACTTGTGCAAGATCATTATTTACGATGTTTATGTGAACAGTCGGAAACCAAACTGCTAGCTGGCAATGCTCATCTCAGACATAAGTTATGGACATTCATTCCCTTATTATGTTCTTCAAGTCTTCTGTAATTGTGTCAGCCTCACATTTGGTAAGTGATCACCTGAAGCAAATAACCCGGGACAGACAAATTCAAGTCATTGCTTAAAAAAAAGAAGCAACAAAACAAGCATGCCCCTCCATTCAGTGGACTTTGGTATGTAATAATGATCGTGTTCACGTACACAAAGGATTGCCATAATATCTATTACCTTGTGAAACAATGGTTGTAATGAGTTTGCCCTTACAGAATCTGAGACTTGTAAGGGGCAAAATTAATTGTCCTTCAAACCTTACATATATACTTACTCTCGATCTCTGTAAAGGGGATAAGGACATCCGTTATAAGTCATATGCCCACACACAAGCAGGGGCGGATCCAGGAATTCCGTAAAGAGGGGGCACGTTTACAAAACTAAAGGGGGGGGGGGCGCACGCACCCCTCCACCATTTTTTCTTTTTTATTTCTTTTGTTTCAACAAAAAATTAAATGGGGGGGGGGGGGAGATATTCATAAGAGAAAGAGAGGTATTTTCAATCCAGTAAAGATTTAAAATATGTAGAGGAGACTTCACCAAAAAACTTTATAATCTCTGGGTGACGGTACACTAAGTGGCCTTCGGCGTATAAATGCCTTGACCACGGAAAAAAAAAATCAGTGAAATTACATTTTCTTCCGTTTTTCTTGATGACCTTTATTGCCTATGGGGAAAAATTATTTTTCGCCTTTTGTTTGACAGGCAAAGGAGATAGAGATAGAGATAGAGAGAGAGAGAGAGAGAGAGAGAGAAAGATGATTTGCAGTGATCAAATGATGTCCATGAAAAATAAAGAAGCAAAGTCCGAGTGCGATGAGAAAGTTATTAAATACAGAACACTTGAGGAACTTAAACGAGGTTTTAGGAGACAACGTGGAGAAATGAAAAATAACCGCAAGAAAGCTGCATATAATGACGACTAATGGAGCCTCTTTGCGATCACAACGTCTCTACTATTATATAATAATGAAATAAGTTTGAAATTTGAAACCATCTGCAATTTCCCACTATATCCGCACCCTTCTGGTCAAATCGCGGACATGTGGACACAAATGAATTAGTTTCCCTCACTCGGATTCGTAACCGCAACAGCAAATTTCCCTTCGCTTTGTAAAACTTGTTTTTGGGGAAAAGGAATTAAAAGATTTCATTTCCGTTAGGTAGTCAGAACTTTAAATTCAGTTCTTACGAATGTGTAAGCCACAATATTGCAAGACTGAATTACACCATCACAATATTATTTATATTTTCCGTTGTTTCTTTTAATTTTTGTTGTTGACGTGCTGCAAAACAAGAATACGAATTATTGCAAAATATGAGTCTCTTAATCCTTCAGATTTAGTTTCAGTTTGTTTAATTTCTCCACTTGTAATCTGAGAACAAACATTTTAGAGAAATGTATAGACTATCTAACATGCGCAGAGAATTGCAGGAATTATAGTTGTGAAGGAAAACTATGGAAAGTATATACGCATGCATCGTAAAAAAAAGACCCAAAACAATCAACACATCCTTTATTCCGTTGTGACGGGCGTCCACCTATAACTTTAATACAAGTGTTGTCCTTTAGGTCTTCTGTGACTTAACTGCCCCAAAGATGCCAAAACGAGCATTTGAACAAAGTCATTGACGAGGAATGTCACTTCTGGAGAAACTATTTGGTTATAAATCATAAAGGTTATAGTTCTTCTAAAAATGTAACCCGTTTTTGGAAGTTGGGAATTGGTCTTCGTCAAGTTTACAGACCTACAAAAATTCGGTATGGAATAGTCATGACAGTTGAATGTAGATTTAAGTAAGACCCTTCCCAAGCCTCGAAGAACTTAGGATTGAAGAGAAACAAATGAATTATCTTAAACGCTAATCGCATTACACATATTTTTGTCTTTTTGCGCAGCTTTATATAATTTCTGACACGCGTCTGCAGCCCTAAAAGCCAGTTCACAGTTCCAATCTGAGAATGCGCAGATAAAGGCCTCTGCAAATCTTCTCTTGAAATGGATTTGCAAATGAAGTATTCAAAACCTAGATAGGGCTTCATGACAACTGAGTGAATGAACCAGATGCAGATTGGTATTTACAGGTGAATGTGCATTCTTTTCAGCAACATTAACAAAAGTTATTAGTGTAGCACTGGCATGTAAATTACCACTTCCTACATGATTGTTTCTAACTGCTCTTCTTGAAGACTATTCCATATTTCGCAAAGTCTGTGGTTGGAGAGGTCATTGCAGACTAGTGCTAACTGTGAACTGGCTTATAGGTGTGAGACGTTACAAGACATAAGTAGAATAATAAACAATGGTGGCGTCCTTCCTATCTAGAATGGCTCATGGTTCCCACCTGCCACTCGTTGAGGTGGAGCGACACAGGCAGGAGTGTTCAGTTTTTGGCGGGTAAAAGTGGCTTTGTGCGTTAAGTGCGGAAAGTACTTACATCGCTGGTTTGGACATCCAATTCTGCAGCCTCTTTTGTCAATCGCACGACCGCACTCTTCAAGCATCTCTCATGCACTCTCTTTATTTTTACTCCCTCTCGCGCCCTCTCCAACTTCCACGCTGTCTCTCGTCTTCCTTTAAGAAGCTGACCGTTGCCATGGAAAATGCTGATTTTCCCATTGACCATTTTTTTGGGGGGCCAGTAACTAAAAGTGTGAGAGGACACTTGAGTAGAAGTGAAGGAGGCCATGGTTGTGTGGCGTAAGTGTCAGTCACCTTTATATTCTCATGTAATGAGGGAAGAACAGTCACGAGGGACACCAGCAGACTCTTCTGGAAGACAAGGGAGGTAACAGACTCAGAACCAATAATGTCATCTTCTCACAGAGTGGATGACGAAGAAAGCCATAACGCGTTTCACCCCTCATGATCAGAACTCTAAAATATCTTAAATATTTCATGAGTGATTTCTGACTATCTCGCGAAAATTTAAAAGACTCTAACTCCCCATCTCAAGCAAAAATATATACCATCCATTTAATAGCACAGATATTTTATCCTTAAGCTACAACTCTGTTTTCACGATTTTTTAAAGCCTGTGTCATCAGTAAATCAGTCTGCATCAATGTTATGTGAACTCATATGATTAGTATTATAATACTAAGAATGACAAATCGACGATGATTTCATATCATCTGTTCATTTCCATCTTTTTTTTTAATTTTTACTGTAAACGATCCTTGTGCCTTTTGGATGCTCCGAAGAAATAACAGAGAATTTGGGCCAAAGAATAGAAAGTGGGTCATATTCTTCGACACAATATACAGCTCTCTATACAACTTAAGGGAATAAAAAACCAAATGTTTGTACCGTATAGATCCCACAATATAGTGCAGATCAACACATAAAGAAGAAAGATTTTAAAAAAGTGGGTTGGGAGGAGGCGAGAGGAAAAGGGAACCGTTCTTCCCTTCGGCGCCCCGTTCTGGGATCGGCTCTCGATCCAGTCGTCTCCGGGCAACGATCGATCGCTGAACGTCCAATTAGAAAATCAATTGTGGTCGTCAATTTGCCCATCATGGCGAGACCCATTTGGGTTGGTTAGCTTCGATCTCGATCACTCGCCGACAAAGGGGGCTCGAGGGAATAAGAGGGGGAAGGAAGCGATTGGAGGGGGAAACAATCTCCAGAATACAACGAAAATGGGGGAACTGATTTACCGAAACGACAATAGTAACAGCAAAGTAAGAAAAGAAAGAAAAAGAAACAGGGCCGAATATCGCATACTAATGTACACGGTCTTGCTCTGTGAGTAAAGAGTATGTGACAACAGAATCATTGTATTGTTTCGAATGTAAAAAGGGGAGCAAAGGAGATGCCCATAGTTTTATCGAAGACCATCAACAATAAATCATAACGAATAAGACAAAAAGATAAATGGAACGTCAATTTCAAGGACTTAATAGCGTCATGGTGTCGTAATCATTCTTAGACATGAGTCGGAGAGTCGGAACATTCGAAAAACTTGGAAATAGTTGTCTGTGAATTTCGGCCGTGTGTCAACTCGGTCCCCATTTGTAAACAGCTTACGCGTTGATGGCTTGAGAACAATATAGGAAGGAGAAAGAAGGGGGGGGGGGGGAAAGCTAAAAGTGTCAAATAAAAAAGAAGGAATATGGACATAGAATTACATAAGATCATCTAGAAAGAGAAATTGTAGGTATTGATGATCACACAGCTGGAAAACTTTCCAGTTTATATTCCAATATCCAATACATATGTATATCCTATATCTATATGCTCTCTCTCTCTCTCTCTCTATATATATATATATATATCTATATATCTATCTATCTATCTATATATATATATATATATATATATATATATATATATATATATATATATATATATATAGTGTGATGATGCTGATATTCCTACCGTACGCCTCTGTAATCTTAAATGAAATTATAGTTGGGACAATGTAGATAACAGAAGATGTCGCATGAAACCGGCAGAGTTGTGAAGCTTTCGACCGTGGTCTTCCTCAGCTTTAATATCTGTTTGTGAAACGAATTATATGTTTTTGAGAATAGCAATTCTGGAGTCATAAACACAATATATCAAATATAAGTTGAGCATGAGTTAATAGTTACATGGCATACTTGGCAATATTTTTTGGCACTTTGCAACACATTCAACAATGTGTAACTGTAAATAAGTATATAGTGAGTATATGTAGCATACAAACATATCATACAATAAAAATTATCAAAAAACAGATATTAAAGCTGAGGAAGACCACGGTCGAAAGCCTCACAACTCTGCCGGTTTCATGCGACATCTTCTGTTATCTACATTGTCTCAACTATATATATATATATATATATATATATATATATATATATATATATATATATATATATATATATATTTGTGAAAGAAGTCACCACTACAACAGCTTTTTGGCTTCTCCTGGATAATTTTGCATATGTGAGATATGAGAAAGTAAGGAGAAAATCGGTGCGTAGCTTTGACATTATTATTCCTCTTACTGTTCCTCCTTTTCGGAAAAGCGTAAGAGTTGAAAAATTGGTCCCGGCGGAGACCAATTTTTCAACTCTTACGCTTTTCCGAAAAGGAGGAACAGTAAGAGGAATAATAATGTCAAAGCTACGCACCGATTTTCTCCTTACTTTCTCATATCTCATATATATATATATATATATATATATATATATATATATGAAGAGTTTGTTCGCAAAAACCGATAAGTCCATATTTGCCAAATGGAGATATTTGCGATTAAAGGTCAAGAAAAATGAAGAGAATGATAAGAAAATTTTTGCTTCTTTTGACCATAACTTCAAAAATGTACCTTTATATGTAGTGGCCAATATATCTTTATTTTGTACTTTATGACATAGACCGTACTTCAAAATCTTCAAAGATGCACTTATCGGTTTTTGCAAACAAACCCCTCATATATTATATTATATTATATATATATATATATATATATATATATATATATATAATATATATAGGGCCTATCCTATATATATATATGAGTGTACCTGGATGGTGGCTAAGGTAGTCTACGGATCCTGAATAGGGAATGATCTTACATGGGATTTTTGTTCTAAAATCCTGATAAGAATAACTTGTTTCTAGACGCTTGATAAAAAGTACACGTGCAATGAGATCATATAGTTTGTGAGCAACTCTAAAAGTTTCACCCATATACTGTACAATATAAACATACAAGGGCGCGTTCAGACATTATACTGTTTTTATATTGTTTTACAGAAAGTACTCATTTTCCTGTAAGGCCTGCTCTAACGAGTGAGGAACTTGGCCGTACCATTGTTATTTTTGATGCTTCCTAATTCTAGAGAATCGCATACAGAAGGCAAGAAAGACTTTAATAAAATTCTGGTAATAAAAATGAAATGAAAACTGTACGTAATGCTCAGTTCTGTCAGGTAGAAATGAGACTGTGTATCTTTCCTATACCTCTTCTTACTCTTGGTTGATTTGTAATTTTCACTCGTTTGTTTTCTGTTAGCTAGTGGCTTAAGCCTTTAATTAGATAACTTTTCGGAAGAACGGTATACAAGTGTATACTGAGGACTGTGTAGTCGCCGTTCGTTTATCAAAAAATTCACAACAACGTTTAATTTCCTGTAATGGATAACAGCACTTAGAGCGCACGTGCCTTATCGGTACATGTACCTGAGGATATTAGATCTTTGTGTTTGCACTTCTCTGTATTGATTAACGACATCATCGAGTTTCTCTCCGTGCTACGACGTAATCACTCGTGATCGTCAAGATAACTTTGCTGTGGTATTTTGCACTCAACCGTACAGTTACATG
The DNA here is from genome assembly GCA_033980235.1 of Diadema setosum. NCBI lineage: Eukaryota > Metazoa > Echinodermata > Echinoidea > Diadematoida > Diadematidae > Diadema > Diadema setosum. The sequence continues at coordinate 6,521,018 of CM067080.1, forward strand.
CACTGCTTCCTGATTTTGCGGAAATTGTTTGGTTCGAGTGCCATTTTACGATCTTGTACACACACACGCGCACACACACACACACACACACACACATTCATAATGTTGTACATGATGAAAAGTACGATGGGACGTACAGTACTCGATTAATCTTCATTTATACGACCAATATTACCACTTAAGGCTGTTTGAAAACCAAACACTGAAACAACAATCTCAGAATGTAAGCACTATACATTAGCCATTCTACAAAAGGAAGACTTTCCCATTTTCTTCTTCGGTTATCAGTCACGTGATAACATGAGCTGTTGCATTTTTAAAGGAAGAATAATACCCATTTACTCTTTCAAGTTGTTTGGGCAATTTTGAAGAAAACCTGCGTGTAGTTGACGCTGCATTCAACATGTTTTCCGACTTAAAATGACTCCTCAATATCAACTAAAGACAAACTGATTCAAAGCCCTTCTTCGACCTTTGACATCGACCTTGACTGTGTTATACGACATGTGAAAAAAAAAAACCTGCGAAAACGTCAGCTGCCTATGACGAATGCTATGTTATCTAAAAGTTTAAGAATGATGAAAAAAGATACATGTATCCCAGCACTTTTAATCAACGATAGGGAAAGTCCACTGGATTTAATCATCTCTTTAGTGTAAACTGAGAAATGGTACTGTATTCCTCAAAGTTCTCTTCTAATACAATATTTCGAAGCATATATATATATATAAGCACCGTGGCAAAATACATAACAAAACCAAAATAGTAAAAGAAAAAAGAAAACAAATGAGGAGATAATTGTCGTCCACAGCAATAAAACAAAATTTGAAAATGCATTTAAGACTGCTGTAAAATTCTCATGGGGGACGTTTTAGAAATGACACGATTTTATGTGACACAGAAAAAGAAATTATGATTGATAGAAAAAAAGATAAACAGCTTGTATGGGGGTACAATTCTCCTCAAATGCGACGTGACACGAATGAAATCGTATTGTTATTCATGAGTTCATGAAACGTGTTTCGAATGCTTCATTCATTGGGGAAATTCGAAAAGACGTAAAGTAGCAGTTAGATCCTGCAGTACCAAGATAATCAGGAGAAGAAAATGTTATAGGTGATGAAAATGGATATACTGGATAAAAGGAAACATTAGGCACCATTGCGGATTTAATCCCTGAACATGCTGAAGAACACCGGGTGCATGGGACTCTCCGCTTGCCCGAGGATATATTTTCGAACAGCGCGTAGACGAAAAGTGCAATCGATTGGACGTCTAATTTGAATGACTTTAGGGTTTGAGTAGTGAGTTAAGGACGTGTCGCGAACAATGGAAGGTGTAAGGAGAAGGGAAGAAAAAGAGAAGGAGAAATTGACGAGACGTTAGCGATGGCACGAAGTGTCTTGAAGACCCTATACTCTTTTAACATAGAACAGCGCAGAAACAAAATTTCGCTATTTACTCCGTACAGATGTGTTTCTCTCCGTTCTCTGTAGAATGGAATAGACGATCGTAGTGGCTAGAATAGTTCTTGCATTTTTTTTTTCCATTTTTGTCCTGCCTCAGACATTTACGCTGCAGTTCACTTTCATGTAAAATCAAATGGAGTATAGAGATGACAACGTCTGGGTGTACATTTGGGTGTACACATGATATGCACACCTATTGCAGACGTTGAATTTGAGTACAGTTATGTAATATATATATATATGTATATGTTATATACATGTAACACACATATATTATATATTACATATATATGATATATATACATATATTATATTTGTGTGTGTGTGTGTGTATGCGTGTGTGTGTGTGTGTGTGTGTGTGTGCCTTTGAACGCATTTCAAACAAACATTATGACTCGCGCTGATGGAAATCTAAAAAGGATATATATTATGTATAAATGCACATGCACATTATGTATATAATGTATAAACATATACATAATAATACACACATAAACGTTATATCCGCTTTTGACATTTCATGCAGCAATGATACCAGTGATCACAATTAACACTAGATCGAACAATTATCTTTGCAACAGCAGATCATATTTCCTCAATTCTCCCTCTCCCAACCCCCCCCCCCCCCCCCTCCCCTCTCCTCCGACCGATGCAGTTTCTTCCTTGCGCCATTTCCTGGGGGCCAAATTGGTATCGATGACACAATTTTTCTACAGGCTACGATCGAACGTTTCTGTACACTCAGGTATTTTTTTTTTTCCTTTTTCGAGGACCTGACATGCCGTTTCCACTTCGTGTAATCATATGAGGCTTCCCTGGGAGCAAACGAACCTACAACGCACAACTTGCTAATGAGAATAGAGATTTGTTCGTGTCCAAAAATGCAAAATGTCATTTTTACGTGTCGCTTGCTTCGTCAAAAGGTGTATGCATGCACACAGGAAACAGGATATCTGGATTGATGTACGAGATGCCTGATGCGTCTAACGTGACTTCTGATTTGGCCAAACGTGGTTCATGTGGTGACAGCGTGTGTTTATTTTTGCTTTCCATTTCTTTTCTTGTATATGTTCAGGTTGATTGCTTTATTTTACGAAGCATCGTACGTACAATTATGCAACAAACGAGAACAAATTATTCGAGCATTTGTCTGTACCATGAGTTACTACAGTTATAGTGTCATCAAATTATCCTGCGCACTGGTGCTTGCACAGCACAATGGATACACACACTGACGTCCAATGTGTCTTTCATTAATATGAAAGAAAAAACAACCCAGAGATGTATGATATTGCTGACTTAATCTGTAATCTTTTCCTTCTTAGGAAAAACGTTGAAAATAATTATGTCAAAAGTACACACACAAAAAAATAAAGTCCCAAACTCAAATAACGTTTATGGCATATGAACAAAGGGCAGGAAACTACATAAAACATGTAACAATATAAAACAAAATTATCATTGACCGTTAGTACACTTTTTTAACCTTTAAAAGTTCCATAATTTATGCCGTATTTTATGCACACAACTGCAACCTGTGCCTCCGTGGTTCTGCGGTTGTCAATACATTATACTTCCCCTCTGGCTACACACTTGTCCCAAGACAGACACATGTATGTAATGACCACAACGCAGTTGCCTTCGTGATACTGCATCAACATGCTTACAAACTTATATGGATGGATGTACTCACGTTTCCTATCCAAATCATCTCCCTATATACATTACACTTCGGCCCTCTCTCTATTTCCCTTCCTTTTCTTTTTTTTTTCAAGATGGATGTTTGTTCTCTTCTTTTCTCATGCAGATCTTGCGTAGCATCTTTTGTCTCCAGAACATGTCACTGAGATCAAGCATTTGATGAAAACAAGTATCTCATGTTTCACATTCAAACCATCTTGATTTCTTTCGAGGCTTCGAAATAATGACCATTTATGATTATGTTACAGACTTGTTTCGATCAGTGCGGTTACATGTGATGTACATGTGATATGTCTGGGATATCTCGTCATGCATACCAAACCACGCCTACACATGTTCATGATGTTTGCAAATTGCACAACCCAAATCTAGTCATATCAAAAATGAAAATGAATGTCCACATCAAAGGCATTAGAATCAGTACTATCTTTATCTGTCAATCTCATTTTTGATATACACAAACTATGACAGTACTATAACTTTAACTCTATAATATTTCATGTTTTATATAAAAATGATACCTATCATATACCTAAATTGCCTGCACTGTATCTGCTTCAATACATGTTAAAAGCGCTGCTTATCTACAGTTTGGTGATGTATAATACCTCAGTCTCAAGCAATATCGAAGGTTTGATTATATAGTGCGAATAGATATAATGGCAACGTTTTGCCTGCATGAAAACTAGAAAAACAAAATGACTGAACGAGGATCAATTTAGCCTCAAACAGTGTGCACTAATGATCAAAACACTGACGTGCTCCCGCACCATGTTTTTCTCTGGGCATCCACCTCATCAATCTTCCACTTTCGAAGCCTTTTTTTTTTTTTAAAGTCTGCCTCAGTCATGTTTTCCTCAATTTGACTGAAAATCTGTGAGATACAATCATGAAAACATAATCATGTGCCCTTCACTAAACGCTAATTACGCTTTTCTGATGAAACTAAGGAGCTGTAAGCAGCACTCACGAGTGAAATAAACAATGTGGATGACGCAAGAGGTATAGAGATGTATCATATGCATCTGATAAACAATCGGATGTTACGTAAGAACAAAAGATAAAGACAGATATGAAAATATATGGTACTTAAAGGATCGTATAGTTTTGGTTGATACCTAACTTCAGGTTTTAAACATTTTTTTTTTTCGCGAGATAATGAGGAACCTCTTATGAAATGTGAAAGAGCATGCAATTCCAAGAGAAATTCACCATTTTGTTCATTTGATTAAAACTCACTTTGAAATGGCTGAGATATCCAAAATAGAGCGGTCATAATAAAAGATGGGACCTACCTTTAATTACGATTGCTTTATCTTACTTTGTTTTTACATGTCTCAGCCATTTCAAAACCGATTTTCATCAGATAAACTATGACTTCCTCATAGAATGATATGCTCTTTACTATTTCATAAGTGGTTTCTTGGGACAGTATTTCCCAAAAAAAGTTTAAAGCCCAATCCCCCATCTCAATCAATACTACTATACTATCCCTTTAACAGAAATACAGAAAGATAGAGTAGGAGAGAGAGAGAGAGAGAGAGAGAGGGGGGGGGTATGGCTAGAATGTTAGAGGCGAAGAAACAATGCATGTATGTTAATGAAGAGAAAAACAAGTAACTCCACTTCTATGAGGCTTTATCTCTCCAAGACTAAAGCGGATGAGTTATGCATACAGATCCGATGACGTGGGGATACCGTGGAGTAGGAGGACTGGTCCGGCTCGGATGTATTCGAGATTCGAGAACTCAGTAAAGAAATGTGTACGGCCTTATCACTGATCTATTTATATGTAAAGTTCACATACAGCCAAAGAATCACGACTAGCGAAGAACGTTACCGATGAGCGAACGCCTCTATGCACATAGATTTTCGCCGATGGGCAATTCTATTCTAGCAGGCCTGCGGTAGTCGAGGTTTTCGAATGTACAGCGAAAGAAGGGCTCTTCAATGTGGTGAATCTTCTCTTCCCACGCTACTTGGTGTTAAAACATGTAAAGTATGTAGAAAGAAAACATCGTTAGGGAGGCATTTTGCTATGAAAAATATGATTATGTGTTTTTATTGACAATGAAATCCTATTTGATTTCAAGACACCTGTCGGCTTCCCGCTTTCAAAATATTGGGCGAGTTAATATTTGTTTTTTGGTGGAACCTTACAAATCACGTGCAATGTTTAAGTGTTAAAAAAGAAACAGAAACTTCCCAGTGCAGAACAAATTTATTCGTATTTGTTCATTTACTTTTACTTGGTTATAAACAAGTAACCTACTCAAATCTTTTGTTCGCTTGTCTGACTGATTTTATTTTCGTCATCATAATTTCCCACATTGATCAAATCAATTTTCAGTATTAGATATCACAGTAAACATCAATAAAGGGATACATTATTAGAAGAAAGAAAATAAACGTGTACATTATCTCCATTATCAAAATGTATACTAATTGCATTATCAAAGTAGTGAATGATTAACTGGGAAACTATGCAGAAAAAGGACTGCCACTGCAAGCCGTTGCTTAGTACGTAAGTTTCACATCTTGATTTTTTTTTTCAACAAATCGCATGGTCCTGCGATGAGAAAAAATCGAAAGTATAAAGATCTGTATCCTGGGTGACAAAATGGCGCCTCTTCCAGGTAGCCAAGAAACATAGTTTAGATTCCCCACTTTTTTTCTATTTTTTTTTTTAGAATGATGGATTTATTTAATTATCTATCCCTATTGCCAATTAATTTCGCATTAAACATCCTGACACGCAATAATAGGTGAATAGGTGTGATAACGTGATCTTGAGATCTATCCGAAGTCACGCATCACATGCAAACCGCCCTGAATATTAACTTACGATGACGCAAGTTGTTTAAAGTCCGTATTATCATGCCTATTTTTTCTTCTTTTATTCCGTAGAGCTCTCTTTCTTTTCTCGTTTTTTTTAAACTTTTTTTTTTACACATTGCTAATGATAGTAATGTCTTATATTATCCAGGGCAGCATCTTCAGTGTTGCCACTGCTCTACCAGAGGGCCCTACAATTATTATTACCCTGGCTTTGCCAGGTACTCATTTATAAACCTGGGTCGAGTGGGACATGGTTGGTAAAACATCTTGTCTAAGGATAAAAACTCTGGGAATGGAACTCGGGTCCTCCGATTGGGAGTTGGGAATCATACCCACTATGCCACAGCTCCCCCATTGACTCTGCTTGACGCATATCAAGGCTTTTGTATCTTACACATCCTCAGAATAAAATCTGTTTGTCCTTCATATCGTAAACCCATGCCATTTTGGTGTGTACGCCAACACCTCAAAAATAACGAGCTCTTTGCATGTGATGTGTGACGTCAATGCTTATTTGATGTTTTTCTCCACAATTCACATAAATATCTCGGGTAAACTCTGTCCTAAATCACACATACATATGCAGGCTGCGTGTTTAACTTAGCAATGCGGGTTACTATTTATTTGGTAATGTCGGTCAGTGATCGTACTCAAAACGAATTTCCTTCTTAGGTACAAGCCAAGTTTAGACAGGTTTCATTCGTGGCAAACCAAGACGCGGTTCCCGTTGGCACAGAGTCAGCATCAGTTTACATATATCCTTCTAGACGTTAGGTCCAGTCGTCATTACCATAAGTGGGTATCGGTGACAGGACAATAAGCCACTGGATTCGTGCCCTGGAGTAAAGATCATTCGTCACTCCAAATCCCACGTGACAGAGGCCTTACATATCGAGATGAAACCACCCATGTGTTAAAGGCACAATTTACTATTTGCAGATGAAACAAAGACCCAGCATTAGTGCTTCAAAATAGTTCTAAAATGTGAGTCAAGGATAGAAACAACCAATATAAAAAGTTGAATCAGTGTGATCAATGTTAAGTATTGTTGAATACACAAAATGTGAACAATAGTTAGACTGTACTGTTAAAAAGTGTTTCCAGAGTTAACCGTCTACAGTTACTTTTGGTTTATTGAGAAAAACAGTGACATCTCCTTATATTTTAGGCTTTTTTGCAAAAATTTTATATGGTAGGATATTTTGTGAAACAACTGACCTTTTACACATTTGCATAAAATGTGATATCTTGAACATTTTTGAAATCACTGCTCCCAAAGGTAAACAGGACCTTTACACAAAAGAGAAGTATTGCCTGCGAAGGGAACGTTAAATGTCTGTATACGTACACTGATAAAATGATAAAAAGGTTCAAGCCTTAGGAAAATTGTGTTGTAAAAGAGCATTCATATACAAACGATATTGTCTAACATTGCCCTCATGAACTTCTCTCTTTACCTGAGGGAATATGGTGGGGTGAGGCTGAGATGATGAAAGTTATCATCATTTCTGGCGAACGGGGAAAGGCGTTTAGGGTGGGGGAGAAGAGCGTTTAATTTGTGCCGATTGCATCTTTTGGGAAAGAGAACATTGGTGCCTTCGAGGGAGGAGGAATACGCCAACATTCAGACTCATCTAATGAGAAGGTCTGCACGTTATTGGATGCCACTGAGACCAGAGAGAAGACAAAATGAGGCGTACACTTGTAATTCGAGTCAGATTATGCATTACCTTTCTTCCATATAGCATTCGAAGTCCCATCTCGGTATTTGCTCATTAAAAGGATCAAACAACAACAACAACAACAACAACAACAACAACAACAACAACAACAACAACAACAACAACAACAACAACAACAACAACAACAAAAACCTGAGGGGTAATGTTTCAGGTTGTAATAACAGAGAGAGAGAGAGAGAGAGTGAGAGAGAGAGAGAGGGAGAAAGGGAAAAGGAGAGATTGAGAGTAGACGGTGTTACAACTTTTTATACCTCGCTTGCAGAAGTAGTGAATATTCCCTTAAAAAAGCGATAGAGCATTTACAATTACCATACACACTTGGTTACCCTCCTCTGAAAGCGAGTATTACAGTCCCCTAGAAGCGACCTATATCTATCAAGAATATAAAAAAAACACCCTTCTCCCCAAACATATTGTTTGGAATACCATGTAAATCTTTAAGCTTCTTAAGAACATTACGACGACAACAACGACAACAACATCACAGAATCCATCCTGGGGGAGGCAAAACGACCAGGCGAGGAAAATGCACAATGCACTCATTGAATTATCTGCTTTCACAATAAATTTTCTCTGAAAAGAACGATCACATGAAAACAAGATTTGCATCACTTGCATAGCGCCAGCATCCCTTTGAGTATAATCGCACTCCCACCTAGTTTCATCCGGCAAAATCATTCATGTTGGCACACGACGATTCCAAAATGTTACAGGATATGGCGTGACTTGGTAAAATATTCGGGCATGGAAGAATTCTCGGTACCAGTCTTCCGTTTGCACAGGTGCCATTGTGGCAGAGTTAAAGAACTACATTGGAATACCCATCACGTATGGCATGGGAAACGCGTATATCCGGTGTGCAGCGTTCAGGGAATGATGTCATGTCACATGACATACGAAATTTGACAACGAAGAAGTCGGAACTTGGGCATGTTGAAGTGGTGTATATATACACGTCGTATGTCTCTGTTACTTATCTGTTACTATCGCTCATGACGTAACTTGTTCTTTGATTGAATTGTACGCTCTCTCTATTCTGCACAGCAGATATCTGTTTTACTTTGTTACTCATTTACTTGTTTTCTTTTATGAATTAATCCTTCATTTATGTATTTTCTTGCGGTTTTTTGTTTGCTACTTACAAAAACTGATATTGCTTTAACTTCTGTAGCTCTATCGTTGAGTTGTCTTTGAATTTTCCCTCACTCATTTTTAAAAATCTTTTTTATTTATTCATCATTTATTTATTCATTTATCTTTTAGAGATGTGCAAGTCAAAATGAATACATTTTATGGCTTTATGATCTTTTTTCCCAAGCTGCAATATACTAGTATCCGTATGTTGGGTCCTCATCACTGCTCAACAAGAATCCAGTAATTTGAAGGTCAAATATTTACGCAGTGTTTCGAGGGGAGAAGGAAAAAAAAATGAATTGTCGAGTAAGAATGATATGGCCGATGTGAAAGAGGAAAAGAGAGGGAGAGGAAGTGGAGGATAGATGGACAGATAGATAGAAAAGAGAGAGAGAGAAAAAAAATGGCGGGTGAGATATATGGATGAAGGGAGAGTAATGGTTGTACGGCCACGTAATTGTTTTTAAATCTGCGCAAATCATCCTCAGCGGTTTCGGCGAAGCATAAATTAACCTTTTCTACCCGCACAATAACACTTCTGGCCATTACCTCTACGACATCAATGGCCTTATAAAGCGCTTTCGTCAGTACGGAATATCCTGTCATTTATTATTTTTTTTTCTTGTTGGACTTCAATAATGGTCAGCTGAATCTCGAGTAGGAGGGGCAGGGTGAAGTGCGTGCAATAACAGGCGTTTAATCTCTGTGCATTGGCTGCTACCCTGTAACTATATTGGGCGGCCTGTTTATATGATGTATCACGCGTTTGAAAGATGTATAGTTGTTCGTAAGAGACCTGAAGGTCATTACCTTCTGTTCAATATCCCTCCCCATTTTCTTTTTCTATCATATCTAAGCGTTATGCATGGAAAAAAAATAATGTACACTATCAACTCTACTATACCACTTCAATTCAGTTCAGTTCAATTCAATTCAATTCAATTCAATTCAATTCAATTCAATTCAATGCAATTCAATTCAATTCAATTCAATTCAATTCAATTCAATTCAATTCAATTCAATTCAATCCAATTCAATTCAACTCCGATGTATCAAATTAGATTAAATCAAAACAAAACAAAAACCATTACGAAAACGAAAAAGTCACGCTTGAAAAATGAAAACGTGATGAACATCAAGATTACTATTTTAGCAACGTGCACAATAAAATCAGGCAAACATCTCAAACATGCCAAGAATTGCATGGCTAGGTGACGGCCATCAATCTTCGACATTACCTCTTTTCGGGGAAAAATGTATGAAGTCATCACCACCGCTGTCAGGTCCAACCTTGCCAATTACCATGTAACGACAAAAAACAAAAAACAAAAAACAAAAAACAAACAAACAAACACACACGAAAAAAACAACAACAAAACATCGATTCAAAACTACACAAGGGCCAAGCAGACACAAATGAGCAAAAGTCTTGAATATTATCTCACATCTTTTTTTCAACTTAAGGCCTCTTAATAATCTTCTTTATTGGGGAACGGCAAATCAGAGATGAGCTACATTACGATTCTAGAGTGAGTGGCAGGTCGTGAAACATCGCCACCTTGGAGTGACATTTCAAGATGCAAAGAAGTTGTCGCATAGGACATTCTAAGCACCTGTCTAACGAACGAGAGTTGACAAGCTTTAGATTGAGTGTTTCTTCTTGGCAAACACAGCGTCCTATAGCTGTCTGACACTATTAAAGGAAATATTCGCCCTCGCTGTGCGTTTGATGTCAGACATTGTTTGATTTCTACTTAATGAAAGATATGATGATATACAATCGAGCTCCCCTATCACTATACCTCACAATTTTGACGGGGATACGATATGTTAATGACTTTCCGTGATATTCCCTTTTCGCTGTAAATGATCCGTCTGTGGCTAAGCTTAGGAAAAAAGAAAAGTGATACAGCGTTCACGTCTGGCGTAAACATTGCGCCAGACCTGTGAATCCAAATGTAGTCATATTCTCTATTGATAATGAATCAAACTGAAAACGACACCACTCAATCCAGTCTACTATATCCCGCGATAGTTCGAAGATGTAAACAGGTATAATATAATGAGTTTAAAGGTGGCCATGTTGATCTCGAAATGGAGAATCAAACTCAGTGAAATATCAAGTGACAGCTCGTGATATGAGTATATCAAAACGAGACAACGCATCACATTCACTCGATTTATCTTCACATTTATGATGGAGCGTCTTCCATATACCATTATAGGGGTTCAACGAAATAGAAAGAAACCATTCTTGTTTACTCTTAACCATCATAATCTTTAGATAGAACTCAGTGAAATAATAGTGGAATCAGTGAAATAATAGGAAGTATAAAATTTTTGGGCCAAGCTGCTTTTGGTGTCAATAGTTGTGATATAAAGCTTTGACTTCCATGTGTGAAGAAGGTTGCTTGCTTTTTCATATGTTTTAAAGGAAGGCGTTGCTTAACGCCTGCATCTAATGCGTGTACTTTGAACATCACAAAGTCAGATCGATAAAACGTGTTTGCAATTTGCTCCGGGCATATTCGGTTTAATCGATCGCAGAAGACGGAGAAGTTTATCGAATCATGAGTGCACATTTTTTTTTCCTCCAGTGAAAGAAAACGGTGTTGTCCCGGTTCTTCTTTCTCTCTTGTAATCACTTTTTCTCACGGAAAGAGAAGATAAGTATTTTCAGCCATAAGATTTCAAGAAAAAAAGTGTGACTCCGCAAAAATGTGTGACGACAACGAACAAAAAGAAAAAGCCAAAAAGCCAAAAAGCTCCCTTTCTACAGTCTGGGAATTTGTTCCTTTTCGTAAAATACTGACATATATAGTTGTCATGAAAACGACCTCTAGGTATATGTGAAGATCTATTTTAGTTCTATCGCTCTGCAGAGTTGCAGTCTTGGTCGCAGTTTTATAGAGGAGAAGTAGTGTCAAAGGTTACTGGAGATGACACAAGAATGATAAATCTTCTGCTTGTCTCGAAGGAACGGATATGTTCACATTTATATCTGTGTTTTCTCTTTACGTTGGTTTTCAGACGATTTGACTTGGGAACACTATTTAAGCATGAGTATGTTCAAAGACATACCAACGGAAATATAAGAGGAATTGGAGGAAGGAACAAACAATTTAATTCTACCAAAGCTTAGTTTACCACTTCATTTCGTAAGTCTACCTGAACATTTAAATCCACTTTCAATGCTAATGGCTATATCCAATGTAAGGCCTATTTGAATCAATTATAAAGTAGTCTTCTCGGTTTGGACTTGTCGGGCTAGCAAGCATATCGAAGAAAACGGGGCTAATCAACCGTACACGATCTTTTCGTGTAATGACATATGATTTACCATAATCACATAGTGCATCATTTACTGCAAAGTGATAACCATCAACCTCCCTGTGTTGAAATTGCAGCTTTAGAAGTTAAACCGAGCCAATGAGCAAATGAGAATTCTGTCTACGTATTGCTCATCAACAGACAATGAATTGACGTCATAAAGTCAGGAAAATTATGTTTTAGGAGAAACTGACATTTCAGAAGACACGTGCGAGGTTTGAGAATAAAGTGAACGGAACCATGAAACCCACTTTCGTGATATAAACTCAGGAATCATGGCAGAAATCTTGAGCTTGTATCATTATGCGAATCCAGACAACAATTATAGATGATCTCCTAGCGGTAGATTCACAAGATTCTACGAAGATTCTACGAAAAAACTAATTATGTGTCGACTTGAGACAATGACAACTCGAACCCTGCAGGCAGATTTAACCACTAGGTGGTCAGTCTAAAATCACTAGGCAGAAAGAAGACACCATGAGAGGTATAACGAAAAGAAAGAGGATCGCAGGAACGAGAAGATTCGATGCGGCGGAAAAACAAAGAGTGACTTACCGGACTACGCGGGGGAGAGATGGTGCGATGGCTGGTCGGTAATTTTCTAGCACTACAGTTGCGACGACGTTTTATTCTCGCTCATCTCAAAACCTTGACTGATCATGTAGTGCGCTCGAAGAGATGCAGGCATCCTCCCGACGAGCCGTGACTCTCCTATTGCCATGGCAACGAGATTAAGCGCCGCTCCCTCCTCCTCCTCCTCTTCCTCTTCCTCCTCCTTCTTTCCCCCCTCCTGAATCACGGCAAAAACATCCTTCCGTATGCATGGAAAAACAGTTGCAGCTGTATTGAGCGAGGGACGCAGCCTAAAAAACAGAGAAAAAAAAAGTCTAAAAGACACCACCTTTCCACTCGCCTGAAGACTTGCGCAGACGTTCGCTGATCAGCGAGCATTACATATGGCATACCCACTCGGTCTCACTTGTACGTGTAGCCTTTATACGAGAACGTTAATACGCAGTTTGTCATGTACGTCGAACAAGATCTTTTCATCCGTTCCCTATTGATTGGCGGCCGGACTATTGCTGCTCACAATGCCTGGAGAGATTCCTTTTCATAAAGTACATCGGTATAAGAAGCTGAACTGTAAACAATTCGATGGATTCAGCCGAGTACAGTCTTTTTCCGCTATGAAAAACAAGAGTAATCGCCTGGGAAGTTTCTGTTTATGCATTTGTATAAGAGTTTCATACTGTGCTATAAACCATAGTCGTTGATAACGCGTATACTGTGTCACCATGGGAGATAGGGAAGTACTTTTTTTTTTTCTTTTTCAAATAGGTTAATCCTTTCTCGACATAAAAAAGTTCTTGTTGTTTGATCTACCTATTAGATTAACATACTGTCTTTTCGAAATGACAATCGAACGCATGTTATTCACGTTTTTAGCTTCATTTTGATGTAAGATAATAAAAAGAATAATTCAGTCATTCAATCTGATATGCAAAAGCTTCGTGAATTTGATTTATCCTTGACTTTTGGTGTTCAATAAATCATGTGGAAGCATCGGTTTTCAAAATGTTTTCCAAAATTTCAGGTAATCGAAAATGTTGCTTTATACGCTATCGAAAACCATTAAAGAGAAAGATACGAGAGAGAGAGAGAGAGAGAGAGAGAGAGAAGGGGGGGGGGAGGGAGAGAGAGGAAGAGAGAGAGGAAGACGGACAGACAGAAAGGAGACATTTGCTTCCCACATCAGTAACCCTGGCAACAACATCCACTTTCCCAACATTTTTACAGGTGAATACTGAAAAAAAAGGTATTTCACCTCCAATTATCGTTAACGTGACAAAACGCACAGCGTGAAATTAAACTCCATGATATTACGAGATGAGCTGAGATTCCTTTTATTGTTATCATTATTGTTTTTTGGTGTGTTTTTTTTTTTTGCTGGACCAGTTAATTTGCTAATTTCCTGGACCTACTTATTCTATTTCGCTTGATCTCCTGCGTTAAGATTTTTCATCACAAAATAAATCCAGATTGCCGAAACATTACCGTAGAATGAAACGATTGAGAGGAAACTCGTGTCCAAAAGAGGCAGAACTTGTTGGGAGCGTATACAAAGGAAACAGATCAAGCGTGACCTCACGCAGATAAAGAGATGTGAGTGTGCACATTCAAAATGTCGACAAGTTGGTTAAGATGGTCTCTTGTGCCGTCAAGACAACAACATCAACAGCAGCAGGAGCAAGTAGAACAACCCAGAAAGTCATGGCGGTGACGTCATTAATTTTATGTGATGCTTCGCATCCACTTTGGTATATAGACGGCTGTTACGTCACTCTAAATTCGTTCACTATCAACAGACAAAGGGCAACCATTACTAGTTAAATGTCAAGAGTATTGTAAAGCACTGGTACTGAGAAAGTTGATTACATGAGACCTCTTTCTCTAGATCCATACTATATCTAATTAGGAGCTTTGTACATTCATTTTCTCTATACAAAATGTACTTTCATTTACTTGCAATTGTATGTCCTTTATTGGATAATATTCGTTATCAAGGTTCGTTAATATGAATCTTATTCCGAAGCTCTTCTTTCTGAAATATACATATCCTCTATACCTAGATGTTCGTTAACTAAAAAATTGATTAGAGTTCGCTAATTGGGACATTTGTGGACTTATTCCGAAGATTCGTTAAGGTTTGTTAACCTGAAAATGCTAAGCGTACCCGAACGAACCTTCGGAATTTTATACGAACCTTATTATCAATTTGTTTTTACTCGTCAAAACAGCGTATACAGCGCCATGCTCAAATCAGCGACCCATAAACGGGCTGAAAATATTTCAGAGCCATTATGCTATATGCACTGAACACAGTACGAATGATATAGCCGCAACAACAAAAACAACACGATCAATCACAACGAACACGACAGCAACAACTGTGGCATTGGTTTTATTTCCATCATTCCTGTTTACTTACGTCAATAATCTTTCATTGAGATAAGTTCATAGGAACAATAACAAAAGTGTCCTAGAAAGCTCTGCTTCAAGTAAACTAAAAACAACGATCTTTTTCAATTCAATTCATATTTCATTCCATTTATTTCATATACATATCACCGTCTTTGGTAACAGAAAATAAGGTAGGCAAAACTATAATGTGAAATGACAAGAGTAGACAGTAAATTGTGGAACCTTATGGTAATTACACGTTATCCTGAAAACTGAAGTGATCAAAGTGAAGTTAACTATACGCAAAATGCGAAAAACTGAGGGAACTACTAAAAAGATAAAGCTTGTATAGACAGGCGTTTCTTCCACGAAACTTAGATTTCCCCCGCTCTTTGTTTCTTGGTGAAGAAAACAAGTTATTGATGTAAGATTTGTCAAATGACAGAACAGACCCCCTCTCCTGGGTCATCTCACAAGCTAGACCATGTAGATACCCACGAGTCATACGGCCAACGAGCTAGAGTCATGCACCCACGTGTCACGAGCCACGAGCCACGAAAACAGACCAGCGAGCAAGACATTAGTGTATGGCTCGTGGATCGTATAGCTCGTGCGCCTATTTTACCTGACACCGAGCTCATGGGCCTTGTGCTTGTAAAGCCCGCCGCACACTATTACTCACGACTATACGACCGACAGACTTTGGATCTGAAGTGAACAAGAAAGTCTACTCTGAGGCTATAATACAGTGATTTATTTCGGATTCAAAGTCTGTCAGTCGTAAGGTCGTGAGTCGTATGGTGTGCAGTGGGGTTAAGGTCTAGCTCGTGGGCTGTACTACTCGTGAGCTGTATACGACTCGTGGCTGTATGACTTGTGAGAGTCTGACGTGCGCCCAAACCCCTCTCCCTCCGCCTCCCTCCTCTCCCTTGTTCCTGTTGTGGTTCTCTCACTCATTTGTATTCTCACGCCTGTCAACAGGAGAAGTGTGTGTGTTTGTGTGTGCACTTGTATTATGTGTGTGTGTGTGTGCATTAGGGGAGAGATGCGGGTCGGTGCGTCCTTGTCAACACTCACAACTTCGCACCTGCAGTGTCACAGTGGGAACATTGATGACGGTGTATAACGTTGTACCTTTCAGACCTGTGAGCATTTCTGAAGGTGCAACTTTGCACCTTTCTGGTCTGAAAGGTGCAAAATTTCACCCGTAAAGGTGCGCCCAGTGTGACACTAATAAAGGTGCAAATTTGAACCTACTCCCACCCCCATTGGCTCATCCTGCGCGATAGGAACTCGGTTGATGGCAACAGATGAGTCTACAGATCCAAGAGTATTGTCCCGGGGAAAGTACCGAGGCCCTCCCTCAATGACTTACAAAAACCAAACCAAAGGAAAAGATTGAAATCAATTCATAGGTTGCAATTAATTCACAAAAGGCAGAAATGGATGGGAAAATTGATTGCACACCAACGTCGAGATCTATTCAATGGTTTATTTATTCAAATTCACTCTCGCGCCCCAAGGCTGAATAATGCATTCTAATGATAAGCCTCGGGGCATCTTCTTCAGTCAGTCCTGAGCAAATCTTCAGAGGAGAAGCTGAATAGAATTCATTTGTCTTTATTTCTGCAAAGAAAAATACCTGAAATATACAATCATCTTGAAAACAATAATCCATGATCTTGCACGGGTAACACAAAATACGTAAATCTATGACAATGAAATAAATGTTCATAACATAAATTGCTATTAACGAATATTCCTGCATATCATTAATATGGCTTTTCGGGATTATAGGCAAGGCACTGCAAAAAGCAATTATTATTCCTCCAAAGTTTGCTGCCGCTTAAGGAAAAAGAAGAATAAAGGTATGACGAATTTATGATAACATAAAGTATAACCTTCTGAAAATGATTTAGAACCCGAACTAAGAGTCTTGAGATTATTTCTTGACTTACCAATGGATGAAATGTTCAATTCTGTTCCCGGAAAATGGAATGTTCTCACTACTATGGCACGAATGAACAATGAAATACCAAACTAGAGGGGCCGTCAAAGGCGGCAGACCCACGCCTTTGCGGCGCTAGAGAGTAGTTGCAATACTATACCATGGGGTCAAAACTACAAGCTCACATAGAATTTCTTACGTCACTTCCACCAAAATACTCTATAACGAAAAAGAGTGCGAAGCGGTGTTCTTGACATATTATGGTGCTGCATCCAAATTTCGCCCAGAACTTCAAATTTCGCCCAGTGAGATAGTGCACTACGAAATGGAAGCATAGGCACTGCAGCAAACTTTTTTTTTTTTTTTTAATTATTGAGGAATGTTCCTCCTACGAAAAAAAAAGAAGAAAGAATCAATATTGATATTGATGTGACGACAGAAAGCGAACTTCCACAAAATCTTTACCAATTCAAAAGGACTAGTCCCTCAAATAAACGTAAATTTCGGAATTCGGAAAGTCCGTCGTCTGGGAGTTCTGTTTTCGTGTCAAAGAGCGTAGAAGCGCACGCACACATAGCGCGCATTGCGTGCACTTCTATACTCTATGTTTCGTATAGTAGCGGAAAATGTAACGAGAAAATGTTCGGAGTGGTCACCCCATCATACTATACTATGGAGTGAAAACTACAAGGTCACACAGAATTTGCAGGGGTCAACCGATTGTCACCAAAGTCTAATCGATTCTTTCCTGTCACTATCCAAACATTCCCAGAACATTTTTTGCAAAGTCGTTCACCCGTTCTCTTGTTATCTTGTACACAAACAAACAAACAAACAAATAAACAAAGAAACAAACAAACGGAAACCTTTTCATAACCCCTTGCCGATTTTCATCGGCGTGTGTAAACAAGACTGATGGCTGTGAGCTACCTGAAACGGAAAAATGGGACATTATCATGCTAATTCCGTGTTCTAAATGTCTATGCTGATACAAAGCACAAAAAATGACTTATTTACGGTAATATACATTCACTCTGATAACATCACGGAAATGCTCTTCTTCCTAAACAATTCACCAAATAAATACTGGAATCTGATCAACAATCGAATTTCCAATGCTTACCCTCAGTGGAAGGTTCTGTACCACTGCGAGATCACGGACGCCTTCATGACCTTCATGACCTGACCTGTAAAGTTCCAACGCATTTTATCTCCAAACAAAATGGTACAAATTCGTGAGGCTTTCGTGTCTCATTTGGTTAAAATCTTTAATAAAATATCACATCTTCGTGTAGCCTTCGTGTTCGGTTCGGCTTCCATCTTGTGACGGTCTGTAGGCTTTGTAGTTGCTTATAAGCTGTTTTTCCGGTGTCGATCAATTCGGGGCCTACCTGAAAATTCCATTTTCGTGTATTCATCTTTATCCATCAATTCCGGGATAATGTGGCACCAGCACCAGAGGGTGCCTTTTTTTTTTCTTGGGGGGGGGGGGGGGCAATTCCGGAGATAATGCCTGCATAAACAACAACAATAGCTAGTACTTATATAGCGCATTTCAGACTTTTTAAAGAAGAAATCCACGCCAAAAATAAATAAACTTCAAAAGAAAGAGAAAAATGTTACCTACAGAACGATACAAGAATAACAAAAATCGGGAAAAAAATAAGGAAGATATGACATTTTGAAATTTCACTTTTTTTTTTTCAAAAATAATTTCTTGACCATTTTTGTATCATTCTGTAAAGAATATTTTTTCTCTTTCTTTTAAAGTTTATTCATTTTTGCGGGTGGATTTCTTTTTCAATTTTCAATTTCAATGCGCCCTTCATATACATGTGGATTGAGAGAATGCAACAATATTCGTAGAACACATGAGTGAAAGTTTGGGGAAAATCCGACAGTCCATTCCAAAGTTACGAAATTTTATAGTTTCTGCACAGTCACTGCTGGATAAGAAGACTACTTCATAAGGAAAATAAAAGAAGAATTTCACAAAACTTTACTTTTTGAATAAAGTGCACATTTCTTCGACTTGTTACTAACATATTATGTTAAGGGTAATAGTATTCGCCCTGCTTTCTGAAAGAGAGAAGTCGAATGTTCTTTTGTTATGCTAGAAAAGTGAAAATATGTTGAATTTTCTTCATTCTTTCTTTATATCGTTGTACACATGTGACATCACAAGCTATAGTAGTCTTCTCATCCAGCCGTGTCTGAGCAGAAACTTTAAAAATTCATAACTTTTGAATGGAGTGTCCGATTTTACTCAAACTCTCACTGATGTGTTCTACTAATATTACTGCATTCACTCAACCCACATGTCTATGAAGGTAGACTTGTCCTTTATCTACCAACATAAACATTCTCATTCTACCGAGTACCCAGAGAGCAGCAGTGTGGACAAAGTGCCTTGCTGAAGGGCAAAAGAGTCGGGCTCCGCATGGGCTCGAACCTCAAAACATGTAATTCAGAGACGAGCGCTCTTATCCGCTCTGCCACGACGACACCTCATCACTATGGATGCACATTATGAATACACAATAATGTGCTTTATGCATGTGTGTATGTATAATATGCACGCACCTACACAGCTAATGCCTGTACAGCAACCAGACGCCATCCCCATTCATGAACTTTCATTGAATTCTATTTTTTCCACAGTCGCAATAAAGGCATATATATATATATATATATATATACATGTATACACACACACACACCCCACACACACACACACATATAAATATACATACATATACGCATGTATTTGTATAATATTATGTGTGTGTGTGTGTGTGTGTGTGTGTGTGTGTGTGAGTTGTGTTGTGTGTATACATGAATTACAGGGACACTTATACTACTTCACGAAGATAAGGTCTATTTTTAACTCTTTATAACACAAAATACTCTGAACAATGATGAAGGTTGAAATGTCACGTATACATGTACTTACTTTTACAAAATGAAAGAAACAAAAACAAGACATCAGATCACAAAAATAGGAACGGTATAATGAGATCCCGCGATTTCACAAGTCTCACGGCTGCCGTAAGTTCCGGATAACGTTAATGTCTACTGCATTCATTTCCGGAGGAAGGACGGGGGGGGGGGGGGGGGGCGTCTCAGTGCTCCTAAAGAGTCCAGGGGCACACTGATTCAAGCAGTCAAAACGACCGTCTAGCAAACTTGTCTGGTAGAAAGCATCACTCAAACCTCATCCCCCTCTCTGTCTTTCTCTCTCTATCGTTTTTGCTATCTATTTATTTCAATTTCTCCATCAAATTATCTGCCTATTTTTATTTACTGGTATATTACATGAAGATATTCATGTCCTTCATTAAACACTATTCTTAGTTTCCCTACAATTATCTAAACTCGTAAAACCAAATGAAATGAGAAGTCATCTTTTCGGGAAGGGGGTGGGGGGAAATGTAAATATTTTGTCTAAAGAGCCCGTGCTCAGTGCTCTCAAATGCAGACCGAACGCAAACCTTGATTACCACCTGTTCGGTACTTGACGAACTTTGCGGAATACATCGATCTAACCCTGCAGTAATCATATCTACCATATATAATTTTTCTCAGAGAGATTTGAGGAATGTCTTAAAGCACTGACTCATGCTTAAGGAAATTGCCAAATATGAAATGTACGATGAAGTATTCATAAAGATATCATACAATCATTTCAAAGACAGTATGAAACATTAATCAGAATTTGAATGAAATGCTCCCAAACAAAATAATGCATCATCATTTTACTAATGCTAGAAGGTATTTCAATCTTAGATCACAATCATATTCATCTTTTTCTAAATTCGTCTATCCCTGTATTTACAAATTCCATGTTTGCAAGAAAACGAGATTTCTTTCATTATTTCATTCGTTTACTTTTAGCTAGCCTAGCAAATCCCTTTACACTGTCTAATGTGTTGCTTTTCACCAACTGCGTCAAGTAAATTCAGTCCACATATCTCTACGGTCCAATCTGAACCAATTTATCACATTTTTATCTTTTTTTTTTTTGGCCTAAATTGCAGGTCGTCTTTAATTCCATCGCCACCATGAGCAACATGCCCTGAAATCTAATAACGTCAGCGTGGATAAGCGAGCGGGCGGAAGAAGCGGCGAAACGTGAGCACCTAGGAGCGACAACGCCCGGCCTCGCCAGTATCGGATTTGCCTGAACGAGGCGAAAACGGACCGACTTTGACATTAAAAGATGTCATCGGATTACGCGCGAAGTTGGAGTTAGCATTAAACGCCACCTCTCACCACTGCATGGTTTGTAACCCTGAGCGGTGAGGCAAACCCAAATAGAGTTTGACGCCTTATCAAAGACGTCGAACCTGCTCTCTTTTTTCCGGCACAATCTAAATATTTTCTACTCTGGAGACATTATGATGCTGGTCGTGTCGTAATCTTCTCTTCCTCGGTGATTGTATAAAGCTTCCGAAATGTCCTGAACTGAACGGAGAAATACACAAAGAGGGCACACCCTTTCCCCTAAAAACAACAAGAACAACAGAACAACAACAAGAACAACAACAACAAACCATGAAAACAATAAGCTAAAAACAAAAACAAAACAAAAAGCTAAACAAAACGAAACATAACGTAACAAAAGCAGAGAAAATGAAAGGAAGATAACCATATACTCTACACTTGTCTTTATTAAACAAAGCAATCCTTAATCACTTGGGCATTGAAAAATTTAAGAATGCTTATCGCCGATTCTTTAGCGGTTGCGAACTGAAACATAATTATGGCTCATTTGTGAACAGGTAAAGAGATGACACTAAAGTTTTTGAAGAAGGACAAATGGAAGTTGCCAATCTATGGAGTCATGGTAATGGGGAAGGTGGGAAACATCAGCGTTGCAAACTGTGGGAGCACTAAAATAATTATGCTAACGCGTTCATGTCTACAACCGCACCTGATCATAAAGGAGAGAGCATGAAAATGCATATTCATGGTGTGTAAAAGAAATTCTGCAAGATTTAATAAAGACACAAAGATATGAAAGAGATGCTTGGATTCGTCTAATTATCTCCAGAATCCATTCATCTTTTTTTCTTCATAATAATTGTATGCAGTGGTTAGTTTCTTTCCTTCTAAAAATGTGTTTTTGGTATAAAAATCCATTTCATGCATGTCATGATAGGTTGTACTACCGCCTATAGACTGAATACACAGCTCAATGAGAGTTCAGAATAGATTTCAGTTCCTTTGAAATAACTTCTGACATAAACGGGATCTCGCATCCTCTCCGCTGTCACGTGGAGCTAGCATTTTGTATAGAAGAAGCTGTATGCTGGCGAGTCATAAACAGATAATTATTTTTACTCGTAATCACCATTACCATTCTAGAAAATTAACGTTAAGAATGTCTGTTGGAACATAGACGGAAAGATATATATATTTTTTTTTTTGGGGGGGGGGTGCCTCTTCATTTGTGACAACATAACTTTACCCTTACTGCACAAAGACCTTGGACAGTTGCGTACAACGATATGCATGTTTTCTCTGCAAATCGGCTCTCAGAGCACATTAAGGCATAAGTGGAATGATTTTCACTTTCGTAGTATCTTTGGCCATTGTTGGCTATGAGCTATTTCCTCGTTGATTACGGCATTCTACTGAATGCGAAAGTATGAAAGAGATAAAAACGAAATGCCGAAACACTCGACAGCCAAAATTCTCAAGTCGTCCTTTTTCAGTCGCGTATGGTTTCAGCTTCAGCCATTAGCTAACTCAGTAATCAGACTTGTTCCACTGCTGCACGACATTGCAACCCACTGAACTTGTGTCACTCCGGCAGCTGCCAGTCGCTCTGGGGATGATAACAATCCTAACAGGTATTACTTTCAAGCAGGTTAAGCCAGTAAGAGCCAGGGGTTAATACAGTCATGTTCTCAATACCAATGAAAATTGCAGACATCGGTTTTGAGAAGGCTAAAGCGAACTGTATTAAACATTGGGAGCAGTGATTGTTCGAATCATAACATTTGATGCATATACACCGTTCATTTGTATCACAAATCACCCCATAAGGTAGAACAAATTCGCAATAGCGAAAGCCGTAATTATAATTATTCTAGAAACGTTTTTTTTTTTTTTTTTTTTATAAAACTATAGTTAACAATTTGTATATTTAACAATACTTAAAATAATATTGACTGCAGTGACTAATATTTCATGTTGGGTATTATTATTCCTAATTAACAATTTTGAACTATTTTGAGGCACTAAGGCTTTTTTTTTTTTAATCAACAAAATGTTAGCAAGGGACTTTAACTAATTCTCATTCCAAAGAGCTTGCTTTGTTCTTCCTATGTAATACACCTGCTCTCTTCCTAGAGCAATTCCAAAGCTACAGAAGCTCGATTGCTAATGCTGACAAGGCTGAAGCGGTAAAGCATTGTGTACCAATTTTCCTCTCAAACCAAATTCTGACCTCTATTGACTATGAATTTTGCTATTTGTAATGAACAGCTCCCACTCTTTGCCTGTTGCACAAAGACTAAAAAAAAAGCGACTTGAAAGCTTTCACACGATTCCTCCTTATTCTCGTGCAGGTTCTCAAACGCCAGCACATTATGTTATTCTATTTTGATAACAACGGAAGCCACATACGGCTTACCCGCAACCGCACTGCGCAGGCAGCGTATAAATACCTATTTTGACTGAAGTCTTTCTGGAGAGAATGCGGAGTTATGATGAATAAAAGAAAAGCCTAACAGGGCGAAAAGGAGAAGAACAAGAAAGAGAAAGTGGATTGAACGATAAAGAAAGCTTCCGCAAAAGCGGAGGAATTAATCGCATGTTTTGTTTAGCTCCTATTGCTGCGTGTTGAAGGATTACCACAGTTGTAATACTATACTGAGTGCGAGCACTGGCATTAGGAAGACGTAGTTATTTTGACGGAGAAGTTAAAACAATGTAGGTACGTCGCTGAACATAAGACTTTTACAAGAAAAAAAAAACATGAAAAAGAAGCCATCTATGAGAAAAAAAGAAGAAGAAGAAACGATTAAGTGAGGGTGCTGGATTGCTCTTAACAATTGAATAATTATAATAGGAAAACATAATTCAATAAATATTTCTTGTTTGTTCTTAACATTGCTTAATGCTTATCTTGGTGAATTCTATAATGGCGTTGTCGAGCGATAATAGCTTAGATTTAAAAGAGACTAAGAAAGTGAAATGAAAACAAATTGAAATCATGTCCGGCAAATTTCATGTCAACGAGGACATGGTTAAGGCGAACAGGGTTGAGAATTTTCTTGTTCTCAGACGTTCACCGAAAACTTTCAGGATCTTTCTGCATGATATTCAAGCACATATTCGATAGTAACTGTTATCATCCCTTTGAAAGCGTATGAACCACTGATGCACTCAAATTTTATCTCGTTCATTGAGCACTTCAATAATATTACACATGTATTACTTGTCATATCCACTATGCATTATAATCATGTACTTTCTATAATTTCACTTGCGCAGTAGTCTATTTGTACATGACAGCTAGGCGATAATAATAACTGTCAAATTAATTAACAAAAATAATTGGTTTTATTATAGAGACATTTTATTTTTGTCGGACAACGACAGATTTGAATATCTACCATAATTTCCTTGCATGATTTACTTTGCACTAAAATATATACATATTCAATTCAATTCAATTCATTTATTTTTCATTCTTCTTTTCCAAGAAAACATAACGCATAATAAATCTGGAATTACATCATAAACATAAACATAAACATATTTGAGGTATGACAATATTTTTACATAAATTTGCAAGAATTCTTTGAAGTTCTGCTCTAAAAAGATAGTAAAAAATAATCCTAAATCTTTCGCACATTCAACTGACGTGATGATGACAAACAACAGAAATCCTCATGAAATATATATATATTATATATATATAGACGATGAAGACAAACAAGTTGACATAATGCATTAATGCTCTTATTCCAACACGCGGATAATAATAAAATTATATATATATATATATATATATATATATATATATATATATATATTTGTAATAAATCGGCTGCATCATTTTCGAACATCAAGTATCAGGAGGCCGGAGCTTGATCAGTTGTTAGCTGAAATCATAATTCTTGCATGCTTAATACAATGATATCGCACTTTGTCAACGCAATAATTCTAAGAGGAAGCCAACGTTTACCTGCAGAAAATCAGTTTTAAAATGGCTGAAACATTCAAGGGCAAAGTAAAACAAAGAGATCTTTACAATAGGTGGGTCCCATCTTTTATTAGATCCTCTTCGTTTTGGGATATATCAGTCGTTTCAAAATCAATTTTAATCAAATACGTTTAGATTGCTCTTAGAACTATATGTTATGTAACATTTCATAAGATTTTTCTCATTATGTCACAGAAAAAAGGAAAAGAAAAAGAATGGAAACCTGAAGCCCATCTCAACCAAAACTACATCGCTTTAAGGCTTTTTTTTTTTCCATTACAAGGAGAAATCCCTCTTTTTCTTGCTGCTTGAGTACGCTTGGTCCTGTAGAGCCAATCCTAATCGCAGTTTCGAGTAAATCCGTCTACATTCTTTAAAGGGAGCGATTAAAGATTAAAAAAAAATCCTGTTTGGTGTGTCTTAACCATTCCTAAAGGCACCATGTGTATGTTTTTTTTTTTGGACATGCTCCTTATACCCAAGCAAATAGTACATCAAAATACCCGTCAACAATATCTCTCTGATATCATATAACTCAAATAAACCTTCCATGCACATTTCTTTTGTCTTGTAGAGATGAGACTTAATCAATTGGTGTAGGTTCTGATTCATCCAGGTTACGTTCAATAAAGGTGCAAAATTAAATCAAGTAATCTGGACTTACTGTTTCACTGTTTATAGCAGTCTGGACTTACTGTTTACATAGTATATACCAGTCCAGATGACATGGATGAATTGATTTAATTTTGTACCTTTATAGAGAATATAAGACTTTGTCGGTTTTATGCTGTGTATCAGTTGAATATGTGTACAATAGATCTATGCTGTGAAGAAACTAGTCATGAAATCGTATGTTTTATGTGAAGGGGAAATATGTACTTTAATAATTCCTCACGATTCTTATACATATTTTTCACCTTCTAAGGAATTAGTCACAGAATAGAACATGTGGAATGTGAGCTGTACATCAGTGTAAAATAATTGCAATGTTAAAAGTAAAAGGCAAAACCACTACATTGCTATAATGTCGCCAACTGTCACTGTAACATCGAAACACATCACCCTCGCGGCAAATCCATCAACTTGACACCCTCTGGTGCAAGTTGTCAGACATTAAGTGTGAACAAACGTACCTGCGACTCTTTACTTTACAATTACAAACCTTTCATTATTTCCACGACATGAAATGAAATATCATTTCTAAACGCATGCAGTAAGATCCTTTGACATTTTCCCACTAATAATGGTTATCGTGCAATAGAGTGGATGATTATGTACACGTGGTCCGCCCTCATTTCGCCATTTTAGGCGAGTATGGGAATGAGCGTACTACGGCTGCAGTGCTCGCCCTCCTAAATTGTGAAATAGTAGCTGCTGGGTGACAGATCGGCGATGTTATGTAAACGAAATCCTATCTTCTAAACTGAACGTCATTTCCTATCTCTGAGGCGTGGCTAATCACGTTCCTCGCCGGGCAAACGTCACAAAATTCATTAACATAATATTATCTCTCTTGGGGAAGATTTGTGCCCCAACATCGCTGTAACCATAATGATCCATTTCCTTGTATAAGAAATTATCATTTGATAGGTAATTGTGACTTTGATCCTTCATCGAATCAAACATGGAACAGGTTTTGGTGAATTTAAGTATAAAATTATGTTTAATAAAACAAAAATGCTGTTGGAGGCATATGGGTGTTTCGAATTCTCAACAATAATCTCTCGACATCGATACTATCATAAATGAGCAATTTAATGGGCGATACCTATTACACGCTCTGATTCATCCGCAGTTCTACAATTTCACAATTTCATAAGCGAAACTAGTTCGCTCTACCTGAGAGGTATCACAAGAGACAAATGCACTTTGTCGCAGATAATTCTGCTCGACAGTATTTGGTATTACATGCATTTCTACCTTTATGTTTCCACGAATAAGATTCAAAGAACTGTTTGTGAACTTTGTACTTCTTTGCGAGACATAATGATGATGTATGATAGAGTAATGAACCGCTTCCTACGAGATGTGTACGTGGGCAACACAGGCGTTCTTTAGAAGAGAATGAGATGACACGTGTGACATAGGCCGCGTTTATAAGATTTTGCGTGCCAAGAATCACTATTTTGAAACACTAATTTGAAACACGGTTTTGTCAGGAGAGCGTTTATAAGATTTTTTTTTTTCCCAAGCATGTTGGGGCTCTCGCTCAGACTGTGCCATTGCGCAACTCACTCTGCGCAGTTTGTTCCTCAGTAAAAGGTCAAACAGGGCGCGCGCAAGGCATTGTGACGTCATGTAAACAGTGTTTGGGATCGCGGATGCGTTTTATAAGATATTTGAAACACTCTTTCTATAGAAGAAGAAGACGAAGAGAGACGGGGGGGGGGGTCAGAGAAAGGCGAGGGATAAATGAGGGCAGAATCTTCACACCGATACGATCTCAAAGTCAGTGAACAATGTTAAACAACATGAATGAAATGCATTCGCCAGTGACATTTGACACAGCTGCGATTCAGCTCTATTCCGTATGACGTTGAAACCCTTACTTTAAAGAAAAATAGCAAAATATACACCCACAAGAAAACGTACGTTCGAAAGTGAGATTGATAATCATTATTCCGAAAATTAGGTATAATCTAAAAAAAGCAAACTTCATAAGATGGAAAATGATAAAGGGTTCATTGATCGGAAAACAAAAATGTTACAGGGATTCCAAGATTTGTTATTCTGAACATGCGTTTCTCCAACGTCGAAACCATTACCGGATTTACTCCGCAGGCTCATTTATCCAAATCGGTAATGAGGTTTTATAATCCGAAAACGACATAAGACTCGTTATTGCAGTAGTGAAAAAGGATTCCTAATCGGAGAGTGAATTAGACTCTTTATCCCAAGATGTAACTAAATGAATTAATAAAATATCGTTAATTCAAAATATAATATAAAAGAAAATTGAGTTATCTTTTGTTCCGAAATGGAAATGAGAAATAACAAACAAACAGATCTACTGTTTAATGTATTTCATATTTTGATATATCTATTTATTCATGAATCTGTTTCTTATTGTGCGACCTTTGTGACCTCTAATTGGCCTGATAAATCGTATCCAAGTCATCCTCCGTCCATGATTATGACGATGAAGAGGAGAAATAGGAGCAGGCGGTGGTGTTTGAAGAAGAGGAGGAGGAGGAGGAGGAGGAGGAAGAAGAAGAAGAAGAAGAAGAAGAAGAAAAAGAAGAACGGGGAGCTTTGATGAAAACAAAATCAACACCGTTCTTGAGTCGAGAACCCATGAAAGGCACAACCTCAAAATATGATGTATAGCCCTGACACACGAATCATCCCTCCCTGAAACTACATGCCCAACATCATTAAAGTCATACATGCATCTGTATATACTATGATTTTGAAAAAATGCTCAGCAGTTTTCACCGGAAGTGCCTTTTCAGAGATATGAACGCTACTTCAAACTCTAGTACATTTCGGATTAAAGAACCTATTTTAATGTACGGAAAATGGAAGACTAGTTATAACAAACATTTGGAAAACGAGGAGTATTGACGGAAAATGTTGCAGTGTCCGATAGCAAAGGTATCAAAGTTCATAATAAATATCCGTGAATTAAATTGTAACATCTTCTTAAAAATGCAAAGACAAGAGTCTGTCATCATTTTGTTATATATGTTGGGCTTACCACGTGTCTTCCATCTTTTAATAGGCAACCCATAAGCATGATAAACTTTGCACGATAGATTTATAGTGTTTATTGCCATAATAAAGAATGCTGAACAAGAAACGAAAAAAAAAAGCCTACACCACACATGTTATAAAACATATGAAATTCTTTTGCTTTCCATTGTAAAGTGTACAACTATATAAAACCTAGACCTAGACCTCTGTTAGATTTTCCTACCACACACATGATTTACAAACAAAAAGAGAAGATTTGCTTAAGATTACAAAACTTATGTAACTTTATCCTTGGAAAGTCTAAACAACTGATTTGTCGTCGTATTGTACTAGCAATGAGAACTCCAGAAAAAAAAAAAAACGTTAGAGTTATTACATTACGTTATATTATATAGCACCTAAATAGATCCTCGTCATTTGATTGGTTGTTTGATATTGTCCCATTTTACTATAACGTCATCAGGCGCGGTGGAGCACCCCAATTTGCATCTCATTATCGCCCCGTTCTATTTGAATTTCCAACGGGCATCCACGGCTGCCCGAAACTGAGTGCATGAAAAAGTCAAATCTTTACCTTTTCCTTGTGCCGCTATGCGTGCCGCTAGTAAACTCAAACTTCCCACACTATCTAAGTTTTTAAAAATCTTCCTTTTGATGAAAAAATTATGAAATTTGCTGCACTAAAACTTGAGATATTAAAGCTTTTTGAAAATCACCTCTCGCAAAACATGCTCTCTGTTTTTTTTCGACTGGACCATGGCCGGGCTCCAATGTGTCCGAAATTGGCAACATAAGTTCATCAGGCCTCAATCCATGTATGGTGAAAGTTTTCGCTTGATTCCACCTGTACTTTTTGAGAAATCAACTTGTTTCTACAGGGTTTGGAATAGAAAATTGTAGTCAGCGAAACATTTGAAAATGACGTCATTTCTTTTCCCGTAACATGGGGATGCGTGCGTGGATACGTGAGATTCAGGATTTCGTGCGTTGTTGTTGGTTTGCATGTGACGCTGTGCGGCCGCAGTCAATTTTGCCAGCTGGGATTCTCGTGCTGTGTGATTTGGTAAGTAGGAAGTTTGATGAAATTTCATTCGTGATAATCATATTTGAATGTTGTATTTCTTACAAACATCTTAATGTTTCGTTTAAATGAGTAAAATAATCATAACAATGTAACGGTCTGACATGATGTGGTTTTGATCGGACTCTGCGGCGCGTCTCTGTCGAGGCCGAGCTCGAGGTTCGGCCCGGCCAGGCCGGCCCGGGCGGTGGACCTTAGCAGTTGGTAGAAAGCTGAGCGGAGCCTGTGATTGTGTTTGTGAATGTGTGAGGCCCGGGTGTGAAGCTTGTGATTTTGCGCGTTGTTTTTGCGATTTTGGTAGCACATGCGATTAACTTCTTCATAAAAATCATAAGCAGGAATGTGTTTGTTATGAAATTTTCTATTCCTAGTTATGAATTCAGCAATGACCATGGCCAGCAAAGCTGAATGAATAACACCGTATTTAAGTAACACTAACATTTAAACTCTAAATTATAATAAAATTCAAGTAGAAATCAAAGCACTCAATCATGCAGATCATCCCTCTGTTAACTTGTGAACTAGAATTCCTAAATTATGCGAATAATATTATGAAGTATAATTTGAATTCTATTAATAACAATGAAGTACAAGATGAAGAGGGTTAGCATATTCCTGCGTGCTTTGGCAGAGAGATCACACAAAGGAGATTCAAAGTCTTTTGTTATGATAATGAGTTTGACGCCCCAGTCCCTATAAATACCGGGCGTTCCCACTATTCGACATCTTTTAAAGTATCCGAGGCAGTACTATATAGTATCCAAACATCCACACATTCACGGAACGTCTTCACTAACGTTGCACAGGGCAAATGCATATCAACAATCATTCATCCGAGTCATCGATACACACCTTACAGGCATGAGTTGACGGTTTCTGTGACCAGAAGAGAGAGGGAGGGTTATCAAACAATATGTCAAGATCACGCAACGCGTTGGGCGGGACCCTCTTCATCTTGTACTTCATTGTTATTAATAGAATTCAAATTATACTTCATAATATTATTCGCATAATTTAGGAATTCTATTACATAACACTTCGTACAAGCTTTCAGAGGGTTAGCAGCTTTCAAAGTTCAACACAGAAACTGTCAAGTGAGATGTCTGAGGCAATGAGACAACTGTCGCACATGGGTATTCATGATGGATCAGATTTATTCATGAGCAATCTGAAAAGTGCAATAACAAGGTGTATGTTCCGTCTGGACACATGATCACAAGGAGAAAGAACAATATCATTTTGACAACCTCTGTGAGTTACGTACGTATCCAGTGTTTCCATGTTAATTACAACTTATGAAGATGAGCTGAGAACGGTCGAAGCGAATTTTGCTTCTTGAACTGGCTTAAAATAATAATCTCGAAAGGTTTTGGCATTAGACCAACTGGCCTTTGACATAATCTCCTCAATGGTAACGCCTTGATTAAAAGCAGCCGTACTCGAGGCACTGCGGTAACTGTGAGCAGAAAACACGGATGTATCTATGCCTGCCTTATTCAATGTGCTCTTTAACCACCGAGACAGGGTAGAAGTGGTTACTTCTTTGTGAGGTTTTCTAGTAGAAATAAATAGTTTTGTCACTCCGTGAATCTGACGCAAGGGTTCTGTCCGACTCAAGTACTCCTTGAGCACAGATAAAACACACAACTTCTCGTTCGTGGGGAAGGAAGACAATTCAACAGATTGATTAGCAATGCCTTTCTTTGTAGTTGTTGTTTTCAATAGCTCTACCACTTGAAAGACCGCACTGTTATCAGAAATTGACATATATGTAATGTCTAAAAAACTAAGAGTCTGCACTCTCTGTGCTGAAACAAGGGCCGCTAGGGCAATCAACTTCTCGCTTAGAAGTAACAGATTAAGTCTTGCATTATTATCCAGTGAACATAAGTAATCTAACACTTGAGACACTTCCCAAGTGGTGTTGTAACGTGGCTTGGGCGGTTCTTTATTAAAAATGCCTTTCAACACTCGTGATACCAGCGGGTGCTTGCCAACGGGAAACCCATCAATAGAGGGCAGCACAGATGATAAGGCTGACCGATACGAGTTTATTGTTCTGTAATTTTTCCCTAGCACATGCTGGTCAGACAAAAAATTTACGATATTGGCGATAGATGAGCTAAATGGATCAAGCGATTGTTTGTGGCACCAACTAATCCACTGCTTCCAAGCTGAGTCATACTGCTTGTTGGTATTGTTGCGCCAAGAATGTGCGATGAGCTCGGAAGCTTGCTCTGAAATTCCTGCTGTTCTCCAACGTTCGCTGAGATAGTCCAGGCGAGTAACTTCAGCTCGGGCATTGGAATGGGAAGGGGAATTAGGCAGTCCCGTGGTAGGAGGAGGGGTGGGGCTACCAGGAGCTGAAGGATGAGCGGGAACCACGGTTGTGCCCTCCAAAGAGGGGCGATCAAGACTGCTTTCTGGCAGTTGTCCCTGCGGACTTTGCGAAGGACCCTGGGAAGTAGACAAAATGGAGGAAAAACATAGGGATGTAAAAATTCCCATGAAATTGAAAAGGCATCGATAGCCTTAGCAAGGGGGTCTTGTTTCCAAGACACATACTGAACCAATTTCCTATTGGCACTGGATGCGAAAAGATCAACCTCGGGTCTGAAGGAAAGTTTAGATAAAAGCAAAGAAAATATGTCAGGACAAAGACTAATTTCCTTATTCATATCTCTGCGAGACAGACTATCTGCTTCTATGTTAGCAACGCCAGCCAAGTGGGAAGCAGATAGCCAACAGTTGCGGTCTAGCGACCACGCCCAAATGTCACATGATAATCTATTAAGCAGTAGAATACTACCGCCCATTTTCTTGACATACGTGACGGCTGTACTATTGTCTGACTTAAAATGAATGTGTTGGTTATGGGAGGTGTCGCACAGGGAGGCAAGGCCTCGATGAATGGCAAGTAATTCTAGCGCATTGATATGCAGATTAGCTTCCTCTCGAGACCAGACACCTTGAGCAAAGGAATTATCATTCACACAGAGTGCACCCCACCCTGAGGTGCTGGCATCTGTATGAATTGTCAATGAGATGACAGGAATGTCAATGTGGGACCTAAATTCCTCACGTGGCAAGGAAAGCCACCAATGAATTTCTTCAATGGCATTATTGTTAAGTGAAAAAGATGCATCAAATTTACCACCTGACGCTTGCAGTGCTTTGGTTTTGCACGACTCTAGAACACGGTAATGCAAACGACCCGTCGGTACGGCATCAAATGAAGAAGTAAGAAAACCAATAAACTTTGCTAAATCTCGAATTTTCATCGAGGGCGAAGACAAAATATGGTGCCCAAGATTTCTTATCTTGGAAATTTTTTCGCCTGGCAGACTTGCCATCATGGTCACTGTGTGCAAATTAAAGCCTAAATAGGTCAGGGATGTTGTAGGGGAGACATGTGACTTCCCGAAATTAATGACAAATCCCAATGATGTCAGCAAATCAATGACACAGTTCGTGTTAGCGATGCTCTCCTCTTTAGAGCGGGCAAAAATCAAAATGTCGTCCAAATAAATCATTATTCTCATGCCTCTACTTCTCAGAGAGGCAATAACAGGTTTCATTACTTTAGTAAATACCCTTGGTGCTGAACTTAGTCCAAAGGGCAAGCAGGTAAAACAATAAAAACGACCATTCCACGTGAAACATAGATATTTCTGATAATCTTCATGAATAGGAATGGAAAAATAGGCATCTTTGAGATCAAGCGACGTTAAGTAGTCGGATTGCATGAGGATTTCTTTAACATTTCGAAATGTTTCCATCTTGAAATGTTCATACTTAACGAACGAGTTCAGATTTTTCAAATTAATGATGGGTCTGAGATCCCCGGTTTTCTTTGGAACTGTAAATATAGTGGACAGAAATAAAGCTTCCCCTTGGGGAATTTCTGAAATCGCTCCTTTCTGGAGCAGCGAAAGAACTTCCAGATTGATTGCCGCTTTTTCGTCCTCTGACAGTGGTAATTGAGGAGGAAAAAAGCTCTGTTGAGGGTAATCGTCAAATACGATTTTGTAACCACAAATAGTGTCTAAAATCCAGGGATCAGCAGTAATGAGAGACCACGCCTCTTTGAAAAATCTGAGTCGTCCCGCATGACGTGAAAGGGGACTTACTAGTTTTTTGCAGATTCCTGATGGTACTGCGCAGTGGATGGCGCCCGAAACTTCGGGGGAGGGGCTCGGGGTGTGGGTGCAGTCGCCGTCGGGCGAGATGTACGACGGCTAAATCCATGTCGGTCCGCTGAGCGGTCCCAGGGTCGATCTCGTTGTTGGAAATTATGGCGGTATGGCTCCATCCGTCTGCCACCGAACGACCGACGACGCGGCCGGTCGGAGGAATTGACTTTTTGGCCAACGAGGTAGGACTCGCCAACATTCTTTAGGGTTGTTTGCAGGTCTTTCCCAAATAGCGTTTCCCCCACGGGGATTGATCTACTGCATATGCCCCTGTATTTCTGATTGAAAGCCGGCTTGAGCTCCTCTCGGCGTCTCATGCTCATCTCAT
This sequence comes from Diadema setosum, assembly GCA_033980235.1. Classification (NCBI taxonomy): domain Eukaryota; kingdom Metazoa; phylum Echinodermata; class Echinoidea; order Diadematoida; family Diadematidae; genus Diadema; species Diadema setosum. Next base: position 6,555,657 of record CM067080.1, read on the forward strand.
ACGAGGCGTTACCGCACAGAGTAACCCCGTCGACCGCCAGTCGAGCGACGAGCGCCGAATTAATTGGCCGCTGTTCTCTAGCCGCTGTCTGCAATTCCCGAATGATTTCAGCATAAGGGAGCATCCCCTGAACCATCATCTTCTGCAGTTTCTGTGCTCTGCTGTCGGCTGAGCGGTTTTTCGGGGGAATCGTGGCCCAAAGTTGCTCTTCGACTCTCGGTGCACACACCGAGCGTGCATTCGAGGGCGTCATGTACTGTTTGGAGATTTTTTCCACGCTCTCCTTACGTGGGGGCAAGGTGACCGCCTTGGTCAGCCTGGTGGCCAATCCTTCTGAGACTGCGGGGCCGAATTCCTCCAGTCCTTCGTACAAATCGTCTGCTTCCAGCTCAAAGAGCTGGTCGCCGGCGTTTGCACTGCCTCTCACGGGCTGTGCTGCCTGCACCAAGCTATCTAACTCCGCCTCCGGATCATAGCTGGGCGGGTGGCTGGGTGGAGAACTCTGACTGATCGACTCGGCAAAAATGCTGAGTAGATCATCTTCGCGGTCACACCGCGAAGGAGCCTGTAGTGTCCCCGCATGCAGCGCATGACGGGCTGGCTCAGAGGTTTTAGAGGCAGACATCTGTCCATCTAAGAAGCGAGATAATTGGACCGATAAACGTTGAATTTCGCTCTCCTGAGCCGAAAGTTTAGATCGCAGCTCTGCTTGATCTACAGCCCCGCTTGCCGCCGGCGGCTGTGAACCGTTGTCTTCCATAACAGGTTTGTCACACGTCGAAGCTTATAACGCACAGTTGCACTGTGCAAGGTAACTCTCTGCCGAACACACGAAGAAAAGATGTCGAATAGTGGGAACGCCCGGTATTTATAGGGACTGGGGCGTCAAACTCATTATCATAACAAAAGACTTTGAATCTCCTTTGTGTGATCTCTCTGCCAAAGCACGCAGGAATATGCTAACCCTCTGAAAGCTTGTACGAAGTGTTATGTAATAGAATCTAATATTACTTCTCTCGGAATTAAAGCTACGGTCACAGATATCCCTGCAAATGCCGTACAAAGATTTTTGTCCATTTGGGGCTGTACAAATCGGTCATTTTTACAGTGTTCGTAAGGACTTCTGTGACCGTAGCTTCAGTGGGATGCATACTTCTGTTTATGCGTTTCTGTACGATTGATGTGCACCGAGTTGGAAGAGGCAATCATTGAGGAAAGTGATGCTGCTATTGGAATGTGTGAGAAGGATGCAGGGCTGCCAACATTGGAAACTACTTGAGAGTGAGACTCCCATAGGCCAATGCTATAATTTCGGAGTCAAAATGAGTGAGATCAATAGAAATGCATGCAAATGAAATAAAGTTTTAGAGTGAGAAAGGACCAAAATGAGTGAGTCTCACTCTCAATGAGTGAGAGTTGGCAGCCCTGAGGATGATACATGATTTTGTAAATGTGGACAACATCTTGTTGGAAGAAGGTGGATACACATAATTGTAGCAAAAATTACTAGTACGTAATACATAAAAACACTTTAAAACAATGTACATAGGAAGAAAGACAGTACCACACACATGATAGTGATAAACACACACACACACACAAAATTAATGCCTACCTGCATGTACATCAATAAAGAACATGGCCGCTGAAAATAATTCAGATTTACATAAACTGGCCCCCCATCTGTTTTCGTCCAACTATGCCATCCACCCAGTAGAAGGTAATCAAAAAAAAAATTAAATAAAAATCATATAAATGAAAAAAAAATGATAAAGATTGGATTTTCTGTGTCATCGAATATTTATAAACAAATAGTTTTTCCTCCTCCCCCCTCCCCCTTCCCTAGGCCAAATTTTCTTCTTCCTCACACATGCCATGTAATGTGACACAGGAGTAGATTTTTTGCATTTAGATCTATATTGTCTCAGAACACAGTTCTCAGTTTTTAGATTAACATGTCAGCTCAGTTCAGTCTGCATACTTCTACTTTCTCGTGTTTTTGTTTCTGTTAAAATATCTCCTTCGTAGAAGGTAAGAGATTACATTTATTCAATCAAATAAAAGTGCAGTGGCCGAGTGTCGCACGGCGGTGACTGCTGAGCTGCTGCCGCGCACGCTACATGCAGCAATGCGTTGTGTGTGCTGTGACATGCAACGCTACAGTGACGCGATTATATATACATGGGACCGACCTGTACGCTTAGCGTTCGTGTCATTTTTGACATCACCTTCTGGTTTTTTCCGACACAACCATGGCCGGGAATATTACGGTATGACATTTAAAATGCAAGCAGATAAATAAATGTCGGTGTACTTTGTCCGAATGGCGCTTTTGTTCCGCAATCACACTTCGTGAATCTTAGGATGATTTTCGAGGCATATTTTTGGTAATTTTGCTCGCCAGGTTTTCGCTAAAATTTCACATTTTATCATTGTCAAATCCTTTGATATGTTATATGTGAATATTCGGACATGTTTTCAAATTCAAACAAACTCAATTTTAATCCAAAAATAGGTTTCCTTAAATTGTTATTAGCTTGAGAAGTTGTTTACTTTTTCTCAACTACGCGAGTACATGTTGTTTACTTTATGCAAATGAGGCTCGGCTGCCGATGGATTTCTGCGAGATAATTGGGGTGCTCCACCGCGCCTGTCATTATTCACGCAATTATGGCTCCTTTTCTTTTTTTTGGATCCATGCGATGTGCTCTATTTGCACGCACGTCGAGAGCCCGGCACACTACGTGGGTAAAACGCTTGCGTTTGCAGTATGTATGCGACCAGTAACGCACACCAAAAGGTAAAGGCCGTGTCACACCTTTCCGGGCGACTTGCGAAGAACAAGTTTTTACTACCCGGAGGTTCCCACAGATTACCCGCACATGACAGTTCCTAGCACGTATCTCACCCGTAGTCGCCCGGAGGTGCGCACGTAAATCTTTTTACCCGCAACCATGTTTAGGCCCTGTCACATCACCTTTCCGGGCAAACTACGCCGGCTTGTTGCATGTGGGGATATTCCAGCATACCGGACAATTTCTGAGGGCCGACAAGGATTTAGGCGAGTCAGTGCATGTGTCTTACTTGGTGGACGCGTTCTACTTAAGTCCTATAATTGCGGGCATTTTGTGTGACCTGCGCGCCAGGTGCGTGGAGGAATGGCATAAGTCCCACATAATGTCATTATCTTGGCCGCATACGGGGACTGCGAAGTACCTGCGTGGGAGTTGCCTGCAAGGTGCTGCCGCTAAGGGCCTCCTACTGGCGTTTTGCGTGGACCTCTGCGGGCAATCCCCGCGACTCACCCGAAAAAACAGTTTTGGTCATCCTCAAAACTTGCCTGCGGGTAAATCGGACTTGCGTGAGCACCTCCGGGCAACTACGGCTAGGTACTGTCAGGAGCGGACCAACTGCGGAGAGCTCCGGGTTTCCCCGCAAGTCAACCCGTAAAACTTCCCCAGATACGGTATGAAAAGGCCTTGAGCATGCTCAAAACTTGTTCCGAGTGAGTCGCGGGGGTTTACCCGCAAAGGTACAAGAAGACCCTTACCGGCAGCACCTCGCAGGCAACTCCAACGCAGTACTTCGCAGTACCCGTAAGTCTCTCGTAACAGAAAACGGATCGGTTTCAAAGCTCTCACGCAGGTCATACAGAATACACGCAAGTATAAGAAAAAAAGTAAGTAGCACGCGTCTAGCAGGTAAGACACAAGTGCGAAACTCGCAAACATTCTTGTCCGCCAGCAGAAATTTCTCCTGCGTGCTGGAAAATCTCTACTCGCAACAAGCCCGCGTAGTTAGCCCGGAAAGGTGTGACACGGCCTCTGTAGTCCCTTCTCTCTTTTTCCTAAATTCATAAAATATCAAATGACGAGGATCTATTTGCAGATGTTATATAAACCAACAAATAAATGTGTGCGTTTTCATTCATGCAATGGACGGAATATTTCATTTGGTGAAAGATGAAATTATTGATCCTTTCAACTCGGCTGCGCATCTTTGAATGGATCATTTCATCTTTCACCTCCTGAATTATTCTGTCCATTCCACTCATAAACATTCATTATTTTTATAATATTCATCAGGTCTAAGGAGTGTGAAATGATATCGAAAAAAAAGTATACATATTTCATGAAATTTGATGGTATATTATTAGACTCTCCTTTAAGAATTGTCCTACTATCAGTAATAATGGCCCGTCAATCTTATAAGACATCCAGGTTTCCAAGATCACCATTGCGTCAAGAAATACTATCATAGCAACTTTCTATAAAATGCTGTCCTGATCGCCAAGCATACTATACCTGTCCATCAACATGTCACTGTCTCTGTCTAATAGTGCCATATGACCGTATCTTTTACAAGCTCAGCTCTTGAACAATTAGAGAGGTAAGACTCCATTCATTTTCTTGTTTCTCGTCAACGTTTTTGTCAGTCCTTCCCAGAAAAGCATTTGCTGGTATCTTTCTTCGCTCCATTGGAAGTAGGGTTTATTCTTGCTGAGAAACAGTCTTACCAAATAGGGCAGCTGGTTGTCTGGAATGTCCTCTCGAAAAACCATCACAACGTTTTCTAGTTGAACGTCGTTCATGTGCGCCACAGCCATTTGGAGCATCATCAGGTAGTTGGCATCGTTGACGGAATCATTGCTGACGACCACAAGGTTCTTAAAGCTGTTCTCAATGATCCGATCAATGGTGTCAAAGCGCATACCTCCCAGGGGCAAATCGTCGTCGCCGCACACGATTCTGTTTCGCTGGAAGTCTGGAAGATGAACCTGGAGAGCTAACATAAACTTTTCAAGTACCCAACCCTCGTCTTCAATTGGGAAAATAATGTTTAGGTCGTATCGGTAATCCTGCCGCTCGCGTGCGTCCTGCAACTCGTAGTATCCAATGATTAGAAGCCTCAAATGGAAACATTTGTAATTCAGCCACCATCGGTTTCGCCAAGCCAGAACTGATCCAATAATGCACGAAAAGGTCAGCACACTTACAGATATATAAATGGTCAGGTTTGGTCCACAGACCGTATCAGGGTTAAAATCAAAAATTGATTTCCCCACAAATTGTGAGATTGACTGCGGTGAGCAAACAGTAGTCTGGGGGTTTGCCAAAGTCAGATTGCCTTGACTCAGAAAACGTCTAAACCAAGAAAGGTTGCATGTGCATGACAGGTGGTTCTGAGATATATCAAAACGCTTCATTGGAAAGAAAGTGTTTTTCTCAATGCCAATGAAAGCATTTTGATATAATGAGACCATGTACAATTGCTTGTTCTGTCTGAATAAGTTCTTATTGACGTTTCCACTCAATTTATTTGTACCTAAATGCAAGTAGCGTAAAGAAATCAAATACTGGAAATGGTCAAAAGTAACAGAAAGGATATTGTTCTTGTCGAGAAACAGTTTCTCTAGAGACGATAAATTAGCGAATAATTGTTTGGGAAGTCTAGCAATTCCACATTTTGTAAGATATAATTCTCTCAACTTGAAGAGGCCATCAAATGTTCTGGGATACAAAGTGGTGAGCGGGTTATTTTCCAAATGAAGTACTTCAAGATGAGACAGTGCTGTTAGTACAGGACCAGTTTCTATTACTAGCTTATCTTGAGTGAGGTCGGCATACTTGAAATTTAATCTGCGAAGTGAAGTTAGCCCATCAAATGACGCACTTCCTATTCCAAAGTTGTTATGGGATAAGTCAAGGAATGACAGCCGACGAAGGTTTTTGAAAGGTGCTGCCAACTCTTCTAGAAATCCCAGATTTTGTAAGTCCAACTTTTCTAGCGTGTCCAAGCCTGTAAAAGTGCCGGAGGACATTGTACGGATTGGATTTGATTTGAGTACTAGGTATGTCAAGTTGGACAGAAAAGAAAGTGGGCCGGAGGTCAAAGAAAATATACGATTTCGGGAAATATCTAATGTCACTAGCGACCTGATCCGAAAGAAAATCTTTGGAATCGCTATCATTTGATTCGACGATAAATTCAACAAGTTCAGATTTTGGAGATTCTCAGAGAGGTGAAAGTCCAAGCGTGAAATGTTGTTGCGGGACAGAACCAGCTTCTGTAGATTTGGAACATGTTGTAGCACTGTTTCTGCGATAGATGTTAGGAAATTTCCAGTCAGGCCTAAGATTTCCAAGGACCCTAGACCCTCAAAAGTGCGATTCTTTAAGCATAATATCCTGCATGATTGAAGACGTAATGACCTTAAAAGATCCAGACCTTGAAAAACACCCTCAGATAAAGATGATATTTGGTTCATAGAGAGATTCAAATTTCTAAGGGGAGGGATGTGTAACGAGGAATTTGTCTTATTAAACTGGAAGCCTTGTGTCCAAACAATCTTACAAAGTACAAGGCTCAGATATTCCAGCGAATCCATGCCAAGAAATGAATTGAACGACAAGTTTACTAGGTTATTTCGTCCAAGGTCCAGCCCTCTGACATGTTTCAAACGCTGAAATGCACCATACTGAATATGTGTGATGTTGTTATTAGATAGTTTTAGCAGGGTAATGTCTGCTATTGACAACGGCTCAAAATCATTTGCATTGAATCGCTTGATGTTATTCTTCGTGAGGTATAATTTGTAGATTTTTGAAAAGAGCTTTCCTGTAAAGCGAAATTGGTTCCCGGCATTGTCATCAAAGTTCACCTTCACCGAGGGAATAAGTTGGTTCAGAGCAGTAAGGGGAATCGCAGTGAAATCATTATGCCCAAAATCAAGGAAAAAGAGCTTCTGATTCATTGAAAACATGTCGGCATCCAGGTTGATGAGATGATTGTAACCCAGGATCAGCTGTTCGAGGCACCGAAGTGGATAAAAAGTTTCCTTCATTATATGCCTCAGCTGATTTCTCGACAGTTGTAGTTTCTTCACTGCAGGCACATCAACGAATGACTCATTTAAGAGGATTTCGAATTTGTTGAGAGTCAGATCGAGAATCGTTATGTCCGGCGGTAGATAAGATGGAACTTCCCGAAGGCCGCGATTGCCACACCTTGCCACAAACTGCTGACCTTCGTGCCAGAACGTGCAGGGATAACTGGATGGAAGCCTGATCAATTCTCTGGTAAATTTCTGGGATTCTTCTTTGCGCGCAATCGCAGCGTTACAAAGGAAGGGGAGAAGACTGACCACGACTACCAATAAACTTAAGGAAACCATAACGAATACTTGTCGACCAAGTCCTTTAGCGTGTCGTGACATCATTTCAGATTTTTGATTCGTGGCAAGTTAACTTATGAATCATTGAAGTCTGCTATCACTCTTCCCTTCACTGCTGTAGCTGAAATATACGAGAAATTGTTGCAGAGAAACAGAAGGATCTCATTAATGTTGGCCACTATAGTCGTCCTTATACAATATACAAAAAGTGCACATGGAATTCTGCTACTTCCCAAACAGGCTTGCAAGTGCCGACCCGAAATCATTGGATTTCAGCTCCCCCCCCCCCCCCAAAAAAAAATATATCTTCAAATTGTTTATAATTTTGATACCATAGTCAGGAATGACCAGAACGTCTAGAGCAAAAAATAGAGAGCGAGAGATCGAGGTATGATAAATTGATGACACCTTTCTTTCTTCGTGGTAAAGCGAGGTGATTAACTCGTATACACCTTAATACGGGTATATCTGGTACTAAGATTCAAGAGTCATGTTCGTCCATTTTCAACGGTGTCGTGTTGACGCAAAACATACTTTTATGTTAAGAAAAACAAATGTGACCCTGCATCACAAAACGCACAGAAGGTCGCCAGACATGAAATTTTAGTTAAGAGCATAATCTAAAAAAGCAGACATTAAGCTTTAAAATGATGTATAACTCCAATCCAATGGACTCTCCTAACCTATCTAAATATTGGAAAGAAAACACACACTCAGGAAAAGTGAGAACTGAGAAAAGAGACTCTGAAGTGCAGTGTCTATTCAAGCGCTAAATCTTTACCAAGCCGCGCTGGCTGTGCAACGAATGGGACAAAAAACAGGATGTAAACCACCAGAGTAACAACAATGAAGGGATTATCAAATTAAACCGAAATTGAGCGTGCCTTATTAACACATTCTGTTCATAATTGAAGAGCTTGCTTCCAAAAGGCGCTAAATCCAATTTTTATCGAACTCCATCTTTCGCATGATTCGAACAGATCTTTGCCATGTGCACATAAGGCACTAAAAATTTAATCAAAATTGTTTGAGGAAATATGAAAAAATCAAGCATGAAATTCACGCTTTCAACCAAAAGGCGCTAAATCCATTTTTGCTTTCAACCAAAAGGCGCTATATCCAATTTCTCTATTCCGGTCTCTGATTGGTCAGAGCACGCCAGCTAGGGGTGCTCTGACCAATGAGAACATGCAACACGTACTATTACATGCAGCGATACTGCACTACATAAATGTAGTTCAATGGCAATTCTTCACGGTCATGGATCACTACCACTGTTGTCTGTAGTGCTGTACAGAGCCATGGCATGAGTCGAAAGTACATGACAGTTTCATAATGGATGAAAGACCAAAGACTGCTGGTGATCTAAAAAGTGGTGCGAAAAGTGGAAAAATGAGGCAGTGTTGAAGAAATGCAAGGCTAAGCAGTGGAAATACAGCTGTGAAAGGTGAGTTTACTTATCTGTACGACGCCCAGATTAAGTCAGTCCCATATGTGCGTCTTGGTGTTGGGACCGAGATGGGCAGCCATCATACCCTACTTTGAACATGTTGAGTTGATTTATGAGCAACGTAGAATGTCAAATTTGGGTTTTATTACAAATTTTATAATTAATCATTCACTTGGATCAATAATCTGCTGGGGAAAATCGTGAAATGGGCCCCACCATGCACCGGCACCACAAACAGGGCTCGTCGTCGTGCATCAATGTAAATAATGTATTTTACGTGTTGGCTACCAGCTAAATGTTTACCTGTACAAGGCTGTAGTGTAGAGCTCTAACGTTAGAGCTCTATTAAATGTTAGTACTATATAATAAGTTTTAGTAAATTAAACCTTTTGATCTACGGATTCTGCTCGACGATGCAATACCAAGCAAGGTAAATTTACTACTAGGCCGGCCTATACTCGATACTAATACTAGCTACTACCAGATATTATAGGGTGGACTTACAGCAACAGGGCTGCGTGTGTATAAACAGGGTAAATTTACCGGTACTTTTCGGCGATGCAATACCAAGCAAGGTAAATTACCAGTAGGCCTACTACTAACGTATAGGGTGGACTTACAGCGCAACAGGGCTGTGTGTGTATAAACAGGGTACTTTTCGGCGATGCAATGCCAAGCAAGGTAAATTACTACTAACGTTACTAACATAGGGTGGACTTACAGCAACAGGGCTGCGTGTGTATAAACAGGGTAAATTTACCGGTACTTTTCGGCGATGCAATACCAAGCAAGGTAAATTACCAGTAGGCCTACTACTAACGTATAGGGTGGACTTACAGCAACAGGGCTGTGTGTGTATGAACAGGGTACTTTTCGGCGATGCAATGCCAAGTAAGGTAAATTACTACTAACGTTACTAACATAGGGTGGACTTACAGCAACAGGGCTGCGTGTGTATAAACAGGCGAGCCGCTGTGAACCAATACTGACATGCAGTGGCGGGGCCTATTTAACAAGTATGCCGTTAGTTTAGCGTAGGGTTGTATACCTATGGTAAGAATAATCAAGGGTCATGAGGAAGTCTTTCTAAGGATAGAATGAAGGGCAAAATTGTGAAATCGGCCCCACAGCAGTGTGCTTGCACTCGTGCATTTAGCAATTAAGCAAGGTTAGGTTAGGGTTAGGGTTTAAGGTTAGGTTAGGGTTGTACTTATAGTTGAATTGGCTGTTGAATTAGTCGAGGGACATTAGGGAGTCTTTCCAAGAATAAAACATGAAGACCAAAGAAAAAAAAAAAAACGGGAGAAAGGGAGGAGTATGCTGTGGAAATCGGCCCCGCCTCTGTATCAATTGCTCGTAAACACCGTTTGGTGGGGCCACATTCACAAGTATTATACTATGGAAGAAAGCCCCAACGCTGTGCTTATGTACCGACGAACGCCACACGGGGCTGAATTCACGAGTATAAACAGGCGAGCCGCTGTAGTATTAGTACTGACACGCAGTGGTGGGGCCTACTTCACGAGTATGCCGAATGAAGTGTATTGCTACATTGTATGCAGTGGAAACTGGTCCTGTTGCTGTATCAATCATGCATATTAAAGTGTCGTTTGGTGGGGCCACATTCCTCAGTATTAGCTCTGTATTGTGCAAGAAAGCACCATATTGAACACCACATGGTGGGGATGTAACAGGTAAGCTGCCGTATTATTTAGTACTGATGATAGAGAGACAGTAGTGGGGTCCATTTCACAAGTATGTCACTAATTATCTGTTGAAGGAACTGTAATCAATAAATGAAGTTACCTTGACTCATTTTCTCAGTTAAGTTTTCTGTAGATCTACAGCATGTAACTATTCAAGTCAGTCTATACAGTACTGCTTATGCTGTGTTGCAATGGTAATGACCTGGTTACCTACTTTTCTAACTGTTCGAGTTGGTCTATGCAGCACGGGTGCATTGCCCTGGTAATGATAGAATTAGAGCCTGTCTAATATTCACTGATGGATCTTATAATCCTGATATGATTGCATTAGTGTTTTTTTTATGGTTATATTAAACATTAAAAAATTATGTTAAAAATTTGTAAATCAAACTAGTCCCTTTCTTTTTGGTCTTTTAGTAGAGTAAGTGTTGCTCCAAATCACTATGGCTGTCTAGAAGCTATTGAGAAATGTATCAAAATTGGAAGTTTGAGGTTGTGTTTGCTACTCGTGGACAGATATTCTAAGCCAATGGTATTAATTACTTTTGATTGAATTCTCTTATTCTTCTCCCAATTCAGGTTAATGGCAAATCATCCTTGGAAGTCATACAACCTACATCATATCTGCAAGCAGCAAGTGTCACTGAGCTGGCAAGACACCCAACGACCTGCCCAACTCGTTGTCACGCCCAATACATCTGTCCCCCCAGGAGCAAACCTCCCAAGGAGGGAGTGGGTGTCATTAAATCGGATTCGAACCCGAGTTGGGCGTTTCAACGCAGCCATGCATCGGTGGGGGCTACGCCCGTCAGCAGCCTGCCAGTGTGGTGCACCAGAACAGACTGCTCAACACATCTTGAGTGAGTGCCCTGATCTCCGCCCTCCTGACAACATGGACCTGACACACCCTACTCCCGAGACTGTAACTTGGCTACAACAACTGAGGGACGTTCTTTAGCTGCCGCTGCCTCATACGCAAGAAGAAGAAGAAGCGCACATCGATGACATTTACCATGCCTTATACCACAAGGGTGACAGGATGCATTCATAGCAGTACATGAAAGGCCAAGATTTCGTGAATCAGAGGATTGCGAGAAATCACAGAGCTTATCGTTCATTTCTGAGCTCATGCGTACTGAACCAGACAACGGAACCATCACAGTGGTCTTAATCTCATTGAATGCTGAATCAAGCTTTCTTGAGTACGCCGGTAGGTGCAACGTATTTCGAGTGGCTGTGTGTTTTTGACATCATTAAACTCAAGCTGAGAGGAGGAGAAAACATCCCTGGAAAACAACATCAAGGTGATATTGCTTGCATTTAAGCGGTGGACAGGAATTCGGCGAGGGACTAACCAAGTGGCCAGTGCTTTGAATGACTTCCTTGATATTGAATACAGTGGACATCTCTGGCAATGAGGATGAAGCAACAGTGGCCACCAATGATGAACGGAACTCTGACTCGAGCTTATGGCAAGACATTATGATTCCTAGGGCAGGCACTTTAACTAGTTGAGATATTCTGCCATGGACTTGATGGTATGCATTTCATGCGGTAAACCTCCTGTTTTGGCTGTAAATGACTCAATTTTTACTTTTTAGAAATGAACATGGTAAGAAGACAAAAAAAGACAATGTGATTCACAGTACAGATGCCTACATGTATGCCTTATTGCTGTTGACTTACGTATAAACAAAGAGTTTTGTCCACAGATGTGCTTTCATGTGCATCTGTTGCCTTCTTAATAAGTACTACAGTTATAGCAAATTGACATTTTTTTTAAACAGATGTTTGGGTAGTCCAAATCAAAAAGCCTCCAGCAAAGCCTTGCAATGCTTTCTTAGTATTAATAGGTAAAGCATACAATGTGAGGGCTTATCATAGTGATTTGTTTTCATGTCTGTTGCAGTCAGATTTCTGCATGACAACCTGTATTTTATTTTCACCTGAAGTAAATACTATCAGTCAACATGGTTTCACAATCTCTGCAAGTCCTCACTTTCCTTGAGTCACTGTACCTTCTGTATAGACTTCATGATATTCAGTGCAAAGTGTTATTAGGAGATCAAAGTATTTTATTTGTTGTTGTTGCTGCTGCAGTTGTATTTTGCATGTGTGGAATGTATAATGAATAGGTGTACAGTATGCTGCTATTATGAGTAAAATTAAAAGCAGCATGCTGGGAAAGATTTCACAGTTTGATGTGTGTGTGTTTTGGTGCATTTGTGTGTGTATGTGTATGTGGGTGTGTGTGTGTGTGTGTGTGTGGGTATGTGTGGCTACTGTGATGTAAATTTATGCAGTTGTCTAGTATTTACCTGGATTGTACATTAATGACATTCCCTAATACCAATGTTATTGAACAACTCAAAAATATTTCTTCCAAAAGGCGCTAAATCCATGATTTCTTCCAAAAGGCGCTAAATCCGAAAAAATCTGAAATATAAAAATTCATAAAAAATAAATGGTGTGTGCAGGATTTTTTTAATGTGCATTTTTATTACCTACTGTGATGGCTCTTCCACTAGGAGCATAGAGCTAATGAATAAACAAGCTGTAATATGTGTAATTAAAAAACATCAATTTACTCGAAAGTAGCCGGAATGGATTTAGCGCCTTTTGGTTGCAAGCTCTTCAATTGATGCTAACTTTCAAAGCAGTAGCATTATCCTTTCAAAAGTTATTAGAGTTGAAAGTGAGGAGTGTGTACAAGGTTTTTAAGAAATGAAAAAGGGACTCTAAAAACACACCTAATCACACCATTCTACCAAAAAATGTTCAAGATAAACTGCTGAAAAACACACTTTCCTTCCCGTTTAATGATCCCAAATTTTAGCATAATGTAGAAGAAGACTTGCTCTTCCAGAAAATATGAAAAAGTCAAGATCGGTTAGGTTGACCCATTTCACGTATTTTCAGTCCTCACACAAAATCATTGTGTGCGACTTTTTGTTCGTTTTGTGGTGCACGGTCACAAATATTCATAATACGTTCTTACCAGATATATCATTACATTCCATTCAACATATGCAATATACATATATATATATATATATATATTTTTTTTTTTTTTTGGGGGGGGGGGGCGGAAACAAACAAACCAGGCTATCCAATTTTGGATGAAAAAAATTGTAGATCTGAACATTCTTATATTCAGGTCCTTCTCAGATGAAACCGATCGTTTCTATATTTATGTTTTCTTGATGAAACCAATCCTCATATCGTGCAGAAATGTACGCTAAAATGGGGATTTTCATAAAAGTGAATATTATGTAAATTGACATTAGGGTGTGTATTAAATAGACTTATAGTATTACAAATACATTTTTTTTTTTTGTCGATCACTTTCAGCATTTAACCACTCATGTACGTTACCAACGTTATCACATTTTACCGAACTGGTATTAATCATGTTTCGGCTCTTATAGGTTTTATTAGTGTTGAAATGAGCGGCATTGACCCGAGTGACACAGATATGCCAAATGAAACATCAGTGCTGTTTGTTGCTGCAAACTCTTTCTTGAACTGATTTTTCTTTATTTTTTTTTTCTAGGTCATAGAAGTTCTAGTCAAATTCCGGAAATAAAATGAATTATCGAAAAAAATAAAAACGTCTTGAAAATAACCTATTACACTTAAGTAAGAACAATATGAAAAGTCAACAAGATCCAAAAAGAAAACCCATCCTGATTCTTTATTGCTCAGTATAAAAACAGAAAATCGGGAGAACTAGAACAATAATTTTTTTTTTGAAACATCGGACACTTAAAAAAAGGAGTTATGAAATGTTCAAAGAGTAAGACAATTTGGCAAGTCTGTGAAGTTTAAATAGTTCTCGATTCGGCTTGCACAACACTTAACAACAACTTTCGATTTCCTTCAGACGTATATTCTATTCAGAGTTTTTTTTTTTCTGGGTATGTAAAGTAATTGCAATAATATTTTTTTCCCATCTCCCTATAAAAAGCCGAAAAGATCTGTCTGTGCCGAAATATTTGAGAAATATGAAATCAGTAATGATTTTGTGTACAAAGTAAATGGAGAGCTACTCACAAAAATTCTTGCAAACTACAAGATATTCCTACCTTCTGGTGTCTCACGGTATGTAGAATATGGAAGGAGCAATTCCTTTTGCTGTTGGATTCTACAACACATGTGCTGTAACTAGTGGACTCCGATGACGGTGTTTTCACTTATATCAATCGCCCTTGTAAACCTAGGGCTAATTAATGTCTAGTCCATTGTTAACTCTTTCAAGTCCAACTCTTTCGCCCCGTCTCTGTCATGGTTTACAATCACAATAACCATGTATGTAATTGTATCATAAGGGTTAACTTGCATGAGCTTCACTCCATCTTTGGTCGCGGTTTTTGTCAAGCGGATCTCGCAATGGCGACCGTATCGAGAGTAATAACACTTTCCATTTTGGATTGTTGTAGAGTGTCATAAAAAGCCAAAAAATGTAAACTTGCAAGTTTTTATAGTGCGCACAGTATTGCTTGGAACTCTACAGTGAATACATGCCTTTGTTCAGTGTCTGCTTTTTGTATCGGCGAATATCATTACAAAGTTGAATTTTAAATTTCACGTCAATTACTTCCTTCTCGATGTTAAACTCTACTACTCTCTCCATGTATATATGTATGTTTGTCCGGGTACGTATATTTACCTCCGCCAAGGAAGGATGTTATGTTTTCATCGACGTTTGATTGTTTGTTTGTTTGTCTTTGTGCAAAATAACTAAAACAAATTTGTTGACGGATTTGGATGAAACTTGCAGGAAAAGTTCATTAGGACACAAGAAACAGATGATTAAAATTTGGTATTGATCCGAGATCTTTTCATGGAGTTTCAATCTTTTTGAAGATAGGGTCAATAAACTTATAGGAGTTCAAGCAGTGCGTATTATTATATTTTAGGCTTGCATACGCGCGTCAAACTGCTCGGGCGATGCGCCGCTCACCTGGAAGCTGATGACGTAAGCAAAGGGCTTCTATTTTGGGAAATTGGACGATTTTTCTGCATGAGTGCATGGATGGAAAATTGCTGCTTGGCGAAGGTTTGCGCTCTAAGAGTGTTTTTCCACTTATATAATTATGAATGTAGGTTCACTTTCACACACACGCATGCAGACTCACACACATTACATGTGCGATATATTTTGTAATGGCATTTAGTATTATCTATACAGATTACGCGTGAACAGCTGGTGAATTTAACCGCAAAGTCTTGTATCCTACTCGACTTCACATCTTAACTTATTAACCTTTTCATGTAAAATGACGCTTACTTGTTCGGAAATTATTAAAGGTTAATGTGATTCACCCATTCAGAAAAGTGATTCCAAGAAATACAAGCTTATTTCAGAAAAAAACAAACAAACAAACAACAGGAATAATATCCTGCACTATAGATTATTTAATGTATAATTATGTAATGTAACTGGTCAAAAACAAAATAGGAAAAAATGATTACACTTTCACACAATAGAGACTCATAAGGACTGATGCAATGAATAGAAACCGAAGTGGTTATAGTAAAAAACTTTATATTAATCTGTACATGTTCTTTTCGATAACAATGCTACACATTCCACACAATGACAAAGCATGATAACAACAAACAGAAGCTTAGCATTTAATACATACGAGGAAAAATGTGCACCACAAACGAGACAAATCTGGAGAGTTTGGCGGTATGGTGACATGACATTTGCTCCGGTGACAACTGCGCCGGTCTGATTTCCTCCAAGAACTTGGTTAGGGTGTGATAGGGTTTTAGGTTTAGTTTGTTGTGAGTGTTAAGATTAGGATTAAAGTTATGTTTGTGGGTAGAATTTATGTTTGGCCTCGCGTGCAGACATTTTATGAGGGCAATCGTGACAATCATCCCAGGAGCAGATGTCATGGTACCTGGTGGTATACATACTTATACATACTAGTGAATCACAAGGAAACGTCAGTGCAGCAAAAATGTTGTGTTGTATAGGACATTTAATAATGAAAATTTGTGTTTGGCATGTTTTCTTTTTTTTGCGTAACTGTTAACTGTACAGGTAGAAAGTGCATGCATGAAAACAATGAAAATATTAGTCTGTTTGTACGAGGTGAGTGTATTAAACTGCCTATATGTCACCAAGTGTCACGTTTTGAAAAGAACAATGAAAGTTAAATCACCTTTCGCTCTTAATCAGGCGTCACTAATCATATAAGTTTTTCATTCATATTGCGTTCGTTCTAAATAGGCAAAAGGACACAACCGGCATGGCTGGAGAAAGCAGCTATTGTGATGGGAATCTTTGAAGCCGTCACCGTGCATGTCTGGCATGGCTACAAAGCAGAAAAACACCCTAAATTATCGAGCTGCAGCTTTGTTTGTGTCTGTGGATCTCGGGGAGATTTTTAGTGACTGTATTTCGAAACGGGCCGGCCATCTTTTCAAGCAATGCTTACAATGGTGGCCCTCTGCATAATCGCTTCTTAGCTACAATTGTTATTGTAATCCCTGCCGCATAGACATGCATACTGTATATTATATCATTAATTTCCTATTATATCGTTGTTTATGCAAGTCAAACGACTCTGTTTTAAATTCACTTTGTATATTTCCCACATGTTCATGATTATGTAACTTATGTATATTAGTTTGCAGAAAATAAAGTATCTATCAAACAAATATTATGTAAAACTGTACAGGCAGCGCCACGATCTCATGAATTAATAAGTCCTTATGCCATAATTCTCATGGTAACTTAAGGACGTTCGATATACGTTTCCAGGAACTCATGATGGACGGTAGGTTTTATATCAAACTCTTGAAAACAGATTTATGAGAAATATCATGGAAAATAAATCATAACAATGTACCCCTAAAAGCTTTGATTCAGAGTAAAAATCGCGTCATGATTTTAAAGATATGCTCTTTGGTGATATACTGAGGGACTGCTTGTTTGATTGTAATTTTGTTCTGCAAAGGATCACTTGGTACATTTAAGACATATGTGAACAAAAGACTTTGAAATTAACAGTAATTGATTGGAAGACGGTTACAACTGACATTGAGCAAACCACTTTTCTTGAAGTCAACGAGAATGTTAGCAATATTTACATTCTTTTTCACACATGAATAGTTTCACACACGGGTTTTGTTTAGGACTCCTGATCAACTTTAGCATTTTAAAAAAAGTATGTACTTTTGAAAATCTAAAAGATTAACTGGCATGATAGCGAAACCAGTAAGAAGGTACATTAATAAGGCTTAATGGCTGATTTCAATGTTCTTCTGTATCGAATGTCATCATTAGGACGTCTTTACAGTCAGAATAAACAGTACTCTGCTAAATTTTCAGATTGTATGATCACATGATCAAGCATACTGTAGCATCAACGAGCCACTGATAACTTGGTTTCGTATAGTGACATCTGATAGAAGGCCTATATATTTTTCTCTGGCTAATTATCGGTCAATCAGAGAGGCAAAAGGCCATTCAGTTTCTTGTTTCCCGACAACGTTTTTGTCAGTCCTTCCCAAAAAAGCATTTGCTGGTATTTTTCTTCCGTCCATTGGAAGTAGGGTTTATTCTTACTGAGGAACAGTCGAACCAAATAGGGTAGCTGGTTGTCTGGAATGTCCTCCCTCTTAAAGCTGTTCTCAATGACCCAATCGATGGCGTCATAGCGCGTCCCTCCAAGAGGCAAATCGTCGTCACCGCAGACGATCCTGTTCCGAATTAAGTCTGGAAGATGTTCCTGGAGATCCACCAGAAGCTCTCCAAGTACCCACGCTTCGTCTTCATCGGGGAAGATGATATTAAGGTCGTAACGGTAATCCTGATGTTCGCGCGCGTCCTCCAACTCATAGTATCCAATGATAAGAAGCCTTAAATGAAAGCACTTGTAATTCAGCCACGATCTCTTTCGCCAAGCCAGAACTGATCCAGTAATGAACAATAAGATCAGCGCACTTGCAAAAATGTACAGAGCTAGGTTTGGCCCACAAACCTCATCAGGGTCAAATTCTAATATTGCTTTCCCTACAAATTGTGGGATAGATTGCGGTGAGCAAACAGTTGTGTGGGGGTTTTCCAATGTCAGATTGCCACTTCTAAGGAAGCTTCTAAACCAGGAAAGGTTGCAAGTGCACAAAAGGTGATTCTGAGATATATCTAAATATTTCATTGGAAGAAACATGTTTTCATCTATGCCAGTAAAAGCATTTTTATTTAATGAGACCAAGTATAATTTTTTGTTTTGGCTAAATAAGTTTTTGTTAATGTTTCCACTTAACTTATTTGTACCCAAATGCAAATAACGCAATGAAGTTAAATGCTGAAAGTGATCAAGAGTAACAGAAAGGATATTGTTCTTATCAAGGAATAACCTCTCTAGAGACGATAAATTGGCGAATAACTGCTTCGGCAAACTAGAAATTTCACATTTTCTGAGATGTAATTCTCGCAAGTGGAAGAGGCCATCAAATGTATTGGGAAACAGATTGCCTAGTGGGTTTCTTTCTAAGAGAAGTATTTCAAGTTGAGACAATGTAGCAAGCACTGGAGCACTATTTACTACCAGCTTTTCTCCGACGATGTTGGCATAGCGCAACTCTAGTTTGCGTAGAGACGTCAGCCCGTCAAATGACCTGCTTCCTAACCCAAAGCTGTTATGGGATAAATCGAGGTATGACAACCGATTAAGATATTTAAAGGGGACGGCTAATTCCAGATTTTTTAAGTCCAAGATTTCTAGATTGTCCAAGCCGGTAAAACCGCTATAGGAGATCATGCGAATCGGGTTTAAATTGAGAATGAGATATGTCAAATTGGATAGACAAGAAAAGGGACCGGATGCCAGAGCAAACATACGATTGCCTGACATGTCTAATGTTTCCAGGGACTTAACCCGAAAAAAACTCGTTGGAATCTCTGTAATCTGATTTGCTGATAAATCTAGGAAGGTTAGATGTTGGAGTTTTGCTGAAAGATGAAAGTCTAAGCGTGAAATCTTGTTGTCAGACAATACCAGCTTCTGCAGATTTGGTACATATTGCAGCACTTGTTCCGCGATAGTCGTCAGAATATTTCTAGCCAGGTCTAGCATTTCCAGAGACCATAGACCCTCAAATGTGCGATTTTGCAGACTTCTTATCCTACATGACCGAAGGCGTAATGACCTTAACAGATCCAAACCTTGAAACACTGCTTCTGGTAAGGACGATATTTCGGTCATTGACAGATTCAAACTTTTCAGGGGTGGGACGTGTAAAGTGGAATTCGTCATGTTACATTGGAAGCCCAGGATTTGGACAACCTTACTATGCGCTAGGCTCAGATGTTCCAGAGAATTCATACCTAGAAATGAATTGAGTTTCAGGTGTAGTAGCTTATTTCCATCAAGGTCCAGCCCTCTGACATGCTTCAAACGCTGAAATGCGCCATACGGAATACACTTGATGTTGTTTTTAGATAGTTTTAGTAGGGTAATGTTCGCGATTGCTAACGGTGTAAAATCACCTGAATTGATTCGTGTGATGTTATTCTGTGTGAAGTATAACTTGTTGATCCTTGTCAGAAGACATCCATTGAAGCGAAATTGGCTCCTACACGTCCTATCAAAGTTTACGTTCGGCGACGAGAGAAGTTTGTTGAGTGATGTAAGGGGAATTGCCGGGAAATCATTATTCGCGAGATCAATGAAAAAGGGGTTATGATTCATTGAAAAGGTGTCTGCATCCAGGTCGATCAGATGATTGTAACCAAGGAATAGTTCTTCCAGGTACTGAAGTGGATAAAAGGCTCCCTTCGTGATATGCTTCAGCGGGTTTCTCGACAGTTGTAGTCTCCTAACTGCGGGCACATCAACGAATGACTTATTGGAGAGAATTTCAAATTTGTTCAGAGTGAGGTCTAGAAGCGTTATGTCGGGAGGTAGATAAGACGGAACTTCCTGAAGGCGGCGATTGCCACACCTGGCCACAAACTTTGGACCCTCGTGGAAGATCTTGCAGGGATAACTGGATAATTGACTTAAAGACTCTCCTGTTAATTTGCGGGGTTCTTCTTGACGGGCAATCGCAGGGCTACAGAGCAAGGGGTGCAGACTGACCAGGACTCCCAACAAACTGAAGGAAATCATGACGAATGTTTGTCTACCGAGTCCTTTGCGGCTTTTTGATATCATTTTAAATTCTTTGATACGTGACAGCAAAGATGGTAATGAACCATTCAAGTCTTCTCTCATTCTTCCCTCCGTTGCTGTATATACCTGAAATATGCAAAACGGAAACTTAATGTGCAAAGTGATGTGCATCAGAAAAAAAAAAACAACACTCTGGCGTCGCTCATTATAGACCTCCTTATACAATATAGCAAACTTGCAGTATGCCAATTAAAATCAATATGTAACAGAAAATCATTGTATTTGTTTAGAATTTCGATACCACAATCTGAAATGAACGCATCGTTAAATGAGAATGTCATAGCAGAATCTGTTGAATGACATTTTCCTTCGCTATTGTCAGCTGATATTTTGCTTTATAAATATACATAATTTAAGTAAAGGAGAAATGCAGTCAATATATAGATCTGTCTGATAAAGGAGAGTAAAGTCTTACGAGTGGAGCGGTAAACATGAATTTGACTGAAGTCGGATGAAAAATAAGGAAGTTATGACAGTTCAAAGTTTTGCAAATTTTTCAAAAATAGTTCTTGTACAGTGGATAGGAATATGCAAAACTTGCAAAGAATACCAGTGAGCTAACCATGTCATATAACCTCACAATTTTCCATTGATCGTGTACGAAAAAAAAAAGAGAATTCAATGTTTCTTGAAGTATGAACATGATGTTATTCCTGGTTGAATAAAATCAGAATAGTGATCAGTTGGATATATCAGGATTTAAGCCTAGTGCATCATGGCGTTTGAATGAAAAAATGAAAAAAAAATGAAAAATGACATTTTAAAATTTTATGTACAAACTATGTGCAAGATATGACTAAAATATTATGTGGAAATGTATGTCGAACTGAATTTTACAGACATTTCAAAAGATTGATTAGTGCTATTAGTTGAATGAAACACTTTCATAAACCTACTCGTGTAGATCTAAATCAGAGAATGTTTAGTCATACGTTTTCAGTAAAAAGTAATTATAGATGAATAATAATGGAAAAAACAAATACAAATTAATGCGAGAGGAAAGAATTTGTATCAAAATTTAAAACAGCATTTAGACTTTTATAACATCTAACTTCTTCAAACTTTACGTTTGTTGCTTAGTATCAAAACATCAAAAATGAGAGAAGTAGAACAGTAGACACACACACACACACACACATACACACATGAACAGGTATGAAAGTTAAAGAGTCCAAAGAATTAGCAACTTGTTGGAAAAAAAAAAGTCGTGTGATCTAGGCGCTGAGCAGTACTCCATTCATGCCATTCGGTTTGTACAAAAATATACACCAGATTCAATTTTCCCCAAAGAATTACTTTCCTCAGACCGGTTCTTCGTATGATTAGAGTAATACGTTATATTTGCGTATTTTCCTCAGTGGATAATATCTGGCTGTAAACCATTATAGTATTTATCTATCCCGGTAAAAATCTGTGTCACAAGAAACCCACTGAGTAAGATATTTTTTCTCGGCATTTACTGTGGAATTAATTTACCAGCCACAAGAAATTCCTACCTTCTGGTCTCTCGCTAAATGCAGAATGTCGAAGGGGCCATTCTTTTTGCTGCTGGCTTCTAAAAGGTATAAGTGCTGTAAATGTTGGACTCTGGTGACATTGCTTTTAGTCATGTCGTTTATCTTTGTAAATCTATTCAGGATGGAATTAACCACAGCCTATTAACTCTGCCAGAACAAGCTCCTATCGACGTGTCATTGATATGCTTTACTTTCACAATGGCTCGGGGGAAATCGAATCATTCGTCATTGTTCGTGGGACTATAATCCCCAATTAGATCTGACAATCACGGTGGTGTATTGAAGGTAATATTTAGTACATACCATATTCGATTGCTGCAGTGTCATAAAAGCAAGAAAATGTAAGCTGAGACAAAACGTCGCAAGTTTCTATGTGCATAGAAACACAACATTGAATACAGGTCTATGTGCAGTGTTTCCGGTATGTATAATGGATAATAAATGTGCTTATGCGTTCAATCAACTTTACATCAATTACCCCAGTCTTGTCGATACACTCTATATTGTCCCATCTGTATATGTATATAGACCCATGTATGCACGTTCACACACACACACAGACAGACAGACACACACACACACACACACACACACAAACAAACACGTACTCACAGAAACACAGGCAAACACACCACACGCATATATATAATATGAAGGGGTCGGTGCAATATAGTGCTAACCCACACTTCTGTCAAAATTGAGTTACATGCATTTTCATAATCCTTGTCCTTCACTCTAACCTCCGTGAAAATATCATATTTGAATTCAACCAATAAGATGGTAAAAAATGCATGCATTCATGTTTTATCAATGTACAATGTATGGACTTTCCAAACATTCAACAGCGATTATCTCAAAATGGACATTGTGTGGGTTAGCACTATATTGCACAGACCCCTTCATATATATATATATATATATATATATATATATATATATATATATAATATGTATGATACATGTATAAATTATACGTACATATGTAACTCGATTGCATGCTCATGTGGTAATTTTCAATAGTAAGGACATCTTGTATAATTTCAGACTGCTAGTGAATTTGGCTGTGAAGACTGCCCAGATAACGCACTTGATCTTCTATTCTATTCTTCTGTTACTTTTTTTTTCATGTTAAGTGACACTTCCTTGTTTGGAAATGTCGTCATTTGATGTCATACACTCCTTAAGAAAATCGATTGGTAGAAATATACTCGTTAACTAAGAAACAAAGAACAACAATACATAATAACCAATATTAGCGGATACTGCGCCAGGTATACATTATTTATTGTAACTGCATTATCTAAATGATCAAAAGCAAAAAAACAAAAAAAAAACCAACAACAAACAAACAAAAAACAAAAACAAAAAACCTGAAAACAAACACACACACACACACACACACACACACAAACAAACCCTAAAACAAAACCAAAATCCCACAACAAAAAAGAAAGAAAACTAGCAAAAAAAAAAAAAACCTAACTACCAAAATAGATAAGCACGAGAAATTACGCAATGTATGAGAACGAAATAGTGTGGTTATTGTTGAAAGTTTTATCTTTGAATCTATAAAGATGATCACTTCGATAAGAGTGTTAAAATATCAGCACACATACCTGACAGAAGCTCAGCATTACGCGGTTACAAACATGTGCACCACCAATGAAACATATTTAGACGGACTGACGGAAATGGCATACTGATTTTGTGAGTGAAGCAAAAATGGTGTAGTCTTCAGCGTAGGCCTATCTGACACAGAAAAAAAAATCGTTCTTATATATCTTCTTCTTTTCTTACGTAACTCTATCTATATTAATGATTAATCATGAATACTGCATGGTGGCAAGGTGAGTGCATTGATCTGTCTATATTGTGTCCAAGTGTCACGTATAAAAAAACCAAAACGCAAAGCATAAATGTTTTACATTATATAACGTCTAAATAGATCCTTGTCATTTGATTGGTTGTTTGACATTGATCATTCGTCCCATTTCTTTCTGACGTCATCATCCATGCAATTGTGGATCCATTTACAGTGCATTTTGGGATCCATACGATTGGGTCCTTTGCACGCACGCCGAGATCCCGGCACATTACGAATGTACAAGTAAAACGCTTGCGTTTTGCGTGTGTATGCGACAGCGCTCTATACACTAGCGTAAAAAGCGCCCATTGAGCACTCTCTTGATCTCCTCAGATCCCGCATATTCTCTCTTGTTTCTAAATTCATAAATCGACAAATGACAAGGATGAATTTAAGGCGTTATAAAAAACAAATAATACATATTTTTCATTTGCGCAATGGACATATTACAGATAAAGATGAAACATTCTGTCCACAGCACTCATAAACATTCATTATTTGTATATTGTCTGATGATGATGAAACTTAAATCACCTCTTGCTCTTAGTGAAATGACATTTTATTTACAGTCCTATCATGTTCCATGTAGGTCACAACCGAAAAAGTTGAAATCATTCCCCATGTAAGTACGAATGGAAAACATATCCATATGTGACGATTGTTGTAATAAGCTGTAATCTGTAATCCAGGCCTAGATTGACTATCCAAATTAAAGGCAAACACACATCTGTAGAATAGAATATACTAGGAAAACCTATATGAGTACATGCATATATCTGCATATTTTACAGACCACTCAAAGACATGAGTGGCCGCATTACACCGACTAGTCACTACAAACAAACTAGGAAGACTGTTTCAGTTGAGTAAACCTTGGTCACTGCCTTATCATTCCTCAAACTGGCAGACAGTCACTCCTAGATGTAAATTCTGTCTCTCTAATTCCTTCTTTTAACCTCTGATTCATTCAATCAACTCGTTCGAATCGGCAGTGTCTGAAATGTGTAAAATTTGAGATGTCGAGGGAGAGTGGTGAAAACGACAGAGGAAAAGCTGTGGAGATGTAGAAAAAAATGATCCTTTGTCAGAAGTATAAGGCATCAACTAAGCGGACCTGGGAGGAGACCATGGGCTGCAGCGACCGGAAAGGGTATTGTCACTGCTAATTCCCAAATTGTACTATCAGATTATAAGATCAGGCATACTATGATATCAACGCGACTGATTCATCCATCTTTAAGTGTCATGTCACCGTATTTCTTTCTAGTTCAGCTATTGGCCAGTTAGAGAGGTAAAACACCATTCATTTTCTTGTTTCTCGTCAACGACTGTGTCAGTCCTTCCCAGAAGGGCAATTGCTGGTATCTTACTTCGTTCCATTGGAAATAGGGTTTATTCTTGCTGAGAAACGGTCTTACCAGACAGGGCAGCTGGACGTCGTTCATGTGCACCACAGCCATTTGGAGCGTCATCAGATAGTTGATATCATTGATGGACTCGTTGCTGATGATCACCAGGTTCTTAAAGCTGTTCTCAATGACCCGATCGATGGTGTCAAAACGCGTACTGCCTGAGGGCAAATCGTCGTCGCCGCACACGATCCTGTTGCGAAGGAAGTCTGGAAGATGTTCCTGGACAGCAAGCAGGAACTCTTCAAGTACCCAATCCTCGTCTTCAATTGGGAAAATAATGTTGAGGTCGTAACGGTATTCCTGATGGTCGCGTGCGTCCTCTAACTCGTAGCATCCAACGACAAGAAGCCTCACATGAAAGCACTTGTAATTCAGCCACCATCGGTTTCGCCAAGCCAGAACTGATTCAGTAACGAACAATAAGATTTGCACATTTGCCGAAATGTAGACGGCCAGGTTTGGCCCACATACCAGATCAGGGTTAAATTCTAAAACTGATTTTCCAACGAATTGAGAGACAGATTCTGGGGAACAAACAGTTGTCTCGGGGTTTGACAGGGTAAGATTACGTTGGAGCGTTGGACGTTATTTGGCTAATCGGGTTTGTCAAGTTCGACAGAAAGGAAAATGGAGCTGATGATAACGAAAATATGTGATTTTTTGATATGTCTAAGGTTCTTGGGTGGCAAACCCGAAAAAAAAAAACTTGGAGGAATCTGCTTAATTTGATTAAATGATAATTCTAATAAGGTCTAATGTTAGAGCTTCACTGAAAGCTGAAAGTCCAAACGAAGACGCTTATTGTTGGACGATACCAGCTTCTGCAGATTTGGAACATGTTGCAGCACTGGTTCCGCGATAGTATGCAGGAAATTCCCGCCCAGGTCCAATATTTGTAGGGACTGTGAACCTTCAAATACACGATTTTGTAAACTTCTTATTCTACATGATCTAAGATGTAGTGACGATAAAATTCTCAATCTGTTAAACACTCCTGATGATAGAGACAGTATTCTGTTCCCTGACAGATATAGGCTTACTATTCAAAGGGAGAAACTTGGAGAGTGGTGTTCAATCGGAAACCGCGGATCCGAACAATCTTGCTGCTTTGAAGGTTCAGATGGTCCAGTGAATCCATGCCAAGAAATGAATCTAATATCAAGTTTTCTATGTTGTTTCTGTCCAGTTCCAGTCCCACTACATGCTTCAAACGCTGAAACGCGCCATACGGAATATATGTTATGTTGTTTTTATACATTTTTAGCCGGTAGATGTTTGCCGTTGTTAACGGTGTAAAGTATACGCTAATTCTTTTGATGTTATTCCCCGCGAGGTAAAATTTATAGATCCTGGTAAGAAGACGTTCTGTGAAGCGAAATTGGTTCCCTGAATTTTCGTTGAAGCTCACCTTTGAAGTGGAGGGAAGCTGGTTCAGTAATGTAAGGGGGATTGAGGTGAGATTGTTATGTGAAAAATCAACAAAAGAGAGGTTCGGATTCATTGAAAACATGTCTGCATCCAGGTTGATGAGGTTGTTGTAACCGAACATTATCTGTTCGAGGCTTCAAAGTGGATAAAAAGCTTCCTTCATGATATGCTTCAGCCGGTTTCTCAAGAGTTGTAATTTCGTTACTGCATGTAAATCAAGGAATGACGTATTGGTAAGGGTTTCTAGTTTGTTCAGAATCAGATCGAGGATCGTTTACGTCTGGAGGTAAATAAGGCGGAACTTCCCGAAGGCCGCGTTTGCCACACCAACTTGCCACAAACTGCTGACCTTCGTGCAAGAGCGTGCATTGATCATAAGATGAATGACTGACGGATTCTCTGGTCAACGCGCGGGATCCTCGACTAGCAAGCGCAGGGCTACAGCAACTGGCGCAGATGAGAAGACTGGCGAGGAGTCCCGCTAGAAAGAAGGAAGTTATGGCCAAGGCTCATTGGCCGAGTCCCTTTTCGCGTCCTGTCACATTTGCAGATCTTGTAGTACGCATTACTCGCAGACAAGGAATTATTGACGTCTTTACGGAATCCCCCATCGCTGGTCTGTTTAAAAGAACAAAGAAAACAATTACGTGGGGAGTAAGAGGAAACCACAGCAGCATACTTCAGTCCTCCCTAAAATAGATAAAAACTAAACAGTATGGTTATAAACATTATGCTAAATGAAAATGAACAGCTTTCGGTATAATAATCCGTTGCAACGTATCTATTATTGCTAACATTTCATTTCTAACGTCAAAGAAAGCTGCAAGAGACGGAAAATCACGCTCTCGGGTCAGATAATTTGTTGGCGTTAATCATTCATGTATTATACTTTATTAGGAATACCATGTTTTGGTCAATACTCGGCAAGAAGTTCATGGTGATTGGTAATATGTAAACAAAAAAATATAATTTGTTGCAAAAAGATAACTGTCACCGCCCCCCCCCCTTCTACACAGAAAACAGAAAATTCCATACTGGTCTTGTTTGAGTCTTGTGACTATTTCCTAAAAAAAAAGTGAAAGTACATTTGAAGTAAACTTAAGCACCACGTAGACTTGCACTGCATCTGCCGACTGTATCTATATTCACTATTTAGAACTGTTAAACTTTTCAAATGTTATCTAAAACTATGATATTAGTAGTTACTACGTGAAACGTATGAGGTGGTAACTTTTCTGTCTCTCGGAAACTCCCAGTAAGGTAATTTCCAATCTCTTTGTGGGGAAAGTATATCAGATAGTATAAAATCATTGTGTCATTTATTAGATTGTTTCCTTTAAAAACACACAAATCGTAAAACGCTTCGACTTTGAAAGAGTGCTTTGAGGGTTGCATGAGTTTTATACTTTTTTTTTTGAGTACGACACAAGCATAAGGAAAAACGATATTATACTCCTTAATATCATAACTGGTGAGAAGAGAATTAATTTTCTGGAGAGTATCATTAATATTAAAATGGTCATCTACACAGACTTGCAAAAATAATATAATTACTTAATTTTCTGTGTAATCTTCTTTTTATTATAAAGAAGATTAGACATAGAATTAAGTAATATGTGGTTGAGTGGGACATGATTTACCGTGTTCCCACAACACTTTCCTAATAATTCTCTGATGCTTTTTTTTGATTTGTTAAGACATTCTGAATCCCAAGTCTGCAAACAATAAAAGTGGAAGCAAAGAAGATATTAAAGTCATACAATGATAATAGTAAAATCTACTCAGTAATTACCACTGGAGTTCATGAATTTCTTGCGTCGAGTTGTTTTAATTGCAACTGATTGACAAATTGCCCTACATGGACGTAAATAAGCACCGAATTACTGTGTGTAATTGTAGCCACGAGAAAGATCATGGGCATATACTCGGGCACGGTTAAAAACCAATGACCTTCTGGTCACTGGGCAGATGTCTTATTACATCGATGTAGATGATTTGTCCATCAGTACTGAAGTTTTTATACCCCTTTCCTAGATGTCATAAAAGCAATTATATTTTCGAGCATGAACCTGTATGGAATACGACATCGGATGAGAATGAGAAGGGCCTTAAGTTGTCTCGAACACTTGGTTTAGTGGCAACCCAACGCCCTTCTCATTCTCACCCGACGATTAGATTCTTTGAGCGCGACATTATGTTTATGTTTATTTACTACACCTCTATAAGTTAAGGAATTCTTACCTTCTGGTGTATCGGTGAATGTAGAATTTTTTTATAAAGGCGGCTACCTTTGCTGGTGCATTAAAAGCTCACAAGTGCTATCACCTTTACAGGCCTGGTTTGGTAAAATATGGACTGCTACAACGTCAGGTTTATTTTTTTACTTTCCCAGGACCAGGTCTTTCAACGTGCCAGTGATATAATGTATTATAAAATGGGCTTTAGAATCTCTGCAATCTGATTGGTCAATAGTCATGCATTGATTCTTGCTGATCCACACTGAGCCATGCGTCCGGTAAAATCCGAACGCATGGCTCAAATTTTGTATAGTGTTGTAGGTGTACCGGACGCATGATGGGGAAAATAGTTGTATTTCATGAATTTACGGGCCCATTTTATAACACAAATGATGCACAGGCCTATTTCGTGGATCAGTGAGAATTGGATGCTCTCGTTTAACTTTGGAACAGTCTATAACCCACTCGCTGTACTCGTTGGTTTAAACAGTTCCAAAGTTTAACTCCCGCATCCAATATTGTTATTCTTTTCATAAAATGATACCTTCCGTGTCATGATTATGGCTTACATGAAGGTGCAGTGCTTTGAAATAAGGGGTACGGTTAAACTTTGAAATGTCCAAAATGACCCATGTTTTGGTAATTAACTCATTTTTGTTTTTCAATTGTTGATGAGTGAGTTTTCCCCAATGTCTTTTTGGTTGTTATACATTCTAACATCAAAATAAACAGGGATTCAAACAAACGTGTGCACAAGGAAACAAACAAACAAGCTAACAAACATGTACGGGCATTAAAAAAAAAAGGACTCAAACCATTTAATATGGAAGAACCTTCAACGCATTAATAACACAAAGTCATTAACAAATGATGTGGCATGGGCTTGATTTGCACAGATTTTCATCTTTATCGTCAGAGGGATTTTTTATTTCATCAATGTTCATTGATTTAAATGGCATGATCAGTGCTCAGTATTGAGTGCACGAACCAAGTGCCAAGTGTCTATTAAAGGTCCTGTTTACCTTTGGGAGCAGT
This sequence comes from Diadema setosum, assembly GCA_033980235.1. Lineage (NCBI taxonomy): Eukaryota > Metazoa > Echinodermata > Echinoidea > Diadematoida > Diadematidae > Diadema > Diadema setosum. Next base: position 6,585,676 of record CM067080.1, read on the forward strand.
GATAAAAAAAAATGTTCAAGATATCATTTTTGATGCATTTGTGTAGGTCAGTTGTATCACAAAACATCCTAACATATAAAATTTGAGATAAAATTAAAGATAAAAGGAGATATCACTACTTTTCTCATTAAACCATAACTGTAGACGGGTTAATCTTGAAACATTTTTATCATAACTATTGTTCACATTTTATACGTTTGACAATGCCTAACATCGATTATACTGATTCAATATTTTGCATTGGTTGTTTCTACCCCTAGCTCACATTTTAGAAATATTTTGAAGCACTAATGCTGGGTTTTTGTTTCATCTGCAAATGGTGAATTACGCCTTTAAAATTGGCATTCATGGCAGACCATCTGACAACAAAACACAAAGACTCCATACAAAAGAACGTGTTCTTTATCCACTCTTTATGACAACAAGTAGGAAGTCATCTTAAATAAAATAAGATAATCTGATGGTACCAAGCATGCTTTAATTATTTCTAAGAGATGAAAGAGATAATCGATCGAACTTGGATTCCAAACTTTTTTTTTGAGGAAACTATTTAAGTTATCTTACTCATATGATGCTCACTGTGACGTTTAAATGTTCCTTTCATGCAGTTCATATACCATGCGCATTTCGGAACCTGACAAACCTGTATATCATTATGAAATCTGTGTAATCTTCAAAGCATCACCAAAAAATTTAGATATCATTTTAAACACTGATACCAATGGAAACACTGAATGATACTACCACCACGCCATATCTGTCAACTTAGTACCCTGTCACTAATTAAGATTAATCAAACTTTAAATCTCTCCATAATCATTCAAGTATCAAATGGACTGGCAACAAATTGGCCAGTCAGAGAGGTAAAACGCCATTCATTTTCTTGTTTCTCGTTAACGTTTTTGCTAGTCCTTCCCAGAAGAGCATTTGCTGGTATCTTTCTTCCGTCCATTGGAAGTATGGTTTATTCTTGCTGAGGAAGAGTTTTACCAGGTATGGCAGCTGGTTGTCTGGAATATCCTCTCGAAAAACCATAACAACATTTTCTATCTGGACGGCGTTCATGTGCGAAACGGCCATTTGAAGCGTCATCAAGAAGTTTGCATCGTTGATGGACGCGTTGCTGACAATCACCAGGTTCTTAAAGCTGTTCTCAATGACCCGATCGATGGCGTCAAGGCGCGTACTGCCCAAGGGCAAATCATCGTCGCCGCACACGATTCTGTTGCGAAGGAAGTCGGGAAGATGCTCTTGGACAGCTACCAGAAACTCTGGAAGTACCCAATCCTCGTCTTCATCGGGGAAGATGATATTCAGGTCGTATCGGTAATCCTGGTGCTCGCGTACGTCCTCCAACTCGTAGTATCCAACGACAAGAAGCCTCAAGTGAAAGCATTTGTAATTCAGCCACCATCGGTTTCGCCAGGCTAGAGCTGAGCCAATGATGCACGATAAGACCAACACACTTGCAGAAATATAAGCAGTTAGGTTTGACCCACAGACCTTATTTGGAAGAAATTCTAAGATTGATTTCCCCACAAATTGCGAGATGGACTGGGGAGAGCAAAGAGTAGTCTCGGGGTTCGCCAATGTTAGACTGCCTTGACTAAGGAAACTTCTAAACCAAGAAAGGTTGCAAGTGCAGGAAAGATGGTTCTTAGATATATCAAAATATTTCATCGGAAGGAAAGTGTTGTCTTCTATGCCAGTGAAAGCATTTTGATATAAAGAAACCATGTACAGCTTCGTGTTTTGCTTGAAGATGTCCTTATTTAGATTTCCACTTAATTTATTTGTACCCAAATGTAAGTAGCGTAGAGATGTTAGATATTTGAAGTGGTCAAACGTAACGGAAAGGATATTGTTCTTATCGAGGTATAACTTCTCCAGAGACGATAAATTAGCAAATACTTCAGTGGGAAGGCTCGCAATTCCACATTTTGTGAGATGTAACTCTCTCAGCTGGATTAGGCCATTGAATGTATTGGAAAATATACTACCGAGCGGGTTTCTTTCTAAGAAAAGTATCTCAAGATAAGACAATGCAGCGAGTACAGAACCAGAGTTTATAACTAATTTTTCTCGGGTAAGAGCGCCAGAGCTTAAATCTAGTTTGCGAAGTGAAGTCATTCCGTCAAAAGACGCGCTTCCAATTCCAAAGCTGTTATAGGATAAATCAAGGAATGACAACCTTGGAAGATGTTTGAAGGGAGCTGTTAATTCTGTGAGGAACCCTAGATTTTTCAAGTCTAAGCTTTCTAGATTGTTCAAGCCTGCAAAACCGCTTGAAAACATAGTGCGGATCGGATTTGACTTAAGTATCAGTTTTGTCAAGTTGGAAAGAGAGTAGAATGGACCGTACTCTAAAGAAAATATGCGATTTTTTGACATGTCCAATGTCATCAATGACTTAACCATGAAAAAACTATTGGGAATCTCTATAATTTGATTCGCTGATAAATTTAGCAAGGTCAGATGTTGGAGCTTTGCAGAAAACTTGAAGTCCAGCTGAGAAATCTTATTGTTGAACAATACCAACTTACGCAGATTTGGAACATGTTGCAGCACCGGTTCCGGGATAGAAGTCAGCAAATTTATACCAAGATCTAATATTTCCAGAGACCGTAGACCCTCAAATGTGCGATTCTGTAAGCTTCTTATCCTACATGATCGCAGGCGTAACACATGTAACACATCTAAACCTTGAAACACTCCTTCTGACAGGGACGATATTCTGTTCATTGAGAGATTCAAACTTACTAAAGAGGGAATGTGTAGAGTGGCATTCGTCGTGTTCATTTGGAAGCCTTGAATTCGAACAATCTTGCTAAGTACTATATTCAAACATTCAAGAGAATCCATACCACGAAATGAATTGAACGACAAGTTCATAAGATTATTTTGGTCAATGTCCAGCCGTCTTACATGCTTTAAATGCTGAAAAGCGCCAGGTGGAATATATGTGACGTTGTTTTTAGATAGCTTTAGCAGGGAGATATTTGCTCTTGATAAAGGTGTAAAGTCATTTGCCTCGATCCTTGTGATGTTATTACTCATATGGTAGAATCTGTTGATACTTGAAAGAAGATTTCCTGTGAAGCGAAATTTGCCCTTACAATTTCCACCCAAGTTCACGTTTGGGTGAGAGCGTAGCTGGTTTAGTGGTGCGAGGGGAATCGCAGAGAACTCATTATGTGAAATATCAAGAAAATTGAGATTCGAATTTTTTAAAAACGAGTGTGCATTCAGTCCTCTGAGACGATTGTACCCCAGAAAAAGTTCTTTTAGGCGCCGGAGTGGATGAAAAGTTTCCTTCGTAATATACTTCAGCTGGTTTTTCAACAATTTCAGTATCTTCACGGCCGGTACATCAACGAACGACTCATTTGACAGGAATTTGAATTTGTTCAGAGTCAAGTCGAGGATCGTTATTTCTGCCGGTAGGTAAGACGGAACTTTTTGAAGATTGCGATTGGCGCACGAGGCCACAAACTCCTGACTTTTGTGCCAAAAATGACAGGCTGGTCTAGATGAACACCTAGAGGATTCTTCGGCCAATGAGGGGGATTCATGTCGTACAAACACAGGGTTACATGAGCAAAGGAGAAGACTGAAAAGGAACACTGCCAGAAACATCGAAGTCATAACGAAATCTTGTCGGCTTTGTTGCGTCGTAATGTTATTCCAGATTTTTTAATCCGTGACAACAAAATTTTCGATATTGTCGTCGTCTTCGTTCACTCTTTCTCTCCCTGTGCCGTACCTAGAACAAGCTGCAAAATTTACAGAGAGATAAAAAGAAAAAAAAATGTCATCAGTATTCTCCATTGTAGGTTTCCTTCTAACACACTGATGGTTTAATGGGATGGTACAGTATTGGTGGAGATGAGAATTGGGCTTTTAACTTTTTTTTCGATACCAAGAAAACACTTTATTTGTTTATTTGATGAAAATCGGGTTTGGAATGACTGAAACATCCAAAAAACAAAGTAAAACAAAGCGATTGTAATAAAATGTGGGACCCACACTTAATCAGAATCGCTCATTTTTGGATAACTCAGCCATTTCAAAACCAATTTTCATCAAATGAATGTTGAATTCCTCATAAAATTACATGCTCTTATATATTTCATAAAAGGGTTCTCATTATCTCACCCAAAAATGTTAGAAACCTGAAATTAGGTCTCAACCAAAACTGTACGATCCCTTTAAGCATGAAATTTGTTCGTTCAATTCTTAATCGAAATCAACTGAATTCAGAATAAATTCTTTGTATTTCTGCTATCATATTACATAATCATATTACACCTCGGGATACCAAAATATTGGGGATCAGGTTCAATAAGAAGACTTGGATTTTTTTTTTTACTACGATGCAAGGTGATTAATTTCTTGTACATAAACGACATAATGAATATTCACGTTATTTTTCTTAAGTATACATGATATGATTTTTAGAGAAATTATGAAAAAGAGGTTAAAATAAACAAAGAGTGCCGTGACAAGGTGTAAAAACGTTTAAACTCATCTCTCAGGATTGTACAACCGAAAAACCCTCCGCAAAGTTTAAAGATAATAAAAAGTTTTGGTACCTCAAAAGTTTCCCTGAATTTCCGTGTTTCAGGTTAAAGTACCATTCAAATAACTAACACTGTGAGACTTCCAAAGTGCTCTCATTTCTTAGTAATCATGCAGTTAACTGCGACCAGCAGCCCCATACGCATAGCGACCAGCAGCCCCATACGCATACCGTAATGGGGCTTCGCATTGTAGCATTCAGGATCATGACAGATTTAGTATCGCGGGTAAATATCAACTTAAAATCCAAAACAATTCTTCAATTTGAAGACTTACCAATTAAGTTGAAGTCTTGAAAACAGGCTTCGGGCAACGTTTGGTTCTGCCAATAGTCCCTTTCTGTTCGAATTGATGACTGAATGTGACTCTGTCGAGAGGACCTTGGGAGAGCTACATACACTGATTACTACGGCCAGCGCATACGCACACATCACATGCGAACAAATTTCAAATCCACGAACGGATAAGATATTTGTGTGCGCATGCGCTGGCCGTCAATTCAGTGTAGCTCTCCCAAGGTCCTCTCGACCGAGTCACATTCAGTCATCAATTCGAACAGAAAGGGACTATTAGCAGAACCAAACGTTGCTCGAAGCCTGTTTTCAAGACTTCAACTTAATTGATAAGTCTTCAAATTGAAGAATTTTTTTTATTTTAAGTTGATATTTACCCGCGATACTAAATCTGTCATGATCCTGTAAGCTACAATGCGAAGCCCCATTTAGCTATGCGTATGGGGCTGCTGGTCGCAGTTAGCTACTCAGTATGCGTATGGGGCTGCACGCTGCTGGTCGCAGTAATCATGCAATAAATACTACCTCGCCGCCGTACGGCGGCGGCTCTGGTACGAAACCATTATTGCATGATTACTAAGACATGAGAGCACTTTGGGGCGAGTAAGTCTCACAGTGTTAGTTATATGAAAGGTACTTTAACCTGAAACACAAACAAAGACAAGGAAATTTAGGGAAACTTTTGAGGTAATACCAAAACTTTATATTATCTTTAAATGACAAAGGAATCGCTGTTTGCATACATCGCAAAGGCTTGATTATATCTAACAAAGTCGAGAGCATAGTGATTCGCTAATAACCTCTTACTCATGACGCAACACAGGCCTACTACATAATAATAAATTGGAAAAATATCGCATTTATAGAACAATATAAACAACACAATTTAATCAGTATATTTATAAAGTATTGTATATTTCTCTTTTAGAGTGCCACATAGAACTTTGCCGGAAAGGTGAAGGTCATTTTTACAGTTAGGCTACAAGTCAGAATAGAAACTCCTACCTTCTGGTGTATGGCTGAGTATGAATGTTTGAAGAGGCAGTGGATCCTCTTTGCTGCTGGACTCTTTGGTACACGTGCTCCAAGCGATGAAATTTGGTGACACTCCTGTCACTACCAAGTAAAGCATGGACTCTTATAACGCCAATCTATTAACTCTTCAGTGACCAGCTCCGTCAACATTCCTTGGACATTGTGTACTATCGCACTGACATCAGCAAAGCACTAGAGTGAAGTACAGCGGCAAACAGGCTCATTTGGGATACCGAACGTCACTTTCGTTTTCTCATTTATACTCTAAAGGAGGTTGCATCGAAATAAATCGCTGAAATCAATTTGAATGGCTTTATTGTCATAAAAACCAACAGAACATACACGGAGATATCACGTCGCAAGTTTCTATGTGCACGATATTGTTCGAAATACGGTGTTGATTACATGCCCAAGTACAATGTGTCTATTGAGTGTCGGCTAAAGTGACTACATGTATGCGTTGAATCATTTTTTTTTTTCCATTTCTTCCCTCTCGTCAATAAACTTTATACTGTCTCATTTTTTCTTATGATTACACACATATGCACACCACGCGAGCACGCACACACCCACACACACACCCACACACACTGTCATGAATGTACACTCAGCGATAAAAGAAAGTAAACACTTTTTCGAGGTCATATTTTTCATAGAAGATTTTTATGAAAGTCAATGTGTTGTATACCATATTGAAGGGAATTTGATTGGCTATTACGCTAATAGGTTTATTAAAAAGAAAACTTTACGCATGAGTGAGCACATTCTTTTTTGTCCTCCAAGGCACAAAAATAAAAATTGCAAAAATTGACATGTTCTCTTTCATTTGCAAGTTCCCTTCACGATAACATTTACAACAAAAGACCAATTTAACACAATGAGAGACATGAATGCAATAGCAAAAATAAGTTTTTGTTCTCTTTATCTCTTTATAACCTCTAAGAAAAACAAAGTGGGAAACTAAAGGGGAAAAATAAGAATTTTCTGTCAAGTCAAACTCCAAATGACATAGAGGATAATAAGCATAAAGATGATTAAATGAGCAGAATTTATTTATTTTATATTTATTAATTTCTTTTAATCTAGTGATTTAAGAATCCATGTGACAATTTCAAGAACCTAACATTATTTACAATTTCCTGATTTGAAAAAAAAGTTCAAATTTGTACCATTTTTGTTAATTATTACTTCTTTTCTTATTTCATTTGAATTTTTATTTGACATAAGATGCTTTATTTTCCTGCATTACTTTTAGCCTTCATTGATCTTTTGGGCTTTAAAGATATCACAGAGATCAAAGGTTTAGTTTTTCAACTTAATTCATGTTTCTTTTTCTGTGAAATTTGTTGTTTGTTCTTATTGTTCTAGGGAAGAGCACATACGCATGAATGACAACTTGTTCAGTTTTGCAATTTTTACTTTTGTGTCCTGGAAGAGAAAAAACAATGGTGTTCACTCATGCGTAAAGTTTCCCTTTATGTTGACCTACCAGATTGATAGCCAATTAAATGACCTTCGATATGGTATATAATACATTAGCTTTCAGCCAAATGTTCTATGAGAAATAAGTGTTTACTTTCTTTTTTTGCTTCGTGTATATACTAGTAAATATATGATGTAGTGTATGGTTGCTTAAATGTGTGTATGTACACATATTGACTAGATAATGGAGAAGTTTATATTTGTAAAACTGTTGTTACTATGTCAGAGAGAAGAGCTCACCCAATCTAGAATGTTCTAGCAAGTGCCTATATATTTGGTTAAGTATTGCAATACATACACTGTACTTGTCCAGTGTGATTGATAGCTATTTTTGTCATGGTGTCATGTACATAACTAGACAGTGAGGTAGGGTATCTGGAAGGCTCTTGAAATCACAAGTATGTAGCCCCAGGTTGGAGAGAATACAGAACCTTCAAGAAAGGGTGAAGGGACCTATAAAAGCCACAGAAATTCTGAAGTAGGTAGAATACCCAACACATCTGCTCTGAGAGTTACGTCACTTCTGGCTCTGAAGCGACTTGTTATCGTCAGTCCTGTGTTACTTGCAGACCTGCTATATTTGTGGAGATAATGCCTGGAAGACATATTGCGAATATGAGAGTTAATTCGCCTACATTGGTGACCGACTCCATTCTCATGGCTATGGACATTGCTACATCGAAGCGGTGACGGGCTGGATTCCATAGCTGGATATTATTTGCTTGATTATCATTGACGTATTGACTGGACGCGGTCGTCATAACGTCTGGATTCTACACTTATCGCTGTGGATTTATACTTTGGATTAATACTTTGGATTACATTAACCTGTGCCCATTGATTTACGTCGGAGGGATCATCCATCGGTGCATTGAGGATCATTCATCTGTCATCGAACATCATTTTTGGACAATTCCAGGGGACTACATGGAGCTTGTGATTATTACATTCAATTGTAACACATGTAAGTGATTGCACTTGTTATTGTTCGGATAATGTAAGTGATCATTGTATTATGTCGTACTGTAATGACAAATCTTTACGAGTCTGTAAGTGCAGTATTACTGTTAATCAAACCGCCTGAACATCAATATATTGGTTCTTTTGTGCGATCATTCTCAGTGTGATATCAGTCGTAACAAAATACACACACGTACGCGCGCGCGCACACACACACATTTATACCTATACAAAATATAAAGTGATACATTTATAATTCATCCTATGCTTTCTGTGAAGTTTAAATGTTTATTTGATTTGTCAATTTGCAGTTCATGTAAACACATTTCAAAAGTTGTCAGGAAACGGTCATGGGTTTAACAAATGTGAAATGTACATCACATCACTGTAATGTCTGTGTAATCTGTAAAGCATGCAATTAAAAGTGCGCCTCAAAGAGGAAATCCAGTCCAAATAATATAAGTTATAGTCTGATAAAAAAAGAGTAAGGTTTTACGAGTTCAACGGTAAAAAATTGACTGAAATCGGACGAAAAATAAGGAAGTTATGAAATTTTGAAGTTTTGATAATTTCTCCAAAACAGTTCTTATACAATGGGTATGAATATGCAAATGAGTGAGCTAACCATGTCATACCCTCACAATTTTCTATTGATCGTGTACAAAAAATGACGAAAATTCAATGTTCCTGCCATTGAAGTCTGAAACATGACGTTATTCCTGGTTGAATAACTTCAGAACTTCAGAATAGTGATCAGTTAGATATATGAGGATTTGAGCCTCGGGCATAATTGTATTGAATTAAAAACTGGAAATATCAAAATATTATGTAGAAACTATATATGGTAAGTTGTGATGGAATGACATGCTCACTTTTCCATTTGCATACTCATATTGACTGTTCAAGAACTGCTTCCCTCAAAAAAAAACGAAACTTCCAAATGTCATAACTTTCTTATTTTTCATCCAATTCCGATCAAATTAATACAGTTGAACTCGTAATATTTTACTCTTTCTTATCAGACTAACATATTTGGACTCAATTTCCCCTTTAACAATGCTACTTATGGAATTGCCTAACAATTTTACCACCTAGCACCTCGGCATACCTGCCAACTTCACGCTCTACCCGCAACCTATCAGAATTGCGAAAAAGAAATTTCCAAACCATTTGAATTATTGAAATCTTTTAACAATGTCAAAGTACAACACTGAAAGTACATGTAGTAAGACAGTCTGTCAGTTTTTTTTTGTTTGTTCGCTTGTTCGTTTGTTTTTTTGTTTTGTTTTACGGGAGCGATTACATTAGCACCAACCAGACATACAAATTTGAAGAGGGGATAATTTCAAACTAGTGAAGTTTCATTGGAAACTTTCGCGGTGATGACATCTTCGACTCTGGCCTAAAATTTGTCATTCTTGGAGTCCTCGTCTAAGGTCTGTACACATATTAATTGTATTAACAATATACAAATATAACAAGAAATATGATTCAGTTAAATGATAAAGGCACTTTGTTACTCCTTGTTAACTGTGTGTCCTAATCTAACCCACTTTCACCAACGCTGTATCATACTCATCAGTAGATTAAAAAAGGACACTGGTCATATCGAGTATATCTCCTCATTCATACTGAGTATACCAATGTGTGTGTGTATATATATACATACATGTACATAATGTGTACATAATAATCGTCGCGAAATCGTATCCATGAGTTTGCATACATTATTCGTTTTCTTTTAAACTGCATGGTAGTCAGTTTTTGAAAATTGGATTACTTGTTTTGCAAGTCACTGGTCGTCGTGCGTTATTCATCACGTGTTCCAAACATGCATTTGTAAAGTCAGTGTCAGCTATCCAAAAGTAAGTAAGTAAATAGATAATCCAACAAATAAATGTATTGCAGTGGTTTGGATGCCCGTTATCTGTTATCAAGAGAAACGAAGGTATCCAAAATTTCGTTGGCGTCAAATTAGGAAAGTTCCTGTTATCTGCTTTAAGAAAATAATAATCATGATAAAGACGTGAAAAAATCTGATAGTATCAATCATGTCCACAGAGGTCACATGCGAATAATAGAAAGGTGATAAACTAAATTTGTCGCTTTTCATATCATTTGCGATTTCACTCATAAACGTCAGCAAAAATGCGAATTTTCTGGGTATTTAGATAGCTTTGTAATTTTAATCCTGAATGAGTGTTCTGTGAAACGTCTTTACAAAAGTATTTTGACACCTGTTCTTTTGTGTCAGCATACTTTTCAATAGATATCTTCGTCGTTTGCGGAGAATTTACAGAGACGTAACCGTAAGCATGGTAAGGATTTACTTTGGCTTACTTCAGACTTGGGTTAAGAAATTGATTTAATCCTCAAAAAAGACAAAGAAAGTAATGAAATAGAAACGTTTAACACATACCTCATCATAATATTCGAGGAAAAAAGTGCTTTAGAAAAATCAATTTTCCATTCGTTTTATGATCTTAAAGTTTGGAATTATATTGAAGAATTGCTCTTTCAAGAAACATAAAAAAACACGAAAAAAAGTAGTAATTACCTAGGTTGATTCATTTAATCTATTTTTAAGTCCTCACCTAGAAGTGGATCACGTGACTTTTTTGGGGTGGGGAGGGGGACTGTTGCATGGTCAACATATAAACTGTTGAAGATCTGCAGCATGAAATGACGATAGACAGCAGAAAAAATTGCATAGAATATAACTGAAAAGAATCGATTTTGTTTAACGTTACCGCTGAGGGTTATTCTATGCTTATAAGTAAGCAGCCATTACACCGATAGCTTCAGAAGGACTAGGCAATGAGAGTGCATGCCTTGCCTGGGGCACAGCTGCTGCAGTCAGGGGGACTCGAATCAGGGACCTCGTGATTGATAATCCCTGGTCTTATCCACTGAACCATAACAGCTCCTCCAAAACAAGTAGGATAATTATGATAAGATAGGTTCGATCATGTATGTGTACTATACTGCCGAGACGCAATATTCCGTTTGTTATTTTTTTTTATTCATGTTCCATATTCCACATTTCGTATAAGTTTTATATTCCATTTGATTTTGAAAAAGAAATGTTTTTTAACACAATGGACAGTTTGAACCAAAATTGCACAAATGTATAAGGACGTATAATTGACGTGTAATATGAGGAACCCACTAAAAAGCAAAGCTTGTAGGATGTGGGTTCCAAAAATATAATATAGGCTTTTAGTACAGTATATCAATGTCAAAAGTGACGTAACATGCAAAATACAAGATATCAAGAAAATTATAAAGTTTACGGAATGTACAAAGTATTGTATGATGTTTATGATTAAACTTATGGTATCAATGCTTAGAAAAGTAGCAAGTTGATCAAACTAATGAACTCATCCGAGCGAGGCATCATTTGAGTATGCAGAAATTTTTCAAATGATTACGGCAAAATAATTAAACGAAGAATTTTAGTAAATTGGCTTTGAGCTTTTGCTTAAAGGAACTTAAAGAACTTGATTGCAACCGAACCGAATCTAACTCATTCCAGAAAGAAGGGCCGGTCGATGTAATTGTCTTAAAGGCTAAAACTGTACGAACAGGGGAAAAATGATAAGATTCACTGTGTCTTGTAGGGTAAGTATGGATAACATTGAGGAAAACATACTAGGAAGATCACCAGTATTCAAAAAATCACCAGTATTCAAAAGTAGAAAGTTGACCAAACTAATGAACTCATCCGAGCGAGGCATCATTTGAGTATGCAGAAATTTTTTCAAATGATTACGGCGAAATAATTAAACGTAGGATTTTAGTAAATTGGCTTTGAGATTTTGCTTAAAGGAACTTAAAAACTTGATTGCAACCGAACCGTATGTAACTCATTCCAGAAAGAAGGGCCGGTGGATGTAATTGTCTTAAGGGCTAAAATTGTACGAACAGGGGAAAAATGATAGGATTCACTGGCCCGTGTTCTGCTAAAAACTTAGACCTGAGTTTAAACCCACGCCTGGGTCTAAAGTGGGTTTTGGGGGTTTAAACCGGGGTTTAAACCCCCAGTTTAGACCCAGGTTTAAACCCAGGTTTAATTTGTATTCTACTAAGTCCAGCTGTGGTCTAAATTGGGTTTAAATTAAACCTACCCAGGAGGAGGTTTATTTCGAGTTTAAATCGAGTCTAACGATGACTGGTAAGGGTACCAGCACACAGATCAATGCCAATGCAATGGCACCGAGTGGCTGCCTAGCTGGATACGTATTGTACAGCTGCAGCTAGCTTGCCGGCCACACCCGTGTACACTTAGAAGAGACTCGAGATCTAAATGTTAGAAATACTACTACCTAACTTGTTAGTACTACAATGTACCTGTAGTTAGTCTAGATTTTACGATGAAAATAACCTAAAGACTAGACCAAGAACTCAATGTAGGACCAGAGGGTAGGTTGAGCCTGAGGTCGATTTGGCATAGACAGACTAACTGTTACTAACGTTACATCGAGAACCTAGATCGTAGGACTAACGTTTGGACTAGGAGTAGGGTCCTACTAACGTTAGTAGAACCTATTCGAATAGCTAGAGTACATTATTATAACGTTAGGACTAACGTTAGATCTACATTAACGGCTAAAAGTTAGGTTAGTGTGGTACGGTAGGTAAAATCTACTTCTAATACTAATAGCAATATCGAGACAGGGTTGATATAGGCCTAGATCTATTTCTAAATTTTAGATGCATGTTTCCATTTTTTTTTAACCGACAATCTTAAGAGAAAACTTTTATACCATTTCCTACCTCAAAGTCCTGGTTTGATCAATCGCCAATCCATTCCGAATTCACGATTCAATCGACATAAAGCCATGTCCCATCCAGCGCACACAGCAACCGTGCCGCCGGCCGGGCCGGCGCGGCGCAATGGCTCTGCTGGTACTGAGCATTCAAAGCTAGCTAGCCAGGAATGTAATACCGTTGTACCATGTATCCTGTGAATGTGCGTCGCAGACGTACACAAACTGTACAGTAATGTACACTGCTTCACGAGTCGTCGCAAGCAAAAATACAGCATGCCTTTATTCGACATAAATACCCGTAAAAACGATTCAAAATCCAAGAAAGTCACGCTCATGTGACTGATACACTGCCAATAATAAATTTAAGTGGATTTGTGGAGAGAAAAGTACTCAGAGAGGGAAAATTTCCTCTTCCATAGAGGGCATCATGGTGGCTTGACCCAAGACTATTTCGGGTTTAATTTAAACCTGAAATAGACTTTGGTTTAACTAAACCTCGCTAGCAGAATACAAAATTAAACCTCGGGTCTAGCTAAACCATAGGTGAGTCTAAAATGGGTTTAAGCCTTGGTCTACAGTAGAATACGGGCCACTGTGTCTTGTAGGGTAAGTGTGGATATCACTGTTTTTAACAAACATTGAGGAAAATATACTAGAAAGATCACCAGTATTCAACTTGTACATAAAAATTCCAACATGATACAAATACAAATCATAAATTTTTAACAATTACTTGAAACAAACAATTCATTAGTGTGATCAAAAAAGTGTGCACGATTTATAATCCGCAAGGCCTTTTTCTGAATCAAAAATAACGAATCGATTTTAGTCTTGGAGCATTCCCCCAGGCTAATATTATTCCGTAATTCAACTAAGGTAATAATAGAGTTGTACAAAGAGAATGCAATATTGGCTTTGGGAAGAGAATCAATATTTCAGTTTGTGAATAACTCCAACATTCTTGCACAATATGATATGGTAGTTAGATTCAGATTTATCGGATTCATTTTTTGTTTATTGGCCTATGATGGTACATAGATATTTTGTTTCCTGTTCCCAGTGGCATTTTTACAGTAATCATGATAATATAAACACATCTCACATCACATTTACTAATTATTTCAGTGAAAGTTACAACGAACACAAACGTGTGAAGCGTGCGAACTAATGCCCCAGTCACACAGTGCTTTACGATGGGTTACGTCCGCCGCGGATAGATACGAATGAGGGACGCAGCGTGGACGCAGGCATCCACAGGGACGTATGTAGACGTAACTGTCCGTAACTCATCCGTAAAGAAACGTAAAATGACGGCGGCAAGCCTGCGAAATTTTGAAATGTTCAAAATTTCGCAGATGGACTCCACGGATGCAAACTTACGCAAGTAACCGTAACCAAACGTAATTATCCGTAACTGAACGTAACTACCCGTAGCTTGGACGCAGACCATCCGCAAAAAGTTTTACCTCCCGTCCGTTTGCGTTCGTTTACGTCCACCGTAAGTATCCGAAAATAACCGCAAGTTAACGTATAACAACACTTTCGTCCGCTTACGGATATTTGCGGACAGTTAGGGATGCTGCGGACGATTACGTCCTTGGACGTTTCCGTTTTCTACCCGCATGGGAACACAGAGACTCGTGGGAAGCCACACAATTCATGTTGCCAAGCTGCAGCGCATTTACCTAAAGGAATGCTACAACACAGTCGGAGCGGTGGAGAGGCAGAACCGCATGGTCAAAATGATCATTTCAGGTGGCACCCATAGGCCTACTCATGACATCGGTTGTCCCTTGTGCTGAACTTTTTTTCTTGCACTCTTTGAATATGCATTTTATCGAAAAAGGCAATATTTTGGGTAGGGGATGAGGTGACAGCATTTTATTCACTTTTCTGGCCGGGGAAGGTGTGGGACAACGATAACTATATAAAATGAGAACGAATCTAATATAGGTTTTCCCGGCCAATTTCGCACTTTTGTCAGTCCAATTCCTAATTGCTGCATTCAATTTAGCAATATTTAGCGTAGACGACATGTTCGGAAGTTCAATTTTATGATCTCTTCATTCAAATTCATTTTGGAGCATTCAAATTACCTTTCTCCTCATTCTAATTAACACTTTTTCAATTGAAATTCGTAAAACAAGCACCATTTCGTTATTCTTTCATTCAATTTAGAATGATATAGTCACGTGATCACGGACATGCTGCATTCGTTCATTCATATTCCTTTTTGGGCATCCAAGTTAACATATTTCGCTGTCAATTTAGCACGCATGTTTATGCTTTGGTTCTTTCTTCAGTTTTTTTTTTCAACAAAGTTATTGTTTTGCAAGCGTCATTAACATTTCATATTTTCGTACTCATTTTAGAGATTTTGGCAACAGTTTTTTTTTTCTTCAATGTGTTTACTGAGTCTTTTAGTCCAAAGATAGTGCATCAACTTATCTGGCCGTTGAGTGCTTTATTCTGAGTGTGTCGGCCAGTTCTAGGAAGTCAAGGCTATGATCATCAAATGTTCCAATAATTCTTTTTCTTTCTCCTTGAGAAATACGTCTGTATCTAACTTGTGCTGTCATGACTATAAAGAAGATGCAGTTAATCTGTAGCATTGGTACATGTAGGCCTAAAATGACATGTATGAAAGAAAGGGGGCGTTACAGAACAACAAACTCGAGTTATATAGGGTCAAAAATATGATATTTTTACTGCTAAACAATGCGTGGATGAAACAAAAAAGTCACACAGAAATACGCGTTTAAAATGTTATCACCTTTTCAAAAAAGAAATAACATGACGTTAATTTGAATGAACATGTTTGGAATTTGACTTCCCA
This sequence comes from Diadema setosum, assembly GCA_033980235.1. NCBI lineage: Eukaryota > Metazoa > Echinodermata > Echinoidea > Diadematoida > Diadematidae > Diadema > Diadema setosum. The sequence continues at coordinate 6,601,632 of CM067080.1, forward strand.
TACGCGAAATTGAATGACTGAAATACCCCTTTCGGCCAGTGCTGGCGAATTTGAATGATTGAAGAGCACGTGCCAATTTGAATGCCCGTTTTACGAATTCGAAAGGCACATGTGCAAATTTCATTGATCGAAATGCTAAACTGAACGACCAACTTGCAATTTTGAATGAAAGAATGTGCAGTGACGAGGATTTTCGCTAAATTGAATGAACCTTTTATCAAATGGACTGACAAAAGTGCGAAATTGGCAGGGAAAACCTATATTTCTCTGTAGTCTTACCCACTTTAGGCTCCATACACACACATACACACACACACACACACATATATATATATATATATACATATATATATATATACGTATATATATATATTATATATATATATATATATATATATATATATATATATATACATATATTGTACTTGTGTGTCAGAGGGGTGTTTGAAAGTCCTAATGTCTTTTTTTCCTGGAAATTTGATAAGGGAAATTTGATAAGCATTGATTTATTATAAAACTCTCCTTGACATAACCAAGTATTAAAGTCATGAATATCGCTGCACAATGACAGCGTAACCACAGTTTGTCTATTCTATGACTGCTTCTCAAATGTTTAACTTATCGATCTATATTGTATTTTATTTGTGGTATAATTATGTTATGTATTCTTTACATTTATGACGCTTAATCATATATTATTTGAGTTGCACAAATAAAATTGCAACTTCAAGTTCAAAATTTCATATACCTTTTATTACTGTAAAACAAATTATAGGATTACGATTTCCAATATGTGATAACCTTGCTGTCATAATACACTGACTTAGCAGGGATCGTCAGAGAAAACAATATTGTCCATAATTATATATAACAATCTGTAACTATCCGTAACTATCCGAAAATATCCGCAACTCTCCGCAAGTGTTCAAAACTATTATGTGCCAATCCGTAAGAATATCCGCAAGTGGACGCAAGTATTCGCATCTGGTGGTATCTGTTCGTATCGCCCGCATTTTCTCGTTGAAACAAATTCTCATATCGTGCAGAAATGTACGCTAAAATCGGTATTTTGATAAAAGTGAATATTATGTGAAATTGACATTGGGGTATGTATTAGATAGACTTATAGTATTATAAATACAAATTTTCCTCGACCACTTTCAGCATTTAACCTCTCCAGTACGTTCCAACGTTATCACATTTTACCCGTTTGTATTGACTATTTTTCGGTTCTTAAATAGGTTTTATTAGTGTTGAAATGAATGGCATTGAACTGAGTGACACTGATATGCCAAATGAAACATGAGTGCTGCTTGTTGCTGCAAACTCTGTCTTGAAATGATTGTTCTCATACTTTAGTGAGAACGATATGAACAAATTCGAAGAGAAAATCCATCTTGATTCTTTATTGCTCAGTATGAAAACAGAAAACGGAGAGAACTAGAACAATAAAATTTTAGGAATAATCGGACACTTAAAAAAATGCTCAAAAAGTAAGACAATTTGGCAAGTTTGTGAACCTTTACGAAGTTCTCGTTTCTGCTTGCACAACACTTAATCAACAACTTTCGATTTTCTCCAGAGTTGTATTCTATTCACACCTTCCTTTTTTCCGGGTATATACAGTCAGTGCAGTAATACTTTTTGCGTATCTCCCTATTACAAGCCGAAAAGATCTGTCTGTGCCGAAATATCTAAGAAATATGAAAATTAGTAATAATTTTGTGTACAAAATAAGTGGAGAGCTACTCACAAAATTAACAAATTATTCCCTGTTATTTTTCAGGTACCACGTACACCATTGTGACGTGAATATCCCGGCACGGACCTGCTTCAAAAGCAACCTTGTGGTAAAGACATTTTTGTCTGTTTATCTATAGCATATCATTGCAAATTACAAGATATTCCTTCCTTCTGGTGTCTCGCGGAATGTAGAATTTGGAAGGAGCAATTCCTTTTGCTGCTGGATTCTACAACACATGTGCTGTAACTAATGGACTCCTGTGGCGGTGTATTCACTTATATCAATCGTCCTTGTAAGCCTAGGGCTAATTAATGTTTAGTCTATTGTTAACTCTTCCAAGACCAGCTCTTTTGCCACGCCACTGTCATGGTTTGCAATCACAATACCTCTTTGGTCGCGGTTTTCGTCAACCGGATCTCCCAATGGCGACCGTATCGAGAGTAATAACACTTGCTCGGATTGTTTTAGAGTGTCATAAAAGTCAAAAATGTAAACTTGTAAGTTTTTATGGTGCGCACAGTATTGTTTGGAACTCTATACATTGAATATAGGCCTTTGTTCAGTGTCTGCTTTCTGTATCGGCGAATATTATCATACGTTGAATTTTAAATTCACGTCAATTACTTCCTTTTCGATATTGCACTATACTACTCTATCCATAATTATGTATGTATGTGTATGTAGGTATGTATGTATGTATGTCTGGGTACGTAAATTTTCCTCCGTCAGGGAAGGATGTTATGTTTTCATCGACGTTTGTTTGTTGGTTTGTTTGTCTTTGTGCAACATAACTAAAAAAAAGTTTTGGACGGATTTGGATGAAACTTGCATGAAAAGTTCATTAAGACACGAGAAAAGGATGATTTTAAATTTGGTATCAATCCGGGATCTTTTAACTGATTTTCAATCTTTTTGAAAGTTCAAGCAGTACGTATTATTATATTTGAGGTTTGCATACGCGCGTCAAACTGCTCGGGCGATGCGCAGCTCAGCTGGAAGCTGATGACGTAAGCAAAAGGCTTCTATTTTGGGAAATTTTTAGCGTACGTGCACGGGTGGAAAATTGCTGCTTGGCGAAGGTCTTTGCTCTTAAATTGTTTTTTTAGTTATATGATTATGTATGTAGGCCTACTTTAACACACACGCACGCAGACTCACACACATTACATGTGCCTTATATTCGTAATGGCATTTAATATTATCTATACAGATTACGCGTGAACAACTCTTGAATGTGACCGTATCGTCTTGTATCCTACTCGACTTCACTTCTTATGTTATCAACCTTTTCATATCAAATGACGAATACTTGTTCGGAAATTATTAGAGGTGAATGTGATGCACCCATCCAGAAATTGATTCCAAGAAATACAAGCTTATTTCAGAAAAACAAACAACAACAACAACACAAATCCTGCACTATAGACCATTTAATGTATGACTATGTATTGTAACTGGTCAAAAACGAAATAGGAAAAATAATTACACTTTCACCCAACAGACACTCAAAAGGACTGATACAATGTATAGAAACCAATGTGGTCATAGTGAGAAACTGTATATTAATCTATGCATGTTACTTTCGACAGTAATGCTACACATTCCACAGAGTGACAAAGCATGAACGAACAGAGGCATATCAAATAATACATCCTAAGAAAGAAGTGCACCACAAACGATTTGTCGAGGCATATCTGAACAGTTTGGCGCTATGGTGACATGAAATTTGCTCCGTTGACAATTGCGCCGGTCTTATTTTCTCCAAGGACTTGGTTAGGGTTGTGATAGGGTTTTAGGTTTATAGTTTGGTGTGAGGATTAGGATTAGGATTAGGATTAGGATTAAAGTTTGTTTGTGGGTAGAATTTATGTTTGGCTTAGCGTGAAGATGTTTTATGGAGGCAATTGTCGCGGTAGCAAATGCCATGGAACCTGGTGGTATACATGATTATACAAACTGTAGAATCAAAAGAAAACGTTAGTGCAGCACAATTTTGTGTTGTACAGGATATTTCATAATGAAAAAAAAAATTGTTTGACATGTTTCCTTCCTTTTTTTTTTTGCGAAACTGTATCGGCAGAAAGTGCATGCATGATAACAATGAAAAGATTAGTACGAGGTTAGTGTATTAAACTGTCTACATGTCACCAAGTGTCACGTTTTGAAAAGATCGATGAAAATTAAATCTACTTTCTCTCTTAATCAAGTGTCACTAATCATATATATATATATATATATACTTTTATATAGTGTTCGTTGTATATAGGCAACAGGACACAACCGGTACGGAGAAGCAGCTATTGTGATGGGGATCTTTGAAGAGTTCACAGTGCATGTCTCGCATGTCTACAAAGCAGAAAAACTCCCTGAATTATGGAGATGCAGTTCTTTTTGTGTCTGTGGATCTCGGGGAGATTTTTCCTTAATGGCAGGGAGCTCCACAGTCTCATAAATCAATAAATCCTTATCCAATAATTATCATGGTAACTTAAGCACATTTAATATACGTTACCAGGAACTCACGATGGACGATATGTTTTATATCAAATTCTTGAAAACAGAGTTATGAAAAATATCATGGAAAATAAATCATAACAATGTATCCTAAAAGCTTTGATTCAGAGTAAAAGACGTGTCAGGATTTTTAAGACGAGCTCTTTGGTGATATGCTGAGGGACTGCTTGATTTTTTGTAATTTTTGTTTTGCAAAGGATCACTTCATACATATAAGACATCTGTGAACAAAACTTATGACTGGAAAATCGACAGTCATTGAGTGGGAGACGGTTACAACTGACATTGAGCTAACCAATATTTTTGAAGTTTCTTCATCTCATAACTGCAGCTTTCCCGTGTCGGTCCAGTCAGTGATGATGATAAGTCTGATTGGTAGTAATCATGATTATAGAATGGGTGGCGAGAATCCTGCGATCTGATTGGTCGAGAGCTACGTGTTCATTTTTACTGGCCGCACGCTGAGTCACAGTGGTAAACATGTTATCGCGCACTTAGCAAGAGTACGCGTACTTGTAACAAAGGTTCGCGCACTAAAGCAAGCGTTCGCGCACTCAGCTTGGCCATGCATCCAGTAAAAACTGATGCATGGCTGGCCATGCATCCAGTAAAAACGGTAAGTACGGGTATGCATGCCCTTTACGGCAAGCCAAAAGGAAATGCATCCAGTAATTTTGTCACCGGGTAACACGATAGAAAACTGGGTTTTTGACAAGAAAATTACCCATTCTATAAATCAAATGACGCACATGTCCTTTCGTGCGTCAGTCGGAATATAGTGTGCATGCGGTAACTATGGAATTTAGCCTAAACCCACTCGGCTTCGCCTCGTGGGTTAAGCATTCCATAGTTACCTTATGCACACAATTCCGACTGACGCACTCAGACCTGTGCGTCATTTGTATACTACACTAATCACTATAATAACGGCAAAATGATGATATACTGGCAGAGTCATTATTCATAAACATGGTGAGTTAATTTCTTCACACAGCGCGTATTTTCTCTCCTTTTGAGTTTCAGGTGAAGTTATTCATCGCACAAATGAGAACATGCATCAAAACTTGGTGGATAACCATCACTCACATGAAGGTCTGAATCCTATTATGAATCCATCCTATTAGGATAAATTTGTTTTGAGACATTACACACAACTCTTTAAGGGGATGGCACAGTTTCGGTTGAGATGGGGTTTGAGGTTTCCAACATTTTTTTTGATGATGACTCTTTTTTTTTTTTGATTTAAGATAATGAGAGACTTCTTATGAAAATATGAAAGAGCATATTATTCTAAGAAGAATTCATTCAAAACTTATTTCATGAAAATTTGTTTTGAAATGGCTGAGATATCTAAACAAAACAATCCTAATAAAAGACGGGACCCACCTTTTCTAAGGATTTTTTTTTTTACTGAGTTTGTTAATATCTCCGCGAAAACAGATTTTCAGCAAATAAACTCTAAATTCCCCTTAGTAATGTATTGTTTCTACAACTCATAAGGTTATTTCTAAGTATCTCACAGCAAGTTAAAAATTGATTTTTTTTTTCAGCTCAACCGATACTGTGCCATCCCTTTAAAGCCATGGCTTATCAAACTCTGTAGAGCGAAAGCATTTTTACACATAATTATATTTCTAGGAAAGTATAGTCAGTGTTCCCGTACGTTCTAAAAAAAATTCAGTGTGATTCCAGTGTAAAAGGAGTCAATGAAATTGTTCACAATATATTTACATTCTTCTATTTCACACAATCATAGTTTAACAAACTGGGTTTTATTAAGGACTCCTGATCAATTTTAGCATAAAAGATGTAGGATTAATTTTGGAAAAATAAATAAGAATGTGCCTTTAAAAATCTAAAAGATTAACTGATGACTGCGAGACCCTTGAAAAGGTAAAATTAAGCAAACTTATTATGCTGACGAGAAGCAATATTTCATTGGCTATGGTCAATTCCAATGTTTTTCTGTATCGAATGTAATCATGGGGACGTCTTAAAGGTAGGGGATACCTTTTACAGACCTCCCAAAAGGCAGCAAAACATTAAGTATGAACCTCAGGGGACTTGTTTAGGCCACTGCTGAGAAATTTGGAAGTCAACAGTTGTCTACAATTTGAATAATGCACAAAACTCAACTACTCAGTAGTTCTGTGTGTCAGCCACACTTAAGCCTTTTTGTTGCAGTCTTCTGTATTTTTTATCTATAAACACAAATCTAAAAGTATAAGAGCTAATGTAATAACATAATAGTGTGTGGCAAGAATGTATATAGAAATGTTTGTAAGTTTTGATGAACTTTCTTCACAAAATATACATGATGGACACACATGCGGTGCATGGGTCTGCAAAGGTAGCCTAGTAATGTACTGAAATTTACGGTGAGCCCCGAAAAAAAATCAATTCAAAATCTAACGGTCAATAAAAATGTACTAAATGTTACCTTCCACTTTCAATACTATATGGGAGTTTCTAAAATGATACTCTCTTCAACATACCACTGTATTTATACAACTCTTCATTTGAGGCATGCAAATGGGATTCCCTACCTTTAAGAGTCAAGATGAACATTATTCTGAAAAAGATTCACTTTGCATGATCACATACACTGTATGATCAAGCATACTGTAACATCAAAGAGGTGCTGATAACTAATTTAGGTCTCGAATAGTGACATTTGACCGTATTTTCCTCTGGCTATAACATCGACAAATCAGAGAGGTAAAACACTATTCATTTTCTTGTTTCCCCTCAACGTTTTTGTTATTCCTTCCCAGAAAAGCATTTGCTGGTATCTTTCTTGCGTCCATTGGAAATAGGGTTTTTTCATGCTGAGGAATAGTCGAGCCAGATAGGGCAGCTGATTGTCTGGAATGTCCTCTCGAAAGACCATGACAACGTTTTCTAGTTGGATGTCGTTCATGTGCGCAAGAGCCAACTGGAGCGTCATAAGGTAGTTTGCATCGTTGACGGATTCCTTGCTGACGATCACCAGGTTCTTAAAGCTATTCTCAATGACCCGATCGATGGCATCATAGCGCGTACCTCCCAGGGGCAAATCTTGGTCGCCACACACGATCCTGTTGCGAAGGAAGTCTGGAAGATGCTCTTGGAGACCTAACAGAAACTCTTCAAGTACCCAATCCTCGTCTTCATCGGGGAAGATAATATTCAGGTCGTAACGGTAATCCTGATGGTCGCGTTCTTCCTCCAACTCGTAGTATCCAACGATAAGAAGCCTTAAATGAAAGCACTTGTAATTTAGCCACGATCGCTTTCGCCAAGCCAGAAATGATCCAATAATGAACAATAAGATCAGAGCACTTGCAAAAATGTACAGAGTCAGGTTTGGCCCACAGACCTTATCAGGGTCATATTCTAAAATTGATTTGCCTACAAACTGTGGGATAGACTGCGGTGAGCAAACAGTTGTGTGGGGGTTTACCAATGTCAAATTGCCACGTCTAAGGAAGCTTCTAAACCAGGAAAGGTTGCAAGTGCACAAAAGGTGATTCTGAGATATATCTAAATATTTCATTGGAAGAAAAATGTTTTCATCTATGCCAGTGAAAGCATTTTTATATAATGAGACCAAGTATAATTTTTTGTTTTGGCTAAATAAGTTTTTGTTAATGTTTCCACTTAACTTATTTGTACCCAAATGCAAATAACGCAGTGAAGTTAAATGCTGGAAATGATCAAGAGTAACAGAAAGGATATTGTTCTTATCAAGGAATAACCTCTCAAGAGACGATAAATTGGCGAATAACTGCTTCGGAAAATTAGAAATTTCACATTTTGTTAGATGCAATTCTATCAACTGGTAGAGGCCATCAAATGTATTGGGAAATAGATTGCCGAGTGGGTTTCTCTCTAAGAGAAGAACTTTAAGACCCGGCAGTTTAACAAATACAGAAACACCATTTATTACCAACTGGTCCCCGACGATATTGGCTGAGCGCAACTGTAGTTTGCTAAGAGAGGTCAGACCATCAAATGACCTGCTTCCCAACCCAAAGCTGTTATGGGATAAATCAAGGAATGACAACCGATTAAGATATTTGAAGGGGACGGTTAATTCTTCTAGGAATCCTAGATTTTTTAAGTCCAAGATTTCTAGATTGTCCAAGCCGGTAAAACCGTCAGAGGACATCATACGAATCGGGTTTAATTTGAGAATGAGATATGTCAAGTTGGATAGACAAGAAAAGGGACCGGATGCCAGAGCAAATATACGATTTCTTGACATGTCTAATGTTTCCAGGGAATTACCACGAAAAAAACTCGTTGGAATCTCTGTAATTTGATTTGCTGATAAATTTAGCAAGGTTAAATGTTGGAGTTTTGCTGAAAGATGAAAGTCTAAGCGTGAAATCTTGTTGTCGGACAATACCAGATTCTGCAGATTTGGTACATATTGCAGCACTTGTTCCGCGATAGTCGTCAGAAAATTTCTCGCCAGGTCTAGTATTTCTAGAGACCATAGACCCTCAAATGTGCGATTTTGTAAACTTCTTATCTTACATGACCGAAGGCGTAATGACCTTAACAGATCCAAACCTTGGAACACTCCTTCTGGTAAGGACGATATTGCGGTCATTGAGAAATTCAAACTTTTCAGGGGTGGAACGTGCAAAGTGGAATTTGTTTTGTTAAATTGGAAGCCATGGACTTGGACGATCTTACTTTGAAATACGTTCAGATGTTCTAGAAAATCCATACCAAGGAATGAATTGAGCTTCAAGTTTACAAGCTTATTTCGGTCAAGGTCCAGCCCTCTGACATGCTTCAAACGCTGAAACGCGCCATACGGAATACTTGAGATGTTGTTTTTGGAAAGTTTTAGTAGGGTAATGTTTGCCATTGTCAACGGTGTAAAATCACTTGCATTGATTCGTGTGATGTTATTCTGTGTAAGGTATAACTTCTTGATCCTTGTAAGAAGACATCCAGTGAAGCGAAATTGGCTCCTACTGTTCTTATCAAAGTTCACGTTAGGCGACGAGAGAAGTTTGTTGAGTGATGTAAGGGGAATCGCCGGGAAATTATTATGCGCAAGATCAATGAAAAAGAGGTTATGATTCATTGAAAACGTGTCTGCATCCAGGTCGATCAGATGATTGTAACCGAGGAATAGTTCTTCCAGGTACCGAAGTGGATAAAAGGCTCCCTTCGTGATATGCTTTAGCAGGTTTCTCGACAGTTGTAGTCTCCTAATTGCGGGCACATCAACGAATGACTTATTGGAGAGGATTTCAAATTTGTTCAGAGTGAGGTCCAGAAGCGTTATGTCTGGAGGGAGATAAGATGGAACTTCCTGAAGGCCGCGATTGCCACACCTGGCCACAAACTTGGGACCTTCGTGGAAAACCTTGCAGGGATAACCGGATAATTGATTTAAAGACTCTCCTGTCGATGTGCGGGGTTCTTCTTGACGGGCAATCACAGGGCTACAGAGCAAAGGGTGAGGACTGAGTAGGACTACCAACAAACTGAAGGAAATCATGACGAATGTTTGTCGAAAGAGTCTTTTGCAGCTTTGTGATATCATTCTAAATTCTTTAATACGTGACAGCAAGGATGGTAGCGAACCATTCAAGTCTTCTCTCATTCTTCCCTCCGTTGCTGTATATACCTGAAATATGCAACACGCAAAATTAATGTGGAAAGTGATGTACATCAGAAACAACAGCACACTAGCGTCGCTCATTATAGACCTCCTTATACAATAGATCAAAGAATAGGAACCTGAAAATGTTAATGACCAAACAAGTTTGCAGTTTGCCAATTTAAAACAATAGATGTCAGAGAAAAAAAAAACAATCATTATTTTTTTTTTTAAGAATTTCGATAACATAATATGAAATGAACGGACCGTTAAATGAAAACGTCATAGCAGTATTGGTGTGGTGACATTTTCTTTCGCTATTGTTTGCTTGTATTTTGTTTTATATCACTTTAAGGTGAAATACGCAGTCCAAATATAAGTTAGTCTGATAAAAAAGAGTAAAATTCTACGAGTTTAAAGGTAAATATTTGACTGAAATAGGATGATAAAAAGGAAATTTTGAAAATTTCAAGTTTTATTAATTTTTGCAAAACAGTTCTTATTCAGTGTGATATGAATATGCAGATAAGTGAGCTAACCATGTCATAACCTCACAATTTTTCCATTGACCATGTACAAAAAGGAGAAATTCAATGATTCTGTCATTGAAGTTTGAAACATGTTATAACTCGTTGAATGACTGCAGAATAGTGATCAGTTAGATACCATAAATTTAGCCTCGGGCATAATGGCGTTGAATGAAAAAGTGGAAAATTTCATGACCAGAATATATGGCAACTTGTGACGGGATGACATGTTTCCTTTGCCATTTCCATATCCATATTGACCGTTCAAGAACTGTTTCCTGAAAAAATAAGCGAAATTTCAAAATATCATAACTTCCGTTTCTTCTCCCAATTTTGAAAAAAAAAATTACCGTCGAACTGGTGACATATTACTGTTTTATATTTGACTAACCTATATTTTTACTGGATTGCCTCTTTAGATATATGTTAAACTCCGTTAAAACCAATTACAGTATTATGTAGTTCAATGTATGTCGAACTGAATTTTACAGATATTTCAAAGAGATATGTTGGTGCTATTCATTGAATGAAGCACTTTCATAAACCTATTTGTCTAGATGTAAATCAGGTTTAGTCATACGCTTCCAGTAAATGTATTTATAAATGAATACTGATAGAAAAATACATATTAATTCGAGAGGAAAGAACTTGCATTAAAATACGTGACAATATTTAGACTTTGATAAGAACTAATTTAAGAGACAATACGATAAACACGGTTAATTACAAACAAAGAGAAATTCAATCCTGATGTTTGATGCTTAGTATGAAAAGAGAAAACTGAGAGAAGTACAGCAGTAAAACACGTACACGCACACACACACACACACACACACACACACACACATGAATATGTATATGAAAGTTAAAGGGTCTCCAGAATTGGCAACTTGTTAAAAAAAAAGTTATGTGATCTAGGCATTCAGCAGTTCACCATCTGGTTTGAACGAAAACATGCACCTGATACAACTTTTCTCCACAGAAATATTTTCCTCAGACAGGTTCTTCGTATATAATTAGAGTAATACCTTATGCGTATCTTCCTGTGGATAAGATCTGTCTGTAAACAGTGTAAACCATCATAGATGTAGTATAAGTTATCCCAGCAGAAATCTGTGTCAAAAGAAACCCATTGGATAAGAAACATTTTCTCGGCATATACTGTGGAGTTAATTTGCCAGCCACAAAAAATTCCTACCTTCTGGTGCCTCGCTGAATGCAGAATGTAGAAGGGGACATTCCTTCTGCTGCTGGATACTACGGCATGTGTGGTGTAAATGTTGGACTCCGGTGACACTACTTTTAATCATGTCATTCCTCTCTGTAAATCTATAAAAGGTGGATTGAACGACAACCCATTAACTCTCCCAGGACAAGCTATTATCGACATGTATTATAATTGTTACGTTTTACTTTCACAATGACTCGGGGAAAATGGAATCCTTCGTCATTATTCGTTGGACCAATCCCAACTAGATCGGCAATTGCGATGTTATCGAAAGTAGTAATTAGTACGTATCATATTCCATTGCTGCAGTGTCATAAAAGCAAAAAAAAAAATGTAAGTTGAGATGAAAAGTTGCAAGTTTTTATGTACATGATATTGTTAGAAACACAACACTGAACACATGTCTGCAGTGCCTCCTCTGTGTATAATGAACTATAAATGTGCTTATATATACGTTGAATCAACTTCATATCAATTACCTTTAATAGTCTCGTCGCTGCACAATATTGTCCCATCCGAATGTGTGTATGGATGCACGTCCACACACACACAAACACGCACTCACACAAACACACGCACATACACACACATATACAAAAAGAGGAACAGTAAGTGAAATAATGATTTTCTCCTTCCTTTCTTATCTCTCTCTCTCTCTCTCTTTCTATATATATATATACAAATATATATATATATATATATATATATATATATATATATATAAATATATATATATATATATATATATATATATATATATATAAATATATATATATATATATATATATATATATATACACAAATATATATAACAACTACCACCAGTTTATAGACGCATTCCATCACAAGCAGGTTAGTTTTGAAATCCGTCCGACCAGGAGCAGACGTATACCCTTGTGTGTATGTTCTGCTTCAGAAACGGATTTTTAATCTAACATCACATCGCATCCTGGTCGCTGATGAAGAATGCGATGACTAACCTGTTTGGTGTCTTGTTTCAAAAACATGCGCTTTCCTCGCCAGGATAAAGCGTTTTAATGCCATTTTAGGTTTTAATCTCATTCACTTCTGTTCGTTATTGATCAGTGACTACCAGGAAAGGCTGGTTGACTATCAGGTAAAGTCTGATTGACTATCAGGAAAAGTCTGATTGACTACGGGAAAGACCGTTGACTATCAGGAAAGTCTGATGCAGTATTCCATCACGGACAAGGCACAACTACTGGCTGGGATGTCTCTATGGGGGCCGGAGGTGTGAGTTTGCGTCAGTGAAAGACAAGATGAGGTGGGTCTCTGAACCGTTTATCTTCGTGATAGTAAATCGGAGCATGACGTTGGCAATGTAAGTCCATTGAAGAGCTATCAGGGATTCATGTTTGTCATGTTTTTTAAACTGATTTCATCCTTTCATCTTTGGCTCTTCGTGGAGGGAACCAGTCCATGGATGCGTCGTTGCTACGCCAAACGCGCACATACAAACTGCGCGGTTACCATGCACTGTGGCAACAACTACCACCAGTTTATAGACGCATTCCATCACAAGCAGGTTAGTTTTGAAATCCGTCCGACCAGGAGCAGACGTATACCCTTGTGTGTATGTTCTGCTTCAGAAACGGATTTTTAATCTAACATCACATCGCATCCTGGTCGCTGATGAAGAATGCGATGACTAACCTGTTTGGTGTCTTGTTTCAAAAACATGCGCTTTCCTCGCCAGGATAAAGCGTTTTAATGCCATTTTAGGTTTTAATCTCATTCACTTCTGTTCGTTATTGATCAGTGACTACCAGGAAAGGCTGGTTGACTATCAGGTAAAGTCTGATTGACTATCAGGAAAAGTCTGATTGACTACGGGAAAGACCGTTGACTATCAGGAAAGTCTGATGCAGTATTCCATCACGGACAAGGCACAACTACTGGCTGGGATGTCTCTATGGGGGCCGGAGGTGTGAGTTTGCGTCAGTGAAAGACAAGATGAGGTGGGTCTCTGAACCGTTTATCTTCGTGATAGTAAATCGGAGCATGACGTTGGCAATGTAAGTCCATTGAAAAGCTATCAGGGATTCATGTTTGTCATGTTTTTTAAACTGATTTCATCCTTTCATCTTTGGCTCTTCGTGGAGGGAACCAGTCCATGGATGCGTCGTTGCTACGCCAAACGCGCACATACAAACTGCGCGGTTACCATGCACTGTGGCAACAACTACCACCAGTTTATAGACGCATTCCATCACAAGCAGGTTAGTTTTGAAATCCGTCCGACCAGGAGCAGACGTATACCCTTGTGTGTATGTTCTGCTTCAGAAACGGATTTTTAATCTAACATCACATCGCATCCTGGTCGCTGATGAAGAATGCGATGACTAACCTGTTTGGTGTCTTGTTTCAAAAACATGCGCTTTCCTCGCCAGGATAAAGCGTTTTAATGCCATTTTAGGTTTTAATCTCATTCACTTCTGTTCGTTATTGATCAGTGACTACCAGGAAAGGCTGGTTGACTATCAGGTAAAGTCTGATTGACTATCAGGAAAAGTCTGATTGACTACGGGAAAGACCGTTGACTATCAGGAAAGTCTGATGCAGTATTCCATCACGGACAAGGCACAACTACTGGCTGGGATGTCTCTATGGGGGCCGGAGGTGTGAGTTTGCGTCAGTGAAAGACAAGATGAGGTGGGTCTCTGAACCGTTTATCTTCGTGATAGTAAATCGGAGCATGACGTTGGCAATGTAAGTCCATTGAAGAGCTATCAGGGATTCATGTTTGTCATGTTTTTTAAACTGATTTCATCCTTTCATCTTTGGCTCTTCGTGGAGGGAACCAGTCCATGGATGCGTCGTTGCTACGCCAAACGCGCACATACAAACTGCGCGGTTACCATGCACTGTGGCAACAACTACCACCAGTTTATAGACGCATTCCATCACAAGCAGGTTAGTTTTGAAATCCGTCCGACCAGGAGCAGACGTATACCCTTGTGTGTATGTTCTGCTTCAGAAACGGATTTTTAATCTAACATCACATCGCATCCTGGTCGCTGATGAAGAATGCGATGACTAACCTGTTTGGTGTCTTGTTTCAAAAACATGCGCTTTCCTCGCCAGGATAAAGCGTTTTAATGCCATTTTAGGTTTTAATCTCATTCACTTCTGTTCGTTATTGATCAGTGACTACCAGGAAAGGCTGGTTGACTATCAGGTAAAGTCTGATTGACTATCAGGAAAAGTCTGATTGACTACGGGAAAGACCGTTGACTATCAGGAAAGTCTGATGCAGTATTCCATCACGGACAAGGCACAACTACTGGCTGGGATGTCTCTATGGGGGCCGGAGGTGTGAGTTTGCGTCAGTGAAAGACAAGATGAGGTGGGTCTCTGAACCGTTTATCTTCGTGATAGTAAATCGGAGCATGACGTTGGCAATGTAAGTCCATTGAAAAGCTATCAGGGATTCATGTTTGTCATGTTTTTTAAACTGATTTCATCCTTTCATCTTTGGCTCTTCGTGGAGGGAACCAGTCCATGGATGCGTCGTTGCTACGCCAAACGCGCACATACAAACTGCGCGGTTACCATGCACTGTGGCAACAACTACCACCAGTTTATAGACGCATTCCATCACAAGCAGGTTAGTTTTGAAATCCGTCCGACCAGGAGCAGACGTATACCCTTGTGTGTATGTTCTGCTTCAGAAACGGATTTTTAATCTAACATCACATCGCATCCTGGTCGCTGATGAAGAAAGCGATGACTAACCTGTTTGGTGTCTTGTTTCAAAAACATGCGCTTTCCTCGCCAGGATAAAGCGTTTTAATGCCATTTTAGGTTTTAATCTCATATATATACACAAATATATATATATATATATATATATATATACAAATATATATATATATATATATATATATATATATACAGGTAAACTCGGATACCTCGACGTCGGATAAGCCGAATATCGCTTACCTCGGAGGCAAAATGAAAGTCCCGATTGCTCCTATGGAGTTTCCGTGTGTTAAAATTTGCGTAGCTCGAAAAAAACTAACTCGAAATTCGGTTACCTCGAAGGGAAATCTCATGTCACGATCTTTATCAACTTATTGTTTTTCCCAGCATGTTGCTCGAAGTGAAATTCGAACATCACGCACGCAACATTTTCCCCCCGATTAAGCACGCGTCGACAGCGAAGACATGTCACAAATCTTTTTACACTCGATTGTAAATATTCCGAGACAGATCATGCCCTCAAAACAATACATGGCTGGCAAAAAAAACACCAAAAAACCAAGTCCCCCACACCTACCTACACACATACACGGTATGCACATAGCACCCATGCCAATGGAGTGCTTACGGTAGCACTACGCTCTGCCCCAGCATCTCCTTTTCTTTAATCACTGTGTTCTGATTTTGCGATCGTGATGGTCATACCGCGCGCGTAGATTTCTTAACCGCCGTGGCGCACCTGCTTAGGTGTTGACAGTTAAATCTTTGGCATTAATCACGGTCCACCGTCCAAACATCAATTTCCTGCGAAGTGCTTCTCTAACTTTTTCCTTTCATGAAGTTAGACAGACTGCCGGAGCGAATGGCGAGAATATGAATTGCGTAACTTCAGTTTCTAAAATGTGAAAGAAACTGGGTACAAATTCTCTTGGCAATAGACT
Source organism: Diadema setosum (assembly GCA_033980235.1). NCBI lineage: Eukaryota > Metazoa > Echinodermata > Echinoidea > Diadematoida > Diadematidae > Diadema > Diadema setosum. Next base: position 6,617,914 of record CM067080.1, read on the forward strand.
TCTCTGCCATTTTCCTTTTGTTGGTCGAAGAGAGTAGCACGTTTATCACTTTCGAGCATGGCAACGAAGCGAAAATTGAACGCAAAATCGTATCAGGAAAAATACTCAATCCTCACATTCATGGATGAAAATCCAACATGGAAGAAAAAAGATGTTGCGGCAAAGTTTAATGTGAAGACCAACACACTGTCGGACATGATAAAAAACCGCCACAAAATTGTGCAAGCAGTTGAAAATCCTAGTGATGCTCGGAAGGGCGTCAAGAGAATGAGGCAGATGACATTCGACAATGTGGATGCGGCTTTGATCACGTGGTTTCGGCAAAGGGAATCTCTACCCGATCTCCGGCTTGATGGGGAGATGCTGCTTGAAAAAGCCAAATACTTTGCCAAAGAATTAGGTCATCAGACAGCTCCCTCACAGGGCTGGATAGATCGTTTCAAAAAACGACACGGAATAGGCCACATCAAAAAGGCTGGAGAAGCTGCTGGGGTGGATGAAGAGCTTGTCCAAGGCTGGAAAGATGGAAGGCTGACAGATATTCTGAGGCGTTATGACCCGAAGGATATCTACAATGCCGATGAAACTGGTTTATTTTGGCAAATGTTACCAGAGAAGTCCCTCGGTTTTCAGGGCACTACCTACCATGGAGGTAAACAGCAGAAAACACGTGTCACTGTTCTAGTGTGCGCTAACATGGATGGCAGCGACAAACTCCCCCTCTTTGTCATCGGGAAGAGCAAGCGACCGCGCGCATTTAAGAACGTGAAGAAACTGCCAGTTGCCTACGAATCCAACAAAAAGGCCTGGATGACGGGGGCATTGTTTGAGTCATGGCTGAGGAAACTTGACGGCAAGATGGAAGGGAGAAAAATTGCAATGGTTATCGATAACTGCCCGGCCCATCCTCACATTAAGCTGGACAACATTGAACTTGTGTTTCTGCCGCCAAATACTACCAGTTTGACCCAGCCAATGGATGGTGGTGTCATCAGAAATTTGAAACAACACTATCGGCACATCCTTGCATTCCGACGACTTGCAGCGGCAGATGAGGGAATTTCCTTCAAATGGGACCTTCTTGACGCTATCATCGCTTTGAAGACGGCATGGAACAAGGTGTCCCAACAGACAATAGCCAATGTATACAGGCATGTTGGATTCGTTCTTCCGTGTGAGCAAGTAGAGGAAGATGGAGATCGCGGTGAAGAGGGAGGTGTTGAAGACGCACAAGAATTTCGCGGCATCTGGGAGAGATTGGGCGACCTCTTCCCGCTACCGGCCATGGAGAAATACATAGACGTGGATGCAACAGACACGGGCGTCGAGCTCCTAACGGATGACCAGATTGTTGAAATCACAGGAGTCAAAGAAGACGGCGAGAGCGATGACGAGAACGGTAATGGTGAAACCAGTAGCCAACATGGGGAGGATTGTGTGCGCAAACCACCTTCGATGAGTGAAGTGTGTCAAGCTCTGAATGTGATCAGGCAGTTTGACATCTTTGAGCAAACACCGGCTGAGCTGCAATTGCTCGTGGAGAACTATGAAGTGTATCTCATGAGTAATTATAAACGTCAGAAAAAGCAAACCAACATCACTGACTATTTCGCTGTTAAGGAGTGATGAAACAAATATGATTCGTACATGTTGTAAAGCCAAAAAACATGTTTCTAACGAACTTCTGTTAATGTTTCATACCTATTACTAAAGTTATCTAGGTACTGATCATGCAAAACCTTCTCCGTTCTTAAAATCAAGCAACTTTTTTTTTATGACTTCCCCTCCATTACTTTACGCTTTTCTTTGTACTGACTTATCCATTAGATACAACGGGAAAATATAAATCTGTAATGTAATGTAATGTAATCACCGGCTCTTTCGCTGTTACGTGATTATGAGTGATGAGACAAATATGATTCGTACATGTCTAATTTAAAGCCACAAAACATGTTTCCAACGAACTTCTAAAGGTGTCATACCTATACTGTATTATTGAAGTTATCTAGGTACTGATTATGCAAAACCTTCTCCGTTCTTAAAATCAAACAACTTTTTATGACTTCCCCTCCATTACTTTACGCTTTTCAGTGTACTGACATATCCATTATATACGACGGGAAAATATAAATCTGTAATGTTGGATTTTAACGTTTGCTTTCATTGTACCATTTGCTGCCTCATGTACTTTAAGTAAGGCTTGGCTTTACATGTAATATGATGATTTTAAGTGGTGACCTCATGAAACATGCAACAGAACTACACTGTATTAAAAATGTAAGTACACATAAACCCAAAGTTGTTTGAACGTAAAACTCGATCTTGGGTTTCATTGATTTCAGTTCTGGCCTTTGGAGTGATCAATGATTGTTTCTGAAAATACTGTACATTTACTGTATGATAAAAAATATTTCAACCTCACCCTATGAACTCGCGAAGGCCAATTTTCGCTTAATTTTGTAATCGGTTCACCTGCTCGGTCTATGAATAGGCAGAGCACTAATTCTAATTAATGACGACCACTAAACTATTAACAGACTTTATGAGGTCAGACGTCTACACTAAAGTTCTGTAAACAATCACTTTACCCTGTTATGTCTTGTATCTTATTTGAGTTTTCGGTAATGTATTTTTCTTAACCCCCTTTCAAGCACTATCGTATGAGATTGCTTCTCTTTTTTTTTTATGCGAGCAATCACTCTTTGTTAAAGTTTATGATTACAGTGGCAATGTACACAGAAGTCGTAGACCGAATCTGATCTTGCGATATAAATCACTATTGGTTTTTGGCAACCAAGTAGCCCAACCTTCGTGTGTTGCACTTATTGCTGATTGCGACTGTACATGTTGTATTAGTACATCTGGTTTTGTTTGAATTTGCGTTGTACTGTCTGCCTTGAGTCACCCTCTACGCGACCGTTATTCTCCCAATCACGCATACACACATACACATACACTGAATGATGTTCGCCACGTACAAGGTGCGTTACCGTTCTCTACACTTGTTTATTGCGCCAGTTTCTCATCCATATAACAACGTGTTCATCTCGTCAATACAGCATACATATTTAGTAGACACGCAGTAGACCGCTAGCGCTGCATAGCGCTAGCGGTGCGACATTGCCGTCGCTCCCTGTAGCTCCACGTGCACGTTTTCACTGGACGTAAATGTCAACGATTGTCACTTTTTTGGTGAGCTTCGTGTTACACTTTTAACTTTGTGCATAATATTAAAAGTTTACAAAGCTAAGAATGTGATTCTTGTGATTCTTGTGTATCTGTCTGCTTGGTAAATCTAGTTTTCGACAGGTTCCTCCACGGTATTCTGTAGACACACCACATCAACACGCAGATACAAATACTGTACATGTACATTCAGCACGCATTTCTCGCCCTCGATTACGTACCGGTACATTGTATTTTCTTGTTGTTTTTATGGTGATTGGTGAGTCAATTGTCCAGCAGAAAATGGTGTTGATTAGAAGAACATCGATTTCCATTCCATTTATACATTTTCAAGTCGACTCAATTCCAATTGACAAGCATGCAAACAGTCTGTAGGCACCATAACAGATACCGTGTTAACATCGATAAACATTGGATAAGCCGAAGAAAATTCGACGTACGCGTACCTCGAAATTCGCGTACCTCGAACCATTTTCTTCAGTCCCGACGACTTCGAGGTATCCGAGTTTGACTGTATATATACAAATATATATATATATATATATATATATATATATACAAATATATATATATATATATAAATATATATATATATACCTCGATTGCATGCTAATGTCGTAATTTTCAATAGTAACGACATCTAGCATTTTTAAGGATGTCGTATCTTCAAGTTATATGTTTATTTGACGACAGTCTTCTGTATTCACTCTCCCAATACATGCGGCATAATTCAGTCAGATTATATGATTCATTATATCCCGAGTGGTTCCCAGTTGACGTGTCCTCTTATTCTTTTTCTTCTCTCTGTACACGTATAGCTCAATTATGTGCGGATGTACACACTGCATGCTTTATTGTCTTGAAAATAAAAAAAGAAATGACTGTATTTCATTTGTAATATATATTCAATGCAGATATTCCCAATAAATTCATTTTAATGATTTGTATTGGTGTAATTTCAGACTTCTAGTGAATTTGGCCGTGAAGACTGCCCAGGTAACACACTTTCTCTTCTTCTCTTCTTCTTTTCACGTTAAGTAACACTTGTTTGGAAATGAAATCATGTGATCTGATGCACTCCTTAGGAAAAGTGATTGGTAGAAATACACTCGTTATCTAAAAAACAAACAACAGCAATACCTAATAACCAATATTAACGGATACTGGGCCAGGTATACATTATTTATTCTAACTACGTAATTTGAATGGCCAAAAGCAAAACATCAACAGCAACAACAACAACAAAACAACAACAAAAACACAAACACACACACAAACAAAACTAAACAACAACAATCAAAACAAAAAAGAAAGAAAACGAGCGAAAAACAGCCTAACTACCAAAACAGATAAGCACGATAAATTATGTAATGTATGAGAGCAAAATAATATGGTTATAGTTGAAGGCTTTAATGTTGAATGTATAAAGATTATCATTTTGATAACAATGTTAAAATATCCGCACACGACAGAAATTCAGCGTTGCGTGGTTACAAAGATGTGCACCACCAATGAAACATATTCAATTCAATTCAATTCAATTCAATTCAATTCAAAGTTTATTTCATTTTTCGACAAAACATATGTTTCACTTCCTTTGATAACAGAGAATAAGATGAATAACAGAGAATAAGGTGAATTCAGATGGACTGACGGAAATGGCATACTGGTTTCATGAGTGTAGCAAAAATGGTGCAGTCTACAACGTAGACCTATCTGACACAGAAAAAAACCTTGCTATTTATGTATCATTTTCTTCTTTTCTTACGTAAATCTATATCTATATCAATTATTATGCTGAATACTGCATCACGGCAAGGTGAGTGCATTGATCTGTCCATATTGGGTCCAAGTGTTACGTTTAAAAAAATGCAAAGCATAAATATTATACATTGCCTGATGATGATGAAACTTAAATAAACTCTTGCTCTTAGTCAAATGACGTTATTTACAGTCCTATCACGTTCCATATAGATCACAACCGAAAAGGTTGAAATCGTTCCCCATATAAGTACGAATGGAAAAACATACCCATATGTGACGATTTTGTAATAAGCTGTAATTTGTAATCCTTGCCTGGACTGACTATCCAAATTAAAGGCAAACACACATTTGTAGAATATAATGTAATAGGAAAACCTATATGAGTACATGCATACATCTGCATATTTCACAGACAATTCAAAGACATGTGTGGCCGCATTACACCGACCAGTCACTATAAACAAACTAGGAAGACTGTTTCAGTTGAGTTAACCTTGTACATCGCCTCATCTTTACTGAAACTAGCGGTCACTCCTAGATGTGACTTCTCTCTCTCTAATTCCTTCTTTGAACCTCTGATTCGTCCAAGCATTTCCTCGTTCAAAGGGCAGTATTCTAAAATGTACGAAACTGAAGATGTAGAGGGAGAGTGGTGAAAACGACTAAGGAGAAGCTGTGGAGATGTAGAATAAAGGATCCTATGTCAGAACTAAGGCATCAACTGCGTGGAAGCATGTGCGGACCTGGAAGGAGACCGTGGGCTACGGCGGCCTGAAAGGGTACATCGTCGGTGAGATCCAGGCGGTCAATTGTTGGGGAGTGTTCAGTAGATCTGGGAGGATCAACGCGGGTGTTGATTGGGTAGAGTGTTGAACCTGTTCCCCGTGGCTAGAAGCTCAGCGTTTTAGTAAACGCAGCTAAAAAAAGTCAAACGCAAGTCCTCGCATTCTCACGCAACCCAAAATATGGAGAGTTTGTTTGCAAAAACCGATAAGTCCATATTTGCCATATGGAGATAATTTCGATTAAATGTTAAAAAAAATAAAGAGAATAATAAGAAAATTTTTGCTTCTTTTGACCATAACTTCACAAATGTATCTTTATATGTAGTGACCAATATATCATTGAAAAGGTATTATTTTGTACTTTATGACAGAGGCCGTACTTCAAAATCTTCAAAAATGGACTTATCGGTTTTTGCGAACAAACACATCATATGTTGCGTTTGATTTTCTGAAAAAAATCAAAGACAATTTTGATGAATTAAAAGCAACTCAAACTCTAAGTTGAGATTCAATTCAATTCAATTTCAATTCAAATTTGATTGATTCGCAAAAGTCAACAAAGCTGCCTACATTGCAGTAAATACGGCATTGTCACCACCATTATGCTGATAAAAGTGAAACTTTCTTGAATTGTTTAAAGCAAAAAAAAAAAAATAATAGTCGCTAAAAACAATGTAGTATTGCATACTGCGTACACGTGCAGGTAGATCGCATAGTTTTCTTGAAGGTATGTGTCTAATGCCATCTCTGAACACCGTACACAACTCTTGCAATGACATCCCTGCAAATTGAAACCATTCCTACTCTGTAACATCTAACGACTGTAAAACTTTTTTTTTTTCGCCACAGCATCAATATTTGAAGAACAAATTCATTATATCAAAATCTAACAAAAATGTCCTGATAAAAGTAAACTCTCCTTTCCAACGAACTCACCAAAGCTTTAGATGATCCCATGGTCTCACGAAATGATTTGAACGTTTTATGGCATTTTTTTTTTCCGAGACTAAATCCACCTAAGGAAGGCAAGGATCCAACACAATCAGCACTGATTAGCGGTTGATACTTGCGTTTGATGTGAAGTTGCGTTTAAGCACAAGTCGAGTTTCTAGCAACAGGACGCAGGATTAGACATTAGGCTCATTTACTCAGCCATCGATTTTCACAATTATTCGGGTCACAATATTGTAATCACGACTTAATAACAATTATTTTAAGTGTTGTGGACATAATATGCCCCTTTAAAGTACACCTATTTTTTTTTTCTTTTTATTTGTTGTGGTGGGAAGAGTGCATGAACGCTGGGCAGAATCATACCGGCTTGTCATATCCTACAATGGAAAGTGCAAGGAACAGTCAGTTCAAAGCACTGATGTCTTTGGAAATATCTACATAAAGAGATCATTGGGTCAAAGTCATGACAAACTCCAAGATTATAATACGCATGCGCATTTTGGCGCCTGTCGAACAGGTGCTATTTGAGTTGCGATTTCTCTACTTGAACAGGTACGATTTGGAAGACAGTTTATTTTTCCATGCCCGTGTAGGCCGACGTGTGAACCAGACATAGCTCCCCCCCCCCAAAAAAAAAAAAACCCAAAAACAAAACAAAAGCAAAACAAAACAAAACAAAAAACAAAGTACGCAACAACAACAACAACAAACCCACTGCGATTTAATTGATTTGCAATTGGGCTCGCTCTTTCTCAATGTGTGTAAATTTGCATTACTTGAAAATAGAAACTGATACTCACTCATTGTGAATATTGGCTCGCTCGCTTTGCCACTGTTTTATGAAGCATACTCCATCTTCTTTTATGATCGAAACTTGCATTTTTGTTTAGTTTGTGTCAACAATATAAAAAATGGAAACAAAATACATCGGGATGATTGCATATTAATTTCCTTGTACCAACAAACTACGAAAGCGTCCAATAATTCTCTTTATCTGTCACAAGACATAACAGTCATAACGGTGATGATAAGTCTGATATTAATAGTCATGATTCAGAAGTGTCTGTATATAGTAACGGCATAACAACGATAGATTCATATTGTGATCATTCATACAACGGCCAGTTTGCCTGTTTACACATGCAGCCCGTAAAGATTAGTTTCATGTACTTAGAGACGTCTAGCATTGCTGTGAAACAAAGTTGTCTTTCCTCCGGAGTTGCAGAAGAGGCTATTCATCGAACCAATAACGACCTTGGAACCGTCCATTAAAACTTGGTTAATTATAATTATTCACAGAAAGGTCTGAATAGCCTTCTACCATCCTATGACGTCGAATCTATAGGTTGAGACATTACAACTCTTAAAAGGCATGACATTTTATATTCAACTCTTTATGTCAAAAACATTTTTACACTAAAACATATTTCTGGGAAGGTATTAAATGATACGATAAGGTCTGAAATCTTTGATTGTAATTCTTGTGTAAACTGCTTCACAGAATTCCATTCAAATGTGGCAATTATTTATATTCTTCCAGTATACACGTGGACATTTTAACACCCTAAGTTTCCATTCATAAATGCTGTTCAGCCTTGACATTGATAAAAGTGTAGCATTAATTCATGGAAATGAAGTGAGTAATATAAACTTTTGAAAATCTAATAAGTGAACTGGGAAGAGACAGTTGGGAAAACTGGTAGAAATATGTATGTTTCTTATGCTACTTAGACCCTATATTTTAGTTAATGTTGTAAATACTTTCCATAACATTCTGTAGACTGTCATCATCAACTCCGCTACGGTGGACATCACTGCTAGATTCCCAAATTGTGCTATCAGGTTATAAGATCAAGCATACTATAATAACAAAGTTACTGATACATCAATAATCTCGAAGTGTCATGTGACCGTATTTCTTTCCAGCTCAGCCATTGGCAGGTTAGAGAGGTAAAACGCCATTCGTTTTCTTGTTTCTAGTCAACGACTTTGCCAGTCCTTCCCAGAAAAGCATTTGCTGGTATCTCTCTTCTGTCCATTGGAAGTAGGGTTTATTTTTGCTGAGGAACAGTCTTACCAGATAGGGCAGCTGGTTGTCCGGAATGTCCTCGCGAAAAACCATCACAACGTTTTCTAGTTGGACGTCGTTCATGTGCGCCACAGCCATTTGGAGCGTCATCAGGTAGTTCGCATCGTTGACGGATGCGTTGCTGACGATCACCAGGTTTTTAAAGCTGTTCTCAATGACCCGATCGATGGCGTCATAGCGCGTAATGCCCAAGGGCAAATCGTCGTCGCCGCACACGATCTTGTCGCGAAGGAAGTCTGGAAGATGCTCCTGGACAGCTACCAGAAACTCTTGAAGTACCCAACCCTCGTCTTCATCGGGGAAAATAATGTTAAGGTCGTAACGGTAATCCTGATGGTCGCGTGCGTCCTCCAACTCATAGTATCCAATGATAAGAAGCCTCAAATGAAAACACTTGTAATTCAGCCACCATCGGTTTCGCCAGGCCAGAACTGATCCAGTAATTAAAAATAAGATCAGCACACTTGCAGAAATGTAAACAGTCAGGTTCGGTCCACACACAAGATCAGGGTTAAATTTATTCCAAAACTGATTTTCCAACGAACTGAGAGACAGATTGTGGGGAACAAACAGTTGTCTCGGGGTTTGACAGGATAAGATTGCCTTGACGTAGGAAACTTCTAAACCAAGAAAGTTTGCAAGTACAGGAAAGATGATTCTGAGATATATCAAAATATTGCATTGGAAGAAAAAGTGTTTTCTTCTAAACCTGTGAAAGCATTTCGATATAAAGAAACCATGTACAATTTCTTGTTTTGCCTGAACAAATTCTTATTAACGTTTCCACTCAATTTATTTGTACCCAAATGCAAGTATCGCAGAGCAGTTAAAAACTGAAAGTGTTCAAAGGTAACAGAAAGGATATTGTTTTTATCAAGGAATAACTGCTCGAGAGACGATAAATTGGCGAATAATTGTTCTGGAAAGCTAGTAATTCCGCAGTTTGATAGATGTAATTCTCTCAACCTAAAGAGGCTATCGAAAGTACTTGGAAATAGAGTGCCGAGGGGGTTTCTGTCCAAGTGAAGTACTTCAAGATTGGACAGTACAGCCAGTACTGGACCAGTATTTATTATCAGTTTGTCTCCAGTGAGCTCAGCATAGTTTAAGTTCAGTTTTTGAAGTAAGGTTAGCCCGTCAAATGACTGACCTCCTATTCCAAATTTGTTATGGGAAAGGTCAAGAAATAACAACCTTTTAAGATATTTAAATGGGGCTATTGAACCTATGCGAAATCCCAGATAATTCAGATCTAAGCGTTCCAGATTGTCCAAGCCTTTAAAAGCGTTGGAGGTTATTTGGTGAATAGGGTTTGACGTAAGTATGAGATAGGTCAAGTTCGACAGAAAGGAAAATGAAGCGGATGATAACGAAAATATGTGATTTTTTGATATGTCTAAGGTCTTTGGGTGGCAAACCCGAAAAAAAAACTTGGAGGAATCTGCTCAATTTGATTCAATGATAAATCTAAAAAGGTCAAATGTTGGAGCTTCGCTGAAAGCTGAAAGTCTAAACGAAAAAGCTTATTGTTGGACATTACCAGCTTCTGCAGATTTGGAACATGTTGCAGCACTGGTTTCGCGATAGTATTCAGGAAATTCCCGCCCAGGTCCAGTATTTGTAGGGACTGTAAACCTTCAAATGTGCGATTTTCTAAACTTCTAATTCTACATGATCTAAGATGTAGTGACAATAAAATACTCAATCTATTAAACACTCCTGATGATAGAGACGATATTCTGTTCCCTGACAGATATAGGTTTAATAAGGGAGGAACTTGGAGAGGGGTGTTGAATCGGAAACCGCGGATCCGAACAATTTTGCTGCTTTGAAGGTTCAGATGCTCCAGTGAATCCATGCCAAGAAATGAATCTAACGTCAAGTTTTCTATGTTGTTTCTGTCCAGTTCCAGACCAACTACATGCTTCAAACGCTGAAACACGCCATACGGAATATGTGTTATGTTGTTTTTATACATCTTAATTCGGTAGATGTTTGCCGTTGTTAACGGTGTAAAGCCATCTAAGCTAAATCTTTTGATGTTATTCCCCGCGAGGTAAAATTTATAGATCCTGGTAAGACGACGTCCTGTGAATCGAAATTGGTTCCCTGAATTTGCGTCGAAGCTCACCTTTGAAGTGGAGGGAAGCGTGTTCAGTAATGTAAGGGGGATTGAGGTGAGATTATTATGTGAAAAATCAACAAAAAAGAGGTTCGGATTCATTGAAAACATGTCTGCATCCAGGTTGATGAGGTTGTTGTAACCGAACATTATCTGTTCGAGGCTTTAAAGTGGATAAAAAGCTTCCTTGATGATATGCTTCAGCCGGTTTCTCAACAATTGTAATTTCGTTACTGCATGTAAATCAAGGAATGACGTATTGGTAAGGGTTTCTAGTTTGTTCAGAGTCAGATCGAGAATCGTTATGTCTGGAGGTAGATACGACGGAACTTCCCGAAGGCCGCAATTGCCACACCTTGCCACAAACTGCTGACCTTCGTGCCAGAACGTGCAGGGATAATTGGATGAAAGACTGGCGGATTCTGTGGTCAATGCGCGGGAGTCTTGACTCACAAACGCAGGGCTACAGGCGTAGGGGAGACAGATTGCGATTATTCTTGCCAGAAATATGGAATTCATGGTAAAGGTCCTCGCCTGGGCACCTCGTGACGTCTTTGCGGATTGTGTAATACAAGACGTAGACAATGGATTGTTGGCGTCTATACAAAACCCCCCTTTAACTGGTCAGCCTGAAAATGCTGCTGTTGATAAAAAAGATGGTGTAGATCTATACTGAATTGAAGTGTCAATGAACTATTACGTATATATATATATATATATATATATATATATATGTATATAGCAATTTGTGTATTTTTTAAGTCATAGGCATACCAGCTGTAAGAAAAAAATCAGACTTATCAAAACTTTGTTTTCAAATTAATTTCTGGTTGAAATTAATCATGTGATTTTCTCTATTGTGGAAACGAGGTTTTGGTTGACACTGCGTAAAATCTCATCATTGATTGATACGTATATAAGCAAACAATGTAATTCATTGTAAAAAAAAATAACTGCCACCCTTTTCGAAGCACCACATAGCGAAGATTTTTAGGCAGATCGTTCGTGAGTGTGATCTAACCGTTTCCTAAAGAACTTGCGAATGCATAAACTCCCAATCTTTCTCATTTTCTGTGAAATCATGTTCATTCAGTCAATTTCATTCTCCCGTAATCTCAGTAAATTTGAACACGAGGTGGAATTGCATTTGACTTTATGTCTACAGGCATCAATAGATACCCCGTCATAGTTGTATTTCAAGTGACTATTTAGTATCTTTTAGGCCGAGAAAATTTATTCAATGCTATTTTTTGATGAAGCTTCCTGCCTATCAATTTGGTTTCGCATTATTCTGTCAATCAAAATGTAACAGCAGTCCATGTTCAACTTTGCTTCTATGAGTTAAATCGAGATTGATAAAATCCGGAATCAAATATAACATCACAGCACGGAATTTTATATGCAGCCATCTGAAAATATTTCTTATTATTACCTATACGAGTGAGTTTTGCGAGGCAATTCCGGTTGATATTTTGCAGGGTTAAAATGTCAGGAGTTGATATTTTGCAGGGTTAAAAGGTCAGCAAGCAATATTCGTTCGCCTCTGCCGGGTTCGCGACGTTGCTGCGTGTCGGTTACACACACCGTACCGTACACAAAACAATGTGTGCCAGCAGTGCAATCTTCCGATTTTCGCCATTCACTTTACACAGGGAGGTGGGAAGAGAAAGAGTGCGATCTCTCTCCCCACCTCCCTCCGATCGACCACGAAAAGAAAACATTCCAGGACGTCGCTGGGTGTCGGTTACACGCACCGCAGAAGAACGCTGATAAATCAACTCATACAAGGTCGACCACTTACAGCAGCACTACGCGTCAAACAATGATTAGTCCATTTGTGCTCAATAATTGCAGAGTGACCATCAGTTTTACAACTCTCCAAATTTAAACAGCAGTAAAAATAAAGTGTAAAAGCGTTCAGATGTTTGAAGTTCGCCTGTTACAACTACATATGTATCTTTGAAGTTGGAGTTGAATGATATACATTGATGAGCAATTTTTCAATTATTCGACATGTTGATGATCTACAGGTAGTCAAATGTGGCTTGATCTATATCATAGTGTATAGCCGTATTCACATATTTTCTTAATTTACCTAGAGGATAGGTAATAATTATGATATTGACTGGCCTTGAGGGAGATACCAGATAAATATTGCCCGCACTGAAAGAATATTTTCTGGTATCTCCCTCGAGGCCAGTCAATATTATATAAATGTTTCTAATTCATGAAGAGCCGACTTATAACTTAGCATATTATAAAAGCAGAAGAAATGTTTAGATATCATAGCATGATAGGGATGCAATCTAATTAGATACTGAGATAGATCTATATTGAGTTCCTAGAGGACCTACAGACCAAAATGATTATGCCTCCTAGCATTTAAATCCTGCATGTGTTAACCCGTTGAGGACGAGTCCCGAGTATACTCGGGCAGGGGTCTATGGGAAATGCGTGTTGTAGCAAAATCAGTCCGTCCTCAACGGGTTAAAAAGCGATTCTTTGGGCGAAACACCATGTCTCAGGATTCAAACACCAGGTAGGTCGATATTTTTCAATATGTTTTTGCAAGTCCCAAGCAATTCTCACCTTATTCTTCTGGCATATCGGTGAATGGAGATTTCTCGTTTTGAAGAGAGAATTTGTATTTCTGCTGAATTGAGAGCCACACGTGGTGTAAGCAATCGCTCTCCTCTGTAAACCTTGGTCTGTAAAAGGATCGGCTTCTATATAGCGCAAGTCTATCAAATCTTCAAAGACAAGCTCATCCAGCTTGCCATTTCCATTTTTTCACAATCTTGCTGGCAATGGTATCACAAGCCTCAACCATGCCAAGTCGACTATTTTCCGGTACTGGGCATCACTTCCTTATTGTTGCGGTTAATCCCCAAATGGTTGTCTAATTCAGGATCTCATAAAAAAAATAATAACACTGGCAAATACAGTTTTGGAGTGCTTTACTGTCATAAGAGCCAAGAAAATGTAATTAGTGATGGCAGTTCGCGTGTACTATGGGCATAGTATTGAACAAATGTCTGTGATGTCTCCGTTGTGTATCGGCTGATGCGTTAAAACAATTTTACATCAAATACTTCCTTCTCGGTGTTACACTGTATTGTCCCACCCTTAAAGGGAAGTTTACCCCAGACATACATGTAAATTAAGTCAGTGCAGCAATATCCATATAAAATTTTAGTGAAGTTTGAGGAGTATCGGACAATCTGTTCTAAAAATATGCATTTTTCAACTTTCGATGCCGCCATCGGTGGATGAGAAGCCTACAATAGCTTGTGACACCAGTGCAGAACAATGATATAAAGAAATTATGAAGACAATCCAACATATTTTATCTTTCTAGTAAATTAAAAGGGTGATTGACTTATTTGTTTCATAAAGCAGTGGGAATGATATAACGTTATAATCATGTCATTAACAAGTTTAAGGAAGGTGTCTTTTTCATTCAAAACTAAAATTGTGAAGTCACACAAACTGGTCTCATTTAAGCACGAAGAAAAGTCTGTGAAGCTAAATTTTTCTATCATACAGAATATTTGATTGACAAAAAATTTGAATGTTTTGATACATTTTCTTCTCTTCTTGCAGGACTCTATTTTGGATCCTGCAGTAAATGATGACAACAATTAGAACGAGATCCGTGCATATGTCATGTTTTTTAAAAAAGACGCAGAGTTTCGCTCTCCCATTATCTGATGACGATGAAAAGTTAAAGACCTTTTCCTCTGTAAAATAAAATGTCCTTACTTACATTCATATCGCGTTCGCTCCATAATGACACAACCGAGGCGAAGTCAGTCTCCATACGAGCAAGTAAAGAGTTTAATGACAAAAAAAGGTTTTTACAATCCTTTGTAATTGATAAATTTGCGGTTAAAGCTGCTAAAAAGCACAGAAAATTGATAATTTCTTATTTTAAATCATAACTTCAAGAATATTCCCTGTTATGTTTTAAAAAACAACTGAGGCATAACTTGGAAGCTTTTATTTTGCTCCGTCTGATAATTGCACTACTTTAATATTTAAATGACCCTTATATTTTGTAATCAAACTCTTCAAATGGAAAAATACCTGACTACGAATATCGTAATGATACGCTGTAATCCATGGCTTGATCATATTATTTTCGAGGCAAACACATGAAGACAAAGTAGGAAGATTTCAGATTGTGATTTATAGCAGGAGCAGCTTTTTGTTGGTTTCGTTCATGTTTCTTCTCTCTCTCTCTCTGCCCATTGGCATTCAATACTTATCAGCATAATGACCATAACGTACAAATTGTACTGTATATTTTTATGAGGTGTGTTTTGTGTATTATCTACCATTTTTTTTCTTGAGAAATGTGAAATAAACTAAACAAAATTGAAAAAACTGAAACTGAAACTGACAGTATCACAAAATTCGTGATTGTACATTGAGTATCATAGCGGAAACTTCTGTCTCATGTTTTAGATAAAAGACAAAAAGAATGCTGTCCTTGTACCGGCTCCCGTCAGTCCTAGTAGTATAGCCACGATTACCGACAAAAATAATTACAACTGTTATTGACATACGAAAAGTATATGTGATCCTGCACCTCAAAACAAACAAAAAGTCGCCAGACATGTAGTTTTAATTAAGACCATTATGAAAGAGCAGGCTTTAAGCTTTAAAATGATGTATAACTCAAATCAAATGGACTCTTCTAACCTATCTAAATATTTGAAAGAAAGCACAAACTCGGGAAAAGTGTGAACTGAGAAAAGAGGCTCTGAAGTACAGTGTCTATTCAAGCGCTTAATCTTTACCAAACCGCGCTGGGTGTGCGATGAATGGGACAAAAAACAGGAAGTAAACCACCAGAGTAACAACAATGAAAGAATTATCAGATTAAACTGAAATTAAGTATGCCTCATTAACACATTCTGTCCATAATTAGTGCCAACTTTCAAAGCAGTAGCACTATCCTTTCAAAAGTTATTAGAGTTTAAAGTGAAGAGTGTGGACAAGTTTTTTCAGAAATGAAAAAGGGATTCTAAAGACACACCTAATCACACTATTCTACCAAAAATGTTCGAGATAAACTGCTAAACAACACATATTCCTGCCCGTTTTATGATACCAAATTTTAGCATAATGTAAAAGAAGACCTGCTCTTTCAGAAAATATGAAAAAGTCAAGTTCGGCTAAGTTGACGCATTTCACTTATTTTCAGTCCTCACGCAAAATCAGGGTGTGCGACTTTATGTTCGTTTTGAGGTGCACGGTCACTATTATGGTCATCTCGTACCTAGCTAGCGTAATTGGGAAAAATATTTGACTGAGTAACAGAGTGATTTTTGTACAAAATGTAGTGCCCAAACCAGACGCGGGGTTCGCGCATGCAAAAGGGAGTACAGCGAGGAAGCCTTTGCATTTTTAAGAATTGCAAGTCAACCATCTGGTGGACTCCTAGGTTGGAATATTTGCAAATCCCCCCCCCCAAAAAAAAAAGGAAGGAAAATAGATACACAGGGATAATGAAAAAAGAAATGAAACAGTTTGCAATATTACTTACAGTCTGCTACTTTGCGTAGGACCAGCTGTGCACGCGTGCTTTCGGTGTCAGTCATATAATTGAGGCAAAAAAAAAAGTCCAGCATGGATTCATAAAAATGATTGTTATGATCATGATGACAATATTAGTTTTATACTCCACATAATGATTGGTCATCGTAAATTTATTTCTTCGATAAAACACCCACACACACACACACACACACACACAATAACGAGATACTGATCATGGTCTGCGCGTTTGAAATGTTACTTCAAGTCAAGATTGCGATCACTCTACGAAAGATCTGATTGCCCAGAAGATTTTGAAATCAATAATGGTATTGGCTCTGACTCTTCTTTTCAGCTGATTAAATTCGTTTCTGACTGAGCTATATATTGGCAAATTTAAAGAGGTATAAATGCCATTCATTTTCTTGTTTCTCGTCATTGCTTTTGCCAATCCTTCCCAGAAGAGCATTTGCTGGTATCTTTCTTCCGTCCATTGGAAGTAGGGTTTATTCTTACTGAGGAACAGTCGTAGATAAGGCAGCTGGTTGTCAGGAATGTCCTCGCGAAAGACCATGACGACGTTTTCTAGTTGGACGTCATTCATGTGCGCCACAGCCATTTGGAGTGTCATCAGGTAGTTGGCATCGTTTACGGACTCCTTGCTGACGACCAAAAGGTTCTTAAAGCTGTTCTCAGTGACCCGATCAATGGCGTCAAAACGTGTACCTCCCAGGGGCAAATTGTCGTCACCGCACACGTTCCTGTTTTGCTGGAAGTCGGGAAGGTGCTCCTGGAGAGCTAACAGAAATTCTTCAAGTTCCCAAGCTCCGTCTTCTTCGGGGAAAGCGGTGATCCTGATGCTCGCATGCTTCCTCCATCTCATAGTATCCAACGACAAGAAGCCTCAGATGAAAGCACTTGTAATTCAGCCACCATCGGTTTTGCCAAGCCAGAACTGAACCAACTATGCAAGTTAAGATCAGCGCACTTGCAGAAATATAAACAGTCAGATTTGGTCCACAGACCTTATCAGGAAAAAAAAAAATCTAAAATTGGTTTTCCTACAAATTGTGAGACAGATTGAGGGGAGCAATGGGGATTACTCAGTGTCAGATTACCTTGGTTAAGGAAAGTTCTAAACCAAGAAAGGTTGCAAGTGCACGAAATATGATTCTGAGATATATCAAAAAGCTTCATTGGAAGAAAAGTGCTTTCTTCTATGCCAGTTAAAGCATTTTGATATAAGGAGACCATGTACAATTTCTTGTTTTGCCTGAATAAGCTGGTATTAACGTTTCCACTCAATTAATTTGTTCCCATGTGCAAGTAGACGTCAAATATTGGAAGTGATCAAAAGTAACAGAAAGGATATTGTTTTAGTCTAGATACAGTTTTTCTAGAGACGATAAATTAGCGAATAATTGCAATGCTACATTTTGTAAGATGCAGTTCTCTCAACCGGAAGAGGGCATCGAATGTATTGGGAATCAAAGTGCCGAGCGGGTTTCCTTCTAAGAGTAATACCTCAAGATAAGAAAGTGCATCCATTACAGAACCAGTATTTAGAATGAGATTGTTTCCGTCAATGGCGGCTGAGCTCAAATTTAGTTTTCGCAGTGAGATCAGCCCATCAAATGACGTGTTTCCTATTCCAAAGCTGTTAAAGGATAAGTCAAGGAATGTCAACCGCTGAAGATATCTGAAGGGGACTGTTCATTGTTCTAGAAATCCAAGACTTCTTAAATCTAATCTTTCTAGATTGCCCAAACCGGTAAAACCGCTGTAGAACATTTTGCGAATCGGGTTTGATTTTAGTATGAGATACGTCAAGTTGTTCAGAAAAGAAAATGGCCCGGATGTCAAAGAAAATATACGATTTTTTGACATGTCTAAGGTTGTTATTGAAACATTCCGGAAAAAAAAAAACTTTGAGGAATTTCGAAGATTTGATTCGCTGATAAATCTAACAAGGTCAGATGTTGGAGCTTCGCTGAAAGCTGAAAATCTAGGTTAGAAATCTTATTGTCTGACAATATCAGCTTCTGTAGATTTGGAACACGTTCCAGCACTGGTTCCGCGATAGTAGTCAAGAAATTCCTTCCCAGGTCCAGTATTTGCAGTGACCATAAACCCTCAAATGTGCGATTTTCTAAACTTCTTATCCTACATGACCTAAGATGTAATGATAATAAAACATCCAACCCATTAAAAACTCCTTCGGATAAGACGATACTCTGCTCATTGAGAGATAGAGGTTTAGTAAGGGAGGAAAATTGAGGGTGGTGTTGAATCGGAATCCGCGGATTCGAACAATCTATTGCAGGTTCAGATGTTGCAGAGTGAATCCATCCCAAGAAATGAACTGAATGTGAAGCTTTCTATGTTATTTCTGTCAAGTTCTATCCCCTCTACAGGCTTCAAACGCTGAAATGCGCCAAATGGATTGTATGCGATGTTGTTTTTCTACATTTTAAATCGATAGATGTTTGCCGTTGTTAACGGTGCAAAGTCATTTGCGCTAATCCTTCTGATGTTATTCATTGTGATATAGAATTTGTATACTGATAGTATACTTGTCATGCTTGTATTAAGCTCTCCTGTGAATCGAAATTGGTTCCCGGCACTGGCATCAAATTTCACCTTCAAAGAGGGGCTAAGCTGGTTCAGAGCTATAAGAGGAATCGCAGTGAAATCATTATGCCCAAAATCAAGGAAAAAGAGATTCTGATTCATTGAAAACATGTATGCATGCAGGTTGATGAGATGATTATAACCCATGATTAGCTGTTCGAGACTTCGAAGTGGATAAAAATTTTCCTTCATGATATGCTTCAGCCGGTTTCTCGACAGTTGCAGTTTCGTTACTGCAGGTAAATCAAGAAATGACGTATAGGTAAGGGTTTCTAGTTTGTTCAGAGTCAGATTGAGAATGGTTATGTCTGGAGGTAAATAAGGCGGAACTTCCCGAAGGCCGCGATTGCCACACCTTGCCACAAACTGCTGACCTTCGTGCCAGATCGTGCAGGGATAATTGGATGAATGACTGACGGATTCTGTGGTCGATGCGCTGGAGTCTTGACTCACAAACGCATTGCTACAGGCGCAGGGGAGAAGGATTGCAATTATTCTTGCCAGAAATATGGAATTCATGGTGAAGGTACTCTCCCGGGCACCTCGTGACGTCTTTGCGGATTATGTTATACAAGATGTAGGCAATTTATGGATTGTTGGCGTCTATGCGAAACCTCCCTTTAACTGGTCTGCCTGAAAATGTTGATGTTGATAAAAAAAAGATGGTTGTACATATAGATCTATGCTGAATTGAAGTGCATACATGTCAATGAACTATTACGTATTATGATATATGTATGTATATATATATATATATATATATATATATATATATATATAATTATATATATATTATATACATGTATGTATATATATATATATAAAATTATAGTGCGAGAAGATAAGAGCATTCGCGGATGTAGCTAGTGATCAACATGTGTCATCTATTACCAAGCTTTCGGTCTTTTGAAGACCTTATACTTGCTATATATAGCAATGTGTGTATTATTGAAGTCATAGGCATATCAGTTGTAAGAAAAAATAATCAAACTTATCAAAACTTTGTTTTCAAATTAATTTCTCGTTGATCGTTAATCATGTGATATTCTCTATTGTGGAAACGATGTTTTGGTTGATACTACGTAAAATCTCATCTTTGATTGGTACGTATTAAACAACCAATGTAATTCAATGTAAAAAAAAAAAATAACTGCCACGCCTTTCGAAGCACAACATAGCGAAGATTTCTATGCTGAACGTTTTTTTAGTGTCATATGACCGTTTCCTAAAGAACTTGCGAATGTGAATGCATAAACTCCCGATCTGACTCATTTTCTGTGAGAGCCTTGTCATGCTCATTCAGTCAATTTCAACCCCCGTAATGTCAGTAAATTTGAACACGAGGTAGATTCGCATTTGACTTTTGATTTCTTTTTATGTCTACAGGCATAAAAAAAAAACATCCCGTCATGGTTGACAAATGGATGTATTTTAAATTACTATTTCTTCCTGCCTATCAAAATTGGTTTCGCACAGTTCTATCAATTAAAATGTAACAGCACTCCATGTTCAAGTTGACTTTTATGAGTAAGATCTAGATTGATAAGATCCGGAATCAATTATGACATCACAGCACGGAATTTTATAAACAGCCATCTGAAAACATTGCTTAGCGTTTCTGATTCATGAAGCTCTGACTTATAACTTAGCATACTATCAAAACAGAAGAAATGTTTTGTAATCATAGCATTATAGGGATGCAATGTAATTAAATACTCAGATATATCTACATTGCATTCCTAGAGGACCTTGACCAATATGATTATGCTTCCTAGCATTTAATTCATGTGTCAAAAAGCGTTTCTTTG
Source organism: Diadema setosum (assembly GCA_033980235.1). Taxonomy (NCBI): domain Eukaryota; kingdom Metazoa; phylum Echinodermata; class Echinoidea; order Diadematoida; family Diadematidae; genus Diadema; species Diadema setosum. The sequence continues at coordinate 6,638,794 of CM067080.1, forward strand.
GGCAAAACGTCCTGTCTCAGGATTTAAACACCAGGTAGGTCGAGATTATTCAGTATTGTAACGAAAGTCGGGGAATAATGCTTCTGGCCGGCGTGAATGCAGGGAATTAACCGGGAACATTCGTTATCAGTTAATTAGTGTATAGATGTACTGCAAAGCATGGCACCACACACAGCATTCAGTTCAGTCGAACATTCAGTTGAGAGATAAACAGCTACTATGAAGTAAAACGGACGTACACACGATATCTTCCGGGCATGACAGCAAGTTTATTGTCTAATCCCATCTCGCAGCTAGTGTCACAACTCAGAATCTCAACTCGCAATGTTACAATTCAGAACAGACTCTCTGGGCTGAATCCCAAATCGCAGTCTCTACTCTAGACTCGCGGACACGTAGTCTCTCTGCTCTGCTCTCTTTTTAAATGATCATGATTTAGTAATAACAGCAGTATTATAACGGTGGGTTGACCTTGATAAGGTCGGCGACTAAATCCACTCTTGTTCGTGTGGCTGATCGAGAGTCCTTGGTCTTACGTAACTCAGGGTCGCATATTACAGCAACGACCCAGAGCGATGTATGACCAGGGAGGTGCGCTGCCGGACCACGCCAGAAGGCCGAGAGTGAAGCCACAATAAACAATTCAAGGCCGCAAAACACGTGTTTCATTTCAGAGCTTGCTTGGACAGCGGAGACAGCTTGGAGACAGAATATGCAAACATAGCATACGAGATATTCAAGGACGGGGCGAGGACGGAAGAGAGAATAGAGACGCAAGGTGGCAAGGACGGAAGAAAGGACAGAGAAGCAAGGTCGAAAGCAAGGATAGAGCGATGACGGAGCAAGGGCGTAAGCAAGGATGAAGCGAGGACAGGAGCAAAGACAGGAGAAAAGTTACGTAACATGAGCAAGGCAAGGACGAGTATTTTTGCTTAAAGGACAAGTTCACCTTCATAAACATAAGGATTGAGAGAATGCAGCAATATAAGTAGAACACATCAGTGAAAGTTTGAGGAAAATTGGACATCGATGCAAAAGTTATGAATTTTTTAAACTTTTGTGTTGGAACCGCTGGATGAGGAGACTACTAAGGCTCGTGATGTCATATGAGTACAACAGTATAAAGAAAATATAAAGAAAATTCAACATATTTCCACTTTTTTCGCATAATAAAAGAGCACTTGACTTTCCTCTTTCTAAAGGCAATGGGAATAATATTACCCATAACATATGTCAGTGATGAGTCAAGGGAATGTGTACTTTTTTCAAAATATGAAATTTTGTGAAATTCTCTTTATGTTTTCCCTATATTGTTGTACGCATGTGACATCATACATTGCAGTAGTCTTCTCATCCAGCGGTGACTGCACAAAAACTTCAAAAATTCATAACTTTTGAACGGATTGTCCGATTTTCCTCAAACTTTTAATGATGCGTTCTACTAATATTGCTACATTCTCTCAATCCTTATGTTAATGAAGGTGAACTTGTCCTTTAAGCAGCAGTTACAAGAGAGAGAGAGAGAGAGAGAGAGAGAGAGAGAGGAGAGCACAACAATTTCGCTAAGGCAGCAGTTCTGAAAGCGAAGAGAGCACAGCAGTTTACATTCGTAACAGTATATATATATATATATATTTTTTTTTTTTTTTTTTTTTACAAGTCCCTAGCAATTCCCACCTTATTCTTCTGGCATATCGGTGAATGGATATTTCTCGTTTGAAGAAAGAATTTCTTATTCCTGCTGGATTAAGAGCCACACGTGGTGTAAGCAAGCACTCTACTCTATAAACCTTGGTCTGTGAACGGATAGGCTCCTATATGGCACAAGTCTATCAACTCTTCAATGAGACAAGCTCATCCAGCTTGCAATTTGAATTCTTTCACAATCTTGCTGGCAACGGTATTACAAGCGTTAACCATGCCAAGTCGACTCTTTTCCGGTACTGGGCATCATGCACTTCCTTATTGTTGGGGTTAATCCCAAATGGTTGTCTAATTCAGGATCTCATTAAAAATAATAACACTTTCAAGTACAGTTTTGGTGTGCTTTACTGTGATCAAAACCAAGAAAATTTGATTAGTGATAACAACACGCGGGTAACTATGGATATAGTATTGAACGAAGGTCTGTGATGTCTCCGTTGTGTATCGGCTGATGTGTTAAAACAATTTTACATCAAATACTTCCTTCTCACCATTACATTGTACTGTCCCGCCCTTAATGGGAAATTTACCGCGGACATACATGTAAATTAAGTCAATGCAGCAATATCCACATAAAATATTAGTGAAGTTTGAGAAATATCGGACAATCTGTTCTAAAAATATGCATTTTTCAACTTTCGATGCCGCCATCGGTGGATGAGAAGCCTACAATAGCTTGTGACACCAGTGCAGAACAATGATATGAGGAAATTAGGGAGACAGTCCAACATATTTTATCTTTCTAGTTTATTGAAAGGGTAATTGACTTATTTGTTTCAGAAAGCAGTGGGAATGATATAAACGTTATAATCATGTCATTAACAAGTCGAAGGAAGGTGTCTTTTCCATACAACATTAAAACTGTGGAGGTACACAAACTGGTCTCCCTTAAGCACGAAGAAAAGTCTGTGAGGCAAAAGATATCTTTTATTTGAAAGCGTATCTTCAAGAAAATTCCTTGTAATGTTTCAATACAAGTGAAGTACCACTGGGAAGCTTTTATTTTGCTCCGTCTGTAATTGCACTACGTTGATATTCTTAAAAAATAGCGCTTTGCACATTTTGTAAGCAAACTCTTCAAATGGAAAAATATCTGACTTTGAATATCGTAATGATACGCTGTAATCCATGGCTAGATTATATTGAATATTTACGAGGCAAACACATTATCAGTAAAGGACAAGGTAATAAGTATATGTGAGATATCATTCATAATTGCTGTACAATCGCAGCTGATATGAGCAGACATAATTTATCTAATATATTATTAAAATTGTTGTTAAAATATAATTATGTTATTCTAGATAACATTTCATATCGTGATTCAAAGCAAGAGCAGCGTTCCCTTTCCAGGATTGGGGGGAGGGAGGTGGCTCTTGCAGTAGGGACTTTTTTGAAAATATGCATAGCAAAATGAATGGCACATATCTGCTTGAAAAGGGTAATTTGATAAAATAATTAGGGATTGCAGTTGAATGTCATTGCTCCTTGAATTAGTCAGAGTACATCTTTTATATTTTTTCAATTCTTAAAATAAGATACCATTTTCTGGATTACCTTACTTTGGTGTACACAATAGATATAAAATCGTATAATAATCTATTGGGCACACCTTTTGTTTTATTTATGCAACACTATTATATTATAGTGAGTTAACTCGTTACACGGTCCTATCGACCTACTTCTACATCATGGATGGGGGTTAATACCGAAAATTTGTGTATTGAATTTTTTGTTTGTTTGAATATTCAATTTTGGTCTAATTCATATCATTTTGTGACTTCCATAACGTTGAGAACTCTATTTTCTTGGGAACCTTCATTTTTCTAACAGGCTTTAGCTTTTTGTTGGTTTCGTTCATGTTTCTTCTCTTTCTCTCTCTCTCTCTCTGACCATTTGTATTTTACACTTCTCAGCATAATGGTCGTGTGCAAATTAGACTGTATATCTTTTTATGAGGTGCATTTTGTGTTACCACAAAGTACATGCATATGAACATGAACATGCATATACCATAGAAGTAAACCACTGTTGTTATTACGGTGTGTGTTCTTGTGGTGTGGTTCAAGTGTAACACGTTTTGCTGCCTCTTTGAAAAAGTCAGCTGAAAGTTGGCAATATTATCTACAATCTTCTATTTTTCTTAGGACCAGCTGTGCACGCATGCTTTCGGTTTCAGTCATATAAATAAGGCAAAAAAAGTCCAGCATAGATTCACAAAAATGATGTCATGATCATCATGACATTATCAATCTTATACTCCGCTCAATGATTGGTCGTCGTGAATGTATTTCTTTGATAAAACTCACACACACAGAGTAACGAGATACTGGCCATGGTCATGATGGTCTGCGCGTTTCAAATGTTACTTCAAGTCAGTCTACGAAAGATCAGATCACCAAGAAGATTTTGAAATCAATAATGGTATTGATTCTGACTCTTCTTTTCACCTGATTAAATTCGTTTCTGACTGAGCTATTGGCCAATTTAAAGAGGTAGAAGGACATTCATTTTCTTGTTTCTCGTCATTGCCTTTGCCAATCCTTCCCAGAAAAGCATTTGCTGGTATCTTTCTTCCGTCCATTGGAAGTAAGGTTTATTCTGGCTAAGAAACAGTCGTACCAGGTATGGCAGCTGATTGTCCGGAATGTCCTCGCGAAAGACCATGACGACGTTTTCTAGTCGGACGTCGTTCATGTGCGCCACAGCCATTTGGAGTGTCATCAGGTAGTTTGCATCGTTGACGGACTCCTTGCTGACGACAACCAGGTTCTTAAAGCTGTTCTCAATGACCCGATCGATGGCGTCATAGCGCGTACCTCCCAGAGGCAAATCGTCGTCACCGCACACGATCCTGTTGCGCTGAAACTCCGGAAGATGGTCCTGAAGAGCTACCAAAAATTCTTCAAGAACCCAACCCTCGTCTCCGTCAGGAAAAATAATGTTGAGGTCGTAACGGCAATCCTGATGGTCGCGTGCGTCCTCCATCTCATAGTACCCAACCACAAGAAGCTTCAAATGAAAACATTTGTATTTCAGCCACCATCGGTTTCGCCAAGCCAGAACTGAGCCAACTATACAAGATAAGATCACCGCACTTGCAGAAATGTAAACAGTCAGCTTTGGTCCACAGACCTTATCAGGAAAAAATTCTAAAATTGGTTTTCCTACAAATTGTGAGAGAGATTGAGGGGAGCAAAGAGTATTCTGGGGATTACTCAGTGTCAGATTAACTTGATTAAGGAAAGTTCTAAACCACGAAAGGTTGCAAGTGCACGAAAGATGATTCTGAGATATATCAAAATGCTTCATTGGAAGAAAAGTATTTTCTTCTATGCCAGTTAAAGCATTTTGATATAAGGAGACCATGTACAATTTCTTGTTTTGCCTGAATAAGCTCTTATTAATGTTTCCACTCAATTTATTTGTTCCCAAGTGCAAGTAGCGCAGTGACGTCAAATATTGGAAGTGATCAAAAGTAACAGAAAGGATATTGTTCTTGTCGAGATACAGTTTTTCTAAAGACGACAAATTGGCGAAAAATTGCATGGGAATGGTTGCAATGCTACATTTTGTAAGATGAAGTTCTCTCAACCGGAAGAGCCCATCGAATGTATTGGGAATCAAAGTGCCGAGCGGGTTCCCTTCTAAGAGTAATACCTCAAGATAAGAAAGTACAGCCAGTACAGGACCAGTATTTAGAACGAGTTTGTCTCCGGTAATGGCTGCTGAGCTCAAATCTAGTTTTCGCAGTGAGATAAGCCCATCAAATGACGTGCTTCCTATTCCAAAGCTGTTAAAGGATAAATCAAGGAATGTCAACCGCTGAAGATATCTGAAGGGGACTGTTAATTGTTCTAGGAATCCTAGACTTCTTAAATCTAAGCTTTCTAGATTGCCCAAACCGGTAAAACCGCTGTAGGACATTTTGCGAATCGGGTTTGATTTGAGTATGAGATATGTCAAGTTGGTCAGAAAAGAAAATGGTCCGGACGTCAAAGAAAATATACGATTTTTTGACATGTCTAAGGTTGTTATTGAAACATCCCGGAAAAAACTTTGAGGAATTTCGACGATTTGATTCGCTGATAAATCTAACAAGGCCAGATGTTGGAGCTTCGCTGAAAGCTGAAAGTCCAAGAGAGAAATCTTATTGTCGGACAATACAAGCTTCTGTAGATTTGGAACTCGTTCTAGCACTGGTTCCGCGATAGTAGTCAAGAAATTCCTTCCCAGGTCAAGTATTTGCAGTGACCATAAACCCTCAAATGTGCGATTTTCTAAACTTCTTATCCTACATGACCTAAGATGTAATGATAATAAAACATCCAAGCCATTAAAAACTCCTTCGGATAAAGACGATACTCTGTTCATTGAGAGATATAGGTTTAATAAGGGGGGAAAATTGAGGGTGGTGTTGAATCGGAATCCGCGGATTCGAGCAATCTTGCAATCCTGTAGGTTTAGATACTGCAGTGAATCCATCCCAAGAAATGAACTGAATGTGAAGTTCTCTATGTTATTTTTGTCAAGTTCTAGCCCCTCTACACGTTTCAAACGCTGAAACGCGCCAAATGGAATATAGGTGATATTGTTTTTATACATTTTAAGTCGATAGATATTTGCCGTTGTTAACGGTGTAAAGTCATTTATGGTAATTCTTCTGATGTTATTCATTGTGATGTAGAATTTGTATATCCTTGTATGAAGCTCTCCTGTGAAGCGAAATTGGTTCCCGGCATTGGCATCAAAGTTCACCTTCAAAGAGGGGTTAAGCTGGTTCAGCACTGTAAGAGGAATCGCAGTGAAATTATTATGTCCAAAATCAAGGAAAAAGAGATTCGGATTCATTGAAAACATGCCAGCATCCAGGTTGATGAGATGATTGTAACCCATGATTAGTTGTTCGAGGCTTCGAAATGGATAAAACGTTTCCTTCATGATATGCTTCAGCTGGTTTCTCGCCAGCTGCAATTTCGTTACTGCAGATAAATCAAGAAATGACGTATTGGTAAGGGTTTCTAGTTTGTTTAGAGTCAGATCGAGAATCGTTAAGTCTGGGGGTAGATAAGGCGGAACTTCCCGAAGGCCGCGATTGCCACACCTTGCCACAAACTGCTTACCTTCGTGCCAGAACGTGCAGGGATGATTGGATGAATGACTGGCGGATTCTCTGGTCAATTCGCGGGATCCTTGACTAGCAAACGCAGGGCTACAGCAACTGGCGCAGATGAGAAGACTGGCGAGGTGTCCCGCTAAAAAGATGGAAGTTATGGCGAACGCTCGTTGGCCGAGTCCCTTTTCGCGTCGTGACATCTTTGCAGATCTTGTGGTACGTACGACTCGCAAACAACGAATTAGTGTCTTAGGCAATCTCCCTTTCTCTGGTCTGTTTAAACAAGGAAAGAAAAACAAAACTATTTGAGGAGTGAGAGGAAACTACAACAGCATACTTCAGTCCTCACTAAAATAAATAAAAACTAATCAGGATGGTTATATGCTAAATGGAATAGAATAGCTTTCAGTATAATGATCCGTTGCAACGTGTGTACTATTGGTACATATCATTTGTAACGTCAAATAAAGCAGGAAAAGAAAATCAAACTCTCGGGTCAGATAATTTGTTGGCGTTAATCATTCATGCAATATACTTTATTTTGAAAACTATGTTTTCGTCAATACTCGGAAAAAAAGTTCGTAGTACTTGTTATGTTAACAAGAAATATAGTTTGTTGCAAAAGATAACGGTCACTTCTACCCCCTTCTAAAGAGACAGCATGAGAAAAATGCCATTCTGGTCCTGTTTGAGTCATATGGTTGTTTCCTAAAAACAAGTGAAAGTATAGGTCCCCTTAACTTTTTTTTTTCGATGGTGATGAAAGTCCGGTTGTTGTGTCTGTTTGGGTTTGCCCCTGCCCCACATTTGAAATAAACTAGAGCGCCACGTAGAATTGCATTGGCATCTGCAGACTGAATCTGAATTTACTACACTAGGCAAAAACAGCAGAAAGTAAACATTTTTCAGGTCAAGATGGAAGAACTTTGAAATTTTATTTCAAATTTACAAAGTGTAAAATAATAGTCGGTTCTTGCATATATCTCATGAATTCTTAAATTCCTAAATTGAAAGACTAAAAAAAAAAAAGAAATTCTGTCAATTTTATCACCTTAGCTGCCTACTCCCTATGTCAATTAAAGTTTGAGTTGGCAGAAAATTCTTATTTTCCCCTTCAACTTTCGACCTTTGCTTTTGTTTGAAGATATAAAGAGATAAAGGGAACGAAAACTTATTTCTGCTATTTCATTCATGCCTCTCATTGTGTCAAATTGGTCTTTTGTAATCATTGCTATCTTGAAGCTCATCTTTAAATGAATGGCAAAATGTTACAATTTTTACTTCTGTTCCTTGGAGGAAAAAAAAAACTAAACCCGAATGCGTTCACTAATGTGTAAATTTTATCTTTATATCTACCTAACAGGTTGACAGCCAAATAGATACTTAATATGACATACGACAAAACAATTCTTGTCAAAATATCTTATGAAAATATGAACTGGAAAAAGTGTTTCCTTTTTTTTTAATCTTTGCTGAGTATAGGATAGAACTGTTACACTTTTAACATGCTCTCTAAAACTTTGATATTAGAAGTTACTTCATATTTGAAAAATATACTATGAGATGGTAACCCTTTTCGTCTCTCAGAAACTCCCAGTAAGGTTATTACGAATGTCCTTGTGGAGAAAGTATTCCAGTCAATATAAGCTTATTGTGTCATTAATAACATTGCACTAGCCCCACAAACCCCACAAGTTTGTATAAAAATGCTTCGACTTTGAAAAGTTGCTTTGAGGGTTGCATGATATACGTGTTGACACCTTTTTGAGTACGACACAAGTATAGGGATAAATGATACTATACTCCTCAATATCATAACTGGTGAGAAAAGAATATTAAAAATTATAAACAGGATTATCGACAGAGACTTGCAAAAAAATATACAAATAACATTAGACATAGAACTGAATGATATGTGGTTCAGTGGGAACATAATAATTCTCCAATGCATTTCTGATTTATTAAGACATTCTGAATCAAAACTCGGCAAACAGTCAAAATGGAAGCAGAGAAGAATTTGAAGTCATAGAATGATAACGGTACAATCAAATCAATTAAGAGTACTGGGGTTGATAGATTTCTTGAGTCGAGATGATTGAATTTCAAGTAATTGACAAATTGCCCTCCATGGATGTAAATAAGCACCGAATTATTGTGTTTAATTGTAGCCACGAAAAAGATCAAGGGGATATATACTTTGGGACGGATATAAACCAATGACATTCTGGTATGGACAGATGTCTCATTACATTGATGTAGATGATTTGTCCATCTGTACTGACGTTTTTATACTAGTACTCTTTTTCTAGACGACATCAAGTGAATTATATTTCCGAGCATGAACCTGTATGGAATAACAAGTCTTTGAGCGCGACATTATGTTTATTTTTTATTTACTACACCTCTAAATGTCAAGGAATTTTTACCTTCTGGTGTGCCGCTGAATGTAGATTTTTTTTTTTTTTTTTTTTTTTTTTTTTTACAAAGGCGGCTCTCTTTTGCTGCTGGATTAAGAGGTCACAAGCGCTGCAAGCAAGGACATCTGGTGAAGATTCTTTCAAATTTTTTTTTTTCAATCACCTCTACAGGCCTGGTTTGGTAAAGTATGGGCTGCTACAACGTCAGTTTTTTTTTTAAACTTTCCCAGAACCAGGTCTTTCAACATGCCAGTGATATTATTGACTATCACACATGCAGACAATGGTGACGTATAGAGAGTGATGTACCATACGTCCTTTTCTTATTTGTTAGCCTACGATTGATTATCATTTGTACTTTCAAGCAGGATCGCATCGAAAGCAATTATGCTAATGAATTTGAATTGTTGTATTCTCATAAAGGCATGATAATGTATGCCGAGAACACGTCTTGTGAGTTTTTATGGGCACAGTATTGTTTGAAATACAAATACAGAATAATCACATGCCGATAACGTACAGCGTGTCCTGTTTTCTCAATAAACGAAACTTTTTATAGAGGGCTTATTCTGGAAACAATTTTCCATAAAATTGTAACTACTGTTTACATGTTGCGTTTATAACAATTTTTCACTTTAATTCTACTGATAAACATTTTAACATTGGTTGTTTTTATCTCTAACTGACATTTCAGAAGTATTTTGAAGTACTAAAGCTAGGTTTTTTTTTTCATCTGCAGTTGGGAAATAATGCGTTCAATGTCACTATATGTTGAATCATAGTCTTTTCCTTCACCCCTCATCCCCTTCAGTACACTGTATTCAACTGCATTTTTCCATCCTTTTCCGTATGTAAAGATTATATGTGACCGTGCACCTCAAAAGGAACATAAAGTTGCACACACTGATTTTGCGTGAGGACTGAAAATAAGTGAAATGGGTCAACCTAGCCGAACTTGACTTTTTCATATTTTCTGAAAGAGCGGGTCTTCTTTTACATTATGCTAAAATTTGGTATCATAAAACGGGCAGGAAAGTGTGTGGTTTTTTTTAGCAGTTTAACTCGAACATTTTTGGTGGAATAGTGTGATAAGGTGTGTCTTTAGAATCCCTTTTTAATTTCTGAAAAACCTTGTCCACACTCTTCACTTTCAACTCTAATAACTTTTGAAAGGATAGTGCTACTGCTTTGAAAGTTGGCATTAATTATGGACAGAATGTGTTAATGAGGCATGCTCAATTTCAATTTAATCTAATAATCCCTTCATTGTTGTTACTCTGGTGGTTTATTTCCTGTTTTTTTTTTTGTCCCATTCATCGCACAGCCAGCACGGTTTGGTAAAGATTAAGCGCTTGAATAGACACTGTACTTCAGAGCCTCTTTCCTCAGTTCACACTTTTCCTGAGTTTGTGCTTTCTTTCCAATATCTAGATAGGTTAGGAGGGTCCATTTGATTTGAGTTATACATCATTTTAAAGCTTAAAGTCTGCTCTTTCAGAATATGGTCTTAACTAAAAATTCATGTCTGGCGACTTTTTGTTTGTTTTGAGGTGGAGGGTCATATATATATATATATATATATATATATATATACGATACATACAGGAATATAAACATAGACGAATATGAAGTAAACGGGAATATTTCCACATACGAATATAAAGTATAATTATATATATATATATATATATATATATATATATATATATATAAACTTGCATGCTTTGAAGAGGTACATTACGAGGTCTTTTACAATAGCGGGACATATACATGTCCATCGAATGTTTATACCAATGTTTTTCAACACAGATCAATTTAAATTGGGGCTGATATATAAGACAACTTAAAGATAGAGTCTACGTAATGTGCTTCAATTTTTTAAGTAAATCCATCTAAGGTAGGATTTTAGATTATACATATATATACAATATGACTGTGCATCACAAAACAAACCAAAATTTACACACTCTGATTTTACATGAATACTCAAAATATGTGAAACGGGTCAATCTAGTCAATTTTTAGTTTTTTTGCACATTTTCTAAACGAGCTCTTCTACGCTATTCTGCTATTTTTAAAGAGATATTCTTTATTCTAAGTTTGAGATGATAAAATGAATGCGATTTTTTGTAACATTTTCATTTGATATTCCCTTCATACCTGTTTTTGCATCCTGTTGTTTTTTGTACCATTCATTGCACAGAGCATCGCTTGTTAATAACTAAGCGCAGATTGATAGACGTACTTGTGAACCTCTTTTCTCAGTAGACGCTCTTCCAGGATGTGTGCTTTCTTTCCAATATTCAGAAAAGTTTAGTGGAGCCCATTTGAATGAGTAGTATCAACTAATTTCAAAACTTGGAGTCTGCTTTTTCAGAATCTGCTTGTAACTAAAAATCCTTGTCTGACGACTTTTTGTTGATTTTGTTATGCAGGCCCACACACCCATATATATATATATATATATATATATATATATATATGTATATATATATATATATATATATGTATATATATATATATATATATATATATATATATATATATATATATGAAGAGTTTGTTCGCAAAAACCGATAAGTCCATTTTTGAAGATTTTGAAGTACGGTCTCTGTCACAAAGTACAAAATAATACCTTTTAAATGATATATTGGTCACTACATATAAAGGTACATTTTTGAAGTTATGGTCAAAAGAAGCAACAATTTTCTTATTATTCTCCTTATTTTTCTTGACCTTTAATCGCAAATATCTCCATTTGGCAAATTTGGACTTATCGGTTTTTGCAAACAAGCTCTTCATATATACAAACACATATATATAACGCTATTTCCAGCCATAAGCAGAAATGCGGAATAAATGATAATTTGGGGGAATTTTGATAAAAAGCATGAAAATATTCAGAAAAATGCAAATATTACCTCTTTCGAACAAAATATACACTAATATAGGCTCAATGCAGTATTGAACTGAAAAGAGCACAAAATGCATTATACATCACTATGAGAAAATACATCTAGCAGATGATTTATACCTACATTCCATCAATGACACACATCTATTCACATCCAACATATGAAGAGTTTGTTTGCAAAAACCGATAAGTCCATTTTTGAAGATTTTGAAGTACAATCTCTGTCATAAAGTACAAAATAATACCTTTTAAATGATATATTGATCACTACATATAAAGGTACATTTTTATGTTATGTTTATGTTATGTACAGTTATGGTCAAAAGAAGCCAATTTTTTCTTATTATTCTCTTTATTTTTCTTGACCTTTAATCGGAAATATCTCCCTTTGGCAAATATGGACTTATCGGTTTTTGCAAACAAACTCTTCATATATACCCATTTTTTTTTTAATCCCTGACAAACCCACTACATTGTATTGATGGTATACTACAGTCCTCAATCTGTACACACTATGCCATCTGTACCCTACAACTGCGGAGTAGTCCTGAGGCCCCAGATCAGTGATAAGTCTTTGAAAAACATTGCCAAAACCCTTAACCACTTAGCTGCGGACCACGTTATATATATATATATATATATATATATATATATATATATATATCTGTGTGTGTGGGTGTGTGTGTGTAAACATACATGATACAAAGAATCTCCTCAAAAAAGTAAGGAAATCTGACTTTCTTCAACCATTGCTCTATCATCGGAGTTATTATTACCGCATGCTCGGTAACCACAAAAATGAATGTTGTTTTTTTTCAAATGATGTTCTTCGTGTTACGATTATAGCTTACATGAAGGTGCAGTGCTTTGAAATCAGGGATACAACTAAAAATTGAAATGTCGAAAATGACCAATGTTTTGGTAATTCACTCTATTTTGCTTTTCAATCGTTGATGAGTGAGTTTCCCCAATGTCTTTTTGGGCGTTATACATTCTAACATCGAAATAAACAGGGATTCAAACCAGCGTGTGCACAAGGAAACAAACAAACAAACATGTATTGGCATTAAAAAAAAAAAAAAAGGGACTCAAACCATTTAATATTTCATTTCATTTCAATTTATTTTCATATTTCTCACATATATCACAATAACGTATACAAATACGAAAATTATACAAAATATAATTTAGATGAGACTTCATCGGAATGTACAGAAGTTTGATTTGGTATAAACACAAGGTCTGTATGCATGCGAATTAAACTGTGGTCATAATGCAAAAAAAAAAAATATATATATATATATGATGAGGCCTGCGTAAAAGCATTAGCTTGTACAGCCGCAGGTCCCGTGAGTAATCAGGTTAGATTAGGGGAAGTTTAAAATGACATTCACATGTTGCAGCAGTATAACCTACTACTTAGTAAGGACATTGGTAGAACAACAACTGGGATTGCAGAGATTCAAGGGGTGTGTTGCAGAGTATAGAAAATGGCGTAACTGTATGACATAAATACATAAGTAGAAGGTGGAAAAATGATGAGATTTGCTGTGAATGTAAACAATACCGTGTACTAGGGAAATAAAGCTCAGGAGTAACATTCCAGCATGGGTCCTAAAACCAAGCATTCCGTGTGACCATATTAACCGACAACTGTCACGCGCGAGAATTTCGATAACCGAGTGGAACAATAGGTGCATGAAGAGCGCAACAGGCAGACTGATCAAAAATAGTGTTCATGGTTAGGATCTCGCCGGACTACTAATAAGGGATAGACAAGGGGTAACATAAAGAGCAACAAGAACTATACACTATGCATGCCGTACAATGTAGCTGCTAAGAAGATATTGCTTCAGTTTTCGTTTGAATGAGGTTACAGTGGTACAACTTACAAGTTCCATAGGGAGTTCGTTCCAATATTTGGGCCCAGTGAACATAATGTGTTTTTTTTTTTCTCGAAAATCGTTCGGGTACGTGGAAGGTGATATGTGTAACGTTGACGAGTTGGATAATCATGGACTGTATAATTTCTTGTAAACATTTGGGAAAATACGTCTGGTAATTGGCCAGTTGAAAATTGAAATATAAACAGGCCAACGTTGTAATAAAATAACTCGGGAATTTTCAAAATTTTGTTACTAACAAAAAGTTCGTTCGTGTGAGATAAATATCCAGTGTGGTTAACAATTCTAACAGCGCGATTTTGTACAAGAAATAACAAATCGATAAGGTTTTTAGAAGCATTTCCCCACGCTAGAATCCCATAGTTGAGATAGGGAGATATCAAAGTTGAATATATGCTCTGTAGAATATTACACGGAAAATAATAGCTAAGTTTGTTAAGACCCCCGGTATTTCTAGCAATAATTCTGCTTACATAATTAACATGGGTTCTCCAAGATAAATCACCATCGATATGAAGACCCAAAAATTTTGTACTGTTGACCTGTGACAGATCAATGTTGTTTATCTTGACAGAGAGAGGTAACACAGGTGGCGAATTACTGAATAATATATACTGAGTTTTATCAATGTTTAAGGATAATTTGTTCGCAAAAATCCAAGATTGAACAGAAACAAATTCTTTATCTATTATGTTTATAAGCGCATCAGGATTTTGATGAGAGAAGAACAAATTTGTATCATCTGCAAAACAAACGAAGGATAGAATCTTAGAGGAGTTCTGGATATCGTTAATATATAAAATAAAGAGAAGTGGGCCTAACAAGGAATTCTGTGGAACACCACAAGAAATCAGTTTTGGTTGGGAGTCGCGACCGTGAATACTTACAAATTGTTTTCTATTCGTTAAATAATCAGTGAACCATTACAGCGCCATTCCCCGAATTCAGTAATGATTTAACTTATAAAGTGAAATGTCATGGTCTATTGTATCAAACGCCTTGGAGAAGTCAAGGAAAACACCGACAGTGAGAAAAACATCATCTATAGCATGAGCTATCTTATCAATAAACTTGAGTAATGCGTGAGTTGTACTATATTTTTTCCGAAATCCAAATTGAGATTCAGTAAATATTTTTGCCTGAAGAAGAAAATTAAGAGTGCGTTTATACACAAGTCTTTCGAGTATCTTTGAAAAGGAAGTTAAAAGAGAAATGGGGCGATAATTATTGACAAGGTCTTTTCGCCCTTAAAAATGGGAACCACTCTCGCTACTTTCATCTTTTTTTGAGGAACTTTACCAGTAGATAAAGATTGATTGAAAATATAAGTAAGAGGCGAAATTATTTCATGAATCACATTTTTTACCAAGAAGTTTGTGATTCCATCATATCCCGCACTTTTTTTTTTATTATTTAACTTATTAGCAGTCTTTATTATTTCATCTTCGACAATTGGGACAAAAAATAAAGATTCCATATTCCTACCACCCAGGAAAGAGTGAAATTTCCGCTGCGCTCCAGAAATTTTATCAGCCAGATTTGGCCCAATGTTTACAAAAAAAAAAAAAAATCATTGAAAACTTCAGCTATATCTATGGGGTCATCAATACGAACATCATCCTCTTGAATATAACTAGGCGCGTTATTATCAGTATTACGTTTCAACGCTTGGTTTATCACCCTCCACGTACCCTTCACATCAAATTTACATTTGTCGAATTGTTTCATAAAATACATCCGTTTGGCTTACCGTAATTCAGAAGTAAGGATATTACGATACTGAGTATATCTGGACTTATTTGTGAGTGTGTCTTTACTTTGCGATATTTATAACAAAGTTTATTTTTCTTATTGATTGATTTTAAAAGTGATTTTGTAACCCATCGAAGAAACTTCATATTAATACAACAAAGTCATTAAGAAACGATGTGGCAGGGGCTTGATTTGCATAGATTTTCATCTTTATTGTCAGAGGGATGTTTGATTTCATCAATGTTCATCGACTTAAATGACATGATCAGTGCTCCGTATGAGTGGACGAACAAAGTGCCAATTGTCTATTAAAATTGGCATTCATGGCAGACAATCTGACAAAAAAAAAAAACATTACTCCATACAAACACTCTTTGCAACGTGGCGTTCATTTTGCAACTTTTCATTTTAGATCTTATTCCATTCCATCACATCGTTATAACAAGTATGTATGATAACAAGGATGTCATCTCAAATAAAATGAGATAATCTGATGGTACCAAGCATACATTAATTATTTTTTCGAGATGAAAGAGATAATCGATCAAACTCGGATTTCATTTTTTTTTTTGAGGAAACCATTTAAGTTATCTTACTCCTATTATGCTCACTGTGAAGTTTACATTTTCCTTTCATCACTGTGTTCATGCACTTTTTGCATTTCAAATACCATGTGCATTTCGGAACCTGACAAGCCTGTATATCGGTAATCTTCAAAGCATAACCAAAACATTTGAATATCATCTTAAACACTGATACTAATGGAAACACTTAATGGTGCTATACCACCACTCAATATCTGTCAACTGAGTACCCTACTCATAAGTTATCACGAATTAAAACTAATTGAATTTTAAATCTCTCAATAATTCCATAAAGTATCAAATGGATTGGTAACCAATTGGCCAGTTAGAGAGGTAAAACGCCATTCATTTTCTTGTTTCTTGTCAACACTTTTGCCAATCCTTCCCAGAAAATCATTTGCTGGTATCCTTCTTCCGTCCATTTGAAGTAGGGTTTATTCTTGCTGAGGAAGAGTTTTACCAGGTATGGCAGATGGTCGTCTGGCATATCCTCTCGAAAAACCATAACAACGTTTTCTATTTGGACGGCGTTCATGTGGGAGACGGCCATTTGCAGCGTCATCAAGAAGTTTGCATCGTTGACGGATGCGTTACTGACAATCACCAGGTTCTTAAAGGTGTTCTCAATGACCCGATCGATGGCGTCATAGCGCGCACTGCCCAAGGGCAAATCGTCGTCGCCGCACACGATCCTGTTGCGAAGGAATTCGGGAAGATGCTCCTGGACAGCTACCAGAAACTCTCCAAGTACCCACGCTTCGTCTTCGTCAGGGAAAATAATGTTGAGGTCGTAACGGTAATCCTGATGGTCGCGTGCGTCCTCCAACTCGTAGTATCCAACGACAAGAAGCCTTAAATGAAAGCACTTGTAATTCAGCCACCATCGGTTTCGCCAAGCCAGAACTGAGCCAGCAATGCACGATAAGGCCAGCGCACTTGCAGAAATGTAAGCAGTTAGGTTCGGCCCACAGACCTTATCTGGAAAAAATTCTAAGATTGACTTCCCCACAAATTGCGAGATGGACTGGGGAGAGCAAAGAGTAGTCTCGGGGTTCGCCAATGATAGATTGCCTTGACTAAGGAAACTTCTAAACCAAGAAAGGTTGCAAGTGCAGGAAAGATGGTTCTTAGATATATCGAAATATTTCATCGGAAGGAAAGTGTTGTCTTCTATGCCAGTGAAGGCATTTTGATATAAAGAGACCATGTATAACTTCGTGTTTTGCTTGAAGATGTCCTTATTTAGATTTCCACTTAATTTATTTGTACCCAAATGTAAGTAGCGTAGAGAAGTTAGATATTTGAGGTGGTCAAACGTAACGGAAAGGATATTGTTCTTATCGAGGTATAACTTCTCAAGAGACGATAAATTGGCAAATATTTCAGTGGGAAGGCTCGAAATTCCACATTTTGTGAGATGTAACTCTTTCAGCTGGATTAGGCCATTGAATGTATTGGAAAATATACTACCGAGCGGGTTTCTTTCTAAGAGAAGTACCTCAAGATAAGACAATGCAGCTAGTACAGGACCAGCGTTTATAACTAGTTTGTCTCGCGTAATAGCGGCAGAGCTCAAATCTAGTTTGCGAAGTGAGGTCATTCCTTCAAAAGACGCGCGTCCAATTCCAAAATTGTTATAGGATAAATCTAGTAATGACAACCTTTTAAGATGTTTGAAGGGAGCTCCTAATTCTGTTAGGAACCCTAGATTTTTTAAGTCTAAGCTTTCTAGATTGTTCAAGCCTGCAAAACCGCTAGAAAACATAGTGCGGATCGGATTTGACTTAAGTATGAGTTTTGTCAAGTTGGAAAGATGGTAGAATGGACCGGACTCTAAAGAAAATAAACGATTTTTTGACATATCTAATGTTATCAGTGACTTAATCTTGAAAAAATTCCTGGGAATCTCTATAATTTGATTCGTTGATAAATTAAGCAAGGTCAGATATTGAAGCTTTGCAGAAAACTTGAAGTCCAGCTTAGAAATCTTATTGTTGAATAATACCAACTTCCGCAGATTTGGAACATGTTGCAGCACCGGTTCTGGGATAGAAGTCAGCAAATTTATACCGAGATCTAATATTTCCAGAGACCGTAGACCCTCAAATGTGCGATTCTGTAAGCTTCTTATCCGACATGATCGCAGGCGTAACACATGCAACACATCTAAACCTTGAAACACTCCTTCTGACAGGGACGATATTCTATTCATTGAGAGATTCAAACTTACTAAAGAAGGGATGTGTAGAGTGACATTCGTCGTGTTCATTTGGAAGCCTTGAATTCGAACAATCTTGCTAAGTACTATATTCAGATATTCAAGAGAATCCATACCACGAAATGAATTGAACGACAAGTTCATTAGATTATTTTGCTGAATGTCCAGCCGTATTACATGCTTTAAATGCTGAAAAGCGCCAGGTGGAATATATTTGATGTTGTTTTTAGATAGCTTTAGCAGGGAGATATTTGCTCTTGATAACGGTGTAAAGTCATTTGCCTCGATCCTTGTGATGTTATTACTCATATGGTAGAATCTGTTGATACTTGAAAGAAGATTTCCTGTGAAGCGAAATTGGCCCCTACAATTTCCGCCCAAATTCAGGTTTGGCTTAGAGCGTAGCTGGTTTAGTGGTGCAAGGGGAATCGCAGAGAAATCATTGTGTGAAATATCCAGAAAATTGAGATTCGAATTCCTTGAAAACGAGTGTGTATTCAGTCCTCTGAGATGATTGTACCCCAGAAAAAGTTCTTCTAGGCGCAGGAGTGGATAAAAAGCTTCCTTCGTAATATACTTCAGCTGGTTTTTCAACAATTTCAGTGTCTTCACGGCCGGTACATCAACTAACGACTCATTTGACAGGAGTTTGAATTTGTTCAGGGTCAAGTCGAGGATCGTTATTTCTGCCGGTAGGTAAGACGGAACTTTTTGAAGATTGCGATTGGCGCACGAAGCCACAAACTCCTGACTTTTGTGCCAAAAATGACAGGTTGGTCTTGAGGAATACGTGGAGGATTCTTCGGCCAATGAGGGGGATTCATGACGCGCAAACCCAGGGTTGCAGAAGCAAGGGAGAAGACTGAAGAGGAACACTACCAGAAACATCGTAGTTTTAACAAAATCTTGTCGGCTTAGTCCTATGTGGCGTCGTAGTCTTATTCCAGATTGTTTTATCCGTGACAACAAATTTTCGATATTGTCGTGGTCTTCGTTCACTCTTTCTCTCCCTGTGCGGTACCTAGAACAGAGCGCAAATAGATAGGAAAAATGCCTTCAGAGTTGTTCATTTGTTCAATGCTTAATCGAAATCAACTGATGTCAGAATAAATTCTTGCTTTAATTTTTTTTTCATTTCTGGTATCATATTATGTAATCATATTACACCTCGGAATATCAAAATATTGGTGATCAGGTTCAATAAGGAGACTTCGATTTTTTTTTTGTTTTATTCACTATGACGCAAGGTGATTAGTCTATTGCACATAGTTAACCCTTACTGTACTGGGCTATTTGGCTCCATGAAAATACTGGGGGGGGGGGGGGGCTGGGAGCCCCCCCCCCCCCTTGATCTCGGAAACGCAATGTCCGATGATTTTGAACATTAATTTTGCATGCTGATAGATCTTCGCGCGCTGAATCTGATGGTGTAATTTATTTTAATCAATAATGCATTTTTTTTTGCATAATTAGCTAATTAATTATTCATAATGCGTATTTTATGCATTTGGGGAATATTTTCATATTTTCAGCCTAAACAAGTGCAAAATTACATGAATACTGTGTAATAATGAAGAATGATATTTTCCAAATGCGAAATAAATCGATTCTTATATATTTTTCATAAGTACAGCAGATTTGCATAAACTATTAATATGCAAATTTACTACTTTTTTTTATTTTTGCATACTGTTAAAATGTATGACGTACTAAAATGAAACTGGAAGTAAAATTATCCTTTTACAGGACCCATGGGCACTACCATACTTTTCAACTGTATTCTAATGTCCCTGATATTGTATACTTGAAGTATAATTTATGCAAATGTATGTAAATTTATGATTGTTTAAATAAAAATTAATGTATATATGTGATTTTGCGTGCAAAATATAAGAAAAATCAATGAATACAAAAAGTATAGAAATGTGAGAAAAATGAAGTTATTTGCCATACTCGTAAAACATTTCTGAGATTAACTTTACAGAATCATGTTTTTTGTCTCAAAAAGTGAAAATATCACTGTTATTCTTTTGTTTTTCCAATGTTTTTATTTCTTTTGTTTTTGCTGTTTACATATGTTTTGTATTTTATTGTTTTCTAATAGTGCCCAGTAAATCATGTGGAAGGATAAGAGTTATATGAATCATCTATGTGGATAAAAACTCAATTTTCCCCTCAGAGAGAGAAACAAAACGAGAAAAAAACAACTTTTTTGTTATGTTTTGTATTGTTTTTATTTCTTATGTTTTCTATTGTTTTATATGGCTTATGTATATCATTGTTTCTAAACTTTGCCCAATGTATTTCAGAACAATATAGAAGCATGAACCTGAAGTGGAAAACCAATTCCTGAGCAAAATTCATAAAGTAAGGCAAGCCATCGTCTATTGACAGTATGTAACTGTACGCAAATAATGCAGCGATTAGCCGTTTTAATGACATGCGCATACTAATTGGCCCATAACACCCCCTAGGTAGGTCCGATATGGACAAATGTGGTATCAAAATATGCGCAAGACTTCAGAGGAAAAAGTCATGAAGCGAGAATCCGAAATTCCCAGCGGTCGCGATGCAATCACCAAAAGTCATAGAGGGGCGGGGGCCTCCCAGCCCCCCCCCCCCCCAGTGCAGTTAGGGTTAACATAATGAATATGCACGTTACTTTTTTTAAACTATAGATGATGATCTTTGAAATTATAAAAAAGAGGCTGAAATTAACAAAAAGTACCGTGACAAACTGTAAAAACGTTTTTAACTTATCTCTCAGCATTGTACAATCGAAAATTCTTCCACAAAGTTTAAATAAAAAAGCAATCGCTGTTGGCATATATAGCGAAGACTTGAATATATTTAACAAAGTCGAGTGAACAGTGATTCGTTAAGGACCCCTTATTCATGACGAAACATCGGAATACTACATAATATTTTGAAAAAATATCAATGAAATAACAATATAAACGACACAATGCGATTAAAGTATTCATAAGATATCGTGTACCTCTCTTTTAGAGTGCCACACAGAACATGATAGCATGTTCCCATCATGAAGATGTGTCAAAAATATATATTTGTCCAAGGGTCAATTGAAGGTCATTTACTACACAGTTACAAGACAGTCAAAAGAAACCCCTACCTTCTCTAGTGTATTGTTGAATATAGAATTTTTTGCAGAGGCTGTCCCCTTTGCTGCTGGACTCTTTGATACACGCAAACAATGAATTTGGTGACACTCCTGTCACTACCCGAGTCAGTAAAGCATGTACTCTTATTACACCAATCTATTAACTCTCCAACGACCAACATTACTTGGACATTGTGTACTATCACACTGACATTAGCAAAGCACTAGAGTGAAGTACAGCGGCAAACAGGCTCATTTGGGATACCGGACGTCACTTTCGTTTCCTCATTGACACTCTCAAGGAGGGTTGTATCGAAATTTGAAATTAATTTGAATGGCTTTATCGTCACACACACACAAAAAAAAACAACAACAACAGAACATGCATGAAGATATCGCCTCGCAAGTTTCTATGAACACAATATTGTTCGAAATGCGGTATTGATTACACGTCTTGGTATATATTGTGTCTGTTGAGTGTCAGCTACAGTGACGTTGCGTTGAATATTTTTTTTTTCATATGTTCTCTTTCAACAATAAACTGCACTGTCTCATGTATTTCTTTTAATTGCACACGCACACGCATATCATATACATACATTTACATAATGATACATTTAAAATTCATTTTATTCTTCTGATGCTTTCAGTGAAGTCTAAATGTTTATTTGATTTATTTATTTATTTTTTTTTTGCAGATCATGTAAGAACATTTCAAAACTTGTCTGGAAACGGTTTGATAAAAGTGGAATGTACATCACTGTAATGTCTGTGTAATCTTCAAAGCATGCAATTAAAAAGTGCGCCTTAACACTACTACTCATGGAATTGCCGAACAATCTCACCACCCAGCACCAAGTCATATCTGTCAACTTGACACTCTACTCGAAACCTATAAGAATTGCAAAAAATAAATTTTCAAACCATTTGAATTATTGAAATCTTTTAGCAATGTCAAAGTGTAACATTGAAAGTAAATGTAGTAAGACAGTCTGTCAGATTTTTTTGTTTTGTTTTGGGTTTTTTTTTTCCTCAGGAGCGATTACATTAGCACCAACCAGATATACAAATTTGAAAAAGGGTTTATTTCAAACTAGTGAAGTTTCTTTGGAAACATTCGTGGTGATGACATCTTCTACTCTGGCCTCAAAGATGTTATTCTTCAACGTGGAGTCCTGGTCTAGGGTGTGTACACATCCCAGCGTGACTGTTAATTGTATTTGCAAAACTAATACAATAAGGAATATGATTCAATTAAATAATGAAAGTACTTTATCACTCCTTGTCAAGTGTGTGCCCTATTTTAACCCATTTTCACCAACGCTGTATCATACTCATCTGCAGGAGGTCGAAAAAGTCATATCGATTACAGTTCCTCTTTTACACTGAGTATGCCAATATACATACGTTATGTACATATATACAAATACATAGGGCCCCCAGGAAGAACAGTACCTGCCTACTTATGGGGCTACCCTGTTGAACTAGCACTGAATGAATAATGGAAATTAAAAAAAAAAACAAAAACATAATACATACATACATACATAATGTGTACATAATAACTGTCTCAAAACTGTATCCACGAGTTTGCATAAATCACTTGTTTCCTTTCTAATTGAAAGTCAATTATTGAAAATTGAATTACTTGTTTTGCAACTGAGTTGTCATGCATTATTCATCTCCTGTTCCAAACATCCATTTGTAAAGTTAGTGTCAATTGTCCAAAATGACTAATTGAATAGGTAACTGAATAGGTAATTAGATAAATTAGAAAAATTTGAAGTTTATAAAAGTCCATGAATCTCAACACAACCACTACGAGATTGTTGATCAAATCTTGATGGATAACCAAAATTCTCCTAAAGGTTTGAATAATCTCCTGCTCCCATCCTATTGTGTTCGATCTAGGTAGAGACATTACAACTCTTTAAAGGCATGAATTAGTTAAGTTTAGATTGTAAGTGCATTTTTACACATTTACAAATCTTCAGCTGAGAACCAGAAGTTTGCCCTCGCGTTCTGAGATTTTAGGGTAAATGAAACAAACTATAAATTTTCATGAAATAAAGAGTTCGTTTAATCAAAGTGGGTAAATTTGTAAACATTGTTTCAAATATGAGGTAAAATAGGGCCCTTGTAGTTTTAATTGTTAACATTTTACTGAAAGTGAAAATGATTTAAAATTGACACCATAATGTAGAGGAGATTGAGTTTTACATGATAAATGATACCAATAACTCAATTCCCCCAAAATTGCGACAAGTCTTTGTGATTTTCAACAGACCATATGTTTTAGACGTTATTTAGTGTTGCGATGTGGTCTATTTCCTTTTTTCAGTGTGATTTCAACGTAAAACGTTCCGAAGACTTCCATTAAACTGTTGGAAAAATTAACACTCTGCTAGAACAAATGGGTCAAGTTTTACATCCGTTGTTCCGTAAAAGACTCTTGTTGAGCTTTAACATGAACAAAAATGTATATATATATATATATATATATATATATATATATATATATATGAAGAGCTTGCAACCAAGGAAGGAAGCTCTTCATAAGCACTTCATAAGATTTTCAGTTGAGGGCATATTTAAAAGATCAACCCTAAGTTTAAAGCAAAATATAACTCAATGAAAATTGCATTTTCTAGCCATCTAAACATTGAAATAAAAGTACACGGTCTGGAAAAAAAATTGACTGAAGAAAAAAACAGTCGTACTCTGTGTCCCGGCCGTTGCCAGTAACATCGAACGGAAGTCCCCAAATTGCACGCAACTTTGGTTTAAGCACAAATTGGTTGCTAAAAGAACTTGACTACGCACGCAAATATCAAACTCAACTCAATCAAACAGGAAGTAGCGTTTGACCCTTAATTGTGAAAAAAAAAATTCCGACAATGTAGCAAAATAAAGAAGAGTATATCAAGGCACCCCCATTATGCTATGCTGAGGAAGAATTTGAGGTTACACTTCGTTATTCCGAAGGTTCGTTATTCCGAAGGTTCTTTAGTTCGAAGGCTCGTTTTCCGAAGGTTTGTTATTCCGAAGGTTCACTAATCCGATGATAAAATAAGGTTCATTATTCCGAAGGTTCGTTAATCCTAAAATGAAACAAAGCTCGTTATTCCGAAGGTTCGTTACGGACCCTATTTCATTGTCGGATCAACGAACTTTCGGAATAACGATCCCTATTTCATTTTCGGATTAACGAACCTTCGGAATAACGAACCCTATTTCATTTTCAGATAAACGAGCCTCCGGAATAACGAACCTTCGGAATAACGAACAGCACCCCCATCGGATGTTTATGAATAAGCAACCATGCAGTGCACCGACAGACTTGATGATGAAAGTGCCTTGCCTCAGGGCATAGTGTATAGCCTCTGCAGTCAGGGGAATCGAATCAGGGACCTCATGATTGATAATTCCTGGTCTTATCCACTAAACCACAAGAGCTCCTCATATACTTGTGCGATATGATACGCTAGGTAGGATTATGTACATGTTATAATGCCAAGACGCAATATGTCGTTTGATATTGTAGCTACATTATTCTATTGTCTAATTCATCACTAGAGAGTTCCATGGCTCTACTAAATTTCCTAGATGGTGTGAGATCACATTGTAAGATCAAGCATACTATAACATAAACAAACTACTGATTCATCCATCTCGACACGTCATTTGATTTTTTTTTAATAGCTCAGGCATTGGTCCATCAAAGAGGTAAAAGGCCATTCATTTTCTTGTTTCTCGCCAACGTTTTTGCAAGCCCTTCCCAGAAGAGCATTTGCTGGTATCTTTCTTCCGTCCATTGGATGTAGGGTTTATTCTTACTGAGGAACAGTCGTACCAGATAGGGCAGCTGGTTGTCCGGAATGTCCTCGCGAAAGACCATGACGACGTTTTCTAGTTGAACGTCGTTCATGTGCGCCACAGCCATTTGGAGCGTCATCAAGTAGTTGGCATCGTTAATGGATGCATTGCTAACGATTACAAGGTTCTTGAAGCTGTTCTCAATTACGTTATTGATGGCGTCAAAGCGCGTACTCCCCAGGGGCAAATCGTCGTCGCCGCACACGATCCTGTTGCGAAGGAAGTCTGGAAGATGCTCCTGAACAGCATCCAAAAACTCTTCAAGTACCCAATCCTCGTCTTCATCGGGGAAGATAATGTTGAGGTCGTAACGGTAATCCTGATGGTCGCGTGCGTCCTCCAACTCGTAGTATCCAATGATAAGAAGCCTCAAATGAAAACACTTGTAGTTCAGCCACCATCGGTTTCGCCATGCCAGAACCGAGCCAACAATGCACGCTAAGATCAATATACTTGCAGAAATGTAAACAGACAGGTTTGGTCCACAGACCTCGTCAGGGTAAAATTCTAAAACTGATTTCCCCACAAATTGCGAGAGAGACTGAGGTGAGCAAACAGTGGTCCGGGGGTTTTCCAATGTCAGACTACCTTGACTAAGGAAACCTCTAAACCAAGCGAGGTTGCAAGTGCACGAAAGTTGATTCTGAGATATATCAAAATATTTCATCGGAAGGACGGTGTCATCTTCTACGCCATTGAAAGCGTTTTGATATAAAGAGACCATGAACAATTTCTCATTTTGCTTGAAGAGGTCCTTTGGTAGGATTCCACTGAGTTTATTTGTACTCAAATGCAAGAAACGCAGAGATTTTAAATACCGGAAGTGATCAAAAGTAACAGAAACAATATTGTTCTTATCAAGATATAACTTTTCTAGAGATGACAAATTGGCGAACAATTGCGTGGGAAGGCTTGTAATTCCACATTTTGTAAGATGTAGTTGCCTCAAACGGAAGAGACCGTCGAATGTATTTGGAAACAGAGTGCCGAGCGGGTTTCTTTTTAAGAAAAGTATCTCAAGGTAAGATAGTGAAGTCAGAACTGGACCAGTATTTATAACCAGTTTGTCTCGGGTCATGGAAGCAGAGCTCAAATCCAGTTTGCGAAGTGAGTTCAATCCATCAAATGATGCGCTTCCTATTGCAAAGTTGTTATAGGATAAATCAAGGAACGACAACCGTTGGAGATATTTGAAGGGGACTGCTAATTGTTCTAGGAGTCCTAGATTTCTTAGATATAAGCTTTCTAAATTTTCCAGGCCGGTGAAACCGCTATACAACATTGTGCGAATAGGATTTGACTTTAGGATGAGACATTTCAAGTTGGACAGAAATGAAAATTCACCGGAATTCAAAGAAAATATACGATTTTTGGACAGGTCTAATTTTGTCAGGGACGCAACCCGAAAAAAACTCTTAGGAATCTCCTCAATTTTATTCGCTGATAAATTCAACAAAGTCAGGTGTTGGAGTTTCGCAGAAAGCTGAAAGTCCAAGTACAGGAAGTTATTTTCGGACAATACCAGGGTATGTAGATTTGGAACATGTTGCAGCACTGGTTCTGCGATAGTAGTCAAGAAATTCTGGCTTAGGTCCAGTGTTTGTAGCGACCCAAGACCCTCAAATGTGCGATTTTGTAAACTTCTTATCCTACATGATCTAAGGCTTAATGACAGTAAACCATCCAATCCACTAAACAACCCTTCTGACAGAAACGTTACTCTGTTCCCGGAGATAGATAGGTTTACGAGAGGAGGAATTTGGAGAGTGCTGTTGAATTGGAAGCCGCGGATGCGGACAATCGTGCCGCAGAATACATGCAGATACTCCAGTGAATCCATTCCAAGAAATGAATTGAACGTGAGATTTTTTATATTATTACTGTCAAGTTCCAGCCCTCTTACATTCTTCAAACGCCGAAATGCGCCATACGGAACATATGTGATGTTGTTTTTAGACATTTTTAGTAGGGAAATATTTGCCTTTCTTAGCGGCGTAAAGTCATTTACATTAATTCTTGTGATATTATTCCTCATTAAGTAAAATTTGTTGATCGTTGTAAGAAGACTTCCCGTGAAGCGAAATTGATTCCTGCAATTTGCATTAAAGCTCAAGTTTGGCTTAGAGCGGAGCTGGTTTAGTGCGCTGAGGGGAATTGCAGAAAAATTGTTATGTGAAAAATCAAGAAAATAAAGATTCAGATTCATCGAAAATATGTTTGCATCCAGTTGGATGAGATGATTGTAACCTAGGATTAGTTCTTCTAGGCGCCGAAGGGGATAAAAAGCTTCCTTCGCGATATGTTTTAGCTCGTTTCTCAAAAGTTTCAATGTTGTTACTGCAGTCACATCAATGAATGACTTATTGGAGAGGATTTCAAATTCGTTCAGAGTCAGATCAAGAATCGTTATGTCCGGCGGTAGATAAGACGGAACTTCCCGAAGGCCGCGATTGCCGCACCTTGCCACTAACTTTTGGCCTTCGTACCGAACAGTGCAGGGATGCCTGGATGAATGCTTGACGAATTCTGTGGTCAATGCGAGCGATTCCTGACTAGCTGGGTTACAGGGGCATGGGAGAAGGATTGCGATGAATCCCGCCAGAAATGTGAAAGCCATGACGAAGGCTTGTTGACCGAGGCCTGTGGCGTGTCGTTACGTTGTTGCGGATCGTGTAATACGAGAGGTAGACAACGAATTGTTGACGCTTTTTTTTTTTCGTAACGTCACTTTCGCTACTTTCCCTGAAACAACGCAATAAAGAAAATAAAATGACTTGGGAAAGAAGGGAAAACCACGTATATTCTGCATACTTTAACCCTCCATAATCATGTTAGATTAAGGTATATTAGTGCACAGAAAAATGTTGCTACTGGAATAACAAGATGGTTGTACGTCATTCTGCATTCAATAGATTTCAGTAATAAAAAACATGAAAAATATAGATATTTTTCATATTATGTGATATTCATTTTGCGCATATGTAATAATGATTAAGTTAGAATGGTGAAAAATAAACTTGAGCTTGAACATGTACTTGAACTTTGACTCTTTCCGAAAAGCATGTGTATTTATAATCACTAAAATTTCTCAGTTTTTGTCGATCGTGATGAAATTTCTGTAATTTTTCAACTTTACGTTACCCCCAGTGATGACAGAAAACCTGAAAACGAGGTGGAATTGATTGTTTCGTACACCTGATTTCTATTCATGTTGACAGACACTATCAATGAACATGTGGTTGAAGAAAGAGGATGTATCACAATATCATTGAGTAGCTATGAAACCAAGATGATAGAATAAATGCTCCATTTTGATTGAGAATTGTCTTGAATGTGCTATGTATCTGTCAAATTATTTTCCTATTATTTTAGAATGAAAATTTCATAGTTTTCAATGTTCAAGTTGGCTTGTAATATGGGTAAAATTCGCAAAGCAAATTGACACAAGTTTCACAGGAAATCAGTTCTGTCAACCATGACAATACAGTACGGAATATTTAGGTGTTTGTATTACGTGTGGCTGTATTTTTATTCCTTTTTTAAGTGAAATCCTGACAGCAGTGTGACCTAGTCAAAATTGTAAGACACATCCACACACACACACACACACACACACACACACAATTGCATAAAAACAGACATTCAAAAGGATTTACAAAAGGACCCTTGTATTAATAATATACTTGAATATACTTGCTTGGAACACATTCAACGGGGTGGGGGTCCTTACAAGCAGACTGTCCCCTTCCTAAACATTAAAAGGTAAAAGGCCAATTCGTTTGTGCAGAACAAATATTTGCTAGATTTCGTTTGCTTTGCTTCCATATTATAGTTTAAACAAAAACTTGTATCTTCAAACACATCTAACAAAATTGTTCTTCATTAACAAGCTTTCAAGTTGAACTCTTGTAATCAGTTAATGGTTGACTTCATACAGTCGCATAACACATCAGTTCAACCAAGTGCGTATACAGTACGTATACTTTGTCCATTAGATTCACTGAAAATGATCATAGAGCAATTCCGCATGATGTTTAAAGGGAACACAAACCCAAAGAGTAGTCTGGATTGAGTGAAAGCAGCAACATTAGTAGGACACATCAGTGAAAGTTTGAGGAAAATAGGACAATCGATGCAAAAGTTATGAATTTTTAAAGTTTTGCTATAGGAACCGCTGGATGAGGAGACTACTAGAGGTTATGACGGATGAGTGGACAACAATATAAAGAAAATACATTATATAAAGAGAATTCCACCCAAAAAAAAATCATTCTTCATGAAAACGATTAGTCAAGGGCTCATTCATTATGCTAGAAAAGTAATTTTTTTTTAATTTTCTTTATATTTTCTTTATATTGTTGTCAACTTATATGTCATAACATCTAGTAGTCCCCTCACCCAGCGGTTCCAACACCAAAACTTTAAAAACCTCATAAGTTTTGCATCGATAATATCCGATTTTCCTCAAACTTTCCCTGATGTGTTCTTCTTATGTTGCCACTTTCACTCAATCCACATTGATCTTTTCGTTTGTGTTCCCTTTAAGTTTGTTCTAACAAATAGACGAATACCAAATCAACAAACAGGTAATGGACCCAGCATATCCATAGTTATAGAATTGTAATTGTTTCATAGAATTCTGTTAATCTATATTATTCATGTACTGGAATTAGGTGTCATGACCTCGACAGCTTCCATTTACCCGATCTCGAATCTCCAGTCTTATCTCGGGTATTTCTATACTGCGTTCTTAGAAAATCTACCCACCAATATTTATTTCCAGTCATTAACCTGTGCCAAAACATTTTTTCCCCCGAGAGACGTACATCCTGTCTTAAATTTATCCTCTGTGTAGGAAGAGTTAATATTTGCTACATTTTTACAAGTCTCAAGGGCAGTTACCTTCTGGTTTCCAGCTGAATATTGAAGCTTTGAGGAGGTTGTTTCCTTGATACCGGATTCCAAGATACAGGAGCTGCGTTCAGTGAAATATGATAATATTCCTTTCACTTTCATCATACTCCTCTGTCAACCTACCTCGATGAACTGTGGTAACTATAACACTAGTGTATTCATAGCTCCCCCATGACCAGTTCTTTCGACATGCCGTTGACATTATGTCCTATCGCACAGACGATACAGTATGGTAATGTTAGAGTGAGCAAGGAGCATATAATCAACTCCTTTGTTGTACTGGACGTCACTTTCCTCTGGATGCGGTTGAATGTCATTGTTTCTCACAACCAGGCCGGAGCACATCGAAAGCGATAGCACAAATAATACATTTGAATTGATGTAATATGTCATAAAGACGATAAAGTGCACATTTAGAGAACAACTCACGAGTATCATATGCAGAATAATGTTTGAAATGTATCGACCACATACCTGTATGCACATTATGTCCGTTGTGTATCGGATAGATGTGATTATGCGTTGAATCAGTTTAATTGCAGTTACATGTACTTCCCTTTCTTCTTTAGACTGTACTTCCCCTCATATGAATATATAATACCGGGTGTCCCAAAAAGAGCACACACACACACACACTCACACACACACACACACACACACACACACACTGTTTTTCCTGGCCCGCGCCCAATGTGAAAGCGGTATCTTTTGTTGACATGGATCAACAGGCTTACACAATATACTGTATATGGAACGCGTGTAGCACCCAAATTCTTCGCTTATTTATACATCGCAAAAATCCAGCGAAATTTGAGAATGACTGCATTTACAGAATTGGGCGTAGAATAAAAAGTTCCGCACCAAAATTAATGATTTTGGTATCATTGTCTTCTGTGGAAGAATGCTCTTTGTAATGATATCAGAAAATATATCACTTTTAGAACGCAAGGTACTGAAAATCCACCGTTCCGCTTTTTTTTTTTTGGACACCCAGTTATATATATATATATATATATATATATATATGTATATATACATATATATATATTCAATTTGTCCTACTCACCCTATTTGTGAATTTGAAGAGTTTCTGCAATCATTCCTTAAATTTCTATGCAAGCACATTTCGAAACTTGTTATGAAAATACGGTAATGTTCACAGAGTAGTCGAATAAAAAAGTGAAAATTTGTGTAAACTTCAAAGCATGGCTCAACATTTGCATTCACACACACACACACACACAAACAAACACAGAAAGACGCACACACAAATCTGATGTTAACACTGAACAGTACCAACACAACGTCACATCTGTCAACCTACCAATTTACTCGTCAATTATCATAACTGGGAAAAAATGAACATTACAACCCTTTTGCAATTACTTTAAACTCTCAATATTCCCCCAAGTGTAAGATAAAGCATAGAATTTTTACATTATTTCATATAAAAAAATACACACACACTCATATATGTATATATATATATATATATATGAGTGTGTGTGTATTTTTTATTTATCTCTTTTCATATGACATCATCTATTGCCTTACGTACATTATTTTTGCTGGGAAACGAATACATGGACCAGTCAGCAACTCATAATAAACGTTTAATCAGTTCATTTCATACACTTCAAGTGCAATAGGCATATTCAATAACTTAATAGGAAATGGTCATTGAGTAAAGAGGTGGACTGTACAGTACCGCAATTTTTTTTTATGAAATATTCAAAGAACAGCAAGACTTTTTTTTTCTCATTCTAACAATGACAGTGATAGCAACATCGAATAATATCACCACCATATACGTCAACTTCACGTAACACGAAAGTCATTATCACCAAATGAAAATGAACATTCATTTTTGTCTCCTAACAGTGATTAACTAAAAAAAAAAAAATTATAGAAATCATGCTAGTGAAACATTCGAAATGCACGTAAAAAAATGTTTCGACATTTTTTTTTGTATGATTTCGAACATCCTCATTAGGGCATTTAAAGTGGAATCATGCAACAGGTTTCGTTAAAGAGCAACAGAGCAAGATAAGAAACGTATAGATTGGTATAGGACCACTATCGGAACATTTTTATCACAGTTGGGTATGGAAATGTATAGCTTGATTTTTTTTTTTGTCTATTTCTGTTTTTATTGAAAACTATAACATATGCCATGAAACAAAGTACATACCATACCTGTGAAAGTATAATGCTCGAAGGAGCATAAATGAATACACAACCAAGACAAGACAACACAATACAATACAAAACAACACAACACAACACAACACAAGACAACACAACACAACAAAACGAAAATGCCTCCTTGCATATGCAGTGGAGTCCCACCATAACAAGAGACATGGAAATAAACTACGTTCTATGAAATAATAATTACATTTATTGAAATCACACAATAACAGGGAAAAGCATTCACAATCATTTGAGATAACGGCCGGGTGGCACTTTTGAAAGAAAAAAGAATCAAAATCCAGATTTATCGACCAAGGTAAGCTCCCCACCAATCTCTCTAACTTAATAACAAGGGCAAATGCCCCATCATTCACTCCAAAAACACTAAAACGACTCTGCCTAGGTGGGGCTCCACTGCATATTACCCATGTCTGCACAAAATTAGAATAAAATAACTTTCCTTTACTGACTAATCACTGTGGTACATGTACGTAGGGGAAGAGGAATCAAACAATTATATAAATGAAAGTGTCCATTTTTTAGATTGAGAGCCGAATTTACCCCTTTTCTCAGCTATGTTTTCACAGCTATTTATAGTCATTTTTTTTGTTTCATTCGAACAAAAGACATAAAGGATAGAACATTTAAATCTACCTTCTAAAATTTGCAGCGAACTATATAATATTTCATACATAAGAATAACCTATAACTTGAAAATTCAAATTCATGAAATTCTTCCGTCGAGATGTTTTCATTGCAACTGATTGACAAATTGCCCTACATCGACGTAAATAAGCACTGAATTGATCAGTGTTTAGTAGTAGCCATGATAAAAAATCATGGGCGTACATACTCGAGCAGGATTCGAACCCACGACCTCCTGATCACCGGACAGGCGTCATCTCCACTAGACCACCGAGTTTTGCCCGACAGCAAGTGTTGGTTCTAATCCTTATAGCATGCAGCGGGTACTGCTTTGTTATTCAAATTCATGAAATTCTTCCGTCGAGATGTTTTCATTGCAACTGATTGACAAATTGCCCTACATCGACGTAAATAAGCACTGAATTGATCAGTGTTTAGTAGTAGCCATGATAAAAAATCATGGGCGTACATACTCGAGCAGGATTCGAACCCACGACCTCCTGATCACCGGACAGGCGTCATCTCCACTAGACCACCGAGCTTTTGCCCGACAGCAAGTGTTGGTTCTAATCCTTATAGCATGCAGCGGGTACTCCTTTGTTATTCAAATTCATGAAATTCTTCCGTCGAGATGTTTTCATTGCAACTGATTGACAAATTGCCCTACATCGACGTAAATAAGCACTGAATTGATCAGTGTTTAGTAGTAGCCATGATAAAAAAAATCATGGGCGTACATACTCGAGCAGGATTCGAACCCACGACCTCCTGATCACCGGACAGGCGTCATCTCCACTAGACCACCGAGCTTTTGCCCGACAGCAAGTGTTGGTTCTAATCCTTATAGCATGCAGCGGGTACTGCTTTGTTATTCAAATTCATGAAATTCTTCCGTCGAGATGTTTTCATTGCAACTGATTGACAAATTGCCCTACATCGACGTAAATAAGCACTGAATTGATCAGTGTTTAGTAGTAGCCATGATAAAAAATCATGGGCGTACATACTCGAGCAGGATTCGAACCCACGACCTCCTGATCACCGGACAGGCGTCATCTCCAGTAGACCACCGAGCTTTTGCCCGACAGCAAGTGTTGGTTCTAATCCTTATAGCATGCAGCGGGTACTGCTTTGTTATTCAAATTCATGAAATTCTTCCGTCGAGATGTTTTCATTGCAACTGATTGACAAATTGCCCTACATCGACGTAAATAAGCACTGAATTGATCAGTGTTTAGTAGTAGCCATGATAAAAAATCATGGGCGTACATACTCGAGCAGGATTCGAACCCACGACCTCCTGATCACCGGACAGGCGTCATCTCCACTAGACCACCGAGCTTTTGCCCGACAGCAAGTGTTGGTTCTAATCCTTATAGCATGCAGCGGGTACTCCTTTGTTATTCAAATTCATGAAATTCTTCCGTCGAGATGTTTTCATTGCAACTGATTGACAAATTGCCCTACATCGACGTAAATAAGCACTGAATTGATCAGTGTTTAGTAGTAGCCATGATAAAAAAAATCATGGGCGTACATACTCGAGCAGGATTCGAACCCACGACCTCCTGATCACTGGACAGGCGTCATCTCCACTAGACCACCGAGCTTTTGCCCGACAGCAAGTGTTGGTTCTAATCCTTATAGCATGCAGCGGGTACTGCTTTGTTATTCAAATTCATGAAATTCTTCCGTCGAGATGTTTTCATTGCAACTGATTGACAAATTGCCCTACATCGACGTAAATAAGCACTGAATTGATCAGTGTTTAGTAGTAGCCATGATAAAAAATCATGGGCGTACATACTCGAGCAGGATTCGAACCCACGACCTCCTGATCACCGGACAGGCGTCATCTCCACTAGACCACCGAGCTTTTGCCCGACAGCAAGTGTTGGTTCTAATCCTTATAGCATGCAGCGGGTACTGCTTTGTTATTCAAATTCATGAAATTCTTCCGTCGAGATGTTTTCATTGCAACTGATTGACAAATTGCCCTACATCGACGTAAATAAGCACTGAATTGATCAGTGTTTAGTAGTAGCCATGATAAAAAATCATGGGCGTACATACTCGAGCAGGATTCGAACCCACGACCTCCTGATCACCGGACAGGCGTCATCTCCACTAGACCACCGAGCTTTTGCCCGACAGCAAGTGTTGGTTCTAATCCTTATAGCATGCAGCGGGTACTGCTTTGTTATTCAAATTCATGAAATTCTTCCGTCGAGATGTTTTCATTGCAAGTGATTGACAAATTGCCCTACATCGACGTAAATAAGCACTGAATTGATCAGTGTTTAGTAGTAGCCATGATAAAAAATCATGGGCGTACATACTCGAGCAGGATTCGAACCCACGACCTCCTGATCACCGGACAGGCGTCATCTCCACTAGACCACCGAGCTTTTGCCCGACAGCAAGTGTTGGTTCTAATCCTTATAGCATGCAGCGGGTACTGCTTTGTTATTCAAATTCATGAAATTCTTCCGTCGAGATGTTTTCATTGCAACTGATTGACAAATTGCCCTACATCGACGTAAATAAGCACTGAATTGATCAGTGTTTAGTAGTAGCCATGATAAAAAAATCATGGGCGTACATACTCGAGCAGGATTCGAACCCACGACCTCCTGATCACCGGACAGGCGTCATCTCCACTAGACCACCGAGCTTTTGCCCGACAGCAAGTGTTGGTTCTAATCCTTATAGCATGCAGCGGGTACTGCTTTGTTATTCAAATTCATGAAATTCTTCCGTCGAGATGTTTTCATTGCAACTGATTGACAAATTGCCCTACATCGACGTAAATAAGCACTGAATTGATCAGTGTTTAGTAGTAGCCATGATAAAAAAATCATGGGCGTACATACTCGAGCAGGATTCGAACCCACGACCTCCTGATCACCGGACAGGCGTCATCTCCACTAGACCACCGAGCTTTTGCCCGACAGCAAGTGTTGGTTCTAATCCTTATAGCATGCAGCGGGTACTGCTTTGTTATTCAAATTCATGAAATTCTTCCGTCGAGATGTTTTCATTGCAACTGATTGACAAATTGCCCTACATCGACGTAAATAAGCACTGAATTGATCAGTGTTTAGTAGTAGCCATGATAAAAAATCATGGGCGTACATACTCGAGCAGGATTCGAACCCACGACCTCCTGATCACCGGACAGGCGTCATCTCCACTAGACCACCGAGCTTTTGCCCGACAGCAAGTGTTGGTTCTAATCCTTATAGCATGCAGCGGGTACTGCTTTGTTATTCAAATTCATGAAATTCTTCCGTCGAGATGTTTTCATTGCAACTGATTGACAAATTGCCCTACATCGACGTAAATAATAGTAGCCATGATTTTTTATCATGGCTACTACTAAACACTGATCAATTCAGTGCTTATTTACGTCGATGTAGGGCAATTTGTCAATCAGTTGCAATGAAAACATCTCGACGGAAGAATTTCATGAATTTGAATAACAAAGCAGTACCCGCTGCATGCTATAAGGATTAGAACCAACACTTGCTGTCGGGCAAAAGCTCGGTGGTCTAGTGGAGATGACGCCTGTCCGGTGATCAGGAGGTCGTGGGTTCGAATCCTGCTCGAGTATGTACGCCCATGATTTTTTTTATCATGGCTACTACTAAACACTGATCAATTCAGTGCTTATTTACGTCGATGTAGGGCAATTTGTCAATCAGTTGCAATGAAAACATCTCGACGGAAGAATTTCATGAATTTGAATAACAAAGCAGTACCCGCTGCATGCTATAAGGATTAGAACCAACACTTGCTGTCGGGCAAAAGCTCGGTGGTCTAGTGGAGATGACGCCTGTCCGGTGATCAGGAGGTCGTGGGTTCGAATCCTGCTCGAGTATGTACGCCCATGATTTTTTATCATGGCTACTACTAAACACTGATCAATTCAGTGCTTATTTACGTCGATGTAGGGCAATTTGTCAATCAGTTGCAACTTGAAAATTGTTTAACGTTTTCAGCATATCGGTGGTATCACTAGCAACGATACATGCGCATTGGAAGAGGTGGTTATGTTATTGCCTTACAACTCTCCTTTTGATTTGTACACAACATGGCTTTAAAATCGGGTCTGTTTGTTTGTTTGTTTGTTTTTTCACAGTCGATGATGTAGCATATGAAACACATCCTTCCCCTTAAAAATCACCACATTATTCCAAAACACTCTTCATCTTCTTATGGATTTCGCTTAAAGTGACTTCATTTTGTTTAAATCTAGTTTAATTTTGTTCATAGCTCAATAGGAACCATTTGAAGTAATACCATCTTCCCCTGTGCCTATATAAACGGCCTAAAAACGCAGTCCTCTCTGAGCCCTTCTCGGAAATAAAGGTCACCCATATCCAAACGTTTCATTAAGTCATCTTTTCTGAGTTAACACGCGGAAATTAATTGGCCTTAATTGCATGATGGAGGCATTTGGGGTTTCCTTAATATTTGTTATTAAACTTATAATGCCCTATCCTCAATCGCATTTAGTGATGGAAAATCATGATGATCATCATCATGACCACCTGTGGCACAAAGAGGCCAATCTACCTTTCCTCTGGTATGCTTGGTTAAAAAAAAAAACCGAAAAGAAAATAAGAAATTAACATTTCTAATATTATGTCATATATGTTTATGTGTGAATATTTTCACTTTACATTCAGCGCTCTTTGCATCTCCATCCCATGAAATATGAGGCATGTATCTTCAAGATGAGACTGCAAATGATTGTGCTTTCTTACATTAGTGGGTTTTATTAATTCTCATACAGTCTTACTTTTGCTCTGTTCCCCTCATTTCCATTTAAGCCTTTGCTTTAAACATCATGGACCGTCAGATTTTACAATTAGGTGGTATGAATTATTCTCTTATGGCACATTCTCTTACTTCTTTTGCATCTCTGTT
Organism: Diadema setosum; assembly: GCA_033980235.1. Classification (NCBI taxonomy): domain Eukaryota; kingdom Metazoa; phylum Echinodermata; class Echinoidea; order Diadematoida; family Diadematidae; genus Diadema; species Diadema setosum. The sequence continues at coordinate 6,677,084 of CM067080.1, forward strand.
TTCGTGTGCTATTCCTCATTTGTAAGATTCCTAACTTGTTTTCTTTAGTTTATGCCAACTACATAAAATGGTTAATACTAAATACAGTGGCTTGGATTGCCATCTTATAATACCAAAGGAGACATAGGCATCTAACATTTTATTTTCGGTGATTCAATGTAGGGAAATTATATTTAGCTGCAACAAGACAATAAAAGTAATGCCTACTGTAGTAATAATTGCAATAGTAATGCTCATGATTGTGAAGATCACAGTGAGAATGGCATAATACTAATCTGTTTCCGTCATTTTCGTAAAATTTGAGATTTCACGTATTTACACAGTGCGTACTAGAAAAAAAGATGATTATCATGCGCCTATTGACGTTACGTATGCAGTTATTTTATAATCGACGATTTCTATTTTCCTTTCCTTTCCTTCATTCATCTGACCATCAAAGACTATGAGATTGTTTATCAGCGTAAATGTCGATGGAAACCATCATTGACAGACAGGTCTGAAAAGTATTTCATTTCCCATATTATTGTGTCAAATTTATTTTCAGACAGACATTACAACTCTTTATAGCCATAAATAAGTTATCAAGTTTATAGAGTTCAGCCGAATGCCCACAGTGCGACCTGAACTTGCGATCTGGCGCGAGTTAATAGCTATCTCGAGATCGCACCAGATCGCAGCGAGTTAATCTCTACCTCATTCCGTACGCGATCTCTTCACTGCCAACTCTGCGACCACTTTCGCTCTCACAGCGATTTGCCTTTTGACTACTGTAATTTCCGCTCATGCCCGCATGGTCGAGGAATATGCAACTTGCGTATTCTTTCGCACGCCGAACCTGACGCTTATCCAAGGAGATGCCCGTCTGCCTTTTCGTCCAGAAATTGGTCAGGCTAGATTTATTTATTTTTTGTTGTTGTCCATGAGCTTTTGAAGGTTTGTAAATCTTATTCTTTCTAGGGTTTCTGCGCTGCAGATCAACCATAATTAGTAGTCCTACCAGATAGGTCCACCTTAAAGGCCCCTGCGGCCCACAGCTTCTCCTTTCTGCGCCTGTTGTGGTATCGACTGCCTGGACATCATAGATCAGGTCATGGTCCCTTTTCTATGGCAAGATTAGCTCTCATTTCTCAGGATCTAACGACAAGTGGCATCCCAAAATAATCATAGAAATAGTTCTATTCTGCCTTCGGTATCTAAAATACTGGAAAAGCTTGTTCAAGTCCAACTGACTAATTATTTGATAGATAACAGCATTTTATCTCAAGCTCAGTCGGGCTTTAGGAAAAATCATTCAACCATTTCTACTTTAATAAAAGTAACTGATGATTGGCTGACCACCATAGACCACGGTCAGCACACCGGTGCAGTGTTTATAGACTTACGCAAAGCGTTTGATACTGTTGATCCTTGCATTCTGTTAAAAAGGTTATCTGCTATAGGTGTTGCTGAGAACTGTTTGCCATGGTTCTCTAGTTATTTAACTGATCGCAGAATATGTACACTTTTCAGTTCATCAACATCAGTGGAAGCCAATATCGATTACGGTGTTCCGCAAGGGTCAATTTTGGGCCCGCTCTTGTTCATCATATATATTGACAGCATAGTCAAACAAGTACATTCTTATTCAATACATTTATACGCTGATGATACTGTTATCTATTTCTCACATTCAGACATTACTATGATTGAGTCTGTTTTGAATTCTGAACTACAGAAAATTTTCAGTTGGTTGTGTACATCGAAGTTGAGCCTCAATCAAGATAAATCTGTATGTTATTCGGCTCTCAGATGAAGTTAAAAAGGTGTAATAAACTGCATTTATTGGTAAATGAAAATATTATTTGTCAGGTACATTCTACGAAATATCTTGGCATGATCTCAGATCCATGTCTGAAATGGAACCTCCATATTGATAAAATGTGCACTCGAATAAGTAATTTGGTACGGTTGTTATCCCGATTGCGACATACAATCAATTTGTCCAATCTAAAAATTGTTTATAATGCAATTATTCTTCCTATTTTTGATTATGGAGATATCATAAATGGTGCAACCAGTGCTAAACATACAATGTTATTACAGAAACTTCGAAACAGAGCATGTCGAATAATACTAGGAATAAGTCCGTACAGACATATGCCGGTCAGAGAGCTGCATGCGCGTCTAGGATGGAAGTCTTTAGCAGCTCGGCGTTGTTGCCACTTGAACACCATGGTTTTTAAGGCATTAAATGACTTTGCACCTCCGTATTTAAAAGATCAATTTCAATTTTGCCATTCTAATTATTCACTTAGGTCAACAGGTAACTTAGCATTGCCAAAACCTAGGACAGAATATTGTAAAAGAACTTTTTATTATAGGGGTGCTGTGCAATACAACAATCTCCCTCCAAACTTAAAAGTTGCTTGTAGTCCTGCTTCATTTTCTAGTAAGTTAACATCATTTGTTTCATATTTTTTTTTGTAGCTCAGTCAATGTCTAATGTACTTTTTTTTTCTTTTGTCAGTGAAATACATATTTTTACAATTTGAATCTTTTTATCCTGATATCAATATCAATGTCATGTTAGGACCCCATGGAAGAACAGCCAAGTCTTCGTAGACATAGTAGACTGAGCTGAATGGGCTATCCTACCGTACATATTCGTTGCTTATTTTTTTTTCTCTTGCTTTCTTCCCTTTTCCATATTCGATGCATTCTATGTTTTAATCTGCTGTTGATCATATTATGTTGTATATTGCTTGTCACACTTTTACTGTACTCTTTTTTTTTTTGCATGAATTTACGGTGAATAAATAAATAAAAAAAAAATGAGTGGCTCTTGGAATGGACATTGTTCTTTTACAATGTTATTTTATAACTGTGTTTCTTTCAGTCTAGTAATTGGCCAATCAGAGAGGTAAAAGGCCATTCATTTTCTTGTTTCTCGCCAACGTTTTTGCCAGCCCTTCCCAGAAAAGCATTTGCTGGTATCTTTCTTCACTCCACTGAAAGAATGGCTTATTTTTGCTAAGGAACAGTCTTACCAGATAGGGAAGTTGGTTGTCCGGAATGTCCTCTCGAAAAACCATGGCGACATTTTCTAGTTGGAGGTCGTTCATGTGGGCCACAGCCATTTGGAGCGTCATCAGGAAGATGGCATCGTTGATGGATGCGTTGCTGACGATCACCAGGTTCTTAAAGCTGTTCTCAATGACCCGATCGATGGCGTCAAAGCGCGTACTGCCCAAGGGCAAATCGTCGTCGCCGCACACGATCCTGTTTCGCTGGAAGTCTGGAAGATGTTCCTGGACAGCAGGCAGGAACTCTTCAAGTACCCAATCCTCGTCTTCATACGGGTAGATAATGTTGAGGTCGTAACGGTAATCTTGATGTTCTCGTGCGTCCTCTAACTCGTAGTATCCAACAACAAGAAGCTTCAAATGAAAGCACTTGTAATTAAGCCACCATCGGTTTCGCCAGGCCAGAATTAAGCCAATAATGCATGAAAAGATTAGTGCACTCGCAGAAATGTAAACAGAAAGATTTGGTCCACACCCCTGATCGGGGTTGAATTCCAAAACTGGTTTTCCAATGAATTGTGAGAGAGATTGTTGGGAACAAAGACTTGTCTCGGGGTTATAAAGGGTAAGATTACCTTGACATAGGAAATGTCTAAACCAAGAAAGGTTGCAAGTGCACGAAAGGGGATTTTGAGATATATCAAAATATTTCATGGGCAGAAAAGTGTCTTCTTGTATACCAGTGAGAGCATTTTGGTAGAAGGAGACCATGTACAATTTTCTGTTTTGAATGAATAAGGTCTTGTTTACATTTCCACTCAATTTATTTCTTCCCAAATGCAAGTAGCGTAGTGAAGTTAAATGCTTTAAGTGATCAAAAGTAACAGAAATGATATTGTTTCTATCGAGGTATAGTTGTTCTAAGGACAATAAATTGGCGAATAATTGCTTGGGAACAACTGCAATTTCACATTTTGTAAGATGTAATTGTCTCAACTGTACGAGGCCGTTGAATGTATTGGGATGCAGAATGCCGAGCTGGTTTTCCTGTAAGTGAAGCACCTGAAGAGAAGATAACACAGCCAGTACAGGATCGGTATTTATAACCAGCTTGTCCGCGGTGACCTCGGCAGAGCTCCAATCTAGTCTGCACAGTGAAGTCAGCCCAGAAAATGACTTAATTCTAGTTTTAAAGCTGTTATACGATAAATCAAGGAATGACAACATATGGAGAGTTTTGAAGGGGGCCGTGAAAGTCGATAGATATTCTAAATGTTTTAATTCCAATTTTTGGAGATTGTCCAAACCTGAAAAGGCGCTATCGAAGATTTTGCCGATCGGGTTTGAGCTAAGTATGAGATGAGTCAAGTTGGACACAAACGAAAATGGACCGTATGCTAAAGAAAATAGACGATTACTTGATATATCTAATGTCTTTATTGAGACAACCCGAAAATCCCTAGAAATCTCAGATATCTGATTAGATGATAAATCTAACAAGGACAAATTTTGGAGCTTCGCAGAAATCGGAAAGTCCAAGCGAGAAATCTTATTGTGAGACAGTACAAGCGTCTGAAGATTTGGAATATGTTGCAGCACTGGTTCCGCGATAGTTGTCAATAAATTCTCGCCCAGGTGCAACACCTCCAGTGACATCAGACCCTGAAATGTGTTGTTTTGTAAACTTTTTATCTGGCATGATCTAAGATTCAATGACAGTAAATTATCCAGTCCCTTGAAGACTCCTTCTGATAGAGATGATACTCTGTTTCCGATGAGAGATAAGTTTACTAAGGGAGGAATTTGGAGAGTAGTGTTGACTCGAAAGCCGCGGATTTGGACAATCTTGCTTCCGTCTATTCTCAGATACACCAGTGAGTCCATTCCAAGAAACGAATCAAACGTCAGGTTCTTTAGATTATTTTCGCTAAGGTCCAGGCCCCTCACATGCTTCAAATGCTGAAATACACCATATGGAATGTATGTGATGTTGTTCTTATACATTTTCAATACAAGGATATCTGCCATGGTTAACGATGTGAAGTCATTTACGCTAATGCTTGTGATGTTATTCTTTGTGAGGTAAAAGTTCCTTATCCTCGAAAGAAGACGCCCTGTAAAGCGAAATTTGCCCCCGACATTCCCATCGAAGTTCACATTCGTATTCGACGAGACGGGGAGCTTATTCAGTGCTGTAAGGGGAATTGATGAGAAATCATTACGCGCAAAATCAATAAAACGGAGATTCGGATTCATTGAAAACATATCTGCATCCAGGTTGATGAGATGATTGTGACCCAGAAATAACTCTTCTAGGCACCCAAGTGGATAAAAGGCTCCCTTTCCGATATGCTTCAACTGGTTTTCCAACAGTTTGAGTATCACCACTGCAGGTACATTGACGAATGTCTCATTGGAGAGTGTTTCGAATTTGTTCATTGAAAGGTCGAGAAAGGTTATGTCTGGCGGTACATAAGATGGAACTTCCCGAAGACCACGTTTGCCACACCTTGCCTGAAACTGCTCGCCTTCGTGCCAGAACGTGCAGGGATAACTTAATGACTGACTGACGGATTTTTCAGTCATTGCGCTGGATTCTTGACTCGTAAACTCAGAATGACAGGGGCAGAGACAGAGAGCTGCTAGGAATCCTGCTAGAAATATGGAAGGCATGGTGAAGGCTCGTCGGCCGAGTCAATTGGCGTAACGTCGTGACGTCTTGCAGATCGTGTATTACGAGACGCAGCCAACGAACTGTGGATCTGCTCTGCCTGAAACAACGCAAGGAAGGGAAAGAGAAATATCTATTGCATTCCTCAGCTTCTTATAATTGACAAAGGCATAGAGGTGCATTGAACATTTTGCTGTTGGCCAATCAGGATGGAATTACGCTGAATTGAAATGCTTAGATATTTGAATAGTATGAGAACTTTGGTAATATGTGTATCTACTGATAACGTGGATGTTTGTGACGTGAATTGACCTCGTTAAGGATAACGAATGGATAATAATGACGAACAAAAACAGCAAAAGAATGAAAATCAAAACTGCGGAGTCAACTGATTTTTTTTTTTTTTTTTTTGGGGGGGGGGGGATAATCACCATGAATTTTGCCGTATGAAAAGTTTTCGTGGTTTGAACAATACGCAACAAATAAACAACAGTGAACAGTACGTAAACAGCCAAAGTAATTAGATGCAAAACATAGCCACCATCCTACAACTGTTCCCTTTCCTAGTAAACAGAAATCATTGCTATGAGGTCGTAGTTGAGTGCCCGAAAATGACCAGTTACTTAATACAAGTAAACCTACTTAAACTGCAAACAATGCCATTTTTTGTGCGATTTCCATAGAATTTGCATCTTTCTATCCAGTTGATTCTATTCGCTTTTATGACTCTTTTAGTACTCTTGAAAACGAGGTTGAATATTGATATAGCATTTGGTGTATACGGGACTTGTTTTTACTGTAAGTTGAAAGAGGCACGTTCAAAGATCTGTTTATATGGTTAAATGAAATCTCAGTATATTTCATGAAACTCAGGCGTAAAGTTGTGTAAAGTATGTACAGTATATCCCCCCCCCAAAAAAAAATACAATCTGACTCTGATTTTCGCATTGATAACACTGAATATGATTAAACTGCCCAAATGCTACTTCATGGTCTTCAAATATAACATCTTAACTCTATTTTGCAGAAAACTATATTCAATTCGGTTTAGCGGTTACAGATAAATGTGATTGTTGTAAAGCATGTCAAGAGTCTGACTCTTCCAAGTTTAGCTCTTGAATTCTCTTCGAACTGCATATCAATGTTTAAACACAATATACGGAACTTAAAGGGAAGAGATTCCTGACATCCTCTACAAAATTCATCATTTCTCTTTGACTGCTGAAGTAAATCGAATGGGGTTTTCTGTAAGATGTGGGCAATGAGTTATAGTTTCAGACCCAGAAATTGTATTTGGATTGATTCACTATTTTAAAAGTTATTATCAAGAAGGGTTTCGTTTTTGTTGTTGTTGTTGTTTGTTTGTTTGTTTGTTTGTGTGTTTTTTTTGGGGGGGGGGTATACGGTATGTCACTTTTCTCGCTCGATGATATAAACACTTCTGTCTTCAAGCAATAAGCATTGCAGTTTCAGATCATTAGTAGAAGCTGTCCTTACAGAGGCAGTCAACTTAACACACTGCTTAGACCGGTATACTGACTTTGTACGTGTCGTTTTTTCACCATGTGAACTTATCATCCTTACAAAGTAATTGGCTGTAACTAAAATAGAGAAAACAAAATTTGTAACTCAGAGAGAGGGGATTATCAAGCAAAATAAAAGTGATAAATATTGTAAATTTGCATTTTTTTCTTCAAAATATCGTATTTATGTAATTATGCATCAGCTCAAACGTTCGTAAACACATATTGTAACAAATATTACATTAAGGGGAAAAGAATTTTATTGAATTTAACATCAGTGTGTCATACGAGGATACATCACATCACATAAGTCTCATGATTTCTGAAGAAACCTCAAAAATATCTAAAATAATCTAAAATGTTTTAACTTTAGAACAAAATGCAAGTTTCCTCTGTTCACGTGTTCACACTTTTATGCAACGAAAAAGAAAACATACTTTGAAATTTTGCATTGTAGAAAAGAAATTGACATGATTTCTGCTGGAGTGTATTCATTGAAAGTGTGATCTAAATAAAACTATGAGAGTTTTCTTCACTCTGATTTAAGGAAAGTGCGGTGCAGCGTATGCATAAAATCGAATGATATGTGGTAAATGGGATATAAAAATCCCTGGATGTACAATTTTCAGAATCTTCGTCTATTTTTTATTCAAGAAGATCTTCTAACTTAATCTTAACTTAGCATTCTGGAAAAAAGGCATTTTATTACACAATTTGATTGGCAATGTAATCGGCATCTGAGGTATTTCTAAATTGCTTCGTACGATCGCGAAATGACCTCTGATATAGACAAACATAATTTCCAAGCAAAGAACCTGTGTCAAAAGAGATCCTTTTTAGCTTTTTTGCCTTTCCAATTCAATTTGATTCAATATCAAGTCAATATAGGTTTATTCACAATAAAACAACATGCAGCTCAAAAGCTGAAATTGTTCATTTTACAAACATATACGACAATGAAAAATACATTTCGTTGAAATTAACTATCAATATGACGAAAACACTACAAATGGTAAAAAAAAGTGAACACTGTTTAAAAAAAAATAATTACAAGCCATGTAAAAACCTTACTAAGCATTGACTGGTTGGGTTTATTATCGTGAAATGATTGAGTTTCAAAAACTATTGGACATGAAATATTATGAATAAACACCACAAAAGAGGTCATATTGGTATAAAGAAACACTAGAAATGTCGTTTTGGCGACTGCTACGCCTCCGCAAAAACACACGGCCCTCCTAAAATGTCCGTAGCACGTCTCGACGTCCCTTCCCCTGGGCTTACCGACAGTTTATTTTGTACAGCGCTTACAACTTACAAAAAATTCCTACCTTGTGTTGTATCGAAGGAAAAAAAAAATTGAAGAGGCAATTCCTTTACTGCTGGATTCAAAGCTCCATGTGCTGCAACTTATGAAACCTGGTGACATCCCTTTCACTTTGGTCATGTCCTTCTATAAGCCCGCTTTTTCAAAGAATGGGCTCCTGTAACTCCACTCTTTTCCAGGATAATTCGTTTAACATACCGTTGATATTGTGTCTTATATCCCACTAGCGATTGTCATCTGAACTCGTAAACTTTGCGTATCAACGGCAGATCGACTGGCTATACCTGAAGTCACTTTCTCATTAATTGCGGCTGAATCTCATCGGTTCCTACAAGCAAGTTACCATCGAAAACAAAAGCATTAATCACTCTGAGTTGCTGTAATGATATAAAGCTGTCATGTGTATAGCATTTTTAGAACTACACTATCGATCACACGACTCTGTTGAGTGTGACCGTTGTGTATGCTACTGCAATATAATCTCATCTCAGTTTTAGATTTCCGTAACGCCTTTCTTTTTAAATTGTCTCACGTGTAATGTCAAAACTGCAAAAAGTCTGAAACTTTGCAGCCAGAATTATTACCCTTAAATCATAATAGGCCATACACTCATATCACACATGTACGCGAGTCACTCAACTGGTTACCTGTTCAGAATCATGTTCACTCTAAACTGTGGCTCATTGTTTTTCAGTATCATATATATATATATATATATATATATATATATATATATATATGATATTGATATATATATATGCTATATATATATATATATATATATATATATATATATATATATATATATTCTTTATTTCCTTTCATCTCTTGCAGTGAGTGGAGTCCTGAAAACATCAAATTTACAGGACAGCTAGTGAGGGAAGTTAAAAATTAATGTGAATACTAGGTGCTATCCGAAACCATACTTTTATTATTGGTAAAGAAAGACACTGTAGTTTTGAGACTCCTCTTAAAGCGAAAGTCTCTAAGATTATTGAAGTTTAGGCACTTTAGTACGACTGACAAGAAGCTTAGGGCTTGCATTACTACATTTATTTTAACTGAGCTTACATATGTATGACACAATCAAGTTACTCTATTATAAAATGACAGGCACATACATGTAGCCTACATCCAAAACCTTGTAACCATCACATTATATGAAGCTGTGTTAGACAATGAATCCTACTTTGGATTTAAAAAAAAAAGATAGCATGACGTAAAGATGGCGAATGCCGTACCTCACTTTGAGTCTCATATTATCTCCATGGTTCAACTTTAGTCCATGTACGGTAAAGAAATCCTACATGAAAAAGGGCGCGGCATTTCGCACATGCGCGTGGCAGCGTACGTTCACTCTAACAGTTGGAGATCGGATGTCGTATGAACATAACATGTCGTGTAACCTTGTTCGTTATAACGGGAGTGCATTGTAGTCAGCCATACGGTATTAACCAGGCACAAGTGCCCTGAGAAGAGCTAAGCTGAAAAATGAATCAGAGGGAAACACTGGGAAAAAACTGAACAATACGTATTCCAGTGGCTCCCATTACCCCTCTCCAGATCACGCAGAGGCTTGTTTAAATCTTTCTCGACAGTGACATGTGTAACGATTCTACATCCAGTTGTGTACTGCAATTACCTTAATTAAGACAACAACGCCCTTTATATTGAGTTGTCTCAAGCTGTATATTACCCAGTGAGACACTGACAATAACATGATAAAGGATTAGCTACCGATGTATAATGTAGTATGTGTGTCACTTTATGGAGCACCTCGACTTGAATCTCTTGAATCTCTGAAAGTACATTGCATGATCGCAAGCCACACGCCTACTATAATTTGATTTGCAATGTTCTGTGACGGTGTCGGGCATCATAGGGTGAAAATTGCGGCCTGGCTCTCACTCCTCGTTGGAATGAATGACATATGGCTGGCATAATCTTCGGGGCAAAAGTCGACCGCTGGAGATATATTGCAGTTGCCTGTATTTGTATTGTCTAACATCTTCTGTATCATATACCTTAATTTGCTTCCGTTTGAGTCAATTCGGAACTTTTCTATCGGGAAGAGTCTTCTTGAGGCGAAGGTGTTTTATCGGGCATGTCGTGGACGAACAATGCGCTCTTCGCCATTATACCATTCATCTCCTCCCCCTGTTTCTTACGTGTGTCTTCTTCCTTTCGTATTCAATAGACGTCGGACTTTTAGGAACATTCATTACTTCTTATCTTTTGCTAACTTAAGGCCGTGTCACACCTTTCCGGGCAAGCTACGCGAACTTGTGGCGAGGAGGTATTTTTCAGCACGCAGGAGATTTTCCGCGGGCGAACAAGAATGTTTGCAAGTTTCGCACTTGTTTCTTACCTACTAGACGCGTGCTACTCATCTTCTACTTTACTTGCGTGCATTCTGTGTGACCTGCGTGAGAGCTTTGAAACCGATCCGTTTTCTGTTACGAGCGACTTATGGGTACTGCGAAGTACCTGCGTTGGAGTTACCTGCAAGGTGCTGCCGGTAGGTATCCTACTGGTGTTCTGCGTGCGAACCACCACCACTCACTCGAAACAACTTTTGAGCATGCACAAGGCCTTGTCATACCGTATCTGGGGATGTTTTGCGGCTTGACTTTCGGGGAAACAAATTTACTACCCGGAGCTCTCCGCAGTTGGTCCGCACCTGACAGTACCTAGCGCGTATCTCGCCTGTAGTTGCCCGGAGGTGCGCACGCAAGTCCGATTTAACCGCAGTCAAGTTTTGAGCATGACCAAAACTTTTTCCGGGTGAGTCACGGGGATGCCTGGAAAGGTCCACGCAGAATGCCAGTAAGAGTCCCTTAGTGGCAGCACTTCGCAGGAAACTCCCACGCAGGTACTTCGCAGTCCGCGTATGCAGCCAAGATAATGATATTCCGTGGGACTTTTGCCATTCCTTCAGAGGAATTGCTTCACTGAGATGTCAGCCCCCACGCGATTGGTACACATGTCACACAGTATACCCGCAAGTAGAATTTAAGTAGAACGCGTCCAGCAAGTATCTGAAAGACAAACGCACTGACTCGTCCAAAGCCTTGTCAGCCCTCAGAAATTGTCCGGTATGCTGGATAATCCTTACAAGCAACAAGCCCGCGTAGCTTGCGGGTAAAAAGATTTGTGTGCGCACCTCCGGGCGACTACGGGTGAGATACGTGCTAGGTATTGTCATGTGCGGCTCATCTACGGGGGCCTCCGGGTAGTAAAAATTGTTCTTTTTAAGTCGCACGCAAGGCTTACCCGGAAAGGTGTGACACGGCCTTTAACTCGAATCTCAAGACGAGGGAATGATATCTACATGTCTAGATTTTTTTGTTTAATTCTGCGTGTGAATTACTTATGTACTTATCCTCTTTATTTTCTCTCTTACCCGGCTTACCCGGAAAGGTGTGACACGGCCTTTAACTCGAATCTCAAGTCGAGGGAATGATATCTACATGTCTAGATTTTTTTTCTTAATTCTGCGTGTGAATTACTTATGTACTTATCCTCTTTATTTTCTCTCTTTTTTCTTTTCTTTCTCTTTTCTTTTACTTCTTCTGCTCTTTATAGCTTTCAAAATACTTTCGTCGTCAATAGTACTCTGTGTGATATCTCCATTGCAAAACGAATTTACATTGAATTTTTTTTTCTTGGAACACGCGGTCACAAGCTTTGTTTTTGCGGTTCCTTCGTATTTCACATGTTCACATGTTATAGAGAATTGTCTTTTATGTACATATGTACATACAAGAGTGTGTGAGCATATTATGCTGACACACTTTCTTGTAATGACCAACCTTATATCATATTTTATATTTTGCTAATTGCTTGTTTGTATTTTTTTTTGTTAAGTATATGTACAGATGTGATGTGAAATATGAAAATAAACAGCTGGAACTGTTCACTGTGTCTCAAGTGTAAGACCAGTGCTGTCTCAGTAATTCAATTCAATTGACCAGCTCATTCGCTAGCGCTCCCCTTCCATAATATGCAATTAAACTTGAGTGTGAAATTTGCGATATTCTCCGTTCGCAAAGGATATTTCCAAAGTTGGTTAAACTTGCAATTTAACATTTTTTTTTTCAGAAACCAGATAAAGAGTTGAAAGTGATTTTTTTTTCTATTCAACTATGTTTACTGGATTTAGATAAATTTATATATGGAAAATAGAGCACACTGCTGCGAATGACTGCCCAAAAAGTATTCATGTATGCAATATGTGTGTGTTTATCTGTATTATTGTACTGTACCATGTATAGTATTTAACGTATATTTACATTTTCTAAATGCCAGCGGCACGAATTGGTTAATTATCTGATTATCTATTCCTTCGATGTTTCTCCCCTTTGGTTTATGCTTGCCCTACGAAGACATTAATATGAAATTAATAAGAATAGATAGATATCATATAAAACCGGCATCATGACCTGGGTTAATGGGAGCAATAGCTTCTCGATCGTTGTTGATGATACCTCTGATGATGCATATTCTACTCCACTCGAAACTTTCAAGTTCTCGTGTATACAATCAATGCCGAATGAAAAAATTGTGTTTAAGTGGATAACGGCTAATGAATTAGTTGTCACCAAATTAGTCTTTAGTAAAATTAATGATTTTTCGTATGCAATTAATGCTTCAAAGGGTAACTCATTTGCAAACTGTGTGGATTTGAATGCAGGTTGAATCCGTGAAATTTTGTTGTCCGTATAATTATGTCGGCTGAGAGTTCATAAATTTCATGGTGAGTTACCGCATAATCTATTTAATGTAGGTGTTGTGTACCATGCAGTTAAAGCAGTACTTTTCCACGCACAATTTGCATGCATCTTATTCCACTCTTTCTTTGCCTACGGGTTACGAGTTCTGGCTAATGATATACAAGTGATTATCCTCTACAAATTATCCTCTACTTGTATCCTATACAAGTAATAATCCTCTTATATTGTGATATCTACATTATTCTCATTCACTTATGACAAGTTTTAAATCAGTGGGATTTTTGGAAGACACTTCTTCAACTTTAACATTGGTAAAAAGTTGAACACTTATCAAGGAATATCAAATTATCATGGTGAATATTTTTTTTTTCTAATGCTCTACCCAAAGATATATACACAAAAGATCGCGCGGGGAATACTGTAAGACCATTTGGTTTCCCTTTGGTTACGAGTTCTGGCATGGAGAATTTAGTGTTAAATAAGGTTGAATTCTATGTTTCTGATACAACAAAGGGTTATGCGGATGATAAATTTTGCAACATTTCTTGAACACTAACGCTTTATTTTGTTTTTCCAGAAGAGTAGCGAAGATTCAAAATTTACAATATTTCACTACTGGATCATTTACGTTTCATTATGTATCAGTAAAACAAAGGTAATATCTGTGGTATGATTCTATGTTTATTCGTTAATAATAGTGAAGGATAATTATCATTATCCTACCAAACAAAGTGACTCTTTTCGTCTTTCTTCTGTACGGACAGTATCTTCCCTGAAAGAATAACTTCCACATGACCCACTTTTTTAATGGTGTGGAAAGAGAAATAATCCAATCACCTTTTCTAATTCATTTATGCATAAACTCAAATTCATTTTTCTATCTGTGGCGATTTACCTAAGCGTTAATTCTTGCTGGGCTTTCTATGTACTATAGACATAGCTTTGCTTTTATTGTTCATGCATAGCTTTCCCGCGTGACCACGTCATCCTTTTGTATTTCAACGTAAACTACGTCCATTTTTTCTTCTCTCATATTCTTGTTTTCCATTCTCATAATTTATCATGCTTCAAAACTGTAAATTTCAGGTAAACATTCATTTCAAATCGACTTGTCTGAATTCATGCACCACAAGAAATGCTCCTATGTAAATTCATTTTTGTTAAGTTTTACAATGCTTTTATTTTTTAAATGTGGACTGTGGAACAATAATTAGTAAAGACAAAAATCAAAATATCTTTTTACATTGCGTGTAAGCATAACTTGATTTATATGTCCATGACCCCCAATAAACTTGCTGACATTACAAATACACAAATGCATATATTGCCCGGAGTACACTTCCAAAATACTTATGTGTGTGTGGAGAACCTAGGATGTAATTATTTTGCATCACCCTTACATTTTATCTGATACTAAGATACATAAACGATGTACATTTATTTCTACAAAATCATTCATTTATATATTCATTTATTCATTTATTTTCGTCTGTTTATGCCTAGGTATATATATATATATATATATATATATATATATATATTTGCTGGAAAAGATGGTTTCATGCGTTATCCCTCTTATGTCACGTTCTCAACTTGTATTTCTTTAGTTCGTGCAAAGTACATGAATAATTTGACATAATCACATGTACATTATAGGGGCTTGGATGCCCACCTCATTCGTGCTCCAAAGGCATCTGACATTTTACTTTTCTTGCCTAAAAGTAGGAAAGTCTTAGATATATGCCAGAATACTTACTCTAATGATAATAATCCTCTTAATATTGTAATATCTACATTATTCTCATTCACTTACAACAAGTTTTAAATCCGCGGTATTTTTGGAAGACACTTCTTTAGCTTCAATATTGGCAAAAAGTGAAACATTTATGGAATATCAAATTATCATGGTGGTTATTTTTTTTTTCCTACAATGCTCTACCCAAAGACATATACACAAAAGATCGCACGGGGAATACTGTAAGACCAAAAATATTAGCGGCATGTTTTTCTTAATTGCCACTTGCATTCAATAAATCATGAAGATGTATTGCGTGAGTTTTAATTTCGCGAACTTGGCTCTTCGCGAAATTCGCGAAAATTTTAAGCACCCCCAAAATACCCAGTAAGTATTACTAGTATTATGTAAGTTATTTCGCTAAAGTAAATTGATATAGTAATTTCTTCCGAGGTTATCCGAAGAGACCGACACTCACGAGTCATGCAGCCAACGAGTTCGTCATTGGACCAAAAAAAAAAAGAAAAAAAGAAAAGTCTATTACTATTACTATCGGTCGTTTGCACATGCTGGACCTTACCTGTGGAATCAGTTGCCTCAAGCTATCCGTCACATTTCGAATGTTGACTCCTTTAAAGTTGCCCTCAAGACTCATTTGTTCATGACCATTTTCCAGTAGAATTGTATATTATGATGTATATTTTTTCATTATCATTATTGTGTCATTCATTTTCATGTGCATGTTTGTGTAAGGATTTTTGTATTTCATAACTTACTTCTTCTACTGCGCCTTGAGCACGTTAACTATGTGGAACTGGCGCATTATAAGTACCCTGTATTATTTTTATTATTATTATGAGTCATACAACCAACGAGTTCAACACTAGGCAAAAACAGCCCACAAGTCCGTCACTACAACTGTCGGGGCTTAATGTGTCGTCGGTCTCGTGGGCCTTGTGTGTTTAGTGTCGAACTCATGGGCTGCATGGCTTGTGGACTGGACTGTATAACTCGTTGGCTGTGTGACTCAGGGGCTATATACGAATCTTTGACTGTATGACTCGCGGGTGTCGGTCTCTTGACGTGCACCCGATTACTCTGCCAAATTCCTAAATTGTAAGATCAAGCATTCCATAACTTCCCCGAGTCACTGATTAAACTGTCTGTCCGGGTCATGTGACAATATTCCTTTCTGTTTAGCCATAGGCCAATCAGAGAGGCAAAAGGCCATTCATTTTCTTGTTTGTCGTTAACGTCTTTGTAAGTCCTTCCCAGAAAACCATTTGATGGTATCTTTCTTCGCTCCATTGGAAGTAGGGTTTATTCTTGCTGAGAAATAGTCTTACCAGATAGGGTAGTTGATTGTCTGGAATGTCCTCTCGAAAAATCATGACGACGTTTTCTAGTTGGACGTCGTTCATGTGTGCCACAGCCATTTGAAGCATCATCAGATAGCTTGCATCATTGACGGAGGCGTTGCTGACGATCACCAGGTTCTTGAAGCTATTCTCAATGACCCGATCGATGGCGTCAAATCGCATACTGCCAAGGGGCAAATCGTCGTCGCCGCACACGATCCTGTTGCGAAGGAAGTCGGGAAGATGCTCCTGGACAGCTACCAGAAACTCTTCAAGTACCCAATCCTCGTCTTCATCTGGGAAGATAATGTTGAGATCGTAACGGTAATCCTGATGCTGGCGTGCGTCCTCCAACTCGTAGTATCCAATGATAAGAAGCCTCAAATGAAAACACTTGTAATTCAACCACCATCGGTTTCGCCAAGCCAGAAATGATCCAGTAATAAACAAAAAGATCAGTATACTTGAAGAAATGTAAACAGACAGGTTTGGTCCACAAACCTTGTCAGGGTAAAATTCTAAAATTGATTTCCCCACAAATTCCGAGAGAGATTGAGGTGAGCAAACAGTGGTCCGAGGGTTTTTCAGTGTCAGGTTTCCTTGGCTAAGAAAACTTCTAAACCAAGAAAGATTGCAAGTGCACAAAAGATGATTCTGAGATATATCAAAATATTTCATTGGAAGGAAAGTATTTTCTTCTATGCCGGTGAAACCGTTTTGATATGAGGAAACCAAGAACAAGTTTGTGTTTTTCCTGAATATGTCCTTTGGTAGGTTTCCGCTCAGTCTGTTTGTTCCCAAATACAAGTAGCGCAGAGAAGTTAAATACCGGAAATGATCGAAAGTAACAGAAAGGATATTGTTCTTGTCGAGGTGTAACTGCTCTAGAGATGATAAATTGGCAAATAATTTCCCGGGGAGGCTAGTAATTCCACATTGTGTAAGATGTAACTGCCTTAGATGGAATAGACCTTCGAATGTATTAGGAAATAGAGTGCCGAAAGGGTTTCTTCCTAACAGAAGTACTTCTAGATGAGACAATACAGCAAGCACTGGAACTGTATTTATTACCAATTTGTTTCGGGTGAGGTCAGCATAGTTTAAGTTTAGTTTACGAAGTGAAGTCAGCCCGCTGAATGACGCTCTTGCTATTCCAAAGCTATTATGAGATAAATCAAGGAATGACAACCGATGAAGATATTTGAAGGGGACTGTTAATTGTTCTAAGAATCCTACATGTTGTAAGTCCAAGCTTTCTAAATTATCCAAGCCGGTAAAACCGCCGTAAAACATCTTTGAAATCGGGTTTGACTTCAGTATTAGATATGTCAAATTGGACAGGGAAGAAAATGGACCGGATGCTACAGAAAATATACGATTTTTTGACAGATCTAATGTTTTTAGCGATGCAACCCGAAAGAAATTCTTGGGAATCTCAGCAATTTGATTCGCCGACAAATTAAGCGAGATAAGATGTTGGAGGTTCGTAGAAAGCTGAAAGTCCAAGAGAGAAATTTTGTTGTCAGACAGTATGAGCTTCTGCAGTCTTGGTACATGCTGCAGCACCGGTTTAGCAATGGAAATCAATGAATTTCTAGCTAGGTCTAGTATTTCCAGGGACCATAGGCCCTCAAATGTGCGATTTTGTAAACTTCTTATCCTACATGACCTGAGGCGTAATGACGTTAAAAGGTCTAAACCTTGAAAAATGCGTTCTGACAAGGACGATATTTTGTTTGTTGAGAGATTCAAACTTATTAGGGGAGGAACTTGTAAAGTGGAATTTGTCACGTTTATTTGGAAGCCCTGGATTCGGGCTATCTTATTGAAAACTAAGTTCAAATGTTCCAAACTATCCATTCCAAGAAACGAATTGAACGACAAGTTCACCAGACTATTTCGATCAAGTTCCAGTCCTCTTATATGCTTTAAGCGGTGAAATGCGCCATACGGAATATACGAGATGTTACTTTTCGATAGTTTTAGCAGGGAGATGTTTGCCACTGCTAATGGGGTAAATTCGTTTTCAAAGATTCGTGTGATGTTTTTCCCTGTAAGGTATAACTTGTTGATGCTTGTAAGAAGACGTCCTGCGAAGTGAAAGTGACTCTTACAATTTGCATCAAAGTTCACGTTCGGCATAGAGCTGAGCTGGTTCAATGCTTTGAGGGGAATCACCAAGAAATTATTGCGTGAAAGATCAAGAAACTGGAGATTCGGATTCATAGAAAACGTGTCTGCATTTAGCCCTCTGAGACGATTGTAACCGAGAAATAGTTCTTCTAGGCTTGCGAGTGGATAAAGAGCTTCTTTCATGATATACTTCAGCTGGTTTCCCCATAGTTTCAGTGTCTTTACGGCTGGTACATCAACGAGTGACCTGTTTGACAGGAATTCAATTTTGTTCTGACTCAGGGCAAGAACTGTTATATCTGCCGGTAGATGAGATGGGACTTCCCGAAGGCCATGACGGCTACACCTGGCTACAAAGTTTGGACCCTCGTGGAAGAACGTGCAGGGATAACTAGATGAAAGGCGATCTGATTCTTCAGTTAATAGGTGGAATTCTTCTCGACGCGCACTCGTAGAGCTACATTGGTGAGAGAGAAGACTGACCAGGAATCCCATTAGACTTATAGAAATCACAGTATATTTTCCTCGACCGAGCCCTTTAGCCTGTCTTGACGTCATTTCAAAATGTTTATACGTGATAACAAGTTGAAGATGGACTGTTGAAGTGTTTTGCCACTCTTCCCTTCTTTGATGTACCTACAACAAGGCATAAAAAAAAAATGATATGAAAAGAAACAGAAACAAGAATGCCGCATTAGCACTGCCCACTATAGACCTCGCTAGATTACAAGAAGTGCAAAGAAAATATTTCTATTGCCCAAATGAGTTTGCTGCGTGCCAACGTGAAATCGAAAGATGTAATTTTTTTTTTTGCTTATGATTTTGACACTACAACCTCAAATATAAAACGTTAAGGGAAATCAAATAGATCAGAGCAACATCATTCGTAAGACAATCTCCTTTCTGTGTAGTCACGTGCGTAATATTTACCAAATTTCAGTACCTGGTACTCCAGAAATTATCTCTCTCGGCTGGTACGCTCGCTGCCTTTCGCCCTCCTTCCAGGAAAAAGACAGTCCTTCTCCAAGAAGCACCCCCCCGAAAAAAAAAAAAAACTTTAGCGCATCTTTTATCCGGCAAAACCAAAATGAAGAAAACATAATGCCAGAAATATACCGACGCAAGCTATCTTACCCACAAGGTATTTGTACGCAGGTCTTCCATGGGACGCTGTAGAATATTACGGCATATATCCCAGAGTTAATCTGTATTGAAAGAGAGCCTGTGTGTCAGATATCTTTTCTCATGATATATCCACAAGGCACTTTGAGTTTATCTACTATATCTTTACAAGTCATAAGAAATGCCTACCTTTGCATCTCCCTGAAGGTAGAATTTTGAAGAAGCAATTCCCTTTGCTGCTGAATTCTGAAGTGCATATGATGTATCTGTTGGTCTCCGACGACAATGCTTTCACTTGTATCATTCTTTTTCTTCTTTTTTTTTTAAATCTAGGTCTCTATGACAAGGACGTCACTTCCTTATATTATAAGTTGCGGTTTAATAAACCTTATTGGTTCTCAAGCATTTAAAGGGACAAAAAAAAATACCATCAATGACCATTCTGAATTGAATAGACCTGCTGAGATGGCAACCAGCGAGTTTCATGTGTGCAAAGTATTGTTTCAAATACAGTATCGATCACATGTAGATGTACCGTGTGTCCGTTGTTTATCAATGTTTATCAACGTGATAGTGCTTTGAAATAATATCATATCAACTACTTCACTATGTTTATGAACGTGATTATGCGTTGAAACAGTTCTATATCATCTACTTCACTCTCGCTGTTACATTGTACTTTCACATCCTTAACTTTGCATGTATATAAATCTGTATACGAGTGCATGTGCATGTTAATTAATGTGTCAGTTGTGGGATTTAGCATATTATCTTAGATTATGAGTGGATTAGATTGAATTGGATTTCATCTATTTCAACACGGTAAAAGTCTCCGAGCAGTTAAAAAGCCGCTTTTCAGGAAGGCCATGCACACAAGTTTACAAAATACAATTTGAAATGAATAAGTTTAAAACAAGATTAAAAAGAGAGCACCAATTCCATAATGGAAAAAAATGGTAAACATCTGTTTATTTATTCATTTCGTTTTATTAAAAAACAGGGTAATATCATCAGATCCCAAGGGCCTGATTTTAGAAAGAACCCTGTATTCGTACAACACGAGAGTACAAAGTAGAAACTCAAGTGATACAAACCTGTAGGTAAGGAAAATATCGTATACAACCACAACGCATCAAAAAAGCACATTCAAATTGAATGTTAAAGCCAAAAGCAAAAACATAATAACAATGAAAACGATACATAAAAAAATAACATCACTTCATGAACTTCCAGTTAAAACCTTAAATTGAAAATGAGATATTGTGTTTTAGCAATATTCTCTTGACACCTAAAATTTTGGTTAAAGCATTGCTAATTGCACATTTGCATTGTAAGAACAGTAATCAATGTGCTGCAGGAGAAATGAATTATTTGATTTGGTTTGATTTGATTTGATTTATTGTCTGTATACCACTTTTTCAAATAAATCAATTTTCTGCAATTTCATTAACATAATACAAAATAACAGTAGTATTATACTTTCAACAATTATCATCATTTTCATCAATTATACAATACATCTGCAATATGATTACATGAGTTACGTCTTAATTTGCATACAGAATAATTGCCAAGAATAAGCACAGAGCTTGGCCTTTGGGCAACCTATAACGAATACCATTACAATGAAGAAAAACAAAAGGGCCCGATATGATCCTCATGGAATAAGGGTTGGAGAGAGAGAGAGAGAAAGAAAAAAAAAAGAAAAAAAAGAAGAAGAAGAAGAAGAAGAAGAAGAAAGGAGAGGGAGGGGATGACAAAACACCCCGATGCTAGTCTTGCCAGATTAACTCGACATACTTCTCTTACCTGGACACATATATACATGAATATAATTATACTTATAAGTTACAGGGATGTAATCACATAAATGTTGCTTTTGTCGTGGAAAAGTCACATTAAAGTTACATTGAATGACAGAGAGGAGAGGAAAAAAAAAACAATCATCAACGAAGCATAACATTTCATGTGCCCTTTCACGGCATGACGTTACAGAGGACCATGATTTTTGCCTGACATAACATGAATAATGAACAACAGAGAAGGAATAATTCCAAGTGCAGCAGATGAGCATAGTATACTGCAGGTGCATCCGCTAGTGCAAATACTTAGAGAGAAATATACATGATAGATACAACAATGAATAAAGCATGAGTTGTTTAGGGTTTCTACATAAAGTATCACTGGTACAGTGAGATCAATATTTTCTTTACTGCTTTTTTAAATGAATAAATAGACTTGATGTTACGTTACTCAAGTGCAGATTTATTCCAATATCTGGGCAAGCATAAATATGTCGTACGGATTTGTGTGCTTAGACTGTTTTGGGGTTATTCAAGTGTACATCCGTTGCATGCCTTGTCGGATTGGAATGGATTTCTGAGTTAATCTGGAACATATCGATAAATGAA
Source organism: Diadema setosum (assembly GCA_033980235.1). Lineage (NCBI taxonomy): Eukaryota > Metazoa > Echinodermata > Echinoidea > Diadematoida > Diadematidae > Diadema > Diadema setosum. The sequence goes on from CM067080.1 coordinate 6,699,099, forward strand.
GGAGGTAATAACTCGATATCAAAGCGAAACTTTAAAGTGCATTTTGTAAAGTGTGAATATCGTTTACCTTTAAAGGCATCATTTACCATTTGCAGAAGAAACAAAAACCCAGCATTAGTGCTTTAAAATGGTTCTAAAATGTCAGTTAGGGACAGAAACAACCACTTTAAAAATTTGAATCTGTATAATCGATGTTAAGTATTGTTAGATACACAAAATATGAACAATAGTTACCAAAGATGTTTCTAAGCTAAATCGTCTATAGTTATGGTTTAATGAGGAAAAATACTGATATCTCCTTATATCTTAGGCTTTATTGCAAAATCTTATATGGTAGGATGTTTTGTGACACGACAGACCTGAACATATGCATCAAGTATTATTGTGATATCTTGATTTTTTTAAATCATTGCTCCCAAAGGTAAACAGAAACCGAAGAAAAGGGGATATGTGTGATCATTATAACCAGCATTTTCACACATACGAATAGCTTTCTTTTGCAATTGTAATATGGTATTGCTGGCAGACACCGAGTTTGCCCATATCGTATGACCATAAGATATGTGTGGTAGGATGAGTGCATTATAAAGATAAATAAAATACCCCAAAATAAACAATGTTTGAGTTTACATAATATTCCAGCATTACAAGCAATAGGAGATGAAATATATTTCACAAGATCATTCCAACTGAGAGTTTCATTAATCATGATGCGAAAGAATTTAGTGGATGCTGTCCTCTCAAGAGGAATACCATATATTCAAAATACATTCACTATCACTACAAATCAGTTTCCTTGGATCTGTAATGCTTTTTGAAAGTTCAAAGATAAGATATCACTTTTGAACCACCGTGACAATTTTGGTAATTCATTTATAAAGATCTAATGAGACATTGCAAATTTGAGTTTGAGAGAAATATATTGGTGTCATCAGCAAAAATTACGTATTGTACATTGTAATAAGCTTGATGCATTTTAATAGGTAAACCATTAACATATAGCAAAGACAATATTGTCCAAAGTATTGACCCTTTTGGTACGCCACATTTGAACAACAATGTTTCCGAATTACAGAAATCAAAACGTGTAAATTGCCTTCGATCACTTAGAGAACTTGCGATCAGTTTCAGAGCAGTTCCTCTCATACCATAAAAATGTAGCTTTGATAATTAAATAGAATTGTCAAAAGTATCAAATGCCTAGCTTAAGTCCATGAAAATATCAATAACATGCTTTCGGTCAGCTAAGAAATTTGATACTTGATCATATACAGTGCCAAGTGCAAGTGCAAGTGCCAAGTCAGTCGAATGTAATTTCCTGAAATTATAAAGCTGAGCAAGGAGTTTTCCATTCAAAAACGACTTAACTCGTGGGGTCATCCGACGAGACCGACACTCACGAGTCATACAGCCCACGAGCTTGACAATGAATAAAGGTCCATGAGTCATACAGTCCATGAGTTCAACACTAGGTACAGACAGCCCACGAGATCGACATTTCAACACGGGGCTTTAAGTATTGGTCTCGTGTGCCTTGTTTGCTAGTGTCGAACTCATGGGCTGTAAACTCGTGCGTTGTATGACTCATGGGCTGTATGACTCATGGGCTGTATGACTCATGGGCTGTATGACTCGTGGGCTGTATGACTCATGGGCTGTATGACTCATGGGCTGTATGACTCGTGGGCTGTATGATTCGTGGGTGTCGAACTCGTAACGTGCACGCGAAAAATGCAGCGATCAGGTAAGTCACTGATTCAAGATAACCCCTAAGGATTTCATTGTCACATCATCAAGCAAACATTAGACTTGAGATATTCTCAGTGCCTTGTGCATTTGAATTTACATATCATTTAAGAACCAGCAGAAAGTAGCGCGTCAGCAGTTAGGTTGTCCTTTCCTTTGATGTGAATCACTTTCAGTCCATATGGCTGCAGAAATAGACTTCATCGAAAGGGTCTCTGGTTCTTACTGCGAAATCGCTCGAGAAAAGTGGACGAGTTGTGGTCTGTATATACAGTTACTTCACACGAGTTGTTCAGGTACACTTTGAAATGCTGAACTGCTAACACCAGACCCAAGCACTCCTTCTTTATGGTAGAATATCTTTACTTATGTCTGTTCAACTTCTTGGAGAAGTAGCTGACAGGTTTCAGGAGACCAGATTTGTCCTTTTGTAGGAGTACAGCTCCAACCCCTATATCGCTGGCATCCACGGCGAGCTGAAAAGGTGTCTCAAAGTTTGGCGCCTCCGGCACTGGATCCGACATCAGCACTGCTTTCAGTTTGTTGAATGATGTCTCACAGGCTCCTGACCAATCAAATTTGATCACTTTCTTGAGAGGTAAAAACCGCACATTCGAAGAAAACGGAGAAGCTTTTTCTTGCAGGAGTGGGGGGGGGGGGGGGGTGGGGGGGGGGGAGGGGAAATACAGGATAGCCTGAACTCTGGCACTACATGGAAACACGTACACGACCTCGACCTATCTATGACTCTGGCAATTGATCAAGCAATATCTCTGAATTACACATCACTTTGGAATTGCCTACCCTGGGAATCATTCCTGACTTCAAATCAACTTGAGGTATATACTCTTTTGCATCACTGGGTACATCCTGTACATGGACAGCAGCAACACAAGATGAGTCATTCATGCTTTTACCACCTGCATATTCTCCATGTGCTTCAATCAGAGCAGACTGACTGAAAATTGGCCCCGAATGAACAGGTTCATCCATACTCTTACTCATCTCGGCGAAAATGCATCGCTCAAAGTGACTTCAGTTGCATCGTCTCCTTTCGTGGTCGCTTTCTCTCTCATCCCCTGTGCCCTTGTCACTGTGCACGATGGAACAATACCTGGGATTTCCTCCTCCGAGGTTTCTGGGACTAAATCCCTGCCAGGTTTAGAACACACAGCTAGTGATGGCACTACCTTACCACCAGGCAAATAATTTCCCCCAAAAAGAGAGATACCTCTCATCGGCAAATTGTCGCCGATCCAGACACAAGCTGACTCTTCAACTCAATAAGGTACAAGAAACACCACAAGACACAAGATTCTTCTACCTCTCATCAGTCTCATCATCATCTTCATGCACTGGGTTTGGGTTGCTAGACTCTGACTCCTTCCATACACTCAACGTGACACTTTTACAAAACTACTTGATTCTGATTTCTCTTGAAAGTACAACAGTAGGGACAGTTCGTAACTTCTCATGCTTTACTACAGCATCAAATATTTCTGTCTTGCCAGTCAAATCTACTTCTAGCCTACTAACTACAGTCCTCAAATTGGCTTTGATCAGCCTTTTCAATCCGGTCACTGTCAAATCCTGACTAAGGAATTCTTCAACATCAAAATCGGCTACGAACTACTGTGTATATGGCTACGTAAGTAAATACGACCGTACAAAATGCACACCACAAAATCGAACGTCAAAACAAACGAAAAGCAATTACAACGAACACGAGTTGGTCGATCCGGGAGACCAAACAAATAGACTTAGTCACAAAACGTCACCTGCAACAATTTTGCAGAAAAGATGCATACAACCAACTCCAGGTCATAAAGTTTTCACCTTACCCTTAAAACGGAGGCAAATTACTATTACACCAAACGCCCCACCAAACGATTATCAAGCATACCAGTGACCACAAACGGGACTACAATCTACTCACCGCATCAAAATGCGTAGCTGGGACTATAAGCCAACGTCTCCGCAACGACGAATCCGTCGACAATAATTCAACTTGGGGATAAATGCGAGGGATTGTAAAACCCACTAATGTCAAAATCGACCACTAATGTCAAAACAACCACTAATGTCATAACACGTCGACGACAAATGTCATAACAACCACTAATGTCATAACACGTCGACGACAAATTAATGTCATAATAACCACTAATGTCATAACACGTCGACGACAAATGTCATAATGACCACTAATGTCATAACACGTCGACGACAAATGTCAAAATCGGATTAACCACTAATGTCATAACACGTCGACGACAAATGTCAAAATCTCCAAATTTTACTACAAATGTCATAACGCGTCACAGGGGCATATCCAGGAATTCCGTAAAGGGGAGGCGCCTTTACAAAATCAAAGGCTGGTGAGATCCTTCTCCCCCCCCCCCATTTTCTTATTTATATTTCTGTTACGTTAACAAAATATAGACAGGAGGCACCAGAGGGGGATGCGCCCCTCTCGATCCCCGATTGCGTCAACCGCAAATGTCAAAATTGGGTTAATCACAAATGTCATAACACGTCGACCACAAATGTCATAACGCGTCACAGGGGCGGATCCAGGAATTCCGTAAAGGGTAAGTGCCTTTACAAACTCAAAGGCCAGCGAAACCCCTCCCCTTTCTTTTTCTTTTTCTTTTTTCTTTCTTTTGTTTTAACAAAAACAGAGACGGGGAGGGGCCGCCGCACCCCCTCTAGATCCGCCACTGCGTCAACCACAAGTTAATGTCAAAACCCATCATTTGCATTACAGAGGCGGATCCAGGAATTCCGTAAAAGGGAGGAGCCTTTACAAAGTCAAAGGCTTCCACATTCCCTCCCCATTTTTCTTTTTATTTATGTTGTTAAAAAAAAATAGAAGAGGGGCACCATAAGGGGATGCGTACGTGCCCTCTCCATCCATGATTGCGTTAACCACAAATGTCAAAACTCATTGCTTGCATTACAGGGCCGGATCCAGGAATTCCGTAAAGGGGAGGCGCTTTTACAAAATCAAAGCTGCCGCACCCCTCCCCCCATTTTTCCCTTTTTAGTTTTATTGTTTTAACTAAAGAGAGAGAGAGAGAGAGAGAGGGGTGGGTACCAGAGGGGGATGCGCCCCCTTTTTGATCCGCGATTGCGTCAACCACAAATGTCAAAACTCATTGCTTGTAATACAGGGGCGGATCCAGGAATTACGTAAAGGGGGGGGGGCACCTTTACATAATTAAAGCTGCCGCACCCCACCCTCATTTTTCCCCTTTTTAGTTGTATTGTTTTAACTAAAGAGAGAGAGAGGGGGATGCGCCCCCTTCTCGATCCGCGATTGCGCAAACCACAAATGTCAAAACTCACTACTTGTAATACAGGGGCGGATCCAGGAATTACGTAAAGGGGGGGGGGCACCTTTACTAAAGCCTGGCGCATCTCCCCCCCCCATCTTTTTGTTATTATTTATGTTAATTTGAAGATTTTTTTTCTTTTTATTTGTGTTGGGTTGTTGGGTCTTTTTTAAAGAAAGGGGGCACATGAGAGGGATCCGCCCCTCACAATCCATGATTGCCTAAACCACAAACAGTCATAATTCCTGGATCCAGGAATTCCGTAAAGGGGAGGCGCCTTTACAAAATTAAAGCTGCCACACCCCTCCCCATTTTCTCCTTTTTAGTTTTATTGTTTTAACTGAAAGAGAGAGAGAGAGAGAGAAGGGGGGCACCAGAGAGGATGCGCCCCCTTCTCGATCCGCGATTGCGTCAACCACAAATGTCAAAACTTATTGCTTGTAAAACATGGGCGGATCCAGGAATTACGTAAGGGGGGGGGGGATGGTGGGGGCACCTTTACATAATAAAAGCCTGGCGCACCCCCCATCTTTTTGTTATTATTTATGTTGTTTTGAAGAAGAAAAAAAAAAGAGGGGGGGGGGGCACCAGAGGAGGATGCGCCCGTCTCGACCCCCCATTACCAGAGACTCCAACTCTCCCGTTTTCGACGGGAGATCTCCCGCCAAAAACCCGTTTTTGCAATATCTCCCGTTCTCCCGTTTGAGATTTAATTTCTCCCGCCCTGGCTCTTTGTCTCCCGTTGGAAAGGATTTCTTACATATTTCTATCGTATGTTGAAAAAATAAGCCTTAGATAGCACCAGAGAGCATCTTGAACCCTGGGAATTTCGAGCTTCGCACACATCAACTTTGAGTCTCCCGTTTGCTAGGGGTTTCAGGCGGGAGAATCTCCAGATCAGTAGGTACTTTGGGTTGGAGTCTCTGCATTACCTCAACCACAATGTCAAAACTCATTGCTTGCATTACAGGGGCGGATCCAGGAATTCCGTAAAGGGGAGGCGCCTTTACAAAATTAAAACATGCCGCTCCCCCCTATTTTTTTTTCATTTCATTTCTGTTGTTTTAACAACAACAAAAAATAGATAGGGGGCACCAGAGGGGGATGCTCCCCCTCTCGATACTCGATTGCGTCAACGACAAATGTCAAAACTCATTGCTTGCATTACAGGGGCCGCGGCGGAGGGTCCAGGAAGTCCGTAAAAATAAACAGAAATAAATAAGTTGTGGGGGTTACGCCAGCCTTTCATTTTGAAAAGACGTCTTTGCGGAATTCCTGGACCCGCCCCTTGTAATGCAAGCAATGAGTTTTGACATTTGTGGTTGACGCAATTGCGGATCGAGAGGGGACTCATACCTCTCTGGTGCCCCCTTTCTATCTTTTTTTTTTGTTGTTGTTAAAACACAGAAAAAAAATAGGGGTGCGGTACCTATTTTGTTGTTGTTGTTGTTGTTGTTGTTGTAAAATCAACACATATGAAATAAAAAAAAATAGGGGGTGGGGCAGGTTTTAATTTTGTAAAGGCGCCTCCCCTTTACGGAATTCCAGGATCCGCCCCTGTAATGCAAGCAATGAGCTTTGACATTTTGTGGTTGACGCAATGGCGGATCGAGACGGCGCATCCCCCCTCTGGTGCCCCCCTTAAAAAACAACATAAATAAAAAGAAAGACGTCTCCAAAACAACATAAATAATAACAAAAAGATGGGGGATGCGCCAGGCTTTAGTCAAGGTCCCCCCCCCCCTTTACGCAATTCCTGGATCCGCCCCTATATTACAAGCAATGAGTTTTGACATTTGTGGTTTACACAGTCGCGGATCGAGAATGGGCGCTCATCCCCCTCTGGTGCCCCCCCCCCCCTCTCTCTCTCTCTCTCTTTCTCTCTCTTTAGTTAAAACAATAAAACTCAAAAGGGGAAATATGGGGTGGGGTGCGGCAGCTTTAATTTTGTAAAGGCGCCTCCCCTTTACGGAAATCCTGGATCTGCCTCTGTAATGCAAGCAATGAGTTTTGACATTTGTGGTCGACGTAATCGCGGATCGAGACGGGCGCATCCCCCTCTGGTGCCCCCTTTCTTTTTTTTCCCCCTTCAAAACAACAATAATAATAACAAAAAGATGGGTGATGCCCCAGGCTTTAATTATGTAAAGGTGCCCTCCCCCCCCCCCTTTACGTAATTCCTGGATCCGCCCCTGTATTACAAGCAACGAGTTTTGACATTTGTGTTTGACGCAATCGCGGATCGAGAAGGGGCGCATCCTCTCTGGTGCCCCCTTCTCTCTCTCTCTCTCTCTCTCTCTTTCACTTAAAACAATAAAACTAAAAAGGGGAAAATGGGAAGGGGGTACGGCAGCTTTAATTTTGTTAAGGCGCCTCCCCTTTACGGAATTCCTGGATCCGCCCCAGTATGCAAGCAATGAGTTTTGACATTTGTGGTTAACGCAATCATGGATGGAGAGGGCACACATCCCCTTATGGTGCCCCCTTCTATTTTTTAACAACATAAATAAAAAGAAAAATATGGGGAGGGGGTGTGGAAGCCTTTGACTTTGTAAAGGCGCCTCCCTTTACGGAATTCCTGGATCCGTCACTGTAATGCAAATGATGGGTTTTGACATTGACGTGTGGTTGACGCAGTGGCCGATCTAGAGGGGGCGCTGCGGCCCCTCCTCGTCTCTGTTTTTGTTTAAAAAAAAAGAAAGAAAAAAGAAAAAGAAAGGGGAGGGGTTTTGCTGGCCTTTGCGTTTGTAAAGCACCTCCCCTTTACGGAATTCCTGGATCCGCCCCTGTGACGCGTTATGACATTGTGGTTTGTGGTCGACGTGTTATGACATATTTTGTGATTAACCCAATTTTGACATTTGCGGTTGACGCAATCGCGGATCGAGAGGGGGCGCATCCCTCTCTGGTGCCCTCTCTCTATATTTTTTGTAACAGAAATAAAAATGAGAAAATGGGGGGGGGGGGGTCTCGCCAGCCTTTGATTTTGTAAAGGCGCCTCCCCTTGACGGAATTCTTGGATATGCCCCTGTGACGCGTTATGACATTTGTAGTAAAATTTGGAAATTTTGACATTTGTCGTCGACGTGTTATGACATTTAATCCGATTTTGACACTTGTCGTCGACGTGTTATGACATTTGCAGTAAAAATGGAAATTTTGACATTTGTCGTCGACGTGTTATGACATTAGTGGTTAATCCGATTTTGACATTTGTCGTCGACGTGTTATGACATTAGTGGTCATTATGACATTTGTCGTCGACGTGTTATGACATTAGTGGTTATTATGACATTAATTTGTCGTCGACGTGTTATGACATTAGTGGTTAATCCGATTTTGACATTTGTCGTCGACGTGTTATGACATTAGTGGTCATTATGACATTTGTCGTCGACGTGTTATGACATTAGTGGTTATTATGACATTAATTTGTCGTCGACGTGTTATGACATTAGTGGTTGTTATGACATTTGTCGTCGACGTGTTATGACATTAGTGGTTGTTTTGACATTAGTGGTCGATTTTGACATTAGTGGGCTCTACAGGGATCACCGAAGTGATGCAGCTTTTTGAGTATGTAACAAACGCAAACAGCATTATCTTGTAAAATTGAACATCATTATGTACCGTCAGATTGTATCCTTTAGTTTATACGAATAATTCACTAACATTGTATTTTCTATGTTTATGGTATTTGCATATTTTCTTATTGTGAATTGGTTTATTTGTTTTGCAGCAAATTATTACTGTGTGTTATTCATGTTTTTAGTCTGTGTTTTATATATAAAAGATAGCACATAAATGCATTACGGTGGATCCTTCACCATTTCTCGTTTATCGGAAGAGACGGAGGCATCCACTATTTTCTTGCGTCAAAATTTGACAATTCAAGTTATCTGCCCGAAGTACAGTCATTATTACGGGTGATGATGATTATGATACCAGAGATCACAATCTGACAATAGTAACGGCATGATAATCAATTGCTTAAAAAGCATTTGCTTATATACACAGCGCATATTATCAGATAGATGACGTGTAACTAATGAGGTTTTATTGTGTGAAATAATGCAACTCATCAATGACAAAGAGCACGATTTCGATTTTTCCCAATCGGTTTCAGATGAAGTCCAACATCTGACCAAGAACAGAAGAACACCCATTAAAATGTGCATCAAATATTGCCGGATAGTCATTATCTGAATGATTTTCTTCTCCCATCCCATTACGTTGGATCTAGCAATGTCTAGGCAGATACACTTTATAACTCTCTTGAAGGCATAAGGTTTTTCAATTTAGTAGAGCAAACGCACTTTTTCAATTTTATTCTTTATTTATTTATTTTTTTTGGACAAAGGAACATATATTTTATTTCTGAGAAGAGGTGTTTCTAGATGGTCTGCAGTATTTTGGTGTGTCTCTACAGTGCAAAATTTCTCAGACCCCTTTAAAAAGAGTTTTGATATCAAATGTCTTCTAATCTGCCAAGGAAAAGATTTTGTTTACTTGCTTTGGGTAAAAATTCCTGTTCAACCATTTCATCGAAAGAAGTGTAGCATCCGCTCATGAAAGTATTAAAGAAATTATACCCTTGTGAAAATCAGCGCAGAGAAAGAGATAGAATGAAGATACCACGAGATAATGATGATGGTCTACACCCTTATAAAGTCGCTCAAAACGTAGTACAATGTATTCTCTTTGACATGGAGGTAACGTATTATTTGGTAAGATACAATTTCTCTTTAAAAAGGGTTAACAACTGTCAGTAACAGCGGGCATTACTCATGTATTTCTTTAGACTGCAAGATCAGATCCAAGGGCATCGGAAACATTGGAAAACATCAACGAACCAATGATTAATCTATGTCATAGTGCTCTGGTGACCAAACTTCTCTCTGGCTAGATTTTCTGCCAGTCAGAGAGGTAAAACGCCATTCATTTTCTTGTTTCTTGTCAACGTTTTTGTCAGTCCTTCCCAGAAAAGCATTTGCTGGTATCTTTCTTCGCTCCATTGGAAGTAGGGTTTATTTTTGCTGAGGAACAGTCTTACCAGATAGGGTAGTTGATTGTCTGGAATGTCCTCTCGAAAAACCATGACGATTTTTTCCAGTTGGACGTCGTTCATGTTCGCCACAGCCATTTTGAGCGTCATCAGATAGTTGGCATCATTGACGCAGGCGTTGCTGACGATCACCAGATTCTTAAAGCTGTTCTCAATGACCCGATCGATTGCGTCAAAGCGCATACTGCCCAAGGGCAAATCGTCGTCGCCGCACACGATCCTGTTGCGAAGGAAGTGTGGAAGATGCTCCTGGATAGCTAACAGAAACTCTTCAAGTACCCAGCCCTCGTCTTCATCGGGGAAGATAATGTTGAGGTCGTAACGATAATCTTGATGTTCGCGAGCGTCCTCTAACTCATAGTATCCAACGACAAGAAGCCTTAAATGAAAGCACTTGTAATTCAGCCACCACCGGTTTCGCCAGGCCAAAACTGAGCTAACAATGCACGATAATATCAGCGCACTTGCAGAAATGTAAACAGTCAGGTTTGGCCTACAGACCTTATCAGGAAAAAAATCTAAGATTGATTTCCCCACAAATTGTGAGACAGACTGCGGAGAGCAAATGGTTTTCTGGGGATTTCCCAATGTCAGATTGGCTTGACTGAGGAAACTTCTAAACCAAGAAAAGTTGCAAGTGCACGAAAGATGATTCTCAGATATATCAAAGTATTTCATTGGCAGAAAAGTGTTTTCTTCTATGCCAGTAAGCGCATTTCGAAGCATGGAAACCATGTGCAATTTGATGTTTTGCCTGAAGATGTCCTTTTCAAGGTTTCCATTCAGTTTATTTGTACCCAAATGCAAGAAGCGCAGAGAAGTTAAATACCGGAAGTGTTCAAAAGTAACAGATACGATATTGTTCTTATCGAGATATAGCTCATTTAGATATGATAAATTGGCAAATAATTGAGTGGGAAGGCTCGTAATTTCACATTTTGTGAGATGTAATTTTCTCAACTGGAAGAGGCCGTCGAATGTATTGGGTAACAAAATGCCAAGCGGGTTTCGATCTAAGCGAAGTACTTTAAGATGAGACAGAACAGCTAGTACTGGACCCTCAGTTATAACCAGGTTGACTGGGGTGAGGGCGGCAGACCTCAAATCTAGTGTGTGAAGCAAGTTCAGCCCATTAAATGACCGTGTTCCTATTCCACAACGGTTATGGGATAGATCAAGAAATGATAATCGTTGAAGATATTTGAAGGGGGCTGGTAATTGTTCTAGTAATCCCAGATAATTCAAATCTAAGTGGTCTAGGTTTTCCAGGCCGTAAAAAGCGGTGGAGGACATTTTGCGAATCGGGTTTGACGCGAGTGTGAGATATGTCAAATTAGATAGAAAAGAAAATGGACCTTCTACCACAGAAAATATGCGATTTTTTGACATGTTTAAAGTCTTTAGGTGGCCAACACGAAAAAATTCTCGAGGAATCTGCTCAATTTGATTTATAGACAAATCCAAGAAGGTCAAATGTTCGAGCTTCGCTGAAAGCTTAAAGTCCAAGAGAGAAATCTTGTTGTCGGACAATACCAGCGTGTGCAGATTTGGAACATGTTGCAGCACTGGTTCCGCGATTGTAGTCAGGAAATTTTCTGCCAGGTCCAGTATTTGTAGGGACCATAAACCGTCGAATGAGCGATTTTTTAAACTTCTTATCCTACATGATTTAAGATATAATGACGATAAAACATTGAAACCCTTAAACACTCCTTCTGATAGAATTGATAATCTGTTCCCTGTCAGATATAACATTGTTACGGGAGGAACTTGGAGAGTGGTGTTGAATTGGAAGCCGCTTATTCGGACAATCTTGCTACCTTGAAGATTCAGATAATCCAGTGAATCCATGCCAAGAAATGAATTGAACGTCAAATTTTCTAGATTATTTCTATCAAGATCCAACCTCCTTAATTCCTTCAAACGCTGAAATACGCCATATGGAATATATTCAATATTGTTTTTATACAACTTTAGTCGGGAGATGTTTGCCGTAGTTAACGGTGAAAAGTCATTTACGCTAATGCTGATGATGTTGTTCATCCCGAGGTACAGTATGTTGATCCTTGTTAGACGTCCTGTGAAGCGAAATTGGCTCCCAGAATTGCCATCGAAGTTTACCTTTGACGAGGATCGGAGTTTGTTTAGTGCTGCAAGGGGAATGGTCTTGAAATCATTATGAGCAAAATCAAGAAAAAAGAGATTCGGATTCATTGAAAATGTCCCTGCATCCAAATCGATAAGATGATTGTAACCCAGGATTAGTTCTTCTAGGCGCCGAAGTGGATAAAAAGCTTCCTTCATGATATGCTTTAGCTGGTTTCTCAACAGTTTCAATATTGTTACTGCAGGCACATCAACGAATGACTTATTGGAGAGGATTTCAAATTCGTTCATAGTCAGGTCGAGAACCGTTATGTCTGGCGGTAGATAAGACGGAACTTTCCGAAGGCCGCGATTGCCGCACGATGCAACAAAATCTTGGCCTTTGTGCTGGAGAGTGCAGAGATGGCTGGATGAATGCCTGACTGATTCTGTGGACAATGCACGGGATTCCGCGGGGCAGAAGAGAAGAATTGCGAGGAATCCTGCTAGAAATATAGAAGTCATTGTGAAGGCTTGGCGATCGAGTCCTTTGGTGCGTCGTGACATTTTGCTGATGGTGTAATACGGGACGTGGATAACAACATGTTCACGCCTCTATGCAACCTCCCCTTCGCTGCTCTGCCTGAAACAATGCAAAGAAAATGATATGGGGGAGAGAGGAACACGTTATAGCGCCATTCAATTAACCCTTCCTATACCAGTAATAGGTGAACGCGTTTAAGTGCGCAGTTTTTCTATTGGAACAAGAGGGCTGTTACGCTGAATGTATACCAGAAGATATCATGTTACGGGAGGTTAACTTGGCCTAGCGAACCATCATAACCACCAAAATACCCAGACTCTCAAACAAGGTGTTTGGTCGATCTCAGTCATCTTGTCGAACCCTTTATTTACATATTCCTCCGCGGAACAATAAAGTGCACAGAAATGATAATACAATGCATCTGTATCCATAACACTTCCCCCCTAAAAGAGTGCATTTAAAGTTTTAACACAAATGGACTCTATGTACGTTGGCACAATATCTTGGAACAACATTGTACATTCCTCTTCCAATTCAACCTTATAACTCCATGAGTTTACCATGGTTGCATCATTATTAGAACACATAAACAAAGTATGCTATGGTTATATCATCATCATAACCTGTGATAAAACATGTACGACTTTAGTACCATTCAACGTGTACCAATTTAACACTCTCGTGAGTTACTGCTGCTTGTGAGTGACAGCATACTGGAATTGCATGTAGTTGTGAAACACTGAATACTGCAATATTAACTTTCTCAACATCTTAACCTTTATGCAATCATGTCATGTATACAAACAATACACGTTGTACCAAAATCAGATGGTTTCCTCATTAGAACATACATATAAGTCAATTTACACTGTCATAATGATTAACCTGTGTACGAAGATCATAAGCACGTCATCTCTTCCACGAACAACTGCATATAATCCAACTGATGTAATCATATACATCATATTACCTACAACTAAAACATCATATTCCATGATATGTGACTTACATATACCTGTACACGTTGTGTCAGCATCTATTGAAATGTCAAGATATCAACAAATGTCATATATCCTACTTATGTTTCTGAAAACTGTCCTGTCAACATACAAAACACCAGAAGTATGACCTGCCTGACAAAACATCAAATGAACCTGAATGAGATATACTTGATGATAACCTGTGTCTACACCTAAACTTAATAAGTGAGTGTATACCTGCCTGTATACATCCTGGTATAACACAGTCAGCTTAAATACATGCCTGTTGGTATGTTGGATCAACTCTGAAATACTGAACACCTTTGCCAAGGCTGTGATTGAGCTATAATAACGAGCAAAAGCTTTGTACATGTATAACTATTTAATTTCTGTACCTAATACAGTATACAATGTACATGCTAATTAAATCCAAAAAGCAACATCCAATAAACTTAGGATATGTGCCACAACAAATTTAACCAACACCTGTACATGCACAAGTATGAAACTTCAAGTACCTGAACTGTACCTACATTACTTGATACACCACATTCTCTATACAAACAGCGACACTACCTGTTTGAAATCATTTTACCAACAACTCACATTCTTGACAACTGTTGATGGCTAGTGTAACTTAAAACAGCCTTCATATCTTCTTTTGGAGAGTGACTCAAAACACAAATATAGCTTGCTGTGTTTCCTTATTAACACAAACATGTCTGAAAATACTTCCATGCTGTTATTTACACATTCAAAGTGCCATTCATGCTGTTGGCATCACAATTATAGTGTATGCAAGATGCATACATGTACCACTTGTACATATACATGATGTACACACACTGTCCTGTGTACTTGCAAAACAAAATTACACCTGTTGAAAGTGTTACAAACATAAAATACATTTGCACAAATGTTGCATCTGGCAACAAGACAAAATACTGAGATGTCTCAATTAAGCACGAGAAAGTGTGTCCGCGACAATGTTTTCCTTTCCGCGAATGTGCTTAATGTCAAGGTTATACTCCTGTAGGATTAAACTCCATCGCATCAGTCTCTGGTTTTTGTTTCTCATTCTGTTGACGAATGTCAGTGGGTTGTGATCAGTCCACACAACAATCGGTTGAGTTGTGCTGCCCACGTAGACATCAAAATGGCTGAGCGAAAGAATTAACGCTAGGGTCTCCTTCTCAACGGTAGAATACTTCCGCTGGTGCGCGTTGAACTTCTTTGAGAAGTAGCAGACCGGTCTGTCCACCCCATCGTCATCAGCTTGCATCAGCACGGCGCCTGCTCCGACATCGCTGGCATCGACAGCTAGGCTGAAGCCTTTCTTGAAGTCCGGCGCTGCCAACACAGGACCACTCGACAGGATCGCCTTCACTTGGTCAAACGCAGACTGGCATGCGGCTGACCACTGGAACTTCACGTTCTTCCGCAGGAGATCAGTCAAGGGTGCCACAACATCCGAGAAGTTATGGCAAAAGCGTCGGTAGTATCCAGCCATTCCGATGAATCTCATCAGCTCCTTCCTCGTCTTGGGAACAGGGACATCTTGGACTGCTCCTACCACATACATGACTGGCTTCGCACTTTCACCTGCACTTCTCTCAACATACTTCTTCAACATGTTGATGTGACACAACCGTTTCTTTTTCTTCCTGTCTGGCGTCTGAATGATGTAATTCACATCACTCAATCTCTCCTCCACGACATAGGGACCAGAGAAGCGAGCACACAGAGGATTACCAGGAATGGGGAGCAATATCAATACCTTTTCACCGGGACTGAACATCCTTTCCCTGGACCTCTTATCAAACAACTGTTTCATGTTCTTTTGACTGTTTCTCAAATGTCCAGCTGCAAATTCACGTGCACGAGTCAGCCTACCACGGAACGTGGTCACGTAGTTCAACAAACCAGGTGACTCATCCTCACCCAACAGCTTCTCTCTCAAGACCTTCAGTGGACCACGAACCTCGTGTCCAAACACTAACTCAAAGGGACTAAATCCTAAGGACTCTTGCACAGACTCTCGCACCGAGAAAAGCAACAACGGCAAGCCTTCATCCCAGTCCTTCTCGACCTCAAAGCAGTATGTTCTCATCATGTTCTTCAGCGTCTGATGAAAACGCTCCAGAGCGCCTTGACTCTGTGGATGATAGGCACTCGAGGTAACACATTTGATACCCAACTCACGCATCACGCTGAAATATCTTTGAAGTGAAGTTGGAACCCTCGTCTGATTGCACCACCTTTGGCAAGCCAACAGTTGTGAAGTACTTCACTAACGCCTTGCTAACGTTCTGTGCAGTGATACGCCGAAGTGGCACAGCTTCTGGAAATCTCGTAGAAGCGCACATCATAGTGAGCAAGTACTCATGTCCAGCCTTTGTCTTTGGCAAAGGACCAACACAGTCTATGATAACTGTGCTAAACGGCTCATCAAATGCTGGTATGGGCTTTAGGGGAGCAGGAGGAATCTTCTGATTAGGTTTCCCCACCACTTGACAAACATGGCAAGTTCTACAGAAATCTGAAACATCCCGTCTCAAGCCAGGCCAAAAGAAATGTTTCAAAATCTTGTCAACTGTCTTATTGACTCCAAGATGACCACCAAGAGCTGACTCATGAGACACACTCAAGATATGTTTACGAAATACTCTTGGAATGACAATTTGGTGAACTTCTCGCCATTCTTCATCACTAGAAGAGTCAACTGGCATCCACTTCCTCATCAACACATCTCCTTTCATATAGTAGCAAGTCCTTTCACTCAGTGCTTCTTCTTCAGCAAGAGCACTATCACACAATGCTACCAACTGTGGATCATTCTTCTGTGCATCAATCAAAGAGCTCTTGTTCAACCCAATCTCATTTTCATCTACACGCTGAGACTCATCTCCTATCTGTTGTGATTTTGACGCTGCGTTTCTACTTACTTCTACATCATCCATCTGACAGAAGAAACTCCCTTCTAGACCGATATCCCCTGGACTAGCCTTCATTTCAGACTCCTCTGATTTTCTACACATGGAACGTGTGACTACACAAGCTGGGAAAACTTCAGGGAATTCCTGAACCAATGCAGCTGTCTCATTTCCTTCTTTATCCAAAGGGACTGCACTGACCACTGGAATAGTCACTTTGTCTCCTGCAAGATCATTGCCTAATATCAATGCTACACCATCCATAGGAAGTGACTTCCTAACACCAAGGCTCACCCTTCCTGAAACTAGGCCTGACTGCAAATCGACTGTGTGAAGAGGGGCCTCAACGTAACCTCCTTCTACTCCTTGTAACAGTACACTTGTGCCTGTGGACGACGTTTGCCCAAAAGGTAAAACACTGTCAAGAATCAATGACTGGGATGCACCAGTATCTCGCAGGATGGTAACCTTTCTAGCTTCATCACAACCTACCAATGACACATAGCCTACAGAAGTGAATGGTTCATACTGAGACTTAATCTTGTCTTGATCAGCTGACTTAATCACACTCTGAACTTGTTCACACCAATCACCTGTCGATTCAACTGAACGACTCACCAATCCATTTGGATGAGACTTCTTTTCTTTGTCTTTTTCCTGTTTTTTCTTGTTCAGAACGGGACAATTAGACTTCACATGCCCTGGTTGCCTACAATGGAAACACACAATAGGCTTCTCAGTGTTCCTACCTTTCTTGTCAGTCTCATTTTCTACCACTAGACCAGCTTTCACCTCTGTCTTACTGCTAGAATTTGTCTTGCCAACACTTAGACGATTAGGAGCTGCATATTTGCTTCCTACATACCTGTTTCCATGACTACGGGACAGAGTATACTCGTCAGCCATTGTACTAGCTACCGACAAAGTTTTCACCTTTTGTTCCTCAATATGTGTACGCACCTCTTGAGGTAGTGAACTCTTAAACTCCTCTAGTAGCACAAGTTCCCGCAAATCTTCAACAGTAGCCACGCCTACTGATTGCAGCCAACGAGTGAAGGCAATTTCCTTCACTTTTGCAAACTCTCTGAATGACTGTGACTCAAGTTTTCTACTATTCCTGAATTTTTGTCTGTACGCTTCAGGAACCAAGGCGTACGCGTTCAGAATTGCCTTTTTTACTGTTGCGTAATGCTGAGCCTCTTCGCGCGACAGTGAAGCATAAGCATCACATGCCTTTCCCTTTAACTTAGTCTGCAGAAGATGAGGCCATTTTTCTTTCGGCCATTCCATGCTATCCGCCACTTGTTCGAAGTGCAGGAAATATCTATCCACATCTCCTTCATCGAACTCAGGGACCATTCTGACATTTTTGGCGATATCAAAATGCCCACCACTAACGCTTACACCATACTCTCTCTCACCGACTTGACGGGCCCTTTCAAGAGAAACCCTCTCTCTCTCTAACTCAATTCTCGCTTTCTCAAGTTCAAGCTCTTTCAGACGTACTTCTACACTCCCTTGCACATCACCAGGGGGACTACCTGATATGCTACGCAATGCCTGGAGGGGAAATACTTCTTCATCTACAAGAAATTTGATTGTGTGCTGTGTAATCTCTGACTTTTTCATTGTACTCTTCACAGCAGGAACCTTGTAGTTTTCTGCAACACGCAACAAATCAACCTTTTTCAAGGTTAGCAACTCCTCAACTGTGGGTGAATCCACAAACTTCTCAATGGAAAACTCTTGATTTTTCTCCATTCTGCACCAGTAATGTACAATTAGTAGTGCTACAAGAAAACCTGACTATCACCAGCCAGCCAGCTGAAAAAAAAACACCTTTTTCAACTGAAGAAAACCAGTCGCACTATAAACAATAACCCGTATGCTATACCACACACGACCCGACTGGGAATAACCCGTATGCTACACCACATACGAACCGACTTGAAATAACCCGTGTGCTCAACCACACACGAACAACAATGGCATTACCTGTGCGCTAAACCACACACAAACCACCGTGGAATAACCCGTGTGCTATACCACACACGAACAACCGTGAAACCACCTGTATGCTAAACCACATACAAACCACCGTGGAATAACCCGTGTGCTAAACCACACACGAACCACCGTGAAATCACCTGTATGCTAAACCACATACAGCTGTACAAACCGCCGTGGAATAACCCGTATGCTTAACCACATACGAACCGCCGTAGAATAACCCGTATGCTGAACCACACACGAACCACCACGTACGGGACCAACGACCAACGTTTGACCAACGTTTCCACGCAGACACTACACACACGCAGCGTATAACCGGACTAAACCATCCTCAACACTACGCACGTGCCAAATTAACCCTTTCGATCCCGAAAGAAATACGAACGTGTGCTTCCCTCAGGCAGACACAGAAAGACGACCGATTTACATCAAAATGTATAACATATCACTCCGCGTCCACACACACACACACTACGCCATAAACGCATCATGCTTGCTCAAATCGTAACACCTGCACATACAGTAAACTGTAACAATCACGATGCAAACTACATACAATACTGTACGTAGTTGCGCGACGCGACGTAAACTGTATCGCGATCGCCCATGTCCAAGATAGCATAGAGTGCTACACCACGCTACTCACCGAAATTCATCGGCCCAGCGAAAACGAAAAAACACTCCTGGGATCATTTCAAGCCCGACCAAATCACCTAAAAGTCCGCAGAAACCCTGCCGAACTCCTGTGACGTGCCCCCAATTTGTTACGGAGGTTAACTTGGCCTAGCGAACCATCATAACCACCAAAATACCCAGACTCTCAAACAAGGTGTTTGGTCGATCTCAGTCATCTTGTCGAACTCTTTATTTACATATTCCTCCGCGGAACAGTAAAGTGCACAGAAATGATAATACAATGCATCTGTATCCATAACACTTCCCCCCTAAAAAAGTGCATTTAAAGTTTTAACACAAATGGACTCTATGTACGTTGGCACAATATCTTGGAACAACATTGTACATTCCTCTTCCAATTCAACCTTATAACTCCATGAGTTTGTTCCGGGAGGTTAACTTGGCCTAGCGAACCATCATAACCACCAAAATACCCAGACTCTCAAACAAGGTGTTTGGTCGATCTCAGTCATCTTGTCGAACTCTTTATTTACATATTCCTCCGCGGAACAATAAAGTGCACAGAAATGATAATACAATGCATCTGTATCCATAACAATCAGCAGAAAATTTGTTATAGCGTGTAAAATGTGCGCAGTACTGGTGTCATTTAAGTTGTACTGTGACATTAAATGCAAGACATGGAGAACTCAAAACGGTAATTAATCATGTGAAATGTAATATGATAAATATCATTTTGTGGTCAACATGCCGTAAGAAGTGAGCACAACAAAAATGATTTGATGCAAAGGATAACCGTCAACCCCCCCCCCCCCCTCCGTAACACAACATTGTGAATTCTATGCAAGTTGGGCGTGAGAATGATATGATCTTTTCGCAAAAGCATTTAAACTTTATAAATTCCAAAACTTTCTTATCTGTATGCAGTGTTAGTGAAATTTCTACCATTCTGTCTACTTGATTCATACTCCACTAGTCAAAGTAAACTTGAACACAAGGTGGAATTGTAAATGATGAGTACGTGATATTTTTTTTGTGTAAATATTTACAGGTATTATAACGTCATCTTTGATGACGCACTCTCTACAGTGTATATCACTTGCTTCACATCACTTTACTAAAAACACTGTAATGACAATTCGTGTTCAAGTTGGCTTGTATGAGTAAAATCGAGATTGATAAAAGTTTCACTGGAATCAGATACGACAACATAATATGAAATTTAGGTTTTACGTGTGGCTGCGCGGTTAACGCCAGTGCTGCGTGAAAAAAAAAAAAATGTAGGGGTATATTTATATTATCCATTGTTAACGTGTTTTTAGGGAGGTGAAATCCTCACAGCAATGTTACCTTTTGTACCCATTTTTCAAAAATTGTAAGAAAATATGATTGTGCCAAATTTGTTTACTATACAGTATGTCCCAAAAAAATTACAACTTGACCCTCCGCAATGATATCTTTAAAAATAGTGAATCAATCTAAATACAAATTCAGGGTATGAAACTATAACTCATTGCCCACATCTTATCGAAAACCCTATTCGATTTGCTTCAGTGGTCAAATAGAAATGAGGAATTTTGTACAGGATGTCGGGAATCTCTTTTGTCCAAATTCTGTCTGTTATTCACACACAAGAGCATTGAATTGCTAAAATTGGAAGAATCAGACTCATGACATGCTTTACAACAATCTACATTTCTCTGTGACCGCTTAACCAAATTGAATGGGGTTTTCTGCAAAATAGAGCTAAGATGTTATATTCTAAGACCCTGAAGTAGAACCTAGACAGGTTGATCATATTATTTGGTGTTATCAATTCGAAAATCTGATTGTAATTTTGGGGGCGACTTACTGCAGATGTCCCCCAAAATAATTACAATCAGATTTTCGCATTGATAACGCCCAATATGATTATTTTTTAAATGCTACTTCAGGGTCTTAAAATATAACATTTTAGCTCTATTTTGCAGAAATCCCCATTCGAATTGGTTAAGCGGTCACAGAGAAATGTGGATTGTTGTAAAGCATGTCATGAATCGGAGTTTAGCATTTCGATATATTTGAGAACACATGTTGAGCCCGCATTTAACACTCTCACATTTGACACTTCACAACAGTTTGCTAACTTTGCTTGTTTGATGGACCACATACCTGTATCTATAAATCTATAAATAGTGCTTTCGGGACATCAGCGAGGTATTCAAGTAAAGATTGTTAATCAATAAAAAGAAAAATGTCTGATGCAGCCAGCCGGACACATTGCTTAGATTATTTGAATGCCTTCACTTTGTGCATGGGATCAGGTCTTTCTACTCGCAAAACCGTTGTGTCCTTTTAGAGCAATCCCATTTTATATTCAAGTGTGTGGTAACAGTTTAATAGACTGGTAAAAAACCAACAGAGAGGTAGAGGATCTATCAATTTTTTTACACGTCCCAAAATTTCGGTATTTGTGGCAACCACATACTTGAGTAGGATGACGAGGTGGTGGTGCCTTGGAAGCTCCAAGTAATCGCGAATCTTTAATAGAAAAGTTCATTAATAAAATATCGCGGCTATTATGAATTTTGTAGAACATCATTGCATCATTAGATCAGATCACAGTAGCCTCGTGTTCCCTTTGAAAAACACATATCGAAAAAAGTTTCAACTTTGAAAAAAAAAAACGTCCACGTTTCATAAATTTACATATTCACACCTTTACACAGCACGGGAAAACAATATGAAAACTAGAAAATAATCATATTAGTAGAAAAGAAAACAATATAACTTCCTGAGGTGTACACGAAATAAAAGCAAACGTAACAATCCATTTAAGATCTTTGTTCCCCTATTGCATGTATTGGGTCACCAAGAGATAAATTTGGTGTCCAGACACCAATTTTTTGTGTCCTCGGGCCACCGGGCCACTAAAAACACCGCAGGAGCCCCAAAATCGGACTTTTAACTTAATTGGATAAAAAAAAAATGGATTATTAAGTCCAATTTTTAGGCTCCTTTATATGACTGTTTTTACATATATATATATATATATATATATATATATATATATATATATATATATATATATATATATATAATGATACATATGCATGTACATGCATATATATATATACATATGTATGTAAATATATATATATATATATATATATATATATATATATATATATATATATAATACCATCTACCACGTAGCCTGTACAATTTTCTGATTCACCGATACATTTTTTTATTCATGATGACATCCTGTTACAATCATACATGTAGAACAATGATATAATGAACTACTAACAACTACTATTAATAATCAACGATTAGGTATTGCTTACCTGCTTACCTGGAGAACCAATCTCTATTTCCCAGCGTGAAGATGTGTCAAAAGAAATTCTTAGGGCGAGACTTCCTGTCTCAGGATTTACCTAGCGAGTAGTTAGAGTTTATTCACTACACCTTTACAAGTCACAATGAATGCCTACCTTCTGGTGTCCCTCTGAATATAAGGGGAAAAAGTGAATAATGCCCTTTGCTGATGGATTCTGATAGACATTAGCTGCAAGCTACTGGTGACAGTCTTCTCATTTTTATCTTTCACTTCTGTAAACCTGCGTCGGTGAAAGCATGGACTCCTATAACGCCAGTCCATTAACTCTTCCACGACAAGCTCTGCCAACGTGCCATAGACATTGCATCCTTTCACGCTGATGATGGTAACTCATGAGCTCACTAGCGGCAATTTGATTCCTCTCCGTTACCGGAAGGCACCTCCTCCTTTCTTGCGATTGGTTCTCATTGGTTCTCATCGAAAGCAACAGCATTGATCACTTTTCAATAGCTGTGTCGTCATGAGGACAAAAACCCAACACAATGCCCTCTGAGGTATCAAAGTCATAAGATATCAAGATAAAGATAATCATTGATATCAGGATATCAATTCGCGAGCTTCTTTGTGCAAAGTACTTCTAAAAAGGCATTTATTCTAATACTCAAGTACTGTGTGTCGCTTGTGTGTTGACTATGTAATTCTGCGTGGACTCTATTTCTTTCAATCACTTCCTTCTCGTCCATTTGTTGCTACTCCCTACTTCCCATGTCCCATATAAAGATATAAAATACAGGTAGTGCAAGATCGGAACTCCTAAAAGAACAGATGTTTGAATATTTGTTTTATTGTTGCTGTTGTTGTTGTTGATGATTTAAAAAAAAAATGACTGCCCCTAAATCATGCGATGGACAATGGTGTGTATATGATGGGTGTATATATATATATATATATATATATATATATATATATGTACATATATGTCATAAACATATTCATATTTATATTTATGTTACATACATACATACATGCAGACACATGTGTTATTTGTGTATAATCTACTAGTATTTCACTCCTATCCCCGCATCTAGCACGTATTCAATGCTCGACACGAGGTGACGAAAAGTGTTAAAGGGATGGTATAGTTTTGGTTGAGACCTAATTTGAGGTTTTCTAACATCTTTTTTTGGTGAGATAATGAGAAACCTCATATAAAAATATGAAAGAGCATGTAATTCCATGAGGGATTCAACGTTTATTTGATGAAAATTTGTTTTTGAAATGGCCGAGATATCCAAAACAGAGCGATTCTGATAATGTGTGGGACCCATATTTTATTACGATCGCTTTGTTTTACTTTGTTTTTGGATGTTTCAGTCACTCCAAACCCGATTTTCATCAAATAAACTTTGAATTCCTCTTAAAATGGTATGCTCTGTACTATTTCAAGTGTTTTCTTTGTATCTCGCAAAAAGTTAAAAGCCCAATTCTCATCTCCACCAATACTATACCATCCCTTTAATGTGTCACACTTTTAAGGAGTATAAACAGTTTGATTGAAAAATGGGTTAAACACCATGACATCACGAGGAATATTCTTGAATTTATGATTCAGAAAATCCCAAATTTCATTAACATCTTTTAAAGCAGATTTAATCCCAAATATCTCAACTTAAAGGACAAGTTCACCTTCATAGACTTGTGGGTTGAGTGAATACAACAATATTAGTAGAACACATCAGTGAGATTTTGAGCAAAATCGGACAATCCGTTAAAAAGTTATGAATTTTTGAAGTTTCTGCTCAGTCACGGCTGGATGAAAAGACTACTATAGCTTGTGATGTCACATGAGTACAACGATATAAGGAAAGAATAAAGAAAATTCAACATATTTCCATTTTTTTCTCGCATAACAAAAGAACACTCGACTTCTCTCTTTCAGAAGGCAGGGGGAATAATATTACCCTTAACATACGTCAGTAGCAAGTCGAAGAAATGAGCTTTTTATTAAAAAAGAAAAGTTTTGTGAAATTCTCTTTTTATTTTCCTTATATAGTTGTACGCATGTGATATCATACACTGTGGTAGTCTTCTCATCCAGCAGTGACTGCGCAGATACTTTAAAAATTCATAACTTTTGAACGGATTGTCCAATTTTCCTCAAACTTTCACTGATGTGTTCTACTAATATTGCTACATTCTCTCAATCCTTATGTTAATGAATGTCCTTTAATGAAGAACGGGGAATGGAGTGACCTCATTTTATGCTCACACTCTTCATCTATTTAGTACAGCATAGTGACAGTAGGCTACATACAATAATTATATTTCACAAATAAAAACAAACACACAACAAAATACAGACAAATGGTTAACCCTTACTGCGTCAGCTTCAGACTTTTGAGTTCAACTGCACGTCAAAAACAAAACACAAAGAAGAAAACATACACACATGCGCGCGCACTCACACGAAGCAAACAAACACACACTATACCCGAAGACAGACACATGAGTAAGCGAATAACGTAGTGTACAAGAACCAAGTGGTTATAGCAAATAATTTTATGTAGACTTTATACATGTTCATATCGACAACACTATTTGATATAATAATTTCACAAGATGACAAAATGTGAACGCACAAAGGCTTAGCATCACATACGAGAAGAAGATGTGCACCACAAATGAAATATATCTATACAAAATGACGGTATACATACTGGTTTCCTGTAAAAAACTGTGAAATGTCCCTCAATCAGAATGTATTGTATTCTTAAGGCATATAACTTACCAGAAAAAAAAAGTACAGGAAAGTCTTAACCTGAATTCACAGCAGAACATGTGTTCTGACATTTTTTTTTTTTTTTTTTTTTTAATATTCAACCGTTCCTAAATCCTGAACAGTATACTATAATGATAGCAATCGTGGCAATGGGTGATTTCAAGTTCGGTGCTAGTGCTAGTGCTAGTGCTATAGCGCTGAACTTGAAATCACCCGATGTTTAACACAATATGTGTTGAGAAGTGTAAGTTTGTTGCCACGTCTAAGTTTAATAGGGACAAAAAAAAAATCAGTTGTATATTATTGACTACACTTAGATAAGAACATAATTGCCTGCTATCAATGAAAGGTAACTAGACTTTTATTCTTGCTTTCACACAAAATCTTATGTGAAAAGCACATCGGGTTCTACATTCAGTACAGCATCATATTGTGTTGTGCTCTGCGTGTTTTGTTCATAGGCACCTATAGTACAACATTTCAACGACAAATTTTAAATTTTACATGGAAAAACAAAGAAAATCAAAGTCAGTACTTAAAATTGTTATTGCGTCGGTTCCATATTAAACACAACTGAACAGATTAAATCAATGCTTTATATGCACAATGCGGCTTCCATTTAAGGAGCATTCCATTTATGGAGTCCATGCGCACACACAATATTCACAACGCAAACACACATCGGTGACATACAACGCGGTATTACATTTATAAGGAATAATTATATTCATATATTTGTACGCTACACGGAACATTCAAAGACAGTAATCGCATTACATTGACGAGTTGTAAGAAGTAAACAAACTTGAAAGACTGTTTCAGTTAGATTAACCTATTATCTCATCGTTTTATCTATCCTCAAACTACTAAACGGGTTGTTATTCTGATGCCCAGAGTAATTTATTTATCAGCTCGTCATTTTGGAGAGAACTTCAAAATAATGTATTCACAGTAAAGGGAGGGTGACGGTCTAACGAATGAATAATGTCTTGCCTAATTTCTTGGCAACTTTATGCCATTCACCAGTTTACTATATGAGCTAACAGGAGTGCATGATAGACGGGGGGATTTATTCTTATACTCGGAAGGAAAGTATCAAGGATAGTGGACATTAGGAAATAAGACTTTACATTAAATGTAGTCCCGAAAACTTTGATTTAAGAGGTCATACTTGTATCACGACTTTACATACGTACATTTTGTTCCATTTCAAGGGATAATCTTTATTACCGATCAGTAACACTTTTCGCATTCTATACAGTGTACAACATTTTTCACACACACAGAAGAAAATAAGGAGATCATTAATTTGATCAAGTTGGCGTCCTTAAACGCCCATTGTTTCAGCGGCTAAAAGAAAAAAAAAATCCCCATAACAAACAACAATTACAATCACTCGAAGTGACATTGCATTTCTTGTCTTCGTTATGAACTCTATAGAAAATCGAAATGCAATTAAATGGTTACCATACACACTCAACGAATCATTCTGAAATATTATACATATTCAAAGCTGCAACGTTCTCATAGCAGCTCGGCATGCTATTTCATCGATGCTACGACAGCCTATATGCATAACACTTATAATAAATATTCATGAGTTTTGTAAGCCTTTTATGGACCATGATCAAATACACCACATGTGTCGCCTTTACGATGATTATATTTCGCAAACTACACAAAATGAGTAATCGTACACAAATGGCAGCAGCAGGCTCGCGCGGGTGCGTTTCTGATAACATTGGTGTTGTTTGTTTTTTCTTTAAGAATTAAGTTTGTATTCTGTTGTCCAACAAGTCGTGGGTCTTATGCACTGAGCTACCACAGCGCGTAAATGTACTAAAAGACTCCTTCAAAAAAAAAAAAAAAAAAAAAGAAGAAAAGAAAATAACATGTATCCGACATGTACATTAATGTAGTAATTATTATCCTTACTGTTCCTTTAGTAACTACAATAAATGTGAGGCACAATGAGGTAAAATCCTCATGAAAAGGCACCAAATCTTATTTTCTCTCTCTAAAAAAGATGAAATGTATGACGTAACCAAACGTCTTCACATTTGTAGACATCATATCACAATGACCCAGACTTTCTTTTTGGTCTGTCTCTAAGCAGAAATAATCACACACAAAAAGAGTCAAAATCATCCTTGCTAGACTCGACTTTTCATCCTCACTGACTTACAAGACACACACAATTGTCAATTACCCCTGCTCACGTAAAGTGAATCCCAGAAAAAAGGCACATTTGTAGTTACTATTGCTGTAATGGGAATATGAATATCTTCTGAATCCATTCTTGACTTTCTGCGTCATGAATACGTTGCATGCTTTTCAGCTGACGATGAGGGCAGCATTGATATGATTATATTGGCAGTGAGGACGAATAAACAAATAAGAAAAAAAAAACAACAACGTATTCAGTTGAGGGACAAGTTTATAATGTTTGATATGATCAAACAGATTGCAAACACTAAATCTGCTTATCTGAAAGTGCATGCTGTATCAAACAAGTTTGCTGACTAGATGTAGGTGGAAGAGCGAATGCTCGTGAAACGTCCTAACGGTCTATTTCTTTGTGTGTGTCTGTTTGTTGTTGCTGTTTCTTTTCTTTGCTTCGAGGATTACGAAATTATGATTCTGATAATCTTGATAAGCATCAGCCAGACCTTTGTTTCTAACAACAACACACACAGATTATAACACATTCTACACCCACGCTGTAGACAAGCTTAGCTGACAATTCCTCCGGCTGAGCCCCAGGCCGAAGTGACAATCACACACGTGGATGAGGCACGGTTCTAAAGCTGTTTAAACAAGCTATTACTGGAGCATCCTTCAAAGTCCTGGGCGCTTATGGCGTGTAGGGAATCGTCCTCGTTGGCTATTAGCAGCTTTTATGCTTGATGAATTCCAACAAATCCATTCAGATGACTGGTGATGAGCGCGATGGTTATTTACAATGTTGAAAAAAAAAATTCTGTCACCATTCTCAAATGATGGGTACCATTTGAGAAACATAGAACCAAGTAAGGTAGCGTTTCAAGTGGTTGATTTGCCTGTTGAAGTTGATGTCTGGGAATATTTTTAATATAACATCACATAATCCAAGGCCTTCTAGGAAAGCGGGAAAGCTAAGATATTCTGTTCAATTTTTGAACTCTAGATCACTTTGTTTTTCGAACGATTGACCTAACTATCAAATAAAGTTTCCTTGCTTTTCGTTGATGTGGTGATTAATATTTGTATGTTTCCCCTCTCTCAAACCATTGTTATTAGGTTTTTCCGTACTGCAGATACTTTTAAGAAGGAATATCTGAAATTTGTGATGTCTTGTGCGTTATAACCATACTGTGGTTGTAAAGTGATAAAGCATACAGTTGGAGTTATTCTCTTTTTCTTTTGGAAATCATTGGTGGTGTCCTAGAGCAACTGAATGCTTGGCAGAACACGTATGAATAAATGACATCTACGGAACAGTAATTATACCGCAAAGCGAAGAGTGAGCTTTTGCACTTAAGGAGACACTGTCAATCATGTTTATGCCTGACTTCCTCCTATACGTTGCGGGAAGTAAGTTGTGTACTGGGAAATGTAGACCCTGTCTATTAAGTTCAACTCGTAGTTCGTACTTCACTAGTGACCCGTGTGAATACAATGCCGATAATTTGTTGAGGTTGTGGCTTTGAGACAGTTATCAAGATTTAAACGAAACGAACTCGTGTGTCGTGTCCTGCGCGTGGATTCTAGAATAGGGAGAACATTATGTGCGGGACTGTTGTTGAACTCCTTGAGGAGAAATACAAGGGAGAACTTGTTTTGCGTCGATCGAATCAATTTCAGACATGAAAGGATATCATCAGTCTGGGCAATGTAGCTTGAAAAATCCATCTGTGCTTGCATAGAGATCGACGAACCGTCTAAACGGTATTTCTCTAATAGTACTGCACGGCCGTCCTTCGGCGTTATCTATATACAACTCGTTTAAATTCGCTGGCCCCCAATGACTCGAACGTAAGCATTTCAAGTCGATTGTACCAAAGTGAATACTTTCTTTTCTCAAGAGAAAGCCCTTTAAGCTCACATACAATCACTACTACTCATACCATTAAATGATATATCTCTATATCTGGAATTACATTTGGAAAAAAAAGAATAGAAGTCCATTCTAGGGCCGTAGATCAGTATGGTATCTATCAAATTCTATGACATTTTGATTGTATGGTGTCTACAATGAAGACAGAGATAAGACAAAGATCGGTACAGTGGCAAGTGAGTTCTATCCGGTTTTTAGAAGCAAAAGATGTCGTCTTTAAAAGCTTCCATGCCGCTTGCACAACGGTTTAACATTTTAGCGCCTCTAATTTCTAACTAGATCCATGGCGCACTGAGAATGTTTATGTCAATGCCTTCATCAAAATTGAGGCAACCATGTTGCTAATTTCTAACTAGATCCATGGCGCACTGAGAATGTTTATGTCAATGCCTTCATCAAAATTGAGGCAACCATGTTGCCATGTTGAATGGTTAGCGGTACACATCGAACGCGTCCATACAATAATTCACCCAATCACCCCCAATTTCTTAAATCAAATGTTATAGAATGAGAGTTTGATACTATGAAATGACATTGGATATAATGATTACATGACTAACGTCTAGTCTATACTCAAGTCACTCACAGAAGGTCTTGAGAATGACTTTGAGAATACTCTGATATCATGCAGTTGGGAGCTACAGTCTTTAAGACATACCAGAGTAAAGTGAACTATGACGGAATTTGTACGCTGCACTACCTTCAAAAGTGAAATGAACGGAAACTACAAGGGGATTTAACGAATTGTGGCAACCAAACAAGGGTTTAAAGGTCCAACAAAAATGTTCAGGTGAAAAAAAAAAACGAATATCACAACTAAAGAGATAAGAAAATCTTCAATGTTTGTAAAGCAAAAGGCAACCAAACAAGGGTTTAAAGGTCCAACAAAAAATTTCAGGTGAGAAAAAACGAATATCATAACTAAAGAGATAAGAAAATCTTCAATGTTTGTAAAGCAAAAGTGAGCAATCACCGTAATGAATATGTATGACGTCATTGTAGTCGAAACGCGTAAAAGAGCTAACACGTGTACTTACAATGCAGGATGAAGTTCATAAACATCATTGTCAAATGTAAACACAGAGATGCGATATTATTGGGCCCATTAACATGATGACCTATCTTGCTACAGCTCCAAGCAGAAGGTGTGTGTAGTTAACGTTCAAGATTCATCAGAAAATAAATGTCCGAAGCAGCACTCACATTGTGCATATTAAAGTCCAAGCATCACGAAAACGTACAAAACATAATACACACTCCAGGGACAACAAGGCACACACAGCGAAATTGTTTTAGTTCAAGTCGAAAAAGTACAAATAGACAAGACATATATTTCCAATCCGAGGGAGAGAAAAATAAAAAAAAAATCTCCCAAAACTGAAGTCAGGATGAGAATAATAATCATGATAAAAGCCAATGTGATATTAAATAACTTAACACAGCGAAAGCATCAAGTCTTGTTACATCAATATTGTAACGAGATTGCAAAATATATAAAGCTTTGGATGACGTCAGTATGCATAGCGTTCAGTCTTCTGTTTGAAGTAGACGACCCTATACTTGACCCTCTATTCGCCGTCTAAATCTGCACGGAAAGCGTGAAAGATGGACGAAAGAAACAAAGAAACAAATAAGCAAAAGATGCTTTCATCTATTATGTTGTGCACGTTTAAATTCAATGTAGGTGTGGACATTGCATAAGAACATGCTTACAAAGACTGCAAACAAAATAATCATCAATGTTTCCTTGCACACTGTAATATGGGTGAATCAAAGAAGGCATTGCAGTTGTGCTATGGTGTGGAAGTAACAAAAGTGAAAAAAGAATAATATACGCCTACATATCGGCATTTCTACGAAGTAACACGATGGGTCCACGATGAGTGGGAACGTGCATGACGTCCGCCTTGTGTTTTATAACTCGGCAATGACGTTTACCAACCCACACATCCGCGGTTAATAGCAACATAGTGGGTAATACAAGTGGACTCAATCCAATCCCAGCATCTTCCGTTCAAAAGTCCCGCAAATCTTCGAGTGTCCACTATCATACCAAGGAGGTTCGAGAAATGGAGTCACAACAGTCTTATTCGCTTTGATCCCATGCTCGAAGCCGCCACTCAAAAATATTTGAAGTATGTGTCAAACTGGATCTGCCGCTCAGATGCGAAAACAATTGACTCGTGTCTCATTGCATTATCACCAGCCACTTTCCAAGGAATATATGTCTTTGCGATGGTAATTACTTTTCGCTATCCGTACTTACAAACGATGGACGGTAGACAATGGTAAAGGCACGGGGGTGCGCGAATAGAAATTGCTCTAATATTGCTGAAATAGATATCAAAATTACTCGACTGTACGTGTCTGTACGCTAATCTGACATATTACATATTAATTTATAAAGAACTATACTTGAAGATGATACCATATTAGTTTCATTTGGCGGAAATAAGGAAAAAAGTGATAAAACCGGCTTTCCATGAGGGTAACATTTCAAACACTCTCACAAAATACAGCTCAGATTTAAACTTTCGCACATATTTTCGAACGGAATTGACTTTTGTTTTATATGCTTTATCATTAGGTGAAATTTCATTGCATTTGATAATAAACAAGGAAAAGTAGAAATTACGCGGTACGTAATATATATGTACGTAATATATTTTGTAGCAAAATGTACAATATAGGTCAAAAATCAAGGTCAAAGGTCAAAGAAGTCAAAGGTCAAAATTCTGTGTAGAAGTTTTGAAGCCCTCACCTAGTGCCATCACATAAAGCAAACGGAATCGAAATCGGGTTAGAAATGGCGAAGGAGTAGCATTTTGTAGCAAAAATTAATGTACAATACAGGTCAAAGGTCAAGGTCAAAGGTCACAACTAAAATTCTGTGTAGAAGTTTCAAAGCTCCCATGTAGTGCTATCATATTAAGCAAACAGAATCAAAACTGGCTCATAGATGACAGAGAAGTAGCAAATTGAACATTTTGTACGGACGCACACACGGACGCACACACGGACGGACACATGGACACACAGACACACACACGTACGGAGCCCGTTTCATAGTCCCCTGCTCGAACTCGTTCGGCGGGGACAACAAGCAGCATAATTATACCCGATATTATGTTAGCGTTAAAAATGAATCTTCAGATTGCTCAAAAAGATGGCGGCTTAAAGCATCGTACATCAAAGGCACAAATGCACCTGTGGAAATTTTGTGTCTATCCATAGAAAACTGACAGCTGTTTGAATAATTATAGTCAGTTGTAACTCCATCTCTCGAACCTCCTTGATTATACCACGCAGCTTTAAGTACTGGTAATAACTCACCTCGTGCGCGAGAGCCGGTGGTGCTGGCATTGATTCCCTCGGTAGCCCTTTCTACAGGCACACTTGCCAGGCTTGACACATCTTCCGCCGTAGAAGCACGGGTTCTTGCACACCGCTGTGTATTTGCGGAAAGAACAGCACGAACATGTGATTAGCATACAGGGCAAAACAGAAAAGAAAAAGAAGAAGACATAATAAGTTCCATATTTGATAAAACTGCTGACATTACTGATAGATCGGGATGTTTAATGCTGTAACTTATGGGAGAATTGTGATACTATAACCTCACTAAATTCAACTAATTTTCATGAGCAGTTATGACAAAAATCACTTTTTTTTTTTCAAATACATGGAACATTTGTTGGGGTGCTTTGTCATGGTTTTACATGTTTTATGATAATAAAGTTAACATACGGTAGTGGGCCCCTAATAAAATCATTCCCTGACAAGCCCGACAGGACATTATACATTTGTGACGCCTTTGATCATGTGAGCTAAGAGTGAATATCATTCGTATCCTAAGATTGAAAGATAACCACTTGCGCAACAGGAACTAAATCGTACAGCCTATTCATTCAGTGCCTGTTGACTTCAATTCCCAAGGATTACCAAGTCTGATATTGATTACAATAGCATTCATAAGGGTCTTAATTTACCGATCCAACAATGATCATAACACTAAATATAAGATCGGTTTCATCGGATGCAAAGGATACGCTGTTAGAACTCAATCAAATGCTCTGTAACTTGCTTATTCTGCATTCAAACAATGACTACTTTGTTACTCATTAATCATTTGTTGCAAAACTGTACACAAATGAAATCGCGCATTGCTCTATATTTAGTGCATCTTACACGAGGAAATAACTCCTATGACCACAGGTTATCATTACTTTCATAGATCAAAAATTCAAAATTAAAGATTAAAATCAAATCAAATCAGATCAAATCAAATCAAATCGATTCAACTTAAAATAATTCCCAATATCACCTCAATTATGTGAGTACACGAAATCAATGTGGTAAAAAAGACCACAAATTTGAAAGTAGAAGAGAGAAAAAAAAAAATCAAGTGCATAACTTCTTTTGAACGTTTGAACAAAAGTTTGTGATATTGGAAAAGGGAGGACCACATAAAAGACAAGCTTGAAGAGATGTGGGCCACTCATATTGATTCGAAGTACAACGATGGGAACACACAAAAGCACACAGAAGTAGGCCTACATTACACACCCTCTAAAGCACACAGTGATAGAGAAAACAAAGAAGGAATGCGTGCCAACATCATTATACCATGTATACCGTCATTATCACTATGTCGTAAGAACATAACCTCGAATATATCTTTAAGTTGTCCTCATGATGTCTCAAAGTGTAAAGATCACTAATTTCGATAGAGAGTGGGAAGTACAGCCAGAATAGGTTGCGGGAAAAGACCACAAAGGTCTTGCCAAACCACAATAACACGTCGATATTTAGTATCAAGTTAAGAGTATAGATAGTAAGATGAGACGACTGATCCAGATTCTGTTCGCTTTCAGAACAACGCCTCCACTCCATGTCTAGGTTGACTTTCGTACACAAACTAACATCTATAACATCTAACTCGTCAAAGTCGGACATGGAAAAAAAAAAAGGTTTCGAATCGTCATCTCCCCCCCCCTCTACACACAGACACAGGCACACTCCCGTCAGAGAAAATGGAGAGAAACACACACACACACACACACATACGCACACACAAAGATAGAATACAGTCAAAATCACCGAAGGCGACATCGCACAAGTTTTAAAATCATCCATCAATAATGGGAGAATATCCTACCCCGGAAAAAAAAAAAAAATAGAACTTGTGTCCACTTCATTGTGTAAGTCGAAATTCACGTAGGTCGAATGATTTTCTCTGGTCCTTTATTAAACTTGACCCATTAAAGCGATGTTGACTGTAGTAATCTATGTCGCCATCGTGGTGTAGATGAGCTGAATGTTTCATCACCTCAGCGCCTTTCAAATGGTTTTGTCCATAAAACTTAATGTATTACATCAAACAGTTTTTGGTCGATAATTTTGCACATACTATATGGACTAGCACTTCTCCAGTACATCATGATTGCCATATTTTTTTTTACAACATAAAACACGTTTGAAATCCCGCATTTTTACATGAATTTCAGCTATAGCAGCGACGTACGTGTGTGTCAAACAATCACATACCTGCGAATCCTCAACATAGTTGCGACTAATACATTTTTTTTAATGAAAACTTTTGAAGTGCTACAGTCTTACAACGTTTTTGTAGCTGTAGATCTGTATTCAATAAATCCTATGCTACATATTAATCTTATTATTATTATGTTGACTGTATTACAGGCTGTTTATCTAAGCCCCCAGAAACATTCAGTCGCTCAATTTCTCAACGTGTCACACCGGTCCTGCGACTCGTCTCTCTCGCTCTCTCTCACTCTTGTTTTATTTTTTCTCTCTCTTTCCGTCTAGACGGAGGCCATATCAAATCATCGTGAAACTTAACCCTATTTTAACTGGGCTATTTGAGACCAAGTTTTTACTGGGGGGGGGGGGGGGTGTCAATTTGACCCCCCTCCTTCAGATCTCGGCCGCCGATCGCGCGATCGCCGCAAACTTTCGCCTGAAGATAGAGCCGGATGTCAACTACAAGACTACAGGGTCATAGAATAGAAATATATTGGTTTTCTATTTTTAATAAATTGATTATGCAAATTTATGCATGAAATCATATTTTCACCTATAACTCCACTAAAAAGACTGAAGGATTGCTAAATTTTTGTGTCAGAGTTCCTTAAGACACATCAAACAAATTTCTTGAAAAAAATAGCACAATAAAAATCAATTTCTTTTGTTTTTTTATTGTTTTGTTAATTTCTTTTGTATTTTATTGTTTTTTCGACCTTTTGTTTTCTATTGTTTTTTTCGCCAAAATTTGTTGCAGGCACTTTTTCTAGCTTATCTACACTAGAATCAATTAATTTCAATGGTTAAAAGTTGAAATAATCTAATTTGTATCAATTTAACCAAAAAACACAATTTGCATTGGATTTGCACACGATATCATGAATTTGAGCTGTTTTCGGGTTGACATGCATATGCAAGACATTACATAACTTCAGAACGGTGTACCCGGACATCGCAAATTTGGTCTCAAAATATGCCGGAGACTTTAACGAAAAAAGTCATGAAACGACGCGGCAAAATCTTTGCGCGTTGCGGTATCGTGGCGCGAAATGTCGGGGGGGGGGGAATTTGCCCCCCCCCCCCCCCCCCAGTTATAATACGGTTAACGCGCTGATCAATTTTGCAAACTATCAGCAGTCGTACACTTTCGGCAATTACAGAGACAATACCCGGGAAACTGCACCTATAAGGTAATTTGATATCATCCTTTGACGTGTGTGTGTGTGTGTGTGTGTGTGTGTGTGTGTGTGTGTGTGTGTTGCTCTTGGTTTTAAAGGGATGGTGCGAGATACCAAGAAAACACTTATGATACAGTACAGAGCATAACATTTTGAGAGGAATTCAAAGTTTAGATGATGAAAAACGGGTTTGGAATGACTGAAACTTCAAAAAACAAAGTAAAACAAAGCGATCGTAATGAAGTGTGGGTCCCACACTTTAGTAGAATCGCTCATTTTTGGATATCTCAGCCATTTCAAAACCAATCTTCATCAAATAAACGTTGAATTCCTCATAAAATTACATGCTCTTTCATATTTCATAGTTTCTCATTATTTCACAAAAAAATGTTAGAAACCTGAACTTACGTCTCAACCAAAACTGTACGATCCCTTATGGTTGAGGTGAGGATTCAGGTTTAGTACGCACGATTTTAGATGAAAACAGTTATTGTCTCCAGTCTGAGTGCGGGGAACCACACAAGAAGTAATATTCAACTACACCTCGAGGTTAGTCAAAAAAACAAACAAAACAACTGATGTGAGCTATCTAAAAAGCTCGCCAAAAATTCTTACAGAAGTGTGGCTATTGTGTTTGACCGAAATACCAGTATATCGCATGAACGAAAGAAAAAATGTCTATTAAATCCACCATGCTTTCAGTATGACATTTGAAATCTGAATGGTTTTAATGCGTGGTGAATAGGGTCGATGATACCCGAGGAAGAATTTGCCATAATCCGCTTAGGTGGAGCAACCACCAAGTCTATGTGATAAACTTCGAAGAGAAAAAAAAAGTATGCTCGGATGATTTGTTCAGCAAACGATTCTTTTGATTTGACAGAAAACGCTAAAAGCGCTGGCTTTACATGAAGACGGGAAAATGGAAACTAATGCTAGACGACGAGTTGAAGAAGCGGTACGCGTCCAGCATTGAATTTTAAAGGCTAAAATTAGGTCAAGAGATTAAATGTGACCATATTATTATCCCCCTTTTTAAGAATGAGAATGCATTCTTCAAGAATATGCACGGTTTTGATAAAAAAAAAAGTGAAGACACAGAAAGAAAAAAAAAAGCCTGTAAAACTGAGCGGATCCGTTGACAAAGAAAAAAAAAATAATGATCATAATGTTATTAGCAAAACGCGAAGTAAAAATAGGTGAAGGAACAGCTTGAGTTTCCTTGTGATTGTTATCGTTCATTTACTTATGAAGGTAGAGTTTTATTTTTCTTCTTCAGCCATGGAACTGCAAATGAGCTTAATGGTATATAATCGTATTAGTCGCTAAAACCCACTATAACTTCTACCTAACGCACGGTATTGTGATGTATCTTTTATTTCTTATTCTTAATGTAAACTTATCGTCCAAATTAAAAGTTTCAGGAGCCAACACGTGGCTAGGAGTCAATATGTCTAACTGCACACACATGTGATCGTCAACCAGGTAATGGCCTTCTCTAATCAGCGACTCAGATACCATCTATACATCTAACCCCCTCTACAAAACGCCCACTATCTCTTCATTAAAAAGCATCTTTATTTTGGTCCCTTCTTGAATCGCAACAGACAGACGGTCTCTTATCAAGATAAACATGCTTACATGAATCTCCGATTCGCTATGTTCTAGACTTCGTCAAGCCAACCTCAAATGAAGGTGATGCCGGTCTCGCATACTGTTTTCTCTAATCTTATATTTGATTATAGTTTACAACATCCCTACTCCATAAATCATGTCATGATATCAGATGATATCAGAGTTGTTCTAATCACTAATGTTGTGGACGTAAAAGTCCCAGATTGTTTCGCATCTTCTACTTTCCTTGCATATTCTGTATCTACTGTTATTGCATTTGGCACGTCGTTTGGAGAAAACGAACCTGAAATAAAAGCGTACCAAACCAAATCAAATAATATGACGAGTCATTCATTGGCATTGTCAATGTGCGTTTCTAGGTACTCTCTTCTTTCTATCCCGAGTTCAAGCACAGCGCATATTATATCCCCTAAAAATCTTTGAAGTATGATTCACCTCAAGTCATACAATGAGAATACCATGCAACAATAATCTAGTATCAACATTCCTGTAGTTTGAGACTAGTGCCTTCATTTTTTTTTTCAATTCATTTTCTACTCTTGTTGGTGCCTTCTTGGGGGGGGGGGGGGAGGGGGGGAGGTGCAATTTATATCAACTTTCACTTACGCGTCTGACAGCTGGAACCGGTGTAACCTGGCTTACACATGCAAACGTTTGGTTGGACACACTCGCCGCCATTCCGACATCCAGACGGACATATTGCTACAGGAAGAGAGGGAGAGGGGGGAAAATAAATCAATTAAATACAAATTATATATATATATATATATATATATATATATATATATATATATATATATATATACATATGTATACATTTTTTTTATAGAGATAATTAAGGGTAGGGTTACACTTTCACTCCGAAACTAATAGAAGACAACAATTTATGGCATTACATAATCAATGTTCCACCTTGACACTATTCACAAGAAACAAACGGGGTTGCTGACTTCGTGATGTGGAATGGATGAATGTAAGTGTCTCCCGACCCCTTCTCCTTTTTATGAGAGAAAGAGAGACACACTGATTGGAAGAGGAAGAGAAGGAGGGGGGGGGGGGGAGAGATGGGGGGGGGGGGGGGGTGAGAGATCGACAGACAAAGAAGGACAAGAGGCCAGAGTGAACTTCAAGAATATTACACATTCGACGAACTACTTGTCACCACTGACCTTTGTGACACTTGCGACCCCTGTAGCCGGAAGGGCAGGAACATCTTCCGGGGGAGACGCAACGGCCGCCATTTTGGCACCTCGGCTCACACGTTGCTGCAAACAGAGCCGAAACGGTATGAAACAGGAATTTATGTTATCATGTCTTTCAGTCAATGCGTAAGCTCATTTGTTTGCCCATGGAAACTAACAAGACAATAATATCCTTTCTTTTACTGAGGCTGATGGTTAGCTTATACTGTCGGCATAATGCAGGTCCAAAGGACATTTTTATCATCAAAAGTGACAGGCGGACAGTTAATTCCACTACAGCACAGCGGATTTTAGATGATAAAATTATGTATATTCAGTCAATTCATTCAAAAAGAAATATAGTTTTGAAGTATGGTCCTTTGAATTTTTGATTATATGAATGGATTAATATACAGGTGAGATAAATTTATTGATACATAATATACATATTTAAAATCGTAATAATCGCATGAACTGATTTATGCAGACAAAAAAAAAAGGTTGTAGCATCTCTAACACTTTTACAGGGATATGGGAAACGTCGCTTATATAGAAAGTAAAATGTTCATTTACTAAAGTCATATAAAAATAAATGTTCACTAATATCAGTAAAAGTGCATTGAAAAAGAGGAAATTGGAATATTCACCACAAGCGTCACTTGCATTGAAAAAAAAATAGGATAGGCGAAACTGTGATTGACATGGACACATCATCGGATGAGTCGCTCATGATTAGACTGCTATTATGACTTAAGCCATATCAAATGGACATTAATGAAAGTAAAAACGCATGGTAAAAGAAGGTCTCGTGAATAGTAATTACACTTTAATAAAAACAAAAAGTACTTGATGGGGAACCTGCGGTTTACATTGACACTCAATCCCATAAATCTTTAATGATAGACTGTTATTATGACTTAAAGCCATATAAAAATAATGAGCACTAATGAAAGTAAAAACGCATAGTGAAAGAAGGTCTCATGAAAAGTCGTCGCACTTGAATGAAAAGATTGATAGGTGAAACTGCAAATTACACCGACACCTAATCGCATAAATCGTTGATGACCGATGAGGCATTTAAAGGGATAACACTTCACTAACTCGTTAGCACGGTTAGTATTTCTTTTACTTGGGAATGTATAGTTTGATACAGTCATTTCTCAATTGAATGACCTAGCATACATATTCTTCTCGCCACTACTTACATATTTGTCATTCTAAATATCACTCTGCCCTTTAACAGCTGTAATGATGTATCTTAAATCGGTGATTATCATGTAGTGTGATATGTAAGAGCAATAGTATTATGTGATGTTGCTCTACGCTAACATGCTATTATGATTGAGCATGATGACACAAGCCTGTTGTCTATTTCAACATAATAAGGTTATTCATATTATTCTTTCCTTCCCCCCCTCCCGCTCTCTCTCATTTTAATCTATATACATTGTTACAAACATGCATATATATATATATATATATATATATATAAAGGCTGCAATAACTACGTAGGAAAACTATTGGATCAAAATTTATGAGTTTAATGTTCAAAACTTAATTTTCAAAGTCCAGACATGCTACTGCAACAGCGCTAAAAATTCTACTACAATACTTCTACTACTACTACTACTACGGACATTACTATTACTACTACTGCTACTGCCTCTGCAATATTATACCAAAATATGAATGCACATTAGGTGCTTGGAAAAATTATCCACCCTAAAATAATTTTTCGCCTCTTTTTGAATTTTGAACAGTCAGAATTCGCCTCGTGTCTTTTTGATTGTTCAACAGTTACCGAGGGTGGATAATTTCTCTAACTTTCTACAAAATAATGTGCAGCACTTGTTTTATGAAATGGTAACAGGATTTGGATTCCGTGGCAGCCAGTTTGCAAAACTCGCGCGCCAGCACCAGTCCCAGGCTAAATGAACTGCACACACAAACGTTACATTTAACCCAGTCCAAAATAAAAAGAGACTTTCCAAAACAGTCTACAAAAAAGCACTCGATTTTGGGAAAAATTTGTTACAAATTGATCCATCAATGTGCAAAAAATGGCTTTTGCTACTGAAAATGATGCTCCCAGGTTCGCCAAAAAGCGAACCTGGCAACCAGGTGCGCCAAAAAGCGAACCTGGCTGCAAGGTTTGCCAAAAAGCGAAAATGACCGCCAGGTTTGCCAAAAAGCGAACCTGGCTGCAAGGTTTGCCAAAAAGCGAACTTGGCCGCCAGGTTCGCCAAAAAGCGAACCTGGCTGCAAGGTTTGCCAAAAAGCGAACCTGGCTGCAAGGTTTGCCAAAAAGCGAACCTGGCTGCAAGGTTTGCCAGAAAGCGAACCTGGCCGCCAGGTTTGCCAGAAAGCGAACCTGGCCGCCAGGTTCGCCAAAAAGCGAACCTGGCTGCAAGGTTTGCCAGAAAGCGAACCTGGCTGCCAGGTTCGCAGAAAAGCGAACCTGGCTGCAAGGTTTGCCAAAAAGCGAACTTGGCCGCCAGGTTCGCCAAAAAGCGAACCTGGCTGCAAGGTTCGCCAAAAAGCGAACCTGGCTG
Organism: Diadema setosum; assembly: GCA_033980235.1. Taxonomy (NCBI): domain Eukaryota; kingdom Metazoa; phylum Echinodermata; class Echinoidea; order Diadematoida; family Diadematidae; genus Diadema; species Diadema setosum. The sequence continues at coordinate 6,740,723 of CM067080.1, forward strand.
CAAGGTTTGCCAAAAAGCGAACCTGGCCACCAGGTTCGCAAAAAAGCGAACCTGGCTGCAAGGTTTGCCAGAAAGCGAACCTGGCCACCAGGTTCGCCAAAAAGCGAACCTGGCTGCAAGGTTTGCCAGAAAGCGAACCTGGCCGCCAGGTTCGCCAAAAAGCGAACCTGGCTGCAAGGTTTGCCAGAAAGCGAACCTGGCTGCCAGGTTCGCAGAAAAGTGAACCTGGCTGCAAGGTTTGCCAAAAAGCGAACTTGGCCGCCAGGTTCGCCAAAAAGCGAACCTGGCTGCAAGGTTCGCCAAAAAGCGAACCTGGCTGCAAGGTTTGCCAGAAAGCGAACCTGGCCACCAGGTTCGCCAAAAAGCGAACCTGGCCACCAGGTTCGCCAAAAAGCGAACCTGGCTGCAAGGTTTGCCAGAAAGCGAACCTGGCCGCAAGGTTCGCCAAAAAGCGAACCTGGCTGCAAGGTTTGCCAAAAAGCGAACCTGGCAGCCAGGTTTGCCAGAAAGCGAACCTGGCCGCCAGGTTCGCCAGAAAGCGAACCTAGCCGCCAGGTTCGCCAAAAAGCGAACCTGGCATACATCACAAAATCCTTTTCAAAAAAGAGAAAATATTAGGTGCATTTTGATGAGCCTATCTAATTGCTATCTGATTGTTTTCATTATATTTTCCTTCAGTAAATGTGAAATTACCACTCTTGGTTTTGTGTATGAAGAGTTTAGATAAGTGCACAAACATTTGTCAGTGACAATCAATTTTACCTGTGTAATTACTCTGTACTAATTGTTAATTTCAGCCCATTGGGCCATGTATGTCCGTAACAAAACAAAACAAAAAACATGTTTTTTGTTTTAAGTTTTACAAATTAAGCACTCAGTAAAGAAGAACATACTAATTGAATGCAAAGCAAGCTCATAACCCTCTTCCGAAACACTCTGCTCTGTAATAATTAAGTAGTCAATTATTGTTTAAAAGTGTACATCTGTAACAGACACATATAGTGTGACTGTATGTGAGCTTTACAATTTCTTGAGGATTGATTTGTTGATTTAAATATTTTCTGATGTTTATTTTGATTTAATTGAAAGGTAGCATGGAACATCTCTATAACTACTATTAAGTTGGAATACTTGTTAATTAAACTAATTAGCAGTGTTTGTTTTTTTGTTTTGTTTTTTGTAGATTGCATTGCACACATATTAAAAAACGACTTTTGATAGTGGGTGTGCATGGAAATTAACCCTTTTTGTAATTTTGTAATTCGCGGAAAGATGATAAACGCACCCTTTAGGCCTATGCTTCTCCTATATTTTCTACATCGCACCTGAGAACTGGATTGTATTCGGCTATTAGTATTGATAGATATAGCCCTGCATGTGGTGTGTGAGTGTGTGAACATACATACATGTAATTATCCATACATGCCAGGGCTGTCAACACGGGAAACTAGTTGAGAGTGAGACTCCCATAGGCCAATGCTATTAGGAGTCAAAATGCGTGAGATCAATGGAAATGCATGGAAATGAAATAAGTTTTAGATTGAGTGAGAAAGGACCTCAATGCATGAGAGTTGGCAGCCCTGACGTGCACATGTATGCAAAATTTGTATGTGCTAGGCTTTGCATTCTCAGAGCTACCAAGTCTCACGCATTCTGAGTGAGACTCAAGCATTTAGGGCCTGTCTCACGATCTCACGCAGGGCACCCATTTTTCTCACGCATCGGATGAAGTCTGCAATTTGTGCTAAAAGTAAGGAGCATAGCTCAAAGGATTCAAGTGATAGTTGCAGTTGAAGGTATATTTTCCTTTTGTCTTTCAAAATTTAGTAAAAAATAGTCACTTACGTATGCACCAGATCGCATCATTAAGAGCTAATAATTCAAAAAAGCTCCCTACCATGGGAGGGGTGACACCCTCCTTGTTCGCGTGCGCATACGCGCGAGCGCCGAAACGCCGAGTCATGAAAATCTCACTCATAAAAGTTTTTTGAACTTGGCATCTCTGCATTCTGCGTAACAAGTTTGAATATTTTGCACACTACACAGCATACACATGAAGTGGAACATTATCATTAAATGCAATTTATGTGTAATGGTAAAGCAAGAACTGTAACTACCGGTACACAATCAATGTAATATTTTGCAACAACATTCCCGCATGCATATTGATCAGAAGAAAGCTATATAAAGTTATAGGGCCAGTACCAGGTATCGCACAAACATTTGATGAAGTCCAAATGTCAAATTGACAAACACAAGTAAGTCAAATGCTCACAACTCATAAAAGGATATACAGTAGTTCCGGACACTCAATCGAAATGTTTATTCACAGCTCCTAATCATTTCATGATCACCATCCAGTGCACCACTGGCCTCATCCTGTGAAGTAAACAGTTTACAAGAGAATATGGGATAGACTTACAGTTGTACAAACTACATGGTGTACGTACTATGAAATCCGTTTAACAATATTTGTGAGTCAGGACCTCGCTGTCTTATCACAGTCGTCATCTTATGGCGAGTCCTCTTCTTCAAATGGCCATGTTCACGATGAGCAACATATACATGCTGGTTTCAGAGGATTTATGTTGTGGGGATGGAAAGTGTGGAACGATGTCTGGCCTATGTCCATCAGTGCAGGGGTCAGAAAAGGTCAAGACCTAGCCAACTGCCAAATCCGCAGAGGGTTCAGTGAGTGGAATGTGATAATTCAGACACACTAGCACAGTGCCTGCACTACTATATAGCTATACAGTTCTCATGGCAGCGTGTGTGCAAACCAAGGTTATTGATAATGTTTTGGTGGGAAGCCACTTGTGTGAGATGTATTAAACTAACAATCCCACCTCATCCCTGCTTGTGAATATATCATACACATGAACATTATAAAAGGGGATGGCTAGTACAGGGCTGCCATAATTGGAAACTATAGTTGAGAGTGAGACTCCCGTAGGCCAATGCTATAATTTAGGAGTCAAAATGAGTGATATCAATAGAAATGTATGCAAATGAAATGAAGTTTTAGAGTGAGAAAGGACCAAAATGAGTGCTAGCAACTGTTCAGTGGGAATGCTGGGGGATGATTGTTCCAATTCTTGTGGGATAGAGTACTTTATATACCGGTATCTATTGTTGTGTGAAAATTATTTGCTTGAGAATTAATGGTCTCATATAATTATTATTCAAGTAATGTGCAGTTCAATGTTTCCAGGTTAGCATGCCTGACAGTGACGGGGCATATACTGCACATTACTTGAATATGAGATCATTCTGAGGCAAATAATTTTCATTCAACAATAGATATATAATAAAAGAATCCCACAAGGATTGCAACAATCACCCCTCAGCATTCCCACTGATTCCCACTGATCAGTTTGGTAATACAGGCTATCCCCTGTAAGTATGCATTTCAGTTAATTGAAACAGGTTTGTTTAGTATTTGTTTGTTCATGTGTTTGCTTGTTTTGGCGATCATGGCGATCATGGAAATTTGACAGAACTCCACAGTAACATACCCAGTTTTATGTTGATTGTGGGAATTTAGATGATTTTGATAATTTACATGTGAATGCTAGAAGCTTAATAAGAATTATAGTGAGCTGCATGGTTTCTTTACTGTCCTAGAAGCTGCCTCTAAAAACCCACTTCTTATGTATATAGACATACAAATATCAGGATACTCTTTTGCTCAGGCGTATATATATATAACTTAAGCTTAACAGTTGGGCCATGGGTGTGTCATTCATGGTGCGGCAACTGATCTCTTATAAGATCAGTGATGCAGCTTGCTTGGAGCATACAAAAAAGCTGTATGGTGTCTTCAAGAAAGCACATTGAAACAGCATCCATATCCATGATTAATGGTAGTGCAACAATCTTATGGCATGTAGGCCTACACAGCAATAACACTGCTTTGACAGTACCCTGAAGGCCTATGATTTTGGTAGTAGATGATTTAATTCATCCGTTCAAAGAATAATGAGCGGGGTATTACGTAAACAGGAGAAATCAGAAATTCAAAAGGAATGGTGCAAAGTATACTAGTGCATTAAAGGGAAGATAAACCCCAAGAGCAATGTGGATTGAGTGAAAGCAGCAACATTAGTAGAACACATCAGTGAAAGTTTGAGGAAAATCGGACAATCGATGCAAAAGTTATGAATTTTTAAAGTTTTGGTGTTGGAACCGCTGGATGAGGAGACTACTAGAGGATATGACGTATGAGTGGACAACAATACAAAGAAAATATAAAGGAAATTCAACAAAAATTCACTTTTCTAGAATCATGAAAGAGCAATGGACCAACCTCTTTCAGAAAGCAGGGGAAATAATTGCTACCCTTAACATATGTCAATATCAAGTTGATGGAATTTGTAATTTTCATGAAAAATGGATTTTTGTAGAATTTTCTTTATATTTTCTTGGTATTGTTGTCCACTCATACGTCATAACCTCTAGTAGTCTCCTCATCCAGCGGTTCCAACACCAAAACTTTAAAAATTCATAACTTTTGCATCGATTGTCCGATTTTCTTCAAACTTTCACTGATGTGTTCTACAGTACTAATGTTGCTGCTTTCACTCAATCCACATTGCTCTTGGGGTTTATCTTCCCTTTAAGATAAGTACTCAATTAATGAATGAAAATTCATTAGCATTTGATGAGGACTATAAGATCACAAATGAAATTGGGATCCTTGTTCAAGCAACATACAGACTCATACATTTGCTATGGAGATCAATTACCTTCACATTGACATATGAAAATCATTACTCAAAGTGAACAGAGGGGCTACATTGCATCTGCAGACATTGATAACAGGAGGAAACCCATACTTGATATTCATAATCTGTACTTTTTGACATCCTTTTTATAGCTCACCTGAGCTGAAGGCTCAATTGAGTTATTGTGTGTGCTCTTTGTCCGGTGTGTGATGTGCGTCATGCGTTAATTTTGTACTTTCATTTTCTTCTTGAAAACCCCATGACTGATACAACGTAGTTCACCAAACTTGGCAGGTAGCATCCATCCCGAGGGGAATAGAATCTCAATTTATGCAAATGGGCACCTTCTTAAAAAAAGTTATTTATGATGTTTTCAGGTGGAGAGGCAGTCCTATACATCGATCCAAGTGTTTTCAATTTCTTTAAAGTTTTTTTTTTTTGTGTGTGTGTGTGTGTGTTTTGCGTTTGTGTTAAGAATTATTCAAACGAAAAGTGCAAAGATGATGGGATGTACCCATGATTTTTTTTTCTTTTTTTATGTCTAGAACGTCTGGTATTATTTTATAGAAAGCTGTTTTTTTTTAAAGTCACCTTGATATGAGGTCCTCATCCTTTTCATCCAATTTAGCTATACTGCCATGTAATTGATTAATTGTAAGCCCTAGGGATCTCACTAATCTGGTTGTGGTGACAGAACAATAATGTTTGTACAGGCCTATGCCAGAATGAATGTACAATTGTATTTGCAAAAGTTAAGGGTCCCTTTAAGACAACCAAACTTGGTGGCACACAGAGTGTATGGTGCACACAGCAAAGTGCAGATACAGTGAGCTAATGTTACTTTACTCTCCCCTGACCATGAGTCTGGTGAATGTTTTGGCCAAGTCTTATCAAGGTGACATTCTTTTTGACCCCTGAACTGTACAGGGGCAAAAGTTAAATACTTTCCCCACAATACAGCATACACTGGATACTCACAGAGCTACCAAGTCTTGCGCATTCTGCGTGAGACTCGACCATTTAGGGTCTGTCTCACGATCTCATGCATGGCACCCATTTTTCTCACGCATCTGGTGAAGTCTGCAATTTGGGCCAAAAATAAGGAGCATAGCTCAAAGGATTAAAGTGATAGTTGCAATTGAAGGTATATTTCCCTTTTGCCTTTCAAAATTAGTAAAAAATAGTCACTAAAGTATGCACCAGATCACATCATTAAGAGCTAATAATTTAAAAAAGCTCCCTATAAACAATGGGAGTGGGACACCCTCCTCGTTCGCATGCACGCGAGCGCCAAGACACCGAGTCATGAAAATCTCACTCATAAAAGTTTTTTGAACTTAGCATCTCTGCACTCATTGTGAACATACAACTTCCTGCATTGAGAAAGTATAGTGTCCAGGGCCCTTTTCATGAAACTTGTTATGAGTGCCAAATTGCAATTATAGCTGTTGTAATGAAATCCTTACATGATTGGATTGGCGCAGAACAAATTTGTCACAGAAATGTGGTAGTTAATGTCACGGATAACAAGTTTTGACGTAGGACCCCTGATTAAGAATATTGTTAACAGGTTCCATACTTTAGTTGCTAAAATTTTTTCAGTTACCCCTTTTTCCTTTAATAGCAGAGTTCTAAACTGTTTTGGCATTGTGATATTGTTATGCCCTAAAATTGAAATCAATATTTTCTTGATTTACCCTTGACTTCAATAAACCTCAATTATAAGGCTTTACATTGTTTCATTAGGTGATCATATTCGTGTCAGGTGGTCGCGTTACCTACTTTTCGTGAATAACATGGCCTAATATACAAAGGGTTGGGTAAGCAGAGACTCCATACCCTCCCGTTTTCAACTGGAGATCTCCCGCTGAAAGCCCATTTTCACAAAATCTCCCGTTCTCCCGATTGAGATTTGATTTCTCCCGCCCTGGCTCTGTGTCTCCCGGTGGAAAGGATTTCTTACTTATTGCTATCGTATGTTGAAAAAATAAGCCTTAGATAGCACCAGAGAACATCTAGAACCCTAGGAACTTCGTGCTTCGCACACATCAACTTGGAGTCTCCCGTCTGTTAGGGGTTTCGGGCGGGAGAATCTCCAGATCAGAAGGTGCTTGGGGTTGGAGTCTCTGGGTAAGGTCAGGTCATCGAATGCAAAGTATGCTGCTTCCAGCCACCCAAGAAAGGGTATGTGATTGCAGTCTGATGAGTAAAACTTTTTTTTCTTTTTTTTTCAATGTTTTTATTGAAGAAAACACATGACATACAAACAAGAACAAAACACTACATGCATTATAATTTGATACAAAATATCAAACAAGGCCTGACATCAAAGACCTAATAAAACGGTTTAGACATTTTTTTCTTAATGATGTAATAATATTAAATGTTAAATTCTAAGTAATTCTATGGTCGTGCCGGGTTTTTTAACTGTTCTGAATTTTGTTCTACATTTGTTAACATAATGGATGCAATTTCCTCGGTTTTGGAAAACTTTCTATACTTTGGCACTATCACTTCTAAATTGTGATGACGTCTAAGAACGGAGTCATCGATATTGTCTGGTTGATAGCCAGCGAGCTAGCAAGGCTATGCTAGCGCAGCGCAGCGACAGCCGGCCGGCGGCTAGCGCTGGCTGGGGAGCGAGCTAGCGAGCGCATAGCAGGCGCTGCACTATTGTCATTGGCTAAGCCTTTAGACAAAAGAATATTTAATGAATTGTATCGGATCTAATACTGCCAATAATACAAATTACAACTGTGGTACGCTTGGATATTCATTATTTTTGGCAAACTCGTGAAATAGGCCCAACCACTGCGTGTCTGTACTAATACAACGGCGACTCGCCTGTTTAAATACTCGTGAATTCAGCACCATTGTGTGGCGTTCATCGGTAGGTAAGCACGGCGGTGGGGCTGCCTTCCACAGTCAATACTCGTGAATGCGGCGAAAATGACTTCCTAATATGTCCCACGACTAATTTTACGGCCAATTTAATCATAAATACAACCCTACCTAACCCTAAACCCTAGGACCTACCCTTGCTTGCTATAAACACACAGGTTAGGTGCCCACGCACTGCGGTGGGGCCTATTTCACGATAGCCCCACCACCACTGCGTGTCTGTACTAATACTACGGCGACTCGCCTGCTTTATAGGCCTAAACCTACTCGTGAATTCAGCCCCACCGTGGCGTTCATCGGTAGATAAGCATGGCGGTGGGGCTTCCTTCCACAGTATGATTTGTAGCATAAAACAAAAACTACTCGACCAAAATTGACGATCATTCTTGGTATCGTTTTTCTTAGAAAATGGCGCATCTAAATTACTGATAACAAATATTGCAGAAACTGACCATGGGAAACTGGTTAGGCCTTTTTTTTTTCTTTTTTTTTTGAGCCATGACCCATCCTGTATGAACATATCTTTCTAGAGTGCAACCTCTGTACTTCTCGTATTCCAAACAGGCTTTTGCTAAACAATCAGATCACAGGTGCGTTGTGGCTAGCTGGGGCAAAATTAGCCCATAAAAGCTTATACGCGTGACTTGAAGGGGACTCATCGAAAAGAGTCCATATCACGGAATGAAAACCATTCAAATTGATATACATTTGTACAGAGAAAAATAACACTTAACAAAGAATAAGAAGAGAAGATGATGGAATCATAAAAAGGGAAAATGATGATTGACAGAGGATAAAAGGGGAGGAAAGATGGAAGATGAGATGACATAAAACAATACTGTAAATAACATAAGGGGAGGAACAGTGGGAAAATATGACAAGATAATATAAAACATAATGAGACAGAATGACATATCATAGGGAAAAGGATAAAGATTAACAAGGTATAGCTCAAGGTGTATTACTCCGTGCAGACATTGCCTTACCTCGAAGATATGAAAAGAAAAATGAACTCTTGTCAGTAAGATAGAAAATTGGTGTGTTTATCTGTTTTTTTGAACAATTCCACTAAATGGTACCATTGATGACTATTTTGTACAAAAAAAAAAACAACAACTTCAGTCTCCAAATTGCTTCATCGAACTGAAATCAGAATCAACCTAAGATGAGATAGGAATGGACAAAGAAAATGATGGATAAGCTAAGACAGACAGCAAGGAAAGAAAAAGAAAGAGCTACATCCACACAGATTGGAAGCTCATCGCCCGAAAATAAAAACCAAGAACAGCTTTTCATTTACTATGATTTTTTTTTACACTGTAGATGTTCAAATTCTTGTTAACTATCAAATAATAACAAAGAATCGAGTCAATGCTATTAAATTTCAGTATTAAGAAAAATTGAAGTTGCAACAAACGGAGACGCTATAAGGAGTACAAACACAAAACTTAGGAAAGCAGAATGGTGAAAGTAAAAGAAACACACGCACACACAAAAAAAGTTAAGACTGATGTCAGAAAATACAGATTACGAATAAGTACAGGCCAACACGTCCTGTAGGAATCTCCTCTTGTAAACAAAGCTTTCAGAAGCAATGTCTATAATGAATATTAGCCCCTCCGTCCACTTTGAATCATGATTTTTAGGTCAGCCTGAGGGTAAAAACATTAAATGTATCTCCAGAACAGTTATTAGTCATTCATGAATTCCAATACGAATTGGATCTTGGACACGACACATCTTTGCTGCATTGTTTAAACAATTGGGATCCCCATTTTATATGCTAATGCCTTCATAATATTTGTGAATTCAGCACTTATTTTGTACCCTAGTATTGTACAATTTGCACCATTCTCATAGTTCCAATTTATTCTCCTGTTAGTTACCCAAACCATTATTTTTTGAAATATTTAAATCATTTTTCACCAAAAGCATGTTGCCCAAACAATGTTTTGATACAAGGCATATGTTTATTGCAGGCCGATAATGGATATGGATGCTGTTTTCAATTTGTCTCCTTGAAGACACCATACAGTATTCTGGGATTACTAATTTCGCCACAGCAAGCCGCACTGCGCCCGCGACCTGCCTGTTTAGTGAAAGCACACTGACATATGCATAAATGCAAAAGAGTATCCTGATATTTGGAATAGAGTAACATCACAAGTGGGTTTAACCAGGTTTAAAAGGGACCAATTACTGGGAATTAAAGTTATATTTGCGACAGGACAATAGCAAAACCATGTTTATCTCTATGTAAAATATCAAAATCAAAATTGCCTTTATCTTCACAGTTATCCTTAAATTGGGTATGATTATGTAGTTCTGTCAAATATCCATGAACACAGGCCATCTCCAAAAACAAGCCCACAAAAAATAAACACGTTTCAGTTGTGTTTCATGACGTGAATAAATTTCCATGATCGCTATGATCACCAAAACAAGCAAACACATGAACTAACAAATACTTAAAAAACCTGTTTTAATTAACTGAAATGCATACTTACAGGGGATGGCTACTCTTACCAAACTGATCAGTGGGAATCAGTGGGAATGCTGAGGGGTGATTGTTGCAATCCTTGATCATCCAGCATTCCCACTGATTCCCACTGAACAGTTACTAGCCATCCCCTTTAATGTTCAAGAGTATGATACAGAACTGTATATCCACCAGCAGGGATGAGGTGGGATTGTTAGTTTAATATATTTCATACAAGTGGCTTTGTCCCACCAAAACATTGTCTATGGCCTTGGTTTGCAGACACACTGCAATGAGAACTGTACAGCTACAATGTAGTGCAGGCACTGTGCTAGTGTGTCTGAATTATCACATTCCACTCACTGAACCCTCTGCGGATTTGGCAGTTGGCTAGGTCTTGACCTTTTCTGACCCCTGCACTGATGGACATAGGCCAGACATCGTCCCACACTTTCTGATATCCCCACAATATAAATTCTCTGAAACCAGCATGTATATGTTGATCATCGTGAACATGGCCATTTGAAGAAGAGCACTCGCCATAAGATGACGACTGTGATAAGAGAGCGGTGTCCTGACTCACAAATATTGTTAAACGGATTTCATAGTAGTTTGTACAACTGTAAGTCTATCCAATATTCTCTTGTAAACTGTTCACTTCACAGGATGAGGCCAGTGGTGCACTGGATGGTGATCATGCAATGATTAGGAGCTGTGCATAAACATTTCAATTGAGTGTCCAGAACTATATCCTTTTTTGAGTTGTGAGCATTTGACTTACTGGTGTTTGTCAATGACGTTATTTGGACTGTACGTATTAAATGTTTGTGCGATACCTGCGATACCTGGTACTGGCCCTATAACTTTATATAGCTTTCTTCTGATAAATATGCATGCGGGAATGTTGTTGCAAAATATTGAATTGATTGTGTACCGGTATAAAATAGTAACAGTTCTTGCTTTACCATTACACGTAAATTGCATTAAATGATAATGTTCCACTTCATGTGCATGCTGTGTAGTGTGCAAAATATTCAAACTTGTTACGCATAATGCAAAGCCTAGCACATACAAACTTTGCATATGCAAGGCCATGTATGGATAATTACATGTATGTATGTTCACACACTCACACACACACCACAAGCAGGGCTATCTAACAATAGCCGAATACAATCCAGTTCTCAGGTGTGATATAGAAAATATAGGAGAAGCATAGGCCTAAAGGCTGCGTTTATCATCTTTCCGCGAATTACAAAAAGGCTTTCCATGCACACCCACTATCAAAAGTCGTTTCCAAAGCCCTGTGATAAACGTCTTCCAGAAAAGTTGCGTTTATTAACTCACAGCAAATAGTATACATAGCTAGGCTAAGAGGGTGTATACTCTCGCGATTTCGCACAAAAATGGATGTAGTACGCCATGGGGCCTCACATGGAGCCCATCGGCGGTCATTTTAGTAATGAAACCGCAAGCTTCATAACACGTGAGCCTATGGAGGGAATCCTACCTTCCTTTCATTTTCTTCATTTTAAGGAGACACATCACAGCGGTAAAATTGCGTATCAGGCTTCAAAATATCAGCAGAAGTATATTTTCTGTTGATACATTAAAAAAATTTTGAAGTAATGTCACTTCTTTTCAATCTGTAGTGCATCAAAGTTTGTGTTTGAGCTGAGAAACACCATCTATCTCTTTCTCTCTTGGGCAATTCTGTAAATACGGACGTACATTTCACAGCCTTTAATGACATTTGACAAAAAAGCAAATGTTATTAAGACAAGTTTTTTCCTACCAAAAGATGTACCTCTATGAAAAGAAAACATTCACCTAAAATTTTTGGGCAACACCCTTCCTGTGACCTTGAAAAAGTGGGAAAACACCCTCTGGTTGGACGTACAAAAATGGACGCTGTTTTCCAATCTCTTGATTTCAAATAAAAAATTCTGTGATTTATTCAGATTTTTTCTTCAAACTCAGGTATGACTGTAGAAAGGAGATGTCAAATGATAGTAAGGTACCAAAATCAAGCTTTGTTTATTCATTCATATGGAGATATTCTACATTTTATTATCGTGACGGACGTACACGGTTGGACGTACAATTTGTCCGCGATGGACGTACATGTATTATACTTATGGAAATTGAGCATTTTTATCATATTTTTAACCACAATTAAATATCACTCTCTTTAATATGAGCTGGCATTTATCAAAAAGAAATATACAAGCCAAGCTTATTTTTTCTTTGTATTTCCTTGTTTTTCTATCTTATCATACATTTTTTTGTATTGCTATGTAGATTTTGAGAGCCATCGCTCAATATGTCCTTGACATACCAAAGTAAACTAAGCCAGAGTGAAAGTTGTTACAATACTCCTCATAAAGTAACTCATTTAAGGTAATATCTATATCAAAATGGGGGGGGGGGGGGGGGAGGGGGTTAAAAAAAAACAAGTTATCATGATGAATGGATATATCTTCGACCACATCATGTACGTACTACATGAGAGTTGACATGACATCAAACACTGAACAAGTGGTTGCAAAAAAAAAATGAACAAGAATAGGTAAATGTACATGTGTACAGTTACCTAAAAAGAACTGGCAGTGTGACTTAAGATTAATACTTTCATATACAATAGTTTTAATTCTAAACAAAGAGAAAACTAAGTCATGATGTGTACATGTATGTAATCATACACATGAAAAACTAGTACAGTAAGTACAAGGCACAATATAAGAGGTAACACAAGTATAATATCAGGCTTAAACCTGGAAACTACAGAAAGTTGAAATACTACAAAAAAGTCTTAAACTACGGTTAGAACTAGTGTATAGTATCCAGTGACGGGTTATTACACAAAAGTAAAGTTCATGTACATTATCACATGTATAACAAACAAAAAGAGGATTTCATATGATAAAAATTAAAAGCAGAACATACCTTGTTTCTTAAATTTTGGAATTACAGCCATGCATGATTGTAGTACTCTCCTTATGTAAGAGCAGTTTTCTTTTACATGAATGGAACTGTATATTGACTTGGTATGATTACTATGGATAATCATGATTGAATGAATGCATAAAACAGTCTGTTAATTTACCAACAATTGAAATGTCTGTGAAGAACTTTGCAAAGTCTGGGGAGGAAACACCAAACCATAAGAAGTTGAATGGATTCATACATAGTCCAATGTTGGAACATTTGAGGAGTTGAGATAATTTGCCTCTTACTTACATGTATATAAATGTTATTTTCCCCTTGCAAAATTGAAATAGATTAAGTGGGTGAATTAGCCATCATCCAGCAAAGTGTTGCAGTACATATTTGACTTCCTCCTGTAATTGGAAACAATATGCCTAGAACGTGAAACTGAATTGACCCCTATTTCCAGCAACTACAGGTGCTGCTATTTTTTGGACAACATCTTTTTTGAGGTAGAATATCTGATCTGGTGGCTCTGGCCATCTCCAGAATCCCCCTGCTGGGTGCATGACATTGACCTTTACATCAGCATTGTTTGCCCCAAATTCCATGACTTCTCCTGGGAAGGATTCGCCTTGGTAATCTACCAACACCCAGTCTCCAATGTTTATTTCTAGGACTTCGCTCTCATCGTCTGATGTTTCAGACAGATCCATATCATCTATACTGTCAAGCGAATCATCTTGCTCGGTCTCTTCTCTTATTCGCACATGTCTGTATTAGTCTTGCGAGCCTGAAACTTTGCTGACGAGCAAATGAAATGTCAAATAACTTCTTTTAGACAGTCCATCATCCTGTAGTGGCCCATTCATTTGGCCATACAGGTGTACATGTTTTTAAATTTTACTTGACTTTTTCTGTCCATTCAAATTCCTTAGTGTATTTTGTGAAACCCTAAAAACATCTCTTTTGTCCCTTCATTGATATACAATCATCCCTTCTACCGAAGGTTAATACCTTTTTGACTACCAAACTCCACCAGCTTATCTGGTGTGTCATTTTTCTTAGAATATCTTGACTTAATTATCATCACATCATCATTCAAACACAATTCAACCAACAACACACCACACACCTTTCATTACAATTTATTTCCCACTATCCCAAACAATGTCACATACATTACCTGAAAAAAAAACTCTTCCTTTTTTCACTAAAGCCCAAACTTTCGTGAATCAAGAAAGTTCAGACAGCTAATTCCAGTTCCATTCTAATTAGTGACTAATGAACTAATTAATCTGCCCCAGGTAACAATTTTGACCATCTCTCCAGTCATTGTCAACAAAGGAGAACAATACAAGATGCTTGGGCAAATTGAAATGGGGAAATGAGAGCTATATGACACCGCGATGGACGTACACATTAGGTGCGGTTGGACGTACAAAAAAAGTGTACGTCCAACCGCTCATTAATAACTTAATTAGCAGGAGTGAAAACAAAATTTTGTTACAAGTATGTAGATACCCTAAAGCTTATTTAGGATTGACATTATAACATCAGTTGAATACTTTGTTTTTCTGAAATCTTAAAAAAACTAGTTTTTTTGCGACGGACGTACATGACCTTATGTGTAATACAATTAAGTGGCAATTAGTCATTAATAGAAAAATTGAATCAAAAATAAAATATTGCATTTATTAGAGCTGGATATAAACTACTTTTACCATAAAGAGAGAAACAATTCCATGAAGTCAGTTCTGGAAATACAGAAAAAATGTCAGGTATACCTTGTGTTTAAAAAAATACAATTGTCTGAAATGTCTCAACAAACTGAGGCATGATGACCTTGACCTTGGTCAAACCTAATTGAAAGTCACAAATTTGGACAATTCATTGTCTCAGCTTTCAAATGAGGTACAATTTAGGTTTAGCCTATGAGTTTTGAAATTTCACCCTGAGGTTGTCACATTTACGGAATTGCCCTCTTGTTTTCATTGTCTTTTACGGGCAATTCCATAATTACAAATGTACATTTCATACACTTTAAAAAGCTCTAACAACTAGACTTGATTTTATTCACAAGATTTGATACTTTTAATTTCTAACATCCATCTCGAAGGTAAAGTGATCACAAAATTATATTCAATATGATCAATACTTTGACCTTGATATGATGAAAATAGGGCCGTTACAGACGTACTCGCATGAGTTGAAATTTCTGACATTGGAATGTAAAGTGGAAAACTCTGTGAATTGTGGGGTACTTTCCAGCAAATTCATTCTTTTCATTTCAATTAGATGTTAAACAACCCAAAAGTGCAGAAATGAAGATTTTTTTTTTTTTTTAAATTAGCAATTAATTGCACCCTTTTTGTGTTACGGACGTACAGTATTTTACGGACGTACAAAATTTCCGTTACAGATGTACGTTTTGAAATCGTTATTAATTTTATTATTTTGACAGATTTATTTTAAGATCCCTTTACCAGAATTCAGTGACTTCTCATGCTGTAGGGTCTTAATCTTAATAATTTGAGATGACAATCGCAATTTTCATGCTGTAGGGTCTTAATCTTAATAATTTGAGATGACAATCGCAATTTTTTACTGAAATCTGCAAAAACCTTCCCCAAATCATCACCTTGCATACAGTTCATCCTTCACTGAGCAACAGGATGATTACATTATCCAAAGAAATATCCTTTCATGGTAAATTAGCTTGTCAGTTGGTCATGATGTAGCCTATTTCATTTTGACAAACACATTATTGTCTAGAATATTAATTTGTAGAAAAGAAATTAATTTAATATTGGAATCAGATTTAATTAATGCCACCATAAAACTATCTAGGGATCCATTGCTCATGTATGCAGTACACACAAAGCAGTGCAGAAATGGTTTGCGCCACACATGAAAAATTGATGGTGTAGGCCTACTGTATTTTGCAAGCATTTCAAACAAAATCCTTTCAAACATATCTGAATTGTAGACTCTATACCTGATCAAAGTTTTGAAATAAAAAAAATAGATACATTTGTACATAAAAACAAATTGACAGTAAAACTATCATGATCACCAGATAATCTTAATGTGGATCTTGAAAATGTGGATTTTGAAAACACATCATGGTGTCCCATGCGCTATGAATTGTGAGTATTCCAAAAATCTTTTATTTCTCAGCATGTTAAAAACAAAATTATACTGAAGTAATAATTTCACTTTTTTGGGGGGTATTAAAAATAGTGTAACATGGAATGATTGAGACTTTAATGGATGAAGGACATAATTTACAGAGCAAAGGGTTTGAATGCGAGTCCCAGACTCCAGCTACGTGTAAACTGACCACAATTGCCATCAACTGTTTGTAGTGTGATTTTTCTGGCAGTGTTTATTTGATCTGGTGATTTGGTGACCACTTGCAGGATGCTTGACATTGATCCTGAGATTCCTGCCCTTAGTGCCCCTATTTAAAGAACCTCACCAGGAAATGTTTCCATGTGATATTCATCTAAAACACTAAATCCCCAACATTTACATCAAGTTTATCATTCACTGACGTGTGATCTTCAGGTTTCTCATCTAGACTGACAATGGAATCATAGATCTTAAACCTGTCTAATTGGACTTTCCTGTATTCTAAAGCATTCAATGGTACTTTTGATACTCACATTATGCTCCTTATATACTAGTAGGCCTAATGACTGTGTGAGCATTTGGTACAGGTACAGCTATTTGCAAATAGGGGTGCCTTTGAATCCAACTTCTCTCTCAGTTGATATCATTTCCTTTAGTAATCACATCTTTTGTGGGATTCTTAGTATTTCTACCTCATAGGTTGTTTGTGGGGTTGATGTAGCTGCCCGCCCATTTTACACATGAATGTCATGTATCTCCAAACTGCTTTCTTTTTTTTTTTTTTTTTTTTTACAGTACTCACTATCTTGTCCATCCACTGAGAACACACTTTCGTTGTACACCCTTACCATGACAAAAAGCCACTTTATCATTATCTGCATTGATAGTTTCCTTCTACTTTTGTATCAAGACTTGGCTTGAACTGGGTATGTGTACATCTGAAACCACATGGATTGTGGGTAGTCAAAGGTATTTTTTGTTTAATCCTAATCAAGATATGCTCCATAATTATATAGATCTACATGTATAGATGTTTTGCTTGTGTTGTACAAAGTATGCTCATCTGAGACAGTAATAATGCTCTTTGTTTTACTCTCTGTCTCCTGATACACCGTGGCCAAAAGATGAGAGATCTATGCAATTTAGCATTTCCATATACTTTGGGTCTTTCTCAGAAATTTTGAATATGTGTGCAATGCAATTTACAAAACAACAAACAAACAAACAAAACAAACAAACAAACACTGCTAATTAGTTTGATTAACAAGTATTCCAACTTAATCGTAGTTATCAAGATGTTCCATGCTACCTTTCAATTAAATCACAAATAAACATCAGAAAATAAAATCAACAAATCAATCCTCATGAAATTGTAAAGCTCACATACAGTCACACTATATGTGTCTGTTACAGATGTACACTTTTAAACAATAATTGACTACTTAATTATTACAGAGCAGAAGTTTCTTTATGAGTGTTTCGGAAGAGGGTTATGACCTTGCTTTGCATTTAATTAGTGTGTTCTTCTTTACCGAGTGCTTGTTTGTAAAACTTAAAAAAAAAAACATTTTTTTTTTTTGTTACTGACATACATTGTACATGGCCCAATGGGCTGAAATTAACGATTAGTACAGAGTAATTACACAGGTAAAATTGATTGTCACTGACAAATGTTTGTTCACTTATCTAAACTCTTCATACACAAAACCAAGAGTGAAAATTTCACATTTACTGAAGGAAAATCTGATGAAAACAATTAGAATAGCCTTTTGGAGATCAAAATGCACCTAACATTTTCTCTTGCTTGAAAAAGATTTTGTGATGTATGCCAGGTTCGCTTTTTGGCAAACCTGGTGGCCAGGTTCGCTTTCTGGCAAACCTTGCAGCCAGGTTCGCTTTTTGGCGAACCTGGCGGCCAGGTTCGCTTTCTGGCGAACCTGGCGGCCAGGTTCGCTTTCTGGCGAACCTGGCGGCCAGGTTCGCTTTCTGGCAAACCTTGCAGCCAGGTTCGCTTTTTGGCGAACCTGGTGGCCAGGTTCGCTTTTTGGCAAACCTTGCAGCCAGGTTTGCTTTTTGGCGAACCTGGCGGCCAAGTTCGCTTTTTGGCGAACCTTGCAGCCAGGTTCGCTTTTTGGCAAACCTGGCGGTCAGGTTCGCTTTTTGGCGAACCTGGCGGCCGGGTTCGCTTTTTGGCAAACCTGGCTGCCAGGTTCGCTTTTTGGCGAACCTGGCGGCCAGGTTTGCTTTTTGGCAAACCCGGCAGTCAGGTTCGCTTTTTGGCGAACCTGGCGGCAAGGTTCGCTTTTTGGCGAACCTTGTTGCCAGGTTCGCTTTTTGGCAAACCTGGCGGCCAGGTTCGCTTTTTGGCGAACCTTGCAGCCAGGTTCGCTTTTTGGCGAACCTGGCAGCCAGGTTCGCTTTTTGGCGAACCTGGCTGCCAGGTTCGCTTTTTGGCAAACCTGGCAGTCAGGTTCGCTTTTTGGCGAACCTGGCGGCCAGGTTCGCTTTTTGGCAAACCCGGCAGCCAGGTTCGCTTTTTGGCGAACCTTGCAGCCAGGTTCGCTTTTTGGCGAACCTGGCGGCCAGGTTCGCTTTTTGGCGAACCTGGCAGCCAGGTTCGCTTTGTGGCGAACCTGGCAGCCAGGTTCGCTTTTTGGCAAACCCTGCAGCCAGGTTTGCTTTTTGGCAAACCCGGCAGTCAGGTTCGCTTTTTGGCAAACCTGTCAGCCAGGTTCGCTTTTTGGCGAACCTGGCAGGGCAGCCAAGGTGCGCTTTTTGGCGAACCTTGGAGCAGCATTTTCAGTAGAAAATGCCATTTTTTGCACATTGATGGATCAATTTTTAACAAATTTTTCCCAAAATCGAGTGCTTTTTTGTAGACTGTTTCGGAAAGTCTCTTTTTATTTTGGACTGGGTTATTTGTAATACACAAGCAATACCGCTGAGAGCAGCCGCAGCGGTCTTGAGTACCGATCATTTAGTATAATAACGTCCGGTCAAAAGCACAGTTAAGTCCTTTAAGGAAAAAATAAGAAACTGGTCACGTGACAGCTCTCAGCCAATCATTTGGTTCAATCATCTGGTTCAACTACTTGAATTTTAATTCTCACCTCTTTCGCATCTTCTCCCCGTGTAACCTTTCGGACAGGAGCACATGTCTTTCCTCACACACGTTCCTCCATTCCGACACGATAATGCACACATGGCTGGGTAACAGACGAGAATAGGTAAGATAACATTTAAGAGATTACAAAATACATCGACAGATGATGATTAGACAAAGGGAGACACAAGGTTTAACCCTATTCTAACTGGGCTATTTGAGACCAAGTTTTTACTGGGGGGGGGGGGGGGGGTCAATTTGACCCCCCCCCCCCCCCCCCCCCCCCCCCTTCAGATCTCGGCCGCCGATCGCGCGATCGCCGCAAAATTTTGCCTGAACATAGAGCCGGATGTCAACTACAAGATTACATGGTCATACAATAGAAAAAATTTGATTTCATATTTTTTAACAAATTAATTATGCAAATTCACACATGAAATCATATTTTCACCTATAACTCCATCAAAAAGACTGAAGGATTATTACATTTTTGTGTCAAAGTTCCTCAAGACACATCAAACAATTTTCTTGTAAAAAAATAGCGCAATCAAAATCATTTTCTTTTGTTTTCTTTTTTTTTTGCCAAAATTTGTTGGAGGCACTTTTTCAAGCTTATCTACATTAGAATTGATTTATTTCAATGGCTAAAAGTTGAAATAATCTAATTTATATCAATTAAACAAAAAACCACAGTTTGCATTGGATTTGCACACGAAATCATGAATTTGAGCGGTTTTCGGGTTAACATGCATATGCAAAACATTGCATAACTTCAGAACGGTGTATCCGGACATCGCACATTTGGTCTCAAAATATGCGGGAGACTCAAATGAAAAAAGTCATGAAACGACGCGGCAAAATCTTTGCGCGTTGCGAAATCGTGGCGCTAAACGTCGAGGGGGGGGGGGTCAATTTGACCCCCCCTCAGTTAGAATAGGGTTAAGAACACATACGTAAACAAGAGCTAAGACGGACGTACTAAGACATTAGATAGATAGATAGATAGATAGATAGATAGAGATAAATAGATAGATAGATAGATATAAATAGGTAGATAGAAATAGATAGATAGATAGATAGATAGATAGATAGAGTGGCAGAGAGAAAAACTAAGGGAGATGGACAAGAAAGAGTGGGAGAGAGAGAAAGTGAGAGAATGAGAGAAAGAAAAGATATACAATTATGCGGAGGTGAGTGAGAAGTGGGCATCTGCATACAGAGAGGAACTAAATGTATAATTTGTTCTTCAAAGGTATAAATTATCAAGATAAAACAACTGTATCAATCACCAGCGATCAAAGATAGTCCCCGGTGAGACAGATATTAATGGAATATCTCTCCCGCGAGGAAAAGCGAGATGTCCCTATACATCTCAGAAATTAGTCTGAATGCACTTTTCCTGACGGCGTTGATCAGAAAACGTGCCTTTCAACAGCGAGACATTTGTCAAAACAAATCACTTTTTTTTTTCATGACACAGAAATACACAAATTCGCGCGGGGAACACGTAAAGCAAATTGGACAGACATCCGCTTCGAATGTATGAAATTCAGTCGCAAACGAAAATTCATGCTACGCTTTTAATCTTTTCGATTTATGCATTGTTTCCTTGAATGTATCTCAAATTTTATTTCTCCATTCGATTATCTAACATTCATAACAGTTTATTGCTCATATTTACTTCATATTTTCTCTATTCATTATCAATCTGTAAGTTCATCTCTATATAATTTCCTTGATAATAACTGGCTAATGATTAACATCATGTTTATACAGAGCATAGCTAGAATTCTCAAGGACATACCAGTTCAAAAATAAATTACAAACATTTTGTTGAAAGAGAGAGTCTAAGATGACAGAAAACCATGACACTGAAGCTTCAGAATTATCATATTCCTTTAACAATAGCAACAATAATAAACAGTGGTCATACCCACGTACACACACAAACACACACAGACACATTATATAAACACACACCTTATCTTCAAAAAAATATCAGTATCATTATTACCAGTTTAATCATTACCTGTGTAAGCAGACGTCCCGACATATACCTGTACCTACCTCTTTGACAGTACTGGCCTTGAAACCCGCGCGGACACGCGCACACACCGGGCCGAACGCACGTGCCTCCATTGCGACACATAGGTGAGCATGTTGCTGTTCCGAGACGAAGGTAAAGAAAAAAAAAATGCCCAGATAATTGTACGCAGCTATACGCATGAAGAGGCGGTTATAAAGACAAGTGCACTCTCTAATATCTAAAGATGTAATCAAAACACCTCGTAAATCTAAATGACCAAAGTCAAGTTTCATGACTGTATAAGGAAAATGTTGTTTTTTTTTTTTTCCATTATGGTTATAATGAGATACTTTATCTTATCCTTATCATTATCACTATACATTATCTCAACGAAGATACGAGTCTAGGGTGAGGATATTCGGAAATGAAGGACTTTCTTTTGGCACAAAAAAAAAAAAAGAAAAAAAAAGTTAAGCACTGAATAAATGACGAGGCAGTCACGTGTATCCAGCACATTTAACAACTCATAAAATGATGAGTTTACCGACTTTGAATTGATCATACCGTCATATTATATTTTGTACCTGATCTTCCGATTCCTCCTAACTTTCTTTCAGAATACGTGTATGATGAAATATGTTTGATCTCAAATCACTTTTATGTCTTAACGTGCTTTTCGTTTTGTGAGAGTATGAACACTATAATTGCGCGTAGGCTTACTAGACTATTGACAGTAAAACAAAAACAAAAGCAAATAAAGTAACCTTAATTGACCAAATACTTAGGACTTCATTGGTATTTATAATGATGAAAACAGACAAGGAATACACCTAATGGGAATAACCCCGAAATAACCAATGGAAGTAAAAATAAATGTAGAGAAAGACAAGAACTCTAGAAAGCAGAAGAAATAAAAGATACCAAATAGAAGAATAGATCTCTAAAGACAGATATAAGAACAGGAAGGCAGACAAATAGATGGATGCATAAAGATATTTATATCCATACAGGAGATCTATGGAGAGAGACCAGGGAGGTGCTTATAGCTCCTCTCTGGAGAGAGGGAGACATATGGCTTCACCTCCACGTGAATCTGTACTTGCATTTCCTTACCCTGAAAGCCAATATTGTTTATCATATTGTCTGCTAAGAGCAGCTAATATGAACCATTCTTCTTCTTCTTCTTCTTCTTTTTTTTTTTTTTTGTGTAAAAGCTCATAATTATTATGTTCTTTGCAGAATGGAAAAAATGTGAAATTCCTAACCTGCTTTCTGAAACGATGATATTGGATTGCTCGTAAAGACACACAAAAACAACAACAACAACAACAACAACAACAACAACAACAACAACAACAACAACAACAGCTTATGTTTGATATTTCTTGTTTCCATAATAAGGGAAGGAAGAGAAGAAAAAAAAATGTAATATGTCACAAGAAAGTTCTGAAAATCCCAAATTATCTTTTCACATCTACACCAAAGCAAAACGTCACGCAACTTCTTTAACAACAAATACACAGATATTACTTTTTATTGCCAACGAGTTCAAAATCAAGAACAACAATAATAGTACAGAGCACGAGCACGTTGCTCATTCCCCTCAGAATAGACAGGCCCCGTTATAATACACAGCGCCTCTCTCATCGATTTTGTTACATCGCTGCCTGAAGTACCTAGCGTCCAGCCGCTGCATCGTGGGGGGGGGGGGGGGGGGGGGGAGAAGAAAATCCTCGTTTAGTTTGGCGCCAACGTGACCGAGGGCTCACGTTGCCACGGCAGCACGTTCTTGCTTTTGCATTCTTGTCCGTACCTCGTGCCTTTGAATTGTTTCATCCCATCAGTATCCTATGTGCTACCTTTTACTAATGCGCCATGAGTTCTACTCTCCCCCTTCATTTTCGTGAGCATGCCGTCTTTATGTACCAGTAAATTCTAAATCTCCACTATACGTAACTTAACCCAAATAAGGAACGGAAAACGGCTCTTCCATGTTGTAAATCAATGGAGAATTACTACTATCTCGAGAGCAACAAGGTGCTAACGCTGAAAGAGCACGTGAGGCGAAGACTCACTGACTCTAATAATTTTTCCCTGATATCAAATATTCACCAATTTCTATCTAAACATCATAATGAAGTCCTCATTTCGAAAATCAAGACACAATGAAAGTATTCAGCATAAATAAAGACACTATTCTTTTGAATTTACTCTTGATGTCACGGCGACGTTTTCTCAGACTTACTTAAAAAAATCATAAAAGAAGATGCCCGTCAATCCACACTCTCACCTTTTCCTCGAAATTCAGACTGAAATCATCCCGCATATTGAGAGAATGAGTATAACCGATATCAATATGGTCTTTACAATATCCTTCCATCCTCTTAAAACGAACTTGAAATGGTTTGTATAGCGGTGTAATAAATGGGCAAGCTACTCCGTGGACAGTTTTCTAATAATTACCAAGAATCGCACTGAAATGACTAAAAAGAAGAAAACGAAATACCTAAAAAAAAAAAAAAAAAAACCCACACAAATAAACATGGAAAGACGTGTTCAAAGTCACGAGAGGACACGATCGAGGAATTGAGTGAATTACCCAATATCAAGTGAGAGTCACAAGAAGCCGAAAAATCATTTGAGAGTCATTAGAAGGTCACAAAGTGATTGATGGAGAAGGTGGAAATGAATTGAGAGCCAAAGACGTTTGGAATATAAAGTCTGTAGTTACCCCTTTTTCCCGAGCAAACGAGACACACATACACACACACACACACACAAACAAAATAAAAAGATATGGGTGCATCATCAGTTACAGTTCGTTATTCCGAAGGTTCGTTTATCCGAAGAATGAAGTAAAGTTCGTCATTTCGAAGATTTGTCACTCCGAAAACGAAAGCACATTCGTCAATCTGAAGGTTCGTTAGTTCACACCTTCTTTGCATTTTCCGGATTAACGAGTCTTTGGACTGAAAAACTTTAAGAATTACGCCCCAAATGATTTAATTATTTTTTTTTCCATTTTCGCATTAACTTCGAAATGACAAACCTTATTTTAGTTTCGGATTATCGAAACTTCGGAAAACAAACGTCACCCATGTCATCATCAGCATGATCATCATCATCATCATCTACACAAACACACAGTGCGTTTGTAAGTATGTAGGAAGATAAGATGTAAACGATCATCAACCATATCATCATCATCATCAGTATCATCATCCTTATCGTCATCATCATCATCATCATCATCATCATCAGACACACAAACACACATCGCGTTCTTAAGTATGTGGGAAAATGGGATTTAAACGACACTGACTTACGAGTAGAACACGTCGGCCCCGTGTACCCATTTCTGCAGATGCATCTATCCGGCGTAACGCAGTAGCCTCCGTTCATGCAATTCAAATGACAAGACACTGTGGGAGATAAAGAGAGAGACAGTGGGAGCGATTAGGGGAATATTCTATTATACCTGGGAGACATTTTTCATTCCATTATTACAGAGGCATCATTTCGAGAAAAAAAAAAACTAATTTATATACCAGTGAATATATAAACATACACATACAAGTTCGACATTCTGAAATAGCCTTGACTCTAACATCACTGAAGGTTGTCACTGAATTGTTTTAAACGCAAACTGAAAAGATCCTTGTACAGGTTTATGTCTAATCATACAACATGCAATTTTATTCGAACTTCCTCTTCTTTATCAGATTCGTTGTTTATTAGGTATTCCGGGTTTGCTTTTCGTTCTTTTTACTTAGTCATTGATGTCAAGGCTATTCCTGAATTAATGAATCCTTATGTATCATGTGCATTTTTGCGCATTCATACGGTTACATAACTATGTTGCTCGGGTGACGAGGAATCCTGCAAGCGCAATATAGGTGGCTATTTCGTTATGCTCTCATGTATCTTATTTGCTTCTCTTGCTCATTTTGCTTTCTTTTCCTTTACGTCCTTTTCCTTCTTTTCACAGTTTTCGTTACTAGGTTGTTTGTTTAAAGAAGACCAACCTTTTCATCTATGGGGACCTATACATTACAAGTTCTGCTTTTTAGTAGGTCCCCCACATTTCACGTTTGTAAAATTGTCTTCTCTTTTATTCTTTGTAATTATGACGCCATGTCCAGTCTGCTGTTCAATCGATTGTATCATGTTATTTGTGTTTGAGATGTGGAACAATAAAACAAAATAAAATCAAATCAAAACATAGTGAAAACATTCCTGCACGAAATTGGTATCATGTTCGGAATTTTTGCTAACTGCAAATGATACACATAATGATATTCTACGACCGCAAACACAATATTGATACTACTATCTAATTGAAAATGGGGTTTAAATAAAAGAAATAAGTAAAACGTACCACTGTGAAACAATCACAATTATAATAAAAAAAAAAATAAGGTTCTAACACAGCGCTTCTGTGCACACGGAGATATCGTTTGTTCAGAAGCCGTATGGATATACACGACATCGTCTTGACTTGAAACTATCTACACCAACGTCTGGATATGCGAAAAGTTTCACAGGATAAAGATTTCGCGCATTATTGCATTTCATGAGAAGCTCATGAATATGTATGATCTCCCCCATGCGCAGTACGAACTTTTACGCTTTTGGCATTGATTGTGTTTGGTACGTTCGTTCCGTTGGATTCAGTCAGCAGTTCGCGACAAAGCTCCGCCTATCTATACGATGTATGACTATCGTAGTAAGCTCTCTAAGCGAATAAACTACGCAAGGAAATACGTGTACGCCATAACATTGAAACGACGCTCAAATCATCGTTTAGATATACCACTTATCAATATACTCAGACATATAAAAAGTACACTGAAAAACAAGCTATGACACCTATACAATCCAATAGCCAAACGTCGTTTATCCGTGCGTCGTATATCAATACAGAACTCTTTAGCGCACCGAGGGGGGGGGGGGGGGGGGGGGGGGGGGCAAATACATGTGGCTTTGTCTTTCAAAGGCAGCGAAAGTACCGATGACGTTGATTGGCTGAAATCCCCTATACCCATCAGAAGATGTGGAGATTTCTTGTTGATGTCTGTAGTGTGGATGGGGGATACACCGAAATTCCTCAAAAATTACGATGTCAAGCTGCTCGACTTCTTGATCCTAGGTGTCCCACTGCAAGTCCCACGAATTGACCTGGAGTGTTTCATAAAACTGTTCTTAAAGTTACAAACGACTTAAGAACGACTGGTGATCAGTTCTTGTGCTGAATCAGTGAAATTCTAATGAGTAGAGTCGTTCGTAGCTTTAAGATCAGATTTATGAAACACCCCAATCTAGTCAAGGCACTGCACATGTCATCTAATCCTCGGTATCGCCAACTATACCTAGGTGCCGTGCGCAAAGCAGCGTTTTGGATGAACTATGGGATACCTGAGGGGACAAATTTGTCCCGGCTTTAGCTGCATTATTATGCACTTAAGTCAAGTTCTGTCTTAATCCAGATGCATTTTTTTTGACGATTTCTTCGCTTTCCATTATGTGACCAGCACATTGAAGCCTTGCAGTAGTGATCCATGACTCTACTGACCGCAAATTAGAAAAATTTTGAAATGTTACACTCTTTTTTTTTTTAGTTGAATTCTAAGCGAAGAAACAAGCCAGCTGCAAGCAGCAACGAAAGAAAAGCAGACGAAAATTGCATTGAATTGTATACATGAACACTGAGACACGCGCAAGACAACTGGAAGTGACAATGGCATCGAGGAATCCCACAATGCATCTGTGACAGACCTTTTTAGCATCCGCAGAAAACTTGGCAATACCGAGGATTGCGCAATCCTCCTCAGATGTCTTTACGCGTGAGAGATGTTCAGCTTATGTAGTCTGCTTTTATGTCGTTGTGAAAAAAGATAATGAGGCGTTCTACGAAAACAACGTCACTGGTAACGAGACCCGAAATGGATCATGCCCATAGACAACTCATTCCGACATTGTAACCCTAGAAACTGTCCAAGTACTCTAAGATTTTGCTGGAATATACGCTCATTTCTTATTCGTTTGTTACAATTTCATCGATGTCAAACCATGTAAGTTTTCTCTGAAAGCTAAGAAGAGTTTCATAGTTGGTAAAGAGACTTCTTGAAAACGTGTGTGGAGAAGACAAGGGTTATCCTCTTCGATGAAGATGGTGATGACTATGATGTCATCGTTATCATCTTATCATCATCATCTTTATCATTATCATGATTTTCGAAATGAAATAATGTTAACAATGTTAACAATGATAATGATGATAATAATAATAATAATAATAATAATAATAATAATAATAATAATGGTAATGGTAATAATAATAATAATAATAATACTAATAAGAATAATGATAATAATAATAATAATAACGACAATTAAACGACATAAAAAAAAACGATTTTTCATCCAATGGACTCTTAGAATTGTATGCTCCTTAACATTAAGTGTTTGCTTTAAAGAATCTTGCAGAAAGTTAAAGGCTGAATCATTATATCAACCGCTACTATACCATCCTGTTATTTACGAAAAAAAAAAAAACATTTGAGAAATGTTGAGAGTGAAACGATTCTGGAAATACAGAAAACCAATATAAACTGTGGCATGAAATAATCGATTTCAAAAGCGATTAGCGAGGAGATACCTTGGAGCGGGAAGGTTGGTCCGACTCGGATATATTCGAGAATCCTCGTAATGATTTGTGTATAGCTTTATCACTGATCTCTATGTAAGTATACACACACAGCCGAGGAATCTCGACTCAGTTGACCACTACCTATGATAGAGCATACGCTTCGATGCATATTATTCGCTGAAGGGCGCCACCTGTGGTTTTTGAACGTACCCCGATGGGCAGCGATTGAAGATCGATTCAATCGGGGCCACCCCAAAGAGATTTTTCTCCTTTGGGGAAAAGCTCTTTGGGCCACCCATGTCTCCTTGAAGCGCTACCGCGTCTTTAATGTTCAGATAATCAGTGACTTTGGACGATCACGTTTAGACGAACGTGATAACAAACAAGCTCTTTTATAAGCCTGAAAATCTTCTATTTCCCTTTTAAGAACTATACAAACAGTGCACGCTCAAGAACTTTTTTTTTTTTCTGGGGAGACAGAGACAGATGTGTGTGATCATTATCGTATAGTTTCTGAATGAAATAATTAGTGGCAAAATGAGCAAAAAACATATAGCTCAATCAAAAATCCTATCTTCAAAAATTCTTATGCCCTCCAGGGACACAGCCAAATTAGGAAATTACGAAACATGGGCAAAACTAAATAATTCAGTGAACAACAACAGCAACAAAAACAAAGGTATCCGCCAAAGGCAGCCCTAAATAGAAACATAATCATGAATTATAAGGGGGAAATATAATTAATAACGTGCTGAAGGAAATGAAAGGAACGATTATGGTAAATGAACGTATTGAGAAGGCCAGGAATGACGTAGTAAAGATATTCCCGATCTCCAGCTGCGTAAATACACACTTTTTTTTTTATTTTTTATTCTTTATATATTTTTTTTTTCCAACAGAAGGCAGCTTTAGAGCAAGACGAGTCAGAGTAGTCAACAAGGCACATGGTTTGTCAAGGTCAGCATGTAGAATGAACAAACAAGCTTGTTGTGTGTCGCCTAATAATGGGTTCCAGCACTGCGCACACACTCTACTATAGAGCCCAAATACATATGGGCAAGTTCGTGTGCTCACACGTGGTAGGGATACCGATTTCTGCGTAATTACGGGCGTTGCCATGGCAACAGACAACTTAAGGTTAAAAAAAAAAAATCCCGAAACATGCAGGGTGAAGCGCACATACTTAAAATGGCTTCGAAACTTTCTTACTGCCAAGAAATAGCGGGAATATGGGGGGGGGGGGGGTTAAGACACTCGCTGTTATTAAAGTTCAACTTACTGATAGAAAATAAAATGTCGTATGTTGCGGCGTGTTAACCCTAAAAAGACTGAGGGAGGGGTGGCCTAAAAGGCCCCCCCCCCCCTCGACATTTCGCGCGATTACTCTGCAACACGCAATGCTCTCGCGCGATGCTTTCTTTCTTTCGAGTTTCCCGCACATTTTGACACCAAATTTGTGACGCCCGGGGGTACGGTTCTGAAGTTACATAACTTTTTGTACATGCACGTGAGGCCGAAAATGGCTCAAAAAATGTGATTTTGTGTACAAAGTCAATGCAAATTGAGTTTTTTCACATGGTTCATATAAATATGCTTATTTTTACTCTCAATGGCTAAAATTAATTTGTTTTAGGAGTATTATGCTTCAAAAAGTGTCTGCCACAAATTTTGTTAAAATAACAACAAAAACAAAAGGTTGAAAAAAACAAAGAAATACATAAGAAATTCATGAAACAATAAAATGAATAAGAAATTTATTTTGATACCAAATTTTTTTTCAAGTACATTTGCTAAGAATGACACAAAGAATAATTTGACCAAAAATGAGCACTTTTGGAGCTTTATTTACTGATTTAGATCAAAGAGACTGATTTCTTGCATAAATTAGCATAACTAATCAAAATAAAATAAAAGAAGACTATTTTGTACAATTCAAATATACGGTCTTGTAGATTACATCGCACACTACCATTGTGCAAATTTCCGCGGCGATCACGCGATCCACGGCCGAGATCTTAAGGGGAGCTACCAAAATAGCCCAGTCTTTTTAGGGTTAAGTTTTGTTCTTTCATTTTTACTATCAGAGATGAAAGACGACGAATACGGCTCATTTATCAAACTTTGTCTGAAGAAATACCGCCTTTCCACGTAACCCAGTAGCATAATTTCAGGAGATGAAAGAAAAAGACGCTTCATACTAAAACATTAAGAATGAATGTCTACCACGATCTAAGACGCTAAATTCCTTTTACATCATAGCTTGTGTCTGCTTCCAGATCACACTTAAAAGGAAGAATAAAAAGGAAAATAAACAAAAGTTAGTGTTTTGGAGTCCTTTTTCCATTTTCATATATATATATATATATATATATATATATATATATATATATATATATATATTGAAGAGTTCATAATCATGCCACGGTAAGGTTTTACAATACCACACGAAATTGATCAAAGTGACTTAATTAGATATTTTGAAATGCACGAAAGAAGATATCCCATGATATGAAAACAAACAATACACTGCTGATTAATTCGGTTGGGTAACAATTAAGCGTTCGCAGTTCTCATATCGTATTGCTTGATTTTTCATATTGATACGTTTAACATGGTTCAATGATATACAGTTTCCTCTCGAAATGAAGTTGATTCAACCTTCCCTTTTGCTTTTTTTTTTTTGCTTTTTTCTTGCACATGACAATCAGAGAGATCGTTACACTAAATGCGGCATGCGCCTTCGTTGTGAAACAATGCTTCGAAAAAGCGGGAGCAGGGACCAGGAGCATGCAAACAGGCACTGTTGTGTAAATCAATAGAAAGGATCCACGGGGAGGCCAAATAAATGCTTGATTCAACCCAATCAGCACCAATATTTCAAGCGTGTATAATTGTCTTCAAATACGGACAGGATGGTTATGGTAATGAGGAGTTCAAGGAACAAACTATACAGCAAATAAACGGGCGAATTAGTGCAGAGTGCATGCATGAAACCGGAAATGGTCTTTAAAATGGTGAATTCACAAGCTTTTGCAGGAGATGCACTTATTCAGAGCAGCAAACCGAACACTTTACTATTCTCTATTCATTGCGTGTGTTTGTGTGTGTGTGTGTGTTGTGTGCGTATAATTGCAAAGCACCTCATTTTTCTCAGTGATGCTTGTTGGCAAAAACACCTTTTGGACTGCCACGTATAACGCACGGGACGGTCCTCACATATAAATGCTATGGAATTTTTGAATCATGCCATTGTGTTAATACTGTATTTTTGGTTTATGATGACTAGCATATCAAGTACAAATGACATCAAAACGAACAGCTAATATCATCTTGAGATTCAAGCGCGCAAAAATTGAGATAGTGAAGCTGCTTTAAGATTTTGATAGCGCATGCATGGATATGGCTTTGAAATCTAGCTACATGTGACTAATATGACAGAAGAAAAAAATGCATGGATTTCTCATGCCGTCGTGAATATTTGGCGAATGTCATTTTGGATGATATATGTTTTATAAATTTCATTTAAATATTTCTTGAGGTGCACTTACTAATCTCACACGTGCGTCCCGAAAACCCAGGCCAACAGTGGCATCTGTTAAAAGCTGTGCAGCGACCATTGTTTAAACACGCAGGTTCACAAAGTGCTGTGGTGGAATGTGAATAAATTTGCAATAATAATATCATAATCATTATTCTAAAAGTTTTGTTTCTGATCCATATAACTCTTTGTACCTTTTCATTTACTTCCCTTTTCTTCTCTTCCTCGCCGTAGGTTGAAAAGGCAAAGAGTAGTAGTGGTATTAGGGCGGCAGAGAAAGCACACGAACAAAGCAACGAAAATGCAAGAAAACAAGAAATCTAACAGCGAAAACAAGGAGACGCTGCGGTTAAATAAGAGCTGATTATTATCACAGACCTTGTGCGATAACAACAGAAAACTTCGGCCCATGAAGAGATATAAGGACATAAACTCTACTAAGCGACTTATGATTGAAATGCAGTGGTCCATTAATAAATCTGAGGGTGGACGTTGGACGAATGAATTGATATGACCTTACCGAGGCGGACCTAAGACAGAAGAGTCTGAGAAATTTGTGATAAAATAATGTTGTGACTGTTTGTCGCTTTCTTTCAATGCCGCGATTCATCGAACTCAAATTGTACGAGTACTCAGTATATCATTCGCATCGCTAGATTTCCTTGCAGGAAAAGACTGGTGCCAACGGTATGGTAAGATTATTTGAATTAAGGTAAACATGTTGCAGGAATTCAAGGTATTACAGTACGGATGCATGTGTAACTCCTCCAGTACTGTTCATAGCTGTTTAAATACAATGCAAATGATGTGTTATTTCAAGATGGCAGAGAGGCAAAGGTTAAATGGTAAACTGACCGCCAGGATTAGTGCTCCCCTAAAACAAACAAACACAAAACCTACAAAACCAACAGATAAACAAACCGACTCAATGCTGAGGGGCCTACAAGCCCCTTCAAGTTGATTGGAACTCTTTTGATAAGAATAAAAGGAGAGTTCACTCGCCAGCGAGAGTAATGAATTAAAGGCGATTTGATCAAATCGTCTCACCCGCATGGGCTGTTCATACATTTCGTTGGGCTTCCAAAAGGAAACTGACATGATTGTAACAAGTTAAAGCAATAACAGCTACGCCACGTGACAAATAAAAAATAAACAATCAAACGAATAAGACAACTTTGGATACACCATTTCAGAACACAAGAAAACCATCAATAACAACAGCAATTGTCTCTGTCACTTTGAAACAAAACAAAACAAAACAAAACAATGCAATACAACGTAATAAAAACATAAAACAGTGACCCATCCAGTGAGAAAAAAACAAACAAACAACCTATTTCTGTTTGCACTCGATTAAGGCGTGTTACATTTAAATAGGAGATGGGTACGATTAGGGGAGCGGGGTTGGACAGGCATGACACTGTTGTACAGCAGAAAATCGAGAATTTACGTCGCAACATTGTGTGTCTGGTAGATCCACGTGGAAACGACTCGAACCCATTGAGCTTCTTCAGCGTTACGAACAATAGAGGGCGCCAGAGGCGATAAAAAATGACTACGACAACTAAATTATTTTGGTTGAAAGCTTCGGCTGGTGTTGGGTGAAGTCTGAGGTGACAGTTTGCATATTTCGCTTCTACACTTAATAGAATTCGGTAAGATCTCAGTGAGGGAATTGGAGGCAGGGAAATTTTCATCGCCGATTGCAAAAAAGGGAAGCAGAAAATTTCATTCGCTGAAAGATCGTAACCTTTAAATGTCATGGCTTTACGAAACATTTTCAGGTTCAAAAAGAATGTCATCTCATTATTGAGTCAGCTGAGTCGGTAGCGCGTCTGCCTCACGATCGAAAGGACCCCGGTTCGATTCCCGGGTCCCATTGAGCAATGTTGTGTGTAATCATACCGTCCCGTCTAGTAAATGCAAAACACTGTCCCTCATATAGGACATTTTTTTTTTTAAATGGAGGTCCCATGTGTGAGAGAGTCACAACTCATACACGTAAAAGATCCCGCTTAATTTATTTATAGCAAAGAGCAGGATGTTTAACACGGTGGAGTGGTCCCGCGCCTTAGATCCAACTTGACCCCTTGGAAGACCAGCTATTGCAGCTGAATATGGGCTATCCAGCCATCTTCTCAGATGGAAAAATGAAACAATACTGTTTACCCGTTGGGGACTAGTCCCGAGTATACTTGGGAATATTGTGTCTATGGGGAAATGTATGTTGGCGCAAAATCTGGCCTTCTTCAAGGGATGACATACATTTAGATATTAAATTGAAAAGGCTTTACTAACCACTTCACGGTCTCTGGGCTTCTGGTTTCTACAAATTAGACTGAAATATTGATACTGTGAACTTAAATGATTGAAGTAGAATGTTCTTAAATGATTGAAGTAGAATATGAAGATCCTTTGTTAGATTGGGCTTTAGATAGAGATCGTAAAATGTGGAAAGTGGTAGAAAAAGCGTTAAAGAAGAGATGATTTTGTAGGTTAAGAAATGCAATTCTGTGAGCTCGGCAGACTCCCATACCTCTTTCGCATCGCCGGCCCGCGTATCCCACGGGGCATTCGCAGGTGTTGGGTCGTACACATCGCCCGTTATTTAGGCACGGTGGACTGCAAAGAGCTGTACATAGAAGATGTGGTGTATAGAAAATAACGCTTCTATAGAGTTATCACAAAAGCAGTGTAAACGAAATTATTAAACTACAGGGGATAATCAGCAATTTGACATTGACATGTCACTGTCATATCAAAACGGAATATCCACGCGGTTCATTTTTTTTTTTCATAAAAAGTTCCGATCACAATGTTTCCCCAATGTAGCACTACTAACTATTGTTAACATTTTGTATATTTAATAATACTTTTATCTTAACATTGATTACACTGATGAACATTTTTACATTGATTGCTTCTATCCCTAACTCACATTTTAGAACTATTTTGAAGCATTAAAGCTGGGTTTTTGTTTCATCTGGAAATATTAACGCCTTTAATGCGTGCTCAAAAGCCTTGTAGGGCAAAGCTAATGAAGTGTAAGTGCATAGTCTCGTTTCACAGAAATATGAACTGGAGTGCATCAATACGTCAATATTTGAAAAGGAAAGTGGTTGGATTCTATAGTGTTCATGTTTAGAAGCAGCATTTCATTCTATGCGTTGCGCGAATCTCCAATCTTTAAAAGGTTTTCGGTGCACTTCGCAAATGGAAACCCATTTACTCACGTCTGTAGCACGCGTATCCATGGTAACCGTCCCTGCACACGCATCCGACGTCGGGGTCGCACTCCATGTTTCTCGGACAGGGAATTTTACACTTCGATTCTGCGTGGCAGGGAAACACAAAGTAAGTCAATACAAAACGCAACAGACTATGATGGCGTTCGCCCTTTCCGTGAAAAAAAAAAAAAAAACATTGACCAATGTGTATGCTCAGCGCTATGGGGTTTTCTGTACCAATCGTCAATCAAAGCACACACAATGTTACAGTACCTCTACATCGAGATGCATATCTTTGGAAAGTAACTTACAGCGTCCTGAGCGTCGTGCTTTCAAATAATTCTGAATGAGATATCAATCACTTAATCTATGGAACAACTAGAAAAGTGGAAGAGGCATCAAAAGAAAATAAGCTATAAACAGGAAGGAGTCGTAGATTCATGACACTCAGGAGTATAATCAGAAGAAACAAGAAAAGAAAAGCAGAGTGTAAAGTATGACAGAGAATTAAGGTTGTCTAACCACAGCATTATCACTCAATATCACATTTGCAACTTACTGTGACATGAAGAGAATTCGCTCCGATTATTGCAAAAAAAAAAAAAACACTTCAAGTGTTGAGTATCTATCATACCCTAGAATATTGATAATGCTGTATACATACATGGAAACTGAGTATCATAGTTAATTTTTTTTTTAATGTTGGCAAATACCTTTGCATGTTGCCCAACAATTTGTTAATGTATAAGTGATATCCAATACAGTATATTTTTATACGGAGTTGAAGTGATGAATTGATAACACAGAGTGCATTAATTGCGTTATGTCAACAGTGGAATAACAAGTGCACGGAATTAAAAAAAAAAGAATAACAACGAAACACAAACAAATAAATGAACAAACAAGCATGTCAAATACCGTGTTGTATTCTGCTCATAATAATGTGACGTACCTCGACACGTGATGCCATCACCATAGTAACCTTCGGGACACTTTCCGCACGAGAATGATCCAAAGCCCTGCACCGTGCAGTTGACTCCAGGAAAACACGGATTGTCCTTACACACATTCTCCATGATGGAGCAAGTAGAGCCTGATGAAAGATGAATAAAGACGGCTTGGATACAACGGCAGACACGCATAAAAGGGCAAAATACAAAGGACGAGGCTAACTTCTGAAGAAAAGATGGCAGCAATCTATCTCCCCGTTTCCCTCCTTCGACATGACATGATAAACTTATCTGGATGATTTGTGACAGCCTTTGATTTTCCACTTGCGTCGTCAATTGCTCATGATTACAAAGGCAATCTGCAGCTTCATCTCAACCCCTACATCCTTTGCCCTTTCGAGATTATTCAATTCATCTTAATCAGTTGGCAATCCACTTTTAATCTTCAGAATATTTCATGGTATAATCACAGACGCTTGCATAGGTTGCCCGTTTACTTCGAGTCAATGGTCAGTACACTGTATGTGTTCAGGCTAATTAGATAACCCATCTATCCTAAGGTCCCGGGTTTGAATTTTCTGGCAGCAACGAATATAACATCCTTCAGTCATTGCCTCATCTTTCGGTTACGATTTCTTCTTCTTCTTCTTCGCCCTCCTCCTCTCTTTCTTTCATTTTCTTTTTTCCTGTGCCTATCATCTTTTATTCGCTCTTCCCCAGTTCTTTTCTCCTTTACATTACTTCCAATTCGGGTCCTATCTCTTTTATCTTCCATCTATAGAGTTTAAAACGGGGAAGGGGTAGGTAGGAACAAGAAAGCTCATACACACACGCACGAACACACTCGATTACACACGCATTATGCGCATGCGCATTTCATATGCACATGGTTTGATCATCCAGCGCAATAGGCGCCAATGCCAAAATCTACAGTTTACTACAAAATATTGGTAACACACCTGTGTAGCCCTGTTCACAAAGACAAATGAATCCATTCACGTTGTCTACACATCGCCCGTGCATGCACGGGTTAGACGCACAGCTGCCGGGTCCAGGCGACATATCGACGCTGCACAGCTCGCCCGTGAAAGATGAGGGACAGGAACATAAGTACGGCGTAGGATTCGTCAGGACGTTCGATTGGGAAGCCGGCAAGCACTCGCCGCCATTTTGACACGGGCAGTCCAGCACGGTTACCTGACCAAATGACAAGGAGCCAGACATTTATTGTGCAACATTCACACAAGGTACCAAAGCGCCTTTTTAGTTAACGCTCGAGGTCAGGTAAAAGAGTTTAATACTTCAGAGAAATTTAAAGGTAAAGAATATACAAAGAGTGTACAATGTATTTCTTACGATCTTACACCTAGTAAAAGGGTGCCATGCCAGCGTGAATGGTAATGGGCACTGCCGGCTTTTCGAGGGAATACCTTGTTGTGTACTCATTTGGGTGAATGATGTGTTACACGAGCCTTCACGATGTGCCTTCTCCATGAAAACAACAGTATTGTAACTGGGACTTAAGATACGGGATTGGCGTCATGAGAGCGAATATTGCATAGTATACTAAACGATGACATAATTAGCTGGTGAAGCTTCATATCTTCTTCTCTTTTTTTTTTTCCATCTATATGGCAAATTATATAGATATGGCTCGCAAAGTTCTGTTGACCAAAGAAGTGACACAGTTTTCAGCTTATCATGTCAACGAAATCTGATAACGATGATCTAAACCCTCTTTCCAACTTTCAGAAGTTCCCAATTATATAGCCAACAGTGACAATTCCGAAATATAGAACAAAATATGAAGTATACGCATAAGAGTACGTACTCTGTATGTATTGGGGATAATATGAACCTCATCTTCATTATCACAGATCTAAACGTACTCTTGTATTTCTCATTGCCACAGTTCCTTATATCATTCAGTATAGAAAAATCCGAATGAACCAATCAACACACAAACATATTGTGCCGTCATGCTGTTTGAAAGTCTTGTCAAGTCCAGAATACAATCAGACAGTGAAACGACACATGCAGAGAAATCAGCTAAATTGCAAAACTATCCCTCTCTTTGTGGTACCTGTAATTCGAAAGCCACACTAGCGCCACACACGTCCGTCAGACGCACAGGGATGGTAAACTCGCCGGGTATGTCGGAATACCAGGAGAGTCTCCCGAATGTAGAGATGTTGACCTGGAACGGTGCACCCGGAGCGTGGTCCTGCACAGTGAACTCGACAACCTCTGCTGCCGAACCGTCGGGGTCGATGGCGTCAAGTTGGTGGGTGAAGACTCGCTGCGTGAATGTTGTCAAGTGTGTGTCGACACCCAGTACAGGAGGCACGTTGTCTAAACACAGAAAAAACAATAACACGCAATTAATTCAGACAACGGGCAAGTACAAAATAAACTCCCGAACAGAGAGAGCAACAACAGAAAGATTTACACCGTCTAACATGAAAATTAAAACAAGAATCAAGCCTGGGAAATAGGTAAATTTGATAAATGTCTACTATGTCGCCCCTAACCTTGAAGGTTAGGTTGCAGTCTATTGTCTTATTTCATCAAAAATTAGTGCTGAAAGGGTGGGGATCTGTGCTCAATAACATTCAAGTTGGCTTTCGAAAAATCGGTAGTCTGCACAGTGCAGTGATGTATTGTGTAGTGTAGTGTAGTGTAGTGTAGTGTAGTGTAGTGTAGTGTAGTGTGATGAACGTAATGTGGTGCGTAGTGTGTTGCAGTGTACTTTTAGTGTAGTATAGTATAATTGAGTCAAATGCGGTGGTGCATGGTGAGTGTAATACAGGGTGGAGTATATGAAACAAATATTGACTGTTCCGAGGTGTACGGTGAAAACTTTTTGCCCAGAAGTGATTTCTAAACAGTGCTATGCCACTGGAGGAAGTCGAGGGGTATAGCACTGTCGAGAGATCACCGAGGGCAAACAGTCCAACCTTGGCACGAAAAGATGCAGTCAATATATCTTTTATATACCGCATCCCCAGCCTCTAATAGTTTGAAACAATTATGCTAGATGAAGGCATTGGTACCAAGTTTGTCTATACCGGCCAGAGAAAATACATTAAGTATAATTTCACAATGCGCAATAGATACTCTCGCAAGATTGTACTTACGCGCATCTTACTCACTAGCTGACTGCCGGGCAGTATAGCAAAAACTAGTGACTGCACCTTTGACCAATCAGAGGCTTAGAAACTTCTAGAATCTTAGAGTAAGTTATAGAAAGGGAAATATTGTCCGTTCTTTTCCATAAGACCTCAGCAGTAAACATTTGTAGAATATTATGAGGCTGAACAAACTGAAGTGGCTGTATTTTCTGGGCGGACAGACCTTCCGATATTGACCACTCGTCCCGACTGACCAGCGGCCGGCACTGCTTGCACCGATCCCTGTCGTTGTGCTGACCAGCTGCAAAGCACCGTCTGTCTATGATGCACGCATTCTCCTGTGGGAAAAAGCAGGTTTGGAATTATTGACCAAGATTAAAGACACACAAGCACAAGGCAGGTACTGTTGCGGCATGGATGTCTAACATAAATCTCTACCCCGAAGATGGTAAAAATCAGCGAGATGTACATGTTCGTGTGATTACTTCTCAGTAAGGTCTGGTAATTAATACCCTCTTCTACAGTAAACTGTATTCTAGTAGGCGTCGGTACAAAAATTAATACCCATTCAGTCATTATAGCCATGCGGTGCCCTCAAGATGTTATACAATGTACGTTTTATTTCTACAATTATTTATTTGTTCATATCTGCCTTTGGACAGATAACAACTTAAAAAGAGCATGTATACTTCAAATAGGCATACAACAATGATAACGCAATAATATTCTCTGAAGCTACGCGTCGGTTGAGAATGATAAGGGCGTTAAGTGACCACAAAACCCATAGTGTTCGAGAAGACTTAAAGCCCTTCTCATTCTCAACAGACGTATGGAGAAGACTTCCATCAGTTGTTCCTTGATGAATACTCCCGTTATGAATTTTCTTTAATTGATGCATTGACAGCGATTAACGCGGTCTCACTGTATCTTCTATCATAGCGGTTTAACCCGTTGAGGATGAGTCCCCGAGTATACTCGAGCAAGTGTCTATAGAAATGCGTGTTGTAGCAAAATCAGCCCAGACAGTTACACCTTACACAGAAAACAGAATCGAAGCCTGATGTTTCAAGTGCGATTACCTTAACAATGCATTCACCCAGCCAGTTACACACGTGGCAGGTGGAATCAAAGTGGATCAATGTCATGGTGTTACTCGGCGAGGAGCTGGCGTACATTACCTGCATAGCATGGAGAATGAAATGCGATATAAATAACCCTCAAGAATCAAATGCCATAAACATTGTATTAGAACAGGTTGCAGCGGCAGATCCAGAGGGGGGGGGGGGGGGGGGGAGGGGGCGCAACCGGCGCACGCCCCCCTTTATTTTTCGTTAAAAACAAAATAAATAAAAAGAAAAAAAATGAAATGAAACCCGGAAGTGGCACCAGAAATATTAGTCACACCCCTCCCCCCTTTACAGAATTCCTGGATCCGCCCCTGGGGTTGTGTACGGTACTAAAGGAGTTAACGGAGAACAACACATGAGCGTCATCATTGTGGAAAGGGAAACTAAGTCTACTAACAGTGACTAAACTAGCAAGTCGAAACTTTTAAATCTCTGGTGTTCTTACCTGAACCTCCCAACGCATTGTACCGTCTTCATTTGCAGCGCCCTCTATTGTTGGTACATTGCACAGAACTGTTTTGCGGTTGACGCGTATTGCAATGGACTGGGCGTAGATTACAGAAGAGACATCGTTGAGTCCGTCCTTTGGAGTGAAAGTCACAGAATATAACACTTAAGAGATTACTACTTGAAATTTACGATGCATCATAGTACTTAACGTATTATTCTATGTTCATTTAATAGAGACTTCATTTATATTACAGAATGCATCGACGAACTACAACATAAAAAGTAAAGGTACAGGGAGATGATAATGTAATAACAGCCCTGCTCTTATTGAAAAAAAAAAAACACAAAAAAATCCCAACATCCTTTTCGTCAACATTCATTTCTCCGTATTCTAGGTCTTTGCATTTCATTTTCTGTCATTGTCATAGTTAGATGATGGTAAAGTGGTGGTCAAAATCATCTTCATTGTATGTTTTTCATGAGATTGATTCAAACACATTATATTATTTTGGCCTCAATTATAATACGTGTCACCTGCTCGTCCTGATTATATAATTTGGTTTTTAAAAAACCCCAAAATAGATAGTTCTCAAAAACACGGAACAGTTTGTGTTACATAAATAAAGATATCTCTAGTTATCATCACTTTTTAAGAGATCAGTCCGTCTTTTGTTCCGTTGTGATCCGTTTTCTTGGGGTTCTTGTTCAATTAAAGACTGGAACAGGCGTCAAAGGTATCTTGCGCTAATCATATAATATAATAAAAATATATTTTTTATATTATAAAAAAGAAGGAAACAAACAACCCAAACAAATAAGTACCTTTACAAGCGAAAACAAACACGTGACCGACTTTCCCTCGCGATATTCGCGTGCCGTGATTCGAACCGAGTCGCACCTCTGCGTTCCCCGGTCGCACAAACCGTTGTTCTCGAGACGCACGATTTGTGGAGCGGCTCCTGCGGGACAGAGAGGGACAGACGCGTACAGATTGAGACAAATATACACCACAATAAGACGAGACAAGCACTGGTTCCCAGCCGGTGAAAACAGTGCCATTTCTGTCACTAAGCTCTTGGTGAGTCAGTTACGGCCTATCTTGCGGTAACCACTGGGTGTGCAGGATTTCATGAATATGAATACAATGATGTCTATCTGTTTGTGAACTCGCAAGATCTCTTGAAAAGCACTTTTGAATCTACATGCCTACTCTCATAGTGGAGCAGATCGTGGGGAAAATTTGGTCGAGATGGTCAAATCCGGCAGAGAGTATAAAGTTTTGCATGTAGGGTAGGGTTTTTTTTTTTTTTTTTTTTTTTTTTGGGGGGGGGGGGGGGGCAGTGAATGTAAAGGTTGCCGGAAAAAAAAAAAGACAATAAACCAGTGGGTTGGCCGGCATCTTGAATTCCAACATGATCGTCATGACAAAATGCATGTAAATCAGTGCTCCCAAATACCCTTGTATAAAATTTTCTTCGTGTTCATACTCTCCGCCAGAAGTGAACATCTTTTTCTCATTATTATCTGACTATATAGGGTATCTTGAAAGCAGAGAAGGAGGGGGGGGGGGGAGACTTGGAGAGGGAGAAAAAAAAAAACCCGATGATGAAATCCCAAATAGTTTTGATGTATTATGTTTGGTCCACAATAAGTAGAAAAAAATGTCCTTTATAACTTCAATCATCGTTATCATTATCTTGTCGATAAGCACACATTATAATAGGCGCCCTCACCATTTGTCCATCTGCAGTCCGGCGCTTCGTAGCCATTCTCGCAAATACAGCCGACTTCAGTGCAGACGCCATGCCCGTTGCATTCGTTCGGGCAATTCAGTGCTCTCAGCACGCCCTGCGGAGGAAGAGCTTCTCCGAGCTCGTTTCCGGCATTGGCGTCGGGTCGCCATAGCGTCCTGTTCGACACGTAGGCCGCCTCGCACTGGTTCTCGATCAGGGGCAGCGTCTGTGAGGCCCAGGTGAGGTCCTCCGTGAGCTGGACGTCGCTGAGGCACATCTCCACAGCGTCGTCGATGTACATGTTCGTCCGCAACCCGCTCAGCCCGCATGCCGTCGCGAGTGTCGTGTTCCGTATCGTCTGCGTGCAAAATTCCCGCGCCTGCTGTTGGGAGATTCCACTCGGCGTTGGCCACGTTCCTTGGAGTGGTCGCAGGTCCGAGATCCTGTGGTCGGGTAGGAACAAGTACCCGTTCTGCGCGTTCGATGGTCTCGTCGGGCTAATCCAATCAGTGGGGATATCCAAATCGAACAAATTCAAAAAGTCGAGCAGTGACGTAGGGTCAAGTGACGCAGGGTCAAGCGACGAGTCTGGTGATGAAAGCTGCTGTCGCTTGCTTCTTTCTCGGAGCGACGGATTTCCGTCTCCCGATGCATCGAACAGAGTGTCTACCGCCCTCTTCCGTCTGCCAAAAGGCGGTGGCGACTCAACCAGGTTCGAGTACGACGACGTGAGATCCATCGAATGCACGAGTTCCCGCCTGTTCACGTCGTCGAATCTTCTGCACCGAGGCATACAGCTGGTGCCGGGTTGACACCCGATACTCTGAATGGGATAAAGGTCGCCGCTAGAGGGCACTATGGGTGACAGACATGAGCAGGCGGGCAAGCGTAGCTGGTACGGCACGGGTAGTGGGATGGTGTTGAACATACCACCGTTACGCAACCTAATTGATGTCAACAGAAAGAATACCATGCAAAACATTTCATTACCTGGTTGGAAGGAATAATAATTACAAAGGATACATAGGGCTACACCTTTAAAATAACATCCTTCTATATCTGCGTAGTCCTTGCTGTCCTCTCAATACTACAAAATTCTACGAACAGACATTATTATGGACCTATGAGTTATGCAAAACCACCTGCCATGATTTTCACCTTATTTTCCTAACATGCACAGCAAAATATGTATAAAAATGATAGAGATGTAGAAAAGGGAAAACAGAAACAAAATATTTCGGAATTAATAATGCAACAACCATAGTGTCGTAACGACTCCCCGTGACTGACCTCCATATTTCTACGAATTCGTTAACCTGTCCGTAG
Organism: Diadema setosum; assembly: GCA_033980235.1. Lineage (NCBI taxonomy): Eukaryota > Metazoa > Echinodermata > Echinoidea > Diadematoida > Diadematidae > Diadema > Diadema setosum. The sequence continues at coordinate 6,784,150 of CM067080.1, forward strand.
CGCATCGCCATGGCGAAGCTCCGTCCCGTCTGGTCGTGAAATTCGTTGTCTGGATTGCCGTCGAACGTGCCACACAGGCCGACTGTCCTATTAAAGTCGAGAGAGGGCGCCTGCACGGTGATGCTCATTCCCCAATCGGAGATGTCGGCGCGCACGAAAGCACCAGACGAAAACTCCACCTGTGAAAGGAAAAGTATGCCAAGCCATTGCCTTTTTGTTTTGTTGGTTTTCCTTTTCCCACCAGGTCTTAACATCTAACTCGCGACAAAGAGGATTTCTAACACAATTAGCTCTTAAGCAATGTTCGGACTTTTGATTCATTAGATTGATTTTGCAGTACATTGGTAATGACATAACACACGGATGTACTGTCTTTATAGCTATTATGCTGAACAACGTGTGATTTGGAGCCACATGTTTGTTTGAAATCAGAACATTGATTTGCTATGTGAAGAGAAGGAAGATGACTGGAACATGAGAGATAGTAAACAAAATAACATACAGTAACAATCTGCGATATACCAGAGATCACATAACCTGCCACCACTTGCTTTCTATCTCTTCCTTCTGAATAAAATAGACTTCTTCACACACCAAACCCGGAATCCAAATCATCCGAAATATGTAGAAGTTTGACTAGAATTTTATTAAAATCAAATCTTGCTTAATTTACACAGGAATGGATCATCTTGACAAATGGGATTCCCTTTTAAATTAAGTATATGAAGAGTTTGTTCGCAATAACCGATTAGTCCATATTTGCCAAATGGAGATATTTGCGATTAAAGGTCAAGAAAAATAAAGAGAATAATAAGAAAATTCTTGCTGCTTTTGACCATAACTTCAAAAATATACCTTTAGTAGTGACCAATATATCATTTTAAAGGTATTATTTTGTACTTTGATAGAGACCGTACTTCAAAATCTTCAAAAATGGACTTATCGGTTTTTGCGAACAAACTCTTCATATCCTTTTTATCATTATCACAATACCTATTCGTTTACTTACTTATTTATCTATTTGAATTCATCTATTTTTTTTTTCAATTTATTTGTTTCAGTATTTGCTGAATCTGATGCACTTACGCACAACAGATGCTTTTCTCTGCTCCCCCTTATCGCACGAATCCAGCCTGAACCTAATCTCGGAGCTGTCGCGAGCGTTTCGGCTTAATGTTAAATCAGCCATTAGAGGAAATTATCAACCAGTCGCCCAACATACAGCTGACCGTCCTCCCTCGCAGGGTTTTATTATTCACCCAGACGGGTGCGGAATACGAACTCCCTTCCCCCCCCCCCCCCCCCCTCTCGAGAAAAAGAGCTGTTCGTCAGTAGCTCACCGTAATTTTAGTTCCGTTCTTCGCCTCTTTTATTTTGACCCCATCCGTCAGCGGAAGCGGACTCTTGACCCGAACTTCCGCCCGCGTCTCCAGCAGGTTGCCGTCGCACATGTCCACCGAGATGACGTCATTGTCCTCCTTAGCAACGAAGCCGCAGTTGCAGGACACCTGCTCGCCGATTCCTCCGCAGTTCCAGATGCGGCTGTGCACCTGCAGCGAGTTTACGAGGAGAGAACCGATTACGGGAGCTGATTTCAATTCACTAGCCTTGATTGGTTAAATTCCCGACTTCTTGGTCATGCCACATGCCTCCTTCCTTTGAGAATTTGCTGACTTGCCACTGACAAAACCCCAAGGACCAAACAGAGTTAAACAGAACAACAAAACAAAAACATAAACACCTACAAACGTGAAACGAAAGTGTTGATTGGTGGCGAGCAATGACAGAATTGTTTATGGCCATGAGAAGACGGGCAAAAGCACAGAAGATCACGCAACAATCTTCCTAGTAAAGAAAAATAGAGATGGTGAAGATGATACAGTTGTGAACAGGGTGAGCAGGGACGGATGGGGATGGGGTGGGGTGGGGTTCACGGCATTGGCATCATATTCATAAACAATGTATCATAATCTCGATGAGATCAAAGATAACTCATAAATAACTTATATGAATGTTTTAGGGACGATGTTAATACTCAGATAAGGACATCTGGACTGGACTTTACAAGGCCAAACACTTTATTCTGCACGTGCGTACGTGCGTGTTCACGGACAGCGTGCCTGTAATATGACGGAGAACATGTGTTTTATTTGCTCTTTTCTTTCTTTGAACGGGAGGAGGAAGGGAAATGAAGAGGGTACATACATGAGTTATCTCTGCTTAGGGGGATAGACTTGTCAACCCACTGCGTGAGGATAATTTGACATAGGACACCCTTACTCGAGAGGTATTCGAGGACACGCTCAAGTTTTAATTCGCGCCTGACATCTATTTCCAAATGATTTACTCTGAAATATGATCTTGACGTTACGCAATGAGTAATTGGTGTCGACACGATCACCTACAACGACTGAGAAAATGTTTCCGGCCTGTTTAGAGTTTGACATCGTCGTCGTCGACGTGGGATTACGCATGCGCTGACATTCCAGACAATGACGTGGAAGGGAAAACCAATACCATGTTATGTCATTGTTATGAAGATGAGTTTTATGCAGTGTGTCAGACAATAAACTTAACGTACATGATCTGGAGAGACGCATGAGGAGAGTGTAATAATCTATTGATAACTCCATTCCTCTTATGTCTGGTCTTCCACCTAACTCCTCATCAATCACATGCCAGCACACATTCCACTGTCATGACTGTCCAACCACTACCGCTTGACCAACGATCTCACATAAACATCGTTGACCACTTTCTATGTAGACTAACCACAGCACCTCGCACCCTCATCCTAACATTAACACAATTGAACCTCTATACAGGGAGGTGGTCACCTCCCTGCTCTATGCAACTGCCTGTACAGGCATGTAATAATAATGTCAGAAAGATTCACCAATAAAGATCACTTATTCTCCCAACTACGATCTGGTGAAGGCCTCTGAGTATCTAACTCCTCCACATAATGTGATACGTACAGCGATACAAAACAAAACAGAGTGCACTCAAAACTTTACAGATAACATGTGCTCCATTGGAAAGAGATGCACAGAGTGTGCAAACGGTAAATGGTACACGGGGCCACCTCACGAGCTCGACAACCACGAGTAATAAAGCCCACGAGTCATACGGCCCAGTGCAGTGTCGAGCTGGTGGACCGTATAGCTCGTGAGCATATTTTTACTTGATGTCGCGCTCATGGACCTTGATGACTAAGTATCTATTTTGTGGGCTGTTGAACCTGTGGGCTGTATGACTTGTAGGCTGTACGACTTGTGGGCTGCATGACTCGTGGGCTGTATGACTCGTGGGCTGTATGACTCGTGGGCGGTATGGTTCGTGGGTTGTTAATATGACTCGTGGGTGTTGAGCTCGTGACGTGTACCCAAACAAACACTACCTTATCATTCTGTATTTCGTTTCTGTGTAGCATGTTTCGTGGTGAGTCTTCACGGTTTTAGTGTGTCAATCCTGATTGTTCATTCTCTCATATCCAGTTTGTACGAGAAAGTACTTGACACTAGTCGTATTGATAATGAAGACGACGCTATATACACTGATAAGCTCTACTTTAACGTTGCCAGCGTTGCTGGTAGTAACTTTCCATACAAATACATTCAAATGAATCGTTGAGAACACGCGGGCTTTCAATTATTCCAATTATAATGACAGTGCATACTTTCTCAGGAATTTCCTATGCGTCAATATGTTCAAATTCATTATCATATTCATCTTTGCAAAATAATTTACGTAATATATACGTCGAACACTTACCTCAAATTCTCGACTTAAGCTCTTGTACAGAACAAAGGTACCAGTTTTGTAGAAATCATACTTCCTGCAAAAATCGAGAGTAGACACAAAGAGACATTGTTTTACTTCATTAGAATTCATCACAAGTTCAAGAAATAAGCACCACACACATTAACCTCACGCATATTCACAAAAAACATACATTAAAAACAAAAACCAAACTTAAACACGCTTATCGCTAAACTGTCGAAATGCTAGTAAAGAGTAATGTGCACTATTCTGTGTAGGATATGATTTCTTATTCCGTAATTCGTGCCCAAAAAGGAAATTTAGGAACAAAATTTTGTGTGAGCGAATAAAAGATTTGAGGAAAAAATTATATCATCACAGCATCATGTTTGAATCACATACCTGTATCTGTTCTATTAAAAAAAAAATGAAAGTGCAGAATGCAGCAACCTTCTAATCTTTCCTCATATTTGCATGAAACTTTCGTTGTTCTGTCCCATACGAAGTAAAAACTTTATCCTGTTTGTGTGTGTGTGTGTGTGTGTGTGTGTGTGTGTGTGTGTGTGTGTGTGTGTGTGCAAGTGTGTGTTTCCATTACGTGGACACCAATAAAATGAACACGTTCGCAAGATGCATCTAAAGTCCGCGTTTCTGTATTACCTCATTGCGAGTAAAATGCATCCATGACAATATCTTTTAGAGTCATCTCTCCTTGAGCTGCCTTTATTCACTTTCACAGTTGAGAAAGCTTTCAACTTGAGAGAGCGCCGTCCTGTCGTGCGTCCTTGGGTACAAATTTGGCACGACATTGTTTTTGGCACCCTTATGTTATCTCTAAGAACATGTTTCTTAAATTAGGGAACTGACGTACCACGAAAGAATGTCACGGTTAATTGTGACGCTGAAGGGAATACAAAACACCTGCCAAGGGGAAAGGTGTTGGCCCATTTGTTTTTGTTTTGTTTTGTTCTTTCTCTGTCTTGTTTCTACGCATTTAGCTGCAAAGAATGAATCTCTCTGTCTTTAATTAATGACCTTCACTGGCGTCAACATCTTAAAGTAAGCTAGTGTTGACGCTATTGAGGATGATGATGATGATGATGATGATGATGATGATGATGATGATGATGATGATGATGGTAATACTACAACAACTACTACTACTACTGCCATCACTACTTCTAATACTACTACTACTACTACCACTACTACTACTACTACTACTACTACTACTACTACTACTACTACTACTACTACTACTACTACAACTACTACCACTACTACTATTACTACTACTACTACTACTGCTGCTGTTGCTGCTGCTGCTACCAACAATATCAGAAATACTACATAATCAATATTGCTCTTAATACTAGTAACTGTAATATTATTTAAAATGATAACAATAATGGTGAAACAATAATGGTGAAAATGAATATAAATCAGCAACATTGGCATCCTAATTTTTTTTTGTACCTTTATTAATCATAAAACGTAAGTAGTAAAAGGAAGAGGAGGAGGAGTGTTACTAAGGGATGACAATGTAATAAATGCGTAAAACAAAATCTCTTAACATTGCAGGGAACCGGGTGCAATTTTTCATATTCTCCTTCGTTCTTCTCAAATCGACACTGTGCGAGACATCTTTTTCTTGGATATTTGAACAGGATCAAAGACTTGTGTTCATTCTGAAAATGAAAACAATCTCGCTGGGGAGGCTTTCAAATGAAGAAAAAATAATGCTGCGTAATCATCAGCTACGGATCGGCATCTTCCTGACGGTGGTTAAGAAAGTAAACAAAAAGAAACGAAATGAAGAATCGAGGTTCGAGCATCGTTTCTCTACCATAATATTACCAATACGTGTTATCTTTTCTTTCTTTCAATGAAGAATCCTCTATGGCCTTCTTATCGACCAAATATGAAAACGCCGGCCCTTTAAAATCTTATCAATTACATGTTCCATGAACCCGCTGCCAAAATAATGGCGCGTTTTGTGGTCTTGAGTCGGAAAAGGGCGAACAGGTGGTGGTGACGGCCCCGGGGGGAACGGGGGCTGTTGGTGTCGGGGGAGGGGTTGTTCGGGGTGAAGGATGGGGGTGGGGTTGGTGGAGAAAACGAGAGCTGAGGATTTTAAGATCATCTCTCAAGTGATGGATTTACTTCAGCACCTTGGGGAGAGCATAATACAAAGAGCCATTTGATCGGTTGCGATTACTTCTGTTACACCTGCATGCCCGAACAATAAACGTTGCACGCTTTCTTGAGAAGATCTCAATATAGTTAAAGAACCGTGAAAGGAGGGAGAAGACGGCAATAACACAGGTAAGGATATAAAGAAAAGTGAGGACAGAGAGGTAGGTAGGAAAGACAGTGTGAACATGGACGCGCATACGTGCGCCTCTAAATCAAAGTGAAAACGCAACAATTAATTTATTTACGATTGTATTTCCAGGATAGGATGGATAGCCCTTTCAGCAAGGCTGATTTTCAAAGGGGTCCACTTCTTGCAACACACAATCTTGCAATGAAAACAAATATTTATACAATTTGTACTGAGCTGAGCATTGGACACACATAGATCACCGAAACAAATACGGCATTTTGATACGGCATGGACTAAGGTTTGAGTTGAGTCTAATAAGTGATGACACAACACTTCTGGATGGGATACGCAAGAATAAAAGAAAAATGAATCATTAAGAAGAGTGACAACATCGTGTGCTCGACCTATTGACATCGCCCTTTTCTTTGCTATTATCATTATTCAAGTATCATTTCCTGCTGTAGAATCGTCGGTTATGTACTAATAGACTGAGGCAGTCCGATAGGCAATCACGACTGAAAAGAACGAATACAATATGACAACCTCAACAGCGCTAAAGCAGTCACATCCACAACAAGCCGGAAACGCCGACAACAGCTCGTCGTGACCTCAACGGACAAAAGGGTCATATGTTGCTGCGTGTTTCATGTTCCAATATTACGAGAGCGACTGTTTGGATGATGACAAGTGAAGTAGTTGCTTGACATGAAGTCTTGGGCACTGCAAGATGACGTGTGAATGGTTTGCTTCCGGAATGTGGTTACCCAGGCAACGGGATGAGAAAGGACGAATCTCTACCTAACGTGTAAGATCATCAATAATATAAGAAAGTCTTTGCACTGACTTGAAAAACTGTTTCCATGAAGACATCTGCTACCCGTGTTGTGTATTTTGCAAAACAATGAAATCTGAAACGTTTTAATAAAATTACCTTGTGTTTGTTTCCGCTGTGCAAATGATGACAAAACTCTCCACCACACGAATTATTCTACCACTATCAAAAGATTTGTGAACAAATTTCATGCTAATAACCCGTCTATTAATTTGTTATCTTTTTTGAACTCCAAAATACTAACATTTACGGGAAATATTGAGTATGGTAAAGCCGGTCAGTCACAGCTTTTCATACTTCTAAACATTTTTTTTTTTCAATGTCGAGCTCGTGGGCCGTGTGACTCGTGGGTGTCGGGCTCGTGGGATGACCCCTTTTCAAAGCGTCTGTACGTGTTGGGGTTAGAACTTCCTATGAAGCGTCGATGATCGAGACACGAATGTCGAAACATTACTGAAAAGATGGCGAGATTGTGAAAGAAAGAGACAGAGAGAGAGAGAGAGAGAGAGGGAAGAAAAAGAAGAAGGATAAAGAGAGAGGGAGAAAGAGGAGGACATGAAAATGACAAGAGGGAGAGGGAGAGAGAGAGAGAGAGAGAGAGAGAGGCGGGGGGGGGGGGGGGGATAAGGTGAGAGAAGGTGCGTATCAAGATTCAGATGACACGCACACACGTTCGTATTAATTAACCGCAAATCGAATGTTGGGACATGTGTTTCATCATATGCAGCCACATTTTGACCTTGACGTGACACCTTGCCAGCAAGATTTAAAAAAAAAATTCATTATGCATCGGCTATTTTTTCTTCCTTTCTATCCAAGCGCAGACACTGGCCTTTTGCACCATATGTTTTCTATACCGAGGGCAGTGGAAATAGGAAGTGGAAAGTGAGAAGGTGAAAGAATTTGAGGATCAATTAAAACACCCTTCCTTCTCTCTCGCCATCAATTTCCCAATCTACAGAGGCCGTTCGATGTGATAAAATGTTTATTACTTTTTGGGTACGTACACACATACAAGTATAGTGTATATATATATATATATATATATATATATATATATATATATATATATATATATATATATATATATATATATATATATATACAATCAATACTGTGATGAAAATCTTAAACAAACAGGATGGGGCGTTTTAATGCCATTTTAGGTGTTTATCATTATTATGCCTACATGTCGCTTGAACTTAACTCTCATCGAGATGAATGGTCGAAATGATTTATTAGAGCGAAGCGCCGACTTGTTGCTTTTGTTGTTGTTGTCTTATTCATATCCTCGATTCTCATCGACACCGTCAAGTCAGATTGAATACGAGGTGAGAATGACTTCGTTGGTAAGAGAAGAACGCGTAAACGCAATATTATTTACTGAAATTCAGATACACATGAGGTTTGTGTGTGTGTGTGTGTGTGTGTGTGGGTGTGCGTGTGTGTGTGTGTCTGTGCTTCATTTGCTTGTCAAAGATTTCGCGCCAATTTCGAATTAGCACGGGGAGAAAATTGAAACATTATCTCCTGATCAGGTCTTCTACAAGGTTGGTAAAAGCTCTCTAAACTCGTCTCCATTCGTTGATTGTTTTTCATATGAACTACTCGCACTTGGGATTAGTTTACCGGGTTAATGTCCATGAGGTTAGACAACAACTGCTTCTCTAGGGAGAAAAACATCCTGACCAAATCAAAATCGCAAAAATCCATAATTATCAAAGTAAAGGAAAGAAGTACGAAATGTTTATTACTATCCTGCAATAACCACAGGATGTCGGCAAAGGCAAATTTTGCTGCTCCACATTCGCACGGACTGGTGACTGAAAGCAGAACGGACAAAAAACAAATTGAATATCAGCGCTCCTTGGGCAGGAACAAACGGTGGCTGGAGAGGAAGTATTTAAAGTCGGGAAACTCCTAAAGATTGGCGTGGTAAAATAAAAAGGCCGCCAGCTGAAACCAAGCTAGTATTAGAAATTCTTGGTTGGGGAGGGATTCCGGTGGCATCTTTCAAAGGCTCTAACAAACAGATCTTAAAAGGTGGGGCTCACCTTTCATTAGTACCACTTTATTTTACTTTTCTTTTTTTTTTTTTTACATCTCACCCAATTTCACAACCGATTTTCATCAAATAAACATTTCATTCCTCTTAGAATTGTATGTTCATTCATACTTCATAAAAGTGGTTTCTTACGATCTCGCAAAAAAGTTTAAATCTGAATCTCCACCTCAGCAAAAATTAAACCATCCATTGAGAGCGAGACGGTCTTTGACAAAGGCTAGGGTGGCAGAGGGGAAAGAATAACCGAGAATTTAGCGAGATTGAAAAATATGAAGATAGGGAAACGTGAATTCGTGGAGAAACGCAGGCAAGTAAATAGAGCACCCTTCCTTGCTTAGATGCTTTGGTTCTTCCTCTTAAAATGTGGTAAAATGGGACGTAGCGTCGCGCTCGTGTGTTCCCCATCGGGTGGCAGTATCCGCTGACCATGCTCGTGCAGCACTGGCGGGAAATTGGCCGGCGACACCTAGGTCAGATTCGTTCACGGAGCAACCTGACGACATTGCCGACTTCTCGGCCGGTCGCGATGAGAGACGCGCCCGTCTGCGATTCATATTCTGCGTAATCTCACCTGAGCGAATGGCAATGAAGGGCTCATTTTTGTGATCAACATGAACATTCGTGATAATTCCAGGGGATACCCAATTTCCCAAATGATTTCGCGAATTGTAGAAGAAGGACGATGTGCCTCCTCTCTCTTTGAAAAACATCTTTATTTTGTATCCTTGCTTCATAGCCCTGCCAAACTAGGGAAACTAAGGGAGAAAACAACAGATGTTCTCTTTAACTATAACAAAGACAATTGGTATAAAAACATAAATCTTTTGTCATGGCATCCATCATTCGCTCTTTTGATGACAGCCTGCATTATTTCGGCTAATAAAACGAGACCAGACTGTTCACGATTGAAATATAATTGTCATCGTGTTTGACCTCAAGTGACACTGTGATGTCTACGTAGACTTGATGTCAAGGATGCTAAGAACAACATGAGCAAATGTCACAGACATCAAAATGTGAACTTTCTCTGATATCACAGAGAACACCTTCAGATCAGGTGAATCATTGTGAGGAGAAGTCAGTGATGTGACGAAGCAAGTAAAAAATTCACCGCATATATTTCGAATAATTTATTTAAAGATCACTGCTAGGACATTTTGCCAGAATTCTGTTCTTCTAGCGGCCAGACAGAAGCAACGGGGTACTGTATATTATCTCTACCCTTTGCTACCCCCGAGATGCAACGTAATTAAATACCTCGTCAAGTTTACACACGGCCCGGTTCAATGGGGTCTAGGGCAATTACCCCCTGGGCAATTACCCCGCACCCTTCCCCTGGCCCTAATCCTAATCCTAATCCTGAACCTAACCCTAACCCTAACCCAAACTCCTAACCCTAAACCTAACCCTAACCTTAATCTTTACTCTTACCTTACCACTAACCAGTATTTGGCCGGGGGGTAATTGCCCTCCGGGGGTAATTGCCCGGATACGGGTTCAATGAACTCTGCTAGTTTAATAATTACAGCAGCGGCAGATAACTTTCCATGGAATGAGGTAATTAATTTCAAACGGCGACAATCAATGCACTGGGGAGTTCTAAACTAAGGAAGGATGTTACGGGGGAAAACGAGACTTGACTGAACGTGGTGATCGAGGAAATCAAGACAGTGGTTGCAATGACGAAAGGGAAGGAATGGGGAGTAAAGAGTTAACGGGAAAAAATAACAGGGGATGGTGGATATGGTGAAGTCACTGCATGGAATTTATGACTTGGGAGGATATACGGTGAGAACGAGACTGACACAGAGTTAGATATTGGAACATAAAAAAAATATCTAGAGATGGAACAAAGACAGAGGTAAGGTAAGGGAGATACGGCAGCATTTTCAAGATACCAATTATTTCTTATCACTATCATTCAGTATTCATTATCAATATCATTACTATGTTTACATTTTTTGTATAATGACGATTTTAACATCTTTCACGATCTTCTTCTTCATCTCAATATAATCATTATTACATATATCATTATTGTTATTGTTGTTATTATTACTACTACTACTACTACTACTACTACTACCTCTACTACTACTAGCATTGTTGTTATCAGCAGCATTATCAATGATATTTTATTTATTGTAGTCTTATAATTCATTCGTCATCATCGTACTTGAGGCAGACTGGAGCCAGAATAATTAACCCAAGTCAAATCCTGGCTAAATCTGTATACACGTGGGACCATTATGATGGAGGCGATCATTACAACTAGCTTTAGTCGCAGAGGACTAGAAGGAGCAAATGAGTCAAAATGTGAACGAAATCAAAACAAATACAACCACAGTTCCGCGACTGTCTGATTAGCTATTGACCATCCATCCATCCTAATTGGTCATCTCGACAGAGTGAGAGAGGCTACGGAACTCAGACTGTGCATGTGCAGCACTTTGATTTAAATTTTGGGAGGGTCATTATGCCCAAGTCTCGATACTCATCTGCTTAGGAGTTCAAGAGAAAATTGAGGCCATAATTTTCTTAATAAGAGGAACCGACTCCTCTGTATTCAAGTCAATTTATAAAGTTATTTCATACTATGTAAAACATGAAACACTCATGCAAGATGGATCACAGGCAACTTGAAGTTGAACAAGGTTGTTGGTTGTAGTCCCCCATGCAATCTTTCGTACAAATGCAAGTTTCTATCATTCAGCTACTTCAAACGTGTGTGACTACATTTTGTTCTACGAACTTTTTGCGAAGCGATAGGGCAACATTGTTTCTCAGCTATCTCACTGCAATCATATACACTTATGTATCTTTGCTTTTCATTCTGGGGTAGATTTCTCTGTCGTGACGATCAAATGAACCGTGATTGGGAGGAAGGCGGAGCAAATTGGGAGTAGCGATGAGGTCTGGAGTCTGCCGCGTCTGACAAAATATGATAAAACAAGCAACACGTTTACAGGGGGGTCATGTCTTGGCCTGGCCCCCGGCTCGGCTGGGAGGTTTGCCGTGACGAATCGCGTGCAAACACGAATGAGCTCAACGAAGACATTCGTGTCGACATGACAAGAGGGAAGATGGAAGGAAATAGAGACGGGGCAGGTAATTTGGATGAAGCACACGGGAGGGAAAATACAACATGGGGAAAACGAGATAGAAAGTGCGGGCGGGGGGGGGGGGGGCTGTCGCAAGAGGGAGAGGGAAATGGGAACAGAGAGGGAAGGGGTGGGGTGGGAGCATTCTTGAAGAAGGAGTGCAGAGAGTTAAGGCATCGTGGAAAGGGACACGCAAACGGTGCGTGAAAGTCACACAGAGGGTCCCACTGCGGCACTTACTTTCTGTCGAACGTGATGAAGTGCGGGTCGGTGAAGGAGTAGCACTGCGCAGTGGGTACGTCACTCACTAGAACCTGGGAGGAAAGGGAAGAGAGACCAAGAGGGGGGAGAGAACCAACTCATTAGGGAGTGAGGTCAGGGAACGCACGATGCCTCGCAGCCATGGAAACCGCATCCAAATCTCATGGCGGTCTTTCAGGGCCTGCGAATATGGCCAATTAAATTGTTATCAAACTTTTCCAACCCCGGCAATAGAAAATAAAACCTAATGAACTGGAGCAAAACCATGCATAAAACTTGAAGAATAGAGTTGAATATCATCAACACACAAATCATTTGTATGACCTCATCACTTAAGGTCAGACAGACATGAACAGTTTGACACGAACACGTTTGTTGTTGCGTTTTGTATGTTTAACGATGCCCTTGACTTCAACGCATGAAATGATTGACGTATGTTCTGAATACTACCGCGAAAACTCTTGACTTTCCGCATTTTCTTCCCCTCCAGCAAACACATAACAACACAGAAGACATAAAAAGAACAGAAAATATTTGCAATAAATCTGGAAGTATGCAACTCAACATGTAAACAACCAGTTTAAAAGTGCAGTGGCCAGTTTCGAGAATGAAGCAGCGGAATGATGTTCGAATGCATAGAAATCATTTTAGAATATACAGTATGTCCCCCCAAAAAAATTACAATCAGATTTTCGCATTGATAACACCCAATATGATTAAACTGTCTAAATGCTACTTCAGGGGCTTAGAATATTACATCTTAGCTCTATTCTGCAGAAAACCCCATCCGATTTGGTTAAGCGGTCCCAGAGAAATGTGGATTGATGTAAAGCATGTCAAAAGTCTGATTCTTCCAAGTTTAGCACTTCGATGATCTTGTGTGTGAATACAATAGACAGAACTTGGAGGGAAGAGATTCCTGACATCCTCTACAAAATTCCTCATTCTGTGACCATTGAAGCAAATCGAATGTTTTTTTTTTTTTTTTTTTTTTTATTGTAAGATGTTGGCAATGAGTTATATTTTCATACCCTGATATTGTATTTGGATTGATTCCCTATTCTTAAAGCTATCACTATGGAGGGTACCATTGTAATTTTTTTGGGGGGGACATACGGTATACATTATTGATAATGGTATTGTCACTCAAAAGAGCTTCATGAATAGATGTCACCATGTTATTGAACGGTTCCTGGATGATTCATTCTGTAATGCTCTCGAATGTCTTCGGAATATATTGACCATGTTGACTACGGAAAAGTGAGTAACTTGAAAATTATCACTCTTTTTGGAAGCATATTTTAGGTTGTTGTAACACAGATAAAACAAAAGACATTTACGCTCAAAATCATAATATTTTTTTTTTTTTTTTACAATTTTTTGTTCAAATTACTCTTATTGCTCTGATGTTTTGCTTTGTTTACTAGATTTTCAAAGGAAAAGACCGCGTCTCATTTTTTTCTCAGTAAATTGCATTTTCCTTTATGTGTATGACCTCAATTCATTTTCAAAATATCATACGCGTCATCAAAACAACAACAACAGTACAGCAACAGCAACAACATCAGCAGCAGCAGCAGCAGCAGCAACAAGAACAACGAGAACAAGAACAAGAACACCAACAACAACACCAAGCAACCAAACGAACTAAAAACCAAAAACGATATCCCTCACCTCCACGTCGCCTGGGTTAAAGCCACTCCAGAAGGGATCCGAACTAATCACGGGGCCGGTCACGATCTCGTTCCGAGTTCTTCCGTCGTGCTGGAAATCTGTCACCGCCGTGACGAACATGAAGGCCTGCCTGCATCGGGCGTCCGAAGAGCCACACGATCGGGGTCGAAACTCGACGAAACATTCCGACAGCGCAATATCGTATCCACCCTGGGCGTCTTCGTCGGGGGTGAAAAATTAGAAGGAAATGACTGTTATCATTAGTGTTATCATTGATTGCAAAACAGGCCATTTTTAAAGCTCCATCGTTGTTAGTATCATTTGTGGATGGGACTCATTTATCAACGCAGGGAGGTGAGACGGACAACGGTCACCTCCCCGATTCACGTTATTGACACATGACTAACAACCCTTGACAATGCGTTATCTGAAAGATGTTTAACTCACCCCGTCGAATTGCAGATATTTATTACAACTCAGTTTTTCTCTCATATTTCTTAGCATGGCTTTGAGGGTCCTGTAAAAAAAAAACAAAAAAAAAAACAAAAAAAAAAAACAAAAAAAAAACAAAAAAAAAAAGAGTGGGATCTATTAATGTCGTAAGGGAGTGATTTGTACGGATTTTTTTTTTTCTGTTACCGTTACTAATAGTTGAAAGCGGAATGAGAACCGAACACGAGCGAGTGTCGTCCTCGCAGTGGATGGGTACTGTGCTCTCGAACGCCACAAGATGGCGCTGTCCATCCTCTGCAATTTCCAGCGTCCCGGGGGACACCTGTTTAGTCAGAAACACAAGGAGGTTAAAGTAATGGATTGACCAGTGTTGCTATGTCAGGCGAACTGTGCTATAAATGTAGGTGAAGAGACCATATAGTGAAGTTAACAGTCACTCGAAAGACACAAGAAAGAGGAAACGTGATAACAGTACCCTTGTAAAAACTAACCCTATCACCAACGCAGGGAAACAGAGATAGATAAATATACCTCGGTCGGGTGACTATAATATTTGCTTGATCAAAATTGTTACTTTATTTTGCATTGATACCTTCAGTTTTATCATGAATATTATAAACTGTTTTGTACATTCTGTAGATTTTATCATAATCTCGACATAGAAAATTATTGCATATTTCGTCATCTTTCGTAATTAACATGCTGTACTACACGCTTATATTATTATACTTAGGAACCTACATCCTACAATCTCATAACAAAATTCCTCATATTACACATGATTATATTATATGTTCTTATACATTTGTGCAATTTTATCTCAAATTGACTGTAGTGTTTAACATGTTTTTTCTTTCGAAATCGAATGGAATATAAAACCTGAATATGAAATGTGGAATATGGAGCATGAATAAAAAAAAGGTAGACATATAGATAGATATTATAAAGAGATGGATAGAGAGAATGCAGGACGAGGGGAGGATAAACTGTTAAGATTTATACACAGATAGTCCAGACAGAAGGAAAGAAGAAGAGGAAGCTAAGGAGAGACAGAGAAAAACGAAGGACTAGGCCTATATCCTTGATATATATACTCTCGGAATATACTGCTTTCTGTCTAGGAAATATCTTCATAATGCATGGTAATTTGTGGCCTCGCAGAAGCCAAGGCTGTGTATGTTATTGTTGACAGGTGGTAGCTGCTTCTACGTGTTCTGTACCTCCGACTTTGGTATGATCATAACAACGCACGCACAAGGCATGTCTTCGCCATTCTCTACTCTTATGGCTATATATTACCTGAACTTACGTGACTGGCAGCACTGTATGTCATAGGAAATACTGCATGAGATTTTAAATGTAATGTGCCATGTTGACCACTATTAAGAAATACCAGGCCATCTGAGAAACAGTCATGATGTAATCTCACCATGGAGCTACTAACAGAGATAGTAGCTCCATGATCTCACCAAGGTTGCCTCGTGGCAAAGCACATACCAGACTGCGACGGATTTCTCGTCGAAAACTCTCATTATGAAATCGACCCATTAATACCCTGATTAACTCAGGATCAGCAACCCATTAGAGCCTGAATATTTCGTCATGACGAGTTAATTAACCTCAAGGAAACCTTCACGATTGTGCAGGCTCATACACACACACAAACACACACACACACACACGCACACATAATCCGAACGGGAGGGTAAAGTGGTGACAGTGGTTGTGGTGGAATGGGACTGGATTTTTTGACCCCCTTGTTGGCATACACGTGCACATGACAAGTACTTTTGTTATTGTCACATGGGTCTGCTGCACAGCTTTTGTTGCTTTGTTGTTTGTTTGTTGTTTGTTGGTTGGTACTGAACAAAGTTCGAAGCAAATTTAGGGGGCAAAAAGCAGTCCGCGACTCTCGCTCAAGAAGCACACAGCGGCGATATACAATGTGCTATTGTTTTGAATAGGGCCGTCATCCAAAACTACAAATAATGACAGTTACCAAATGGTTACAGTTACAGACATACTCAATAACAAGTAAAACAGCGAGCTGTTTTCTTGAAGCTCATCAACGCTCACTTAAAAACCCGTTTGTGTAGCACAGGGTTGAATGCTGTCATTGTTGTTTTTTGAAAGAAGGCGCCGCTTGTGATCAATGACACTATGAGGACACAGTCTCCTTTTGTCTTGGAAACACACACACACACACAAACCGAAACAACGTTAAGTTAAATTTCAGAGAAATGAAGTTGAACTCACATCAGGCCTTTCGAGCTCAACAAGATCTGAAAACGAGACTTTCGCCTCAAAAACTGGTAGAATACCGAACAGTATGTCGCAATGCAAGTCATACATTGTAATTACAATCTATTGCTGGGGTAATGCACAACACATCGTCTTCACTACCACCGACTAGGAAGTCACTACACTAATGCCATCATGAATATCCCCATCCTGCCATTACCTTATTTTAGTACGTTTGGAGAGAAAGTGAGTCTTCACGGCTCCTTTGGCGATCTTTCTTTTTTAAGTCAAGTGGAAGGTATCTCGGATAGCTCACTCATCTAATGATACAACTGACATGACCTTCGGTGTGACGACGTATCATCGAAACGCTAAACTTTCCCTTGGGGGGGGGGGGGGGAAAAAAAAAAGTATTCTTACCGTGATCGTGATGTGGAACGGATCGCTCTCGATCGGAGGGCTTTTCAGCTGCCGCGTTTCGTTGAAGAACGCCTGGACCGTGCAGATCACCTGGGAGGAAACGGAGAAAGTGAGGTTTATTCGTTACCATGGTAACCTGGATGACGAATGGTCGTGAGCTAAAACAGGACAGTTGGACGAATGCCTTGCTACGTTTGCCGTAGTAGTTGTGGATGTTAGTAGGGAGCTTTAGATTTTGACGCGCGGACGTTTGAGACGACGAGCGCGCTGGACGTTCTCCTCTCCCTACGTCGTGTAGAAAAGTAGCTTTAGATTACGCTGGGACGCAACGTAGAAAAAATCAAATCGCGCCCCCATAATCAGTGCATGAAGAAGCTCTCTACGTCGCAAACTGTGCGGACGTGAAAATAGCCCAGTACGCGTAGTAAACAACTCAGGCGACGCAAGCTAAAAATAGATTGACTTTACGCGCGCTACTGCGCAAGCTCAGATCATGTTTTTTTCCTTTGAACGTCCGCGCGTCTAAAATCTAAAGCTCCCTATCGATGACGACGACGGCGATGATATCAGTGATGATTGAGGAGGTGATCAAGAATAGTGATGAATGATGACGATGACAAGAACAACATCGATAGCGACGATGAAGGTCGGGGTGAAGAACCCGATTATAATACTGATTAAGGCATAATGAACTCAAGAGTGTGAGAATCGAATAAAGCAACGGGCTATACGTTTTGAAGTGTGTAGGAAGAGATAGACACGAAAGACAGATGGAGAGAAAAGATAAGATAAAACATAGTTAGAGAGAAAGTTAGTATGGAGAACAAGACAAGACACTCAGCAGTGAGTATCTTATTAATGAACAAAGCACACTCACCTTTCAGTGTGCAACGGTGATACATTTTAGGGTGGCGTAGGAAATAACAGTGTTACACACTGCCGAGCATGCTAGGCGAGTATGCTGCTGCAGTGAAATAGATACTATAGGACACTATGGAAACGTTCATACAGACAAACAAAGGAGGTATGTATGTGTTTTCATCAACCCAGGAAGAAAAACACAAGTAAAGCAATACACGCAGTGTGATTACAAGCAGAACTCTGAAAGAGTATGGAGCTCAAGGTTTGAAATCAGAGGAGAGTGTGCTCGAGAGCAAGTGGTGGGGATGAGGGAAGAATGGGATCTGCGCATGAGTAAACGAAGATGACAAGTGCGAAATGAGAAGCAAATGCGAAACCGTGTCTAAATGTGATTAGGAAGACAAGACAACACGTGTAGTCTCAAGAGGGGGTGGGGGCCACTCAAACAACAATAGACAGAAGTCATCATTCCCTCAAAAGTGTGATGTATGCGGTTTGGCTGCGAAAAGAAAAACTATAGACATCTTTGGAGGACGTGGTGACAAAGTGCTACAATTCTTCCCGTAAGGAGTTCATCCCTGGAGTCTTAGACAATATAATTTGCATTGTCTTAAACTTGCAATGCCCCCCCTCCCCCCCCCCCCCAAAAAAAAAAAAAAAAAAAAGAAGTAAAAATGAAATAAAGAAGGCGAGTTAGAAAGACTAGCACGCATGACCCGGAACATGAAAATGGTTTGTATAGCTACACTAGCCACGAGAATGTCTGAGTATCACTGCAAACATGATCATAAGACAGATATCACGAAAACATTCGTGTAGACAACACGAGAAGTTCATTAATACATTATGCACACACACATTAGGGAAATAATCATTGCCATTTTGCTTGCAAAATCTCTCGCAGATGTCAGCACAATATCCTGTGTCACGTTCTTGCTCTGCCATTTTTCATTATTGAAAGTCGTATTTTTTAAAGCCATAGTTTCATGTGTGTGTGTGTGTGTGTGTGAGTGTTAGAGCGTGGGAATGTGCTTGTGTGATCCCTGAAATAGGGGGTGGGAGAGGGGAATAAAGAAAAAAAAAGTATATCCCCCATCTTATTCTTACCTTGTCTCCCAGAGAGAAATGAGATCTGAGGTCCAGCGAGGCGAAGTTATCATAGGTGTCGTTTGACGCCAGTTCTTGGTACATTTCATCTGGTCCTGCCTGACAAAAGAAAAAGAAAAAAGAAAAAACAAACACATCGTCATGGAAACAGGCGGAAGAGGACAGGTTGAACAGATATGACGTAATTACAATAGATAACTCATGTAGCAAATACCAAGGAATTAAAGTTTATAAGATGAAACATTCACCAGATCGTTCACTGACCCATGCAGTGACTCACCCATTCAATCTTTCATTGTTATATTGATTCTTCGCCTTAATGAGTTAAGTAGTTGTTCATCTGTGACATAATGATTGACTTATTCATTAGTCATCCATTCTTCAATAGTTTCAACATTGGAATAAAGAATGGGCAGATTTGAGAATGCGTATGGCTGGTGTAGTTGAAGTAAGTTGTCATACACTGATTTTACACAACAGCGATATCAACGTCCTGCATAAAATATACGTATTTAAGACTCTGTAATATTTGCTGTTGTCACCTCAGTTCCCCGTAAACCATCTGGGGATTTGATTTTTATTTTCCTTATTTTTTATTGGTTTTCAAACGTGTTCTTAACAATCCAAACTCAAATTGTATTCGACAGAACATTTTTTTTTTTGTTTTTATTTCTATTTTGTCGGGGGAAGACACACGAGGGGACGAAGCCAGCGTGAGGACAACAAGGGAAAAAGGTGAGAGTCAGAATAATACGAGACCAGGAACAAGAAACAGGTGGTCGTCTAGACAACAGGTGATCTCACAAAACTATCAGGCGATGCTTTCGAGCAGCCAGAACAACTAGACATCGAGAGCAAAAGGAATAAAAGCGACAATCATCACGGAACGTCTTCGTAGAAACACCTGTTTATAACGAAAACCTAAAACTTGCTATGGAACTGAAGTTCAGATTGACTCTAACCAATGCAGCAAAAATCACACATGAGATCTGTGAAGTTTCAACCACAAGTCAATGAGACGAAACAAAAAACTACCAACCCCTAAACGACAAACAAACAAACAAATAAATAGAAATAACTTCGTAACTGTGGGGGGGGGGGGGGAGGAGGCAAGTGCGCATTCGTCCTAATGGGGCGTTGACATCGTCACCTTAAGAATTACATAATGCTACTGTGAGTAAAGTATTCCAACGACTTTAGAAAATATGTCTTATTCGCTGTCCATTCAATGAGAATGAACATGGCGTGACATTCCCCCCTAACGGGTGACATACCCTTTTAACATATGACGGCGGGAGAGGGCCGGTAAATGGGAAATGATGTAATATCCTCCTGGTTTCTTGTGATTGCTAAGACCTTGGGGAGTGCTCGTTACGGTAATCTATTGAAGAGAAGTCTAAAAAAGGGTGCCACCGCCCCAGCGTGTTTTCTATTCACGGCAGCATCGTGACGTTCTGAGTAATACATTAGCTCCCTGAACTTTCACCCCTCGCTTCCGGAAACTCTCTGATGTGTAAGTAATGTGGGTAGGGCTCCCAGTCGAGTCCTGCCCGTTTAATCAATCCTTAGACCATGGAGCTACCAAAAAGGTAGCTCCATGCTTAGACTATACGATGTCCATCATTACATACATTTTTGTAACTGTGATTATGAGTATAATGACAACTATTTTTGGCAGGAGCAGCATGACCACGACTCACGTGTTCAAAAAGTGTTATCATTTCCTTTTCTTTTCTTTTCTTTTTCTTTTATTTATTTTTATTTTATTTTATTTCATTTCATTTTATTTTATCTGATTTTATTTCGTTTTCGTTCATTTCATTTTATTTCATTTCATTTATTTCACTTTTTTATTCAAATATTATATGAAGAGTAGGCTCACTGATAGATGACAATGGCATGAAATGTGCGTCAAGCAATTTCAGGTTGAAATAGCAACGATGTGCGATTGAAAAAGCCCCCACAACAAATCAAATGAAACCGGGCTTCTATAGGCCTACCCTTTAACTCCGAGGTCCGTTTTGACATTTCTGGATGCAACCAGTAAAGTAAAGAGCAGGAGATTTACGGTTACCAGCTTCGATGCCAACATACCAACATGTCATTTCCTGATCCAGATACGAAATGACATTCATTTCCCTGATGACAAAATTTTGTCCCTTTAAGAAAAATACGAGTTACTAATATTTAGTCATTATTAAATGAATTTGAATTACAATTTCTTCAACAGTGTATAATTGCTTCTGTTGCGGGGAACCTGCAAGTGAATTTATGATAACTATTATGTCGCGTGACTTTTTCTACATCATTTGTAAGTAAATCAAATAAGGGAACAAAGAAAGCATAAAAATAATGTTCCAAAGAAAGTATGTCCTAACTTTCCGAAGAGCAGGTTTAAGTCGTCACTCGCCAAATTACTAGGAAAGCGCACCCCAACGTAAATCACTATCTAGCATCAGGACTGCGAAGGAAATGTGATTTGAACATCAAGAGAGTAAAGGAAATAAGAGAGGAGCGGAGGAGGGGGTTTCTATTAAAATTGAGCAATTTCTGGTGATAAGAAGTTTAAAAGCGTCACTAATATCAACCGGCGGCTTCTGTTAAGCCATCATCACGGTGCCAAATGAATGTCTTTTTATGCACAAAAATCCACACACTAGATTTATCTCTGATAAAGAATTTTAACGAGCGCAAGAGGGCTATTGAGAATGTGCACCAAATTCAGCAGAGAAGGAAAAGAGTAAGACAATCACGATCATTCGTTATCACGTTCTGTGATAATTCCTTAAATGCCAAAATCAAGTAGTTTGGGTTAAGTGTTTGAAACACATGGTAATGAAGACGCGGCTGGCTGTTTAAGCAAAAAAAAAAAAAAAAAAATGTTGTTCTGCACATGCGCGGGAAAGGTGCTACAATCCTCCAATCCGAGAGGAGGCGCTTGATAAACATAAGAATCGCAGATTTGAAACTCGCTAACATCAAGCGGGTATCACAGTCAATCAGTGGCAATGTCACAAGCAATCATGTCATCATTTCACAACTCTTCCAGCAGTAAGTGGGCCTATTCAAAAGCATGACCAAGTCAAGAATACATATAACCCATTTTATGTGAAAAATGGGGATAGTTAAGATTTGAGTACACTTTAATGGGGTTTCTGAGTTGATGACATAGGCCTAATTAATCACCTAACTATCGCCCCGTCACTGTTCAGGCATGCTAACCTGGAAACATTAAACTGCACATTACTTGAATATGAGACCATTCTGAAGCAAATAATTTTCACACAACCATAGCTATATAATGTACTCGTAAATGAATCCCACAAGGACTGGAACAATCATCCCCCAGCATTCCCACTGATTCCCACTGATCAGTTACTAGCCATCCCCTTTAGAGCCAAAAGAACAAAGTGTGGAATTGCACTGATTGAATAAGGTTAGTTTCTGAGGCCATTAACGGTGTTAGTAGCGGGAGTTTCGTAGTTATCGGTAAGTTATTTAGCAAGTCTTAAAAGTCCATGAGAAGAGCGAATTCCTATTTACGATAAACTGAACGAGAAACTTTGACCAGGGGGCACATAACTTGTAGAAACTTGCATAATTTTTTTTTTTTTTATGTCGCTACAAAACCTTATTTTATAGGCCTACTGTCTGTGCTTGGAAAATAGCTTTGGTTTGACCTAACGAAGATAAACAATTTCAGTGCAAAGATGTTCATAATATTTTTAAATGGTTTTGTTTGGTATGTACTGCGCAACCATGTAATGATTATGCAAACGGCGCGCATGAGTTTTTTTTTTTTTTTTTTTTTTTTGTTAAATCGTAAACAAATCTAGGACAGTACGAACATCTCCATGACGGAAGCACATTTTATCTCTCGACAAGTTTTCAACAAACTGTAGACGTAGGGCCAACTTGGCTGGTTAGCGTTTCACTTTGTGCTAGGCACTGGTTTGGTTACTGAGGGTGAAAGGTACAAGTGAATCGACAGTCACGCTTTACTCTTTTTTTTTTTCTTTCGACGGGATGAATTGCCGCTATAGGCCTATACCCCTTTATTCCATAAACGAAAACAGTCGGGGATCTCTCAATGAAAAATAACAAACATAACAAACCAAACAAAATACCACAGGTGCCACCTTCCTTTCTTTTCCTATTTGATTTCTGACAAATAAGCTCTTCCTCCGAGATTTTGTGGGTGCAAAACAAGCATACGTTGCCCTTTTCCTCTCTACCATGAAAAAAAAAGAAAGGAAAGATAAAGCTACATAGTGAGAAAAAAGAAAGGAAAGATAAAGCTACATAGTGAGAAAAAAAAAGACAACCACGCAATTACGCATTTCTCCCGCGTAAGTAGCTTTATTCAGATTTATGTGCTGAAATACAGCCGTAACCCCTTTCCCAGTCATGTAGCAAGTTATGGGGGACGAGGCAGGTATCGGGCCCGACAGCGCCTTACCTTACAATCTCCAAACTGGTAATCATAATGAAATTATCAGAAAGAGTCGGGGCAGGGAGGTGGACCTCCCTGGTCGGGGCAACAAAAGAACAATTTCCATGAAAAGAAATCTGGTAGGAAGAGACAGAGAGAGGACGGTTGGTTGTCAAAGGTCAGAAAGGATTTAAACTCTCTCTTTTTTTTTTTACGGTTGACGACGAATAAAAGTGATCCTCTCTGAACGGTCCGACAGGCTTTTGTCCTAAAGACCAGACGAGCAGCACTAGCAGACGGTTAATCCCGTGCGGAAAGGCATTTATTACAAAATGTCTGCAAACATTAGGAAAGTGTAATCGGTGTTTCGCACACCATTTTCTCCTAACACACACACGAAAAAAAAAAACACACACAAAAACAACACACAAAAACAAAACACAAGCTAAAATGTAGTATGTGAAGGTAGGGAGTTCGTTGCATCATCTCAGCTAAATCGTTGGGTTTTTTTTGTGTGTGTTTTTTCAGATCCCGAATTTAAAGGGATGGTACAGTACTGGTGGAGATAAGAATTAGTCTTTTAACTTTTTGCGAGATACGAAGAAAACACTTATGATATAGTACAAAGCATACCATTTTAAGTGGAATACAAAGTATATTTTGATGAAAATCGGGTTTGGAATTACTGAAACATCCCAAAACAGAGTAAAACAAAGCGATCGTCATAAAGTGTGGGTCCCACACTTTATCAGAATCGCTCTTTTTTGGATATCTCAGCCATTTCAAAACCAATTTTCATCAAATAAATGTTGAATTCCTCATACAATTACATGCTCTTTCGTATTTCATAAAAGGTTTCTCATTATCTCACAAAAAAAAAAAAGTTAGAAACCGGAAATAAGGTCTCAACCAAAACTGTACGATCCCTTTAATGTCCACCATTCGCCGTAATCAAGCGATTAAAGACAAGAGTGAGAGTTGTTTATGCCGATTTGATTTTTATTACTATACCGACGAGACCAGTGGATATAGATTTATGGCAGCAATGATAAACCAAATCACTATTTCAGCCTCCCTCCCTCTTTTCGTTTCTAAGCATTCTAGCTGCTTCTTCTATTACGTACTTGACAGTGCTATGTGTCGATTCCAATTGCACCATTCTTTTGCTATCATGAGTCCTTTCAACAACCGTTTTAGTTTTGCATGAAAGTATATCAAATACTATAATTTCTGTCACTAGCTGAATAGAATCTTAGCTCATGCTTGCAACATCTCGAATGAGGATACATGAGATCGCGAGCTTAAAAGTCAAATCAGACATAACAGGTATTAGAGAAGCAGGATGTAGTGAACGCTCAAACCTTGAACCACGTGACGGTGTATCCCTTGGTCGAGTGCTCACGTGACTCCAGGCCCCTGAACGAGCATCGTAGTTCCACCGTGCGTCCAAAATGAGTTGGAGTGATTTGGGGAAGACCTAGAATCGCCGGAAAACTTTCTGAGATGGGGAAAAAAAGAGGAAGACAGAAGGATCATGATAGATGAATGACATTCACAACTTTATGAAGATTCAGTTACCTGCACTGAGTACTACTATCACGACTCTGCACTTACTCTTTAATACCATACATACTCCCCCTCTCATCGCAATAAAAATATCACTCAAACACTGACAAGTCAAAACCCTATGCACTCCGTTCTTTCTCACTATTTTCATTGTCGTGTTCACTTCAGATACAATTTATAATTTCAATTCTTACAACTGTGATTCTATATGAATAATATTCATACTACCATGTTATCTTTCTGATGATTTGAATAATGACATTCATAAGATTAACAGTTTGTACTTTTCTAACGTTATCATATTAAAACTATTCAAACTAAAAAACGATACGTAGTTCCCAGTTGACTGACTTAGCGAAATATCAGTCGAAAAAAAATGTTGCATGCTTATACATAATTGAAACTACCCCACACAATGTACGTATAGAAACAAATCGAAAATCATTGTTAATCATCTACCATCATGCAGTGCCAAACCATAGACCTACTTAGTAGATGACTTAGGTCTATTGTCAAACGATCCCTTTTTCATATCTTGTCCCTTCCCACCTTTGCTTCCCACCTTTTTTCATCTCGCTAATGTATGTAATATGCATATCAACGAATGTGCTTCCCAGTAATGTGTGAATAATGTTATGGAAGTGCGTCCGTACGTGAATGTGTTCGCGCGTCAATTCCCCAAGACATTTCGGCTTGAATGATGTTCGACCGGCATTTTGTTTGTTTTCTTTAGTTTTCTCTCAAAGTTAGAGAGGAAAAGAAATAATGAGTAACGATTCTCCATGTACAGAAAGCTGTCTGCGTATTGATTCATTTCCTGCAGAAAACATCTTCGGGGGATACATGATACACGCGATTCGTTGTTCTTGTTCTTGTGTATCTCCTTCTTTGAAGAAAGAGGAAACAGTTGAACACTCGTCGAATTTCGAATTCAAGAGTTTCTCGTATTGAATGTCACCAGGGGGCCTACTATCAAGTCTTGGCATCCACTAGCTGTTTTCGACTCGTAACTTTGACCCAGTTCGGGCAAGAAAATCTCACTATCTCTCACCTTGGGCGTTAACAGAAGTGCGGGAGAGTGGAAATATCTAGTCATTCAAGCAATTGCAGACATTTTCCCCTGTTATTCGAGATGAATGAAAGTTACGACTCTAAAAATACCGAGCTCCACCACTTTTTCCCCCTACAACCGATCTCGAATAGTATCTACAATGTCCTTCCTCCCACCGTAGCCAACTAATAGAAGATACATTGTAACTAGGTTGACTCGATTCCCCTTCTGCGGTTCACATTTCCTACTCTTCTCCTCTCCGAGCCATCGTTAAATTAAAAATAATGGCATAAACCGCATGTTCAAGATTACATTGAAAAAAAAAATGAAACAAATTATCCAATTGTGTCCAAAGAAGCGATAATGAAATTGGAATAGAATGGCCATTGACTATGAAACCTCACAATAATATTCTCACATGATGTATGTACATAATGTAGGCCTGCAACATTTTTCGCTAGAGCAACAACGAGAAGGTGAAACATGCATAAATCATGTGAATTAGGTGCATGGGTGTGTAATAATGTAATTTCTGTGGAAATGACAACTCAAGAGTTATTGAAACCGTGTTCAATCTTCAAGTATTAGGAAGACCAAAAAAAAAAAAATCCATCATACAGACACAATGTTCTGGAGGTCACAGATGGACTCATCTATGTTCTATCGTGGCTTGGTTCTATTTGAAGGAGGGGTATTCTAATGACGATTGTGGCTTGGCTGTTTTTGGAGGATGGGGAAGTCACGTTGAGCAGGAATAACCTTCACCGGAATCAACAAGCGCCCAACTCCGGAGAAAGGGAATGATGAACGTGCTGCAGTCTCTTTCCTACCCAGTCTCCTTCCCGCCTCAAACTCAGCTCATCTTCCTTCTGCAACATCTCACATGGACCTCCTCTTCTCCCTTAATTCCCTCCCATCCCATCCCTCCCTTCCCCTTCCCCCCTCTCTCTCTCTCTTCAGTCATCCGCCAACACCCCGTCCTTCTGGCCCACCCCCGATAGAACTATAATCATGATATGCATTGCGAAAGTAAACATGAAACATGTGACGAAAGTGATTCAGTTCTTGAAAAATAGGAGAACAATTTATATTTGAAAACTCCGCTCGAGAAAGACTTGATAAACAACAATAGCACGAACAAACAAACGAACAAACAAACAGACAGACAAACAAAGGAACGAAAAACAAACGAATGGGTGGAGGCAATGTTGTTTGAACCATGCAGTTAGATATTAGTCTGAAAAGAAAGAGTAGCAACAGTGAAAATTTGATCGAAATCGGACAAAGATTTATCAAGGAAGTGATGAAGATTTGATGATCATGCTTCAGTCTCAAATCCTATACTTAACTGATCACTCTTTTGAAGTTATCCAGCCAGAAATAACAGTATGATTTACATGCACCTTTATAGTAGGATAATTTCATTTCGTCATTACTTTGTACATAATCAAAAGAATTGCGGTGATGAATCACAAGTCCCCTCATTGAATATTCATATCAATTGTTAGAGAACTGTTTTGAAAATCGGTGAAACAACCAAAAACAAACAAACATGCAAACAAAAAAATCGTAACTTCCTCATTTTTATTCCGATTTTGATCAAAATATTACTGTCGCAGTTGCGCTTATTTAGTTTTCCTCTTTCCTTTTGGACTTTCAACTGGTCCAGAGCACCCTTTTAAGACAAATAAATAGGTGTTCCTGGGTTCGAATCGCGCTGAAACATGTACATCTCCTGAAGGGATGTTTTCCCCACTAACGCTCCACATGACACAGGTGAACATAATTATCATACTTTAAAATTCGGGAGTGAATGCACGGCAATTAAGAGATGTGATACCTCCTTGGCACTGTCAAGGACCTCTGAAAGAATAGACCTTACACTCGGAGGCTACCCTGGGTAAACGGGGCATCGGTCACTCGGTCACTGCTCCATCATACTAATTTACTTCTCTGAAACAGCACACCCTTCCATCTACTCTTTGAAGATCTTTCTCATCGCTTTTCGAATCATGTCCACATTTACGGCTAGTGTAATTTCACTTCCACTCTGGTGTGCAAAACGTAAAAGGAACTGTTATCACCATCTGATCGCAGACACCTGCATACAATTTACCACTCAACCTAGAAACGACATCATACCAGGAGAATAATTCAAATCTCTCGCGAAAACAAAACAAAACAAGAACAGTTACTGTTGTTTGCAACTACATTGACATTTGTGTCTCATGAGAGATAACGTAGTTAAGAGTTTGCAGGTTAAAAAGAAAGAGATAAAAAATGCAGCAAAATAAGAGATAAACATGAACTTGAAACAGGAAACGTGTAGAAAGTGAGGAGCAGGTGAGAAGAAGGTAATCAATGTGAGTGGTGGGAGGCCCGATTGAATTTAAACCCGAACGTGCAAGTGATTTCGTTAATTGATTGTGTCCAACATACTAGGGAGATTGAATCTGCGAGTGGATTCGAGAGATCCGGGTTTTATTCAGCGGTTTGATAAGGGGTGCCGATACAGAGATCGCTGGATCAAGAGGGTGATGAAATGTTGCTAATGGAGGCACAGGCATGGGGATGATGGGGGCTGTCTCGGATGGGGTGTAGTGGGTAAGGGAGGAGGTTACCAATCAAGCTAGACAAAACAGGTCTGGAGGGGACAATCGTGAGACCGAGCAGGAAGGGGGATTGGGGTCAGGATATCCGAAATATCCGCCACCTGAGGGAGCGCAAGC
Organism: Diadema setosum; assembly: GCA_033980235.1. Lineage (NCBI taxonomy): Eukaryota > Metazoa > Echinodermata > Echinoidea > Diadematoida > Diadematidae > Diadema > Diadema setosum. The sequence goes on from CM067080.1 coordinate 6,813,031, forward strand.
TTGGAACGTTACCAGCCGAATATCCGAAAGAACATAAATCAAACACGGTTTGGTATGAGACTCGGAGTAATCGACGGAATGGAGGTATAAACACGTCCACAAGTAACAACGGAGTCAGATCATATTATTATCATTACATTTGCTCGTCTTGCGAATCATTCCAAGCTTTGACTAGTCAGAATTCCGCTGGTATAAAAGTTCTTGAGTATTGCAGCACGGATATCAATTGCAAACATATCACGAAAGTAGATAAACTAACAACATCAATAAATACTTTTTAACAACGCGGTGTGAATGGCTATGTTATTTTAAAGATTGTGAAACCACTTTGGGGTGAATGGGGCTGGTAGAAAGAAGATCCTCTGGTTAAAAAAAAAACAACAACAACAACAAAAACACATTAACTGACTGCTAGATGATGTATGAATGGCTAACGACATAATGATTATACCAGCCGTTGAAAAAAATAAAAATATTTACGCCGACAAATGGAGTATACACAAATATCGCATCAATAATAACGCAATTCCGTATTTGTTTATTCTAACTCTATGGGCTACCCATCCACATGTTTTATCATTGAAATATTGTTATTACCATTATCTAACGATTAGTTTGAACCGCAGTTTTTTATGGGTTTTGGTTTCTTCACAAAATCATGGACACTGGTAGCAAATATGGCATACAAATTGACATAATTATACACGTTCATGATTTTCCTTTTATTTTGTTCATTTTCGCTCTGATATGAAATACCTGCAACTTGCATACACAAAGTCTAATTGTCTCTTTGCAAGCAATTTGCCTTTTACGTTCTACAATGGACCCTCCATTTGGTCAGAAATGTGGAAGAAAAAAACAAGAATTCTGAAAAGAGAAGTACGGAAACTTATAATATACCGCGTAATTGGCATGACATTTCTGGGCAATTTGTTTTCTATTCAACGATGCCAGCTTGCCCATTCACAAAACTCTCGAGACTCTACATTCTCCCCTTCTCATGGATTGAGAAAGTTGCTGCACTTAAGTGGCTGCAAAAGCCAATAATCATGCACTACCTCCGTGAAGGCTTTGATTGACTCTTGTATTTGCCAGTAGTGACACACTTTTGTCTCTGTTTTCCGGATTTCATCCATTTTGGTGCTTCTGAAAGAGGTCATACAGCTTTTGAATGAGGGAAATGTCGCAAAGAAAAAGGGCGGGCGTCAGAAAAAAACTGTTAGAAAGATGGTATCCTTGTACCGTCTCCTTTGTGCTGGACACAGTCATGTGACAATGGTTTTGATTGGCTGAAACTTGTCTCCAGTGACAGCCCTGTCTGCTGTCTGTTTGTTTGTTAGTACCGCGCTCTATTTTCTCCCGTTCAGTTGTGTTGTAAAAGATCGTATCTCGCTTTAAAGGTACAGTTGACCATTTGCAGATGTAACAAAGACCCAGCATTATTGCTTCAAAATAGTTCTAAAATGTGAGTTAGGGAAAGAAACAACCAATGTAAAAATTTGAATCAGTATAATCGATGTTAAGTATTGCTAAATATACCAAATGTGAACAATAGTTATAATAAAAAAATGTTTCCAGACTAAACCGTCTACAGTTATATGGTTTAATGAAAAAAAAAAAATCAGTGATACATATATCTCCTTATATTCTACACTTTATTGCAAAAATTTTATATGGTAGGATGTTATGTGATGCAACTGACCTACACAAATACATAAAAAGTGATATCTTGAACACTTTTTAAATCACTGCCCCCAAAGGTAAACAGGACCTTTAAAGAAAAAAAAAATGTGTGAGCCGCCAAGGAAATATCAGTGTATAGTAGGAGTCGAAAATAGGGCATAAAGATCAGCGACGCCGATTTTCGTCAAATGATAATCTCACTTTGTGGCGATGTGTTTTGATTGTTAGAGCACACTTACCTCCTCTGGAATTATTGTTCGTAATGGTCAGGTCAGAAATCGAATTCAAATACTATTATCAAATCTCTCTTTAATAGTCTACGGAATCGCATCAATTCATTCTAGAGCCAATATCAAAAAGTGAGAACTTTAAAGCGTGAAAGGTATAAATACAAACAACTTCAAGGACAAAATAGCTCAAATTTTAAATCGAATGATTGCAATGAGAACATCCATATCAAACAAAGCAATGACAATAAAAGAAAACCCCACTACAAAAAATAATAATAATTGTTAATGGCAACTACAGCGCTACAACTACCACTACTAATGATGATGATGATGATGATGGTGATGATGATGATGATAATAATAATAATAATAATAATAATAATAATAATAATAATAATAATAATAATAATAATAATAATAATAATAATAATACTTGAGGAAAAAGGTGAAAGAAGAAGAGGTTTCATCAACAATTTTGTTTTCATATAGCAATGATGATAGTGATGATAATGATAATGATAATAATGATAATAATGATAATGATAATGACACGTATTTCGAAAATGCTGTGATGCCTTCCTAAACATAGCTTTGTCTTCTCTCAATTTCTTTGTTTCATCTCTAGATTCTTTTTAGTTCCCATGCATGCATATCTCACCCCTTTCCAGTCCTGTTTCACAATAGTCATCCCTTTCGTGCGGGGATTTCACCATGTGCAGCAACCCTCATCCGTGTTTTCTGTATTACTCCTTATTCCCCACTCCCCATCCCGTTCATCTTTGCAACCACTCTCTACCTGATTTCCTCGATTACCTCGTTCAATTATAAGTCTTGTTCCCCCCCCCCTCCTCATGTTATCCTTTCTCGGTTTAAAATTCTCCAATGCCTTGATTGTCGACGTTTGGACATGTAGCTCCATGGTTTGAAATCAATTAACTTAAATTCTAATGCAACGGGAAAGTTTGAGGAGAGTTAGACATTCTGTTCAGAATTTTTGACTTAATCCGCGTGCTTTAACCCCACGCTCCATACAAACGCTGACTAACATGAAAGCTGTATAGTACACTATACATACGCAGACTTTAAACATGAAATCTGCAGCGAACAGTGCATTCGTTGTACTTTTTACCTTCAAGAATACAAAACAGAAATCCATCCATTCATTACTCCTCCTTCTCTGTCACTGTTCTGTATTCACTGAAGTTACCCCCAAACCCATGTATAATCGGAAGTACTCAAAGGAATTTGTCCCTTAAAGGGATGGTATAATTTTGGTTGAGGTGGGGCTTCAGGTTTCTAACATTTTTGAGTGAGATAATGACAAACCACTTATGAAATATGAAAGGACATGCAATTCTATAAGGAACTCAAAGTTTATTTGATGAAATTGGTTTTGAAATGGCCGAGATCGTATCTAGAGGCAAAGAGGTCCCAAGAAAAGGCGGGACCCACCTTTTATTAGGACCACTTTGTTTTACTTTGCTTTTGGATATCCCAACCATTTCAAAACAGATTTTCATGAAATAGATTTTGAATACCTCTAAGAATTGAATGCTCTTTAATATTTCATAAGTGGTTTTTAACTACAGGCGATAAACTCGCAAGAAAAAGTTGAAAATGTGAACTTCCCCATCTCAACCAAAATTATACTATCCCTTTAACTGTTGTTTTCAGTCGAGGAGCCATGTGAGATCGCACAAACAGACACACTGACCAGTTTGTTGTGGGAAAACTAAATTCTGACTTCTTTAGAGACTAATCATGGTCACATTCACCTGCTCGCAAAGCCTGGATAATCCGTCGTCTGAGACGGTTTACTCTCGGTCATCATTGTCAATGCATTTTTAGACTCTTTTCAAGGTATTCTAAACGCTATTTCCGCCACGAGGCACGATCTTTAGTCAGACTACATTTACTCGGATTACGAAGGGAAAGGAACCACCTCTCCCCACCCCCTTCCCCCCCCCCCCAAAAAAAAAGGACAGAGAAAGAAGAGAGCGAAAGAGTGAGAGAGAAAAAAAAAAGAAAAGTAAAAGAGGGTGAAGTATGTGTGTGCATGACTGCGCGGAAAGTAGTCGCACGTTTTGTCTGATGAAAATTCTGGATAGAGTAAAGCAAAATATAGAAAGATAAGATAAGATAAGATAACTATAATATAAGATAAAATATAAGATAGTGAAAGATTCTACGCATGTATTGCAATTTCAAGATTGCAGATTTGTTTGTTTGTTTTTTTTTTTAAATCTTGATCAAAGCATACTGAATGTTTCCTTCTCGTCTTGAAAACGCATTAATCAACTCAATCAAACTGAATCAAATATATATAACTAAAAAAATAAACAAGAGACCCGCGGGTCTAGCGCTCGCCTGAGTATCGCAAGTTCACCTTTCACGCAGTCACTGACTAATCTTAACTATTCACAGCTCTACTAAAATTTGACCAGGCATTCTCAAGTAGAAGATGAAAATGTACAATAAGGGCCCAAATTTTTTAAGATTCCTTAATTTGGGGGATGGGGATTAGGGCCCCATTGGGCCCTCTGGGTGGGGGATGGTGCCCATTCTGATAAATTGAGATCCTGACCCTCTATGGATGCTACCTGCCAAGTTTGACGAAAATCCATCATGAGATTTTCAGGAAGAAGATGAAAATGTACAATTCAGGCCCCCATTTGGACCTTTCCACCCCCCCCCCCCCCCCAAGAGGGGCACCCCTGGATCTGCTATGAACAAACTTGAAACTACAGTCATTAATGTACTCATAGTATTATCTTAGCTCGATAACTTCTGATTCTAGAGAAGATTTTTAAAGATTCCTTCATTTTGGGGGGTTTGGGCCCCCTGGGGGCCCCCTGGGTGGGGCATGGTGCCCATTTTAACAAATTGAGATCCTAACCCCCTAGGGATGCTACCTGCCAAGTTTGGTGAAAATAGGTCATGGGGTTCTCAAGAAGAAGATGAAAATGTACAATTTAGGCCCCATTAGGACCCCTCCCCACCCCCCTCCCCTGGGACCCAAGGGGGGCACCCCTGATTCTGCCATGAACAAACTTGAAACTACAGTCATCAAGGTACTAACTCATAGTATTAACTTAGCTCTATCACTTCTGGTTCTAGAGAAGAAGATTTTTACAGATTCCTTAATTTGGAGGGGTTTGGGCCCCCCTGGGGGCCCCCTGGGTGGGGCATGGTGCCCATTTTAACAAATTGAGTTCCTAACCCCCTAGGGATGCTACCTGCCAAGTTTGATGAAAATCGGTCTTGGGGTTTTCAAGAAGAAGACGAAAATGTAAAAAATTTACGCACGACGCACGACGCACGACGCACGACGCACGACGGACGAAGGGCGATCGCAATAGCTCACTTGAGCCTTGGCTCAGGTGAGCTAAAAAGGAAATCAACGTCGTGCTTAAAAATAAAATTTACACATTTTGTTTCAGACCGTTGATTGCGATGATGCACTTTGCCCACAGACATTGATATCATTTACTATCGTGGGTGATATAGATATCATGAATATTGCGATTGATTTCACTATCAGTATGCTGATATAGCCCGCAGTGCATTCGCTAGCATATCGTGAACCCACAACAGCACAAGCTGCGTAGTTTTTTACTCTCACTTTCTTTTTCAACGGGTGTCCACGAAATTTGGTTCGTTGCCAGATAACAAACGAAAGGGGAAAATACACTCGTAATGTGATAACGAACAATGCCAGCTTCGATTCATATCAACCGCTCCAAAATAGCATAAAACGCGGCACGATTTTCTGGTTTATGTGCAATTTCCTGCGATTTGTAAGCCACTTTCCTGACCAAAAAAAAAAAAAAATCCTGTCGTCGTAGAGTGGACAAATGTTACGACTGCGTAAAAATGCCCAGATTGTGCTGATAACTCCTCAACAAGATTTTATTTTCTCTCCAGTTAACATTTGAAATGATGAAGCGACGCCTGTAAAAAATTTTGATGCTTCCATTGAGGGCTTGTTCTTTCTTATTAGTCACACGAATGCAAGCTTCTTCGAAGCTTCCAACTTCCAACATAAACCTCGCCATCATCCTACATTATTTATTACGTCCTATCCACCTGTACATTATCTCATTATTCCTACGTTATTAGCGTCATCATTTTCGTCGTCACTGTCAAAGAGAATAATCATCAATATCACCAAGGATGTAGCCTTTTGCTATCTTTGTCTTTAGCATGATCGCGTCTCTGTTACTTTCTGCTTTAACGTTATCTCCACCATCTCGGTCAATATCTTCTTTTTCGTCATCATCTTCTTTTCCGCCTTCTCCTCCTCCTCCTCCTCCTTCTCCTCCTCCTCCTTCTCCTCCTCCTCCTCCTCCTCCTCCTCCTTCTTCTTCTTCTTCTTCTTCTTCTTCTTCTTCTTCTTCTTCTTCTTCTCTTACTGTGTCTTCTTGTCCACCTTCCTCTCTTTAATTCCTCCTCCTTTTTTGTCTTCCTTTTCTCGTTTCCCCTTTCTTTCCCGGTCATATTCATCTTCTTTTCTTTTTTTCATTCTTTATTGCCATCAACGTTATAGTTGTCATAACGATAAATCCCCCAAAAGTTTGTCTATTTCTTTGTTTCTTTTTCCTTCTTTGATTGAAGAAAGTAGAGAAAGAATATTTATTATAATAAAAAAAAAACTTGTAAAGATGGAGGGTGGAGTTCATGCGGAGGTTGATGAGGGAGGATGAATACTAGGTTCATACAATTACCATGGCAACAGAAGCAACTGATTTAGACAGTCATCGGAGGGGTAGAGATTGAGTGGTTACATTTCTGCATTACTTACCCCTGCACGGCTCGAAGCCATCGGGCGAGATTTCTCCTGGACCACATTTTTCACGTGCCTCTGAATAGATATGAAACAACAAAAATAAGGATGATGACGCTACTTCTACTGCTAATACTACGCTTAGCACATCACTACTACTCTTACTATATTACTAATGATGATAACGACAACAATATCAATGTTGACGATGCTGATGAAATAACAATTACGAAATTAATGATAATAATAATGACAGTAATGATGAAAGTAAAAATAATACTGCTGATAGTACTACTACTGACCAGAGCAGCCACTAACACCACACCTGTTACCTTCAATGTTGCCACTATTGTTTCAGATACTTCTACTACTACTTCAACACCCACTACAAACCAGCCACCTGCAACCTCTGATCTGGGAGGTGTGTTGTTGATGCGTGTTCTGGTTCATGCAACTCGTGATAGAGGCGTGGTGCTTCAATCACTTTGACAACTACTTTGGGATACATACGACACAGTGATAATGTTCATGCAGACTGAATGGTTTGATCAAGGGCTTGGAGATGGATTATACAGGAAGTCAGGGGAGTGGGAAGTATAGGAAAGAATAACCTTGATCGTCTACGGCCAATCCTTGGTGTCTAAAATATGCCTGGTGAAAAGTCTTCACCCCTCCCCCCCCCCCCTTTTTTCATTTTCTTTCAATAATAATATGATGTAGTCAGAAAGTGCAGCAGTCAAAGCAGATCAAATCAAATCAAAATCGAAGGCTATATCATCACTCCTCCAACAATGTCCTCTGTTTGCCGTGAAATATCGAGAGAACAACGATGCGGGAGGCACAGTGGCTTAGCGGATGAGAATCCCGACTCCCAGTCGGAGGACCCGAGTTCGATTCCCGTACCACCGCTTTACGTCCTTGGACAAGAATATATGTTTTTGCCCACTATGTCCTTCTCGACCCAGGTGTATGAATGGGTAATTATAGGGTAATAATACTTGCTTATTTATGTATCATTATCATTATTATTATTATTATTATCATCATCATTATTATTATTAGTAGTAGTAGTAGCAGTAGTATTTCCATCATCATCATCATCATCATCATCATCATCATCATCATCATCATCATCATCATCATCATCATCATCATTCTTATTATCATTTTATCATCTTACCTGACACTCGATTCTTTATATAATCAGCAATGCGACGCAAGTATTCTTTCTTTCTTTTTTCCTTCTTTTTTTTTTTTTTTTCTGGCGAGAACTTCGCAAGAGGTAAAAGAGGAAAAAGAAGATAATGAAAGACAGGAGGGGACGAAGGGGGGAAGAAGAAAATATAGTAAAGAAAAGAAGTAAAAAGAGTTAATAGAATATTTTCCTTCTTCCTAAAAGTAACTACATATGCTCAACTTTACGGCCCACGCGCACAAATTCCGTGACCGACTATTCCATACGACAAATCACTAACGACAAATCCAGGTCGACCAAAAAAAAAAACAGAGAGAACGATGTCGGTTTTAACCGAATCTTCACCTTCCTCGGTCGGGGAGACTCGGCCAAGGCATGACTTATACAACTGGTGTGAGACGGGCATTTCCGATGATTTCGATGATTAATTTGACAATTCCTTGTGCGTTTCGTATTCGTCATGCGGATGTTTCATCTATCTGCTTAATATGACAGGTGGAGCAGGGTTTGCGAAGCAAGCCAAAGTTTTATAGAAACACAAAACAACAACAGTAACAACAGTATACCCAATGGGGTAAAAGCTCGTCTCGCCAAGAAGAGAAGTGCAGGTGGAGCGTGTGAGGATAGGGACGGAGAGGGAAAGAGACGACAAAAAGAAAGATAGACAGTGGGAGAGAGGGGAAAAAAAACAGGCTCTTAACCAGAACAGTAAAATAACCAGAGCATGCATAATTATTACTATTGAATTGACACAGTTTAAGCCCCCAGGATCACAATTGCAAATTTCTATAATTCAACAGGTCTCAAATTGTAGGCCCTACCTATAAAGCTTCGGAGTACGGAAGTGTTTCGTTTCACTTTTTGTATAAATTCCCAAAGACTTTAAATAAATCTTCAGCAGATCAATTCATGACATTTAATCAATGATATCTATTACTTTGAGATTTAAGAGCTTGAGCCATTTTAGTTTGGGGTGTTTTTTTTTTCTCATCTCTCTTACAGGCTCTTTCCTTTTTGCATTTCTCCTGAGCGGTTAATTTTTCTTGCCCTTCATGCAAAAATATTCAAATAATCTAGGAATATTCGAAAGACAGACGTTCTGTGTTTTGGCATATCGTAACGGATCCTATTGTGCAAGGTGCATTGCGTAATAATATTGTAATAGTCAGATCACGGCGGGGTTCATTGGCGGACAAGCAATGCGTGAGAGAAATTAAATTTGTTCCGTCTGGTTTAAAAGCTGGCACTTGTTATTTGTATTTTGGGAAAAAAGTAATGACGAATACTCCCTTACAACTTTAGATACCCCACTGCCTTTTACGGACTCCATGTCTGCAGTATTGAGACTCTATCGAATGTCATTACAGCAAAGTCTACCTGAATAAAGGGAATACTCCCCCTTAACTACCCCACAAAATAACGACAACAAATTTGATAGATAAATCACATGCAACGTCATATTATCACAATAATAACCCTCTGCGTCTACACTTGTCAAAACGCAGATGGGTTCTTAAAGGGAAAATCCAGTCTAAAATAATGAATGAAAAACTGGAAATTTCACAATTTTATGTACAAAGTATATGGCAAGTTGTGGTGGGATGACATGCTCACTTTACCATTTGCATATTCATATTGACCGTTCAAGAACTGTTTCCTGAAAAATTAGTGAAACTTCAAAATGTTATAACTTCCATACTTTTCATCCGATTTCAGTCAAATTTTTACCGTTGAACTCGTAAGATTTTACTCTTTTTTTATCAGACTAACTTACATTTGGACTGGATTTCCCCTTTAACCGTCACGGTTAAACACAAGACACTCTACTGCGTGGAGTCACGTTCACAAAATATATTTCTTCTGTAAAGGTTAGTCACATTGGCCGACCACAGCGTATAATGATTAACAACTAAAGCATTTCACTTTTTTGTCTTTTCTTTATATCTTTAAACTTTGTTTTGTTTCGGTTTTTTTTCTAGACTATCATGTTGAAGAAGAAATGAAAATACAATCGCTGATAACAGATTGACTCAATTACATGCATCTTTATTGGTAAGGCGCAAACATATATCAACATGTAATACACTAAACCACTTTCGATTTTATTGTACGGCTAACGATCCGCTGGTTACTTGGTGTCTCCCCGTACGATCGTGAAAGATTCGCGCAACGTCATTGCTTTGTACACGATTCTCGGTACAGTAATTAGAACGTAATTGAATTATGTTATGTGTATTTTAGACTTCCCGTTAGCGCGCAATAACTACTCGAACGTGACAAATACAGCGCCTCGTTAATTACCGCTGATGGCCGCCTATTAATCACTCGTTTGGGATTACGTTTACCAAATTTCTTTCATTTTTTCGCCTCTTTCGGATGTAGAGTTGTGAGTAAGGATGACAGTGTCTTTTGAGAGGACACCGCAGAAGGGAAGATGACAGAGGGAAGCCAGATGACGACATAAACGGTCAACACCGAACGGTGTCGATCCGAAGCAGCAGAATATGGTTACCTTAAAGATAGGCCTACTCGCTCTCTTCAAAAGTCTGTCACTTTTTGAATGTTCCCTTCTCTACCTTGAACGGCGAAACGAACCTAACACATAACCGGCTATTTCAGACAAAATCACAGCACGAAAAATTCTACGCAACGAAAATGTGGATGCCATCTACGTCAAAAAACGCGTGTACAAAATATGAAAAAAAAATACAGATGCATACTATTCCTGTCACCATGTCAATAACAAGACTGCCCAATCTGTTGACCAATTCAACTATAAATGGCGTCCACTAAGTTAAACAAGTAGAAACAACCCGGAAGATGTTTACGTTATTCAGACAGCAGGACGGGTGAAGACCATGTCATGTGCAAATTGGGATGTACATAAATATGACAGTCCGCCTGTCACGGTTTGATTTCTTTAGCTTTAGGTGCTATCCTTCGACGCCGGCGACCTACTTATCACCCGAATCTCAGTCAGCAGTTGCAATGACCCCTGACCCGGGCGGAGAGAGGGAGAGGTCAACGCCATTTCGGTTTGTGGGTCACTCTCCAGTGACGTCTCGCGTGGAAGCGAGTGGCGAAGTGCGGTCAATCAGGGAGGTGAGACACCTCCCTGGGTCAATCGATCCAAAACTCCATTTAATTCGTTTGAAGAGAGCCACTGAAAGGGGACACAGTACCACGCCCACAAAAGTTTCGACAACCTGTCCTGTCCTTGTAATAAGGATGGTATCATTTTGGTTGAGATAGGTCTTCGGGTTTCCAGCTTTTCTTGAGATAATGAGAGACCTCTTGTGAAATATTAAAGAGCACACAATTCCAAGAGGAATTCAAAAGGTTTTTGTTATGTTTTTTTTTTTTTAATGGAAATCGGTTTTGAAATGGCTGAGATGTCCAAAAACAAAAGGGTCATATTAGGACCACTTTGGTTTACTTTGTTTTTGGATGTCTCAGCCATTTCAAAACTGAATTTCATCAAATAAAGTTCAAATTTCTCTTGGAATAGTATGCTTTTTAATATTTCGTATGTGGTTTCTAATCATGTCACAAAAAGTCAACACCTGAATCCCCTGTCTCAACCAGAACTATACTATCCCGATAGCTCATCACACTTAATCATACGATTATGTCCCATCTCCCCATGATAATAATGAATAGAGTAAAATGATGTCATTACCGCTCCTAGATTGCAGTAATTATTAATGGGGCCAATAACACAGCTCGATGAAAATAATTTAATAGGCCTACATGTAATCTTTATCATTCTTACTTCGATTATCTCTAACTTCAACATGGTAAGTACTGAGGCTAGCACTACGATAGTCATGTCAGGGCGGGTGAGATGGTCCTGCATGCTTCCATGTTGCGATGACGCTTGCGAGGTCTCTGGGAATTTCCAAACCACACATACCCTCGGTGCGTCAAATCATAATCTGCGGGACCCCGTCCATGTCACTTACAGGACATTGACACAAAGCAACAGACAGTACCCTCGATTTCTAAAACCTCCCACGTAACTCGCTTGGCAAGAGAATGTGACGATGCAAGTACGAAAACATATTATCACAAAATACCTACTCTTCGCAATATATATCTCTCTCAAATGACATGTGCCATTACCAAACGCAATTCCACACCATGTTCATTTGCCACTTCACAAGAATACTGTGCATCATTTTCACTACCATCATTTTTTTTTTCCATAAAATGGAAAACAGTAAGTTTTATTCCCGTTAAAATGTTGCAGCGTCGATACAGGGCCTACTAGTAACGAGCAACGGAGAATTCAGATAACGCTGAAGATGGAAGAAAACTGAGTAAAGCTTTACACTATCGCTCGTCTTCAAATTATATTAAACCAAATACCATTAAGCATATTATACCCTAAATGATACTATACTACATGCTGTCAATTCAACACGAATGTCCTCCTTAAAATGTCGATGGCCATTAAAATCTTTGATTCTGTTCACGAGATCACTTTACCATCAGAACAAGGGACGAGTGTTCAAGAAAGTTGTATTTCGCCCACGCCATCAACCTGTGCAAGTGATTTGAACTTTACATTTGATGAACACAGACAAGATGAGTATAAGGAAAAACAAACAAAACGGCAAATTGGACTTCCATCGAATTATCCGAGAAAACGTTTCATTCCTCCCTCCTCCCCTTGCTCTCAAGTAAGGCTTTTGTTCTGTCCTTGGCATCCTTTCTCTTCAAGCAAAGTTCTTATGTACCTAAAATCAAAGCGCAGGGAGTTTGAGGATTCTCTGATGTCACGGACGTATCTGTTTTCTCTTTGTTTCCACTTTTCACTTTTGTGGACGAGTGTTTGGAGAAATTTGAAACTTTTGATTTTGGCAATGACAGTAAAACGTCAGCTCTGTAACCCTCTCCACTGACAGTTCAGGACAAATCCTGTCCCTGACCTTTCGGTAGAGTTCATGTCCACTCCATCACTAGCTCCAACCACGGTGATAAACCGCCTCCATCCTGCCGATTACTCAGCCGATTTGCTTGTTAGACCGAATTACGTTTTCTCTTCTTCTCCTGTTCATCTCTCTCTCACCGCAGCAGCCGTGGCTTATACTCCCAACAACCGCCAAAAGAAACAGAAGTCCCTTAACTATACATACGACACCTTTTGCTGTCATTCTCTCTCTCTTTAAAGTTACAGAAAAAAAGAGAGAAATGTTTTTATCTTACTTCATCAATATTACAGGGGAGTCGTCTGCAATTTGAGTTCAATTATTTGGGCGGCGCAAAGCCCCGCGTCCAGGGTGGCTAGGGAGGACCATGGGACATGGAGCTGTCACAGATTTGTCACCAAGAGAGACTTGATTCGAAATGTTCACAAAAAAGAATGTGTTGGGGGGGGGGGAGGGAGGTGGGAGAGAGAGGTGGAAGGGACTTGCTTCCCCGCCCCCTCCCCTCCCCCCCCCCCCCCCGACCCCCTAATCTAGTAATTGGGGGCTTGTCCGGGAATTATTGCAAGCTGGACAACCATTCATCATACGATCACCAGTCAGAACCATCTCTTGATGGCCGTCACAGATTAACGACTTAGGCGGATTTGCAAAGTTGAGCAAAATTAATGTCAACTACACTGTACTTCGCTATAGTTTGGAACCCTCTTCAATTTGAGTGACAATCTTTTTGCATATTCATAACACTGTGAGAGTTATAATCTTCATAACATGTTTAACAAAGCCTCAATATTATAGGCAACAATCTACTTCACGCAATTAAGATAACAATGTCGGCTCCTCAAAAATCTCCAACTGACCTGAATGCAAACATTCCCTAAACTTTATCTCTGGTGAAATCAATAAGATTATTTCCGCATCCATCGTATCGTTCAAACTTCATTTTTGTAGTACTGTACTAATCCTAACATTTGCAACTGATCGAAGGAGGATATGCAGTTATTGAAAATGAAATTCCACATCATGTTCAAGTTGGCCTTAATGAAAGGAGTAGAATCGGACCAAAAAAAAAAAAAAGAATGTATGCGTTCAATCACAAGTGGACTTTAAAAAAAATGATAGTGTTCGATTTTTCCCTAGAGTTCCCTATGTTTTCACAAATTTACAGTCAGACCATTATGTTATGTTACTCCCGCACGCAGTGCGCACGGGGCTGCTTCGTGCGGCTGCGTGCGGTTTCGCACGGGTGCGTGCGGCTCCGTGCCATTTCGGACGGCCTCGTGCGGGTGCGTGCGCTTCTGTACGCCCCCGTGCGACCCCGTGCGACCTCGTGCGCCTTCGTGCCCCCTCGTGCGCCCCCGTGCGGCTGCGTGCCAGTCAGTGCACCTCCGTGCGGCTGCGTGCCACCGTCGAGTGCGTACTAATTGGCACGGTACCGTGCGAGGTGTTGGCACGGTACCGTGCGTGGTGTTGGCACGCTACCGTGCGAATCCGTGCGAATCCAGCATCCTGCTAGTCCCGATGCGGGACTCTTTTCTTTTTTCTCACTCTCTCATCATTGGCGGTAGCGCGAGGTCTTCTCGATCGCATCGCGCGAGTCCACTAAGCCCCCCCCCCCCCCCCCCAAAAAAAAAAAAAGAGAGAGAGAGAGAGAGAGAGAGAGAGAAGTTGCTTTGGCGTAACATGAGATTTTCAAATAGGGTAGTTTTTTTTTTTTTTTTTTTTTTTTTTACGTGCATTTTACGTACAACTCGGGCTCAGTAAACAGTCACAACTGCCGCACCGAATTTGCTGCGTTCATCTATTCTACAAATCATTTATGGGGCCGATATTACTGGAATTATACCCCTTCACAGAATTTAAAGATGTTGAAATCCCTATCCTGAATGTTTTCACTTCATATTTTACTATTTTGAATTAGATAAGATAGGTGCAAATTGACCCCATGTGTACGATCTTTTCATCGCACACGGCGATCTCTATACAGTCCCACATATAGAGATGCGCGTAAGTTCTCCACAGAAGAACCTATGGCGAAACGCTGCACAATACTACACATAGTACATTGCAGTCTGAATGCTAAGTATACACTGTATAAATCTTGATAGAATACGCGTCCGTGTGGGAAACAACTACTGTACTACTGATCAAGCGAGGCTATGCGAGTCGAGTCGCAAGCTAGATCTCTCCTTCGTACATCCGATATCCCCAGAGCCGTTTCCACTTTCGGGTTTTTGCGATCGTGATCGCAATCAACAAGATACTTGATATCGATAGCAAAAAAAAAAAAAAAATAACAAAGAAAGTAGGGTCGGGTGTGTTACGCCAATACAACAATTTTTTTTTTTTTTTTTGGGGGGGGGGGGCCTCGGAAAAAAAAAGATCTACACGGGGTCTCCTCTCTTGAAAAAAAAAAAAAAAAAACACACACACACACGCACACATTCATTGTCCTTTCTGATATTCCCCCAAAGCCTTGAAATATATGTAGAGCTTACACATTGTCGTAAGCAGAAGCAGAAGGATAGGTCTGTATATCAACAGTTTCCGTCTCGAAAGTTTTGTAATCTTGGCAAAATACTGACAACTATACTAGATTGCTATAGAAGAGAGGGAAGTCATATGTGGATTTAAAACGTTTCATGTGATGACTTATGGACCAACATGCCCCTTTGATAATGATCAGAATCAGAAGGCTACGACTTTTCACAAAGGAGCAAGTGCGCTGTTAGCTGTCGTGCTTGAAACAAAACACGGGCATTATACATGTATATCTATATTTGTATATATATATATATATATATATATATATATATATATATATATGTTGATAAGGTAGTCCACGTGTTGGCAAGAAAAAAAGATAAGTAACAAAGCCGCAACAAAGTTCATGCTGTATTCACCAACGGTTTATTTCTTCACACAAATTTTGCGTCTCGCCGCCCTTTCTCAAGTGTTGATATATCAACACTTGAGAAGGGCGGCGAGACTCGAGAAAATTTGTGTGAAGAAATAAACCGTTGGTGAATACAGCATGAACTTTGTTGCAGCTTTGTTACTTACATAAATAGATATATATATATATATATATATATATATATATATATATATACATTATATAAACATATATATTTTTTGATTGAATCGTTTCTTTATTCAAGAAAACCGGTCTAGTTATCCCAAGGTCTCGGGGATCGAAGCCCGATGGAAACTAAGCTTTCTTTAAAAAAAGTTTCACTCGATAGAGATGATAACATATATATATATATATATATATATATATATATATATATATATATATACAATATATATATATATATATATATATATATATATATATATAAGATATATTTATTCTATTTATTTATTCATTTAAAGGGATGAAGGTTCAAATGCGAGTTGCTTCACTTCGTCTCCGTCTACAAATTAAATTTTGTATAGATGGCTTTACACCTGCTGATCTGGTTAGCAAACATGACCTGTCGGAAAAGGTATAAAGCTCAGCAGTTGCGATCGCAACAAATTTAATGAAGGGAGACAAAGTGAAGAAACTCTCATCTGATATATGATGTAATATGTATATATATATATATATATATATATTACAATGTTGATAAGGTACTCCACGTGTTGGCAAGATTTTTTTAATTTGTTTATATGAAATTGTCATATTATATGCTTTGGCCGGAAATGAAATAAAAATGACATGAAATGAAATGAAGATGAAAAGATAATTAACAAAATTGCCACAGAGTTCATGCTATATTCACCAATGGTTTATTTTTTGACACAAATTTTGACCTTTCTAGCACTCAAGTATCAACACTTGAGAAAGGGCGGCGAGACGCTCGAAAATTTGTGTCAAGAAATAAACCGTAGGGGAATATAGCATGAACTTTGTTGCAACTTTGTTGCAATTTTGTTACTCATCTTTATGTATATGTATATATATATATATATATATATATATATATATATATATATATACATATACATTGTATATATATGTACGCGTATACACTGCTTTATATATATGTATCGATATATATATGTATATATATATATATATATATATATACATATATGAAGAGTTTGTTTGCAAAAACCGATAAGTCCATATTTGCCAAATGGAGATATTTGCGATTAAAGGTCAAGAAAAATGAAGAGAATAATAAGAAATTGTTTGCTTCTTTTGACCATAACTTCAAAAATATACCTTTATATGTAGTGACCAATAGATCATTTTAAAGGTATTATTTTGTACTTTATGACAGAGATCGTACTTCAAAATCTTCAAAAATGGACTTATCGGTTATTGCAAACAAACCCTTCATATATATATATATATATATATATATATATATATATATATATATATATATATATATTTATATAACGTTCAGCGGTATGTTAACCTTCCGGTTAACCATAGATGAAGCATTCCCCCATCTTGCCTCAACACACACACACACACACACACACACACACACACACACACACACAACACATCAAACATTCAGTGCATGCGACCTTACACCCAACAGACTCAGAGATGGACTGTATACTCGTAATTATTAAATCCTTCTTGCCACCAGTGTATGACCTTCTCACGGTCGGCATCGCTCAGACGTGGCATGGCACGTATAAAAGTAGAGTATATTTATAACATAGAAACGACAGAGTACACGTCACTCGCCCTGCGTTTTTCGATGAGCAAGGAAAATTAATCCAAGAGGCACGCTGACTTCCAGATAATAAAAAAGAGTCACGCCGGCTTTTTCTTTACAAGTTGAGAAAATTATACACGAGTCACGTTAGCTTTTACAAGCTGAAAAAAAAAATGATACACGTGTCACGCTGGCTGAAACAAGCTGAGAAAATGATACACGAGTCACGTTGGCTTAAACAAGCTGAGAAAATAATACACGAGTCACGCTGGCTTAAACAAGCTGAGCCAATCATAAAAGAGTCACGATGGTTTTTACAAGCTGAGCAAATGATACACGTGTTACGCTGGCTTAAACAAGCTGAGAAAATGTTACACGAGTCACTTTGGGCGACAAGCTGAGAAAATGATACACGAGTCACGCTGGCTTAAACAAGCTGAGTAAATAATAAACGAGTCACGATGGCTTTTACAAGCTGAGCAAAATCCCGGTAATGATACACTTGTCACGCTGGCTTAAACAAGGTGAGAAAATGACACACTAGTCACACTGGCTTTTACAAGCTGGCCAATTAGCGCTGTCCCTCGAATACAGTAAAAGGGCAATTGACTTTGAAAACGCTGTTTATAAGGTGTGCGAGATCACGAGAAAAGTCCATTGTTAAAAGGTGGATAAAACAGAGATAAAGAATCAATAGCGTCTTACGTGTAAGACGGCCAACAATTAGCTGGACAATGAACGCTTTGAAGCTCCACTTTTTATACTCCGTCATACTAATACACTGAATGGGCCATTGATTTTGAATACGCTCTTAGGTGTGCGACATCACTATAAAAGTTCATTGGTGAGTGGTTGGTGAAACAAAGCAAAAAAAAAAAAGTCAAAAGCGTCTTAGTTTAAGTCGGTCACAAAGCTGGTCAATTATAGCGCTGTACTTAAGATGCTGCACCTTTATTTCTCCCTTTAATACACTGAAATGGCAAGTGATTCGGAATACGTTCTTCGGTGTCCGACATCAGTATAAGCATGGACCCTACGGTAGGGTCCATGGTATAAGAGTCTAAGCGAGTAAAACAGAAACAAATCAATTATCGCGTCTTACGTGTACTCGCAAGAAGGTAGCACGCTTTACCGTCCTCACAATGGAGGTGAACGTACACGTGTATCTACAGCGTCCGGCAATTCAACTGCAATAATCGGTACTTATGTCCGGACGCCAAAAGCAAAATAAAAACAAACAAACGAACAAACAACATAGAACAAAACAAACAAACAAACATAGAGGACTGACTCTTGGGAACATGTACCATTTAATAATTGCATGATTCGAACTACAAATTTTGTTCGCTAATGTACGTTCATACTGCCTAATGAACACTTTTGATATACTATTATAAAGAGAAACAAAATGTTCGTTAATGTCAATCAATGTCATGAATGGATAAGTGTTAAAGTTACACGTGATGAGAATTTCCACTCGAAATACTAATTCTATTCAGGGGCGGATCCAGGAATTTCATACAGGGGATCACGCCTTTGCAAAATTAAAGGGGCCCGGACGCATCTGTCCTTCGTGTTTATTTCTTTTGTTTTAACCAAAAATGAGAGGGGTGTCCGCCCGGTGCACCCACAGCACTGAGTTCTGTGTGCGCACTTACTCTAGATCCACCACTGCTATGAGTAATGGAACAATAACACTGGACTACTCAGCCCGTCTGTCTTTTTCTTCCCATTTGTCCTTTTTTTTTATATATTTGTGTATGCCTGTTCTTTGTTCTTCATTTTTTCTTCTTGATGTTCCCAATCTTCTTGTGGGTTGCTTATCCACTTATTCAACTTACCTGCCGGCGATGTATGCACTGCAGTCATGATTAGGGTGACTACAGGCTATCCGCAAAAATAAAATTCTTTCATGATTAAATGATATCAATAGCCACTATAACCCACTCGGCTGGGCTCGCTACACCATACAGCGAGAGGGCCTTGACAAAAGGCTACCGTGCGTGGTGCTGGCTAGCCTTTTGGCAAGGCCTCGTGGCTGTGAAAGAGACTAGTTGCGAGAGAACCGGTGAATGCGAGACCGATTAACCTTTTTGGCAAGGCCTTGTGGCTGTGAAAGAGACTAACTGCGAGACAACGGATGAACGTGAGACCGAACGCCACTCTCTCTCGCGTTCATCCGTTTTCTCGCAGTTCTCGGTGTGCCGAGTTAGACTCGATCTTCAGCCACGAGACCTTGTCAACACGCTAGGTGCTGGCCACCGTCCATCTTTTATTCAGTGGTAACTCCATGATCAGAGCCCTAACACAGGGCTCCACACTAACTTTTCTTATTTGGTGGCCCGGTAGGGCCACCAAAATCATCAATTTCAAATTTTTGGTGGACAGAGAGAAAAATTTGGTAGCCCCCCAAAAACAATGAAAAAGATTAAAATTCCTGCCCCCCTATTTTTTTTTGATGAGAATATTAAAGGGAAGGTAAACCCCAAGAGCAATGTGGATTAAGTGAAAGCAGCAACATTAGTAGAACACATCAGTGAAAGTTTGAGAAAAATCGGACAATCGATGCAAAAGTTATGAATTTTTAAAGTTTTGGTGTTGGAACCGCTGGATGAGGAGACTACTAGAGGATATGACGTATGAGTGGACAACAATACAAAGAAAATATAAAGGATATTCAACAAAAATTCACTTTTCTAGAATTGTGAAAGAGCAGTAGACCAACCGCTTTCAGAAAGCAGGGGGAATAATTGCTACCCTTAACATATGTCAATATCAAGTTGATGGAATTTGTAATTTTCATGAAAAATGGATTTTTGTAGTATTTTCTTTATATTTTCTTGATATTGTAGTCCACTCATACGTCATAACCTCTAGTAGTCTCCTCATCCAGCGGTTCCAACACCAAAACTTAAAAATTCATAACTTTTGCATCGATTGTCCGATTTTCTTCAAACTTTCACTGATGTGTTCTACTAATGTTGCTGCTTTCACTCAATCCACATTGTTCTTGGGGTTTATCTTCCCTTTAAGTTTTATCATAGTAAGAATTGGAAGCTGGACATATCTACTCATAAATAAACCTCAACAAACTCGCAACACTCACTCTCAGGCACTCATTCAGTCCTTTTCATCCATCCTTCTGCTGAATGGCAAGACTAAGTTAGTATATTCATCGACAGACACATGGGCTGCAACATCTTGACATAGATGCACCTGTAAATGACACTTTTCAAAAAAAAAATTGGTGGCCCAAGGACCTGACCCATGGTCTGACCGCCCCTGACCTAAAGGTTAACCTGAGTAGAAAGCCACGTGGTGGTTTGATCTGTTACATAAGACTTTGTACTTCATGGGGCGAAAAATCTCCTATCACCTGACGCTATTAATTATGATTATTTCATGTATTGAGCCGAAGCTTGCTTCAGGGAGATAATTTAGAAAATCAGTCCATGGTAAAACACACCCGCAACTCTGACTAAAGTATAAAAGCTTAAAAAGCTCTCACCCTCTCTCTCTCTCTCTTCTACCAAACCTTTTTTTCTTTTTACTTCTCTGCGACTAATTTTTGTCTCCCAACTTTTAACTCCTTGAATTACTCTCTATCTCTTTACATTTTTTATCTCTTCTACGCCCCATCTCTAATTTCTTTTTGTTTCGTTTTTCTCTAATCTATCTCTCACTTCAGTTATTATCTGCTCTTTATTATCACATAGGCCTACCTAAGACAAACATTTTTCCTCCATTTTCAACCTCTCTTTCAATGAACCTCTTCATAAAAGAGTTACTTGATGATTTATTCTGGAGGTAAAGTATACACTCCATTCACATAAAACAGTTCAAATGAATGGCATTCAACAGAATTTTTTCATGGTCACATTAGTCTTCCTTCCATGTAGGAAATATAGTTTTATTGGACCTTGGCATGCATTATTAATCCATGTGTCAAACAACCTCTATGAGTCCAAATTATAGTTTACTCTATGACCCCAAATTCTAGTTTTCTCAACATTTTCTGTATGCTTTCACAACACGGTTGACATTCTTAAGTCATTCTAAAGTCATGTTTCTTTGTGTTTTAATGCTCAGAAAAGTGGGTTTAATAAAAAAAATAGAGTTAATTCTATTAGCATTTGTTCTCTTTCTGTTTGAAAATTGCGTGTTTGACAGTATTATGTGCCTTTTCCTGATTTAGTTTTTTGCTTGTTCTGCTGTGAACTCGTACGAACATGCACATAGCGATCAAGGCTGAGATCAGTTAGATACGTGGGTTCGCTTTCCCCAGTCACCTCTTTCAGGTACCTGGTTTTGTGTAGAACAAAAGATTCTGTGGGCTCATCAGCGCACGCTCTATTCATACCTCGCACCCGATCGATATTTCCATCGTTCATTGGCACATGTTATAGTTGACCGTGGAAAGGGGATGCAATGTACCGCTTGACTACCTTCACACTGCTGGATTACCAACCTGTCTGCCTCTTATCGACGGGCAAAAAGGTCTCGTTTCATGCAGGGAGGTGAGAGGAAATCGCCTCCCTGTTTCGTGTAAGCACCCAGAGAATTGCGGAAGGAATGACCGCCCTCTATAACCGCTTCCTAACTACATTGTTATTGTAATCACCGCTACCTAGACATGCTTACTGTATAGTAAATCAAATCGTTAATTTTCTTTTATTACCATTGTTTATGCAAGTCAAACGACTCTGTATTAAATTAATTTGGATAATCATTTATTTCCAATATGTTACTGCTTATGTAAGTTAGGTATGCTGATTTGCGGAAAATAAATAGTATTATATCAAACAATCGAACAAAGATCACCTTACAGGCCTACATCCTTATCCTACAGACGTACGTATGTAGGTTATTATTAGTACTTTCATCATTATACAGATTGATACAAACTTGAAGTTTTTAAAATGTCAGCAAAATACTTGCAAATGGGCCCATCAAGGAGCTTAGACACATGATCAACTATAACCTGCAAGGATCGATGAATTCAATTGAAAATTAGCTTACGCAAGATTTCGGATTTCAATCGTTCTGGAAAATGTGCACTCTTATTCAAAATGTTTAATAGCTCAATGAATCAATAAACATTCATGCCTATTATTATGTTTACCGTGCATTGTATCTTATCTCTTTCTTGTTGGGAGCGGCTGTAGTGCAGTGGTGCGTGTAATAGTCTTGGCGCACACAGACTTTACTATACACACAAGGGTTTCTGCCTAGTGCGCCTGTCGTGCCTGTATTGGAAACTTGTACTAGGTGTTTCAGAAAACATCTTCCACTCGTGATTCTTAATAATTCATAAACTATATATCAGATAACACTAGGCGTTTTCACATCAGCCCGATGTTTCGAGATAGCGCGCTATTTTCTGACTTGGGAAATTTTCCCGATAGCGGTATAGCGCACCAGTTGATACTGTTTAGCGTTCTAAAATCATTGAGAATGATTTTCAAGCTTTAAAAGTATGATGAATAATTGTGTAGGACCTGTATTTCCAGTCGGAAAAAGACACATACACACACACACACACACACAAGCACATTCACAAATTTTAAAATGAAAGAACAAGCTTTATGGCACACTACAAAACGATGTAATCCTGTACAGTGGAACGCGGAACGGCAAACCCAAAAGTGTCAAAATTGGTAACACAAGAATAAGAAAACACCAACACAACAACAACGCAACACATGCATTTGCAATTATATTATGCAGAGATGACGCTGTTCACGTCTGTCAGTATTCCACACTCTTTCATAAGCTCATTCAATAAGGTAATGGCATACAGACATTAACTGCAGTTTTAGTTTTTAGTTTTGGATACATGACACTTCAGCTAGGAACCGAGTTTTTCAGTTTTCTCATGCATATTATAATCATACACAGAACAAGCGTTCTCATTTCGGAATTGCGCGAAGACATCCCTATCTGCCTATAGTCTATACGTTACCCACATTGTTCAGTGTAATTTGTTAGGGTTTGTTTTGTTTTTGTTTTTCTAGGTATAGGTTCATCTGCTCAAGGATCACATTGATCTGTTCATTTATGTACACACATGATGTGAAATTGAGAAAATTGTCAGGATTGCCCCTCTAAAAAATGAGAGGAAACAAGAATCTCTCTTATACACTCCGTTAGAAGTTACATGTACAGCTGTACAGTCCAATGTATACGTGCGCTTTGTCCAAGACAATACTCCATTTGAATATGAATCCTTCTTGAAATACGATATGCCTAGCCAACACAATTCACCAATGATTTCGACAGATATAACAATGTTCAGTATGCACAAATGTAAAAAAAAAAGGGGGCATATGTACGCAAATTATTTCTCTTTGAAACCTTCTTTACTTTGTTCGCTTTTCGTGAGACTGGATCTCATCTTATTCTCTTGACTTGACTCTGCCACTAATATTGATATTTTCATACCTTTTTTGCCAATTACATATACCCAAACTTAATCATGAATATGAATAAAGAAATGTTCTATCACGTGCTGCAAGTAACAATTATTCAATGAGTTACCCATTTTTATTCAAAAAGCCTCCTCATTGCAAACATTTAAGAATCGTGTACGCCGACATCAATCTCTCAAGTCTCATTTGATATGAACCCTTTGCACTAGCAAAGTGTATGAACTGTGAATATATCTTTTTCCTCTGCTCGTTTTATGTTCTTTCCTATGTGTTTTATGTTCTTACAAACCGATTGCTATTTAGCCGTATCCCATTTACTATAGTGTGTTCGCCGGTTTTGTTCTTTGTTTTACCCACGTGTGTGCACATGTAATGTTGCGATGTACATCGACACAGGACTCCCTTGTAAAGCAGGCCTTTGTGGCACTGAATGGGACTACTTGACCTGCTTTTAAAGAAGACTTAATAAATGAATAAATAAATAAATAAATGACATAATCTTAATGGTATTACCTAACCCTCACTAAAAGAACGCCCTGTGCGATACATTGTATGAAGGCGGGTTTACGCCTCTGAAAGCCGTCATTCGCGCCCAGCCTTCTAGAAAGTTTTGTTATTGAAAACTTTTCTGGAACTACAAAATTAATGCCTTACTCGAGATTTCCTCTTCTTATAATGCTATTCCAAGTCCAACACAATGGACGATGTACACATACATGTATACTAATACATATGCATAACGTGTACATACACACATATTATTTCAAGTGTTTTATAGTAAGCGTGAACCAAATCGGCTTTGGGTGAAAACCAGCGCTGATTTTTAATAGTACATACACTTATTGCTGGTGAGAACACTGCCTATGGGCTTATTCTGATACTTAGCCTATATCAAAATAACTAGGCCTACAATCTTCAACTCTCTATACTAATGTCATAATATTATGTTACTCTGATCGATTACTATGTCTAAATGACTTCAGTTATTCTTCGAACTTAGGAGACAATCACTGACGACAACAACACACGAACACACAGCTGGGGAATGTACATTGTGCGTGTGGTACCACCTCACTGGCGGCATTGTTCAAGGGTCCTTTCTCTGCTCTAGCTGTTCAATGTACGCGTGTCACGCATAGACAAGAACAAAACGTTTTCTTCTTTTGTGTTATAGCATCGGGGACGATTAGTGAAATTCATCAAGATGAAAAAGCATAAAAGACTTGACCACCAGAAAAAAGCTGACCCTCTCGCTTCGAGGAACAAAAGCAGCTCCCATTATAGCAGGAACAAAAGTTAAAGGACAAGTTCACCTTCATAGACATGTGGATTGAGTGAACAATGCAGCAATATTAGTAGAACACATCAAAGAGAAAGTGTACAATGGCCTCCCATTGTAAAGGGGTGCTGTTCGTTATTCCGAAGGTTCGTTATTCAGAAGATTGGTTAATCCGAAAATAAAATTCGGAACAATGAACCTTTGGAATAACGAATTTTAGGAATAAAAAGCCTTTGGAATAACAAGTTGTAACCTTGTAAAGGAGTCCTTCGGATCATGGGATCAACAGTTTTCTGTTCTTACATCAACGGCTCTAAGCCGAGTGAGGGCGCATAGCCAGTGATTGCGACAAGGACAAAAAAAACAAACAAAAAAACAACAACAACAACAAAACGGTTCACTTGGTACCACTGTTGTGTGTACAGTAGTAGTCTTAGAATGCGCAGACCTTTTTTTTCGAACAATAAGATCTTGTCGCTTCTAAGTGGACTGTAAAATTTCATGAACACCATAATTTGGAATCACATACTTCCTACGGGTGTTCCAGAGGGTCCAACCGACCACCCCATGCAGTCAAACCGGTTGGATCGACCGTGAGTAGCTCCATGATCGAACGAAGGCATTTTTTTTTTCTGTGTCCCGCCTGCTTTTTTTTTTTTTTTCCCTTAGACGGCACAGATTGGGGCATGGCGCATAAGTTACCTATGGGAAATACACGAGTCTGAGTGTTAGGGTTAGGGTTAGGGTTAGGGCCAGGGTTAGGATAATAGGGTTAGGGTTTGATGGTCAGGGTTAGGAAT
This sequence comes from Diadema setosum, assembly GCA_033980235.1. Taxonomy (NCBI): domain Eukaryota; kingdom Metazoa; phylum Echinodermata; class Echinoidea; order Diadematoida; family Diadematidae; genus Diadema; species Diadema setosum. The sequence goes on from CM067080.1 coordinate 6,839,024, forward strand.
AGGATTAGGCAAAAAAAAAAAAAAAAAAAAAAAGGTTGTATTGGCGTAACATGAGATTTTCAAATAGGGTCGGTCGGGCGGTTTTTTTTTTTTTTTTTTGCTACCTGCATTTTACGTGTAAAACTCGCGCTCACAGTAAACAGTTACAACTGCCGCACCGTGTGCTGTGTTCATCTATTCTACAAATCATTTATGAGGCCGATATTACTCAAATTATACCCCTTCACGGAATTTAAAGATGTTGAAATCATTATCCTGAATGTTTTCACTTCATATTTTACTATTTTGACTTAGATAAGATAGATGCAAATTGACCCATATGTACGATCTTTTCATCGCACACGGCGATCTCTATTACAGTCCCACATATACAGATTCGTGTAAGTTCTCCACACAAGAAACCTATGGCAAAACTATGCACAATACATTGCAGTCTGAATGCAAGTATACACTGTATAAATCTTGATAGAGTACGCGTCCGTGTTGGAAACAGATGACGTACTGATCAAGCAGGGAGGTGGTACCTCCCTGGATCAAGCGAGGCTATGCGAGGCGCTAGCGCTAGCGAGATCTCTCTCGTGATCTTTCAGTCGTACATCACATCCGATATCCCCAGAGCCGTTTCCACTTCCGGGTTTTTTTGCGATCACGATCGCAGTCAACAAGATACTTGATATCGATAGCAAAAAAAAATAATAAAAAAACATAGGGTCGGCGGAATTTTTAGGGTCGGGCGGGTTACGCCAATACAACATTTTTTTTTTTTTTTTTTTTTTTTTTTGCTTTAGGGTATAGGGTTAGGTTTAGGGTTAGGGTCCCTAATCTGTGCCGTCTAAAACAAAAGGCGGGTCGACTTTAGGACTGACCGCAAATGCACCGTTAGCAAACCATGCATACTGGTACGGGACTCTGGATCAGATCTGCCCTTTGCTATTGATGGGGAACCCTATTGATACATCAATGCCGTCCATAGATAAATTCAAAGCCGCTTAAAATAAGTTGTAAGTCAAATCTCCACCTGACCACAGCGTAATGGAATTATGGAACTTCCGTTCTGTTGCTGTGTATTGTAGTTATCCGTGCTGCTGCTGATGATGGTAATTTGTGCGGAGGTAGTCCCATACATTGAAATTAGCGTTGCTCATTCGTCAAATGAAACTCCGTGGCCGGCGATTACGATGGCCGTGGTCATGGTGGTGGTGGCCCGTGGTGCCATGCCCGTGATCATTTACCTCTACCTTTACCGAAGATACTGGAAGATTGCTGTGTAGCAGCAGTCGAGCTTCCACTCAGTCCAGGTCTATCCTCATCTACACTGTATCGCATATCGTCAGTTCAAAAAAAAAAAAAAAAGGCAAGGCAGACAGGCTGGTACACCTAAAAATTAATTACTGCTCATCCCACATCAGAATTGACTAGGTCTAGTACCAGAGTATTGGGAATAGGGGGACAGGATGTGAGAATAGGGGGACAGGGGACATCATGTGTGATATTTGCATACATGTGTAATCTATGTGGCGATGGCATGACCGCACATCTAATTTACAATTACTTTAGCACTGTTCATTAACCGTACAGTGTACAAAGATGTAAACACTAGTAGGCATAGGCCTAGGTTAGCCCCGGAGACCGCGCCGCCGACTGCGTGTGGCGGCTGTCGCAGTTAAGGCCTAGGTTAGATTTCATGCCAACTGCAACTCTCACTCACACTGAGAGCGAGACTCGCTCAACTCGGCTCATTTTGTTCCTTTCTCACAGCTCACCTCATCATCCTCAGACTGACTGCTCAGTTTACACGTCTAATTGTTAAAGCTTCATTTCATTTGCATACATTTCTATTGATCTCACTCATTTTGACACCCAAATTATAGCATATGGGAGTCTAACACTGAACTACAACTGTACAACTACAATTGTAGATCTAATCTAGTTTCCAATGTTGGTGGCCCTGAGATTATGGATTGGATTTTACAGCTCACCGGGATCACCTATAGGCTTACTAAGAAAGAATGATCAGAATTACGCTGCCGCTGTATATATATACTAGTATACAGCTAGGGTGCCGGTTTTCGTAACTGCGACCGGCAGCCCATTCTGTGCACAGCGTAGATGCGTATGGGGCTGCTGGTCGTAGTTACAGTTTTCGACACTTTAGCACATTTCCTTGTTTACCATCAATACTGCACCGTTTTACCTGAGAATTTCGATATGAAATTGAGCTATTTTAAAGGCCAATAATGATATGCCTTAAACAAATTCCCATTTGAATGCGCTCTTGTTCAATTTTAAGCGATTTCCGTCACGCTGTCGCTGGCATCAGATTTGGACGCCCAGCATCATTTTTCGACACAATCATGCAGCACGCATCACACATAAAACACATGGTGCATACAGTACGCATACACTGCATTGTAAACGCAAACCAGCAATCACACCAGCGCAAGAACTTGTTGTTTCATTGTCGAAATCTGGTGCCACATTCTCAAAGCCAACGCCTTCTACAAGTTTGCTCATTAATTACGAATTTCGGCCATGCAATTACTTAAGGCGATTACAGAAATCAAACATCAGGATATGGCAAACAAATTGATACTAAAGTAAAATAATGGTCATGGGTGAATTTCATTTTACGGCGATGTCATACAAAATGCATCATATTGTTTTGAACCCCTAAAAATGGCTGATATCAGCATTTCTGCTGACACTGTGTTGCTTTTCCCCTAAATATTCCACCATCGGATTAGGATGACAAGTGACAAACAGGGTTTATAAAAACTAGAAATGTGATTGATAACTTTGTTGATTGTTGAAGTCAGACATTTGTATTTAGTATGAAATTTAACAAGAATTATCTGCTGGGTGTCGAAACCTGGGTCCTACCTGTAGACGTGGCAAGCTGGTGCCCTGACTAACCGTATTATGATTAATTTTGAGTAATGGTTGGAAAAATTGTTATGCGTTTTCTAATCCTTTCTCTATCTGTGTTGCATTGTACACTTGCATGTAGGTATCCCCAGTACTAACCCCGGCGCGGGGCGCCGTAACCAGTAGTGTTGGGGTCGCTGCTGCGGTTACCACAGTACAGTACCGGTACCTGACCGTGCATATTTATGATGATTCTCCTCTTTATGGCCTCCAGGATAACCTGCAGGACATAAACGAGAAGATCTACTTATCATATTGCACACTGCTATATTTTGTTTCCCTGGATGAACACCATTCAATCTCTGACAGATTTTATCAAGTACCGTAGAGCACTGTTGTTGCAAGCGCTTAATGACTTTCTAACAAGAATAGAAACATTGATTAAGAGACTTTGTCAGTTCATTGACAAACCTAGAACAGCGTGCCCGGCACAGCATTTTCAAAAAAGTGTGGGGGCCCACTTCCGGGTTTCATGAGCTAGCAAGCAGGAAAAAAAAAAAAAAACAACCAACAACAAGATAACAACAACAAAAAAAAAAAAAACAACATCTTTTCTTACCATCCACTTCCGGTTTTTTCGGCTGACAAGCGAAAAAAAAAAAAAAAGGTCCTCAGCTCATCTCTACCAGTCCACTTCCAGGTGTTTTCGCCTGACAAGTAGGAAAAAGCTATTCAGAGAAAAAACATAACCTTACCACCACCATACTTCAAGGTGTATCTATATTTTTCTTAGTGCCACTTACCGGTACCTATTACCGGGTTGAAAAAAGTGTGGGGCCCAAAGTGCTGACACCTTCTGTATGGTGCACAAAAACTGAGCGCCCATGGCCCCCATGCCTGCATTGGCCATGAACAGTATGTGATCACGATAATCTACCTCACAAAGGTGCTAAATATGTGGTATGATACAACAAGAAGAATGAAATTGATAAAACATATATGTTCTATCAACTTAATTTTTCATTCATCTTTACGAGAACATTTATTTTACTTTTTTTTCAAATTTTTAGTAAAGACGATGGTACATTTATGTCCTTTGAAAAGCAAAAGGGTGTTGTAGTAAATGTGAAGTTCGACCATTACAGATATTCAATGCATGGAACTATGATATCCTTGATAAACGTTATGAAAGCAAGTACATTACTGTATATGAAGTAGTAGCTGCACTTCCAGCCAATACTCAACAGGGGGCATGTCTTAATTGCCGCTGAAGGTATGTTTGTACATCACCAATGAAGCACTATGAGAGGTTTAGTGAGTATTCATCTTGTATTGTTGATATCTGGGTTCTGACCCATTTCAGAAGAGGTTTCAAAGATGTAAGAATTCTGTTTTTTAACAGGTAAATACACAAGGTCTGTCACCAAAAGGAATTGAACGGTCAAGAAGGGATAAGGAAAATGAAGATTCTGACACAGCAGTTGGACAGATGATGGTACATTATATGTGCAAATGTGTACAAAAAGTTTCCACCAAATCTGCCTACATGTTCGCATGAACGAACTTGTTCTTATCAGTCATGTAGGCCAATTAATTAATACTCCACAAGTCGAGTGTTGTTACTGGTAACGGGGTCGAATATCATTCACTTATTCATAAGGTCCATGAAAAAATGACACACATTCATTGTATACATGTATACATGTATTTTAAATGTGTCTGATACTGTAAAAGTGGATATCTAGCGACATATTGTTAGCATTTGGCTGGATAAGAAGAGCTTCACGTGTTTTTAAATCTGTGGAATCAAGACATCAGGCACAGAAACATATGGCAAGCAAAAATATTTGCATGCTTTTATTTTCGCGCTAGTTTCTGGTTGCGCGAAAAAATTTCCACTTTCACAGTACATGTGTATTCAGTTAACACAGATGTTTGGACGATTAGATTGCCTATGGACATTTCAGATAAGATTGTGTACAGTATAATGGTAAAGTTGGGATGAAAGATTTCTTCACATAAATATTTTGCCAGGTGCTACACGTATAAGGGTCAATTGTACTGAAAATTTTCTCCTTTGATTTCTAGTAATTATCGATGTTTTGAAGTGTATTCAAAGTTAATCCGTTTTGTTTCCAATAAGCATGCTTCATATTACAGACAACACCTTCAAAAATTCTTTGCTGTTTGGACTGTTGATGAAGTTCATATTTTTTGAACATGTTTTATTTTGTTTACAGTAAATACACTTCATATGTAGTCATGCACATCTTCAAATTTCTTTTGCAGCTGTCGGTTTATGTGACCCTCTATTTGATGTAGGCCTACAGTGTATATCGTGTAACCTTGGGGACGTGAATACACTGTACTTGTAGATACACATACCTGCCTTCAGAGTACTCAAGGGCATTTGTACCCCCTCAAACCTTTATGCAGTTTGGACTGTTATTGAAGTTATCTCTGTCTGAATTAAGTAAAACCTTGCCAAAAGTGCAGATGGCATGTACAATGTTGTAATTTACAGGGTATTGCCTCAAAAGCATTTGTGATATTCTAGCTTTATTTTATTCACTTACAAATATTCAAGCAATATTCAGAATCCTGTTTGTGTAACATGATATAGTGTAGTTTATTGCCAGTGTGAAAACTTGATGGCAAATTATTTGCATAGATCTGCTTGACACAGTGTAGCTCTGCAATTGTTCAAACTAGCTGGTACATGCATTTGCCTTTTACATGAGCTGCACCAGACGAATATATACACGGTGTATATATTTTTTTAAATGTTCACTGTACATCACTGTCGTAGTCGAGACCGACTGTTCCTACTCGCATTCCTACTCACAAGATCGCTGACAGTTGTACCTTAATTGCATAAGGGTCTTACATGTGACTTGGCTGGAGACTGAGACCAAGGCCACCACCAAAAAATTAATCACCAAAAATAAATGAATGAATAAATAAATAGAAGAATAAAATAAATGGATGAATAAATAAATACATAGATGAGTAAATAAATTAATGAATAAAATAGTATAAACCACATTTGACTATGCTGCTAAAGAGTAAGAAAAACTGCTTATACAGCTCTTACTTTTGGTAACATACTGTACATATTTTTGTTATGTGTACTGTAAAAGTGGATATTTTCGCGCGACTAATTTTTCGCACTAGGCCGGGTCAGAAGAGTTTCACATGTTTCTAACTCCGCGGAATCAAGACATCACGCACAGGAACGTATGGCAAGCAAAAATATTCGAGTACGTGTTTTTATTTTCGCGCTAGTTTCTGGTTGCGCAAAATGCACGGAAATTTCAACACCGCGAAAATTTCCACTTTTACAGTATGATACATTGCCATGAAGATTGATGGATACCTTGAAACTTCACTACAATGTAGTTCTTTCAACACCTACATGTACCCGGTAATAAATATATGGATACACGTGTATGTATATACATTTATAAAGGAAAACAACTCGTCGATTGTGCTCCTTTCTCTGTTATTAATAATAATAATGAAAAAGAATGTACTGGTATTTTACTAAATAATGATAAAGGTATGTGTAATGATGTATCAAAGGTTCTTTGCCTAGTTATGTAGGCCTACTAATGTAGTAAGAATAGATACAATGGCCTCCCATAGTACCAGTCCTTGGGATCAGCAGTTTTCTTTTGCTACGTCAAAATGTTGTTTTCACCGAGAAAAAACAAAAAAACAACAACAGAGTGGATAATGTAAGCGGAATTTCGATATACGGTTAATTAACTGTGTTCACGGAAGTGAACGGTATAACTAGTAGTTAGTATACTGGTATTTGAGTGTATGCCTAGGATGCTTTGAATTGAGAGAGAGTGATCTGAATGATTGGTGGCATTATTTTCAATGGGAATTCGATTGGATTTTCACCGTGGAGAAAGAAACTGAGAATCAGACAGCACTTCCAGTCGAAGAAATCATCAGGATTGAAAAAAACAAACCAAATAAACATACACTGTATTATGAATTACAAGATCAAGGGAAGACAAACAATCGAAGAAAGAGAGAGAGAGAAAAAGAGAGAGAGAGAGAGGCCAAGAAAGAGGCAGTAGGCTACTTGTACATAATGCCCAACGACAGACACAAGTACAGTATATCACAGATAGTAGACGCTTATAACTGACCATGTCAGTTACGCTTGGGTCGCTCATAACACACAAACAAGGGCATCCAGAAAACGTCAATTTCTATATGTGGGACAGTACGATATTTTCGAGATTTCGTGCAGAGTAAAGGCATGATATCCCGATATCCCTATGATTTCAGCTGGCTGTTGACCCATCTAATCATCACGCACGTCACACCTTGTAGGTATCATCTTACATAATCTTCCGTTTACATGTTACTATATACGTTCGTTGGTGCCCTACGATGAAAAAGAAGACTTGTCGGAGAATTTTAGAAGAGTATGTGAACCCATTATTTCCGGTGCCGGTACATCGGTATATAGCCATGCACGAAGTTGATGCCTGATGGCCTTTCATGTCATTCGTGGAAAATTTAAAAAGTATTGCATTCAGGTTTTAACCTTAACCTGTCCAAAAAAAAAAAAAAAAATCATGTGAAAACGTAATTCACTGATCATCTTCTGCGGGGTCAACTCGAGGTCACGCGTGCGAGAACTTGGATATTCTAGACGGGGTTTTCGGCTTGCCAACTGACTGGAAATGCGCAAATAAGCCGAGGGGGGGGGGGGGGGGGGGATGGCACATGGACTCGCACGCGGTACACGCCTGATAACACCAGGGAGGTACACTCACCTCCCTGATAACACACACGTACTGTACATGTACCATGTAAGCACTGCGGGAACCAGGGAGGTTGGATGGGATCATGCGGGAACCAAGCACTGGCGGCACGGGGCCGTGCGAAATCGCACCCCATAGCCGCACGGGTCCGTGCGGCAGAGCTGCACGGGTCCGTGCGCCACACTCGCACGGGCCCGTGCGACAGCGTGCGAGGGAGTATGGATCCGCACGCGGGCGTACAGATTCGCACGCAGGCGTGCGGATCTGCACGGGGGCGTGCAGATCCGCACGGAGGTGCACGACTACGCACGGGCGCGTACAGGGGCGCACGGAGCCATACGCTCCCGTGCGAGATCGCACGAACCTGCACGCAGCCGCACGAAGCAGCCCCGTGCGCACTGCGTGCGGGAGTAACATAACATAATGGTCTGACTGTATGACATTAGTCACAATGGTATGCTTAAATTGACAGAATAACGATGTTATCATCTCATAAATTTTCCAGTCAACTGCGTAAATATATCTTCATGTATTATTCTTTGGGAAAATGGAATCTATACGAATACGTATGGTATCATTTATCATTCTAATGTCAAATCATTGTAATTTGTTGAGAACCTATAAATGATGTATTTCCGGGGAAAAGGTTAAAGTTGCGTAATTATAAACTACAAATAAATATGATTTGTTTGATACGTTTTCGACAAATGACTGCGACAAATTGAAGGGTAGTGAGATGGTGACATTATCGCCTCGTTTGATTTTGTATTTTGGGGGAATATGCGTGACAATTAAATAGTAGAACGTAGTTTGTTTGGCTTTATGCAGGTCTGTCTTTTTGATATTACACAAATTGATTGTTTATTTATATTGTTGGGTTATTTTGCTATCTAAATACAATAAGCTGATGTTTCTCTTAAAGGTAGGGGATACCTTTTACAGAACTCCCAAAATGCAGCAAAACATTAAATATGAACCTCAGGGGACTTGTTTAGGCCACTGCTGAGAAATGTGGAAGTCAACAGTTATCTACAATTTGAATAATGCACAAAACTCAACTACTCAGTAGTTCTGTGTGTCAGCCACACTTAAGCCTTTTTGTTGCAGCCTTCTGTATTTTTTATCTATAAACACAAATCTAAAAGTATAAGAGCTGATGTAATAACATATAGAGTGTGTGGCAAGAATGTATAAAAAAATGTTTATAAGTTTTGATGAACTTTATTCACAAAATATACATGATGGACACACATGCAGTGCATGGGTCTGCAAAGGTAGCCTAGTAATGTACTGGAATTTACGGTGAGCCCCGAAAAGAATTCAATTCAAAATCTAACGGTCAATAAAAATGTACTAAATGTTACCTTCCACTTTCAATACTCTATGGGAGTTTATAAAATGATACTCTCTTCAACATACCACTGTGTTTACACAACTCTTCATTTAAGGCATGCAAATGGGATTCCCTACCTTTAAAGCATCTCTGGGATTCCAGGAACCACGCGCAGGCAGTCCTTGTGCCAAGTACCGGGGAGGACCCGGGAATGGTCCCCGAGAGTGGGGGACAAAGCGAAGCCCAATTACACTGTTGACGAACGCCTAACAAGCCGGAAATTGGGGCTTGAACTTCCAACCCCCCATTGACCCGCGAGAGGTGGGCTCAGGCTGGGCTGCTGCTAGTCTTCCTTCAAGTTGTTTCACAAACCTGTTCCTCATGTCATCACGCAGAGGCGACATATTTCGTTCTGTTTTTGTTTGTTTGTTTGTTTGTTTGTTTGTTTGTTTGCTTTGTTGGTTTGTGTACCGAGTAGCTGTGCTTTTTAGATTCTGATAGTGCTTTATTATTGACGCTATATACATTCTTAAAGTTACTTTTACAGTGCTGTACTTCCAATTCATTCGTAACAGATCTTCTTCAGACCGAAAACCAACTCGAACAAAATAAATCCTGTCTGAACGGAACAAAAAAAGGCAGTTTAATCTTCTCACATATGTATTCTTTCATTACAGTGAGTAACCTCGAGTTAATAGAGCCTGTTGAGCCTACAGAGAATCTGATTGGCACATCGAGATTCCGATATTATGCCACTGCATATAATATTAGTCTATAGTCTGTCCTGTCACAACCCGTCACTGGTCTGCCTGTCAGAAGTAGGCCTTCAGTGCACTGTGGCAACCGTAATAACACTGTTGATATATTCAAAACGACAGGGATCTAGACTAACTACGTTTTCCCTCTAAAAGGCCGTAATAACATTGCTGTATATGTACGGTACCAGGTACGTCCGTTTCTTCCCGAGTCCTTCTAACATGCTTCATGTGAAGGATAATGTTATGATGATAATAGATGGGAGCAGAGACATCTACAAGGTTTTCACAGAAAACATGCGCTCAATGATTTTTCTCTGAAATACTTCCTAACATTAGCAACCTGTCCTATATACCTGTAGCTAAGGCACCGCATTAATTATCGTTTCGCACATTCTAATGTATGTATGGTTATGATATAATTCCTGATTTATTCTGTGTTATGGTTTGTTGGAAGAAAAATGACAATGAAAATAAGTGAATTGAATGAACTGAATAGATTGGATACTTTCATGTATACACAGCACAGACAAAAAACTGCCTTTTTGTTATTGTTTTTTAGTATTTTGTTCAGTTCAAGTTTTGAAGATGTTTATCGCAAAACGAATGGACTTCAGTCGTGTTAAGATGAAACATTTGCGATTGAATTAAGCTGCTAAAACAAAGTAAATATTACAATAAGATATAAGATATATTCAATCATAACTTCAAGAATATTCCTTGTTATGTTGCAAGTGAGATATCACGTACTGGAAATGTTTTATTTTGCTCTATCTGACAAAGGACTTACTCTATTCACTTTTTTTAATGGCGCTTATCCCATTAGTGATTAAACTCTTATTTTTAAAACTTGTACAAACATAGTACTTGCAGAATGCTCACTGTTTAATGGTCAGTCGTGATTGCCGAGCCATGTAAGCACTGAAGGAAACGGTTATCACTTTTGGCGCCTTCAGCAATTTAAGTGAGCTCATGCATTTACTACAGCGGCGCACATGTTATCTTTCGAGAGAAAAAAAAAAACAAACAAAAAAAAAAACAGAGGCACAACAACAGCAAAGAAGAAGAAAACACATGCCAAGCAACAGCAGCTATTATACGGTTGTATATATATAGTTTGTTTGTAGATAATGGGGTATATTTCTTATTGTTCCAAATCTTATACGATAGCAAAAGGTTGTGGAGTTCCAAAAGACTGCAGAGCAATAAAAAGAGTGTAAAAAGGAATACAAATAAGTAATAAAGGCTAGAAAGTATTAATGAGAATTGAGGGTAAGTGTGCAAAATAAGTTTTGAAATCCTATTATTTTTTTTTTTACCTGAGCCATACGTGTAAGTAAGAAGGCTTGCATTACCATTTCAGGGGACTCTTTCAATTGAACCAACCTCCTTGAATGATCCTATTGAACAATATAAGTTATAGTATCGGAGCGATATTTTGGGGCAGTTTCATTTTGTTTTATTTTGCTTTGTTTGTTTGTTTGTTTCATTCTTTCTTTCTTTCTTTATTTGTTTTCCAGGAAGTCACAATGAAAGTGCGGAAAACATACAACCCCCTTTTTTTTTTTTTTTTGCTTTACATTGGATTTAAATATGCTGATCACCACAATGAAAGCATTAGTCGTTGAAATCTGTAAAGAAATGGGCCTACAGCGGAAATATCAAGGACAACTAGCGTCAACAGTATCTTCCTCTTCCGTCTGGCTGAAGATATGTTATAATTGCAAAGACAGAGGGGAAAAAACGTTTATAAAGAGAAAATAAACTATTATATGACACCTGTACAGATCCTTGCCATCTTACCATCATATGCATGTGGGCTACTATGTTGATGATATTGCTAGAGAAAAAAAAAAAATAATGCCTCCGGCACCCTTCGGGTGGAGGCATAAAAAGAAAGAAGTGTAAATGATGTGTCATACAAAATATAAACAAATCAAATTAAATCAAATCACATCAGTTCCTCCCAGGTAAGACTGCTTCCGAGTTAAACTACGATTTCTGCATCTTGCATGGGGAATATCTGACGACGTCTAAAATTTCGAAAAAAAAACGTATTTCATATCGCGCACATATCATGGGCAGATTGTTCTAGTTTGGGGTTTGCAAAATACATTTAAACTCAATCGAATTCAAACTCTAGAAATATTGGGGGGGGGGGGGGAGGAGTGCGTTGACCTTCTTCCATCAAAAAGTCTAATCTTAGGACCTAAATGAGATCATGTTAGACTAGATAAGATCGAGCGTAAGAGAATGTGATTTATATTTCAGTCTAAACAGCGGGGGAGAGTGTACATTACCCTGCGTTTTCTAGGCATAACTCTTTATTTCGAGGACTTTTCCTCCAAAATCCTGGTTGTAGGCTACATGACAAAGTGTAGGCTGCGGTCCTGTCGGTTGACCCTGTGTGTAAATTTCACGACCAGTGTACCCATCTATCACACTTGAATTTGACATGAGACCTCAACAAATGCTCAGTGTCAACTCGGCTAAGACAACAAAGACACTCTGAATACACAAACAGCGAAAATGCAAAAATAACCGAATGATAGACGAACACGCAAAAACAGCGCAGGGAACAGAATATCATGCCCGTCGCCGAAATATGCGAGAAATTTCCGGGACCTACAAACAAAAATGGCTTTGAAGTTTAACGGAGGAGGAGGGTACGACACCTTTTGAAAATACCGCTTTTCATCATTATCAAGCCTGAAAAGCGTTTAAACAACCTATAGCTCATGCGAAAGCTTTGATGTTAAATAAGTTATGTTCAGAGCCCCAAGCCTGGGTCCAAGCCTTATATTCTAATACCCTTTCAAACAAATCCATGTCAAGGAAATTGAGACCATTTACGGCACCATTATGTTTGTGATTTACTTTACGAAGGAACAATACTTGACAATGCAGAAGACAGGGGATAATAACAAAGAAATTTGCTTCGGCTGTTGTTCAGTAAGTGACCAGTGTGTATTATCATCATATTTCACAGACCCGTTAATGCATTTATGTGTTTGTATTTTTGCCTATCATGCGTAGAAATATTTTTGTCTTTTTTTTTAGGTTGTAGGCCCCTTTCATAAATTTCATTTCACTTCAAGGTTTCAAACCGAAACTCAACCACTTAACCCAAACGTTTTTGGTTGTTACAAGTTTAATCAAGAATAAGCATAATGATAAATTCAGGCCCTCTACATCTCAGCCTATAATGAATCAATCTTCTGTACCAATGGATCATCGAATGGTCCTTCAACGTTGCCTCAAGTATGCTATTTCGTGAGGGTGGGTAAAAGGAACTCAACCAGTCCTGCAATGTCATGGCAGCTTTGTCATCTCCGGGTGGTAGTAAAACTTGACAGACAGACACACACACACATACGCATACATACACACAAGCAAGAGAAATAGCATAACGCGACTCAGCTTCCCAAACCATTAGTCACGGAATCACATCTGCGACTTATTGTCTCTTTAATGAGCGGAGGGACCGCGTGAAAACTTGCCCAACCCAACCCAGTCTGCTGGCACTATTATAACTATGGTCGTCGGCCGTTACCCTCTCTCAATATTGCAGAGTGAGATACCGTCTGAACACAAAGTCTGGTGACCTGCAGTGTGTAGTCTAAAACAGCCAGACAGGTCTGCCTCATTGATTCACCAGGGCAGGGAGGTGGCAGCTCACCTCCCTGTTTTCAGCCCACGTGGGTTCATAAACATAATACACACCTACTAACTTACACAAACACACATACATACAAAGACATATTTCCCCTTTATCAAGCGCGCATGAACATAAACTAATACGAAAAACAGATACACTGGCATCCGCAAACCTTTCCGCCCATCCTCTTTTCACACATTAGTGGACATCGATATCAATGCATACAACTACATGTATACCAACAAACACAAGCACCACGAAAGTGTTCATCAATATCTGTCCGTTTTAAAAGACAAATACTTCCACGCCTTCAGTGTCCACACCCGTGTCCGCCACTTGTAGAACTTGCTCTACTTAGGATAAGTACAAAGTGCAATAAGTACAAAACTGCTGCAGATGTTTAAGTTTGGCGTGTCAGGTCAAGTCGCAAATTGACATCGTCAATGAGGTCAAAACTGTTCTATTTTGTTTGTTTGTTTGTTTGTTTTCAATGCGAGTAAAGTGTATAGAAGAGGTACGGCGGAAAGACGCAAAAATACTAATAAGATCCTTATAATATTTATTAATTCTGGATAGAAAGCGGTCACTTCTACTTTTTTTAAATCTTTAGTGTGAAGTATGAAATATTGACAGAATACCCCTATCAACAGCCATTTAATGGTAACGAAATGAATAATATAATTTTGTTACTGACCGACTCTTTAGGCCTTGTCATAGTGGTTAAGTAATTACGAGGTAGCAAAATGGATATGAATATGCCCCCATTAGTCACTATCCCGACTTCAACATCTACAGCAGATAGCAAATTGCCCTTACACAGATTTCCTGTAGTACTTTGGTCTGGGGAAACAAAAAGTATCAAAATATAGGTTACTGACAGTTAGCAGGCAGACAATAACATGTTCGATGACGAGGTTTGAGCAGATGTTCTCAACCTGCAAGACATCATCATGTGGCAGTGATGCCAATGCATATTATGACGCATTTTCCCCACGCATCATGCATGCGGTATGAGACAATATAGAAATTTGTCTCTTTCCTCATTGTGCCAAAGAAGGGCGCTTTGGCTGCATTCAGGAGCATTTTGTGAACAGCAACAAAAACACAATGTTATCTATCCAAGTAAACACAAACTTTCTCCGTTCAAGTTCCCGTCTGCATTATATATATATATATATATATATATATATATACACACACACTGACACAATTAAAAAAAAAAACCCAAACAAACACAAAAGTTTCTATTCGGCGCCTCACGACGTTGTCAGAAAATTTCACCGATCTTCTGGGGATGTATATAGTTAATTACCAGTTGAAAAGTAAAATGTAGGACCTACTTTGTTCTGGTGATCTAAATTATGCACCGCGTGAAAACTAAGAAGCTACATTATTATACAGCTGATGAAGTCACCCTAGTTCATCGAATATCGATCTAGCAAACACCCTTCTCCCTCCCCCCCCCCCCCTCTCTCTCTCTTCACCCCCTCTTAGAATAAAATTTTGAACGCACGTTGTCTCCTGTGCGTTTGATTGGTTTCGATCTGAACTGTCTGGAACTCACTTTTAGCACAATACGCCAGGTTGCATCCCCGGGCGGGCTGGAGGAAGTAGACGAAGAAGTCCCCGCAGTTGGTGACGGATACAGGAAAGGTGAATATGCAGCAGGCCTGCGTGGTCGACGGCGTCCACGAAACGCAGGCCGAGTGTCGGGCGCTCTCCCCTGGGGGTGGTAGGCTGTCTCCTTTGGTGTCCAGCCAAATGGGCGCCTCGGTTCCACACTGATTAACCTGGGGGAGACAACCGGGTATTATGTGAGCGTTGAGAAGGTTTTATGAGCATTGAAAAGGTAGTATGATTTTCCACAAAGCACAGAGACCTACTGTTGATCTTACGCAGAGAACATCGGCATTGGACTTTAAATACATGCATCGTTGATGCGAATGGAAATGATTGAATTGAGTGACAAAGGCACACGGGGGGAGGGGTTAAGTAGGGGTGTCTCTTTGAATTTGCACCCCTTCCATCGCAAACCAGTCTTACACTTAGATAGCATGTTTGGATTTTAGGTTTCACATGACGCAGAACATTTACATGCAGTTAAGCTTGTGGTTGCTTCTCAGATCGTCACTTCATCTTTCATTGGACTTTGAAGAATAGGAGTAGGTATAAACAATGCCAGAAGTTTCACTAATATCGGATTAAACAATGAGAAACTGCTAGAATCTTGAGATCTCAAGAATAACTTCAGTGACCACAACCATTATTAACCTACATAGAGTAAGAGTGACAATGCCGTCAACTCTGATGTCTCCCATTTCCATTCACATGTTATGGTTTGTTTTATTTTTTTTTTAATCTATTTAGATACTGATAAAAACTATGGCACTCAGCCGTCAGGCTGTGTTTCTGTAAAACTATTATGCTTGATGGAATAGCATAATGTGTTACCATATGGTTTACTTAATTTTCAACTGGACATGAATTGATTAACAATACAAAGGGACTTTGTAATTATCACTGGCCAGGAAATTGATATATCAAATGAAATAATTACATATAATTTATGTACATATATTATGACACACAAATACATTTATCTATGAATTTAATCGAACCCTTCTGACCATAATTTGAAGTAGAGTAACGGTAATATCAAACCATGGAGACACAATTCATGTTAAGCTGCTAAAACTTAAAAAGAAATATGTGTTACATTGAATCCGTATTCCTATAGCCAAGCTTTACTTCAAATGAAGATAATTCTTGTATGCCCACTATGTTCTTAAAACGTTACAATGATACTTCCTCTCTTCGTGTACAGTCAATACGAATTTCTTTTTCATCTTTGCTTTGTTAAAGAGGAAGTTGGATTTTTTTAACCTTAAATTTGCATGTAGGCCTAATTATTAAAAAACAAAAACAAATTGAGCAGAACTTTACTGAGGAGCAAAAATTATTGAGGAAGATTGACACATCCCTCGATGACCGCACTGATATTGAAGGTTCAATATTTTACCAATTTTAGCAAAAAAATTCGTCAGTTCTCATTTATCATTATTTTTGAGGCAAATAATAACTTGATGACTCGTCAGACATACTTCATCAACGAGCAGAATGTGACGTTATTTCGCCATAAATATACCATGACACCACGTCTGCTTTAAAAAGATCATGATATAACTTCTGCATGTAACGTATAGTCTTGAATATTATTATATCGTGCGAAAGGACAACTCTCAATCTGATCTGTGGACGATAAGAAAAATGATCCGACTTCTGACATGATTTCATTATAGGTGCGTTTCCCCCATTATGTATCCTCATGTAAAAGCAACAACAACAATGTGAAACAATCACAAATCACCGCATGTTTGACGACATGATAAGGATTGTATAGGTTCCTGGGCTAATTTCTCGCAAGGCAACTGAAATTCAACCTGCCCCAAGGAGTACCGCATTTCCCGCGGTATACTTGTAAAACATTTAGAAACCAGTCCGTCTTCATGCCAAGAATAATCTAATTCAGAGGCCACTCTAATTCCTTTGGCAATCAGTAAAAATTCACAATTTCCGCCCGTCGCATCTGGTCCAGGTTTTTCTCGACAATCCAATAAGAATGAAACGAATCAGGCATTTATTGCTGGTTTGCTGATAAATTAAGGACGTAAATCTGAAGGCCAAGAAGATAGAGACATTTACCTAGATTTCGTTGGATGTTTTTTGATACTGCCAGGGGCTTTCCTTGATGGGTAGTATCAAGTTTGCATTGTTGGCCCAATCCAGTTGGCACAGTTGTGTTTTTCTCTTGTCTGTTTTGTTTTGCTTTGTTTTGTTTTCTTTCTTGTTTTTTTTTTTCAGTTTGGAGTTCTGCAGTTGGCCTACTTATCAAGACAACTACCGAACACGTTATCATGGATGAAGCAGTAGAGAGGCAGATTTCAGGCAAAAGCGGTATCAAATTTACAATGAATCATGACGATAAAGGAATATAATTGTATACCTCACCGACAACAACTCGTGAAAAATATACACAAAGACTAAAATACACTTAATTTATTTATACATCTCACTCCAAATATTTCGCAAGGTTCTATGCCTATACATAGGCTTCATTATTATCATTATGTGTCATATCAAACGAATCTCACAAATGCAATTTGAAAGATCGCAACTGCTGATCTACATTTTCAACAGACATGTCGGGGGGAAAAGGGAACCAGCGGGAATCGAACCTGTTATGTAGGACCTACTGCTTTCCGGGCAGCGACATTACCACCAGGCTATCCCTGGTTGCCGGCAGTGACACATTAAAGGGGATGGCTTGTAACTGATCAGTGGGAATCAGTGGGAATGCTCGGGGATGATTGTTCCAATCCTTGTGGGATTCATTTAAGAGTACATTATATATCTATTGTTGTGTGAAAATGATTTGCTTCAGAATGTTCTCATATTCAAGTAATGTTTCCAGGTTAGCATGCCTGTACAGTGACGGGGCGATCGTTAATGGGCCGTTAACGATCGCCCGGCATTCGCACCTGATTCCCACTGATCAGTTACTAGGGCAGGCATATTGAAGAAAACTCATACCTCATATAATAATTTTACTAAAATGATGAATAAAATGGTGCAATACAAACGCAATAAGACCAAGCACTACCCCCTCCAGTTTGAAGGCGTTTTCTTCTTTCAACCCAAATGTCTGCAATGCAGAGTAACGTGTTGACGAGTCATACATGTGTCTGGAAAGGGGGAGGGGAAGGGGTACTGAATGCAGTATGTAAAGAAGAATCGTCTGAGTCAGAGAAACGATACCTTGACGCACTCTGTTGGCATTTCAGCCGATTTGCCATATATGGTGAATCGATACCAGCCCATCTCTATCGATTTATCGCACAGTTTGGTGGTCATGGCGGACGCTGCGTACTCCACGCTCCGGAAGGGACTGTCCAGAATACGATGCTCTTCCGGGGAACATTCTGTGGTGCAGAGAGAGAGAGAGAGAGAGATGGAGGGTAAGTTAGCAAGACGTGGTGTTGCCTGTCATGATGGGTAAACAAACAAAAAAACAACAACAACAACAACAACAACAACAACAACAACAACAACAACAACAACGCCAGCAACAAACAATACACGGAATTTCTTTCTGACTCTCGTGAACAATATTGAACATCATGTCTATTCACATATTGCTGACATGGCGTTACGCTTAAAACAAACAAACAAACAAACAAACAAACTGTGCTTTTTGCTAGTACGTTTGTAACAGCTTAACATTTCGGGGAAAAAAAAGAATGTGATGTTTTGATGTATCTTGCTTGCATTTGTGCTGATTTACATCACATAGCGTTGGGTTTTATGAATGCATTATTTTCACCGTCAGACCGCTTTTTCCTTTTCGGTTTTTAATAACGTTTTTAAGTCCCTCGCCGAGGGGTGTAATTCTCATTAAGTTGGGGTATTCCCGGAAATCAATTTCCGTTACGCTTCCCGTTGTCAATGTCAGCTTGGTTCAACTTCGCCCCTGTCATTGCCATATATTTCCACTCCACAACGGCAAAGGCAAATAACAGTAAAATCGATACGAAATGTATTTTAAGGTTACTGTTTTACCATTAGGAGCAGTGATCTAAAATTAATGTTCGAATTATCACATTTGATCCATATGTGTAGGTCAGCTGCATCACAAAACATCCAACCATACACAACACATCCAACCAAACAAAAAATCGCAAATAAACCTAACATATATATATATATATATATATATATATATATATATACATATATATGAGATATCACTATTTTTCTCAATAAACCAGAACTGTAGACGGTTAATTCCAGAAAAGAGTTTATTATAACTATTGTTCACATTTTGTATCTGATTATACATGTACTGAATAAATCTTTAACATTATTGGTTGTTTCTATAATGACTACCTCATATTTTAAAAGTACTTTGGAGCACAGAAGCTGGGTTTTTGTTTCATCTGCAAATAGTAAAAACGATGCCTTTAAAGAACTACTAGCAAATTTGACAAGGCATTATTGTCACAAAGAAAGAAACATTGATGAGGTAACGCCTTCTTCATGACGGCAATCATATCGTGACAAGGGTGAATTTCACTCACTCACCGGGAGTGTTACTTTCAGAATCTCGACAAGCATAAAAATAACTGTGGTGACATTCATGACAATCGCAACAAAGGCCACAATAAGTATCTTTACGACAGTCCGGGGGAAGACTGGCATGCAAAGAATTTTACGGTATCTTGCCTTGGTATTTTATGACAGAGAGCAAGAAGAAACAGATTTTGGGGTGGAGTTCCCATTTGAGTGGAGCAAAGCTTATTACAGTGAAACAATAAAAACACCAGTTGAATTCTAGTCGTTATGTGAGAAGCAAACCTGTGCTACATTCCCAATGAGGCCGTCAGCCCAGTCAAGTCCTGCCTATGCTGACGATCTCTTGCTTCCTTGTTGAATCAAATGTATAACTGCCTTTTTTATTCATACGCAACTGGAAATGTTTTATAATGATTATGTTAGGCCTATAGTATAGACTGCACTTTTGTATTGTTCCTTTGTTATATTTTGTATGTTTGTTTCAATTTTTCACAACCATGCAATTTTATTTTGTTTTTATTTGAGAAGCAGAATAAATGTGAACGAACGAACGAAACAGAACACAATAGTTGGAAAATAAGGAATATCAATTAGTCGTGCAACATGGCATTCGAAAAAGTTTTATTTTTTTTCAGAGAAGGTAACGTAGTCTGCTCTACTTGGTTCTCATTCAGTTCGTGGCAGTATAGGCTAATGATGAAATGCTACTAATGTGTGACAAAATTAAGGAAGATTTGCTGTATATACTTTTTGTACTCATCTATCCACTTAATTATCAACACTCCTTGTTTCAACGACAGTTTCAATACACGTATAATGAATGAGGTCACGCTCGTGTGTGTTGAAATGAACGAGTAACCCGGATGTTTTCTCCTTGAAAAAAAGAAAAATTGCTGATTCCGCCTTTAATCCATTAAACCTGGCGTGCAATGAGTTCCCATGGACGTGATTCCAATATTGCCATCCGAGTGTTTTCCGCCTCTCAGTGTCGCACTCTTTCGTTCAATGCCGCGCTCTTTCCCCGCCGGGCAGCACGATTCTTTCACAACCCGTATATTGACTCGGTAGATATCGAATTTAGTGAAACTGAATGTGATGAATGGTTGCAATACGATTTCATGTCATCTAGTAGGCCTATAGTTTGGGTCTAAATCTTATCGTCTCGTATACTTTCAAGTGGCAATTTAATGATTTTTAGTTCTTTTCCGGGAGACCTGCATTTAAAGCGATCGCGGTTTATGATGATTAAACGACTCAACTCTGCTCATCTCTCAAAAATATCGTATCAGTCTCACATCGATGAACGTACAATATTCTATGTGCAGTTAAACTATTGATGTTTGTTGGGAACCTTCTTTCCATATTTGTTACTTAGTGAGGTAAGGGCAACATTATGTCATCTGCACAGCATAAACAATACCAATATAGCAATATGGGCAATATGGTAATAATTTTAATATCACTGCTCCCTATACAAACATCAGAAATTCCTCATAATTTCATTACTTCCGCTTTGATGACACCTCCTCCATAATACAGTCAATGTGTATGGAGTGGTATTGCATTTCCATCTGGATTATTTATGATAACATAGTTGAGCACCAGAAAAATTCAATAATGTATGCACTATTGTATACACTTAGTCACATACATCTTGATGGAAAGATGAACGAAAAAAAAAAAGATGATGATGCACATGCTTTCATTCTGTTCTTCATCCTGTACACGATATTTCACCCTGGTGAGCCCTTCTTCTTGCGTGACAATCAACATTTTGTAGGCCTACATTTTCGGCTTACGGTTTCCTGTGGACAGGGGAACCTGTTTGCACACACACACACACACACACAAAAAAAAAATAAAATAAATTGCCATTCATTTCACGCGGGTTGTGTGTTATCAAATCAAATTTGGGTATAACACGTGCGCGGTTTTTTTGCTTTGTTTTGTTTTTTGTTTTGTGTTTTTGATTTATACATGTTCCCGTTATTCTAATGCATCCCATGGGAAATTCAACCCATTGAGGCAAACAAATGCATTTCCGTACTACAACAGTGTTTACCAAAGGCATTAACAAAAAATAAAAATAAAAAAAAATGTGTGTATCGATAACAGTACTTCCGGTAATTAATCTAAATGCATCCCGTCAAACGGAATCACGCTGATAACAGGACCTTCCGAAGTCAGCAAAATAACTTATGGTCGGTAAATCTTTAAAGGGGATATCCAATCCAAATATAAGTAAATTTGATTAATAAAAGTAAAATAATACGAGTTCAACGGTAAAATTTTGATCAAAAATGGGTGAAAAATAAGGAAGCTAATAGGACATTTTGAATATGAATATGCAAATAGCATAGTGGGCATGTCAAACCCTCACAACTTGCCATATAGTTGGTACATAAAATTTTGAAATTTGTTGTTTTTCATTCAAACGCAATTACGCCCGAGGCTCAAATCCTCGTATATTCAACTGATCACTATTCTCAAGTTATTCAATCAGGAATAAAATCAAGTTTCAGACTTCAATGACAGAAACATTGAATTTTCGTCATGTTTTTGTACAGGATCAATGGAAAATTGTGAAGTTATGGCATGGTTAGCTCACCCATTTGTATATTCATATCCACTGTACAAGAACTGTTTTGCAGAAATTAGCAAAACTTCAAAATGTCATAACTTCCTTATTTTTCATCCGATTCCAGTCAAATTTTTACCGTTGAACTGGTAAGATTTTACACTTTTATAACTTATATTTGAACTGGATTTCTCCTATGATGATAATGAATATTATAGTGGTCCTTTTGTTCGTTTGATTAGGTGCGTTAATCGACTCAGGCCTCGAAAAATGGTCACAGCCTTACCTAACTCAGACGTGGTCCCAACCCATGTGACCCCAACACAAAAACGTGGCTATAAGACAGGAATATATACATGAACAACCAATTATACCTTGATGAAAAGAATAGAAATAGATTCCGGAGTTGAAGTGAACAAACTGGGATGACGGATGATTTGACAAATCTTCAAACGCACGAGCGCATGTGTATTACTGAACATTCACCTCATCAACAAATGGAGGAAACAATTAAAACAATTAAGTGGAATGACATATACACAGAGATTATTATGCAACTAGTGTCCTCCAACCATGTCTAGAAGATAACTAATATCATATGCTGTGAATAATGTGACTTGTGGAAAATGACCAAAAAAAAAAAGAAAAAAAGAAATTTCCATCATGTGCAGTAGGCAGGCACCTATTTCACGTATCATGTTTTTCCTGACTATGTGACCGGTCAATCACCTATATCACCATCTCCCTGCGGCCATAATGTTTCGCGTTGCAACTGTCTGGTTTTCACTTCCTTCTCCACCCGATTCCCCCGCCATTAGCACTTCTTAAACAACCATCATCACAATCTCTAGTCATTCTTTATCTTTTTTCCCTTTACTATCTTGTAAACAAAAATACAACTAAACAAAATGAATCCACAAATAAATAAAGAAATTGATACGCTGTATCAAAACCAAACGATAGGTAACATAGCATAAAGTATTATCGAATAGTAAGGTTTAAAATTAAAAGTGCTAAGTAGTCTTTTTCAAAGACCCCTTAGCTTTTGTCTGGAGCGTTTATGAGCGAAGAGAACGGAACTAGCATCTCCTTGGTTGTTCTCTGGCGGCTCGACTCCCGTGTTGTGAGGCGAATATCTGCTTGCTTCTCATGCAGTTGCACTAAAACGAGAGGGCCTTCGAGAAAGACTGGTGTCATACCTGAAAATCACTTCAGCATTTACAGTCAAGTTTACAAAGTTTGCCTGGGTTGTGACGCAATACGTTCCATTTTCTTTGTCACCATCCCTCCCACTCAAACAATTATTACACCTTTGCAAAGTATGTATTGTTTTTGTCATTCATTCACTCGATCGAACATAATGTTTTGTATTATAGGCCCCTATACCTTTTGAGAAGTACTTCTTACAAATATCATTTATCATAATTAATGAACACTCCGTATCACATATCACCTTTTGTTTGATGTAAATAGAATACAATTGCACTGCAGTGAATTGAGTTCGATTAGAATTTTTAACAATGTGTTACATATAGTTCAATTCATCGCCATTGCAAAGTATGCATTGTTTCTGTTATTTACTCACCTCCCTGTTTAGTCGTACACTTTCGTTATGTAATGATAATAATGATTATTATACCCAATGATTTGTCCTTCTTCTAATTGTTAAATAATATCATTTGTCAAATGTGTACTTAGTGTTATGTTTAACCTTTTTTACGGAAATGAATTATTATTGCATTGAATTGGATTGAAATGGAATGTAGAAAATATACATGACAATTATCATGTAAATGTATGGCCGTTATATTTGTCACTACAGCAAAGTATGAATCTTTCCCTTATACATTCATTCGTACATATATTTCGCATTATATCTTATGACTTTTACTTCTCAAATTTTGTTCAGCAATCTTTGTCAAATGATACTTCATATTATTTATCATCTTTTGTTTGATGGAAAGAAAGTATAATTAAACTGTAACGAATTAAAATGGAATTCGAGAAATTGTGACAACGTATTCAACATATATGATTCATTACACTATGTATTACTTATTGTAGTTCAATGAGAACTAGAGCGATTGAGCTTAGCCACCAAAAAGCTTTCGTTGAATAGGCCTATGCATTTTTCTTCACAGAGAGATACAGCTGCATTCCCGTGATCTCTCAAAAGCCATGTAATTTGGAATATCGTATACCACGTGTATCAACTCAGTCACTGTTACAGGTTATGATAACAGATAACACGCTATAACTCTATGATAATCCGATCCCACTGTCAATCACATAGTCCATTTCAGTTTTATCACAAGCGTGGCCTTTTAATGAAGGCATTCGTCAGGGAGTCACGCCCGAACCAGCATGGCACCTTCCTTTGTAGTTAACACTGTAAAGCAACGGCACGCGAGTTCAAAAGTTTACTCGGTAGGGCGAGGTGATCGAAAGGAGACGGGATTTAGTTAGAGAAAGTGCGTTTACTCTTCCGACATCGTTGAACCTTCTTATTTCTCCTCAATGAGCACATTATTATATACCCCTCCGTGTCCCCTCTCCCCCCCCCCCCCCTTTCTCCCTATCTTCCACTCTCTTACTCATGATACATAGATTAGTTTTGAGGGAGGAAAGGGGGTATAGATAATATCCAGAAATCCTATAATCATTAGCAAAATAAGGACATTAACACGAGGACTTGAAGGTCGGATATTCAAGGGACCACAACAATGAATGCACCATGCTCTCTCCACGGTATCTGGAACGTGGATAAAAGGAAAAATCGCTGTCTGGAGTCAGCGAGTGAGCACGCGAAGCGAAGCTGACGGAATGGCGACGCGAGGAGAAGACGCGGCGTACCGGTCGATTTAACTCACTGGATACAGATCGCAAGTACATACGGACTAGCGGAACCATGCAAGTGGGAACTCATTTCTTGGCAACGCCCGTTTTCAATGCACTCACTTTTGGATGGGGGGGGGGGGGTGAGTCAAACATAATTGTTTCCCATTCTCGGCTTAAACATGAGAGAGAGAGAGAGAAAAAAAAAAACGTCCTTTAGCGACAAAAACACGCAAAACTAATATTGTGAAGAAATTGTAAATATTTCAGATCACCTGAAAGGCGAAGCCACCTGATTGCTTGTGGAAAAAACAGAAGTACCGTGACAGACAACGTTTTACATTAAAGGTCCTGTTTACCTTTGGGAGCAGTGATTCGAAAAATTTTCAAGATATCAATTTAGATGATTAATTATGTGTAGGTCAGGTGTATCACAAAACATCCTTCATATAATTTTTTTTTTTTTTGCAGTAAAGCCTAAGATATTAAAGTAGATATCATTTTTTTTTCTCATTAAACCATAACTGTATACGGTTTAGTCTGGAATCATTTTTATTATAACTATTGATCACATTTTGTAATCTAACAATACTTAACATCGACGATACGGGTTCAAATTTTTACACTGGTTGTTTCTATCCCTAACTCACATTTTAGAACTATTTTGAAGCACTAATGATGAGTGTTTGTTTCATTTGCAAATGGTAAAACATGCCTTTAATGTTGTGAGCTGTCAGATTTGTGTTTGGACTAGCTCCGTGCTCGGCCACCGATGCCACATTCGTGACGGGAGAACAGCTGATGCAAAGGAGGCAAATTGGCAATCACAAAAGACATCAACAGGCGTGATTGGGGTCAGCGACCTCTCTCGCTCTGCCGCTACATCTCATTAGAACAAAAGTTTCGTCAAGTGGGGAAGATAGCTGTGACGACATGACTTCATACCGAGGTGTATGCGGCTACAAACATTGTGTCGTTCCAAACGTGATGCAGTTATAGGCCTATAACTCTCCAAAGATTGAAATGTTCAAAACATTGCTGGTCCGAAGTATCAACCTTTCGAAACATGACAAATTGGCCATTGTCAAGGGTTGTAATCAGGGTGTCGGTTGGTATTATGCTATTATAACGTGTCTTAGACATGTTAGAGGTCAAGGTAATTGTCGAAGTTTGCAATCAGGGTGTTAGTGGGTCCTCAGGCCTACTAAACTATGTATTATACATCATAATAGTAACTACACTTCAAATATAAACAACCAAACAAACGAACAAAGCAAACGGAAAATATGAAAATCAAATGAAGAGTATTGGCCGAGTTAACAAGACATCTGATGTGAGGGGACATAATATCCGAATTAAGGTGTTTTTGTTACTTTTTACTTTTTCAAGTATTTCGATGCACGTAGATAAATGCTATTGAAGAGCCAACTGTGTGATACCTTTCTCATTATCACAGAAAAATTAAACACTGATGTTCTTGAGACAGCACATATATTTTGTATGATCTCACAATTATTTCACAATATCAGAAATTAACTACACGCATTTACCAAAATCACATGATATAAGTAATAAAAAAAAATGTTAAGACATCATTAAGATAACATGATAATGTTCGTCGCATCTGAGTTGGAAAAAAAAAAGTTAAAATAAAGTTTGAACTGAATTGAATACGCGCAATTCTTGAAACATATACAGCACTTAAAAGTTCGATTAAAAAACCCGAATATATTGTTCATTGTTAAACTTCGCGAAGAGGGGGAAGGGGGAGGATATACACTATTCAAACGGAATGATTCTTCGTTTCTATTTATACAACGTGAAACCATAAGAAAATGAGTTTAATTTCATACTCCAACCCGTCGAGTTTTCCCAACGGAACAAGAGTGTTCTCATGAAAAATATAATTGGTTTGTCGAAGGAGCAAGAGGTTGTTAATTGGGTTCCAAGGGGATCCCCCGTCCAGTGTCGGCGTGTTTCACTGCCCCCCCCCCCCCCCCACCCCTTAATCTGACACTCTCCTTCTCCGTTCACCATCACGTCCCACCCAAACATAAGGAGAATCATGGGAAAAAAAAATCTTGGGAAGTGAAGCAATCGTCATGAAATAATAAACGGCCGACCCCTTTTCTCCCTTTTTGGGAAACAAATAATCATCTACGTCAAAACACTGCAAAATATCACTTTGCACGCTAATTCCACACGACTGTTGCTTACAGTGACTTCCTCTTTTCCCCCCAGATAATGTTCCTCCCAAATACCGAGCAGAGCACTAAAATAATTATTGCGACCCCCCCTTCTCCATCTTCTCCCTCATTCGTGATCATGTAACAAGCACGGAGATACAATGTATTTTATATTGGAAAGGTCTCACCTGGGTACAACACATACAAAAACAAACAAACAAACATATAAAAAAAAGTTCGGCCATTCAGCTGATGATAGTTTTCTTGGGGAGAATTCATTAAAAAACAAACAAACAAAACAATGGTACTCAGTGGGAACTCAATGACCCGAGAATTCGCGTCAGGTATTAAAACGTCACAGAACATATGGATCACGTGACGTCTGAACCGTCACGATTAGAGGGACAGGTGCTTTTTTGGCTGCTCGACCTAAGCACGCAACATTGCTGGGGGTTCGTCAGGACAATTCGCCATCGCGCGTCCGTCAGCTGCAATCACAAAGACATTCGAGACGAACACCTGATCTGATGACAGGTGAAATAGAATTAGAAAAAAGAAAAATAAACAGAGAGGGAGGGCCAGACAGACAGACAAGCGTATGTGTGTTTGTGTGTGTTTGCAAATGATAATACTATTATAAAAACATTAAAAATGCACTAGTTATAAAATATGTAACGGTCAATATCGAAGTTGTTTTACTGCTGTCCACAGTTTGTTACGCAGTAAACAACAAACGGGAGATGTTTGATAATGATAATTATATTGCAGTGACAGACAGACACACTCAAACTACACGCACCGTACCGATACATCGCAGTATATTGTCACCCTTCCCATCCCGCTTCTCCCACGTTGTGCGAGCCATTTTCAAACAAGATCATGATCGTCCTCGCCATCGTTGCGGAACATTCGTCCGTGGCCATGGCAACGTGAAGCAAATCGCGCCTAATCTTGGCCTACGTGCATTTGGCGGGAAATACCGTGTCTCTGAGGATTGAATGACAAACACACGTGACATTTAAAAAAAGATTTCCATTTCGGTGCCCGGAGCCAACTATAGCAAAACATTGTAACAATGATATGTGAGTGTCACATGACACTTCAATCCAAATTTCACAAGAGGATGTTGTCAAAGAGTAAAATTATTCCTTAAGGGACAAGTTCACCTTCATAAACATAAGGATTGAGAGAATGCAGCAATATTAGCAGAACACATCAGTGAAAGTTTGAGGAAAATTGGACAATCGATGCAAAAGTTATGAATTTTTAAAATTTTTGTGTTGGAACCGCTGGATGAGGAGACTACTAAGGCTCGTGATGTCATATGAGTACAACAGTATAAAGAAAGTGTAAAGAAAATTCAACATATTTTCTCTTCTTCCGCATAATAAAAGAGCACTTGACTTGCCTCTTTCTAAAAGGCAATGGGAATAATATTACTCATAACATATGTCGGTAACGATTCAAGGGAATGTGTACTTTTTTCAAAAGATGAAATTTTGTGAAATTCTCTTTATATTTTCCGTATATTGTTGTACGCATGTGACATCATACACTGCAGTAGTCTTCTCATCCAGCGATGACTGCACAAAAACTTCAAAAATTCATAACTTTTGAACGGATTGTCCGATTTTCCTCAAACTTTCAATGATGTGTTCTACTAATATTGCTACATTCTCTCAATCCTTATGTTAATGAAGGTGAACTTGTCCTTTAAGGGTTTCAAAGATATACACGAAATAGATACGTATAGTCTCAAGGATGAACAAGAACAGGTCATGTCAGTCCCAAAGGTCAACTTACGTTTTCAAACAAATCTCCTATAACTTCATCAAGTGCGCATTTTCTTTCTGCCTCAACTCAAGATATAGACGCTATGGCGCATGCTGTTTATCTTTTCCTATTTATTTTCAAATCAATTAATATACATTTCGATTTTAAATTCAATTTAAATGCATTTACAGCTGGTGAGTTTTTAATTCGTTACAGTGTTACATTGTGGGCTTGCACATGCAAACAAGCAATGCCCTTGTGTTACTGTTTTTGTTTTTTTTATATATGATGAAATTTGCAAGATTAATCTCAGGAGATACGAAAGGCGCGGGTATAGGTTTTCAAGATTTGAAGCCAATTAAATTTAAGATTTACAATCAACAGGCCAACAACCCAATTTGGGCTGAGCCTTCAAATACTATAGGCCTACTCAAACGATTATCACAATTTTGAGTAAAGAGAGGCAGAGAGGCAGAAAGGGAGAAAAAAAAAAGAAAAGAAAAAGAGATTAGTGTAGAGGGAGAAGGATGATCATTGGGCAGAGGAGAGTGAAAACACGATCTCACAGCTGCTATGTGTCAGCGATATTCCTGTAATGATTATGATTCCCACGATAAAGCATGTCCATGATGGCGGGGAGTTGACATCCCATGTTAATTTAGAGCCAACACTCGAGTGAGATGTAAAGAAAAGCGCAAAAGACTCTAGTCCATAAAGTTTGGAAACTTTTTTTCCCTATCTGTTTCATCCTCTAGAAAGATTATACCAGTCACAGTGGGTGGTTTCTGTCATTCTACGTTTCATATCTTGACGGGTGATATGATCATATTCGAACATAATAATCTCTCACAATCACACACACACAAACAGACGTATATATATATATATATATATATATATATATACATATATATGATTATAATATACATGTTTGTATTTATAGTATTATAGAAACGAACAATGGAAGAAACGAAAACAGAGAAAAAGGAACTTCTCTGAAAAGTGTCATGGAGAAACACTACTGACAGACGACACACACTATTCCAATGTAATCGTAATCTCGCCAACTCTTTGACAAGCTGTGCACAGGCGCAAACTTACTCCCCCTCAAGCGACGTTGTACTTTGCGACCTCATCTTTCGCGATGTGAGGTGAACCACTCTTTGTTTTATCTCCTTCTTGCTCGTATTTGCACTGTTATGTCTGTACCTCTAGTTTGTCCTAGGTATAATATGGAATATTGTTTTAGATTTGAACGTGAAGTGTCGATGACTATTATGGAGGAGGAAGAGCTCTTTGCTATGAAGAAAAAACGAAAAAAAAAAACGAAATAAACATAGCGAAAATAGAAATTCGACATTCCGAAGGACGCCCAACACAGCATCACACAGCGAAAGTCGCAGTTGTCCATACAAGGGGTCAGTGACCTTACACAGCGGGGACACTCTAAACAGGCTGACCCAGTCATGCCAAGTGTAATGACAGCTACAAGCAAATATAACAATGGCGGCGTGAATGAACGATATCAACAGGACAGGAAAGGAAAGGAATGCGGATCTGTAACTTTTTGACGCATCGTATAATTGCGCTGCGCAAAGGCGGGCGGTAAATACATTTTAGCTCGAATTTCACGCGGTACATTTTTCGCGGCGCACCGGGTATATAAAACGCCAGGGTGGGACGCGGTAAACAAAACCCAATGTCTAGATTTGACTAGTGCACATTTCATGACGCTTTGACGTGCGACCTACTTCCTCTCAATATCAAGTTTACTTCGCTTCTTTTCTAGATAAGGAAACTTCTTAGAGGTTTGAAAGGAGCCGAGGAAAATGGGATCAGATGGGGTTAATGGAAGGTGTCCGCGTTTGATCAATTTCCCGCCGAAACATGACGAATCAATATACGCTTAACACCTGTACACCGCTGTAGGCCTACATTGCCATCGGTGCTCGAATGCCCCGCCTACTTAAGGGGATGGCTAGTATACTGATCAGTGGGAATCAGTGGGAATGCTGGGTGATGATTGTTTCAATTCTTGTGGGATTCATTTAAGAGTACATTATATATCTATTGTTGTGTGAAAATTATTTGCTTCAGAACGGGTCTCATGTTCAAGTAATGTGCAGTTTAATGCCCCGTCACTGTACATTCATGCTAGAGAAACCTGGAAACATTAAACTGCACATTACTTGAATATGAGACCATTCTGAAGCAAATAATTTTCACACAACAATAGATATATAATGTACTCTTAAATGAATCCCACAAGGATTGAAACAATCATCCCCAGCATTTCCACTGATCAGTTACTAGCCATCCCCTGTAAGGATCGAATCTTACAGTTATTACCCGCGCAACGTATCGGGTTTCCGTCTATCATTATTAGCATTATCTTTATTATCATTAGAAATAGTATCAGTAGTGGTAGCAGTAACAGTCATGACAGTAGCAATAATAGTAATAATAATAATACTAATTTTATACGTAATAGTAATGTTAATAGTATTTCTGTTATCACTGTCAATTATTATTATTATTATTCCTCAAAAATCTGATGCTTTCCTTCTCGGCAAGCTTGGATTATCGAAGCAATTACATCTTACTCCTTATGCATTTTGTTGTTCTATAATTTCATGAAACTGGACTGAGACGACTGGATTGACAGAACAAGTATTTCACCTTCATTTTTAACCTGAAAACATTAATAAAAAGGGAAACGGGAAGGAGAATTATTAGTGTCGATATTATTATTAATATTATTATTATTATTATTATTATTATTATTAAATGTTATTATTGTTATTATTATTATGATTATTATCATTATTATTATTATTATTATCATCATCATCATCACCATCATCATAACATCATAATCATCATCATCATTATTACTATCATTACTATTGCCATCATTTTAATCACTATTGCCATTGCAGTCTTTGCATGGTTGTGCCTGTGATAGTATAGCTACATCTAATTCTAATAGAATATTTATCCATCCTCTTTGTACACAAGGCTATCAAGCAATATACTGCAGGCTAATGGTATAGCTCCATAACACTGCTTAGCATCCACTAGTCCTGTGTTTAGGCAGGATCGGCATCGGATAAAATCCAAATCGTAAGGTCAGACCGGTACCTGAATTAAAAGAGAAAACAACAACAACAACAACAACAACAACAACAACAAAAAGGCAAATTACAGATTCGAAAATAAAAAATATTCGGGATGTCCCTGCAGTGCATGACTGTACATGAAAGGAATGGTTGGGAATGCCCGCATACCATGCAAGTGGATTTGAACCTCGATGAGTACTACTGGAGCTGAACCCTGTGGTCTCATCTAACCCTATCACAACCAATGATTTTTCGATTCCTTTGACATATTACGCCGCGGAATGAGATACGCAGTGTCAGCGGCAATGACCGAGTTAATGCAAGCGGGAGTAATCTGAAAGGAGGTCGACACCCACATCGCCAGAGAAGTCTGCTTTTTCGTCAACGACGAGTCCGTCGAAACGATTTTCATAGCCATGTCCATATCCCGCCCGACACGCCCCTCGTCATATTGAGGCCGCCGGACGGAGACGACGCGGATGAAAAACAAGTGAGTCTAAACCCCGAACGATTCGCGGTATGCGCTATCACGGCTTTTATTGTAGTACATCAATCAAAACCGTATCACAGTTGACACTGATCAGCTCTACGCTCTTCTGATGGCATTTGCCGAAGTCGCGTAGCCTTCCTTCCAGTCCCACTTGTACTTTTTCCTCTCTTTTGTACTCTTAGTCTTACTACAAAAAAAAAAAAACTCTTTGTAATCAAGATAAGAAACTAGATTTTGATATACCAGCGTATAACCACGTCTGCAAACAATTTGATACATTGCGACTTCAGACTTCTTGAGTAGGAAGTAAACAATGTTGATACACATAACACCTTGAAAACAATAACAAAACGACAAGCCTACTTCCACTCTATGAAAAAATCGAAATGCTTCAAGTGTTCTTGGTATAAATATATCGGCCTCATTGAGAGAAATTGTAATGAAGGTAATTATCAAATTTCGAATGACAGTGAAGGCACCAATGATTTAATATGATCAAAATAATTGCTTTTTCATTCAAAGTACATAGTCCATGAAATGAAAAAGAAAAAAAATCATCTAAAGTGTATTCATAGAACTTGAAGTTTGAAGATTATTTCACAACTGATACGCGCCACATACAGCAGCGCTATTAAGCTCATTTCGTTTCCCATGTTAGCTCTTTTGTTTCCCCTGATATGTTTCAGCAGTCAATACTATAGGTGATGCTTCAGCTGTATATTATCATCAAAATGGACGTAAACAACCGTGACTAAGTGAAAATTCCCACATTTATCCTCTAGTATCATTTAAATTCTGCCATATTCTTCCCATCTCTCTCTCTCTCTCTCTCTCCCTCTCTCGCTCCGACACGATACCCGACGTCAGTTCGTAATTGCAAAGGCATGCGATTCTGTCTTGTAGCATGCCATTTGATTCTAATAGATAATTTCCTGCTATTAACAATCCTAGGTTCCTGAGAGATATTGATAACTCGAGACTCGCATTAGGGAAGTAAAATAGAAATAACGAAAACAGGTGGAAGGTGGTTTTAATGTAGCGGCAGTTAGGGCGGAGCACGCCTGAGGGACTGTGGGCCCCATTAATGCGTCTTTTTACATTGGGTAACATGACGCAGCAAAGTACCGGGAGGTGTCCAAAAGTGACCCAGCAGACCAGGCACAGCGAGCTTTGAAATGTCCGGTTAAACCCAGGAGCGATATTCGGCCAAGAAGTTGCATCGTAGCTTAGATACTACATTATTTCTCCCGGAAATTGCAGAGCGACAGAAAACAGAAATAGATGTCGTCCCTCTTCATGTGCTCTTTGCGAGTAGGGCCTAAACTTGTCATCTCAGTTTGACCTTATGATACGTTGCACATTAAGACGGAACCCCCTTGAAACAGTGTACATGTATGTTTGATTATTATTAGGCTTTAGTACTCTTTAAATTCAACTTTGCGAAGGGATAGGACAAATTAATACAACGATTTTTTTCCCCATATCGTTGAACTATATTCAGCGCTGTCATGTGTCTCCCCTTACCATTCCAAAGTTGTTAAACTTGTTGTATGTTTCTTGGCAGGAAATCTAATCGGTTCCCCTTTCCATTGTAACACCATAACTTGATCCATCTCCTAAAACGAAGTATGCCTAATTGAAGTTAAATGTCATTAAAGATTATTATGCTGATATATGGCAGCTGAACAGACACATATAATTATTGTTTCTGGACTGCAAGTGTATGAACAGTGTATGAATTCAGCCTTTGGTTGTGAGTGACGAAAGATGCCTGAAATCGAGGCTATCGGCACGGCCTCTCGACAAATCGCTCTTTTCATCCCCCTCCCCCTTCTCTCTCCCCACTCCCGTCAATGAGTGTCACAATACGACAGGGTGATTACTGTCTTTCACTAGCGCGCTCCGTATGACCTGAATGAGCAATGTCCCGGGATGGCTTCCCTGGCGAACAGCGATGCGAAGCCACGCCTGCGGTCAACGCACCCCTGTCCCTTCTGTCGTGGGACAGCATCAGTTACGGGTCCGTTCTGGGTCGCTGCGGTTATGGGGTCCAGCATTGTTCAACCAGGGAGGTGGGGTGTCCTCCCTGGTTCAACAGCACGATGTGTGTATGTTGTAAAAGCGGTTCAAAGTCCCGTTGGGCACACTGTATTCTGGACCGCGTATATCATTTGGTTCTCGCCCGACCTACTTCTATTCGAATGTCCTCCTCTTTTGCTTGCACTGTGTGTGAACCGAGTGGGGTGACGTGTTGGGGGGTGGGGAAGGAAACGGAGTAGACCTAAGCCAGGGAGACTGCTCCGTGGGTAAACCCAGCCCGTGTTCCTCGTAACAACCACGCCAAGGAAACCCCAGCTGAAGCGATATTCGTAAGGATGCCCTCACGGAACGTTCGGCAAAGCAGGGGTACCACTAATGGAAAGGCCATAATTGTTAAAGGCAATGATAAACAAACAAACGAATATACAAACATCCTCCCACAGATTCTCTCTAAGAAAATTAAATAAAACAAAGCAAAGCAAAAACAGCCAGTCCCTGTTATCCGTGGCTGTTTTTCATTTTGAGTTCTCCAACTTCCAGCCGTACATACAGAAAAGATAGAGAAAGAGCCACGCGGTATGATATTGAGGAAGAAAGCAATAGGAAAGGATTGGGGATGAAACGGGTAGGAGGAAGAAAGACCGTGACGAAGAATTATCTAAAAATGAGGCACAAGGAGGAAAAAAAAGAGGGGGGAAAAGGTAAAAGAAGACGTAAGAACTTTACAGCCAAACAATCTGTTCAAGCGTTAATCAGTTCATAATCATCTGCTCAGACCTTTCCTTTCCTGAAAGCCTTTAGCGCCAGACATCACAACCTTTGACCTTGATGAGGAAGCTGATTGGTCAGTGATTCCTGAAATGACGCAATGAGCAAGACACTTAACAGTAAACGCCATTATAAGGAGACGGTTGGACAACCGAACAAGCAACAAGCGTTTACCGTCTTTGTACTGTCGGTTTCCTTTGAGACATGGAGTCCTATATAGTATTATTTTTACAGAGCTTCATAGGTTCCCATATTGGGATAGAATGGAGGCAATAAAAAGGGATGAATGTGGTGAGGAGAGTCATTCTTGCTATAAGCTTCTCGACTAAAGACAGGACACTTGTAATAATTCTGTACACAAGCGGATGAAAGAGACGGGAAGTGATGACACCGCCTTATATATGTTGGACAATAAATGGTCATTCACGTTACTATTTCGCGAAACAAGGGTAAATTTAAAGCGTGTGTACAGTTTTGGTTGAGGTGAGGATTTAGCTTTAAACGTTTTCTGAGATATTCAGAAACCACTCTATGAAATGTCAAAGAGCATGAAATTCTAAGGAGTATCAAAAATTTATTTGCGAAAATCGGTTTTGAAATGGCTGAGATATAAAAAAACAAGGTGAAACAAAGAGATCCTTATAAAAGGCGTGGCCTGTCGCCTTTTATTATTATCACTTTTTTGGATATCTCAGCCATTTCAAAACCAATTTTCATCAAATAAACACTGAATCCTTCTTGAAATTACATGCTCTTTCATATTTCATAAGAGGTTCTTCATTATCTCACTTAGGAATGTTCAAAACATGAATCTCCACCTCAACCAGTACTGTACAGTCCCTTTAAGGTACAGTCAACTTCCGAGTCTCATTAGTGATTTTTAGTATAGGGATACTTCTCCCAGTTTAGTTCCTCTTTAAAGGACAAGTCCAGCTTAATAATACATGTGGGTTGAGTGAATGCGACAATATTAGTAGAACACATTGGTGAGAGTTTGGTGGAAATCAGACAATCCGTTCAAAAGTTATGAATTTTCAAAATATCTGCGCAGTCACAGTGCAGACTATACTACAGTGTATGATGCCACATACGTAGAACGTTGAGGAAAACATAAAAAGAATTTCACAAATTTTATTCTTGGAACAAAAAAGTGCACATTTTCTCGACTTGTCACTGACATATGTTAAGTATAATAGTATTTCCCCTGCGTTCTGAAAGAGGAAAGTCAAAATAATGTTCTTTTATCATGGGAGAAAAGTTAAGAAATGTGTTGAATTTTCTTTATCATTTGATTTTTTCTTTACATTGTTGTACACATTATGTGACATCACAAGCTGTAGTAGTCTTCTAATCCAGCAGAGACTGAGCAGAAACTTTACAAATTAATTACTTTTGAACGGATTGTCCGATATTCCTCAAACTCTCACTGATGTGTTCTACCAATATTGTTGCTTTCACTCAATCCACATGTCTATGAAAGTGAACTTAATTGTCCTTTAATATAGATACATTTTATTATACTCCATGACATTCTGAACACGGTACATTATAATGCACTTTAAATGAAAATCCACAGATTTGAACGTCTACATTTCGTTTACTAAAATTTATCATTTTTTCCACTCACGTGACTGGGCTCTCCCTTAGTTATGGCGGTTTCTTTCCTAATAAAGCATGTTCATTCGTGTTATGTAGGACAAGTGACTTAGTTGTATCATCAGCGATAATTACGTGGCATTTTGCGTCGGAAAGTCGGGTCATACAGAATTGGCACGTTGGGGCAAAGATATCCGCCAACAAAAGGTGCTTTCGTGCAAATCCGGCCAATGAATTGCAGATCGCCTTCAAAGAGCTGAAACACACTAAAAAAAGAAAAAAAAAATGAATGATTTCCGCCCAAGCTAAGATTATTTGACAGCAAACACGAATACCATGTGGATCTGACACGGGAGCTGCTTTAAATGAGACTGAATGGAAGCAAGGGTTGATTAATCCCTTTGCGTCGTTAGTTCCGTTTTTGGGATGGACTGAAGTTAGGCCTACCTGTTTATTTCCGTCTGCATGTTATAGTCTGTGAGACGGACAGAAATATGCTGATCTTTCATCCGCTCCCTTTTTGATGCCAAAAAAATGGTATAACTTTATTCAACTGATCGTTATACACGTACTGACATCTCGACTCTTGAATATACTACAAGATGTTACCTTCCAAAGAGAACCAAATACACGATATGGACAGATTTGAAACAGAGGACAATAATATTGCTAAAAGACAAACAAACAATCGGAAAAACAATCAAGCAAACAAACACGTGAAAAAAAAGTAACCATCATGGCAGAGGTTTAGAAAACAGGTGATATGAATACGGCAATAACACATCTAATTAATTACCGCATTTCTTGGCCAACTACGGCTCCATTGAAGTGTATTAGTTTGTTGTTTGTAGCTTGGTTGTTATTTCCTTTTTTATGACTTTGCAGTTTTAGAGTTTATTTGCTTGCTTGTTTTGATCTTTAAAAAAAACGACAACGTCAAGGAACAATTAAAATTGTTGCTTCCGGAAAGAGTCACCTGACATGCATAGCGTGTGAACATCTCGAATGAGGGGCCTCTTACTTGACCCTTCACAACACTGGTCAGGGCCAGCCGAGGTTTCAATTTGTCACGGGGCTCGCGCGCTGTAATATGCACATTATTTTCGTTTACAAGTCACAGAACTTTTCATAACAGGGCCTGTGATTGGTGTTCTCTCACGCAATGTGAACAAAGACTCTCGAGATAATTAGTCTCGTCCCCACTCTCTCGTAGATTTTTTTTTTTTTTTTTGGGGGGGGGGGGGGGAGGGAGATGGGGGTAGGGTCTTTCTAAATCCATCTAGATACTTTTTGCGAAAGATAAAAATGACGAAAATCTAAAATCATGATGAATATGAGGCTAATTACAGTAATGAAGTCATTACTACTTCTACAATTGATATAATACTAGTTACAATGATATCAATGATGTTGATGGAACAACAACAATAATAATGCGATAATGATAATAATAATAATAGAATTTATTATTGTTATTATTATTATTATTATTATTATTATTATTATTATTATTATCGGTATTATTATCATTATTGTTATCATTGTTACTGTTATTGTTATTATTATTATTATTATTATTATTATTATTGATATTATTATCATTATTATTACATTCTATCAGGGAAATAATAGTATTATCAATATTAGTAATACTTATCATTATCCTAATTATCAATGTCAGTCTTAACTGGAATGCGTGAAAACTCAACATTTACAACAATTCAGACCAATAAGATGATAACAAACCAGACAAGGAAGGCGAGCGCCTCTCCCGCCGAGTGTTTTTTTAGTGTTGTTGTTGTTGTTGTTGTTGTATTCCCGAATGTAAGACAAGACTGCAGTTTTAACACAGGAGTTGAAGTATTATACAGGTTGTACTGAGTATTTATTTGCTAAAGAGGTGCCACAATAGATAATTTTATATACAAAAACACTGAGCACCTGGCTGTATAAGTTTTGGCGCGTGTGGTACGAACAGAACGATCCGATCCATTTTACTTTGTAATTTTCATCATCAATTTTCACCATTAATGTATCCCTGAACAAAAAAACAAACAAAAAAAAAACATTAAAATTTGTTGGTTGTACATTTTGTGTTTGTTTTTCTATGGAGGATTAATGCAGTAACAGTTTAAAGAAGTGAGGGTACTGTAAAGTCTAAAGTCACTTCCACGTTCTTTATGTCATGGCTCGTAGCTAATCTGTCACGTATGAAATACTGGCAAACAAATGCAACGGAACTTCCTTATTTCCGTCCGACTTTGCTAAGATCCTCACCGATAACGCTTGCTATCTAAGACTGATAAAAAAATATGACGATGTTTTGATAATTTATGTAGCTCCCATGTGTCTCTCTGTGAAAAGCAAAACAAAAAACAAAACAACAAGAAGACAAAACAACAACAACAGCAACAACAACAATTAAAGAAACAACCGTTATTCGCTCATTCTTGATCTCCCTATACAGCGCTTTACCGAAGAACTTACTGACACCAAAAAATCCAACACAAACCGGACGAGGATAGATTGATCGCCTGAAGCTAATTCAAGGCCGAAAAGGGGTGATTTTCTACATCCAAAAATAGTGAATATTCATCTAATAAATTACAAAATCTGAATATTAATAACAACATTGTCTGCCGTATATATCCACTCTGAATAGAAAACGCTATAAAAGTAAATAACAACACAACTGCTATCTGCACGTCTGTCGAGTGTAATACGTAAACTTGCTCATGAAATCAACAGCACAGCACAAAGCGAAAAAATGTTAAAGGTAGGGGATACCTTTTACAGACCTGCCAAAATTCAGCAAAACATTAAATATGAACCTCAGGGGACTTGTTTAGGCCACTGCTGAGAAATTTGGAAGTCAGCAGTTATCTACAATTTGAATAATGCACAAAACTCAACTACTCAGTAGTTCTGTGTGTCGGCCACACTAAAGCCTTTTTGTTGCAGTCTTCTGTATTTTGTATCTATAAACACAAATCTAAAAGTATAAGAGCTGATGTAATAACATATAGAGTGTGTGGCAAGAATGTATATAGAAATGTTTGTAAGTTTTGATGAACTTTCTTCACAAAATATACATGATGGACACACATGCAGTGCATGGGTCTGCAAAGGTAGCCTAGTAATGTACTGGAATTTACGGTGAGCCCCGAAAAAAATATTTTAATTCAAAATCTACCGGTCAATAAAAATGTACCAAATGTTACCTTCCACTTTCAATACTTTATGGGAGTTTCTAAAATGATACTCTCTTCAACATACCACTGTATTTATACAACTCTTCAATTGAGGCATGCAAATGGGATTTTAAATTGCCAAGATGCATGAGAACAATCGAGTTAAGCAGAAGAGGGGCTTCAAAACTGAGAGTGAAACGAAACGTACATAAAATACATACATTTTATATAATATATTACATATCTACAGACATTTATAGGCCTACATTATATTATATAATGTAATATATCATGATATAATATCATGTTATATTATATAATATAATGTGATATGATATGATATGATGTGATATTATATTATGTTATATTATATTATATTGTATTATATTATATTATATTATATTATATTATATTATATTATATTATATTATATTATATTATATTATATTATATTATATTATATCATATTGTATTATATCATATTATATTATATTATATTGTATTATATCATATTATATTATGCAGGGCTCCACACTAACTATTATTTTTGGTGACCCGACGTGCGTTTTTGATGGCCCCGGGCCACCGGGCCACCGTTAGTGTCGAGCCCTGTATTATGTCATATCATATATATTCCACACAAACATAAAACATGTAATATTTGTCAGCCTATCATGCGGTCATTATGCAGACACCTTCTACATTTCTTCTTCCCTTTCTTTTTATCTCGTACTTTCTTCCCTCTCCTCAAAAGATGACTAGTACTCTTGATGACTGGAAACAAAACTCTGACCCTCGACGTTTTGACCGCAAAGGCAGGCTACCCATCAGGGGTTTACACAGTGCAAAGTCAGCGGCGGATTCGAATCTGTCAAAGCCCATCATCTTTATTATGTCGTCATCGGTTTCATCATCAGCAAGAGGCGATTAGCTAGGATGACACATTCCCTGATCCCGCTCCGGAAACATAGGGGCACTCTGCTCCGACGGCAGGACCCTATACAGCTTCAATAGTCTATGCCACCAGACTTTTCACGCTTTGTGTTGTTTCAGCACGCCACTGAGTCCCCATTCTTTCTTTCTTTGTTTTTTCCCCTTACCCCCTTCTGCACTTTGAAATAATGAGTCATCATTTTCAGAAAACCGCCGGATATTTGTTCTGAACGTTAAAGGATGCTCTGTGATAGCACTGAAATTGGCACGCCAGTCAGAACCATGCACATGTACAAGAACGAAACATGCTCTTCATACTTTACTAGACTTGCGCTAACAGGA
Source organism: Diadema setosum (assembly GCA_033980235.1). Classification (NCBI taxonomy): domain Eukaryota; kingdom Metazoa; phylum Echinodermata; class Echinoidea; order Diadematoida; family Diadematidae; genus Diadema; species Diadema setosum. Next base: position 6,880,402 of record CM067080.1, read on the forward strand.
ACAACTGTTAAAGGCGCACATGGAGTCATGGGCTACCTACCCCAAGACCTCATTTTCCCCTGTTCTGCTTGTTCTTCAATGGCGCTGTCGAATAAGGCTTCCCAGTTATCAAATTTTGATGTACAGTATGTACATGGTCAGACATGCTACCAGAGTCTGCATGATATTGTGAAGAAAGATTATGAACGGGAAAAACGCCAAGTTCTCGTTTTACAGAATGCATTTGAATGTCACTCGAAATTCGTGAAAATTTCATCCCGAAAAAAAGAAGAAGAAAGTCATCAGCTCCAATATGTGTCTGGTTTTACCATGGAACTACTGTATATTAGCTCCATGGTTTTACAAAACATGTATTCCGATATCCCAGACGAGCCAGAGTAGACGGTTGACTTTTTGCACACCCCGGAAATTTGTGCTCCCTTCTCCCTTTTTTTTTTTTTTTCAATTCCCCCTTTTCTTCTTTAGTTCGTAGACGTTCGTGAGAGGCACCGACGTGATCTCTGCACACGACCAGCTCTTTTTTCTTTTCTTCCCTTTTAAAATTCCAGTCTCCCTCACGTTTGGAGGGGATTAGCGAAAAGCATTGAAAAGCAGCGCAATTTAATCATTGCCAACACTCTCGCTGAGAAGAAAAAAAAAGAGAGTTTGAAAACAGACTTGTTCCTGCTCACCTCTCCTTAGTTTATTGCCTCATATTCATGATAGCTGAGCTACGACGGATTAAGCCACACAATCAGATTTTCCCCTCGCTTTTGTGTCCATTTACGGCCACTACGCGGAACCGTGGCCCATTTAGAAATTCGGACGCACTACTGTTCGGTTGGAAATAACGCGATCAACAGAAGAGGTTGACGAAAAGGACACAGAATTGTGGCGCTGCATTTTTTTTTTTATATCATTCCAAGATGATGACTTAACTTTGCATATAAATTAACTGTGGTATTTATCTAGAGGGTAACAGTACCCCTCGAATAATGATATAGGTACCATGTTACACATAGACAGACATACTATTTGCTTTTAACTGTAATGTTCTAAAATTTGTGTCCGTTTTGTTTGTATGTTCGTTTGCTTGCTTTCTTCCAGGTAAATTGTGTCGATGCCGAGATTCCCAACTGTGCCTCAACATGTCTTCCCTAGCTTACACGTTAAAGGGATAGTACCGTAGTGGTGGAGATGAGAATTCGGCTTTTAACTTTTTGCGAGATACCAAGAAAACACTTATGATATAGTACAGAGCATACCATTTTAAGAGGAATTCAAAGTTTATTTGATGAAAATCGGGTTTGGAATGACTGAAACATCCAAAAACAAAGTAAAAAGGGTCCCACACTTTAATAGAATCGCTCTTTTTTTGTTGTTGTTGTTGATATCTCAGCCATTTCAAAACCAATTTTCATCAAATAAATATTGAATTCCTCATAGAATTACATACTCTTTCATATTTCATAAGGGGTTACTGATTATCTCACCAAATAATGTTCGAAACCTGAAATTAGGTCTCAACCACAACTATATACCCTTTAATATAATACTGCATTAGGTCTTGTGCCCACGTAGGCCTATACACAAACAGGGTGTTAATAATCACGTACAAAGGGCACACGGCCAACTATCCTTTTGCAGATTCTGTTTAAAACGATGTGAAAGTCCAGAAGGTTGTATCACAAAGAATTAAAGGTCCTGTTGACCTTTGGGAGCAGTGATTTAAAAAAAAAATTTCAAGACATCACTTTTGATACATATGTGTAGGTCAGTTGTATTACAAAAAATCCTACCATATACAATTTTTGCAATAAAGCCTAAAATATAAGGAGATATCACTATTTTTCTCATTAAACCATAACTGTAGACGGTTTAGTCTGGAAACATTTTCATTATAACAATTGTTCACATTTTGTATATTCAACAATACTTAACATCAATTATACTAATTCAAATTTTCACATTGGTTGTTTTTATCCCTAGCTCATATTTTAGAACTATTTTGAAGCACTAACGCTGTTTTTTTTTTTGTTTCATCTGCAAAATGGTAAATTATGCCTTTAAGTTTATATTAAAAGCTAGATCAACTTAAAATTATGGTATGCCGTTGGTTTCCCCTGTTCAGTTTCATTCAATGTTTTCAGAATTCACTTCAAATTGTTATCAGAATAAAGGCCAACAGCATAATTCCCTACACTTTGTTTATTTTGTATATTAATGGCTGTATGTAATAATCTCCAAAATGTCAATTGGAAGTTAGGATATCGTTAAAGACACACACGGCATTTCATAATTTTACGTTGATCTTAAGTTTTAAGATCGACTTTAATTCTTTGTAAAACATTACCTGGCGTTGCATCAAGTTGACAGTGAAAAGAGAGCAAGGTGATAAAGAAGAGTAAGGAATATTGGAAACATGATTATAGATACCAAATTGTTTTCATGAATGCTACCTTTACTTTTACATTAAAGGAACAATGACAGTGATGATGATAAAAATAAAAATATTATGATCATAACTATCGTCAATCTTACTTCCATCATCTGTGCAATAACAATAATTGTTAATGCAAGGAAATAAAGACGGTGCTATTAAGAATGACAAAGCAACCTTTAATTCTCCACATGACAATTATCCGAATCTCTTTTACCATCATTATCATTACCATGCGCCAATCACAAATATGATTCATATTTAGATTGCAAATATTGAGAGTGTATTATATACTGCATGTATTCCTTAATGCAAGTGTAGTATGCGGAAAGATGAAAGAAAACAACAACGGATGAAAACCAAACATCTGTCGGTCACCTTCTTGAACTTGCATTACTCATCACAAGTCCCAGGTATTATCCTTTGAGCTATGTCTGTATGTAGTCTGACAGGATTAGGTCCTGTGTTGAGTCTAAGAAACAGGAATATTCCATGTATTTCATCTCAGCATTATACGAGATCCAGATAGTGAGACGTTAACACGCCTATAAATACCGCATTCAAAGGAAGAGGAAGAAAAAAAATAAAGTAATTCTTCATCGAAAATGAACGATATCAATTTCGTGGAAAATGGGAATGCTGGAATTCTCTGCTCCTTTTTTTCTGATAGCTGTACATGCATTACAGTCTCAATGTTTGCCACAGATCCATGGATTTACACACTAAACCCATCTCGGATATCTATAAGCCTTTTCGCAAACCTAGAATAAAGTGGGTCGTTCAACAAAATGTCTGTCAAATCTTGAAAGGTAAGTATATAGGGCAACATGAATATACAGCCAGCAGGGGAAAAGAAAGATGGTGCGAAGCAGAAGAAATGCCAACATTAAAATGTCGTTCCCTCTCACAAACTGCATTCCCCCCCCCCCCCGAAAAGATTATTATGTCCTTTATATTTTCTTACTCGGAATTCAGTTGATATTCTGACACCGACAAATGTAATCTCTTATATTGGATACATATTATCTTCCTTTCTTTCCATCTTTCATTCTGTCTATCTATCTATCTATCTATCTATCTATCAATCTATCTATCTATGTATCTATATATCTATCTATGTATATATCTATCTATATATATCTCTTTCTATCTTTCTTCTTTCTTTCTTTCTTTCTTTCTTTCTTTCTTTCTTTCTTTCTTTCTTTCTTTCTTTCTTTCTTCGTTGGTGTCTGTCTGTTTTCCTTTGTTTTACAGTTTTACGTCACTTTCTCTATTCTTCTCTTTTATCTTCCTCTGGCAAGGATTTCACGCAATACGTAAGCCCGCACTCTGCATGTATACGATTCACTATGGATAACGGACACTATTCAGTCGTCAAATATTAAAGAAATGTCAACGATGCTACACCACAATGTAGCTGCCATGAATGTAAAGATACATGTTCTTTGTAACTTCCTTGTACTCGTCGAACAGATGAGGGGAATACGCTCAAGTTTTCATTTCAGAGCAATACCAATATCGGACATATCATGTTCAGAACCCTATATGGAATTCTTAAGTGTCCACTGTTTTCAAAAGTCAGTGGTATTACTCAAAACCGCATGCTCAAACTGAACTCCCACTACGCTGTACACATACCATCACTATCAATTTTTAACATGAAATTAATAATGATACCTAAGCTGTATTTTTCGCAAATTATTACGGTTTTGTAAAGCCAGAGGTGGCAGTTGCTAAATTATCGATATAAATTAAGCCCATAATCACATACATTACACTTTTAAGAATAACCTTATGTTGTGCTAAAACCAATGTGAAATATGTGAGGTGATCATACATACAAACGCCTGCAAGCTGTATTAGGTAATCAGTGAAAACGTGTGAAGCATTAAAATCCTGCGATTTTCTCAATTTATGACTCATTTTGCAGAAAGTTTCCAACGTTCTGATCGTCAATTTTTTACTCAATCTATTGTTCTCAACCTAAATCTTAATCTCTATCTAACACCAACTTGAACATCGTGTAGTATTGCATTAAGTGTTTGAATGATAAGTACGCAAAAAAGTAAGTAATCTGAAGGGGATCGTAAGCTGACATTCTAGTAAGTTCAACAGCTGCAACAAGTCGCCAAGAAATAAATTCTTTCCAAACCTCAAAAACAGTACACGATATGAAGGGGTCTCTGCCCAGGGAATTTTCCAACACAGAAATATAAATAATAACATCCTCATAAAGTCCAAACGTCCTTCAGGGGATATCAATCAGTTGTCAAAGATTGACAGAGATTGAAAAGAAAGGGAAAATAAAAACAAACAAAGAAACAAACGAACAAACAAACAAACAAACAGATTCTAGGTCTTGAAAAAAGTCAAATATATAAAGCTGATCACTTCTTTCGTTGTCTGTCACCGGTCTTGCAGTCACGACAAACGCAGCACGCTGATCGCGGCTTTGACGTTTTTTTTTGTTTTGTTTTGTTTTGTTTTATTTTGTTTTTTTTTCTGGGCGACGTCGATCGACGGCATGACCCCCCCCCCCCCCCCCCCCTCCTCCCCATCTCCCTGATAGAGTGTGATGAGGAGAGATATGCGGGATTTACTCGACGAGTCAATTCAGGGGGATTCAAAGTCAGGAATATGAGCCAAACAACTGACACAAGCCGACGGAGACTAATCCCCACGACTTTAGGCCCTCGGTTCGAAAATCGTGCAAAGATGGAGATTATGAAAAGCAAAAAACACTCCTACCCCCTGGGGAAAACAAAAACGGCAACAAAAATAACATGCACTCTTTTGAGAGAAATCTGTTTGTACCGGCTTTTGATAGTGTGTTGACGGATGAGTCCTTTATACAGTATAGGATTCGGAAAGACGGCCCAAAGAACATGATTTCAGGAGTACTTTGTTGAGATTTTCCCGTGAAGATTTAGCAATAACGGTTATGAGTTGGAGTCTTTCTCCTATTGTCTTTGCTGTTTGGACAACTACAATGCGTAAACTGTTAAAGGTCAACTAAAACATTTGCCTTTGTGGATAACTTTTGTCATATATGTCTTCAAAGAGGCATTTGTCCCCAATCAAATTTTGACTATTATTATGAAGACTGTTTTTTTTTCTAATTTCCCTTCAACATTTCAGAAGTGAATAAAAAGTCAACACGCAAACAAAGACGACGACAACATCTAACATCGACATCATTTCTCACATTAGTTAGTAGCAAGTGACTTCATACGCAACAACGAGCCAAACACACAAATTAATGTAAAGATCAGACCCTTTGCCACGTATCATTATGGTAATTATTATAACAATATCTATCGGTTTGCAGTGCGATGACACATACGGGGGGGGGGGGAGGGGTGGGGAGGGGAGCAGAAGAAGGAAACAAATAACTAGAAAATTTAAATATATGACGTTATGATTACAGGAAAAGAAAGGTTGATATTCCCTAACCAGTTTGAAGAGGTATACATCTATTGTATATCTCATCTTCTAAAAATCCGATTTTGCGCGAATACCGAATTAGTCCTCAAGAAGTAACGGATGGGCAGTCTATGAATTTGGTGGAATAAATCGCGCACCTGGGGAAGTTTCAAAGACTGAAACCTGCCGGATCAAGAAAAGATCAAGAAAATCCTTGCAATAGAGTCTTTACTTTTGATAGGGTTTTGTCTTTTGCTTTTTCTACAGGCCTACATATTCATATTTCTATTTACTTCGAAGAAATATGTCCAAAAACAAGTATAAAAGCAAACTAAAAATACAATAATGACAATAAATATTTTCCTTGAGAGCATAATTGCTTTCGTTTACAAGCTGTACGTCTAACCACTCTAAACTTGGTAATGCGGGTCTGTTTCTTGAGACTATGAAGGGGGAAGCCCCGACGGAATTGGTATGATGTGCTGGTTACCGCGTGTCACCTTTGACCTGTTGGCGAGGTCAGTTACTCGTACGCATCTTCTATGTAGAGAAACGTTTACCTGGAAGAGATATCCTTCGGGTATGGGTCCAAAGATATCGAACGAAAAGGCTTCAGTTGTCCTTCTCTCTTTACCTGAACTATACGCATCGTTAAAAGAATGAGCTCAATTTAGGGACCCTTTAGAAAGCGAAGTACAAGCGAAGAATATAATTTTGCCGTATTTTTCATTTTTTTTTTTTAATCAAGACAACATTCCAATTGCAGGTTAGATAAGCGGGACATACAATGTATTGTAAACAAGAGACACGGGGGTCTCGCGCTCACCTGAGTATCGCAAGTTCACCTTTCATGCATTCTTTCAGACTCTTACCCGTTAACATTAGCCTTCGGCTTAGGTGAGCTAAAAAGTGGACACTTAATAGTTTGATTCAATTTTAACTATGAAACTAATGGAATAACCAATGACAGATTTGATGACCATACATATTCGCGCTTTATCTCTATCTTTTAACAGCTGTCTCGAGAGTACTTGGCTTTACCAAAGAGGTACCAGGCCATTCCGTTTCCTATACAATATTTCTGCATTGTTGGTTTGTACACACATACATCATTGAACTGTCATGGTGACTCGGCAATTCTCTGCCTCCCCCAGCAAAGAAATCATCAATCTTAGGTTATCTGCTTTTTATTGATAACATTATACAACAAAAAGAGGAAATTGTATTGAGGATTTTATATAAGTCAGTGGGAGATTCGTGAGGACATCGAATCACCTCATCTACGTTACATAAGTGTTGTTACTGTTTCATGAATATTTTCAACTCCCTTTTAACTGCTATGTCCAATTTTTTTGGTGAGACATCCATCATCCTGTTCGTCCAATTTCACGTTCTTTATTGAAGTCAACTTCGAAATAAATAATGTAGAATTGCATTTTAATATCGGAGGGTGTAGAGTGGAGACAGGAAGGGCGGACGACAAGTGCATGTTCTGAGATTCTGATGATTTTTTTTTTGGCGATGCAAGTAGAGGAAAGACGTTCTTTACGGTAGAGGGGATGGTTCGTCGGCTGGTCACAAGTTCCGGCGGCAGCCATTTGGGTTGGGGGTTCTACGGATTTGACAAGGGTGAACGGCATCGTTTAAAATTCTAAGCCGAATTAATGATCCGGAAAAGTCGATTATTTGGACATTCCACTCTCGTTTAATTGTCTCCTAGATTGGAGGCAAAACAAGGAGACCAGCTAAAACCGCCCAGTATCAATCTAGCCGTCTCAATGGAAATGGGGTGACTTCGCTTTTGCACGAACTGACGCGCTCCACAAAAAGTGTTAAGACGAGGTCTGGAACACTCATTAGAACTGCTCTTTAGCGCATTACCTTTAACATGTTTAAATCATCTCTTCGTGTTAGCATCAGGGATGTCATCCCTGTCACCAGGCAACAAGCAAGAGGAGAACATGCCTTTCTGTGTGTACCATGGAACGGGATCGAACCAGGATGGCTCATTCAACCTCCCTCATCTGACTACAATCATGTAGGCCTATATGGCAAGATTTCGTCAATGCTGTATTTTGATTTGTGTGTGTGTGTGGGGGGGGGGGTGGGGCTGGGATGATTACGCCATTTCTTTCTTTGGAAGTAAGCAGCGTTGCCAAAGAACAATGTTCCCTGTGCAATGCAATTCAATCAAATCGATGTTGTTGTTGTTGATGTTTGGTTGTTTGTTTGTCTGCTTATTGTTGTTGTTTGTTGTTGCTGTTGCTGCTGTTCTTGTTGTTGTTCTTGTTGTTGTTGCTCTTCTTGTTGTCGTTGTCGCCACGGATGCCGCTTCTGCTGAGTTTGTTGTTCCTTGTTGTCGTTCTACCATTTTTGGTCTTTTGTCATGGCCGCTGATTTTACTGGATTAAGCCAGAGAAGTTATGCTAGTACCAATTTGACTCTGAACTAAGCCATTATTATACCTTGTGCAAAGCTGATTATCCCAGTGTTACTGCAGTTAGCTGGAGGCTAGCAGTACAATTTGTTAGCAATACGTTTTATCAGGTAGGTGGAGTTGTCCTATATATCGAACGGTACGCCTTGAAAATAACAAAATATTGTAGGACGGGGGAGGGGGGGGGGGAGGGGGCTTGAAGAGAAGGGAGGGGGCTACTATCCGGGCAAAGGTCACTGTCTAGGTCACACCACACCGTGTGTTCTTCTCTTTTTTTTTAGGTGAGTGTAGGTTTTACTGATAGTAACCACTGTTTCAATACTACCCATCAGTCGTCACACTCCACTCGATATTTCAAAAAACAGAGGAAAAGTATCATTAATATAAATTACGTTCATGTTGTCTTTCGAAATTGTTTGTAACATAATCTATCTCAAGATAAAGTGACCAACCACGATCATCGGTTAAGGATGTCAGTCAACATTTACACGAGATATGATATCACTGAGGAGATATCTTAGTCACACATCGAACTGCGATACCATCCACGTTCAGGTGAGAATAATCTGCCCCACCTTTTACCAGAATACACAAAATGCAACACTTTAAAGTCAAACTCCGCGAACTCTACTAACCAAAGTTTGACGTTGATAAGGAGAGTAAAACAAAACAAACAAATCCGTGGAAGTGACATTAGAGTCACGGAGAAATGTCGTTGGGTTTTAACGCGTTTTACCCCAAACAGTCTCTTAAAGCCTGATTTTCAGACTTCTACATATAATTGAACAGCTACGATTATTGGGTATACTGGGTACAGAGGTTCAGAAATCATAGTGATTGGGATAAGGAATAAGAAAGTCTCCAAAATCTATAACAAATCACAATGAGCGAGAATGACATCGCAGCCTCACCATAAGCATTGCATGAATGGGGGCTAAAAGTAACAATTAATAAAAAGCAGAAAGCAGTGCATCCCCTACACAGGTGACCTACTTTAGCAAGCGGTATTGTAATGAAATTTCTACATTGCTACATTGCTGAAATGTAAACTCATAAAGTGCATTCTTATGGTGAGCCCCCACTTTTTTTAATGGTAAAGCTGGTATGTCATCATCCTTGTGCAGTGTAATTTGTTTGGGGTTTTCAGAGTAAGGCTTACTGGTCAATTCTGGTGTCTCTTCTCAAGGACCACAATTTAATTCCACAAATCAAAACATGGAGATGTTGATTTATGTACTGCATGATATGAAATTATGGAAATCGCCTCGACTTTCTCTTAAATAGATGACGTAATGGTGTGATGGCCGCGGAGGCCATGCATTCGAAATCATACAAATACACATCGAAACATCCTTTGTAATGACTACTTTGTAGAGATAAAAGCGGTGTGTGTATTCACGATGCATAAATCGACGCAAATATTGTTATGTAGATTGTCAGATATTGTAAGAAGAGGACGGATTGGATGGTTTCAGTAACAAGATCATCATTTGGAAAATGTCATTTTGAACAGAAAAATATACGAAGTTACAATTAAGCCTACAAAAATTGTATAGATAAAACATATTCGTTCTCATAAATATGCACAAAACCACAACTTCACAGCTCAAATAGGACAGCCCATGCATTGAAACCGAGTGACTTTTTAATTGACTACTGTTGATTGTATCTAACCGCAAGGCCTTTTTTTTCTCTGTCTGTCTGTCTGTCTGTCTGTCTGTCTCTATCTATCTCTTCTTATTTTGCGGTCTGTTTGTTGTTGTTTTTTAGTTTGTATTGTTTCAGCATCATTCTGTGCCCCTCAGGACCTATATCGGAAACCTTTCAATGCGCGGCCCACTTCACACCTCCGCTATCTTATCTCGTATACATGCCTTTATCTAATCGCCAAGGAGATCAACACATCGGATATTTGCACTCCGATTGGGATACGAAAATTACATCTTGATCAGGCAATTTATCTTCACATTTTTTTTTTCGCACAACTGAAATGTCGGGTGCGAAAGAACGAAAGAATTTGATTTTGTTGCTGTAGGCCTACTTTAGTTTCAACAGTCACTAGAAGAGAATAAAAGAAAATGCAGCAAAGATGTTCGAAGCAAAAAGGGGAACATAATGAATAATATAACAATGATGGAGAAGAAATGAACAGATAAAAATCATATACAATTATTATGCAACTAGCTACAATGTACCACATATACATGTGGTAGCTACAAATATCCCTGTGTCATGGAATATGTCATTCCGTATCAGCGAAATATGTAGGCCTAGATATTATGCAAATATCTACTACATAATTATGTTGTAGCTACAAATATATCTGTGTCGTGTAACATGCCAATTGTAAGATTCCGCAAAACTAAATTCACACAGAATTCAATTTTGCTTGATTTTATTGGACAAATCACAGCCAACTTGAACACTGCGTGAAATTTTTTGAAGCTCCTTGCTGATTATAAACGTATAGGCCTGCACGTATCTCATTGGCTACTGCGACTGATGCAGAGACTAGCGTTAGTGGAAAACAAAAATTGTAGGTGGGGACATATCCCATCTTTCATTTCAACATTTGGATTACTCATTATGGGTCAAGGGTCACTGCCAGTGACTACGTGGCCATGTCCTCGACTAGTGTTGAAACTCCGCACAAAGGGACGGTAACTAATTACACATGTTCTTAACAAAAACAAGGTTGAACGTACAATGTAGTACACTGAACAACTGCAGTATTATCCATACTACCAGAGAGCAAACAGTGCAAATAACACGTGGCCGTATCGAGATAAGCCCATTAAAACCAAGCCTAGTACATCCTCGTTAAAACTAGGGAGCTACTTAACAAGCTCCACGTTAAAGGGGAAATCCAGCAAATCCAGTAAAATCTCATGGGTTCAAGGGTAAAAATTTGACTGAAATCGGATTAAAAATAAGGAAGTTATGACATATTGAAGTCTTGCTAATTTCTGCACAACAGTTCTTGTACAGTGGATATGAATATGCAAATGAGTGAGCTAACCATGTCATACCTTCCATATTTTCCAGTGATTTTGTACAAAAAAAAAAAAATTGTTGTCATTGAAGTCTGAAACAAGATGTTATTCCTGGTTGAATAACTTCAGAATAGTGATCAGTTTAGATATACGAGGATTTGAGCCTCAGGTATAATTGCATTTCCCCCCAAAATAGCGAAACTTCAAAATGTCATAACTTCCTTATTTTTTATCCGACTTCAATCAAATCTATACCGTTGAACTCGAAATAATATTTACTCTTTTTTATCAGACTAACTTATATTTGGACTGGACGTAAGATCAACTGGTACATAACGTCATTGTTCACTGAAAGTTTGTTCATTGAACATAAATATACCCCGTCTATAAAGTTCAGGGTTAGTTCAATTCGGCGGACTCGGACTCGTCAGACTACTACCGATCAATTCGCATTCGTCGAGGTGGTACAATATCATCATCAACATGTAAACATTCTTGGGATGTGCGGCGAAAATGTTTATTCTGCGTCTTGATTGGTGGTGTGTCGATGGAACATCTCCCTCGCCTCCTCAGGCTATCCATCGGGCGGACTTCTGACGGAGGACGAATTCCTCCATTTATGCGCCGAGTGTTTCCTTGGCAGCTGAATAAAATATGACAGGGGCCGACACGGTTCCTTGGCGGGGTCGAACAGTTCGTGGGAACAGTGACCGGGCGATGACAGAATTATTTTAAAGAGAAAACTTCCGTTCCACGTTCTAGTTCACTTTGCTACACATATCACGTCGTTTCTACCATTATAAGCCTTTAATCCGCCTATTACCTCCTTGTCTATACATCTATAATACATCTGTAAGAAATAAAGGCATTATTATAGTACTAAAGTATTAAAGTACAGGTGAAGTAACTTCTTGACGGGACAATGCATATGTCATTGAAAGCGAACAATCAATTGGAATTCTCGAAGGAATCTTTAAGTAAAAGTCGGGAAACCTAAAAAGGGCATAAAGATCATACTTTGAATCGGATCGTCATACATGACAATGATCCTGGCGGTTATCTAAGTCGACTCCCTTGAACAACTTAGTCGGGAGGAAATTTCCCCTTCATAAACAAGATATGGTGAAAGGACTTAAAAGGCACCATAAAAATAAATGAATTAAATTTGAGTTTATTTTATTTGATAATGGTTTATTGAAACAAACGCGCCACCTAGGAAGCACGCGAGCCGAGGGCGAATATTATTATTGTTTGTGTGTGTTGTTTGTTTGTTTGTGACGGTGAAAAGGAGAGGGGTCTAGGGATGAATACAGCAGGGTGTATAAATCGGACTGGACTGGTAGGAAAATAAGTCAAGGAGCGCTTGCTCATTAATCAAAAGGTCGAACCATATGTGTTGTCAAACATTCGCTGATCTAATGCTAAGTTGATCTAGATGATACCTTTTCAAATGTCTGCTTCTAATTTGTGCTTCAGAATGCTACAGATGTACATAAGCAAAACGTGCCATTTTGTGAGGAAGAGTAGAACGCGAAATAATTTACATCTTGACCTTTTGAGATACTCATTAAACGTGACTGAAATGACAAGAGCAAGTGCAGCAGTACCGAAGGAGAAAAAGAAGTCAACTTGTCTGAATTTTCTTCATCCCTAGACCCCCCCTCCTTTTCTCCCTGACAAACAAACAAACAACACACACAAACACGTAATATTCGCACTCGATTCGCGTGCTTCCTAGGTGGCACGGCACGCACAATGCACAGATGCTGCGTTTGTTTTGGGTTTCATTCACGTGCGTGAGAACCTGTTGACCAATGCCACACCAGTAGCCGTAGATTCCGTTTAGATGCCCTATTTTCCTTTCATCTCACTTTCAATGAATAAAAATCAATGAGATGTAAGAAGATCGACTAACAGAAATCCTTACTGCTTCGCAAACATCTTTTCACGTCCTTGTAATTTCACGCAACATAAACTGACCAATACGCAAGCTCAATTTGCACCATTTTTTTCCCAGCGTAATTGGGCGCAAATTGGCAACAAAAGCAGTGCTGTCTTTCTGTCAGCTCTCGTTGTCTACCACTGTCCCATTATGATCCGCCTTCTCGAGTAATTATCTCGAGTTTTCGCGACTTTCCTTTCTCATCTTATAATCGCCGCTTTATTGTCGGCAATTGTGGTCCCGAAGAATTCTCAATGTGTGGCGAGGAATGTTCACTTTCAAAATTTAGAGCACTTTTTTTTTTCCACTTCCCCTCTCACTTTCTCAACCCTAAGGCGTTCATCACGTCATGTTTTTCCTCCGCATGAATAACTAGTTAATGAATTGTCTATTGTGATCCATGCTTACTCCCGATATTGTGGTAAATCCCTAAACATTTTTACTGTGCCCGGAAATCTGTTGCTGGAGGTTACAGCGGATTCTAGGGATAGTTTGACAGACCTCACACCATCAAACCTTCGGGAGAGAGAGAGGAAAAAAAAAACGGTCTGTGAGTGTGAATGGAACGAATGTTCCTGTGTAAACATCCTTGGTTGGTGTGACATTTTGGTGTTTATCATCATAATGTTTGCTTAATTGAATTCGTTACTATTACTATTGGCGCGTTTGGAGGTGTAGGGGGAGGTAAGAAAGATAAGTGTGAGAAGAAAGGGAGAGGACGGGGGGGGGGGCAGGGGGGGGGCAGGGGGGGGGGGGCAGGGGGGGGGGGGGGTGAAGGGACAGCCGCGAGACGGAGAGACGCGAAGCGACAACACCGCTACTCCATATTTTCAATGTCTGTCTGGTCAGATTTCCTGTAACAATAATTAAAGCCTCATACTTCGACAAGTGCACCAAAATCTCATCAAACGTAGAAATAAAAATAATACCTATATTCATCGAAGACTTCGCAATTTATTGTATTGTAACTTAGGCCTATGGCACTGGCAGGTGTGCACGGTGTTATTCTGTTTCGATTCCATTGCTAGTAAATACTTGTGCGCTGTACGTGCTGCATTTTGGAAGATGATTATTCTCTTGGTAATGGGCGACGCTCGCCTTTCCCCGTATTAATAACTCGTAGAAGATTCACTTTGCTCAATTATCTCATAATTATCGCTCCCTTTGCTTTCTCTCTCCGAGCTGATCCAGCCCGTTACAAGTGTGTATCCTGTTCATCAACCTTCACCTTCCCCTTTCTCTTTGCTCGCTACGTATGCGTCACTTTCCCCTCAGAGCTCCCCCCCCCCCACCCCTCTCTCCCCCTATCTACGTAGCCCTTTCCTCGCATCGTCGAACTTGGTGATATTTTGGGGACTTCGACAGAACTGTGGCAAGGTCACATAAAAGTCATAATGCATTATATGCGCACGGACTTCACATCACGGATACAGCAGACTGTCTTTTGGTTTGCACAGCCGTCAACATCACGCACAATTTGTCGACTAGTCCTACCTACGCTGTGACTGTACCCGATGACACAGTGATCGGTTGCACATAATTTGAGCCCTTCACTTCCGTGCAATACACATCGTGCAGATCGTGTTTACTGCGTAATGATTTTTACACACAGTTATGTATTATCACAGCATACTAGTATTATGATGTATAGAATTTAGTTCAAAGGCATAACGGCAGAAGCAAAAGACAGGTGAACTTGCAAAGGTTTACCAATAATAGGTCAGAAAACACGCGTCAGAGAGAGAAAAAAAAAAAAAAAACGTAAAGAGGACCTGTTATCAACTTACCAGACTGTGCGGCGGTGTGGGAAGCCGACGAAACCAAAACAAGAACAATCGACACAAGTAGTAGTTTCCACGTGGGTTGTGCCTCCCGCCGCGAAGCGACCGCTGGGTCACCGCTTGCCCGACGGCTTGGGGCGATCTGACGCATCGTGTCCGCTGGCGCAAGCCTGCTCCCTATAAAGCTCATCATCGTAGAAAACGATAGTCACCGGATGGTTGGCCTCGCCAATAAAGAGATCAGATGTAGGTTACTAGTCCCTGCAAGAATAACTCCTCGGTAGTCGTCGGGAACTTTTGAAACATAACTAAAGGCTGAACAAATGCCTCTCACTTTCACAAGCACGCTGTATATAATATATATATATATATATCCTTCACGTCTTCGTCAAATGAAACAACGTTATATACCAGCAACCTGCGTTTCACGTTATACAGCACTGTCCTCGCACCTTGCTAATGGGATTTCTGTGACTAAATCAGTTTCTGTTTACATATATTCCGGTTGAAATGCTCACGTTGCAAGTCGTCCTTGTGTAATCCCTGTCAACATGTTTTTGAAAACTGCAATGATCAGAAATAGTGAACAGAACTTGGAAGACCACATACAGAGATATGAGGCATATTAATCTGATTGTTGCAAATTGAAGAAGAGTATAAACAAAAAACTGAAAATTTGCTTTGCTTTGGGCATAAACTAGATGAAAATAGTAAAGAAGTGCTGGTAATGCAATGTAACCGCTCCGCACGGAGCCGTTGTTTTAACAATCACACTGACCGAAAGTTGTCGACGGGCAAGTTTGAAAGAGATGCCGATTCAATAACATCCGACTTTTCTCCTCTTGCAGAACACTCTCAGCACATTCGCTCTGCATCACATCGCAGAAATTCTTCGCGGTCCGACTGAGTTGAGAGATAGAGAAGGAGAAAAAAAAATGGTCCATGAAAGTGTTCGCGCGAGCTCAGTTATGTTCGCCGCAGACCCACCCTGCCTTTCCCTCAGCTACTACAACTCTCCCGCCTCGCTGGTTACAGCGGTGTGAGCTGTAGACGGCCCTCGCGCGGTTGGCTCGGGTTTCGCCTATCTGGCAGAGAGATCATTCTGGGTGTACTTGCCGATGACAGGTGAAGAATCACCCACAATGTTTCTGATCTCTAAACCAGGTCCTCACGGCTGCGCTCCGTGCAGTTGAAGGTAATCCTTCGTTTCCCCGGCCTTCCCCTTCGCTCTTCGACGGAGGGTGATAACGCAGACGAACGATGGGGAACGCGGTTTCTTTTCCTACTACATCTGGTTACAATGGAGAAGCTCGTAGGAAATCCCCCGGCTCCAGGTTCGAACACTGTGCACGGATTATCCCCCCTGTCTGGAGAGATTCACAACCTCTTCAGGTTGCCGGATAAGGTCCCTTCACAGATCCCCTTCGGATTTGTGTGAAAATATCTCTTCAGATGCCTGGGTCCCCTAACTTCAGCCCAGGCAGGGGTGCCGGTGTTAAAAAAAAGTGCAAGATGGCAAGTTGGCACAAACCGCAACCACAAGTAGAACGCATACTAGGCACGACCTAATAGCGTGTAAAAGATTTTTAGGAGAGGGAGGTTAGAGAAAGGCGATAGTCTTCAAATTGCCTCGCAAACAGACAGATAATCCCAAAACTTTTCATAAGCTCGGAAGTGCGCTGAAAATGTCTTCATTATCCGTGCAGTTTGTTTTGTCTAGTTGACCAGCCCACTGCGCATCAGTGCCCACCAAAAGGAGAGGGCGACACAGTGGAAAACGAAATCATAGGGAAGAAGGGGGGGGGGGGGAGAGATTTATAAGTACCAGGACAGGTGAAACGCTCGGTCCGCTGTGAAATATATTCCTGCAGTTGTCGCCCCTTCTTCCCTGAGTAGCTTTATAATACTCGAATGAATCGACTTTGCTCACAGCAGCGACTCTTATCTCCTTATTGCAGGGAGGGGATATCTCAATGGATGAGTCATGGGAAGTTCACGACGTCCATTTGTTTTGCTTTTATGTTTTTTCTTAATGTGACCCTTTCTTCTTCTTCTTTTTCAATCATGCAGCTGTACAGCATGCGTGCAGAGAGAGAAATATGAAACACGTCTGAAAAGTTCGTGTCTGAGCTGTGACACAAGACTTCCATCTCCAACGTTGACTTCCTCAGTGACAAAAGCATAGGTTCCCAATCAAACCACAGCATATGGCACATACAAAAGGTTTGATTTGGCATCGGTTTGCGACAGTAATCTGGGAAGTGCTCGTACTGTCTTAATACGAGCCAGATCATCTATGTTTAGACCCGGCAAACCAGCTGCTCTTTTGGCTCCCTGTCCCATTCAACCTTAAATGCATAATTTACCATTTGCAGATGAAACAAAAACCCAGCTTTAGTGTTTCAAAATAGCTCTAAAATGTGAGTTAGGGATAGAAACATACAATTAACCGTTTATATACAGTTATGGTTTATTGGGGAAAATAGTGATATCTCCTTATATTTTAGGCTATATTGCGAAATTTTTATATGATAGGATGTGTTATTGTTATACAAGTGACCTACACATGATTGTGCATCAAAATGTGATAACGCGAACATTTTCAAATCACTGGTCCCAATGGTAAACGATACCTTTAAATTATCGTTTACCCCCAATATGCATGTGGAATCCAATAATTAATGTAGAATAATATTAGTACATAACATATAAGCGAAGCTTCAGGAAATACGGACAAATCATGACTTCTTTTTAAGTTCTGGTTTAGTCTATATTCCGCCGTCGCTTGAATACAATGCTCCCACAATACGCAGTGCCATGACAGAATTAAAGGGGATGGCTAGTAACTGATCAGTGGGAATCAGTGGGAATGCTGGGGGATGATCGTTCCAATCCTTGTGGGATTCATTTAAGAGTACAATTGTACATTATGTATCTATTGTTGTGTGAAAATTATTTGCTTCAGAACGGTCTCATATTCAAGTAATGTGCAGTTTAATGCCCCGTCACTGTACAGGCATGCTAACCTGGAAACATTAAATTGCTCATTACTTGAATATGAGACCATTCTGAAGCAAACAATTTCCACACAACAATAGATATATAATGTACTCTTAAATGGATCCCACAAGGATTGGAACAATCATCCCCAGCGTTCCCACTGATTCCCACTGACCAGTTACTAGCCATCCCCTTTAAGTATGAATGACAATGATCTCCACATGGCATCATTAAACAAAATGAATACATATCGCAGCCTGAGCCCCATGAAATAAACCAAACCTTTAGAGACTCATCACTTTTCAGTGGATTGACCAACTTTCTAGAAACATCATTTTCGTGTTCTAATGATTATTTCGCATTCTAAGAATCCACGTAATGTATGTTTTGGGTAATCATGACAGTCATTCAGTATTCGGAACGCTGGCATATTACACATTACTCTGTTTCATTAGTGTTATAATTAGTTCATATCTAAAGAGAAGGCATTGCAAGAAAACGATGTGTTCGTTTTTCTTTTCTTTGTCTTGTTTTTTCTTCAACAATAATCGCAAGTCTTGTTTGAATGAGTTATAAATTCCAAAAAACGATATTGCCATGCCCGTTTTTTCCTTGTCGAAAATCCGCTTAATGTTTCAAGATTGGCCTGGACTTTTTTGCCCATGTCATTTACAAAAATCAAGTAGGCCTTCATGTTTTCGTATGAAAGCATGGGACACTACCGTGTCAAGAAGGTGATGTACGTGAGGGAGGGGGTTGTCATTTCTGTTATTATGAAGATGCGCACCTCTGAAGAGTACTGAGGGGTAGTGAGCATGGTGAGGGAGAGGGGAGATCGAGGGTGGGGGAAGGGGGGAAGAAGGGAGAGAAAGAAATACATAGAGGAACCCGGTCTCCATTGTTGTTTTTGTGGAGTTTCCATAGAGATTTATTTTTTCTTCTTCTTGTTACGTGTAGTTAACGGTACCTTGAAAACGGCTTATCTCCGATTATCTGTCGGACCAAACACTGGGTTTGAAAAGAATATTGTGGAATTTGCAAGGTATGCTGTGTGATTAGAAAGCATGGCACTGGGCTAATCAGCATGAGAATACCCCCAGAGGAAGTTATGTGTCCAACTCTCGGACGTTTTGTGTTTGTGTTATTGTGTTTGCTGATGCTGTTACCTTCAATACCATTTCGCCCTGACTTCTTATAATATAAAAACATGTTATATTCTTAACAAGGTTGTCTGCATCGCAACCATGCTGTACCAATTTAACAGTAAGAAGTAAAACCTGATTCACCTGGATCATGTGCTTATGTGTTATGTGTGTGCTGTTGCTCTCACCATCAATAACATTTCTCCCTGACTTCTTGTATTTAAAAAAAAAAGCAAACACACATGTTATATTCTTAACAAGGTTGTCTGCGTCACACCATGCTGTATCAACAGTAAGAAGTAAAACCTGATTCACCTCATGTGTTTATGTGTTATGTGTTACCTTCAATTACATTTCGCCCCGACTTCTTGCATTAAACACACACGCACACACACACACACACACTCACACACGCACACACACACACACACACACACACACACATTTTGTATTCTGAACAACTTGTCTGCCTCTCACCATGCTGCTGTATCAACAGTAAGAAGTAAAACCTGAATCACCTTAAAGGGGTGGTACAGTATTGGTGGAGATGAGAATTGGGCTTTTAACTTTTTGCGAGATACCAAGAAAACACTTATGATATAGTACAGAGCATACCATTTTAAGAGGAATTCAAAGTTTGTTTGATGAAAATCGGGTGTGGAATGACTGAAACATCCAAAAACAAAGTAAAACAAAGCGATCGTAATAAAGTGTGGGTCCCACACTTTATTAGAATAGCTCTTTTTTGGATATCTCAGCCATTTCAAAACCGATTTTCATCAAATGAACGTTGAATTCCTCATAGAATTACATGCTCTTTCATATTTCATAAGAGGTTTCTCATTATCTCACTGAAAAATGCTAGAAACCTGAAATTAGGTCCCGACCAAAACTATACGATCCCTTTAATATGTTCTTGACAAGCGATCGTTCATGTATCGGCCCTATCAAGCATTTGCTTTTAACTATGTGGAGTCGCAGTTTTTGGTAGATTTCTGCCTTTTTGGACAAGGTGACCAAAACACAACCCGTTGTACTAGCACCATTTTTTATGATGTTGCAGGCCCTCTCTCGACCGACGCTCAACCTCTCAGATTATGAGCAAGTCACAGATTCAAGTCAGCCGAAATGGCAATACACTGTTAATCTGTTGATACCCTGTGTATAGACACATTTTAAGATAATTTATCTTCTTGGACAGACAGGTGTAATCATGGAGCTACGGTGAAAAACAAAAACAAAACAAAAACAAACTGGGTGTTTCATTGAGTGCGTGTGTGTGTGTTGCGTATGTGCGTGCATGCCTGTGCATGTATGTGTGCATGTATCAAAGCGCGCGCGTGTGTGTGTGTGTGTCTGTGTGTGTGTGTGTCTGTGTGTGTGTGTGTGTGTGTGTGTGTGTGTGTGTGTGTGTATTGAAACCAACACTATCTACGGAAAACAAAAATAAACTGACAAAAAGACAGCGCTATAGATAGCTACATGGGAATTTTTTTGCAAATAAAGTATTATTGGTCACACAGGTAATCAAATATAAGACATAGATACATTGTAGATAGATAGATAGATAGATAGATAGATAGATAGATAGATAAATGAATAAGTAAATACATTAATACATAAAACTATAGATGCAGTGCTTGGCAAATTTGGGAAGAAGAAGGGGAGGGAGAAAGAGACATAGACAGACAAGCAGAGACACAGTGAGACAAGCTAATGGACTTGCTTCAGATAATGTATTGAATATGGCTGCAGGTAGCGTTCCCGAAAGGCCTTTTCTCCTTAGTCTGAAGTTGTCGAGTATAAGCGGACTCAATTATTTTTTTTTCTTTATCCTCCTTCGAGGGACTTTATTTCATTTCAAATATCTAAAAAGGTTCACAGAAGAGAACAATATATACGAACATAGAACAATAAATTGTCAAATCATAATAATCACATGAATTTCGATTCCTCTGGAAATTATATACTTCAAATATATCCAAAATACTTCATAAGTGTGACATTACCTCAACATATTAATTTCCGCACCCACAGTTCATCAAATATCATTTATGTGTTTCAACTTCTGCTCTAATTCATGAAGTTGCCTTTTCGTGAAATCAAGTAAGTTTTTTTTAACTAAAAATTTTAAATTCATATTGAGCTCTGTTCTAAAGTTGGTCAATAATGCATATACATTCGTTGCTTTTGCGGTATAATTGCTAAGTATATACACACTAAAAATCGTATATTGGGCAAAAACTAATATCAAATTTAACAACATCAAAGATTTATCTCTTACATCTATTCCTGTTAATATCATTCGCTCATTTACAGTGATATTAATATGAAAATAAGCGCATATAAAATTTGATATTTTTTCCCAATATAACTTCGTATCTGGGCAATGTAACAAGACATGCCAAATCGATTCAACTTCGTTGCATTTCTTACAAATCATATCAGACATAATTTTCCATTTCACTAAATTTTCTTTAAATGGTAAAATTCTATGTAATAACTTAAAACTATAATTATTGCTTTATTTTATTATTAAATAATTTACCAAACTTGAAATCAAACAACACCTTCCAATCAAATTCTGGAGGAATATATAATGTTTTTGTCCAAAAGTATATTACACTTAGCTCGGATTTCTTTTCATCCAGCAGTAACGAATAAAACTGTTTTGTCTTTAAAACTATCAATTCAATTATATCCCCAGTATTTATTTGAAACAATTCTTTATCAAACAAAACATCTCTGGTACATTGCCTTTTACACAAATAATCAAACCACACCTGTGGCAGTGCCTTTTTAATTCTTTCATATTGAAACAATATTAATAAAGAAGTCAAATTCATTGTCTCATATATTTGTTCATGATTTTTCCATGATTCATTTTCTATCAACTGTTTAACATAAATGATACCTTTTTCAACCCAGTATCTGTTAAATAAAACTTCATTCATATACTTGATGTTCGTATTATTCCATATAATTCCATTTGATATATCAGTCACCTGCAATATATTTTTATAATGTGTTTTTGCCCATGTAGAAAGAAGATCAGAATAAAATACCGGTAATTTATATCTTTTACACAATAACATCATATCTGTTGCTGAACAATTATAATGTAAACATAACGCCTTTTCTCCTTAGTCTGAAGTTGTCGAGTATAAGCGGACTCAATTATGGTTCGTTTACGCAAACTACAAGAAGTATGACAACGTACATAACAGCGATCAGGACTTACCCTCTGGGGTGTATCAGATGACGTCACTGTAAGAAGTCGGCGCACTTTCCAGCAGTTGACAAGACAAACACGAGAACGCCAAAAAATGCCTGCTATTTCTGGACAAACTTTTTTTTTTTTGCACACTTATAAAGGAAATCTGTGAAATCGTGTTGAGGTATCATTCCACATCAACCCGCCAAGGCAGTGCATGAACGGATGGAAGTACGGACTGGAAAAGACTACTGGGAACGTATTGGAGCATAAATCGGAAAATTTTGAATGATTAATTTCGTCTACATTAATGTATGTACATGGGGCTTGTACTGATGTATACTATTTTTTTTAAGCTCGCATTGTTTTGTGTGTTATATTAATATAGGTTATTTTTATAAAGTCTATTGCATTTCATGTTTTATCGTGTATTTGTACACAGGGCTGGGCCTCTGGAAAACAGTTGATTAACTGAGGAGGCTACCCTGTTTAATCATGACAGAACGAATGAATAAATAGATAGTTAGGAAAAAATGAATAGAGATAATCAGAGTAAGAAAACTGTACAAAAATAAAAATACAATAAATAATAAGTAAACAAACATATAATAGATAGATAGATAGATAGATAGATAAATAAATAAATAAATAAATGAATAAATAAATAAATAGATAAATAAACAATTAAATAGATATCTCATTACATTACGATGTTAGGGGAAAATTAAAAAAAAAATATATATATATGTATATTATATATATATATATATATATATATATATATATATATAAAGGGTACAATGGGTATGCAGTTCCTATAGTAGATATTCCAACAAAAAAGAAAGAAAAAAAGAAAGAAAGTGCAGTAATAAATTACCTATTGAAGAACTGGTTAGAAACACAGATCAATGACAAAAAATGTTTGTTTGTGTTTTTAGGCATGGAATTTTTGTTTTGATAAAAGACTTTCTCAGAAATTTCTTGTCAAATGCATGTATACCAATTTCAAGCCTAAAAATAACAATGAATTTGTGTGTTATGTAATACAAAATAAGCAAAAAACATAGGAAACTTATGAGATAACGCCTATAAACATTTTGCAGACAGCACACTAAATTTCTGTAGAAGGCCACTTTATGACCTTTATTTCATTTCGTTCTTTTGATGTTCAAACTCAGCCATCTACCTTGTATTAATCTTGTTTTGGACCACACTCCCAAGAACTAGTTGAGTCAAAGAGGTCTCGGCCTGAATTTGCTATACATAATTATGCATGTATCTAGCCCAGGCATTGCTCTGTTTATACGGTATAGGACTCTACAAAATGTACTTTTTGATTTTATTTTTGTGTGTGTGCCAAATAATTAAAGTAAATTCAATCAAATTAGTTACAAGAGATTTTGTATGTGCCATTGTATGGATTACCAATTTTCAACATTCATTTATTCATCCATTCACATTCGTTTTTACTTTCCAATAATACAAGTGCATATTACAAACTACGAAATAAAAGTAAGCTTACATTCTATGTATCCTCCCTGATGTAACATGACACTGGTAGTTTGTGTAGTGCTGATGAGTATCGTAGAAGTGTCAAAACTTATATTGTTGTCTTGATAATTTTGCACAGTCCTGTTTAAACTCCCATTTAAACTCCTTTGTTTTTGTTTTTTTTCGTTTGAGTAGTGGTATTCATCATCACTAACGGTAATCTAGAAATTGTTTTTGATTTGACTGAGGTTTTTTTTTTTTTCTAGAAATCTCCCCATCCTGTCTTTCATAGGAATCCTTTGTCTTACATGACATGCCTTGTCCTGAAAAAATACAAATAAATGGGAATGGTTATAGATAGATAGATAAATAGATAGATAGATAGATAGATAGATAGATAGATAGACAGATAGATTCGTAGATTCATAGATTCATTATTAATTCATAGATTCATTATTATGGCAAGAACCTAATGCCATGGTCATGATTAGCAGTAAACTCAATTTCAAAAACAGCTGGTGTAAAAGTAATCTTTATTCTGTTTGCTCTATGAGTTTTGTTTTTGTTTCAGATGCGCCCAACATGCCAAACGTATCTTTCCTATAACCTGACACTTCACTATTTACTCGAGGACACTACCACCGTGTAGAAAGTTCAGTGCACCCCGCGCCCGAAGTTATGGCAAGATTGCTCCTAGCGTTGTCTCGTCACAAGAGGGCGACAAAGTCACAAGTATCCGCTGTCTCGGTTGAATTCAGATGCACGTATCGTTGGCCGGAGTGTGAATTTCCGCCAGTCAGATGTATGGTAGTGAAGATAGTACATGTAGTATAGAGTTAGGTAACCAGCATGATAACAATAACTTTATAAAAGATAATGGTGATAACAAAAATGATAATAATAATGATTATGACTATGATAACAACAATGATATTGACACTACTAAGATTAATAAAGAGTAGAAAAAACAAAAATCACCTTCATCATACTAAGCATAGTATTACTCTTACAAAGTACCACATTTGACTTTACTGCTTCCATTCTATCACCCTTTGAACGGACGACGTATTTGAGCTGTAAAGGCGCGAATATGCTAATGATCATTATGACCAGCTGATGACTAGTCTTGACGTCCATACAACGATGCTATCAGAAAATTCACAGACATCCTTCAACATGATATGATAATGATAATGTTAATAATACTGAATCATGTGATGATGATAACAATAATCACATGTATTATTATTATTATTATTGTTATTATTATCATTATTATTATTATTATCATTATTATTATTAGTAGTAGTAGTAGTAGTAGTAGTATCATTATTACTATTTTGAATTGAGAAATGCTCTTCATAGTACAGTTTCACATATTACACGTTTTGTTCAAAGAACATGAAGGCTTACAGATTGGAACTGTTGCCTTTCCGACAAATTATTCTTGTTTCTGGTAAAATGGTAGTTTGAAATACACAAGGAGGTTTATTCCACTCCTTTTTCTGAAAAAAAAAATCGAACGTTCCACAATATTCCTTTGAATCCATTCTATTTTTCCGAGAAAATCAACTTGCACTTGAATCAAGGAAAGAATGCATGATACAACAATAAACCAGTGAGCACTTTAATTCTCAATATACTCGACAAAACACAAACAACCCTTCTGCACAACCATCCGTTTGTTGCTGACACCATTATACTTCTGGTCACCATAGCCTCGTCGAAGAAAACAAGGACGCGATACCGCATGAGCTGACGGGTCACTAGACCACTGGGTAAATGCCGCATGTCTCACCAAGAATGATTTTAACATTGATTTTTTCTTTAAGTGACACAAATCATGATAATCACACGTGCTGATTTTGAGCAGAAAAATCCAACGAAAAATTAAGAACTGACTGAAGTAAAAAAAACATGGGATATTGGTAAGAGATTAAAACCTGTCCTCAACCAAGGGAGAGAAAGTTAAGAAGCTTCTTTCTGACGTCCTGAAAAATTACAACATGAAATTGAGCAATAAATGTGATTTAGGCCTACTTAGTATATAATAGCTAATGTTTTGCATTTCTATTTTGCTTTCATTCATCACTCGTACATTGGGACAAAATTCTCTGAGCATTAATGAATAGGTTACGTATGTCTAAAAGAAATGCAGTCGAACGTTAATAAAGGCATCACGCTTCTAATAATTATGACTTGCACATTTTGACTTTTTTGTTAGAATAGAGAATAAAACAAAACACTATTATGACAAGCAATTGACTGCAAGTGCCTGATATGGAGATGATTCTTTGTGGACAGTACAGCCTTCTGTATACTTCTCCACTTCTGAAAAAAAAAACAACCCAAAACATCCGACGATGCCTTCAAGAAGGAGATAAACAAAAAACCGAAAGTGAGATAGAAAAATTGTGGTTTGAACAAACAGTTTTCAGAACTCTGTAAATACCACACAATAGAATGGGTCATCCCTTTGAACAAAGAATTTTTTTCAGAACTCTATGAATACCACAATCGGCCAATCCCTTTCTCTCCCCCCCCCCCCCCCCCCCCAGCTGCGACAAGAGTTATCTTGAGTTTGGTGGTTCAGGAAAACGTGCAAGCCTGACGACAGACGAAGAAAATCTGAAAGGAAATGTTGGTCTATCTTTCTTAGATGGCTATAAAACATGCCAGATTCTAGATCAACCCATTCGCTTTACAACATCGATCCGCTTTCTTCCCTCAAATCGCGCTGTCCGGAAGGAACACGGGGAAGGAGGATACCTTCAGTGTCAGTGTCATCGCTTGATTGAGATGGACTTTGATTAATACAACAATGTGGGTAGTGACCTAACGTTTTAAATCTTGTCTTGAGATGTACGGCAAACATGATGCCCACTCTGAAATTTGTTGGCAAGGGAGTGATGCTGACAATAGCATCGCTATTCACTTCCTGCAGCTCCTTTTCGACTGGTGAGTTATAAAATATCATTTCGGTGATAGTATATTTAGAAAATTGTAATTTAGTGTTACTTCTAGTGACAAACACATTCTAATTAATTTCTGTATCAATGTTGAATGCAATATGTGCACACAAAAACGCAGCTGCAAAACAGCCACAAATTTGATAGAAAAAAAAAAGCAGCATAAATGTTTGAATGTAATAATAAAAAAAACAACAACACTCAACACACCACCAACACCACCACCACCACCACCACCACCACAACAACAACAACAACAACAACAACAACAACAACAACAACAACAGTTTATGAGAGAGTGGCATGCGCCACAAGCTGCAAGGAATTTTCTTTTTTTTTCGGTGGACAGGTAAGAATAGGAAAGGAAAAAAGGGATGCCTTTTACCAGCATTTGACTTAGTGGAGTTATTTAACTGAAATACAATCATGGCTCTGGATACATACGCTTTTTCAATATCGATTGTTTCCATACGTCAACATGCCAACGTGTCTTTTGGCAGCAGATTGACAGAGGTTTCATATTAATCGCGTCTTTCTTATTATAGATATCGGTAGTAGTGTTCAAAATTAATGTCTTCATTTAGGTCATTCATCTCTCTGGGAAAGTGTAGAAACTGTGGCTAATGGAATGCTACTATTGTATAGGAAACTGGACTTCTTTTGGACTTTAACCCGTAATTTTTCTCCTTTGTGCGCTGGATGCCCGCTCAGAGCACCATCTCGACTGCAGCAGAGGAGATGTTTTGAGCATAAGGACCCCAAACAGCCCGGGACAGCACCAGCAAAATACCCGCAGAATTTGGATGTTTTCCGTTGAGTCTCCATGGAGACTGCGTGCGAATTTCGAGTCCTTCGATGTCCCTAGTCCAGATAGACTGGTCATCTTTGACCGCGATAGCAAGACTACAGCCTATGAAGGGAGAAGTGATGAGGTATTGTGGTCCCCGTACGTGTCTCTTTCGGATCGCCTTGTGTTCCTATTGCTGACGAAGAGCGGCTCGGGAAGAGGTTTCAGCATCACAGTGAGATGTTATCATTCTGAAGGTGAGAGGGATGCAGCGATAGTGTGTAATGCGCATTAAAAAAAAGTTGACTTAAATCTGTAAATAAGAGTAGATGTGACCATGCATTCTACAAACCCATGGACGGTCGCACTGATTGTTTTCCAAGTAGGCTTGTAGAAAACATTTGGGTTGACACTAATCATTTTTAGCTTTTGATGTTTTGAATCTTTGTTCTACCTATGTATTGGACATATCTCATAATAACAAACTATCACATTCTTATATCATAATCTATGTATAATGCATTTTGTGTAAAATCAAATCAAATCAAAATCCGAAATTGAAAGCATACAATTATGAACAATTTGTTTAAAAAAGTATGAAGATCGTTTTGATTTTCTCTATTATTCTTTTCTTAATCCGTTTCTATCTATGAGTGATTAAAAGCGTGTCTGGTTTCATTATCCCACTCTCACACGTAATGTGCAATTTCATCTCTATAGATGGACGATCAACCTTATTCAAATCCATGCAAAATATTGTGACACTTACCTCTCCCTGTACTTTGACCATAATTTGACGAACCATCGTGAGCTAAAATAATCCGTTTATTTTCAAGATTTTAACTTTACTACCGGATTATGGGCTATTATCATTTTCTTATTATGGCAGATATGAGTACATTCAACCTGAGCCTGGATACTGTATTTGACATTTTAATTCTCACATTTGTGTAAGCAGAATATGTTTCCAGTTCGAGAGGGTTAATCAACACAAAATGTTCATTTCAGATGAGGCACTCTCACCTGTGCTAGTGGGAGGCTCTGCTCCCAACGAAGGTCGACTGATCGTCCGAAACGGTCGTCGAACCTTCCGCATATGCGGAGGGGACCTCGTCTTGGCCGATACGGTGTGCCACCAACTCGGCTATCCCGCCGCAGCTTCGATCCTGCAGGCTAACTGTCCGGCGACCGGCTGTGTCGACCAAAATGACGACCCGCTCTGGCTGGTCACATGCAAGCAGCGTGGGTTTCTTGATTTCTTTCTCATCGCGCTCTTAGGAATGATAAAACAAAGAATAGCAGATAAGGATAAATACTAGTAGATGAGATGTTCATTGCAGGACCCTACTGGAAAGAACAGTGTCCCACAGTATGTTCACAGTGCGTTCAAATTGTCGACTATGTGAAAACGCGCGCAGTGTGAAGATGATTTCACACTGTGGTGTGGTTTTCACAGAGTGTTCACATAGTAATGCTTTGTTTCACACTGTGAATTGACGACTCACATTTTATGTCCACACGGTTAAAACGCTCGAATTTAAGATTTCACACTGTGTTCACATTGTGTTCAAACTGTGGTTCTCACACTGTGGGACGTTGTGTTCTTTCCAGCAGGGGAGCTATGACAGATTGAATGTAACGGTATCGAGTAAAATGGTTCACCATGAATTATGTGTAGACCTGAATAGGTCTGTTTTCGGGGGTCTGTTTGGGCAGAGAAGAGGAGCAAAATAAACAATATAAGAGAAGACAAGAAAAGTAAGAAGAGAAGGATAAGATGAAAGCAAAGTGGAGGGAAGAGAAGAGGAAAAAGTAAAGAAGGTATCTCTCATGAATACTTCTTATCGGACAATTGGACAATCCAGTCAAATGCTCTGCATCTTTGAAATGTCCGTATGCCGCCCTTTCCTATTAGGAATTCTCCAAAACTAATGATGTCAAGAGAATACAGAGAAAGCATGCAAGGATTTGAACGTAATTGGTTGATTTTGAAATAAAAAAAAAAAAAAACCCAAAGTGAAGGCAAGAAGGAAAAGACCTACGGTACACGAAGAAAGAAAATATTCAGACACTATTGCAGTTGTCGTGTTGCCTTATAGAGTTTTAATTAGGCTTCAAGAAAGCAATGTGGATTCTTCTATATTAAATAAAATCGTCTGTCGCTGTCATCTTACAAGCTTTGAAGTCTATAGCTCTTGGTTTTTGTTCTTCCATTTTGATTTATGGCTCCCCACAGACAGCTTCCGCTTTCAAGACTGTGTCTTTCAGCCCACTCGATCTTGTAAAACAAAGGGAGATCTCTTTATTCATTGCCACAGTGAGTCAAATATTTTAGTTTCGAGTTTTGTTTTTGTATTGTTTTGTTTGTTCGTGGGTTGCTTTTTGTCGTGTAGTTTTATTTCTGTCAGTTATTACTCTCCAAGTGTCCAAGTGCTGAAGAATATAGTTCACTATATTTTCTCCTTCACTATTTTTCCTTCCCAAGACAAAATAATAATTATAAAGAGAATGTATAACCACAAATTGATCACAAGGGAAAAGAAGAAATACATCCATTTTGTCAGTGTCTTTGTCAACTTACATCACTGGTATACAGTACACACTGTTTCTTCTTATAAACTGTATTTGTTGAGATATAATAGCATAGAGGATGGCTTTTAGCCGACACACACACACACACGTACACAAAGAAAAGTAAAATGTAGGGAGAAAAAAAAACCGAAAAATATTACAAGCCATTAAAGTAAAGACCTACATTCAACTGAATACGGTTTTCAGGTATCCATCCAAAAACTCTGCACGGAATGTTGTTCTTACATTAATGACATATCTCACATTTTATCCTCTGAAAGTGTACTTCTGAGATTGATGATTAGTTTTGACTCTGGCATTTGTACCTCTCAAATTTCCTTCATACAAATTTACACTGGAACACAATTAGATATCTTTACACGATGACATGATATGAATAGAAAGTTTACTTGACAAGCTGGACTATCTCGTCAAACTTTAACTCTTCGGTAAAACATCTCACAGCGCTTTTGCCTTTTATTGGTCCTGTTTACCTTTGGGAGCAGTGATTTACAAATTTTCAAGATACCACTTTTGATGCTTATGAGTAGGTCAGTTGGATAACAAAACAACCTACCAGAGAAAATATTTGCAATAAAGCCTAAAATATAAGGATATACCACTACTTTTTCTCATTAAGCCATAACTGTAGACGTTTTAGTCTGAAAACATTTTTTATCATAAGTATTGTTCACATTTTGTATATTTAACAATACTTAACATCGATTATACTGGTTCAAATTTTTACATTGGTTGTTTCTATCCGTAACTCACATTTTAGAACTATTTTGAAGAACTAATGCTGGGTTTCTGTTTCATCTGCAAATGGTAAATTATGCCTTTAATATTCTCTTTCACAGAACCTGGCTACGAAGGATGCTACAACATTAGCTCCCCAATTGCTAATGATGGCGTGACAGTACATACACCTGAGGCCTGTGTCTCTTATTGCAAGTCGACGAGTAATAGCGCTTCCATATTGGCAGTACACACGAGACCAAGCACTTGCTCATGCATTGAGGAATCCGATATGAATCTCAATAACTTCGATCGGCTCTGCCAGTCAGGGCTTGCCGAAAGTGAGAGAAACGGCCACAACTCACAGTGCTACAATTGCTCGAGATCTGCAGTTTACGATGGTAATCAGTGAAATTCTTCCGGGGACATTTTGTACGTTGTTTTTCACCAACGATCCATTTCGATATCTGACGTGTAGATGTAAAGCATTCCTTGAGCAACAACGTATGTTTAGTCATGGGTTATCGACAACCTACTGTAAATCAAAATGACAGATACAGTTTTTCACGCTCTGAAATGGTCATACAGTTCCAATATATGTTCATCCGTGCATTGTGTTTGTTTGTTTTTTCTTATTTGCTGTGATATAGCACCATTTCCGTTTCTTCCTGTACTTATCTTGATCAGACCATGGAATTATCGTTGTTGCTCCGTGATTTCAGGCTTTTTCAACAAATTGCATTGCAGTCACAATAGAGAAAAAAGACCCCCAAATCAATGGTCACGTTTTTCTCGTGGGTAGTTACGGGTTATTTGAAGCTTTACCCCATGCACGAATTACTTAACATAACCCATATAGTCATAGTTGACTATAAGATATCCTCAGTAAAGTCCAAATAGAATATTCAGTACTGCTGAGTGCTGAAACACTGATTGAGTTTTATTTTCTACAAAAGGAGGTATTGTTATCTGTTGATACTTTACCATGACTAGTCGTTTATTAGCAGTCGGAGATCCTTAATTCGAATCCCGCTAAGTGGTTTCGTCCTCGGCGATGTCAATCGCGACCCAAGTGTTGAAAATGGACACATGACAATCCTAGGGTAGTAATACTGGCATTGGCAACACTAAAGAGGCTATCCCGAACATAGTTGAACATTATATTATTTCCTTAAATATCAAGGATATCACAATATGAAAAAGCAACAACAAAGAATAACGAACAAATGAAAAATGCATCACTGACAGACCAAACAAGAATTTTAGGATAGATACTGTAGAAGTTTATTTCAGTTCGTGTCTTCACCCCAAAGTAAAACCTCACAACTATTAAAAGGAGTCTACTGGGATCTCAGAATTTCGAAGGTTAAATGTTTCGTTTCTGAGCCGTTCGTACTACCTTTCCAGTGACCAACGGGAGTTATGTGTCCTTGCTTTGAATACATATTTTTAAACATCACGCCAAGTCTACAACACTTCTGGCTTCTAACAATATACCTTACCTTTATAAAATCTGTTATCTAAAATTCAGTGTCAGCAGGTCAATGCCCGAATCCAGATGACGTCATAAATGGACGATGGGATGGCTCTGACGTCAGTTTTGGCTCTCTCCTGAAGGCCGTCTGCCAGACGGGTTATGGACTGCGTGAGAACACGAGTTCCGTTCTACAGTGTCTGCCTGGGAAGGCATCAACTTATGAGCCTGCTTGGAACGGCACATCCCCAGTTTGTCACCCACTTAATATTTCGGGTAATTGTACCTGTACATGTATGCCTTCTTTCTTTTTCCATTTAGTTGTTGTTGTTGTTATTGTTGAAAGCGAACAGTTCCTGGAAGTACACTGATTACTCACCCTAATTGCACACATAATTATGCTATGAAAGTTAACCTGTGTAACGTGAATGCTGTTAGCGCAGGATACCTGTTAAATGTACACGGTGTCGACAGTCCCTGACACAGAAATAGTTCCGGTTCATTAAGTTCTGTCTTCAGCATCTACATTTTGTACATTGACAGTTATATCAATCAGTGATGTCAATAATGACATTTCTTACCATCCGGCTGTAAATGCTTCATCTTTGCAGATCATTTCTTTTCAACGTCAAGTTCGGCAACACATACTGT
The DNA here is from genome assembly GCA_033980235.1 of Diadema setosum. Taxonomy (NCBI): domain Eukaryota; kingdom Metazoa; phylum Echinodermata; class Echinoidea; order Diadematoida; family Diadematidae; genus Diadema; species Diadema setosum. The sequence continues at coordinate 6,913,434 of CM067080.1, forward strand.
GACGTATGCCTCGACGGTCCCAACGTTCGACAATCCCATAACTCCAGATCAGACACCACAAGGTATCCACTTGATCTTAGCTGATGTTAACTGATATTTCATTTGTTCATGATATGGGGCTTTATTGTCAGTGTATATTGACTTATAAATTCTGTGCTGACATTTCGTGAAGGTATAATGTCCTCAATAGCAACCCTAATCCTCCGGCTGTGAATGGTTCATCTTTGCAGCTCAGATCCCGTCGACATCAAGTCCGGCAACAGTGGAATACGCCTCGAAAGTGCCAACATTCGGCCAGCTAGAAACTCCAGAGCCCTGTTGCATAAAGCCTTAATCAGAGTTTTTTTCATGGTTAAATCCAGAAACTCTGGTTAAATTTTTTAACCAGAGTTTTTCTATTGCATAAAGCTTAACCAAAGTTTTTTCTCAGGTTAATGTTCAAGAAACTCAGGTTATTTAACCTTAGCTCTCTGACCAAAGGTTAAATCTAAATTTCTCTGGTTAGCCCCACTTATTAGAGCTACCAAGGCTGCCATTCTGGAAACAATTTAGCTGGGAATTGGACTAGGTTAGGAGAACTACCGCGCACTGTTTGTTCATTCATTTCTGGGAAGATTTCGGTGCAGGAGTCGGAAACGCACTGCCAGTAGAACAGCTAGTAGACTCTCTAACGTGTTAGGCCTAACAGTTAGATCTAGAAACTAGTTCTCTAATTATAAATTAGCTCTATCTATAGTATCACTTTATGAATGTACTAATCGATCTAACGTTAGATCCAGCTAACAGTTAGGTTCGTTAGTTAGAATCTACTCTGAATTAGACACTTTTATTATTTAGACGTAGGCCTATAGAACTAACAGTTAGATCTAACGTTAGAGTCTAGAACAATCTAGTTCTGAATTCTAGAAGGTCTGACTTTAGTTAGAGCCTTAGATACGTGAATGAAGGTAGCACCAAAGAGGTAGATTCAATAGTATTAGAGGCAGACCTACTGCAAGTAGCAAGCTGTAACATAGACTAGCAATAGTGTAGACTACAAACTGCGACCAGCCCGAACGAAGCTAACGTTACAGTATATCTGTGTGAAGGAGCGCCCCGGGGTTAGATGTAGCCGTAACAGTTGAGTTTAGATATCTACAAACTTACATGTACTGTGCCTGTAGATGTGTAGGGAGTTTGCACTTTCGTATCCATGTCGATAGCTCAGCTTCCATAATGTCGTATTGCACCAGAATCACAGATAAATCCCTATAACTCATAACTTATTTCCGAAAACAGATTGGCTATCGGGAAGCTTGTAGCAGGCTCGCTAGCGGACCGGATACCGCTGCTAAAACCGCTCGTACTAACTGTTAGTGTTACATGTTTGTGTGGCAGCGACAGCATGCAGCGCGATACTGTCATGTACTACAGTACATTGTACATTATTTAAGACAGCGCGTAGCGGTGATCGCTAGCTGCGCGCGGAGCGTAAAACTGAGAAGATCACTAGCACTTGCACATTTTATCCTCGTCCAAGTTTATTTGAATAAAAGAAAGCCGAAATACCGTAACCTTAGTTCTTTTAACCAGAGAAATTGACTAACCATGAAACTCAGGTAGGCACCCGCCTCTAACCCGAGTTTTTCTCAGGTTATTTATGCAACAGGGCCCAGGCCAATCACCCCAAGGTATCAACTAGATTTTGCAGAATAAGTAACAGTCATTCATTCATTCATTCATTCATTCATTCATTCATTCATTCATCGATCTTTATTGGTCTATGTCAGACATAGAAATTTGTTTTTTTGTTGTTGTTGATATTACATTGTATCAAAATAACCATGACAATTATACAAGCACATCTCGCATCACAGCACTTTATTACATATGTCTATGACAGGCACAATGAATGCAAACAACACCCTACAGATCTATTTCACAATTATACATACATAATACATACAATGTATCAGTTCGTTATAACCCCATATAACCCAAGCAACTTTACCCTTCCCAGCTTTCAAATGTTAATATCATGCATTTGTTCATGTTATCAAGCTTTATCTTCTATGTTACTACCACCTAAATCTATGGCAACCCTAATCCTGCGACTGTGATCTGTTCATCTTTCTAGCTCAGATCTCGTCCACATCAAATTCGGCAACTTGGGAGTACTCTTCAAAAGTGCCAGTATTCGGTAACCCCATAACTCCCAGCCCGTCACCACAAGGTATCTAACTCGATCTTTGATGTTAACTGGTATCGTATTTGTTCATGCTATCAGGCTTTATTGTCAGTATAATTATGTGACCCTGCATCACAAAACCAACAAAGGGTCGCCAGACATGGATTTATGGTGAAGAGCAGACTCTGAAAGAACAGACTTTAAGCTTTAAAATGATGTATAACTCAGTTCAAATGAACTTTCCTAACCTATCCTAATATCGTAAAGAAAGCACACACACTGGAAAGTGTGAACTGAGAAAAGAGGCTCTGAAGTACAGGGACTATTCAAGTGCTTAATCGCTAGCTGTGCGATGAATTGAACAGAAAACATGATGTAAAGCACTGGAGCAACAACAGTGAAGAGATATCAGATAAAGCTGAAATAAAGAAGCACAGTATGTAGATAATTAATGTCAACTTTCAAAGCAGTAGCACCATCCTTTTTTAAACTTATTACAGTTGAAAGTGAAGAGTATGGATAGGATTTTTAAGAAATGAAAAGGGACTCTATTAGACATGCCCAATCACACTATTCTACCAAAAAGTGATCGATAAAACTGCTAAAAACACAATTTCCTGTTCGTTTTATGATCCCAAACTTTGCTCTTTCAGAAAATATGAAACACTAAAGATTGGCTGTGTTGACCCATTTCACCAGTTTCAGTCCTCACACAAAATTAGTGAGTGCGGTTTTTTGTTCGTTTTGTGATTCACGTTCATAATCTGAATATATATATATATATATATATATAATATGTATAAATATACAGTGCGATGATGCTGATACTCGTACCGTACGCCTGTGTCATCTTAGGATGAATTATAGTCGAGACAATGTAATGATGACAAAAGATGTTGCAGGATACCGGCTGGTGGAAGCTTTCGGTCTTCTTCAGCTTTATTGTCTGTTTATACGAAATGAAGTAGATGTTTTGAGCATGGCAGATCATATGGAGTAATGAACATAATACATTGAATACAATTTCAGCATGAGTTAACATCTTCAGAGCATACTTGGCAACATATTTGGCAATTGCAAAACATCCAACCATGTTTAACTGCAAATAGATATATAATAATGGGTAATTTTACTATCATTGACTTGTTTGTTTCATTGTTTGTTTGGTGATGTCAAAAATGTGTATGTCATTTGACTTATGAAAAAGCACGACGTTTTTGTTCTGATCAATAAAATCGAGAAATACAAAAAAATAATGGGTATACGTTACATACAGACATATCATACAATAAAATATATGAAATACATATCATAACTAAACTTAATAATGTAGTTACCTGCTGAGCAGACGTGTGTGTGTTTCTTGGGTTGTCTTGTGGCTGTCTGTGTGTGGCGGGATGAGAGTGATCATGTGATATACTGGGAGGGAGGGTGTGTGTGTGCGGTGGTGCATATGATTGTCTCATCTCGCCACAGGTCGAAAGCTTTCACCAGCCGGCATCCTGCAACATCTTTTGTCATCATTACATTGTCTCGATTATATACATTGACCTATAAATTCTATGTACTCGCATTTCGTGAAGGTATAATGTCCTCAATAGCAACTCTATAATCCTCCGTCTGTGAATGGTTCATCTTTGCAGCTCAGATCTTGTCGACATCAAGTTCGGCAACAGTGGAGTATATCTCAACAGTGCCAACATTCGGCAATCACATATCTCCAGGCTCATCACCACAAGGTATATTACTCCATTTTGGAGAATAACCGATATCTGATTTGTTCATATTTTAGCTTCAGTGTCACTTCCATCTAAATCCGTATTAATATGTTCTGCTGTCTTCAATAGCAACCCTAATCCTGCAGCTGTGAATGTTTCATCTTTCTAGCTCGGATCTCGTCGACATCAGGTCCGGCAACAGTGGAGTACGTCTCAACGGTGGGAACTTTCGGCAATCCCATAACTCCAGGCCGGTTGCCACAAGGTATACACTTGTTCCTGGAGCACGCCTGATATTTCATAAAATATTCATGGTATTGTTAGCCTACCTAAATATCTTTATCTTTATCTTTGGTAATCTAATTTAGAATACATTGTCGACTTTAATGGACGTATGATTTATCGAATGAGTGCTTTAATACCAATTTCTGCAGTGTTTCGAAAATTGAACGATTAAAAGGTTGCAATAACAGAGAAAGAGAGTAAAAAAGGAGCATTAGAGAAAATATGTGGTGTTGTGTTGTTATGTAAGGATCTCGGGGAAGGGCGAGTGAATATTGGGAGAGGCGATTCAAAAAGAGTTTCTGAAGGACACATTTTGGGTGTGTTATTCCTGCATTGATCTCGACCAGTAATGCTTGCTGTTCCGATTTAGTTGGTACGATTAAAGGTGAAAAAAAGATGGTAAGTTGGAGGAGACGTTTGTGAGTAGGTCCTCTACACCCTATAAGATGTTTCTGTCTGAATGTATGTGTATTTGAGGGTATTGCTTTTGTGTTTTAATATACTGCGAGCCATGTTTAGCGTTGTAGATGATTAAAGGGGAAGGCTAGTAACTGATCAGTGGGAATCAGTGCAATGCTGGGAGATGATTGTTCCAATCCTTATGAGATTCATTCAAGAGTTCATTGTATATCTATTGTTGTGTGAAAATGATTTGCTTCAGAACGGTCTCATATTCAAGTAATGTGCAGATTAATGCTCCGTCACTGACCAGGGACGCCAACCAGGAAGCATTAAACTGCACATTACTTGAATATGAGACCATTCTGAAGCAAATCATTTTCACACAACAATAGATATACAATGAACTCTTGAATGAATCACATAAGGATTGGAACAATCATCTCCCAGCATTTCCACTGATTCCCACTGATCAGTTACTAGCCTTCCCCTTTAAAGAAACTATGATATCGAAATTAAAAAAAAAAGAAAGAGAGGATAATCATAAGCTAACTATAGCCTCAGAGTTAAAGTCTCGACGTCATTGACATATCAGAAAACCTAAACAAACGTGTTCTACATTAAATCGCTTCAGCTTGAAGTGATAAGTTGCTTATTCCTAATAATGAAAATTTAATGAAGACAAGGTGCCATTCCCCCACCCCCAGATATTCTGAATTCGGAAACAGATAGTATATGCCATGATACCCTTTTCAAGAATTGGTTGACGTCATCACCTATATATACTAGTGTCTCTCATACAGTCATTGTAAGTAACTCTTGAAGAAGGGACTACACAGACATACACATTTGCATCCCACTTGCATACACACACATACCCACGCATACACACACACATACCCGCACAAACACACACATACACTTTTATACACACATACACGTATACATATACACACATGCGCTCATATACACTCGTTACTCAAATTCAATTGCTCTTTTTCTAATAGCGAATACACTACTTCATTTCATATAGGGCCTTCACTGGATGTTCTCCACATTATTCTCATAGCCGTCTTATCATTGAGTTTCTTCGTCGTACTAGTTTGTGGTTTGCGTCGGGCGTTCGTACTGCGGCATGATGTAACTCGACGAAGTGATATGGTAAGACTCCCCTCCTCCTTTTCTTTTTTCTTCCTTTTAAACCATGCTCATGAAATGGATATGAGAAATAAGAACAGTAAACCAGATTTCCCTAGTTTCAATACATCAAGTGGAGATGAATGATACAATGATATATTGTATTCCCTAGTGGAGACAACACATACAGTATCCCACACCGTGAACACAATGTAAAATACAGAGTGAACTCATTGTGAACACAGTGTGAAATTTCACCACACTGTTAAATTTAACTGTGTGAACACTTTGTGAACAATCAATTCAGAGTATGAAATAGAACATTACAATTTGAGAACCCTGTGATAAACTGTACAACAGTGTGAAATAATCTTCACAGCGTTTTAACATCGTCGACTACGTGAACACAATGTGACCACACTGTGGACACTGCATAAGGGTTTGTAAAGCAATAAATGAAAACACAACTATCCACTTCTGGAATATAAAAATTTACTTCCGAGAGAAGACAACATTCAACTTGATACCATAACAATGTCCTGCAGGCAGACCCCATTACGTACATGACGAGATTGAAAAGGCAGTGTGGACTCGAAAACAATGATGAGGGCCGCTGCCGCTCTCATTACCTGGACAACCAGGCCGCCGCAAGCGACAATGACGAAGCAAAGTATTACTGCATCAAAGGTGACTTCTCGTGTGAGGCCGACAGTAGCGTGTTCACCGCAGAAACCCCGCGTCATAATGATGAGGTATCCCGTCTACGCGTACCAAGTCTCCATCACTCAAGTGTGCAATCGTGCGGCGACGAAGATGCATATGCAAGCGTCCCTGACTTCATGTTTAGCAACATGTACAGATGCGAGAGTGAATGAACCAATATTACGTCATATACAGTAACATTTTGGTCACAACACAATAGTAGATCACAAATCAAAGAGAAAGTTATTGACTTTCGTGTATGATGATGAATGATTGTTGTGACATTGCGTCACGCGACAAGAAAATGTTGCGAGATAAGATTTTGTAGTGAAGCAGGGGCCTAAGTTATCTAAAAGAGTTGATGAGCAAACAAACGAATAAATATTCCTTGCCCTGTATGTATACGCCCATATTAGGTGACTTTAACTGTCTCCCAGTAACTACTGCTTCATAAGCTACTTCTTTTGCATCGAACGCTAAACACACTCATTAATGTTTCTTGTTATTCACACGTCACATACTTACATCTTATTCACTATTCGAAGTAGAAGAGTTAGTTTCTGTTGTGTGACAATTCACTATTGGATGATCCAACAACACAATAACACCGATACTCTTCCTCTTCCTCTTCCTATTCCTATTTCCAGCTAACTGAATCAGACTGCATCTCATTGTTGTACATTGTGTGTCCGGTCTTTAATACACTGCTAATTACTGTAAGTGTATTGGCATGCCCATGCACTAAAGTGTTCAAACTTGCGTGAGATTGTTGCTTGTGTATGTTGCTTTTTTTTTTGTTTGTTTTACTTGCTTGTATTGCTCATCGACAAGGCTGGTAAGACAAAATGTTGTATCGGAAGAAATATGGCTACTATTATGCCAGTGCCTTTACTGGGAAAACACCGAAGTGATGAAAGTCCAATTTCCATTGTTTTCCCCATTGCACGCCATTGATGCATTAAGTACTTACCACAACGAAACAGATCATTGTGTACTTGTACCTCAAGAGGCATTTTTTATGTGTTATTCTATGTGGGCAATCTATAACCATCATATCGAGGACGCGATGCAACTTGATACGTAGAGACATTAGTGTTTCGATGAGTTGGACACTGCTTTCAAGCAAGGAGAGAGCTGCGTGCAAACTTGTCGATTCTTTAATTTCATTTTTTGAAGTTGATCATTTTACATTATTCTGACAGCACAATTACAACCTGCGAAGAGTAATTGCAGCTGATTTGCAACTATAAGTAAGTAGCCTCAAACGTTCAGTATGAGAATATTTAAAGTGCCTGTTAACTGTATTTGATTTCAATATTTCTAAACGCTCATCTGTTTCTAAGCGCAAGATTGTCTTACTTTTCCAATATGAATATGGCATACTCTATAGTGATTTAAATTAATTCTTTATCATAAAACATTATTTAAAGTTCAGTCTGTTTACATTGAATTGTATGTTACAAATGATATCTGTTTGGAAACTTAATACATGAAAGTTAAAGATGTCTTGTATATTATATAACAAATAGGTCAAGTATGGTAATAAATGCGTTGTGATTGATTAGATTGCATCACGATATTCTTTTATATTTGTTCCATGTTCGGAATTTCGTACAAGTGTTATATTCCATTTGAGTAAAAAAAAAAGGAATACGATTAACACAACAGTCAATTAGAAATTGCACAAAGTTAAAAGGACATAATTATAAATGAACCTAGGAAAAGCTTATATGATGTAGTTATGTACGTTTAGTAGAATATGTCAATGGAGAAAAATGACGAAACACGCAAGAATAGAATATGTTGAGAATATGATAAAGTACTCAGAGAGATTTCAGGTAATCACGCGCAAAATAATTAAACACAGGATTTTAAAATATTGGCTTTAAGACTTTGCTCAGAGGAACCTAGAGAATTTGATTGCAACTAAACAGAATCTAACTCATTCCAGAAAGAAAGGTCGGTAGAAGTAGTTGTCTCAAGGGCTATTTTAACACTGTACGAACGGGGGGGGGGGTGATATTGTATTTAGTTTTTATTTATTCCGTTTTATTTTCACAGGGTAGCCCTTTCAGTTCAAAGTTCAAATTTATTTTCATTTCCATCAAATGAATAGAGGAAACGACATACAATGTATAAGCAGAACATATTTGTAACAATTACTAAAATGTAAATTATCAGAATACATGTGATGTGTACTGTTTTTTTTTTTTTAACAAACATTGATTGGGGAAAATATTATACCAGGAAAATCACCAATATTCAACTTAAACATAAAGATTCCAACGTGTTTCAAATATAAATCAGAAATTTTAAGAAATTTACAAGGAACAAACAGTTTATTTTTATGATTAAAAAAAAATGTGCACGACTTATAATCCGAACGTTTTTTTTTCTGAATCAAAAATAACGAATCGATTTTAGTCTTTGAGCAGTTCCACAAAGACAATATTTAGTAATTCAGTAAGGTAATAATAGAGTTGGAGTTGAATAGGGAGAATGCAATAAATAGAAAGCAATATGTGTACTATGAATCTGTTAACTCTGAAGTATTACCTATACAATGTGGAGTCCCACAAGGATCCATATTGGGACCGTTATTATTTCTAGTGTATGTAAATGGTATTTCAAACTCATCTTAGTCACTGCAATATATTATGTTTGCTGATGACACCAATGTATTTTGTTCCAATTCTGATTTTCATTCGCTCCTAAGAACTCTTAACACTGAATTACCGAAATTATCTATGTGGTTTAAGAGTAATAGATTATCCCTTAATCTGAAAAAGACAAATTTTATGTATTTCTATAACAAGAAGCACAACATTGAAATGCAACATTTAAATATTATGGTGGATGGTGTATTATTGGAACAAAGAGAGAGTATTAAATTCCTCGGAATATATATAAATGAAAATATGAAATGGAATGTTCATGTACAATATATCTCTGATAAAGTATCTCGTAATGTTGGTATACTTCAAAAGTTAAAGTTTTATGTCCCTCAGAATATCTTATTTATGTTATATAATTCATTGATATTATCGCACATTTCTTATTGCAACATTGTATGGGCAACATCAAAAAGCCACATTGATAGTATATTACTTTTGCAAAAGAAAGCAATACGTATATGCACCAAGTTAGGTTATCGAGACCATTCAGATCCTTTATTCGCAGAATTAAGAACACTTAAGGTAAATGACATTAATTTTTTGCAAAACTCACTCTTTATGTTTCGCTTAAAATAATGGTCAGTTGCCATCTTCTTTTTACTCATTATTTCAATTAGATAAGGAACTACATTCTTATCCAACAAGACAATCTGATAAGTTTCACTTGTATAATCCCAAAACAGTGATGGCTCTGAAATCTGTCAGACACACCGGACCCGATGTTTGGAATTCTCTTCCTTCTGAAATTCGAAGTTTAAAGTCCACGTATTCTTTTAGGAAGGCTGTAAAAACGATGTTGTTATCTGAATATCAGTAATTCCATTGTCATTTTTATATACACGAAATTCTTTTTTACAAATATCGACACAATTAGTCTATTATGTAATAATGATTATGTAACCGACCATGACCTGTATCAACTGTCCACCTGTACCTCGTTGAAGAAATATTTTGTCATGTCTTGCTAATCAGTGATACAGGTGATTTTATTTTGTATAAACCTTTAGTGAAAGCAGACAAACCTCTCCCTTCCCTTTCTCCTTTCAACTATCCTATCTCTATGCAAGTCATCCCTCCCTCCTATTCTCCTTCCGATGTACATTATAATATTATGTTATGCTACGGGGGCTGCACGCAAATCAAGCTACGCTTATGCTGTAGCCCCTCTGTATTATTCATTGCAGTATGTTTTGTTGTACTTTTGCTGTGCATTGTACACAAGCAATGAACAAGAAAATACTTATATATATTATATTTATGTTTGTACATGAATGTGTATATGTAAAATGATGATACAGAAACCAATAAATCAAATCAAATCAAATCAAATCAAATCAATATTGGCTTTGGGGAGACATTTTTCAGTTTGTTAATAACTCCAACATTTTTACATAAACATTTGCATTGTACAAAACATCAACAACATCATTAACATTAACATGAACTGTCCATGAAAGATTGCTATCAAAATATAAAAACCTAAAGAATTTGTTGAATCTGTTTGATTTGACTGCAATCCATTCACTAATACTAAGCCTGGAAGAGACTTAATTGTGTTCATGACAACTTTATATATACAAGTCTTATTTATACTGATCGATAATTTATTCGCCTGAATCCACTCACATACAAATTGCAGTTCATTATTTTAAAAATCGAGCAATACATAAGGATCTGGGTGAGAATAAAAAACGACTTGTGTCATCTGCGAACAGAAGAAAACACAACAGAGAGGACGAGTTCCGAAAGTCATTGATCATTATAAAAGAAGACCTAATTCCAGGGAGCCCTGCGGAATGCCGCAGCAAATCGAGTTTATTTCATGGTCATGATTATTCACTGTTAGCAAGTTAGCAAATTAAGTTCTTCCAGTAAGATTTCTTCTGAAGCACTCCAAGGCCTTTCCAAGAACGCCGTAATGATTCAGTTTGTACAAAATAATTTTGTGAGATATTGTGTTAAATCTTTATGTGCCATGGTGAAAACCCCTCGTGTGCCACATTATTCTGAGACACCAACGTAGTCATGAGTTGAGAACACATATTTTTTTTTTAATCTAAACTTTATATAACTTTTGTAGATTTATATTAGATTATAGACGAAGTATCGATCGGTTTGGGCGGGTATGTGCGTTTGAGCGGAATATGCGAAGTTGGCACGTCATCGACCGAGTCGGACATGCGAACGTGGCACATAAAGAGAAAGGCCTTTGGGTAGTGTTTTGTTTTGTTTTGTTTTTTCCTGGAGCCCAAATTGATTATCAGCTAAAACATCACATTCATTTAAAAACTCAACTAAACGATTATAAACCACCTTCTCAAGTAATTAGACAAGGTCTGACGACAATAATGATATTGGTCGATAATTTCCTAACTCATCCTCTCTACCTTTCTTATAAATTGGTATAACTTCAGTGATTTTCATTTTAGTGGGCACAATATCAGTAAGCATTACAGTATAAGGATAAATTCAAAAATAAAATTTGAACTAATGTCGAAAGTATTTCGCTTACAATACTGTACATTTCATGAGAGGATTAGAAAACCTGCACTCTTCTTGAGGTTAAGGGAATTGACAATATCTAAGACCTATACTTCAAATTAAAAACAAAATGAAGATTAAGGATAGGAATTTAGTAAATATTAATGAAAGGGTCTGTGTACAGGTGAAATGTTGAGCGGTGAGATTCGGACCAATATTAACAAACAAAATTAAAAAAGAAATTAATTTAAATTTCCCCATCATCTGTTAAATCCTTACCTTTACAGACAATCTTATCGATAATATTTTATGACATGTTTATGAATAACATCATTTACGACACGCCAAATAGATTTTACATCTGACTTATGCTGTTCAAATATAGAACAACAGCATTTTCTTTTTCACTTTATGCAACAGGGATGTAACAGTGTTCTGATATTTGATGTACTTAAGATTTTTATTCAGACTGTATTGTGAGATTTATATCTGTAAAACAAAGTATCTTTTCCTGTTTATGGATCTAAGTAAGGCTTTTGTTGTCCAAGGTGAGTATGGAATTGTTTGATAATTTCCTCTTTGATTTCTCAAAGGAAAGTGTGAATGATATAAGGGTATAGCAAACTGTTCATAAATAATTACACACCTTTTGTTTATGTGATTCAAGTATAGCAGACATGGAAGAAGCAATAACGGGAAAATCATCTGGAATGTCTGTAACAACAATGCATTGATCAACATAATTGTGATTGTTTAAGAATACAATATCAATAGGTGTTTTGGAGATTCCAGATAATCTTGTTTGCTTGGTAATATATGGGGTAAAAGAGGGTGATATCATAGTATCATGAAAATCACGCGCTTTTGGCTTTCCGTAATCGAGTAAATCTAAATTAAAGTCACTCATTATATAATTGTGTTTGTTGTGGAAATAGGGCGAATCATATATCATAAATTATAAAAAAAAAATAATTTCTAGAGTTGACATGAAATCACCTTCTTACATACTTATATCGAAAAAAAAAACTTTCAATAGAATCATACATGTACATATATGTAGGGGGGGGGGGGGCGAATGGGCGGATGAGAGAGAAATGGAGAAGGCGAGATGATGTGAAGACGGTGTGTGTGTATGTGTGTCTATGATGGAGATGGTTATACGGCACGCGGGTTCGAGTGGGAGGTCGTGCAGTCAATAAAGACAAACACTCGACAGGAGTCCTGTGAACAGCAAGCAGAGAGGTCTCTTTTATTAACTCATAATATAGTCACAACACAATTACAGCTCCTAAAATGTACTTTAGGAGAACCCTTGAAAGACTATAAGTGCACATCATCAAGTCCGCACATGTTTAACACCAAAACAACTCATTCATTATAACGCACAGATACCAAGTGAGTTATTGTCTCTATAACTATATAAATCCAGTGGAGTATCAATAATAGTATCATAACTAGTGAAAGCATCTGCCATATAATCAGCTGTATGTCACATAACTCTCTCTCTCTCTGTATTATTTCACTTATCATGGCTGTTAAAAACCATTTATAATACATTAAACAGACTGTAAATGGCTGGGTACAAAGTATTGTGGAACCATTTGATACAATGTAAATGTGTTGTAACAATATCTGCTTTTTGAGACTTGTTGCAACACTGTGATGTCTATTCACATAAAGGGCTCACTCTATGGAATAAAATCATATTCTCCACACTTCATGATAACCAGCCAGTGTCATGTCCACTCTCTTAGTATAATGTCAGACCCCATATAGTAAGATTTAAAAGGCTTTTTACAGGTGGGACTACCAGTCCTTGCACATACATATACAATACATATCTTAATCATCATTATTTGTGAAAGGAATAATACCTGTTTTGTTTTAGAGTCCAGCAAAGATCTGCTATTTTGCTTGGATAATAAAAACAAATGAGACAGCAGTTATCTCTTCACTGATTTGAATTGCTGAACAGTTTACCAGAGCCTGAATGCATCCTATTATTAACACTTGCACATAACCCTTCTATAAGATCACCTTTGCTCTTAGATAAAAGTCACGCGATATCATATGGATAAATCATCTCTTCCACCAACCATTCCTAACATCTACAGATCACTTCGTCACAGTCAAATCACCTATTCCTACTCAAAACAACAATCACACATCTGATCCATATAGATCCCACTACATCAAATCTGGAATGTCAGCCAGATAAGATGGGGGTATAATAATGCTGAAAAATTACATTATACCCAACTACTGCGGATCTTACAACTTTAGATCACAGGGTACACCAACTATGAAAAACAAATGCAAATCTACACAATGTCTCAGCATAACAAACCTTAAATGATGGTAACGGCAGTGCAATACACCTGTATTCTTAACTCCACCATTGTGTGTATCAAAACTATTATGATCGATACTCAGGTAGCTTCTTAATCTCTTGCTAGACGACACACAAGATACCCTAGTCCCTCCTATCAATACAGAATCTTACTCTACTAGGGGAAGCAAAAGGAATAATTATTCCCTCTTACAACCTCAGTGGTATTACATCATAAACCCACAACACTGTACCTACACTGTACATCTCTGACTCTATCTCTAAACTCTTCCACCTTAAATGCATTACTACACAGCACCATGTAATACCAGAGTACACAGATCACGCTAAACGCCCTATACTGTTACACAGCGCTACATAATACACTGTTCAATACCGTAATTGGTCACGTACACAAACCTACGCAGGCCTGCAGCCCTTGCATTGTACTTCTGCACTACGAATACATTGTGCGCACAAGACTACGGCAACCGCAATTAACTACATACGCCCGTACACACAACATACGTCCGTAGACCGACTTAACACAGGTACGTACATACACAAGTTACCGTGCATTCAGTGCCACTGGACAAAACCACCATCAACCAAGACAAATAGAATGGCTTCATGTAAATTCTGACAAACACTCTCACTCCATATAATATGCCTGTTTGGCCCTTAAAACTCTTCATATCAATTACCAATAATGATAATACAGCACCGTAACATCTAAGCACTGAAATTCTTGTACAATTTGCGACGTTCTCATTTTCATCAACTCACCTGTGAACAGCAAGCAGAGAGCGTATCCGGGCACTTACCCCCTGGGCAACCACCCTCCGGATAACTACCACCCGGATAATTACCCACCAGGTCTATTCCCCCTTAGGGCAACTACCCCCCGGACAACTACCCTCCTAGGGCAATCACCCTCCAGGGCCATTACCCCCTAGGACAACTAGGACAACACTAGAAAATATATCATTACTCAACGATGATTTAATCACGGAAACGTGGGATGATGTATTAATTTCTGCAGACCAAAACATTGCTTATGACACCTTTTGGAATATATTCCTTTCTTATTTTAACAAACATATCCCCACAGTTGCAAAGAAAAACAATAAAAAAATCAAAAATCCATGTATAACAAAGGGAATTTTTCGTTCCATTAAGAAAAGAAATGTTTTATATAAAAACAGTTAACGGCATCCTGATAATGATAATGTTAATCGATATAAATTATACAGAAATAAACTTACACAGATTATCAGGCTTTCCCGCAGAATGTATTATACGGAAGCTTTTGAAAATGCTACTGGAAATATGTCAGCCACTTGGAAGGTTATTAACGACGTCATCGGTAAGCAAAAGAAGGTGTCAACATCTCAAATTACGAATAATGGACAAACGTTTTGTGATCCTAAAGATGTAGCATGTTGTTTTAATGAGTACTTTGTTAATGTAGGTCCTAGTCAAGCTTCTAAGATTGATCATACACAGACAGATTTCTCGCAGTACTTGGGCACGTCAAACGATAATTCATTATTTTTCAAACCAACAGATTTTAATGAGATCCTTGATATTGTGCATTCTATAAAATCTAGTCATACATGTGGTCCTGATGAAATGAGCACGTCTTTTTTTAAAACAGATTGTTGGGAGTATATTGACACCTTTAGTACATATCTGTAATTTGTCGTTATCAACTGGTGTATTTCCGAACGCATGTAAAATTGCAAAAGTTATTCCAATATACAAAAAAGATGACTCTTCTTTTGTCTCGAATTACCGACCTATCTCTATTCTTCCTAGTCTTTCTAAAGTCATAGAAAGACTTGTTTATAACAGACTGTATGATTTTTTATTACAAAATGATATACTGAACCAAGACCAATATGGTTTCAGGAAATTTCACTCTACTGATATGGCACTAGCCCAGTTGTATGACAGAGTGTCGACTGCCTTAGCTGAACAAAAACATGTCATTGGTGTGTTCATGGACCTAAGCAAGGCATTCGACACTCTTGACCACACTATCCTTTTACGCAAACTATATTGTTATGGAGTTCGTGGCATTCCACTGGAATGGTTTGAAGATTATTTATCAAACAGACAGCAATACGTATACTATGAATCGGTAAACTCTGAAGTTTTACCCATACATTGTGGCGTCCCACAAGGATCCATATTGGGACCATTACTGTTTCTAGTGTATATAAATGATATTACAAATTCCTCTAAGTTACTGCAATATATCCTGTTCGCCGATGACACCAATGTATTTTGTTCCAATTCTGATTTTCAGTCGCTTTTAAGAACTCTTAATACTGAATTGCCGAAATTATCTACATGGTTCAAGAGCAATAGCTCACTCAACTTAAAAAAGACAAATCTTATTTATTTTCATAATAAGAAGCATAAAAATGAAATGCGCCAATTGAATATAATGGTGGATGGTATATTATTGGAGCAAAAAGAAAGTGTCAAATTCCTTGGAATATATATCAGTGAAAATATGAAATGGAATGCTCATGTGCAATACATCTCAGATAAAGTGTCTCGTAACGTTGGTATACTCTGTAAGCTTAAGTATTATATCCCAAAGAATATTCTATTTATGCTTTATAATTCGTTGATATTGTCGAATATCTCATATTGTAACATTGTTTGGGCAACTGCGGAAAGTCACATTAACAGTATATTGCTCCTACAAAAGAAAGCTGTACGTATATGTACCTATTCAGGTCATTGGGACCATTCAGATCCTTTGTTTGTAGAATTAAAAACACTAAAGGTAAATGATATTAATTTTTTGCAAAATTCACTTTTTATGTTTCGTCTGTATAACGGTCAGTTGCCATCTTCTTTCTTCTCATTATTTCAGCTAAACAAGGATATACATTCTTATCCCACAAGGCAATCTGATAAATTTCATCTACAAAATCCTAAAACCGTGATGGCTCTGAAATCCATCAGACACACTGGACCTGATATTTGGAACTCTCTTCCTTCAGAAATTCGAATTTTAAAGTCTATGTATTCTTTCAAGAAAGCTGTAAAGACAATCCTGCTCTCTGGATATCAGTGATCTTATAATGTCAGTGCAATTGTATTGTATGTGAAATTCCCTCGTTGAATTATCGCCGTTCAGAATTTATTGCGTAATGTTATGTAACCGACCATGACCTGTAACCAGTGGTAACTGTTCACCTGTACCTCGGTGAGAAAATACTTTGCCATGCTTTACTATTCAGCGATCCAGGTGATCTCACTTTGTGTATTAGCGAAAGCAGACAGACCTCTCCTCTCTCCTTTCTCCTATCCTATCTCTATGCAAGTCATCCCTCCCCTTATTTTCCTATATGTTATGTATTATGTACGAGGGCTGCATGCAAATCAAGCAGTGCTTAAGCTGTAGCCCTTCTGCGTTATTCATTGCATCACTGATAATTATGTTCTGTTGTACATTGTAAAGGCAATGAAGAAACTGTATTGCTGTACATTCTAGAGGTAATGAAGAAACTTACCTTGTTGGCAATTAATGTTTATGTATATCCATTTGTATGTATGGTACCATCAATGTATATGATATATGTGTATCTGCATGAGCAATGATGTAGTGCAGGAACCAATAAAATCAAATCAAATCAAAATCAAACTACCACCCGGTCATCTACCCTCCTAGGGCAACTACCCCCAATGGCAATTACCCCTAGGACATCTACCCCCCCCCCCCCAGATAATTACCCCCTTGGTAACTACCCCCTGGATGACTACCCCCCGGATAACTACCCCCCAGATAACTACCACCCGGATAGCTACCCCCTGGATAACTACCCCCCGGATAACTACCCCCTGGGTAACTACCCCCCGGATAACTACCCCCTGGATAACTACCACCCGGATAACAACTCCCCTGATAACTACCCTCCGGATAGCTACCCCCCGGATAACTACCCCCGGATAATTACCACCCGAATAATTACTCCCCGGATAACTACCCCCAGGATAACTACCACCCGGATTACTACCCCCCCCCCCCCCCTTAACCATACCCCGAACCCCCCCCCCCCCGCCCCCGAAAGTTACCACCCGTTGTAATTTTTCCATAAGTTCATAACACCATATCAGAAGATGCACCTTTCTCTTACACTGTCATCATTTACTCTTTTGGCTTGTCATTTTCTACCGTTATAACACATTAGACGATAAACATAAGAAAAGGAGAGTTGATTGCACTGCAATTCATATTCCCTTAACATTAGCGAGGGACCCTTCGATTAAAGCCATAATATCTGATAGGATCCGGGCACGGTTTTATAAAAGTTATCAGTCCTGATAAGCTGTCAGTTCCACACAATTACCAATCGTTGTAGGTCGATCAAAGCAGGTCCATGGTAACAAGTCAGTGACTCGAGCTTATCAATCAAGCAGAACCCATGGTTTTATTGAAATTATTAGAGACTAACAAGATGTCATAACTGGCAACTTTTATCAAACGGTGCCCTAATCTGGCATAAGAGTAAAATTACAGCTTGTTTTATATACAAGTAGAATTGTGCTAGTTTTCAAATTAAATGTTCTCGACACTGAAACCAAGTTCAAATATAAGTTAGTCTGATTAGAAAGAGTAAAATATTACGAGTTTAACGGTATTTCTTTTTTTTTTTTTTTTTTTTTTTTTTTTTACAAAACACCCCTTTTGTTAACGAAGTCTTTTGTCCTGCACCCTCTTTTTGAATAGATCTATATAGAGTTGTAGTTGACAGAATCCTTTTTGCATTATAGGGCTGCTCTGTTTTATCCCGGCCATTTCAAGAGTATTTTTTTTTCACAAAAATTTGAAACCTTCTTGGAATAACATGCTCTTTAATATTTCGTAAGGGCTTTCTAATTATCTCACCCAAAAGATGTTTAAAACCTGAAGTTAGGTCTCGACTAAAACCAGACGATATGAAAAAATGTTGTTGTTTTTTTTTTCCAATTCAAATAGCAAACGTTGTTCGAAAATAAAAATGAGAGACGTAATTTTCTTGGGGAGAGTTACTGTAAGAGGGGTGATTGGTTGGAGCCTAATTTTAATAAGGAGTAATTGTCAAGGGAGGTAATGCTCCGCGGTGATCATACCAAGGAGGTGACAATCTCTTCCCACATCCTTGATATATAAGTACTAGTTGTTAATGGCCAATGATGCAGTAGGGCAATATTCTGAAATGAGCGTTAACGGTATAACAGTAAAATAGTTACAAAATTGATGAAACAATGCAAAGAAAGCAAATTAAGACAGAGACGAAGTACACATATAAAGATACAGTGAACTCCCGTTACAACGAACACGGTTATAACGAAATTTCGTTATAACGAAGCAAAACTTCTGGTCCCAAAATTATCGCCATTAAAGTCTATGGTACAAAATTCGCTTATAACGAAGACGGTTATAACAAAATTTTCGTTACCACGCAGTCTTTTCTGAGCGCCACTGACAAAGAAAAACAAAAGAAATGTGCTCCTTTACAACGAAATGCGGATCGCATTCGAAAATGCGTAGCGGAACAAGCATTTTTATAGCGTCTCTGCATGCATGAGCGAACGCTTCACATCATTGTATGTTCACTCCGTGTATCACGCACAGTTTCCGAGGGGAACTTGCGTTATTGTAATACAATAATCTGAATTCAGATAAGGTTTGTTTCATTGTTCCGAAGTCCTTTGATACAAAACACACAGATTTTGATACAACTAAATGTCCGTAATAGTTCGGAAATGAAATATTAAACACATTTTGGCGTTATTCCAAATGTTCGTTAATCCCATGATAAAATATGGTTCTTATTCTTATTCTTATACGGTTCGTTAGTCCGAAAATGATAGGAATTCAAAACGTTCGTTAATCGGAACATTACAAAAAGAATCGTTAATCCATGGTGGAAAAAGGTGAGTACACTAACAAAACTTAAGAATTGCAATCCTTATAATCGTCTTAAGATAAATAAATCTTCGAAATAACTAACCTGTCTATTTTTTTTTTTCATTAATAAACTTTCTTCGGAATAACGAACCTTATTTCATTTCGGATGAAAAAGCCTTCGGAACAACGAACTTTCTGAATAGTAAACCTTTCTCATTTTTTTTTTGATTTATAGTTAACCTTCAGAATGACGAACCTCATTTCATTTTCAGATTAACGAACCTTCGGAAAATGAACAATATATTATTTTAACTTAAATTATGAACTTTCGGAATAATGATTCTTTCGGAAATGCGAACCTTCAGATAAACAAACCATCGGAATCCCGGGAATGGCAAAACTTCGGAATAAGGAGCCTTCGGAGTAACGTAGTTAAGTAAAAAAAATAAATAAATAAAAAAATAACCTTTGGAATATCGAACTGTAACCAAATCCTACACCGTCATTTTCTACACAAGTCATGTGTGACAACACAAACAACTTTATGCTCTTTTTAAAATGTAATATTTAAACGAAATTAAAAAGGTACTCTCCCATTTCACATAGCTTTCCAGCGTATGACGAGGATTCATGAAACAGAAATTTATTTTTATGCGTGGTTTCCTTCTTTTCGTTATACATTGCATATTATTATAACGATATTTCGCTAAAACGAAAAACAAACAAACAAACAAACAACTGTCGGTCCTGGGCATTTCGTCCTAACGGGAGTGCACTGCACATGAACACACACGAGATAAATCCCTTGTAATGAGAGAAAGAGGAAAGGTGAGTAATGAATGACAGGAATAGACTACCTTCACGGTACATGGACAGAGAAAAGCGAGAGGGAAGAGGAAGATGATGGGTCTAACCAGGGCACGTGAGGCATGAGATATATAAAGCTCCTCAAAATAAAGAAGTGTTACATGGAGTTGTGGTAAACGATAGACGATTGTGGTAAAAAAAATGCTAAAAGTGAAGTGTAACATTTCTTCAAAATGTCTTTAGTTCAATGGTAAAGGCATTCAAACTTAAAACTTCTTTTATACTACTATCAAGAGAAATCCGAAATTTCGGAACAGTAAAAGAAAATACAGATTTAGCGAAAATAGTTTTGGTTAAAGGCATTGACATTTACTGGATTACCGGGTCGGATATGCAGGGACAGTTTCGTGTTTGATGAACATAGAGTCAAAATACAGAAGGGAGGAATTAAGCTTGTACATAAATCGTCCTAAATGCAAACGGTACATATCGTAAATCCTTAAGATGTTGTTTTCATAAGATGAAGTATCAGTATGGCATCTCCGTGATTCCTGGCAAATGATACAAAGAACTTCGTTTCCTGTAGTAATAATATTCTTTTTATTAAAAGTAAAAGTTGGGGGGGGGGGGGGCAATGACCCGAGAGGTAGTTATCCAGGGGGTAATTGATTGGTGCACTGTCCTAGGGGTAATTTTCCTTTTGATAGTTGTATAGGGGAGGGGGAGTTATAGGCCTACTTATCCGGGGTAATCATCCACGGGAAGTTATCGGAAGGGGTAGTTATCGGGTGGAAGTTATATGGGGTCTAGTTATCGGAGGAAGGGGTAGTTAACCTGGGGATAATTATACTGGTGGTAATCATCTGGGGGGTAGTTATCCGGAGGGTAATTATCCGGGAGGTAATAATCCGGGGGGTAGTTCTCCGGGGGGTAGTTATCCAGGGGGTAGTTATCCGAGGGGGTAGTTATCCAGGGGTAGTTATCCGAGGGGTAGTTATCCAGGGGGTAGTTTTCCTAAGGGGGAATAGCCCTGGGGGGTGATTGCCCTAGGAGGGTAGTTGTCCGGGGGGTAGTTGTCATAGGGGGTAATTACCCTGGAGGGTAATTGCCCTTGGAGGGTAGCTGTCCGGGGGGTAGTTGCCCTAGGGGGGAATTTTCCTGGGGGGTAATTATCCGGGTGGTAGTTATCCGGAGGGTGGTTTTCCAGGGGTACTGTTCCTAGAATCAGCAGAGAGGTGCCTGCCACATGGGGGCGCCCCTCTGTTGCTGATGATGTCTCTACATATTACGTAAATTAGTACATCCCCACATATAATTTGGGTCTAGGGCAATTACCCCCTGGGCAATTACCCCGGACCCTTCCCCTGGCCCTAACCCTAATCCTAATCCTGAACCTAACCCTCATCTTAACCTATACTCTCAACCCTAACCCTACCTAATCCTAACCCTAATCTTTGCTCTAATCTTACCACTAACCAGTATTTAGCCGGGGGGTAATTGCCCTTGGGGGGTAATTGCCCGGATACGTATAATTTAACTGGGTTAACATTTCGAATTTCAAATCATGGTCGTGATTGTGTGAAAATTTTGGTATATGGCATGGCCGTGCCCTATACAGTTAAATTCTGCACAGGGAATCCGGTTCACAGCATTCAGTATCAGGTTTTTGGTTTTCAGAGTGTTCCAGTATTGAAGATCTGACATTTGGTTCCTGGAGTTTATTTTCTGCTAAAGGTAAGAAACTTGGGCGTCTTATATCTACACGAAATCAGATGTAGTTGTAGTAGGGTCAAGACCTACGAAAAATGCATGTAAACCGAACGTTCTATTTATTATAACAATTAGTGCATGTTCTATTCTCGTTGATGAACAAGTACTGGACAATAGAGCTCCAAAAACTAGATAACTTGTTTGTGCAGTTCTACACCACATCGGCCAGCCGCATCGGTAAAACAAAACATACAATTTAGTATTAATCCAGTTTAGTGCATGACAGAGCAGGCACTAATTTAATGATAATGTATGCTGTTATTTAAGGTTATTAAGTTACTTACTAAAGGCAATAGATTCATACTACGTAGTGCATGCAAGTGCACTGAATTCCGTTTGCATTCCTTTCGGGTGAGAAATAAAGCAGTTTTGTCTCCATAAATGAAGCAGTTCTATCTCCTGAAATGAATGCTTTTGGGTTTTCTTGTTTTTATCCCCTCTACATCCAAGATTGTCATACTCCGTCTTGGCTATATCATTATAATTATATCATAGGGTAAGCCCTACTAACAGCATTATGCTGTTAGTAGGGCTTACCATATGAAATAATTTCGTACTAGTAATACTAGTAACAAATACCCTATTGTGTTTACTGAAGTTTGACAAAAACTACAACCATATTATTCACAGTTCTCTCCTCCTGACATACACACACACACACACACACACACACACACACACACACACATGTCTCCAAACAATAACAAGACACAGTCTCACGATTTGGTCACAGCATGACTGCTTTTGCATTATACTGAAAAGATGCTTAAGTTTCCATGCGTTGGAGGGAGATGAGTAAGATAATATTCAGACAGATAATATGCCAGGCAGAGTGAAAGAAAAAAAGAAGAAAAGATGAAATAAATTCTAACAATCAATAATCGCGAAGATAACGATTGATAATAATGGTTGAAGATGGCATTGAATACTATGATGATGCTTCAATTCATTCATTCATTAATTTTTTTTTTTATTTCCAACAGAAACATGTAAATATATGACAGAAATTGAATACATAGATTTCATCATAATATAAAATAAAGGATAAGTTTACAAAAAAAAGTAAGTATACGGAAATATTGGAAATGTTGAGGAATGCTAAAAAAGCTGGCATTTTAGGGTGCATTCCCCCCGCACATAATGCAATAAATCATAATTATGATCGATTGACTGATAATACATAAAAAGTGGATGAAATAAAGAAATCAAGACAAATAGACCTATAACTAACCTAACTAACCCAACCATTAAAGAATCAACACAATTTTACGATTTCTTAATATACAATATATTGATTTTCATAATGATATTTAGATAGATTCTTATAACTGTTCAAAATCTTTTTCTTCAGATTACTCTTAAAAGTAGGGGATACCTTTTACAGACCTCCCAAAATGCAGCAAAACATTAAATATGAACATCAGGGGACTTGTTTAGGCCACTGCTGAGAAATTTGAAAGTCAACAGTTATCTACAATTTGAGTAATGCACAAAACTCAACTAGTTCTGTGTGTCAGCCACACTTAAGCCTTTTTGTTGCAGTCTTCTGTATTTTTTAACCTATAAACACAAATCTAAAAGTATAAGAACTTATGTAATAACATATAGAGTGTGTGGCAAGAATGTATATAGAAATGTTTGTAAGTTTTGATGAACTTTCTTCACAAAATATACATGATGGACACACATGCAGTGCATGGGTCTGCAAAAGTAGCCTAGTAATGTACTGGAATTTACGGTGAGCCCCGAAAAAAATTCAGTTCAAAATCTAACGGTCAATAAAAATGTACTAAATGTTACCTTCCACTTTCAATACTTTATGGGAGTTTCTAAAATGATACTCTCTTCAACATACCACTGTATTTATACAACTCTTCATTTAAGGCCTGCAAATGGGATTCCCTACCTTTAAATGAACCTAAACTTGGGGATGCCTTTAAACTGTTACAGAGGTTTTTCCAATATTTAGGTCCAGGAAATGCTTGTATAGATTGTGTAAACATAGTCCTAGTTAGAGGCAGATGGGATTCATCAGAATTGACTCCTAAAAATATTCCTTTTACCCAAGTCTCGAATCACCGACCACGCAATGTTGTTACTGTTCCAACTGTTGATACAGTCCAGGAGGTTGCCCTTCCAATCATCAGAAGGTTGCCGGCTCCTGGAGGGTTAAAAATGCTATTTGCCTGATAGCTTGGTTTTACTCGAAGGCAATTGACATTCTGTTGTAAATATAAGCTAATATAGTGAAAGTACTTCCAAGCACCGCCGGCGTGGTCCGCCAGTGTCGCCATCGTACAATCCATCCCAGCTTAGCTTCTCCGAGCTGCTGCCTAGTATAACCATGAAAGGTTCGAGAGGGTATCGTACTATCATGTTACCTTTCATGTAACATCGATTTCTGTTTGTATTCCACTTGGTCTCTGCTTACATGACGTCGGCATAGCTTCTTACAGTACTAGAGCGTCCATTTGAGGTACAAACATTCTTCGGACATAGGATCTCTAGTTTATGAAACCAGAACCTTACAAGTTATCCATGATTGCTAGGAAATTAGAGCCCATCATCTACTCTATACTCGAAATTAATCTTCTTTCTGCCTTGCCCACTCTCTATTTACGGGCTTAATATTAAGTTCAGTTTACAATCATAACCTCTTTGGCGTATCAAAATTTGAGATGCATTGTGGGAGGAAAAAAAAATCTAATACAAAAAAAGAACAAAAGCTAATTGTCTCGAGCCTTGCGCGCGAGATGTGCGAGAGACATGGTGAGGATTACGAGATACCGAGCAGCGTAGACTAACAAGAAAGGATAAAGGAGAAAACAGTAAACTAACACGCACGCAATTGTTAACAATTGTTAGTAATTGTTAACAGTACGTGTGACTGTTGGGCAAACAATAAAGAAAGTGAAAGAGGCATATTACAGGAGATATTAATTATTCGATACGGTTAGAATATGATTGTGTAAAATGACACCCGAAGAACAAAATAATGTATTACATATATGTGTGTAAGTGGCAAATACATAACAGCACAAACATAGGCAAGGATTAAGTGAGATCATTATATCTTTGTTTATGGCGAACTACGGTCACCAGTTCGTGGCATACAGATGTGGATTACCACGATCATTTGAAATTTCTCCATCTGGTAAGTTAAACTTTATCTAAATCCGTTTTTTGCTTTCATTTTTTTCAATCTTTTGATATAAGTAATCTAAACAACTTGAATGTGCGGTAATGCGTTTCCTTGAAAGTTATCGTATAAAAACATGATCGTAAAATGCAAAAGCGTTGCTAAGCCCAGTTCTCATATAAGCCAGGACCTGTCGCCAGCCATTCCAAGACAGCTGAAATCGCAAATCAGCAGTTCGTTGTCGGAAGTTTATTTATGTTTGTTTTTGTTTGTTTGTTTTGTTTCGTTGTTGTTGTTGTTGGGTTTGTTTTTTTTTTTTTGGGGGGGGGGGTGTTTTTTGTTGTTTTTTTTTACGTCGGCAAATGGTCAACCGTCTTCCGCGGTACCGTCTACCGCGGCACCGTCTTCCTCCTGATCAAACGCTTCAGTAAATACATGACATTGACTTGCTCTGGCAAAACCAAACTCGCTTTTAATATTGGTACTTCGTCTAAAGCCTCTCGTTAAAACAGAGCCTTTCAAACTGTAATTACCCTGACGTCAGGGATTTTTATCTATTTATTTATTTTTAAACGGTCCCCCGCAAAATGTTGCCCGGACGTTGTCGCGGTATCTTTTGCCAAATTCTACAATAATCAGCTGGGGATATTACCCCGGTATTACCGTAGCATTACCCCGATACTACCCTGACAATACCCTGATAAACAGAATGACACAGCGCACGCCGAGCATATGCATGGACTGTAACCACACCCCCTTCGAGCATGAACCGGATAACGTTTTCGGTGTCTGCCTGTTAAAACGGTATCCCTCGCTTTCTCCTGCGGGTTTTATTGCCCAAGGCAATTAATTTTGTTCTCCGGATGTTGTCGTGTTTAGGTGTATTAAAACAGGGCTTTATTCTGTAATCATGTAGTACTCTTTAAACTGTTGCCAAGCGCCAAACGGTCATTAACAACCAATCGAAGACAGAATGCAACCGGTCTTCGTTAAAATCGGCGACTTTTTATACGTTATTGAATATTCAATTGAAAGGTATTTATTGAATAACATCCCTTGCAGCCAGCAGGCTGAATTGCGGACATGTTGCAAAGATTAGCATGAATACATTCACATATATACGAACATACATTAAAAAAAACTAATGCACAATAGAGTTAACCTTTATCATTAAAAAAAATCCAAAACAATATTACAAAGAAGAGAAGGGATAGTCAAGGAGTGGAGAGAAAAAGAGTGAAAACGTGAAGAGAAACAAGCAACAAGGCCAGCTCACGACAAAAAGAGGGAATAATAGGAAACGTTGTTTGTTCCACTTTCCATCTGACGTGTAAAATATCGCGGCTGGATTGCCCATTTTTACAATAGCTAACTACCGTAGGGTTTAATCAACCTACCAAATGTAGGTGCTTGGTGTAGACCACCTTGCCGGGTTGAGCACATTACGATGAATGACGTAGCTTGATTGTATTGTGACTCTCACACACGGTACCTCCCCTTTATCCAATCCGAGGGACAGAGTGTGTCGTCTCTACTAGAGGAGACGGCATAATGACAACACAAAACATCTCTCAGTAAGACTCACTTGGATTCGAATCTGCGCTCCACCCGCGCCCGAACCCTAGCAATTTGACTGAAAGGCAGGCACGCTACCGACTGAGCCACCTCAAAAGCTTTGGACACAAATAGTACAGGTATCATACAACGGACCCTGGAACTCTTGAACTTTGTCATACAGTATTAATTATTGAAACTATTGCCTATACGGTCATAACGGTATAAGATGACGTGAGCTTAGTTGTTTGTTTGTAGAATTTGACTTTAAATCTAGAAGTCGGCAGTGCCTTGTTTTGATATTAGTATACAGAGTAGGTAATACAGACTAAAAAATATATACAGCAATTAAAGTATTAAACATAATTATAATATAGCAAAAAAAAAAAAAGCTGACGAAAACTGCTTATCCAATAGTGGCGAACCATGGAGTAAAATGGAGTCAATAGGGGACTGAGCTATCGATCCTAGAAGAATCTTCGTCAGAGGCAAAATGACAAACAGGCCGGGAAAGCAATCACATATAAGGACTTCACACAACAAGAACAGTCAGGCACAGGCTACGGACACAGAACAAAGAAAAGAAAAGGAGAGGGTAGGAGGTCATGGGCAAGGAGCCCAACGGGTAAAGGGAGGGGGGGTGGGAATTAGAGCAGGATGGTGGACAGAAAAAAAGGCAGAGGAGGGTCAGTAATGATCCTGAGGACCAACGGGGCAACCAATGAAGGAAAATGATGATTAGGGAGGCAACATCAAACAAGATAAGGAACAACAGAGAGATAAAGAAAGGTGAAATAGCAACAGCAAGAGGAAGTTTGGGGGGGGGGGGGGGCTGAGGAAACACAAGCTCTGAAAGGGTGTACCAAGGGGAGGCAACAAAATGAAGGTGAGAATCAACCAACAAACGCAAGTAATCAAACATATACATCAAGTATATATACAGTAATGGTGACAATAACAACAATAATAATGATAATGATATTGAAAAAGAAATTGGAATAATAATAATATTTAAAGAACATAAGAAAAAAAAGGGGGGGGGACACAAAATCCAAGGGAAAGAAAATGTATATGTTGAAAAGCAAGAATAAATGGGCATAGTAAACACAAATATCTATAAACACAAACCAAAACAAGTGTGTGTATGTGTAGGTGGAAAAAGGCTGTAAAAAGAGACTCTGACAAGAGGAAGGAATCAATCGGGGAAAAAATGGTTTGCAATTGGAAAAAAAAGGGGGAAAGCGCTGTGTCCCTAGCCTGTTCCTGACTGTTCTTGTTGTGTGAAGTCCTTATATGTGATTGCTTTCCCTGCCTGTTTGTCATTTTGCCTCTGACGAAGATTCTGCTAGGATCGATAGCACAGGCCCCTTTTGACTCTTTGAGTATAATATCGTACAACACGGCATCGTGAATTTCATTGTTTAATCACATGATAGGAAGAGCTTGAATCAGCACGATGTCTTGGACTTCTTGGAGTCACACGTTAATGATCACAGCGATCATCGTGTATGCATCAGTTCAACCGGGAACCTTCATTTCCACAGGTATGAGCTACATCACTTAGATATAAACGTAGTGCTATGATTTTTGCAGTAATCGTGTTTAAAACCTATCAAAGAAAATTTATTTATTTTCTTTTATTTTTACCTGCAATTGTAACTGAATGTGCTAAGATGTTCTACAAAGTGACGGGCTTGGTGCTGGTTAGTGCTCACCTTATTGAAAAGGTAATTGGGTAAATTTTTGGTTTCAGTATGTTATTCAAACACAACTAAGTTAACTTTTACATTAACATTTTCACAACTCACAAATTCCACACGCACACACATTTATACATTATAGCAACATAAGTTATATACTGAGCAAATAGGCTTACATCAGTTTGCACTATTCAAGGTTTAGAGTAGTTAAGGAACTAAATCGTACCCGATTATGTGATGCTAAGTTGCACCTTGAGATGATGGGCAATATTGTCCCTATAAAGGAGCAGGCAGTGACACTGACTTGCTCCTTTAAAGGAGCAATTTTGCAGCAGTCATGGAGCAAATAAGCACCACATCGGTGCAACATCATACCAATAAGGCACAAGAATGCACCCTCAAGAGAGGGTACATTCTTGCATCCTTCGGGCATAAAGTTGCACCTAAAGGTACGAGGTTGTGCCTTTTTCAAGGGGGCAAAGTTGCTCCCGAGGGTGTAACTTTCACCCTTTCTTGCGGGTACAAAGTAGCACCCAAAGTTCCAAGATTGCACCCTCAAAACAAGGCACAATCTTGGAACTTTTGGTGTTTCTTTGCACCCTCACGAAAGGATGTAAAGTTGCACCAAGATGTAAAGGCTACACGGGGTGCAAAGGTGCGCCAAAAGGTAAAGGGTGCAAGATCGCACCCTCAAGGAAGGTGCAACTTAGCACCACTTAGTGTGGGTGGAAAGATGCACCCTCAAGAAGAGGTGTAATCTAGCACCACTTAGTGTGGGTGGAAAGATGTACTCAAGGGAATATTTTCGCACCCTCAATAAAGGGTTCAACTTTGCACCCTCTCTGCAGTATTATTTTATACACACGTGAATTCCTTGTTCCTGTGAGCTACGTTTAATATGAGCGTGACTTAGTATTAGACACGTGTCAAGCCTTTGCAGACACATAATTTTTTTCTTCATATTGTTTAAAGGTCATTTCAAACAAATTTAAATATATATTTATTTCTTTTAAGTTAAGAGGAGCAAATGTGGAGATCATGACCTACGATACATGTTGCGGGAAGTCTATATTTTTATGTGTACTCTTTTTTTCAACTACAAGGAATTACCTATGAGCTAATTGGATAAAGAAGCTGAGCATTCCTTTTTTTTTCATCAGTTAATGTCAGTGCTGGTGTATTATTCTTGAAAAGTTGGCATCTAAATGTCCTCCAAACCAAGTATACTTACTGTATAAAATTATATTCCTGTGAGTTACGTTTCTTTTGAGCATGACCGTGACAGATCTGTAGACACGTGTTATAGTGGTTACAAACACTAAGTTTCCTTTGCTTTCATCGTTATCAAGAAGCGATTTTGACCAATTTCAGATGTTCTGGTTTTTTTTTCAATTTCGTTACGAGAAGGCAATAATGATTTCATGTAAAACATGTTAAGGAAAGTTGATAGTTTGGTTATTTTATCATTACTCATCTTCGTCTTCTCAACAAGAAGATGATACACATGAGCTCATTTGCTAAAGAAGTTGAAGGACGTTTAATTGCTGGTAGCCACGTAGGAGCTTTTGTCATAACATTTTGCATCTTAAGGGGGCCCTGAAATCCAAATGCATGTTGATCTGTGTTGATTTATAATACCCTCAACATCACTTTTGCGATGAAACGAATATCTAGAAACATTTCATATATTTTTAATGATTTTTTCTTTTATTTTTCTTCAGATTACTTGGGAACGCCCACAAAAAATCCTTCCAAACCAATCAATATTCATATTCTTGAGATGACATCATCTGTCAATCATTGTTAAAGTGCTGAAATGTTTGAACAAAAGACGTTGGAATGCACCTTCCCCTCGACTCAGCATAACTTGCATGTTTCCGTCATATTAATGTGACTAACAAAAGACATGGCGAGGGAACATGCAAAGGCCCCGTTAAACCCTCGAAACTAAGTACATGCAGTATTAGTTTATAGATAACATAATACACTTTGTATTTTTGTTGTTGCTGTGAGCTTATTTATATGAATTTTAGACATGTTTCTCATATGTTTCTGTCATATGCTTTACTGAAGAACAGCAAATGTTGAGTTTATTGGCAAGAGAGGGTGATCATTACTTTACATTTAAGTTCATGCGAAGTGCCGGAGCATAAACTTGTCTCGAAATATTAGCATCCAAAACCCTCCAAACCAAAAACGTGCAATACTAGACACGACAGGAATTCCTTGTTGTTGTGAGTTATGTTTCTTAAAAGCACTGATTTTTTCTGCTTTTGCAATGTACTATGTTCAAAAACACTCTTGAACAATTTTTAGATTTCGTTTCTTTCTTAAGAGAAGAAAACGGTGAGGTCATGTGAAACATGTTCCTATAAGTTTTATTTCGTTAATAATTTTTCTTTACCCATCTCCTCAACCGTAAGGTGATACGGTACCTAAAAAGTCATAGGCCAAAGGTGTTGAGCTTCACTTCCCCTTTTTAAAGTAAATTTAAGAGCTGGGGAATTATTTTTTAAAAGTTGGCATTTTAAGCTATGTACACCGAGGACGAGTCTTACTGAATGGATTTCTTTTTGCAGTAGAATTGTATTTTTTATGAGCTTGATGGAGTATTAGACATTTGTATAAAGTGTTTGCAAAAACTGTTAATGTATTCCCTTTTGCTAATGTCCAAAGAGTTCATTTGCCAAGTTTTGATTGTCTTTTGTTTTAATCACCAGGGGTTTGTTTTATCATGGTCATAGAGGAAAGAAACTTAATTATAAAAAAAAAGCCTTCATACAAGAAGAGATACTGACAATTTCATCAAAAGTTGTGATTTTTTCAACATTTCCAAAATGCAACTGATGAATATTTCTCCCAGGTCTTGTTTTTTTTTTTTTTTTTTTTTTTTTTTTTCACGTCAGTATGTTATAATACCCGCGGGTTTACGCC
The DNA here is from genome assembly GCA_033980235.1 of Diadema setosum. Lineage (NCBI taxonomy): Eukaryota > Metazoa > Echinodermata > Echinoidea > Diadematoida > Diadematidae > Diadema > Diadema setosum. The sequence goes on from CM067080.1 coordinate 6,945,145, forward strand.
CATCCCACCAATTTCCATCCGGAAACTGTACCCGGCCCTGTTTTTTTTTTTCTTTGTTTGTTTTCCACTGCAAAGAAATGAGAACACTGATGTTTGAGAAAAATCCCGACATGTTTGATTGGGCAATTCTTTTTTGATGTCTATTATTCTTTCCAAATAAGTTTTTTGGTTATCACTGAGGACAAATACAGATACCCTATTTCTTCTACCAAAACCACAGCACTGTATATTCTCATATTTCTACAGTATTTCGTCTCAACACTTGCCCTATTGATACTTCAAAGCATGTTTCCCCGTGCGCTCAAGAAACTCCCCCATTAAAGGAGACCTCCGGGTGATTCTCAGATTTGTACATTTGTACAACTATGAATTAGTTATACTGCGGACAGAGTTTCAGAATTTGCGATAATTGGGATAAAGAAAAAGAATATTTTCAAAAAATAGAAAAAAATTGCAATGAACAAGGATGATGACATGGGAGAGTCACCATAAGAATGCATGAGTTGGGACTCAAGGAAGCAGAACAAAAGAATAAGGAATGCATAGATTATAGACAGGTGAACTCGCAAGCAAGCGGTATTGTTATGGAATTACACTGCTATCATTTCTGAAATATGTGAACCTTATAGCTGGTAAAATTGGGTCTCTGAGAGCGTCTGGGGGCTACGCCCCACCACTTAAAGCGTCTGGCAACGCTCATGCATTTATTCTGTAAGTGTAAGAACAAGTTCCAGAGGTTTCATGTGGTTACTTTCCTAATTTTCAGCTAGGCTAGCCTAGCTGGTAAGAGTTTGGTCTTTGGGGCGTCTGGCGGCTATTGTCTGGCAACAATCATTCAATTATCCTTTGAGTGTATCACAAGAACAAGTTCCAGTGGGTTTCAGGAGGTTATTTTTCCAGCTATAATATAGGCTAGTCTATAGCTGGTAAAATTGGGTCTTTGAGGGCGTCTGGCGGCTACCCCCCCCCCCCCCACCACCACCACCATTTAAAACGTCTGGCAACGGTCATGCATATATCCTGTAAGTGTAAAGAACAAGTTCCAGTGGGATTCACAAGGTTACTTGTTCATCTAGGCAAGCCTAGCATATGGAAAAAGTTTGGTCTTTAAGGGCGTCTGGCGGCTACCCCCCACCACTTAAAACGTCTGGCAATGGTCATTCATTTATCCTGTAAGTGTAACGAACAAGTTCCAGTGGGTTTCATGAGGTTACTTTTTCAGCTAGGCTAGCCTAGCTGGAAAAATTTGGGTCTTTAAGGGCGTCTGGCGGCTACCCCCACCACTTAAAACGTCTGGCAATGGTCATTCATTTATCCTGTAAGTGTAACGAACAAGTTCCAGTGGTTTTCATGAGGTTACTTTTTCAGCTAGGCTAGCCTAGCTGGAGTTGGGCCTTTAAGAGCGTCTGGCGGCTACCCCCCACCACTTAAAACGTCTGGCAATGGTCATTCATTTATCCTGTAAGTGTAACGAACAAGTTCCAGTTGTTTTCATGGGGTTACTTTTCCAGCTAGGCTAGCCTAATTTTGGGGGGTCCTTTTTGTGGCCCTCCTGGCCACACCCACCACCGATGACCAGCCAGACGTGCATTTCCATACTCAGGGGCATATGTACTAAATTGCTATACACATAAAAATTGGTAACCTTTTCAGCTAGGCTGACCCCCGCTGGCTCCCGGACGGACTATATAGGCTACAAGTAAATATGCGCGCTCTTTCACACCGCGCTATTAACACATGAGGAACGCGCGGCAACCTCTAAGAAAAATGCCGGCAAGCTCTTGATATAACTAGCTGCCGCTCAGCGGTTAAATCAAAGGAGGTCGCCGCGCACAACCGCTGTCACCGACAACGTAAACCATTTATATCGCACTAAAGTACGATAAAATTTATTATAAGCGACGTAAGATTACTGCAGATAATGTTACAAGTCTCCAAAACAGCCTAAAAGAAATTGACTGGTCTTTTGTATACAACACTACCGATGTCAACTTGTCTTATGACTATTTCATATCTACTATTACCTCCGAAATCGATAACCATATTCCCAAGCGTAACATAAAAGATAGATATAAGCAAATTCCAAGACTCCCGTGGATAACCCAGTCTATATTTCGATCTATAAATAGGAAAAATAATTTATTTTATAAATACAGATGCAACCCTACTGAAAAAATAAGAAAAAATATGTTTCGTACAAAAATACACTCACCAAATTATTACGTACGCAGAAGAAAAATGTTTACGTAAATCAGATAAGTAAATATAAAAATGATATTAAAAACACATGGAAAACATTAAAAAATGCTATGAATACACCTAACAATTCATCTAATATGTCTGAAGTTCGATGGGGCAATGCCTCCAGCAACACTTCCGCCGGCATGGCTGAAATTTTCAATGGCTTCTTCTCTTCAATTGGACAAAATCTTTCTTAAAATATTCCTCTTTCTAGTTAAACTTTTAGTGATATTTTAGATACCCTTAACTCCAAAACTATTTTTTGACCCTACATATAAAGAAGAAATAACAAAGATCGTTGCCAATATGAAAGAAGGAAAAAGTCCTGGCCACGACGGAATTGACAACCACTTGATAAAAAACATAATTCCCCACATAGTGGATCCCTTAGTACACATTATCAACTCATCGCTTACAACTGGCCATGTGCCAAATAGCATGAACATTGCGAAAGTAATTCCTATTTACAAGAAAGCGGAGAAGGATGATGTCAATAATTATAGACCCATATCTTTATTGTCTTCTATTTCTAAGATTCTTGAAAAAATAGTTTACATCCGGACAGTACGTTTTCTTAAAACCTGCGACTTATTTTCAAACTTTCAATTTGTGACCGTGCACCTCAAAACGAACATAAAGTCGCATGTACTGATTTTGCGTGAGGACTGAAAATAGGTGAAGTGGGTCAACCTAGCCCAACTTGACTTTTTTCATATTTTCTGAAAGAGCGGGTCTTCTTTTACATTATGCTAAAATTTGGTATCATAAAACGGGCAGGAAAGTGTGTGTTTTTTAGCAGTTTATCTCGAACATTTTTGGTAGAATAGTGTGATTAGGTGTGTCTTAAGAATCCCTTTTTCATTTCTGAAAAACCTTGTCCACACTCTTCACTTTCAACTCTGATAACTTTTGAAAGGATAGTGCTACTGCTTTGAAAGTTGGCATTAATTATAGACAGAATGTGTTAATGAGGCATGTTTAATTTCAGTTTAATTTGATAATCCCTTCATTGTTGTTACTCTGGTGGTTTACTTCCTGTTTTTTGCTTTCTTTCCAATATTTAGGAGAGTCCATTTAATTTGAGTTATACATCATTTTAAAGCTTAAAGTCTGTTCTTTCAGAATATGGTCTTAACTAAAAATTCATGTCTGGCGACTTTTTGTTTGTTTTGAGGTGCAGGGTCACATTTGGATTCAGGGAAAATCACAGCACAACACACGCATTACTCGCCCTCATCGACAAAGTCACACACGCACTCGACACATTTTCACACACAATAGGTATCTTCTTGGACTTCTCCAAGGCCTTTGACACGATTAACCATGGAATACTTCTCGCCAAATTATCCCATTATGGCATACGTGGAAAGGCCTTGGAGTGGTTCACGAGTTACCTATCAAAATATAGATCCCAATTTGTACATGTCAACGGCTTTGACTCTCAAAATAAAACGATTATATGTGGTGTTCCACAAGGGAGCTTACTAGGCCCATTGTTATTCATTATTTATATCAATGATTTTCATAGATCCTCGGAGAAACTATCATTCATATTATTCGCGGATGACTCTAATTTTTTTCTTTTCCCACCCTGACCCAAATATCTTAGCAAGAACAGTAAATGAAGAACTGAAAAAGGTCATACAATGGATATACGCAAATAAATTGTCATTAAATATTCAAAAAACCAAATTTATGCTGTTTAGTAACTCTTTAGATAGCCTCCCAGGCAATGTAACATTTAATACTACTTCAATAGAAGAAGTTTCTACCTTTAAATTTCTTGGTGTTTGCGTTGATAACAAGCTATCATGGAGGAATCATATTGATAACATTATCATGTAAAATTATTTCACGTTACATTGGCGTAATGAACAGATTAAAATATTATCTTCCTACATCTGCATTATTAACTCTTTATTCTAGTTTGATACTACCTTATCTAACTACGGGATCCTTGCTTGGGGTAATACATATCAGATATTACTTGATAAACTTTTTTTTTTTATTGCAAAAGAAAGCGCTCAGAATTATTTTTAACCTAAATACTCGAGAACATACAGATCCTTTGTTTGTTTGTTTTTACCATAAAATACTAAAAGTAAAGATTTGTATGTGTTTCAACTTGGCCAGTTCATGTTTAATTATAACAACAACTTTTTACCCAAAATATTTCACTACTCATTTCATCGAAACAGTCATGTACATAACTATCCTACGCGACGATCCGACGAATTCAATCTTCCATTAATGAGAACCGCACATGCCCAAAATACATTTCTTTATACCGGACCCACACTTTGGAATAATCTAGATAATAGCTTAAAAGAGTCCCCCAAATTCCTCACATTTAAATACAAATTCAGAAAACACTTACTATCTACTTATAATTCTAGATAATTTAAATTGCTTTAATTTTTGCTTGAGGTTTCACCTGTCCTGATGTCGCAGCACTTGGCGTGTTCTGTACGCAGACCTCTCTTCTCTCTTCTCTCTTCTTTCCTCTTCCTTTCCTGTCTTTTGTTCTTCGTAGACTTGTATTGTCATTGTCTTCTCTCTTCTCGATACTGTCTCGCGTCTTATATGTGTGTGGGTAACTGAATGTCTGTACGAGTGTGTCGTCATTGTCATATTTTCCCGGTACACGCAGTCCAATGAACACTGTCTCGGTATTAGCATTGATACTCTATTCTTATTCTTATTATTGCCGAAGCCAGCGTATCTCTAAATAACTATATTTTTACAAATGACTTAAGTAATTTATATCTAATACAATAGCTGAAAAAAAACCTTGAATAATATATTGTTTACTCATTATTTACCTAGCGATCCACGTCCCACAAGTTTGCTTTTTAGTGGATCGCTATTTTCCATAATTGAAGTTATTTTCCGAACGCTCACGAAGCATACATGCATTGTTCCTCGTAATTACTGTACATATGTTGTTGTATATAATTAATTTTGTATACTACATGAATCTTTTGTAAACGTTTGGACAATATCTTTTCATGACATGTATACTTTGTATTATGTTTTGATTTTCGTTGATTGTAAATAAACTATGATTGAATTGAAAAATTGAAAATATAAATCTGACAGAATGTCGTAATATTTCTTCCTAACAATTGCTTAATGTTGAAGATATGTCCCCCTTTGCGTGTTTAAGTCTGCCTCTTCATTTCTCTTTACATAATTATGCCAAGAAACAAAGAGGAGCATGCTAGTATTTCAATGTTTTTCTATTCAATACTATCAATGCAATTAAATTGTTGAGGAAAACTCCCATATAATCAAAGCAGGCAATATGCATAATGTATTCGATCATTTTAATAGAAGTATGTATTCACGTTAGATGATTCAATCCATTAATGAACAGATCAAGACAAGTGATCACCCCCCCCCCCCCCCCCCCCCTCCTTTCCACGTAACAGGTACTGCTTTGACGTGTCATGCATATAGCATGTGGTGGATTGAAGAGGTTACACAAAAAATAATCTCCCGTAATGCACATCACACAACATTGATTACATTCTACTGGCTTTTCATTTGATTTTTTTTTAATGCAATTACTGGTAAAGATCATCATCTCGACTGCAACGAGGGTGGTGTGGTGAACATCATATCACCAAACTTCCCAAATCGCTACAATGATAACGAAGATAGAACTTGGAACGTTGATGCCACCCCATCCTCGAGACTTCTCGTACACTTTGTATCCTTTGACGTGCAAACTACTGACTATCTGGACGTCATCGACCGTGATGGCAGAGAGACGAGATACACAGGAGTTCAGATGTCCTTCCCACCGTACCTGTCTCTCTCAGATCGTATCATTCTCAGATTTCGGTCTGATGACAGTGGGAGAAAGACCGGTTTCAACCTAACTGTGGAATGTTATCACTCACAAGGTGAGACTGAGTCTAACCAATACTTTATAGAGTAGGGCAATGTTGGCCGCGGCCGAGCTTCTTCTGCTTATCTTATCTTTAATTTGTACTGTTTCTCTTGCATGAGAATAAAACGGTTTATGATTATACTAATCCAAGAGGTTTTTCCCCAAAATGTTACGAAATCGGTGAAAAAAATGTATTGATAGTAAATCTGATAACAGAAGTATTTGGTAATGTTGCCATTTTGACAGCACCTGGTGCGCTTCCCCACTACCCCCCCCCCCCCCCCCCGCGTGGATCCGCCACTGTTTTCCAAGTACTTTCAATACCTATGACAGGAAAGAACGAATGAGTGCATAATTTTCCCTACATTGTGTCTTATGCTTTGATATGTAAAGAAAGTCAATTACATGAGAAACCCTGAGTATCCTGTTGTACCATTCAGATGAATTTTTAGTAGAACCCAGCGCATACAGTGGTTGCAAGACATTAGTTCTAAAACATGTCGACTTTTAACGCAATGTGACAGAGGAATTTCGCAAGGATTGTTTTTTTCACTTTCTTCTTTTCATTACGGTACAGATCTGTTGTTCTAATTCATGCAAAATATACAGAAATGGTTTTTGTTAGTGCCTTCTGCAAAATATCGTTAAACTTTGAAAAATATCAATCTTCTCAGATGACATATTCTTACCTAATCTTGTGGGAGGTCCTGCTCCTGATGAGGGTGTTTTGATCATCAGATATGGTACCCAAGCCGTCCTACTTTGCAGCGGGAACCTCCCCTTGGCTGACACTGTGTGCCATCAGCTTGGCTTCCCTGGAGCACGTGTTATTCACAGTCGGGAATGTCAAGAAGCAGGTTGTCAGCACTGGCAACACGCCCCCTTGCGATCAGCGACTGTGACATGCTCTAAGTGTAAGTTTAGAGGGTAAATGACGTTATTAAAGAAATGAAAATTTTGCTCTAGTATAGCATTCCAGTCGGTGTCAACGGTGATCCGAGTAGTGGCTTTACTAAATTGATCGCAATGTAGAAATCCACACGTAAATCAAGTATCACACAAGTTTGATTAAGATATGGCAAATAATGGTGTATACAATTCTGGTTTATCATGTTTATGTATTCAGTTGTGTCTTTGTTTTCTTTGCTTTCATCAAAAGTGAAAAGTAATAAAACAACGAAAAAAAGGACCTCTAAGGGATGAGATTTTCACTCTTACAGCTATCTACATAAAGATGTCAATGACAATCCTCCGAAAACTGTGATTAACAGTCAACGGTTTGTATGACAGTAACAATTTCACATAATCATGAAAGATGTATGCTTTATCCTGATCGGTATCTAGAATTAAAGCTTTTAATAATGGCAAATCCTGACATGGAATTTTAACACTCCACTCTATGTTGCTCACACCTTGGAAAGTGAGTCAGTGGCTTCGATTTTTATTTGAAAGACTCTTGTTCTCTGCAATATATCATATACCTACAGATTTGATTTTCCCATTTAAAAATTTGGTAAAGAACATCTAATTTTAGGTTCAAATTGTAAATCTTTATCTCAGATGTGTAGGTAAATGATGTATCTTAACAATACCCCTGTATTTCATAGGCTATTATGATCATGATACTTTACACAGACACCTATCGATTCCAAGACTGCACATTTCAAGCAGCCAGCGAGTGTGCTGGGTGGATAGAACATTATATTAAATGTCAAAGTGAGTCAATTTCCACATTTGAATTATCTTACTACATCATTACACATAATTATCATTTTTCGACGAATACATGCGCCATTTTGTGTGCGCGTGTATTCGTGTTTGTTTGTATGTGTGTGTGTGTGTGTGTGTCTCTCTCTCTCTCTTTCTTTCTCTCTCTCTCTCTCTGCAAGAGGAGTATAATGCTCTACTGCCGTTCATCGTTTTGATTACAAATCTGAGATAGACGGTAACAGTTGCAATAAGTACATTCATTGGTCATAGCTATAATTATATATATTTCCTAGATTTCCAAAAGCCATTTTTATAACTCAAGCATTAACCTCATTAAACTTTTTTTTTTTAGATAGACAGCTATAGTTCGTAGCAACTCAATATTCATCTCAGACAAAGAAACAAAGAATTAAACGACAAAACGTGTGTGGATGGATAGATTGTCTAAAATGCCTAAAATGCTAATCAGATGCTGATGTATGAAATTCTGGAGTTACATACAACGATGAAGAACATATGTTTGTTTTTTTCCCCGTCATTTTGATATGCTTTTTCTTTATGCAGAACCCGGGTACGTGGGCTGTTTTGATATTGACACCGAACTACCGCAAGGGGCACCAGTCGACACGGTGGTAGCCTGTATATCTCACTGTGAATCAAGGAGAGATGAGACTTTCCTGCTAGCCATACACACCAGGCAGAATACGTGTAACTGTGTGTGGGAAGCTGACATTTATTTTAGAGACTACTTTCAGCTTTGTCAGCCTGGTCTTGATGAAAATAGGAGACTTGGATCTCCCTCAGACTGTGACGAGTGCTCCGAGTCTGTCGTCTATGATGGTATATATGAATGATACTGTACATGAATCACTATCAAAATCACTTTATACCTGTATTCAGGGCTCGACATCAGCGATGGTACAGTGGCCCGTGGCCCGGGCCACTGAGTCGGGCCATCAAATTTCCAAAACGGTTTTCTTAATGCTGCGATCAAGCAATTAAGATTCAAGTGGAAAAGATATAAGTTAGTGGCGATCCCTGCTGTAATGTTTTGTAATAGAATCATTTTCAAATATTATTTCCTATTGTTGCTTTGTTTTGTTGAGTAAAGGTAAAAAATACAAAACAGCAAGATGACCCGTTTTATATTGTCGCATTTACACATTTCTTCAAGCAAATCCTTAATTTTTTGACTCTTAGCATCAACTTATAAAACATCTAAAGAAGTCCAAAATCTCACATCCATATGAGCCGTGCAGGAACACATTTTTCTTTAAATGGCCAATTTCAAACATGAGATTATAAAAAGTGTAGACCAATGTATACTGTTAAGCTGACGAGTTCTATTTGATACGGTGGAACAAAAAAAAAAAGAAGAAGAAGAAGAGAAAACCTTCGCCAGATGGTCGAGCGTCTTTTAATAACCTTCTGAACATGATATCAGAGCTAAATGGTCTCTGCAGTGGCCACGATGCCTATGAAGGAAAAACAAAACAAAAAAAAAACAAAAAACCTCGAGAAGTGTTTCCCATTGATCGGTATGTGTGATTATACAAATGATGCACAGGATAGAGTGCGTTACTGGAGGCGTAGCGCACTCGAGGGTATTTACAATTGTGAAACATGCACTAGGCGAAGCCGAGTGCAAGTTGCACTACGAAATAATCCTGTGCATCATTTGTTTTATAAAATGGGTCGAAAACTAACAACATTTTCACGTACCTTTGTGGATCAAGATGTCCGAAGATGTTCGTCCCAAACACGTCGCACTCGGAAAGTACTGTACGTATAAGAGTATACGTACGCCGGGCCACACATGTTATGCACACAAGAAAGGCCGGCCGGCAGCCCGAACTAGAAGTTGTTTACAGGATTGATAGCGCGTATAGTAGCGCGCGACGCACTTGTAACAACTGATTGAGTGCGCACTGGTACTGCAGTGCAATGGTAGTAAAGTAATCAAAGCCCACGTGACTCATTTCAGCGCTTCCTATTGGCTACGTTCTTGAACCCAATTTATAAAAATGTTTACAGCATGAGAGTTCAAATACATTATGCTTTGTCTTCACTCTGTATGTGTGATCTTGCTGTAGAGGAAATGTGTGATTTGTCTTGTCAGTTGTCTCCTGGTTCACATCCATTTTCCGCTTTGTCATTTTTTGTTTGGTAAATGCCAGTTTCAGTAGGTCTATGTGGAAAACTTGAAGACGTCAGTCATGGTGTTTGGCTTGGAAGTGACACAAGGTACGGGTCAAACATCTCCGTGCAATGTGACACGGGTTATGAACTGGAAGACAATACGAGTTCAACTCTACAGTGTCTTGAAGGAGATGGGTCGGTGTACAACCCTGTGTGGAATGGGATAGCACCAGTATGTCGACCAGTAACAGTTGCAAGTACGAAAAAAACAAACATTACTGCAACGCAGCTGGGAGTGTGCTAGAAGTGTCTTTGATAGATCCCTTTGCTTTTGTTGGAAGGGTACTGCATTTGTATGACGTACAGCATGTAAAGAAAGTTTCTACGAAAATAAGTCTGCAGTCACTACTCATTGTATTAAGTTCTAAAATAGTTCGAGTAAGTACTACTTTAAAACTGGCATCCTAACACAACAAGATAAGTCTTGTACAAAATGCAAATGTATACTTGCCCAGCTGCAAACACATTTTCCATACAACTAATAATGAGTACCATTTATTGACTTATTTCCCTTTCCACAGGTGTGCAAAACACACCCTCTCTGGCATCAACAAAGAGGGAAATATCAACCACCTTGTCAACGACAACGTGTAGCAAATCCGCCACAATCTTTGGTACCCTGATTCAACTTCAATACAACTGATTAAGTTTTTATGTAATGATTTTCGTCGATTAAAGACTAGGATAATGTGTGTTGGATTCCGTAAATATGGATAAATGCAATTCAGTTCAATTCATTGTTGCTGTGTTGTTTTTTTTATTCTCATTTTTCTTCCAACAAAACATAACACAAAATAAACCAGGAATTTTGTAATTACAGACATACTGTATATTATGAACATTGGAACGTGTGAAAGATAAGCGATAGTTAACAAAATAGAATACATAGCGTCAAAATACTAAGTTATGTTTAGAGAGAACCGATGTGTAAAGAGAACCGAGAGGTCCACTAAAAAGCAATGCTTGTATAGAGTTTATGAACCACTCAAGATTTTCTTTTGGAATACTTACTGTAATTACAAATATTTAACACTAAAATAATTAAGACAGAATGGAACAAAACAGCAGAAACACAACAACATGACATGACTAAACTGAGCGGGATACGATTGACTGGGGCGAAAACAAGAATCAAAGGAACAAAAGAAAGAAAGAAAAAGACAGAATGCCTATACACGCTGAACAAGAGACACGGGAGATGGGATTGAGGAGGGACTTCAGACAGCTAGTAACTGCACGCAGCTGTGCAAAAAATTATGTAAATAAGATGTCGTATTTTATTGCGTAATGATGCCGTTTTTCATTGCGTAATGATGACTTCAATGACTGATGATGAACCTTATGTTTGCTGTAACCTATATAGGTAATGGAAATAAATATCTCAACAAGAACCTAGCGAAAAAAAGCGTTTCAAATTACGTTTAAAAGAGTATAACGATGGAGAATTTCAATTTCACGACTTGATGAATTCCAAAATGTAGCACCGTTGTATATAAACGTATTATTAGGTAATACGGTTCTCAGGAGGGGTAAATGAAAGTTATTTTACCGCCTAGTGGGATAATCGTGAAAAGATTGATTTCGTGGAAACATTGAATTAAAAATACTGGTAAAGGCATTTGTGTTGTAGTTGAACATGAACAGACCAAAATCGAAAGAAAAAGAAATCTTTAATTTCTAAAATCTTATATTAATTTTAGAGAACCAATATGAACGGGAAAGTGGCGAGACCCCTACAATAATACGAAGTAGTTTCTTGTTATAACAATAATTTATATCTAATAAATTTTGATGGGCGCTAGCCCATGCTTTAATCCGTAATTAAGAGGGTGATATTTATAAGAGAAAAGGTACAACGTTAGCATAGAAGATGATGGAATGTGAAACCTAAGTCTGTAAATGATACCAATATTACGTGTACGTGAAATTATTTTACTTATGTTATAAAGAGAAGAAAGAAATCAAACGTACCCATGATTACAAACATGCTTTATAGGTCTACATAGGCTATTTCGTTTAAGCTGATATATACATTCGTGCCATTTTAAAGATAAGATAATCATATCCAGAAGCTAAATCATATGCATACGATAGTTGCCTCCAACATGTATTTCTATTCATGTAGAATTAAAGCATTCGTCATGAAAAACTGTCATGAAAAGAGGAAACATCAAACAACCAAACTTACTTCACTTTAAGAATAGTCGGCTCATCATTCCACAAACAAAGCACGTGTGCTGCTTTAGTAAATGTTTGAAATAAATCTTGTCAGAGGCCTTGGCAGCAGAGAGACTTGAGGAAACATTATTGTTAACATCCACAGTCAATACTTTCGTGAGACAATTATTACAGATTATTGTCATGTATCTTCCTCCTGATATGTTCTCCAGACTCGATGCAAACTGGCTTATCGCTTGATTGCCTGCATATGATACTGATAGTGATTTCTACCACGACTTTTTGTCTGCTGCTGATCACGTGTCTTCGATTATTGTGTGTCACGTGGTCACCTCATCGTCGATCAGAGAGACAAGAGAGAGTGAGTGACCATAGATAGTGACGCAGCGTCTATCCAATTTAAGGATATGTAAATCTTATACCCACTCTACTAGTTTGCTCTGCGTATCATTATCTGCCATTAAATACTGCAGACAAAATAATGATTATGTCTCCAAGTTTTTACCGTCGATACGTTGATACTAGAATTAAAGAAAAATTTATAGCTCTCACTGTTGTCCAATGATCATTATAGAATTTTTAAAGACGTGATTATTAGTTATGAAATAGGTTTAAGCGCAATATTGACAATAACTAAACGTAACTACCATCATTCATTATTGTCTTATTTGTGTTTTGTGGCCGTTACCAGTCATTGATATTCATTCCATATCCAAAATTATTCGCATGTAGTTATTTGCCTTTTGTCTTCATTCTTCATTCTTCGCATCAGTTTGGAATTTGTCTACAAAGTACTGGAGACAATGAGGCTTCCCTTGACGTCGAATACAGAGAAGTTACGTACGCAACTGTGCCAGATCTGCAAAGTGTGTGTCATCCTACTATGCCAACAGATCTTACAGGTCAAACGGAAGAGGAGTATCGTTTCTCCCAGCCAAACTCTCCTCCTCAACTGACTGCTCAAGTTTTGTCCGAGGTGTCGTATGAGAGCGTAGGGGTCGCTTTATAGAGAAGCTGCTTCCACGATGCGTAAAGTTGCAGGTGGCACAACAGCCGACAATAAAGTAGACGAATTAGAATATTAGATAGTAAATCGTGAAGCTACTGACGACTGAAAAACAATTCGAGACTCACTTGCATGGATCTAAACTGTATGTTGGAGTGACAAAGTGAAATGGAGAATATGACCGTTCAGGACAGTGGGCAACAACGAGTGCAGAAATATACAAGTGCATATCATCCGTTTGATTAACTCATGGTAGGGCTGAGCATTTAATAGTAAAGCAACGTTTATCGGGACGTAGCCGTATTTCTGGATGTCAATCAACTCACACCATCAGGCGAGAAAGTTGCGCACATTAGAGAATCGCGTGTTTGTTTGTTTTTTTCTCTGTCTCTCTTACTCATGAATATAATAGCATTTAAATAAGATTGAAGTAATTCGGGAGTAGAGACATCCCGGACGTATCTATGGTGGCATCTTAACTTACATAATAAAATGCATATACTGTCTAAAACTAACAGAATAGACCACTGTCGATCATAGTCGTAAAAAGGACAGGAACATCAGTTGCGAAAACTGAAAATTTACCAAAACTTCTGGAATATCTATTATGAGATATTTATCGAGTGTTCTAAGGTCATTTGGATAGCTAATGCCATCAAGTGACATACAATATTGCAATGCACGTCACACCGAAAGTGTTCTAAGCTTAGCGGTAGGCCTATTGGATTATTTCAAACCACATATTGCATTTCACATTCTTCGACTCATTTAATTTTATTTATTTACTTATTCATTTTCATTGGCAACATTTTCATACGATCATAGACACAGCGTCACATTTTTTTTTTTTCAAATGATCACATCTACTCGTGATTATTGTAATGCAACTAGGTGACAAAGTCACAAAGAATTAATTAACGATGAAATGTTACGGTATGATTAAATTTGTATACGCAGTTTGATATAGACGGGACTGCTATAAAGTACAGCTTGAATATTACATTCCCCTTTAAAAAAAAAGCATCATGATCATAAGAGTCACTTAACCCGTTGAGGACGAGTCCCGAGTATACTAGGGCAAGGGTCCATGGAAAATGTGTGTTGTAGCAAAATCAGCCCATCCTCACTGGGTTAAGTTATACAGAAGAATTGGGTCAGAGAATATCTTACCTTTTGTCTTGCGTTGCCATAAATTATCTAGTGTTGTGGTGGAAAATTGTGATGGAAAATTAAAGAGTTTTCAATTCATTCCTCTTGGCCTTCATAACCCATTAAAACAATTACGTGTGTCTTAGTCCTTCCATGTGACCTAGACCTGCTTCTAAATAACGTCTGTAATATGTTAAGAGAAACGCCAATACCGAGATCTATTTTTTCTCCCTCTCTCTCTGAAGGCAGTTTTGAGTTCGCTGATTACACTATGATGTGTAAAGTTTATGCACTTTAACAATAAATGTGCATAATAATCATGTTGGATGTGTGAAGGGGTGGATAAGTAATGTTTAATATTGTATAACTTTTGCCGTTCATCTGTAGAGTAGGCCCTACTGTTCGTGCATTTTGCCGTTGAAAAGCAAATTCAAGAATTATATATATATATATATATATATATATATGAAGGGTTTGTTTGCAAAAACCGATAAGTCCATTTTTGAAGATTTTGAAATACGATCTCTGTCATAAAGTACAAAATAATACCTTTTAAATGATATATTGGTCACTACATATAGAGGTATATTTTTGAAGTTATGGTCAAAAGAAGCAAAATTTTTCTTATTATTCTCTTTATTTTTCTTGACCTTTAATCGCAAATATCTCCATTTGGCAAATATGGACTTATCGGTTTTTGCAAACAAACTCTTCATATATATATATATATATATATATATATATATACATATATATATTCATATACACACATAGACAACGTCGTATGCATGCATAATTTGAAAGTGGCTGTTTTTTTAAACTATCAATAAACGATTGAAACATGTTAATATCCAGTGTGCACAGTGTGCACTGTGCACTGACACTATTTAAGTATTTTCGTTTTGTTACATGATTGTGTGAACTATTTAGTACATTCAACAGTTTCATCATGACAGTCCGTGAATCAAGGAAGTGTAATGATGATAGATTATGGTGTCGTGTCCCAAGAGTAACCTCATCAGTGTCAGCTCTATACTTTTTTAAGGCCTCATTAATTTCTTATCACTCCAGTAGTGCCAGGTAACGATTAACATACACCGGGGCCATTGTATACAGAGCGTATCCAAAAAAAAAAAAAAAGAAGGTAATCCAACTTTGGTGGGCTACCGTTTCATAATTGTCAGCAATGGAGAGTGGAATGTTAGTTGTGAGGAAAGAAGAACTCTTCCTCTTACCACTGATACCTGATTATGGTGAAAAATGTTATGCATGACAGAGCACATGAACTTTAAAGACAATAATGACAAATTACACTTTTTCCAAGTTTGAGTGTCATCGTGAAGGAGCAATGTCTCACTGAATGGATGGAATCTCTCAATGAGAGTGATAGCATTAACAGGCCAGCCTGCATGACTGTAGGTATGTGTTTAGGGTTAATGTTTAGGGTTCCTTCTGACATTTTATGGTTCACAACCTTTGACATGGCCACCTGTCCGATTACTTGGTCACTCCTGCTAAGGCAAATCCACACAGTCCATTTTCCCCTGTCCATATTCAACACATAGCTCGCAGCGCAAAACCAAGTCTTGAATGTGCAGAGAGAAAATGGATGACGGTTCAGCCCTTGTGGAAGTAACCAAGTTATCAACAACGGTTGCCATATTGAAGATTGCAGACCATAAAAGGTTAGAAGAAGCCCAAAACACAAATCTGCAGTCATGCAGACTGGCTTGCTAATGTTATCACAATCATTGAGAGACCCCATCCATTCAGTGAGACATGCATTGTTCCTTTACAATAACACTCAGACTTGGAAAAAGTGTAATTTGTCATTGTTGTCTTTCAAGTTCGTGTTCTCAGTCATGCTTGACATTTGTCAACATAATTAGGTATCAATAAAAAGACGAAGAGTTCTCCTTTCCATACAACTAACATTCAGCTCTCCAGAGCTTACAATTATGGAATGGCAGCCCTCCAAAGTTGGATTACCTTTTTTTGATACGCTCTGTACATAGGTTTGTGTGTGTGTTTTTTCTTACCCTTAATTGTCTACATCAGACAGAACTTGCACACAGGATTCTAGACGATTAATGAACCTTTATTATGCTACACCACTTTAGCTAAAGAACCACACTCATTATGTATTTCCACTCTCGGTAAATTCTTCTTTGGTTTCATTTATTGTCTCTAAAGATGGTCCTCTCCTTTATGAATAACAATCACCAAAACATGTCATTGAAACTGTTAAGCACCAGTGCTATGCCTTGCTGATATCATTTTTGCATATGAATAGGCTCATTATGACCGTTAAGAGATACTTGAGATTTGAGAAAGGAAACGTACGAAGAGAGATGGATTGAAAGAACATACTATTGGTATATTGAAAGATACAGAGAAAGAGCACTACATAAGTGCCTTTGTTTCCCCCACTGTTTGTCGCATTGTTAAGATGAAAGGAGCATGAGAGAGAGAGAGAGAGAGAGAGGGGGGGGGAGGCAGAGGAAGAGAAGGTAGAGAAGTTCTTCAGATGCATTAGCTCTTCCTCTATCTTACAGTGCGAAGAGGATATTATGATGAGTTTTCAATTTCCCATCAGGATTCTACTTTGATGTCTTCTCGGAGAGTGAAGGTTATCACCTCAGGTGAGTTTGGCTCTGCAAAATAAATATGTGAAGACTCTTAGTAGCTTAAATTGTTTTATGTCGTGAGTTTCTGTGTAATGGCGTTTTCCGATGTTCATGGACAACGTGATACAACAAAATCAAATACAATAAACACGACAAAACTCATGACTTTCCAAAGAGTTCGGGCCTTGTTTTTGTTTTGTTTTGTTTTGTTTTATTTTTTTACTAAATGGGGTGGGGGAAGGTATCACCGACCAAAAAAATGAGCACTTCCCTTGAGCAGGATTCCGTCTTCATTGTTATATCGCGTTTCCACTCTATGAATAGAGATGATTTCACTTGAATATGACCAAACAATTCGAAGGACTTGATGCATAATTATTATCTAAGACAATCCTGAGATTGGCAAAATGTTGTAGGAAATAATTGATTTCTTTGAGGAAAAAAAAAAGTTTTACTGGATTCTAGTTTTCTTTAATATGTTTTTCTAAATAGAGATTTTAATGATGCTTATAAATGTTAATTCTTCTCATCATTCCCAGGTTTTTTTTTTCTTTTCTTCCTTCAACAGATCAAAGTCCAATCTTGCATTAAGCAGCCATTGCTGACACAAGGCCTGATTGACATTTTGACCTATCATTTCTCAGCATTTAAAACAAAACTAATCCATTTTTTTTTTACATTTTCTTTCCTTTTTTTTTTCTCAGTTCTTTAAACGCTTTTGCTGACAGCAACAAAGATTTAACAGCGCTTTCTATACTTGGGTCTCATCTCAGCCAACAAGTGAATGATTCAGCGCAATGCTTTGGACTGTGTATAAGTACCCTTTATATACACTGACTATTGTGTATATATCTATTCAGCCTAAGAGCTGCACCTCTACAGGTATGTATTATATCACGATTGTCAAACAAGACAACTTCGATAGTCATTAATCACTCAGTGAGTGTATGTGTGCTATGATATTTAACATAATAATGGATATTCTTGTTTATATCTCTAAGATTAATAATGTCTGTTTTTTGTTAGTGTTGTCTGGTGGAAATTATTTGTATAGGGCCTCATTTTCTCTCTTCTTTCTTTCTTTAAAACAACAACAACATATTTAACATGCCAGCAAGTTCTTTTTTCCCCCTTCCGGCCAAATAATTGACTTTATACAGATAAAATAAATTATCAAAATGTGAAATGTGAAAAACTTCACGTCTTCAAGCAATGGCTAAATGCTGTTTCCTTATTATGCCATAGTCTGTTTTCATGTATTTATCTTAAAATTATAAAAAAAAAAAAGACCAGCATTACGGTAACTCCATTTTGATCCTATCTATCCATTCAATTAAACTAATTCAAGAAATATCATGTAATAAAACCTGTAGCATGAATCTCTATGCCACCGTTGTTGATGTTTTGTGCAATGAAAACTAATATGATGAACATCAAAATATCAGGTAATCCACCTCCACCGCCTTTCAGGATGTTCAGCGTAGTGTGGCTTTGAAATATTGTGCTATGTGATGGGTTAAAGAGGTTAGACATGAAATATTCTTCTGCAATGCACATTACACAAAATGAATGACTTTCTACTCGATGTTGTGTTGTACATATTTTCCATGTACTCTCTTGAACAGATCATCATATCGATTGCAACGATGGTAACATGGTGAACATCATGTCACCGAACTTCCCGAATCCGTACTATAATGACGAAGTTTGGACTTGGTACATTTATGTCACGCCATCCTCGAGAATTCTCTTGAGTTTCGTGGTTTTTGACCTGGGAAGTGGGGACAGACTGACAGTCATCGACCGTGATGGCAGGAAGGTGGAGTACACAGGAGTTCTGATGTCCTTCCCACCGTACCTGTCTCTCTCGGATCACATCATTCTTAGATTTCGGTCTGATGACAGAGGAGCAAAGACTGGTTTCAGCTTAACTGTGGAATGCTATCACCCGCAAGGTTAGACGAATTGCAATTGCCAGAGAAAGGCAAATCTGCTCATGTTCTTTCCTCAACCATGTCAACCACGTTGTTTATCAGTCTTGTGTTGTCTTATGAGACTGGGAGCATTCGCAAATTGTACCGTTTTACGCGCTGATATTAGAAAAAAAAACCTAATAATTTTGATGTCAATTACCAACTCTGTGTAACAGGGGAAATATTTCTGAAAGGAATTTGCTTCTTAACATTATTCTGTCATATTATTATTACAGTGACATACTGTAAACGGTATCCTGCTCACCCGGCCTGCTCACCATTCGACTGAGAATCGAATGTAATTGACAAATTTTCACAAGGCACCGGACAAGTTGAGGAGACCCTGTAATGTTGCAGGGAGACAATTTGCTTGCATAGACCTTAGGGGAGGAAATGGAGAATGGACACAAGTGAAAAACGAAAGATTTATGAAGACCAGGTGTCTCCCCCCCCCCCCCCCCCTTTGGCTTCGCAAGTTACTAGTGGTGTAGATTTGTACATGGTTATGGTAATACATGTGGTTTCCTGGAAGTCCATGTAATGTTGTGCCTTAAAAATATTGATCTCCGCAGATAACACCTTCCTGCTGGATCTTGTGGGGGGTCCCGCTCCTGATGAAGGTTGGTTGACCATTACAACTGGTTCCCGAGCCGTCCAGCTCTGCAGCGGGAATCTCCCTGTAGCCGACACCGTATGCCACCAGCTGGGCTTCCCTGGAGCACGTGGTATTTACAGTAGGCTATGTCAAGAAGCAGGTTGTGAGCACTGGCAAAACGACAAACTGGTTGTTGTGACATGTTCAGAGCGTAAGTTTTATGGAAATAATTATGACGTCATAATTGAAGTTGAAATTTGTCTTGCCTTCGTGAAATGGAATGTAACATCAATGTGTTGGATTGTTTGTTTTGAATGTTCCCAACAACAGCTACAACAAAAACAACAACTATAATCATTACTTTTATAGGAAAACGCTATTTATTTTACGGAGAGCCCTGATTCTAGAATGCAGTCACTATTGTGTAACGGTGTTACATGAAGCTTGTGATCGGAAATTCAAAGGCCGACATTTGACAAGCTTCTTTCAACTTGTATACTGTCCCAATGATAACAAAGTTGCTTTTTTTTTCATCCGAGCTTCTTCTGTGGTTTTTATAGCTTAAGGACACAGAAACATATCCCGAAGTTTTAATGCTCACATAAGAAGGGCTATACCAGCTATATTTATTGCTAAAATAATCGCCACGCAGTCAAATGGAAATCAGCTTATCAAAATCGTGAGAAAATATCGCGTTCCAACATTATGTTCAAGGGGTGAAGTCGTTCTTAAGAAATTATCACAAGAAAGTAAAGAAACCCAATCCATGTGTGAAGATCACGTCTTATTCTGATACTTTCAGCTATATTTCTGACAACTGCAAATGTTGTTGGTGTAATGTTTGTTTAATGTTTGCCATTTCCTTCATTGTTGTCATGTTTTAACATTGAACATGATATGAATGTATATATTTATCTTTTCATTCTTGAAGCGCCATGAGAACTGACAGGTGGACTTGTGCGCTATATACGTAGCAATTGTTCTTGTTATTATTATCAGTAGTAGTATTAGTATTATTATCATTACTATTCTTATCATTATTATTCAATGCTTCTCTTCTCTGGTACATTGGAGACACGTTTGCTAATAATTGACACAATGTTATATGATAATCAGCACATAATATGCTGTTCTGACTGACGTAACATTAAATGTACTTTTCGATGTCTATTTTCTCTGTTTCTTGATGGAACAGAATATGCTTCATATGAGCAATTGCTCTCATTGTCTCTCTTTCCTTAACCCTTCATTCCACGAGCATCCCCTTGTTTTGTCTTATCGTAAAGTAATGTTTTTCACATTATCGGTTAACGGACAATCAAGCTCTGCGCTTATTCTTGATGGCACTTTAATACGAAAATTAAGATGTATCATATGTGATTATATTACAGATATGTGATGTTACGAATATTGTTGATATTGTTAAAGATAATTGTATAATTGTGTAATGCAATGTTTGTATAAAAGAGAATGAAAGGGAATCAAAGGATTAGACACTAGCCGTTGGTTGTCCAGTAGATACGAGACCTGTCCGATGATCAAGAGATCGTTAGGTCGAATCCAGCCCAAGTAGGATGTAGGCCCGTATTTTTGCTTTATCATAGCCACTAATTAAACACTAAAGGATCGGTGCTTATTTACGTCAATGTAGGGCAATTTGCCAATCAGTTGCAATGAACAGCCTACCTTGGTATCACAAAGAGGTCATTGTAATATTCTCTCCAGACTCTTTCCGACTCCAAGACTGCACTTTGCAACCATCCAACTCGTGCCATTCCTGGAGAAAACATTACATTTCCTGTCAAAGTAAGTTGTATTTTCTATCATCTCAATGAAGGAATTATTTTTTATGTTAGTGTCGTTTGTGCTTTTCTATGTTATTATCTTTTTAGAGATTGCGAGTGTGCTTATGTGAAAATTAAAATTTGCCCCATGTTAAAAAAAGTTCACCTTTATTTCATTTCATTCTATTTATTTTATTCTCATTTTTCTACCAAGGAAACAAAACACAAAGTACGACAAAGCAACGGTAATCAGCAATTAAAGATATGCACAGATACTTGAATTACAAAGTTATGTTAAAAGGATAAAAACGAGAACTGAGAGGTCCACTAAAAAGCATTGCCTGTAGATTGCGAACCACTTTTTTTTTTTCAAAAATGCTTACTATTATTACAAGTACATAAAACCAAAAATAAACAAAATGAAGCATAAAACACAGACACAACAACATGACATGACTAAACTGAGGGGGATACGATTGAAAGGAATAGTGCAAAAATAAAGTACGGGATTGAGGAAGTATTTCGGACAGCTCGTGACTGCACGCAGCTGTGGGAAAATCATGGACATAGAATGCCGAATTTCATTACTTAATAATGCCGTTTTTCATTGCGATTTCAATAACTGATGATGAACCTTATGTTTGCTGTAACCTATATGGGTAATGAAAATAAATATCTCAGCCAGAATTTTAAAAGAAAATCAAATTACGCTTTAAAGAGTATAACGATGGAGATTTTTTTTATATATTTCATAACTTCATGAATTCGAAAATTTAGGGCCGGTGTATATAAATGTATTCTGGGCTTATAAGGTTCTCAAGAGGGGTAGAAGAAACTCATAAGACCGCCTAGTAGGATAATGATGAAAACATTGATTTCGTGGAAACATTGAATTAAAATTATTGGGGAGAGCATTTGTTGTGGGGTTCAACATTAAGTAATCCAGTTGAAAAAGAAACAAATCTTTGATATTTAAAATCTTATACTTGATGAATAATGAATCTGAGTGGGAACGTGGCAAAACCCCACCTATAATACGAAGTACTTTTTTGCAATAACAATAATTTTTCTAATAAAGTTTGTTTGGCGCTACCCCATGCTAAAATTCATATTTACAAGTACAAGTATGACCATAATGTGCTGCAGAAGCTTCACCTTTCTAACTAAAACCATAGCATTCCTCAGCAGAACTTACATTAGTAATCTGAGTTGACATCTTATAAAAAGGTGTTTTTTTATGCTTCATTGATCTATTCATGTCCTTAAATAAATGTGTACGTGTAGGTGGCACATAATACTTATTTTAAGTTTTAACATGTTACAATTGTTGATTCTCGCCGCAATAACGCATTTTTGAAAAATAATGTTTTATAATGATAACTGCTGATATCCTTATGTCTTTAGCTTCAAGGAAAATATTCTTGGCTCCAGATTATCTATGAGACTGAAAACGTTGTTGTTAGCCAGTTGTTTCAAATAATAACGGTGCATGCAATGGTGTCTATTCCCTGCAGAGCCTGGGTACATTGGCTGTTTTGACATTAACACTGAACTTCCACACGGGGTACCAGTCGACACTGTGGCGTCCTGTATATCTCACTGTGAATCAAGGAGAAATGAGACTTCCCTTTTAGCCATACACACCAGGCAGAACACAACATGCCACTGCCTGAGGGAATCTGACATTGATTTGAAAGACTATCCTCGGCTTTGTCAGCCTGTGAGTCGTGGATCTATCTCAAACTGTGAGATTTGCTCAGAGTCTGTCGTCTATAATGGTAACTATGATAAAATTATTCCAGTAAGTCACTGTTTAACTCAATTTGCACCTGCCATACAATCACATGACATAACCATTGTCAAGTCTACAACGTGCATTGAAGAACTTTGTTGAATAGAACTATAACAATGAAAGGAAAATGAACCTGTTTTCTATGGATAGTCACTCTAACACGTTTTTTTTTTCTACTTTCGTCTTTTACGAGTACGTTATTCTGTATTCGTTGTCTCAAAACACAAGGGTATCTAAAGGCTTAAGCACCCACTTATAAACTATTTATTTGAAGCAGTCTTTAGTAATTAAGACCTGCCGCAACATATTCTCTTTTAGTGGTCCGTTTCAACAATAAGGCATTTCATCAATGCAGACAAAGTCTCATATCTACTGTCATGGTAAAAGGGTGTGTGCATGATATAGCAGAGAGAGAAAAAAAAATCACCAGATAAATGTGCGTATTTGATAACATTTTTAACTAATAATGTTGCATCTCAGATGGTCTCTGCATTGCCCACAATGCTTTGGGAAACAAACAAAAAATAAACAAACAAACAAACAAACAAAATTCTAAGTAATTCGTGACCAGCATGTTAATATGGTACACGGATGCTCATGGAAATGATATGAATATTATATCCACTTTATATGTGTCATTTAGATGTAGCTGATATGTGTCCTTGATCTACTTAGTCATCTTTGTTTCACATTCTTTCTCCGCTTTGTCTGTTTTGTTTCATAAATGTCAGTGTCCGTAGGACTGTGTGGAAAACCTGATGACGTCATCAACGGTGAGTGGCTTGGAAATAACACGTGGTACGGATCAAACAGCACTGTGGAGTGTGACACAGGCTATGAACTGGAAGACAATTTGACGTCGACTCTACAGTGTCTTGAAGGAGAGGGATCGGTGTACAACCCTGTGTGGCATGGAACAGTACCAGCATGTCGACCAGTACCAGCTCCAAGTATGAAAACCATTCCAAGCATGCTGCAACGCAGTTGGGCGCATCCTGCGTAGCTGGATGCGCCCAGCTGCGTTGCGGGTCTAGGGCAGTTACCCCCCTGGGCAATTACCCCGGACCCTTCCACTGGCTCTAATCCTAATTGTAATCCTCAACCTAATCCTAATCCTAACCCTAACCTAACCCTAATCTTTACTCTAACCTTACCACTTAGCAGTATTTATAGCGGGGGGGGGGGGGGGGGGCCTTTGAGTAACGCATGAAGTCATGAAAGAGTCTTTAAAAGCGATTTATCTACTTCTTATGAAAGGGTAGTGTGTACGGGCAAAGTTTTAAGTAAAAGAGCAGTTTCATATTGCCGTTCTATCTACAACTTTCAAGACAGAAAGTCTCCACGATTATGTGATCTCAGCTATTTAATTTGTAAGTTCTAAGATGGTTGAAACGAAAACATTAATCCATGCTGATACATAGCACTTTCATATTGGTCTTCTCCGGCATGTATCCGTTTGCCTAGCTGTATATGATATTCATACTACTTATAAACATGACCATTCATCCATTTCTTTGCCTTTCCATAAGTATGCAAAACACACCCTCGCTACTATCAACACACAGGGAAATGTCATTGACAACGAGTAACCAATCAGCCTCACCCTGTGGTATAGTGATGTATCTTCATTGTTCGTTTGATTCAGTTTATTGCAGTAAATTAACATGATTAAGTACTTTAACGATACGTTTGATCTTGTCCATGGATAGCTTTGGTCAAAAGAAAATACACACACACACACACACACACACACGCACACAACAACAACAACAACAACAACATACCACTAACGAAAGAATAGTTTTTTTTTCTTGTTTTTTTTTTCTGATACGTCTTTGTTGGACATTCCACAGGTCATTCCATAATAAATCCGATGTATACATTGGTACCCTTTATTCCATGAATTGGTGTCTCATTCAGCTGAATGAATCATAATCGTTCATAGATTACGTCGCATGAATATAACACGGGAATCTATAAAGGATTCAAATGCACCATTTTTCGCAAATACTTTCGTTTACTGTGGAAAATTGAGTAAATGAAATAATCAAAATTGGTTGATTTAAGGTTTCTCTACTGGCGAAGCACTTTCATTTTGTTTAAGTATATCATGAATATCTGAAATGGACAAAAATTTTATCAAGGCAGCGGGAAGCAGGGAAACTAAAGTAATCGATATGTTAGCATCAAAAGTCAATACCTGAGTGAGACAATTGCTTTAAAGTGTTTTTATATTTTATCTTCCTGCTGACATGATCTCCAGACTCGGTGCAAACTGGTTCATCACTCGACAGACTGCATATCATATTGATAGTGATATCTACTACGACTTCATTCTTACTACTGATGACTTGTCTCGGATTGCTGTGTGTCTGGCGATTAATACCTCATCGTCAACCAGTGAGAAAGGAAGGGGTGAGTAACTGTTGATACCGAGGCACTTTCCATTATACTCCATCAACATTTTAGTCTGCTGTTTTAGTCTGCATACCCTATCACGCTTCCGCTAGTAGTATACTGAAGACGTACACGTTTTGGATCTGCGACCATTGCATTGATGAAGACAAAAGAGCTGGTGGGATCAAACTTTTTAATGCTTACCGAAATGTTGCTCATGATCCATAATTGATGATGCACTTTTCATAAAATATCTACCTAAATCTTTTGTCCCCTCTGCTCTTTCACTCAGCATACCATACCGTGCATCTGTTGGTGAATGATGATGACGCAAAATGCTCTAAACTTCAACCAATTAATGACGAAATAAGAGTAAGGGCAAAACCATTAATACCGTTACTTCATTTGCAGAATAAACATAAAAGTTAAAAAAAAATGTGAAATGCAAAAACTACGAAAGTGATCGAATACGATTTCCCTTTTATTTTGTCCAGTTTTTTGTGAGGGTCTTTCGATTTTAAAATCTCTCTGCCATTCTGTTAAATCCCTTTCAATACGACATCAAGTCTCCCAATAATATCGGACGGAATTCCGGAATTCGTATCCAAAGCTTTGGGGACCATAAGGCTTCTCTTGACGTCGAGAGCAACGACGGAGTTACGTACGATACTGTGCCAGATCTGCAAAGAGTGAGTGATCCCATAATGCCCACCGATCCTACCGGCCAAACAAGGATGGAGTGCCAGTTCTCTCTGGAAAACGATCATCAGCCGAGTGCGCAAGTTTTAGCGCGTGAAGTCACATGTGCGAGAACAGCCGACAGTGAGGTAGACGAATGTGGGTATTTGATACTAAATCGTGAAACAGATGAAAGACAGTACGACACACATTTGCCTAAATACGTATAAGCTCTATCCTATAGAGACAAACGAGACTCTGTATTGTAATATGACCAGCCAGAAAGTGGCAGTGGGCAACAACGAGTACACGAGAATACAAAAGCAGGCCATCCATTGACATTGATTATTCATAGGACAGAAGATTAGTAACGACTTTCAGCGGGATTTATGCCGTGTTTCCAATGTCGCCCAATTCGAACTGTCAGGCGAGATAATTTCTCTATTTTTCACATTTTACCGACTTTTTTCAGGTTTCTGTGTCATTAGTATATTGTAACTCAGCTGATTTCAATCCCTGGAAGATGCAGGACATGTCTAAAGGAGGATTATGATTGATTTTACCTGATAATTGTGATTTTTTTTTTTTTTGCTGTTTTTCTTATCATGATTGCTCTTGGTTGCCATAAAACACAGACTATTGATTGATATTCAGTTTTGTTTGCGACCCAGTTATATCTTTGTCTCTGGGTTTCAGATTTTTTTTTGTAAGACATATATAACATTAACTGATTAGTATTTTTTTTTTGAATGTTCATGCCTTAATTCATGCCTCATATTATTTAATATTATCTATGAATTTTGGCGTCTGATATATAATGTATATTGCACAGTGGTGAATGTAATACCACACAAGGAAATTTTAAAGAAAGTACTGGGTTATGTAGTCTCAGGGTAATGATGAAGTTAAAGTTTTGAAATTATTTTTATATTTACTGTGTATTGAAGATGGTTTGGGGTATGTTGATGATACTTGCTGGTTTTATACACTGTAGTGCAGTTAGAGGGGATATTTGTTGTTGTTGAGATGTATTCTGATAACACTTTTTTGTGTACTGGAATTTTTTTTTCTTTTTTTACGGGGGGTGGAATGAATACCCATTTGCCACAATGATATTTTTAGCTTGTATGAAGAAAAAAAATCCATCTGGTGTACACGCTTAATTCAAAATTGTATTATTTCTTTTCTTTCATGTTCAACAACTCCCTGATGTGCTTCCTTAAGTTGGTTGGAGAGGCCCAAGGGTCATAGTGATTTTGATTGCTTTTTTCCAACCCGGCTCCTTCGGGAAGCTCAACAGGGAAAGCCTGACACTTTGTTTTCTTGTGTTTTGTTTGTGTATTCTGTTTCTCTGTTATCACTTGTATTGTTTTGCAAATGCCGAATAAATAATAATAATAATAATAATAATAATAATAATAATAATAATAATAATAATAACAACATTTTTTTTTATTTTTCTCTATAGAAATCATGATATAACCAGCGGAACAGTTTCGTGGTTGAATATCTAATATCGAGGCACTTTCCTCTGAGCTATAAAAACCAAGTTATAAATCATTTCAAAGAAATCAACATGCAAACGTAATGTTGTAAAAAGAAACGTCATGGGGTTGCACTGGAATAAAATAAATCCAAGCTGTATACTAATTCAATAATGTGGTATGTTTAAGATATATAAGATTTAGATTTATGTTCTTAGGAAAAGAATGATATAATGTGACCTCGTCCACGTTAGTTAGTGAACTTAAAAGAAAAGTTGCATGAATATGGTGCCATACTAACAGTATACTCCGCATTCGAACCTTGTCTGCAAGAAGGCACGAACTTTGGTGTCGCAAAGATTAAATACTTTACTGAAACTTGCGGAAGAAATGTTATCAAAAATTCTTTGGGCACACCAGCAAATAAGCATTCTTAGGTCATTTTGACAGCAAGTGTATCAAACAACACTCCTGCCTACTATTACGCATCCGAAGTAAGTGTCCTCTTAAAGTGAGTAGTTGATTATTAAAAAACGAGTATGTCATTTCATATTCTTCCATTAATGAGAGTAATATGAGATGTAACTCAGAATTATGACGTGAAGGATCTTAAATTTCGTCTTTTATTGGCATAAATGATAGCCTATAATGCTATGAATGTTTAAAGAAAAATCGTAGGGTTTTGACTTAAATTCCACGTCACCAAGTGCAGCTATAAGAAGTGTAAAGATTTGTTTTGTGTGTCTCAGTCCGTTTTACAGGAGATAGTTCTGCTGATATATGTGCACTTGTATATAACTTCTGTTATTACCATGTAAACATTTACTACACCAAGGTCTCTTTCTCTCTCTTTCTCCCTCTGTCATTCCTTAAACAGTTAGTTTCGAGTCAATCTTTTGCACTAAGTTAATAAGGTGTATGCACTTAAACTAGAAATGTGCGTGTGTTGGATATCTAAAGCGTACGGGGAGGGCAGTGATATGGAATCTTGTTTTCAAGATAGATATTACCAGGGAGGTGGATCTCCATGATGTGACAGTGATCACTACAGTACCTTTTGTGCCCTTATGCACGTCAAATTAACACTCTGAGCAACCTAAGTTCAATACCCATTATCAGCGCACATGCACACACACACACACACACACAAACACAAAATGAATAATACCTATGTGACAAAACTCGTCCCTTACTATTTTGTTCTTTTTGGTGGACTGTGTTGACTAGCAAATTATTATTATTATTATTTTTTTTTTTTGGCGGGGGGGGGGGGGGAGATGATGGTTGCCCGACAATGAAATGTGGTGGCCCTACAAATAAAGAAAGCAATTAGAACATTAAGATAACGCAAATCAAATGATACAATCTGTCATGATAATTATTTGAAAAAAGGCAGGTATGATCATGTGCTACAAATACCATGTACTCTGACTAAGAATAGAGAGATTGCCAAATGAAATATCAATTAAACATAAGAATAATTATAATCCATGAAAATTATGTGAAAATTGGAATGATAGAATCAGAAGGTGTGATGAAAATCATCAAATTCCAAGTACTTGGAATAAGTTTATTTTCATTATTATTATAGTGTAACATATTTGATACCTAATTTCGAAGGGATAATCATGATTTTCCGTGAAACATTAAATTCTTGATATGATGTTACAGAAGAGTAATTTTCTTCTGTTATCAAATTCACGAACTTTGGCATTAAATGCCATTTTTTTAAATATGATAATACATGTCGATGCAAAATTCCTTCAGTATAAAAATACTATTATGATGTCATTATCATATTGATGAAATGTGGCATTGAAATTGATTGCCATGAGAAAAAACAAATATTTTGGACCAAAGTTTGCCTTACATACTGAGCTAGGCCTTGAAGACTAGCGGCGATGTGGCAAAATTGGTCGCTGCAGTTGGATGAATCGATAGTAATGCATGCAGCTATAAAACACTGAGTCGAGAGTTATTCCCTCCTCTTCTAGATGAGAAAAATAACCATAAAAACAATGCACAAACACTCGAGTTTTTGATGGCCAGTTGAAACAAAATGAGGAAGGGAAAAGGAAGTGAAAACCTTCATATTATGAATAGTATCAAAAGAGGGCGAATATCAAGTGTGTTATAAATTGTGGACACTAAGTCTCCATGGTAAGTATCGGGGGAAAAAATCGTGCTTCCCCTTTCACTTTGGGTATTTCTTTGCATTATATTCCATGCAGCATGTGCATAGGTATTTAAGTTACGATTATATTGGCATAATGTTACAAATAAATACAATGTAATTTGAAGGAATTAAATTATAAGAGAAAGTTGGTACAAAATGGATATACACGTGTAATATATGAAAGAGAAGATAGAGAGAGGTCGAATGAGCAGAAAGGAGATTAGAACTACAGTCTGCTATATAAAGTGATTAATAATTGCGACGTTTGTGACGTTAAACCTAAATAAATGTCGCCATCCCATCTTGGTAAACTTATCCTCCTAACTCACGTTGAAATATTGAATGTATATTACATTTAATGTGTCCCTCTCTCCTATACTGAATGCGTTTCTGTAGTTTCATAGGACGTCGCCTTCTTGTTCTTGTATCTTCACGTATATCATGCAAACTATTTGTACAAGAGCGAAGGCCTAAATCATGACAATCCAAGAACTAAGGGAGTCTGATGATGACAGATATGATTATTGCGGTATCATGTACCAAGAGTAGTTTTTCTACTGTCAGTTCCACGCCTCTTACCAATCCAGCAGTATCAATTCACCATTTGTACACCTATCCAAGATGGACATAGTTCGTGAGACATTTTGTTCAAAAATATTCACATTCTCCATTCAGGACTCGAGTGCATAGCCTGTGTAATATTTATGCAAGAACCTTATTAGCTATACCACTCGAGTTCAAGAAAATAACCACTCCCGGTGTAAATTCCGTATTTGTTTTCAATGATATTGTCACGAAAGGTCATCCTGCAATGTCCTGTCCTTCATGAATCGAAACCGTTAGAGCAATTTTCATTGAAACTTGTAGAACCAACGCGTCCTGAAATCATTTTGCATATGAATGAATTTATCAAGATAATAAGAGTCTCTATAGATTGGAGATGAGAATGGTAGAGTGAACGATGACTGAAAGAACGAAAACTGAAAAATTTTAAAGAGATGACAAAGAGTAAAACATATAACGAGAGCAATAAACAATTCCCTTTATTTCCCCCATTGTTTGTATCAGTGTTAAGGTGAAAGTAGCATGCGAGAGAGAGAGGGAGAGAGAGAGAGAGAGAGAGAGAGAGATGGAGAGAGCAGATATAGAAATTCATAAAACGCATTAGCTCTTCCCATATCTGACAGTCTGACAAGGATATTATTATGAGTTATCAAATTCTTATCAGGATTCTACTCTGATGACATCACGGAGAGTGAAGGTTGTCACCTCAGGTGAGTTTGGCTCTACAAAATACGTGTGAAGACTCTTAGTAGCTTGAATTGTTTGCTGTCGTGGGTTTCTTGTAATGACATATTCCGATGTACATGGACAACGTGATACAGGTACAACATAAGCTTATACAATAAACACGACAATACCCATGATTTTTGCAAAGACTTCGGGCCATTTTTTTTTTTCGAATAAAGAGGGATGGGGGAAGGTATCGTCGACCAAAAAATGAGCCCTGCCCTCGAGCAGGATCCCGTTCTCCTTGTTATATCGCGTTTCCTCTCTATGAATAGAGACTCTATGAATAGAGAGACTTTCTTTTGAATTTTACCAAATAATTCGATGGACTGGATGCATAATCATTCTCAAAGACCTTTGACCATGAGAAAATATTGTAGGAAATAATTGATTTCTTTGAGAAAAAATAATTGGCTGGATTCTCAGGCTGTAGTGTTCTTTACTATGTTTATAAAAATGGAGATTCGTATGATGATTATAAATGTTAATTCTTCTCATCCTTCTCAGGGTTTTTTTTTTTCTTTTCCTCCTTCAACAGATCAAAATCCAATCTTGCGTTAAGCAGCCAGACAGAAGGCCTGATTTACAATTTGACCCATCATTTCTCAGCAATTGAAACAATTATACATGATTTTTTTTTCTGTATTCTCTTTTTCTCAGTTCTTGTAACGCTTTTGCTGACAGCAACAAAGATTATAACAGCGCATTCTATACTCGAGTGTCATCACAACCATCAAGTGATTAATTCAGCACAATGCTGTGGACTGTGTATAAGTACTATTTATATACACTGACTATTGTGTATATATCTATTAAACCTAACAGCTGCACCTCTACAGGTATGCATTATAAATTGGATTGTTAGAGACAGATAGATTCGATTGTCATTAATAACTGAGCGTTTGAATGTGTGTTGATAATATAATAATAATATATTAGTAAGTTATTTTTTTTCTTCAAGCCAAATAATTGACATCATACAGATAAAATAAATGTGAAAGGCTGTCACGTGATATTAGGCAGAAATTTTTACGTCTTCAAGCAAAGCTAAATGCTGTAACTCCCCCTTTTTTATGTTATAGTCTGTTTTTTATGCATTTCTCTTAAACTTGTCAAAAATAAAATGTCAGCATCACGGTAACTCCACTTTAATCCTATCTACCCGTGTAATTGAATCATTCGTAACAAAACTTACAGCATGCATGAACTTGTATGCGATCGTTTATTGTTTATTAATTAAAACTAATGATGAACAGTATAGCTATCAGGTGATCCACCTCCGTTCAGTATTTTCACCGTAGTATCGTTTTGAAAATTAATGTTATGCCATGTGATGGGTTGAAGAGGTTACACATATTCTTTCGCAATGCACATTACATGATACGAATGATTTTCTAATAGATTTTCAGTTGTTACTATTTTTCATGAACTCACTGGAACAGATCTTCATCTCGATTGCAACGATGGTAATGTGGTAATTAACATCATGTCACCGAACTTCCCAAATCGCTACGACAATAACGAAGATAGAACTTGGAACACTGACGCCTCTCCGTTCTCGAGACTCGTCGTGAGTTTCGTATCTTTTGACGTGCGAAGTGAGGACAGACTACTCGTCATCGACCGTGATGGCAGGGAGACGACATACACTGGAAAACGGATGTCCTTCCCACCGTACCTGTCTCTCTCAGATCGTATCACTCTCAGATTTGTATCTGATTCCAGCAGAACAAGGAAAGGTTTCAACCTAACTCTGGAATGCTACCGTCCACAGGGTGAGATCGAGTCTCTACTTGGCAGAGTAATAAGATAATGATGATTGTGGCTAGCGACATTTCATTCTGCTTATCTTTACCTTGCACAGTGTATTGTTTTTCTTCCGTGAGAAGTATAGTAGGTGTCCAACAGCTCGTTATTCCGAAGGTTCGTTATTACGAAGGCTCGTCAGTCCGAAGATTCGTTGTTCCGAAGGTTCGTTTTTCCAATTTCATTTTCGGATTAACAAATCTTCGGAATAATGAGCCTTCGGAATAACGCCATAAATGTTCGGATTAACGAACCCTTTTTCATTTTCGGATTAATGAACCTCTAGGTATAGGGAATTTGTGTGTTTCGGATTAACGAACCTTCGGACTATCGAACCCTCGGAATAACGAACAGCACCCGTCCAAAGGTCCAACACATCGACACCGTACATTGAAACCGACACCCCTCTATAAGGAACGCATGCGACTACGCGCAGTGCTTTTGCATTCTTGACTGGGGATTTGATGATGTCCAAATATTATTGAAAAAAAAAAACCGATAATAAACAAGATAAACAGCAAAACAATGAAACCGTAGATTATAAATGTACACAGGAAAAGCATTACGTGCATTTCACACGTATTGTCAATGGAGGGTAGGGGTGTTGGTTCATAACTACGATGCAACCGAGTGCGTCAAAATAACAACCCATGCATTCGAAGCACCTATCTTGGAGCGCGAGCAGCAAATCTCATTTTTAATGCGCGCTTGTGAATTCAGAGTAAAATTTCGGGCAAATTGTGAGATATTTTAGGTTTCTATTGATAGAAAACCATTGGGGTGTCGATGTTTCGGACACCCAATCATACATGTTGTGTAGAGTAATTCAAAAGATTGAATTACTAGGAGCACTTACTTGAATTACTAGGCTAAATAGGCTAAACATAATAATAAAATATCAAATATAATAATAATTATAATAATATAAAAAAATAGGCTAAATAGGCTAAACAGTACAGAGGATGTCCTGTATTAATACATTGGACTCCCTTTACAACAAAGTACTCGGGACCGGAGGTTTTCTTTCGTTATATCGAAATTTCGTGTTAACGGAACAAATAAACAATAACAAACAAAGAGCGGGTAATGTTTACGGCCTGAATTGTTTACTTCGTTGTAACTGGAATTTCGTTATAACTCTATTCGTTATATCGGGAGTGCACTGTAGCTATGATAAACTATGACAGGAAAGAACGAAGGACATGGTTTTCCAACATCGTGTCTTATGCTTTGATATGAAGGTCAGTTACACAGGGAGACCTGGTTATTCTGTGCCATTCACAGGGAATTAAAAGAAAAAGTAGTGTATGTGTTTACACAGTATTTGATCTAAAACACGTACCGACTTCTGACGCAGTGTGTCAGAGGAATTTCACGTATGATTTTGTATTTTTCTTTTTTTAGTTCTTGTCAATGACAATCCCTTATGCAAAAGATAATAAATAGTTGGGTTTTTTTTTTAAGTATGGTCTGTGTAATATCATTAGACTGTTAAAAAATTATCAATCTTCGCAGACAACACCATGTCCTTCTCGCCTGATCTTGTTGGAGGTCCCTCTCCTGATGAAGGTTGGTTGATCGTTAGATACGATTCCCAAATCCTTCAGCTTTGCAGCTTGAATCTCACTGTAGCCGACACCGTGTGCCACCAGCTCGGCTTCCCTGGAGCACGTGGTATTCAGAGTCGGGAATGTCAAAGTGCTGGTTGCGACCATTGGCAATATGACCCTCTGTGGTTGTCGACCGTGATTTGCTCGAAGTGTAAGTTTGTAGGACAAGTGAATTTATCATGGAAATTGTCATTTTGATTTTTAAAATATGATTTTGATGAAATAAATCATTAGTATGACATCTCCACGATTCCCTACAAATAATACGAGGAGCTTTTTTTTTTTCTGCAGTAGTAATATTTTTTCTGAATACGAGGAATAAGACATAGTGTTACCCCAGGCGAGAATGCCATAATTCAAATAGGGTAAAATCAAAGATGAGTATAATATAAATAGAACATTATTGGGAAAACAAAATCTAACTCTCTTGATTACACCTATAGATTTCTAGAAATTGTACGACAAATTAAATAGATATGTAAATTCCAGGTGAGCTTATTATCAAGAAACAAACGTAAAACTTTAATTGAGGAAACTCTTTCCATGACTGTATTATCCAAGAAAATGTGCTGGGGTAATTTCTCCAAAGAATTACTATAAAGCATACATTTTGTTTTTGAAGATTAAAGATAATAAAAAGTTTTGGTACCTCAAAAGCTTCCCTGAATTTCCTTGTCTTGATTGTGTTTCAGGTTAAAGTACGTTGTCTGTGAGAATTACTCGCCCCAAAGTGCTCTCATGTCTTAAGCCCCAGTCACATAATACTCTGCGTCCGGCGTTACGTCCAAAAAAGTCATTTTTTCTGCGGACTCCCGCGGATCCTTTGCCGTCACCAGAAAATTTGTATAAAACATACGGGGGAAAAATGCGGGCGATACGATCAGATACGACCAGATGCGAATACTTGCGTCCACTTGCGGATATTCTTACGGATTGGCACATAATAGTTTTGAACACTTGCGGAGAGTTGCGGATATTTTCGGATAGTTACGGATAGTTACAGATTGTTATATTGTGGACAATATGGTTTTCTCTGACGATCCCTGCTAAGTCTGTGTATTATGACAGCAAGGCTATCGCATATTGGACTGTCTTGCATTGTACACTGGGGCAAACTGAAATTGAATGGCGTATAATACAAGTTGTGAAAAAATCGTAATCCTATAATTTGCTTTACAGTAATAAAAGGTATATGAAATTTTGACTTGAAGTTGTAATTTCATTTGTGCAACTCAAATAATATATGACTAGGCGTCATAAATGTAAAAAATACATAACATAATTATACCACAAATAAAATACAATATAGATCGATAAGTGAAACATTAGAGAAGCAGTCATAGAATAGACAAACTGTGGTTACGCTGTCATTGTGCAGCGATATTCATGACTTTTATACTGGTTTATGTTAAGGAGAGTTTTATAATAAATCAATGCTTATCAAATTTCCAGAAAAAAAGACATTGGG
Organism: Diadema setosum; assembly: GCA_033980235.1. Lineage (NCBI taxonomy): Eukaryota > Metazoa > Echinodermata > Echinoidea > Diadematoida > Diadematidae > Diadema > Diadema setosum. The sequence goes on from CM067080.1 coordinate 6,981,203, forward strand.
ACTTTTAAACACCCCTCCGACACACAAGTACAATATATATATATATATATATATATATATATATATACATACATGTATTTGTGTGTGCGTGTAGCATAAAGTGAGTAAGACTACAGAGAAATATAGGTTTTCCCGGCCAATTTCGCACTTTTGTCAGTCCATTTGATAAAAGGTTCATTCAATTTATCGAAAATCCTCGTCACTGCACATTCTGTCATTCAAAATTGCAAGTTGGTCGTTCAATTTGGCATTTCGATCAATGAAATTTGCACATGTGCCTTTCGAATTCGTAAAACGGGCATTCAAAATGGGTATTTCAGTCATTCAATTTCGCGTATGGACAGTCAAATTAAAAACATGTTCATTCAAATTAACGTCATGTTATTTCTTTTTTGGAAAGGTAATAGCATTTAAACGCGTATTTCTATGTGACTTTTTTGTTTCATCCACGCACTGTTAAGCAGTAAAAGTATCATATTTTTGAACCTATATAACTCGAGTTTGTTGTTCTGTAACGCCCCCTTTCTTTCATACATGTCATTTTAGGCCTACATGTACCAATACTACAGATTAACTTCATCTTCTTACAGTCATGACAGCACAAGTTAGATACAGACGTATTTCTCAAGAAGAAAGAAAAAGAATTATAGGAACATTTGATGATCATAACCTTGACTTCCTAGAACTGGCCAACACACTCAGAATAAAGCGCTCAACGACCAGATAAGTTGTGGCCACATGATGCACTATCTTCAAACTAAAAGACTCACTAAACACATTGAAGAAAAAAAAACTGTTGCCAAAATCTCTAAAATGAGTACGAAAATATGAAATGTAATGACGATTTCAAAACAATAACTTTGTTGAAAAAAAAACTGAAGAAAGACCCAAAGCATAAACATGCGTGTTAAATTGACTGCAAAAGATGTTAAATTGGATGCCTAAAAATGAATTTGAATGAACGAGTGCAGCATGTCAGTGATCACGTGACTATAAAATTCTAAATTGAATGAAAGAATAACGAAATGGTGCTTGTTTTACGAATTTCAATTGAAAAAGTGTTAATCAGAATGAGGAGAAAGGTAATTTAAATGCTCCAAAATAAATTTGAATGAAGAGATCATAAAATTGAACTACCGATCATGTCATCTACGCTAAATTTTGCTAAAGTGAATGCAGCAATTAGGAATTGGACTGACAAAAGTGCGAAATTGGCCGGGAAAACCTATATTAGATTCGTTCTCATTTTATGTAGTTATTGTTGTCCCACACCTTCCCCGGCCAGAAAAGTGAATAAAATGCTGTCACCCCATCCCCTACCCAAAATATTGCCTTTTTCGAAAAAAAAAATACATATTCAAAGAGTGCAACTAAACAAGTTCAGCACAAGGGACAACCGATGTCATGAGTAGGCCTATGGGTGCCACCTGAAATGATCATTTCATGATTTGACCATGCGGTTCTGCCTCTCCACCGCTCCGACTGTGTTGTAGCATTCCTTCAGGTAAATGCGCTGCAGCTTGGCAACATGAGTTGTGTGGCTTCCCACGAGTCTGTGTTCCCATGCGAGTGGAAAACGGAAAACGTCGAAGGACGTAATCGTCCGCAGCATCCGTAACTGTCCGCAAATATCCGTAAGCCGTCGAAAGTGTTGTGATACGTTAACTTGCGGTTATTTTCGGATACTTACGGTGGACGTAAACGAACGCAAACGGACGGGAGGTAAAACTTTTTGCGGATGGTCTGCGTCCAAGCTACGGGTAGTTACGTTCAGTTACGGATAGTTACGTTTGGTTACGGTTACTTGCGTAAGTTTGCATCCGTGGAGTCCCTCTGCGAAATTTTGAACATTTCAAAATTTCGCAGGCTTGCCGCCGTCATTTTGCGTTTCTTTACGGATGAGTTACGGACAGTTACGTCTACATACGTCCCTGCGGATGCCCGCGTCCACGCTGCGTCACCCTGCGTCCACTCATTCGTATCTATCCGCGACGGACGTAACCCATCGTAAAGCACTGTGTGACTGGGGCATTAGTAATCATGCAATAATGGTTTCGTACCAGAGCCAACGCTGTACAGCGTCGATAAATATTGTACGAAACCACTGACTGCGACCAGCAGCGTGCAGCCCATTGTACGCATAGCTAACTGCGACCAGCAGCCCCATACGCATAGCGTAATGGGGCTTCGCATTGTAGCATACAGGATCATGACAGAATTTACATTTAGTATCGCGGGTAAATGTCAACTTAAAATCCAAAAATTTCTTCGATTTGAAGACTTACCAATTAAGTTGAAGTATTGAAAACAGGCTTCGAACAACGTTTGGTTCTGTCAATAGTCCCTTTCTGTTCGAATTGATGACTGAATGTGACTCGGTCGAGAGGACCTTGGGAGAGCCACATACACTGGATACCATGGCCTGCGCATGCGCACACAAACATCTCATGTAATAATCTTGCCCCATCTTATCTTAAAGATTTAATTTCCTTCCGCTCCTCCACTTCAACCCGTTCTCTTCGTTCTTCCTCCGCTCTCCAATTATCACGTGGTCCCCGCACCTGTACACGTTATGGTGATAGGGCCTTTTCAGTTATTTCCCCACTTCTTTGGAATGAACTCCCTTTTTATATTCGTAACGCTGAAAATGTTGATAGGTTTAAGTCATTGTTGAAAACTCATCTGTTTACACAACCTTAATTTTGCTGTTGTTGTTGTTGCTGTCGTTATCATAATATGTACATAATGCTGTATTTTGTTTTTACGTTATATATATTATTTTTTCCCCGATTTGATGCGCTTAGAAACATTAGTATTAAGCGCTATATAAATGTTATTCATTATCATTATCATTATCCTTTCATGGATTTGAAATTTGTGTGCGGGCTGCATGTGATGTGTTCGCATGCACTGGCTGTAGTATTCAGTGTACTGTATGTAGCTCTCCTAAGGTCCTGTCGACCGAGTCACATTCAGTCATCAATTCGAACAGAAAGGGACTATAGGCAGAACCAAACGTTGCCCGAAGCCTGTTTTCAATACTTCAACTTAATTGGTAAGTCTTCAAATTGAAGAATTTATGGGGTTTTAAGTTGACATTTACCCTGCGATACTAAATCTGTCATGATCCTGAATGGTACAATGCGAAGCCCGATTACGCTATGCGTATGGGACTGCTGGTCGCTATGCGTATGGGGCTGCTGGTCGCAGTTAATTGCATGATTACTAAGACATGAGAGCACTTTGGGGCGAGTAAGTCTCACAGTGTTAGTTATATGAAAGATACTTTAACCTGAAACACAAACTAAGACAAGGAAATTCAAGGACACTTTTGAGGTACCAAAACTTTTTATTATCTTTAATTGATAGTTTGTAAGCTCTCATCCAGTAAAGTAATTTATCTCACTCAATATTCAAAGTACCAATCAATAACTCGGGATGAGAGGTAAAGAAAAAAAACACCCACATTTGAATTATCAACGAATACTAAAAAAAAAAAGAATACTTGAGGAATTTTCAATATCATTGTTAAAGAGAACAATTACAAGTTGTCCAAGTAAGCTTCCTTAAGCATGTTAAGGTACACATCGTGCATCGTAGATGTATGGCCATTAATACAAATTTAAACAAATTGTTTGCGATTAGTAAGGTAATTCCTGAACCACTCCAAGGCTGTACCTCGAATACCATAATGGGATAATTTGTAAAGAAGTATTTTGTGGTCCATGGTATCGGAGGCCGCAGAGAAGTCCACGAATACACCTATGGTATGATAAAATTTATTAATAGCTTTAGAGACTCTATCAAGGAAGGTAAGGACTGAATGAGATGTGTTGTGTTTTTGCCGAAAACCAAATTGGTTATCAGAAATAATAATATGCTTATCAAGAAAATCCAAAAGGCGGGAATAGACAACTTTTTAAATCAGATCAAAATCAAATCACGACCAGCACTTTTCTTACTCTTTAAATTCTGAATGTTATCAATTAGTTCGCTCCTGTGTGGGAGCAAAAAAAAAGGGGGGCTGGAAATAGGAGTTTGTAAAAAATCAACAAGCTGCTTTTCGGTCTGGGGGATCTTTTGTGCAGGATTATTTCCTATAGTGAACAGATCAAAGATATCAGCTATAGACCTTGGAACAGCAATTGTGAGACCCTTATGTTTTGTTGTAGTAATAGGGGGTGTTTCCTTGTTTGTAATAATGGCTGCATCAATAACTTTCCAAGGATTTTAGACGTCATGTTCAAAAAAAGATATCTGATCACTGAAATATTTTCTCTTTTCACAACGCAATATTTAAATAAGAACATTCTTTATTTATGATGACATTCCTCGGTACGTTTGATTTTATCAACACAGAACAAATCCTTTCTTTTTCGGTTGATTGATAGCAAAAAGGACTTCGATATCTATGGGAGTCTAGGGGATCTTTTATAATTGCTATTATTTTTCTTAATTAATGGAACATACCTATCCAAATGTGAAATAATAAATCATATGCATCTTTTGGGTCCTCAATATCATATACTTCGGACCATTCCTTATATATATATATATATATATATATATATATATATACAATTATATATATATATATATATATATAGAGAGAGAGAGAGAGAGAGAGAGAGAGCGAGTATATAGATAGATAGATAGATAATTAATCCCTGATAACGTCATAAACTATTGTGATCATAACAATTCACCACAGACAACTATCGATTACAAGACTGCACCTTGCAAGCCCCAAGGGAGTGCAATGTGCTGAGGGAAGATTACATTACTTGCCAAAGTGAGTCATTATCCACATTAGAATTATCTTACTATATTTGCCCGTAGTATGTTTAAACGAATAAATGCGTTACTGTGCGCGTTTGTTTGTTGTTGTTGTTGTTTTGTGTGTGTGTGTGTGTGTGTTGTGTGTGTGTGTGTGTGTGTGTGTAAGGAGACTAAAGCTCTTCTGTCGTTCAGTATCATGATGACTTGCAGAAAATAATAAAAGGTGGACTGTAACAGTTGCATAACACAAATAGTACATTCATGTGTCATGCTATATATTTTCCAAAGCTTTCCAAAAGTCAGATTTTAACTCCACAACGAAATCCCCCTGAAAGCTTTTAAGATAAACAGTTAGTTTATAACAACTCAGCAATAAGTTCAGACAAAGAAAGAAAGGGCAAAAAAGGTTGGGTGTGGATAATCATTGTCTAAAATACTCAAAATACTGATAAGCTGCTGACGTCTGGAATTATAGATTTACATACAATGATGTACAAGATGTATTTCTGTTTTTGGTAATCTTTTTTCTTTTTACAGAACCTGGGTACATGGGCTGTTTTGCTATTGATACCGAATTCTCACAAGGGGAACCAGTCGACACTGTGTCAGCCTGCATATCTCACTGTGAATCAAGAAGAGATGAGACTTCCCTTCTAGCCATACAAACCGCCAAGCAGAACACATGTCACTGTGTGAGGGAATCTGACATTGATTTGGCAGATTACATTCAGCTTTGTCAGCCTGGTCTTAATGAAGATGCGAGACTTGGATCTATCTCAGACTGTGACGAGTGCTCAGAGTCTGTAGTCTATAATGGTAAATATGAAAATACTCATTGCAAGTAAATCACTATCACAATCACTGTGTACCTTTAATGACAAGCGATATAATCATTTTCAAATGACGAAATTTAATTATCTAAAGTTTCCTTTCATTTCCAAGGTGTTAGCTGCCACTTATCAAGCATATAAAGCAGAGCAAAATTTATTACCGTTTCAAGGTCGTGCCGGACCTAAATTATGTCCATTTTAACAAATGCTATCATAAAACCCACCGATTCTTGCATTAAAACTCCTGATTGAATGTGTTTCCTAGCAAGGAAATAATTATCATAAACTTTTGCACAAGGAAATTATAGAAAAGCATTATACGTTGTGTTTGATTTATACATGTGATCTTGCCGGAGGGAAAATGTGTCCTGGACATCTTCGGTTTTCTCCTGCTTCACGTTCGTTCTCAGCTTCGTCTATTTGGTTTGGCAATGCCAGTTTCTGTAGGTCTATGTGAAAAGCTTGAAGACATTAGTCGTGGTGACTGGTTTGGAAATTACACGAGGTACGGGTCAAACATCACTCTGGAGTGTGACACAGGCTATGAACTGGAAGACAATACGACTTCGACTCTACAGTGTCTTCAAGGAGAGGGATCGGTGTATCAACCCGTGTGGCATGGAACAACACCAGTCTGTCGACCAGTAACAGTTACAAGTATAATGAAAGACATACCTTACTGCAACGCAGCTGAGAGTATCGTAGTGCCATTGACATCTTACGAATAGTTATCAGTGATGGGAATAATCCTGGTTTTTAGAGAAAGAGACCAAAAATTCTCTGTCTCACATGGAAGGGTACTGTATTTGGAAAATTTTGATGTAAAACAGCGCCAGCATCCGACCGTTGTGCCAATAACTCTCAAGCCTGTACGACGATCTGATTGCAGTGAATGCGCTGTACATGTCCTACAACATTACTTTATGCTGGCATCCTGACACCAGTCCTCCATATGAATCCTGTCCGACATGCAAATTAATCTGTTTGCCCTGCTTGAAACACGATATTCATACAACTAATAACCTTTTGGTAACATTTTTCGTTGATTGAAGGACTAGTAAAATACATTTGGTTTATAGCATGTGTTGTACAATGTCGTGAATTTCGGAAAAAAGAAGAAAAACAAACAAAGGCTACGCACCAATAATGAGAAACATCTTTTTTTTTTCTTGTACGTATATATCGGCTTTTTCAACGAGGTCCATGCACGTATTGGTGTCTTCAATGATAGGAATCGATCCCTCATGCAATTGACTAAATTATATCAAGAAATTGTATCATTTGTATACTATGCAGCAATGCGTACAGAATTCTAACACACGGTTCGGAAAATGACATAAACAAAACAAGGTGATTTGAAGAATAGTTGGTTCGTTATTTTACTTGTAAAGCACATCACTGCTTGCTACTGTAAACAGTAAAAGATAGATATCATAAATATGGAACAAAAATCTTATTAAAGATGCTAGCAGTAAAAAATTCGAGTAAAGAATTCCTATCGTTCAAAGTTAATATCTTCGTTAGAAAATTATCATAATGCCATAATACTTGGGTACCTAAGGGGGGGGGGGGGGGGTCACCGTGCACCCCCCCCCCCCAGGACTCCTCGATACTTACATTTTCTGGATCCTCATGACATACCAAAACATAATCAAGATGTTAACAGGAACGAAAAGTGGCTGTTCTAGGTGAAATTTAATGTATTCTATTGTTTTTCATAATTTCTTATGTATTTCTCTGTTTTTCAACTTTTTCAACTTTTGTTTTTTCTTTGTTTTTCTATTGGAAATTGTCACTGACCACTTTTCTACCATAATTAGCACAAAACTTTCATGACCTTCATGACAGAGCACCTGTTTTCCATAGGAAATGTACACAAAATCACAAAATTGTGCCCGTTTTGGGGAGACATACCGTTACAATAATGGGCGTGACTTCGCAAAAGTATACGCGGATGTTGCAAGTTTGGTCTCAAAAGTTGTGCGAGACTTGACCAAACAAAGTCAAGAAGCCTCGCGACAGATTTATAGAGCGAAACTTTGGGGGGGGGGGTGGCGGATCCCCCCCCCCCGTCCTTATGTATGTATGTAATATATAATATATGTGCTTACATGTAGGGCCTACATAGTAGGGTACCTAAGGGGGGGGGGGGTCACCATGCACCCCCAGGACTCCTCAAAACTTACTTGACTTTGTTTTGTTCAAGTCTCACACAACTTTTGAGACCAAATTTGCAACTTCCCCGCATACTTTTGCGAAGTCACGCCCATTTTTTTGTAACGGAATGTCGTCCCAAAACGGGCACAATTTTGTGCTTTTGTGTACATTTCCTATGGAAAACAGGTGCTCTGTCATGAAAGTCATGAAAACCTGATTATTTTTACAATTAATCACTTTCATTGATTAGTTTTGTGCTAATTATGGTAGAAAAGTGATCAGTGACAATTTCCAATAAAAAACAAAGAAAAAACAAAAGTTGATAAAGTTGAAAAACAGAGAAATACATAAGAAATTATGAAAAACAATAGAATACATTAAATTTCACCTAGAACAGCCACTTTTCGTTCCTGTTAAAGGTCCAGTTTACCTTTGGGAGCAGTGATTTCAAAAATGTTCAAGATATCACATTTGATACATATATGTAGGTCTGTTGTGTCACAAAAGATCCTACCATATAACATTTTCCCAATAAATCCTAAAATATAAGGAGATATCAATGCTTTTCTCAACAAACCGTAACTGTACACGGTTTAGTCTGGAAACATTCTTATTCTAACTATTGTTCACATTTTGTGTATTTAACAACACATAACATCAAGTATACAGATTTAAATTTTTACAGTGGTTGTTTCTATACCTGACTCACATTTTAGAACTATTTTCAAGCACTAATGCTGGGCTTTTGTTTCATCTGCAAATGGTATATTATGCCTTTAACATCTTGATTATGTTTTGGTATGTCATGAGGATCCTGAAAATGTAAGTTTCGAGGAGTCCTGGGGGGTGCACGGTGACCCCCCTTAGGTACCCGACTATAATCTTCTCCTTAATAATATTATGTTCCCCAGACTCGATACAAACTGGTTCGTCCCCTGATTGCCTGCATAGGATATTGATAGTTATTTCTACTACGACTTTCTGCCTGCTGCTGATCACGTGTCTTCGACTGTTGTGTGTCACGTGGTCACCTCATCGTCGATCAGGGAGAAAAGAGAGAGTGAGTGACTACAGATAATGAGGTACTTTCTATCCAATCTAGAGGACAAGTTCACCTTATAAACATGTCGATTGAGAGAATGCAGCAATATTAGTAGAACACATTGGTGAAAGTTTGAGGAAAATTGGACAATCTGTTCAAAAGTTATGAATTTTGGAAGTTCAGTTCCGCGATCGCTGGCTGTGAACGTACTACATGTACAGCTTGTAAAGTCATGTGTGTACAACAATATTAAGATACTATTAAGAAAATTCAACATATTTTCATTTTTCTCGCATAATAGAAGAGCACATGACTTGCCTCTTTCAGAAGGCAGGGGGAGTAATATTACCCTTAACGTATGTCAATTACAAGTTAAGGGAATGTGAACTATTATTCAAAAAATGAAATTTGTGGAATTCTCTTTATATTTTACTTATATCGTTGTACGCATGTGACATCATCAACTGAAGTAGTCTTCTCAACCAGCAGTGACTGCACATAAACTTAAAAAAATTCATAACTTGTAACCGGATTGTCCAATTTTCCTCAAACTTTCACAGATGTGTTCCACTTATATTGCTGCATTATCTCAATCCACATGTGTATGAAGGTGAACTTGTCCTTTAAGGATATGAAAATCTTATGTCCACTCTACTAGTTCACTCTGCACATTACCATTATCTGCTAATCTTCTTCTGTAGTATGATGCGATACAAAGGGGTGGGTGCAGATTGGGGGGGGGGGGGGTTGTCTTATATAGGTTGATGTCCAATAAGTATTGCAGACAAAATATTATGTCTCTCTGTTTCTACAGTAGATACGTTTATATTGGAGTTAAAGAAATATGAAGAGCTCACCATGATGTGCAATGATAATAATAAAATGTTTATTGACATAATGATTATTTATTAAATACGAGTAAAAACTATAAAAACAAATTATGAATACACAAAGAGGATTAAAATGTTGAGGATTTATTATTACTAGATCATAACTAGAATTATCTATTATTACCTTATCTTCGTTTTGTGCACATTCTAAGTCATTTGATACTTATTCCATTCACATTTATTAGCATTTATAGCTGTTTGTCTTTTGAATCTTCCTTAAAATGACATTAAGGCTCACGGTACTGTCAGACGTCTTCATTCTTCGCATCAGTCTGGAATTCGTCTGCAAAGTACTGGAGACAATGAAGCTTCCCTTGACGTTGAACACAGAGAAGTTACGTACGCAACTGTGCCAGACCTGCAAAGTGTATGTCATCCCACTATGGCAACAAATCCTACAGGTCAAACGGAAGAGGAGTACCGTTTCTCCCAGCCAAACTCTCCTCCTCAACCGACTGCTCAAGTTTTGTCCGAGGTGTCGTATGAGAACGCAGGCGACGCTTTGGGGAGAAGTTGCTTCCACGATGCCTGAAGTCGCACGTGCGACAACAGCCGACAATGAGCTAGACGAATTTGGATATTTGATACTAAATCGCTAGTTACTGAAATACAACTCTAGACTCGCGTGCCTGGATCTAAACTGCGTGCTAAAGTGACGAACTAAACACTTTTTAATGAAATGGAGAATACCATCACACAGGACAACAAGTGTGCATCAACGAGTGTACAAAATACAACTGCACATCATCCATTTGATTAACTCTTGGTAGGGCTGAGCATTTAATTGTAAAGCAACCCTTAGCTGGACATTTCAGTGTTTATGGATGTCGCTCGACTCAAACCATCAGGCAAGAAAGTTGCGGACATTAATAGAGAATAGCGGATTTCTTTTTCTCCTATGAATATAATAGTATTTTAGAAAGATTAAAGTACTTCGGAAGAGACGTCACGGACGTTTTTATGTTGGCATCTCTACTTGCATATCCATGAAGGCCTAATTGTCTAAAATTCAAAGTACATGTAACAGTATGAACCACTTTTGATTTTTGTTGTAAAGAGGGCAGGAATATTGGTTGCTAAAAAGCTGAAAATGTGCTATATAATCTTCTGAAATGTCTGTTATAAGATATTGTTATAGCAAATTATGAAGTGAGTGTTTTAATGTTGTGTGGATAACAAATGTCAAGTAACATACAATGTTGTCAATACACTTAGCGGTAGGCTTACTCAACATGTTCAATTATTTCACATAGGCCTGTTGCATTCCGCATTCTTCAATTCGTTCAATTTTTTTTTCATTCATTTTCATTTCCAACAAACAATTTCTCACAGTCATTAATGCAACCTAACTGTATAAACACAAAATATTTCAAAAGATTATATCAGCTCGTCTGTTGTGATAACAAAGTATAAAATATAATTACTGATGTGTAAGTTATTGCCCATATAGTAGGCAGTTAGAAATTAGAAATGGGCGACAATGCTTTGAAGAACAGCTTGTATATTTCACTCCTCTCGGGAGAAAAAAAAAAGAAAAAGAAAAAAATAAATAAAAGTAACATAAGATAAGCAACAGAAATATACTTTTAAAAAATCTCACTTTTTGTCTTAAATTCGTCGTGCGCATGACAGATTGTCCCTAACGATTTTAAAGATTTTTAAGATTTAAAGATTTTAAATCTTAAATTCCACTTCGCTTTAAACACAAGTTGATATAAATTGGAAACAATTAAGCTTGTCTATTCCGTAATCAGATTGATCTGCTTGTACATAACTTCTCTTATTAACATGTTGTAAAAGAGCAACATCAAAAACGAAACCTAATTTTTCTTTCTTTCTCTCTTTCTCTCTCTCTCTCTCTGAAAGACAGTTTTGAGTGCAGTGATTGTACTATGATTTATGATACAGTTTATGTCTTTCAGCCAGCAATGTGCATAGTTATTATGTTTGGGGTGTGTGTGTGGGGGCGGGGGGTGAGTGATACTAAAGATTATATAGTTATTGTCTTAATGAGTAAAGTACTGGTTGTGTTTTTTGCCTTTGAAAAGCGAAATCAGGGATAGGCACACATACAAACTCTAAAACAAACACATTTAACATAATACCTATGCATGCATATTACGAAGTGGGGGGGGGGGGGTTATTTGTGGACCAATTAAAGGTTCCTGTTTACTTTTGGGAGCAGTGATATAAAGAATATTCAAGATATCACATTTGATTCATATATGTCTAGGTCAGTTGTATCACACACACACAGAGAAAAAAAAATCCTACCGTACAGTAGTTTTGCAATAAAGCCTAAAATTTAAGGAGATATCACTATTTTTCTTGATAAACCATAACTGTATACGGTTTAGTATGGAAACATTTGTATTATAACTAATGTTCACAATTTGTACATTTAACAATACTTAACATCGATTATACTGGTTCAATTTTTTACATTGGTTGTTGTTGTCTCTTGTCTCTAACTCATAATTTAGAACTATTTAAAAGCACTAATGCTGGGTTTTTGTTTCATCTTCAAATGGTAATATTATGCCTTTAAGAATTGAAACATGCTAATTCCCTTCCAGTGTGCACTTTGTACAGTGACTCTGCTTTCTTGTTCTTTGTTTCGTTATATTGCATGTATTGAACCTGTTAACCATTGAGAACGTCCAAGGGCTCGATCAGGATACTCCGTAAATTAGGGGAATCTCATTATGATAAATATGACACAATGGTTGTGTGTCAAAAGAGCAAGCCCTTCAGTGTCAGCTCTATACATCTGTATGACCTCATTGATATCTTTAATATCAGGATCATGTAACCATTAATACACTCGGACCATGGGCTACATAGTTAGTAATCTCTATACGGAACAAGACTCCCATACTGCATGATCTCTGTATCAAATGCATTGTTAACCATTGGGAGCAGTGATAAAAAAAAAAAAAAAAAAAAACGATTTATCATATTCAATGCATATGTGTAGGTCCGTTGTAACACAAAACATCCTACATATGAAAATGTTGCAATGAAGCCTAAGATATAAGAAAATATCACTATTTTTCTCAATAAACTATAACAATTTTATCATAACTATTGTTAGCAATATTAATTTATACTTAACAATACTTGAAATTGAATATACTGATAAATATTCGACATTGGTTGTTTCTATCTCTAATTTAGAACTATTTTGAAGCATGAAAGCGGTGTTTGTTTGTTTGTTGTTGTTTTTTTTTTTGGTCTCATCTGCAAATGGTAAATAATGGCTCCCTTAAGATACATGATAAACAATATCAAGTATCCTTCGCTACTTCAACCAACAGTCACATCTGTTCGGTGCCTGTCTTTTCGCGGTTATTCATTCTTTTGATTAGTAATTGCTTGTAGAGATTGCCTAAAAGAAGCCCTCCTCCAATGTGTGCAAATTGACTTTTCAAATTCTTTCAAAAAAATCGGTGCCTAGGAGAGTATTACAGTTGACCAGACTGGCAAGACAGACAATGATGTACAAAATGTTTACAAGTGTCGGGACAGACCATCACATAATCAGAGTCCTAGTCAAATTACCTTTTAATTGCAGGTCATAGCTCCAAGGCGTGGTAGTATCCGCCTATAAAAGATTTTAAGTACCTTCGACAAGTCTTAGTCTATTGCACGTTAGCATGTAAAGGAACATCACAACACATTTTATGGTTCGTCACACTATAACAACTGTTTCATACTGAACGTGTCTATTCTGATGTGTGGTACATTGTTTAAGCAAGCACTACGCATGAATATGAAAAATAAATCTGGGTTTTATTTTTGTTCAATTTTGAAAGACCTAGCATTTAACGTTAATATTTATTGTGATAACACATGCCATCTAACACGCAATGTCCTTGGTGCTATTCTGCATCAAATGAGAGTTCCTTGGTGCTTTTCTGCATCGAATGAGAGTAGGCCTACTCTCAAATCATTTGTTCGGGATCTTTCTTTGAAGCCATGCTAAGTGGCGTGTTTATTTGTTTGGAAAAGTAATGTCATGTGTTGGTACGTATAATTACGTGGTAACAGATCTGATTGCTGATCGTCCACAATTCATTAAGTGCTCCTCCGGTGTGATAATTACAAATAGTACTATTTTCCCTCGAGTATTTTTTATGCAAGTTGGTTTACGCCAATACGAGGGGAAAATCGGGCACCGACATTAGATTTCAACGCTGATTTCCGAATATGCATTATGTCTGCATTCAATAAAGAACGCACCTACAATAGTTCTCCATCACTTAAATCTCTTGATTTTGATATTGCGATAATTGTGTGTTCCAATATCTCCAAACGGTATGATGTGCCTACTATCAGACTATGAATATGATTTTGCTAAAAACAAATTGATATAGGCTACACCGAGATGAAAAAAAAAAAAACGCAAACAGTTCTTTCTTTTTGTCTGTCTGTCTGTTTGTCTCTCTCTCTCTCTCTCTTTCGTTCCCTTTAAAGGAAATTGGTTTCGAATAAGGTGATTGCACTATGATGCTTAAAGCTTGTATACTTTTATGATAATATGTTATATGAGAAAGAAGCCCTGCGTGGATACGTGTATCCAGTTGTGTGTGTGTGTTTGTGTGTGTGTGTGTGTGTTTGTATCCCCGTGCGTGTATCGCCTCTCAAGTAGTTCATTATCAAAATAGTGAAACAACGTGTAAAAACGTGTTGTTTCGCTATTGCCACATTCAAAACCTTCTCATTGCACGTATTGTTCGACATAGAGCTGGTACAGTACATGTATGTTGTCCTCTCACTCGTTTACGAGCGTTCGCCATAATCATTCGCTTGTTTTGGCGCTTCAGTCTATTCGCAAAATGAAATGATCTACACATTGTTTGTCATTCTACACTTCCGCTCGCGTGGTCATGGTGGAGGACGTTAACAATGTCGGGGTTTTCATTGCATTTTAGCGTGAATTCAATCCCTCTCATTTTAGGCATCCTGGCAAACTCGATAGCTCTGGTCGTGATTTATAGAGTGCGTCGGCGTACCAAGAAAAGCCAGCGTGGTCGTTCTGTTCCTTCGTTTCTTGTCCATACACTAATCGCGGTCGACCTCGTGAGTCTCTTCTTGCTATGGATGGGTGAAAGTCTTGATTTACACAACACCAAGTTGAAGTGTGAAGTTAACTACGTCATAAGATTGACTGTTGGATATGCGTCGGGATTCATGAACACACTAATGTGCCTCGAGAGATGCTTCGCTTTGCGAGCACCGTTATACTATTATAGAATGGCGACTTTGTGCAAGGCCAAAATTGCTGCATCCGTCGCACTTTCTCTGTCGTTCCTTATCAGCACTCTTCCTGTGATGGGTGTAGGGAGTTACGCCGTAGTACATGAAGTCGGAAATACCACAGAGGTCACATGCAATCCTCCCGGCGATTCGGGGACCCGAGGCAGTCCGGGCAATAGGGCCTTCACGGCGATCTATCTCGCATTCGGCTCTCTCATGCTGATTCTCATGTACGTGTCAAACGTCCTTGTCATCTTTCAGCTACGGCAGCGGAACAGTAGAACGAGATTAATATTGAAGCCAAGTAAACGTGAAACAGACCTACCAACGTCCTCTGTCATCGAAATGCGCACTAGCTTGAACGATAAGAATAAAAGTGATGTATCGCCAGAATGTGAGACAGGGAGAACCAACACTCGACATCGAGTTCGGACTGTGGAGATGACGAGGACCACACAGATATCGATCTGCAAGATGGTCGTAGTCATGTCGGTGGTGTTCACCATATCCTGGTTTCCATTTTACGTAAATTATCTTTGCTGCCATTTCACCTTATTTTCATGTTATGCACAACTTCATTAATCTTACTCTTTGTAATTGTAGTCAATAGGCCTCATGTAAGTCTGAAAGGACGTACTAACAGAATCGTGCATGACATGTTTTACTATTTAAGTGAAAATCCGTTGGGTGGTAGAAGGCTTAACGGTCCACCACGTATTCTTTCTAGGGTATGTGTATGGCCCTGAAAAGGGCCTACCAAATCCCGGGATCCTAGGGATTGGGTAGGCCCTTTTCAGGGCAACACGCATACCCTAGAAAGAAGTACGTGGGTAACCACCCAACGTTCTACCGCCACGGAAGCCTTCAAAGATTTAAAAATCTGTTGTTTGTTTTCAAAACATTGCAAACTGTGCGATTCAGCCGTTGGGCTGAGACGACTGCCTGAAATGTAGATCATAAATCATGAACCAAGCTTTCACCATGTTTATGACTACCGCTGTTGTTGTCATAGTCACCATTGTCATTTTTTTATGTCTGTTGTAATCAATATTTGAACAAACAAACAAAGGATTCCTTCTTGGGGAATTGTAAGGTAATTGAGCTTTGCGCTTACATCTGAATGAAAGGGCCAGTGTTTTGGCCTGCCATGCCGTGGGACTTGTGTCCTTCACACCACATCTGTGCCCGGTTGTGAAGTTGACCATCGCTTTTTTTAACACCTTCCCCCCCCCCCCCCTGAAAAATAAAAATGTACCTACCCTCTTATGTCTTGAGATGAATGTTTTCTTCCTTTTTTTAATTTGTTTCAGTCTGTGGTTGCTCAGTGAGAATAGATCCGCTTTAAAGTGAAATTTGAACTCACTCATGACGCTCATTACAAAATGATTATGCTTCCTGTTACCTTCCTTTAAGTCGGGTTCAGCGGATTTCGTTTCGGTTTCGTTTTGCTGCACTTCCGTGAGACATGCCGTGTACCCTACACAAACCGTAATTGCTTTTTCATTCATTTCTCTATACCTTGTGGATTTTGTGTCACAAATTCCTCAGAACTGTGACACCCATCATCTATGGCAGAGTCTTCAAAGTGTCTTGTCTACAGTGAGAACACTGTATTTTTAGGGCAGATTTATTTAAAAATAAAATAAATAAAAATCTGTGTTTACAGACCAGAGCGCTGAGCTGCCGGTGTCTAGCAATTCAAATGCCCTTGACACGTACAGGCTTTGACTTTGAGCAGTTCGTGCGTTGGGGAATAACGAATATTCAATCTAAGTTGTAGAGTTTCTTTACTGCGCTCGAACATCATGCTGTTGGCACATCTGCTTTAAAGCAATCTGTTACGCCTCATTATCTGAAGGACATTGCTATGGAGAGAGAAAAATGAGAGGAAATGAGGATCTTCAGATCCAATTTCATAGAGCCAAGCAGAAAATGAGCTGAAATGATTCTCAAGGAGAAACAATTTGCGGATCAATTATCGGCCTAGCGGGGGAAAAAGGTGAAAAGCCTGACGAGGATATGTTGTCATGCTCCTAACCTAATGGGTACTTTGATAATACAATGTAAATGTAAATGTAAAAAGTATATGTGCTCACCGGAATAGGAAAAGCACTAAGGGAAATACCGAGACATAATTATGCAATAAGTTCCGATGTTATTAGCATAAACAGCACACCATGTCTCTATTCAGAGCGCCAAAAGAACGGTGCTCCTTTCTACATCGGTGACGATCTGACGAAGCTGGACAGATACAGTCCCACAATTAGGGGGAAGGGGTTCAGGAGGTTCTGCTGAACTCCCCCCCCCCCCCCGGTTTGGTCGTAGCAGAAAAAAAAAGAGAAAGAGAAAGGGGCAATTAAAATAACGGAACTGAACATAAACTTGAACTCAAAACGTCCACATTTTATAATTCTGTACCCCCCCCCCCCATAAAAATCATAGTTAAGGTCCTGCAGATATCACAGTGAAAGGAGAAAGTTAACGGAGGAGGATTTCGTGCAAAGTTCTATCGGGTGCATGTCACGAGCTCGGCACCCACGAGTCATACAGCCCATGAGCTCAACACTGGGCAAATAAGGCCCATCAGTCCGACACTAGGCAAACGAGGGCCACGAGTCTGACACTAAGCACAAAAAAAAAAAGCCCACAAGACCGACACATTAAGCCCCCTGATGCAATGGGTCTTGTGGATATGTTTGACTAGTATTTTCAGCACAGATCAACGTGAAGACTATTATATAGCCAAGATTATGATCTCATGTGAATGCTACTCGAATCTTTGAATGAGTTACATACAGTCTGATTAAGATAATAATGACAGAGCTGAACATCAATGGAAATAAGTTTGAATACACTTTGAATGATGAGGATGAAACTTCAGTGAGAGATTCAAAATAATTACTGAAAAACAATTTCTCTGATCTTTTTGAAAAATTTCCATATGACATGACAGGCGTTTTTGTTCCGGGACTCCTTTTCTAAATAGAATCCAAAAAGGAATAACTGTAACTTGGTTTCATAGCCATCCAACTGCCATGCATGATCTTCCTAAATATCTGAGAGTCACAGATAGTCGGCAAAGCAGATCACGTGGTGGTGCAGCAGTGTATGCATTCCCTTCTCAATTGGATGATTAAAATTAGCAAACGAAAACTGAGCTGAGCATTATGAATGAGTCATTAGAATCCCTACTTGATTAGATTATACTTCTGGGAAAAGGAGAACTTGTTTGCGGAAACGGTCTATATAGGCCACAATATGATGACAATATATCTTTTATTTTTATTTTTTGGAAGCAATGACTAACTCTATTTTAACCCAAATATTTTGTAATAAAAATAATCACGGATGATCGTGATATGAAAATAACTCTGTTCATCATTCTGTTGACACCTTTAGTATATTCTCATTAATCCAATCGATTACTAAACTATCTAGAGTAGCAGAAAATTCACAACTTTTATTAAGGATGGGTGTGTAGATCAAAACTTGGCAACCAGTTAGAGCTTATTATTTTCAATCTTTGGAAACAAGCAACCCATCCCCACAATATATATATATGTATATATATATATATATATATATATATATATATATATATATATATATATGTATATATATATATATATATATATATATATATATATATACAAAAAAAAATTACCCGAGTCAGTTGACTCATTTTAGGTCAAATCTTCTGAGTCATTGCTGTTGTGACACATCTTTTAAGTTCTTCTGAGTAAAAAGACTCGTTTTATCGAATCTAACTAGTAAAATAACTCACACGGAATTACAATAATGAGTCACGAAATCGATGACTCATATTGCATCATCTCTATTTGACTCAGTAACTGTTATAAATGAGTCAACCGACTCATTTTATGTGACATGCGAGTCCAATGAGTCGATTATAATCGATCATGTAATAACTTCAAGCAAAAGAATTAGCTATTTTTTCAGAAAATATTTTCTGAAATGTATTTCTGATTTTGTCGCGGATGGTAAATTGTATTTAATTGTATTTGATTTTTAAATATTTATAATTTCATACAATTTATGAAATATTCAGCTCTGTTATCAGAAGTCTTGAATAAATGAATAGATAATCTATTTCAAAACAGTAACCACATACATAAATACAATTTTACGACATGGGTATATATTAGAAGCATTGTCTCGTGATATGTAGTTAGGTATTAGGAATAAGTTAGGAATAGGTTAGGAATAGGTTAGGAATAGGATTATGGGCTACAGCAAGATATAGGATCTGATTCCCTACTCCGTCTACCGTCGCGCTGCATGCGTAGGTCAGTGACTGGATCAGCATGCTGAACAAGAGACGTTTCAATCATTTTGCAATTCGATTCTCACACAGTGAGTCGCTTGACTCAGCATACTGAGTCACTTGACTCATTTAGTGACTTTACTGAGTAAAAAGACTCAATATTCGGCAAAAGTGTGTCACCACACGGACAAACTGAAGACTCACGCAAATGAGTCATTTGACTCAAGTTTTTTTTTTTTTTGTGTGTGTGTATATATACCCTGTCTGAGATTTCTTTGATTTGTCACTTCTTTCTTTTAGCAGGGACGAAGCCGCATTACTAATGTGTTTGTCGCTTTTATTCGTCGTGTCAAGGAATGTTTTTCGTGATGGTGAAAGGATATCATAATCTCAACATTCTTTATATTCATATCAATCTTTATTTACCCTGCTGGGTCACGTGTGTTCATGATCGTGTTAGTTTTACAATGATTTTGAGGGCTGTCACTGCTGCTATCCAACCGAATTACTTATGATGATGAGAGTTTCATGTCTGTACAAACAATACACACTTTGCATTATGTTTTAAGAACAATTCTCCTCCACTTGAAGTACTTATAACATTTTCCCCTTCATCTGTGTTCACTAAGAGCAAAATATTACATGTTAAAAATACTTGTGTATACATGGTTGTTGTTTTTTAGAAGGTAGATTTAAAGAGGTGAAACTGTTGCATCATCCCAATCTTCCACATTTCAGATGATATATTTGTGTCTATAGTATTACATTTATCCTTAACTCTCTAAACCCCCTCCACCTACACAATATCCCAATGATCATGTAGATTCAGCGACTGTTGAAAGCGCTCGACGTCTCCCAGCCGGAGTGGTATCTCTACGTCGTCATCTTCCTCCTGGTCAGCAACCATCTCATCGACCCTTTCGTCTTCGTCTTCATGAAGCAGCAGAGTCGAGACGCACTCAGAGAGCTATGCATGGCGGGCATCTGCTGCAAAAAATGGCGGACACAGTCGGGAACGGAAGCTAATGATCGAATCACAAGTGGGACGACTGTGTTATCGTGAGTGCTTTGACTCAAAATGCAACTATAAATCTTAATGGAAGTAATTTTGGTCAGAAGATATCGCAAATGTGGAAAGGAAAGGACCTTTCACATGACAAGAGTGTAAATGTTTTTTTGTTTTTTTTTATCCCTACCCAGTTACGTATTGAAGAACGTGATTTTCTAGAAAGACTCATAGCATGAGTCCAGTATAGATATCAAAATACATTTTCCAAAACCTTTGTTTGTAGTTATTGTGATGGCCAGATTCTAAATGATTTCTATCATGGGTTGTCAGAATAAAATGTGACAAAGCACATTGAATTATGAGAGTTTAGAAAATCTTACAAAATACCAAAATCGGGTTATCGATTTTCAGTGAATGCATTTTCACCTTGACGGGTCACATAATTTTTATTCTGTTTAATTTACTTCATTTTATTTTATTTTACTTCATTGTATTGTATTGTATTGTATTTTGTTTTATTTTATTTCATCTTATTTTAGTTTATTCTATTTTGTTTTACTTTGTGCCATCTTATTTCATTTGATTTGATTCTATTCTATTCTATTCTATTTTCCTGTTTATAATCTGCTGATAAAATAACGTCATCCTGATGTGTCCTCCTTGTTGTTGTTTTGTTGTTGTTTTCATTTGAAGTCACTTTTCTTAAAAAACAAAACAAAACACCGTCTCGCACCTCACACAGGGATTGAGGGGTAGAAATCCACCGAGCAAGAGGCCGAAACGGCTAGCATCCTCTCCCACGAGCTTGCATGCGTGAGCTTGGTGTTCGAAGCATCCCCAAATCCAGGTTGGACATATTTTTGGGCAGCACTTAGTGGTCTGTATGGAACCAGTGGAACTACCACGAATCCGATGACGAAACTTACCAAAGAAATGAAACTGGACAATTCATTTATTTATTCATTCATTCAATGAACTTGGGCCAGGGTAACTTCATTAGTGGTTTATACATTGTTATTCTTAGGGGCCCTGCAAAAGAATAACAAACTACAACAATATTGATTTAGAATACACAAAGTAAGAAATCATCGGACAATAACAATGGCACATTACTGTGTTATTTGAATGAAGTTCTTCTGTTAAGGGCAAAATGTCATGTTCTTGACGTTATAATTACTGATCAATACTCTAACAAACTTACGTCTATAATAAACATGTCTGTTATGAAATGTTTAACTTTTGTTGTGCATAGTTTTTGCTCTTTATCTTGTCCGTGCGGTAGTGATGTCATCTTGTCCTGCTTTCGTTATCAAGTCTTTGAAATGCAGGGCGATAGTGAAAGACCAATAATTCTGTGTAGAAAAATGGGGGATGTGGAACAATGGTTCGTTTCTCAGCAGCGTAAGTCTGATAAGCTAAAATAAATCGCAAACTTCAAATACTCAGAGATATCGTAATATCCAATGAATTACCTAGAACAAAAAACACAAGGTCTGTTTGGCTGTCTACCTATCCATCCAAACATCATTTGGACAAGTCACATCTCATAAACTATACAATATCCAAATAATGTATAATGTTCATTGCATTTTAATACCAGTACAATATTTTACGTGTGTGTGTGGTTTTTTTTTTTTCTCAACAGCAGCAATATTGCGCTAATGAGCATAAGGCTAATGTGTCAAAATAAATCGCAAACTTCAACTGATCCTGCCTATTCTCATTCTGTAAGCTGTGCAGGTTTATGTACAAAGTATAGTATACTTGTGTACAGTGAATTTTGATACCAGCATAATATTTTACTTGTCTTTTCTTTCAGCAGCAGCAATAATTTATGCATTCAGTAACCATAGATAATCTGATTAGTTACACTGGAGTGTCATGGTTCAGTACTAGTTATTATCTGTCTTTGGGTCTTATTTTCATGTGCATGTTTCTTAAATGTTCAATATAATTTGATTAATCAAGCAGGTAGTTTCTTAGAAGGAGTCTCTTGACTTGTATTTGACAGTGTCCATCCATTTAAATCCATACTTCTTTTTTGTTCACATGTTTTCTTATGTCATTCAATAAGAACCCGAATTGAAATATTACGTGACATTATTCAGACTTGGTTTATACAATGTTGAACTATCATGTATATCATGCCTTTGACGATTATATTTTTTTACATATTTGATTTTATATAGCCAAGTAAATGTGGTTTAGCATCAATCAAATATTGGTAATGAGGTCATGTAGGTTGGTCTCTGTTTTTCAGCAATGAGTAGCTACTTTTTAATCATAATACCGTATGTCATACAATCATTCCCATGCTGTGTGAAAAAAAAAATGCTGATTGCAAAAAACAAAACAAAAAAAGACCATGTCAACGGCAAAATGTTGCTGGTTCTATTTTAACGATGCCTTGAATCATACCAATTACTTAGATTGATGATTTGATCTCTGCAGTGTTTGAAATATGTGTACACTGTGCATGACAACAGTTTTTTTTTTTCTACAAGTGAGCGTAAATGTTCAGAAATACCCATACGTTAATAATACGGGTACTTAATTTTACTGAATTTAAATATGGAATTTGATATTGATAGGAGCGATTTTATCATTTATTGAGTGGTCAACTCCCCTGAGAGGAATGGCTTCAAAACAAATAATACCACCCGCCTTCCTGCATTTTAATGGATAGA
Organism: Diadema setosum; assembly: GCA_033980235.1. NCBI lineage: Eukaryota > Metazoa > Echinodermata > Echinoidea > Diadematoida > Diadematidae > Diadema > Diadema setosum. The sequence goes on from CM067080.1 coordinate 7,004,141, forward strand.
AAAGAGTGTGACTTTTTCTCATTATACATATATATATATATATATATAATATATATATATATATATATATATATATATATGATATTATTAACATTTTTTTCTTCAAAATCTTGTCATATTTCTTTTAACGTCTGATAAAGGTGGTGCTGGATGGATGTGTCTTATTGATGGTCAACAGGTTAAAAATAAAATACGTAAGTTTTATTCTTAGTTATTTTGTTACTTTTTTTTCTTATTGATCTTAAATGCACTGTATGAAAATCGTATATTAGTATGCAATATACACTAATCTTTTGGGTGCTTACCTATCACACATCAGATGAATGAAAGATACTGTATTTTGTGTAGTATGTAGTTTACTATGAGTGGAGATGATTACTCTAGATTACCCTGACAGTTTCATCATGATTCACTATAACAGTCTTTTTGATTTTAATGAAAAGTATCAGCATGATACTGTGAACGTGCTGCCGATTTTATAAAAAATAGCTTATCCTAATCATGCAAGTAATTTATATTCATGCTTTCATGCATAATCATAAAGAAAGGAAATCTAGTGTACAAGTACATCATTACGAAGTTTAATGACATTAAAAAGTACATGGTTTAGAATTTTTTTGCTGTGTGGTTTGAGGTTGTCTTTCCATTAACGGACTGTATGTTTCTATGTATATAAATGCCTGTAACAACAGTAGTAACTCTATCCCTAGATATCTATTAATATCTCTGTTGTATCATGAATGTAGCTATGCATCTTTTTTTTTAGTTTTAAAAACACAAACACACACACAAACATATGCACTATATATCATAAGCTATTATATGTATCGTTATAAGATATGATAAAGTAGGGCAATAAGGCGTTTTCAAGTCCAACAGTGATGTATACATGTATGATATATATAAGTTAAAAAACAAAAGTGGAACAAAGTTCATACTGTATTCATCAACGGTTTATTTCTGTACAAAAATAAACCGTTGGTGAATATTAAAAGCACGAACTTTATTCCAGTTTTGTTTTTTATCTTATTAACTGCCAACACGTGGACAACCTACTCAATATATATATATATATATATATATATATATATGTATATATATATACATGAACGTGTATTTGTGTGTTTATGTGTGTGTGTGTAATAAATTATGTAATTCCATATACTTCTGTAATACGAGCGATTAAAATAATGTATCCTATTCATTGCATACTTGATGGAATTAAATTCCGTTTTTATAGCATAGATGCAGGAAATCTCAATGACTCAGCCACTATAGCAACCAGATCATGCAGGAAACAAGGAAATCAAAGTGTTCATTACAACAAAACAGTTATCAGTAAAGGACGATATGGGGAAAATTATGTCAGAAATTATGAACAATTTTTAATCATTTTCATGGTAAATCTTGTGCGGGGAATTTCCATTTTCCCCCCTTCTTTGTCACTTTCATTGCAATCTAAAGCATATCAGAGTAGATTCCAAAAACGTAATTTTGAAGAAATCACACTTGATGCTTGTGGGAATGTCTTCATACAAGGTAATATGAATAAATGATAAGAAAAGAGGAAATAGAGATTATAAAGCCGTCATTGATTGAGACAATCCGACAAATTTTATTTACATATCCCGAAACGGTGTTGGCTCTGAAAATTTTCAGGCATACTGGACCTGATATTTGGAACTCTTTCTGGATATCAGCGATTTTATTATGTCAATATAAGTGCCGTACATTAAATAAAATATCGCCCCACCTAGTCTCTTATTTAGCCATTTAACCAACCATGACCATCCTGGCCTACAAGACTATTATCTGCCATGCCATGTTGATCAGTGATCCAGGTCATAACTTGTGTAAACCTTGATGAAGCAAACAGACCCCTCCTTCCCTTTTCCCTTTCCTCCCGTTCTATAACTACGCAAGTCATCCCTCCCTTTTACTCAGTACTTGTACATAGCCACGAAGTGTCAAAGGAGGCATTATGTTTTCTGGTTGTCCGTCCGTCGGTCAGTCCTTCCGTCCCTCCGTCCTTCTCTCAGAATCAATTTTGGATAGCGTAACTTAAAAATTCCAGTTCAAGTTCAAGTTGATTTATTACATTTCCAACAAACAAATAATTAGGAATACAACAAACGTTCGTATGTGCACATGTCAGGGAATCAGTACAACAATGCGATGAACATAATAACATGTGATAAAGACACAGGTAAATTATCAACAGAGATACAAATACAATGTAAATGTTATATCATCATGGTAAAGGCAGAAACAAAATTGCTGGAAATGGAGGGGACTGCTAGAAAGCAGAGCTTGTATTATGTAGTCCCCTTGTTTGAGGCATCCTTATGAAACTGGGTATATACATGTATATTTGTTTGTTCATTTGCATCTGAGAAGATGGCTGGATAGCCCATATTCAGCTACGTTAAGCTGGTCTTCCATGGGGTCCAGTTGGATGTGAGGTTGGACCACTTCACCGGGTTAAAGGGTGTGTACAGTTCTGGTCGAGGTGAGGATTTAGCTTTTAACGTTTTGCGAGATATTCAGAAACCACTCTATGAGATGTCAAAGAGCATGCAGTTCTAAAAGGGATCGAAAGTTTATTCGATGAAAATCGGTTTTGAAATGGTTGAGATATCCCAAAACAAGGTGAAACACAGAGATCCTAATAAAGTTGTGGCATGTCGCCTTTTATTATTAGCACTTTTTTGGATATCTCAGTCATTTGAAAACCTATTTTCATCAAATAAACGTTGAATCCTTCTTAAAATTACATGCTCTTTCATATTTCATAAGAGGCTTTTCATTATCTCACTTAGGAATGTTCAAAACATGAATCCCCACCTCAACCAGTACTGTAAAGTCCCTTTAAACACACGATGAATGAAGGAAGCGGGTTCTTTTACGTGCATGAGTTGTTACTCTCTCATACACGGGACCTCCATTTTATGTCCTATCCGAGGGACGGAGTGTTTTGCTCTTGCTAGAGGGGACGGTATGCTTACACACAACATTGCTCAGTCCAGACTCGGGTTTGAACTCGGGCCGCGTGATCGTGAGGCAGACGCGCTACCGACTGAGCTAACTCACCACCAACTCATATATACATATGTATATTTATATGAAGGGTTTGTTTGCAAAAACCGATAAGTCCATTTTTGAAGATTTTGAAGTACGATCTCTGTCATAAAGTACAAGATAATACCATTAAATGATATATTGGTCACTGCATATAAAGGTATATTTTTAAAGTTAAGTCAAAAGAAGCAAAAATTTTCTTATTATTCTCTTTATTTTTCTTGACCTTTAATCGCAAGTATCTCCATGTGGCAAATATGGACTTATCGGTTTTTGCAAACAAACTCTTCATATATATATATATGTATATATATATATATATATATATATATATATAAATATGTGTGTGTGTGTGTGTGTGTGTGTGTGTGTAAAAACATATATATACTGTATATAAGAATATTAACTTAAGTGACTGCATCACAAAGCCAACAAAAAGTCGCCAGACATGTGTTTTTAGTTGAGGGTAGATTAAGAAACAGCAGACTGTAAGCTTAAAAATTATGTAAAGTTCAATTCAAATAAACTCTCCTAATCAATCGAAATATTTGAAAAAAACTGCACACACTCTGGAAAAGCGTGAAATAAGGAAAGAGGCCGGCAGAATAGGGTCAGTTCAAGCTCTTAATCTGGCTGAGCCGTGCTCTACACAAGGAATGAGACAAAAACAGAATGTGAACCTCCATAATATAGCAACAATAACGTAAGTATTGTCAGATTATATTAAAATTGTTATTATTAGATTCTATCCATGACTACTGCTAACTTTCAAAGCAGTAGCATCATCATTCCAAAAGTTATTGAAGTTGGAAGGGAAGAGTGTGCAAAGAAATTTAAAGAAATTCAAAGAGGTGTATAAGACATACCTAATCCTACTATTCTACCAAAAAAAAAAAGTGTTCTGGAAAAAAAAAAAACTCGGAAAAACTGCTGTTAACACATTCGTTTTATGATCCCAAACAGTAGAACATTGTATAAGAAGAGTGGCTCTTTCAGAAAATAAGAAAAAACGCAGATTGGCTGGATTGACTTGATTGACGATTTTTTTATTCCTCACGTAAGATCTTTGAATCTTTGAATCTAGTATATTTATTCGTTTTTCCACAATATACAAACATAAATCTCACTTTCTTACGTGACAAAAACAATGCATACAATTGTACAGGGAAGACAACAATGATAATAAACAGTAGCTATACATTGCAATAGTTGCTAAGATAACGAAAGTGAAATAGTTTTCAATATATGCACTGTGTTATCAAGTTGTGCTACTTTTTGTTGGTTTTGTGATGCACGGTCACATTTGACTCGAATGAGGAATTTTGTAAGTTTTTGAACTTTATCCATTACACTGCACTATTTTAGCTAGAAAACTAAATTTGATCAATGCCTTACCTTTTAGAAATCCATCAGTTTAGGCTTCATATTGTTTACATTTCCGACTTTACTATCGTCCTTATCTATTATTAGTTTGTATCATTGAAACGCTAAAGCATTATCATCGGATGTCGTGGTTCTCTGAAAATTAGCTTTTGAAACATTGGTCGATAAGACTTTCTAAGTTTGGCGCGTGATGATTTTGTTACTGTAGAATGTATCAAGTTTCAGGGAAATGAAGAATGATGACCTCAGACACCAGGAGGAGAGAGAGAAAAAGAAAATGGGAAAGAGGGAAAAGAGAGGTGATCGAAACATAAGATGACCAAGAACTGTAAGAGGAAGAGTGTGTGTTGGTTTCCTTGTCTGTTTGCTGCAGTGTAAATGGAGCGTTATATATAGGAATCTGTTTCATGCATGTTGTCAGTCCTGACAAGTTGTCAGTCTCTGGCATTTTCAGTAAATTCCTTTGGTTTAGATTGGCTGACAAGCTCTGGTCACTGACTTTCACTATGGTTATTGTCAGAGACTGAGAACACCAGATACTAAACTTGGTATCAGTCTACCTCATCCCCGACAACAAAAGAAATCACTCACCAGCTCACGGTGAGTATGAGCTCTGCATACCTTCAATGGGGTATACACGATATTGTTGATATATCGATGATGATTTTCTGGATGTAATTTAACTATCTAAATGTATATGCGTATATATATATATATATATATATATATATGATATAACGTATATTATGTATATCAATATACGCATATAGATATATATTATATATGTGACTTGTGTGTGTAGTGTATGTTTTATGGAATCATTATCTACCGAGAAAATTCAAAGGTTTAATTGCCATCGCAGTTGTGAATATTGTAGACTTTAACAAAAAACCTGAAAAATAGTCATTCGGTAATATTTTTTTACAATTTACGGATATCAATCATTGCGATAAGAAGGAGTATGTCACCATTGAATAAGAAACACCATGCGGAACTGAACGGACGTGTCTGCAGCAAAGCTCCCTAACTCTACGCATCAGCTCTCATCTCACAACATATTGGCAGAGAATAACTCCATTGTTTGATATAATTTCTTCACCATGAGTACTAAGTCAAAGGCAGTGACAACAACAGGGACTTGTATCATGGCTACACGAAGAACGGCAAAATTTAACTCAAAAAAGTGTCAGTGAAACCAACGCAGACTCGGACCACGACCGCTCCACATCTAGTGACGCCAGTCCCGCACCGCAGGAGTCCGCATCGTCAGCATCCCGGCAAGCGTTGGGCCCTGACCCGCACTGGGCTGTTGACCATCAACGACATAGCCTCCATGATATCGGACCTTAAAAACACAACCGAGGCAAATGACCGCCAGCTAAACGGTAAAATTGATGGGCTCATCACCGACGTAACGTCACTGAGACAGGAATTAACAACAACAAAACGAACTGTCACAGCATTGGAAACCATAGCAACCGACATGTCTTGCCGTCTTGATGATATCGAATCCACCAAACTACCGGACCTGCTCGACAAAATAGAGAAGGCAAAATCTGAACTGGACGAAAAACTAATGCTCTTCGAAATTCATGACCGTAAACAGAACTTATTGATATACGGTCTCGCAAAGGCTCCCAATGAAGATGTAGTAAAACTTTGCACGGACACGTTCGCAGAGATCCTCAACATTTCCCCGGAGGAATCGGCCAGAATTCCACTCATGAACGCCCATCGACTTCCTCGCAGACTACCGGCACAACAGATAGACGGAGCCGCATCTTCATCAACCAGCCACACCCCCGCCCCAGACCCGATCATCGTTCGATTCGGCGGCATGAGCGACAGAGACCAGATTCTGCAGGCATCTACACGTACTCGACAACGTGCACCCCTTCAACCATCAACATCCACCGACGCAGCCAGCACTACCCACGACGACTTGCAAACATAGCATATGGCCTGAGAACCAAGGATAAGCTAGCCACGCGAATCATACAGTAGTAAGGGGCACCCGTGTCATTAAATTGCAGACGAGGAAGAACGACACGAATCTCTCTTCACAAGCAGCTTGGACGGCATGGAAGGGTTAAAGAAAGCTAAACTTCACTTCAAAGTAAGATAAAATGCATATTTCTATTCTTTACAATAAAGAATTAGCTGATGTTCGCCTGATCTGATTATCTCGTGAAAAATGTGTATTTTTTTTTTTAATGAATCCATTCTATGAGTGAAAAATCGAAACAGCCAAAAGAGTAGGCACTTTGTGATTGTGCAGTGTTATGAGTGAAATGTAGAAAGTATAACAGCATAAAAGAAGGTATTTTGTGATTGTACAGCATTATATCCCAGAGGTAAATTTGGCTTATTTACTAGTCAGTTAGGAAAAGTGTGAGAGCAAGTTGTTTGCCCCACAACACAACACTGCCTACTACGACGGGTAATGTCGCCTGTCTCAACCGCTGTTCATTTTTTTTTAATTGGTTCATCCTGCTCTGCAACTCGTGGCCTTTGATATGCAAACCTTATCCAGTCTCTCACAAAGCTTCCCAACCAACTGAACAGAATTACGCCATTCCGACCTCAAAACTGACCACATTACATTATACGATAAATAATTTTTTTCCGAATTGGAATACAAACTCAGGTTCCTCATCAGACAAAAACCAGGAGAAGTGTTAATGACACTTTATGCGATTGAAGAAAGTTATATTGATAAAATAGGGGGTATGAGGATATATGGTAATTCACCACAAGTTTCTTTTTTTAAAGAAATGTATAAAAATTAGGTCATATTGTTTGAGAATATGCTCCTTTCTTCATACGAAGGACATAATTGAAATTTTCCAAGGTCTGTATTAGATTTGTGAGAAATCTAAACCACACTGTTTTCCCCTCGATTATTATAGGGGAATTTAACGTATTTTTTTTTCTTTCGGAGAAAAGGTTTAGATGAAAGGAATTGTATAATTCTTAAGATTGTAAAGTGATACGTAATTTTGAAATTCAAGTGTGAATTTTAGTTTGCCTATCAGCTATAAACCGTAACCAAGTTTGATTAATTTGTATATCCCATATAGGCCCTATATGGCGACAACTGGTACTGAAGTCCCACATAATGCAAAATCATTATTTGTTAGATGACGGGTCTTTGGCCCGCCGCTAGCCCGACCAGACCCCGTGCGCTAAGCTAGCACGGGGTCTGACGGTGTGTGATACACATATCTACGGAACCCCATAACATGTTACACATATCTACTAAATCCCTCGAACACGGCCACACAACAACAAAACTATTGAAAATTTCTACATTCTTTTCACAAATTTTACGAATCACTCACGTGAATTGAGATACTTGGACTATGAGCATGGTATTTCAGTCCATAGTGAGCCCTCACGCAACATACACTGAGCAAAAAGTCCAATTTTAACCCGGAATGCTGTGATCATCGCGGGGCCATTCAAAATAAACCTTTCCCAGCTTTGAACGATGCAAATTGCTCTGCTAGAGTTTGTACGCCCGCGAAGTCGACCGCGCCCTCTTTGCCAAGTGCTGCGCCGACATTTCGAATCATTTCTGCAATTTCTACGATTTCTGCGGCGTACAGGATTAAAAAAGGTGCAATTTTTGGTAAGTTATAAAATGAGTATATCAATATCAATAGCTGAAGACGGTAGCTAAATAGATAAAGTTTTCACCTTATGTAGTCTTAGTAACAAATATGGTGCAGTAAATTCAAAATCGCGTCGGCGCCCCGGAATACAGAGATTACGGAGTGTCCACACCGTACAGCCCTGTCGCGACTTACACTTGTGTACAGCGACAGGGCTGTGTATAGTTAGCCCGCCGCCTGCTCTGAAACACACATGGATGTCGATATTCAACATTTTGTTTGTTTGGTTGTTTGGTTGTTGTTGTTTTGTTTTGTTTTTGCATCTATTGGCAACGAAGTCTTACCTAACACAACATCGTCGTTCACAGTCGTTTGGTCGTTGCCCTAGCTGCCCCATTAAACTGTTACATATTATTTATAGTATAAAGCATATAAAGCATTTGACTTTGAACATGAACCCTCAATGACTTGCAATTTGCAAATTATGTTATATTAAAGCAGAAATTTATAGGGGGAAATAACCCTTAAAATGATATTATTCTCTCATTTGATAATATTTTAAGCCTTTTGAACAAAAAAAAAATGTAATTAAAAAGTGTCTGCTTCGAATTTATGAATACTAAATTTTACCATATTTTGGTTCCCAAATGGTACCCAAATGGTACCCAAGATCTTGCATAGAAATATCCTCTATCAATCTCGTGTAAACGCCGTTTGGTGGGGCCGCATTCACGAGTAGGACATGGCCTACGATATCATCTGTACGCTGACGATACACAAATTTACTGTACTTTCGATCCACGCAATCCTGCCAGTCTGAACGAAGCCCGGATTAAACTAGAGGAATGCATACATGAGTTAAGGCACTGGATGACGAGTAATATGTTGAAGTTAAATGAGGACAAAACTCAAAGCATTGTTTTCTCATCTAGTAGACTACGCCCTACGGGAGATACAAGCATTCGGCTTGGAAACACTACTGTCAATGTATCACACACTGTAAAAAAATCTAGGTGTTCATTTTGACCAGATACTGTCGATGACAGATCATGTCAGTAGAGTGTGCCAGACAGCAAACCTCCATCTGAGAAACATATCTCATGTTCGAAAGTATCTTACAGAAGATGCATGTAACCATGCAGTGCGCTCTCTAGTTCTGAGCAGGCTTGATTATGGAAATTCTCTGCTGGCAAATATGAATGTCAGTGATGTGAAAAGACTCCAAAAAGTCCAAAATCGAGCGGCTCGCCTGGTGCTTGGTGTAAAGAGAAGATCCCGAGTGCTCCTTTACTGAAGCAGTTACACTGGCTCCCCATCAAAGAGCGTATCGATTTCAAACTAGCCCTTCTTGTCTATAAATGCATGATGAATACCGCTCCTCAATACATATCCAACCTACTAACCACCCCTACAGCCACCAGATATCAACTCCGGTCACAAAATGATAAGACAGTCCTACAAATCCCACAAGCAAAAACCAAAGCTTTCGAACGTACATTTTCATATGCTGGATCTGTTGTCTGGAACACTCTACCAAAACAACTCCGTCTATGTGATTCAGAGGAAATGTTTAGAAGGAAACTCAAGACTGAACTATTTCAATTGTAACTACTAAGTATGTTCCTATGCTTTATGAATGTTGTTTGTTGATGTATGTACAGCGCTTTGATCAGGTCCTGTAAAAGCGCTCAATAAGAAAATAATAGTTATTATTATTATTATTATTATTATTATTATTATTATTATTATTATTATTATTATTATTATAGGCCCTACTGTGGAAGAAAGCCCCAGCGCCATGCTTATATCTAGCGATGAACGCCACAAGGTGCAGTGGGGCTGAATTCACGAGTATAAACAGGCGAGCCGCCGTAGTACGGACACGCAGTGTTGGGGCCTATTTCACGAGTATATTCTATAGAGTCCTATAGAATATTAGATCTAAGAAGCTACCTGTCTGGGATCAAAAACACGATGAAGTTGTATGAACCAAGTCCAACCCATCTGAAGCGATGTGAATCTTGCAGACCCCGCCGGCATCTTCGCGGGCAGTTTATGTACGTGCCGTAGGCCTACCCGTAAGATGAGTGGTGCTACAGTGCATAACCATACACCGTCTGCCACGGCTATTTCCATTACTTTTTCCCACTTCTGTCTCTCCATCAGCTAGCCTCGAAGGCCCTCCATCATGTCCATCTTCATCCATGATTTTCCTCCGATATTACCGGGAGAGACGGCAAACAACAGCAAAAACAACTGTGACTAATCTCGTCATAGTCGTGTCGCGTAGCGATGGCTAATAATGTGCGCAATAAATGTAATTCCTCAGCGAACATTATTTTACATGTATTATCGATCGGGGTAGTGATCCGCGATGATGGGTAATTCGGTCATCACTAACCGCGGATGGATCACAGTTGATAACGTTGCATTGATCCCACGCCCAGCTAGCTAGGACCATACATGCCGGCGTGCGCGCCAGACCCCGGCCGGCCGGCCCCGTCCGAGTGAAAGTAAGGTCACACAACAGTAGTACAGCTCTACAGACAACATCTATTCAGGAAACTCTTCGGATATTGTGAAAACCGGATAAAAGGCACTCTATATGTATGTGATTTCTTCAATGTTGATATTTATGTTCAAAATTAGTTTTAATCTTTTTTTTTTTTGGAGTAGAAAGACAATTTTGTTAGCTTTGCCCTTCCACACCTAATGTTCATTCCCCAACCCCGTTCTTCCGTTTGGTATCCAGTTCCGTTATAATCCCGGCAGAATCCTCCTTTTTCTTCTGTTTTGCTTTAAAAATTCTTCTTATTTTTTTAATCACAATATAACTGCAAAAGCTAAACTGAAAACGGGCTTAGTTATTTTGACATGTTATTGTGCTTATGTGGGGTCAGAAGATGATTGTTCTGTTTGTTGACCGTGAATGGGAATGTCATATATGTTTATACACTGCATACATACGTCATGCATGCATGGCCGGCAGTGCTCGAGACGGAAGAGCCGGTCATTTCCAACCCGTGACGTCACGCGAAAGGCAGGTTTTTGGTTGTTGTTTTTTTTTTTTGTAGCGATAGTGTGAGTCAGGGCCTGTGAATTAGATGACTTTTCATCTTCAATATTTATTTTAAATTAGTCGGACATCATTTGAAATGCATCGTATCTTTGTATATAGCCTCTAAGCTGTCCATAGATATAAATAAAGCCGTATTTTACGATAAGGAAAATACGTAATAGTAGAACCGATTTTTTTTTTCCTTTCTTATGTCAATCTTGTTCTACAACTAAATACGTGCTTTATAGCACAATTCTGTTTACCAGTTACTGTAAAACCATTTTATTAGGTATGTGGGTTAGTTTAAAACTTGGCAATCAATTACGCAATGTAACATTGCTGTCATAGAATTAGATGGTTTTTCCCCCCAACAGTCGTTCATACATTGCACTGATTTTTCCGACGGTCAATCTTATGAAGTCTACTATCTAATTGTTTACTTTAAATTCCCACCACTCAAAAAGCCTTCAGGCTGTTAAAGCTGTTAGCCGTGATTTACAAACAATAAAAAAAAGTTTCTTGTAATTTACGAGTTGGCGGGTCATTGCTCCGCTCCTCTCTGCTCAACTCCAGTGCTGTTTATACGTTCTGAACCAGCAAAAATTGACGTGAACACTATGAATAGTCTATCACGTCATAATTCTCTGAGTTTTGCCACTCCGGCTTTAAGATTGAAATGCTTGCAATCTGAAGGTGTTTGTTTTGTTTTGTTTTGTTTTTTGGTAACATTACCATCTTAAAAATGGGGACACGTGTCATTGTATTATTATGTAACACAACATTGCTGTTTGGTGACCAACAGGTCGTTTGGCCTGCCCCTTGTCTTTTGCTCTTCTATTTTTTCATTTGCTACTCTGAAACACATGGTTGTTGATACGAAATATTTTGTCACCTTTATAATGTCAGCTGTTACAGGCCACTTTGGTTTGGAGCATAATGTATGTACCATCCTGGCCGTAGTAGAACAGCTTATCAGCCATTCACAAATCTACTTGAAAAATGAGAGTCAACGTGTACAACATATTTCATACGGTATCTCTTGGCAACGAAGTCTTACGTAACACACCATCGTTGTTCACAGTCGGTTGGTTGTTGCCCTAGCTGCCTCATTAAACTGTTACATATTGTTACGGTCCCAGAGTTAGGCAAATTGGGACTCCACTTGAAAGTTGGTAGGGCAAGTCTTATGGGCCGACACATTAACTGAGAACATTGTTTGTATCTGTGGTTCTTCCTTTCCCCTTACCACGGACGAGCCCCCTAGAGTTTATCACCCCCAAGTAGACTCCCTGTCCCCAGACCAGACCACAAATGGTCATTGGTAACAGTCACTGTAGAAGACAGTCATTGTATACAAGAAGGTGATGAATGATGCTTTGATGTTGTAAGAAATTAAGAGTGAGTGTTGAGGAGTATATCTTGGGACGCTGACTGGAGTAAAAGGCAGTCTTGGAATGAGCACTGGCGTGTCATAGTCATGTAATCTTGCGAGCTCGAATAAAAGACTACTTTTGATATATGAACCATCGAAATGACTGGTTGCCTGGTTTCTTCTTGTGTACGTCCTTTAGCAATGTTTAGAGTTTAACTCTAACTGTCTTGGGTACCAACTCGGCGGTCCCAACAATGGTGGCAGCGGTAAAGCAGTGATTATTTAATTTCGGACAAGACGCCATAATCGAAGCGACTAGGCAAGTCTGACGGTGATAATTATTTAATTCCAGCCAAGATGCCGAAATCAAAACGTCGTGCCCAGCTTTCTCCAGGCGACAACGATGACATGGACGTCGAAACCAAGCCCGACCCCATCCTTTCTACCGCCCAAGTGCCCCTCCCTCGCCAAGCTACGTTTTCCGGTGACTCCTGGGAGTCGTTCATTCAAGTTTTCGTAAACTTAGCTCAGGCCTGCGCGTGGTCGGAGGAGGAGAAGAGGTTGCTACTGTTGTCGTCGCTGAAGGGGGAGGCAGCCGATTACCTCTTCCGCACCCAACCCCCGTCAGTTTTCTCATCCTTCGCCGCGCTCCGTGATGCCCTCGCGACGCGGTTCGAGGAGCGGACGACGCCGAACTCATACTTGGCGAAATTAGAGGGGAGGAGGCTCCAGCCAAATGAATCGCTGGCGGAGTATGTTGCTGATCTACAACGATTCACTCTCCGTGGATTTCCTACAGCTGACGGGGCAACTCGCGAGCAGATCGCACTTCGTCAATTTCTTCGCGGCTTGTCGGATCAGAGTATCGCGATGTCGGTGGGAATGCAAGAACCCGCCTCCTTGGCTGAAGCACAGACGCTGGTGGAACGTTATCGAAGCATTCATGCTGAGCACCAACCCCCGACTCGTGTACGGCCCGTCGCGCCCGAGTATGACGTTGACAGCAAGCTTGCCGCGTTGGAGGAGAGGATGGCTGCGACGATCGATGCTAAGATTGACGGTCTTGCGGAGCGCTTGGCAAATGCGAGCATTGCCGGTGGCGGTCCCGGATTTCACTACGGTCAACGCCGTGGCAGAGGTCGTGGTCGCGGTCGCGGTCGCGGTCGAGGACGCGGATCATGGACGTGCTACAACTGCGGTGAGCAGGGCCACATTCAATATGATTGCCCCTATCCTCCTCTTCCCCCTCCTGCTCCACAGGGAAACTAAATAGGACCGGGTCATCCGGCCAGACGCCGGTCCACAACTAGTGATGTTGGCAGTGGATTGTCTGCGTATGTTCCAGCCAAAATTGAAGGTGTTCATGCAAAATTGCTTGTCGACTCTGGTGCAGCGGTCACACTAATTTCACAAGCACTCTACGATAAGATTCCCCATAAGGACAGCCTCCCTCATTGTGATATGAACAATATTGTGTTGAAAGCAGCCGGTGACAGTGTACTGGATGTAAAAGCATGTGTAACTGTCGGGATTAAGATTGATGGGACTACTTATACATGGACAGCATTTGTGGTACCCATTTCAGATGATGCACTCATCGGTTTTGACTTTCTATATCACTTTAACTGTGTGCTTGAGGCAAGGCGTGGACTAAAGATAGATGGGAGATTTGTGAACTGTGAGCTAGCTGGTAATATCCCCAATGTCATGCGTGTTCACCTTCAATCGGACACGGTTATCCCTGCTCGTTCGGAGGCTATTATTCGCACATATATCCCGGACCTGACGCCCGTGAATGAAGTCGTCATCGAGCCCTTATCGGCAGGATTATGTAATGACTCACTGCTAGTGGGAGCCTCCCTTGTGACTTCATCGCCTGTGATGCCGGTTCGCATTATGAACACGTCTTCTGAGGACATAACTATGTACGCTGGAACGGCAGTGGGTCTTGCCCAGGAGGTTGGTGACGTAATCGTGCTCGATGCCGACGATGAAAATCACGGCCACGCTTCAATACGATCTTGTCATGTCGGTAACAGTAACTCGGATGATTCAAGTGTTAATTCACATGAATTACATCCGGTAGTAGATGAACTATTTCAACGAAATTCTGTTAACTTGAACATTGACGAGAAAAATAAGTTACGCAACTTGCTTGCGCGACATGATGATGTGTTCGTGAAATCGCCCAGCGACCTCGGCCGCACTTCCGTCCTTAAGCACGAAATCAAAACCGGCAACGCAAAGCCGATTCGACAGCCTGCTCGACGACCACCTGGGGCATTCGAAGGGGAGGAGGAGAAAATCATATCGGACCAATTACAAGCTGGCATTATCAGCCCATCCAAGTCTCCATGGGCATCTCCCCTTGTATACGTGCGGAAGAAAGACGGCACAACGCGTCCGTGTGTGGACTACCGTAAGTTAAATTCGGTCACCGAATTCGACAGTTTCCCTCTTCCCCGTATGGATGATTGCCTCGACTGCTTGAGTGGGAGCCAATACTTCTCAACCTTGGACTTACAGTCAGGATACTGGCAAGTTGAAGTAGAGGAGAAAGACAGACCAAAAACAGCATTCAGGACGCGATCCGGGTTGTACGAATATAATGTGATGCCGTTTGGTCTGTCAAATGCGCCGAGCACATTTGAAAGGTGCATGGAACTGGTGCTTAAGGGCCTACAATGGAAAACATTGCTGATATATCTGGACGACGTCATAATATTCAGCCCTGATTTTGACTCACACATCCAACGCTTAGATGAGGTCCTTAATCGCTTAAGTCTGGCCGGGCTTAAGCTCAAACCTACTAAGTGCTCACTTTTTCAGTCGGAAGTGTTGTTTCTCGGACTTGTTGTCACACATGAAGGAGTGAAGGCAAACCCCGACAAGGTGAAGAGCGTGGCTGAGTGGCCAACCCCCCGCAACACCAATGACATTCGTTCATTCTTGGGACTCTGCTCCTATTATAGGAGGTTCATTAAGGGTTTTGCCAGCATAGCACGTCCACTCAACCGCCTTCTCGAGAGTGGGGTAAAATTCACGTGGGACGACAACTGCGAGTCGGCATTTTGCTCACTGAAAAAGTATCTGATTAGCGATAAGGTAATGGCTTATCCCATGGATAATGCCACCTACATTTTGGACACTGACGCATCGAATTATGGGATAGAAGCGACATTGTCCCAACGTCAGTGGGACTCGTCCACGGGGCAGTACCTCGAGCGACCGATCGCCTTCGCAAGCAAAACGTTGACGAAGGCCCAGCGGAGGTATTGCGTGACACGAAGGGAGCTCCTCGCGATCGTCACATTCACCAACCAATTTCGACATCACTTACTTGGCCGTGAGTTTCTCATTAGGACAGATCACAGTGCGCTGCGATGGATAATGTCATTCAAAGAGCCAGCTAACCAAATGGCTAGATGGCTGGAGATCCTCGCGCAATTTAATTTTAAGATGTAACATCGTTCAGGGAGGGGCCATCTCAACGCCGATGCTTTGTCCCGCCTACCCTGCAGCCCTGAGGCATGCGACTGCTACGATGGAAGCGGTATCTTAGACGCGCTTCCATGCGGTGGGTGCACTCGCTGCCAGAAACAACACGCCGCCTGGTCCGAATTCATGGAAGTCGACGACGTAACGCCAGTAATGACGAGGAGAGTAAATAGCGCTAGGGAAGAAGATGAGAGTGAGCAAGGTAGCACAGCGCGTCAGCGGGATGACGGCGCGACACCTTCGGCTGCACTCCATGAAGGCGACGTCAACGACCACGAGAAGGACGCAGAGAGCGAAAGCGTGAAATATGTCTCAGATTTAGGCCTTGCAGTATGGTATGTAATGACATTTCTTCACTTTATTGTGCAGACAGTTTGTACAGGTCTTTCCATGATTGGTAACGACATCTATTTCTTAAATGAACCACTATGTCTAATTACCTCCTATGTAAGACCAGTAACTACTCGACGCCAAGCACGAGCCAGGAACAAATCGGAAAACATTAGTGGAAATAATACTAGTGAATCTAATAAGCCCTGTGTATCAGAAAAATACACCAATGCCGATGATAATATCGGGCAGCAATTGCTGGATTCATTGGGGTTTTCTACTAATAACATTTCGTCCTTACAAAGGTAAGATAAGGATATTTGTACTGTGCTTAACTGGATGAACGAATCTCATACTAGACCATGTCGAGAGAGGGTGCAGGACAAGAGCCCTGGGGTGAGAAATTTGTGGTTGCTTTGGGAACATTGGTTCTGATTAATGGGGTTTTATTTAAACGGTGGAATGAAACTCCCACTTGCTCCCATTTAACGCTCGTCACTCCCAAATCGCTTATCAGCACAATAATGGAAGCTAATCATGATGCTGTATTAGCAGGACACTTGGGTTTCAAAAAGTCGTTTAGCCGCATTTGCAAGAAGTACTATTGGTACAAAATGAAAGATGATGTGAGAAATTACATCAGAGCTTGTAATGTTTGCGGCGCCCGTAAAAGACCACAGACATGCCCCAAAGCACCACTTCAAAATTACCAGCAAGGAGCCCACTCGACAGAGTGTGCATTGACATTTTAGGTCCCTTTCCCGTGTCTGAGGCTGGTAACAAATATATTCTGGTAGTTGGCGATACATTTAGCAAGTGGATAGAAGCCTACCCAATCCCTGATCAGTGTTCTTTCACGGTAGCTGAAAAAGTGGTAAAAGAATTTATATCCAGATTCGGTGCACCTTTTGAGATACACACAGACCAGGGTAGGACATTTGAGTCTTCGCTATTTCAAGAAATGTGTCGCACTTTCAAAATCTACAAAACCAGAACGTCAGGTTACCACGCTCAGTCAAACGGGTTTATCGAGCAATTTAACCAAACATTGGTTAATATGATCTCTGCTTATGTAAGCAGTCACCAAAAAGACTGGGATGAAAATGTCAGTTTACTGACTGCCGCATATCGCAGCACCGTTCACGGTTCCACTGGGTTTTCTCCCAATTATCTAATGCTAGGCAGAGAGGTAAACACCCCATTATAGGTTATATTAGGGTTGAGACCTAACTCATTGCCAGTTGACGACTATGTGGTAAAGCTGCAAGAGCAGCTAAGTACGGCATTCGAACTCGCCCGTGATCAAATCGGCAAAACTGCACAAAGGCAGAAAAGGGATCACGATGTTCGAGTATCGTATAACACATTTGCAGTAGGCGACCTTGTCTATTGCCTGAATTCCGCTAGGAAGAAGGGCCTGAGTCCCAAACTAAATCCACAGAAATGGCAAGGACCTTTTGTCGTTGTCAGAAAGATTAATGACCTTCTATTTGTAATTAAACAGAATAAGTCCCAGCCGAAAGTGGTCCACCACGATAGATTGAAGCCGTACCTTAGCAATGACTTTCCAGATTGGGTTCCCAGAGTACAAGAGCAAGCAATGTCAGGCAAGAACAAGTCAAGTAGGTCTCGAGGTGTTCAGACCACGATGTAAAGTTTCCAAACTGAAGACAGTTAAGTCCCAAATAATGAACTGCGTAAATGGAAAACATACTGTGAGTAACCGGAAATTGCTTGTATAAGTATGTGTTGCAGCTATCGATATCCCGTTTGTCTATTTTGTTTGTTTGTTTTTCGTTTTTTGTTTTTGCGACACATATTATGTGGGACTCCTTGCTAAAGGTAGAGACACTACCCTCGCACCTTTTCTCCTTTTTTTTTCCTCCCTCTCTCCCTCATTCTACGCTTGCATTGAGTGATCGCACATGCACCATGGTATACCAGACCTTGAGTGTCGCGTGCCGGCCACGCGTGCAATTCTTTTTCTTTCTATCGCCATCCCTCTGGATGGTCATTTCCCCACTCTTCTTACGTAGTCTTAGTTAGAGCATGGAGCTACTCTGGTTAGAGTTATGAGTGCATGATAAACATCGCCAGACTCAATAATGTTCACCTCGCGATTATCATATGTGTACAGAGTAATGATTGTTGTTTGTTGTATCTCGTAGTACGGAAAGAGATATACAATCATTGACAATGAAGTGTTGGAAGGTTTTCATGTGTGTCATCACGCATGTATCTATTGTTTAAATTGATGTAGTAAGGAAATTTGTTCATGATTTCGCATTCATTATATACATGTACTTTCTTCTTCTTCTTCTTCCCAGCCATCACCGTCTTTCCTCCCTGATCTTCCTTCTCATTTATTTGTATCCCTTTCTTCTCTCTGTCTCATAATGACCTGTCAACACTCCCGTTACATTGTTTGCGAATCAAAATTACTTGATATGCTTTATCAATATGGCACGTAAAGGTTCGCATATTTCATTTGATTTAAGCTTATATTTGTGTGTATACTTGTAAATAGAGTTATGATTATCAGTCGGCTCTCATAAACGACATTTTAACCTTGTTTTAGCTTAGATCATGCCAAAGTACTGCAGAAAGACTATGAGTGATGGAGAACTGTAAGGAGAACTAACACGTTGGTTTTATTGGCTCTCCCTCCCTTCGCGTGCCCACTGCACACATTTTTTTTTCTCTCTCAGTCAATGGACTGCAAAGGGTCACAGGGGTCATGGCAAATGTTTTACGATGTTTGGAGGATTTCTTTTTTTTTCTTTCTGCCGCCTCTGATTGTTGTGACTGGCCATTATCGTTGCGTTATGTGATTGTGGACGCTGTAAGAATGCATTTTTGTTTACTGCTTGATTAATGTCTTTTCGGTGACTAAGATACTGTAGTAGTATCGTAGTCATGATCGCTGTATGTGTCATGAGAACAGTAAGTCCTGTTCAAAATGTTTGTTGTGTATTTTTTTCATTACCTACAGCCAATAAGCGACGTATAATTCATGAGCCTACAGGAAAACGAACATGTATCCATTTTTTTTTTTTGCTTTTGCTGTTGTTGAGGCAGTCTTTTCCCCTCTCTTCCCCCTTCCTCTCCCTTTCTATTTCTACCTCTGTCTCCCCCATTCTCTATGTAAATAGGTATTTCTTCCACTCGCTCATTAGCAGTGCCATTTTTTTCGCATTGTGATTATATGAACGTAATTTGACGTTTTTACCAATGCTGTGTTGTATGTTAAAAGAAATCGTCTTGCCTTTGTTTGATTATCCATCTTGTAAAATGGATGGTCCACCTTGTTTGATTTTCCATCTCGTAAAATGGATGGTACAGGCATTCTAGTTAACAAACCGTGATGGAGGTGCTCGATCCGTATTGTGTATTAGTAGTCTTTTCTTGTTTTAATTGTTTTTATTGCAAAGACGCTGCTCCCTTCCTTTCCTCGGATTTTTCAATGTATCCCTCAATAATTCATCTCACTCTGTTTGTATTTCTATCTCTCGTTCAGTTCTTCCACTCCTTTGCTCTCTTTGCTGAAAACCATCATTTTCTTTATTGTAGCACTGTGGCAGCACTATTATAATTTGCTGATGTGTTTCATTTTGTTTTAGCTTGGGCACGAGCATCGTTACAGTGTAGAGTTACTCGTTTTGTTGATGTACATACAAACTGTTGTTACTGATGCGCATGACACATGTTGGATACTTGGAGTTTTTATTTCGGAGAAATGGGTTTCCCCATTAATTTTACCGCTCAGTTCCCCCCGCTTCTCTCCCTTCCTTTCCTCTAGCTCCCCTCCTCTGTTTCTCTCTCTCCTGTTCCTTTCTCAATGTTTTTCCTCTATTGAGCATTTGATTCGTCCTCAAGGGGTGCGTTCACTGACCAATCAGAGTAGCTAATTCCACTCTCCTTGGCATGAGCTTGCACAGTATAGGAGGTTACATGAGGTCAGACTTGAGGCATGTGCCTGCTTCATAAATTTGGGAAAGATAACTCTGAGATGTATTTTGATAATGTCCAGCTACATAATTCCGTCATCTGCATGGTTTGTGCCCGACTTCTGGTCTGAGTAATAGATAAGGAATTCTAGTAGGCGGGTGACCATAGACGGTCGGCACCTGTCTGCACTGTCCATCATGCAGTTGGTGTGGTCATTATTATGTTGTTTTTAAAGTGATTTTGTTTCCTGTCTCCAATAGGGGAGATGTAATTCCGTGCCATTTTTTTTTTCTTCAGCCGGTGTTAGTGCTCTTTGTTTCATTTTCCAGTTTGTTGTTAAATATCATGAAGTGGGAGTATGCGTAAGCTTATACATGTACGTAGAATAGTTAGTATAGATTTTCGTATCTGTTGTCAGAGTTAGCATAGATTTTTATGAAACATAATTATGTCTCTCCTGTATTAAGGTCACTGTGTCACTATTTCTTTTCTGTTCTTTTTTTTCAAAACTTTTTTGGGTAGGTTCGCCAATGTTTACAAAAAAAAAAATCTTTCGTTGTAATTTGACATTTATTTACAATTTTATATAATTAAAAGTTTCTTTGGGGTCAAAACCTTGATGTATCATTAATACATTTCTCTCTCGCATTCTGGTATTGCGGACAATACCTCTTTTTCAAAGGGGGGAAGAGTGTTACGGTCCCAGAGTTAGGCAAATTGGGACTCCACTTGAAAGTTGGTAGGGCAAGTCTTATGGGCCGGCACATTAACTGAGAACATTGTTTGTATCTGTGGTTCTTCCTTTCCCCTTACCACGGACGAGCCCCCTAGAGTTTATCACCCCCAAGTAGACTCCCTGTCCCCAGACCAGACCACAAATGGTCATTGGTAACGGTCACTGTAGAAGACAGTCATGGTATACAAGAAGGTGATGAATGATGCTTTGATGTTGTAAGAAATTAAGAGTGAGTGTTGAGGAGTATATCTTGGGACGCTGACTGGAGTAAAAGGCAGTCTTGGAATGAGCACTGGCGTGTCATAGTCATGTAATCTTGCGAGCTCGAATAAAAGACTACTTTTGAGACATGAACCATCGAAATGACTGGTTGCCTGGTTTCTTCTTGTGTACGTCCTTTAGAGTTTAACTCTAACTGTCTTGGGTACCAACTCGGCGGTCCCAACAATATTATTTATAGTTTAAAGAGCCCTTGACTTTGCATATGAACCCTCAATGCCTTGCAAGTCACAAATTATGTTATATTAACTTTTGAAGCTGTAGGTCCAATGTGTTTGCATACATAGCGACATAATTCACGACCCCCCCCCCCAAAAAAAAAAAGACATGTAAAAGTAGAACATTTTTTATGCCATCCTTGCCAAACAACTGTTACTAAATGCGTGTTTTATATAGAACAATTCTGTTTATTAGCCACTCAAAAAATCATTTTATTAAGTATATATGTGGTTTACTTTAAAACTCGGCAGTGAATCACGTTATAACATAGCTATTTTAGAAGTTAATGGTCTTTGCCCCAACCGTCCTGCATACAGTGTACTGCTTCTTCCGACGGTCACATTCCTTGAAGTTTTTTTTTTCTTTTTTTAATGTAATTTCTTTATTTTCACTTCCCGCCATTCACAAATAAAAGCCTCCAAGCTGTTAAAGCTGTTGGCTATACATCCACATTCATTATAAAGACGTTCATTGTAATTTATGTAAAAATAGACTCAATGATTAAGAGTTGACGGGTCATTGCTCCACTCCCCTCGTTAATTTCAATGCTGTTTATTCGTTCTGAAACGTGTAACAATTGGCGTGAACACCATGAAGAGTCTTTTACGTCACAATCTGTTGAGTTTTGCCACCCCGGCACCAAGAGTGAAAAGTTTGTAATTCAAAGGTGAATTTTGTTCATTGTAACATTACTATTGTGTGTTAAAATGGGACACGTGTCATCGTAATATTATGTAACACAACACTGTTGTTTGATAGCTAACAGGTTGTTTGGCCTGCTCCCTGGCTTTTGCTGTTATGTTATTTTTTTCTTCTTTTGTTACGCTGAAACACATGGTCGTTGATACGAAACATTTTATCATCTTTGTCATGTAATGTGCTACAGGCCAGTTTTGGCTCGGGGCATTATGTACGTAGCATTTTCATTGATGACCAAAGATATCAATCGTTGTTATTGTGTTTTTTTTAACTATTGAAACTAGATCTAAGTATTTTATCAGGGAGGTCCCACCTCCCTGATTTTATGCATGCCTCTGTCATGCCTCTTTTATCGAGGTTTCCTCTCTCTTACCAACCGCGAGTTTTGCCGGTATTCAGTTGCAAAATTTACATGAAACTTTGCTGTTCATGTCACTCACATTACCGAAATCATGATATCGTACTCAGTTAAGTTAAAAAGTTTACGTTTATTTTCTAACTGTTAGAACCGTGTATAAGTTCAGAGCTGGTCCTTTGCCGTTTTGATTCTATGTTGCGTTGCGTAAGGCAGATAGTTACGGTCGATTATTACTCTTCAATACTTTTTACTTTCTTGTGTTTTTGTGTGTCTGTGCTCTGCAGTCCTGCAGATTTTATCAATAAAGTCGTTTCAATCACTCCTCTTTAGTCTGTTACAGCACATCACGCACCGATGCACCTCATTGTATACACCCCGTGTATACGATGTGCACTGCACTTCCCGTTGCACCATGACATGCCGCTTTCACGTAATGTCACTCATTGTAAATGGATTCTGATTTCGGAATAGATGACCAAGGGCTAGTCAACCACACAAGCCAGTACTTCACTATTAATGAATTTAACAGTCAATTTCTTTTCAATAAGGCAAAACAGATTTGTGCGAATTTCAGTTTAATCCATCTCAGTTCAAGAAGTTTAAATAAAAAATTTTGAAACATTTGAATTATTTTTTAAGTTCCCTAAATGATTTTCCATTTTCCGTTATAGGAGTTACCGAAACATGGTTGCACACCAATTCCCCGGACCTATTTGGCATTGAAAATTACAGTTTTATGCGCAATAACAGAAAGCGTGGCATAGGAGGTGGGGTTGCCATGTACCTTAATAATCAAATTAAATTTAAAATTCGAACTGATTTGCGTATTCAAGGAACAGAAAGTTTATCTATTGAAATTTTAAATGATAATGATGAAAATATTATAGTTGGTACCATTTACCGTCCACCACAAAATGACATTCAATCTTTTTTTTTTTGACAACTTCAACCAATGTGTTAACGAAATTCTTGGAGAGAGAAAATCCATTTTTTTGATGGGAGATTACAATATAGATTTATTACAACCCACCCATTTCCATGACATATTACTTTCCAACTCACTGCATCCCCACATCAATAAACCCACCAGAATAAACAACACCACCCACAGTAAAACATTAATAGATAATATACTGTCTAACGTTATAACTGAAACCTGTACGAACGGCATTCTTTATTGAGAAATATCCTATCACCTACCGATTTTTATGATTAATGATAAATTTGTAACAACCCCAATACGCCGCCAACCCAAACAATACTTGAAAATGCATAGAAATGAAACGCCACAAAATATTGATTCATTGAATCAAGATTCATTCGAAGAACAATGGAATGACGTCTTTAAATTCCAAGATATTAATTCTTCTTATGAAATTTTCTTACAAAAATTATTAGATTATCATGATAAACATATTCCTTTAACTCCCAAAACAAATGGAAGGAAAAGAGCTCGGCAACCCTGGATTACTTAAGGTCTTATACATTCCATTCTTACTCGAAACCGTCTTTACAAAATATCTCTGAGAAAACCTACTCCTGAAAACGTGGAAAGATATAAAACATATAGAAATGAATTAACTATCTTGATTCGAGTTTCACGTAAATCATATACTTCAAATAAACTCGAATCTAATAAGGATGATAAAAGTGCTCTTTGGCGGAAAGTTAATGAAATACTCAAAAAGAAACATAAGGAATTTCCTGATAGCATTACTCATAATGAAAATGTTATTATCAATCCTGACCAAATTGCAAATATTTTTAACAATTTTATTTTGGTCAATGTTGGTCCTTCTCTAGCAGCATCTATTCCCATAAATGATATCAAAAATTATAAAGATTACTTACCTGAAAGTAATTAAAATTCTTTGTTCTTTACTCCGATTAATGAATCGGAAATCATTGATACTGTTTGATCTCTGAAATGTAGTAAATCCTGTGGGCCTGATAACTTAAGGCTGAATTTGTTGAAAAAATAATTTACCCCCTAGCAGCCCCTCTTACCCATATATTTAATCTATCCCTATTCAACGGTAAGTATCCAGACTCCTTCAAAATCGCCAAAGTTATCCCCAGTTATAAAAGAGAAGACCCATCAATGGTGAAAAATTATAGGCCCATCTCATTGTTACCTGCAATATCGAAAATTCTAGAAAAAGTAGTTTACAAGCGTCTCTACTCGTTCATGATTGAAAATAAAATAGTAAATGCGAATCAGTTTCTTTTTAGGAAAGGATTTTCTACCAATTATACTATAATCAAATCTGTGGACAACATTATTGATGCGCTTACTAAAAAGGAGCACATAATTAGAGTCTTTATGGATCTTAGTAAAGCATTTGACACTATTGATTATGACATTTTACTTGAAAAATTACATAATTATGGCGTGAGAGGGATTACTTTGTCGTGGTTCAGAAGTTATCTAACTCATCGAAAACAATATGTTGCATTTAAATCCAGTGATTCATTATATTCTAACGTGTCATGTGGTGTCCCTCAGGGATCAGTCCTCGGGCCCCTACTCTTTCTGATTTACGTTAATGATGATATCAATTCCTCTCCTCGTTTAAACTTAATCTTATTTGCAGACGACACCAATGTTTTTTTATTCCCATAAGGACATTGCAACACTGGTTGATACACTAAATATGGAATTAAGCAACATCTCGAAATGGTTTAGAAGTAACAAGCTTTCATTGAATATTGATAAGACATGTTTTATACACTTTCATAGGCTTCAATCCCAACCCACCCTTCCTCAAAGTATTTCTATTGATGATACAAACATTGCCGAGAAACATACAGTACAACCAAGTTCCTAGGAGTGACCCTAGATAGCAATCTAACTTAATGTCCAGAATATTATAGCAGCAATATCTAAAGCAAGTGGTGTTTTAAGGAGAATAAAATACTTAATCAATGATAAAACTTTAATAATGTTATATAACATTTTATTTTTACCATATGTAATGTACTGCAATATTGTATGGGGCAACTGTAGCAAAACTAAATTGAACACAATTTTTCTTCTTCACAAAAAGGCTCTTCGTATATACACACATTCAAATTTCTTGGCTCACACTGAACCCATATTTTATCGCCTAAAAACTCTGAAGGCCCATGATATACAGTTATACCTAACTGCCATATTTATGTATAAACACACTCGAAATTTATTACCATTTTTAGCTCACCTGAGCCAAAGGCTCAAGTGAGCTATTGCGATCGCCCTTCGTCCGGCGTCCGTCGTGCGTCGTCCGTCGTGCGTAAACTTTTACATTTTTATCTTCTTCTTGAAAACCCCAAGACCGATTTTCATCAAACTTGGCAGGTAGCATCCCTAGGGGGTTAGGAACTCAATTTGTTAAAATGGGCACCATGCCCCACCCAGGGGGCCCCCAGGGGGCCCCAAACCCCCCAAAATTAAGGAATCTGTAAAAATCTTCTTCTCTAGAACCAGAAGTGATAGAGCTAAGTTAATACTATGAGTTAGTACATTGATGACTGTAGTTTCAAGTTTGTTCATGGCAGAATCAGGGGTGCCCCCCTTGGGACCCAGGGGAGGGGGGTGGGGAGGGGTCCTAATGGGCCTAAATTGTACATTTTCATCTTCTTCTTGAGAACCCCATGACCCATTTTCACCAAACTTGGCAGGTAGCATCCCTAGGGGGTTAGGATCTCAATTTGTTAAAATGGGCACCATGCCCCACCCAGGGGGCCCCCAGGGGGCCCAAACCCCCAAAATGAAGGAATCTTTGAAAATCTTCTCTAGAATCAGAAGTTATAGAGCTAAGATAATACTATGAGTGAGTACATTAATGACTGTAGTTTCAAGTTTGTTCATAGGAGATCCAGGGGTGCCCCTCTTGGGGGCGGGGGGGGGGGGGAGTTGGTTAGGAAGGTCCAAATGGGGGCCTGAATTGTACATTTTCATCTTCTTCCTGAAAACCTCATGATGGATTTTCGTCAAACTTGGCAGGTAGCATCCCTAGGGGGTCAGGATCTCAATTTATCAAAATGGGCACCATGCCCCACCCAGAGGGCCCCAGGGGGCCCCCAATCCCCCCAAATTAAGGACTCTTTAAAAATTTCAGCCCTTATTGTACATTTTCATCTTCTACTTGAGAAGCCTGGTCAAATTTTAGTAGAGCTGTGACTAATTTAGATTAGTGACTGCGTGAAAGGTGAACTTGCGATACTCAGGTGAGCGCTAGACCCGCGGGTCTCTTGTTTCATAATGCCCTAGTAACCAATGACCATATTCACTCATACCCTACCCGTCGTTCCCATGATTTTCATTTAAGTAATCCAAAGCTTTTACTTGCTCAAAATTCGATCAGACATCACGGTCCAGATACATGGAACACTCTTCCTGATGAGTTGAAACAGTGTGCCTCCTTGTCTTCATTCAAAGCAAAATTAAAGAAGCACATCTTATTACAGTATACTTCAAATACGAACTAAAAACAAATAATTTATATGACTAATGTTGGTTTCCCAATAGCAACATCGCATATCGTTCCCTCTTCCAGCAAACCAATTCTATTATTTTAAATTCCAGCCTATCTGCCCTTGTGCACTTTCAAGCACCTGCACGCACATTCACCACCATCACACATCAGAGTTTATTTCCCCTGCAATCTTCGCAGCAGAATTTGTATTGTTACGAATCTAGTACGTGCCTACCTTTTCCTCGGGCCGGCCATCCTTTAAAGTAATGTTTACAATGGCGGCCCTCTGCAAAATTGCTTCTTAACTACAATTGTTATTGTAATCCCTGTTGCATAGACATGCATACTGTATATTATATCTTCAATTTCCTTTTATATCGTTATTTATGCAAGTCAAACGATTCTGTTTTAAATTTACTCTGTATGTTTTCCACATGTTCATGATTATGTAACTTAGGTATATTGATTAGCAGAAAACAAAGTATCTATCAAACAAATTGTACATTACAAATAGACACAATTATTTTAAGTTCAACATAGCATTATTTATACTTGTACCGGTATATGCTGTAACCCATGCATAGTGTTACCAAGCAATTTCGATTACAAATCATTTAAATAGTATTTTGTCTATTCTTTCCCATATATCATTATTTTTCTGCTTGTTTCCTGCATGTAATACTGGCAACATAATTATCATACTGTGCGTTTCATATTCGCAGATCGTATCACTATCAGGAAGTGAAAAATCACAATGCTTTGGACAATGTATAGATACTCGTTGTTCGCAATAAGTATTGTGTATACATCGCTTCAACCGACAAGCAGCAACACTGTAGGTATGTGTAATAACCGCGTTGATAGCGTTAACGTAGTATTCGCATGCTGTATGCTAGTAATCTGTGTGTTCATTATTGTGTATGTGTGTACTTGCGTGTACGTGCAACTGGGTATCTGGCTGTGAATGTGAGATGTACATCTAATATCTGAAATCATAAACATTTTAGCCGCATGTCGCATGAATATGTTGACAAAGAAACTTCACCCTTAAAGCCTTTTATCAGAATGCTTTCATATGCAGGTAATACTACAGTACAATTAACTTTATCCTGTTCAAAAATTGCAAAACACGTACAATACAGGCACATTGATGATTCCGTATGATCCATCAGGCGTTCAAACAAAACAGCAATGCCTGCGAGTAATATAAAATAGTTTTACTTTTGTGAGCCCTGGCCCATGTGTACCTTTGTATGTATTTTATACCGCAATTATATGGCCAAGTAAACCATAATCATAATAATAAGGATAATAATGCGATCTGTCATCACAGATCATCATCTCAACTGCAACGATGGTAGTGTGGTGAATATCACGTCGTCAAACTTCCCAGATCGCTACAATAATAACGAAGATAGGACTTGGAACGTATATACCAACCCTCCCTCGAGACTTTCGATACACTTTGTATCCTTTGACGTGCAAATTACTGACTATCTGGATGTCATCGACCGTGATGGCAGGGAGAGGACATACACTGGAAAACGGATGTCCTTCCCACCCTACCTGTCTCTCTCAGATCGTATCGTCCTCAGATTTATATCCGACGAGACCGGTATTTTGCACGGCTTCCATCTAACTGTAGAATGCTACCATCCACAAGGTGAGATTGAGTAAAAAGAATGGCAATTTTGACATTTGGCGATTGAATTTCTACCAGGATACTCTACTTTTTTCCTTCTTTATCATGTTGCCTTTTGATTACCTTTTGAATACCATTTTACATTATATCATTTCATATTTTATATGAAATAAAAATGCAGCAACACTGACTTCTAGGACTTTATGTGCTTATTTTAGGTGTAAGGTATATACGAGCTTTACTTGGTGATACAATTAGGATGCAAATAAAATGTCTTTGTAGAATTATTAACAAAGAGAAGGTCGGGAGAAAATGAGTGAAAACGAATGAAATTTTTTTTTAATGCTTCAGGGCTGACAAAGACTCAAAGGAAAGAAAATAAGTATTGTAAAGGTCATTATGTATTAACTGGGTGCATATTTCGATAACAAACACTTTCTTAGATAAGCCTTAAAAGGAAAAGAGTGAAGAACACTGTTTTAGTTCACCAGGTAGGTTGTTCCAGACGACGGGGTCCGTACTGTTTGATTGATTTCTGGGCTAAAACAGTTTTGGAGTTCACAAGGTGATAGTCGAGCGGTGAGTTGGATGTGTGTGAATATTTTAGCTAAGTAAAATATATTTCACATGGAATAATAGGGAAAGTTGATTTGTTGTGTACGTTTACATGAATATACCTGTGTGTAAGATATGAATGTCTTGAAACTTATAACGGTATTTAAACACTAGAATAATGCTCTGTATGAGATAGGACCTGAATAAGTAATACGTAGAATTGATAATGATGCGAATGACCTGCTTTGGAATGCATATGATGGGTTGAGTTTAGTAATATTACAGTTTCCCCTCACAACATTTAAATACAATGTGTGAGGCAGAAATAGAGAATGGTATAAAATAACCATAGATTGTTCTCATAAAAGTTTTTCAATTTCCGAAGTACACCAATGTCATGATTGCCCCCTGACAGGGTCCCTTGTAGGAATGATACATAGTGTTCGTTCCATGTTAATTGAGGATCAAAATATTGTTAAACTTATAATTGTTTATATCAGCCTGCTTTTTCTAAAGAGAAAACTAATCAATTGACATACTTAAAACATTCAAATCCTGTGAATCAACTTTTCTGAAATGAAATACCGTATGTCCCCCCCCCCCCAAGAAAAAATTGCAATGGGACCCTCCGCAATGATAACTTTAAAAATAATGAATCAATCCAAATACAATTTCAGGATACAAAACTTTAACTCATTGCCCACATCTTACAGAAAACCCATTTGATTTGCTTCAGTGGTCAAAGAGAAATGAGGAATTGTGTAGATCCTCTCAGGAATCTCTTCCATCCAAGTTCTGTCTATTATGTTCTCACACAAGAGCATCCAATTGCTAAACTTGGAAGAATCAGACTCATGACATGCTTTACAACAATCCACATTTTTCTGTGACAGCTTAACCAAACTGAATGGGGTTTTCTGCGAAATATAACTAAGATGTTATATTTTAAGACCCTGAAGTAGCAAATAGACAATATTTAATCATATTGGGTTTTATCGTTGCCAAAATCTGATTGTTATTTTCGAGAGGAAATACTGTAAAATAAATCGTTCTTGCGGTTCGCTCTGCAATGTTTGTTTTTATGACTGAAACGGCAACAAAGACATTAATCTCCCCAGATGATACCTTCTCGCCTGGTCTTGTTGGGGGCCCCACTCCTGACGAAGGTTGGTTGATTGCTAGAAACGCTACCAACGCCGTCCAGCTCTGCAGCGGGAACCTCCTCTTGGCTGACACCGTGTGCCACCAGCTCGGGTTCCCTGGAGCACGTGCTATTCACAGTCGGGATTTTCAAGAAGAAGTTTGTGAACGCTGGCAAAACGATACCCTATGGGTGGAGAGTGTGACATGTTCCAAGTGTAAGTTGTATGAAAACATGAGATCTACTTGAAATAAAAAAAGAATCAATTAACTTGATATGGGTAACTGGCAAAATGAATACCTCATGTTGACCCTAAATATGTTACATAGTTATATAACTTTGTATACATTGTCATATAATTAAGCGCAGTGAAAAGATGAAAAGATATACATCATTACAAATTCATAGTGGCTTTAAAAAAGTTGTAGATATTTTCTACAAATATTTGTAAATATTTTCATGCGTGAGTGAGATGGTCTTTCCATTATAAAAGATATCACGTCATGTGTATGTTTGTGAATGAATGTAAAAGCATCATTACTTTCCTTAAATTTCTATCGACATCTTTGTTTATCAGTGATGTATCTTTACTTATTTTATGTAAATCTACTTTATATACATACATATTATACATACATACCATACAAACAGTCCGTAACTAGGGAGCAGCAAAAGCAAAAGTAAAACAATAAAGAAAATAAGAAATGAAATGAAAAATATGAAAATAAATATAAAATAAAAATGAATATCAGCAGATCAAACCCGGAAGTGCCACACAACCAATGCGTAAAATAATGGAAGTGAACATGAGCTTTATCTAACAAGGTCCTTTTTTTTCTTATGCTGAACCCTCCAATAAATTCCTAGTTACGGGACTGCACACATATACATATACTTGTATAACATAATCGAGTTTCCCAGAACTTTTTTCTCAAACCTATAATGAGATTCGATGTGTTCATATCTACTGCAGATGCTTTTCGATTCCAAGACTGCTCATTCCAACTCACCAACCTGTGCAATGTATGGAGAGAGCATTACATTGAATGCCAAAGTGAGTTATTTGATACCTTTTCAATCAATAAGCACTTCTGTAAATCAGTTCGTTCGGTTAGTTGAAACGTGGGTATCAGGCAGTTTATCATTCTTTAAGCAAATATACGTCTTACTACTCCCTGGACAACTGAATGATGATTACGTAGTACAGAGACAAATGCAACTGTAACAGTTCTCTTTTGCCTTTAAAAAAAAAAAGAAGAAACTAATAATTCAAGTATTCAGACCGACACTAGATCAATGGCTTCTTTGTAATCATTGCAATTAAAAAGAAATATATACGTTGGAACTTTTTTGAGAACTACACATAAATGTAATTCCCAGAATTTCCAGTTCATAAAATATGAAAAATAAGACTATTAGAAACAGTGAAATAAAACTGGAAAGGCTCAGGGAATTGAGGAATGGGATGATACCTAGACATACACCTCTCTGTTCAGCATGTAATGTTTTCTTTTTGGCAGAGCCCGGGTACATTGGCTGTTTCGACATTGACACCGAACTGCCGCTAGGGGTACCAGTCGACAATGTGACAGCCTGTATATCTCTCTGTGAATCAAGGAGAGATGATAATTCCCTTCTAGCCATACACTCCGCACAGAAGTCATGTCACTGTCTGAGGGAATCCGAGATTGATTTGAGAGACTATTCTCAGCTTTGTCAGCCTGGTCTTGATGAAATCGAGAGATTTGGATCTATCTCAGACTGTGACGAGTGCTCTGAGTCTGTCGTCTATAATAGTAAGTAGGAATGAAAGGTGTCTGCATATCGCTATAACGCTCATCTTGTTGCAATATTGCATGATCATTTCCCAATATCGAGCGCTTACATCGATAAAATAAACTGTTACAGTAAGAGAACAAATGTGACTCCGCATCACAAAACCAACAAAAAGTCGCCAGACATGGATTTTTAGTTAACTCTTTATGTGCCACATTCTCACGGCCGACTCAGTCGACGGCGTGCCAACTTCGCATATTCTGCTCAAACGCACGAAGCTGCCTAAACCGCTCGATAAATCGCCAAATGACACCTAACTGCAGTTCAATGAAAGCGTTTCTCGCAACTTCGTTCCTCAAACATAATAACTTGCATATAATGCGGTAACGGACTAGCAAACGCTATTCCCTCCTTGGTTTACATGTAAATTCTGAGTTTCTATCACTGATTTATGTTCAAAAGTCATGCTTTACAGTAATATTGAGCTGCTATAATCTTTTGAAAGATAGATTTGTTTGCATCAAAGCAAATCTCTGCATTTTCGCTACAACCTTGCTCAATACATGTCCAGCTTAACAGAAATCTATATGGGCCTATGTATAAATTTGAAAAACAGAATGATTTCTAAAAGCATAGCTGCGTAACTTGTCTCAGAATAATGTGGCACACAGGGGATTTCCACCACAGCATATAAAGAGTTTAAAGGAAGATTCTTAAAGAACAGGCTCTGAGCTTTAAAATGATATATAACTCAATTCAAATGGACTCCCCTAACCTATCTAAATACCAGAAACAAAGCACACACTCAGGAAAAGTGTAAACTGAGAAAAGAGGCTCTGAAGTACAGGGTCTATTCAAGCGCTTAATCTTTACCAAGCCGCGATAGCTGTGTGACGAAAGGGACAAAACACAGGATGTAAACCATGCACTGGACCAACAACAATGAAGAGATTATCAAATTAAGCCGAAATTGAGCAAATTCTATGACATTCTGTCCACGATTAATGCCAACTTTCAAAGCAATAGTGTTATCCTTTCAAAAGTTATTAGACTTCAAAGTGAGGAGTGTGTAAAGGATTTCAAGAAATGAAAAGTGGGCTCAATGATATACCCAATCATTCTATTCGCCACCATAAATGGGTTGTAGAAAAACTGCTGAAAACACACTTTCCCATCAATGTTATGATTCCACACAAAGGAATAATGTAGAAGAAGAATAGCTCTTTCAGAAAATATGAAAAACTCAAGATTGACTCGATTGACCCATTTAACCTTTTTTGAGTCCTCACGTAAAATCAAGGGGTGCGACTTTTTGTTCGTTTTGTGATGCACGGTCACAAATATTCCTTTTGTTTGTTTTCTTTTTAAAGGCGCATTAACGAGATTGTTTGCTTTATAAATAAGCAAGTTGTTCTCCAGTTGCAATTTCATTTTGCTAGAACTAGAGCTAAAGCTTTTAGGATACATTCACTAACCATTTGTAACATAATGAAACTTATCATTTTAAAGCCATGCATGAGATGAAATAAATTATATTCTCTTGTATCTTTTTTCCCTCACTGATAACAAAACCAACCCAGGGATCTTTGGTAGTAGCCGGATATTTAAAAAATACGATAGGAAAAGATGTTAAGAGTATGTTGTGTTCATTTTACACAAAGTCGACTAATCATGACTTTGTTTACTGTGTCCTCGACTTCCACACCTGTCTACTTGTTCACAATTGTCCTTCTTTTCACCTGATTTGTTTGCTGTTTGTTTGGTTTAAATGCCAGTTCCCGTAGGCTTGTGTGGAAAGCCTGACGTCGTCTGTAATGGTGTTTGGCTTGGAAATGACACAAGATACGGATCAAACATCACCGTGGAGTGTGACACAGGCTATGAACTGGAAGACAATACGACTTCAACTCTACAGTGTCTTGAGGGAGAGGGATCGGTGTACAACCCTGTGTGGCTTGGAACAGCACCAATCTGTCGACCAATGCCAGTTTCAAGTACGAGGCATATGCCTCTCGCTATCGAAATTAGGAGTACATCATTTTTTTTTTTATGATAATCATTTATTTTCAGTCAAATAATACAAGAAACATCAATTCACTTTATTATATTCGCACAAACTAAAAGAATAATTCCCTTAAAGATAAGAGAAATAATTAAACATTTTAATGTTTCAATATAATAAATAAAATGGCATAGTACAGCAAATACCGAAAGAAAAATATGGAAATATCACCCAAAACAATTCTCCCTATATAACCTTTTTACCCTTCCTAACCATAAGCTGTTCTAAACTATTAAAGAAAGAATCATAAAGACCCCATACCCAGCCCATCATTGCGTTTGGCATGTTCCAAACGTTCTCAGTGCGTGTCATCACGCAGTAACAATAATTCCCAAATCAGAAGATCTGTAAAGAGATACGACTATCATGGATATATTGTAAATGTTTAGCATGCTACAGATATTGAAATATATTGACATTATATCTAGCGTGAAAACATTATTTTTTTTTTTGGCCCTCTGAATTAAAGAATTTTTGATGGACAGAATGCCAAGAAAACAAGACATAATCTCTTTACCTTGCAAAACATGTATCACCTTTGTATAGTTGTATGTTTATAGTGTGATGTTTTTAAGAGTGAATTACATTAGAAACTATTAACATACAGTATCTTTCCAACTTTCCTCAGCAGCGCCAACATGTACCACATTCATGACACCTTGTGAGGAGAAAACCTTGACAGCATCTTCCCTTGCCAACAAAGCATGCGGTAAAGCCATACCTCACCGTAGGACGTGTTCAATGTAACTTTGTTTTGTACTAAGCTTACATGAGTCAGGTATGAATAGTATGTCGGTCTAGAAAATTGGTTGAGAAATAAAAACAAGACAAAAAAAAATGTGGTCGGTCGGTCAATTGTTTTTTTGCGTTTATATTTGTTTTATTTCCTTTTCTTCATTGATGAACGGTGATATGTCTTTTATACATCTAGGTAGATCATTTCATCTGTAAAGGTGTTCTTTACTTTAATGACGTTTACTCTTATAAACTTTTTCCTTCAAATTACATTTACCTTCGATTACGTCGGATATTTTAATAAATTCAAGCAATGAACTCGCAAGCAATGTAATGGAACGAGAACAAACATCCTTAGTCTCTTTCATGACTGAATAAAAGCGCTAT
Organism: Diadema setosum; assembly: GCA_033980235.1. NCBI lineage: Eukaryota > Metazoa > Echinodermata > Echinoidea > Diadematoida > Diadematidae > Diadema > Diadema setosum. The sequence continues at coordinate 7,039,468 of CM067080.1, forward strand.
ATTGTAGAGAGAACACATTTAATAATAATAATAATACAATAATATTTATAAGGTGCTTAATACCGATGTTTCTAAGCGCACAGTTTACCGGAAAAATTAATATCTATACCAGAATATTACAAAAATACCAAAATACAAGTACAAACATACCAAAAAGAAAAAAAAAATAGATACAGTGTATAATTACGATAAATAATGAAAATCAAAATCAGTGTGCACCTCCATTGACCGACCCACAACTGGACTATTCCAAAGAACTATCTACTAAAAAGATAAGTCTTAAGCAATATCTTAAACTGATTAACGGAAGTGGCTTGATGTATATAGTAGAGAATTCCAGAGAGAAGGGGCAATTATAGAAAAAGCACGATCACCGTATTTTGTGGAAGTACGTGGTCCAGGAGTCAATTGCATTGTAGAGGATGAACGGAGGGATCTTGAGGAAGTAATGGAACGTAAAGAAACAAGATCTGTGAGATACCTGGGGGCTTGCCCATTCAGAATTTTGTACGTAAGCAAAAGAACTTTAAAAGATATGCGGTGATGTATGGGAAGCCAGTGGAGAGAACGGAGGATTGGATTTATGGGCTCGGATTTCCTGGAGAGGGAGACAAGTCTTGCGGCAGAATTTTGTACCCGTTGAAGTGGGAATATATGTGTCCGAGGGAGGTTAGAAAATATGGAATTGAAATAATCTAGATGACAAGAAACAAATGCATGAGTTAATTTGGCAGTTGTAGGTCGATCAAGTAGTTTCCTCATCTTCCCAATTTTGAACAATCCAAAAGATGCTGCCTTACAAATGTGCTTAATGTGGTGTTGAAGGGTAAGATTTTTGTCAATGATCAAACCAAGATCGCGTACCCATTCACTACACTTGGTAGAAACATTATCAGAAACTAAATCTGGGAATGGATTGGTGTTTCTATGTTTGGAATATATATGGATCATCTCTGATTTTTGTTCATTGAGGCAAAGCTTATTGTTTGAGGACCAGATTTTGATGTCCTCAAGACAGTTCTGACGTTTTTGAGCTGCTTCAGCCGTCTCATTTGGTTTGAGTGTAACATAAATCTGTGTGTCGTCAGCATACACCAAATGCTGAACGCCTTGGTGGGATTCAATGACTTTGGACAAAGGACTGGTATATAGAAGAAAAAGGAGTGGCCCAACCACAGAACCTTGCGGAACCCCGCAGGTCAGGGGGAATGGTGAAGACAGCGTGTCATTGATGATGACTCGTTGAGTACGGCTGTGAAGATATGAACGGATCCAGTCAAGAACAGTTCCGGATATCAGGAAGTCTTTTTCAAGGCGGCGAAGTAACACACTGTGGCCAATAGTGTCAAAGACAGCTATGTAGTCCAGAAGTATTTGATTGGATTGCATTGAATAAACGACAATCGGAGCATGGATAGAGAAAAAACTTATCAAAATGTAACTTTGTCAATGTAACTACAATTACTACAAAGTGTAGTAATAGTTTATTTCTTTCTGACATGTTTCCTATTGATAGTCTCCTCTCAAGACGGTCCATTGCTTGATAGATTGCATGTCATATTGATAGCGTACTCAGCTTTGGCCTCCCTCGTGCTCCTGGTGATGTGTCCACGATCGATCTACGTCTGGTGTTTGCCGTATCGCCTATCACCGAGAAAGGATAGGGTGAGGAAAACATTGAAAATGTTGTATTTCTTTCCAAACTGTTCATATCTACTGTAATGGCTACTTAGCTCGTTCACTTTGAATAGCCTATATCAAGCTTCTGCTGGTAGTAACTGTCGAAAACGTATTATCTTTGTTATTTAAAAAGAAATATGCACATAAAATGGAGAAGAAGAAAGGGGCATGGACAGATGTTTCTCTAATGTGAAAAAAAGTAAATTTAATAAGCATTAAACGAAATACATAATTGTAAATAAATGACAATCTTTAAAAATGTATCATTTCAGTTAGGCCGTAATCTGGCAGAACTGCGTATCTCCTTTAACACATTACGCCAGAAATCGGGTTTAAAAATTCAATGTTACACCTTTCTAAACTGAGATACGATGAGTTGCATTTTTCCTCTTTTCTTGGTCATAATTGGTCTAAAGAATTTATTTCCAGCAAAAAAAAATGACTATTTGATTTTTTTAAGTAGTAAAAATTACCAATTTAAAAAACTTACGCAGTTCTGCCAGATTTATCGTCGCCAAATTTTTGCGATCGTAATCTGGCAGAACTGCGTATCTCTGGTCACGTGCCCGGGTTGATCAGCCAGAACTGCCTAAGTTTTTGGCCATGCGGGGGGTTTTTCAGGCAGAACTGCGTATCTCTAGGAGATACACAGTTCTGCCTGATAAGCACGTGTTTCATCAGGCAGAACTACGTATCTCTTTTCGTCGTCAACCACGTGCTTATCAGCCAGAACTGCGTAGTTCTGGCTGATAAACACGTGGTTTAGAACTACGTATCTCGGTCTATTTTCTGCCATTTTTTTTACCATCCACCCCTTACTATTCAGCGGATGCAGTGTCAAAACAATAGATCGAGTACAATTTTTTTTGAAATATTTGTATTGTATAAAGTCATCATTATTGATTCACATTTAATTTCATTTTATCAATTCATTTGTATGTGGAAAATTACTTGCTTTCCCCAAATGTTGTCAGTCTGTGTTCATGTTTCAGTATTATTTAGCGGCACAAGAAGTACTGCTACATCAAAAGCCTGGCTGCTGCTTGGGTTATTGTCGATCTCATGAAGCATTGCATTTGGATTAAGAATAATATTAGACTAGGTTCTAGATGTTAAGCTATGTTGTTCATCAAGACTACAGGTACTACACTGTAGACTGTCTAGACCGTAGTCTATTCAGGCCTAACGATACACTAGACATCTAGAGACTAGTAGAGCGGTACGTAGGAATCTGCATACGATAGGCCTACTAATCTCATCATTATCCTACTCTATGCCCAAAGTAAGAGTATGCCTAGACCCTTTTGGCTGAAGGCCTAAACTCTTTTTAAACTAAAGAATACTAGGAGCTAGGCCTGACTAAAAGTGTATTTACAGCTTTATTAGAAAAAAAAAATAGACCCTAACAATGTTAGATCTCCTTTGTGTCGACTCCTACTGTAGGCCAATTTGTCACTACAGTACTAACGTTAGGGTAGTAGTGTTCTAACCGTTACTATCTACGCAGACCTAAAACGTACGAGAACTCTCGAACTCTTTCTACTCGATTGTCTAGGACTAGGTCTAACGTTATGTAACATCCAGACGTCTATTTTGGGGCGTCATTATATCAGACTAGTAGAACTAGATCAATGAAAATTAGTTTCTAGATTTGCTAGTCTAGACTAGATCTAGACTCTATATCGAGGTAGGGGCTAAATCTACAGCTAGACTGTCTATTGGGGATCTAGGTCTAGTACTAATGTTCAGTAGGCTCTAGATCTAGAAGAACAACGTAAAGACTAACCTGCCTATCTTATGACTAACGGATCACAGATCTAAATCTAACTAGACGATCTACTCAGTTTCAGATCTATTTCTAGGGCCAAATGGTTATAATTTAGCGTTTAACCTGTAGATTATTACAGACTTCAAGAATGTCTAGCCGAATCAAATCTAGAAAAATAGAAAACTGAGTAAAGACAGAATAACCGGCGATTCAGCCTAAGTTAAATAACGGTAGGCCCCAGTAGTCTAGTAGGCCCCTAGGCTACTGCACAACTCTACTGGGAATAACGGTACCGTACCGGTATTAAAAAGTAAACTGTTTAAGTCTGTGTTAGTAGATGGTCAATTTCTGACGTCTGTAGGATTGGATCGAAAATGCCATCGTTATGGACGGTATCCTAGATATTCATTAAACTTCTCGAGATCAATCCCATAGATCCAAGTCCAATAACCGCTTATTACAATGAAAAACAAAATAAGAAGCTATGGTCAATGGATTACAGATATTGTTGTTCGCGTGACCTACGCTACCGCACAGTACATTGATTTCACGTACACTAACAATGGACAAGTGCTGCAGCAGTACTAAGTAGGCCTAAAGTTGACTGGAGCGTGATGTCAGACAAGATGCAAACTATAACGTTTGTTAGATCTAGAAATGCTCTAGGCTTAAAAAACACTAGATTGTAGCAAAACTTAATAGTAAGGCATACCGCATATCGACCTGTTTTGAAGCCTGTCAGTCTATGAAGGGAAAGAAAGTGGCAATTTCCCCCAAGAGTAACGAGGGTTATTGCTTTAGCGTGACTGTCGTCGTGTACAATACACGTAGCCGTACGACGTGCTAGCTAGCTAGGCACTGCTAGCTTGAACGCGCAGCGCGTTCGTCACTACCAAGGTCGCGCACGCGCGTGTTAAGATATACCATGTCCGTGCGGGATGCAGGAACACCTTGGTCCAAGCGTTGTCGTAAGTTGACTTACGCAGTTCTGCCTGATTAACATCGGAAAATTCATTTCGTATCTCGACTTACGCAGTTCTGCCAGATTAATCGCCCTCTCTCCTCAGGAATTTTGCCAAAATTACTTTCTAAAAATAACTTTCTGTACCGAATCACAACTTATTTTTTGGCCCACTTGAAAGAGCATGAGAAAAAACACACAAAACACTCAAAACCTGAAAATCGACCAAAATCGACTTAGGGAGTTCTGCCAGATTACGGCCGAGTTCATTGAGGAAACTCCGTTCATTTAGGTAACTTCGTTCATTTAGATATTTTGATTTATTTTTGTCTTTAACCGTCTCTCTAGAGTCATTCCGCTCCAATATATAACAACTTTTTTGTACTGTTTATTCTTCTAATTTTCATCAACCCACCATTATAGCCTTATAGTTATGTCAGACGTTTCCGTTCTTCACTATCGTCGGGAATTCGTCTTCGAAGCACTGGGTACAACGAGGCTACCCGCGAAGGCGAAAGAAGCGCTGGAGTTACCTATGCAAATGTGCCAGATCTGTCAAGTGTTACTTATTCCAACACGCCTTCAGTTCCAGTTCCCAACGGTCAGTCTGAAAGCGTGTCCCAGTTTTTCTCGCCGAACTCTCCTCGCTCGACTGCTCAGGTCTTGTCCCAGTCGTCTTACCAGGACATACCAGACCATCTGGCGGGAAGATGCTCCCAGGGTGCATTGGCAGCGTTTGGAAGCGCATGCGCAACACCATCCCACAGCGGCGTTGACGAACGTGGATGTTTCAAACTAATAAATCATGAATCAGCTGAAAAGCAGTACGAAAATTTGCTTGTCTAGACCTAATGGTCGTATAATGTAAACAAACAGACAGAAGAAAAGGAAAGTGTCCTTGTGACAATCCTTAGTGAGATAAAATGTGCTTATGGATGTCACTAAAATTAAACTTTTATGCAAGAAAGTTGAAGATAGTCAAAAAACGTCACGGAAATTAAAGATGTATGATTACTTTTCCTTTAACATGTTACCTTACCTTTTGAATTTGTATGGAATTAAAAGGAAATCCTAGTCTACGTCACAATGAATGTTGTAGTTTACGCAACCATTCAGTAAAATAATTAATACCAGAACAAGATAGAAACTTCCGCATGCTCAACCGGACTTCTTGAACTTGCAAAATACTAGTCGTAGAGTTTATTTCCTAGACAATTTCATTGGAGGTATAAAGCGACCAAAACAACAACAACAACAACAACAACAACAACAATGCGTGCACTCTCCAATATGTGCAAACTGAATTTTTAAATTCTCTTTAAAAAAAGTAGTTTAGAGAGTAGCACTATTTGACCAGAGTAGGTATAAAATACCATTTGATTCCAATGAGCTGATTGCATGTGATGCTTGAAGCTGGTATACTTTTTCTGTACTTTCTGCTATGAATGAAGAAACCATGCGAGTATGTGTTGTATAGGAGGGATGGTCACTCGACTCAAGTGCGCATTTTGAAGTAGAGCCTACATTTGATACATTGCTGTATTCATACTATAATTTGAGCAACCTTTGTCTGTTTGTCTGTTTGTCTGTTTGTCTGTTTGTCTGTTTGTTCCTCTACTCCTCCCAGGTCCTGGGTCCGATCTCCATCAAACTTAGTGGGTGGATGCAGGTTGACCACGAAATTGCCCTTGAGGGTTCATTTTTGAAAAGGTCAAGGTCACTGGGGTCAAAGGTCAAATAACTTCTAATCTTCGTCAGCTGCAATTATCAAACACCCGATAGAGGGCGCTATGTAGGCCTACTTATACGGGGATTCCCCCAGAAATATAATCAGACACCCGATAGAGGGCGCTATGTAGTCCTACTCATATGGGGATTCCCAGGTGTACACCTACTCATGCTTCCAGCAAGTTTGGCCAAGATCGACGTAGCGCAAAACAGTTATTTGACCTCCTTTGACCCAGTGACCTTGACCATTTCTGGGGGAATCCTCATAGAGGATTTCTGGCACTCCACGGGTACATTGACTAGTAGAAAAAATACGAATATGTAGGCGTATTTACGGTAAATTCGTGCACATACATTTTAATTGATTATTTTAGCTCAGTCTTGCATTTAGGTGTGTGTGTCTGTGTATGTCTGTGCTGTGTGTGTTGTGCATATGTGTTTTGTTTCCTCACGAGGTTCAATAAACACTGATTGGAAGAGTCTGATATGCGCTGCAGTATTAGATTAATATAAATATATGAATGTAAATGATAAATGTAAAGTCAATCTTATATGAATTAAACTTGTGGCCTAATCATGCTTAAAGACGCTTTCGCGGTGTAAGTAGGCATTGCGACCTGTCGAGAAGAGACAAAAGACATGCTTAAGAAACCGTACTGTTAAGAAGCTATCATATTAAAATGTACAGCCTGATCTCTTACGTTTGAATGCGCATTCTTTTATCATGTAAAAATCATTTTTATGGCATGTTGTTTTACTCGATTTCACAACTTTTTAAAACGTTATGTGACTAGCTTTATGTACATTTTTATACCTTATAACTTCCTTCTTTTCTGTCTGACGAATTTTATTAAGAGAAAATCACATCCAACACCCTTCAAAACGGGACACGATGCACTTTATCAGAATGCGTTGATATATAAGTTCTTTTGGTTTTGAAATTCGAGAGTATCAAATGTAATTTTGACTGTTGCCTATTTTTCAAGAGCACGCTAAATTTTGTATAGTTTTGAAGATTTTATGTGTATCTCTATGTATATTTTCCATTATTCACATCCTTCCATTTGCAGAGCATTTTCCTGTGTTAATTATAATATTATCTAACATCCTTCAGATGAGTAGATGCACTTAAAATGTTTGATTCTAAAAGTACTTTGGATTTTTTTTTTTATTAGAGAGTAGCAATAATATAAGTCTTGATTGCTGTTTCATGCGTCAAGAGCAAACCCATAAAGTTCCTAGAAAATGTGGCTCAACACATTCTCAGCAATCTCGAAATACATGAACAACAAATTGCTAAAGGGAAGAATTAAGATATGATTCCTCGTGTTATTGAAACTAAACGTTCTTTTTTTTTTTCTTTTTCCAGCAATACTTCATTTCATGTCATTTATTTTCCTTAACGGTAAACGTAAAAATGTACATATGAAGAGTTTGTTCGCAAAAACCCATAAGTCCATGCTTGAAGATTTTGAAGTACGGTCTCTGTCATAAAGTACAAAATAATACCTTTTAAATGATATATCGGTCACTATTATAAAGGTACATTTTTAAAGTTATGGTCAAAAGAAACAAATTTTTTCTTATTATTCTCTTTATTTTTCTTGACCATTAATCGCAAATATCTCCATTTGGCAAATATGGACTCTTCGGTTTTTGCAAACAAACTCTTCATATATACAGCTACATACATGCACATACACACCTGCTACAAGCTCACACACAACTGCTACATGCACATGATACACATAATATGCGATAATCTTTGTGAAATCAATGAGAATAGATTGAAGTAGCACTAAAAAGTAAGGAATATGGAGCTAACTTGCAGTAAAGTCAAAGCTTGTACATGCATACATACGAATAAAAATATCTATATAAACTTAAAAGGGAACGATGTTTTGTCACGATCTTGTCTCTTTCATGAGTACTTTTACAGATTTTTCTACACAGCGAAAGCTACAGTTTACAAACAAGATCTTATTGCTAATGCACTATCTACACAATACATATAAACTAGCATGCATCCAGTACGGTAACACTGATAAAACTCAAAAACTGAGTGAAGTGACATGGTATCACCTGATGATGAATATATTGTTGGGTATGAAGATGATTATGTCAATATTATTTCAATGAGATTCATTGATAATTTAAGGCAATCACTTGGATTATGCCCGGGGTATGTATTTCGTTGACAGATTCAAGAAGTTTGTTCCTTGTTATGATTGTATACAATGCTTATGAAGCAATGAATTCTACTGGAATTGCACAACCTGTGTTTGTCTGTGGAAAATGAAACGATTGCATGCAACAATACCAGGGTAACCAGGTAAAATACGAAATACGCCCATAAGATCTGAGAGAATGAGAGAGAGAGAGAGAGAGACGGAATGATATATCACTGAGTGGACGAACGATGGTGTGAACGAACACAATCCCTTTTAGAAGCTCCTCTTCAACCTATTTTTCGCCAATGTCGTGTCACAAAATGGTTACACTTCCTAATACCAGCAGGGTTATCACTGCATTTTGTAGTAAACAAAATAATGTCTCAACTGCCACAAACATTATTCTTCTCGACAAATGAAACTTTTCTTGTAAAGTGACACCCTGACTCCAAATTTGCACAATTCAGTGAAATAATCAATGAAAGTACGTTACTAATGTTTCAATAAAAGTATGATTTCAAACCCAGAGTAAATCTTGGTTTTGTTTTTGTTTTTTCAGGAGATACGTAAGCAAAGATTTAGTTTGTCTATCAAACTTAACTTCACAATTAGCCAAAATTATGCATATCATTGCACAATGGAGATATCTGTATACAGGTGTATAATTAACTCAAAATATTACCGTTCTGTATAATATGAAATAAGTTCATAATTGACAGTATGTGGGGCAACTGGAACATTAATTATCACAGAGATCAACTTTGTTTAACCTCCATCCCAGAACCTCCTTGTTAATTGGGAGGGCATTGTGTCAATTACAGTCATTATGCGCAGAAAACGACTGCAAGTATTTTTATTTTTTTTTAACTCCTTTTTTAGCAGCCAATCCTTTTTCGTGCTTGAAAGAATCGATCTCTGTGACCCTAAAATGTAATTTTATGTTTCTATTGACAGGATCATGAGAAAATTGTCATCGACTCAATTAACAAGGTTTGGCTCTATAGAGGGCGGTAAATTCAGAGCTCGTTACGGCCGCGGTTAGGCTCATACCTATTCATATGTAATTTTGTGTACCGTACAACAGGCTGAAGAGTATAGAGTACCGACTAAAGAGATTGTATATCTACCAATAAAGTTGGCAAAGAGGTTAAACATGCAACAAAATCTCGTTCGAACGTGTGATATAACCATTGTACTATCAGTTTGTTACATTTTATTTCTTCAGTCAGTTAAATGTTTCATTCATTTATTCAATATTTTCATGGAGACGTATTATCTCTTTGATTTTTTGAACTTCACAAAACATGAAAAAATAAAGTGACACGTACAGCCATGTAGCCAACTGAGAAAAATTGTTTATTCAAGTAAAGATTGTATGATTGTTACAGATAATATTGTTTCGTCAAACTCTTTGAAGTTTGTTTTTACCAGGATGAAGTCACTGTTTTCTTTATTTTTCATACCACAATAAAACGCTAACTCCATGTTTATACTTCAATAATTAAAGTGAATTGGTACAATAACAACATTGAAATTATAAAAACAAAAATGAGATGAAGGAGCAATTCTTCTGTTTTCATTTTTTACAGAAATTGGTTACAATCATGCATGTAAAGGTAATGGGATTATGACGTCATTGCCTCTTAAGTCAGCCTTGATTTGCGCACAGTTTCATTTTCAAATTTGCATTTTGATTAACAAAGTAAGAATGTTATTAACGTCCTTCACAGTCATCATGTTACACCAGATAATTTATGGCTTAACGATAACTTTTTGATAAGTTTTCTTTTACAGTTCAAGTATTATCAGTTCATTTGTCTTTTTATGGAAACCAATATTTAGCCGCAACGCTCTACTATCCAACATTAATTTTAGTGGCATAATCGTGTGTGGTCGATATCGCTGTTTCGTAAACAAGCAATTAATTGATTAAATGATGCTGTAAAAATCGCAAAGCCTCTTTGTCTGGTTCAAAAGAACACTTTGGCAATTTTGAATTCTTTTCTCGTGGATTCAATGCCTTATAGGCAGTTAACTTTCAAATGAAGTTTCAGTTTCTTTTTCTTTTAAGATGATTTGGCAGGTTTTGGTTTTGAAAGTACAATAGAGTTATTGTTATTCAATTCGAGGGTCTATACTTTTCCAGCCCACTAGCGCAACCCTTTCTCAGTGTAACTATTCTTCAAAAGCGATTGTGTGTGTGTGCGTGTGTGTGTGTGTGTCCACTTCAAACAAAAAGCAAGAGATGTAAGTTTCAACTTTGAATAAAGACTAGCAATCTGCCTTTTGTTAAGCTTGTGTCCGTGTGAGTATACTAGTATGTGTGTGTGTGTGTGTTTGTACGGGTGTGTGTGAATATTTGCGTAACAACATGATTCATAAAGATGTTTCGATGTGAGTACTGGTCTCCTCAGCGATGTGTTGTGAGGGAATCCAATTGATGTCTCTTTTCTACTTCGAGAAACTTGTGCTTTATTTAAGCGGATAAGATGGCATTTGTGTCCTTCATCCGTATGTTCAACGTCGCCATCTTATTTTTCACATAAGGGAGCATTGATCATGTGCACCTCCATCATGCACATCAACCAGGTGAGTCCCACGATTACATTTGTCAATTTCTGTCTTCGTAATTCTTTTTTTGATATTTCTGTTCCACCAACAAAACGGTAATTACTACGCATTCACTTTATACTTACGTTATATACATTATTCCATTGACCTTCTCAATTTTTCTCTAAACGAGAGGTATGTAGACTAGTCCGATTTGCAAGCAAACCGTCACATCAATAATGATTGCCATTTTAATTCAGTATAGCTGAGGCTTATATGCATCAGGTAATGGATGTTTTCTCTATTGCTTGAAGTTAGATCTGATTGTTTTCATTTCTTGTACGTAATATTATGAAATTTCATGCCAGTGGAGCAGGTAATGATAATGATAATAATTTGTCCTGTCAGAAGTTCTACTACCGTCACCGATTCTGTTGTCCAAAACATAACCTTGCGCAGGAGTAAAAGTAAAACCGTTGGTGTTGTTGTACGCTTTGAAATAGTGGAAGGGATGGTATAGTATTGGTGGAGGTGAGGATGGAGCTTTTAACGTGTTGCACGATACTAAGAGACCACTTATGAAATGTTACAGAGCGTAACATTCTAAGAGAGATTCAAAGTTTATTTGATGAAACATTGCATATCTCAGCCATTTGACAACTAATTTTCATCAAATAAATGTTGGATTCATAGTAGAATTACATGCTCTTTCGTATTTCATAACAGATTCCTCATTACCTCATCAAAAAAGTTAGAAACTTAAAGCCAGGTCTCGACCAAAACTTTATCATCCCTTAAAACATAAGACACAGCTGCATGGTATCTAAAGACTCCAGTTTTCCGCATATGAGGGTCCAATCCAAAGTGATTATTGCGGTGCACATTAAAACACATACACACAAACACACACACACGCACACACACACACACACATACACATACACGCACACACACTGAGCTTTGTAAGATGCGCTCGTATGTACCATTTGTCTTCAATAACATCTGAGTAGATCTAAACATATTTTACCCGTTGCCGCCGAAAACTATATTATAATAAGAGTTGATGTATGACACATTCGGTTCCAGTATACGGGAAAAAGGTGAAGAGAACAAAGTCTACAGCGTTAAAAATGACCTAATACACTTTCTAAATTACAATGACATCTCTATTTGCGTTTTGGGAGTGTACACCTTTTGCGTTTTGGGAGTGTACACCATTGACAACTTTATCTCTAAATTTTATATACATCATAAAATGGTGGTATAGAAAGTTTCCCACAACAACTTCAATTGATCCGTTTCGCGCGATAACATAACATCAAACAAGTTTCTGAAACTATGCCACAAAATGTACTTAAAGGGGAAGGCTAGTAACTGATCAGTGGGAATCAGTGGAAATGCTGGGAGATGATTGTTCCAATCCTTATGGGATTCATTCACGAGTTCATTGTATATCTATTGTTGTGTGAAAATGATTTGCTTCAGAACGGTCTCATATTCAAGTAATGTGCAGATTAATGCTCCGTCACTGACCAGGGACGCTAACCTGGAAGCATTAAACTGCACATTACTTGAATATGAGACCATTCTGAAGCAAATCATTTTCACACAACAATAGATATACAATGAACTCTTGAATGAATCCCATAAGGATTGGAACAATCATCTCCCAGCATTTCCACTGATTCCCACTGATCAGTTACTAGCCTTCCCCTTTAAATGATAACTGTATTATACTCGTACAACCAAAAGGGTTTCACCACTTGCTCTCTCCTTTAAAAAGTCTCTCTCTCCCTCTCTCCCTCTCTCTCTCTTTCTCTCTCTCTTTCTCTCTTTCTTTCTTTCTCTCTCTAAATTGTTCCCCTGAAGATTTTCCCCAATATAGAAGTCCCCCATCACGAGTGCCCACTAAATATTATCAAAGCAAATGATGAAATGCAAATCTACAAAACCGATCTGAACAACCTGAATTCCTTCCAGATGTGATCGATATCTCGGAGAACGAACATCTCACTCTGCAGTCGCAAAACTTCCCTATGAACTACCCGGACAATTTCTACCAGACCTGGAACATCGTAGTTCCTGAAGATCACGTCGTAAAGGTCTTCGTCGAAGCATTCAATATGGAAAATGGTAGAGATCGTCTCTACGTCGGAGACGGAGTCGACAAGTTTTCAAACCAACAAACAGGATGGAGACAGTGGACAGGTCACGTGACTGGACAAGGCCTAGAGCAACTGGGCTTTGTTTCTACCAATTCGTCAATAGTGGTTATATTTACAACTGATTTTAGTAAATCTAAATCTGGCTTTAACATCGCCTTCACAGCCATACGGAAACTTGGCCCAACAGGTTTGTGCAAACACCTTAGTCTACTGCCTATTTTCTTCTCTTTATCTCTCTCCCTCTCATTCTTTCTTTCTTTCTTTTTCCTCTACAATCATTGAAATGCTATAGCCAGGTTCTTATTTCAATTATGACTTCACTTCCGTTTTAATTTCACTGTACAGTGTTACTATGTGCTAAAATCATGACAAAAACTACTGAAAATGAGTTACAGCGTTTAAAGTCAAACCCGGTGCACAACTGGCCAAAACAATGTGAAGACCCCCATTGGATTTCTAATTTGAATCTGCATTTTCTATACAGTCGTAAGGAACAAAAGAATGACTTACCCTTAATTTTAATGACAGGTTAAACTTCCTAATTTTGAGGATTTTAAAGAATATGATACCGCAAAGGGAATTAAAATGTTATATATTCAGATGAAAATAATTGATAGGAAATACATACAAATTGTAATGTGCAATCGCCACTACAGCGTTTTCTCTTCTTCTTCTTCTTCTTCTTCTTCTTCTTCTTTTCCTCCTTCTTCTCCTCTGTTTCCTTTTCTTGTGGTGCTACAACGTTGTCGATTGTCAGTGAATGACAATGGATCATTAAGCAATCATTATTTTTCTCTTCACAAATCCAAATTTACAATTATGATAATGATGACGATGATGATGATGATAATAATAACAATAATGATAATAACAATAATGATAATAATCATGATGATGATGATAATAATAATAATAATAATGATAATGATAATAATAATGATGATAATAATAACAATAATGATAATAATAATAATAAAGATAATGATAATAATAATGATGATAATAATAACAATAATGATAATAATAATAATAATAATGATAATGATAATAATAATGATGATAATAATAACAATAATGATAATAATCATGATGATGATGATAAAAATAATAATAATAATAATGATAATAATCATGATGATGATAACAATAATAATGATAATAATAATAACAGTAATACTTTGAAATCAATGAGCAGTCAGTGGTATGCAGCAGTTTTTGCATTAATCAACACTAAAATTACATCTCCTTATTGAACTGCATTGCATATAATGGTAATAAACTTTTACTCTGGAGAGAATAAAACAGACAGATGGGGGAAGGGAGAGAAAGACACAGAATTGTTCATTTGTATTTCAAGTAATTCATACAACACAAACATAAGTCTGTATATCTTGACATGACTTATTAAACAATTGGATTTAGTTATATTATCAAGAATACAAAACTTCGCAACGATAAATATGATATTACATAAATAATATGTCTCCGAGTGAAAAAGCCGGAAACGCTCTTCTTATCAATATTCTTTTTCTTTTCCTTCTTGAGTTCGAGTAAATATTTGATCAAATACACTGAACTTGTTCATTCGACCCATCACCTGGTAGTTTTCTCGCACTTATCTGGCATTAAAGTAAGATAAAGAGCAGTAATCAATTAGGAGTTCATGGATCGTTAAGTGGTAATTCACACTTTGGATGCTACTTCACAAAACGTGCAAAGATTACAGTTCCTCCTATTGCAATAAACATACGTGTATATTTTATTCTGTGTGTTTACCCATTTTTGGCTATATTGCCAACCCCAGGTCCATCAGAGGGTACTGAGCAAATGATTACAGAGTCAGATCTTTCGGAGAGTACAGCCAATGTGATTTCATTTATTTCACCCCATTTATCATAATATTTGTAGGGAAAATCAGATAGATTTCGCTCTTTAAGTGTTTCTTTTTAACATTATCTAATTCTTTGTGCATTGAAATGAGAATGACAACATGAGCATAATCAAATTATACGACGTATCACTAGTTTTGAATTCAAAAGCCACCCTTCGTCAGACACATTTTTTTTTTTTTTTTTGGGGGGGGGGGCTTTTGTTTTGACTTGTCTTGGTTGTTACTTTCACAATTAAAGAAGTGGTGAACATAGTCTATTGATCATAGTTCGGAGCAATCAAAAAGAACCAAATGTTGTGAAAAGCATGCCCTTCAGGAACCATTTTGATGAGCTTGACTTTTGTCCCCCTATTTAATACAGATTCAGTTACAATTAAAAGGACGCCCTCAGCATCGACAATGATCTGGAACAACTCGTCAGGTGATGATCCTGATAGTAAGTGGGAGTATTGATTAAAAAAGAAAATATCAACAAATATTCTCGCGAAAATATGTAAAAAATGTATAAACACTAAAAGGTATCGGAGCTAGGAAATCCTGCTGTGTCGCTTTGTTTCATAGAAGTAGTCACACAAGTTGAGCATTTTGTTCCATTGTAAATATTCTGGTTTTGTAGGTTCAAACTGTTGCCAATCTCTCTCTCTCTCTCTCTCTCTCCCTCCCTCTCTTTCTCCCTCTATATCTATGTCTCCCTTTATGTTGAAGATAATGCATAGAATATCTTATATCATGACGGATCACCACTTAACACGGATCATTTTGTTTCCGATCAAATTTCTGACCCATCCAGTCATAATTTCATTCACTTGAGTGTATATAATTATAGAACTTTTTACTGACAGATTAACAACACGACAAATGCCGTCAAAACAGTGTATTTAAGATAGTTGTCAAAATGATGGTAAGGTATGCAGTTTTGATGAATGTTACTTTTTCTATTATTGTTATCATCATTATGAGCAAAGTATTCCTTAAACAGATATTTCCCTGCCGGAAAGAACACAGCGTCAACACAGTGTGTTCATATAGTGACCACACAGTTGACTGTATGAACACATAGTGGCCACAGTGTGGTCATACCTTTACCACATTGTGATTACTCTCACTATGTGTATCATCATGGGTTGTCACATAGTTTTCATACAGTGGAATGGTAACAACTGTATGAGCAGCTTCGTTCACACAGTTTCATAGAGTCACCACAGGGTGATCAGGACTTTCACACAGTGGAATAAAGCTAACACACAGTAGTCATAGAGTCTCACATAGTGTTCACTTTGTGGAAGTCGTCGTCATACAGAGGGAATGCATGGACACACAGTGGCCACACTGTGGAGAGATCTGTCACACAGTGAAAATGTATGGACACATAGTTGCCACACTGTGGATAAATCTGTCACACAGTGGAAATGTGATGGACACATAATTGCCACAATGTGGAGAGATCTGTCACACAGAGGGAATACACGGACACATAGTTGCCACACTGTGAAGAGATCTGCCACACAGTGGAAATGACTCTATGGACACATAGTTGCCACACTGCGGGAAGATCTGCCATACAGCGGAAATGTATGGACACATAGTTGCCACACTGTTGGGAGATCTGTCACACAGTGGAATGGATGGACACATAGTTGCCACACTGTGGAGAGATCTGCCACACAGTGGAAATGTACGGACACATAGTTGCCACACTGTGAAGAGATCTGCCACACAGCGAATAGTATGGACACATAGTTGCCACATTGTGGTAAGATTTGTCACAGAGTGGCGGTGGGAATGGATGGACACTTAGTTGCCACACGGTGAAGAGATCTGTCACACAGAGTCAGTGTCAACACGCTGTGTTCACATAGTCACAGTCTCCACCCCGAGGAGATATCTCTCACACAGAGGCATTACCTCGCAGTGTTCACATAGATACACACAGTCTCCACACAGAGGCAAAATCTCTGAGTGACGCAGAGACAATGTGTCTTTTTGACAATGTGTCTTTTTTTTTGACAATGTGTCTTTTTTTTGACAATGTGTCTTTTTGTCAATGTGTCTTTTTGACAATGTGTCTTTTTTTGACAATGTGTCTTTTTTGACAATGTGTCTTTTTGACAATGTGTCTTTTTGTGTCTTTTTTATCGTACACATTAAATCAACACATAAGATTTTCAGCAATCTTCAGGACTGAAGGATGCAGAATAAACATAAAAAGAAGACACCCAGGAAAATTTATATTACAGAGAAATAGCGTCAAAACTAGGGATTACTGAAATGGTATGATTCTGCAATGTAAATAATTTATGCCAGAATTAATCAATTGAAAGAAACAACACAAGCTTGCAATCGCACAACATTTGATGAATCTTTTGCCGGAAGGTGATTGCAAGAATAATTAGTCCGGATATAACTCTCCAACAGGTACGAGTATAGAATATTAACACAGATACAACATAATGCATTCGCGATTGTGTTCTTCAATATCTTTCTACGAGACTTGGAAGACATAATTGTGATTACAACTCAACTTGCGCTTTTAAACCTGAAGGCAATACTGCAGCCTGACTAGAAAACCTCATGGGATTTGGACGCACCGCACTCACACAAACAACACCCCTCATAGTCGTACTCACATACAGCACATACACCCTGCATATACATAGCGAACACACAATATCTGCATGATTACGGTTCTGGTGCGGTGGACCTTGGTTCTAGTTTGTTTGACCCTCCGCTGACCTCTATGTACTTATCTCTACGCTGTACGCTACGTAGAGATCTCACAGTGGTTTGACCCCTTGACTTATTAGGAAACAAGCGGCTCGGCAGAGATTTAACCGTCATTTTGAACTGCGTACCCAGTCTAACCACTCCGTATATGCAGGGAGGTTGTCTTTCTTCCACCTCCCTGGTTTGCGTACAGTGTACGTATCGTCCTTGGCCATTGATGAACGCACGCGAATTATAGTTTGTTCATGCGTTTGGTGGTTTCATCGTGTTTTCGTTCCTTTACAAACTTGGACAGTGTGCAAATGTGCAGTGCTAAAGAATCAAAAGTGAGTGGTAATTTTAACCGGGCAAAACTAAAAGCAAGTCATGCTGCATGTGACGTTCGGATACGGCTGAGCGACAGCGACAGGTATACCAGGCAGCCTGGCAACGTATACAGGATGCAACCATGCGAGTGTTTTCATGTGGCCTATACATGAAATGGTGAGTCCATCAAACGTTAGAATGTATTAGTAATCTAATTAAGAACTCCTAGCTATAGTTCTCTACTTCGTCATCATAATAGTGCCGAGTATATACTCGGACAGGTTTCAATAGGAAAACGTGTGTTATTACCAGAACGGTTTGATAGCGGGCTTTTTTTATCGGATTAGACTCAAGCTGAACTTTTTTTTTTTATGTGATCAATCTAACTAACAAGAAGGAAACTTGAGTACGTCTCAGGAAATATATGCTGCGATGTTAAGAAAACATTTTTTAGACTCTAGTGAAAAGACAGAAAACGGGGACGGGGGAGGATGATAATGATAAGTTTGATTAAAACCACTGTAAGAAAGTAATGGACAGAATGCCAAGACAAATTAAGTAACCACTGGTGTTGTTGATGGTGTGATGTACACTAGATACCATTGTGCATTGTGTGATGTGGCCTAACAGTTACGTATGGATGGAGGGTGAATGCATTAATATGTGTGTGGCTGCATAGTCTGCAAGTGCAAGAAAAAAGCGATGTTGAGAAGATGGAAAAGAAAATGAGCCTCAAACCTAATAGCGCAAATATTTGTTATTGTTATTATTTCAGTCCTGGAGGAAAATACTTTGTCTGCTCTGGAGAAAGCACAGCCGATAGAAGCAAAGAGATCACCGGTCTTCTGCAGCACGTACAGCACCCATACCATCAAAGAAAAGTAAAGATGATTTTGCCTTCTCCGGCTCAGCTTCTGTTCCGTTCTTCAGAATTACAATGACACCACCCCTCCCTTACTACGTAGTACCATCACGGACTGTCTGGTTCTCCACAACAATGTTCTCACTCCACATATGCCTGCCTCGATCTCGACCCCATCTACGTCCCCAAATGACCAGGAGATGCATTCTTATGAGTCAGGTGGTGACTCAGTTAAGAAGGTATTGTAATTCAGGTGGTTCATCATTTCATTTTCTCCGGACATATGTAACAAAAGAGGTCTCTTTTTTTTATTGAAAAAAAAAAGATATTCATTACCATGTGACTCTTGTAAAGCCAACATTACTCATTAATGTGCTAAGTTTTGGTGATAATTTGTTTTGCTGTTTTATTTGTGTAATTCAAATGAATTCCCGAAGGCAGTATACCATGTTCTACGGTATGCTAAAGCATTTCACCTCATTGGCAACGGAATGTCCAAGACAGGATTTCGAGACAAGTACTTCGAGGGAAATCGAAGTATTATTGATTGATTACTTGCGAGCAAAATCTTCAAAAATTTCAATTACAAGATGATAGCTAAGAGAGAGTACACCCTGGAAAGTTATACAAGAAACATCCATACGAGAGAAATAATGATAATATCATATTTAAAAAAAAACAACAACGTTGAACAGTGTATCAGAAATTAAACTGCAATCTCCAAAAGTTTTAAAAGACTTCTCACTAAATTGTTTGAGTCGAGTGTGGTACATATGCAATGAAGTTTGTGCAAAACATAAGTACATTGTACATTTACTTTGACTTTGATTGTTCTGCCTTTCACTGGCTTTTTGAAAACGTATAAAGTTGTGATTGATTGCAGTTTATGGATATTGTTTGGTTGTTTGTTTGGTTGTTTAGCATTGTAAAGCACTTTAAAACATTTATTAAGTGCTAAATAGATATTTCATATAATAATAATAATAATAATTATTATTATTATTATCATAATTATTATTGTTACTATTACTATTAAAGAGGGTAAATACCCCTGTAGACTAGCAGCCATTGCAGTGCACCAAATATAACACCTGTGATTAAACAATTTTACAAAACTTTTCCTTTTCCTGTTGTAGTAATATGGTACATATTTTTATTATTACTTTACATAAATTTATACAAGCAAATGAAATTTCGTAATAAGATTTAGATAATGAAACATATAAACCTAATATCGATTATGTTAAAAATATGCTAATAGTACATGGCACTGCGTGCTTTTATCATCATTAATACTGTCTTCAATCTTTCTTTTTCATTCTGTACAGAAGATTCGGACATACTGAGCGATGGCTTGGCTCAACTGGGAATGCTACAACCGCGCCAGCAATCCTGATCAAAGGTAGTTCTGGCCCCGGTGGGATACTCTTCACCCAAAAGGAAGTGTGATTTGTACGGCTTCGCGGCACATCCAAATCCATCGCAGTAGATAAACCAAATACAACTCGAATTTTGGTAACTATACAATATCTCAACATTCCTTCCTGAAACACCTATACAGTTCAGTGAGTCATACCAACCCTTTTGTTGAGTATAAGGTGATCTAGCATGCCTAGTACTAATGGATTTTTTCCATTGCGTGTTTTTCCCCTTCTTTTTTTTTTGGGGGGGTAGAGGTCTAGGGTGGTTATGAAGTCAATTTCAGGTTTCGGGCCCAAAAGTTAATAACATTTGTAGCCTTGACTAGGTATAATATCGATAAAAAGAATGCATCTAGCCTAACTTTTTATTGATTATCAGTGATTCAAATTGTAATCATTAAACTTTCCTGCAAACAAAGCTGGTTACCAGTCATAGTACCATAATTGGTGTTGAATTGTGCACAGATCTCAGTCTTACTGATAAGATCACACCTCATGTAGAAGTCCTCATCTGTAATGATTTTAATCAGTCAAATCAAGCCCTGTAACATACTTGATTGCACCAAGAAACCATCATTAAAAGGTTTTCGCTCGCCCAGATGTGGCTGTTAATGAGGTAAATGTACCAAAGATTAGTCTGTTTAATTGTTATTGCCCTGAAAGTAAGATCATTTTTGTTTGTTTGTTTTGATAAAGGAAATATGAAGATATATGCTGCGAGAGCTCGCTGCTGTAACATATTCCTAAATTGGTTTGTAATAACAGGAAATGAAGCAAACTTATATTTCATAATAGTCATGCAAATTGTCATTGATACATAGCTTTTTCTTTCATAAAACTGAAAGAATGTTTTGTGGGCAATTACAGAATAAAGTACGTTTTGATATTTGATTATATTTTTCTCTTATTTTTGTATGATATAGATTATCATAAAAGTCTTGTCCTGGCAAGTTTGTACCTTGAAGCTTAAAAAACTATGATGCCGAGATACATTATAGATATTACAGCGAACTGTATTATTTTGTAAATCATTTATATTGTGATTGATTTTGTATTATAAGAGAAGTGTTTTTGATTTTGATATTAAATTAGTGTATAAATGCAGAATACACATTTTCACACTTTTGTCTTCTCCTTTAAGGTGTAAGTAGTGCTCTACAAGACTGCATCGTAACAATCTGGGGAGTTTGACAACATGAAATTTCATCAATTAAAGGACAAGTTCACCTTCATATACATGTGGATTGCGTGAATGCAACAATATCAGTCAGTCCAGGCAACTACCCTGTGAAGGATAACGCCGAAATACCCTATAGAGGATAAAACGGGAGAACCGCGCGAGCTCGCCGAACCTGGCTCAGTGCCAAGCGAATCGCCTTCACGTGTAAAGTCTATGGGAACCGACAAAACCGCTTCGACATTCGTGTGTTTAAACACACACGGTATATTTTGCTCCCCGCGGATTGCGCTCCTTTTCCCTCAGAGTGAAGATTATTAGTCTTTCCTTTCATAGACCCTTTTGCAGGATAATCCGCGGGGAGCAAAATTCACACGCTCTCTGTCATAGCACAACATGTTCGAAAATTTTGTCCACTTAGTCTCATTCAATCCGGTCTGAATTTTGTCAGGCTATCGCTACTGAAACAGAGAAAAACGCGCACACACCGCGTGCCTCCGTGCTGTTAGCCCACGTGGAATGGTTATCGTATTGCTCTCTGGCTCGCGTTGCTTGCTTGGTTGCTGCTGTTCGCTGCTGTACGAAGGAACCTCACTCATCTCACATTTGATGTAATGTACATGTAATCACAACTGTAAATTTTGGAAATGAATTATGTAGAATGAAATCGATGCTTACATCTTTATAGTATGAACTTCAGGGGACATTAAAAGATGGTATCAACGCAGTTTATCAGAAAAATCAAATGTGAACTGATCACGTCCCTGTGTCGTTGGGAAAATGCTGTGACATTGCAAAGGCAGTCTCGCTCGGCAGAGTGTCTGCTTTGGAAAGTTACGTACACATACCAGCCAGGGTTCTTCGGTGGGCTGGGGGAGTGATGTTGTTTTTTTAGTGGGGTTTCCTCGATACCAGTCAGCTGCCACTGAGACCTTACATTAGCATGGTACAGTCTATCCCTGTGCACTAACTAGGCATATTCAATTCTCTTTCCACCTCCCTGAATTATGGAATATACGCTGCCATGACTGCATCGATAACATTTTATGAAGACTAAGATGGCGTTTTGTGTTATATCTACTTGGGACTGTGAGAGAATCATAAAATACAGCTGTAGTTCCAGTTGAGGAGATGTGTGATACCATCGTCTTTACAGTTCGGCAAGTGTACCGGCCACGGGCAGGTAGGAGAACGAAATCCATTCAGTTGCCAAAACTGGGTTTTGAAATTGCGTTCGATCGTCTATAGAAGATGTTCTTACTCTTATATTATAGATGCGTATAATATACTAATATCCACACTGCAGATGATACAAGATGTGACTATTAAATACAGATTTAATAATTGATACATCATGAAATGATTTGAAAAGAAAAAAAAATAGTTATACGTTCTTCTCAAGAAGCAAGTCACAACTGTATCTTGATAACATATAAGATACTCGAATTCAACACTTTCTGAATGATGCCAGTTTTCGTTTTGTTTTTGCTTTTGATGTTGTTGACACTCTTGTGTTTGCTGTGGCAGTGTGGGTGCTTGTGCTTGTGTGCGTACATGAGTGTAGGGGAACTGTGTATTTTGTTTATTTTTTGTGTTTATATCATCCTGCAACGACCTGTACTTAGTGTAGGCCTAGTTTAAATTAGTTTGGATTTGTGCAAATTGTTGCAATCCATCTTAGCGCGAGTTACTTCACAATACTTGGTGGATGTGAAGACTGTGTGTGGTATCTCCCCGGCTGGTATGTGACGCTGCGACTTGTCCGGCCTGCATGTGGGTGTACAGGGCCACCCAGCTCATGGCGAGCGTGCAGCGCTCGCACGAGCCAGCAAAATCCGCAGAATTTTTAGTCATAAATCGGAACGACCGGCAATGAGAATAGCGATAACGATCGCAACGCTTCGTTGAGCCGCTGAATAGCCCTGAGAGGGTATTTCAGGTTTATCCCTCACAGGGTACTTGCTTGGACTGTCAGTAGAACAAATTAGTGAAAGTTTGGGGAAAATCGGACAATCCGTTTAAAAGTTATGAATTTTTAAAGTATCTGCGCAGTTACTGCTGAATGTGAAGACTGCTACAGTGTATGATGTCACAGCTTACAATACATAAAGAAAATAAAAAGAGAATTTCACAAAATTTTACTTTTTGAAAAAAGTGTACATTTCCTCACCTTGTCACAGACGTATGTTAAGGGTAATATTATTCTTCTTGCCTTCTAAAAGAGTTGAATTTAAAAGAACTTTTATTAAGCGAGGAAAGTGAAAATATGATGAATTTTCTTTATGTTTTCTTTATATCGTTGTACTCATGAATGTGACATCACAAGCTATAGTAGTCTTCTCATCCAGCCTTCAGTGAGCAGAAACTTCAAAAGTTCATAACTTTTGAACGGATTGTCTGATTTTCCTGAAACTTTCACTGATGTGTTTTACTAATATTGCTGCATTCACTAAACACACATGTCTGTGAAGGTGAACTTGTTCTTTAAAGCGGATCAAAGTATGCAGGAATCGCCCGGGCCATAACCAAGAAAGCTTGTCATGTTCATGAAATTTTCTGTATTTCTATTTCAACGAATGAATTAATTATTGGAAATAACTCATTCTGTAAACTGCACTAGAGCTACTAGACAATGTGACAGCACTGGAAGGAAACTCACCACGGAGTGTTCACAGTGTGAAGACTGGATGGAAAATCACCATAGAGTGTACACGGTGTTGAGTCTGAATGTAAAACTGCCGCAGAGTACTCACAGTGTGGTAACTGTATGGAAAATCTCCACAGAGTGTACACAGTGTGGTGTTTGTTTGGATGGAGAGCTCACTGAGTGAAAGATACCACATTGTGCAGAGAGATCACTGTGTGAAAGGTAACGGTGTGACAGTAAAGGTCACTGTGTGAAAGGTACCATAGTGTGGCAGGAAATTCACTGGGTGAAAAATACACAGTGTGGCTGAACAGTCATTGTGTGAAAGAAACCACAGAGTGACGGAAGTTAATGTGTGAGAGATAAAAAATGACTTCTGTCATAAAACATATAGTGAAACATACAGTGAAACACAGTGAAAACACACAGTGAAGCATATAGTGAAACACACAGTAAAACACACAGTGAACACACAGTGAAGCATACATTGAAACACACAGTGAACCACGTAGTGAAACACACAGTGAAACACACAGTGAACCACGTAGTGAAAGACACAGTGAAACACACAGTGAACCACGTAGTGAAACACACGGTGAAAACACACAGTGAAACACACAGTGAAACACACAGTGAACCACGTAGTGAAACACACGGTGAAAACACACAGTGAACCACGTAGTGAAACACACAGTGAAACACACAGTGAAACACACAGTGAACCACGTAGTGAAACACACGGTGAAAACACACAGTGAAACACGTAGTGAAACACACAGTGAAACACATAGTGAAACACATAGTAAAACACTTTCACCACAGTGTGAAACACACTGTGTTCATACAGTCATTCCACTGCGTTAAATTGGAACACTTTTTAATACAGTGAACCACACAGTGATACACTCTGTGACTACACTATGAACCACACTGTGGTTGATCGGTTGAGATCACACTGTGGTAACAGTGTGGTTCATAGTGTTGTCACACTGTGTTCCACTGAGTGGTTCACTGTATTAAAAAGTGTTCCTAATTAACGCAGTGGAATGACTGTGTGAACACAGTGTGAACACAGTGTGTTTCACACTGTGGTGACTATGTGGTGCACTATGTGTTTTTTCCGGCAGGGTTCCTCCATGTTATGCAGTCTCAAATTTACTTTCATGGCCACGTATTTCGTAACATTACTTGAGAACGGCTTCAAATATTTGGTAACACAATGTATTGGACATGATAATATCTAATTATGGTATTGAGTATCTTGTCATACCTACACTGTAATGATCATAACTGTATCAAAACCGTTTTGTCATCATGTTTCCATGAGAAGACCTAACGTCACCAACAGAAGT
Source organism: Diadema setosum (assembly GCA_033980235.1). Lineage (NCBI taxonomy): Eukaryota > Metazoa > Echinodermata > Echinoidea > Diadematoida > Diadematidae > Diadema > Diadema setosum. Next base: position 7,064,871 of record CM067080.1, read on the forward strand.
ACAACCAAGCATGGACTGCTGAAATAGATGATAGATTCTGTAATTAACTCTTGTTTGGAGTCAGAGATTAAATAACAAAATTGACCACTACTACGATCATTGGATGACAACACAGACATACTGCGTCGATTGTTAGGCAGGGGTCAATGCTCTTGGAGCACTCTCTTTCTATCATCTCCGTCAAAACACTGCTATACGCGCCATCTGTGTATTTGTTGAATATCATATTTTTTTGTCTGAATTCTTTCAACGAAATATATTCTGCCCTTCAAAGTCCATATTTTGATTGCTTTTACCAAACTGTGCTCAAGAAACTTACAATGGCTGGAGTAACATGGCTAGCAGAAGAGCAACAAGAAATCAGTTCGGAGTATTTCTGTCAATTCTACAGTAAGTACTCTAAGTTTAAAGTAACATAATGACACTTCTCTCTGTGAAACACTGTCCGCAGGTTTGATACATACATGTTCATCCCAGAATACACAGCGCTTGGTACTAATAGGGATCTCCACCACGACCTCATTCCTGCTACTAATGGTGTGTCGTCGATGGGCTTGCATCACTTACTCACATTATCTTCGGTCAGCAAGGAAAGATAAGGTAAGACATCTTCGATGGCGATGCATTCCCTGGGTATGAATTTGTCGAAATCTTAAGGAAGTGATTGTACACTTTGTTTCTTCCCTTTGCACACTAAAAGCACGCAGTGCGTGTATACCAACTACCGAAAACGCAATGGGTAACGCAATCACATCTAGCTTGTGGACAAAGGAATTTTAGTATGGTTTTGAATGGACAGTCTAGCTGTACACATAAAGTACTTTTCCTTTGCTTTCTTAGAGGAAAAGCAAAAAAAAAAAAGAAGATACATTTCTATATTTCGATTTTCAAGAAAGCAATTCTTTCATTTCAACACAACAACACCTTTGCCAATCGAATCTTTTATTACCTGTAGTTGTTTGTATGTATATATATATAAATATATATATATATATATATATATATATATATATACATAATATATTAATTATAAATAAATACAAATATAATTATGTCAGTATCACATATACACCGCATCGATCTATTCAGATTAGTATGCCATGTCACTCAGATCACTACGATAAGTTTCTATGGTCTGAACAGAACTCTATTAAAGAATTGTGTGTTTCCTTTAAAGTGGAAGACAAAGAACATCAACGCACTCGGGCTCTCATCATGGTATTTGGTTTATATCGTAGAATGTTCGAAAAATTATAACAATATGTCATCTTTTGTATGAAAGCAAAAAAAAGAAGAAAAGATTGTACTCTTTTTTATTGCAATATGTGATGGTTATAACCCCTTCCACAGAGGTGGTTTGCCTTTGGTTAATATTTAGACGTACTGTATATGTAACACTTCAAAACGTAGCTGGTTCATTAAATGCAACAAATCAAATTTGTTCACTGAATGTTTTCCACTACGTCTTTTTGTAAATTTAGTTGACATTTGACCCCATTAAAGATATGACTTTGAAACTATTGCTTATGATATGTTTGTTTATTTTGGAGGTATTCTTGTTGTTTTTTGTTGTTTTTGTTGTTTTTGTTGTTGGTGTTTTTTTTTTTTTGTTTTTTTTTGTTTTTTGGTTTTTGGTTTTTTTTATTACTCTTCTTACTGCCGACACTCTAGGGCTCTGGTATTGTCAAAAAACCGTCATTCTACTCTTCACGTCTTTATGGAATTCGTCGCCGAAGCAGCGGGGAAAACCAAGCTACTGGTGACTCCGACAACAGTGACAGAGTGACATATGCAACTGTGTTAGATCTGCAAAGTGTACATGATCCAACCATGGCTACAGAACCTTCAGATCAGACAGGAGTGGAATCCAAGTTTTCCCCTCCGAACTCTCGTCAGCGAAGTGCTCAAGGTCTGTCCGAGGCGTCATATCAGAACGTACCAGACCCTCTGTCGAGTAGCTCCTCCCGGGACGCGTGGGTAGCGCGGGAAGGCGCAGGTGGGACAACTGCCAACAATGAGGTAGACGAATTCGGGTATTTGGTCTTACATCAAGAAGCTGCCGAATAGCTGTACAAAAATGAGTTATTGTGTCTTCGGTGTTCCTGTGTTTTAAGCAATGAGATGCACCATACTGCTGATTCTAAGCAGCGGTTGTATACATAATAGTCTTAAACATGTAACATCCTATAATTTGGCATTTGATTTGCCAGTAATTTCCGCATTTTAAGCATTGCAGTTTCTTTTTTTTTCCCTTTCTGACCTTTTGTACATTCCCATTTTACTTTCACGTTGTTTATAACGTATCATCATCTGTACCACCTTAGCATCGTCACGTACCATCTGACTTCATGAATGTATGTGTATGTGCAATTTGATATGCACGTGTGTCTATCCGTTCTGTTAATACGTAAAATTCACTGTTTCCATGGTTGATAATGAAAGTAGAGAGAAAATTCTTAATCTATATCAAAGCAGTTTTGAATGCACTGGTAGGAGTGAGAAATGACGAGATCTTTTGTTTGCAACTGAACAAGTGTGTGGGTGTGTGTATGTTTGTGAGGTGTGTCTGTGTAAAGGGGGGGGGGGGTTGTAGAGCAACCCTCGACCCACTTGGGTGGGACTAGCACAAGTAATTCGCCTATTGAAGTACTGATTAATAAGAGCTCAGATAACAAATTTGTACACACATTAAGCACATTTTAACAGGGGGTACATTTCTTTGCATGAATTAAGTTTTACGTTACACAATTCAAAAGTAGTGAATTCCTGATTTTTTCATAACTTTACTATATGGTACAAACCCAGGACTTGTCTTGTTAGATTTTAGCTAGGACTATCAATTTTTATCTGTGGGTTCTTGCTTTTATGCAATGTATTTATGAAGGTTTGTGTGTGTGTGTGTGTGTGTGTGTGTGTGTGTGTGTGTGTTTGTGTTTCCGATGTATAGTGCAATAAATCAAGGTTACCAGAGTCTGATACATACCTGGTAATCCATTGAATGTGAACATGGTGAGTGAATAATGAATTCAAAATGTTAAGTCAATTTGAAATTACTTGAAGTTGTGGCTTACACGCTTTAATGTCTCAGGACTTTTGTGTAACCTTTCAAGAAGAGAATGATTTCGGATGGCTACTGAGACAAGTAATGAAGCACAGCCTATTCTCACTAGCTCTGTGCTGTTGTGTCAAAATCAGATTTTTGTTGCATTTTCTTTCACCCAATTTTATAAACGTTATCAAGTTTATATGCCCGTGTCTATAAATATTTTGTACATTATTTTCTTCCTTCTATTCTCTTTGACCAGTGTTTTTATACGTGAAAATTGTCTTTGACCCTTTAAAAAAGTATCAAAAGGAATTTTTGCTCGTTGCTGATGTGTCAAGAGCAGATTCGATTTTACAACGTTCGAAGTTTGTGTGTCTATTTGTATGTATATTTTCTATTATTCACATACTTTCGTTTGATGGGCGTGTTGTAAAGTAAGTGCATGGGCATGAGCATGTAAACTTAAAGAATATTTAGTTTTGAATCCGAGAATATATCAAAAGTACTTTTTGGCTGTTGCTTGTCATGACCAAACTTGTGACGCACGGAGAAAGTGATTGGTTCCGCAATTCTCAGCAAGCACAAATATATACGAGCCACGGATTGTGAGAGGGAAGGGTCATCTTCCTGATTTCTTTTCACTTGAAGTTCTTTTGCTGTTTTTTTTTTCAGTATTTTTTAATAAAATCAATAGAAAAATGTTTAATCGCTATCTATCTTGATGTTCAATTGTGTATATTTTCCTGACTCATCTGTTCAGCAAAAGTTCCAGTTCACACGTTTGATATAGACTTCTTTATCTAGCTTACCACACTAAAAAACAAACAAACAAACAAACAAACAAAACCTCAAATCATGAATAAACTGGTATGGTATCATCTGATAAGGACTCATTGTATTCACTACGTTATCAATGGACGCGTCCGCTTGATATATGAAATGATTATATTAAATGGGTTAGTCAAATACCGGTTAGTGATTGGCTAAACACAGTCACGTGATGGACGTACATTCGTTATGTTCGCCCATTGGCGAACATTCTTGTTATGTTCTCCCATGGGAAAACATTTTCACGTAACAAATACCGGCGAATTTGGCTCTGCGTGAGCTTTAGCGCGATCGAGTGCGTTTTGCGCGTGCTGGACCTTTACGCTAAGCGTACCATGATATCAATAAGGTACGGTGGTACGGTTTGATGCGCCATTTTCAGAGCGTGAAATCAATTGATAATGATGGTATTTTACTAACCCATATAATATAACAGATGATGACTTTTGTTGTCGGGAACATACCAAACGTTCGACCCTCAAGGTTTGAAATGCTATTTCGGGAGGCTATAAGTCCCTCGACTTCGTCTCGGGACTTATAACCTCCCTCAATAGCATTTCAAACCCTTCGGGTGGAACATTCGGTATGTTCCCTTCCCCGCCAGCCATCATCTATATAATGTGGATACCTCTGTGAGTTTCACTGGTAATTTTTTTTTTTTTCAGGATGATCATTTCTATCCTGAAAACATGCATGGATATAACATGTACCAACGAACGGTAAAATGCACTATACATTGTACATTTGTACATTTGGCATACCAAATACGCTGATTACAATTATTTAGAATTACATCGGACACAGAGAGACAAACTATCTGAGATTGAACCTATTAAAGAGTGGACGAGAAAGCATGCAGATATCGCTTGAAAAATATAAAGAAATAAAGCACAGTTCAATTTCCTGCTTTTACCTCCATCCAACGTCGTGTCACACATGGTTGCATTTACTACAAAAAAAGTGTGATCACTTTGTTTTGTGTTACAATTTTCTCCCTTACCACAAATGTTATTGCCGACAAATGAAAGTTCTTTATCCAAAGTGACGCTCCCACCAATGATTTGCATATTGCATTCAAATTAGCATTATCAGAGAATGCATTTTGCTGATAATAGAATAAAAGTACAATCTAAAACCAAGAGTAAAATGTTCTCTCTTTTTTTTTTCCAGAGAAAAGAAAATGAAGATTAAGTGTGTCTACAAAAACTTTGTTGTTTTTTTTTTTATTAGCAGAAATCATGCTCATACATTGTTTTAGAAAAGGGGAATTTCTGTATATAACTGGCGCAAAATTGTACCAATCTGCTTTATATGAAGTTAGTTCATCATTCACTGTGGGGCAACTGAGACTTGTTATCATAAAAGAGATAAACTCTATTCATAATTGATTATGTATAACCTCCTTATAAATGCGTATTATGTCAAGTAGAATCTTAGGACAGAAAACCAAGCGAAGTATACATTAATTTTCTTTTGCACCTCTTCCCTAGGAACAGCATATATGTGAACCGCATAAATTTGTTGAAGTATGCTTGAAGGGGTCGGTGCATTATAGTGTTAACCCACACTTTGGTGAAAAATGAGTTACATGCATTTACACCATCCTGAATCACAGCTCTATAATCCCTAAAAATTGTCATCTTGAAATTTAAGCAATAAATGGGTTTTTAATGCAGTCATGTTTTTGCCCCAAAAATTAATCACATCTTATAGGCAGGAATATAATGCTAAGCCACACTTTTCAAGATGGCGACCTCCATGGTAGCAGACAGAAGGGTGTCATAAAAATATCTAAATCTGAACAGTGAGGAAACTTTTTCATCTGCAAAAATGAGTGATTCTGATTCATAACATAACTTGTACTTTTCTGCCAGTTATGAAAATGGAGATGAGATAAACATTAATGAAATTTTAAGCATTTAATGAGTATTTTTTGTTAATTTTTATACTGTTGGGGTTAGCACTATTTTCATGCTGACATTTCGCTTCAAAAGGAAAGCTTCCTCAAAATTAATCAGTAATTAAATAACTGATGAAATATATTCAAAATATAAATCTTCATTTGTTATGTGTGGTTTTTTCATCGAAATGACTTATTGTAATAAGTGTATTGTCTCTAAATTTATTATTTTTCCCGATGCAAGTGTGATCTGAAAACGTTCATATGGGTAAAAAAAATGTACGAATAGCTGGATGTTTGAACATGTGCCTTATCTGTTAGTAATTCTTACAGAGTTAGATCACTAGTGTAACAACATTTGAAATTGTCATTGATTAATTTGTAACTTCTTTTGAATAAAATGCAATTTTGTTATGCTTTCACAGCCATATTTAGGGGGATTAGCTATAGACAGTAGAAAATGGATGAAAACAAAATGCATTTTAATATCGATTTATTTACCTCAAGTTTTCAAAAAAAAAAATCCTGCCGCTGTCAATACAGCTGTGCTTCCCTGTAGTTTCTTACATAACCGAGACACGATACTTACATGTTTAACATCCTTTGAAAGGATGTTACATTTATGATATAACTGCAAACATTATTTTTCAAATCTAACGCTGTCGTATGAAATTCATAGTTCCACGTTGTTGAAACCTCTATACGGTTTCTCAATTTAAATCAATAAACGTTGAAAGCAATCAAAGCGGAATTTAAAGCATCAATGCTGATAGTATAGTGTTTTTTAACGTAATTCAATTGTGAGTCAATAGCTCCCTTTTTTCCACTTCTGAATTTACCCTTTAAACTTGGTATTTATCATGCATTTTTATGAAGAAGTCTCCATGTTAGAAAGAAATTGTATTTGCTGTATTCTGTTACAAATTTCAGTTATTTTTTTTTTCACAGGGTTGTTTTCAAGATTAATTTACAAAAAAGAAAATTAATTTGGAGATTTGTGATTGATAAAACTAATTATTTGATTAGTTACTAATAATTGATTTTTCACTTTTTCGTGTACGTTTTTGTCACCGTAACAGCTTTGACATGAGAACATTTTTTTCTTGTTCCTAAATGATCTTCATGATCCAAATGTAGTCTGAAAACGTGCATATGGGGTAAAATATATGTATATAAACACACCAACTTGGTATAATACGTAGGATATTTTGGTCGTATTCGGCACATTGCTTGTATGGTCTATCCGAATATACGAAATTAATAAGTGTTCAGACTTCCAAAGAGATTTTTTCCCAATTTTTAAAAATGTTCTTTTCATGGATTTTTTGGCCATTAAGAGTTAGTCATTCATTTTGTGATAAGAACTTTCCTGCATAATTTCACACAGCCTGCATTTACCAACGAACATGGAGGAGGAGGATTCATTGAGGCATGTACAGTCATAATTCTGATGCAACACTATTTTTTTTTTTGGGGGGGGGGGGTAAATTCGTTGGCATACAAAAAAGGACTTTACAGTACTATTGGTGATTTTGATACCCTAAACAAGAAAATCAATGTAGCTAAACAAGGCCTTGATGTCTACTTTGTGGTATTTTATTCCCTTTAACAAAAGACATAATAATCTCTGGAATATGTTGATATGTACCATTTTACTTTATTTTCTCTGATGTAGATACTCTAAATTTAAAATGCGTTATATGCATAATGCTGAAGAAGGGACTCTTTCCCTGCTTTTAGGTACACGAAAGATGTAAAATCCTTAATGAGATGTAACCCACCAAACAAATCATATTATTTGTATGACACTGAATGCTTTGTCTTTTAAAACTTGATTTGTTGAAATTGTTTAATATCCACATTTCAAGATGTCTTTATGCGTATATGATTGATTCTGTGCACGTGTGTGCGTCTGAAATATATGCAAAGTTTGTCTTCATAATTCACACAGATTATACAATACAGACAGTTAAAAACAAGTATATCTTATTTTAATTTCACTTCACAAAGGAGGGAAACTCAAATATTACAATAATTTTCCATTTTAAGCGAAGAGATATTGATATTTTGTGAGTTTTCAAAAAAAAAAGAGTATTTGTATACACGACGGATTTGGCTGCAGTAAAGTGCTAAGCCACAAATTCAAAATGGGACTTGAAAAATCCTCTTAAATCCGCCAAAATATCAGCGTAGTAAATTTCCCGAAGACACTATTCAATCTTGAGTATGTAAGGGTTCATGTACGAAAAAATGAACATTGTGTGGGTTAGCACTATAATGCACCGACCCTTTCGCTTGTAACCAATCCTTTTTCCCTACTTTATGAGTCGATCCCGTTGACTCTGAAAGTATGATCGGTTCGATCAACAGAATTCGTGAAAAGTGTCAAGGACGCATCCTATAAGGCTTGGCTCTATAGAGGGCGGCAAATTTAATCAGAGCTCAGTACAGATGTTGGGAGGAAAGAATGTTGCTAATCTTATGGTATTTGTGAATACAGGATTAAATTAAAGATAGTGTCGAATGTACATTGTTTTGGCAATCATATCATTACTTGCATTACAAACTGAAGCATGGTTTCCAGCAGACCAATTTGATTTTAGATTTTAAAAAAAAAAATGAAGAAAACGGATATTTTCATCCAAAAGAAGCGACGCCACGTTCAAAACAGTCGGCTTTTAAACAGCACGAAACGGCTAAATTGTGTGTGTTTGATCAGCATTCATTTATCAGTCAAAAGCCCATTGAGAGCAGTGATTTAAAAGAAAAATATTCGATTAAAAAAAGGATATTATTCAGCGGGGTGAAGGTTCAGGTGCGAGTTTCTTCCCTTTGTCTCCCTCTACAAGTTGCCATCTTTACAAGTTTGATTTGTAGAGGGAGACAAAGTGAAGAAACTCCCACCTGAAAGATGTTCGATTTATCACATTTGATACATATTGTGTATCGTAGATCAGTTTTATCACAAAACATCCAGCCTTATAAGAATTTCGCAACAAAACCTAAAATATAAAGAGATATCACATGTATTTTGTCTCAATATACCATAACTGCACACGTTTTATTCTAGAGACAATTATGTCAAAATTACTGTTCACATTTTGTATATTTAACAATAAATTACATTTAATAAATATGTTGAAGCACTGAAACTGGGTTTTTGTTTCGTCTCCAAATGTTATATAATGCCTTTAATAAAGGAATCAAATTTGGTGATTTTTTTTTGTTTTGTTGTTGTTATTGTCGTTAAGTAGTAGTAGTAGTTGTAGTAGTAGTAGTAGTAGTAGTTGTTGTTGTTGTTGTTGTTGTTGTTGTTGTTGTTGTTGTTGTCACTGTTGTTGTTTTGGAAGAGAATGTCATACATAACAGCCAAATACCATTATTATTATTATTATCATTATTGTTATTATCATTATTATTGTAATTATTATTTTCATTTTCTTATTTATTTGGCAATTCAACATAAAATACGAGCGGACATAAAATCTACACAGAAAATCTCATCACATGATAAAGATTGTGGTCATTCTAGATGCATACCGATGGTTGCCAAGGAAAGAAAAGGCAAAATTAATCACCGAGGCTTGACTGCCCTACTTTGGTAAAAGGGAGCAAGTGACATCGAGTACAAATGCTACAATGAAGAAAATAATCATGTTTTTGGGTAGGCCCTCCAACATGGTTATTTGTGATGAGAAAAAAATTCGGTATTCGTGCAAGTCATATGGTGATGCATTTATGACAATTCAAAGAATTTTGATATTCCCATAGAAACTTATTATTGTAACTTGCTTCCTTTTGCCAAAGTTTTATAGATTTGTAGCAAATATGAAAAATCTGGCAAAAAGAAGCATGTGAGAATCACATCATGAGTATTTTACTTGCTTCCTTCTGCCAAACTATTATAGATTTATAGCAAACATAAAAAATTGGCAAAAGGAAGCAAGTGACAATCATATCATAAGGATGTCACTTGCTTCCTTTTGCCGAAGTATTTTAGATTGTGTGCAAATATAAATAATTTGGCAAAAGGAAGCAAGTGACAATCATATCATGAAGTTGTAACTTGCTTCCTTTTGCCAAAGTATTTCAGACTTTTAGCAAACATTAAAAATCTGGCGAAAGGAAGTAAGTGGCAATCATATGATGAGAATATTATACTTGCTTCCTTTAGCCAAAGTATTATAGATTTGTAACAAATATGAAAAATCTGGCAAAAGGAAGCATGTGACAATCATATCATAAGGATGTCACTTGCTTCCTTGTGGCGAAGTATTTTAGATTGTGTGCAAATATAAATAATTTGGCAAAAGGAAGCAAGTGACAATCCTATCATGAGGTTGTAACTTGCTTCGTTTTCCCAAAGTATTTGAGATTTTTAATAAACATGAAAAATCTGGCAAAAGGAATAGAAGTTTTTACAAAACGTTATTCTTTTATCCTGTAAGTGATAGGGAGATATCAAAAGTCACTAATTTATAGAAAAATAGTCATGCAACTGGTCATGATGAAATCAGCTCATATTTATTGAAGAAAATAATACGATATGTTTTGATACCATTGGTATATATTTTCAACCTTTCATTATGTACAGGTGTATATCCACAGTCTTTTAAAGTAGTACCAATCCATAAAAAAAAAGATGATCCTTCATCCATTTCTATTCTGCCTGCCTTTTCAAAGATTCTTGAAAAAATTGTGTATAACAGACTTGACAATTTTATCACACGCAATAACTTGCTTAATCCTGATCAGTATGGTTTCCGTAAAGCCCATTCCACTGCTGCTGCACTCTTGAAACTATACGACAGAGTATCGAGCGCCTTGCCGGACCATAAGCACGCGATAGGCGTGTTAAACTCTAGATCATGGTATCTTACCTTCCAAATTGCAGTATTATGGTGTACGGGGCGTCGCCCTTGATTGGTTTCTTAGTTACTTATCAAATAGATATCAATATACTGTTCACGATTCTCATTCATCTACTTTGCTTCCGTTAACATGTGGTGTCCCCCAAGGATACATTTTAGGCCCGCTTTAATTCCTGATATATGTAAATGATTTGGTTAATGTGTCAGATTCATTGCAATATTATTCTCTTTGCCGATGATACCAATGTAATGTTTTCCAATGCTGATTACAATAGTCTTATTTCGAAACTGAATACTGAACTACCGAAAACGTGTTATCTCTCAACTTGTCGAAAACGAGTTTTATTCATTTTAAAGGTTATAGAAGAACGAATCATGATCCAGAAAATAATGTGTTACTCATAGATGATATTGCAATTGAACAAAAAATCATGTATAAAATTTTTGGGTGTTGTTATAAATGAATATTTAAGTTGGTCTGATCATGTCAGACATATATCAAATCCTATTGCACGCAATATTGGTGCTCTACGTAAATTACGGTATTTTCTTCCGGTAAAAACTCTTTTTCTATTGTATAACTCACTCGTTTTGCCATATATAAATTATTGCAACAATGTCTGGGCAACTTCATACAGTAGTACAAATTCAATATTTTTGCTCCAAAAGAAAGCCATGCGTATTTGTGCTGGGACTGATAGAGCTCACACAGACCCAATATTTCAAAAGCATAAAATTTTGAAAATTGATGATGTCATTTTTTTTACAGACTGCTACCTTCATGTTTCGCTACAACATTCAGTCTTTACCTTCTTATTTCATGAATATTTTCCAACTTAATAAACAAATCCACTCCTACCCTACAAGAAATGCCTCCAATATTCATCTTATAAATCCCAGAACTTGTTTAGCTAAAAAATCAATTCGGCACACTGGCCCAGACGTATGGAATTCTTTACCATCTCAGTCCCGTGCAATTCGCACGATTGGTTCCTTTAAAAGATTTGTTAAACATATGTTTGTTGCTAAATATCAGTGACTTAATTAACATATCCAGAACATGAATTTCTTTTGTTACTTGAAGCATCTTCATTCTATGTTGTACTCTGCCTTCTGTTGTAGGCATGCCATGGAATGTTTCTCTATTTTTTTTTAATTTTTTTTTGTATACAGATGTAAGTAACTGGTCCGTACGTTGCTACACCCAGCCGTTACCTGGCAACTGAATGAACCTGCAATAGTGTTGTATATGCACAGTGTGTTATTGTACAGTGAACGAGGAGTCTTTCTATTTCTCTCTCTCCTGTTCTTTCTCACCATCTTTCATTATCGCTGTCCCCTTCTTCTTTGTTTTTCTTTCTTAGCATCACCTGCGTACATGTCCGTGTATATTTTGTTATGTAACTGTTTTTGTTGTGTAAAACTAGTTTGTCTTGTTGTAGTTAAGTAAACCGACAGTTGGTTGAAACTGTTTATTTATTTATCTGTGTACGAGGACCCAATATCAAGCTCGGCTTAGTGGGGATCCTCCTGTATGGTACCTTGACTTTTTGTTTATTATCATTATGTCTTCGTTCTTTGTCACAATGATTGATTACCTGTCACGTGCAAAATCAGCCATGAATTATTATGAATCATGTGTTTATTTCTGAAAGTGTTCAGAGTTAATTATATTGTACCATACAGAAACAATAAAATGAAATGAATGAAATAAAATGAAGTGACAATCATATCATGAGAATGTTACACTTGCTTCCTTCATTCTAAGTATTATAGATTTGTACCAATCATAAAAAATTGGCAAAAGAAAGCAAGTGACAATCATATCATAAGGATATTACTTGCTCCCTTTTGCCAAAGTATTTTAGATTGTGTGCAAATATATCTCATGATTTGGCAAAGGGAAGCAAGTGACAATCATATAATGAGGTTGTAACTTGCTTCCTTTTGCCATTTTTTTTCATGCAATTTGTGCGCTTGCTTCCTTCTGCCACCCGAATATCTCAGAAATGGGCCAAAATTGTAACTCTTGAATTTTTCAGTTGAATAGAGCATGCTTCAAATATGCCAAATCAATAAAAAAATCAATATCCATGCCAAAGTAGGGCAGTTGAGGCCTTCAGCCCCGACCAGTGCATGCACCCATAATCATCTATATCAATGTACAACAGTTACACACAAATATTACCTGTGACGATGAAAATCTGACAGAGCCTCGAATTGCGATTTTCAAATTTCCATGTTTTGAATCTTCTAAAGCGATAGTACTTTCAAATGGTTTATAAACTCTCCCACTAAGGCCTTACTCACTTAAAAAAAAAATCTTACTTTCTCAAAACAACAACTTAAAAGAGGTGGTATCGCTTAGAAGATACTCGTGATACTAATTGAACAGGACGGAGAATATTTAAACAAGTCAACTTTCTTCTTTTCAGTTTAAACACCATATTTTGTAGTTTAATCATTAACCTGATACATGTGACTTTGAGAGTGTAGAATTCTTATCCAAAACGTATAAATTATATTGAAACGTAATCACGATGATTTATCATTGTTATCTTAATGCCATAACTTAAGTATTGTTTTACTGAGAAGATTTTTCCCCTTTCAAACCTTAACATTGTAGATTCCAGTAAAGATTGTCTGATTGTTACAGATAATACCACTTTATGAAACTCTGAAGTTTACACATTTATAGACCTTCTTGGTATAAACTTATTGTGTCTTTGTTTCAAACACTTTGCAGAACCACAATAAAACGCTGAATACAGTAAAATGGAACAGTACCAACAGAGTCATTCCATGAAAATCATTCAAAGAGGGAAAGCTATTATTTTTTCAAGATATCAGCTACAACACGTATGTAAATGAGATTAGGTGATGATGCCATCGACTCTTATATCAACCTTAATTTACGCACATAATTAAAGCAAAGTACTCTAGAGTTATGATGACATAAACAATATTTTTTCGGTTGTTGTTTTTTATGTCTTCTTTACGCTTCTTTACGCTCATCATCAGGTATTATTTTTCTCTTTTTTTTTTCAAGGGGATTTGGAAACCACTAAGCGAACTGCGCTCAGCATAATCCTATCATTCGGTGGCATTTGTGCGTGTGTTTGATATCACTGTTTTGTATTCAAACAATCAAGTGAAACTCTGAAATACAAAAGCTCCTTTACATGATTTTTTAGGACATTATTCAGCCTTCCTGTTCGCGTGATTTTCATGTCTTGTATCATCACGATCATAGTAAATATCAAGGATGAAGTAAGTCTTTTTTTTTCATTGAAAATGAGTTGGCAGTTTTGGTTTTGATCATAACGAATAATATCATAATAGGCACGCAGTTCAAAGGTCGATTTTTACTTTTCCCCTCGTGAACATAACCCTTTTCAAGTTTTGAAACCTTAAACAAGAAGTCGTGGATCTAGTTTCCACTTACGAGGCTAACAAATTGCTCGTTGTGTTATGCGCTTGTTGGCATGTGTTTGGTGTATGGATGAATTGGAAGCTTGTATTTTGTATGCCAAGGTGACTGAATATAATGTTTCGACGTAAGTTCGCCGGCGGGCTCACAATGTTTCCCAGATAATGTTTATGAGCGGTCCCGCTGATACATGAAGTTCTTTTCATCCTCCGAGAAACTTGGGTTTTATTCCAGCAGCTAAGATGGTATACGTAACCTCCATCAGTGTGTTCAGCGTCGCCATCTCATTTTTCGTGCTAAGGAAAAGCGATTGTGTGGACCAACAATATGTACTAACAGGTGATTTCCACAATTCCACTCTGTTCACTGTTGTGGTCGTACTAGAATGATTTTAAAGATGCCCTTTGTGTCAATGTTGAGAACGAATTTTGAACACTGTCTACATACTGGATACACTGCATTACCATGTATTTACGTGCTTATTCTATTCATTTCTCTGTATTTTTTTTTTCTGAAAAGAAAATATTGTCTATTATATACGTGTTTTGACCAGCATCAGTACTCTGTTTGCAAACAAACTTCACCACAATGCAATGTCATTCTGATTCACAATAGCTAAGGCCAGAAGCAACGGATGACTCCTTGTTTCTTGAAGTGAGTTCTGTTTAAAATTGCTTTTATGCTTCGTATGTAGATATGAATTATCATGCCATCTGTTAATCTCTTCATCTCTCTCTTTCTCTCTCTCTCTCCCTCCCTCTTCATCTCTGGAGATTTGTAATCATCATCTTTTCCCAGCTTTCATCTGCAATGTCTCTAGATCCAGTGTGACCAATTCTTTTCTTGATTCCCCCCCCCCCCCCTACCAACAGTCTTTTCAACGTTCCGATCCTTTTATGACATTCCGTGATATTTGTCTCTGCGTATACTTCTTTAATTCTTTCCAGATCGCATCTTCCTGTTTAATGACACGTGTAAAAACATATCATATTCTGACAAGAGTGATGACCGGAATACATCAAGCCAAACCGTGTGGATTATTGAAACACATCCTCTCAGCAGGATCCGTGTTTCCTTCTTCTCGTTTGACCTTAGTTTTGGATACGAGTTCCTCGAAGTGGGAGACGGGTCGGAAATTACGGATCCAAATGTTGGCTATACAGATAACGAAACGTTTACGACGCTGGCGACATTTAGCGGAGTTGAGACACCTTGGCCCGTAACCTCAATAGGGAATACGGCATGGATACGGTTTTCGGTGACTGGCGTATCTCACAAAAGCCATGATACAGAGTTTACTCTGGAGATTTCGTCTGTCAGTGGTTCAGGTAACAATGATAATAATAATTTGTCCTGTTCTATTACCGTCACTGATTCTGTTGTCCAAAACATAATCTTGCGTAGGAGTAAAAGGAAAACCATTGGTGCTGTTTTATGCTTTGAAATAGTTAAACATAAGACAACAGCTGCTTGGTTTCTGAAGACTCCCGTTTTCTCCACATTAGGATCCAATCAAAATTAATTATTACGATGCAGATAAACACACGCACAGACACACACACGCACACACACACACACACACACACACACACACACACACACACTGAGCTTTGTAAGATACGCTCGTATGTGCCGATTGTCTTCATTTACATATGAGTAGTTAACACGATACCCGTTGAGGCGGGGAACGAAGCGTTGATGTATGACACGTTCGGTTCCCGTGCATAGGCAAAAAACAACAAAATACAACCAACCAACCAAACAAACAAACAAACAAACAAACAAAAACAAAAACAAAAAACAGAGAGGAAAAAAAGTTGAGAGAACAAAATCTACAACGTTAAGAATGACCTTCATACACTTTCTAAATCACAACGACATTAATACTAGCTGCAAATGATATACACAAATAGAAAGTTTCCCACCGTAACAGCCTCAATAGATCGGTTTCGCGCAATAACATGATAACATCAAACAAGTTTCTGGACTATGCCACAAAATGTACTAATGATAATAATACTCATCCGCCCTATGTGATAACTGTATTATACTTGTACAACCAGAAAAAGATTTCCCCATTTGCCCTCTCCTTGAACAAAGCCTCTCTCCTTGAATTGTTCCCCTGAGGAGTTTCCCCCGATATAGAAGTCCCCATTTTAATTAAAGCAAATGATGAAATCCAAATCTACCAACCCGATCTGAACAACCTGTCTCCCTTCTCAGATATAATCGATATCTCCGAGAACGAACCTCTCATCCTGCAGTCGCCAAATTTTCCAAACAACTATCCGAACAATTTCTACCAAACCTGGAACATTGTAGTTCCCAAAGGTCACGTCGTAAAGTTCTGCGTCGAAGCATTCGATACCGAAAATGGTAAAGATCATCTCTACATCGGAGACGGAGTCGACAAGTTTTCAAACCAACAAACACGATGGAGACAGTTGACCGGACTTAAGAATGGAATAGTCAGAGAGCAACTGAGCTTTGTTTCTACCAATTCGTCAATAGTGGTGATATTTACAACTGATTTCAGTATATCTAAAGCTGGGTTTAACATCACGTTTACAGCCATACCAAAACTTGGCCCAGAAGGTTTGTGCAAACACCTGCATACCTAGTCTCTTTTTCCCTTTTTTTCTTTGCAGTTTAAAAAAAAAAATAGCCGGGCCCTCATACGTTCGGTTTTGCGGCATTATTTTGCTAATAATATGTGGTAACAATCATTGCTATGTCAAAGGAATTATGCAATACATTATGCATGTTGACTTCAGTTGATTTATGAGATCCCCGACTTTATTTACGCACTGATAACCAGATACGTACATATGTTATATATTTTTTCTATTCTTTCAGATTACTTGGATATGTCAAAACAAAATGCTTTATAATATTTTTTTAATTCTTTCAGATTCCTTGA
Source organism: Diadema setosum (assembly GCA_033980235.1). NCBI lineage: Eukaryota > Metazoa > Echinodermata > Echinoidea > Diadematoida > Diadematidae > Diadema > Diadema setosum. The sequence continues at coordinate 7,081,866 of CM067080.1, forward strand.
ATACATCAAAACAAAACAAAACAACAACAATTTCCAAACCAATATTCTGTCAATGACCTCATTTGTCCTAAAGTAGGAATGCTGATAAGAGTGATAAGAAATTGAAATGCATTTTCCCTATACTGAGCATAACCTACATGAAATACTATAGTATGATTAACAATAACCGGGGAAGTTTGCAAGGAAGTATGTGAGTACTATGCTTGGCCTAGGAAAAAGTGCATTTGAGTTTAACATGTACTTTTCAAGTGATAGGCAGGTGACGTCATTGACAGACTACTTGGGGAAGGTTTTTGTGGGCGGATCCAAGTAATCTGAAGAAAAGTAGCAGAAAATTATCATTGAATATAATGGTATGAAATATTTTTGGTCACATGAGTGGTGGTGAATGTATTATAGACCATTAAAGTCAAGATATATTTCCATTGCAAAGTCCCTTTAAGCTATTGAAAATAGCTATGAGTGATTCATTCAAATCCAGTGGTCAGTACAACTAGAAGACAGCCTCCTCTTCTATAGGCGATTTGGACATTCTACAGGCTGAAGTAATACACAATTTTTGACTTACCCGGAGTTTTCAAGAAAGATTTAACTTTCTGTGTCTTGAGGAACTTTAGTAAAGGTTACGGTGTCAGAGATGTCTCCCGGTAGAAATGTAAGAGGATATGTCTCGAAAGTGAAGTAAGAGACATTCAGAGGACTGGTGCCATTTACGAATTGAAAGTGCTATGCAATCTCCACTATAGGCCTAGTATGCCTTTTCTTTCTTTCTTTCTTTTTTCTTGTTCTTCTTCTCCTTTGTATTCTTATTCTCCTTTTTAGTTTCTATAGTTGAAAGCACGAATAGATTTTCATTTAAAGGTCCAATTTACCTTTGGGAGCAGTGATTTACAAAATGTTCAAGATATCACATTATTTTGATGCATATGAGTAAGTCTGTGGTACCACAAAACATCCTACCGTGTAAAATTTTCGCAGTAAAGTCTAAAACTTGAGGAGATATAAGTATTTTTCTCAATAAACCGTAACTGCAGACGGTTTAGTCTGGAAATATTCTTATTATAACTATCGTTCACGTTTTATTTATCTAACAATACTAAACATAAATTTTACTGATTCAAATTTTTACACTGGTTTCTATCCCTAACTCACATTTTAGAACTATTTTAAAGCATTAGCCAGTGCTGGGTTTTTATTTCATCAGCAAATGGTAAATCATGCCAGAGGATATTCAAGCCATTAATTGATCATATTCTAATTTTTCTGTCACTGATGGGAGATGATTGATTCGTACTAAGATAACTTCTTCTTAATGAACTACATATAAAAAAAGACTTGATTATGGATGGAAGAAAAAGAGTGAAAGGAATATGTAACAACCTCGATCACTTCCTCATGAGAGCATTGATCAAGAGAAAGAAAGTAAGAGAGGGGGCGGGGATAAACGGATTTATTACAAAGTTTTACATAATCACAGATCACATTCATAGCACAAACATAGGTCCGCACATGAGGGGCGTCAGTTAAGTAATTGGATTCATTGCCATATACCACAAATACAAAACTTCGCACAGCCAAATAAACTACGCAGGGACCAAGTGCGTATGTGTGTATGTGTGTGTGAGTGTGCGTGCGTGTGTGTGTATATTTGTGTGTGTGCGTGTGTGTGTGTGTGTGTGTGTGTTTGTGTGTGATGTATGTGTTTTGCGAAACAAAGGATATCTCCTCGAATTTTATATTGAAACGAAGAGGAGGAAGAGTTTAAAGGCGTAATTTACCATTTGCAGATGAAATAAAAACTCAGCATTGATGCTTCAAAATAGTTCTAAAATGTGAGTTAGGGAGAGAAACAACAAATGTAAAAATCTGAATCACTTTAATCGATGTTAAGTATTTTTAAGTATACAAAATGTGAATAATAGTTATAATAAAAATGATTCCAGAGTAAACCGTCTAGAGTTACGGTTTAGTGAGAAAAACAGTGATATTTCCTTGTATTTTAGGCATTACTGTAAAAATTGTATGTGGTAGGATGTTTTGTGATACAACTGCATCAATTAATGTGATATGTTGAACATTTTTATATCACTGCCCCCAAAGGTAAACAGGACCTTTAATATTTTGTAGATCCCCCCCCCCCACACACACACACGTTTCTCTCATTGCTCATGTTGTTGATGGGACAAAAACAAAGAATACAATTTATCCATTCAAAAACATTCCTTCGAGCAAAGAGCATCCAGAAACTTTGAATTTCATTTATATCGTTTCAATTTATTCATCACCCAAAGTTTACCATCGCATCTCTTGCGTAATGTAAGGAGAGGAGGACGAGGTACTCATTAAATAGTGTATGCATAGTCTGACAGTCAAGGAGTAAATGCACGTTTTGGATACAATTATCATTTCACTAACAAGTAATAACTACAATTCCTCAAATCGCTATTATATTATTATGTACCAAAGCGTACTAATACTTTGATATCAATTGATATTAATAAATATTTTTCGGTTATAGAGTCAACGCCAGGTCCTTCGGAGGGTACTCCGATTACTCTGATTACAGAGCCAGAACTTTCAAAGAGTACAACCAATACTCTGATTACAGCCATGATTTCAACAGGTATTTCACCCCATTCATAATATGTTTATAGGGGGAGGGGAAGTAATACAGAATTAACATTATTTTACACTCATCCATAAAAAGGAAATTGACACAAGCAGTCTCATGTACATCATGCAACGTTTCAAGAGTCTCGGATTTCAAAGCCACCGTTCGTTGTAAGCTCTCTCTTTGTGTGTGTGAGTGTGTGTTGGTTTGTTGCTGTTCTCGGATGCTGTTGTTATCGCTGTTTTGTTGTTTTGTTGTTTTGTTGTTGTTGTTGTTGTTGCTGCTGCTGCTGCTGTTTGAAACGTCATACTCCTAAAGTTTGCTTTGGTTTGTTACTTTCACAAGCAAAATAGTGATAAAACAGAGTGTATAGCCTATCACTCATTGATCAAGTGATTAAAACAATAATTCACTTCAGAGACGAATGACTGAGTTTTGCCCATTCTTTACCACAACACTGGACATGTTGACCTGACAACCAGAAGGATGCCCTCTGCATTGACAGAACGGGACAACTCCACAAAGCGTGACAATATGTCAGGTAGAGTCCATAAAAGTGGACGGGAGTATTGTACGAAAAAAAAACAACAACAACAACAACACCCGGCAGTAGACATTCTTGAGAAAATTGAATAATAATGGCAATAATGACAATAACAATGATTATAATAATAACAATTATACTGATAATAATGACGATCATAACTATTATCATTATCATAATGTTGTTGTTATCATTATCATTATCATCGTCATCATCATCATCATTGCCATTGTTATGGTAACAATAATACTAATAGTAATACTTATGAAAACGCTACTGAATATTCAAAGGATACGAAACCCCGCCAGACTTTTTTTATCTGCTCTAGTGCAACAACTTCCTTTTTTTTTTACAAGTTTTCAGTATTCTGTTCAATAACACGTTGTGAAGTTTCTTGGTAAAGTATCCTGTTCATTCTCTGGAAAAGCGTGGAAACTGTTCCTCTGTGGTTATGTTGGCGAATTCTTAGAAAATCCCATATCTATACGGCGATTCCGATCACCACTAATAAGAAATTCTGATTTATTCTCTCAGAAGTTCGTCCAAATACTTTTACAGCGTCTAACTGACAGATCAACAAGCAGACAAACGCTTGCCAAAGCATTTCTATAGCGATGGTGAATATAATGACGATATCCATATAATCATGATAAGAATTGCATTTTTATCGTTGTTGTTGTCATCCTTTATTAGCAAAATTGTCTCTTGGAATAGATCTCTTTTTTCATGCTGTGTAGTCTCAGATACGCATTCAAAGAAACATAACAGTATGCAGTAACACTTCTAAGACGCGATTAATATTCCCATACACAATGGCGTCATATCAGACGAACAAAAAAAAAATGTGTAAGCCGTTCATATGTTACTTTATGCCTGTGATCAACTCAACCTAAAAAAAGGAAGTAACAAAGGAACCCTCTGCTTGTTGATACTTAAAACAACTTGTGTGTGAATTAACGTTTATTTGAATATCGAAACAGAAATTTCACTTGTGACCACTTTGCATCACGAAGAGCGTGCTATTAAAGTAAACCATGAGAGTTCTACTTAACCGTTCAAACTGAGATTGATCACAATATCACAAGAAGATTGTTGTGTAGATAATGATGAAATAGCAAAATCCCATTTTGCATTACGAGTCTTATCCTAATTTATCTCAATTTCATCTTTTCTTTAAAAAGTTACCCATAATAAAATCAATCCTGTCGCAAATGTACACACAAGTAGTTATGTACATGTATCAAGGCTGTATGCATGGTTGTTTTAATGTGTATGTACACAGGTGGACCAGAATAATGGAGAACATTCTATATGATATTAGATATAGTACATACAGGCTGACCAGATGAGTGGAGAATTTTCTACGTGGTATACAATGTAGCTACAGTACATGTATGCATGTGACAGGAAATACATTATAGCTCACTCAATCTAGAATGATTTAACCCATTCCAGAAAATTCTAGGAAGTGCTGGCTGAGTGAGGCACTGCCCTTGTAGCCCAATGTGATTGGTAGTTAATTTTGGCAATGATGTTATGCACATATTAGGCAGTGAGTCATCCAGGATTCCTGGAATTTGGACTTGCTAGTATGTTCAGGTGTGTAACCCCAGGTTGGAGAAAATTACAGAATGTACTAGAAAGGGGTGAATGAATATATAAGCCGGAGAAATTTTGAGGTAGGCAGAGTACCCAACACCTCTGCTCTGAGAGTTACGTCACTTCTGGCTCTGAAGCGACTTGTTATATTCAGTCCTGTGTTACCTGCTGACCTGCTATACAAACTGTGTTTGTGGAGATAAGGCCTGGGAGACATTTTGCCTGCAGAGAATTAATTTGCCTACGTTGGAGATAGACTCCATATTTTAATGTCAACGGACATTGTTACGGCAAAGCTGTGACGGGCTGGATTCCTCGCTGGACATTATAAAGTGAATCATCATTCAACGCATCAACTGGACGTGGTCGTCATAACGTCTGGATTTTACACATTTCGCTGTGAACATTATACCGTGGACATCTATCGTGGATTTTACCCCGGATTTATACTGTGGATTAATGCAACCTGTGCCTTTGGAGTTACGTCGGAGGAATCATTCATTGGTGCGTCAAGGATCATTCATCGGTGCATCGAACATCGTATCTGAACATTTTCAAAGGACTACTTGATAACATAATATGTAAGTGATTCTATTACCGATTTGTAATTGTTTCTATTGATCATTATTGTACTGATGTGAAAACCGATTACGAGTCTGTACCCACAATATCGCTGTTAATAAACCGCCTGAACATTAGTTGATTGTTTCTTTTGTGCGATCATTCTCAGAGTGATTTTGGTCGTAACAATCCATAATATTAATATTTTGGTGTATCTTATTCTTTCCTTATCAAGGTGGTTTAGATGATAACGTCGGTTTCAGTCGAGGCCAATATTTCATCATTTTTGTTGTTGTGATCATACTACTCGTTACTGCGTTGGGCATAGTGTTACATCGTTGGTATCGACCGAGACAGTGAGTACATCCTACATCTGATTTTCTTTTTTTTTCTAAATAGCTAAAATACCGAGATTTTGACCTTCAAAATCACATTGAATCACTGGCATTTATGCATACATTTGAATATAATATATGGTTAACTGTATACATAAAAGAAGTTGTTACAAATATTGTCATAATTAGCATTGAGGTATAAGTCCTTTAATAGAATCTTGCATGCATTATAAAATGCTTGTAAAGTACCATTTATCTACATTTACAATGTATTTTCCATTACTGTTTCCTATCTACATGGACAAAATGTGCTTGGCAAAAGCAAATTTTCTGTGTATTGGACTATCTTATTTTTTGACCGCTTAAAGCAATATGGTCATTTTGTCTTTATACCAATAATTGCATTGCTAAGCAAAGTTAATGAAACCCAGTGCGGTTGGATTTGAGGAGAATGGGTTTGTTGCTCCGGATGTACAGTCTTCAAAACAGGAATTCACCATCCCCCCTTAATCCGAATCTTACGTCCATTATTTTGAAAAAAAGAAGGATATCATTGAATGACAAGTCGTGATTGTCATTATCTCATTACAACTTCAAGACTTGTGGTAAGACAAGCATTTTATTTTCAGCAAATCTGGATTACAATTGAATTGAAGAACCATATAAAACCGTATCGAAAAGATGTTTGAAAATGCAGGAGATAATAGTTGGACTTTTAGCAGTCTTCAGACGAAATTAACATATCTTTAATTACAATTCCCATAAATTGTCATTCATTAGGCACTCTCCATAAAGTTTGGAAATGATCTCATCATATAGAATAAAAACCATAATTTTGGCTTTTACAATGTCTTTTCAAAAAATAATAAAATTGTATACATCTTCCTGCAGTCTAAGTTTCCAGGTCCGAAACCTGGATTTTTAGAGGGGTTTAAAATCTGAATTGATGGACCTTACCATAAAAGTATACCCCTCTCTACTAAAAATGTTATTTCTAGGGGGGATATATCAGACTCGGAGGGATATACGTAAAAATTGAATGTGTGTTGTTTTATTTCTTTATTAATCCTTTTATGGTTTGCTTTCAGAAATGTATCATCCATAAAAAAAAAAAATCTTTGATATACCATGTTCAGCATCATCCTTCTTTTATTTGTGTTACTAAAGATGGCAACCACTATTTTTTTTTTCAGGTCGATCACTTCCTGGTAAGGAATGTGAAGAAAAGCAAATGATTTCAATTGAGTTCATGGTCGCAGTAGAAATGTTTTCATAGGGGTGCACGAATATGTTCAATACTTTGGGGGATACATAAGAAAGAGGAGGGTGTCTGAGGGGATTCCCCATCCTCCCTCGAGGGATCGAGCTTGCGCATTTTCAGAATTGAAATTCAAAGATCTAGTGGTGGAACTTTTTGTGGAATGTTAGGGAAACTTTCCATCAAAAAGTAGGACGATACGTTGATTGTATATTTTCATTGCAAGAAACAGCTCCAGACAAACAACATTCTGTAATTGTGAAATGATTTTTCTCCTTCATATTGTCCAATTTAACTGCAAATGTAATATGCAGGACGCCCTCAGCATCGGCCATGTTCTGGGACAACTCGTCAGGTAATGACTGTGATAGTTAACCGGGAGTGTTGATTAAAAAAAAAAAAAAAAAAAAGTGTCAACAAATATTCTTGCGAAAATATATAAAAATGTGCAGACACTAGAAGGTGTCAGAGCTAAAAAAAAAAAAATGTCCTGCTGTGTCACTTTATTTCCTAGAAGTGTTAAAGCTCCTCCTCTCTACTCTTCACGTCTTTATGGCATTCGTCGCCAAAGCAGCGGTGAAAACCAAGCTTGTGGTGACAGCGACAGCGGTGACAGAGTGACATATGAAACTGTGTTAGATCTGCAAAGTGTACATGATGACTCCACGGCTACAGAACCTTTATATCAGACAGAAGTGGGACCCAAGTTTTCCCCTCCGAACTCTCGTCAGCCAAGTGCTCAAGGTTTGTCCGAGGCGTCATATGAGAACGTGTTAGACCCTCTGCCGAGTAGCTCCTCCCGGGAGGCGTCGGTAGCGCGGGAAGGCGCAGGTGCGACAACAGCCGACAGGGACGTAGACGAATTCGGGTATTTGGTCTTACATCACGAAGCAGCCGAATAGCAGTACAGAAATTTATTATTATGTCTTCGGTGTTCCTGTGTTTTAAGCAATGAGATGCACCATACTGCTGATTCTAAGCAGCGGTTGTATACATAATAGTCTTAAACATGTAACATCCTATAATTTGGCATTTGATTTGCCAGTAATTTCCGCATTTTAAGCATTGCAGTTTCTTGATTAAATGCCTTCTTCTTTTCGTACAAAGGCATATCAAATTAGGGTTTGGGCTTTTTTTTTCCTTTCTGACATTTTGTACATTCCCATTTCACTTTCACGTTTACGTATCATCATCCGTACCATCTTAGCATCGTCACGTACCAGCTAACTTCATGAATGTATGTGTATGTGCACTTTGATTTGTACGTGTGTCTATCCGTTCTGTTTATGCGTAAAATTCACTGTTTCCATGGTTAATAATGAAAGTAGAGAGAAAATTTTCAATCTATATCAAAGCAGTTTTGAATGCACTGGTAGGAGTGAGAAATGTCAAGATCTTTTGTTTGCAACTGAACAAGTGTGTGGGTGTGTGTATGTCTGTGAGGTGTGTCTGTGTGAAGGGGGGGGGGTGTAGAGCAACGCTCGACCCACTTGGTTGGGACTAGTACAAGTATAATTCGCCTATTGAAGTACTGATTAATAAGAGCTAAGATAACAAATTTGAACACACATTTTAACAGGGGGTACATTTCTTTGCATGAATTAAGTTTTACGTTACACAATAAATTCAAAAGTAGTGAATTCCTGATTTTTTCATAACTTTAGTCTATAATGGTACAAACCCAGGACTTGTTAGATTTTAGCTACAATTGTAGGACTATCAATTTTTATGTGTGGGTTCTTGCTTTTATGCAATGTATTTATGCAGGTGTGTGTGTGTGTGTGTGTGTGTGTGTTTGTGCTTCCGATGTATAGTGCAATAAATCAAGGTTACCAGAGTCTGATACATACCTGGTAATCCAGTGAATGTGAACATGGTGAGTCAATATGTGAATTCAAAATGTCAATTTGAAATCACTTGAAGTTTTGGCTTACACGCTTTAATGTCTCAGGACTTTTGTGTAACCTTTCAAGAAGAGAATGATGTCGGATGGCTACTGAGACATGTAATGAAGCACAGCCTACTCTCACTAGCTTTGTGCTGTTGTGTCAAAATCAGATTTTTGTTGCATTTTCTTTCACCCAATTTTATAAACGTTATCAACTTTGTATGCCCGTATCTATGTATATTTTGTGCATATTTACTTCCTATTCTCTTTGACCAGTGTTTTCATACGTGAATCTCATCTTTGACCCTTTAAAAAAGTTCTTTTAGTTTTGAAATTTGAGAGTATCAAAAGGAATTTTTGCTCGTTGCTGATGTGTCAAGAGCAGATTCGATTTTACAACGTTCGAAGTTTGTGTGTCTATTTGTATGTATATTTTCTATTATTCACATACTTTCGTTTGATGGGCGTGTTGTAAAGTAAGTGCATGGGCATGAGCATGTAAACTTAAAGAATATTTAGTTTTGAATACGAGAGTATATCAAAAGTACTTTTTGGCTGTTGCTTGTCATGACTCGTGACGCACGGAGAAAGTGATTGGTTCCGCAATTCTCAGCTAGCACAAATATATACGAGCCACGGATTGTGAGAGGGAAGGGTCATCTTCCTGATTTCTTTTCACTTGAAGTTCTTTTGCTGTTTTTTCAGTATTTTTTTAATAAAATCGTTAGAAAAATGTTTAATCGCTATCTATCTTGATGCTCAATTGTGTATATTTTCCTGACTCATCTGTTCAGCAAAAGTTCCAGTTCACACGTTTGATATATAGACTTCTTTATCTAGCTTACCACACTAAAAAACAAACAAACAAACAAACAAACAAACAAACAGAACCTCAAATCATGAATGAACTGGCATGGTATCATCTGATAAGGACTCATTGTATTCACTACGTTATCAATGGACGCGTCCGCTTGATATATGAAATGATTATATTAAATGGGTTAGTCAAATACCGGTAAGTGATTGGCTAAACACAGTCACGTGATGGAGGTACATTCGTTATGTTCGCCCATGGGCGAACATTCTTGTTATGTTCTCCCATGGGAAAACATTTTCACGTAACAAATACCCGCGAATTTGGCTCTGCGCGAGCTATAGCGCGATCGAGTGCGTTGTGCGCGTGCTGGACCTTTACGCTAAGCGTACCATGATATCAATAAGGTACGGTGGTACGGTTTGATGCGCCATTTTCAGAGCGTGAAATCAATTGATAATGATGGTATTTTACTAACCCATATAATATAACAGATGATGACTTTTGTTGTCGGGAACATACCAAACGTTCGACCCTCAAGGTTTGAAATGCTATTTCGGGAGGCTATAAGTCCCTCGACTTCGTCTCGGGACTTAAAACCTCCCTCAATAGCATTTCAAACCCTTCGGGTGGAACATTCGGTATGTTCCCTTCCCCGCCAGCCATCATCTATATAATGTGGATACCTCTGTGAGTTTCACTGGTAATTTTTTTTTCAGGATGATCATTTCTATCCTGAAAACATGCATGGATATAACATATACCAACGAAGGGTAAAATGCACTATACATTGTACATGGCATACCAAATACGCTGATTACAATTATTTAGAATTACATCGGACACAGAGAGACAAACTATCTGAGATTGAACCTATTAAAGAGTGGACGAGAAAGCATGCAGAGATCGCTTGAAAAATATAAAGAAATAAAGCACAGTTCAATTTCCTGCTTTTACCTCCATCCAACGTCGTGTCACATATGGTTGCATTTACTACAAAAAAGTGTGATCACTTTGTTTTGTGTTACAATTTTCTCCCTTACCACAAATGTTATTGCCGACAAATGAAAGTTCTTTATCCAAAGTGACGCTCCCACCAATGATTTGCATATTGCATTCAAATTAGCCTTATCAGAGAATGCATTTTGCTGATAATGGAATAAAAGTATACAATCTAAAACCAAGAGTAAAATGTTCTCTTTTTTTTTCCAGAGAAAAGAAAATGAAGATTAAGTGTGTCTACAAAAACTTTTTTTTTGTTAGCAGAAATCATGCACATACATTGTTTTAGAAAAGGGAAATTTCTGTATATAACTGGCGCAAAATTTTACCAATCTGCTTTATATGAAATTAGTTCATCATTCACTGTGAGGCAACTGAGACTTGTTATCATAAAAGAGATAAACTCTATTCATAACTGATTATGTATAACCTCCTTATAAATGTGTATTATGTCAAGTAGAATCTTAGGACAGAAAACCAAGCGAAGTATACATTAATTTTCTTTTGCACCTCTTCCCTAGGAACAGCATATAAATTATGTGAACCGCATAAATTTGGTGAAGTATGCTAGTAGCCAATCCTTTTTCCTGCCTTATGAGTCGATCCCGTTGACTCTGAAAGTATAATTGGTTCGATCAACAGAATTCGTGAAAAGTGTCAAGAACGCATCCTATAAGGCTTGGCTCTATAGAGGGCGGCAAATTTAATCAGAGCTCAATACAGATGTTGGGGGAAAGAATGTTGCTAATCTTATCGTATTTGTGAATACAGGATTAAATTAAAGATAGTGTCGAGCGTACATTGTTTTCGCAATCACATCATTACTTGCATTACAAACTGAAGCATGGTTTCCAGCAGACCAATTTGATTTTAGATTTAAAAAAAAAAAATGAAGAAAACGGATATTTTCATCCAAAAGAAGCGACGCCACGTTCAAAACAGTCGGCTTTTAAACAGCATCAAACGGCTAAATTGTATGTGTTTGATCAGCATTCATATATCAGTCAAAAGGCCATTGAGAGCATTAATTTAAAAGAAAAATATTCGATGAAAGAAAGATATTATTCAGAGAGGTGAAGGTTCAGGTGCGAGTTTCTTCCCTTTGTCTCCCTCTACAAGTTGCCATCTTTACAAATTTGATTTGTAGATGGAGACAAAGTGAAGAAACTCGCACCTGAAAGATGTTCGATTTATCACTTGATACATATTGTGTATCATGTGTTTTATCACAAAACATCCAACCTTATAAGAATTTCGCAACAAAACCTAAAATATAAAGAGATATCATATGTATTTTGTCTCAATATACCATAACTGTACACTTTTTATTCTAGAGACAATTATATCAAAATTATTGTTCACATTTTGCATATTTAACGATAGTTAGAATTTATTGATTACACTGTTTATTATTATTTTTTTACATTGGTTGTCTGTATACATAAATTACATTTAATAACTATGTTGAAGCACTGAAACTGGGTTTTTGTTTCATCTCCAAATGTTATATAATGCCTTTAATAAAGGAATTAAATTTGGTGAGTTTGTTGTTGTTGTTGTTATTGTCGTTAAGTATCAATAGTAGTTGTAGAAGTTGTTTTGGAAGAGAATTATCATAGATAACAGTCAAATATTATTATTATTTATAATCATTATAATTATCATTATTATTGTAATGATTATTTTCATTTTTTTTTATTTGGCAATTCAACATAAAATACGAGCGGACATAAAATACAAACAGAAAATCTTGTCGCATGATAAAGATTGTAGTCATTCTAGATGCATACCGATGGTTGCCAAGGAAGGAAAAGGCAAAATTAATCACCGAGGCTTGACTACCCTACTTTGGTAAAAGGAATCAAGTGACATCGAGTACAAATGCTACAAATGAAGAAAATAATTATGTTTTTGGGTAGGCCCTTCAGTATGGATATTTGTGATGAGAAAAAATGTCGGTATTCGTGCAAGTCATATGGTGATGCATTTATGACAATTCAAAGAATTTTGATATTCCCACAGAAACTCATTATAGTAACTTGCTTCCTTTTGCCGAAGTTTTATAGATTTGTAGCAAATATGAAAAATCTGGCAAAAGGAAGCAAGTGACAATCATATCATAAGGATGTCACTTGCTTCCTTTTGCCGAAGTATTTCAGATTGTGTACAAATATAAATAATTTGGCAAAAGGAAGCAAGTGACAATCATATCAGAAGGATGTAAATTGCTTCCTTTTGCCGAAGTATTTTAGATTGCGTGCAAATATAAATAATTTGCAAAAGGAAGCAAGTGACAATCATATCATCAGGTTGTAACTTGCTTCCTTTTGCCAAAGTATTTCAGACTTTTAGCAAACATTAAAAATCTGGAGAAAGGAAACAAGTGGCAATCATATGATGAAAATGTTATACTTGCTTCCTTTAGCCAAAGTATTATAGATTTGTAACAAATATGAAAAATCTGGCAAAAGGAAGCATGTGACAATCATATCATGAGGTTGTAACTTGCTTCCTTTTGCCAAAGTATTTCAGACTTTTAGCAAACATTAAAAATCTGGCGAAAGGAAGCAAGTGGCAATCATATGATGAGAATGTTATACTTGCTTCCTTTAGCCAAAGTATTATAGATTTGTAACAAATATGACAAATCTGGCAAAAGGAAGCATGTGACAATCATATCATGAGTATGTTACTTGCTTCCTTCTGCCAAACTATTATAGATTTGTAGCGAGCATAAAAAATTGGCAAAAGGATGCAAGTGACAATCATATCATAAGGACGTCACTTGCTTCCTTTAGCCGAAGTATTTTAGATTGTGTGCAAATATGAATAATTTGGCAAAAGGAAGCAAGTGGCAATCATATCATGAGGTTGTAACTTGCTTCTTTTTGCCATTTTTTTTTTTCATGCAATTTGTGCGCTTGCTTCCTTTCGCCACCCGAATATCTCAGAAATGGGCCAAAATTGTAACTTTTGGATTTTTCAGTTGAATAGAGCATGCCTCAAATATGCCAAATCAATACAAAAATCAATATCCATGCCAAAGCAGGGCAATTGAGGCCTTCAGCCCCGACCAGTGCATGCACCCAGAATCATCTATATCAATGTACAACAGTTACACACAAATATTACCTGTAACGATGAAAATCTGACAGAGCCTCGAATTGCGATTTTCAAATTTCCGTGTTTTGAATCTTCTAAAGCGATATACTTTCAAATGGTTTATAAACTCTCCCACTAAGGCCTTACTCACTTTAAAAAATCTTACTTTCTCAAAATAACAACTTAAAAGAGGTGGTATCGTTTAGAAGATACTCTTGATACTAATTGAACAGGACGGAGAATATTTAAACAAGTCAACTTTCTTCTTTTCAGTTAAACACCATATTTTGCAGTTTATCTGCTAACCTGATACATGTGACTTTGAGAGTGTAGAATTCTTACCCAAAACGTATATATTGAAACGTAATCACGATGATTTATCATTGTTATCTTAATGCCATAACTCAAGTATTATTTTACTGAGAAGATTTTTCCCCTTTCAAACCTTAACATTGTCAGTGATTGTAGATTCCAGTAAAGATTGTCTGATTGTTACAGATAATACCACTTTATCAAACTCTGTGAAGTTTACACATTTATAGACCTTCTTGGTACAAACTTATTGTGTCTTTGTTTCAAACACTTTGCAGAACCACAATTAAACGCTGAATAAAGTAAAGTGGAACAGTACCAACAGAGTCATTCCATGAAAATCATTCAAAGAGGGAAAGCTATTATTTTTTCAACATATCAGTTACAACACGGATGTAAAGAGATTAGGTGATGATGCCATCGACTCTTATATCAACCTTAATTTACGCACATAATCAAAGCAAAGTATTCTAGAGTTATGATGACATAAACAATATTTTTCGGTTGTTGTTTTTTATAATGTCTTCTTTACGCTTCTTTACGCTCATCATCAGATATTATTTTCTCTTTTTTTTTCAAGGGGATTTGGAAACCACTAAGCGAACTGCGTTCAGCATAATCCCATCATTCGGTGACATTGTGTGCGTGTGTTTGATATCACTGTTTTATATTCAAACAATTAAGTGAAACTCTGAAATACAAAAGCTTCTTTATTTGATTTTTTAGGACATTATTCAGCCTTCATGTTCGCGTGATTTTCATGTCTTGTATCATCACGATCATAGTAAATATCAAGGATGAAGTAAGGCTTTTTTATTGAAAATGAGTTGGCAGTTTTGGTTTTGATCATAACGAATTGGTAATAGTCATGCAGTTCGAAGGTCGATTTTTATTTTTCCCCTAGTGAACATAAAACTTTTCCAGTTTTGAAACCTTAAACAAGAAGTCGTGGATCTAGTTTCCACTTACGAGGCCAACAAATTGCTCGTTGTGTTATGCGCTCGTGCTCAAGTGTTTAGGGTATGGATGAATTGGGCGCTTGTATTTTGTATGCCAAGGTGACTCAAGATGATGTTTCGACGTAAGTACGGGCTCACAACGTTTCCCAGTTAATGTTTGTGAGCGGTCCCGCTGATACATGCAGTTCTTTTTATCCTCCGAGAAACTTGTGTTTTATTCCAGCGGCTAAGATGGTATACGTGACCTCCATCAGTGTGTTCAACGTCGCCATCTTATTTTTCGTGTTAAGGAGAAGCGATTGTGTGGAAAAACAATATGCATTAACAGGTGATTTCCACAATTCTATTTTATTCATTGTCGTGGTCATACTAGAATGATCTTAAGGATGCTCTTTGAGTCAATGTTGTGAACGAATTTTGAACACTCTCTACTGGTTACACTTCATTTCTATGTATTTACTTACTTATTCTATTTATTTCTCTTTATTTTTTTTCTGGAAAGAAAATATTGTATACATGTTTTACCAGCACAAGTACTCTTTGCAAGCGAACTCTACCACAATGCAAGCGAACTCTACCACAATACAATGTCATTCTGATTCATAATAGCTAAGGCTGAGTAGAAGTAACTGATGTCTCCTTGTTGCTTGAAGTGAATTATGTTTGCTTACATGTCTCGTACATCGCATATAGGTAGATATTACGTCATCATGCCAATACTATATCGCCCGCTCTCCCTCTCTCTCTCTCTCTCTCTCGCTCTCTTTCTATCCCTGTCTGTGTCTTTCTATTTTGCTTGCTTCTTTATTTTGTCTGTTTCATCTATCCATCTAAGAAGATGGCTGGATAGCCCACAATCAGTTGCATTGGCTGGTTTTCCAAGGGAGCCCAGTTGGATGTAAGGCGGGATCACTTCACTGGGTTAAGCACCCTGCACCCTGAATGAAGTGGGATCTTTTACTTGCATGACTTGTGACTCTCTCACACACGGGACCTCCATTTCATATCATGTCCGTGTCACAGAGTGTTTTGCCTCTTTCCTAGAGGGGACGAAATGCTTACACACAACATTACTCAGTTAGACTCAGGAATCGAACGCGGGTTCTTTGGGGGACGCATACGCGCTACCGACTATTAACATCTTGTAATCATCCTTGTTACCCGGTTGCCTCCTGTGAAGTCTGTAGCTCCAGTGTGACTGATTCTTTTCTTGATTTTCCGCTCCTTCTCCAGACGGTTTTAGTCATTCCTTGATACCCTCATTTGTTCTCCTTTGAAATCTTTGCAGATCGCATCTTCCTGTTCAATGGCACGAGTAAAAATGTATCCTACTCTGAAAGGAACGACGAAGTAAAAGATTCAAACCAAACCATGTGGATCATTGAAACGGACCCTCTCTGTAGGATCCGTGTTTCCTTCCTCGTATTTGACCTGAGGCTTGGTTACGAGCTCCTCGAAGTAGGAGACGGGTCCGAAATTACGGATCCAAATGTTGACTACACAGACAACAAAACGTTTACTACATTGGCGAGATTCAGCGGTGATGAAACACCCAGGCCCGTAACCTCAATAAGAAGTACGGCGTGGATACGGTTTTCTTTGTCTCATAAGAGGCATGACACAGAATTCACTTTGGAGATTTCATCTGTTAATGAACCAGGTAATAACTTTTCCTCTGTTATTGAGCGATTTGATCATTACTTTGAGCTTGCGGCGTCGTCAGACGTTTTACTGCTGTCACTTATTCTGTTGTCCGCAACAAAAACCATTGGTGTTGTTATATACATTGAAGTTGTGAAATATGGGACAAATAACACAGTTTATCGCTCTCTGAAGACGGTACTTTTCTTTGAATTGAATTCTTAATCAAATTAGTCGTTACTGTACAGATAACAGCGGTAAAATGGTTCGTTCGTATTTATAACACAGGCGTATCATTGGCTTCAATTAGATTATAATTCTCAATCTTACTTAACCCTTTGCCACCGAGAACTAAAAGTTAATGTGTGACAAATCTGGTTCCCGCAGGTAAGAAAGGAGTTAAGACAAGACAGTCTACTTGGTTAAGAATGACTTAAATATACTTTCTAATGCCGACCACTCAAAACGCAGCTGTCACCACATAAGCATGATAAGTGCCTGAATCCCGACATTCACCATCTGTATCTATTATGTGTTTTAATGTGGCTTTATTATGTGGTGCTACACTTTGACAATCTTCAACTCGAAATAACTTCAAAAGAACGTTTCCTACAGCAACTGTAATAGAACGTTTCGCGCAATAACATCCCAACATCCAATAACTTGCGCGATTCTGCGACAAAATATAGGGGCCTGCCTATCCTATATGGGCAGTTCCAGCGTTACGGACATTACATTTCAGACAAAATTTGCAACTTCAAAAGGTCATTAAGATAACAAAATATTTTCATTCTGAACTCATACAATGGAATCACTCACATATGAGGCTAAATCATAAACAGTGAAAATTTCAATCCATTTCACCACACCATATGGCACTTACTGCATAAAATGTTGGCCGTTACGGACATTACATTTTTTGGACATGACTTTTTGCATGCCTATACAATCACTGAAAAGTCTGTGAGTTTCAGCACATAATTAGACCAATGTAGGAATAAATTGGAAGGTAAAGAAATGTTTAAAGAAAATAAAATCAAATTTAGTGAAATATATGGCACATGTACCTCCTAGAGTCATAATTGTGGTGTTACGGACATTACATTCTCAGCGTTACGGACATTACAGATTTGTCCACTTTCATTAAGTGGCAGGAGTCACATGCAAGTATTAATATTTGTTATCTTTTTCACTAGATGGTAATCAATACACATTGGACAATGCTACTATAGCCCTTTCGTGAGATCTTTTATTTCAGGAGTTGCCAATTTGAGGACTATTTGGTCAGTATGGAGCCATACTTTAACAATTTGTGGACTTTTCTATCATCTTGGAATTTAATCAACTTATTTAATGCCTTAAATACAGTTGTGATCTATAAATAACATTGATAGATCAGCCTTTTGACTTTCTATTATGATATTCAAACTTTTAATTACTCAAAATATAATTTCAAAGAAATGTTACGGACATTACACTTTTTATTCACATCTACATAGCCATCACTGAGCATAAGTATGCATGAATAAACAACTTTTATTTTAATCAAAACTAATGCATAATCAAAATCAAATGAAATAATGGTTCAACAAATGCTCAGTATGTATTTGTACACAATGAATGTTTAGTTTTACTTTCTTTTTTCCCTACAGTTTGTTGACGTACAACAGTCTTTTCCAGAGTCAGAGAAGTCTGTTTTGGAGAATGTTGTTTATTCTGCTTCCAAATAACATTGGAAGCAAGAAAGGTGTTCTTCACCACTTGTTGGAGAGGGTCTAATACTATGATTCCATCCTGTTTCTGAAAATGGCTCTCCTTCACTATACTCAAAGAAATGGATCCTTGTCTTTTCAGAAATTTCATAATCGATGGACTATCCTCATTACATACACTGTAAAGTCCAACCTCAGTTATCCAGTAATCACTTCTGTGGATTGCTCTATTATCCATATCCCCGGATGGACTGGCACATGATTTTCTTTGCATAATTCGGTGCAAAATATGACTAAAAGTACATAACACTTTTTTACTCTTTACAGAGTAATTGTGATTCACGACAAAAATGTTAATTGCTATGGTACAACATTATATTTCTACCAACCAAAATACCGTTGCTGGCAGGAATAATGAGGAAGTGTATTTCATTTACATTCCATTTGATTTCCACATTATCGAATAATAAAAACATTAAATTTTCATCTAAATTATAATATTGAATAGTCAATAATATCCTACACAGTTTGCTTACATATGAGCATATCTCCCTTATCCAGCAATATAATTTTATCCAGATGGCTACCATTCACACCATGGTTAGATATTGAGGATGGACTGTATTTCCTTTAATAACAGACAAGTCAGACCGCAACTGACCATACATTGTGTAAAAGGCCTTGTCCACAGATGTTTTTGACTGTTTCTCTTCTTTAACAATGTTTTAACATACATTCTTGCCATCATAGTATAATTACTCTACTTGATGCGCTGTTGCTGTAAGATGGCTTGCATCCATGTTCACGTATATCATGGTAGAATTAAGTAGACACAAGAAATAAGTTTGTAGAGGAATGCAGAAGATTAGTCAAAACTTTGTCAAAACACTGCACTCGTTGCTGAGTAAAGTCCCAAATCAATTTTCATGTAAGGGCTAGGGCATTCATTTAGACAGATATCAATATTTTAGGGTAGAATCCAAACTATTCCTAACAATCATATGTAGCTAATACTTTTGCCGCAAATGTGTAATGTCCGTAACGCATTGGTTATGTAATGTCCGTAACACTTTTTAAAAGGAATTATGCAGGTTCCCGAAAAAACTGTGTGGATATGTTGTGTGATATCACATTTTAGCTTTGCGTTTGAATTTAGAACAAAATTCGACCAAAACACAGTGTGTTACAAGAACTTTTACATCTAAAACGTTACGGACATTACACTTTGAAAGAGGTGGAAATTCAAAAAAATTGAAATGCTCATCTTTTAAGTAAGAATTACTTTCTTTCGATACCAAGAAGGATGATGTAAAAATGAGTCATCAACTTTATCATAGCATAAAAATGGTTGCCTGAAAGTCATTTTATAGGGAAAATTTCTACTTCAGAAGAATTACATGCAAATTATACTGAATTTTTCTGCAATGTCTTAGAAAAAACACACAATTTCAATACCTAAAAAATTACATTTTGTCCAAATTGTACCAAATTTTTTCATCATATCAGATTGATATGACCCTTCCTGAATACTTTCCAGGGTAAAACAAAGTTGTTTCTTGATTTTCATTTTTCCACCCTCGGGTAACATTTTTCACGGAATTGCCCATATACTCGACCGCCATATGCGATAATTATAACAGTCTCTACCCGATATCGATTATTGTTTATAGTAGGAAGTGTTTTCCCCGCTTACCTCCTCAATGGGCAGCGTCCCTCTCCTTAGATTGCTCCCGAGAGGAGCCCCCCTCCCCCCGTTTAAAAGGTCCCTGCTAAATGTTATCAAAGATCATGATGAAAATGACCACAACAACAACAACAACTAAAACTGACTTGAAGAATTTATCTTCCCTTTCAGATATGATCGATATTTCCGAGAACGAACCTCTCATCCTGCATTCGCCAAACTTTCCTATGAACTACCCGAACAATTACTTCCAGTCCTGGCACATTCTAGTTCCCTACGGTAACGTCGTAAAGGTCTGCGTGGAAGCGTTCGATATCGAAAACGGTAAAGATTATCTCTACATCGGAGAGGGAGTTGACAACTTTTCAAACCAGCAGACACGATGGAGACAATGGACCGGACTTAAGGATGGAATAGTCAGAGAGCAACTGAGCTTTGTTTCTACAAATTCGTCAATAGTGGTGATATTAACGACTGATTTCAGTATATCTAAAGCTGGGTTTAACATCACGTTTTCAGCCATACCAAAACTTGGCCCGGAAGGTTTGTGCAAACACCTGCATACCTATTCTCTTTTTTTCCTTTTTTCTTTGCAATTTCCAAGTAACTAGCCATTCCCTCATACATTCGTTATTACGGCATTCCGATATGCTTCTAATTATGTGGTAACAATTAAATTCACTTCAGTTTATTTCCACAAATCCGATAAAAGAAGTAATTACATTGTACATGACAGCATACAAAGGACATCATAAAGGCAAAATAAGAAAAAAAAAACATACAAAACATAGGCGTTATATCAAGAGAAGTGGAGGAATCAACATAGGCTTAAACCAGCCTTTCAAGGTCAATCCCCAAGAAATACCAGATAAAACACACATCATAAAAACTTAACCAGAAGACATTACAAAGTACAAAACTGACAAGAGACAAAACAACAAGGCAAGCTAGCATAATATGTTAATCCTTATACATAATAATTTGATTAAAAATCATACAACAGCAAAAAAAAAAAACAAACAATCATTGCTATATCAAAGGAATTATGCAATACATTATCCTAATATATGAAGAAAAGTAGTAGGAAACTATTATAAGATAAATATGGGGCAAGAAATATGTTGGCCACATGAGTGCCGGCCAGTATCCTGATTATGGACCATTAAAGTCAAGATACATTTTCATTGCATGGTCCTTTTAAGCTATTAAGTATGACTAGGAGCGTTTTATTCAAACCCAGTGGTCAGTACATCTAAAAGACGCCCTCCTCTTCTATTCTAGGCGATTTGGACATTCTACAGGCGGAAGTACTACATAATTATTGACTCACCCTGAGTTTTCATGAAAGATTTAACTTTTTGTGTCTCAAGGGACTTTAAAATAAAGGTTACGATGTCAAGGGTGTATTTCCTGTAGCATGTAAAAGGATATGTCTCGAAAGTGAAGTATGAGACATTCACAGGTGACACTAACGAATTGAAAGTGCTATGCAATCGCCATCAAAATGCATTTTCCTTTTCTTCTTTTTCTTCTTCTTCTTCTTCTTCTTCTTCTCCTTTGAATTTTTATTCTCCTTTCTTTTTTGTTTCTATAGTTGATAGCACGAATTGAATTTCATTTAATATCAGTGGATGTTCAAGCCAGTAATTGATCATATTCTAATTTTTCTATCACTGATGGGTGATGCTTCTTGCATTGATTCATACATATAAAAAAGACTTAATTACGGATGGAAGTAAAGGAGTGAAAGGAATATGGAACAACCTCGATCACTTCTGCACGAGAGAATAGACCGAGAGAGAAAGTAAGAGAGGGGCGGAGATAAACGGATTATTTATTACAAAGTTTTACATTAACAGTTCACATTCATAGCACAAACATAGGTCCGCACATGAGGGGCGTTAGTTAAAGGGTGTGTACAGTTCTGGTCGAGGTGAAGATTTAGCTTTTAACGTTTTGTGAGATATTCAGAAACCACTCTATGAGATGTCAAAGAGCATGCAGTTCAAAGGGGTATCAAAAGTTTATTCGATGAAAATCAGTTTTGAAATGGCTAAGATATCCAAAAACAAGGTGAAACAAGGAGATACTAATAAAGTTGGGGCATGTCGCCTTTTATTATTAGCACTTTTTTGGATATCTCAGCCATTTGAAAACCAATTTTAATCAAATAAACGTTGAATTCTTCTTAAAATTACATGCTCTTTCATATTTCATAAGAGGCTTTTCATTATCTCACTTAGGAATGTTCAAAACATGAATCCCTACCTCAACCAGTACTGTACAGTCCCTTTAAGTAATTGGATTCATTGTCAAATACCACAAATGAAAAACTTTGCACAGCCAAATAAACTACGCAGGGACCAAGTGTGTATGTGTGTTTGTGTGTATGTGTGTGTGTGTGCGTGTGTGTTGTATGTGTTTGCGAAACAAAGAATATCTCGGCAAAGGAATTTTTTTCGAATTTTATGTTGAAATGAAGAGGAGGAAGACTTAAATATTTTGTAGATCACCCCCCCCCACACACACACACACACACACACATACACACGTTTCTCTCATTGTTGATGGCACTGCAAACAGAGAATACAATTTATCCACTCAAAAACATTCCTTCAAGAAAAGCGCATCAGGTCACTTTGAATTCCATTTATATCCTTTCAATTTCTGTACGATTTCATTCAATGTATTTCTTCATTCATCACCCAAAGTTAACCGTTGCATCTCTGGAATAATGTAAGGAGTGGAGGAAGAAGTAATCATAGAATAGTTTATGTGTAGTCTGACAGTCAAGCGGTTTGGACGTGATTATAACTTCACAAACGTGCAACGACTATAAGTTCCTCTAATCGCTATATTATCGTGTACCAAAGCGTATTGATGTTATGATATGAATAAATATTTTTTGGCTACAGAGTCAACTCCACGTCCTTCGGAGGTTACTCGGCAAATTATAACAGAGCCAGAACTTCCAAAGAGTACAGCTGATGCGATTTCAACAGGTATTTCATCACATTGATAGAATATTTGTGGGGAAAAAGACGGAATTCGCCTGGAAGCTTTTGCTTTAAGATATTATGGATACATGAAGGAGGAGAGTAACACACGGAGTCCGATAAGCATTATGGGACGTATCGTCATGCGTCCTTTTTGAGTGGGTGGTTTGTTGCTGTTAGCGGTTGCTGTTGCTGTTGCTGTTGCTGCTGCTCCTGCTGCTGCTGCTGCTGCTGCTGTTGTTATTGTTGTCATACTCTTTGGTTCGTTAATTTCGATATCAAAATAACGATATAATAGAATGTAACCTACCATTCATTGTTCAAAAAAAAAAGTAAATAAAGCAGTAGTTGTGTGAGAAGCACTTCACTTTAAAAATGAATGGCTGAGTTTTTCCATTTTGTTTTACCATAACACAGGACATGTTGACTTGACAACCAGAAGGATGCCCTCTACATTGACAGAACGGGATAACTCAACAAAGCATGACAGCATATCAGGTAGAGTCTCTTAAAGTGGACGGGAGTATTGTACAATTTAAAAAACAGCAGTAAACATTCTCATAACTACCATCATTATTATAATGTTGTTGTAAAGAATTTCATTATCATCATCTTCATCAGTGCCATTGTTGTATTAACAATAATACTAATAGTAATACTTATGAAAGCGCTACTAAATGTTCAAAGGTTACAAAACCACGCCAGAGTTTTATCTACTGTAGTGCAACATCTTAAGTTTTCACTGTTCTGTTGAAGAACACGTTTTGAGGATTTTTTGAGAAAGTATCTTGTACATTTTCTTAGTGGAAACTGTCCCTCTCTCCTTATGTTGACGAATTCTTAGAAAATCGCATATGTATATCTTTATATGGCAATTGCGATCACTACCAATAAAAAAGTCTGACTCATTCTCTCAAAAGTTCGTCAAAATACTTTTACAGCGTCTTACTGACAGATCAACAAAGAGACAAACGCTGGCAAAACATCTCAGTAGCAATGGTGAATGTAATGACAATATTCATATGGTCATGATAAGAATTGCATTTTTATAGTTGTTATCATCCTTTGTTAGCTAATTTGTCTCTTTAGATAGATCTCTTCTGTCATGATAATCTCAGATACGCATACAAAGCAAAATGATATCATGCAATAACACTTTTAAGACGCGCTTAATATTCCCCTTGACAATGTCGTCATGTCAGACAAATGACAAAAAAAATGTGTACAAGCCGTTCATACGTTGCTTTACGTCTGTGATAAACCCAACCTAAAAAAAGTAACAAAGAAAACCCTCTGCCTGTGGATACTTAAAACAACTTGTGTGCGAATTAACGTTTATTTAAAAATCGAAACAGAAATCTCACTTTGACCACTTTGCACCACGGAGAGCGTGCTAACTGAACCGTGAGAGTTCTACTTAACCGTTCAAACTGAGATTGATCACAATATCACCAGAAGATTGTGGCGTAGGTGACAATGAAACAGCAAGATCCAATTAGGCATTACGAGACTTATAATCATTTTATCTTTTCTTTAAAAATCAATCCGTAATCCAATTAATCCATGATAAACTATGAATATTTTTGGTGCTTCTTATTCTGTCCTTATTTAGGTGATGTCGGCTTTAGTCGAGGCCAGTATTTCATCATTTTTGCTGTTGTGATCATACTACTCGTTACTGCGTTGGGCATAGTTTTACATCGTTGGTATCGACTGAGGCAGTGAGTACATCCTTCATCTATTCTTTTTTTTTTCTTAACAACTAAAATTTCGAGATTTTGACCATCAAAATTCCATTAAATCACTGATATTTGTGCATACATTTGATTATAATATTATACGGTTAACCATATACACAAAAATGAATTTGTTCAAAAGAAAAACCACTAAATAATTAGTCAGTATAAGTCCTTTAAAGGTATCCTGCATGCAGTATATAATTCGTATCATCAACATTCAGACAATCTGCTAGTGTTTCTTATCTATTTGGGAGAAATGCGCATAGCAAGCAAATTATCAGTGTATTGGATGTCCTATTCTTTGCCCGCTTCATGTAATTTGGTCATCTTGTCTTTATACACTGTACCGATAATGACACTTACATAGCTAACAAACCAATTCCCTTACGAAACTAATGTTCATTATTTTGATAAAGATATCATTGAATGTCAAGTTGTGGATGTCATTATCCCCATTAAAACCTCAAGACTAGCGGTGCGACACGCATTTTTTAAAGCAGATCTGGATTAGAATTGTATTGCAGAAGCATATTATAAAACCATATCACGAAGATGTTTTTAAAAATACAGTAGATATAGTTGGAGTGTAAGCAATGGTCAGACGAAATCAACATATTTCTAATCACATTTCCCGCAAACTATCATTCAATAGGCACTCCCATTGCCCATGGAGTAAAGTCTTGAAAAGTTGTCACAGAAAAAAGAAGTCATAGTACTGTTTTCAGAATGTCTTTGAAAAGAATAAGGAAGTCGCATACACCTTCTCGAAGTTTAGTTACCAGGCACGAAACTGGATTTGTGTGTATGTGTGTGTGTGTGTGTGGGGGGGGGGGGGGGTCAAAATATGAAATTTATATATATATATATATATATATATATATATATATATATATATATATATGTATGTATATATATATAGTGTATAACAGTCTCGGAGTGGTATACGTAAAAATGGTGTGTGTGTGTGTGTGTGTGTGTGTGTGTGTTTACCTTTTATGATTTGGTTAAAAAAATCTAAGCCATGAATAAACTAAGGAAAAGATCTTTGATATACCAGGTTCAGCATCATCCTTCTTTTATTTCTGTTACTGAAGATGTCAACCACTCTTCTTCTTTTTTTTTTCAGGTCGATCACTTTCCTGGTGATGAATGTAGAGAATTGCAAATGACTTTAGTCGAGCTCATGGTCGTAGCAAAAATGTTTTCAAAGGGGTGCAAGAACTTGTTTAATACTATGGGGGATACACAAGAACGAGGAGGATATCAAAGGGGTTTCCCTATCCTCCCTAGGCGAGCTTGCGCATTTTCAGAATTGAAATTAAACAATGTGGTGCAAATGTTTTGTGGAGTATATGGAAACTTTTCATTCACAAAGTAAGACGATACGTGAGTTATAATTTTGAATGCGAAAACACCTCCATACAAACAAAATTCGGTAATTGTGAAGTGATTTTTCTCATTCATATTGTCCAACTTTATTGAAAATGTAATATGTTAGTGCAGCGAATGGGAGCAGCGGAGGGTGTAGGAGATTTACCAAGAAAAAATAATGAAATCCCCGCTTCATGGAAAACCCGCCAAAGAACACCACTTGAAAATTCTCAATATGGCATCTTTGATCCAATCGCGTTTGCAAAGTTGGGAAATGATATGGCTAGACGATATAAAGATAATACCGATGTGGAACTCATTTACAGGTTTTGTTACAGGTTTCCTCTCTTCGGGTTAGTTTCTAGTTTTCTAGTAGATGGTCGTTTTGCACAGGTGGCACAGTTGAACCTATCTGGCTGTATATGCATCGAGCCTATTTATCTCTCTTCCCTGAAGTGTAATTGGGCCGTGTGTAAGTATATAATAAAATAGGAAGTCATCTCCCAGACATTATCGATATGAAATTTCCAAGAGAGTTTATTGTCAACTGTAATGCCGAGAAACTTTATATGGGAAACATTTTCTAAGACAGCGTCACCAAAACAAATGTCCGCATTCAAATTATCTAAAGTGTTACTGAAAAGCATATATTTTGTTTTTTGGATATTCAAAGACAACTTATTTGCTCGTATCCACTCACATAAATTTTGTAATTCAGAATTAACTGTCTGCACAAGAGTATTTGGGTCTTCATGTGAGTAGAATACATATGAATCGTCGGCAAAAAGTATGAACGATAACACATCGGACGAAGCACAAAAGTCATTAATGTAAACAATAAACAACAGTGGGCCCAATAAAACCTCAAGACTAGCGGTGCGACACGCATTTTTTAAAGCAGATCTGGATTAGAATTGTATTGCAGAAGCATATTATAAAACCATATCAAGTTTTTAAAAATACAGTAGATATAGTTGGAGTGTAAGCAATGGTCAGACGAAATCAACATATTTCTAATCACATTTCCCGCAAACTATCATTCAATAGGCACTCCCATAGAGTAAAGTCTTGAAAAGTTGTCACAGAAAAAAAAAGTCATAGTACTGTTTTCAGAATGTCTTTGAAAAGAATAAGGAAGTCGTATACACCTTCTCGAAGTTCAGTTACCAGGCACGAAACTGGATTTGTGTGTATGTGTGTGTGTGTGTGTGGGGGGGGGGGTCAAAATATGAAATGGTGGACCTTTGTACCCCCCCCCAAAAAAAAAAAGGAGAAAAATGATGATAATACATTTACGTATAGGTTATATATATATATATATATATATATATATATATATATATATATATGTATATATGTGTATATATATAGTGTTTAACAGTTTTGGAGTGGTATACGTAAAAATGGAGTGTGTGTGTGTGTGTGTGTGTTTACCTTTTATGATTTGGTTTAAAAAAAATCTAAGCCATGAATAAACTAAGGAAAAGATCTTTGATATACCAGGTTCAGCATCATCCTTCTTTTATTTCTGTTACTGAAGATGTCAACCACTCTTCTTTTTTTTTTTTCAGGTCGATCACTTCCTGGTGATGAATGTAGAGAATTGCAAATGACTTTAGTCGAGCTCATGGTCGTAGCAAAAATGTTTTCAAAGGGGTGCAAGAACTTGTTTAATACTATGGGGGATACACAAGAACGAGGAGGATATCAGAGGGGTTTCCCTATCCTCCCTAGACGAGCTTGCGCATTTTCAGAATTGAAATTAAACAATGTGGTGCAAATTTTTTGTGGAGTATATGGAAACGTTTCATTCACAAAGTAAGACGATACGTGAGTTATAATTTTGAATGCGAAAACACCTCCATACAAACAAAATTCGGTAATTGTGAAGTGATTTTTCTCATTCATATTGTCCAACTTTATTGAAAATGTAATATGTTAGTGCAGCGAATGGGAGCAGCGGAGGGTGTAGGAGATTTACCAAGAAAAAATAATGAAATCCCCGCTTCATGGAAAACCCGCCAAAGAACACCACTTGAAAATTCTCAATATGGCATCTTTGATCCAATCGCGTTTGCAAAGTTGGGAAATGATATGGCTAGACGATATAAAGATAATACCGATGTGGAACTCATTTACAGGTTTTGTTACAGGTTTCCTCTCTTCGGGTTAGTTTCTAGTTTTCTAGTAGATGGTCGTTTTGCACAGGTGGCACAGTTGAACCTATCTGGCTGTATATGCATCGAGCCTATTTATCTCTCTTCCCTGAAGTGTAATTGGGCCGTGTGTAAGTATGTAATAAAATAGGAAGTCATCTCCCAGCAATGAAGCTGTTCCTTTCATTCTTTTCTCTTGGCAGGAGATATATGGCCCTTGGTAACAACTGGCAGATCATTATTTCACGGCATCCCACGGAAAATCTGGACGGATTCACGAGTAGCAATGTAAACCATGGCGATTATGATGACCTCGACAACGACAATGCATACAGTAATGAGCTCGATCACGTTTACAATTCCATCGATGAATTGAGGCTTCGGACTTTACGAACCAGTGAAAATTCTGGTTGCCACAGCAACTGCGTTGAAGAAGTAGATGATACAGTGATTGTAGACGCAGACTCGGGCGTGGCTAGAGATCACGGATGCAGAACCGAGAGGGAAAGCAGTACGAGGACTGACGGGGCTGCAGACGACATAGGAGACTTCCCGCGGAATGGTGATGAGGATGATGACCACATATTTAAGACAGATATGGTTGTAAACATCTTGTATGTTCCGTCGTCACTCGGTGACGTTACTACTGGCAACATAGATAAATCCCAGCCATCTTGAGCGTTTACTCCGGTTTTCGTTTCCGCTTCGACCATCAAAATTCGGAAAATTGAATACTTTGTGTCATATTCCATCTTTCGTTCTCGATGACAAGATAGTGAATGTTTGCCTTAGTTACAATGGTGATTATTTTCTAATCAGACTTGGTCCGCAACCTCCAAAATTCCAGTTGAATCTGACACCACTTATGGTTGTGTGTGTCTGTGTGTGTTTGAAAAAAAAAAGGCCTTCCAGTTTTCACATGGACCAAGCAGAAGAATAGTGGTTACAGTCGTATAAGCAAAGCTTCTATGTTGTTATCTCTGACTGACATTCACCGCTCGGAAATGGTTTGTTTACGGATTTTATAAGTGCACTCGTTGCTTAAAGGGGATGGCTGGTAACTGATCAGTGGGAATGCTGGGGGATGATTGTTCCAATCCTTGTGGGATTCATTCAAGAGCACATTATATATCTCTTGTTGTGTGAAACTTATTTGCTTCAGAATGGTCTCATATTCAAGTAATGTGCAGTTTAAATGTTTCCAGGTTAGCATGCCTGTACAATGACGGGGCGATCGTTAACGGCCTGTTAACAATCGCTTTTTTTTTTTGCTATTACTTTTTTTTTTCTCCATGAGGGGACTGCATTCTACAAGCTTTGCTTTTTAGCAGTCCCCTCTATTTCCAGCAATATTGTTTATGCATTTACCACAGTGACGTAACAGTTATTTGTATCTCTGTTGATAATTTACCTGTATTTCTTTACAATGTTATTCTGTCCATCGCATTGTGGTACTGATTTCATGACGTTTGTGTATATGAGCGTTTCTTTGTATTTCTTATTTTTTGTTTGTTGGAAGTGAAATAAATCAACTTGAACTTGAACTTGTAATACGTTATTATAAAACTTATGAATCATGAAACCCCTACGCTATGTAGTCAGGTGACTTAGAGAAGATTAGGGAGAGAGACACCGTGAGAAAGCATTCATAAGTATCTGTGTCTGTTTGTTTGATGAAGATATGAACATGTGACGAGACTAGATATGCGTTGCTCTCTTCAAATCCACTTGTAATTCCTTTACTTATAGCGGGGTTGTTTTGCTTTGTTAAAAGGCAATTCTGAATCAAAATTTAATTCGATTTCTAAAGGGACAAAATGATTTACAAGCACAGCAGTGATTTTCTTTTTAAGAAGAAATGAGGAAGTCATGAAATATTCCAGACTAGCTAATTTTGGCAAAACCTTTTTTTTATAAGCAATTTATATGAATATAAAAATGA
The DNA here is from genome assembly GCA_033980235.1 of Diadema setosum. Classification (NCBI taxonomy): domain Eukaryota; kingdom Metazoa; phylum Echinodermata; class Echinoidea; order Diadematoida; family Diadematidae; genus Diadema; species Diadema setosum. The sequence continues at coordinate 7,112,092 of CM067080.1, forward strand.
GTGAGGTGATTATATTGTAATATATCAAATGTAGGAGCGTTGTCGCTGCAAAAACAAGCTTCAACCACTACAGACATGAGGGAAAACTCCTTCATTGCTATTCCCAGAATTTTGTCCTACCTGACTGGTCATCACATCCTGTGGTCAGTCTACACACCCTACCTCCCTAGGAGCCTAACCTCTCCCATAAACATTTCTGGATAACTTGTCTCCCCATTGTCTACCAGTGCTAAGTTTCTCCCCCATCATCCCCATCATGTAATATGTGAGTCATTGGTGTCAGTGACCCATGGACTGACAGTGGTCACTATTAACCTACACCTTTGTTTTATTATAATCTGAATCCCTCTATTTTGAATATTTGAATATTGTAGATTAAGCCCCTCCTTCGAGTATAGATGTATTATAAAAGTGACCATGTGCTTTGGTCAAGGGTTCTCTCTTTCACCCTCTTCGGGTAAAGACACAAAGCGTTGATCTTTCTTGCCATCCCTCCTTAGGGGCAATATATGGCCGTTTGATGGGGAGTACCTATTAATATATCATATTCCTGTAAAGCGTTATATCCTCTTGTGACTAAATAAAGAGCCTGGATTTGGATGCTTATATGAACTGGTCTCTTGGTCCTTTCTTCTGTGTGCTGTCGAGAAAACATTTAATACCAATGTAACACCACCAATACGCCATCGAAGAACAAACGCTACAAATTAAAGGTGTTACATTCTGGTGGCAGCGGTGGGTTGATTAATCGAGCCCATACTTCTGCAGGTGGGATTGGACGAGCCCATCTCCACATTATACCGCCCTGGATTTTGCAGTTTGTGGACTGTTTATAGCATTTGTTTCTCGACTGTGGATCATCTTGAGACAGACCTATCTCTTCTGCGGGACTGAATTTGAGCCTTTGTGCAGTATAGGGCTCCTGCTGACACAATATATTTTTGCACTGTGAGATTGCATTTTGACACGGTGAACAGACTTCTGCAGAATTACCTATTCCTCATCACTTTCCTGGATTTTGGAGCAGTGGATTGATACTTCAAGCAACGTGATATTGTGCTCCTTAGCGGATTGTATCCTGTCGTCATTGCGGCATCATCGCCTGCTGGATTGTTTCGTGTTTTGATAAAGCTGTTCACCTCTGCTGGAGAACCAACCTTTGCTGTTTTACAGTGCTGAGTTGTTCTTCATTCTGGATCTACTTTCATCGCTGACTTGTACTGTTTGCCTCCTGCTATTTTAACGTGAGTCAACCTGTGCTGTACCTGGCTGTGACTCCTGTTCACTGATCAGTCGTCTTCAACCAGTGACATCATACATGGACTGTACAGCGCTACCGGTCATCTACGAGGGATCTGGATGAGTTCTTCTTACTTGTATTATTTTTCCTTTTTCACTGAACATTAATTACTTAATTCGGACAGACTCTTTTACAAATAGTATTTTCTTTTGTCTTAATCCTGTCCTCTTTTTTATGAGATTTGTTTTTATGTGCTGAGTGTTGGTACGTAGCTTCATTATACTCCGTTGTTTTACAATTTATTTTTGCTTTCATTTTATTTGCATGTTGATATACGCATTTAATTGTAATTGTGTGACGTGTGTTTGCTTGTTGATGAAATCCTTTGTTTTTTTCTTATGTTGATTACGGTTTATGATGTATCGCTAGTTTTTGTATGTCAGTTTATGCTTGATTGAGCATAAGTTTGTTTGCTGATTTTTTCCTTTTTATGTTTGCATAGGGTGATTTATTCACATCTGCATATTTTTTTCTCTTCATCTGTCTTTTTCTTCTCTCTTCTCTCTCTCTCCCTCTCTCTCTCTCTCTCTCTCTCTCTCCTGTGTAATCAGTTAAGTAGGTTTACATAGTACTCGATATTTCTTTCTCATTCTTGACTTAGTTAAACCTTTCAACTTCTAACAATGGCTACTGAACAACCCACTCCTACCACATCTACATCTCCTTCCACCTCCCAACCCCTTATCCGCTTTGATCTCCCTCCTCTTTTCAGCGGCGATGGGAGAGAAGATTTCTCCCAGTGGTGTAGGAGATTAGAAGTCGCAGCAGAAGCATGGCCAGGTAGTAGTCAGATTGATTTGGCGAAAATCCTCCCCTCCCGCTTGGAAGGCTCTGCCTTCACTGTCTGGGATTCCTTGCCAGCTGCTGACAAGTGTAATTTTTCAAAATGCAAAACACACTTATCCAAAGTTTTTTCAAAAACGACAGAAATTTCAACATTCCAGCGAATGTTGAACGCCCGACCCCGTGCCCAAAATGAACCCTTTGAGGTGTATGTGGCAGACCTCACCAGATTAACATCCCTTGCTTTCCCTAATTTCGACGAAAAGGCGAGGGAAGACGAAGTTTTTAGAAGATTTTTGGCAGGATTGGATGCGGAGTTGCAGCGAAAATGCCATGAGCATGGCGCTGCAACTCTCGACGATGCACTCCGCATCGCTCATCAAATTCAGCGAGCTGATGAGGCGCTTCGTCTCCCCTTTCCCCATAACCGCCCCCAATCCCCAGTTGTTGCTGCTGTTGCTGCCCCCTCTGCAGATGTTTTGAACACAGTAGTTGAGTCGCTTGCTCAACTTCAGGTTCAAGTAGGTGATTTAGCAAAAACTGTCAACAGTCGTTCGCACCACAACCACCCTCCCAATACAGCCGCTCGACATCGTTCCCCCTCCCCATACTCTCACTCATTGTCACGTGCACACCCCTCCCATTCATCTACATCTCGCAAGCAGGATACATCCTATCGTTCCCCTTCCCCATATTCCCGCTCATTGGCACACTCACATCCTCACCACTCGTCTACATCTCGTCGGGAGGATACATCATATCGTTCCCCTTCCCCGTACTCCCGTTCTAACTCACCAATTCGATATCTCCCTTCATCCTCCTATTGTCACCATCCACGTACTCGCTCCCCATCCCCATATCATCCTAACAATTCACGGCAGTATTCCCGTCGGGAATATCGTTCTCCTGATCGGTCTTCCAGTTATGGTGGACCTGACGTGCGATTTTCACGCCGAGATTACATGCGATACAGGACTGATAGTCCCGCTCGCCCCCCTCCATCTCACTCCCCGTATCGTTCCCATGACTACCGCACCCCCACTTCCTCTCGCCATGTTGCGTTTGCAGACAATCAAGATGGCGACCCCCATGGATCTCAACATGCCTTTTCTCAGCCGGGAAACAGGTATTAGCTGGTATGGCGGGTCGACTACCAGCATCCATCTCTCCTGATAGACCCACTGATTCCCTTCGCTCCGATTGCCTTCCTCGTATCTTGGTCAGAATTGACAACACGCAAATTCCTGCCCTTATAGATACTGGTGCATCTGTCTCTCTTGTTAGTGATAAATTGCGTGCAGCCATTCCTAGTTTGCGTACACGCCCTGTCCACTCATTACCTGTTAAGGTTAATTCTGTATCTGGCGACCCCCTTGACACATTAGGTGCAATTAATGTGAATTTTTCCACGACCTCTCATTGTTTCACATTTCCATTTCAGGTGGCCCGTGACATTGATCCCCCTTTTATCATTGGTTGGGATTTCTTGCTTCACTATCATGCACAGCTTGACCTCACTTCAGGTGTCCTCATCATTGGCAATGCTACTATTCCCTTCATGCATCCTCATGAGTTCACACCACTGGTGTGTAATGCTGTTGTTAAGGAGCAAATTGTAGTGCCTGCATGGAGTGAAATGACAATACCACTCTCTCTCGCTAATGAACCATTTTCTTTCCTCCCTGTCAGCTATGATGGCGTTCTCGAACCATCTACAGATACTCCCATTGTCGTAGCGTGTACGCTAGCTTCTGTGCACGAAGGTACAATCCCAGTGCGGATTAGCAATCCAACCACAGGTGATGTTACGTTGTACTCGGGTATGATTTTGGGTGAATTTCATTCTGTCATAGGCCGACAAGGTGAAGGCTACTGTGCTGTTGCTGCCCCCTCCCCCTCTTCCCCTACCACTCCTCTCCCTTCAGACACCTTGTCTTTTGATCTGTCATCGACTTCTCTGCCACCATCTCAACAGGCTAAAGTTCAGGATTTGCTAACTGAGTATGCTGATATTTTCAGTCGCACTGCTGATGATTATGGTCGTACAGACCTGGTCCAACATGAAATCCCCACACCCGACACAAACCCAATACGCCAACGTGCATATCGGGCTTCTCCCCAAATCAGGCAGGAAATAAAAGAGCAATGTGATCGCCTGGTAGAAGCAGATGTCATTGAACCCAGTTCAAGCCCCTGGAGTTCACCGATTGTTATGGTAAAGAAGAAAACTGGTGGCTATCGGTTTTGTGTCGATTATCGTAAACTCGATAAGGTGACACGCCCAGATTCTCATCCCCTTCCCCGCATCGATGACACAATTGATGCGCTTGCTGGCAACTGCTATTTTAGCACTATGGATCTCTCTAGTGGATATTGGCAGGTAGGAATGCATCCCAACGACAGTCCCAAGACTGCGTTCACTACTGGTACTGATTTGTTTCAGTTCAAAGTCATGCCCATGGGATTACGTAATGCTCCCTCTACCTTTCAGCGGCTGATGCAGCTTGTTCTCTGTGGACTGCACCTTGATTCGGTTCTTGTGTACCTTGACGACGTAATTGTCTTTGGCAAAACGTTTGATGAAAAGCTGCAGCGCTTGCGCGAAGTGTTCGCCCGTCTCCGATCAGCAGGTCTGAAACTGCGCCCAGAAAAGTGTAACTTTTTCCAACAACAGGTTACATTTCTCGGTCATGTCATCTCACCAGATGGTGTCTTACCTGATCCATCCAACATCGAGAAGGTAAGAGACTGGCCGACCCCGCGCACTGTGACAGATGTTCGTGCGTTTCTCGGTCTGAGCAGCTACTACCGCCGATTCGTGCAAAATTTTGCAAAAATCGCCCAACCCCTGAACCATCTCACTAATAAAGGTGTGCCCTTTGTTTGGTCTGATGAGTGTGAGAATGCATTCAATACATTGCGTAATATCCTCATATCACCCCCTCTCATGGCTTTCCCTACTTTCTCTCAACCTTTCACTCTTCATACTGATGCATCAAATTCTGCCGTAGGTGCTGTTCTGACACAAATCACTGATGGTAAGGAGCGAGTTATCGCCTATGCGAGCCGAGCGCTTAGCAAAGCTGAACGAAATTGGTCTACGTATGATAGAGAGCTTTGGGCCATTGTCTGGGCAGTGCGTCATTTCAGGCATTATCTTTCAGATACTCGGTTCACTATCGTCACAGATCATAAGCCTCTTGTCAGCCTCCGCAAATTACCCGTCTCCCTTGATAAGACTGGACGTCGAAGTCGCTGGGCACTTGAACTTGACCCCCTCGATTGGGTCATTGAACACCGCGATGGAGCCAAGCATGCTAATGCTGATGCCCTCTCCCGAATCCCCATTGAACCACCTAGTGAATCTGTGTGTTCTCTTCATCCGCCACCTCCTCCACATCATCCTCCACCACCTTCACCACCTCCTCCACTTCATCCGCCACCTCCTCCACCACCTCCACCTCCACTTCGTCCGCCACCACCTCCACCACCTCCTCCACTTCATCCTCCGCCACCTCCACCTCTTCCTCTTCCAGTCCCACCTCCTCCTCCTCATCCCCCAGCCCCCCCCCCCCCCTCCTCCACCACCCCAACCTCCTTTTTCACCTGTGTCTTCCTGTGATACTCATGACCCAGATTTCCGTACCCCGGAAGATAGTAATGACCTCTGTTTCTTGTTAGTTAATGAAGGTTTCAGATTACATCAAGCACAACACCAGGACCCCATCATTCGTGAAGTTCGGTCCTGGGTTAGATCTGGAAAATTTCCCCACATATCATCTATCCCTCGTTATGAGTCTGCTCTTCGCAAATTTCACTCAGAACGTGATCGCCTAGTGCTCCATGATGGCTTGCTTTGTAGATTAAGACGTGCTTCAAATGGTTCCCTCGATCGTCAGGTTGTCATACCGCACTCTCTCGTTCCTAATGTATTGGCTATTTTGCATGGTTCCCCATTTTCTGGACATTTTGGTGCTGCTAAAACTATCCAGAAAGCTGACAAGGTTTGCTATTGGCAGTCTGTGCGCCGAGACATTACCGATTTTTGTCTCCGCTGTGCTCCGTGCCAAGCACGTCGCAATCCCATTCCCGCTCTCCGTGCCCCCCTTCAACTCATTACCTCTTCTCGTCCCTTTGAACGCATTGCCGCTGACCTGACCGAATTACCCCTCACCTCACAAGGCAACCGCTATGTTCTTGTTGTAATGGACTATTTCACGAAATATGTAAATCTCTTCCCTCTGCCTACCACTGTTGCCACATGTCTTTTTGACAAGTATGTGCGTCAGCATGGTATCCCAGAATCGATCCACACAGACCAGGGACGCCAATTTGAGGCCCAGTTGGTTCAGACATTGTGTGTAGAGATGGGGATTACCAAAACAAGAACGACCCCATATCATCCCTCATCAAATGGCATGGTGGAACGCTTCAACCGCACCCTCAAACGAGAGCTTGGTAAGCGTTTAACTCAAGCTGGTTGTGAATGGGACCGGATTCTTGGCCTGGTTGAGTTGTCCTATAACACGACACCTCACTCCTCTACAGGATACACCCCATTTTTCCTTGTACACGGTCGCGAAGCCCGCCTCCCCCTCTCCCTCCTTACTGCCTCTAACCCCACCCTCCCATCCTCCTCTGCTGGTGATTATGCGGCTGATTTACTCAGTCGCCTTGATTTTGCTTTCACACAGACGGCCACCAAGGCCGATCGTGCTCATGAGACCCAAAAGTACCATTACGATCAACATACACGCTTTGTCCCATACAATGTCCATGATGTAGTTTGGATAAATGACCCTACTGTGTCACGTGATAAGCTGGCCCCACAGTGGAAAGGGCCGTATCGTGTCACTAAACGAGATAAAAAAGGTATTCAATACCATCTCATTGACCAATCCTCCCCTTCTTCACAGCCGAAAGTAATTCACTACAATCGGCTAAAGCCCTATCTCGACACTTCCCTGCCTCTGTCATCCCCGACAAGTCCACCACCTTCCCTCGATGTCCTCCCTCCACCAGTATCCCCACCATCACTCTCTACTAATATATGGCTTGTACCACCCACCTCCCCACCTGTCCCACCTGTTACGTCCCCTCCCAGTCACCCCAACGCGCCTCCCCCTCCTCCTTCACCATCCCATGATGCCCATGCACGTAATCATGATCCTCCGAACCGCACTCGAAGCGGCCGGATTGTACACCCTCCCGATTACTATGGTAAACCCATCTCCTCAGACTTCACCTCTTTTTCTCGTTAGGCCTTGGTAAACTTGACTTTCAGACAACCTTAATTAAGGATTGTTGCTATTTTGAAGTTTATCGCATCATTTGTTTTATGTTCACTTATGTTTCTGTTGTCTGACTTCTGAATGCAATGTAAGGAGGTATTGCCCCCTATAATGCCATTCCTTTGTATATATATATTTTTTTTTCATGACCGTCAGACAGTTAAAGCAGGTCATGATTTATGTTTATGGACCAGTGTAGTTCCTACCAATTAATGCCTTGACATTTGTATTTGTTTGCTATAATTTCATGTGTGATCATCTTTTATGCCAATGATATCTTGCTCATATCCCACATGAGTGTTGTGTGGTTTAAGTTTTAATAATAGCCTTCCAATTGCTTTGACTTTTCGTTGCTCTGCCTGTTTTCTGACTGCTCAGCTTTTGAATCTCCTTCATTTATTTCCTTTCACATGATGCTTCCGAGATATTTCTGCCTGTCCACAGCCTCATGTGGACCAATTACTAAACTTCCTTTTCACATTTGAAGATCTCTATATTTCACACATGTCTCTATATGACCTTGTCGCCATACCTAGATTGGCCTATTTCTAATATCTGTTTGAATGTGTATTTTTTTTTTATTATGTTACCCTAACAATATCCTGGTTTCAGGTTTTCCATTCCATAAATGCAAGATTATTATATTTTTATTCCTTTATTTCAAGTTGGCTTTATTTTTCCTGCTTATTCGAGACATGGACCTAATTATATTTATACCTAGATGTATTTATTTTATTGACCAGTTATTTGCTGAATTTGGGTGATCAATGCAATCATTTTTTCTTTGGTTATTATTCCATTTTGGTGAAATTTTTTATTCCTGTTCGTGTACCACACCCTATTACACATGGAATTAGTTGTTTTGGATTAATGTCAATATTGTAGTTTTCGTATATTGTTCAGATGAAGTTGATTTTTGTTAAGTTGTTAAAATTCACTGCGCACACATTTTTTCCTCTTAGTTTGAATCAGAATTTATGCAATTCTTTGATTTCTTTTGGTTTTACAACCTTCAGTAATGCAACACGGAAACAGGAAAATGTTTCATGATTTTTCCCATGTGCTCTTGCCTTTTAACTATGATTTCACTTGATGTTTTTGTCGTGTTGAATTATGTTGAATTTGATATTTCTATGTTCTTTTGTTTCCTTCTACCTCTTTCCACTTTCTTTCATTCCTTTAGTCATGCTGTAGTATTCTGTATATATGTTTTATCATTTTGTACACATAAGTTACATTTTGTATCCAGTCCCCTCTCTCATTTTCTCACTGGAGAATACTCTCAATTGTTTTTTAGGTCACCTGTCCCACTGTAATAAACCTCCTTGAAACGAGGACGTTTCATTTTGAAAGATGGAAGTAATGTAATATATCAAATGTAGGAGCGTCGTCGCTGCAAAACCAAGCTTCAACCACTACAGACATGAGGGAAAACTCCTTCATTGCTATTCCCAGAATTTTGTCCTACCTGACTGGTCATCACATCCTGTGGTCAGTCTACACACCCTACCTCCCTAGGAGCCTAACCTCTCCCATAAACATTTCTGGATAACTTGTCTCCCCATTGTCTACCAGTGCTAAGTTTCTCCCCCATCATCCCCATCATGTAATATGTGAGTCATTGGTGTCAGTGACCCATGGACTGACAGTGGTCACTATTAACCTACACCTTTGTTTTATTATAATCTGAATCCCTCTATTTTGAATATTTGAATATTGTAGATTAAGCCCCTCCTTCGAGTATAGATGTATTATAAAAGTGACCATGTGCTTTGGTCAAGGGTTCTCTCTTTCACCCTCTTCGGGTAAAGACACAAAGCGTTGGTCTCCCTTGCCATCCCTCTTTAGGGGCAATATATGGCCGTTTGATGGGGAGTACCTATTAATATATCATATTCCTGTAAAGCGTTATATCCTCTTGTGACTAAATAAAGAGCCTGGATTTGGATGCTTATATGAACTGGTCTCTTGGTCCTTTCTTCTGTGTGCTGTCGAGAAAACATTTAATACCAATGTAACACCACCAATACGCCATCGAAGAACAAACGCTACAAAATAAAGGTGTTACGATATCATGACCTATTTTTTTCCTTTGATCGTGTATCTAGATCATGGAAAATGACATCATTAAGTCACTAGTTAGCATCGTCGAGTTGGGGATGTTAGGGGAAATAAAGTTGCTAGTCTTATCGAATGTGTGAATATAGAGTTAATTTAAGGATAGGGTCCAGTGTACATTATTTTGACAATCACTTCATTACTTGCATTGCAAATAAAAAAAATCGAATGTTATTTACATCCTGAATAGCAAACTTGATTAAACGGTGGTTTTTCGGTTGTTTTATAAGGTCTTCTTTGCGTTGAATTGATATCACTTTTTTCTTTTTTTTTTCCAAGGGAATATCGAAACCACTTGTTCGATATCACTATAATTATATGTACAAACAATGAAGTGAAACTCTGAAATACAAAAGCTTCTGTATTTGATTTTTAGGACATTATTCAGCCTTCCTGTTCGCGTGATTTTAATGTCTTGTATCATCACGATCACTGTAAATATAAAACATGAAGTAAGGCCATCTACACTGAAAATGAGTTGGCAGTTTTGGCTTTGATTATAACTGATAACGAATGGGTAATAGTCACGCAGGTCGAAGTTCAGTTTTTACTCTTCCCCACGTGAGCATGTCCCTTTCGTAGTTTTGCTTCAAAAGCAGCCATAGTTAATTTTGCTTGGTCCGTTTTGAAACCTCAAACAAGAAGTTGTGGATTTAGTTTCCACTAACGAGGCTAGCAAACTGCTCGTTGTGCTATGCGTTCGTGCGCATTGTGTTTAGGGTATTAATGGGTTGGATGCTTGTGTTTTGTATACCAATGTGAGTCAAGATGATTTTTCGATGAGAGTGCGGGTTGACAAGGATTCCCTCTTAATGTTTGTGAGCGATCCCGCTATTGCCATTCAACGACTCTTTTCCCCCTTCGGGAAACTTGAGTTTTATTCTAGCTGCTAAGATGGCACTGGTGTCGTCCATCCGTATATTCAACTTCGCCATCTTTCTTTTCGCACTAGGGAGAAGCAATCTTGTGCACCAGCAGCATGTACCGACAGGTGATTATTGTAATTCTATGTTGTGAATTTCTGGAATTTTAATTTTTGACACACCTGTGAAGATGCCTTTTTTTTTCAATTCTATTAAAGAATCTAGTACACGTGATACAGGACAAACAGCGTCTCTTTTCTGATCTTCCTCACGCTCAAATCAAACGTCATTACTGTGCATTTACTTATATATTCCATTGAACTTTCTTAATTTTTCTGGAACAAAAATCGGACATATTCGCTTTGCAGTGCCCTGTCTCCTTTGCCATGTTTGCAAGCGAAATGTGCAGCTGTACAATGTAAATGTATTTCGTTTAATTGACTATAACTGCGACTAGGCGTAAGCAGAAGATGTTTCCTTGTTTATTGAACCATGGACCTACTGCAAATGGAGATACATCGCTTGTTAACTAATCATGCACCCATTGCTGAAGAAAAAGTGTCAAAAACATTTGAAACATGCTTTTCTGCCTTAATCTCTTCATCACTGTCCAGCCTGGATAAAAACAAGACGGATCTTGGAAAAATCTAAAAACCACATGCGCAAAAGATAATGACTGTTTTAAATCAAGACAAATGGATGTGCAGTTGTAGTATACATTGGGAAGTCATCGCTCATGAAACTTCATTATGCAAATATTTCACGAGAGAAAGTAAATATTTTGGCAAGTTAATTGTGATTAGTAATCTATTTCCCCCATTTTTCGCAAATTGTTTCAGAGTAAACATGAATACAAACGGTTGGCACCATCGTATACCTTCAAACAACGTTAGATGCGTGTCCACAAGTGTCCACTTTTTAAATAGTAACAATCAATTTTGTGACACAAAATTTGTCACATTTTCAGGTTCGCAGGTTCGCAGTTGAGTCTGAAAAGTCACCTAAGCCAAATAGACTGAAAGAGAGGAACGGTTCTTGGCAATTACGATGTTTGACTACTGAATTGTCATTGTCAAAACATTGAATTCATTCCGATACGATGCACGTGGCGGCTGTGACGATGTATCAAAGAGAGACCTTTGGTCTTAGTCCATGATTGTAGTGGATAGTAGGCACATGATATTACACTTACACATGAAATTGTCATACCATTTCGCTATCCCCGTCTCTTTATATTTATCTTATCTTTATCTTTATCTTTACCTTTATCTTTATCTTTATATATATCTTTATCTTTATCTTTATATTCCTCACGTCCATTCTTTTCTCACTCCTCCCCTCGATCTCTCGATTTGTAATCATCCTTTTTCCCTAGCTCCCACTCGTAGTGTCTCTGGCTGCCATTCTTTTCTTGATTTTCCTGTATTCATTCTTTTACGTCACTTCTCCAGCGGGTTCTAGTTTTTGTTTGATATGGCTTTAGTAAGTAAAATATATTTTATATCTACCTAATCCAGATCCTGTCTTCTTGTTACACGGTACAAGTGAAAATATATCGTACTCCGACATGAGTGAAGATTCGAAGGCCTCAAGGCAAACCGTGTGGATCATTGAAACGCATCCTCTCTCCAGGATCCGTGTTTCCTTTCTCGTATTTAACCTTAGTCTTCATTACGAGCGCCTCGAAGTGGGCGACGGGCCCGAACCCACGGATCCAGAGACTGACTTTGCAGATAACGAAACGTTCACAACATTGGCGACATTTAGCGGAGTTGAGACACCTTGGTCCGTACTCTCGATAGGAAGTATGGCATGGATACGGTTTTCGTTGACTGGTATATCTCACATAAGGCGCGATACAGAGTTTACTTTGGAGATTTCGTCTGTGAATGGATGAAGTGATAATCTATCCCATGGTATGAAGATTTAATTACAACTTTGAGCACGCAAGTTGCAACCCGTCCGTCCCTGATTCTATTGTTCGCAGGACCAAATGTAGCTAAAATTCTTTCACAGTTTTATTTTGAAGAGACATGAGAAAAATAAGGCAGAAATTGTTTTTAGTGATCTTTTTTCCATGCAATATACTCATTTCCAGATTAAAATTTAAAGTATGATTAACAAGAAATTAACCATTTTTCAAAATGACAACATATTTAAGTCATACGTTACACACGTAATCCCGTTGCAGCCAAGACTTAGAGGGATTGTATAGTATTTGTGAAGATGAGAATTGGGCTTTTGTGAGATACTAAGAAACCACTTATGAAACAGTGCAGAGCATACCATTTCAAGAGGAATACAAAGTTTATTAGATGAAAATCGGTTTTGGAAGCACTGAGACATTCAAAACACTGAGTCCCTCTTGCAATTACATGCTCTATCATATTTCATGAGAGGTTTCTCATTATCTCATCAAAAATATTAGAAACCTGAAGTTAGGTCTCAACCAAAACTACACGCTCCCTTTAAGAGGTAATGCATGTCACATTTGTGTTCCCCATAAGCAAAATGTTCAGACACCAAAGTATCGACCAAAGGATCGATCAAAGGATCGACTGTCAAATGCGAATCATAATGAACACAGCTGTCAAATATTGAAAAAAAATATGGACACATTCATGTGTAAATCTTGTTTCTCCTTTCAGATGCGCTCTGTGAGAACGAAACTCGTATCATCCAGTCGCCAAATTTTCCTCAAAACTACTCCAACAATTACTTCCAAACCTGGCACATCGAAGTTCCAGAAGGGAACGTCATACGGGTCTGCGTCGAAGAGTTCAATATCGAAAACGGTAAAGATCATCTCTATATCGGAGACGGAGTCGACGAGTTTTCAAACCAGCAAACAGGATGGAGAGAGTGGACAGGTCACCTGATTGGAAAAGGCATAGAGCAACTGAACTTTGTTTCTACGAATTGGTCAATCGTGGTGATATTTACGACTGATTTTAGTAAATCTAAATCTGGTTTTAATATCACTTTCACAGCAATCCGCAAACTTGGCCCACCAGGTTTGTGCAAACGTATGTATACCTATACCCTTCTCTCCTTTTTCTCTGCAAATTCGAACACGTAGTCATGTCCTTATTTCGGAGCCGACAATCGTTCGTTTTAACAGCATTGATTTAGTAATTATGTGCTAATAACTTAATTAATCAAAGGAACTATACAATGCAAATGCATGCTGACTTGTGGTGATACAAGAAACCCCAAACATCACTTACGTGGCCGAATTGATAACAGTTACAGGTTGCATAATATTTCTTAGATTTTTCTTCAAATTACTTGGATACGTCTAAAGAAAAAAAAATCTTCCTTTAATAGCAAGATTTTGTCAATAGCCTCATTATGTTAATCACTGTTAAAGTAGGACTACTAATATGATCTTTTCATGAACTTAGCAACAGCTGCATGTAATACTAATAGATTAAAAACAACAATTCACAATAATTACAAAGACGTATGCGAGGTAAACTTTGCCAAGAAGGTGATTTCCAATGTCTTTTGTTCATCACGTTTGTTGACATGTTTGCACTTAACTAATGATAGACAGGGGATTTTGTCGACAGAATCTTTGCTTAGAAGGTGTTCGTTTGTTTGTTATTTTGTGGGCAGATCCAAGTAATCTGAAGAACGTAGTTGAAATCATGAAATATGTGGCAGGAAATATTTTTGCCAAATAAGTAATGATTAGGGTATAATGAATCAGTCCAGATCAAGATGCATTTCCATTGCAAAGTCCCTGTAACCTATTGAGTGAGAGCGGATTTAGTCAAACCCCGTCACTGTGGTAAACTCGCTAAAAGACACTCTTCCCTTCTCGGCGATTTGGATTTTCTACACGTGGAATTGTCACACAAATGACTTTAATACCCTGACTTTTCATGATGGATTTAACTTCCTGTATCTTTGAGGAACTTTACAGGGGCATTCCAGACGATTTTCATAATTTAACATCATGTAGTACATAAATCGACAGTTCCATGTGTAGATTTCTGGAATTTATTTTGGTCCTTGAGCAGAGAAACAATACTTTGAAAAACCTTAAACAAATTACACTGAACAATGATGATGACATAGGGGACGCACATATTTCAGAAATGTAGCCGGGTAATTCCATTGACAATACCGCTTGCTTGCAAGCTCACCTGGGTATGATCTATGAATATCTTCTCTTTTTTTTTTTGTTCTAATTCCTTGAGCCCCAACTCATGCATTCTTATGGTGAGGCTGCCATGTCATAATCTTTGTTCATTACAATTTGTTATAAATTTTGACAACATTCTTATTCCTCATCCCAATCACTATAAATTCTGAAACTGTGTACTCACTATAACTAATTTATAGCTGTTTAAATGTAAAAACCTGAAAATCATGCCGAGGTCTCCTTTAATATGGGTTACAATGTCAGAGATGTGTATTCAGTAGAAATGTAAAAGGATATCTTTTTCAATCGAAATGTGAGACACTCGGGTATAACTGTAACGAAATTGAAAGTGCTATCATTGCAATCACCGCCACTGTAACTGCATCAACTGCCTTTTCTCTACTTCTTCTTTTTCTCCTTATTATTCCTATTTTCCTGGGTTTTTTTAAGTTTCTATGATTGCTAGTATGATGTCGACTGTCACTGACTGACAGTGGACATTCAAATCATCATCTGATCATTATTTCATCATTTCTTTATCACTAATATGCGAATTTCTACGAATTGATTCATGATAAGATAGACACCTATTGCGGATATGCCTATAAAGTGAGTAACAACCTATATCACTTCCGCATGAGAGAAGAACAAGAGAGAGAGAGAGAGAGAGAGAGAGAGAGAACGAGGGAAAGGAGAGCCAGAATGGTTTCAAAGTTTTGCATAATATTATATAGTTCACATTCATAGCAAAATAATAGGTCCATAGGTCTACATAAGGGGCGTCAATTAAATAATTGAATTCATTGTCATATAACACAAGTACAAAACTTTGCACAGCCAGATATTAAACTAGTATGTGCATGCGTGCTGTGTTTGTTCGCGAAACAAAGAATATCTCAGCAAAAGAAAACTGCTTGGAATTTGATGTTTGTAAAGATTTGTAAATATCTGTATCTCATGCATACGATAATGAAACAAAGAGGAAGAAGAGTTCTATATCTAAAAATAACCCACGTTTCCCTTATTGCTGACGGCACTGCAAACAAAGAATGCAATTTATTTATTTGAAGACATCCCTTCCCGCCAAATATCTGTACGATTTCATTCAATGGATTTCTTGATTCATCACCCAAAGTTTACGAATGCATCTCTGTCATAATGTAAGGATAGGAGGAAGAAGTACTCATGAAAAAGTTTATGCATAGTCAAGTGGTAAATTCACATCTTCGATGCGATTATTATGTTACAGACGTGTAACGAATACAGTTCCTCTAATCGCTATCATAGTATTAAGTACCAAAGCGTATCGAAATTTTGATATAAACATTTTTTTTTTTTCGGCTACAGAGTCAACTCCAGGTCCTTCGGAGGGTACTGGGCAAATGATTACAGAGCCAGAACTTTTGAAGAGTACAGCTGATACGATTTCGACAGGTATTTTACCCCGTTGGTGATATAGTTGCATGCAGAGGGAAAATGTTCTCTCAAAATTTTGTCCAAATACTCAACAAACAGACAAACGCTTGCAAAACATCTCTGTAGCAATGGTGAATGTAATGACAATATTCATATGGTCATGATAAGAATTGCATTTTTATCGTTGTTATTGTCATCCTTTATTAGCAAATTTGTCTCTTTGAATAGATCTCTTCTACCATGTTGTGTAGTCTCAGATACGCATACAAAGCAACATGTGCAATAACGCTTTTAAGATGCGCTTAAAGGTCCTGTTTACCGTTGGGAGCAGTGATTTGAAAATTTTTCAAGATATCACATTTGATGCAAAAGTAGTGTAGGCCTGTCGTATCACAAAAATCCTACCATAAGAAATTTTCGAAATAAGGCCTTAAAATAAGGAGATATCAGTATTTTTCTCAATAAACCATAACTGTAGACAGTTTAGTCTGGAAACATTTTTTATTATTACTATTGTTCACATATTGTGTTTTAACGATACTTAACATTGATTATACGAATTCATATTTTTACAGTGCATGGCTGTTTCTATCCCTAACTCACATTTTAGAACTATTTTAACGCATTAATGCTGTTTTTTTTTTTGCTTCATATGCAAATGGTAAATTACGCCTTTAATATTCCCCTTCATAATGGCGTCATATCAGAGGAACGAAAAACAAAATGTGTGTAAGCCGTTCATACGTTGCTTTACATCTGTGATAAACTCAACCTAAAAAAAAAGTAACAAAGAAACCCTCTGCCTGTGGATACTTAAAACAACTTGTGTGTGAATTACCGTTTATTTGAAAATCGAAACAGAAATCTCACTTGTGACCATTTTCCACCGCAAAGAGCGTGCTAACCAAACCGTGAAAGTTCTACTTAACCGTTCAAACTGAGATTGATCACAATATCACGAGAAGATTGTTGTGTAGATGATGATGAAATAGCAAGATCCCATCTCGCATAACGAGTCTTATCCTAACGAAACTCAATATCATCTTTTCTTTGAAAATTAACCTATAATAGAATTAATCCATAATTAACAATGAATTTTGTGGTGTATCTTATTCTGTCCTAAGGTGATGTCGGCTTTAGTCGAGGCCAATATTTCATCATTTTTGCTGTTGTGATCATACTACTCGTTACTGCGTTGGGCATAGTTTTACATCGTTGGTATCGACTGAGGCAGTGAGTACATCCTTCATCTATTCTTCTTTCTTTTTTTTTAACAAATGAAAAATTCAGAGATATTGACATTCAAAATCACATTAAATGACTGGCATTTATGCATACATTTAAATATTTATGGTTAACGATATACATGAATGAAGTTGTTCAAAAAGAAAACCCCTAAAAAGTTATCAAATTATAGTAAGTATAAGTCCTTTAAAGGTATCTTACATGCAGTATTAAAGGGGAAGGCTAGTAACTGATCAGTGGGAATCAGTGGAAATGCTGGGAGATGACTGTTCTAATCCTTATGGGATTCATTCAAGAGTTCATTGTATATCTATTGTTGTGTGAAAATGATTTGCTTCAGAATGGTCTCATATTCAAGTAATGTGCAGTTTAATGCTTCCAGGTTAGCGTCCCTGGTCAGTGACGGAGCATTAATCTGCACATTACTTGAATATGAGACTGTTCTGAAGCAAATCATTTTCACACAACAATAGATATACAATGAACTCTTGAATGAATCCCATAAGGATTGGAACAATCACCTCCCAGCATTTCCACTGATTCCCACTGATCAGTTACTAGCCTTCCCCTTTAATTCGCACATTTATCAACATTCAGAAATACTATCTAAAGTGTTTCTTATCTATTTGGGCGAAATGCGCTTGGCAAGCAAATTAACATCCGTGTATTGGACTGTCCTATTCTTTGCTCACTTCATAATGGTCGTTTTGTCTTTATACCAATAATGCCACTTACATAGCTAATCAAAGTTATACCCAGTGCGGTTGGATTTGACGAGAATGGGTGTGTTGCTCCGGATGCACGGTTGAACTCAAACTGGAAACCAACTCCCTTACGAAACTAATGTTCATTATGTTGATAAAGATATCATCAAAATGTCAAGTTATGAATGTCATTATCTCATAACTAGTGGTATGACACGCATTTTATTTTTCTTTGGCAAATCTGGATTGGAATTGAATTGAAGTATTTAAAACCATATCTCGAAGATGTTTTAAAGAATGCAGGAGATATAATTGGACTTTTAGCAATGGTCAGACAAAATTAACATATCTTTAATCACACCATTCCCGCAAACTACAATTCATTAGGCAATCGTACTAAATTTTGGAAAGGGTGTCATATAGAAAGTGAAAATCACAATGTTGGCTCTCATAATAATGTTATCTTAAAAAAAAAAAAAAAAGAAAGAGAAAATGATATACATCTTCTCGCAGTCTTAGTTACCAGGCCAGACCGGATTTTTGAGAGGGGGGGGGGGGGTCAAAATTTAAAATAGTGGACCTTTCTAAAAAAAAAAAAAAAAAAAAAAAAAAAAAAAAAAAAAATGTGTATATATATATATATATATGTATAATATATATATATATATAATAATAATAATAATAATAATAATAATATATATATATATATATATATATAATAAAAATATATATATATATATATATATATATATATATAAACCACTCTCTGATAATCTCATTACTAGAGGCATAACGACCTCGGACGGGTATACGTAAATATTGAATGTGTGTGTGTGTGTGTGTGTTTTTTATTTTTATGGTTTGGTTTTATAAATGTATCGGCCTTGGAAAAAAACAATCTTTGATATATAAAATGGAATTTCAGCATTGTTCTTCTTTTATTTCTGTTACTGAAGATGTCAAACACTCTTTTTTTCAGGTCGATAACTTCCGGCTAATGAATATGAGGAAATGCACATAACTTTAGTTGAGTTCATGGTCGTTCATGTTTTCATAGGGGTGCAAGAACTTGCTTTGGGGAATACATAAGCGAAAGGAGGGTGTCAAAGGGGCTTCCCTATCATCCCTCGAGGAATCGGGCTTGTGCATTTTCAGAATTGAAATTCAAAGATCTAGTGCGCACTTTTGGTGGATTGTTAGGGAAACTTTCAATTAAAAAATAAGACAATATGTTGATTGTATATTTTCATTGCAAGAAACAGCTCCCATAAACAACATTCTGTAATTTTGAAGTGATTTTTCTCATTCATATTGTCCAACTTTATTAAAAATGGAATATGCAAGTGCAGCGACTGGGAGCGGGGAGGGTGTGGGAGATTTGTTTTGTTTTGTTGTTTTGTTTTGTTTTGTTTTGTTTTTTTACATGAAATCCCCGCTGCAGGGGGAAACAGGCCCATCGCGTTTGCAATGTTGGGAAATGATATTGGTTAGATGGAATAAAGATGATACCGATGTTAAAGTCATTTACAGGATTTGTTACAGGTTTCATCTCTTCGGGTTAGTTTCTAGTTTTCTAGTGGTCACATCGAGTAGATGATAGTTGTGCACAGGTGGCATGGTATAGTTGAACCTATTTGCCTGTAAATGCATTCAGCCAATTTTTCTGTCTGTCCTGCAGTGCAATCAGATGATGTGTTAGTACGTATCTATAGGAAGTCATCTTTCAGCGGTCAAGATGTTCAGTTTATTGTTTTCTCTTGACAGGAGATATTTGGCCCTGGGTAACATCTGGCAGATCAGCATTTCACGGCATCCCATGGAAAATCTGGACGGATTCACGAGTATCAATGTAAACCATGGCGACTACGATGACCTCGAGAACGACAATAAATACAGTAATGAGCTCGATCACGTTTACAATAGCATCGATGAAGTGAAGCTTCAGGCTTTGGAAACAAGTGGAAACTCTGGTCGTCATGGCAACCGCGTTGAAGGAGTAGAAGATACAGTGATCTTTGACGCAGACTCCGGCGTGGCTAGAGATCACAGATGCAGAACCGAGGGGGAAAGCAGTACGAGGACTGACGGAGCTGCAGACGACATGGGGGACTTCCCGCGGAATGGTGGTGATGATGATGATGATGATGACGACATATTAACGACAGACATGGTTGTAAACATCTTGTACGTTCCGTCGGCACTCGGAGACGTCACTACTGGCAATAGAGACAAATCACAGCCATCTTGAGCGTTTTCTTCGGTTTTGGTTTCCGCTTCGGCCATCAAAATTCGGAAAATTGAACACCTTGTGTCAAATTTCATCTCCCGTTCTGGATGATGAGTGAAAGATGTCCTTGATTACGATGTTGATTATTTTCTAATCGGACTTGGTCAGCAACTTCCAAAATTTTTGTTGAATCTGGCACCTCTTATGGTTGTGTGTGTATGTGTGTGTTTGTGTGTCTGTGTGTTTTTTTAATTAAAAAAAAAATGCCTTTCAGATTTCACATGGACCAAGCAGAAGAATAGTTGTTACAGTCGTATAAGCAAGGTTTCTATGTTGTTATATCCCTGATTGATATTTACCGCTCGTAAATGGTTTGTTTAGTTCGTTGCTTAAATACCATCGTTTTTAGCACGTTATTATAAAACTTCATGAACCATAAAACCCCTACGCTATGTAGTCGGGTGAATTACAGAAGAGTAGAAAGAGAGACACTACGAGAAATCGTTGATAAGTATCTGTGTCTGTTTGTTTGACGAAGATATGAACATGTGACGAGACCAGAGTGATGCGTTGCCCTCTTCAAATCCACTTGTCATTCCTTTACTTATAAGCCTAAAGAGTTGTTTTGCTTTGTTAAAGGAAAATTCTGAATTAAAATTTAACTCGATTCCCAACGAGACAAAATGATTTAAAAGCACAGCAGTGAAATATTTTTATAAGAAATGAGGAAGTCATGAAATATTAAAGACTAGCTAATTTTGGCAAAACATTTTTATAAGCAATTCATATAAATATAAAAATGAGTGAGGTGATTATATCACGACCTATCTTTTTATCGTGTATATAGATCATGTACAATGACATCATTGGGTCATTAGTTAGCATGTTCACATTGACAAGTAATACTGCTTTGTGAAAGATTGACGTCATAAATCAATTTCTAATCGTTCTTCTTTCGATGTTCCCTTTTGTGCATGTACATAAAAAAAAATGCACTCTGTCTTTTCAGACAACCATGACAACCTTAAATGCTCCGAAACTGTCCTTTAAGAGATATTTTGACAGACCCTCTACTGTAAGTGGCAACTGGGATGACAGGAATCACTTTCGTACACTCGTTCTCACACTCGTTCACTCGTATAATGCCCGATATACGTTATCTTATTTGTGTTTTCTTTTGTTGCGTGTTGTTGGTTTTTACAAACAAGGAAGTTATCCAACACAAAAATAAAACAGCTATAGCTCGAGTACTGATAAATTGGCAGGGTTGTGCCTGTGCTTGTAGCCTGCCGCATGATATTGTTTAGAGAGGCAGAATTATTCACGTACATTATATCCGTGCACTGCTCCAACAAGGAAGTTATTCTCCTTTAAAAAAAAATAAAATAAAAAAAAATAAAAAAAATCTGCCTCAAGCAATGTCAAGTGGCCACTGAACAACGCTGTGTCAACAACCTTTTACATTACATTGTCGAGAATGGTAAAAGTATTCAAATACATCATAATAGCCCGAGGGCGAAAAGAAAAATCAGACATTTGCGATGAGGCTGCTTAAAACATTTGATGTGCTTTCGCTCCATTACGACACAGCTCTGATCTGGTGCACACACAGCTTCAAATGCAGAGTACTTTAATCTTATTTTCGTATAGCAGCTCATGTTTGTGATATGCAGGAAAAATCATGCGGATATGCACAAACATTTTATTATACATTGGAAAAGAATATTTAAATGTATACATTGTACATGTATAGCTCATCCGATTAAGATTTATGAAAGGTACGCATAAAAGGGAATGCCATTTTGATTGGGGGCGGTGTGGCATAGTGGATAAGACTCCCGACTCCCGATCGGAGGACTCGAGATCGAATCCCGCCCAGTGCTTACGTCCTTGGACAAGATGTTTTACCCACCACGTCCCTCTCGACCCAGGTGTATAAATGGGTACCTGACAACGCTAGGGTAATAATAATGGCAGGGCCCTCTGGTAGAGCAGTGGCAACACTGAAGAAGCCACCCTGGGTAAATAAGACCTTATTATTATTCTGACTAAACCGTAAAATCGCTGTCGCTGTTTTTGATAAACTTCGACCCGCTGAATAAATATATGCGACATTTCGTCTTCCTATTGCCCTGACTCAACTCTCCAGCTATGCATTCTACCACGAACAAGCAGCCCTATTAAAAGTTAACATGAAAAGAAAGAGTAACATTTCATAAGCATTACAGTGAAAAAAAAATATTTATGAAGTTATGAATTTGGCTAATTTTGGTAGAACAATATTCTCGAACAGTTGATATGAATATACATTTGAGATAGCTGATGTTATCAACTCACAATTTTCAATTGATTGTGCACCAGAGAAAAATGACGAAAATCCAACTTTTGGTTGGGAAAAAAAAGATATCATTCCTGACTGAATAACTTCAAAATAATGATCAGTCACATATATCAGAATTTTAGACTTGGGCATAAATGCATTTGATCAAGAACTGGAAATGTCAAGATTTTGTGTACAAACTATCTGGCAAGTTGTGAGGAGAGGACATCATCAACTCACTCATTTGAATATTGATATTGACTGTTCGAGCAGTGCTTTTTTTTTTAATAAGCAAAATTTAAAAATTGTATGACTCTCTTAATTCTTGGTCAAATTTGATCAAATTTTCACTGTTGTGTTTAAAAGATTTTACTCTTTCTTAATAGACTAACTTTTATAACAGGACCGGAGCACATTACACGTGCTACGATAAACTCGGCAGTATGGGCAAAACATCGGCTGGTATGACACATTCTGTAATGGGTCATTTACTAAACAAACTATGATGATGACAGTGATAGAGCCAAAGACTCTCTTTATTTCCATATCACTCAATTGTAAGGACACAAATGGATCGAGACGCATTGTATTGAAACTAGTGCCAGTATAGCTTTACAACTCTATATATGTTGTTCTTGTATTTTATAGCATATCCGTTGTAATACAATAATCTGTATGTTATATCTATCCTGTATTCGAAGAAAAAAAAATGATTCTTAAATTTGGCTCCACAGTTTGGACAACATGATTTGTGGTTCTGTGTGCGAATCACTTTACAAAGTTTATTGCTTTGTTTCTCCACACGGTGGCAATTACGTGAGTGAATAAATGAAGTAGTGGTGCCATCAGCTCATTTCAAATGTCCCCATTTTTTTTTTCTGTGCAGAGAATTATTAAAGAAGTCATGTTTTAGTCAGAAATTAAGTATCTTCAAGCATTCTCTTCCAAACGACACCATTAAAGGACAAATTGAACCTAACATACATGTGGATCGAGAGAATACAGCAATTTTACTAGAACACATTCGTGAAAGTTTGAGGAAAATCAGACAATCCTTTCAAAAGTTATGAATTTTGGGAATTTCAGTGCCGCCATCGCTGGATGAGAAGACAAAGTACTGCAGCTTGTGATATCACATGCGTAAAACAGTATAAAGAAAATATAAAGAAAATTCAACACATTTTAACCTTCTCGCATAATAATAAAAGTATAGTTGACTTGCTCTTCCAGAAGGCAGGGAGAATTATATTACCCATAACATATATGTCAGTAACAAGTCGAGGAATGTGCCCTTTAAAAAAAATTAAACTTGTGGGATTCCATTTTTTTTTTCCTTAAATCGTTCTACGCATCTGACATTATAAACTGTTGTATTCTCATTAAGCAGTGACTGCGCAGAAACAGCAGTTGATTTATTACCCAGCAAACACATAACTTTTTCAGAACGTTTCTTAAACGTTTTTTGTTTTTGTTTTTTGAGGTTCCCGTACGTTTTCGTATAAATTGGATATTTTTAAAACGTACATACAACGTCAAGGTTGGGACTTAGCAATTACCGCAAAACGTCAATAGAAGTTACAAAACGTTTTTATTATGTCTGCTACGTCTTCTTCCTTTATCAACGTCCATCATGAATATTCATACCAATTTATTAAAAAAAAGAATATTCAAATAAGAAAATATAAGATTTGAAAACTAGTGGAAATAGATAAAAGACATTGAACTCTAAAGATTTATGCTAGGTTCAAACTTTCTGTGTTAAAAATAAACTTACCTACGTTATTGTTCAGTTATTCATGATTTCAAATGTGACCGTGCACCACAAAACGAACAAAAAGTCCCACCCCTTGATTTTAAGTGAGGACTCAAAAAAGGTGAAACAGGTCAACCAAGTCAATATCAAGTTTTCATATTTACTGAATAAGCTACCCTTCTTCTACATTATTCTTTTAAGTATGGGATCATAAAATGAATGGAAAAGTGCATTTTCATTAGTTTTTCTACAACCTTTCTTTTGTAAAGTAGTGAGATCAGGACTATGTCTTTAGAGGCCCCTTTTCATTTCTTGATAGTCCTTTGCAACCTCTTGACTTTCAAGACTTTCTTGACTTTTGAAGGGATAATGCTACTGCTCTGAAAGTTGGCATTAATCATGGACAGAATGAGTTAATAAAGCATGTTTGATTTCAACTTAATCTGATAATCCCTTCATTGTTGTTGCCCCAGTGGTTTACGTCCTGTTTTTGTCCCATTCATCGCCCAGCTAGCCGGGTTTGGTAAAGATTAAGTGCTTGAATAGACAGATAGACCCTGTACTTCAGAGCCTCTTTTCTCGCTTCGACCTTTTCCAGAGTGTGTGCTTTCTTTCCAATATTTAGGTTAGGAGAGTCCCGTTCAATGGAGCCATACATCATTGTAAAGCTTAGTGTCTGCTCTTTCAGAATCTAATAACTAAAAATCCATGTCTGGCGACTTTTTGTTGGTTTTGTGATGCGGGGTCACAATTAATTGTGTTATGAAGAGGTAGATAAGCCTAAGTTAAGGTGTGTGTGATCTAATTTTAGTAACTATGTCTTCATGCATCTCAACAGTTTGCGGGTATATAAAAGAATGTGATACAGATTAGGATGTAGTATAGGTATAGGTGCGGTAGGACATTAGGAACAGGTTAGGAAAGGATTATATAGGATTAGGATACATTATTTCCAGATTGTGTCAGTATAATCTCATAATTATGCATATCTTTTTAATACCCAATAAAAAATAAACATTAGACGTTCTTAAAAGGTTTTCTGGACGTTCTAGACGGTTTTCAAATGTTTTCTGGACGTCCGCAGAACGTCCACAGAATATTTTGAATATTCATAAAAGGTTTTACTGACGTCTATAACGTCCAAAAGGTTTTTTTGCAGGTCCTTAAAAATTCCGAAAGGCTTTTTTTATTGGTTTTTTTTAACGTTTAAAAAACGTTTTTATAATGTCCATATGAAACGTTTTAAATATGTCGAAAACCTTCCCCAAAAAGACGTTCTGAAAACGTTTTGACAAAACGTCCAAATAACGAACTTGGAACATTTCAAGAACTTTCAGAAAACGTCCAAATGTTCGCTCGGTAGGTAGATACATACTTTACATTCAAAGCTACAATATCATTATCACGAAGTAAAATAATTACGTCATCACAGAGTCATTATAATAGTCGGAACAAAGATTTGAAAAATTGCAAAATATTGAATTCATCATTTAAATAGCACAAAAATTATAGTTGTTTTCTTTTCTTCTTTCTATTTAATGTCGCGTGACAATTCTTTTGCTATGATCATTCTCTCCTTGGTCGCATTCGTATATAACAGATGTCCTATTCTTTAAAAAAAAAATAAATGATAAAAGAAATCTTTGGCGGCATTGTTTTGGAAGCAACTTTTCATTTGTCTGTTCCAGTAATGTTTTGATCAACAATAAGTTTGTGAATAGTCCAAAAATCTGAGGTTAGGAATAAAGTAGCCTATTAACTTTTCACAACCTATATTGTGTTGCTTTGTATTGGATATTGGACACCATTTGCTCGGTATTTTATGCCGTAATATATCTCTCAGATGTTGAAGGAGAGAGGTTTGGAGGTTTGGACATAGCTGCAAATGTGGAGAGCATTCATACTAATATCTCTGCCTTGTAAAAACACGGGAAACATTGAACACATCTGTCTGTTTGATACTACTGTACAGCACATCATATCAATTTGCAATTTTGCAATTTGCACTTGGGTGCTGTGTTATGATCTTAGAAACTCGTCTGGAGATTACTAGAAGTAAAACGTGAGTCTAACACATAGAGAAAAGAATTATACCGAATTCCTCTGGAGGGGCTGTTTTTGTTCATTTTTTTATTCATCGAAAGTAAGTCATTTAAAGCGAACAAAAATAATGCAGTATACAATTATTGTCTGATGAAAACACGCAAATCCTCCGTTTATCATGACATGGTGTTTTTTATACTCATCAATGAAAAGCAGTGTTAATTTGCTATTCTGTCTCATATTTCTTTTTTTTTACGTTTAAGAGACAGAGAGATCATCAAGTTGTTTGAGAGACATAGAGATCGTCAAGTTGTTTGTGCTTTTGTGCTTACTTTGGAAACACATGTTACAAAAGTTATGACTAAGGTTTGAGGTCGCACTTTGATACGTTTGCTCTTCCAAAGATTCGTTACTATACGAATGTCCGTTATTCCCTGGATTCATTATTCCAAAGGTTTGTTATTCCGAAAATGAAAAATAAAAGTTCGTAATTAATTCAGGAGGTTCCTCATTAAAAATATTCTTATTCCGAAAGTTTATTAATCCGAAAATTCAATATCAAGGTTCACTATTCTTAAGGTCAGTTATTCTAAAAGTAGAATGGGCCTGATATTCGTTTTAATAGTTGAAAACGATATCATGAGGTTTCTTAATCTAGAGGATTTTGTTGTTAATTTGTTTCTCTACATTTGGAATATGAACCTTATTTCATGTTCCAAGTAACACACAAACCTTCCGATTAACCCTCGGAGATTCCTATCATTTACCGAATAAAACAGCTTCATGATTATACGAACCTTAATCAATTTTCGGATTGACAAACCGTATGAATAACCAGCCTCCGAAATTAAGTGCTACAAAATGTTCGTTATAACATATTGTATATTTCCGATATCAAAGTCACAATCATCCATCTAAGTTATATAGACTTTTTGTGTTTTGTTATGACGAAACTTCGGAGTAACAAACCTTATATCATTTCTGAC
This sequence comes from Diadema setosum, assembly GCA_033980235.1. Lineage (NCBI taxonomy): Eukaryota > Metazoa > Echinodermata > Echinoidea > Diadematoida > Diadematidae > Diadema > Diadema setosum. The sequence goes on from CM067080.1 coordinate 7,139,291, forward strand.
TAATATAATTTAAAAAAAATCCTTGGTAACAGTGTGTATCACAAGGAGCAAGCGCAGAGGGATTTTTTTTTTCTCATGCACACTAAAACGTGAAGCGTTTGCCCTCCGCAGCTAATCTTTGTATTTCGATAACGGAGCACATTTCTTTTGTTTTTCTTTGTCAATTTTCTGTCATATTCAGCTTTGACCGTGTTTGTTAAAGCAAATTTTGCATTGTAGACATAAGATAAGAAATTTAGGACCTGAATCTTTACTTCGTGATTACGAAATGTTGATAAATATATATTCGCTCTCAAGGACATGCACTACATATTGCGATTACATGGGAGCGTTAAATTTTTGAAATCAGTCAACTCTCGATGCGATTTATTCCATTTTTTTTTTTCGTACAGACTTGGGCTAATAACCGATCTTCAGTTAAGACATCTAGAGCTATGATAAAGCATGTTGTCAAACATCATCCAATTCATTTGGTTAGTGGTAATGAAAGCAATGTGTGTAGAAATAGTTTTTGTTTATTTCTCAATTTTCAGAGGTTACCAATGGCTTGATTACAACTGACAAGACGTGGCATTTCATTGGATTCTTTTAACTTCACGTGAAAATTTATAAATGGTAGTCGTTATAATTATAGATTTCACTGATTTGCTTGATGCAACATACTAGCGACAAGGTGTAATGTTTCATCAGATGGACTGAGGTTACACGTACGTTTCTACGTTCATCTACGAGAGATGGAAAAAAGTGGAGGGGGGGGGGTTATTCCTCAGCATGAAAAGAGAAATAAGCTTTTCTGATTGATAATTGGTAATAATTCAAGATTTTGCAGAGGAGTTTGTTCTCGACATGAAATCGCTGTTTGTTGTGAATAGAATGCGTTTCCAACTCCATAGAACTGCATTGTTCGATATCTTATTCGTTCCGAACGTCCGTGAGCTATATGCGAACCTCCGTGATGAAAACTATGTTATGTTCGTTGGGATATATAGAGACTGCTTAGATCAGATACATCTTAAAAAAGCATCTTATTATTTGGGAGTAAGAATTAAAGTATGAGAGAGTGAAATAAGAAGTGGAAATATTGTGTTAAATAATGTGTAAAATGCACGTAAATTGGAGAAAGTGTTTAGCGACAGAGTAATATTTCAACAGAAATAACGAATTTTGTTAAATCATCAGTTGTCTACCATTACGTACAGGTTAAGAGTACAAGTTTAGTATTCTGCCAACATATACACACATCCCTTAAGATATTACGTTACGATTCTAAACTGAATCAGATCGTTGCATGCTATGTTAAATGGTATTCAAATGTATGTGCAGTATTATTCCTCACGGACGTTCGCTGCTCTGGACATGGTAAACTTCCGCGGTAAATAAAAACATGTTCCTCTGGGAAGATCCTGGTATAATTGGGTTCATATTCAAGCTTGAATTATACTCTTTCAGGTAAGATAAATGATTTTGAGTAATTCCACCTTTTTAAATTTGGTGTTGTTTTGGCTTAATTGTACATCGTTCAAAATTCTGACCTCGAGGGATCGAGCTTGCGCATTTTCAGAATTGAAATTTAAAGATCTAGTGCACACTTTAGGTGGAATGTTAGGGAAATTTTCAATCAAAAAGTAAGACGATAGGTTGATTGAATATTTTCATTGCAAGAAACAGCTCCCACAAACAACATTCTGTAATTTTGAAGTGATTTTTCTCAATCATATTTTCCAACTTTATTGAAAATGTAATATGCAAGTGCAGTGACTGGGAGCGGGGAGGATGTGGGAGATTTTTTTTTTTTTTTTTTTAAAGATGAAGTCCCTGCTGCAGGGGAAAACAGGCCAAAGAACACTCCTTGAAAATCCTCAACATGGCATCTTTGACTCCGTCGCGTTTGCAATGTTGGGAAATGATTGATTGATTGATTGATTGATTACTTTATTTTCTACTCTGAAAATTCTTTATACATTGGATATCGCAACAAAATAGACATTTAATACATCACAGATACACCACAGACATATCACAGAATACAAATAAAACTCACTCTTGTTAACATACGGTGTTGTATGCACCATAATAACATAATACGTTACCCAACATTTACAACTATACAAAAACTATTGATATACAACTGTATATCACTTTCATATACTTATTCCACTCATAAATTATTTTCTTAATATCCTTTCATACATCACAATTATACACCAAACAATATATCACCTACATATCCTAATACAGATTTTACAATTCATTCCAAAATATTTCCCCCCCCAAAAAAAAAAAAAATATATATATATATATACCATAACCATAACAACGCCTTATCAAAATAACACAAAATGTGTCTTACCTAAATATACCTATAAATCATTACCTATTCCAAATTTAAGATAACATAACTCAGGTTACCATAACAGTGCTTTCTCTATCAAACACACACTAAAATATATCCTACAAATCTACACCTCACTTTCATCATATACACCATTTAAATTTAAATTCAATTACTTCAACTTATAAAAAATAATCACTCAATATCACCATATTATACCCATAATTTCATCAAAATTATTTCAGAACTGTAAAAAAAAAAATCTCGGCGCAAACTTTGATACAAACCGCCCGACCAACCACACACAATTCATATATACCTTCTTATACTCTTTGGATATGCGGGAGAAAAAAAATACACCAAAAACTAATCATAAAAAATTATCTAATTACTCTGGCATTATACATTTGAATGGAATCCGGGACAAAAGAACTTCTGAAACGGGTATGCTTTGTGCCAGGAGGACAGAGTCTAATACCTAATCTGTTCAGGTAATAGTAACCGTACAGAGGGTGTGTTAAATCAGTCATTATCTTGTTTACTTTGACCATCATTCTTTCCACGTATAAATCCTGTACCACTGGCAATTCCAACCCAATGATCTTTTGCGCACACTTTCGCGGTCCATCAATCCTGGCCTTGTCCTTTTGTGTAAGATTGCCATAAAAACAAATCAAGTTATACATGACAATAGATTGGATAAAGGATTTGTAGAAAAGAAATATCAGTGTTCTATCCAGCCTCAGTTTGCTCAATTGCCTGATGAAAAAAAAAGCCTTTGATTTGCCTTTTTTTTTTTTTAATCATCAGTGTATTTGCAGTCCAGTCCAAATAATTAGAAAGCTTTGTACCAAGGTACTTGTACTCGCAAACCTGTTCAACAGGGCTATCATGGATACAAAGAATTACATGTTCACAATTCTTTCTGAAATCTATTACCATTTCCTTGGTTTTGTTAACATTCAGGTGAAGATAATGTGAGTCACACCACCGAACAAATCGATGTAGGTGTTCACATTGTTTGAATTCAAATACCCTGAGATGACTGTATCATCAGCATACTTGATAGCCAGGCACTCGTCACCTTGAGCGGTAAATTCGCTAGTATACAAAGAAAATAAAACAGGTGAGAGAACACATCCCTGTGGCACGCCAACAAGTTACACTGACAGTGCGAGCATCGGAGATATAATAACCAACCTTGACTCTCTGTGATCTATTCAACAAAAAGTTATGAATTAACAACGTGATGTGAGGATTGACACCCATGTCAGCCAATTTCCGTGTTAACATATAAGGCACTATTGTATAAAAAGCACTAGAAAAATCAAAAAAAGTTGATCGTACATATGTCCCAGGTGAGTCCAAGTGCTGCAGGGCATTATGCAAGTACAGCAAAATGGCATCTTCCACTGACCTGTTACCCCTGTAAGCAAACTGTATTGTGTCTATTAATGAGTTTCTGTTTCTTTCAACAAAAGCTTCAGCAGTATCTTCTCAAAACATTTCATAACAGAACTTGTGAGTGCAATTAGTCTAAAATCGTTTAATTCATGTGAGTTTTTCGCTTTTAGTACCGGGACAACGAATGAACTTTTCCACAAATTTGGAAGTATACCGGTGTCAAGACACTTCTGAAATAAGTGTGTATACACGCCTGTCAGCTGGTCTTTACATACCCGCAAAACTTTATTGCTGAGACGATCAGGACCGGGAGCCTTTTGAGTTTTAACCTTTCCAAAAACCAACGTGACATCGTGTTCAAAACTGCAACTCCATTTTTCCTGGGTGCCTATAACTGCTTTCATTTCCTGAACAAATTCATGATCAGCGTTGACAAAATCATCACGGTCAAATCTGCAGTAGAATTCATTCAATTCTTCAACAAATGACTGAGATATGAGGGCATGTGGTACTCGAGATTTTTGTTTGTAATCTGTCAGAATTTGCAAATTTTGCCAACCAGCCTTCAAATCATTTTCTGCAAAATCTTTCTCAATCTTCCTTTTAAAATCTTCTTTACACACCCGAACTTTCTCTTTAATATGCCTTTGTACATTTGCTACCTCTTCTAGATTACCATTGTTGAGTTCATTGCTCTTCTTTTGCAGTAGGTCTCTCAATTCTTTCGATACCCATGGTTTGTTGTTTGGGTAGACTCTTGACATTCTACGTGGGACATTAACATCAACACAAAAGTTTACGTAGTCCGTGACAACTTATGTAGCCTCATGGAGCGTGTCGGATGCATCCAAAGGGACATTCCAATCTGTGCAGTCAAGGCAAGCTCGCAGACGCTCTGCTGACTCATCTGACCAAATGTACCGTTGCCTGGTGACCACAGACGCTCGCTTCAATTTCTGTTTATAAACTGGGACGAGTTGAATATTCACATGATCAGATCCTCCCAATTGATGGCATGCTTTGCTGGTGTAAGGGTCTGGAATGTTACCGTAGCAGAGATCGAGGGTCGACCCTGCTCTCGTTGGAACGTCGATGTATTGGTCGAAATTCGGAAGAGTGTTATCCAAACTGCATTGATAAAATCACCAGTAACAACTTCGCATGTTGTGTTGACGTCTGCACGAGGGTGAATGTAGACAAGAATGACAAAGATTTGTGGGAACTCTCTGGGAAGGTAAAATGGTCGCAGGCCGACCGCAAGTAGTTCTATGTCCGAGGAACATATCTGACTCTTTACTGTCCAATTGTTGCACCATTTCTGATTGATGTACAGACATAAACCTCCTCCTTTCCTTTTCCCGGATTCTGTCGTTCTGTCAGCCCTGGCCAGAGAGAAATCTGGCACTTCAACTACACTGTCGGGGACGTTTTCACTGAGCCACGTTTCAGTGAAGGCCAGTAAACACGACTCTCTATATTCATTTATATAAGTACACTATGTTCGAAGATCATCCATTTTATTGGTTATGGAACGAACATTGCCAAGTATGACAGTAGGGAGAGGTGATCTGAAGCCTCTCCTTCTCACCCGGACACGGACTCCACCTCGCTTACCCCTTTTGCGTGGTTTGAATGGAATAGATGCTAATGATGATAGATGAAGATGGAATAAAGATAATACCGATGTGAAAGTCATCTAAAGCATTTGTTACAGGTTTCCTCTCTTCGGGTTAGTTTGCAGGTTTCTAGTGGCCGCATTGAGTAGATGATCGTTGTGCACAGGTGGCATAGTTGAACTTATTTGGCTGTAAATGCATTCAGCCAATTTTTCTGTCTGCCCTGCAGTGTAATCGGGTGGTGTGTAAGTACGTAAATATAGGAAGTCATCTTTCAGCGGCCAAGATATTCAGTGTACTGTTTTCTCTCGACAGGAGATATTTGGCCCTCGGTAACAACTGGCAGATCAGCATTTCACGGCATCCCTCGAAAAATCTGGACGGATTCACGAGTAGCAATGTAAACCAATCCGAATCCTAGTTACATCCTGAACAGCAAATTACACTAGAGTAATACTGATTTAGAGGATAATTTTTCGGTTGTTGTTTTTATGAGGTATTCTTTACTCTTCTTTAAGCTATCATCAGGTTTGGGTTTTTTTGTTTTTGTTTTTTCCAAGGGGATTTGGAAACCACTAAGCGAACTGCGCTTAGCATCATACCACGATTCAATGGCATATGTGCGTGTTTTCGATTTCACTGTTTTATATTCAAACAATTAAATGAAACTCTGAAATGCAAAGGTTTCTTTATTTCATTTTCAAGGACATTATTAAGCTTTCCTGTTCGCGTGATATTCATGTCTTGTATCATCACGATCATAGTAAATATCAAACACGAAGTAAGGCTTTCTTCATTGAAAATGTGTTGACAGTTTTGGTTTTGATTATAACAAATTGGTAATAGCCATGCAGTTCAAAGATCGATTTTTACTTTTTCCCTCATGAACATTATCCTTTTTCAGTTTGGCAATGCTTCAAAAGCAGTCATTATCATTTTTGCTCTGTCCATATTAAAGACCTTAAACAGAAGCTGAGGATTTAGTTTCCTCTTACGAGGCTAACAAATTGCTGTTTCGATGCGAGTGCAGATGTTTGTGAGCGATCCCGCTATAGCCATTCAACTCTTTTCCCCCTCCGAAAAACTTGGGTTTTATCCCAGCGGCAAAGATGGCAGTGGTGTCGTCCATCAACTTCGTCATCTTTCTTTTCTCACTAGGGAGAAGCAATCTTTTGCACCAGCGGCATGTACCGACAGGTGATTATTGCAATTCTATGTTGTGAATTTTTGGAATTTTAATTTTTGACACACCTGTGAAGATGCCCTTTTTCAATTCTATTAAAGAATCTAGTACACGTGATACAGGACAAACAGCGTCTCTTTTCTGATCTTCCTCACGCTCAGATCAAACATCATTACTGTGCATTTACTTATATATTCTATTGAACTTTCTTAATTTTTCTGGAACAAAAATCGGACATATTCGCTTTGCAGTGCCCTGTCTCCTTTGCCATGTTTGCAAACGAAATGTGCAGCTGTACAATGTAATGTATTTCGTTTAATTGACTATAACTGCGACTAGGCGTATAAGCAGAAGATGTTTCCTTGTTTATTGAACCATGGACCTACTGCAAATGAAGATTCATCGCTTGTTAACTAATCATGCACCCATTGCTGAAAAAAAAGTGCCAAAAACATTAGAAACATGCTTTTCTGCTTTAATCTCTTCATCACTGTCCAGCCTGGATAAAAACAAGACGGATCTTGGAAAAATCTAAACACTACATGCGCAAAAGATAATGACTGTTTTAAATCAAGACAAATGGATGTGCAGTTGTAGTATACATTGGGAAGTCATCGCTCATGAAACTTCATTATGCAAATATTTCACGAGAGAAAGTAAATGTTTTGGCAAGTTAATTGTGATTTGTAATCTATTTCCCCCATTTTTCGCAAATTGTTTCAGAGTAAACATAAATACAAACGGTAGGCAACATCGTATACCTTCAAGCAACGTTAGATGCGTGTCCACAAGTGTCCACTTTGAAAATAGTAATAATCAATTTTGTGACACAAAATTTGTCACATTTTTAGGTTCGCAGGTTGAGTCTGAAAAGTCGACTAAGCCAAATAGCCTTAAATAGAGGAACGGTTCTTGGCAATGACGATGTTTGACTACTGAATTGTCATTGTCAAAACGTTGAATTCATTCATTACGATGCACAAAGTCATGTGGCGGCTGTGACGATGTATCAAAGAGAGACCTTTGGTCTTAGTCCATGATTGCAGTAGATAGCAGGCACATGATATTGCACTTACACATGAAATTGTCATACCATTTCGCTATCCCGTCTCTTTATATTTATCTTATCTTTATCTTTACCTTTATCTTTATCTTTATATATATATCTTTATCTTTATCTTTATATTCCTCACATGTCCATTCTTTTCTCACTCCTCCCCTCGATCTCTCGATTTGTAATCATCCTTTTTCCCTAGCTCCCACTCGTAGTGTCTCTGGCTGCCATTCTTTTCTTCATTTTCCTGTAGTCATTCTTTTACGTCACTTCTCCAGCGGGTTCTAGTTTTTGTTTGACATGGCTTTATTAAGTATAAAGTATTTTATATCTACCTAATCCAGATCCCGTCTTCTTGTTACACGGCACAAGTGAAAATATATCGTACTCCGACATGAGTGAAGAATCGATGGCCTCAAGTCAAACCGTGTGGATTATTGAAACGCATCCTCTCTCCAGGATCCGTGTTTCCTTTCTCGTATTTAACCTTAGTCTTCATTACGAGCGCCTCGAAGTGGGCGACGGGCCCGAACCCACGGATCCAGAGACTGACTTTGCAGATAACGTAACGTTCACAACATTGGCGACATTTAGCGGCGTTGAGACACCTTGGCCCGTAACCTCGATAGGAAGTACGGCATGGATACGGTTTTCGTTGACTGGTATATCTCAGAGAAGGCGCGGTACAGAGTTTACTCTGGAGATTTCGTCTGTGAATGGATCAAGTGATAATCTATTCCATGGTATGAAGATTTAATTACAACTTTGAGCACGCAAGTTGCAACCCGTCCGTCCCTGATTCTATTGTTCGCAATACCAAATGTAGCTACAATTCTTTCACAGTTTTATTTTTAAGAGACAGGAGAAAAATAATGCAGAAATTGTTTTTTTGTGATTTTTTTTCTATGCAATATACTCATTTCCAGATTAAAAGATAAAGTATGATTAACAAGAAATTAACCTTTTTTCAAAATGACAACATATTCAAGTCATACGTTACACACGTACTCCCGTTGCAGCCAAGACTTAAGAGATTGTATAGTATTCGTGAAGATGAGAATTGGGCTTTTGTGAGATACTAAGAAACCACTTATAAAACAGTACAGAGCATACCATTTCAAGATGAATATAAAGTTTATTAGATGAAAATCGGTTTTGGAATCACTGAGACATCCAAAACACTGAGTCCCTCTTGGAATTACATGCTCTATCATATTTCATGGGAGGTTTCTCATGGGAGGTTTCTCATTATCAAAAATATTAGAAACCTGAAGTTAGGTCTCGACCAAAACTACACGCTCCCTTTAAGAGGTAATGCATGTCACATTTGTGTTCCCCATAAGCAAAATGTTCAGACACCAAAGTATCGACCAAAGAATCGATCAAAGGATCGACTGTCGAATGCGAATCATAATGAACACAGCTGTCACTTAAAGGTAATATTGAAAAAAAAAATATGGACACATACATTTGTAAACCTTGTTTCTCCTTTCAGATGCGCTCTGTGAGAACGAAACTCGTATCATCCAGTCGCCAAATTTTCCTCAAAACTACTCCAACAATTACTTCCAAACCTGGCACATCAAAGTTCCAGAAGGGAACGTCATACAGGTCTGCGTCGAAGAGTTCGATATCGAAAACGGTAAAGATCATCTCTATATCGGAGAAGGAGTCGACGAGTTTTCAAACCAGCCAACAGGATGGAGAGAGTGGACAGGTCACCTGATTGGAAAAGGCATAGAGCAACTGAACTTTGCTTCTACGAATTGGTCAATCGTGGTGATATTTACGACTGATTTTAGTAAATCTAAATCTGGTTTTAATATCACTTTCACAGCCATCCGCAAACTTGGCCCACCAGGTTTGTGCAAACGTCTGTATACCTATTCCCTTCTCTCCTTTTTCTCTGCAAATTCGAACACGTAGTTATGTCCTTATTTCGGAGCCGACAATCGTTCGTTTTAACGGCATTGCTTTAGTAATGTGTTAACGACTTAATTAATTAAAGGAACTATGCAATGCAAATGCATGCTGACTTGTGGTGATACAAGAAACCCCAAACATCACTTACGTGGCCGAATTGATAACATTTACATGTTGCATAATATTTCTTAGATTTTTCTTCAAATTACTTGGATACGTCTAAAGAAAAAAAAAAATCTTCCTTAGCAAGATTTTGTCAATAGCCTCATTATGTTAATCACCGTTAAAGTAGGACTACTAATATGATCTTTTCATGAACTTAGCAACAGCTGCATGTAATACTAATAGATTAAAAACAACAACAATAATTACATAGACGTATTCGAGGTAAACTTTGCCAAGAAGGTGATTTCCAATGTCTTTTGTTCATCACGTTTGTTGACATGTTTGCACTTAAACTAATGATAGACAGGGGATTTTGTCGACAGAATCTTTGCTTAGAAGGTGTTTGTTTGTTTGTTATTTTGTGGGCAGATCCAAGTTATCTGAAGAACGAAGTTGAAATCATGAAATATGTGGCAGGAAGTATTTTTGCCAAATAAGTGATGATTAGGGTATAATGAATCAGTCCAGATCAAGATGCATTTCCATTGCAAAGTCCCTGTAACCTATTGAGTGAGAGCGGATTTAGTCAAACCCAGTCACTGTGGTAAACTCGCTAAAAGACACTCTTCCCTTCTCGGCGATTTGGATTTTCTACATGTGGAATTGTCACACAAATGACTTTAATACCCTGACTTTTCATGATGGATTTAACTTCCTGTATCTTTGAGGAACTTTACAGGGGCATTCCAGACGATTTTCATAATTTATCATCATGTAGTACATAAATCGACAGTTCCATGTGGATTTCTGGAATTTTTTTTGGTCCTTGGGCAGACAAACAATACTTTGAAAAACCTTAAACAAATTACACTGAACAATGATGATGACATAGGGGACTCACATATTTCAGAAATGTTGCCGGGTAATTCCATTGACAATACCGCTTGCTTGCAAGCTCACCTGTGTATGATCTATGAATATCTTCTTTTTTTTTTTGTTCTAATTCCTTGAGCCCCAACTCATGCATTCTTATGGTGAGGCTGCCATGTCATAATCTTTGTTCATTACAATTTGTTATAAATTTTGACAACATTCTTATTCCTCATCCCAATCACTATAAATTCTGAAACTGTGTACTCACTATAACTAGTTTATAGCTGTTTAAATGTAAAAACCTGAAAATCATGCGGAGGTCTCCTTTAATATGGGTTACAATGTCAGAGATGTGTATTCAGTAGAAATGTAAAAGGATATCTTTTTCAATCGAAATGTGAGACACTCGGGTATAACTGTAACGAAATTGAAAGTGCTATCATTGCATTCACCGCCACTGTAACTACATCAACTGCCTTTTCTCTACTTCTTCTTTTTCTCCTTATTATTCCTATTTTCCTTGGTTTTTTAAGTTTCTACGATTGCTAGTACGATGTCGACTGTCACTGACTGACAGTGGACACTCAAATCATCATCTGATCATTATTTCATCATTTCTTTATCACTAATATGCGAATTTCTACGAATTGATTCATGATAAGATAGACACCTATTGCGGATGTGCCTATAGAGTGAGTCACAACCTATATCACTTCCGCATGAGAGAAGAACAAGAGAGAGAGAGAGAGAGAGAGAGAGAGAGAACGAGGGAAAGGAGAGCCAGAATGGTTTCAAAGTTTTGCATAATATTATCTAGTTCACATTCATAGCAAAATGATAGGTCCATAGGTCTACATAAGGGGCGTCAATTAAATAATTGAATTCATCGTCATATAACACAAGTACAGAACTTTGCACAGCCAGATAAACTAGTATATGCATGCGTGCTGTGTTTGTTCGCGAAACAAAGAATATCTCAGCAAAAGAAAATTGCTTAGAATTTGATGTTTGTAAAGATTTGTAAATATCTGTATCTCATGCATACGATAATGAAATAAAGAGGAAGAAGAATTCTATATCTAAAAATAACCCACGTTTCCCTTATTGCTGACGGCACTGGTTTAAAGATTTGTAAATATCTGTATCTCATGCATACGATAATGAAATAAAGAGGAAGAAGAATTCTATATCTAAAAATAACCCACGTTTCCCTTATTGCTGACGGCACTGCAAACAAAGAATGCAATTTATTTATTCGAAGACATTTCTTCCCGCCAAAGCACGTCAAGAAAGTTACAATTGCATTCATAATTATATCTTTTCAATTTCTGAACGATTTCATTCAATGGATTTCTTGATTCATCACCCAAAGTTTACGAATGTATCTCTGTCATAATGTAAGGATAGGAGGAAGAAGTACTCATAAAAAAGTTTATGCATAGTCAAGTATTAAATTCACATCTTCGATGCGATTATAATGTTACAGACGAGTAACGACTACAGTTCCTCTAGTAGCTATCATAGTATTAAGTATCAAAGCGTATCGATATTTTGATATAAACAAAATATTTTTTTTTCGGCTACAGAGTCAACTCCAGGTCCTTCGGAGGGTACTGGGCAAATGATTACAGAGCCAGAACATTTGAAGAGTACTGCTGATACGATTTCGACAGGTATTTTACCCCGTTGGTAATATAGTTGCATGCAGAGGGAAAATGTTCTCTCAAAATTTCGTCCAGATACTATAACCATGTGATAACGGCTTTGTACGGACGAATCAACAAACGGACAAACGCTGGCAAAACATCTCTGTAGCAATGGTGAAGATAATGATAATATTCATATGGTCATGATAAGAATTGCATTTCTATCGTTGTTATTGTCATCCTTTATTAGTAAATTTGTCTCTTTAAATAGATCTCTTCTACCATGCTGTGTAGTCTCAGATACGCATACAAAGCAACATGTGCAATAACACTTTTAAGATGCGCTTAAAGGTCCTATTTGCCGTTGGGAGCAGTGATTTGAAAATTTTTCAAGATATCACATTTGATGCAAAAGTGTAGGCCTGTTGTATCACAAAAATCCTACCGTACGAAATTTTCGCAATAAAGCCTTAAAATAAGGAGATATCAGTATTTTTCTCAAGAAACCATAACTGTAGACGGTTTAGTCTGGAAACATTTTTTATTATGACCATTGTTCCAATATTGTGTTTTAACGATATTTAACATTGATTATACGTATTCAAATTTTTACAGTGCATGGTTGTTTCTATCCCTAACTCACATTTTAGAACTATTTTAACGCACTAATGCTGGGTTTTTGTTTCATGTGCAAATGGTAAATTACGACTTTAATGTTCCCCTTCACAATGGCGTCATATCAGACGAACGAAAAAAAAAAATGTGTGTAAGCCGTTCATACGTTGCTTTACATCTGTGATAAACTCAACCTAAAAAAAAGTAACAAAGAAACCCTCTGCATGTGGATACTTAAAACAACTTGTGTGTGAATTAACGTTTATTTGAAAATCGAAACAGAAATCTCACTTGTGACCACTTTGCACCGCAAAGAGCGTGCTAACCAAACTGTGAGAGTTCTACTTAACCTTTCAAACCGAGATTGATCACAATATCACAAGAAGATTGTTGTGTAGATAATGATGAAATAGCAAGATCCCATTTCGCATTGCGAGACTTATCATTTTATCTTTTCTTTAAAAATCAATCTGTAATCAAATTAATCCATGATAAACTATGAACATTTTTGGTGTATCTTATTCTGTCCTTATTAAGGTGATGTCGGCATTAGTCGAGGCCAATATTTCATCCTTTTTTATGCTGTGATCATACTACTCGTTACTGCGTTGGGCATAGTTTTACATCGTTGGTATCGACTGAGGCAGTGAGTGACATACTTCATTCATCCATTTTTTTTTTCTGAAAACAACTAAAATTCAGAGATTTTGACCTTCAAAATCACATTGAATCATTGACATTTATGCATACATTTGAATATGTATGGGTAACTACATGCTAAGTACATGAATGAAGTTGTTAAAAAAAAACACAAAAGTTATCATAATTAGTAATTATAGGTCCTTTAAAGGTATCTTGCATGCAGTATATAATTCGTATATTTATCAACATTCAGAAATATTATCTACTAGTGTCCCTTATCTATTTGGGGGAAATGAGCGGAACAAGCAAATGTATTGGACTGTCCGATTCTTTGCCCACTTCATGTTATATGGTCGTTTTGTCTTTATACCAATAATGCCACTTAAGTACCTAATAAAAGTTAATGAAACCCAGTGCGGTTGCATTTGACGAGAATCAATATGGGTGTGTTGCTCCGGATGCACGGTTGAGCTCAAACCGGAAACCAACTCCCATACGAAACTAAATGTTCATTATGTTGATAAAGATATTATTAAATATGAAGTTATGAATGTCATTATGTCATGACTAGTCTAGACTATCTTGCATGCAGTATATAATTCGTATATTTATCAGCATTCACAAATATTATCTACTAGTGTTCCTTATCTATTTGGGCGAAATGCGCGTAACAAGCAAATTATCCGTGTATTGGACTGTCCGATTCTTTGCCCACTTCATGTTATATGGTCGTTTTGTCTTTATACCAATAATGCCACTTAAATACCTAATCAAAGTTTGATTTGACGAGAATGGGTGTGTTGCTCCGGATGCACGGTTGAACTCAAACCGGAAACCAACTCCCATACGAAACTAAATGTTCATTATGTTGATAAAGATATTATTAAATATCAAGTTATGAATGTCATTATATCATGACTAGTGGTGTGACACGTATTTCATTTCTTTATCAAATCTGGATTAAAATCTAATTGAAGAAGTATATAAAAACATTATAGTGAAGATGTTTAATAAAAGAAAGGATATATAGTTGGACTTTCAGACAAAATTAGACAAAACTAGTCAGACAAAATTAACATATTTTCAATCGCACAATTCCCGCAAATTACAATTCATTAGGCACTCCTAATTTTGGAAATGGTGTTATATAGAAAGGAAAAATCATAATGTTGGCTTTCAGAATGTCTTTAAAAAAAGAAAAAGAAAAATGATATGCATCTTCTCGCAATCTTAGTTACCAGAACGGATTTTTGAGGGGTTGTAAAAATTTGAAATTGTGGACCTTCTAAAAAGGGGTTGCAAAGAAAAAAAAAATAGTGGACCTTCTAAAAAAACCGGATTAATAATAATACATATATATATATATGTAAACCACTCTTTGACAGACAATATTATTTATAGAAGGTATAACGATCTTGGAGGGGTATACGTAAATATGGAATGTGTGTTGTTGTTTATTTTTTTCACCTTTTAGGGTTTCGTTTTACAAATTTATCGGCCTTGGAAAAAAAAATCTTTGCTACATATATTGAAGTTCAGCATCATTCTTTTATTTCTGTCACTGAACATGTCAACCACTCTTTTTTTTTTCAGGTGGACCACTTCCTGGTAATGAATGTGAAGAAATGCAAATGACCTTAATCAAGTTCATGGTGTAGCAAAAATGGTTTCATAGGGGTGCAAGAACTTGCTTAATACTTTGGGGACACACAAGAAAGAGGAGGGTGTCAGAGGTGCTTCCCCATCCTCCCTCGGGGGATCCAGCTTGCGCATTTTTAGAATTGAAAATCAAAAATTTACTGCACACTTTTGGTGGAATGTTAGGGAAACTTTCAATTAAAAAGTAAGACAATATATTGATTGTATATTTTCATTGCAAGAAGCAGCTCCCACAAGCAACATTCTGTAATTTTGAAGTGATTTTTCTCATTCATACTGTCCAACTTTATTGAAAATGGAATATATAAGTGCAGCGACTGGGAGCGGGGAGGGTGTGGGGGATTTGTTTTGTTTGTTTGTTTGTTTGTTTGTCTTTTAAAGATGAAATCCCCGCTGCAGCGGAAAACAGGCCAAAGAGCACTCCCTTGAAAATCCTCAACATGGCATCTTTGACCCCATCGCGTTTGCAATGTTGGGAAATGATATGGCTAGATGGAATAATAATGATACCAATGTGAAAGTCATTTACAGGATTTGTTACAGGTTTCCACTCTTCGGGTTAAATTCTAGTTTTCTAGTGGCCGCATCGAGTAGATGATCGTTGTGCACAGGTGGCATAGTTAAACCTATCTGGCTGCATTCAGCCTATTTTTGCTGTCTTCCCTGCAGTGTAATCGGGCGGTGTGTAAGTATATAATAAAATATGAGGTCATCTTCCAGCTGTCAAGCTGTTAATTTCATTGTTTTTCTTTTGGCAGGAGATATTTGGCCCTCGGTAACAACTGGCAGATCAGCATTTCACGGCATCCAACGGAAAATCTGGACGGATTCACGAGTAGCAATGTAAACCATGGCGATTACGATGACCACGACAACGACAATAAATACAGCAATGAGCTCGATCACGTTTACAATAGCATCGATGAATTGAGGCTTCAGACGTTAGGAACCAGTGGAAATTCTGGTTGCCATGGCAACTGCGTTGAAGGAGTAGATGATACAGTGATCGTAGACGCAGACTCCGGCGTGGCTAGAGATCACGGATACAGAACCGAGGGGGAAAGCAGTACGAGGACTGACGGGGCTGCCGACGACATGGAGGACTTTCCGCGGAATGGTGATGATGGTGGCGAAATACTAGCGACAGACATGGTTGTAAACATCTTGTACGTTCCATCGTCACTCTGTGACGTCACTACTGGCAATAGAGATAAATCACAGCCATCTTGAGCGTTTACTCTTGTTTTCGTTTCCGCTTCGACCATCAAAATTCGGAAAATTGAATGCATTGTGTCATATTCCATCTGCCATTCTCGCTGACAAGTGAAAGTTTTCTTTCATTACGATGTTAATAATTTTCTGATCGGACATGGTCAGTAACCTTCTTAATCTGGCACCACTTGTGTGAGTGTGAGTGTGTGTGTGTGTGTGTGTGTGTGTGTGTGTGTATGTTTGAACAGTTACTGTAAGACCTTTCAGTATGCACGTGCATCAAGTAGAAGAATAATGTGACAATCGTAAAGGCGAAGATTCTATGTAGTCATCTCTGACTGACATTCATCGCTCGTAAATGGTTGATTTTAGGATGTTGTAAGTGCACTCGTCCGTCCTTTTTGTGAATATTATAAAACTTTATGAATCATGAAAACCCTACGATATGTAGTCGGGTGAATTAGAGAAGAGTAGAGAGAGAGAGACACCATGAGAAAGCTTCATAAGTATCTGTTTCTGTTCGTTTGACGAAGATATTAACATGTGAGTGATGCGTTTCCCTCTTCAAATCCACTTGTCATTCCTTTACCTATAGCTTAAAGAGTTGTTTTGCTTCTTTAAAGGATAATTCTGAATCTTAATTTAATTTAATTTAGTTCAATTTCTAACGAGACAAAACGATTCACAAGCACAGCAGTTATTTCTTTAAGAAATGAGGACTGAAATATTCAAGACTAGGTAAATTTGGCAAAACATTTTATAAGCAATTTACATGAATATATAAATGAGTGAGGTTATGATTAATTTTCATGACCTATTTTTTCTTTCTTTGATCGTGTATCTACATGTTCAGTGACATTATTACGTCACTAGTTAGCATCGTCGAGTTGGATTCAACACATGAACAATGTTGATATGCATTCCAACGAAAAACAATGCTGTTACATATGCTCTTTAATGAGTTATTGCCCTATAGGAAGAAAGAAAGAAAGAAAAGTGGGGAAAGTTATAAAAGCCAATCATCTTTTATGGCTCCCTCATGCTTTTCCCTGTTTAGCAGATATGATGAAATAAATGAGAAAAATTGCTTGGCAGATGTTGGGGGAAATAATGTTGCTAATCTTATCGAATTTGGCAACATAGGGT